>CM063452.1:29948333-32646666 GCA_032191425.1 Lymantria dispar
GAAGTGGCAATGGGCAGGCCACATCGCTCGACGAACCGACAACCGCTGGGGAAGAAAGGTTCTCGAGTGGCGACCACGCATCGGACGACGCAGTGTAGGACGCCCCCCCACTAGGTGGACCGACGACCTAGTGAAAGTTGCTGGGCGTCGTTGGATGCAGGCGGCACAGGACCGCACATTGTGGCGCAATATGAGGGAGGCCTACGTCCAGCAGTGGACGGCAATAGGCTGAAATGATGATGATGATGATGAATGAGGTAAGGATTTACATATGACGCGAGGGACCCAACGGGGGTAGCGCGTGCTTATTGGCTGGCTCAGCACGAGGCCAATGAAATGGCATGACGTATTTTACCTATAACTAGTTTAATGTGACACAACTATTTATTTCAAGTGCGTTGACCTATAAATAGATACCTATAATACAGGTGTTTCAGCTGTGTCCATAACTAAATATCTTTATAAGATAACTGGTTCAAAATTTAAGTACCATTTTTTTTACATATTCGGTATCAGAATCGAGTACTGAATACTCTCCTTCAATATGTACAATCTTTTACCAGTCACCCTGTATATATATTCAAGATCTCGGAAACAGCACCAACGATTTTGATGAAACTTGGAATACTCGAGGTTTCGAGGCCAAAAAATCGATCTAGCTAGGTTTTATTTATAGAAAATGTTGTTTTGTCAGTGTTTTTAGCAAAATAATATAATGACATTAAATTTTAAAAGATTATGAATTCAAATTTTGCCGTCAACGTCATGAGTTACGATAGCTCAGTCGGGAAGTAGTGCAGTTTCCTTTTAGTATTGTTTTGGCATTCAAACGGCGTCGGATCGAATCTCGGTGTTATTATTATTCTCTTTTTGTATTTTTTTCATTATTTAATTTTTATTTTTTGTTAATATGTATATAAATAAATTCGACAAAAATACAACAAAAATATTCCGAGCGAAGCTCGGTCCACCAGATATTATTTATACTAGTTGACTCAACAGACGCTGTTCGGTTCAAATAAAATAAAAGGATCTCTACTTGAAATCAACAGTAGCGCCACCAATGGAGAGCAGTTGTGAATCTAAACCATTCTCGAATCCCCTTGAACACACATTCATCAACATCTCTCTAACCGTTTAGGAGGACTTCAGTGACATACACACGTACACAAGAAATATATATATATAAAAGATAGCTGACCCAACAGACGTTATTCTGTTTAAATAGGCGCCACCTAGCGGTTCTAATTGTAAATCTAAACCATCCTCGAATCCCCTTGAACATGCATAAAAAAATTCATCAACATCGGATCAGCCCTTTAGAAGAGTTCAGTGACACACACACACGTACACAAGAAATTTATATATACAGATATTAAATATTCTGTCTCTGTGTATGTGAATGAATTCCTTATAAACGGCTGAACTGATTTTGATATTTTTTTTGTGTTCCATTGGATTCGAGAGGTTAATAATTGGACCCGATGTCAATTTCTTTTATCTTTTTAGATGTGATCAGAACTACATATGTACGTCTATTGGGTCAGCTAGTCGAGTACATAAGTCCCACTGATGGGCTTGAACTTCCACCGCAATGGGAGATAAATTGACTTACTAAAAATAGTCATTATGTTAATAACGTTTTTATTTTTCGACGATCAAACCAATAACTTGCTTGATGTTAACGATGTTTGCTTAGGCCTGTTTTTTAAACGTTCGCCCTAGCCGAAGCCGCGGGTGACGTGACCGGGGAATCAGTCCGTCACCTCGAGGAGGACGTCAGTCGATAGGAGGGTACCCCTCAAGGGGTTATTCCGTCGGGCCGACCACTGACGTCAAGTCACCCTACTCCGGTGGTCGGTCCAACGACGAAGGCGACGTGTCGCGCAGGTGGGTTACGGGTGTGCGTGCTTACGCCCCTCTGTCGCTCCGGACGGAGTGGTGCGAGGTGCGCGCCGACCGTAACCCACCCCCAAAAAAAAGCCTGATTTTAGAAAAATCTAGTATATTTTATTCTTAAGAGGCGCGTCCCTAAAAATCGAGCAAATGGACACTTACGGTTTTAAAAATATTTAGGAACTCTCTACATTAAATGACACGAAAAAAATACCTTAACTGCTTAACGAATGGGCCTATTAAGGCACCGTGTTATAATTCTAAAATAATTGTTAGTGGCCGAGAAAAAAAATCCGAAACATTGATCAAAAGCATCTAAATCGACCTTTGCCGTTTTAAATATCTAGGCTATTTCATTGTTATATTTGAAAATATTTTTGGGTGAATCGTATGACGAAAGTCGAAATAATAGATTCACCGTTAAATTTTTTTACTAATTCATAATAAAAAATAATTATTTAATCCAAAAAATAATTATAAACATCATACATTTTTTTAGCCGAAATCGTTCCCCGTTCTCCATTAATTTTACTATGAACTAAAAGCGTCTCGTAATTAGATTTGTCATAAAATCTACGCTAAGAAAAATATTAGTACCGCCTCAGTATCCAAGGTGAATGCACGTCCGTCAGTTGCTCCGCGACATATGTCATTACACTAGCTAAAGGTGGGTCGCGAGTGTTGGACACAACTACTAATTTGTATTTTTCGAGTAAATAGGAGAGCAATATGCAAGTTTACATGACAGGGATAGAATAATTCATCCCCCACAAAAAAGTAAATTAAAAATAATTGTTATCAAATTCTCTGTGATTATTTTAAGCCCTATTAAGCGTTTTAATGAAAAAAGATCATTCATAATTAAATTTATATATTTACATTAACTTGACACAGCTTGGTTTTTATTCCGCCTACGAGGCGGATACATCTAAATGAACTTAAGAGGATCTTCTCGTCTAATGTACCTCAGTTTCTGAAAACACAGGTCTAGGGCCATTACAACACTAGGTGGTACGATGACCTGGTGAAAGTTGCTGGGCGTCATTGGATGCAGGCGACATAGGCCTGCACTCTGTGGCGTAACACGAGGGAGGCCTACGTTCAGCAGTGGAGGGCGATAGGTGAAACGATGATGATGACTTATATTCATATACGTTAAACTACCTGCGCTCCGAGCTATTTCCAAAATATAAAGCCTATGGTCATCTATCTATGTATGTATCTAAAAAAAAATCAGTTGTCTGTAAAGTCGGATTACTGTTGAATGTGACAATGTCATAAGAAAATACTGATGGAATGGTTTCATTTTTCAAAAGAAAATTTTAATTTTATTTGTTTGATAGATATTTTGTATGGATCAAGCCTTAAATGGAACGCCTCAGAGCGAGGTAACGCCGCATACGTCATGTTTTTCTGTGTTTGCAGCCGGCTCCATCGAATTATAAGACGTCGTCACGTCAAAAAATATCTAATTATTTTAGCATTTACCTGAAAACATTCGGATTTATAATGTTACTGTGATTTCTCCATAAAAAATAAATAGTAAATATAATACCCAGAAAGCGTACACACACACTGACCCCACCCTTTACCACTGGCTATTCACTATGGCACTGTCTACGGTACGTCTACGTCACGATGCGATATGCTAATGCCTAAATCATTGCATTATTTTTGTGACAATTTGAACATCCTATTAAGACAAGCGCGTAATGAATACGTACTAGTGCAAGCATCGAAATTAGATTTATTTGTTTTCAGGGTGTGTATACTAATACTGAGCGTTGCATCCGTGTGAGTAGAAAATGTCAATGTGTGCTCTATCAAAAGTTCCCACGCTTGAGGACGACAGCCTTAACCCGTCACCATATGCAAAATGCAGATAATGGAATTATAATGTAGAAAAAATTCAGTGTGGTGAAGGAATAAGAATACACAATTCACCACCTCCTATATAACCTGTGGGTGTCGTGAAAGACGACTAATGTAAATAATACACCTGTCTACACAAGGGAAGGAAAACTCGAAATGAAACCTAATATCCTCATAGGGAACGTTGTGATATGAAAATAGATGTACTGACAAGGATTGAGAAAGGTATGTTAAGATGGTTTGGTCATGTAGAATGAGTGAAAGGAGATTGACAATGAAAGTTTATAGGACGAATATGAACGGAAGTGTTGGAAGGGGAAGACCGAGGCGGACGTTCCACGATCAAATCGGGGACGCTGTTAAGAAAGACCAGGTTAAAAGTACCCTAAACCGAAGCACATGCATGAGGAGATTAATGAATGTGGAGGAGGCGAAAGTGGAATGTCAAGATCGTAGTAAGTGGAGGGAAGTGGTCTCTGCCTACCCCTCTGGGAAAGAGGCGTGTATGTATGTATTGTCATAAGTTTTATCGCACGCAGAACAAGTTCTTTATGCTATTGTAATTTTATATCTTATTACCTTAATTATCTCGAGGATGTCGTAAAAGACGACTAAGGGATATAATATGTAGATAACATCTATGCAAGAGAAGGTAAATTCGAAATAAAACCCTATACGAACCCGTATGACCAATGTAGTATAGTAGATCAATTTTCCTCCTACTGTGAAGGAGGCTCGAGCCCAACAGTGGGACGTATATGAGCTTTAATGATGAATATAATAAACATATTAATATCTGGATGACCAAGCTTCGCTCGGTATATTTTTGTTGTATTTTTGTCGAATTTATTTAGATATATAGTAATAAAAAATAAATATTAAAAAATGAAAAAATATTAAAAATTACAAAAAGAGAATAATAATAACACCGAGATTCGATCCCACTCTGTTTGAATGCCAAAACAAAACAAAAAACTGGACGATTTCCCAACTGAGCTATCGTCACTCATGATGTCAACAGCGAAATTTGAATACATATTCTATTGACATTTTATGTCATTGTATTGATTAGCTAAAAACACCGACAAAACAACATTTTCAATAAATAAAACATAGCTAAATCGATTTTTGGCCCGAAACCTCCAGTATGCCAAATTTCATCAAAATCGTTGAGGCCGTTTCCGAGATCCTGAATATATATATATATATATATATATATACAAGAATTGCTCGTTTAAAGATATAAATATCAGGTTGACCGAGCTTCACTCGGAGTATTTTTGTAGCATTTATTTAGATATATATTAATAAAAAATAAAAAAATAAATAATGAAAATTATATAAAAAATTACAAAAAGAGAATAATAATAACACCGAGATTCGATCCGACGCCGTTTGTCGCTGATGTCAAAAATAAAACGAAACCTGAATACTTCGCCACTGAGCTATCGTAACTCATGACATTGATGGCAAAATTTGAATTCATATTCTTTTAAAATTTAATGTCATTATATTGTCTGCCAAAAACACTGACAAAACAACATTTTCTATACATAAAACCTAGCTAGATCGATTTTTTGGGCCCGAATCCTCTAGTATGAAAAGTTTCAACAAAATCATTGGAGCCGTTTCCGAGATCCTGAAAATATATATATTTACAAGAATTGCTCGTTTAAAGATATAAGACATAAGATATATAAATAACACAGGATGGGTAACCGTAGTAGGGGCTAGGCTGCGATTATGTTTAAATAATAAATGTTTGGCGACTCCACAACTCTAAGTTTGGGTCGTTAAAGCCGGCCCGGTCATCCGAGCCTGACTACGTGACGTTTGAAGGGTTAATAAATTATGTGGCGTAAATATCAGCGACTGTTCTATTCTCCTGCGCTAGAAACATGTTGACTGTTAGAAAAGCTGACACATTTGAACACATTCCTCTTTTTATTTTGCTATTCAGTTAACTGTTAATATGTTTTCAATGGTCTAAATGACCTGTCATACTGAGTTTTAAGGGTTAGTCCCCAGATAGGACGATTCTTTGCATGAGTCACAAATGAATGTGTTCATCATCATCCCAGCCCACATACGTCCCACTATTGGGCTCGTGCCTCTACCCCAATGGGAGAAAATTTGACATACTATACCATGCTGGTCAGACATGTTGGTATAGGATTTTGTTTCGTGTTTGCCTTCTCTTGCACAGATGTTATGTGCATATTATATCCCTTAGTCGTCTTTTACGACGTCCACGTGCAAGATAAGGAATGATGACTTGGATTCTTACTCCGTCACCACACGAATGTGTTCAGTTGATATTATTTATGATGTATAGTTATATGATTGTAAAATGTAGTAAGTGGCGACTACGAATACTACCAACCCTTTAGTGTCACCTATTAGTGTCGTAAGAGACGATTAAGAGATTCACATCGACCTGAACCAACTCGATTTGATGCCGTCAATAGGGACAGGGAATCGAATAGAAAGTATCGATACTGTACTCATGAGTAGTATCGGCACAAAGTATCGTACTCATAAAAGTATCGAAATAAAAGTATCAATACTTCAAACTATTGAGTATTTTTTTATAGACCCTATCAGATACGTTCATTACAGGATGGTGATGAGCTTTTTTTAGGTAAATTCTAGGAAGAGGTGATAACTTATAATCAATTTTTCATACAAGCATGTTTTTTAAATAAGGCATCAACATGATGGAAATTCAAGTTTAAAATAAGTTATTTCTACAATTTATTCACTATGATACCTGCTAAAAATACTTCAATAAGTAAAAGTAAACAAATACAAACGCGATAAAATCCGTAAAGAAGTTTTATTTTAAAATGTGTAATACTCGAGTAAACATCAGAAGTTTTAAAAAGTACTTATTGAGTAAAAGTATCGAGTACAAAAGTATCTGTATCGAAATAAAAGTACTGAATACTAAAAAGTATCGATTCTGTTTTCGTGTCCCTAGCCGTCTAGTCAACAATTGCATTCAAAAACAAAGTTGACGTCGGTCAGGCGACCGGTTATATCAGTGTTGCTAATAACTTCTGCAATATGTGCTATAAAAGAAGAGTTCATATTGAGTCGACTTCAGACCTAGAATATGAGCAGTATTACGATGGCTAGTTAAGTTATACTAATCCTAGAAATTTATTTATTTATTAAATTAACAATTACATCTATTATTACAGGCTTTCCCAATGCAATAGTGTAAGTCAATATAAGCCATTTATAACATTATCTGTTAATGTCAACATAATAATTACATAAATAATATTAATTTATACATTTTATATAGCATATAAGTTAAAGATTATAGTCTAAAATTCTATAATCTGTGCTAAAATAGGATGTTATGAAATTATCAACGAGAATCATTATATAAAATTATACATTATTATAGCATATTTCAAATAACATTGCTTTTTTTAATTCTACAATTGAACAAACGAATAGATCAATTTTGTCGGCAAGTCGAATCAATGTTCGTAGAAAATATTATATACTAGCAACCCGTCCTCGCTTCGCTTCGGTTTCAGTCGCCTTGCCCGCGTAGTTCCCGTTCCCGTGGGAATACCGGGATAAAATATAGCCTATGTTACTCCCTGATATTATAGCTTTCCATTGGTGAAATAATTTTTGAAATCGGTTCGGTGGTTTAAGCGTGAAAGCGTTATAAATAAACAAACAAACAAATAAACAAACCAACAAACATCCTTACTTTCGCATTTATAATATTACTATGGATGTGAAAGTTTATGAAAATGTTGGGATTTTTATTACGCGCGGAACCATTAAACTGATGTGAATGAATATTTACACATAGATAAACCATTTTCTGGAGTAATATATATTATAAACTTTTGTCGCTGTAAAGTGCCCCTTAAGATAATAGTTAAACTTTACTTTTTTACTGAATTTCGTTCGAACTGTATTTCGTTGAACGGATTTGGATGAAAATCATCTTGGGTAAGCTACTTTTCATGTGGACAAAGCAATGACTAAAACCTAGGTTTGTACGGTTTTTGTTTTCTTAACAACGTATATACTAAATTTTAAGACAATCATTTAAGTAGATATGAAACTGTAACAAACAACCATGTGTTGCATTTATAATACACCCGTTCGTCCATTCATCTCAGCTCGAACCTCTTCAACAATAGGAAAGTATTTGACTAACTGTGTCACGCTGGTCAGACGTATTGATATAGGGTTTTATTTCGAATTGTCCCTCTCTTTCATAGTTGTTGTATGCATATCATCCTTGCCTATGCATACCATCCTTTAATAGTCTTATCCGACACCGATGGGCTTACCCATTATCTTAAAGGCGTGAATTGTAATCTTACTTCGTCCCACACAGAAAATTTATAATATTAACTAGCTGACCCAACAGACGTTGTTCTGTTCAAGTAAAGCGCCACCTACCGGGTCCAATTGTGAATCTAAACCATTCTCGAATCTCATTGAGCACACACAAATTACTTAAATTACTTATATCCAGTCAACAGATATCGCCATCTGTTAGAATCTTTTGGAGTTAACAGATAATTGACTGTCAATTAATTATAGACAAATAATATGTAATAAAATAAAATTCATCATCATCTCAGCCCACATACGTCCCACTGCTGGGCTCGGGCCTCGTCCATAATGGAAGGGTAATTGACCTACTATACCACGCTGGTCAGACGTGTTGGTATAGGGTTTTATTTCAAGTTTTCCTTCTCTCGCATAGATGTTGTATGCGTTTTATATCCCTTAGTCGTCTCGTACGATCACCCACGGGTAAGATAGGGGGTGGTGAATTGTATTCTTACTCCGTCACCACACGGAAAAAATAAATGTTATATTTATTATATATTTAGTCCAATATGTCTGACCGGCATGGTATAGTGGGTCAATTTCCCTCCTATTGTGGAGGAGGCTTGAACCAAGCAGTGGGATATCTATGAGCTGAAATGAATAAATTATTAATGAATCATCTTTATGATACGAATAAGAAAAGGTGGGGGAATTGTATGCTCATTTCCTAACCACGGGGAAAAAGACGCTAAAGGAATATGATTACAAAGGAATAAAAATATCGTCATCATCATCTTAGCTCAAATACGTCCCACTGCTCGACTCCAGCCTCCTCCATAATAGGTGGTAAATAAACCACCATACCACGCTGGTTAGACACTAGTTATTTTATTTGGAGTTTATCCACTCTTGCTTATCGCTTTTCTAAATACCTTACTCTTCTTCTACAACTCCCACGGGTGATCAAAAAAGGGGACGGTGAAAAATATTGCTACTCCCTCACTATACGGGAACGGTAATAGGCCAACATGCTTGTGGTATTGCTTTTTTTGGGTGGTCTATGGCAGCGCACATGCCGTCCGCTCCCTCCGGGGTGACAAAAGGACGGAGCGGCGATATTTTGCAGGTGCTCACTCAGCACTTCGCATTAGGGGGAGCTCAGAGGTCAAGTTCGAAACTGTCCAGCATCTCCTGCCGACTAACGTCTACATAAGGTTTTAAATTTTCTTTCTCTTGTTTTATGTATATTATAATCGCTTAGTCATCTTTTACGACATCCACGACTAAGAAAGGGATGAATGTGGTGAATTGTATTCTTACTCGGTCACCATACGAAAAATCCACACAATCCTAAAGTGTACATTAAAGTATGTGCTAGATAATAAAGGCGTGATACTATAAAAAAATAAGAAAAATATATCGCAACATTATTCTATTCACCCCATATTGTCCATTGCGTCACGCGCCCTAACGCAAAAAACGCCGCATTCACCCCTCCGGTCATCCCAATATCTTGATACACACGGATAAATCGTCGGCCGTGACAAGAATCATAAGCGCCAAAGATAAGTTGGATGAGCGTAGCCCTTCAATGTCCGTAAGCTATTGTATCATGAAACGGAACGTGCGTGAAACACGTTAGAACCATTATACAATGAAAGATAGCTTATAAATACAGGCTTTTTATTATCATTGGTATGAGCAAAATTGTATACAAAAAGACCTCTATATCTATATATTGCTTTTGAAAGATAGTTTATTTTTTTCTAGTAAGAAAATAAGACAGTTATTTGCCAGAATCACGGTATAAGTTAGTTGTTACAAATTTCTTTAAGGAAGCAGGTACATGAATCGTCAGAATTTCACATGCAAATTATTTTATTTTAAAATTGCATAAAATAGTTAAAACATATTAAATTTATAATATATACAAAAGATTATTAGAAGTTATAGATTGTAAATAAAACTAGTTTTACGGATTTTATCGCGTTTGTATGCTCACGGGCGAACTCGCATACAGTCCGCCCGTGAGCTTGAACGCTGTAATAGGGATGCAAATTAATATTGTATTTGAAACAAACATTGATGTATCGATGTTTTACAATAGTGAACATCGATGGCAAGCATCGATGTTTCTTTATTGCAACATTTATGTTTTAGAAACATCGATGTATCGTTTGCATTCCTAGCTGCGAAGCGTTTGAAAGGTCGAGCAATCAAAGCGATAAAATCCATAAAAATAGTTTTATTTACAATCTATACTAATATTATAAAGCTGAAGAGTTTGTTTGTTTGTTTGTTTGAACGCGCTAATCTCAGGAACCGCTGGTCCGATTTGAAAAATTCTTTCAGCATTGGATAGCCCATTTATCGAGGAAGGCTATAAGGCTATATTATATTTTCAAAAAAATTAGGGATCCGTACTAAAAGTCCAATAATGTAACCCAAGGTGTAAAAAAAATGACCCGAAAAAATCCTTACATCGCCTGTGCTGTAAAAACTATTGATTATAGAACAAAATAATATACTACAACTTTGTAGAACATATAATTGTCTACAAAAAATATCGCTACACCATATGTCTAACTATTGCAGTTATCTCACAGTAAGTGTTTTTCTTTATTTTTTAAATAATTAAAATGCCTTCGCTTTAAAAACTCTTTATTTTGTATCTTGGTATTAATCTTTATCAAAATAAATTACTTCATATTCAAGACGGATTCAATATCTTTCTAGAACTTTTTGAATGATTAAATTCGGACATTTCATTCAAAAGATATCGCGATATTAAAAATGTAAGTATTACTGTAGTAGCCATATAATTATTAAGTACTAACTGTAATTATTTTGTTTTAGTATTTATCAGTTTCGTTTTAGTATTGTCCGTGCGGTGACGAAGTAAGAATACAATTCACCACCCGTGCGTGTGTGTCGTAAAAGACGACTAAGTGATATAGTATGCATATAATATCTATGCAATAGAAGGAAAACTCGGAACAAAACCCTATACCAACAACGTGTGACCAGCGTGGTATAGTAGGTTTCGGTTTCCCTCCCATAGTGGAGGAAGCCCGAGCCCAACAGTGGGACGTGATGTTCGTCCCGTCGGTTCGGCATTTTTGGCATAATTATGTAATGATCTACATGTTTAGATCTAGATTAAAAAAAAAAGTGAGGCGTCGCTCAGGACGCCTGGCAGATGTGAAACATCGAAATTATTTGTACAAGTATATATGCATAAAAGAATAGATTACGACAGAACTAATATGGCAAGAAGTATTGAATAAAATAATACGATTTCGATTATTATTCGAAATATTACACAGCAATAAAATTAATCCGCCGCAGGGCCGCATCGCTGCTTCTCCCTCACACACTTGTATGTAGTTCAAAGGGATCGGCTAAGAAAGTGTGATCTAGGAAATAGAAATAGCGACATCTATCGAGCCACTAAGTACTAGTATCGAAGGACAATAATCAGTATCAATTGAAAAGTATCGATACTTAACAATCGAATCGTTTTGAAAGCATCGAGTACTTTTCATAGAGCCTATCGGATAATTTCTTGCCGGGATTGTTTGTGATGAGTTTTCGAAGCATCGAGTACTTGTCATAGAGCCTATCAGATCGCGATCGCGGGATTGTTTGGGATGAGCTTTTTTTTACCAAGTTTGGGAGAAACTAAAAAGAACTATAAGTGTGATGTTTGAAATGATGGTAAAATGTAAAATTATTCGGCAGGAATATAATGCCATATCACATTACTTCGCGAAGCACTGTTTCGTGCATGTCTACTTGAAAAGTCTATAGCATTTGAATGAAATCTAACCGATTGGGTAAAATTGAGTTCAAATGGGTCAAATACATGAAAAAGTGCCATGTAGAAATTAGAAGATCGAATTAGCGACATCTATCGAGCTAAGCCTAAATGTCAACTACAAAATATATTTTATAAATAAATCTCTATACCTGTGATGATAATAAGACAAGCTATCTAAATTATTTTATCGACATTGGGTACCTCGTTAAGTCTACAAATTTTAAATGAAATCAACTCTTTAAAGTGGGTATCAACTCTTTAAACTCTTTAAAATAAAATTCCTAGGAGTCGGTAACATAATAACAAATAAATACACAGCTGCAATTAATACAAAGCCTATAAAAAGCGGTTGTCTAGTTTTCGTACGTGAAAATAAGGTAGGTATGGTATACTTATATTAGGAAGTTAGAAAATTATACATTATTTTATAGAACAAGTACATACGCATAAAATAATATATTACGACAGGTATTAATATAGCATAAAGTATTATGAAAAATAAAGTTACGATTCTTTTCCAGAAAATGATGTTTTTTATTCAATAAACATTTATTTTCATTAGAATACATTATAGGTAACAATTTACTTTGAGTTCACTAGATGGCGCTGTACAAAATTTTAAATCGCACCATGGTTTCGTTACAAAAATGTAGATATGTGTCCAGATATTTATTTTATAGTTAATTAAGAGCGGGCCGCGAGGCGTGGCGTTGAACGCCACGCGACGATCGCGGTCACCCTCGCCCATAGATGTTTCACATCAAAAAGGTTTTGGAATCGATAAGAAAAGGCGGTATATTAAATAGCCAGAAAATAATTCACCACCCGAGAGTGTCGTAAAAGACGACTAAGGGATATAATATCTATGCAAGAGAATGAAAAATTTAAACAAAACCCTATATTGACACGTCTGACCAGCGTGGTATAGTAGTTCGGTTTCCCTTCCATAGTGGAGGAGGTGCGAGCCCAACAGTTGGACGTGTATGGGCTGAAATGATGATGATGATTTATCAGCCTCCTACAAATGGCGTAAAGTTGCAGATTAAGGTAATGTAACACTTTCCGTAAATTCAGTAAAGTTATGTAGATTATCAATAATACCATTATATCTACATGTTTGTGGCCGAGGTCGGAGACCGTCCCACCTTCGGCACCAGCCTCTCCTCCTGCCAACACCCAGGGAACTGGCCAAATACTATTCAAGCGTTGTACAGACCCGTGAGATGTGGTACCAGGTGCTCAAGGATCAGTGCCAGCACCCATTAGGGTTGACCATTTGGTCCGAGAGTGATAGATTTAACACGTATATGGGCCACTGCCGCTCCATCTCCGGTTTCCGGTTACTGTCCAGCAAAGTAATGACTAGGGGGGCTTTCCGCGGTGGGAAAAGGTTCTCGACAACCCTGATGCGGAGGTCGGGGTGGAAATTTCGGCGAGGGGAGGACGGCGTAGCTTACTCAGCGCTGCACGATACAGGTGACCCCAGGGGTCACATTCAAGACTGTCCATAATTTTCTACTTATTGATCTGAAAAAAAAGTGAAATCTCTACTTGGAGTCGCTCAATAAGGACCACCCCAGGGGTCACGTTCGATACTCTCCAGCATCTCTTGATGGATGCTGGCACTGGTCTTTAAGCACCTGGTACCTTGATTGTACAACGCTTGAATAGCGTTTGGCCAGTTCCCTGGATGTTGAAAGAAAGGGAGGCTGGTGATCCTGCTGGAGCTGAGGCGGTCTCCGGACTCGACTTCAAACGTATCAATATAATGGAATTATTGATAATCCAACTGAATTGAATTTACGGCAATCTCCTTAGTCCGCAATAATTACATATTATGCCAAAAATGGCGAACCGACGCCGGGACGAACATCAAATATTTGACAGGTAAGAACAGTTTGTATGGGAAAATAAAATTGTTGTTTTTAGTATTTTACTCGCAATTTTGCCATATTTTCTCACCGTATAAACCTTTCCTGGACTTCCACAATAATTCAAGACCAAAATTGGGCAAATCGCTCCAGCCGTTCTCGAGTTTTAGCGAGACTAACGAACAGCAATTCATTTATATATACTTATATAGACTAGCTGACCCCGCGAACTTCGCACCGCCTTTTTTCATAATTACTTTGTTTTAGTATTTATCAGTTTGGTTTTAGTATTATCCGTGCGGTGACGGAGTAAGTATAAAATTCATCACCTGTGTGTGTCGTAAAAGAAGACTAAGTGATATAGTATGCATATTTTATTTATTTATTTATTTATTTATAGGATGGGTTGAGACTATGATGATGAATTATTAGCCTCCTACAAATGGCCTAAAATTGCGGATTAAGGAAATATAACACTTTCCGTAAATTCCATCCAGTTAGATTATCAATAATACCATTATATCGACATGTTTGTGGCCGAGGCCGGAGAGCTACCTTCGGCAGGAGCACCAGCCTCTCCTCCTTTCAACATTCAGGGAACTGGCCAAACGCTATTCAAGCGCTGTACAGACCTGTGAGATGTGGTACCAGATGCTCAAGGACCAGTGCCAGCACCCATTAGGGTTAGCCGTCTGGCCGGAGAGTGATAGATTTAACGCGTATATGCGCCACTGCCGCCCCATCTCCGTGTTCGTGGCGGGGCGGTTTCCGGTTACTGTCCAGCAAAGCAATGATTGGGGGGGGCTTTCCACGGAGGGAAAAGGTCCTCGACAACCGTGATGGTTAGGTCGGTGTGGAAAATTTCGGTGAGGGGAGCAGGGCGTAGCTTACACAACGCTGCGCTATAGAGGCGACCCCAGGAGTCACATTCAAGACTGTCCAGAATTGCCTACTGATTGATCTGAAGAAGAAGTGAAATCTCTACTTAGTACCGCACAATAAGGACGACCCCAGGGGTCGCGTTCGACACTCTCCAGCATCTCTTGATGCGTGCTGGCGCTGGTCTTTGAGCACCTGGTACCTTGACTGTACAACGCTTGAATAGCGTTTGGCCAGTTCTCTGGATGTTGAATGAAGGGGTGACTGGTGGTCCTGCCGAAGCTGAGGCGGTCTCCGGACTCGGCCTCAAACGTATCAATATAATCGAATTATTGGTAATCCAACTGAATTGAATTTACCGAAAGTGTCATATTTCCTTAGTCCGCAACTTTACACTATTTGTGGGAGGCTGATAAATCATCATCATCTTCTCAGCCCATACACGTCCAACTGTTGGGCTCGCACCTCCTACACTATGGGAGGGAAATCGACCTACTACCACGCTGGTCAGACGTGTTAATATAGAGTATTTTTCGAGTTTTTCTTCTCTTGCATAGATATTATATGCATATTATATCCCTTAGTCGTCTTTTACGACACCCCCGTTTATTGAATTGTATTCTAGCTATTTAATATACCGCCTTTTCTTATCGATTCCAAAACCTTTTTTTTAAATCTAGATCTACATGTAATTATGCCAAAAATAACGAACTGACGGGACGAACATCAAATGTTTGACAGGTAAGAACAATTTGTTTGGACAAACTGATTGTTTTTGTAATTTATTTTTTTAGTAGTTTACTCGCAAAATTTCCATATTTTTTTACCGTTTAAACCTTCCCTGGACTTCTACAAATAATTCAAGACCAAAATTAGCCAAATCGGTCCAGCCGTTCTCGAGTTTTAGCAAGACTAACGAACAGCAATTGATTCTTATATATGTATATAGATTGCGCGCGCATGTATGATGTGGCCGGCGGTTATGAGGGATGAGGGGGCGGTAGCCCCTGCGAAATGCCTAGAAAGAGACCTCAACTTTCTCGACAATCTGCCACTGCAAAACGACTGCGACTTATGCGCAGCAATGAGATAGAGGATGAAAATAGACAAAGGTTGGCTACTCAACGAGAAATCGCTGAACGAAACCGCGCTAGATAAACAAGACACACACGTTGAACGAACACAACGTTTGGCTTCACAAACAACTCGAACTTCGTCTAATCGACAACGGCAATCAAGTGTTGAACGTTCTCAACGTTTGGCTACAGAAGTTTTAAAATAAATAAATAAATCCTGAAAGTCACTATTCCACGCGGACGAAGTCGCGGGCAATGCTAGTATGTAATAATTTCGTAGACATCAGAAATTATAAAATTTAAGTGAAAGTTATATTTTAAGAAAAATATATCGCAATTGCCGTGGCCCGTGTGGCGACGGGATAGAATACAACTGTCGTCACCCCTTGCTTGCCATGGGAGACGTAAAAATTGGCTGAGGGCCTCACCAGCTATCTCCTGGGAAAACTTCTTACACCAACACTTACTGCGATCGCCAAACCGTCTGCCAGACCCATCTCACACTTATGCCACGTGTACAAATTGTTCTCAAGAGTCATTACGAACCAACTCGCGTGCAAGCTCGTCGACGTCCAGCTGCCCGAACAAGCCGGCTTCCGAAAATGTTATAGTACCATAGACGACATCCACACGCTATGCCAGATAATACAGAAGACCAAGGATTATAATCGGCCTCTGTGTATAGCGTTTGTGGACTATGAGAAAGCCTTTGATTCTGTCGAAACTTGGACAGTGCTTCAATCCCTTCAGCGGTGCCAAATTGACTATCGATACATCGAAGTCCTGAAGTTCTTGTATAGAAAAGCTACTATGCCGGTCCGCATCCAGAATAAGAGTACAAAACTGATCCAGTTGTAGAGAGGTGTGAGACAGGGAGACGTCAACACGGTTCACCACTGTGCTGGAAAATGTTTATTTTTTTTTTTTATTGCAAGCCGTGGCAGACGAGCAAACAGTACACCTGATGATAAGTGTTGCTGCCGCTCATGGACCTTTACAAGGCCGCTGCCTACCGTGAAGAAAGTGAAGGGAGTGTGAATGCGTGCATTGAGGCTCGATGATACTAAAGGCACCATTAAAACCCTCCACACGCAAACACCCTCAGAAAGTTGAGCTTCCGGCTCTCTCGCTCACCAAACGATGTGCAGTAACAAATTGCTACTACTCAGACGTCGATTTTCTGCGAGAGCGTGGTGCGTTTTCAAGCTCTTATACTGGACCGGACTCGGCATCGACATCAACGGCGAATACAACACTCACCTTCGATTTGCTGACGATATCGTAGTCATGGCAGAATCCACGGAGGACCTTGGCACTATGCTTAGCAGGGTTTCTCAACTAGTGGGTCTACAAATGAACATGGACAAGACGAAAGTCATGTCTAATGCCCATGTCATTCCTGTACCGGTCCTAGTTAGGAATGTGATTCTCGAAGTTGTGGATCACTATGTTTACCTAGGACAAGCAGTCCAGTTAGGTAGATCCAATTTCAAGAAAGAGGTCAGCCGACGAATCCAACTAGGCTGGGCAGCGTTCGGCATTCATTCAGCATTCGCAAACTTAAGATGATCTTCTTGTCCAATATTCCGCAGTGTCTGAAAACTAAGGTTTATGACCAGTGTGTGTTGCCAGCGATGACTTACGGCACTGAAACGTCGTCTCTAATTTAAATGTCGGCCTCATAAAAAGCTCAAAGTCGCTCAACGTGCTATGAAGAGGGCTATACTAGGTATTTCTCTACGTGATAAAATCCGAAACACGGCAATCCGTAGAAGAACGGGTGTAACCGACATAGCCCGCAGAATTAGCACGTTGAAATGGCAATGGGCAGGCCACATCGCTCGTCAAACGGACAACCGTTGTGGAAGAAAGGTTCTTGAGTGGTGACCACGAATCGGACGGCGCAGCGTAGGACAACCACTAGGTGGACTGATGACATTCTCAAAGTCGCAGAGAGTCGTTGTATGCAGGTGGCGCAGGACCGTTTCGAATGACATTCCCATTGGGAGGCCTATGTCCAGCAGTGGACGTCTATAGGCTGATGGATGGATGGATGATGATTATATTTTAAATTACAACCGTAAAGAAGGGCGGCATTTATAATTGAGAAAAACAGTACAGTACAAAGTCAATATTGTACTTTATGAAATATTCCCATAACACTGTATCAATTATTTTATAGTGGCAATGAATACTATCAACACTTACATTGCATTGTATCGTATAAAAACGACAGAGAACTTTACGTAGAGCTGAACCAAGTCTATCTAATAACGTATGGTCAACAATTACCTTAAAACTATTGCCAAACTTTTGTATTATGTAAATTGGAAGAAGAGTAGGTAAACATCGCTTCAAACTAAATTAATTAGGATAAGAGCGGAATGACGATGAAAATGTTAAATTAAATTATTTTAATGATATTTTAAATAATGTAATACCAAGGAATAATTTTCCGTGTGGTGACGGAGTAAGAATACAATTCACCACTGCCTATATTACCCGTGGATGTCGTAAAAGACGACTAAGGGAAATAATAAGCATATAACATTTGTACAAGAGAAGGAAACCTTGAAATAAAATCCTATACCAACATTGTAAATAAAACTGCTTTTACGGATTAAGTCGCGTTTGTATTTGATTTATGATTACCCGACGTTTCGTTCACAGACAGTGTCTGTAATAACGATTACTTGTTGGACGTGAGACACCTTAGTCCGCCCGTGACCATGAATGCTGCAAAGTGAAACGTCGGGCAATCATAAATCAAATACAAACGCGATATAATCCGTAAAAGTAGTTTTATTTACAATGTGTAGTGCTCGCGTAAACATCAGATATCATTATCTATACCAACATGTCTGACCAGCATGGTATAGTAGGTTGGAGCCCAGCAGTGGGACGTGTATGAGCTGAGATAACGAATATCAAGGAATAAATAAGTCTTTAACATGCGGTGATTTTATCAAACCTACATTTTACGTCCTGATGTGGGATAAGTCTTCTTCAAAAATGGGAAGAAAATGAGATATTATAACGCATAAGAATTATATTAAAATAAAATAACTATATTTGGCTTTACAAACACAATTTCATCATCATCACAGCTCATATCCGTCCCACTGCTGGGATCGAGCCTCCTCCACAATTGGAATGAAATTTACCTACTATACCACGCTGGTAAGGTGGGTAGGTATAGGGTTTTATTTCAAGTTTTCCTTATCTTGCAATGATTTTATCTGCTCATTAAAATCCCTTAGTAGTCTTTTACGAAACCCACAAGCAAGGAAGGGATGGTGAATTGTATTCTTACTCCGTTATCACACGAAAGACAAACTCAATTAACAGACACAAATTATACCCAGACTCATAAAATGGCATAAAGTATTGGCACAAAGTCTTGAGATTCAAACTTATGACAGTGGGCATGATAGTTTGATATCTAAACCATTACGCTATCTATGCAGTTAAGTTTTACATTATACATACTGGTATTAAATAATAAAATATATTTTCAAAGAATACACAATTGGTTACGGCTCAGTTATCTAAAGAAATACATAAATATCGATGGTGTGAAATACGAGTCCCCGGTGATACATTATATTGTTCCCTCCAATTCCACCCGCAGGAGCTCTCGGCTTAGGAGAAGGTCGGTGATAAAATAACATTTAAATATTACACAGACTTTAAGATGCTAACTCTATTTCATTTAAAATACTAAAAACTTTATATGCTTATGAAATCATATGAATGGTCCGTTTGGTAACTGAGTAATAAAAATTGGAGGGGTGATATTAGTTGCCATCGTTAAGGCTAATTTAAAAATTAACGATAATGTGAAAGGTCACTTTTACATTGTCGTTAATTTTTAAATTAATCTAATAAATATATAGCAGGCAGACATTGTCAGATTAGGTCCGACAGTCTCGGTATACTTAACGATCGCTAAATAATAACGATTCTAATTAACACTTCACAGGCTTGCGAAATTAGGTGCTAACTTATAATAAGGACAACTTGTGAACAATATCAAATTTTTTATCTCTGTCTTACTACAGACGTTTTCCGTGTGGTGACGGAGTAAGAGATTAAAATTTTTGTGTTATATCTACAGTACGGCCGCTGAGAGAATTCGTTCCTTATGGATTAGTAAGGTTTTCTTTTTTTTTATTGCAAACAGTGGCAAACGAGCAAACAGTACACGTGATGGTAAGTGTTGCTGCCGCTCATAGACCTTTACAAGGCCGCTGCCTACCGCGAAGGAAGTGAAGGGAGTGTGAATGCGTGTATTGAGGCTCGGTGATACCAAAGGTACCACCAAAGCCCTCCACATGCAAACACCCTCAAAAAGTTGGGCTTCCGGCTCTCTTGCTCACCGAACGAAGCGCAGTAACAAATTGCTACTACTCAGACGTCGATTTTCTGCGAGTGTGGTACTACCCCGGACGGACCGATCCGCGGCTGTAGACAGATAACTGTCGACAGTGTGGTCCTACCACTAAATGAGGTGTATCTAAACAAAACGCGCGAAGTCCAGTATCGTAATATGACTAACTACTACATTTTTTTTGCAATGGGCAAACGTCATTGCCCATTGTGCAGTCCGTCTGGAAAGACCTTAGTACGCTGTTTGAACCTTCGAGGTCATGCGGTCGGTGCTGATAAAGTGGCGGCACAGAGTGTGTTCTTTTCGGCTGGTGCATTGGTGGAGCACGGTTGTTTCGCCAATTACCTGCACAAAGTCGTGAGAAGGAAAAGCACACCGTGCTGCGACCACTGCGACTGCGACTAGGACACGATGTAACACACGCTCGAGGTGTGTGCCACATAGGTAAAACAGCGCTGTGAACTCGTCGCAATCATCGGTGCCTACCTGACGCTGCCGATCATCGCTAGAATGATGTTGTTCGACAGAACCAGGAAGTGGTACGTAGTTGCCGCCTTCTACGAGGCAATCCATTCGCGGAAGAAAGCGGCGGAGCGTGTGCAGGCGGGACCGACGACTTCGGTGGCGCAAACGCGAGTACCTGCACCTAATGCCGCTCCAGCCGAGGCCGAGGGGTCTGGACCGGTATATAGTCCGTCCGAGAGAGGCTGACCGCGTGAGAGTGACGTCCCGGGGAGCCATCGGGGAGGAATGGCACTCGAAAGAGTAACCCGCTGGGCTAGCCACAGTCGTCAAGGATTCAAGGACGAAAGGGTGGACCTTTCGTCAACGGATGGCGTGCGTCCTAAATGGCGTGCCTATCTAAAAAAAGGCACGGCAAAGGCAAAGGTTCTATTCCAGGTCTTCCTTCTCTAGTAATAATTTTAACCTCAATTCTTTTTTCATATACTTCGTGACAGTCGACTAAATAGTTGGCCTGATAGTGGATAACAACTGCCGCTTATGGACGTCAGCAATACCAGGGATGTAGAACAGTCGCTGCCTGTAGTATGAACAACGCAACAGCAACTATAGTGAGAGTTGAGCTGTTCATAAAGTTATCATATACAGCAACTATTCATTATCTCTCATAATAATACTGAAAGCAGCCCGCACAAATGGCGATACAAAGGCAAGTGTGCAGCAATGGGGTAATACGCCATCCTTTCCATTTGAGTAGGATGTGACCGGACTAACCTTTACCCAAATAAAAGATACTCATCAAATACATAACCGCTTTTCATCATTATCATCTCGGCTCATATACTTCCCACTGCTTGGCTTCAACCTCCTCTGCAATAAGAGAAAAATTGACTGACTACACTACTTAGATCAGATGTATTGATATAGGGTTTTATTTTGAGCTCGCCTTTGTTTCCATAGATGTTATATGTATATTGTATCACTTAGTCGTCTTTTACTATGCCCACAGATAAAATAAGGTGGCGAATTGTATTCTTACTGTCCCCACAAGGAAAATAACCGCTTTTACACTCTTATTACTTATCTACTTTAGCAAAACTCTTATGTAAAATTAAGTAAATACAAAAATATAACAGCTACTCTCTTTTTTTTATTAACTTTTCTCCTGAAAGCTTCCCCATTATATGTATTTGCATTTATTTCTTGAGTATTCCTCCTTTTGCGAAGTTATCTTGACATTTTTGCCGTCAGCCACGCATCCTAATCTGATTTCATGTTCGCCGCATCTTAATTGTGATGTCTGTTCTTGCTACGCTTTGAGAAAGGATTTAATGGTATTATAATAGTCAACAATTTTTATGGTTTCGCCTTTATTCCGAAAGAGGTAAGCAGATTTAAAATATTTTTATTTTTTAAAAAGACTACACCCTGCCTCAAGGAAATAATCCTTGTATTGTGGAGGATTCACAAATATAACTAATGGACACAAATTACATCCAGACAGAACAACAATTTGTGGATCATGTTGTCCTTTTTTTTCTGTTGTTAGCGCACCCGCCGCGATGCCTCGTCCGTGGCGACAGAGAGGCGGCGCGCGGGGCACCCACCGTAGCACGTCACCTTTGTCGTTGGGCCGACTACCGGTATCGAGTTCCTTGTCCGCCGTGGTCGGCCCGACGAAATACCCTGAGTACCCTCTCCTCTCGACGTCCCTTTCACGGGACGTCGGTAGCCGTCGCGTGGTCAGCCTCTTTGCAGGTGACAGACTAAAATCCCCGGCCCGGTCACCCGCGGCTTCAAAGTGTTGTTCTGCGTGTGATTCGAGCCCCCGACATTGGCACTGTAGATCGGTAAATTAATGACTAAGCCATCTTCGTGCAGTCAGGAATATAATCACATTTTATTTTATCGAATAGAACAAGTGTAGGGATAATTCCTGTAATGATTATTAAGAATACAAATACAGGTTAGGAATACCAATTAAAAGAAGGGATGGTTACTTTCGTAATTAATAAAAGATCGCCGCTTGTGAGGTCACGTACAAAAACGAAGAAGGCTGTCCTTCTTTTGCATTTTGTTTTTTAAAAACACTTCACAGCTTGAGGTGCTTGATGCATATACTGGAGCTAATACTCACTAAAGAAGCTGTAAACATCTAATGTACATCATCTCATCTCATCAGCTCAGCTCATGTATGTCCCAATCCTGAGCTGAGGCGTCCTCCCCAGTGGAAAGTTCGTTCAATCAATGTCAGTAGTTCAATGAACCATATATGAGTTGGAATAATGTCTAATGCTAATAGCAGATATTGATAAGCTAATGCTTGAATCATCATTCATCATTTCAGCTCATAATTCGTCCCACTGTTAGACTGGAGTCTCCTCCACAATAGGAGGAAAATTACCCTACTATACCACGTTGTATAGGGTTGTGTTGGTATAGGGTTTTATTTCAAGTTTTCCTTCTCTAACATAGATGTTATATGCATAATTAATCCCTTCATCGTAGCCCACATACGTCCCACCACCATCGTAGCCCACCCGTCCTGAACAAACTCAAAACTGTTTATTTTAAATTCGGAGCTTGTTACAAACTACACAAGATAATTTAGCTGATAAGTAGACCTGGGAGTACCCACTTGGGCCTACTTTTCTTTTTAAGTGTCCCTAGCGTAAAATATTCTCGTAAAAGGAGCGATGTACCTAATTACTAACGGAAGAGGTTCTGCGCAAATCAGAATTTATTTAATTTATTTTTTTAAATGAAAGAATGATTGCAGTTGTAAAGATTTCATGATTTCGTAAGTCGTTTGTGAGTTATGGACCTTTTTGTTATAAGAACGTTTGTATTTTTTTATTATACTTTTGTACTAAATTATGAATTATAAAATAAATTGTGGATTCGTGTATGTTAAACTCATCATCATCGTTTTGCTTTTATCCCAATTATATAGGGCTGACGTCGTATGTATTATTTTTTCGTACAAAATTTTGGAAGTGAAAATTTCTTTAGCGGCGTTGTTTTTCAGGGATGGGTAAACAATGTTAAACTCGCGTCAGGACACGTGACCTGATCGAAAATTCGTAAGACGGTGCTTGCAAGAATGTGATAGCGCATGCGCGCCTGCTCTTTACTTTCAAATCCAAACACCAATCACTAAATTTAAAATGTTTAATTTTTGTTGAAAATATTACACATTTTCTAATAAATATTAGCTATAACATATTCATTTACATTATTATTAACTTGTTATTTTTGGTTTATCTATGTGTTTATGATCAAGAATTCGATTTTGAATTAGTCATTAACAGTTCTTTAAAAACCAAAAATAATAATCTAATAGCTCGGCGACAAAGTTTTCAGTTCTATCGCCAGTCCCCAAAAATAGCCGATTTTTTTTTTGGGCGGGTTCTGGTCTGGTCACACCCTGCTGTTCCATCCGCGGTGACGAATGAGCACGGCCCCATAAACCACTCTTCATCGCCATTGGGCCGACAACTGATATCGTATTCCTTGTCGTGTTCCATGACCAGCCCAGCGAAAACGTTGCACATATTGCTAAAGTATTTGGCAATAATTTTATGACCGATTGCCTGCTCGACGTTAACCCTCTTTAAGAATGTAATTGTTGTTGATACTGCCTCAAATGGAGATAGGCATCAGATCAGATATGGGGACGTGCATTTTTTTTCCAAT
Source organism: Lymantria dispar (assembly GCA_032191425.1). Lineage (NCBI taxonomy): Eukaryota > Metazoa > Arthropoda > Insecta > Lepidoptera > Erebidae > Lymantria > Lymantria dispar. The sequence continues at coordinate 29,972,613 of CM063452.1, forward strand.
GCCGCCCTTTTTTTACAAAAGATTATAAGTAAAATTGATGTAGCCATATTTTTAAATATCAAAACAGACGCTTGAATAACAGTACCGTTAGAACATTAGAATTACCGTTAGAACCGTATTAGAACACGACACTTACAGAAGAAGGTCATTATTACAGCTCGCATGCGTCCCACTGTTGGGCTCGAACTTCTTTCCTAATAGGAGGGCAATTGAGCTACTATACCATGTTGATCAGACATGTTGCAAATACATATTATATCCCTTAGTCGTCATTTACGACATCCACGGGTAATATCCCTATATTATTATATCCCTATATAGTGGGGAATTGTATGCTTACTCCGTCACCACACGGATATCCAGTAATACCATGCCTTTAACAGCTAAATAAGCATTCGTGTCATATGTTGCCATTTTTTAAATTGCACAGAGGGCAGACGAGTTTATAAAACGCTATAAACCTCTTGTATCAGTCGTAATAGGTTTGACTCCTACCCGAACACGTTCTTGGTGCAATGCATAAATGGTTGTATTTGGTCTGGATGTAATTTGTATCTCTTAATTGTATGTTCTTAAATTTCTTGTGTATCGTGGGTATGGTAAAAGACAGCTAAAGGTTATAATATGCAGATAATATCTATGTATAAGAAAATAAATTCGGAATAAAACCCTCTACCAACACGTCTGACCAGCGTAATATCATCATCGTCATCATAGCTCGTATACGTCCCACTGTTGGGCTTGAGCCTCCTCGACAATGAGAGAAAAATTGACAACACCACGCTGGTCAGACGCGTAGGTATAGCGTTTTATTTCAAGTTTGCCTTCTCTTGCATAAATATTATATGCATATTATATCCCTTAGTCGTCTTTTACGACATCCACGGGCAGGATAGGGAATGGTGAATTGTATTTTTACTCCGTCACCAGCGTGGTATGAGAGGTCATATTCACTTTTATTGTGGAGGAGGCTCGAGCCCAACAGTGGGACGTACATGATGCTGTTATGATGATGATGATTAATAATAACTCATAATAAGTACTTTCCCTGAAAATTAAAAATAACAATCCATTTACAGTTTCTATTTATCATCAGCTCATATACGTCCCACTACTGGGCTCGGGCCTCCTCCATATTGGGAGAAAAAATGACCTACACCACGCTGGTCAGGCGGATTGGTATAGGGATTTATTTCGAGTTTCCCTTCTCTTGCATAGATGTTATGTTATGTTATGCATATTATATCCTTTAGTCGTCTTTTACAACACCCATGTAGGGACACGAAAAAAGTATCGATACTTTTAGTTATCGAGTACTTTTGTACTCGATACTTTGCTTTCAATACTTTTACTCAATGAGTACTTTTTGGCAGGTATCGTATCGAATAAATAATAGTGAGTATCCATGTTAAACTTGACCTTACAGCTTACAGTTATGGTAACGCCATCTAATTCAAACGTAATGAACCTTCTAAAAATGTAGCTCCCAATATTTTAATCCGTTCACAGACGATCAAATTTCCTAAAAAAAAGGTCATCACGACAGATTCCGGGCAAAGTACTCAGTACTCGATACTTTGGGGTATCGAGGTATCGATACTTTTGTTTCGATACTTTATTGAGTACGATACTTTTTCTTCGATATTACTCATGAGTACAGTATCGATACTTTCTGTTCGATATCGTGTCCCTACACCCATGGGCAAGAGAAGGGGTTGTGAATTGTATTTCGTCACCACACGGAATGCAATTTCTATTTTAATCGATAATATATCACTCATTCTATTAAAAGTTTGATTTACTTTTAAAAGTATGGATGCTTTTTATACCGTTTAAAGGCTAACTTCAATTGCGCCTTTTAAAAACTTTTACTTAGTTCTTAGTTCGGCAATAACAAGTTTATATACGAATAGAAGCAAATTCTTAGCCTTACTCGAGTAAGATTTTATAGCATATTAGTTGATCCAATAGTTCTGTACATTTTAAAATAAAGTTTACCTTGACATCGAACGCAGCGGAACATATCGAGTCCAATTATTAATCTAAACCATTCTTGCATTCTCCTGAACATACACAAAAAAAAATTATCTCAATCGGCACAGCCGTTTAATAGTTGTCATATACACACGGACAGAAGAATTATCTATACTAAGATTATTAAGTCTAATAAGCTATTATTTTGGGGTGGTTCATGGTGGTGGACGGTGGGGTGGTGTCGTCCCGGCAACCCGGCCGGGTTGGCGACGAATGCAACCGGGCCCGGCCAGGTTGAGAAGCATACCGGGTTGCAATCTCTACGCTGGTCAGATATATTGGTATAGAGTTTGATATCGAGTTCTCCTTCTCTTACGTAGATTTTATATCCATATTTAATCCCATAGTCACTACCCCATACAATTCATCACTAATCTCATGGAAGGAGGCGGCGGATCGTGTGCGAGTAGAGCTCCTATTCGGCGACACGTTCCGCCGCCGGTGACTGGGGCGGCGCAGACGCGAGTATCTGCGCCTAATGCCGCCCTAGCCGAGGCCGCGGGTGATCGGACCTGGGAATTGTCCGTCACCCGCAGAGAGGCTGACCGCGCGACGGCGACTGACGTCCCAGGACGTCGAGAGGTGAGGTTACCCGAAAGGGTATTCCGTCGGGCCGAACACTGACGACAAGTCACATCTGCTCCGGTGGTCAGCCCAGCAACGAGGTGACGTGGGTACGGGTGGGTTATGGACCCGCGCACCGTCCTTTCATCGCCCCGGACGGACTGGACCACGCGTGCGCTTACCATAGCCCACCCATAAAAAAAAATACAATTCATCACCCCTTTCCTGCCTGTGGGTGTCGGCGACTACGGGATATAATATGCATATAACAGCTATGTAAGAAAAGGAAAACTCAAAATAAAATCCTATACCAACCCGTATGACCAGCGTAATATAGTAGGTCAATTTCCCTCCAATGATAGTGGAGGCTCGAGCCCAGCAGTGGGATATATATGGGCTGTGATGATGATGATGTTGATCCTGGTCATATCCCAATCACCTGGCTCGACGCCATATATACTAGTATGTCGGCGTTGCGCCAGGAATTAGGTTGTCCATATTAAAATATCAAGTATGTAATCACTGTATTTATTAGGAGTTATTGCTGGAGAAGTGAGTGAAGTAAAACTGTCCTCTATTCTAACCTTACAATGTTTTTATAACCTCCGCTTTACAATGAAACGGTCTAGTCATAACAACTACAATTACTTTTTATAACAAATAAATAAAACAACTATTTTTAACTATCGGAATATAGGTAAATAATAATGATAAATATTCTAATGCATTTAACATAATTCCAAATAGTCAATTTTACACAATTTACATTAATGTAATTAAAGGAAATATTGTTCTCATATATTGTTCAACAGACGGCGCTCTAACTAGAAATAAATTGCAATCTTTATTGTGTAAAACCAACTAAATATGGTTACAAATAATTACATTAATTCTAATCGATTTTAATTTGATCAATTATATAAATATTTAAACAATTAAATCAAAGATTTCTAGAAATACATTCAAAGAGTGTCTTTTAAATATCATGGCATGATAAATAGCAGTATTGTTATTACAAATAATTATTTAAATATTAGTTGCAAATATTTCAAACATGTTTATACTATAATTGATAACACATACATCAACAATTTACAAATATTGCCGATAGAGGGCGATATGCGCCCATAAGTACATAGTTATGGGCGTACCCAGGGTGGGGCAGGGGAGGGCAGCTGCCCCCCCTGGATAATGTTGACGTCCCTACTAACTATCTATCTTATCTAGTACTCTTATCGATAAAAATTAAATAAAAATTAAAAAAACTACATTTTTGCCATTTGTTTGCAATACAATATTTTTACAACTAAAAATTACGCGGCCCGTTCGTTAGATACCTATAACAGTAACAGCCATAAATCGTTTTGCTGAAGACCCTCGAAAGTTATTTTTAAAATAGCCATTGTATAAGTACCTAGTTAAAGAATTTATATTAAAACATATCTATTTTAATTTAAGTTTTTTTATTCTTTATAAGCACGTAGCTTATAAAAAATCTGATTTGACCGATGGCCCAGAACCTGGGTACGCCCCTGTACATAGTACATAATGCATTTCTCATATAGACTGCTTTCTTTCTTAAATAGGCCGAGAAGAAGATTGAAATGTCTGTGTTCTTATAATGTAATATAAATTCTAGTATATACCTGCTACAAATTATAATTACGCCTTTATCAAATAACCGGGCGAGTAATATTCGTCTGGTTCATTAACTAATTTAATCTTGAGAAAGTCCCGGTTACCCGGAGCGGTTTGTAAGAAACAAAACTAATGGCGTTCGCAACACGAGAGATGAGGGTATGTGCTATGGTATATACATATAGCGGGTTTGATTTCCATACCGGTTCTATTCATAATGACTAGAAGTCGCTTGTAAATTATTGATTACCTTAATGTGGTGATGGAGAAAGAATACAAATCACCACTCCTTAGCTTGCCCGTGGATGTCGTAAAAGACGACTAAGAGATATAATACGCAAATAACGTCTATCCAAGAGAAGGAAAACTCGAAATAAATCCCTGTACCAACCCTTCTGACCAGCATGGTTCAGTAAGGTCAATTGCCCTCCTAATTTGGAAGAGGCTCAAACCCATCAGTGGGACGTGTATGAGCTGAAATGATGATGAATACGGGTGGTGACGAAGTAAGAATACTATTCACCACTCCTTATCTTACCTGAGGATGTCGTAAAAGACAACTAAGGGCTATAATATGTATATAACGTCTATGCAAAAGAAGGAAAACTCGAAATAAAATCCTATACCAATCTGCTTGATCAGCCTGGTATAGGAGGCCAATTTCCCTCCTACAGTGGAGAAGGCTCGAGTTCAGCAGTGTATAAGCTGAGATGATGATGATGATAAGATATTTCTGATTAAGTATTACAAACATGAATTTTATCTTTTAGGAGCGCGGAGATTGTCTTGGTATGGACATGTGATGAGGAGAGATGAAAGGCATGTGACAAGGAGGGTTGTCAATATGACTGTGGATGGACGTAAGAAAAGTGGAAGACTCAAAAAGAGATGGATGGATTGCGTGAATGAAGATATGCGTATGAAAGCAATGAGTGCAGATATGATGACTGATAGGAGGCTATGGAAGGTAATAAGTGTTGTGCCGACCCCACTTTGCGTGGGGTGAGGGCAGGCAAATAATGATTCCATCAGAAAAGCGTTGCTCCACCTCGATGCAGCTCGATAAGACCTCTTCGATATTTTTATCTATTGAGATATTAATTTATTTGATGTCCCTTGTCATATAGGTATATGTATTAGGGTGGTTCATTTCCGCAAACATTTTTTTTTCGTTGCTCATGCAAAATATTAATCTACATATAAAAAAATAATTCTCACCAAGTTTGAGCTCTTAATATTAATTTTAAGTACTTACAATTTAAATTTAAAGTTTTACCATTCAAAATGCATGTAAAAAAATCTTTTTTTTTTTCAAATGTCTAATGCTTACCTGGCTTTTACAATATTGCAAATCGGTTTGATGGAACTTGTGGGGAATTTCACGCTCTTCAAAATAGTCTTAGTGTTTTTTTGTGTAACTCGCACTGGTTCATCAGTAGGAGTCGTCAAAGTACAGTTTTTGAAAAAAATATATTTTCTTTAATTTTTCGAGCAAACCGCCAAAAGTAGGAAGAAAAAAGGCTTTATGCATATAATATAGATATTATTTAAGGTTTTTATTTAAATTTTTCTTTCTATTGTGTAAGACACAACGGAAAGAAAAATTGAAATAAAACCCTTTACCAGTACTTCTGAGGAGCGTGGTATAATAGGTCATTTTCCTCTTATTATGGAGAAGGTTCTAGCCCAGCAGTGGCAAGTAGGTAAAGGAACTGATGATGATGATGAATAATATTATAAAAATATCCGAATTATGTAAAAATAAAATTATGTAAATTGTAAAATATGTAGTAACTGCTTCATATTAGCCCCAATGTAATTTTAATTAAATTTGAAGCCTAATAAATGAAATTCTGAATTTTAATTAAATAAGAAGTTAACACAAAATATTGTAAAAAAAAATATGAAACGGGTTTTTAAATATTTTTTTCGGCTTTAGGACATTAAAGTCTATAAGAAAACATATAAAAAACCTATGATTTTTTTTACTCGCAGACCCAGACAGTGTTGTTGTCCTTCATGGGAATTTAACGTATGAGAGTGGCGCGATACTTCGGTATCTTAACCACAACATCCATACTAATATTATAAATTCGAAAGTAAGGATGTTTGTTTGTTTGTTTGTTTGTAACGCTTACATGATTAAACCACCGAACCGATTTCAAAAATTCTTTCACCAATGGAAAGCTATAATATCAGGGAGTAACATAGACTATATTTTATCCCGGTATTCCCACAGGAACGGGAACTACGCCGCGGGTAAAGCGACTGAAACCGAAGCGAAGCGAGAGCCGGTTGCTAGTCATTTATATATGCCTAAATTAGTCAACATTTTGGATCACCAATACGCTGGACAGCATCCATAGGGCAATAAAACAATATTTTAAGATTTAAAAAAGTGACGGATTAGTTAAAACGTAAACTGAAACTCAAAACCCAGCTGTAACTGAACGTATATTTTAATGAACACTAAATAAACTAACATTCGCTAACTTTCAGCACTTGAGTCGTGTAATAATTTATGGAGGGAAGCTGGGACTGGGACGGCAATTAGCCAGCGCGTAACGAACCCGTGAAATAAATATCATTTTGTGATTAATGCTAGCGGTCTGATAAATAACATGATATTATTCATTGGACATAACGTTTACCGATAAACGGGCCTGATAAAAAGTTGCATTATATTATAATTTTAAAGGCTCTACTGACTAATTAATTTATTCGCCGCGTGGTAACGGAGTAAAAATACAATTCACCATTCCCTATCTTGCTCGTGGATGTCGTAAAAGACGACTAAGCAATATAATATGCACATAAGATCTGTGCAAAAGAAGGAAAACTTGAAATGAAACCGTATACCAACATGCCTGACCAGCATGGTATAGTAGGTCAAATTGCCTCCCATTGTGGAGGAGGCCCGAGCCCAGCAGTGCTACGTATGTGGGCTGCGTTGATGATGATGATTTTGAATTTCCCTTCTTGTATTTTTCGACGTGATAACGTTTTATAAATCGATGAATGCCGGCTGCACGTACGATAAAGCATGACTCATTTTCACGTTCCGGCCTAGCGTGCAATCGAGGGCGCAGAAGAAACAATAGAGTCTCGAGCGAGAGAGTAGGGACGATCGGTCTAAACGTTCGGCTTGTGACGCATCTATCTCTTACTTAAGTAAAAAAATATTTGAATTAACGTGTGAAAATAAATGTTGATTTATCGAGAAAACTGTAATTTTCAATTAACGCAGTCTTTGTATTTTGCAATATAATGATAATTCAGTGACAATAATTCAATTCATAAAAGTATGCGATTTTTCATAAAAAAAAAATTATGACGTTATCATATAAAATTATCGTCCGTAAACCGACTTTACTGACAAACAATTTTTTTAACTTATTTTAGGCCTTTTGTTTTTTGGGGGTGGGTTACCACCACTCCGTCCGGGGCGACAGAAGGGCGTAAGCACGCACACCCGCAACCCACCCGTGACACGTCGCCTTCGTCGTTGGACCGACCACTGGAGCAGGGTGACTTGTCGTCAGTGGTCGACCCGACGGAATACTCCTTGAGGAGTACCCTCCCATCGACCGACGTCCACTCCTCGGGGAGGACGTTGGTTTTTCCTCGCGCGGTCGGCCTCTCTATGCAGTTCAATAGTGGACGTCAATGCACGTATGATTATATACTTAATTACTTTAATGCTTTTGACTGTAATAAGCCTAAAAGCGTGATAGCTAATAAACAAAGCCTTATGGTATCGGTCCGTGTTTAATGATCAATAATTCAATTTGTACAGATATTAACGGGCGCTTTGTAATTGCGTAGAACTGATTATATTCACATTACAAGTACCTACTTAATTCAATGATAAATAGCTTTTTACTTAACGGTTATATTGCTATTTTAAACATTATTATATTACAGTTATCTGTGTAGTTATGGAGTAAGAATACAATTCACCACCTCTCGTGCCTGTAGGTGTCTTAAAAGACTGGAGACGACTAGGACCTCGGTACCTATAGTCGGCCCAATGTCGAAGCAGAGGAGGTAAAAAAACCGGCTAAGTACGGCTCGGAGTTGCACTTTTTTTTTTTATTGCAAACGGTGGCAAACGAGCAAACAGTACACCTGATGGTAAGTGTTACTGCCGCTCATGGACCTTTACAAGGGCGCTGCCTACCGCGAAGAAAGTGAAGGGAGTGTGAATGCGTGCATTGAAGCTCGGTGATACAAAGGGCACCACTAAAACCCTCCACACGCAAACATCCTCAGAAAGTTGGGCTTCCGGCTCGCCCGCTCACCAAACGAAGCGCAGTAACAAATTGCTACTACTCAGATGTCGATTTTCTGCGAGAGTGTGGTACTACCCCGGACGGACCGGCCCGCGGCTGTAAACAGATAATTGTCGACAGTGTGGTCCTACCACTCCTGAAGGTTTCCGTATCATTATCTATAAAAAAGGGCAAAAAATCGCGTTTGTTGTATGAGAGCCCCCCTTAAATATTGTTTTTAGTATTTGTCGTTATAGCGGCAACAGAAATACTTAATATATAAAAAATTCAACTGTCTAGCTATCGCGGTTCTTGATATACAGCCTGGTGACAGATAGATGAACGGACAGACAGCGAAGTCTTAGTAATAGGGTCCCGTTTTAACGCTTTGGGTACGGAACCCTAAAAAAAGGTGTCGTAAAAGACGTTTATGGGATTAAATATGTATATATGCAATAAAAGAAAAACTTGAAATGAAATCCTATACCAACATATCTGTCGGGCGGCGTAGGCGAGTACCTGCGCCTAATGCCGTCCTAGCCGAGGCCGCGGGTGATCGGACCGAGGGAATTGTCCGTCACCCGCAGAGAGGCTGACCGCGTGACGGCGACCGACGTCCCAGTTGTTTGTATCAAAATGTGGGTCAATATTTAATAACTAATTTCTGTATCGGGTAGATAATTATAAATTTTCTGCAGTAACGATGACTTGTTGGACGTGAGACATCTTAGTCCACCCGTGACCATGAACGCTGTAAAGTGTTCGAAACGTCGGGTAATCAAAAATCAAATACAAACGCGATAAAATCCGTAAAGTAGTTTTATTTAAAATGTATAATACTCGCGTAAACATCAGAAATCATTAAATACCAACATGTCTAACCAGGGTATAAGTAAGTAGGGTATAAGTCAATTGCCCTCATATTGTGTAGGAGGCTTGAGCCCAACATTATGATATATAGCTGAAATGATATTACAGTTAAATTAATTTATATCATCATCGTCTTAGTCCACGTAAGTACCACTATTGGGCTTGGGCCTCTTCCACAATAGGAGGGAAATTGACCTACTATACCGCAATGATCAGACGGGTTTAATGTCGAGTTTTCCTTCTCTTCTGTGCAAATTTTTATAGGATTTTTCTGCGAGGAAAACTAGCTTAAGTTACGTTATTCTTTGTATAGACAGCTACCTGGTAGTAAAACATTATCAATATCGGTCCAGTCGTTTTGAAGATTACCCGAAAAAACAGCCAAAAAAATTAAAACTGGTTTTTAGGCATAGCCATCGTGCAAATAATCATGTGAGCATGGAAAAAAGCCTACTATTTTGACATTACGAACAAAGACTTCAATTTTATAGATTTGGTTTTATTTTATTTGAAATTTTAATATAATTGCAAAACATCGAACACAAACTATTTCTTTTTAAAACTAACCTACGAAATTTAATCAAATAACAAAATCAATTTTTATGAGCAACCTTACTTCCACAAGTTTGTGGAATGTTGGCGGATTGCCAGTAGCTACGTCTAGGTTTTACCTCAAAAATGCATTCCCATTAGGGTGCCCACGACGGATTCTTTCATATCTCCAAACGTATAAACTACAGTAGGAACTTTCGTTAACATTTTACACGATTCAGACAGAACGTAAAGAAAATGTGTTTAGAAAATCTTTCATTGGTATACCTATGTATTTTAATACATATTTACGGGATTTCTCTGTGAGATAGAATCCGAAATACGAAAATCCCTAGAAAACGGGTGTAATTGACATAACACGAAGAATTTTTTCTTCATTTCTTTTTTTAAGACAAACCCCTGCATTAAGGAAGCAATCCTTGTATTGCGGGGGGCCAAAAAACATCTAATTAGGTAACGGACACAAATTACATCCAGACTCAGAACACCAATTTGTGTATTACACAGTGTTAGTATTAATTTATTTAATTCTTAATTTAATGATACTATTTCAAATATTACTGTTTAACTTTTTTTAAATATATTTGTTTCGGATATATTGTTGCTTCCGTGACTTGATTGTACGGGTCCATCAGAATATCAGCGGTGTAGTATCATATTTACTGTACCATAAGCTGAGATGGGCACCATATTTTGGCCTCACATATTCGACTCCTTGTTTTTAGTTAGTAGTTCTTATTTCTTTCGTTGGTGTCTATATTGTGTGAGGTTTACAAAATAAAATTTCTTTCTTTCTTTCTTGTAGTCCTGTGTGGAATTAGAACCTATAACACTGGCACGGTAGGTCAGTATCTTAACCACTACGCCATCTATGCAGTCAGAATTAGCACGCTGAAGTGGCAATGGACAGGCCACATCGCTCGACGAACCGACAACCGCTGGGGAAAAATGATTCTAGAGTAGCGACCACGACCCAATGTAGGACGCCCCCCACTAGCTGGACCGACGACCTGGTGAAAGTTGCTGGGCGTCGTTGGATGCAGGCGGCACAGGACCGCACTTTGTGATGAAACATGAGAGCGGCCGACGCCCAGCACACGCTGAGTGATAATGATTACATATTGACGGGGATATCTTCCTTTCATCATCATCATCTTGCTCTTATCCCAATTACTTGGGGTCGACGCAATATGTCATCTGTTTTGACATATTGCAAAAAGTTTCGGCAATAACTTTTATGACCGGCCGCCTGCCTGACGTCAACCCTCCTTGGGAATGTAATCGTTGACCCAAATGGTACCAGATGGGAGTTGGTCCGGGTCAATCTAGGGCTCTTGGTCGTCTTTTACGACACCCACGAGCAAAGCAAGGGTTGGTAGTATTCGAAGCCGCTACCACACAGCACTTATCTATAGGGGATATCTTCCTTTATATTATTAAAATAAGAATATTATGTATTTTTTGATCCAAAATGATTGCATATTAAAATTATTCTTTTTCAACACATACCTATGTGATAAAGACCCTCCCATAACTATGTAAGCTGAAAAATATTTTATTTCATTCAACTCATATAAGACCCATTGTTGGGTTCGAGCCTCCTCTATAATAAGAAGTAAATTGACATGCTTTAATCACGCTGGTCAAACGTGTTGATATAGGATTCATTTTGAGATTTCTTTTTTGCATAGATGTTAAATGCATATTTAATCCATAAATCGTCTTTTATGACAGGCACGGACAAGAAAAGCAGTTGTGTAAATATGAAAAACGCGATAAAAGCCATAAAAATCTTTCCATTAGGTACATGTATCTTATAAATACCGGGAGCCATTAAATATGAATAGAAATTGATTTCGTAGCAAAATACTTGGCCACAAATAATTTAGTGATCGGCCTACATTGGTATTTGTCAATTTGATTAATGCGAACTGACCGGAAACTCGTCTATGCATTGATTGATAAATTTCAGCAATTCACTTTTTCCCGTGTGAACAAATTAAATAAAATGTATTGCAATTTAAAAAAAAAATAGCCGAGGTCGTGGATGACTGGATCGGGGAATGGTCCGTCCGAAGGTTGACCGCGTGAGAGAAACTCCCTGGGGGTGTTGGGAGAGACCGTACCTAAAAGGTATGGAGGGTAGAGGTAACCGTCTCTATGTCTAAAACGGACACTCCGTTTAAATCTGCGAAATAGATGTAAAAATATTTATTATATTTTATTATTATATTTTATATTTATATAAAAAGCAAAATAATAAAAGTAAATTTCATAAATGTCAGTTTTAAAATAGATGTAAAAATTCATGTTAATAATTAATGAAGAATATAAAAAGAATTGATATTGACACTGTCACAACTGTCACTAACTTAACTCAGCATACTTCAATCAGTTAACAACTGCTCAATTCATATCATACCCTGTGCGCTAGCATAGTAGCGCCATTCTGGAGGATTTTTGAACTGTTATTTAGTGCTGAAAGTGGGACACTTTTTCAAGCTTGCTCCCATATGAGATGGTTCTCCTTACCCCTACCCTCCATACTAAAAGGGTAATCGACTCGATACCAATAGTCAGCTCAATGACGAAGAGGAGGCAATAAGGTAGATTATGAGGCCACGTGCCGCCCTTTCGTCATCTCAAACAGAAGGGACATCGTGCGCCTATACTCCATACCATTATCTGCTAAAAAAAGGCATATCAAAATATAATAAAACTCATTCAAATACACAGACAGTTTTTAAAGTACTATTCTTTAGGCGCGCCATGAAAGGGAAATAGATTAGTGATACTAATTATGTAACGAAATACAAAAACCCGTAGAAGAACGGGTGTAACTGATACAAAACGGAGTAAGAGCACGCTGAAGTGACAATGAGCAGATCATATTGCTCGACGAACCAATAACCGCTGGGGAATAAAGGTTCTTCAATGGCGACCACGTATTTGACAACGCAGTGTAAGACGCCCCCCACCAGGTGGACCGACGATCTGGTAAAAGTTGCTAAGCGTCGTTGAAAGCAAGCGGCACAGGGCGGCACTTTGTAGCAAAATATGACGAAGGACTACGTCCAGCAGTGAATGGCAAAAGGCTGAATGATTATTATGTTGATGATTAAATAACTGAAATACGCTGGGCTATAAGTAACGCGACCACACGTCTCGTTCCCAAACGAACAGTCCCGTTTACCTACAGGCTGTACCACGTTGGCACCAGCCGCAACGAAAAATATCCCGCTTTTGTGATACAATCGCGTTCTATGTAGGTATATGAATTTCACATCCTGTTTTTTAGCTTTTAAGTTCATATTCTTATCTATTTCTGCAAGTATCTAAAAACTAGGTATATTAGATTTAAATTTTTATTTGATTAGGCCCTTTAAATTATGATTCACAAAGGTATTATAATTCAGTTTTGTAACTAATTAATCAATTACTAATTTACTTTTAGTAATGAACTTTTTTTTAAAGTAAAAGTAAATTAGTAAATAAGTTTTTATTTTATTTTTCGTATATGAAATACATACATTAAAACAAATATTTGTTTTTACGGTTACTTTTTCGTACCTACGTAAAAACATTCGCAAAATCGTGCATCGTTTTTTACGATTGCGATGTTAAATAGCACGCGAAGCGAATCCTACTAGAATAAATGTATATAATAATCCGGCTTAAGAGCCCTCAGCGCTCACCCAGCAGTCTGAGTAAAGTTGTTACAGCCATCTGCTGCTAATAACTATAGTTCCCTACACATTAAAAAGAATCTATATAAATTATTCGCACGAGTCTTCCAGTGCGAGGTCACTGGTATTCTAGTAGATACTAGATATAACCTGCATATGATGTTTTTGATAAGATTATGTACTGACTACACAGATGGCGTAGTGGTTGAGATACCGAGCTACAGTGCCAGTGTCATGGATTCAAATCCCGCACGGGACACTTTTTTATGCAATTCATAAATTATTGTTCCGAGTCTGGATGTAATTTGTGTTCGTTCATTATGTTTGTAAAGTCGGCCACAGTACAAAGATTATTTCCTTAGTGCAGGAAGTTGCATTAAAAAAACAGGTAAGGATATAATCTATACCAGTGGTTCTCAAACTTTTTAAATGACGGAACCCTTTTGGGAAGCAAAATACTTGATGGAACCCTACAATAAAACAATTATTTTTATAAGTGTATTCTATATTAATCAGCATAATAAAAGTACAATGTATCAGTTACTAATTATTATTTACTTCACCACTTGGTTAAAAAAGAAAAAATCTAACTAGTGGGAGGTATGAAACTGTTTTTTATTTTTCATCAATTGCTTGATATTAGGTTTGATGGAAGAAAGTTGGAGTCTCATATCAGCTTCGGCGTCCAGTCTATTGCGATATTTTGTTTTCGTGGCTGCGTAGGTAGAGAATCCTGTTTCGCACAAATATGTAGTTGGGAACGGGAGAAGAATATCCAGAGCCATTTGGCCAAGCATTGCATATTCATCTTGGATTCTGCACCAAAAATCATTAAGAGACGTCGTTTTGAACAATGACTCCATACTTGTGTCTGATGACATTTCTAAAAGAGATTCATATATCTCATTTGACATGTTTTCAGGCTTTTCCAAGTTGGGTGAAAAAGGATTATGAATCCAGGAGTTCACTTTAATTTTTGTATTGTGTTCTTCGGGAAAATACTTTTCAAAAGATGCGCGCATCGAACTGAGATATTGGACCAATTCTTCAAACACATTATCTTCAAACATTTCTGAGTCGTTTTCGCTAACAAACTCACTGAGTAACGTAAAACTTTCTATTTCTTTCTTACCAATGCAAATGATCCAAAAATCTAATTTTCTTTTAAAAGCAGTTATTTTATTATAGGCCTGAAACACTGTTGTCTGTTTACCTTGCAACGATAAATTTAATTCGTTAAGTTTCGAGATTATGTTCTTCAAAAAATATATTTATTTTATTAAAAATTTCTTCCCCGGTAGTGTTTGTAAGCAGCGATGAACACATAAGCATGTCTTCTTCAAAAGAACTTTTATATGGATATCTCACAATAACCAGCAGGATAGCCAAACCAGCGACATCAGTCGACTCGTCCATTTGCAAAGCGAATCGTGTATTTTGTAGACGTGTAACTAGTTCTTGTTTGACGTAGCTTGCCAGATCATGGATTCGTCGTGAAACAGTATCGTTTGATAGCGGAACAGTAGAAAGATGCTTTGCAGATTTTTCATCAAGCATACATTTTGTTATGTCTAATACACATGGTTTTATTAATTTCTCAGCGATAGTGTGCGCTTCACCTGCTTGTGCAATGCGATAGCTAACTAAGTATGATGCCTCCGTGGCCTTTTCGTTGGTAGTTTGTGTTACATGCATCATATTTTTTTGACTTTCTAATAACTGATCTTTTTTGCGAACAAAAAATTCTTTATTCTTGTCTTTAGTCTCGGGGTGTACGGTTTCTAAATGTCGACGCAATTTGGCAGGTGCCATGGAACTATTAGGAAGCAGTTTACTACAGAGCATGCAGAGAGGTGAGCCGTTGGAATCAACAAATCCGAAACTGATATAAGATTCATCATACTTCCTTTTTTTCGTCTTTGAAACCGTCGAGCTTGACGTCGTGGCATCATCTTCTGGATCGATGATTGCTAAATTCTCCGCGCGCATTGCTTTTGAACATTCAGCGTCATTAGAAGATGTTGTTGGAACACGTTTAACACCTTTAAGCCAACGTTCCATTCTTCTTTATTTATAATGTTACAAGTCAGGATAGTGGGGTTTAAATAATGCACAATTGTTACTGCGTATAAGAGACTAAATTTAGAACCTACAGGGAAGAAATGTATAAAACTGAGACAACAGAATACAGCAGGCAGTAAAACAATAAACACTAGTTTCTCGCTAGCGAGCTTGTAAGTAGGTAGTAACTTATCGCTCCGAACGCTAATCATCAACTGACGACGCCAACGCGCGATCGCCGCTTTTATACTTAGTCCTAGACTCGATCTCAAATATTCTCGAAAATACTCGAGTCGGCACCTTTGATAAACAAAAAGCAAAAATAAAAACAGAAATTTAAAAATAGCGTTGTAAACAATATCGACTTTATCCTTTGAAGTTAGAGACGAAAGTAGCTAGTTGACAACTATAGCGTCTAATTCAGAGGCGGCTTTTATCAAAGAGACTGAGCGCTTACAAGTATACTACCCGCTCGTTTTAAGTTTGCCGCTGGCGATAGGTATGAGTGTATGACGTTCGAAATTTTTTATTTAATTGTAACAATAAAAATTGTGTACGTTAGATATTTGGGTAAAACTATGACACATTATAAGTTTTGTTGTCACGTGGGGGAGGGTACGCGCATTCCACAGACCGGCAAACTTAGAGCGAACGCGTTGTACAAGTATAAAATTGTTGAGACCAAACTTATGAGATATTGTACCAGCTAATGTAACACAAGCTTATACAAATACAAATAAATAAATAAATAACATTCATAGCGTTTTGTCTCCGCGCGGCCGCGGAGTCCGCACAGCCGCGGAGCGACCAGAGAGAGGTGTTTTGATTTTTTTATTTCTAAATTCTTGCGGAACCCCGACAGAGGTATCACGGAACCCTAGGGTTCCGCGGAACACACTTAGAGTATAGCTGATCTATACTAATATTATAAACAAGAAAGATTTGTTTGTTTGTATTGAACAGGCTCCGAATCGGTCCAGTAGGACCGATTTCAAAAACTCTTTCACCAATGGAAAGCTATAATATCAGGGAGTAACATAGGCTATATTTTATCCGGGTATTTTCACGGGAACGGGTAATACGCGGGTAAGACGACTGAAACCGAAGCGAAGCGAGGGCAGGTTGCTAATATAAAATAAAACGCAGTATTTCATTGTAAAACA
This sequence comes from Lymantria dispar, assembly GCA_032191425.1. NCBI lineage: Eukaryota > Metazoa > Arthropoda > Insecta > Lepidoptera > Erebidae > Lymantria > Lymantria dispar. The sequence continues at coordinate 29,989,452 of CM063452.1, forward strand.
TTTTATATTATCTGTAATTTGCATAAAATCTAACAATAGTCATTGCTTTGATGGTCTAACTTGCCTAACAGTAGTTAGTTTTAGAAGGCTTATACTATAACTGATGAATAATTTGGAATTTTTATCCACTATTAGGAATGTCTGTGTCTTGTATACATATGGGGAATTTAATAACAAATTTTAATTTACAGTAAGATGACATATAGGCATATTGGGTTTTCGGCAACAGCATAGGTATTAAGTTTTATATATAAACCCGCCTGACCAGCGTGATATAGTAAGTCTATTTCCCTCCTATTATGAGACTCGTCCAGCCCAATAGTAAGAGGTATAAGAGTTAAAATGATGATGAATGAGTTTTATTACCTCTTCATTTTCATTCATCATCATCGTCAGAGCTCACTACGTCCCACTGCTGGGCGAGCCTCTTCCACAATGGGAGGGAAATTAACCTACTATACCACGCTAGTCAGACGAGTTGGTATAAGGTTTAATTTCGAGTTTCTTCTCTTGCATAGACGTCATCTGCAACAATCCTTAGTCATCTTTTACAACACTCACGAGTAAGAGAGGGGGTGGTGAATTGTAATCTTACTCCATCATCACACGGAATAATCACTATTCTATAATTATCTCTCATTATCATGCTCGTATCCCATTTTTTTTAACTGCAAACGGTGGCAAACGAGCAAACAGTATACCTGATGGTAAGTGTAGTTGTCGCTCATGGACCTTTGTAAGGCCGCTGCCTACCGCGAAGAAAGTGAAGGGAGTGTGAATGTGTGCATTGAGGTTCGCTGATAATAAAGGTATCACCCTCCACACGCAAACACCCTCAGAAAGTTAGGCTTGTTCTAATTACTTCCACGTAATCAATTTATGTACTCTTCTTTCATAGTACACATTGGCAACAATTTTATGACCCGCCGCCTGTCTAACGTCAATCCTCCTTGAGAATGTATTTATCAGATGCAGTTGGCACAAATCTCTAGCCTATCGCCGTCCACTGCTAGATGTTGGTCTCCTTCATGTTACTTGTCTTGAGGGAATAACGCCGTAATCGACACACTTGATAGGCGTGTTGACTCTTAGTCGTCTTTTATGACATCCTGAAGTAATGAAGGGTTCGCAATATTAGTAGCGGCTACCAAGTAGGTGAATAATGGAAAAAGGTATTAGCAAAGAGCAACAGAGAAAGTTTTACAACACGATTTTACAAAAAAGCATAGTCTATATATATATATATTTACTATGAAATAATATAATAACATTCGTAGGCATACGACAGTGTAAGACAGTTTAGGCAAGGTGTTTTTATAATAACATTTATTAAGATATCCTTTTGACCTTTCAAACAGTTTAGTAGATACATTTTAAATTTTTCAATATTATGATTTTACTATAATACTTACATCTGTTATAGATTCAGGTAATTCCAAACTATAACTGCGTCGGTCGTGATTGATCGAATAAAAAAGATTGAATCGCGTTGTATTGTCTGCGTGACAGATTGAATTGAACGGCGACCGACCGAGACCAATCTCGGTTGGCCACCGCGCCGAGACCGACCGAAGCAAGAGGTTGGTCACGGTTCAACGCTCACAATCGATCGATCACGAAAGATTCGGTCTTAAGTGATTGGTGATCGAATCAGTTACGCAGACAACGCGATTCAATCTTTTTAATTCGATCAATCACGACCGACATAGGTCTATTCCAAACTTAACTGATTCTTCAGCCTATCAAGTCTATTGTTGGACGTAGACTTTGACATACTGTGGATAGTGTCATTATACTGAACAGTTGTGATAGCGATTGCAGTTTACATTTTGTCCAGGAGAGTACTCCAGCCCATTCTCCTTTTAAACAGCTAGTTACGACTGTTATCGGAAGATTATGACGAAATATATACTCAACTGATCACTCAGCAGCAGCCTAAAGCAAGAATGTTACATCATCATCTTGAATTTAATTACGATGTGAGTTAGACGCACATAAATTGTTATAATATTGATAATAAAATTTTCTCACTCAATTTCCTAAATAAAACACTTATCTATGAGATGCCACAGCATTGCTAAAAAGAAATCACAGACATGGATTTTCCTATAACAATTGGATAAAAATTATTACATCAACCAATCGCCATACGACTTGCACCATTTTGGCTTTAAGCGGCTTATATTTCAATAAAACAGCTGTTAACATTTGTACTACTAGGCATTAATAAAGAGTTCAGCTCTTTTTCCAATTAAAAAACTTTACTCCTTGTTATCTCGAAGAATATTTCACTAGGTATATCTGATTAAATGAAGCATAAAAGAAAGAAACCACATAAAAATTACTTTGCTCTTTGCTACATAAATATTATAATCGAAAAATCCATAACCAATTTTGAAATTTAGTATCTGTAGCGACTGGACTCTGATAACAACATTAAAATGGAAACTCTAAACAAAAGCCTGTACGTAAACCTCTGACTAATTTAAAATAGGTCTAATTTGATACAAGTGGTCATTTCCTACCCTTTGTGGAGGAGAAATCTGTCAAACGTTGGCATTTATACGAACTAAGGGTAACCACACAAGTTGCGATTTACTTGTGCAATTTTAGACTTGCGAAAATTTCTCACTTCGGAAATAAAATTGATTTCTGCAGGTGAACATGCGCAAGTAAATCGTAATGTTTTGTCTACCTCAAAAAAAAATAAAACAATGAAAATCGCATTTTAATATTTCAAATTTAATGACAGCATAATATTAAAAAATACGTTACGTTATCTGCTACTAATGCAATGCAATGAAACTCTTTTCTGTTAAAAAGCTAAATTTAATAAAGCTATAAAAATATGCATCAATTGTATTTTATTTATATTCTATAATTTATATAATACAATGGAATCATTAACGTACATTTTACATAACTACAATTTACAACAAATAGTTTTTTTGTTAAGGTAAGGTTACACTGTTTACACTATTTATTTTGATAGCAAACAATCTTGAGAACTACTTTTGTAATTTCTTTACTTTTAATAATGAGGGATACATTTTTTAATCATCTGATGACAAATGGTAAATGTCGCTGTTGTCCTCCGTAATAACAGAAAAGATAGGCCGAACGGTACTACTTTTGAAGAGTGATTCTATAGAGGGGGATGAGTAGAGAAAATGACTATTACATGAGTAGAGTAAGTCAAACCTCAAACAACAATGTATTAGATTAATAAATCCCCTCTGTTTAAGAAACGGGCCCACGTCCAAAAGTGGGTAAAATATATGCTGGAAACAGACTGTGCAAATTATAAAAAATCTGAGCGCCTAAATATAGCAAAATTTTTTAAAACAAGTTTAGTTAACATTTATAAAATCGCCACTTTAAGGATTTCTTTCTACAGTAAAAGGCGATAACATATCACAAGAATGAAATACATAACATAAAACTAGAACTGGTTAAGTACTCTCATTTTTAATGTAATTAAAATGTTGATATTCTCAATCGTATGTTACATTTGGCATATTTAAATAATTTCAATAAATACATTGTTGTTATAAACAATTATTTCAAATATAAGTTCGAATAAAAATACAGCACCTCACTGTTAATTATTTTATTGAGATAATTCTCGATGTGTTTTATTTACCTACCAATGTAACCCTACCTTTATGATTCGTTCTGAAATCAATAAATTTATGGTACATATCACCATATTTTATTTTCGTAGGTAACTTATACAAATACTTTTTTGATCGTTTTAACATAGAAAATAGATTTCTCATTTAAAAGTCATGGCCACAGCAACATTTCTATAAGGGTTATTTATATTTAATCTTTATATTCATGAGCTATGTGTATCAATCTGTTAATCAAGCTAAATCAGTATCCGAAATTAAATAATAACGCAAGACATCTGGCAATACGATTTATATATCAATAATTTTATAATTTTAATCACACTCGTATACACACACGTTCTTAACCGTAGTTATACCTCTACCCTCCATAGTATTCATATTGAATACGAACTTTTACAGGTAAATAAATAAATAAACAATTTAATATCATATAAGATAAATAAGTAGCATTTTATAAATTATTAAATATTCGTGATATTAGTTATAGGATTTTCTCTGATTCATCTTTATGTTTTAGAGCTTGTACAACCGTTAGATAATTAGCAGAGCTAATTTAATGACACAGTTAAATTAGCTAAGCCTATTGATTAACTGGCTAATTAGCTTAACTAATTTTTTAAGCAGCTTAGCTGGGTAAATTACACAGCCCTAGAAGGTTCAGTGGAACCTACTTTATTTTCTTAACACCTTGATGGGTTCATGTTTAAAACCAAAAAGAAAAAACTAATTATTAATTATTATATTTAACCAGAATAGAATATTAGAAATCTCACAGAATTATCATTTAAACCATTTGATAAGTATCAATGCAGCTACAGATATTATAGCTTTCTTTTAGCTATGACCAATGGCTGTAACAGGCTATATAAAATAACAGGTGCATCATAAGTGGACCGACGGATCGTTAACAAGCTAATCGCGATTCTTTGCCTTCTAATTCAAAGATATATGGAAGACTACAGAACTTTCTTTTCAATATGATTAAGAGGTAGTATATACTAATTTACTAACGGAGTTAAAATACATATCACATGCCCCCTCCTTTCGCGAAGGTATCATAAAAGATAACTGAAGAATGCAAGCAGATGGCATCATTGCACTATAAATGAAGAAAATGTTCGCCAATAATCGTCTGACCATCCTGGTATAGTCGATCTATTTCTGTCACAGTGCATATGGGCTGAGAAGGAAACCTAATAGCTCCGTTCAGGTGGTTTTGTCTTTCTAGAGGAGTGGAAATATTGTTACCATTCTTATGAGGAACTAAACGAACAACAGCGTAGTTTGCCTTAGATAGGCCCAAGGCAAATAAGGTGTAATTTTCTATACCAATAAATAAAATTGGAGTGTCTGTTTGTAATGTCAAAATAATAGGCTCTTTTCATGCTCACATGGTTATTTGCACTACACCTATGCCTAAAATAGCAATTAAAAAATTTTTGTCTGTCTGTCTGTCTGTTTGTTCCGGGTAATCTTCAAAACGGCTGGACCGATTTCAAAAATTCTTTCACCAATGGAAATCTATAATATCAGGGCGTAAACTAGGCTATATTTTATCCCGGTATTCCCACGAGAACGGGAACTACGCGGGTAAAACGACTATAACCTATAACCGAAGCGAAGCGAGGGCGGATTGCTAGTTTTATAAATATAACGAACGGAGGTGTAATTTTTAAATAAAATGCCTGGCGCAGCGGTTATTCTGAAAAAATTTGTTAATCTATAAAAGATTGTGGATAACATTTTAGGAATTTTTGCTTACACAAGGATGATTCGGGCCCCCTGTTGTCTGGGGTACCCTTATTATTGATACGGTTGATGCACTGGTATCTACGCCCGTGAGATAAATTATATTCCTATTATTTTTATTATATTCCTAGTTATACTATGTTACTTCATCCTGCCCGTGAGAATGAGATATTTTGATGAAACTTTCATTGTTAGAATTTTTTAAATTTTCAAGTCATGCAACGTCCCTCAAAACGTCCAGAATGAAACTGAGCGCTAGAAGATTATCCTTTATATCGATTTAAGATCACTATATCCATAATTAATTTAATAAATTGATAGAGCATTTAAAATTCTAGAAGTGAAAATATTGCAATATATCAATTTGCAAGTCACGAGGCATTATTTTGTTGGTACAATACTTTTTAAAGTTTCTTCAATAAAGTCACAAAATACATTAGGCAACCCATCGTTATTAACTCCATATCTTTATGTGGTATATTTGTGATTATTTTTAAAAGAAATTACCATTTTGTGTGATTTTTATTAAGATACTTTCTTTTATTAATTTTTTTGTGATTCGCTAGTATTCAAGATTTATCCAAATAAAGTTGAAAATGAAGAACTAATACGTAAGTACTAATTTTTGATACGTACAGGGGCACAGATTTCAAAATTTTAAAGCTATGTTATAGGAAAATGTTTATATCACATATTTATATATAATGTACGAATATTATTTTATTATTAAACGCAATATATCACTGAAAGCGATAAGGTAAAAACAATGTTGTTTATTTGAAAATAAAGTTTATTACGGCATAAACTATATTAGGAACATATACAATATTACTATATATAATGTTATATTTATATAAACAGCGTTGTTGTTTTATATCGATGTAAAATTAATGTATAAGAAGTAACAGGTTTCTTAATGGCATTAGCGGAATACTGCCAATCAGTGTGTACGTAAATGAACAACAAGTAAACTATAATTGTAATAATTATTTCTGATGTTTAGACGAGTATTACACACTTGAAATAAATCTATTTTTACGGACTTTTTCGCTTTTGTATTTGATTTTTGATTACCCGACGTTTCAAACATTTTGCAGCGTTCAAGGTCACAGGACTAATTAGGCATAAGGACACTTCAGGGTTCATGGTCACGGGAGGACTAATTATTCTTAAAAAGGACACTCATCAGTGTTCATGGTCACTGGAGTATTATTTAGTCCTCCTTAGCACTAATTGGTCTTCCCATGACCATGAACGTTGAAGTGTTCGAAATATCGGGCAATCGAAAAATCAAGTACAAACGCGATAAAATACTTAAAAATAGTTAAAATAATCAAATTTAACTGTAATTTGACGAATAACCCAGAAGTACTTTTCTTCCAAAATGAGGTTGCCGATTTTAGTATTAGAATAATTCATAACGAATTTTTTTGATGTCGTTTATGTTGGAAAATCTTGAGACTTCTGTTCTAAAGTGGCATCAGCTGAAATGACGCTCATTGCAAATTTTTATCATCATCATCATCATGATCTTGCCCTTATCCCAATTACTGGAGGTCAAGGAGCAGCTCATCTGGTGAGAGTTAACTGCCAATCATGAACTTCAGCAATATTAGGTGTAGTCAAATTCACCCAACAAATTGCCGCCCTCTACCGCCACGGACGGAGCCGGGCGGCGGGTGCGCCGACTATAGCCCACCCCAAAAAAAGGTACTAGAGCTGTTGTAAATATGAAATTTCGAATTCAGATATTATTTCGGATTTAGATATTATTTCGGTTTTAGATATTATTTCGGATTTAGATATCATTTCGGATTTAGATATCATTTCGGATTTAGATATTATTTCGGATTTAGATATTATTTCGGATTTAGATATTATTTCGGATTATCAAACAGATTCGAATAGTTTCGGATAAGGATATTGATTTTTAGGGAATTGTAAAAGGGAAATGCTATGTACGATGATTATCGTTTAATTTCCACATAGAAAGGTTTACGTTTAGGATATTAGTTGGGCTAGGTGCAAAAAAAAACCTGTCATAAAGCATTACATACAGACACCGACCTCATCCGGAATTATTCGAAACTATTATAACGGATTCGGTTACAGTTTCGGATATATTTTCATTTCGGATAACCAATAGGTTTTGGTTACAATTAAGGAGCTCCATAACATCTCTAGTAGGTAGTACTCCGAACATGCTGATCTATTTATAGTTACAGGTAGAAGGTGCATGGCGATATTATTAGTCAAATTATTTTTTTTTTTCGTGTGGTGATGAAAAATACAGTTCATCACCCCCTATCCTACCCATGGGTGATATAAAAGACGACTATGTTGTATAATGTGCATAACCGTATATCAACCCGTCTGATCAGCATGGTATAGTAGGTCAAATTCCCTCTTATTGTTAAAGAGGCTAAAGCCCAGCAGTGTGAGATATAAGAGCGATGATCATGATGATGATAATTTAGCGTATCTATTTTTATTGTCTAAAAAAGCTATTAATATTGGAGAATCCGAAACCTCCGTCGCTTAATAATACGATTTTCACGATCAAGACGATAATCATCTCATCATCATCTCAGCCCATATACGTCCCACTGTTGGGCTCGGGCCTCCTCCATAATGGCAGGCTCATTGACCTACTATACCACGCTGGTCAGACGTGTTGGTATAGGGGTTTATTTCTAGTTTTCCTTCTCTCGCATAGATGTTATATGCGTTTTATATCCCTTAGTCGTCTCGTACGATCACCCACGGGTAAGTTAGGGGGTGGTGAATTGTATTCTTACTCCGTCACCACACCAGACGATAATATCTACAGTATATTTACATCGATATAAAGATATTAATAAAATTTACATAGCGATATTTATTTTTTTTAAATACAGCAAATACACTTTAAATAATTTTAAAATAAGTGTTACAAAATGTACAAATATAAACTCTTATTGAGTTTCAACGCGTTGGGATATAAGCTTATAGTTGCATCGTCATATGCGGCGTCTTGTGATCGGAGAATGTTATACGAACATGGTATAACTATTCATTGTAATTCTAGATAAGTTAGCAGATAATGCTAAGAGGCATATATAGGATGTAGACGTTAAGTTTGAACGCACTCATGCGGTTACCTGATTAGGTTTCCTTATTAGGAATGCCGATTCGGAATTCTAAATGCTCCCTTTGTATAGATGACATTTTTTGCACTTTTTCTTACTATTTCCGAACGGAAAAAAGTCGTATAAATTATTAATACAAAGAAAACGAATGTTTGCGTTAGTCAACGCGGACTGTCTGAATACCTAATAGAACACTTTCTTCTATAGTGATGAAACTGAAATATCATAATGTTTCTGGATACAAGTGAATTTTATTCGAAACAGATTCAGCTGCCATAGATGTCAATAAAAATGTAAAAGGTGTATAATTATAAATATGGCAGCATATCTGAAGCACCAGCTTTCAATTAAAAAAAGAATTCTTACTTCATTTGTAGACAATGGATAAGTTTTTTTTCTTTCCATAAAAACTTTGTCACTGCGTTTCACCCACTTCAGGGTTCAATTTCATAAAAACCTTTAAGTTATAAAAAAGTGCTTTCAAAATGTTACGTTTCTAGTTTCAGTAGTTTCGGCTCGGCATTGATGAGTCAATCAATTAACTTCTTCAATTATACATTTAGACCAGTCAGTATGGGCACGTCAAACTATAAGACACAAAGATCTGTTCATAGAAACCATGTCTTTGCTTACTAGAAGCTACTGAAGCATTATTCACCTCGTCACTATTCCCAATATATTGAACACTGAAGTGTTCAATATATAATATATATATATACGAATCATATGCACTCAAATCGGATGGTTAGCAGTCGTTGAAGAGTTCAATTTTATTTGTGCAGCTTAATAAAATTATACGAAAAAAATTGACTTTTTTATAAACTAGTAAAAAACAGTCATGAAAACTGCCGACAGAAGTGAAAACTTAAAACTAAGAACAAACAGTTGTTACTTTCGAATTTCCAAATTATTTGTTTGATCTTAAATTAAAACTACATTCTGGTTTTGACATCTATCGGCACATTGACATAGCTACAGATATAGTGTTAGCATTAACACGTCAAATAATCATGTCCATGACTACTTACATTTTCACTCCCTCCAAAGCTACCTATAGAAGTTCACTTCAATCAAAAAATACAAATGGACACAGTCACACCAATTCATAACATTCTCCGTACATAAGATCATATAATAATTAAAGTAACATATAAATATAAATTTTACAGCGGTATGTACTCTCTGATCTGCTGCAATGTTTCTTGATCCGTCGACTGTACCAGGCGATCGAATGTTTCGGCACCCACTTGATTCTTTAGCGTCTCCAACTGTAATTGATAATTTTGTCTTTTTAATTTCTTGAATTTATTATTTTTTAATGAAAGCTTCTGATACCGATCCTTGATGTCAGCGCCCAACGCGGAACTCCGATACGTTGACGTTAAAACGAGTTTACATAATGATTTCTGATGTTTACACGAGTATTACACATTTTAAATCAAACTACGGATTTAATAACTAATCTTCTAATAATTATCTACCCGATACGGTAGATAATTATAAATGTCTATAATAACGATGACTTGTTGGACGTTGACATCTTAGTCCGCCCGTAAACATGAACGCTGCAAAGTGTTCGAAACGTCGGACAATCACAAATCAAATACAAACGCGATAAAATCCGTAAAGTAGTTTTATTTACAATGTTAAAACCAGTTATAAATTATCCGTGTGATGGCGGAATAAGAATACAATTCACCACTCCCTACCTTGCCAGGGATGTCGTAAAAAACGACTAAAAGATTTAACACGCATATAACATTGCAAGAGAAGAAAAACTCGAAATAAAACCCTATACCAATCTGTATGACCAGCATGGTATAGAAAGGTCAATTTCTCTCCCATTGTGGAGGAGGCTCTAGCCCAACAGTGGGACATATATGAGCCAAGATGATGATAGTATGCCAGTGTTACTTTTTTCTAATTTTCTATAGATTACCTGATGATGTATAGCAGCGCGCAGATCAATAGCGTGTGCCGGGTGCGTCGCGACGAGCCGTCGGCGTCTCTGCTCATGGGGCAAGTCCCTGGCTTCGGCTCCACCCGCACCAGCCTCGCCCCAACGCGCCGCCCCACCATGTCCCTCCAATGGTGACGGCGGTCTGGAGCCAGGCGGAGCTAGCAGTCCACTGGTAAACAAATACAACAGTATTTGTAAAACATTAAAAACGATGGTTCAAAATTTATTACATTAATAGTAACTTTATGTTAAAATGCTGTGTGGTAGCGATTACGAATACTACCAACCCTTACATTGCTCGTGGGTATCGTTAAAGACGATTAAGAGCTTTACATATACTTGGGTCAACTTCATCTAAAGATGAAGTCTGGTCAACAGATACATTCCCAAGGAGAATTAGTTAGGTAGGCCAGTCATGACATTGTTTATTTATTTATTTATTTTTTTATATTGTAATATGTACTATGAAAGATGAGTACATATTGAGTCGAACCCAAGTGATTAGGATAAGAGTTGGATGATGATGAGTAACTTTATGCTAAAAATACTAAAATATCAAACAAAATTGAACACTGATATTTTTCAATACTCTTATCAAAAAAAAATGCTAAAACGAGTCCTTTCAAGTATAATTTGCTTTCAGATGGCGGACTAAACCTACATCTAACCAACCACTTGCTGAGGGCTGCTCTAGACGTTCTGTAGTATCATATCCTAGAGTCAGATGATAGATACTCTTTATAAAATGGCTATTCTACCTAAACATTTTCCATGCGGTGACTGAGTAAGAATACTATTCACCATCCCTCTCTTGCCCGTGGATGTCGTAAAAGACGTCTAAGGGGTTTGCACATAATATCTAGTAAATTCGAAACAAAACCCTGTACTAACATGTTTGACCAGCGTGATATAGTAGGCCAATTTCCCTCCTATGAGAAGGTCGGAGGAGGAAGGCCCGAACCCAACAGTGGGACGTATGTGGACTAAGATGATGATGATTCTACTTAAAATTATAGGCACTAGGCGATAATAAAATCTAGGGGAATGTAACTTACTCAACATATGTTCCATTGTCCGCCTTCATGACATCATTCAACACCTCCGTCAAGTTGAGGAGTATAGCAGAGAATCGCTGAAGCACCGTCGCGTTCTGTGTCGTCAATAATGCTGCTAAACCAAGTCCTGAGAAATAATTTTCATAGATTTATTTTCAGACATTTTATTTTAAAAATATGCCACCAAAATCTGGCCGATTATCTATAATTAAGTCATTTTTATGTAAAATATTTAGGCTTAATTAGTTGTGAAGGATTAAGGACCATTACCTTCTTTCATGCTCATGAGTGTTACAAAATACAGCTAAGGGATATAAGCAGATAACATCAATGCAAGAGAAAGATAACTCGATATAACACCCTATTACAATCCATCTAACCATTGTTTGTATAATACATAAAATTCTATGATATTGCGGAGTAAATTCGAATACAACGAAATATATTTGCCAAAACGACGAGAGGCAGGTACTGCCTTAAGATCCCATAGCACGTAAAGCACGAGTGACTGTCAATCTAATCAACACTGTACCACCACTAAAACTATATCACATTCATCAGAGGAGTTGATATATGGTTTTATTTAAAGAAATTCTTCTCTTGTAGTAATGTTTTCTGCTATATCCTTTAATCTATACCCGAGGAATAGGAAGATGGCAACCATTGTACTCTTACTCGGTCACCACACGGAAAGGTATACCCGAGACCTAACCATGGTAGTAATCATAACAAAATCGCTTCTAGAACTTACCTACAACTTTCCACCTTTCCACTTGAGTGATAAAGTTCATCTTCTCAGTCCATACATGTAATAATCTGTTTAATACTTTGGCCGGGTCAGATTCGTACTCTGTTAAGCCGTTGGAGGCTTCTTGCACAGCCTTGTAGAACAGATCCGTTGATAATAAGATGACTCTAGACACAAGAGACAGCTGAACTGAGAGGACCATTGGGAGATCGTCGCCTTCTAAAAGACAACTGCAACAAATAAATATATGTTAATGCTAAATATCATTATAGTTAATACTAGTCAATGTCATTATACCCATCATCATAGCTTATACGCGGCCCACTACCGAGGTTGAGCCTCCTCCACAATAAGAGAGAAATTGACCTTCTATACCATGCTGGTCAGACGGTTTGGTGTAGGGTTTAATTTCGAGGGTTTTTTTCTCTTTCGTTGATGTATATCCATGTAACCATAGCATATGTAACATCAATATTATGTCCCCTGATAAGTCTTTTACGATACCCACAGGCAAGATGGTAAAGTGCATTCTTACTCCGTCCCCACACAGAGTATTTTTCTTCGTCACCAAACAAACGTGTGTACTTCATTAAAAAAACAAATAATAATAGCAGAAATTCTTTGATAATGTATGAAAAAAGTCAAAAATCGACTTCATGAATGAACTGAATGTACTTAATGCAGTTTTTTTAAAGACACGCTTGGTGCACAAGAAAATAATCCTTGTATTTTGATGGACTTTACAGACATAATTCGATGAACACAAATTACACCAAGGCTTTGGCACAGTAGATCTTAACCACTACGTCATCTGTCAGTTTTAGTGGTCTTCTTCGTATTCTTTACTTATAGTGTTTCTAATGAAAATGGTTTGGTGATATTAATTCAATTGTTTCAAATGAACAGTCTATAACAGACATATGTATGTAAAACGATGTTTTTATCCAATAATCTTTTTCTTATCTTTCTTCTCAGCTCACATACCTTGCACAGTTGCGATCAACCCGCCACGCCACCAGACGTGGCGATTATTAGATATCGACAGGCCGATGGACAATTGAGAATCACAAAATTTCTTGTGCCGGGATCGAACAATGAAAATCCAGTATTTATATAAATACTGTTCATTATATACATAATATTTGAGCCTCATAACAAAGCTCAAAGACGCTCAGCGTGCTATGGAGGGAGTTATGCTCGGAATTTCTCTGCGAGATAGAATCCAAAATACGATAATCCATAGAATAACGGGTGTAACCGATATAGCACAAAGAATTAGCACGCTGAAATGGCAATGGGTAGGCCACATCGCTCGACGAACCGACAACTGCCGGGGAAGAAAGGTTCTCGAGTGGCGACCGCGTATCGAAAGACGCAGTGTAGGAGGTAATGATGATAATGACACAATATTTAGATCAGAAATTAAAACTACTTACTGTATAGCCCGGAGCAATATTGGCCAGATAACCTTGATGCCAAGAAATGCATTCCTTTCCGGGAATGTAACACTGATGCATATCTCAGCCATCTTCAACACGGTGATAACACCCTCGTTACGCATATCACTCAACATGTCCTCTAAGAGAGCCATGCATTTTCCACCAGCATTCGAGAGGAACTCCTCAGGACATAGGAGAGTGTAAGCCTGCATTATATAAACGACTATTCGTAGATGTTCTGATGATTGTTCTGTGGGTAAACAATAATTTAAAAAGTATTTTTTATAAAACACCATCGCTTACATTTGCATTGTAAAATCGGTCGAGTGATTGCTAGGATAATAGAAGGCTTTCTTTCTTCTAGTGAAGGTACATAGGCCCATGAATGGATAGCTTCGGAGAAGCTCTTAAGAGCTAGTATTCTATTAAAAAAAATATAAATAAATTTCCTATTACTCCGGGTTTTCAGTAACGGGTCCCATTGTGAAAGTAATCCACCAAGGGGGGTTTTTTTATTAAAATTTGTCAAGACATTTAGGGGGTCAGTCACTTTCATCTCAGCTCATTTACGTTCAAAGTAGAAAGAGAAGTTAGCCTACAATACCATGCTGATCAGACAGGTTTTATTCTGTATAGTGAATACCTGCGGTTTCTCCTACATAGCTGACGATCCCGAGAGAATATTAGGATAAACTATAGTCTAGTTACTCCTTATACAACTACTTGGTAGTAAAATATTATCAAAATCGAACCAGCAGTTTTGAAGATTACCTGGAATAAGTAGACAGACAAAACAAATAGATTTTCTTCCTTTTGTATAGGTATTATATCTCCAAGTGGTTTTTTACAACTCCCATGGGCAAGATAAAGGACGTGATGCATTATATTCTTACTCCGTTAAGACAAAAAAACCACTTCAGTTATATATGACCTTAGAGAATAATGTACATAAAGACAGCTACCTAATATTGGATATAAGTTATCGGCCAGCTGCAACATAGGCGCATCGGCTTCGTTAGAGGTTTCCAACATAGCGAGCCAGAGTTCGAGAGCATCTTCTAGCAAGTACACGTGAGCTGGCTCCGATAATTTAGTAGACTCGTTCACCACGTTGAGGATCCAAGGTCTCACGTCCGGTGGACATTCGCCAACAGCCTGAGAAGAAAACATTCACCATCACCTCAACTAATATGCGTTCCACTGGTAGATGCGAGCCTCCTCCCAAATAGGAGTGGCATTAACACATTCTTGCCAAGTTTTTCATTGATTTGAGATTAAAGAATGTTATCATTGATGCTCCGCTTCTACTGATAGTGGCGTGATGATACTTAGCCTTACTTGATAAATGAGCTATTCTCAACCATTTTTTCGGACAGGCTTATGACCGGCTCACACGGCGTCCACTCTGTCCGGGGCGGCGCGCGGCCTCATTACCCACCATATCCCCTCCGCTTCGCCATTAAGCCGACCAGCCCGGCGGGATAGCCTTTCGGGTACCGAACCTCTACCTGAGTGTCGCCCTCACGCGGTCAGCGACGGACTATTCACCGGTCCAGTCACACGCGTCCTCGTTTAGAAGGCTATCTCTACCCTAAGAATTCTTCAATTTTACCCAGACTGCGATTAACACGTTCAAACAAATACTCTAAAGCTTTACAATAAGTTAAAATGCATTCATAATAATTGAATATACAAAATAAAGCAAAAGTATCTTATTGTAGACTAGCAAACCACCCTCGCTTCGCTTAGGTTTTAGTCGTTTTACCCGCGTAGTTCCCGTTTCCGTGGGAATACCGGGATAAAATATAGCGTAGGTTACTCCCTGATATTATAGCTTTCCATTGGTGAAAGAATTTTTGAAATCGATCCAGCCGTTTTGAAGATTACCCGGAACAAACAGACAGACAGACAGACAAAAAAATTTTAATCTCTATTTTAGGCATAGGTGTCGTGCAAATAACCGTGTGAGCATGAAAAAAGCCTATTATTTTGACATTACAAACAGACACTCCAATTTTATTTATTGGTGCAGATAATTACCTATTTATTATAGTTTAGTCGTCATTGATGTTGTAATAAATAGTTACCTTAACCGTGTAATGGCAGAGTAAGAATACAATTCACTAGCCCCCCGTAGATGTCGTAAAACACGACTAAGGGATATGGTATGCAAATAACATCTATGTAAAAGGAATACTCAAAACAAAATCTTATATCAACGCGTCTGATCAGCTGGTATAGTAGGTCGGTTCCCCTCTTATTGTGGAGGAGGCTTGGGCCCAGCTGTGGGACATATATGAGCCGAAATCATTGATGATTGGAATTGCGTCTATAGTCGGTACCCCAACTATTGTGGAGGGGGCTGGGGCCCAGAAGTGGGACGTATATGGGGCGAAATGATGAAATATTTACCTTGAGTAGGTGTACTAGTGCTGATAACGCGGCAGCTCGAAGCATATTATGTGCGGCGGCTGCGGCGTGTGCCCACAGTTGTGGTAGGTATGCGAAGAGAGCGCTCGCACCCCCGCCCCCGCCCCCGCCAGTAGCACGGGCCGCCCCGCCCCCACAACGCTCCATCACATACGACACTACATGCAACACGTGCATCTTCGTATCGCACTCCTCAGACTCCACCTAAACACACAACACAACATTATATTTAAAAGTGGTGGGACCACACTGTTGACTCCATCCGACGTCCTCGTCACGTCCTCGACGAAGAGGACGACAATATCACATTCGCTCAACGTACAGCCTACACGGCCCGCGAGGTCTTAACACATAAATATCCGCGGTTCCACCCTCGCCGTCGAGGTGCGAAACCGCGCCGCGCAAAAGTCACGAACCAAAACGTGGGCACGCCCACTTTGCCTCCAGCAACGCCCCAAGCCGAGGTCCGTTCCCCACAGGGGGAGCCCTTGGGCGAATTCGCTTAGCATACTTTTCTCCGGGTTGAGAGCCCTCAGCGCTCACCCATAGTCCGCGTCAAGCTGTCAAGGCCATCTGCGGCCAACAACTGTACACACAGAAAAAAAAAACGCACTGTTGACAGTTGACTGTCTACAGTCGCGGGATAAGTACCACATTGAGCATAAAATCGACATCCGACTAGTAGCAGTTACTGCGCTGCGTTCGGTGAGCGAGAGAGCCAGCAATCTAACTTTCTGAGAGTGTTTGATTGTGGTGAGTTTTGGTGATACCTTTAGTATCACCGAACCTCATTGCACGCATTCACACTGTCTTCACTTTCTTCGCAGTAGGCAGCGGCCTAGCAAAGGTCCATGAGCAGCAGCAACACTTACCATCAGATGTACTGTTTCGTTTGGCATCGTATGCAATAAAACAAAAAAAAACTCATTATCATCAATCTTTTTTTGCACAGGCCATGGTGCTGACACACGCCGTCTGTCCCGTCCAGGGCGACTCTAACCCGCCGTATTCCAATCCCCTTCGCCATTGGGCTGACTACTTCTTGACTTCCGTAGCCAGCCACAGAGAAATTGACCTATTATACAGAATATATGCAGATATCTATGCAAGATAAAGAAAACTCGGTATAAAACATTATGCCAACACGTCTGACCAGCGGGGTATACTAGGTCAATTTCCCTCCCGTTGTGGAGGAGGCCCGAGCCCAACAGTGGGGATTATGGGCCGGGATAATAGTGATAGTAATAATTCTCCTAGTGATGACTTACCAGGAGTTCATAAAGTGCTGCTATTGCATGATGCGCGTAAGGTGCAAACTGTTCGACGTCGAAATTGAAATCGTCAATAGTACTCTTCAGTGCCTCAGCGGCCGCGAGCTTCACGGCTGCGTCTTCGTCTTTACGTGTCAGTGGTTCGAGCAAGGCTTCGTACATCGCCGGTCGGAGGGACTGCGAGGCGCGTACACCAGCCCATTGTCCTGTTTACAGGCGAAGTTTAATGTGAAACATTTTATATGTTGACGGGTTAGGATTGCAATATGTTATTATTTGAGATGTGCGAATAATTCGAACTTACGAATTAATCGATTTTCTTCGATTTATTCGATTCGAATTTGAAATCGAATATTAACATTCGATTCGAACGATAGTCGCACACCCCTAGTTATGACCCGTTACGTTCAAGTTGGGAGACGTACATATCAGCTGAGTTATCATTAGGGAGCTGCAGTACTCTTCTAAAGCGTAGCGATTACGACATTATCTAGAGAGGTCTATGTTTCGGAATCAGTGGTCAGCCCAATCGCAATGGGGAGGGAATACGGTGGGTTACAGGACCGCGAGCGGACCTTTTGTCGTCGGAACGGACGGCATCTACCCAGCCCAAAAGTGGTCCAAAAAAAAAGCGTGGCTTATGTTCACCACCGCGTTCCACCATTTGCCTGCGTATCCCTCAGTCGAAATAAAGACTTCTAGAAAGAAATAAAAAAGTGCTGAAATATTGTGTTTAGGAGCGAGACTGCACAAGATTAATTCGTGCATTAAACAGTGCCTGTAACTAAGATGTCCAATAAGTCCAAGTTCCAATAAGTCAAAACGATGAGCGATGTTAGAACAAGACAATAAAATCCGTAAAAATAGTTTTATTTAAAATGCGTGACCCTCGAGTAAACATCGGAGATTTTTATTTAAAAATATGCTAATTGTAAATAAAACTACTTCACGGATTTTATCGCGTTTGTGTTTGATTTTTGACTGGCCGACGTTTCGAACACTTTGCAGTGTTCATGGTCATTGGCGGACTAAGAACCATTATGTGCATAGTTATTATTAATAACTTACCTATAAGTTGACACACTCGTCTCCTTATAATTCTATAATTGTTATCTTTGATTTTCAGTTCTTGGCTTAATATATTTGTAAACCATTCGTCGAAGTCAACCTGAACATAATTAAAGAAAATATTAAAATAGGCACCTCACTTTTGCATCTGCGAAATTGCGAATATAATTGGAATCGTTACATGAGTTCAACCTCATAGCTCAAGATATCAGCCACTGGTGGATAGGGTAATGTAGGATAGGGTACTGGTGGATAGGGTACTGGTGGATAGGATACTTGTGGATAGAGTACTTGTAGATAGGCTACTGGTAGATAGGATACTTATGGATAGAGTGCTTGTGGATAGGATAATGTTGGATAGGATACTTATAGATAGGGTACTGGTGGAAAGGGTACCCCGCGAAGTACCAGTAATGACATAACAGCCAAATTTGACAGACAATTTGGCGATCGCCGTTTAGGTTTTGATTTGTCCAGGATAGTGCTGAGTCTGGACATATTCCGCCCACACCGTTCATAGTGGAGGAGGTGCTTTTGGATCAATAGAGTACTGATTCCTTAGCCTCGATAACTCGTGTCGCCCTTAAACTTCGTTTATCGGTTTTTACTTCTGCCACAGGGAATAAAGTGATAGAAGTACCTATATGGAGTGATAATATATTGTAGTCTTAACTCGTCAACGCACGGGACATCCGATGGGAAGACTATTTCTACTCAATAATCTCTTATTGAGTTATTGAGTATGGGCAGGGATCTATACGTACTACTAGTTGGATGTATTACTAGTCAATCTACTTCAGATGTATAATCAAATCATTTATTCTGCATAGGCCCCTTAAGGGCACTTACATATTGTCAAATTTCACAACGTTTGAACACAATACAATAATCTACCACCAGATCGGAACGCGGCCACAAACTGAGAAAATCCGGCAAGAAACTCAGCGGGCAGTCATTTTATTCTTTAATCTTTTAAATATACATAATTTTATGCTTTGTACCAGATATATGGTATTAGCTCCAGTGTGATGCCCTTCGAAATTGTATATATGTATAAATTTTCAAAATTTAGTACAATACAAAAAAAAATTAAAGGAAGAAAATATGGCTGGACCAGATCCCACAAGCAGCACCCGATCACGAGTTAACTACAGTAGCCATCACTCTCCTCAATGAAATTAGAGGAAAGAGAGCGATCCGCCCCATATAACTACCGCAAGCAGAACCTTGTTCGGTGAGCATGACCAAACCATAAATAAAAATATAAAACGAACTACAACTACTACTATACTATAAAAAACTACTACCGTCATCGTCATCATCATCACCATGCTCTTATCCCAATTACATGGGGTCAACTCAATATCTACTATTATAGTATATATTGCAAAAGTTATTGCTAATAGTACTATGACTGGCCACCTGCCTGACGTCTACTCTCTTTGGAGATGTAATTGTTGACCAGGCAGCATTAAATGGAGTTGGCGAGAGAAACATTTAAAAGAAAATATCAACATTTTTTTTTTAAACATCTCGCACCGAGGAAATAATCCTTGTATTGCGAGAATTTTACAAACGTATTTCATAGACAGAGGTGGTAATATTAAATAATTATTACTTGGACGTGTTTATTTCTCATTAATTGATTGGTTAAGTTCTAATAAGCAAAATAAACCATACTCACATCATCGTACAACTCAAAAGCAGCTATCCTGACAGCATTATAAATGGCATCCTTCTTCAATATACCGTTCAAATCGTCCGGGAGTATAGGTTGTTGCTGCAGAGACGCCAACAGACGCACCAACTCCGGCGTCAGTACTTCACGTTGGAATGTGAACAGCTCCGAGAACAATGCCTCTGTACATGGCTATCCAAAAAAGAAACAATTCCTCATCATCACAGCCCACACACAGCTAGGATTTAGCCTCCTCTACAACAGCAGGGAAAATTTACCTACTGTACCAAGCTGAAATGTTCCACTGCTGGGATCTAGTCTCCTTCACAACGAGAGGAAATAAGAATATAATCCACCATCGGACGACTAAAGTGCAGATGATATGCAGATAAAATCTAGTCATGAGAAAGAAAACGTTATAAAATCGTGCGTGTTATAATAGTAGGTAATTTTTCTCCCATTGTGGAGGAGGCTCGAGCCCAATAGTGGAACATATATGAGCTGTAATGCTGATAGTGTCCGACCGAAATTTCGGTTTCGGTTTCGACCTAGTTGTCGCCAAAAAAATAGTTTCGGCTTAGGTTCGGTTTCGGCTGATAATCGTGCCGAAACTACGGCCGAAACTGATTTTTTGAATTTTTGCGCTGCGCTAAGACATCCTCGATGCACGAGATGCGAGAGACGAAGTGTCATTTTACCGCGCTCAAAATTTTGAGAAGACTATCTCACAATTTTAGTTCTTTCGTTATAATCGATCGCAGCGCCACCTACCGGTCCAAATATTAATCTAAACCATTCTCGAACCCACTTGAACACAACACAAAAAAAAAACATCAAAATCGGTCCAGCCGTTTAGGAATACAATTACAAACACAAATACGTCTGCGCGTCGCAAAATAGCTATATTTTATTTTACTATTGATGTGATGTAGTTCATAAATTATCAAAAACATTTTTGTCTTTGCAATTTTTTAGAAACACGGCAAACACAAGAAGTTCATCATCATAATCATCTAGTATCTAGGTTTATTATAAATCGAAATTATTTTGTTCTTATAGTTAAGTTTTGTAAGTTTCACTTTATGTTTTTCTACGATCATAATATTAGAGTATTTATTTTTCTTCACACAAAAATATTGACTTTATTATTTACACAGAACTTTGAGTTTCAGCCAAAACTGAGACTGAAGCCGAAATTCGGTTTCGGCCGCAAAAAGTAGTTTCGGTCGGACACTACATGCTGATGATGAATTAGAATTGCCTCTGCAGATGGTTATTTGCTCCAGTAAGAGTAAGAAATCAATCATCATCATCATCTCAGCCCATATACGTCCCACTAATAATAATAACATAGACCCTGACCTCCTCCGTGTGTGGGTGGGGGTGGAAAATCGGCAAACTACCACGCTGATCAGACGTGTTGGTATATACCAGTTTCATTTCGAGTTATCCTTCTCTGGATGTTATCTGCACATATCTTCTATTACAACAGCCAAGGACAAAGAAGGAGAGGGTGGTGAACTGTATTCTTACTTAATCACCACACGGATGAAGAAAACAGTTTCACAAAAAGAAAATAATGATCACCACCACTGCCTTCCCCATATTTATGATAGAAGTAGATTAAAGAATGTAAAGAATGTAAATAATTAAAATCATAAAATGAATGAAACTTCATATTAATTAATTGAACAGTATAATCGGTAGAGTTCTTTTCTCTTCTGTAGAATGTGTGCTAGCAGTAGAATGTATAGAGTTGCTATAAATAAAATAAAATTTATTTATATTAATGTCTCGAAATAAGTATACAAGAATTAAAAATGTAGACGAAACTATTACATATGGTGACGGAATAAGAATACAATTCACCACACCCTCTCTTGCCCGTGGGTGTCGTAAAAGTCGATTAAGGGATTAAATATGCATATAACATCTAAGTAAGAGAAGGCAAACTGGAAATAAAACCCTATACGACCAACATCGTATAGTAGGTCGACTGCCCTCCTATTGGGGAGGAGGCTCGAACCCAGCAGTGGGACGTGTATGAGCCGAGACAAAGATCCGTAAAAACAGTTTCTTTTTTCATATGTGTAATACTCGGGTAAATATCAGTAAGCAGAAGTAAACAATTTTATTACACATTTTGACAGGATGCCGAGGACATAAACCTAAAAACATTATCTTACTCCCTCACTTAAACGCAAGCTGAAAGACTCAACAATATGAAGAAAAATGGGCCCAAAACATACCCTCAAACTATACTTCCAAGATTCTCCAGCTTCGTCGGTGGCAAAGCTTTCAGGCTCCGCATCCCACAGTGCTAGGTCATCAGCACTGAGTAGGAAATAGTGTGTGACTAGGTGGCGGCACATATGACATAATGTGTTCTCGTTCAAGACTTCTATCTTCATTTGATGTGCTTGCAAGGTTACTGTTGATGAATATTTTCAATTTTAGTATTGAAATTATTGTGCGATCGATACATATCTATGTATAACGGCAAAACACGTATCCAGTTATAAAATATTTTCAAAATTGCCCATTTCCTTATCAGAAAGACACTATTGCATTGCCAAAATTCGTCATTTCATTTTCAAAATTCATTATGCCGTTTCGTTTTAATAAAATTTTATCATTTTATTTGGCAAAATGATTCGATTCTCTCATGAAAAATATAATCCTATTACCCACTGTAAAATTTTAAAAATCCTTAAGCATCTTGCGCACAACACGGACAGACGGTAAAAAAAATATTAAAGAAGAATGTAGAAGACCTTACATATTATTATAGACAAATACTTTTCTAAATAATTTATTTTCCATCTAGTGAGTAAGAATACAATTCACAATCCCCTTTCTTGCCCTCAGGGGTCTTAAAAGATCATTAACGTCGAGATTGCATATACCATTAACATTTGAGAAGTAAAACTTGAAATAAAATCCTAAAATAACCCTTCTAAAGACCATAGTTGGCTTAGTATGATATTAGATGATTTTTCCTTGCATTGCGGAGGAGGCCTGAAGCTAACATTGGAAGGTGTATGGCTGAGAAGAACTTTAAAGAAACATGAATGCTATATTTTAAAATACATTAATAATAGATGTAATTGGTAATTTAATAAATAAATAAATAAATGACTCCCCAGTCAAATTTAAATTTATAGCGATTCTGATAACCTATCCTCATAAGATTCAAACCTGGGTCTAGTTACCTACAGTTAGGAACTTGGCCAGTAGACAACCGTATATAAGCAATAGAAAGCTACGTTATGATGTAAGACATACTTGTTTTGTGTAATATGGGTATATCTAAGTATGGGAACTACACAAACCGTATGAACCTATAAAAGAACCTTTAAAATATATATAAAGGTCCCCATGTGATGACGGTTAAGAACACAATGTGTTATTACCCCTTACTTACCTGTGGGAGTCTGGAAAACCCGGCTGAAAGATCGCCAGAAAAATGTGCAAGAGTACAATGAGATTTCCCCCTAAAACGCCCCTCCCCTCATCTTCTAACCCGTGGGTTTCGTAAATGACTACTTAGGGATATGATATGCAGATAACATTGATGCAAGAAAAGGAAAACAAGAAATTAAATCCTATGCCAACACGTTTGGCCAGCATGACATAGTAGGTTAATTTCCCTCCCATATAATAGTGAAGAAGGCCCAGCAATAGGACATATACGAGCTGAAATGAACAAAGAAGATAACACCAACTTCGACGACGATGTACCGCGCCAGCGCCGTGGGATCGAATCCCACGCAGGAAAACACTTTGTGCGATCCACAAATTGTTGTTCTCGAGTCAAGATGAAAATTGTGTCCGTTAATTATGTTTATAAAATCCCCCGCAATACAAGGATTATTGCCTTAGTGCAGAGAATCGTCTCTCAAAACAGACAAAAGTATAGATTAAACGCGACAAGTATTGACAGAGGCTACATAAAAAAATTTACTCACAAGGCTCCTTAACCGAATCAAGGTCTCCTTTAGGCGGTTTGTACTCCACACATTGCAGTATACCCTTCACAATATTTAGACACTGTATCGTGAACCTTTCGTATACCAAAGCCATGCCCTGCTCTGTGAAGCAGTAGAATAAGGCGAATTCTAACGAGGGCCTTATTAAAGGCACGAAGGAGAATGGTTGGCAGCTCAACACCCCTAAAGCTACTTTCGTCAAATGTATGATGAATTTTTCACACAGCTCCAGCGGATATATTCCTCTGCCCTTCAACAGTTTTCCTGCAATAATTATAAAAAAAATAATAGTGTATTTCGGTTATAACGACGGCGGAGGGACCACTTTAATGCCGTCGCTATATCCGGCGGTCTCTATATCCGAAATCAGTTTTTCTTTAACAGTAAATGTACGTCTAGGAGCCATTTTCACAAGTGAAGTCACTCAATGGAAACAGCTACGTAACAGGTTCATAATTTTAACATCACGCACATGCTAAGTAACGCTCCACACTACCAAAGCATTTGACCATCTGCGAATTTAAACAAAGGATAAAAATGGCTTAATACTTAAAGCTTATGAATGAGACTTTGTGCCTTTGCCGACTCAGTCGTAACATTCGCAAGGAATTTCTAAGAATGTCCCAAATAGTTCATAAAAACAAGTCGGTATACCCGATTTAGGCGTTATATCCGGAGTCGCTATTACCGAATGAATTTCCTACGAAAGTATGCTTTAAATTCTAGGGACGCAAGTTCAACGTCGCTATAACCGAAAAGTCGTTACAACCGAGGTCGTTATAAATAAAATCCACTGTATTTCCTATCACACTTTTAGGTAACACCAACTGCATAAATGATTATTTAAGATTAAAAAATTATAGACCATTAAACTCTACGGTGTGGTGACGAAGTAAGAATACAATTCACCACCCTATCTTGCCCGTGGGTGTCGTAAAAGACGACTAAGGGATTATAATATTCAGATAACATCTACGCAGAAGAAAACTCGAAATAAAAGCCTATACCATGCCGTCTGACCAGCATGGTATAGTAAGGACAATTTCCCTCCTATTGTGGAGGAGGCTCGAGCCCAGCAGTGGGTATAAGCCGAGATGAATGAATTAAAATAAAAAAAAGACTTACTGCATTCTAAACTAGTTTTAGCCCGATCGAACACAATATTCAAGAAGGCCATAGCATCTTCGCTCTCATGGGCCTTTTTGAGTCCAAATACGGTGAGCTTTCTTAACATTCTAAGGCATAAGAGAGCCTTCTCCAAATTTTCGGTTATAAGTTCGGTGGAAGCGCCCTGTTGGATATAGCGGAGAAACCTCTCCGTGTTCTCGTGCCAGAGATTCAATATCATGTTGTATATGTGATTTGTTACGTCCTGTGGAAAAATATTATAAATTATGGATGTTTGGTATGTAATGAAGCTGCGTAACTATGCCCGTAAAGCGTGAACTCCCCGAAACTATCGGATAGCCGAAATCCTAACCTAATATTACGAAAGTAAATTTGTTTGTTACACTTCCTCGCCTAAACTACTGAAGCCAATTTAAAAATTATTTCATCAATAGTAAGCTACATACAACAGTAACATATGCTATATTTTATCTTCGTATTCCCATTGAAAAGAAAGCTATGCCATTAAAATCGCAGCAAACTGATCGATATTTAAAATTCTTTCACCGATGGAAAGCTAGTTTAACATCGAATCCTCGTATTCCTACGGAAACTACTCTCCCCTACAATCAACTAAACGTAAACCCCATCAAACGGGCATAATGCGATAATTACCACACTTAGGATTGACCGTCCGTGCCTAAAATTCAAAATTCATAATTGAAACTAATCGAATTATAGAACTATATAAGAAAATAGTATAAAGTTAATCTTATTTTTTTTTACATATATCATCATCATCATTATCACAGCTCATATTCGTCCATCATCATCACTATCACAACTCATAGATGTTAGCCTGTTATAAGACTATTGCCAAAACTTTTGCAATATTTAATATTGAGGCCCTCCCAAATAATTAGGACAAGAGCAGGATATATTCAGGTTGAGAGCCCTCAGCGCTCACCCAACAGTCCGGGTAAAGTTGTCATAGCCATCTGAGGCTAACAACTAAGTCACACAAAAAAAAATTATGATTATAAATTTTCTATTTGTGATACATATATATTCCTCACTGCGAAGTCTTATAAGAAATATATATGGGCAACTAAACATCCCTTACAATATCCTCAAACACCCTTAGAAGAACAGCCAAACAATAGGATTTCCGCCTAATTTTTACAAACTACTATGCCTGCAAATATCCGATAACGTAATATATTAATTGGCCATACCATACTAGAACGCACACTCGGCTTTTGCGACACCCAAACAATATTATATATTAACCATCACCTCACACTACATTAATTTTCGCAATGCAAAAACCTTTTTAAATTGTGCTGTCGATTTCATTACCTGGAATGTCCGGCGATTCCCAACGAGCCTCTTGGAGGCTAGTGCCTTGACGACGTGATGGAAGATCAGCAAAGCTCTATGCTGCACCACCGGTTGTGGATCATTTACAGCACTAATCAAGTACGGTATGAGATTTGACCAGTATACCGGAGCATCAAACCTGATAAAATACAAAAGATATTTACATACTCATCATGTCGGCTCATATTAGTCTCACTGCTGGGCTCGACCCTCCTCCACAATAGGAGGCAAATTGACCTACTATGCCACGGTGGTCATAGTTTTAGTTCGAGTTTTCCTTTTCTTGCATAGATGTTAAATGCATATTATATCTCTTAGTTTATTTATTATGTCTCTTTTACGACACCCACGAGCAAGAGTGTGATGGGTAGTAATTTGTATTCTTACTTTGTCACCACAAGGACAGAATACTGACACAGAAGTCTCTGTTCTGTACAAATCTTAAAAAAAGCGACCGAAACGAAGCGAAACCCGAAACCTTGATCGGCTGGGTCGACTAATGGGTCGATTAGTCCTCTTTACAATCGACTAATCGCCCATAGTCATAGTCGGCACACCTCTAATATAGACCTACAAAAGAGGGACATACTTATAAAAATGCCACCAGGAAAGTGATTGTATAAGTTTCGCATATGATGGTGATTTAGTAATAATACATATATATCATCCATCTCATACTTTTATGAATGTCGTAAAAACTGGATTAGGGTACCCAAAGAGAATAGACCGCCAACCCACCTGCAAAGCAGGTAGATTATGACATTCTAACTGCCTGGGACTTGTATTGACGTTGACAGGATCGATAAAATATGAAAATAAACCAGAAATTGATTCATCATCATCATCATCATTTTAACCTATCGCCGTCCACTGCTGTGAGAGAGCTGCTGCCCACTTTCCTGGTGAACCATCAGCCGATTTTTACGACTCCCACGGGCAAGTCGCAACCCGTCGCCACACGGACGGATTTGATTACCAAATTTGAATACACTTGTGGTGCACAACTCTATCTTCATGAAGAACATATGTTGTTTTTTTAGTTTTCAATTCATATTTTGGCCAATTTTTGTAACTAATGGTCACATTATGCAAATGTTCTATTTCAACGTAAAAATATGGTTGCCTTAATCTCAGCTCACTACTGCCATTCAAAATTGTATAGAATCATTGTTTTTAAACATTCACAATCATTGTTTTCCATGTGTTCACAGAGTAAGAATATAATTCACCATGCCCTATCTTGCCCGTGGATGTTGTAAAAGATGTCTATGGGACATAATATGCATATAACATCTGTGCAAGAGAAGGAAAAACTCGAAATCAAACGCTATACCAACATGTCTGACCAGCATGGTATATTAGGTCAAATGCCCTCCAGTTGTGGAGTAGGTCCGAGCCCAACAGTGGGACGTATGTGGGCTGTGATAATGATGATTGTTTTCAAAACCAACTCACCTAGCAATCTTTGAGATCAAAACAGCAACTTGCATAGCAATCTGTGAGACAGGTTCGGTGAGAATATTCCTAGTGATCAGACCTTCTTTTAACTTCAATCTCTCCTCGTCGCTGATTGCGTGAGGAGCGTTCCGTCTCCAGTAGCGATCCACACCGTTTTTGAAACACATGACTGCTAGCCATCGCACATTCACATCAATTGAATGATTTGAAAGTATGTCCTAAAACATAATATTGACATAATGATGTGTGATGTTTACGCAAGCATTACATACTGTAAATAAAACTTTTTTACGGATTTTATCACGTTTGTATTTGGTTTTGAATTGCCCGACGTTTCGAAGACTCAGTATTGACATGATGGACTGATCATCAATTTATATAACAATGCAATCATGACATTATAAGATGGACATTTAGAGACTATGTTTCGGTGCCATAAACCATTGCTGATAATACACAATGGCCATAGAGCTTTGTTTTTAAACACTGCACAATATAGGACATAAAGGGCCTCCTAAGTTGCCTGCACTATTGAGGATTCCCTAGCAAAGACATGGAATAAAACCAATGTGGGAGAACACAGAGAAGGATCAATAGAGAATTTAAAACTTTAGGAGCACTAATCTTCAAAGTACTGGTTTCCAATATTGACTACATCACAAAAAGCTCATACCAAGAGAACAGAATAGAAGCCAGGTTCTATTTCCCATTCTTGAAGTTTCTTCTCTGCTGGCTTTAACACTTCCGTATCCTGGCTGGTGGCACGATTCAATGTGTCCAACACTAAGGCATAGATGTTAGGATCCATGGTTGGTGATTAACTGAAAAGGAAAGAATCTCTTTTATTATTATAGCAGCAAGATATCTAACTTGTTCTTCTCTCTATGTATTTCCATCCTACTAGCGTATATGAGGGCCTCTTAATAACCAGAAAACAATCGACTTATTAATTATTTATCATGCTCCCACTCCAACTTCTAACCATAATAATCATTATCATCATCTCAGCCCATATAATTCCCTTACGCATGAGCCTCATCCATGATGGAAGAGAAATTAACCTAAGAATTCTATATACCTACAACGTTGCACAGGGATCAAACGTGTCAGTCAGCCTATAGTTTTATGTCAAGTTTTCCTTCTCTTGCATAGATGTTATATGCATATCATATCCTTTAGTAATTTTTAACAACACCCACAAGTACGAGAGGGGGTGAAGAACTGTATACCCTGCCCCCCCCTTAAAAACTCAAACTTCTAATATAAGGATTGTAAACACTTATGATACCTTCTACAAAAGGAAGACTTGATGACATATATTATTCCATCATATATTACACAATATTGATAACATCTACAGAAAAAGGTAAATTTGACAATGTGTAAGTGCCTTCAAGGGTCTTATGCAGAATAAATTATTTGATTTATAGAGCTCAGTAATGCTTAGAATAAGTAGATAGGACAATAACACTACTGTATATCTTTACCTTTTCTATTGTGTATTACTAAAAATTAGCACAATATAGCATATCATTCCTTATCTACACTAATTAGAAACAACTGATTTAAATTTTCAACAGGCATGTCTATATACTTTAGCATATAATCACTTCACACTATCCCAAAAGAAACTACTGTTTCTCTCAAATTGGAACTAGGTTTCATTGAAATTAGTTAATCAGTTTCAGAGATTAATGTGAATAAACAGTTATGACATAGTTTTTATAAAATATGATAACATGTATTTATTTTAAGCTACATTATTGTACATTTTTTATTAAGATATACTATTATCATAGCCATCATTTGCTGTGGTAGCGGCTTCGAATACTACCAACCCTTGCTTTGCTGTGTGGTAGCGGCTTCGAATACTACCAACCCTTGCTTTGCTCGTGGGTGTCGTAAAAGACGACTAAGAGCCCTAGATTGACCCGGACCAACTCCATCTGGTACCATTTGGGTCAACGATTACATTCCCAAGGAGGGTTGACGTCAGGCAGGCGGCCGGTCATAAAAGTCATTGCCGAAACTTTTTGCAATATGTCAAAACAGATGACATATTGCGTCGACCCCAAGTAATTGGGATAAGAGCAAGATGATGATGATGACTATTATCATAGTCCTAATAATAAATGTACTAAAGAGGCTCGCATTAGATAGTTGGATTGCAGGTCTGATGCAGAAGACGGTATTACCGGACACGGCGCACATCGTGAGGAAGTTCCTCTCTTTGTAGCCCTAACCACCAGTGGCTTGGTCCTTGTATTCTCTGCCGGTGGGTCAATATGCTTTTTATATTTTTATTAATTTCATTTTTATATCATATTTAAAAATGTATTAAGGTAGTTTTTAAGTTGAATACATTTGAATTTGTGCATTTAATACTGCAAACTCTTTAAAATAAAATTTGATAAGATGATAGATGTATTTTATTAACACACTAGCAACCCACCCCGACTTTGCACGGGTCCAATGCTGATACTAAATATACTACAGAATGTCTTTATATACAACATTCACAGCGTTTTTTTGTCATTAGACAACACAAACGTGTTTTCTTTAATGTTACTCTTGAAAAAACTACATATTATGCATGTTTTATACATATAAACCTATGCATTATACATATAAATATAATTTTAATGCTAAATCATACTTGGATATTAATTGCAAAATTAGAATCAATATTACTCTAGCTCTCCTGCAAAATAGCAAAGGGTGCACTTTTTATATGTAGTTTATTATAAAAACTATGCATTCATTCATCTCAGCTTATACATTTCCTACTGTTGACTTTGAACCTCCTCCACAATAGGAGGAAAATTGATCTACTATACTACACTGGTCAAATAGTTCAGTATTGGGTTTTATTTTGAGTTTCCCTTCGTTTGCATAGGTGTTATATGCATATTATATCCCTTAATTATCTTTTATAACACCCATGGGTAAGATTAGGGGGTGTTGAATTGTATTCTTACATTGTCATCACATGGAATAACTATTGTACTTCATGTTTATTTCATTTTTAAAATCTATAACTAATATATAATTAACTGTTTATTTCTTGACTTATTTAATTTTTATTTGGTACCTCTTATAAGAAAATTTAAAAGGTAGAGACAGATAACATCGTAGATAAAACAACCTTATACTCTGAAATATGCCAGAAATTTACGCGTTAGTTTCAATCACCAAGTTTGAAGTTGTGAATGTCACTGAATAACTAAGAAGCATGTCTGAGCATAGTTTTATTACAAAGCGTGCGTTTAACATAAGTTAGTCCTTCAGCGCATTTAAAACATTAATGAAGAATATATCTTAAATGTAACAACACGAATCAACTCAAACTACCAAATAGGTACGATCATTAATAGCTACCAACTGAATACCTTTAAAGTTTCAATTTGGATTAACTTTTTAAATTGGCATATGTTACTGCATTACAATGAACTTATTAGCATCTATTGCATGCAAATAATAAGGAAACATGAAAAAATTAATCAAACAGGCTTACTTATCACCCTGCAACGGCAAAGGGCAAAACATAACCTAAGCCATTTAACATACAACTCTTATTTCGAAAGGAACTACAGAAATTAGCACTCCATATAACTTTAAATTAAGAAGATTAAAAAATTTACAACTAAATAGAACAATCCAACAGTTTTAATATGCAAATCATGCCGAATACCGATTGCAAAAATGACCACGAACAAAATTCCGATTTTCAATAACGCGAAATGTCATTTTGCTGTCACTGTCATTAAATCGTCCTTAAATTTCGTTCTAAAATACTTAAACAGACATTTTTAATGACATTAATATAAATACCACTCATGTTATATTGAGAAGATAAATAAAGGTATTAGGTGTGTTAAATACGGGAAATATGGTAGAGGCTTATAAAGGAAATATTAAATGCAAAATGTAATTATATTATTAATAAAATGCACAAATTATCGATATAGATATATTCATTTTTATCAAATAGTTTATAAACATTGGAAACAAAAATATTTGTTATATAACTTCAACTCAACAAAACATTAACGATAATAGTAAGCAATTTGGGAAAGACTATCTTCTGTCATCATTGTTATCTTCAACATATCGAGGTTATCAGGTTGCCGATAATGTTTATGATATAATTTTAATTTACTTCATGTATCAAATTAAATTATAAGAATATAACGTTGATATCAACGATCCATCTGTTTAAAAAATATTTTACAATGCCATGGATGAACTGCACTATTAACTTAAACAGTGATTCTACTGGAAGCTTTTATACTGGTGATATAGTAACTGGTTTTGTTGTATTAGAATTGGAAAAGGACGAAAGGATTAAACGTAGGTAACATTTTATTTTAATTTTGATTATAGACAGGTTTATAGGTACTCGTTAATTTTACCTATATTATTTTAGATTTAGGTACCTACCTACTCATAAACTTTTACTATTTCCGTGTAATGAGAGAGCAAAATTATTATTCACCACTCCTATCTTGCCCGCGGATGTCGTATAAGGCATTTAAAGAATATAACATAATATCTATGCAGGAGTAGGAAAACGCGAAATAAAACCCCCACACCAACCAGCCTGACCAGCATGCTATAGTAGGTCAATTTTACTTCTATCTAGGAGGCATAGCAGAGGAACGTATATGACCTGAAAAGAAGCCTTTATTGCCGGATGGATAGACAAACTAGATGTCTGTCTCAACGTCATCGTCTCTTCATTTTTACAACCAATTGGTCGGCGTAACTAATGCTGGAAACGAACTGGGTCCGCAATAGCTATCAAAATAACTAAAACATTAAAGATTAATTTTCCGGTTGGCGTATAGCTACATCGTCTGACGGATGTCGTTAAATACGACTAAAGGATATATGCAAATACCATATAAACAAGAGAACGAAAACTAAAAATAAAACCTTATATGAATTGCCTTTCTATTAAGGACGCTTAAGTACAGCAATGAAGACTATTAGGTACAGAGTTTTATTTTGAGTATTTCGTCTCTTGCTTAAATAGTATCTGAGTGGATGAAGTTGTGTATTTAGAAACCTTAGTTGTACATGAATCAACCACAGTTAAGAAAATAGTTTTTCATTGTATTTTTATATAAAAAGGTACAAAACGTTCCCAGCATTGTACCTGCCGTATTTTATGTGTCAATCACAGACAAAAAGTAGGTAATTACCTATTCATTGTAATTTTAAATATAAGTAGATGTATAAAAAATTCCCAACGTTGTAGTTTTATGTATCTCCATGGAGGTTGTTAGCCAGAAAAAAGGGACGAATTTAACATAAGAGAGAGACGTTATGCCCTTCTTTACTAGGCTGACCGCGTGAGGTAAGACCGACGTCCTCCCCGAGGGGGGGACGTCGGTCGATGGGAGGGTACCCCTCAATGGGGTATTCTGCCGAGTCAACCACTGACGTCAAGTCACCCTGCTCCGGTGGTCAGCCCACCGACGAAGGCGAGGCACACCTATAGTGTGCGTGCTTACGCCCCTCTGTCGCCCCGGACGGAGTGGTGCGAGGAGTGCGCCGACCGTAACGAACCCCCAACAAAAAAATGCTCTTCTTTACTAATGCCTAACATCCACATATGTATGGTTAGAAAGAAAAAGTAAGTAAGGTAAGGAATGTAAGGGAAGACGGCGACGACTAATCAGCAATTCGTTTATATGGTACCTACTCATGCAATAGTTATTAAATTGTACGTTGTTATAAAATTGTCAAAAGGAACCAATAGGCGTTTAGACTACTCTCCGAGTGGGAATTGTCGACTATCACCAAGGTAAAATACTTTACTTTTCCTTTTGAATATAAGGAAAGTAAAAATAGTAGTATAAATCTTCCGTGTGGTGACGGAGTAAGAATACAATTCACCACTCCCTATCTTGCCTGTGGATGTCGTATAAGACGACTATAATTTGCACATAACATCTGTACAAGAGAAGGAAAACTCGAAATGAAACCCTATACCAACATGTCTGACCAGCATGGTGGAGTAGGCTGTAGGTCAAATTCCCTTCCGTTTTGGAGGAGGCCCGAGCCCAACAGTGGGGCATATGTGGACTGCGATGATGATGATGATGAAAAATAGTAGTCTTCTAAAATATTTATCTTTATAAATAAATAAATTGAAGTGTCTGTTTGTAATGTTATAATAGTAGTATTTTTTTCATGCTCACGTGGTTATTTGCGCGATAATTATGCATAAAACCAGTTTTTCTTTTCTGTCTGCCTGTCTCAAAACGGCTGAACCAATTTTGATAATTAATTGCCAGGTACCTGTCTAGGTAAGAAGTTACTTAGTCTATTATGTATAAATTTGATAATATGTAAAATGTAAGTGCCCTCAAGGGGCCTATGCAAAATAAATTAATGATTTGATTTGATTGCCTCTGAGAGCAACCTCATAAAATTTTACCCGGGACTCGAACCTG
Source organism: Lymantria dispar (assembly GCA_032191425.1). Taxonomy (NCBI): domain Eukaryota; kingdom Metazoa; phylum Arthropoda; class Insecta; order Lepidoptera; family Erebidae; genus Lymantria; species Lymantria dispar. The sequence goes on from CM063452.1 coordinate 30,024,008, forward strand.
AGGCCTTGAATATCTTAGGAGAGCAATGCGACTGAAATGAAAGTAAAGCGAAGGCACGTCGCTAGTTTATAATTAAAAATTAGGGAAACAATTTATTGCGAATTTAGAACAAATTATGAAATTTCAAGTTAAATTATTTGCTTAGAATATTATTATATTAGACTATTTATTTGGAATTTAATTTATACGTTGCTTGATATATTATGAATAATGTGTTTGTGCTCGATGAATGTCTGTAACAATAAATAATAGAACAATCTACTATCGTTCTCTCTACTCTTCTCTTTATCATTGTGTAACTATTTAAATATTTTTCCTTTGGCATTTTCTGACAAAATAAACTTCGATCGTCTTTTAACTAATTATAGGTCAACATTTCAGAATAGGTTAGAATAATTTTAATCAAATATTATTCTTTAAAACTGAGAATTAGTATTTCGGTATAACTATAGAGTTTGTTTCCCGTCAAAAGATACTCTTTTTAACATTTTCAAATATGGAATACGCCTCAACACTGCGGGACGTCCCGCTTAGTTTTTTTTAAAATTCATACTGGCTGTTTATACACTCACAAATCGCAGAGATTTTTATTTAATCGATATTTTATTAAATAAGTATTTTTATAGCCGACTGTCTAACCAAATATTGTTCTATTTTTAAAATTCAATGTTACCTTAAAGAAGCTACTACAAACCTTACCGGCAGTGGCGGCCTTAGGGGGTGGCGAACAGGGCAATCGCCCGGGGCCTCGCGCTTACAGCGGCCTCACGCAACAACCCAAGCAAATTTAAAAAAATATAGATTTTAAATTACATTTTTACTTATTAATTATATTTTTCACTTTGTTTTCAATATTATAAAACTTAAATTTTATTTATTTGTACAACTTTAGTATTTTTCATCAAACATGACAAATCCCTAAACCAAACAACCAGACCTACTTTCGTATCTCATACTTTTCACGAAGGACAAAGGGCCTCGCAAAGACCGGCCGCCCGGGGCCTCGCAAAGACCTGCCGCCCGGAGCCTCGCAGTGGGTAAGGCCGCCGCTGCTTACCGGTTTAAATAGTAATTGCTTCGCTCAAGAATAGAGCGCAGTGTCTTTCACCAGCTATCTACTTGAATTAAACTAACATTATTTGCAGAGTACGAGAAATGAAAAAATATTTTACTATCTCATTGATCATGATAACAACAAGTAAATACAACAACAACAAGCATTCCTTGAGACAAATTATTAGTCTTATTTTTATTTATTCCCTATTTCACCAACGGGTCCTTAAATTTTAGGTGACACCTAAGACAATATAAAAGCCAGTATTCATAAATTTTATGTGTTATATACGTATAGATTCGTATGTATATAACTTCTCGTCCAACATACCTCAGTGTCTGAAAACAGGTCTATGACCAGTATGTGTTACCGGTGATGACTTACAGCACGGAAACGTGGTCCCTAAATGTAGGCCTCAGAACTCGGCTCAAAATCGCTTAGCGTGCTATGGAGCGGGCTATGCTCGGGATTTCTCTGCGAGATAAAAACCGAGATACGGAAATCCGCAGAAGAACAGGTGTAACAGACATAGCTCAAAGAATTAGCACACTGAAGTGGCAATGGGCAGGTCACATCGCTCGACGAACCGACAAGTCCGACAACCGCTGGGGAAGAAAGGTTCTCGAGTGGCGACCGCGTATCGGACAACGCGGTGTAGGACGCCCCCCACTAGGTGGACCGATGATCTGGTGAAAGTTGCTGGACGTCGTTGGAGGCAGGCGGCACAACTCGCACTCTGTGGCGTAACATGAGAGAGGCCTACGCCCAGCAGTTGACGGCGATAGCCTGAAATGATATATAGGTTTAAGTGTCACCTAAAGTTTTAATTTTAGATAACATCAATTTTATTAACTGCTGTGTACAACTAGTTTATGAAATGTGTACAATGGAAGAAGAGTACTTAGATATTGCGTCGACCCAATACCTAATTTTGATAAGAGTAAATGATGATAAACTAAATAACATCTATCTTATGTGTCATTTACATTAACTTAAATGTTAGCTAGAATTCAGGAGCCGTTAGTGAAATAAAAACAAATATTAAATTATTTAAACCAGTTTAAACCTTTTTTTTAATTATAAATTTGTATAGCTATAGACCCGTCCGTAATCCCTAACTATGAAACTGTTACTGTTCCAGGAATAGATTTCAGCGTTGTGGGAATATGTAAGGCCTCGTGGACGAGATCGGCGCCAACATTACCATACATTAAAATATACTCGGAGAAAAAACAAATATTAAGTGTTAAAATAAATGACATATTTAGGGAAGTCACACGAGGTAACGTAATGTATAAATACAGCTTAAAATATACGTAATTGTCTCGTTTCACTCAACTTTGAAGGAACTAAATTACAGCAAAATCCTACGATGGTTGTTTTGTTTGAAATTACGTACCTAGCTTTTTTTGGGACTAATTCCACCACAAATTCCTACCACTCCTTCTATTTTCCTACAATTCCTACCACTGTAACTCCTATAAGAAGGATCCACAATGGTCTTCGTATAAGACACCAAGGTTTGACCCTCAGAAAGTCCCGGAAAACGCTTTTAATTGTCTTGGGACCCGCAACAAATTTAATTAGAAAAGAAAAACAGGAGGAGTTGGAAAGATTCCTCTTCACTCCTATACAAAGCGGAGACATGAAGCAAAGTTGGCTAATAAGCCAGTAAATAAGAATTTGTACAACTACGTGAAACGCAGTGGTACAGCACCACGGATTGGACAGAGCTTAATGGACCTATCTGTGAGCTTTAGGTTTGGTTACAATAGTAGGTATGCCAAAAGCGCCTGAACGCACGTAAATTTTCTCGAGTTGCTACAAGGTCCGCGACCCACCCCAAAAAAAAAGGTCTGAATAGAATATTTATGTATTTATTTATTTTATTTATTTATTCAAACTTTAGCACACAAAATAAGGTACAAGGCGAACTTAATGCCTTAGGCATTTTCTACCAGTCAACCTAGGCTGGAGCAGAAATAATTTAGACAGATACATTTCATGTAAATGGTGATTTATAAAATTTGGTTATCTAAGTTTGGTTATTTAGTACCTATATTAAATTACGTAGCTATGTAATGGTATTGATATCATTTTTATTTTTCAGATAAAATAATACCGGCCGGTGTGCATCGGTATCCGTTCCATTTCGCTTTACCGAACGACTTACCGTCTTCTTTTGAAAGTTCATTAGCTAAAACACAATATTACATCAAAATAAGAAGTAAACCAGCCTACAAACTTCGAAAAATAGAATATTTTCGGGTTTTAGGAAACATCAATGTAAATCACGTAGAAGAAATGCTAGTAGGTTATTTTTCAACAATATTCGATTATTTAATATTATTTGATGCCAAATATTAATAAAATAAATTTGTCCTCAGATGCCATGTTTTCAAGAAGTTTATAAAAAAACTAGTGATATCAGAAATTTTAGTGTTTCTGTCAAAACTTACAAAGCGTTTGCACCTAAACAAACAGTGCCTTTTGAAATAACTATTAATAATGAAAAGAAACTAAAAATATACAAAATAAACATAACTCTGGTGCAGGTAAAAAATGATTTGTCATTTGTACTTGTTTAATTACATTTTGCACCGCGACTTATAGATATATTTTTATATATGGGGTATAGGCAAAGCTGGGCATTAACTCGTCAATCGTTAATTAACGAAATTAACATTTTGCTTAACGGATTAACTTTTAAGTTAACTTCAAAAAATGTTAACGCTCTTGTTAACTTCCGTTAAATTGAACTTCCGTTAACTTTGGTCCTTTACATTAGTTGTTTGTTGACATGCTGTCATTTTATTTGTTTGAATTACACGCCACGCCACGTTCGTAATTTCCACGACACATGCGCCAAAATTACCGATTGCAGATCGTATCGTAGAGGAGTTCCTCCCGCGCACGAACTGTCCCTTTTTTCCATGACATAACTGCCACACGGAAAGCGGCGACCGCATCCTAGTTCCAGACGCCATCAAGCATCGCCCTAGCGATATTCGGCAGCGTCAATTCGGCACCGATGTTCACGGCGCCGCTCTGTCCACGTGGCACACGCATCGAGCGTGTAATGTAACGTGTCCTCGTCGCATTCGTAATAGTGGCAGGACGGTGGGCTCTCTTTCCTTACAACCGTGTGGCGAAGCCACTATGCCCCGTCAATACCTGCACCAGTCGGAAGGAACGCTCTCCGTTCCACTGACCCAATCACTCCATCAGCACCGGCCGGAAAGCCTTGATGGACAGAACACCGTAACGAGGCCTCTCTAACCAGACTGCCCAGCGGACGATGAGGCCACGCATGTAGTTAAACGAGACTAAGCCGCTCTCCGCAAAAAAGGAAACTGATCCCGAGCCTTCTTCAATTGCTGTGAATTCTTGTATTGTAGATTATGATAGTAGCAAAAGTGATATGTTCTCACCTCCACTTGGTTATTACGTCAAAAAGCATCGTAAAGTATTGGTGAATCTTTTGGTATCGCGGCTACAATATGGTATCCCAAGCTAGTGTGGACAGATGCATGCCAACATAATTCCACTACATGCTATTTAGGTACTATAGATATAGAGTTTACCTATTTTTCTCAGCCTAAAAGCAGTCGTCGTAGCTCCAACCAGCGTGGTATAGTAGCTCAATTGCCCTTGTGGTTTATGAGCTGAAAAAAAAATGAATTCAGTGCCAGAGAATGCATTCATCATTCTCTGGCATTGAAGTTGAAACTCTATGAGTTTTGGGGACACAGGGAGTCCGCCACACTTCACATTTCCTTCGCCAGCTGTGTGGATTGCGGCATGGGCATTCATAATAACTGGAAACCTAACTTCTTTGACTCTTAAAGATATGGGTTATCACAAGATATGCTTCTACAGTTTTATTATTATTCATCATCATTCATGTTGATGAATGAAATGATGATATGTGTATCTTGGTAAAGTTATTATTGCGCCGTACATTTGAACATGTGACCTTAGACCTCTAAAGAAGAACCTGCTTGCACCTGCAGCAAGCAGGTTCTGTAGGTACTAAGTATTTACCATCCATTAATTTATAGATGTTCGTGTTGGACATAGGCCTTACCACGAGAATGGCATTTAGAACGTTCCTATGCCATTTGCTTCCAACAGCTCCTTGCGAGTTTTAAAATGTTGTTATTGCATCTAATGGAAGGTCGCCCTACGTTGCGTCATCCAATTCGTGGTCACATTTGAGAATCTTTCTTCCCAACGGTCGCTATTTCGACTCCTGATGTGGGCTGCTCATTGCTATTTCAACGTGCTAATTCAACTGGCTCTGTCGGTTACACTCGTTCTTCTATGGATATCCGTATTTAAAATTTTATCAGGTAGAGAAATACCGAGCATCACCCAGCGTGCTTACATATTTTGAGCCTTTTTACGAGGCTGACCTTTAGAGACCATAACGTATTTATTAAAATTTTGAATTTTGTTTTCAGAAATTGCGCTATACCGTATCATCAGGATATGCAGACAAAGAAAAGAAGATATGCAACGTAGAACATAAGAATTTTTCATACAACATTGCCGAACTTTGTTTTATTCATATGGAAATACCGCAAACAGTACCTTCTAGTCTACAAGTGCCAGATCCAATGATAGAAATTTCATATATTTTTCGAGTAAGTATCATAGGTTTTTGTAGATGGTATATTTTTATTCTTTCCGTGTGGCGACGGAGTAAGAATACGATTCACCACTTCCGTGGATGTCGTAAAAGACGACTATGGGGTATAATATGCACATTACATCTGTGCAAGAGAAGGAAAACTCGAAATGACACCTCATGTTTGCCCAGCATGGTTGTAGGACTTGTAGGTCAAATTCCCTCCCATTGTGGAGGAAGCCCGAGCCCAACAGTGGGACGTATGTGGGCTGCGATGATGATGATGTTTTTAAAAACGGAAATACGCGGGGAACTTCATAAATATTTATTTATCGGTCCTAAGTTGGCGACGTTTCGGTAAAAATTGAATACCTAATTCTGTAGCGGATAGATATAAATTTCTGTAATAACGATGGCTTGTTGGTAGTGTTTCGAGCGGACATATATCCAATTACTGGCTAGTTAAATATTTGGCTATTTAACCGGTAAAATATATTTTGCCGGTTAAATAGCCAAATAATGCAAAAAATTCGATCTCGGAAATTGGAGTTACGAAACTCCTGATTTATTGATGTTGCTAAAGTAAGTACATATTAGGAATATTGACAGAATTATACACATAAGCTGGGTATTTGAAGAGCTTCATAATTAATTATTATCAATATTAATTAACATAATAATTAATTTTTAATAATTATATATAATTTATAACTTTTTATTTGTTAATTAATATATTTATAGTGTATATAAGGTAAATTCTTATTAGCCTGTAGGGCTATACATATTCTCAATCACGTATCAACCCCACCATGAAGTAAAAAAAGTACTTTGGTTAATTATCCGGTAAATTACCGACTGCACGTTGGTTAAATAACTAAAATGTGTATTTTACCGTTAAATTCTCTTCTCTACTTGTTGGACGTGAGCTATCTTAGTCGGCGCGTGGCCATAACTGCTGAACAGTTTTCGAAACGTCGGGCAATCAAAAACCAAATAAGTACAAACGTATCCGTAATCCGTAAAATTAGTTTTATTTAAAAGTAGATTCTACTACTTAAACTATGAATTAACATGAGGGTGAAACTCCTAATACTGTTTTCCCTAAAAAGCTACGATGAACAGAATGAACGGTGTTGCTTTATCTTTCATTATTAAGTCACCTGCCTTGCTCCAACTTATACCTTTGCTATGCTTCTTTTTTTATGGGTGGGCTATGGTAAGCGCACACGCCGTCCATTCCGTCCGGGGCGACGAAAGCACGCCGCGCGGGCCCGTAATCCACCTGTACCCACGTCGCCTTCGTCGTTGGGCCGACCACCAGTGCCGAGTTCTTTGTCCTCAGTGGTCGACCCGACGGAATACCTTTTCGGGTACCCTCACCTCTCGACGTCCCTGTCCCGGAAGATCGAGAGGTGAGGTCCCTTCTTTAATGCTAAATCGACCAAGAAAATTTTGGTCATTTAGCCATAGATCTAGTCGGCGTATATACACGTATTGCGTGTAGTGATGGAATAAGAATACAATTCACCATCCCCTTCTTGTATATTTTGCCCGTGAGTGTCGTAAAAGATGACTGACTAAGTTTGGAAACCCACGGGCAAGAGAGAGGGTAGTGAATTGTATTCTTACTCCGTCACCACACGGAAATGGTATAGGAAATGAATTTGTCTCCTATGGTAGAGGAGGCCCGAGCCCAACAGTGGGACATATATGGGCTTAGATGATGATAGTAAAACATTATTTACCATAACATTAACTCTTGTTTCAGATAGATGTTGTATTTCTTTTTCATTCAACTTTACAAGAAGAAATTCCTGTCATTATTACATCAGTACCAGTCATTCATTCCAATTTTTAATTATTAAAACTCTTGATAACATTTGTGTTTTTTTTTTATTATTCTGAATTAAATCATATTTAATATCGTTTCGATATATCTTTTTCATTATTTATGGCGAAAGGTGAAAAGAAAACACTAGGTGGTCCGACGACCTGGTGAAGGTTGCTAGGCGTTGAAGGATGCAGGCGGTACAGGACCGAGATTTGCAGAGAAACATTATGAGGGAGGCTTACGTCCAGCAGTAGACGGCGATAGGGTAAATGATGTTAGAGAAATTGAAAAGTCAAAGAACATTGGAAATAAGCAGAGAAATAAGAGCATGGATACGACAAAATCAGCTATAGCAGAGCACGCCAGTCTCTCAAACACAAGGCACTACATTCGGTTCGACAAAGCCTCCGTATTAGCTACAGAGAGATATTATAGACCGCGTAAAATACGTGAGGCCATAGAGATAAACCGACATCGGACCTTTGACAGAGACGGTGGATGGAAGCTGCCATCAGCATGGATATCAGCTCTTAATACTTCCTCCGAGTCTTAAGGTGGTGGATTGTGTAGAGAGTGACGTGATCAGCGTGGTATGTGATGGTGACGACACACGCAGTGACATATCAACAACATCGCTTAACCCCGGTTGTGAAGTCTCGTCCGACGATTCCGCCGAAGACGATCAAGAGGCAAACACCTTCCCCGCGCCCCTCGTGGCTGTGTCGCGGCGCTCTGCTCGATATGCGGCGCGCAGACGCCGCTGCGCACTCGCTCTGATGATGAGCATCGGAAATGTTCGAAACCCGGGTCGGCGTAATCGATCTCAGTACGTGAGTGTTTTGCCGTTATAGATATTATAATATGTAGGTATCAATCTCACGATAACTTCAATACTAAAATTGGAAATAAGATTAAAACAGAAAAAAATGTAGTGACAATAGTTAAATATGAAAGGCAAGAAGACGAAGTAATGGAAAGGTGCAGAATTTAAGTGAAATGAAGATGAGTGTATCCGTGTGGTGACGGAGTAAGAATACAATTCACCACCCCCTATCTTACCCGTGGGTGATCGTACGAGACGACTAAGGGATATAAAACGCATATAACATCTATGCGAGAGAAGGAAAACTCGAAATAAAACCCTATACCAACACGTCTAACCAGCGTGGTATAGTAGGTCAATTACCCTTCCATTATGCAGGAGGCCCGAGCCCAACAGTGGGACGTATATGGGCTGAGATGATGAAGATGAGTGACTGATTTCTTTATTAATTTGTTGAAAGGGAATGTTATTCCAATGAATGAATTAATAGTTTGACAATCCTCACGACTTGCGACTGCTTACTTGACAAATATATATATATAACTAGCTGAGCCAACAGACGTTGTTCTGTTCTAATAAGCGCCACCTACCGGGTCCAATTGTGAATCTAAGCCATCCTCAAATCCCCTTGAACATGCGCACAACATCGGTCCGGCCGTTTAGAAAGAGTTCAGTGACATACACACGTACACAAGAAATTTATATATAAAGACTAGCAATCCGCCCTCGCTTCGCTTCGGTTATAGGTTATAGTCGTTTTACCCGCGTAGTTCCCGTTCCCGTGGGAATACCGGGATTAAATATAGCCTAGTTTACGCCCTGATATTATAGCTTTCCATTGGTGAAAGAATTTTTGAAATAGGTCCAGCCGTTTTGAAGATTACCCGGAACAAACAGACAGACAAACAGACAGACAGACAAAAATTTTTTAATTGCTATTTTAGGCATAGGTGTTGTGCAAATAACCGTGTGAGCATGAAAAAAGCCTATTATTTTGACATTACAAACAGACACTCCAATTTTATTTATTGGTATAGATGAGGAGAATGTCATAAGGAAACCTGTTCGTGGAATAATTGATGCTATATTTGTAAATAAACTGTTCGAGAAATATCGAAATGCATACAAGAACATACACACAATTATCGATATCATTATTATTAAAGTTATCTGTGGCGTATATCGGCTGTCTAGTATTTAAGTAGGTATATAAGATTAGCCACTGGATACAGACCGAATGTACAGCATTAAAAGATTGACGAGATCAGATTGACAATAGTACGTATGGGGGATAATTGTAAGAGGTAAAATAACGAATATGTAGGTATGTTATGGCAAATTTGTACAGGGCACCAGGACAACAAAGTTACCCGCGCCTGACGCCGTCCTAGCAGAGGCCGCGGGTCACTTGATCAGGGACTAGACCGTCACACGCAGAGAGCCTGACCGCGTGACGGCAACGCTCCGAGGGCGTTGGGCTGGACAGGTACCCGATAGAGTATGCCGCCGGGCCGGCTACGGAAGTCAAGGATTTGGTAGCAGTGGCCCAATGCCAAATGGGAGGAATGCAGTGGGTTATGGGTTCACGCGCCGCCATCTCGTCACCGGAAGGACGACGTGCGCCTGCAACATAGCCTGCCAAAAAAAGGACAACAAAGTTATAAGATGAGTGTATTTGAGAAGATTTTTAACAGTCTTTCGCAGACTATTCCTAAAATTATTAAACACATTTACGGTTATAGAGGATATAGGAGCCTAAACTCTAAGAAAATAAAAGAGTTACATTCGGATTACTTTAAATTCATCATTTAGCGCACCCGTCGCCCGGCTCCCTCCGGAGCGACAGAGGGGCGGCGCGCGGCTCCATAACCCACTCGTAGCACGTCGCCTTCGTCGTTGGGCCGACCACCGGTGCCGAGTTCCTTGCCCTCAGTGGTCGGCCGGATGGAATACTCTAAGGAGGTACCTTATCCTCTCGGCGTCCCTTTCCCGAAACGTCGGTCGCCGTCGCGCGGTCAGCCTCTGCAGGTGACGTACTAAAATCCCCCGTCAGTTCACCCGCAGCAAAAGTACTATATCTACGAGACAATAATACTGGTGGACTGCCTTTAAAGTCCGATTATACACTACCTGCATACGGCCGATCATGACGTATGCCAGTGTAGTGTTCGCGCACGTTAGGCCAAACAGGATCCACAGGTTACAAACACTACAAAATAGATTCATGCGACGGGCAACGGGAGCACCGTGGTTCGTTCGTAATGTCGATCTATACATCGACCTCGAATTGCCGACCATCAGGCAGTATATGAAGCGTTGCTCCCAGCGCTATTTTGACTCTGCCACGACTCACCCCAATCCACTAGTGGTTGGGGCGGTAAACTACGTCCCCTCAAAAATATCCGCGGTCCGACTACCCCGTCATCTCCTTGAAGAAGGGGATGATGCTATTACGATCGCCCAAGAAAGGGCCTACACAGCTCGCGCAGCGATAACACATAAAACTCCGCGGTATCGGCCTGGCCGACGAGGTCGAAAACCGCGCCGCGTAAAAATCATTAACCTAAACGTGGCCACGCCCACTTTGCTTTCAGCGACGCCCCGAGCCGAGGTCCGTTCCCCACAGGGGGAGCCCTCGGGCGATGTTCGCTTAACTTACTTACCGGGTTGAGAGGCTTCCGCTCGCCCATTGCCCGCGTTAAGCTGTCAAGGTCATCTGCGACCAACAGCTAAATACACAAAAAAAAAAGAAAAAAAGAACAAAAAAAACTGGTGGACTGCACAGATGGCGTAGTGGTTAAGATAGCGACCTACAGCGCCAGTGTCGGAGGTTCGAATCCCACGCGGGACAACACTTTGTGCGATCCACAAATTGTTGTTCTGAGTCTGGATGTAATTTGTGTCCGTTAATTATATGTTTGTCATGTCCTACGCAATACAAGGATTATTTCCTTAGTGCAGGGTGTTGTCGTAAATAAATAAATAATAGGCATCAGGGTTTATTTTTTAGAAGATCGTACCACGGACTAAAAAGACAGTATTTTGCCAAAAATTCAAGAAATATAATAGTACGCAATGGAATTTCATTAAAATTGCCGTAATTCAATTAACAAACGGAATGTAATTATAATTTTCAATTAATATTTATCTTGTTTTAACAAATTGCATTAAGATATAATTATTAATTTATATTTTTCAGGTTAAAAAATTGTAGGTACATTCTGAACCTTGATTAAAAACAACTTCAACTGAGGTGAAACTGTTATGGTTTCATCTGAGTTGTCTGTAGGTGTCTTTTCCATAGAGATATATTAAATATACGGTTTATATATGCGGTTAAAAGTTGTCCTGGTTTCATATTATTTCTACAACATTAAAAAAATCTGAATTATTTACTAAAAATAACACATGTAAGATTTCATTCAAAAGGTCGTATATTTTAGCGAACGATTTTGATTACTCGATCGTACATCGTACAAGAACCAAAAAGGTCGTCTAAATACGATTTAAATCATATGGTTGGCAACACTGATAGGCATTGCAAGACATCCTATTGACGATTGCAATATTACGATAATATGCAATAGATGGCGTGGAATGTCTTAACTGGAAAGACTTAACGTAACGTCGTAACGTAAATTGGTTGCTACTAATCACAATAAATTCTACAGTACCTTTACTAGTACTTAGTATATTATACTAATTTCTATATAAGGTAATAGTATAGATAATATAAAATTAGTTCTAACAATAAGTAAATGACACCAAAATGTAAATAACTCGATACTTAGAAATATTAACGGCTACTTGCTGTATCGTTCTCGCGGATTTGTATTTATTATATTTACTAAGTTTCTGGTGCATGAAAAATTTGCATGCTTTTTCATTATAGGTACTTTTCATTATAGGTACATCATACTATTAGAATCTTTTTTTATTTGTTTGAATCTATACTTCATAGATGGCGCTAATATATTGAAGCTGTAAAATATAAAACGGAGGATGATTTTTTATAATATCGTACATCTCTGCATAATTTAAAAATAGTTAATTTGTATTTTAAAAATAATGCTTGTTTTAGGCAAATAAAATAAGAAATGCATTGAAAGTAAATAATTATATGATTTAAGAAATTGGCAATACGAAGTCTTGTACTGCCATCTACTGTCGTCAAAATTACTTACAAGCACCTTAAAACGTTTCACTATTATTTAAATTTTTTTCCCTTTTAGTAAAATGAAAAATAAATTTTAGGTTAAAGTATTATTAATTTTAATAATCATGGTTATTTATAAAAATATCAGATTATAATAAGTATTACTATATGGATTAAAATTTTTAAAGTAACTAACTTGACGATTTCCTTTTGCCATGACTTTTGGAGAAAGCGGAAATGGTTGGTCCGCCATAATCATTCGTGTGGGTCTGTGCTTGTGTGGTTTGGTTGTCTTTACCGGTGCCAACCATTATTTTTAATTAGTAGTAAGTTATGCGTATGAATCCAGACATGGACGATGATGAGAAGGGGTGAGTGTAATTTGAAGTATATTTACTCAGCATTACAAACATCTCAGCCGTGCCAACTATAATAGGTCAAACTGGCATGTTCGCTTGGTGTGTCGCATTTCACGAATAGCCAGCGAGGCTATTGAGATAGCGTTACGTACGGAATTATGTTTGCTATAAACTTGATGTTTGATGTAATTTCCTCAAAACTTTAGAATTTATGTAAAGAGATATAGAACTGCAAAATGTTCAATAAGCCTTTTACTTTAGACCGGCTAGCGGGCACCGACCCCAAGCCTCGCCGTGCGACTTGCGTGGTGCGATCATGGCAGCTTATATTTTCCCATGCAATTTTTTCTCCTGTTGTTATGGTGTTTGTTTATCTGAATTGGCCTAGAGAAATTGATAGTTTATATAACTGGACTTTACTTCAATAGCTCTTGTTAAAAAACGTCGCAATATGTAAAATTAACCTTTCTGTGACTAATCGTCGCTTTCTCTTATCGGTAATTTCACACAAGGGTATTATGAGTAACATATTTTGTAACAAATATGCCAATTTTAGGTAACGAATTGTGATTGAGGTTATTAGATCAATGTTCGAAGTGCCGCGTAGCGCGATCTCATTTACCTACGAGCCGCGAAACGTGCTGATTCATTTGCATATGGTTACTTACGTCGCCAAATGTACATTGCATTTTTCTTACATAAATAGTCCATTTTATGTTATTTTAAAGTAAATACACCGAAACTAAGACCATTACATCGTATGTATATTCACACCGTATATCAATACAAATCTAGTATATGTACAAGCAGATACACATGCCTACATTACCAAAGCAAAAATACGCACGTGTTAAATTTAGTCTTACTAATAATTAATTGCACTAAATAATTGTACTTTTAAACTTACTAAGTTAGTTAAAACATTTGTAAATCTTTCGGCCTATTTAGAATATCTAATTCAATGGCCAAATTTTCTAAAATTAATTCAAATACTATAAGAAATAATACGAGTTCATTAATTAAAAACCATAGCTTTTGGTTGCATGAAATAACCATTTCACTTCTTTTAGGTCACTTTATGAGAAAAGTGAATGGTTGCTTTCACCTATCTTGGTAAGTGCTTGGGTAAGCACTAAAAGAGAATTATGGTTAGTTTTAAATATTACACTACATAAATAACTATTAACTAATTATATTTCACAATACTTAACTTGTACTATGATACTATTTATTTTACATAATTTACTGTACATTTAAGTACTAATAATCAATTTCTGACTAATTCATAGACCATACATTTTTACTATCTATTCATGTTACCATTGCCAACATCTGTTAAAAACTTGAATGCACAAAATGTTGTTTTGAAGGTTGAATTCTTTAAGAATGATACATGTTACTATATAAATATGTAATATAAGCCATAATAATTGAAGAATTTTGACAATGTTATAGGAGTTTGAAACCAGGATTGAACAGTTTAAAAAAAGATGTCCTTATCACTTTGCAGTACAACTAAATATTAAAAAGTCTCAGTATTTCATTTTAATTATGATGCGAGAAGAATGATGAATCAAATGAATACATAGGTTAGTTTTTAAGAGATTCGCAACAATATGTCTATAATAAACTTATTCATAAAGATTAATGTTGTGCAATTACATATTTTAATACGCTTTTATTAGCTTCAGACGTATGTATGTTAGTATGTAACGGAATCTTTGAAAATGATTTTGACCCCCTTCAAAACGTCGGATTAACTCGAAATTTGGCATACTTATTAAGGACCGATGACAATTCAATATTTTAAACAGTTTGACCCGTTATCCTTACTAGGATAATCAGGATTAGTGAAAATTCAACTAAAATTAAAAATAAATAATAGTTCAAAAAAACTAAAGAAATACGCTTTTAAAAAAAATCCAACTAAAAAATAGAAAGTAATTTTTTTAAAAATTTGAATTAAGAATAGTGTATATATAAAAAAAAAATATTGTAAAAAAAGCGTGGGGTGTTTTTTAAGATATTATCAAAATGATAATCCTACTCATAACTGTCAATAAAATATTTATTACTATTGACAACATGCACCCCACGCTTTTTTTACAAAAAACATATTTTGTTCCTATATACACTATCCTTAACTCAAATTTAAAAAAAAATATTTTCTATTTTTTAGATGGATTTTCTTTAAAAGCGTATTTTTTTAGTTTTTTTTGAACTATTATTTATTTGCAACTTGTAACACGGAATTCTAAGAATGCATAACTAGTCTGCTTAATTGTAGGTTTAAATAAATTATTCTCATTACATTACTAAAACTTAAAATAAACATTTTAGCAACTCGACTGTAAGAGAATTAATGCCTTATGGAAACATCTGCTGTTGTAAAGTCCGGTAGCAGCATGGTATTGAAATCGTGCATTGAACAGGTGCTTAAATGTTACATGGCTGCTTGAATTTCAGGAATAGGAATTTAGAAATAGATTGCAATATTTTTACTTCACGTTTTTACTTAATATACATGTCACTTACATAGTGTCCCATAGATAGAAAGTGAATGTGTTAATTTCTTCTAAAAGTTAATATGTAGGCTTATTACTCTTTCTATGTCATCTTAATGCCCTTACTCAGACGTAGGATATTTATAGGGAATATAGAGGTGCAAACATTTAATCTTCATCAACATAATATGGTCAACAATATCAGCATTACTTTAAAAGATAGCAATAAATTTAATAGGCTATGAAACTACCAACCCTTACATTGGCTGTTGCAAAAGATAACTAAGAGCTTTACATAAATTAGAGTTTGCATCATTACAATTGTACAGTGGACCAGTTTGACTATATAAAACAAATCATAGGTAGCTTGACAATTCATCTAAAGCTTAGGCTTTTACATGATACGCCTGCCTAACAAATTTTTCAATATTCTATACATGTATTTGTGTTAATATTGTTTTTGTTAGTATTAGCTTAACAACATCTCCGGCTGTTTTTGTTTATTGTGGGAGATGATTGAATGTGATTTTAGTGAATATGCATCTCATTGATGGCTATAAACCTCCATTGTACTAGGAGGATATTTCACATAATATATTTGTAAGTATTATTGTTATGCGCCTACATTGGAAACTACATTGTTTTATTTAAAAATTTTATCTTCCCTCTCACTCTCTTACCTGCTTATGTAGCTTACAGTGTTTCATATACATATATAGCTCACATATGCCCTTTGATCAACCAACAAGGAGGAATGTTAGGCTACTGTACTGTTCTGCCCAGTTGGCTTGACATAGGGTGTGTATTTCCTCAGAAATTGTCAACAGAAATGTTTGAGTGAATATTTAACAATTAACTGTTGGTAGTTAGAAAAAATATAAAAGTGGTCAATAAAATTTATAACCAAAAATTTATTTATTTTAATAATTATTTCTATATTTTAATGAATAATACTTGGAAATTGTATATAAATGAGTCACAATACATGACAATAATATTTTTATCAATAGGTGTGCCTATAGTAAGCAAACATTTTTTCAAACATTATCATATTATCTTTTTATGAAGGTAGTTGAGTCAGTTATTGCTATTCTTAAATCTGGCTTTACAGTATTTAGCATCAGCTATTAATGCCTTATTCAGTTTTTATGGTGTATAATGAAAATATCCATTGATTGTGTTATGGCGGGTTAGAAAGATAATGTTTTCCAAAAATCCCTTACTTTACCATGAGAGTTATAAAAATGGGCTGGGGCAGCACCACGAGAACTCCTACTCGTACTCTACTTGGAATCTTAATATTGACTTCAACAGTCAAGCAAACATGGTGATTCTGGCATTATCTATTCAATGCAAAGACTTTTATGTCTGATAATGGACCAGAATGGGGTGATGCATTTTCACCTACAATTTATAGGTGGATAGTTTTAAATTATCATACAAATGTTTTGGACTTAGAGTATCTGTTGAACTATTGTAGTAGCCTGAAGGAATCTTAAAATGGTATTGCCTATTGCACCAACAGCATTATCATCTCAGTTCATACACGTTCCACTGTTAAGGTTGAGCCTCCACAATAGGAGGGCAATTGACCTACTATAGACCCTGCTGGTCAGGTGGATTTGGTTATAGGATTTCATTTCGAATTTTCCTTTGCTTCCCGTACTGTGTATTTGCTGTTATCTATATACATATTATATTCCTTAATCATTTTTTACAACACCAGCGAGGAAGATAGGTGGTAATAATTAG
Organism: Lymantria dispar; assembly: GCA_032191425.1. NCBI lineage: Eukaryota > Metazoa > Arthropoda > Insecta > Lepidoptera > Erebidae > Lymantria > Lymantria dispar. The sequence goes on from CM063452.1 coordinate 30,041,117, forward strand.
AAGTGGTAGGACCACACTGTCGACGGTCGCCTGTTTACAGTCGCGGACCGGTCCGTCTCGGGTAGTACCGCAGAAAATCGACGTCTGAGTAGTAGTCATTTCTTACTTCACTTTGTTGGATGAGCGAGAGAGGCAGCAATCCAATTTTCTAAGGGCGATTGCGTGTAGTAGGTTTTTGTGGTGTCTTAAGTATCATCGAACCGCATTGAACGTACCTAGGCTCCGTTCACTTTCTTCACGGTAGTTAGCGGCCTAACAAAGGTCAATGAGCGACAGCATTACTTACCATCAGGTGTGCTGTTTGCCCGTTTGTCACCAACAGCATTTAAAAATAGTTATATTCTTACTGCGTCACTACACGGAAAACCGTATCGATTAGTACTAACAAAAAAAAAATCTTGCGTAGTGACCTTGTATTAGACAATGTAGTGTAATAGGGCAAGGTAGACTGGTCTCCTTATGTTCAGCAGTGAGCGTGGATGGGTTATAATAATAATAATAATAAAGTCTTTATTTGCTTTAAATGAGGTACATTTATGGGTGTAGGTGATCAAAATTATAAAATTTCAAGCCCATCTAGTCATTACAAATGACATGCAAATATAAAATATGTACTTACAAACTACTTATCATTTTAAAATTATTTAACGATTTATATAATATTAATGCAACAATTCAAATAAACACATTAGTTATTTACAATTAATTATGAATCAATTCTATAGACAATTTATTAAATAGTTTCAATACACTATTATACGTTAAAATTTTATTGTTGTTTCTAATAATCGTTGCATTTATTGTCAAAAAATTCTTTGAGGTCATAAAAAATTTTCTGCATCAGCCACCAACGCAGTTTTGCTATAAATTTATTTGGCGGGAGTATTTTAATTTCTTTTGGTATATGATTATAAATTTTTATACACATAGCATATGAATTATTCTGCATGCGACTACTTCTTGGTACCATATTAAGTACAAGCTTTGCAGGATTTCTTATGTTTTCCCGCCTAGTAATGTCTTTAGCTCGTCTAAATACTTCAGGGTGTTGTTTTACAAATTTATTTGGGTTGGAGAATGACCGACGATGATGATACATCAATTTGTTATAATCACATAAATAATACAAATTAGTTTATTTTCGTTAAGATTACTTCATCTAAAACGTGTCATGTGTCATAACATTTTAGTATGTAGTCAGTTTCTTGTTTATAAATTTAAATTCTCATTTACTGCGACATAACTATTTTAATCCAAGAGATGCGAACTACCAACTTCTTCTCCGGACTTATTAAAATGTACTATTGGACTTTCTACAAATCTTATGTCTTCCCTCTGCCGTCTTTGTTTAGTTGAAACGATTTTTTTATGATTAACATCTAGTCAGTTCAATAGAATGTCCAAAGGTCTTCTTCAACATTGAAATAGAATAAGACGGAACAATAGTTCTTTTATAAGTCAATTTTCAGAATAAGTTTTTGGTAAATGCGCAGGTCAGGTTTAAATAGCCATGTTGGGATATCATTCCCACTTAGGACAATGCTTTGTGTGCTCCTTTATAGACTGTTCAAATTCTCAAAATGTTCTTTTACGAAAGTAGATAAGGCCATATCACCACTCTAGGTCAGTGAATTGCCTGAGCGGTTGTCTTTATGAGCTATTCATAAAAGTGCTGAAGTCTACTAATTAAGCGATTCTGAAATATTGTATTCTTAATTTGTCACCATATAGTGTTTAAAAAAGTACAAAAAAATACTTTCACATTTCGGTTCTATCCAATTTAATACTGAACTTGGGTGTTTTGATGCAGAAAACTGTTCGTCGGAGGTTTGTCATGGGAGACATCTCAGGAGAATTTGCAGCGGTACTTTTCGCGATATGGGGATGTCATCGATTGTGTTGTGATGAAGAATAGCGAGTCTGGCCGGTCCAGGGGCTTTGGTTTCGTGACCTTTGCTGAGCCAGCATTAGTCAACGTAGTACTGCAGAATGGACCCCATCAACTGGATGGCAGGTAAGAATTAATAATAATTTTTCAAATTCTTGTCGTAAATGGAAGATATTAATTTGTGAAACTATGTTACGAATAGCTAGACTTTTATTAGAATACAACCTTTAATATTGTGGATGTCTTAGTATCTGACTAACGGATACACGGATCTTTTCAACTAAGTGCCCACAGCTCAACAATTGCCTTCGCAAAAAGGACGCCGAAGTCTGCCAGGCGGCCGGTTGTTAAGTTTAATCTAAAATCTATTCAGCATATTGTTTCTCTACATATGTTGAAATTATGTATGAAGAAAATGGGATAAGAGCGGCTGTTAATTAACTTCTCAGACCGATAAATTTTTTGAGATGCTTTTGTGTAGTTTCTCCTGAAAAAGGGTTTGTACTTTTTGCTGAACCCACGATTGCAGCCGAAAATTCACGTTCAACAGCCGCTTGTTTATATCAATGTATCTGCGAGTATTTTCAGACAAGTATTAATGCTTATTGTTAAACTATTCCGGCAACAAGTAAAAACTAAATTCACACACCGTATCCTAAAAACTTGATAAAAGGCTTTGATGTTATTCAGCTGTCTCAAAATTTGGCAAGCAATTATTTCTAAAACGCGTTCTTCTAAGCAGTTTGACTTGCGGCCTATTGATATTTTAGAAAGATACCGTTATACGTGTGAACACGGACAGTTACGGTACCTACGTTTTTGTTGCGCTGTTTCTTACTCTGAATATAATTTCTGTGTTAACAGCTGTCATATATCTTAAGAAAATATAGTATTTAGAATCATCTTCAATACGGTGACCTTACAAGTTTTTCTTTCCTGTATTTTAGCTGCGGTGTTCTGTCTAAATTCATCATCACCAGACATGTACAGTCCACATAAGTCCACTGTTGGACTCGGGCTACCTCCACAGTGGGAGAGAAATTGTCCTACTAATCCGCGCTGGTCAGACGTTGGCATAGGGTTTTAAGTTGAGTTTTCCTTTTCTTGCATAGATATTATCTGTATATCATATTCCTTAGTCATTTTTTACCACACCAACGGGCAAAAGAGAGGGTGATTCTTATTCCGTCACCACACGAAGTCTAAATTACCACTGTCTTAATTGCACAGGAATAATTACAGGCTAAATTTAAATACAGTTAGGCACACTCCCGTATGCATCCCAAACTGATATGCTAAGGTTGGAATCTGCTACTACTTGAGATAATAAGTGTAGGATTGGTGGATTTAAATACACCCTTGAGGCCTGTGCATCAATGCAGAACAAATAGTGTTGCCCAAAAAAGTCTTGGTCTTGCGGTCTTGGTCTTGGTCTTGCGAGAAATGCGAGACCGAGACCAAGACCAAGACCGCTTAATTTTTGCAAGACCAAGACCAAGACTGGCCCTGCAAGACTTGAGCAAGACCAAGACTGGGCCTGCAAGAGTCTCGCGGTCTTGCATTTAATTCAAATCACCATTTCAGCTTATATACGGTTGAGCTCGTGTCTTCTACATAACAGGAGGAGAATCGGCCGTGGCCGGAGGGGAATCGCCACGGTGATCGGCCGTGTTGTTACAGGTCATACATGTCAAGTTTTCCTTCTCTTGCACCGATGTTATATATTATAGCCCTTAGTCGTGGGTTCGCAGTCACGGGTAAAATAGGGGGTGATGAATTATATTCTTACTCCGTCACTACACGGCAAGTCAAATCAGTCTTGAGATATCCATCTATTGGCCAATCGATTCCCAATGTTGGTGTTGGCTTTTCAGAATTACTCTTCGGAAAGGCTTAAGGACAAAAACACCGTAATCACGAGAGTGCTCTTGCCCATTATACATATTTATATATCCGTTTATTCATTAGCCCAACGACGTTCACTGTTGGACATAGAAATATGCCTACAATTAATCTATATAAATGTCCATGTAGGGACAGAGTACGATCACCATCAGGCAGTACATGAAGCGTTGCTCCCAGCGCTATTTTGCCTCTGCCACGACTCACCCCAATCCACTAGTGGTTGGGGCGGTAAACTACGTCCCCTCAAAAATATCCGCGGTCCGACGTCCTCGTCATCTTCTTGAAGAAGAAGATGACGCTATTATGATCGCCCAAGAAAGGACCTACACAGCTCGCGCAGCGATAACAGATAAAACTCCGCGGTATCGGCCTCGCCGTCGAGGTCGAAAACCGCGCCGCGTAAAAGTCATTACCCTAACTTTGCCACGCCCACTTTGCGCTCAGCGACGCCCTGAGCCTAGGTCCGTTCCCCACAGGGGGGAGCCCTCGGGCGATGTTCGCTTAACTTACTTACCGGGTTGAGAGCCATCAGCGCTCACCCATTGACCGCGTTAAGCTGTCAAGGTCATCTGCGACCAATAGCTACACACACACAAAAAAAAAAGACAGTACGAATATAATTCACCACTCTCTGACCCGTGGATGTCGTATCAAATCGGATCGGGCAATGGTGTTAGGAACCCATGAAAAAAAATTGAAATAAAAATATCGATTCGTTAATGAATTGAGAGACATGTAAGTTCTAAATTTTGTCATCGTTTTTTCGTGTAAATTGATTAAAATGTATAAAGGAATGATACTTAATCTACAACATATTCGTATTTTGTTAAATGTTCATTAGAATTTGAATAAATCAATGATTACGTTTGCATAAGCAAGACAAACTTCGCTTTAACATAAATCAGCTGATCGGCCGATGACTGTTGATGAGTCGCCTTTGTACCTACGTAACCATTGAAAGGTTCGCGCAAATCTAATACCTATTTATACTGTAGAAATTTTACATGCTTACATATATCCTGTCTGTACATACCTACATAATGCATAAAATTTAAGGCATAAACTCTTAGACACACATTTTTGTAATCACTATAACTTTTACGTTATATTGTTTTTGTGTAATATACATTCTAATTATGATCTATGACTGTTGAACTACAACATACATGAACAGTTGTCCCATAACCTGATACACCCTGTGTATATAACATATGTGCAAGAGAAGTGAAACTAGAAAGAAAACCCTGTACCAACATGTCTGACCAGCGTGGTATAGTAGATCAATTTTCCTCTTACTGGAAGGAAGCTTAAGCCCAGCAGTGGCATTTTTATGAGCTGTGACGATGACGACGAATATCATACATTTTACAAGTATTAAAACCATAAAATTTTAAATCAGTTTTATATGTTCTTGAATAAATAGTATATTAAGAGCTACATGGATCCAGCGGCCAAAGTATTTATATAGGCAATAGAGCAACAGGTTTTTTCAATTATCCAGAGTATCAGTAACTAAACTGGAAATACAATAGATACATACCACTTAACTTGAAGGGGAATATAAACAATCGCATTAATTGTAAAATATCGCATTGATTATAAAATGACATAAAATTTATTGTATCAACTGCCTCGTGTGGTGACGTCTTAAGAAAATAGGGTCGAAAGTCCTGTCATAAGAGTAGTAACGCTGTCTAATGGAACACCAGGGGAATAGAAGAGTAATTTTCTCCAGTGGTAAGTATTGTATTCAATAGTGAACTATAGGCTAACAGATGGATAGATAGGATATTTGATTAATTTAGTTGGATTTTTCATTGGCATGATAAATTACTGTTACGTTATTCTAACTGCAAAACTTTGCGAGACTCTTGCTGCAATACCAAGACTCGGGTGCGCAAGACCAAGACCCGGGTGCGCAAGACCAAGACCAAGACGAGACCAGGTGTGATGTTGCAAGACCAAGACCGGTCCAAGTCTCGTCTTGGTCTTGCATTTGGGCAACACTAAGAACAAATGTAATTTATGCGCATGTACGTAGATACTTTGAAAAGGTCTTTGAATTCAGTCTTGTTTATTTCCTTTTATGAAAGTATTCAAAAGTAGATACAGTAAAATTAAATTGTCGTGTGCTAATCCAACTCTTACTTCACCCGTTTTTCGATATCCACTTTCGGACTTATATCTTCCTAATGAAGAATGCCACAATCTCCACTTTTGGCAGCCGAATGTTCGTAATCGATGCTACAAGTTCCCCAAGAGAGTGCTACAGACTATTTTGCTGGTGATCCCTTAGCTGATTTTTACGTGTCCCACGGGCAAGTAAGGGCTTGGTTACATATTGTCTTCTTAATCAGTCACTAGATCGTGAATGCACTTTGCCGATTTTTATTTGAACTTTGGCAACAGAAACACGTGTTCCAACATATTTTTCTTAGCGTCGTGGTCTACCTGACAGTTTTACGATTAAATTGCATTAGATACGTTTATAAAATAAAAAAGAAACATATATATATATAAAGAAATATTTCTAATGTACATACCGTTGCCGCTGTAAATTGTGACCCAATTTTATGTTTTAAAAATAAATCGTATGTTTGGCCTTACTCAAACAGACGTTGTTTCAACTGTCACTTTAGATATCTTCCATTTATTTCGTTTACATTTAGTTTGCAAGCTTTAAACGATCCATTCATAGGTATGAGATTCTTTTTTATCTTCATTGGTAGGTATTGACATTACAGTTATCAATTATAATGCAGTATAGGAACCAATCAATTTTCAGTGTTATGACGGAGAAAGAAAAACATTCACAACTCCCTATCTTTGCCCGTGGATATCGTAAAAGATGCCTTATGAATATTATATGCATGTCATGTTTATTAAACTATATCTGGGTTGATTTTAGAAATATTTAACCTTGAAGTAAGTATCACTTAAATGCCAGATTTTATTACGCTAATGAGTTAGATAGTGTAATTTTGTTCAATATAGAAACTCTGTTTTGGGAAACAATATACTGGGGTATATTTTCATAGTAGGGCTCACAGGATTTCGCCAAAAATAAATAAGTATAATAATAATAAAAAATCTAACTTAACAAATGTGTTAATTTTTTTTTGTAGGCCGTACTATTATTAGGTATAGATAGATAAGGTATAGATAGATAGATCCAGATAATCACAGATAAAATAATACTATTGTAACCTGTTGGTATCTATTAATCTAAGATTAACCATGGCTTGTAACCTGAATAAATTTATCTTTTATTAAACTATATCAACAGTATATTCCATCGGAAAAGCAATAGTGTATTTTCCATTGATTAACACTATTTTTTATTTGTAGGCTATACTTGCACTAAGGAAATAATTATATCGGTATCTTAACCTTTACGTCATTTGTGCAGTCCGAGTTTAAATGTTTGAGATTTTACTAAATTGTTTCAAGTTGTCCGTACATATTAGATTTATTTCTGCTAGTAATCAGTGAAACGACGCTTCTTCATTGAAATAAACCATTGTCAAATTGATAAAGATAACCTAAGTCATATAACTTATCAATTTTTACAGTTATAGTGTTTGTATGCTGCTACTATAATTATTATATTAAATGATAAATAGATAATTGTGCCAATTCTGTTCTACGCTGATAATAAAATAGGAAGTATAAAAAAAACATACGATGTAGAAATTAAATATAGTGACATCATGCTAATATCTCGGCCACGGATGTAATGGCATAGATGGCGTAGTGATTAAAATACCGATCTGCCGTACCTGTGTCGCGGGTTTGAATCCCACGCAGTGTGCATGGGATTTACTTTGTGTCTGTTAATTATGTGTTTGTAGTGACCCCGCAATGGCGTTGCCTATTGAAAAACAATCACAATCCTCTGGAAAAAACAATGAGGCAAAAATATATAAATAATTGCATTATCATCAATCCTTGATAAGTGCAACGTTTCAAATTAATCCGACGTTTAGAAGGTGGTTAAAATCACGTACAAAGATACACGCTTCGGTTATAAGCATATTAATATATACAGTATATAGTTATTTTAATGCACTGCATATCTTATTTTAGAGTTTTACGTCTTCATTTTTCGAATAAGCGTGTGTTTAATCATTTGAAACCCCGAAGTGTAATGCATCTACATTACTACAAATAGGTAGTAATTAGTTATTTTTAGTCCTATTTAAGCATACCAATTGCCTTTTATGGGTCAAAGGTTATTCGATATTTCCTTAGACTGAATAAAATCTGCTCGAATCTGGATTTTAAGATGGTGGTAAAATCTCATACCTTTTGTCCCTGAAAAGGGAATCTTGTCTTATTCTACAGACAATTGAATAGGAACTGTCAAGTCTAAATTTACGGTCCCTAGCCGAGGCCGCGGGTGACTGGACCGGGGATTTAGTCTGTCACCCGCCGAGAGACCGACCGCTTCGTATAAATATAAATTAATAAGTATTTACTGCGAAAGTTCTAGTGACAATGTAAGTTTAATGCCTTTTTTGAATTTAGTTTTTAATAGAAGTTAACAATGTTCTATTATTAGTCCAGTTACCGGGTAATAGAATGAGCACTACTGTTTTGATTTATCTTGTCAGACATGTAGTCTCACCGCTGGACTTGCGAGCCTTAATGTCTATAATATGCAATGGTTTGGAATACTATCCCAAAGTGGGCAAAATGATTGGGTTTACGTTTTATAGTAATGTTATATGCAAAGGTCGCTTAGGTGCCCCCTATGAGATACTCAGGATAAAAAAAGGAAAGGCATTGACATTATATTCTGAATCTAACACCACGATGATATATAGACTTGTGAAATTCCCGTCGGGCGGGTCACTGAATTCGAGACAGCGGTATAGAAGACCCATTCAATAAGAAGTTGGGGATGATACTGTAGTTTATGAGTCCCCACGCTGTCTTTCGATTGTCCCGGGCTTGTGGGTTGGACTAGGGCGAAATAAGACTTTGTCATATTATCGCCATACCTGGCATCGCTCGCGTGGTATACAGATATATTGGTCGGGTTTTTAAAATGTGAAACTTTATGCATATCGCTAGAAACAAAAAGAAAGTGTTTAATTACTTCCTCCACGGATATTTCGCAACGAAAATGGTGTGCAAAATTACTCGGTCGTCGTCTTGATGTGACGGCATGTGCGTCTTCCGTGAGCTAGCGAAAGCTTCAATTACAAGACAAATTCGAGAAACCATAACTCTGTGCTCTTGAGTTTTTCAAAATCGCACATTGTAATTAACACCGAAAACAAGTCTCAACGAATCTTCAAGTTCTAGCTTCCAAAGGCGGTTATAACGAGGATTAACGTCAGTAAAAAACAGAGTAGGAAACCCATTAAGTGAGCCAAAATGTGGTTTGCAATACATTCCAATGTTTGACATGTTATCCTATCTAACAACAAGCTTCATATTTGTAATAAATGACGCACTTGTAGAAAACCTTAAAATAAAATAGACTTTGACATTAGCATATATGTATACAAAGCAATAAAATATTATGACGTCAATGTGGAGGTCATATCCAGCTTCAAACGAAATCATTTATCAATAAAAATAAAATTACAATATGACGTATTAAATAAATTCTTCTTAGGAGCGTGATATTCTGTTATTTTTGTATTAGATAATCCATAAACGTATAATAAAATTAACTGCGTGGCGACGGGATACGAAATCGAGATCTGTTCGTTGAATTTAGCTGAAGCTTTTCACGAACTAGATGGACCGACGACCTGGCGTAAGTTGTTGGGCCTCGTTAGATGCAGGCGGCATAGGACCGCACTCTGTGGCGGAACATGAGGGAGGCCTACGTCCAGCAGTGGACGGCGATTGGCGGAATGATGAGGCTTTTCAATTCTCAGAATATTTTCAAAGAATCCTTTCTATCCCATAACATAGGAGTAACAAGATAGGTGGGTAACAAGAGAGAGAGAGTAACAAGATAAGGTACATTCCAGTATAGGCGATGGCTTCCTTAATATAGGTGAAAAAATTAGCTTATTATTATGGTACGCTGACTAAAGGGATTGGCACAGGATTTTGTTTCGAGATTTCCCTCTCCTTATGATTACGTCCGTTTACGTCTCTTACTCGTTTCTTACTGCATCCGTAGCTAGCGAGTCCGTCAGCACAAAAGTTTTTTCGTCGATTATATGCGTAGTTCCTATCTATCCTGCCTGTGAGTGTTGTAAAAGACGACTAAGGGATATGCATATAACATCTATGCAAGAGAAGGGTAATTCGAAATGAAATCCGTCTAACTAGCGCGGTATAGCAGGTCATTTTCTCTCCTATTGCGGCGGAGGCTTGAGCCCAGTAGTGAAACCCGTGTGAGCCTTGGAGATCTGCAGTTTTAATTTTTTTTAAATTTTCACTTTCAATAATCCACATCCAGGCAGTGCCCTCAGCTGAATATGTTGTTGGTACGTTCAGATGTTTGTGGTACATTAACGCTTATTAGCATATACTCACTGTCCCACTGGACATTAGGAGTCTACAAGATTTGCAACATATCTAATGGCTTATCATTGTTTTCATCAATCTATCTATCGACGTCCACTAGTGGATATAAATATATATTCCCAAAGGGGAGATCTTGTCGTAATATTTGATAAACGGGTTGTCGATAACAGTTGATGTGTTAAGATTCCTTGGAGGGTGTTGCTACCCATTTTGATCTGTCTGTCTGTCTTGGTGATCCCTTAGTCTGTATATACAATTCCCAGGGGAAAGTAAACGTTGATGGCGGATTGAATTATGAACACGTCACTATCGCTTCGTCCGCCTAACAAATAACTTGTCTAAAGTTGAGCTATTACCCAAGCATTACCGAGATAGAAAAAAGAAAGCATGTGTTAATTTAGGCAATATTCTAAGTGCCAATTTTCGTCCGAAACTGTATAACGGATTGAGTAACAAACATCCGAACATTTTCATGAACTTTCACATTTACAAAATTAGTTAGAGATTAGGATAAATTTAGATGCCGCACGTATAGTGTGTCCACATAGTTATACCGGATGGAGTCCGTGTGATTATGGAGTAAGAATACAATTCTCCACTCCCATAAAAGATTACTAAGGGATATATGCATATAACATCCACACTAAAGAAGGAAGACTTAATAAAACCGTCCAACCTTGCTTAGCGTAAGTCTTGCTGAGGACAATATCTTCTCTTGCAAATATGTTATAGGCCTATTATATCCCATAATCGTTTTTTACGTTATCCATAAGCACGCGGCATAGCCATTATCACCACCTGTATCTTGCCCGTGGGTGTCATAAAAGATGATTAAAAGATATAATATAACATCAGTGTATGTAATGTCTATGTAAGAGACTGAAAATTCGAAATAAAACCCTATTTTTTTTTTTTTGGTTGGTTGCGGTCGGCGTGCTCCTCGCACCACTCCGTCCGGGGCGACAGAGGGGCGTAAGCACGCACACCCGCAACCCACCCGCGGATGCACGTCGCCTTCGTCGTTGGGCCGACCACCGGAGCAGGGTGACTTGACGTCAGTGGTCGACCCGACGGAATACCCCTTATTTGGGGTATCCTCCCATCGACCGACGTCCCCCCCTCGGGGAGGACGTCGGTCTTTCCTCACGCGGTCGGCCTCTTGGCGGGTGACGGACTCCCCGGTCACGTCACCCGCGGCCTCGGCTAAGGAAATAAAACCCTATGCCAATACGTCTAAAACAGCGTGGTTTAGTAGGTAATTTTCTCTCCCATAGCAGAGGCCCAAAGCCAGCAGTGGGACGTTTATAGGTTAATATTATGATGGTGATGATTATGAACTGAATCAGTTTAAAGGTAATAAGTTTCTAAATATAGACATACCTAAGCAATTTGCTTAAGGAAAATGTATACATAGTATAGGAATAATTCCCCATTTAACAAATATTTATTCTAAACTAATAATTATATTAGTAGTCATGCTCTTGATATTTTCGTGTTTCTAGCCATAAATAGGCCAGCTTGTCCCGGGTAGCTAGTTAGCTACTAAACTCTCGCTGAATGAGTTTGTAGTAATTTGCTACGCTTCGTCCGGCGGGCCAGAGATGGGAGGCTCCAAACTCACCTTATCATAGGCCGTGACCTAGCTGTCTCTGGTATTGTGGCATCATGAGCGGATATTACGATGCAGGTTCTGAATTCGGCAAATCTGTCGTAAAAATTTTTCTGTGAAATTTCAACTAGAATTCTTTTTCGTCTTTTGTCAAGCAAAACGATTATTTCGTCATTCTTAGTTATAGAGGTCTATGTCCAAACTGCTGCGGCTAATGGGTTACTACAAAACACTTTTAATAAAAAGATGGCGTTAATACCTTTCTGCTTACACAACTTTAGAAAATAATAAATAGCAAATTATACTATCCTCTTCTATGTCGTAGTGAAACAAGTCTTTTTTAACACGTCTAATACATCCCACTATTCTAATTTAAATTGCTAATCGGCCCACTTCTTCAATAACAAAATACGGTACATATTACTTAGCGTTTAGATCAAAAACGATATATCGATACCGCTTTTATTTATAATGGACCACAATTACCATGAATTTGTCATTTAAATTGTGATATGTTTATGATATTTTATGAAAACATCATCACAGCTCATTAACGTCACACTGCTGGGCTCGAACCTGTTCCACAATAGGATTGAACTTAACCCACTATACCACACTGGTCAGACGTGTTGGTAAAGGGTATCAATTCGAGTTTTCCATCTTTTTCATAGGTGTTTAGTCGTTTTTACGGCACCCTCATGCAAGATACGATTGGGGGGTGAATTGTATTCTTACTTCATCACCACATCGACAATGAAAAAATAGTTGTAGTTATATGTGCTAAAAATTCTTCGTTCACTAAGGGTGTATTAAGTCTACGGAATGTAACATATCAGAATAAACAAAGGTAAACTTTAAATAAACTATTCGAAGCGGTTAGGGGATTATTGTAGGCCCAATTTCCCCGCCCTTTGTGGTATAAACAATTATTTTATCCCTGTTCTAAAAGCATTTCGCTATCGGAGTATGAATGATGCGTAGTCTTGCCCGCTCCTGAACTTCAGGTGTTCGTCGCATATCCTAAACATGATTTTAATAAAGTAAAAAAAATAAATAAATCCAAGTGGACAACGTAGTGCCTAATATTTCAACAAAATGTTTTACTTAATTAAATCTTTGGTCTATTTAAATATTTTTCCTCAAGGAAAGACCTGCTAACTAATTTATAGGCTTGGTGAGCATTTTATTAACGATATTTACAGCTAAGGCATCTTGTTTTATAAAATTGAAATATTCCACAATATTATACGAGGCAATTTTATTTTTCTTTTAGTACGAAGAAACAATGAAGAAAGTAAACGAGAACCAAGTTATTTCGTACTGAAACTTGCACATTGAATTTTAGTGTTTTATACAACTCAATATTTCTGTAAGACCTTAACCCACTTTTTAATTATTTTATTTACTAGATACGCATAGTGAAGTTGATTAAGAATACTGCAATAAAAAGTTTGTGACATTTTTATGTTCGGAAATGCTTATAATACGTATACGTGTAATGTAACTAGTATATAATATGTTAGCTTTGTTATTCAGATGTTACGGACTTTACACGTAAGCAAGTGATTTTTGAAATAAAGCTTTTTAGGCGCGATTAAGGGGTCTCATAGTGTTTTGGACAATGCTAAATGCAACGGAGACATGTTACGACGATGACGTGTTTATATACATTCGCTTTTTTATTGAAGTAAAACTTATTTAAATGGGAGATAATTTAAAAGATAATAAAGCTTAAACTTTCTCGGACAGAAGTAATGTTTTTAATGGAAGTTACGTTCAATAAGAAGCATAAACACATATGATTGTATTTTACTCCTTCACCACACGGCAAGGTTTCTTAGTTTGGGCCTACTCCACAATGAGAGGGAATTGATTTGATTAATTTCTATACCACGCAGGTCAGACGGTTTGGAATAGGTTTCCATGTCGAGTTTTCCTTCTCTTGGCTTTACTTGTATATGTATATCAAATCCCTTAGGCATGTTATAAGGCAGCCACGGGCCAGAGGTATTTGTAAATTGTATTTTTACATCACTGTACCGATAAAAATTATAACTAGTCTCTTATCTATGCTTTACCTTTTGCAAATACATTTCTTGATCAATAAAGCATCTTCGGATTTAATTCTTAAGCTAAAAAGTATCAAACAGAAGCTATGAGCTAACTCTGTGCTAATTTTACCAGGACCATTGACCCGAAACCGTGCAACCCTCGCACGCTGCAGAAGCCAAAACGCGGCGGTGGCTACCCAAAAGTATTCCTCGGTGGTCTACCCTCCAATGTCACCGAGACAGACCTGCGGGTGTTCTTTGGCCGTTACGGCAAGGTCATGGAAGTGGTCATCATGTACGACCAAGAGAAGAAGAAGTCTAGAGGTAAGTGTTAATTGTTTTCATTTATTATTGTCTCGTGTGGGGTATGGGTTTGATAGGACTCTGAAATGAGAGAATATTACGCAACAATCCACCATGTTGATACGATATGGAAGGATTACCATTAGTTACATATGTCTAAGTGTGCCTAAGTGCCAGGTAAGAACAAAGGTTGGGCCGTTCTCAGCAGTTTACAATGTGGAAAGGAATGAATGTGTTGTTAACAGACCTTGCCTTTTCATTGGCAAACGCGAGGAATAATGCGCTATATGAGTAAGTGTACCAAACGTATATTTGGTTAAATAGATGGCCATGTCAGAATCCAAGTTGGCATTAACCTTTCCTAGTTTTGGTTAAAAAACTGTAGTTGTTTTTAAAGTAACAAGGAATCTCACTCCATTACGTTGGTTTGACATGGGAAGTTGTTTTATTATATTACAAATTATATTTCCTTATTTTATTATTGCTAAGTAAAAAGAAAGAAAAGTTGGGACGGTTCCTAATTGCATACCACTTGCATTCATCGACGTAGGTGGCAAAATAATTTCATATTTTGTGGGTTCGAGAATATGAGTCATAATTTTGACAATATTTATCTGATTTAACTAAAATGCTTATTTTTTCAACATTATAAAATATAAATTTTCCACACCATTGACGTAGGAGATAACATTAAAATAAATAAAAATTTTCGACTCATGCCAAATATTATTACATTGAGTTTATAGCGTCAATTTGAAAGTATTACATATACGCAAGTTAACTGATTGAACATTTGTAACTGTGTAATCCATTTCGTTTCCCTAATTAAGATATAGTGATACTAGTAGTAATTAATTTTTTGTATTATATGTTGTCCTTAAAGTACTAAACATGTCATAACAATTTAGATTAGATAGATAAACTTTGGTAGCTTTGGTATAAACAAAACAAATTCTTATTTGCTAAAAGTAAAGTACTATGTTTTTTTTAAACTTTGGTTATTGAGTGTTACTATAACTAATAGAGCAAATAGAGAAATCTTATAGGCTTGGCTGTATTGTAACATTTGTAAACAACCAAACTTGTATAGTCTTAACTAACAAAATATCACGTAAAATTGGTTACGTTACTTAGGCTTTAACAAGTATAATATAAAAATATCTAAACTATATTCTAACTTGCATAAGGCTAAACAATTCTTTTTTTAGTCTGAAAAAATGATCTTAAAAACAAATTGTATAGATAGTTTTATCACCTAACCTGGTTCGCAATTTAGTGCAGATATACCCTGCTGCCGAAAAAGCGAGTTGGCGCTGTCGCGTCGCAGTTTACTTACCGGGTCCGGTGAACCGGATCCGGTAAGAATGGCCGGGCCCGGTGGGTGCCTAAAAGGGCTCCGAGCCCAGGCAGGCCCGGTTTGCAATTTCTACTACAATCATATTAAACAAGGACGCGAATGAATACTGTAAATTTTATTATTGTTTGTTTAATTATTTCCCAGACAAGTTTTCTATTTGACCGCTTGTGGTAATATCTTAATTTCTGCCACAAATTTCTTTACCTAAAAGCTTAGCGTTTATGCGAATTTACCGTTTGAGGCGATAAAGCAAGAATACACTTCTTCATTCTTCCCTTCACTTAGGGGTCTAAGCAGTATATCATACTGCTTAGACCCCTTGAATACCAGAGACGGAAAACTTTAAATAAAACATATATGTCACAGTGGCCACAGATGAAAAATAAAAATAATAACAAAATATCAAATCATCCATCAGTCCATAGATTTACCGTCCGATGCCTCCGCACGAGCATGCCACTTGCATCCAACGGTTCCCTGCTACTTTCAAGATGTAGTCAGGCCACCTAGTAAGGTGTCGTTCTATATAATAAATATTTTACCATAATTGTACTTTAGTAAAAACAGTATAAAGTATTGTGGGCGCTATTTAAATTGTTAGCCTTATATGTATAATTTACTTACCACATCCAGGCAGCGCCATTAGTGCTAAATACTGTCGGTGCGTTCAAGTGTTAGTGGTATATTGACACACAAATTAGCATATACACCGTGTTCCACATGAGCAACGGTGTCTACAAGATTTGTGACAAGTATCTGTAATAGTCATAATTATAATTAGTCAATCAGCCTTAGAGGTTTTAGGTATTTTTATGGGAATCCTGGGATCACCATCAGCGCCTCGTGCACTTGTTTGCCTTACCTATATTTGTTTCTATACGTGTACATGTGACTGTCCTAAATGGCTGGACCAATTTTGATGAAATAGTTTTTGTGTTAGATGCAATTAAGAATAGATATCTGACGAAAGTTATTTCACTAATAGGAAAAATGCTATATTCATCTCAGCCCACATAAGTCCCACTGTTGGACTCGAGCCTCCTCCTCCTCCTCGGCCCACAATGAAGGAAAATTGACCTACTACACCGCCTTAGTCATCCGTGTTGGCATGGTTTTATGACGAAAAGTCTTGCCCTTGTATAGGTGTTATCTGTATATCGAGGAGGGGTGATGAATTGTATTCTTACTCTGTCATTACACGGAAGAAAGCTATACATTTTACCCGAAAATATGTTGTTGTAAAGGAAAATGCTTACTTATTGAGTCGCGGATAACAGCTGCCGGTAAATCATCATCATTTCAGCCCATATACGTCCCACTGTTGGGCTCGGGCCTCCTCCATAATGGAAGGGTAATTGACCTACTATACCACGCTGGTCAGACGTGTTGGTATAGGGTTTTATTTCGAGTTTTCCTTCTCTCGCATAGATATTATATGCGTTTTATATCCCTTAGTCGGCTGCCGGTAAATACTAGCGTTTAATTTAACCATCTCTGAAACGCAGGGCAGTTTCATCATATGTTGGGTATCCCCATATCTAACGGTTCGCACGTGTATTGTAAAGATGGACAGTCAATCGTGTTTTACATGATGCCATCTTTGCGCCACTGCGTGCTCTCGTGCTGTTCTATTGTGCTAGTTGAAAAATTAAAGCTTTACTAAATTCCTGAGCCATATACGGGCGGATTCAACCTCTTCATAAAGTGTTAAGCTGACGAGTAAATTATGCAGCGTTATAAATTATTTATCTTTGAACTTCTGAACTATGTTTAAATTACGAGCTATGTAGTTATTATTTCATCATCTCGACTCGTATACGTTCCACTACTGGGTTCGAGTTTCTTTCACAACTGAAGGGAAATTTACCTACTATACCACGCTGGTCAGGCGTGTTGGCATAAGGGTTTCTTTTCGAGGTTTCCTTCTCTTGTGTTGATATTATATGCATATTATATCCCTCAGTCGTCTCTCATGACACCTAAGGGGGATGGGTAATTGTATTATTACTCTGTCACCACACGGCAGTTATTATTTTATGGCCATAAGCCAGGATATCACAGTGTCGAGTCAGTTCTAACAAATATCTCACATTTTTTTAAGTCCGCCCCTCCGCCCTTTTTTAAGTGGGTTACGGTCCACCCGCCCCCGTGGTGACAGAGGGGCGGCGCGCAGCCCCATAACCCGCCCAATAGCACGTCGCCTTCGTCGTTGAGCCGACCACCGGTGCAGAGTTCTTGACTTCAATGTTCAAATTCGCCCCTTAGTTCCCAGTCATAGGATTCGAATTAGCTATCATATATTTTCATACCGAACGGTATTTATAACTTAACCGCTGAGCATAAATATTAGTGTGCAATTGTAAAAAAATAACGATTCATTATTCTTTAAAGCTCGTCCCAGATAACAAATGAATAGAGACATGTCAGGGGTTTACAAACAAAAGTAGATAAGTCCTATATGGGTAAATTTTAGATTTTTGTACCAATACAATCAACTGTGATTCTTAATTTTAAAAGCAAATGAACTTACGAGCCTAACAAGTTACGTCCACGTCCCTTAGATATTTTATACTAGTAACCCGCCCCCGCTTCGGTTATAGTCGTTTTACCCGCGTAGGTCCCGTTCCCGTGGGAATACCGGGATAAAATATAGCCTAGTTTACGCCCTGATATTATAGCTATCCATTGGTGAAAGGATTTTTGAAATCGGTTCGGCCGTTTTAAAGATTACCCGGAACAAACAGACAGACAAAAAATTTTTAATCGCTATTTTAGGCATAGGTGTCGTGCAAATAACCGTGTGAGCATGAAAAAAGCCTATTATTTTGACATTACAAACAGACACTCCAATTTTATTTATAGGTATAGATTGAAATCACAGTTTAGAAACATATTTGGTTACGTCCCTAGGAAGAACTAACAAAACTGGTTAAGTCCACTTCAGTCAATGGAATTGCTTCATATACAGTGGCCACGCATACGTTTTTAAGAGTTTAGTCGCGCGATATTTTAAGGATTTTGTGTGAATTATCAACAAATTACAATAAGATTTCCTTATTATTATAATATAAATAAATAGCCTTGCAAAGTGTTACAAAATAAAGCTAGGAAAAAGTAAGTACAACCCGAAAAATGGAAGGCAAATGTGGCAAAGAGAGGTAAGCAAGACAATTATACAGAGCCGAATCTATGTTTATTTTGCAAAAATTAGTTACGTCGTATTATGACCCCAACTATATATTTGTACGTATATTTAATATGTATTTATTTCTAGCGGGTATCGGTTACAAAATCTGCCCCTGTTATAATACGTTAAAAACAAACTTGGATATATCACGTTTAATTACCAACAAAATTAGCTATGTCCGTCATTTAAAAACAAAATTAGATACATCCATCCATGATTTATAAATAACGTAGGCTAGAGAAGATTTAACATTATTCTTAGCTTTTTTGCATGTTTAAATGTTTTTTTTTCTTGTATTTTTAAAGCCTTCTTTGTCAGTGTAGTATTTCATGTGATTTATGAAGTGTTTTTTTTTAACTTTGTGTGAAATGATGTTAATATGATATATCTATTATTGTTTGTAAACCCCTGATGTATATTTGATGTGACGTATTCTATTTATTTGCAAGTAAGGGGGCAAAAGGTCGTCGTTTTATTTTTTAGTTTGATTTTCCTTATTTTTAGCACATTTTATACAATAATTATGATAAATATAGAATAAGATTGTCTGCAAATATGTATTAAATTTTATTTATCAAATATGTAATAGCTAAATTATTAACTTACGATCCGATTTACGTGTGGTGACAGAGTAAGAATAAAATTCACTACTTAATTAAACTAATTATATAACATTAAACATAATATCTTCTAAAATCAAAGAAATCCTACCCAATACCCTTTTTTCTTCAAGCCAGAATTCGAACCCAAGAAGACTCGTTATCGCAACAACATACTGGACCAGCTGCTGGACAAAGGAGGTCAATAATTTCAGCTCATATACGTCCCAATGTTGGGCTTGAGAAAATACGTTGGTCAGCAGGGTTGTCATAGGGTTTTATTTTGTGTTCTCCTTCTCTTGCTTGTTACATGTATATTTTATCCTTTAATCGTATTTTATAACAACCACGGGCAAGATAGGTGGTAAACTTTATTCTTAATCCGTGCTATATACGCCATACTAAAAAATCTAAAGTCACCAATACAATCTGTGTGCCTACTCTTGAATCTCGATTCCAATCCTAAATCCAATCGCAGCTCGAATTTGAATAAATTTGGTACTCTTGAAAGCGACACTAGCGCACGAGTGGGATCAAATTCGGTGGAATATTTTTGAATTAAATGAATTCGACTCTCGTCGATTAAATCAAATATTAGCTACTCCCGACGCGATTTTGACGTAGTTTAAAATTGTTAATGTTGCACAATTGCAAGAAAGCATCTTTTTATAGTGATCGAGTTCGATAACGTTATTAATTTAAAATAAGAAAATACGACATATTTGGTGAAAATACGAGGGGTGATCCAAAAGTAATGATAATCAATAATAAACACAATGAATAAAATAAAAAAATATATTTATTTCTCAACATAGTCTCCTAGCAAGTCTATACATTTAGTCCATCTCTTTTCTAAACCTAAAATTCCCTTACAAAAAAAATCTTTATCTTGACTCTCAAAAAAGTCCTCAACCGCGGCCATCACGTCGCTATCATCATCAAATTTCTTGCCTCGGAGGTGTTCCTTGAGTCGTGGAAAGAGATAGAAGTCACTGGGGGCTAGATCTGGTGAATAGGGGGGGTGTTCCACCAACTCAAAGCCCGCTTCCTGAATGCCAGCCATGGCAATTGCAGCTTTGTGAACAGGTGCGTTGTCTTGATGGAACAACACTCCAGCCCGCAGTTTGCCTCGCCTTTTCTCCTTAATAGCCTCCCGCAATCTTCTTATTTGTTCTGCATAGTAGGAGCCTGTAATAGTGGCCCCCTTTTCCAAGTAGTCCACCATGATTATTCCTTCAGCGTCCCAAAAAACAGACGCCATAACCTTCCCTGCTGAGCTTGACACTTTGAATTTCTTCGGCGTCGGTTCATCGGATCGTTTCCATGTCATCGATTGTTGTTTTGTTTCAGGATCAAAATGGTGGATCCAGGTCTCGTCCATGGTCACAAAACGTGACAAAAAATTGTCCTTGTCTGCCTGGAACTTTTCGAGATTTGCTCTTGACATGTCGACTCGTTTCTTCTTTTGCTCGTCGTTTAACATTTTCGGTACCCAACGCGCGGAGACCTTTCTCATATGCAATTCGTTCGCAAGGATTCTTTGAATGCTGCCATATGAGATCCCTGTGACCTCAGCTACATGCCTGATAGTCACTCTTCGATCTTCCAATACAACTTCTTCAACTTTTTTCACATTTTCTTCAGTGAGGGACGTCGATGGGCGTCCTTCGCGGTGTTCGTCTTCCGTCGATGTTCTTCCCAGCTTAAACTCCTTAGCCCAGCGTGCAACTGTGGAATATGGAGGAGAAGAGTCCCCTAATGTTTCCACCAAGTCGCTGTGTATGTCTTTGGTAGACATTTTTTTCAAGCAGAGGTATTTAATGACAGCTCTGATTTCGTGTTTTTCCATTTTGATGTTCACTCCTTGACAGTCCGTATTCAAATGAATGTAGCTCCCGGGAATTGTGGCCTATTTATATGATTTTTTTTTCCTGAACTAGTGGGTAACTGAGCAAGTGACTGAAATTTTTTTGTATTTTTGTGTGCACTAGAAATAACTGATTATCATTACTTTTGGATCACCCCTCGTAACAACGCCAAACGCGAAGAATTCATTCTCGATTTTGTTCAGGAGTACCAAATATAAGTTTGGTGAGATTGACATTGAATCGGATTCGAAATTAGAATGGATTTCCAGAGTAGGCACACTGTTCTTTCAAGAGATTCTACAACTTTCCTCCTAGTAATATGATCCTAGGCAACCAACCTTGTCGAGTGAAAGGTGTCACCCTTGGGTTATAACAAATGATTTACGATATGTCTAATCCATAGACATGTTTAGATACTTGTAAAGAAACATTCTACTCACTAGTCAACTTTATTAAGAGTAAATTGGAAAGTTTCTATGCTTAATCGTAGCAGCTGAACATTGAAAACAGAATTTAATGTTAATTATTAGCAATAATGATTTCTGGTGTTTACACGAGTACTTCACATTGTAAATAAAACTATTTTACGGATTTTATCGCGTTTTTATTTGATGTTTGGTTGCCATGATAAAATCCGTCTTTCCGAGCGCTATGACATGTCCTTCTTTAAACGAGGTTTAAGAAGAGTATTATCTTCACGGTAGGCAACGGCCTGGCTGTGCCTCTGGTATTGCAAAGGTCCATGTGCGGCAGCATCACTTACCATCAGGTGTGCTGTTTGCTCGTTTGCCACCATCGGCAATGAAAAAAATCACAGTATTGATTTCGTTATATCATCATTACCATCCTACTCTTATCCAATTTGAGTTCGACGCAATATGTACTCTTCCATTATACATATTGTAAAAGATATTGGCAAAAGCTATATGAAAAACCGCCTGCCTGACGTCAACTCATCCTTGGTAATATAATTGTTCACCAGACTGCATCGGATGAAGCTCTTAGTTTTATTACATCCACGAGCAATCTAATATCTGCTATCATTCGAGACTGTCACTACACAGCAAAATGATTTTGTTCAAAAACTTTATTTCGTTTTAAAGTTATATACAACTTCACATGATTGAAATATTTCATATTGAAAAGATATTCTTATCAGTATTGCTTATATAATTTTTACATTAACTATAATAACTCAATGTAATATTAACAGGCATATCGTAAATATAATAATGCTCTTTTAATTTGATAAAGCCAAATTCCTACTATTGCAATATGAGGAAATTAATAATTAAAATCTATTTTATAAGCCTTACAACACTTGGTTGCTATAATTACCATAGCAACAAAACATTACTTCATATTGAATTTTGATAATTAATATGGCGATTTAAATTTAAATTGCATTTTTTAATGCGTTTGGTTGCAAAACGAAATGGCGGACCACCTAATGGTAAGTGGTAACTGTCCTTAGCGGACTTCAGAAATACACGGTCAAATCGCTGCCTAGCTTAACAGAGATAGGATTGGCTGTAATGAAGTAAAGAGGAACATTAAAGCTTGTATCCTCGTCGATTTTTAATGATAATAATTAAAATCTTCACATCATATAGGGTACGTTCTATTAAGAACAGGCTTCTACAATGTGAGGGAAATTGGCCTACTATTCCACGACGACCACAATTTGGTAGTTTTTTGAGTTTATTATTTTTTTTGCTGTTGGTAGCAAACGGCATACCTGATGGTAAGTGACGCTGCCGCTCATAGGCTTTACTACTTTGACATCAATATTTTGCAAAGAGTGTGGTACTACCCCGGACGGACCCACGCTCTGCTGTAGACAGACCACTGTCGAAAGTATGGTCCTACCACATAATACTAATCTCTATTAGTGATATAGTCATCCTATCCTGGACTTAGTGTACGTAATAAATATAGGAATTCTAGTTAATGAATTTCCTGTTTGTTTTTATTCAGTACCAAAGACTTTAGAATTAGTTACTAATAATAAATTCCTTATTTTTAGGCTTCGGTTTCCTGTCGTTCGAGGACGAGATTTCCGTTGAGAGGGTCACCCAGGAGCACTTCATCAATCTAAACGGAAAACAGGTAATTAGATGCAATTTCAGAATTTAACGACAATTAAAGAAGAATTAAAGACAATTTAAGAATTTGTACTTTTTAATTACTTCACGTTAAAATGTTATAAGAAGTCGTCGTCTTCTTATAACGTCACTTTAAATTGCATGGCACAGAGATGCGTATACTAAGATGGATGTGTGGGGTCACAAGATTAGATAAGATATGAAATGAGTATATTAGGGGAAGCTTGAAAGTGGCACCAGTGATAGAGAAGAGGAGCGCGAAATTGTTTTGGTATGGACATGTGATGAGGGATGAAAGGCATGTGACAAGGAGGGTTGTCAATATTATTGTGGATGGACGAAAGAAGCGTGGGAGATCCAAGAAGAGATGGATGGTGTTAATGAGCCTATGCGTATGAAAAGGGTGAGTGCAGATATGATGGCTGATAGGAGAGTACATGTTGTGCCGACCTCAGCGTGGGATGAGGGCAGACAAATGACGATGAACGGAACTACATTTATTCTTTTCGGTTTTTTGAGGGTTAACTATGTGTTCGTATATATAAAGATACTAGCGGTTTCTGAGATTAGCGCGTTCAAACAAACGTTTCAGCTTTATAATATTAGTATAGATAGAAACTGTCAGATATTCAGATTGTTTCATTTTCATGGTTTTTTTTTTATATAAAAGGAAACCACTAGTTAAGGAATAATAAATAATATCTCGTTTCATGGGGCTTATAAATAAAATTAATGGGGATATACATTATAGTGATTTTTGAAATACCGTGAATCCATACTAATATTATAAATGCGAAAGTAAGGATGTTTGTTTGTTTGTAACGCTTTCACGCTTAAACCACCGAACCGATTTCAAAAATTCTTTCACTAATGGAAAGCTATAATATCAGGGAGTAACATAGGCTACATTTTATCCCGGTATTCCCACGGGATCAGGAACTACGCGGGTTTAAGTGATTGAAACCGAAGTGAAGCGAGGGCGGGTTGCTAGTAATGAATAAAATAAATAATTGTCCTGCGTTGTAATAAAACTCAGTATACTCGGCTTGGGAAGTGGCTAATTTGTCCACTACGCTACTATTTTGTAATGAAAAAAATTGCTATTGGTATAATAAAATTGTGCCAAATGTTTGCAGATAACTTTCACACATTAACATATGTTGTAAAAGTTTTTATACTGGACCTCAAATTATGAATGATATCTGTGGTATGGTAACACTAAATATTCGCTTATGTAATAATGATAAAATTATACCACTAGGAATTTTTTAAGAATTTTTGCTTATGAATTGTATATTTCATTATAGTCGTTTTGTGTAATTTTGAATTGCGGTTTAACATTGAACAAAGTTATGAAAAGATTTATTAATTTATTATAAGCAAATTTTTTGTTGTTTCAATATCCTGTGTATAACGAAATGCTAGAACATTTTGCGGCAATGATAAGTAAAAAATTAAACTATCAGTGTCATTAATTTTGTAAATATCTCACCCCTTCCGTGGTGGAATTGTTGGAAGTATAAAGAGAGCAAATGCTCTGATTTGGATTCGTAATTAAATATACAAAACTTATTATAAATCCAGATGTTTTGGTGTATATCATCTAAACTAATATATAAATATTAGTTTAGATTATATAAACCATTACAAATTAGGTGTTTATTATAATTAAAAAAAAATGATTTTATCTAAACCTTAAAATAAAATATTTAAATAATAAAAGATTACATCTTAAAGAAATTATATTCCAAGTTTCCCAAAACTCATGATAACTTTGATTTTGAGTTTTGGAGGAAATAGTGGCAAGATTTGTTTGTCTTTTCGTTAATTTAAGAATAAATTAGATACAACTCAAAAGGACACTATTCAATAAAGGTATAATAAATCAGAATACTGTAAAAAATCTTCAAAGTTACTCAAATCGACGTCATGTCATATAATAAATTATTACGAGTTCCTTGAATATAAATGTCAGAACAACATTTCGAAAGCTGTACATTCAATTAGAAAATTTACTAAAAGGCAAATATTTTTACGACTGTAGGATCGCTGTACGGAATTAAGACGTGTTTTTTGTGTGAAGGTTAATTAATAAATAACACGCCGGCCTGTAAACTTTCTGATTCACAATAATGCAATTTAAAATACTATGAAATTGTATTTCAATAAAAGTCAATTGGATAACTTTTACAATTCACTTAATTTACTTTAAATTATAATTCGTCGTCTTCTGAATGCTTAAAGCAATTTAGTAATAGTTATTTTATATTTTATATATATATTGTAAACTTTATTATACACTAGCAACCCGCCCTTGCTTCGGTTTCTGTCGCCTTATCCCCGTAGTGCCCGTGGGAATATCGGGCTAAAATATAGCCTAGTTTACTCCCTGATAATATAGCTTTCCATTGGTGAAAGAATATTTGAAATCGGTCCAGCCGTTTTGAAGATTACCCGGAACAAACAAACAGACAGACAGACAAAAAAATATAAAATGTTTTTTAGGCCTATGTATAGTGCAAATAACCGTGTGAGCATGAAAAAAAGTCTATTATTTTGACATTACAAACAGACACTCCAATTTTATTTATTGGTATAGATCAGTATCATTCAGCCTTTCGCCGCCCAGTGCTGGACGTAGGTCTCCCTCACGATTCTCTACAAAGTGCCGTCCTATGCCGCCCACGTCTAATGACTCCCAGCAACTGTCACCAAATTATTGGTCCATCTAGCGTTCTAAACTGGGTCATCCGATACGTGGTTGCCACTTGACAACTTTTCTTTCTCAGCTGTTGTCGCTACTTCAGCGTATTAATTCTACGTGCTTTAGAAATTAATTTTACATGTGGAACGCATAACATCATTCAAGTTATATGTCATGTAGGTTGCGCCTTTTTTTTGGTGGGCTATGATGCACACAGGCCCACCGTTCTGTCCGGGGTGACGCAAAGGCGGCACGCAACCCCATAGTCCACCGCATTCTCTCCCCTTCGCCATTGGGCCGCCCACTAATACCGGGTCTCTTGTCGTCCGTAGTCAGCCCGGCATATAGATTACCTTAGGTGTTATTTGAGATTTAATTGAAAACGGACATTGGGGTTACAAGACGATATGTGGCTGTACTTCTAGCTAACACTTTTCCTTGCATTCAGTTATAGAGTAATATTTAACAATAGTATTTATTTCAAGGTGGAGATCAAGCGTGCAGAACCCCGTGATGGATCTGGCAAGTTGGGTTCTGGAGGCAGTGGCATGGGTGGCGGTGCGCTCAGCGCGCCTGGTGATGCACCCCAGGCCGGACAGTGGGGACCACCCGCTGCTGCGCCCATCAACATGATCCAGGGTCATAACGGCCAAATGGGTGGTCCACCAATCAACATGCCTATGGCTGGTCCCAATATCATGCAGGGGTAAGTAACCGTACATGTCTTTTTTTAATTTATATCTCAAACCAAGCAAATAATTGTTTCGAGTCCTAAGACAATTAAAAGCGTTTTGCGGGTCTTCCTGAGGGTCCCTCGGTGACATTCATAGATCATTGTGAATCCGTGCATACTGGAGTCATAAATCCATTATTCGCATCGTACCACCCCACCACATCTGGTATCGGGTGACTCTAACACTAGCTAATCATAAATCGCCTCATAAAATGAAAAAAAAAACTCCGAAGGATTTTTTCTGGGCATTTCAAATTCCACATCCAGGCAGTGCCCTCAGCTGTATCTGTTGTTGGTACGTTTAGATGTTTGTGGTACATTAACGCTTATTAGCATATACTCAATGTCCCCGTGGACATTACGAGTCTACAAGGTTTGCAACATATATCTCAGAATCTATAAGACTTCACACCAGCTAAATGTAGAAAGTTTTATATAGACAAGGAACTCTCCTGAAGATAACCTGCATCTAAATATTTTGTATAACAAATACCTATATTCATCTATTAATGTCATTTTTACTTTAGAAGCTACGTTATACAACCGTGTTAAAATATTTTTTATGGAATTAGAAAAAGACTTGGAGCGCTTAAATAAATACACGCAAGAAAAGACGCCCATAACATCTGTTCTATTATATAGTCAAGAGTAAGGTCATCTTTTTTTATCCCGCTAGAGAAACTAATAACCAACCACATAATTAAATGTTTACATGCGGTGTCTTATAAAGTATTGCGACTGCTTTTCTCAGACGATCAGCAATACATGTGATAAAGAGTGTAATATGTTGATAACAGATATCAAGGCTGGGGCACGTCCCCGGGGCAGACATCGTACGCGGGGTACGGAGCGGCCGGTGCGGGCGCGGGGCCCGGCAATTACCAGGGCTGGGGTGCTCCACCTGCACCTCAGGCGCCGCCACACGCGCCTGCATGG
The DNA here is from genome assembly GCA_032191425.1 of Lymantria dispar. NCBI lineage: Eukaryota > Metazoa > Arthropoda > Insecta > Lepidoptera > Erebidae > Lymantria > Lymantria dispar. The sequence goes on from CM063452.1 coordinate 30,068,857, forward strand.
CCCGCAACGAATAACTATACCCAACATACGCAGCCACCGGCCCAGGGCTACGGCAGCTATGGTACGTACATACTACCTACATCTACCATTAGCTTCGATCAACCGCACCGCTCGATAGTTCCGTAGTTTAAAATAAAAGAGTTTATAAAATATAAGTATTTATTTACCACTTTAGAGTACTTTCTATCTTGTGGTGACGGAGTAAGGATACCCACCCGGTTGCTGCTTTGTGGATTATCGTAAAATACGACTAAAGAATATAATGATATGTGGACATCTATTTTAGACAAGGAAAACTCGAAATAAAATTCTGTGCCAACTTGTCTGATCAGCGTGGTATAGCATGTCAACTTCTTTCCTACTGGGGAGGAGGTTCGAATGCAGCAGTTGGATATACTTGAGCTAACATGACGTGGAAATACACATACGATTGCAGCTATTTTGGGAGCGTTATTGTTATTTAGGTATTACTTATCAGCGATAATGCTATAAAATATAACGATTGCAGAACTTTCTTTTTTTTTGACTAAACTCAATAAAAATGGTCCAAAATTTTAGATTTATTAATTATATAAATATAAATTTACCCTTTCAATCTCCTGTGAAAAATACCAATTTTCTTTCACTTGTAGTGTTGTTATCTGCATATTATATATCTTAGTCGCCATTTATAAAAGTAATATTCAGGAAAGGGTGTGATTAAATGTATTCTTACTCTATCATTACATTTTTTTAAAACAATACTATACAAATGAAATATTCCTTGTATTGTGGGGGGATTTACAAACATAATTTACAGACACAAATTACATTCAGACTAAGAAGAAGAATTCATGGATCGCACAATGTATTATCCTGCGCGGGAATTGAATCAAAGCACTGACACGGTAAGTCGGTATCTTAACCAACATACCATTGGTGCAGCCATTTGACTCTCCAGCGAATCGAACCTTGGTCTCCCGTATAACAGGCGGGTGTACTACCGAAAAAAAACACTATCACCTGTTTAGAAATGCTGTAAAAGTTGACTAAGAAAAAGTTTATAAAATCAATCAACTAGTAACTGTTATATTTTGAGAAAAATTGACATTACGGCAAACTGAAACACAACAGAAGATAAAATGGTGGATTAAACTCATAATATATCTTGTTATAAGGACCGAAGATTTCAACGATTACGTAGACTGATGATTTCAACGATACTTATATTCTACAAACGACTTCACGTCATCATAAACTGTTTTGTTTTTGTACAACAAACCTTTGGCTCCTGACCACTTTCCAATCCTATTCCTCCTCCTTCATTACACCAATTCCTACTCCTTCATTACACCAATCGTTATTCATGGTATTCTGTTATGATTTATTTCTATTTATTCATTTCATCTCCTCTCGTGTACACAGAATAACGTACTACGTATAAAAATGATGAAGATTTTAGATAGTTTAATCGTGCAACAAAATTCATTACAAAAATTGTAACATTAAAATGTGTATTTCGGCCTATAAAATTATATCAGTGATATTCATTCAGTGAAGTGAGCAGACGTATTAAATAAAAATAAAAGTAGGAAATTTTAAATAATTCTTAATTCTTTGCAATTTTCACTTAGAAGTGATGACAAAATAGCTTGTGTAATGTTTCTAAGTGTAGTTAATGAACGAAACTTTATGTAAACTTTTAAAAAAATAAAATATATAAAAAAAATATGATTTCTTTAGATTTTAAGCAAACATAAGCCCAAATTTATCAGCAACGTTTACCAGCCATCTTTAATAAAATTAAATGATGCCACCAACTCGTATCGCCGAAGCCGGTAGAACCTGAGATTAACGAATATCAGAGTTTTGACAATAATATATTTGAAAAGAATACAAATATGTATACCCATATTGTATTTCTATGAGTGGTATTATTCGTTTATAATAAAATACTTGTCTTTAATATTGTAATAATTCGATTATGAATCTCTTCTGTAAATGGGAAGACCACTGGAAGAGATGGGGTTCTGTTTTCAATGAGATATACATCCAATATAATATATATATTGGTATGTAAAAAGATTCATGTAGTGCTGTTGTTATCCTCACACATGGAGTAATAGTAGTGTTTGTGTACAGCTAACTACAGCTCGGCGCCAGCGGGCGCGTCGGCTGGCGGTAGCTGGACCAACTGGAATATGCCTCAGAACTCCAACTCTGCCGGCTCCGGTGAGTTATTACAAGTGTTAGATTCACGCAATACATTCATTCGCATACGGCATAATAACTGGGCTCATTTACATTAGTCATATCACATGCGTTAGGTGACAAACAACGATCATAATAAAAAATATATATTACATCATACATAAAATAATTTCATACGTTTATTTTTTAAGTTACTATTATCATTGTAAATAAAACTATTGTCAAGTCCGCCCGTCACCATGAACGCTGTAAAGTGTTCGAAATGTAAATCAAAAATCAAATACAAACATTAAAATCTGTACAAATATTTTTATGTACAAAGTGTAATCCTCGCGTAAACATCGGAAAGCAATTATACTATATTATCATATTTTTCAATAATAGCTGTAAATTATTTTCTGTGTATGTATCTGTCATATATATTACTATTTTAAAGCTGAATAGTTTGCTTGAACATTCTAATCTTACCATCTACCAGTTGGATTCCAAAAAATCTTATTGTGTTAGATGGCCTGTTTATCCATAAAGTCTATAATGTATAATATGATAAATAACAATGACAAAGTGTATAAATATTACCAAATCGGGCAAAATATAGTAGTAATAATGTATTTTCGATATTAATGTTGGACAATAAAATAATAGCTGAATAAATTAGTCAGTTTGGCACAGCTGGTATGATATAAGAATAATTTTACGGATTTTATCATGTTTAATTTTAATATCAACGTTTGCTTTCCATGATGTGATAATGTACGTAAAGTCAATTTTATTTCTATACATAAACGCCTAAATATTAAAAACTACTCGTTAGTTTTGTGATTTATATTATTTGTATATCCGTAAATGGAATTCAAGGTTTTGCAATTAAATGATACTTGATATAGATAAGTTCATTTATTCGTGCACGCATGCTTTGTACAACTCTCTTAATAACTAAGGGTTTGGGATTAATCATTATTTAATTTTAATAATCTCAATGGCAATAAAAGTGTTGATTGAAATAAGCATAATGGAAATCAAATATTATTTTGATATAAAGGATTGAGTAAGGATTTTGATGGTGTCTCGTTTAGAGACAAAACAAACCACTAATCAATATTCAAAGTTCTGTTGTTCCTACAGAAGTGAGAATTTTCCTTATCTCCTATCCTGACTTTACCCTGTCACATATTCTGTTCTAGTTCCAGACGTGCGGAGTATTTAAATAAACTGTAAGAATGTGGTGGGTTTAATTTCTTATCACCTACATTTCACAATAATGGACTTGGATGTTTTACATTGTTTTTTTTTTTTCATTCATGTTAAGGGTTCCTAAACAGAATTTATTGTACAACACCCACAGTAACTATAAATTACTGACTTTGATTAAGGAAAACAATTTTTAACATTCATTCATTTAACATAAAAGATTCTTGTGTGCAAATTTTTAACATATTTGATTGTTTTAATCTGATTTTGCTTGTCTATTTCTGTAAAGTATTCCTGATTCATTATTTTTACAGACTTTTATGTTCGTAACACTGCAATAGTTATTAATTTTTATACAATACTCATATTTATCAGAAGAAAGTTAATAATTCTAAATAAACAATTGTTTTTCGGTAAAATGCTATTTATATGAACTTATATATCTCTGATATTAACATTATGATAATTTATTAATATGTAAAATGAAAACAAATAATCCTATTACATCCTATACATCAAGGAAAGATTCACCAAGAAAATTAAATGGGCTTGTAAACTAATACTTCATTATAGCTCGAAAAATATAAGAGGTATTGGCTGAAAGAAATTTTCCATGTTGACAGAGTGAGAATACAATATAGAACCTTGTCCATGGGTGTTGTAAAATACGTCTAAGGGATAAGCTATATAACATCTATGCAAGAGATGGTAAATTCGAAACAAATTCCTATTCAGACCTGTCTGACCAGCCTTTTAAACTAAGTAAATTTCTTTCCAATTATGGTTGCGACATTAGAACATATATGAGCTAAGATGAAAATGGCAGAAACTTCGAGAAAACAAAATCAAATTTAAATACGATAAAATCAACAAATATTTTATTTCATAAGAATAATACGTGTTATACATTTAAACAACTTGGTAACTATTGCAAAGGAGTTTTTTAGCTGATGTTGACAGTGAATCACATTTATATTTAGCTGACGCTTCAAAAAATGTATCTAACATGCGCCAATATCATTCAAAACATTTGATTATGAACGATATTTTTATTTAAAACTAGCAACCCGCCCTCGCTTCGCTTCGGTTATAGGTTATAGTCGTTTTACCCTCGTAGTTCCCGTTCCCGTGGGAATACCGGGATAAAATATAGCCTAGTTTACCCCCTGATATTATAGCTTTCCATTGGTGAAAGAATTTTTGAAATCGGTCCAGCCGTTTTGAAGATTACCCGGAACAAACAGACAGACAAAAATTTTTTAATTGCTATTTTAGGCATAGGTGTCGTGCAAATAACCGTGTGAGCATGAAAAAAGCCTATTATTTTGACATTACAAACAGACACTCCAATTTTATTTATTGGTATAGATATATTAAGAAAATTAATAAATATATTTTACCTTCATCATCATTATCATCGCAGTCCATATACGCCCCACTGTTGGCCTCGGCCTCGGCTAGGGCCTCCTCCACAATGGAAGGGAATTTGACCTACTTATACCATGCTGGTCAGACATGTTGGTATAGGGTTTCATTTCGAGTGTTCCTTCCCTTGCGCAAATGTTATGTGCATATTATATCCCTTAGTCATCTTTTACGACATCCATAGGTAAGATAAGGAGTGGTGAATTGTATTCTTACTCCGTCACCACATGGAAACCTTATGAGTGTATTTATAATGTGTGTATTTGTTTAGGATCGTACGTGCCGTTGTCTGAGGGTGGCGAGATGTATGGCCGTGGAGGTGCAGGAGGCGGTGGAGCTGGTGCGCCTGCTCTCACCGGGGCCCTGTCCTCCGCTGCACTGTCGAAGTCATCTTCGACTGACTACTCGTCTTACCAGCAGTACCCGCCCGCTTATCAACAGGACCAGGTACGCGCCGCTCACAATACATATAGTGAACATATGCCCTTCTGACGTGAATGAAAAAAAGTGTAGAATAGCTATAAAAGTGAAACTTCTCAGTAACAATGAAAAATCGCATTTCTCCGTAGGAGGATATCTTTCCTTTAGGACTCTGGACTAAAGTAAAGAGCCTTGTTTTGCCTGTTCATAAATATACATTTAACTCGCACTTACAACTCAGTCTAGGAACAATTATTCGTAAAGCGCGCAGTGTCCCGCGTGGAGGTCGAACCCACGCAACGCGATGTGGTAGCTATACCATTTGTGCAGTCAATAATATCGATGAGGCCATCTCATGCTATCGAGGTTAAGCGAAAAAGACATTTCCGAAGTGCAATCCAGAAAGCAGCAATTTGCCTATGTTTATTGTGGGCTTAAGTTAATACAAGCATTTCCATTTTTGATTTTATCTAATTGAATTTTAACTGGACAGATAGTGACATCCTGTACTAAATGTGTGGTTTCGATAATTATTGTGCCATTTACAAATTACTGTTTCGAGTCTAGGTGTGATATTTGTTTGTTAATTGTATGTGCGTAAAGACCCATCCTTCCGCCGCGATACATGGATTTAATACACATTACAGTTCGCCCATGTCTAAAGAAGTTTCACTTCGATAAACTTATTTTAAATGATACCATACTTTAAATTTCATGAACACGTCACGTCATACTGGCTCCTACACATTCATTATGACAAGATTTGAATGACTATAAGCAATGAACAGCTGTTAATATAAAGAAGATTGAAATATTTAAACGCATTTATACAAATTTCAACTAAATTCATTGCTAAAAGTTACATATTACGTCTTGTCACTTGCATCAAATAACATGTGTGGTCAAATGTATATTTTAAGTATTCATACATAGACTACACTAATTATCCACTATTAAAAAAAAAAACATTTATTTGTATGCAATACTGACCTCCAAGGTTCTGTCATAATCAAGTAATCGCGTTGATGTTTATAAATGTCATATAATTCATATATTTTTTGTGTTAATTTTTATTTTTCGACATCAGTATTGCATTTGATTAAATTTTAAGTTTCATATTTTGAATCTGAACCAAAACGGAATATATATATCTGGAATATTGCAATTTATAACAGTTGTTTTATCTTATATATCTTTTGGCTTTATCCTTGATCAGGAGGCAATTCTTAAAATATGTCTGTTTTGGTTTAGAATTACCATTAAAATACGATAATGATATGTTTTTATTGGTATAAATCTATTTTACTCAGTCAAAATAGTACCTATCTAAGAGTATTAGAATTTTATTATTATACAAACATATCATGTGTCAGTTTGCAGGCGCTTTAAGCATGAATCATTAAGTTAAGCTTTGCTATTGGTGCGGCTAATTTTAATACAATATCTATAACCATATGATATTGAATGGATGAGGTGATAAAAAGCCTTAATAAAAGCTTGCAATCCCTTCAAGTTAAGTATGTAGTTTTTTGTGATTATGAATTTGATGATTCCCATTTATTTCCATATAACAAATCATATGTAATTAAAATTTGTGACACTCTTTGTACTACAAATTACTCTTTTTTTGTTTTCAATGTTAGAATGACCGTTAATGAAATACCTAATGAAATATTCGATTTAATAATATTTTAGTAAAATATATTTTGTAAGTTCTTTTGCTTTTTTAAGTTGATATTTATCGCTTTTGAAACGTATGCCATGTTCGCATTGACATAGACTTGTGTTGCATTAACTTATTTATATTAGTGTTTTGATTTTATGGTACTTTTTAAAATACAATGTTTGATTTTATTTTTTATTTGCTATTATTAAATATTGATTGCCACTGATTCTAAAGCAATCTTGATAGATCTGCAACTGTAACGGTAACACAAAATAATTTAGCAGTACTGTAAATGTTATCATAATATACCTTGACACTTGATTATTATAGTTTGAGGAATATTTATAATTGAGACAATAAACATTGAATATTTTGCCGTGTGGTGACGGAGTAAAAATACAATTCACCATTTCTTATCTTGCCCGTAGACACTTGATTATTATAGTTTGAGGAATATTTATAATTGAGACAATAAACATTGAATATTTTGCCGTGTGGTGACGGAGTAAAAATACAATTCACCATTTCTTATCTTGCCCGTAGACGTCGTGAGAGACAACTATGGGATATGATATGCACATAACATCTGTGCAAAAGAAGGAAAACTTGAAATGAAACCATATAGAACATGTAAGTGTAGTAAGTGTGTAACTTAAGTAATATAAAGCTAACTAGATCCAGCCATGTTAAAGTCAATATATGGGTCCTTTACAGACTTTTATAGTAAATTCATAAAATTTTAATAGTTAATAAATAATTAAGGCACTTGAATTATGTCAATGGGAGATGTGATACGTTTAACGCGACACATATACTAGATTTAAGCTCGAATTAATAAACCAATCTCAATTTTGAAACAATTTCGAGCAAAACAACAAAATACATGCTTTAGAGTCCTATTTGTTCAAGATCGTAATTGCTTTAATAAATCGATCACAACGGTAATTCATAGTAAATAGATAAGACGTTAAAATATATGCTCTAGCATGCTATTGCACGTCCAAGATCGCTCGCTATATTGAAAACGTTTTAATAATAATACGGACTTTAGATCCTGACATTGGTGATACACAAGTTGTACTCGTATCTTAACCGTAATGGAAATCAAAGATGTTGCTTATTTTTTTTACAATTTGGTCTTTTTTGCATGCATCATCCAATATTTACATTGCAAACACTGTTTAAACATGGTCTTGTATGCCATTATTTTTCTATTTAATAATATTTTTAAAATTTAACATTCAAGTAAGGGTTTTGCTTTCATTTCCGAGTCACTAAAGTACAGCCAAGTTGACTTTTTTTATTATTTTGCTCATCACCTCGGGGCTTGCATCCTACTCCTGAATTCCTCATCCCTAAGCTTTACTTTATTTGTATTCTGCATATATACCTTCGTATTTAGTATGTGATTATGGTGTGCCCGATAGCATGAACGATTTAGTCCCATTCCAAATTGAACGCCACTGATTGCAAAAGAATCTGAAAGGAAATTCGCACTTGCATAAATCAATTTGGTTGTACTTGAGTTTAGTTGTTTGCGATGTGAGTAAGAATGAATGATAATGACCGGTGAAGTAGTGGTGAGCGAGTGATATTCAGCGAAAACATTGCTATCGCGGGAATAAAGCAAGATTCGCGTTTTTTAAGTGCCGCATGAGTTTATAGTATAGAATTATTAGTTTGCCACCCTTGCATCCGTGTGCTGTGTTCCAAAATGCTTGTATATAATCTCGGTATGTTCAAAACGCGTCGACCGCCATGTCCACTCGTGTGCATGTTTTCAGTGGCGAGGTTAAATGTGCGATGTCTTTTTGATTTTCCGAGCTATGCTGCGGTTCATAATGTGAATGTTAGACGCGGTGCAGTAAGCGGCCGCGGCCCTCGTGCCCTATACTAGACTCGCACCGCTATCCATAGTGAAAAATCAAGAAGATTAGTGTTATCAAGTTTCGCTGAAGGTCTCTCTCATCACCGCCCACCTACATGAAAAAAAAACCCAAATCCCACCCTCCTTCCGCCTAACCCTTTCATTTCGCCCATGGGGACAGTGACACGCTTTCTTTCGCCCGGTCCATCTTCACGCGCTGCGCTACTTACATAAAACCTGCTAAAGATCCAGTTATATTGTGGCGAGTGGGACTTTATTGTCTTGTTCTTCTTTTCCAGTTGGTCGATCAGGGTCCACAAGAGTGGCTCCTCCAGAAAGACAATTAGAGATAAGGGCGGGTATCGGATGAGGGTATGTCGCGAAACACTGGGTATTTCTCACTATGGACGGTCGGTCGTGCGACAATGAGCGCTCATCATAAAGGCATCGCACCGCAATAGATAATAAGCTTTTTACCCTTAGCTCCGTTCGATGTCATGTTATATATATATTATATATCCATGCATTTTGTAGCCGTGCGAGATGATTCAAAAGCATTGTATCATCTCAACCTTGTAAATTGGCATTTAAAGTACAAATTAGTAAAATTTGGATTTTCTCATATTGTTACAGGTTCATTAATAGTTAACTTTATAAGATAAAAATAATATTAAGAGCTGTACTTTAAGTGTTCAGAGATGAGAGTTCGTCTTTATGTTAAATGTAACCAAGAGAAATATTTTTTACAATATTGTGTACAACGTCATGGAGCATCCGCGAACGTGGCGCACTCTAATAACAAAAAATGGATTCATTTTTAATAAGGGCGGTTATACACGTGGGCTATGATACAACGATACAAATAACCGCGTGATTGATGCAACAATTTATTTACAGTACACTTAGTTATAAATTACATTAGATCAAACATGTATTTTGTTCACATATTGGACTTTTCAATCGCAAAGTCAGAAATGCAATAAAGTTAATTTTACTGAGTTATTTTTGCTGTAGTTGAGAAATATGCAAGTGCTTGGTAACAACTGCTAAAATCGTACTACTAAATATTTATCGTTATTCAAAAACTTCAAGCGCGTAATTATGTTTGCTGCTTCGTGACAATAAGAACGCTCACTGCTAATCACATGTTACCGGGTTCGAACCCTGGTTTGAAAAGAAAAATGTTATTCGTTCTCTCTTCAAGAAAATGTAAAAAACATCAAGTATAGACAGAATTCTTGAACGGTTAGTATTGCTGTAGATGCGCCCGTGTGTAACCAATTTAAAAAAATAGTATGGAGTCTCAGCTAAGAGCATAAGAATATGTAGCGCAATTTCGCATTGATGATCATAAAAGTTATGGTAATATAAGTACGACAGCGAGCAGCCGAGACTGTCTATTCTCTAATTGTAAAACCCTTATATGAACTGAATATGCAATTGTATCATTCAAATCTAATATGTCTATATGATATCCGGCACTTGCATGTCGTATAAATATTAATACATCGTTACAAATAAGTCTTAAAATTGCGTTATGTATTTAATGTATTGTTGCGTGCGTTGCGTTATGTATACGTATGCTCCATGTCGGTGTGTGTGTGTGTGCGCCGGCCGGCGTGGCTAGGCACGACGCGGCTGTGTGTAGACCGCAGTGTTGTGGGCTCAGGGCTCTTCGTACGGCGGTGGCGCGTCGCGCGCATACCAGCCCGCCGCCGACTACCACGCGTCGGCACCAGCCGCACAGCCGCCAGGTGTGCACGCGCATCCGCACCACGCGCCAAAACACTTCAACGCGAACGAGTTTAACAAGGAGTGGCCAGCCGCATAGATACACACAAACATATACCTACATACACGTACACAAATACACAGATACATCTACATATACACACAAAATAACACGCTCAGTGCAAATTTAAACGCTTGCATACAACATACGGGTGATTAATAATTAAATGAACTGATCACCACAACAACGATTACCAAAATATACTTATTTGGGCTGGTTAAGTTCCGGCTTTGTACCTTAACGAATCGTATTTTGTGGATGTTTGAGGATGTCACACTCGAATATAAAATGCCCATTTTTTGCATTACAATTTTGATTCAATTCTAATAGTATCAAAAATGAATTAACTGTACACAGAATATGCCCTCTACAGAAAATATGGATTTAATTCCATTGTAGAAATTTATCAAGTGATTTATCACGCCCAAGCGATATTACGCTAATGATGCGACCAATCCGCCCGCTGTAGCAGGATAATCAAATCCAGAATATAAATGAACTACCTGCTCTCGTGATCTATGGATGACTGCTACTATTTCCTTTTTATTTGGTCAATATTTCTTTTACCATAGAACAATAATAATTCACTCGGTCGCAGTTTCATCTAGAATACATTCAATAAAGTGTGACACTGTTCTCTGATCCATAAAACTTGAAAAGTAATTAAATTTGCACTGTTGCATACAAAATATTAAAAGGTACGTATAGGTAGGTAGAGTGGAAACTGTAGAACTTTTTTTTTTCATCTGCGTTGACGCACGAATCCACGTCTGTATACCGTCTAGTACGCACTTGTTTGTTGCATTTAGTATCCTCGTGACGCTTGTGTGGACATACATTTGATGTAGTTTGTAGTATTTGCTTGACTTTATAATGTCACGCAAGTGCGACTCGACGGGACGGACGTCCGTCACAACGTTGCATATGATCAACTCCATCTATCGATTCTATCTTAGTCGATAACACAACGACTAAATATAATATGCGGATAATACAATTAGTATATGAACTATTTGTTTAACATATATATTATATCCTCCCAATAAATAATAAAAAAAATGGTACCACCATTGTAAAATTATCCTCTCCCATGTTAGTATAGTTTTGTATGTTTTTACATTTCACATGAAGAGATAAAAAAAATAACCGTTGGTGTTTAGAATTTTTAATATAATTACAAACAATGCAGTAAGAAATATTTTATAATAATTAAAAAACAAATAACGTTAAATTTAAATAAGCATACAATTGTTCTAAAATTAAGTCGTTTTACAAATGTAACAATTTAGTCACCGGGCGACTACACTAACACAAACCCACACGCGTAATTAAGCGTTAATTATAATAATTAAAAAATACATGTAGTCTTAACAATAACATAAAAATATTCTTAGATTTTAACTGTTTGTCTATTAAAATTGACTAAGGTAATGTCGCATTTTGTCGAAAGTTTAGACACTCGGCCGTCTCTGAATGCTATTTTGTAAGCAAAATGATATTATAGCACTTTTAGGCACGGTTTACATTTGGTGTAATTTCTCGTTGTTGCTTGCACAACACTCGGTATTCGCGACCTTCCCCTTATAAAGCTACACGATGCTGTAATTCGCGTGTACAAATTTTGTACGCGTTTTTTTAAACTTGCTTTTAAATCTATTTGGATGTGGGTTTTTTCGTGAAATATTAATTTTTACTTGACACATTTCGAATGGTTTTTATTTTCTGTTTTTTCGGATATTATTTGTAGTAGTGATTTCTTTTAATGTCGTGTATGGAATATGAATCCCACTGAGGTTTATCATTCGGCCGGTAGAGGCGGGGAGTGACCGCCCGCACTCCGCTTGACCAGCGCGCACCAGCCCTTGTGAACTACATTTGACGGACACTGTTAAACAAAGCCAATTTAGGGAAGTCACCTAAAAGAACTTAACTTAAGCTAATAACTTGTATAAATATTTGGTATATATATCGGTATGTATGTTTAATATTAGAATTTTGGTTATTTACCACACACTTAGAGTTAGGAAACACTGTAGGCATGTAATAATATAATTATGTGTTAATATTAAACAAAACATAGTGACTGAACGTGATTTTAAAATATTTTTAATAATTCCCGTTTTCTTTTTTTTTTAAAGGGAACAATTTCTGTATAAATATTCGTAATTTTAATTTTTCTTATACGCATTTTAGTTTATTGCATACTTTTTTTTAAGTTGATATACTATTATTATATTGAATTTATACTAATGAATTAAATTTACCTGCCAAATTATTAAAGAGCAAAACGATATTGTCGTATGTTAAGTGATTACGCTCAAGCAATTAGGATATAGAAGTTCGGTAAATGGGCCGATGCAGTCGCGGCCGCGGCGAACCACCCCTCGCACTCAACTATACATTTGTACATATATATACTTACTTGTGTGTAAAGCATAATTTTAATCGATTCTCGTCGTCACATAGTTTTAAAGTTTTAATTTATGTGATTGCCAAATATTAAAAAAAAAATCTATATAGAGCTTTCGATGGCCGCTGCGGCCCTGTATGTTAGTCGTATAACATAAATATTTAACAAGACGCGTGTGATAGCCGCGCGTCCGCCATGCTGCCGTTACAAAGTGATTTATAATTTAAAATAACATTGTTAGATTAAATTTAATGTTAGTCCTTTACTGTACTATATCGCTCAATCGTTTGACCGATCGACTGATTAAAATTTTAGTGATAAGCTAAGTAATGAAACACGGCGCAGTCGGCGGTCGCGCGGCTTCTTACCTAGCGTGCGCGAGTATGATTCGCGGGCGGCGTCCGACCATTATTTGTTGTAATTTATCTTAGAGTTTACGGACATACTGATAGACTGCCCGACACCCTCTCCTGGGGTGTCGTACATTTAATTTTAAATCATAGTACCGGGCGACACGACGCGCCTGATAAGATTTGTTAATAAATATTTTTAAATAGACGAATTGTTGATTACATTGAATGCATAATTTGATCGTTTAGAATAGGGTTATTTAAGATCGCTCCATAAGTAAAGTATAATTTATCTATTGAGGAATATTGTGAGGTGTATTAAGCAGATTTTATAAGCGAATAGCGGTCTGGGGCGAGGGGTGTGATGTCCCAAATTAAAGATTAAAACATAGTTGAAGAAATAAAGCCTTACATTGTGATGATCATAGGTAAAATGCATACATTTCTTATAGCTCTAAATATAAAATAAACAGAATCGACTGAGAACTCCCAAAACTGTTATGTAGTAAAACTTATCTTACATTTTAAACAATTATGAAATAATATTAAAATACAACTTCGGTGCCTGAGACTGCCCAATTAGGTTACGTGTAGATGTGCCGCTTTGTACTGCTTGCGTTTAAATTTTCGTTCCTTTACATGTTAGTTAGGTTAATTTGTCTCGATTCATTCCTGGTTAATTTTATCGACATAGTCGTTCGTACGTTCGTTCGTTCATTTCGGTATCGCTCGCTTTTAAGTTCGTTGCATTAGATCGTATTAGTAACTCAGTACGCACGCTGTCACCTTGCTCATCGTTTGAGTGCCTCCTTTCTACCCTCCATTTTATTTTCTATACTCGTTTACGTCCCCGCGATATATTTATTTCGCGTATACTACACGATCTTCCATTTTCAGTTATTTTAATATACTGTAGGTTTAATGTACAACCACCGAATATACGAACGAAATTGTTCACACGCTGTTTTAATATTAGGAAACGATGCCTTACAAAAAGTTAAGTGGATATATAGATGATTTATATTATGTTATTTTTGAATGATAATGATTAGCACTAAGGCTTTTACAGCGGGCGTGGGTCGTGCCGTAAAGCACGCGCCCGCCCGCAACTAAAATAAAAAAAACATTGAAACTATTTAAGAACTTAGTTTGTAATGAAACCAACGTGGCAATCTTAACATAAACATATAATTTATTTAATAAAGTATAATATGTATTAGAAATTTTAGATTTACTCAACAATTTAAACTTAGTGCAAATTATTGTGAAAAAAAAATCAATTGATACTATTTATATGGGTTTTTAATTATTATTATATAGGAGATGAGCATTAAAATATTGGATGAATTTATTAATTAAAAATAGTTAGCAAAATACAAATACGTTAAGACTCGTTAGAGGCTCGTCCGTCAAATGTGTTCACCGCGTGCGCCAAAACTCCGCGAGACGTCACCAATTCGCATTATTATATATATATATATAATATTACAAATATGTAATATCGATGTTAGGATATGCAGCTGTATCTTAAATGTAATGTTTATTGATATAATAATATTTTAATCATGGCTTAACTTGTAGTAATGTTTCGTAGTTAACCTTATCGACTATTGTTTGTATTACTTTATATTAGTGTACGCGGTTTTTATATGTGTATGTTTATTCAGTAGTATATAAATGGAAACAAATGTTTTTTTGTGTAAAAGTGTATTTTGGTATAATGATTAATAATTAACTTAACGTTAGCCGTTCAAGGGCGCGGCGCGGTCCGCGTACGCGGGCGGGCGCGCCCGCACGCCGTGCCCGATTAACTTATATGCATTAATTATATTTATCATCGTAATTGACTAATTATACAAGACCCCTAGTGTTAAAACTTTTATATTAGCTGTCGTATCTTGGTTAAGTTCTTGTCACTTATACTCGTCTTAATAAATTAATTCAATTGCATTTAAATGTATATCAGAGGGCAGGCCCTCTCGTGTCCTCCCTAATAAAACACCTTAACTTGTAGTCTTTTCGAAACTTATTTAAAAAAATAAATAAATAAAACAATGCAGGTATTATTAAATATAAAACCCTCATATTTATATTAGAATTTAAATATACTTAAATGTAATTATTGATCCCGAGTTAAATACATTTCACGGGCTTTACAATTAATTATAATATTAATTATTATAAAATCTAGGGCAAGTTGTTATTTATTTCTGTTTTAATTAAAAAAAATGATGTTGATTATTTTTTAATATATTTTTCTTTATAGTAATTAAAAAAAGTACATAATTCTCGTTCGACTAGAGACAAAATTTGTTAGGTGAACTATCGACTGATGTACAATATTTAAAATAATGTTTACTTACAAACAGTACGTATAAGTTTAATCTACATCGGCCCGGTACGGGTCGACTATATTTATACACACTTGTATTAGTTTCCTAAAATGTAATTAATTGGAAGCGGCGACCGCGACCGTACCACATACTAAGCATGTTACAAATTGTAAGACTATTATCTAGATTTGTTGTAATTGTAATATGTAAACTATTATAGTTAGCCGTAACGTGCTGATATTGGTCGAGCCTAGCGGGTGGGGCGGGCGCCGGGTGACGTCACACGGAAGCGCGTGCGCCACGCCTCCGTGACGTCACGCCGCGAACGCCCCGCCCATATAAGTTTACTTTATGTTCGTATAAAAAGGAAAATTATGATAGACTTACGTGCGTCCTAGATGTTTCTTATTTACATATTATTACCTAATGATAATTAGTTAATTACGGTTTTAATTATTAATTTTAACCGAATCACTAAAAGTAAGACGAGAAGCTTGTAACGCGATGATATAAATTGATATAATAAGTGCTATCACATTAACACTGAGGTCTTTCGGAGTAGAAATTATGCATTATTCATATTAGGTATTTTGGGTATATATATATTTAGTGTTAGTTTATAACTGGTAACCATAAGTATGTAGTTTATAATGTAATGAAAAGAAAATAAAAACACTTTTGTCGTAGTTTCCTATTATTAAGCTTCATCTATTTTAATGGATTAAGTAATTACTACTGGTTGATTAATAAAAAAAATATTAATATTACCACTGCAAATATTTGAGATATCTTATGATGAAATATATATCTACTTTAAGGACATTATAAAACGTAGATAATTAAAAGAAATCAAAAATTTCAAAATATGACTGGCATTTTTAATGTTTGCAACACAAACCCTTTACCTCCCCAACTTTTAGGGAAACATTTCCCCCATTTAGAATTGATTCAGTTATCATAATTTTTGTTTTTATATCACGCTATAGTAAACGGCAGCATGTAGTTTTGATATCATAATAGTCTTATAATCGAAGTGCAAATACGTTCAATAATGGAACGATGAACAAGCTGTTTCCATTAATTATATTCATTATATCAAATATATGTACATCATTTTATTGTACACACGTGCACGATATTAATACTTTTCATTTGGTAATGTATATGTTGCTACTATTTGTCACTTCTTTATTTCCTTGTCTGCTTAACACTACTATTGATATGTGGGTACATTAGTTTCTTACCGACGTTGTTTCTCCATTTGCAAGTGTTAGTGTTTATCTAAAGATATCTTAGTCCCTTCTCAATCTGTTCTGAAATTCTTGACTATCTCAAAAATTATAGTCTAGTCTATTCATGATTTGAACTGATATTTAACTATTTTTTTTAGTAAATATTTATTTAGTTCGAGATTCAGAATCACGCTTATCAATTATTTGATATTTCAGTTTCGTTAAAAAATTGTGACAGCTAATAAATTTGCTTTTCAAAGCACTGAACTGATTTCTCGTAGAACCAAGTTCATAGTCTGATTAAATTCTTTTTTTTTTGTTTCGCAAATGATTGCTATAAAAAAATCTAGCGTTTCAAATCCTAAAACGAAACATGTACACGAATACAATGTCATAACGTGGTCGTGTTAAGTTTGTATATGGTCATATTCAGTAGAGGAGAAGGTGGTAATGTGGCCCCCCACTTTGTTTTTGAGGTCTCATGTAAAAAATAAAAGGCAGACATAGGTAATAAATTCATCATTAGTTTTCTTATTTATTTGCCAATACACGACATAGAATGGAACAAATAAAAATGCAACAAATAACTTTTAAATATATTTATTAAAAAAAAGAGGAAATTTGGCAATTTGAGATCAAGTGAGGGTTATATGGCACCCAGGGGGCCAAATTAAATGTATTATACTTAACGACAGAAATCGCAAATATAATATTCACCTTCAGGGCCGGCGCAACTACCAAGAGGCTTATGCACAAGTAAATCTAAAGATTCTTGAGAGTCTTTTACTAATCATTTTAATGTAGACCTAGGTACGGAAAATATTTTTACTGCCTTTTTATAGCCCCTGGTCGTAGTTCTCACTGCTTCAATAGCCTTTTTCATTTGGTCTGGGTCCCAAGCTTTTCTTTTCTTAGAAGATGGAAGCACTAAACTTAGTCGAGGCATCTGTAAGTAAATGAAAAAAAATCAATATTACTCGTGTATGTTATATAGCCCCCGGGACCATAATACAACCAATATGAGGGGGCCAAATTACCAGTACTCTGGAATCTACAAACGAACCTCTAAAAAAATATGTAACATCAAATATTTTGCGTACGTACCTTTAAAATCCAATAAGAAAACCTTAATCCAACACAATATCCAAATTGCAGATGCATAAACTCGGTATATCCAGAATTATACAATTAAATACAACACAACAAAAAAGTTTTTACGAGTGCCAGTTCAAACTAGTTCGAATAACAAACGCATGTGCTGCCCTTGCTTATTTTTTTTTTGCATTATATTAAAATTGTCATTGTTACTCCTCGTTATTAAAAAGTTACTCTAGATGACGTGATTCTAAATTAGAAATATCGAAGGGGGCCATAATACCTGTGGGGACCACATTACCACCGTCTCCTCTAAAGGTCCAACTTTGTAGCAGTGAAAATGGTTTTAGAATTACATATTAAAAATATTAACACTCACTTGTATGGAGTAACAACGCCACATTATAACGTTTTGATTAGTTTCTTGACTGTGCGACAGAGGGCGATGGTGTTGGCAGTAATGCTGGCAGTCCCAAGTATATGAACGTGCCGCTGATGCCCGATGCCCTAGGGACACCACCACAGGTCCATACAATATATACTTACTGGTGTCTTGATAACTTCAGCGTTTTAAAGGGATGGTTAATCTCGTACACTAAAATGTAGTAATAAAATATCAAAGAGCAGTATTACTTGCATTACGCATGCGACTATGGACTGTATTAATAAACTTCACACAAAGTAAGGATTTTCTGAGGATTTTTTGGTGCAGTCTGGTATTGTGGTTAATAAAACCTTTGTCTATGTCTTAGGTGAAAGGCGTGGGTATAAAAATTACAGAGATACTTAAATTATAAATGTAGTTTTGAAATACATTACTTAACTGCAAGCGGCTAACTGGTACATGTCATCCTTTTAAAAGGGTGCTGTACAAAGCAACTATCCATTTTCAGTTGATACACCTTTATATAAATAATAGGAAATTTTTGAAGGTCTTCGATCCTAGCAATTTTTAAATGAAATCCGCTATTTTAGTTTTGCAGCATGCTGTACGAGAAACAGTTTCTCATAATAAAAAGCAATTGACCTTTTAAGTCTATTACCATCCTGATACAGCACAGACATAGGTACTTTTCATTATATGAGCATATGGACTAAGAGCAGGACACCCAAAAGGCTGTCAGAATTATGGCTTAGTTTTATTTATCGTGCTATTGCTTAAACAATCTTGTCCAAATTTTATATGAAGAATTAGATCGCATGGATAGCTTGGTATCGAATTCTGACTCCTTAAGTCTTTGAGTCATCAAATGTTACCATAAAACCGGTTTTATTATGTGATTAAAAATTTGGTCTGGTACTTTCAAAATAATCGGAGACGACAATCATCTCAAAAATCTCTACTATCAATGCATATTATTTAAAATATTAATAGAAATTTAACATGCCATTTTTAAATACTGGTGACACCTATTGGAAGCTGTGTGGTGGTGGCGGCCAGCAATATTAACAAGTCTTACATTGCACGTAGATGTCGAAAAAAACTACTAAGAGCTTTACATCGATCTGAGCCAACTCAATCTGTTGCCACATGGTCAATTACATTAACAAGGACGGTTGGCGTGAGGCAGGCAGCCGGTAAACTAGTGCCAAAACTTGCAATATGTACTATATTAAATAAGAGTATATATTGAGTCGATTCCAAGGAATTTGGATTGGAGATCATGAGTAAGGGTTTTTCATTTATCCAATTAGGTTACAGACCCGCAATACTAAACATTAGAACTCTTTTTTTATTATGGGTGTCGTATGGACATAAGGAGGTAACAGAGAAGGAAATATCTTAATCCATTTCGGCAGCATGGTATTGTAGATTAATTTGGACTCTGTGGAGGAGGTTCATAATTATGAGGGCTTATTAATAGGCTAAAGGAAAGACGATGATTTAATCTTAAATTGCATACAAAACAGAAAAATTTTAACAGGTGCCAATGATGTATTGCGGCGGTATGGTGTCACCGCAACCTTCATTCTGTAATGTTTCGGACATGTCCGCCTCTATATCAGGTTTATATGCTTATCCAGCACACTTCGAGACGCTAGATATTCCCTTCGGCGTACGTATCTATGTCAAATCAGTGATTAAAAAAGAGTGAAATTAGTAAAATTGTTAATTGGGGCTTCAACACTTAGTGTTTTTAACATAATATTGTTTATTGATTAAATCGGATTCAAACTATCAGTACACATATTTTGAAATTATAAATTTAGAGAGAGAGAGCTCAAATATTTTGTTATGATATTGAACATATTTGATTTTCAATTCATTATAGAAATTTCAATCTCCATTAGAGCAACGGTTCAGGATAAGGGAATATCTTGCAGTCGAATATTAGTAGTTCATACCAGAAATCTAGACGTTCCTAAGTAAAATATTTCACCAACCAAGACATTAGTCAGAAATGCTAATTAATTGTCTAGGCATATTATGTAAGTGTATTAAATTGACTTCATCATATACATGTAGTATTAAAACGATAAAAGTATTATTGGTAGGCAAATTTAGGATTGATATTTGGAGGCATCTTTAGTTGGGATATACTGATTACGTTTAATGTGATTCATTTCATGGTTATTTTAGAATTTTACTAAGTCAATATCACATTAAACAACAGTATATTCTAAATAGTAAATATTTTGTACTCGGAAATTTCTGGTTTGTGGAAAGAGGTGCGTGGTGCGGTAAGTTCCATTTTATTATTAATTGCACATCAGAATTTTGCACCTTAGATGTATAGATACCTAATTGTAAATAGAAAAAGCAGACTTCAAAATGTACTTAGCTTCTATTTAGTCGAAAACCGCGTGAATTGTAATTCAATAAGGTCGAGTTAAAGGTGTTGAAGAGCTTTTTATTGATTTTGATCGAGAATAGCTTACGACTATTCTTTTAAACAATATAACTTAATTTTCTACATAATAACTAAATATGTTTAAAAATTAACAATCCACTAAACTACATTTTGAAAGTCTGCCAAGTTTGGTTTAGTAGGTGTTTGTTGCTTTGAAATATTTGCTGGGGTATTTGTCCAATTGATTACCATAATAACGATGGGTATGTGGTTAGCAGGTGATGACTATGAATATACCGGTGGATCAGGTGATGGTTACCAACGATCATCGAAGCGAAGCTACCATGGTTCATCGTCAGGCGGCACTGGGGCTGCCTCTTCTTACCACCCATATCGACGTTAACGAATGATACATTTGTATTTCATGAATGGATTCCTTCAGACTCCTGCCAGCCTGGTAACAACTGTTACATTGCGTTCCAATGTTTGTTAGTTTACGTAGATTTTAATTTGCATTCCGGTTCATAGTTTACTGTATTTAAGGTAGATTCGCATAGAAACATAACTTGTAAGTGCAAAGTTTAACCCCTTCAGTATGAATTTAGGGGTGGGATTGTTTTAATTATATAATGCTTTTAAAATTTTCTGACTTAAATAATCATAAGTCGCCAGCAGCTTTACGATAAAGTTAGTTTATTTATATCAATTAGGTTAATATAATGTAAAACTACGTTTAAAAACGAACATTGGACGAATATTTACTTGTAAAATATTATATCTTTTTTTTCTATGAACGTAATCAATGAGTTTGTAAATTGTTTTTAAAACGGAAACGGTTTATAAGATATGCGTTTCCTTTGATGGATTTTTGTTTTAAATGGATGTTGTAACAATTATTTAATGTTTAATCGACTTATATGAATAAGTATCGAATCCAGATCTATGTTAATAATAATTAAATATTTGCCAAAAAATGCGTGTCTTATAAACCGTTCTAAAATTATTAAGTTAGTAGATTAGTTTTTTTTTATATTTTTGTGTAGAGTGGGTCGACTGGATTACAATCCAGGGCTATATTTCATTTTAATTGAAACTGAAAATTTTCAGTTGTAATCTATTGAACTCGGAGCATTTAATCTTTAGAAAGAACAATAATAGAAGCTAAGGTTTTTTATTCATTTTATATAATTATTAAAATGTAAACATTGCAGCATGTTTCGTTAGATAACATGGTATTAAATTGTTGCTCAAACTTTTAACTGACAAATTTTGGAAAACAAATTCTCTTTAGAAAATAAATAAATATTTTGACTTATTTGTTAATAAATAACAGTAAATTTTTACTCCATATATGTATTTGACGGTAGACATAAATAATTCGAATGTAATTGTAGAGAGTTTTCATACCAACGTCGCGAGTGACTTATTTTTCTAATGTTTACTTGTATTACATAAGACAACTGACCATGTCGAATGCTTTATATGTAAATTATCAAATGACTTGAAGCAATCATATTCATAACGTTGTTCATTTGATTAAAAATTCGTTAATATGCTTTGAGTGTGTGACAAATTGAATTTGTGTAAATACACGATCATGAAATGTAAAAGATTTTCACATGAATATTTGATGCAGTGACGTATAATGTATCTCTGATACATTTTCGTTGATATTGTTCAGTGTTCTCTCTTATCACGTGTACCCTCATTTATATAAATAAAATTACTAATTACTTAGTTTTATTTGATATTTACTTACAAGACTGTCTGGATCCTCCTCAAATGTTACTACTAGCTTTAGTTGCTATAACACATACAGGTATATAAATTAATAGACGTATGGATTTTTTTATAATAATCTTGTTTTAATTTTTGAATAATTTTAAATTACATTTTATAATGCGAATAGATAGGCCTTGTTAATATTACGATTAAAATTTAATGACATTGCGGTAAGTACAATAGAAAATAGATCAGCAAGTTAAAAAATGTATGTAATTAAAATTAATAATTTATAATTTTTAACGATGTAATATAAAATATAATCTAATGTACAATATATTAATTATAAATCGTTTGAATGGTACACCGGTGGACAGGTATACATTTAGGTCAGATTAATTATTATATAAATTACATATAATTAGATATATCTATTTAATATTAGACTCTAAAATTAAGAGGTCCTGATAATTTAGCACATAGCATCCAATATAATAATTATATTTAGCAGTTCAATATAATCTGGACCATAGCGATAATGATTAGCCACCTACACATTACACCTAAGATATTATAAATAGTTTTGGCTTAATTTTTTTTTATATAAACTTGTTCTTTATGATAAATTAGTATTACTGAATAAAATCTTATGTAGAATCGTCGAAATAAATTGTGTAAAATGTAACATTCATATTTTATTCGAAGCTTATACTAAGATAATTTAAATCTTAATAACAATGGACAGACAATTTTTATAACGTAATTATCATTTTGATTTAATTAACGCATGTAATTTGCTTCCTTAATTACAATTAGCGAATTTGAATGTGCACGTTTGAATAGTAGATTACAATCGTGGAATATAAATCCTACATTGAAAATATTATCTTGCTTATTGGATGGGTTTAAGCGGACCGGGTAAGGCACTAGGATAGTGAATTTAAAATTGAATGCAATTGACAAAATAGTTGCTTCGAAAAGGCCACAAATACAGGTACAGGCCTTGATTTTGTTAGAATATTTTAGTTGGAAAGAAAGGAAATATTTTATTAAATAGAATCTAGGAATCATGGTACGAAAGGACTATAAAATTGAATTAAAAAGAAATTAAATACAAGAAATAGATACTACTTTAAAACAGAAAAAATAAAGGGAATAGACAAGAAGATTAAACAAGGAAATTAGTTCATCAAAGTCGACAAATAAATATATCTCACGATATGTATGAAATGTATGGACTAAATGGGACATAACTTCGCCATTGAGACAAACAAGATTGAAATATGGACTTCGTCAGATAATTAATTTTAGGGTGGCGTTTGTGATGGTTTCCCAATAACCTTAAAATAGGCTGAGGTATCTCTAGGAGAATGGTCAGTGGGAATCGACTGCTATTTATAAACTAGACGGTGCAAGCGCCAACTCGTCTGCCAAGCCTGGCGATTATAGCATTCTCCCCACGTTAATGGGGATGATCTGTGTCCAACGGCAGACCTTGATATGCTGCTAGATGGGTGGAATGTAATAACGGTCGCAAATCTTCTCTCTGATAGGCAAGAACGTTCTTTACGCCGTTGCGCTAATTAATTGCTTGGTGGAGATTTCGTGTGGCGGTGGAGTAAGAATACAGTTAATCACTCCCTTTCTTACTCGCGGGTGTCGTAAGTAATATGCTACATATAAGAGAGGAGTTTTCGAAATAAAACCCTATAGGTACCTATCAATTGGCCGTCCGTACCGCCAAGGACGTTAGTCGGCGGGAGATGCTGGACAGTCTCGAGCGTGACCCCTGGGGTCGCCCCTACCTCGCAGCGCTGAACAAGCTCCGCGGGCGGGGCCCCCCCCTCACTGAGACTCTCCAGCCCAGCCTCCTCACCAGAGTTGTCGAGGACCTCTTTCTACGGCGGGCGGAGCACACGCCTCCGGTCATGGCTTCGCCGGATAGCGACCGGGAGGCCGAAGATGAAAGTGCTCCGCCCATCACGGAGCCGGAAATGGGGGCGGCGGTGGCGCGTATGCGAGTGAAATCCACCGCCCCCGGGCCCGATGGTATTCCGAATCGTGTGTTGGCCCTGGTCCTCGAGCACCTGGGACCACGCCTCAGGGGACTGTTCGACGCCTGTTTGACGTCCGGGCAGTTCCCTGGATGCTGGAAAGAGGGGAGGCTGGTTGTCCTGCCGAAGCCGGGACGGTCTCCCGAGTCGGCCTCGGCCTACAGGCCCATCGTGCTGCTCGATGATGCGGGCAAGCTGCTGGAGAGGGTGTTGGCTGCCCGCATCGAGCGGCACCTCGTCGGGGTCGGGCCCGATTTGTCGGACGCCCAGTTTGGTTTTCGGAGAGGGCGTTCGACGATCGCGGCCCTGCTGCGCCTGAAGGCCGTGGTAGCGGAGGCCGTCACCGGCGGAGGAGTCCTGTTGGCGGTGTCCCTGGACATCGCCAATGCCTTTAACAGTCTGCCATTCAGCTGCATCAGGGAGGGGCTGAGATATCACGGGGTGCCCGTGTACCTCAGGCGGCTGGTGGCAGATTACTTGGAGGGGCGCAGCGTCCTCTACGTTGACCGAGTAGGGGACGTTGTGCGTACGCCCATGACGTGCGGTGTCCCACAGGGGTCGGTTCTGGGTCCGACCCTGTGGAACATCGGCTACGACTGGGCGTTGAGAGGAAGCCTCCCACCCGGGCTGGGCGTAATTTGCTACGCCGACGATACACTCGTCACAGCCCGGGGTGCGACGCTAGAGGAGGCGGCACGCCTGGCAACTCTCGGCACCGAGGAGATTGTCAGGCGGATCGAAGCGCTGGGGCTGAGAGTAGCCCTGCAAAAGACGGAGGCCCTTTTGTTCCATGGCCTCCGTACCGCCGGGCCTCCCGCCGGCGCTTCGATCATCGTGAAGTCGGTCACCATCAGCATCCAGGCCCACATGAAGTACTTGGGCCTGGTGCTCGACGGGCATTTTTGGTTCCGGGAGCATCTCCATCGACTTGTTCCCCGGCTTGTCGGCGCGGCGTCCGCCCTTTCGCGGGTGATGCCGAATGTGGGCGGACCCAGTGCTACGTGCCGACAGCTGTACGTGGGGGTGATCCGGTCAATGGCCCTGTATGGAGCACCGGTGTGGGCGGGGTCCCTGACCGTCCGTCTTAGGGCCCTCCTGTGGCGACCACAGAGGGTCATGGCGATCAGGGCCATACGGGGTTACCGCACGGTGGCGACAGAGGCAGCGTGCCTCCTGGCCGGAACTCCCCCGTGGGATCTGGAGGCGGAGATGCTCGCCGACATTTATCGGCGGGTGTCGGAGACGCGCGCCTGCGGCGGCATGGTCTCCATCAAAGAGATCACCGCCTGGCGGGTCGACGCCCGCCGAGAAGTCATTGCCCGTTGGGCAGTCCGGCTGGAGAGTCCTCGGTACGGTGTCAGGACCGTCGAGGCTCTCCGGCTGGTGCTGATGGAGTGGTTGGAGCGGACGCACGGGGTGCTTTCCTTCCGACTGGTGCAGGTGCTGACGGGGCACGGTTGCTTCGGGAAGTACCTGCACAAGATTGTGAGGAGGGAGAGCACACCGTCCTGCCACCACTGCCGTTGCGACGAGGACACGGCGCAGCACACGCTCGAGGAGTGTGCTGCATGGGAGGGGGATCGCCGTGAACTCGTCGCAATTATCGGTGCCGACCTGGCGCTGCCGACCATCGCCAGGGAGATGCTCGTCAGCGTCAGGAACTGGGACGCGGTCGCCGCCTTCTGTGAGGCCGTTATCTCACGGAAGGAGGCGGCGGATCGTGTGCGAGTAGAGCTCCTATTCGGCGACACGTTCCGCCGCCGGCGACTCGGGCGGCGCAGGCGCGAATATCTGCGCCTAATGCCGCCCTAGCCGAGGCCGCGGGTGATCGGACCGGGGAATTGTCCGTCATCCGCAGAGAGGCTGACCGCGCGTTGGCGACCGACGTCCCAGTACGTCGAGAGGTGAGAGGTTACCCGAAAGGGTATTCCGTCGGGCCGACCACTGATGACAAGTCACATCTGCTCCGGTGGTCGGCCCAACAACGAGGTGACGTGGGTACGGGTGGGTTATGGGCCCGCGCGCCGTCCTTTCATCGCCCCGGAAGGACAGGACCGCGCGTGCGCTTACCATAGCCCACCCATAAAAAAAAAAAAAAAAAAAAAATAGGTACCTATCAACACGTCTCATCAGCGTTATATTTAATGATTTCTGATTTTTCGCGAGTATTACACATTTTAAATAACACTATTTTACAGATTTTATCGCGTTTGTATTTGGTTTGTGATTGCCCGACGTTTCACGGGCGGACTAAGATGTCTCACGTCCAACAAGTCATCGCTAATTATAAATGGCCTGCAATACGAAACGTCGGGCAATCAAAAACCAAATACAAACGCGATGAAATCCGTAAAGTAGCGTTATATTTATTATATATACAATCTTCTTCCCATTTAGGAGTCTGGCCTGAGCCCAGCAGTGGGACGCATGTGCTAGGACCTCACCGTCCACAGACCTCACTATCGACAGTTTTTTATCTACAGCAGCGGGCCGATGCGTCCGAGTTAGTACCACACTCTCACAGAAATCGACGTTTAAGTAGTAGCAATTAGTTAATGAACATCGTTCGGTGACCGAGAGAGCCGCCATCCCAACTTTCTGAGGGTGTTTGCGTGTTGTGGGTTTTGGTGATGCCTTCAGTATCGAACCTCATTGCACTTATTTACGCTCCCTTCATGAAGAAAGATACATGGTAGGCAGCGGCTTAGCAAAGGTCTATGAGTAGCAGTATCAATTACCATCAGGTGTGCTATTTGCTCGTTTGCCGCTAACAGCTATACAAAAAAAGAAAACAATTCTATGGGCCGAGGTTATTCAGATGTGAGATTTCTTCAACTATGCAGATTTCCTAGTGAGATTTTTTCTTATCATTTTATGCTAAATACAAATATAGATAAACAACGATAAGATCAGTACTAAGCACGAAAATACATTGATGAGTCTTATGTCTACGTTCACCACGGGTTTCAATCACAATATTTGTTTATTTTTTTCTAAAGTTCAGTAAGGTAGGTACTGGTCTTTTGAGTGCGGTGGTGAGACGCACGGTGGGTGTATTTCATGGAGCATTGGCGGAGTGTCTACGCGCAGTGCAGTTGGCGCAGTCGCAGGGTCGCGGTGGAGCCCCTTCTGGTAGATGGGCGTGCGCAGCGCGGTAACACAATTCACGGTAGCGGGCGCATCCTGGAATTTTTTCAAATGATAACTAAAAGATGTAAATTGGCCGGCAGAAAAAGACATGATTACTACTTACACTCGCGTGCAAGTAAATCGACTCAAGCGTCAAGTGCGCATAAAAAGTGATTTATCTTAACAATGACTCATTTTACCTCTTTATAATGTTTTACATATTTAAAGCCTAGGAATTGGGCTTTAAAATGGTAGAATTATTTCAGTAATTTAAATAAACACTTGTCTTTAGAATGCAACTGAACGCAACCCTCGAAAAATGCTCTGCGCTCTATACACATCTTGCGCGACTCAACCCCCTATAAAAACCCCTGTAATCGTTTTTTCTTATCAGTCGTTGACTTGAACACATCTCTCTAAATTGAAGCCGTTGTTTGAAGAAAATTATGGACACTACACCTGAAGAAGCCGCTCAAGCTGTTGCCCTGTTGCAAGAAGGGTTGAACCAGCGAGAAGTCGCTCGTCGGTTGAATATGAGTCAGTCTGGTGTCTCGAGAGTGTACAGAAGGTTTCAAGAGACTGGTGCCTTCACTCGGAGGCCTAATACCAGCCGACGCCGGTGCACCTCGGAGCGTGACGACCGGATTTTGGTATCGACCTCTCTCTGAAATCGACACCTTACCGGTGTAGATGTGCAGCAGGAGCTACGTCAAGTTCGCGGGGTGACTGTCAGTCAATGGACAGTTAGAAGAAGGTTAAAGGAAGCCAACCTTACTCTCAAACGACCCGCTACAGGCCCGAAGTTGACCACAGCTCACCGTCAAGCACGCCTTCACTTTGCTCGAGAACACTTGGATTGGAGCATAGAGCAATGGCAGTCAGTCCTGTTCACTGATGAGACAAGGATGTGTCTCCATGGCAGCGATAGAAGAGGCCGGGTGTAGGGTCAAGTGGGGGACAGTGTAACAAAATGTCATTTTAATTTTTTGGCAATTATCCGTTTAATATATCCTCTTCTTATTATTTATTATAAAATCAGGAGTCATTAATTATCATGTTCGACTTGAAATAATATCAAAATTATGCTTAGAAATTACTTTATTTTTTGGTTTTGTGAAATCATAAATTTGTTATAGTGTACCCCAGGGACGGGGTACAATTTAACAGCCATAGGGGTACAATATAACAAGATGGGGCACACTATAACAATATACTAAACATACACTTAATAAAATACAATGTGAAAAATAATAAACATTTAACCTCACTATTATTATTAAAATAAAATAAACCTGTGACATATTTTTAATACTCAAAATATATATATATATATATAAATAGTATCCCATATATTTTATTTTATCTTAGCACAGATTAAATGTAGGAGCCAGTAGGAGCGTCCTTTAACATAGATGGTTTGAAATTTTTTCGAGAGCATACCATCACAGGCGGCAGGGCATTACCTGTTGCAGAAACCGCGCAGCATGTTGTTACAAGGGTACCTCGTTCGCCACTTGTTACTTTATTAAGTTGTTTTGATCCTTTTGATGCCAAAACCCTTTTCGGTTTTTGTAACCATTTTCTAAACCCGTCCAACCAATCATTGCCTGCAATTCGTCTAGCTTCCCAAGATGCTGGCATTTTAAGCTTGTGATATGTAGCCATTTCATAAGCTAGTTTTCTGGTTTCGTTCGTATCAAGACCGTAACACATTTTTGAGCATGTTATATGATATTGGTGTAGCGCTGTTTCTTGAGCATTAGAAAATACTTTATTAAACGTATAATTCGGATTCAATCATGTTTTTTTGCTCAGCTGCTTTTCTCAAGGCTATTTCTTTTTTCAACCAACTCTGTTGCATTTTTCATATCATTAGCATCGTGTAAGCTAATATCTGTCTTTCTATACCGATTTCACATCATCGTTGATGTAACACACCTAGAATAAAAAAAAATCAAACGGGGCACACTATAACATGTAACACTGTACCCTGTTACATTGTACCCCATATCCTACTATTCCAAACAAACATTTGTTAAGATTTATAGTTTAGAAATAGCAATAAACTGCATTTATTCTTTAAAACACCTATTAATTGAAGTTAAAAGCAACATCTATTTACTCACCAGTAGTTAATAGTTTTTCGACAACAATAAAACATCACTAGTTAAAATTTAAACATTTTTTTCACAATAAACATAAATTTAAGCACTAATCCGTTTACCCGTCAATTTGAAATTTGATGACAGCCGTTTGCGATGGTGGCGCATGGAACTAATAAAACACGTCCAGATATATCATAGATAAATAAGAAATGGACAAAGATATTCCTCATGTTACACTGTGCCCCCTGTTATACTGTTCCCCACTTGACCCTACCGGCGTCCCGGTGAACGGTTTTCACAGTGCTGCTTTGTTGAAAACACGTCCAGATATATCATAGATAAATAAGAAATGGACAAAGATATTCCTCATGTTACACTGTGCCCCCTGTTATACTGTTCCCCACTTGACCCTACCGGCGTCCCGGTGAACGGTTTTCACAGTGCTGCTTTGTTGAAACCGTGGCATATGGTTCTTGCATGATGTGGGCTGGTATTTCCTTAGAAGGAAAAACGGATCTTGTTTTCGTTCCTGGGGGAGGCCGGGGAGGAGATCTGACCAGTAAATCGTTACATTGATGAGGTTCTACGGGATCAAGTTGTCCCTTATCAAGGCGTTATTGGGGATAATTTCATCTTGATGCATGACAATGCCCGATGTCACACTGCTCGGGCGACACGTGAGTTCCTGAACGAAGTTGGAATTGACACTATGGATTGGCCAGCGTTCAGCCCCGATTTGAATCCCATTGAGCACATATGGGACGAGCTCAAAAGGAAAGTTAGAGCGAGGAATCCAGCTCCTACAAAAATAAACGAGCTCAAGACTGCGTTGGTAGAAGAGTGGGGTCGAATACCACAATCATCAATAAAAAAGTTGATTAGGTCTATGAAGAATCGCATGAGGGCAGTGATCAGGGCTAGAGGAGGGAATACCAAGTATTGACATGAATAAATTCTTTTTCTTACACACATTTTGTTTCATTTATACACAATAACCTTACTGTGAAATTGTATGAATTTTCAATATTTTTTACAATATCATTGACATACACCTTTTTTACTAAACTACTGAATCGATTTTCATGCAACTTACACCATTTTAAAGCCCAATTCCTAGGCTTTCAATATGTAAAACATTATAAAGAGGTAAAATGAGTCGTTAAGATAAATCACTTTTTATGCGCACTTGACGCTCGAGTCGATTTACTTGCACGCGAGTGTAGAATAATAACGTGTAGAAGGATAGTTCGCTACTTCGAACGTTCCAAACATGAATCAAAAAATACTAATGGCGCGCAGATAATTACACACGTACACAGGCACACCACTATACAAATTATGAAATCAAATTTTGTTTCTATTAACATAAATCGTCGCTGTAATTTTAAAAGTAATGTTAAAAACCTTTTTAAGTTTTTCAAATGTGTTGTGACACCATTTGAATGCACAAACCGTCATAATTACCTATTTATTTTTTAAGAGTTGCGTACGTACGTGCAGTACAATGACCTTGTACATTATGGAACGGTTCCGGCGTAAGCTCCATTAGGCTCCAATTAAAATGCTTCACTTTTTGTGCGCGAACTTACCTTCTATACGTTATTATTGTAAGGATTACTATCATTGATCATTATTAATTATTACTGCGACACGACATACAGATTATTACAGGTTCATGTGGTGACGGAGTAAGAATACAGTTCACATATCTTTCTCATGTGTATCGTAAACGTTAGCTTAGGGATATAATATGCAGATAAACTTGCAAGAGAAGAAAACTAGAAGTAAAATATATACTAATAGGGCTGACCAACGTAGGTCTCATGGAGGAATTTGAGCCCAGGAGTAGGATATGTATTACTGTAGGAAGTTTACCTCTTCAAGAGGCAAAATACCAATATTGTTATGCCTGGTAGGCGAGTTGGCTCAATCGCAGTTGGTGTTACAAGTTTTCCATTAGAAATAGCTGCTTTTCATACTGGTAATCCCGCCAGCCGGTTTTTAGAAATTACACTACTTGTTCGCGTTTTCATTAAAATTCAAACTTAGTAGATTAGTACTAGACTACTTAGTAGATTAACTAAATAAAGTCTAACATCATAATTTGAGCTCATATACGTCCCAATGCTAAGCTGCAGCTTCCGCTACAATGAAAGGGTAGTTGACCACGTTGGTCAGACGAGTTAACATAGGGTTTTATTTCTTGGGCAGATGTTATCTGCATATTTTACTCTCTTTGTCGTCCCTCTGTCGACACCCACGGGCAAGAGAAGGGTTGATAAATTATATTCTTACTCCGTCGCCACGCCGATGTAGTCTACGATTTTTTTTTTATATTTCTGAGCAATATTATATGTTGAGTATGTTTATTACGCATAAACCACCAAACCGATTTTAAAAATTGTTACACCAATGGCAAACTGTGTAAATAGCGAGTAATTTAGGTTATATTTTTTGCTCACGGAAATAGTACCTAAACGTGGGCAATGTACCTACAGATTTAAAAAATTCTTTCAGCAATGGAAAGTTAGATTAGCAACGAATGATATAGGATATATTGTATCTCTTTATTTCTAAGAAAACGGAAACTACGCGGATGAAACTGCGGCAATTCGCGCAAGTTTTTACATAAATCTTTAGCATCACTAAAGTGTGTGTCATCTCACTGAGATGTAGAAATTTTGCATTGGTACTTAAGGAATTTATTTGCGTGCTCTGTGGAAGAAACTAAATTTACCTACCTGTGGGCGGTAGAGCAAGTCGAGTGTCAGCTGCGAAGCCTCGCTGCGCAAGTCGATCGAGGAGTGTACTGGCCGACCATCACCGTTCACTGTTGTGCTCAACACCTGTAAAATTAAGCAGTAGGTAGGTGTATATAGCTACGAGGAACAGTTCCTGCCTACTAGATGTTGCAGAAAGTTAATGCAAGCGGCACAGCCTCGTTCTATGCCGCATTCTCGAATCATTTGTTTTGTGTACCTTGCGAGGGCTGCTACATTTTGTCTGAAATGAATCCAATAAACTGCTACCGGGTCGGAACGCGGCCACAAGCTAAGAAAAGCCGCTAAGACTTACTTATTTGATAGTTACTTCTTTTATATAAAATCTTATATATGTTTACTACGGTTTAAGTATTTCTAGTGTGATGTCCTTATATTTTTAAACTATAATGCAAAATGTGGTTGGACCAGTTTACACTAGCGGCATCCTCTTGGGATGTTTGGTTTCTACGGACGTCCATGGGCTAATAGATAAATGAATTGAATAAGTTTAAATTTTGATTTTTTAAAAGACAAGTAAGTATCTTGAAACAAGTATCCAAATACAAAAACTAAGTTTACAATTGGGAAACTAGTTGTAATTATCTTGGGATGTTTGGTTTACATAATGATTTCTGATGTTTACGCGAGTATTATACATTTTAAATAAAACTACTTTACGGATTTTATCGCGTTTGTATTTGATTTTTGATTACCCGACGTTTCGAACACTTTACAGCGTTCATGATCACGGGTGGACTAAGATGTCTCACGTCCAACAAGTCATCGTTACTGCAGAAAATTTTATAATTATCTACCCGATACAGAAATTAGTTATTAAATATTGACCCACATTTTGATACAAAATTTATTGCCAGTGTAAGACAATATAATTGTAATATGTAACATGACAATATAATATGTAACAATATAATTTTTTCATATAGAATCATTTTCTTCTTACACTGGCAATAAATTTTGTATCAAAATGTGGGTCAATATTTAATAACTAATTTCCATATCGGGTAGATAATTATAAAATTTTCTGCAGTAACGATGACTTGTTGGACGTGAGACATCTTAGTCCACCCGTGATCATGAACGCTGTAAAGTGTTCGAAACGTCGGGTAATCAAAAATCAAATACAAACGCGATAAAATCCGTAAAGTAGTTTTATTTAAGATGTTTGGTTTCTACGGACGTCCATGGGCTAATAGATAAATGAATTGAATAAGTTTAAATTTTGATTTTTTAAAAGACAAATATCTTGAAACAAGTATCCAAATACAAAAACTAAGTTTACAATTGGGAAACTAGTTGTAATTAGAGACATTTTTTTTTAAAGATAACACCCTTGTTATTATATCTATCCATACTAATATTATAAATGCGAAAGTAAGGATGTTTGTTTGTTTGTAACGCTTTCACGCTTAAACCACCGAACCGATTTCAAAAATTCTTTCACCAATGGAAAGCTATAATATCAGGGAGTAACATAGGCTATATTTTATCCCGGTATTCCCACAGGAACGGGAACTACGCGGGTTTAAGCGACTGAAACCGAAGCGAAGCGAGGGCGGGTTGCTAGTAGTCCATAAAATATAGCTTGATCTTTGTGACAGATGTCAACGAAACCAACGAAGTAAGTTTGAACGAGCGACATGTTTACAATTTCATTTTGTATCAAATATGTTTTCATTCCTTTCGTGTCAGTTTTATTGCAACTGAATTGCAATATATTATAAATATAAAAATATTAATATTCATGCCTAAAATGTACCTCGTAAGTACTGAAATACCTAGTAAACATTTTATACATAAATGACGCTTTCGCACGTGCAAGGTCATACTGAATTGAAAATAAAAAAGAGACGGAACAGTCGATATACGCAACGATAACCGATCATTATTAAATTATTCATAAAAGAAATAAACCTAATAAAGTACCTAAATAAAACATTCCACATATTTTTTACAATTAAAACAGATAGTCACCTACATTATAAAATACATAAATTAACTTAATTAAACATTAAAAAACTACTTTTCGTCTCAGAGTAAATGATAATATTATGTACGCATTATTGTCAATAAACTAGACATATTTATTTATAAAACAGTCTTAAGAGCGTTATCGGTAATAAGGGGCCGTAAACCCATAAATGTGGTTTTTTGAGGACTGGTTACTCGTTCATCATAATAGCTTACTAAAAATTTATATAACCACTACATTAAACACATCTTTATATTGTGCTTGTACAGAATTATAACTCAATATTATAACTATTTTATTAAAAGGCAAGGGTATTTTGAACTTAAGTTAATGAGATTTTACGAAAACGCTGAGTTTTGAAGTTCAGGTACGAATAAACGATAAGTCGTGGCAGCTCGAAAAAAATTGTAGATGTTAGGAAAATTACTGTTCTTGGGTATGTATAAAATGAAATTCAAGATTTCTTTCTTTTAAAACTAAAAAAAAAAATATTTCCTTAAGATTAATTTGACGAAAATGGCTCCTGTTAAACATTTAATTTTGTGAATAATACTAACCTTGGAATATTTAAAAAAATATCCACTATTTGTTTGACTATTGTAGAAGCAGTAAAAAAAAACCAAATTGAAATACGAATAGTCACCCTCGTAATTAAATTTTATATATTACTATAAATTGAACGGCATAATTGTTCGTAAGCCAGTCGCGCCTTGGCGCTCAACGGAGCAGGGTCACATCGCTCGAGCTCTCCGCTCACAGCGTAAAAGACGACAATACGAACTTGAGCGTATACTGCGACTGATCGGTTTTGATTCGTAAGTATTTATTACTACCTAATTCTTTTAATTACTTTCATGCGATCTCTATAAAGAATAATATAGAATCTTTTTACGTTTTTAGTCGTGACTTTTGCGCGGCGCGGTTTCGCACCTCTACGGCGAGGGCGGAACCGCGGATATTTATTTGTTATGGCCTCGCGGGCCGTGTAGGCTCTTTGTTGAGCGAGTGTGATATTTTCGTCCTCTTCGTCGAGGACGTCGGATGGATGAGATTTTGGAGGGTCTATAGGAAGCCGCCCCAACCACTAGTTGGTTGGGTGTGTCATGGCAGAGTCAAAGTAGCTCTGAGAGCACCGTTTCATAAACTGCTTGATGGTCGGCAGTTCGAGGTCGATGTGGAGATCGACGTTTCGTATGAACCACGGTGCTCCCGTAGCTCGGCGCATGAAATGATTTTGTAGTGTCTGTAGCCTGTGGATCCTGTGTGGCTTTACGCGCGCGAACACCACGCTGGCATAGGTCATGATAGGCCGTATGCAGGTGGTGTAAAGTCGGACTTTGAGAACACACGACAAAACTATAAGGTACTTATAGTTTCAAAAGAGTAAACGAAAAGAGAAGTGAGCCGTCACTCAGGACGCCTGGCAGACGTGAAACATCAAAATTATTTTGAAGTCGTTACCGCAAAGCGTGGCGTTAACGCCGCTTTTAATGCCACGCGACGATCAGGTTCACCCTCGCCTATAGATATTTCACATCAAAAATCCGAACGGAACATTTATGCAGCCTCATCTTCTGAAGATTATCAGCTAACTCAAATTTAATGTTTAATAATTACTAACCATACACAATATAATTTTTTCATAGAGAATCATTTTCTTCTTGTACTAGCAATAAATATGTAGCAAAATGTGGATCAAAATTTAATAACTAATTTCTGTAGTGGGTAGATTTAAATCTCTGACTGGACTTGTTAGACATCTATGGCCATGGCGACTAGGGCCATACTCGACTACTGCACGGCAGCCACGGAGGCAGCGTGCCTCTTGGCCGGAACTCTGCGGTGGGACCTGCAGGCGGAGGTACTCGCCGAGCTTTACCTGCGAGTATCAGAGACGCGAGCCACATATAGCCTCAATCAAGGTGATTGCCGCCCTAGGCGAGTCCGCGGGTTACCGGACCGGGGACTTTAGTGTGTCACCCGCAGAGAGCCTGACCGTGTGACGGCGACCGACGTCCCGGGATAGGGACGTCGATCGGGGTTTTTTTATTTTCTTAAAATTATTACACAATAATGTGATAATTTAAAAAAAATAAGTTGTCGAGTCTCGAACCCGAGACCAGAGTTCCCGCCGGCGAGCACGTTACCACGAGATTACCGCTTGTTGGCGATTCGACTTTGAATTTTTCTAGTACATAAATTACCCATCCAACTTTGACCCTTAAAATCTTTTTAACGAGGGCCCAGTTGATCCTAATATTTGGTAGTTGTGATATCCTCGTGCCCCCTCTACCACCCCACCAAAAATCATGGAAATCCCCGACCCACACGTCTGAGGGTCTCCTTGTAAGTTATACTCTGTGCCTATATTTTACTATTTCCTGTACTTTGCATATTAAAAATACAATTTTAACCGTTTTACTGTTATGAGATTTGGTTTTTAATTAAAAATTTTAAAATTTATCATGTTGATTTTTGAAAATCTACTTCTCCGAAGAATATATTAGAGATTGATTATTATAAGCGCCAAGGCTCAAGACTGGTCATTCTATGAACTCGCGTGTGTGTAGTACATTAGTGTGCGTCGATATCGGACCGTAGCAAAAAACCAAAAATGCGAGAAGTGCCGATTACCGATAACGCTCTTAATTGATCGATTGATCTAATGACTGTCCCTATTTTGGCAAAAAATGATAAATGTTCTAGCAGGAACGCTCCAATGATGACGATAATAGTGACCTAGACCTTGATTGTACTCCTTTTGAATAATTAAAGCAGTCAAAAAACAGTTTTTGTTTGAAATAAATTCAAAAAGATTTTGATTGTATTGATTGTATTTTAATTATAATAGAAAATCACAATTATAATAATAAAGAGTTTTATAGATAAAAAACTACGGACTTTATTGTAAGCGTGACAGCACTAGGGATAACTGTCACAGAGATCATCCTATATTTTATGGACTATAATCGTTGTATTGGGAGGGACTTCACCAATATAATTAACGGATTTCGGAGACAAATTACATCCAGACTCGGATCAATTTATGCATCGCACTGTGTTGCGTGGGATACGAACGGTCGGCAACTTAAACACTACGCCATCGCGCCATCTCTGCAGTCAATTTATTTATATACTAGCAACCCGTCCTCGCTTCGCTTCGGTTGTAGTCGCCTTATCCATGTAATTCCCGTGGGAATACCGGGATAAAATATAGGCTAAGTTACTCCTTATGTAGACAACGACCTGGTAGTAAAATATTATCAAAATCGGTCCAGCCGTTTTGAAGATACCTAAAACAGACACAAATTTTTTAAACCGATTTTTAGGCATAGGTACTTACCTATCGTACAAATAACCGTATCAACATGAAAAAAGTCCATTATTTTGACATTACAAGTAGACACTTCGATTTTATTTATTTGTATAGATACCCAAGTCAGTTTATTATCCGTGTTATGGTATATGTACTAAGAAGGTGACCTTCACCTTCCTTTACCGTAGTCGACGACGATCAAGGACTAAGTAGACGAAAGCTAAGTAAGGAAATCTCTAATATCACTCTATTCTAATCAATCACTATATTCTAACTACAGAATTGGTTATTAAATTTTAACTCATATTTTTGATACTTATTAATTTATTGCCAGTGCAGAAAGAAAATGATTCTATAAAAAACAAATATATTGTTTTTGGTCAGTTATTCATGATCGTGTCGGCTCATATACTTCCTACTGCTGGGTTCGAGCCTCCTCTACGATAGGAGGGAAATTGACCTACTATGCCATACTGGTCAGACTAGTTGACATAGGGTTTTATTTTGAGATTTTACTTTTCATGCATAGATGTTATATGCATATTATATCCTCTTAGTCGTCTTTTACAACACCCATGAGCAAGAAAGGGGGTGGTGAATTGTATTCTCACTCCGTCATCACACGGACAGTTATTAATAAACATTAAATCTATGATAATTATTATATTACGACAAATTATTAATCTGATCAAATATATTAAAAAATGTCATTACATGATGAATATATATAGGTATAACTGTAATGAAACCACTGCGGGTGGTTACAAAGCTTTTGGTTCGTTGTACAAAAGATATCTGAATACAATACCTTCATTAGCAGCTGGCGAGTGCCCGCCGGACTTGTCATCAGCGCGCGGTGAAGCTGAGCCCGATAGGGCTTGTTCCTGCAATTTAATTAAACAGCAATGGTTTTTATAAAAAGTATGGACTTTATAATTAGATGGCTACCTAAGCAATGCATGTGTAATTGTTTAATTCAAAAACTTCGTGGAAGAAAAACATAATTGAACTTTAAGTCTTATTTTTTTAATAAATATTGTGACAAAACTGTGTAAGTCAGTTTCTGCACGTATATCATAATAAAATGGCGAATAAACAATGATAAGCTTTTATTAACAAGCAACATTTTAGAAATATTAAATCTTACGTAATTTCTAAAGCGAATTCATCATTTTAGCTTATACACAACGCACTGTTGGGTCGAGCCTCTTCTACAGCAGAAGGGACGTTAACCGGTATAGTAATACTGCGCTGGTCAAACGTATTGCTATAGGCTTAGAATAATAACGTATAGAAGGTAAGTTCGCGCACAAAAAGTGAAGCATTTCAATTGGAGCCTAATGGAGCTTACGCCGGAACCGTTCCGTAATGTACAAGTCATTGTACTGCACGTACGTATGCAACTCTTAAAAAATAAATAGGTAATTATGACGGTTTGTGCATTCAAATGGTGTCATAACACATTTGAAAAACTGAAAAAGGTTTTTAACATTACTTTTAAAAGTATTTCGACGATTTATATTAATAAAAACAAAATTTGATTTCATAATTTGTATAGTGGTGTGCGTGTGAATGTGTCGAACGTTCGAAGTATTGACACTATCCTTCTATACGTTATTATTCTAAGGCTATAGGGTTCTATTTCAAGTTTTCCTTGTATAGATGTTATATGCATATTCAATCCCTTATTCGTCTTTTACGACATCCACGGGCAAGAGAGGGAGGTGGTGAATTGTTTGCGGACTCCGTCACCACACCGAAAATAAAAATAAAGTGAATAAAACAAATTAAATAAATCTTAACATATAGAAAAAAGAAAGAAAGAAAAGTATTTGTTTTGTGCTACAGAGGAGAAACTTTAGGAACACACAGAAACAAAATCTCGCTAAATTTGTGATATCTCTTGTCATTTATGGCAATATTTTTTCAAACTTATTGAGCATATGTGCCATGATATCCTTTATCGAATACTGTCATAAAAAATATTAAATGTAAGGTACTTGCGACTTTACTAACAGTGCGATTTGTGACATGGAGTTTGAATTAATTATACTGCTTAGTGGAACTTGGAGGCATAACATTAATGAATATACGGTCTCGTTTGTGAAACTTACATTTTTACAAATTTCATTGTTAAGTGACTCTAAAAGTCAAGTCTACCTTTTTTGTGAGCCGGACATTAGTGAATTGTGGCTCGCCAAAACTATTATAGCAACTTCTTTTAAGGCTAACATTCAATCTACAACACGACCCTATTCTAACCTGTTACGGAAAATTGGCAAAGAAGTGCTCTATCAAGCTATTAAATAAGATGAACGGTTTTTAGGCGGCAACGTTAAAACGTCATGTGGTGGTCCTGTGTTATTTTTAATATTTTAGTGTTTTAACGTGGTATATTAAGTAAATCATTTTGGTGCGCTTTTACGTAATGTAACGCGGAGAAATTGCTGGGCTGTAGTGAATATAATATAAAAGTTCTTTATATAAAAGTTCTTTACAATACTTTTCGTTTTCCACGAAAATTCTCAGATGATACAGTTAACAGTGTGGACTGTTGAGGTTTTTTTTTTTTTTTTTTTTATTTCTTATATTTAAGGAGCTTGGTCAAGTTCATTTGACTATGTTGCTCCATTAGATCTTCCACATAATAAACCTTAAAACTAAAACAGATGTTGGGCATAGCATTCAGACCGTATCTCACCTATAGTAAGACACGATCTCAACACTGTGCGCGGCGTCTTATACCAATTTCAACTAATCTATATAGAAGTTTGGCCGCATCAGACAAGGGATATGACAGGATACAATTACAACCTCCGTTTGTAATATCTACACCGCTGTTAACAACTTCATTTCTGAAATCTTCGTTCCGGATACACTCCACCACAATATGTATTATGTCCTCAACTATTCCACATTCCGAACAGAGCGGGGACGGTACCTTTTTCATCAGGAAAGCAAATTTATTGAGTGGAATGTGTCCGGATCTAGTGTTGCCCAAATGCAAGACCAAGACGAGACTTGGACCGGTCTTGGTCTTGGTCTTGCAACATCACACCTGGTCTCGTCTTGGTCTTGGTCTTGCGCACCCGAGTCTGGTCTTGGTCTTGGTCTTGCGCACCCGAGTCTTGGTATTGCAGCAAGAGTCTCGCAAAGTTTTGCAGTTAGAATAACGTAACAGTAATTTATCATGGCAATGAAAAATCCAACTAAATTAATCAAATATCCTATCCTATCTATCCATCTGCTAGCCCATAGTTCACTATTGAATACAATACTTACCACTGGAGAAAATTACTCTTCTATTCCCCTGGTGTTCCATTAGACAGCGTTACTACTCTTATGACAGGACTTTCGACCCTATTTTCTTAAGACGTCACCATACGAGGCAGTTGATACAATAAATTTTATGTCATTTTATAATCAATGCGATATTTTACAATTAATGCGATTGTTTATATTCCCCTTCAAGTTAAGTGGTATGTATCTATTGTATTTCCAGTTTAGTTACTGATACTCTGGATACTTGAAAAAACCTGTTGCTCTATTGCATATATAAATACTTTGGCCGCTGGATCCATGTAGCTCTTAATATACTATTTATTCAAGAACATATAAAACTGATTTAAAATTTTATGGTTTTAATACTTGTAAAATGTATGATATTCGTCGTCATCGTCATAGCTCATAAAAGTGCCACTGCTGGGCTTAAGATTCCTTCCAGTAAGAGGAAAATTGATCTACTATACCACGCTGGTCAGACATGTTGGTACAGGGTTTTCTTTCTAGTTTCACTTCTCTTGCACATATGTTATATACACAGGGTGTATCAGGTTATGGGACAACTGTTCATGTATGTTGTAGTTCAACAGTCATAGATCATAATTAGAATGTATATTACACAAAAACAATATAACGTAAAAGTTATAGTGATTACAAAAATGTGTGTCTAAGAGTTTATGCCTTAAATTTTATGCATTATGTATGTATGTACTACATTATGTATGTACAGACAGGATATATGTAAGCATGTAAAATTTCGACAGTATAAATAGGTATTAGATTTGCGCGAACCTAATGATGACTTTTACGCGGCGCGGTTTTCGACCTCGCCGGCGAGGCCGATACCGCGGAGTTTTATCTGTTATCGCTGCGCGAGCTGTGTAGGTCCTTTCTTGGGCGATCATAATAGCGTCATCTTCTTCTTCAAGAAGATGACGAGGACGTCGAACCGCGGATATTTTTAAGGGGACGTAGTTTACCGCCCCAACCACTAGTGGATTGGGGTGAGTTGTGGCAGAGGCAAAATAGCGCTGGGAGCAACGCTTCATGTACTGCCTGATGGTGATCGTACTCTGTCCCTACATGGACATTTATATAGATTAATTGTAGGCATATTTCTATGTCCAACAGTGAACATCGTTGGGCTAATGAATAAACGGATATATAAATATGTATAATGGGCAAGAGCACTCTCGTGATTACGGTATTTTTGTCCTTAAGCCTTTCCGAAGAGTAATTCTGAAAAGCCAACACCAACATTGGGAATCGATTGGCCAATAAATGGATATCTCAAGACTGATTTGACTTGCCGTGTAGTGACGGAGTAAGAATATAATTCATCACCCCCTATTTTACCCGTGACTGCGAACCCACGACTAAGGGCTATAATATATAACATCGGTGCAAGAGAAGGAAAACTTGACATGTATGACCTGTAACAACACGGCCGATCACCGTGGCGATTCCCCTCCGGCCACGGCCGATTCTCCTCCTGTTATGTAGAAGACACGAGCTCAACCGTATATAAGCTGAAATGGTGATTTGAATTAAATGCAAGACCGCAAGACTCTTGCAGGCCCAGTCTTGGTCTTGCTCAAGTCTTGCAGGGCCAGTCTTGGTCTTGGTCTTGCAAAAATTAAGCGGTCTTGGTCTTGGTCTCGGTCTCGCATTTCTCGCAAGACCAAGACCAAGACCGCAAGACCAAGACTTTTTTGGGCAACACTATCCGGATCGAAGTCTAAGTGCAGTGGTAACATTATTTTTATTAATTTTAGCTTTTTCAAACCACGGTGATTTCCAAGGCTCATTTTGTAAGGTCCTGTACCATATGCCCTTCTCTACTGACCTCCTATCGAAGTGTGTTTTCCATAATTGGTAACAATATTCTTTAACAACATGGATGTAGTCAGTGAAGAAAGGTGGAATACTTGTAGCAACACCATCGCAAGAAGCTTCTTTTGCTAGCCTGTCTGCATTTTCGTTCCCCAACAAACCGATATGGGAAGGAATCCACTGAAGGATTACTTCCTTTGACTGTATTTTCAGCTCGAATATCATTCGGATTATATTGTAGGCGATCGGTGTGCCTCTTAAATAAGAGGTGCACCGAGCCACATGCTGTAGGGCACTCCTTGAGTCAGTTAAAATAACGAAACTATTGTAGTCAGCCATAGTCTTAATATAGGATAGTGCTTCCAAGATAGCTATTAATTCTATGTGCATAATAGATATGTCACCATAGATTTTAATTTTCATAGAACTCTCTGTTTGGGGATCGAAAAACGCAGCGCCTATATATCGATGGTGGGTGTTCACTGTTATATCCTTAGAGCCATCTGTGTATAATTTGTAATGTGACGGATAACGTTTTTGTATTAAAGATGAACAAATCCTTTTAAGTTTATTCCTGTCATATTCTCTTTTAGCTTGTTGTATCCCTTCAATATGATCTTTTATTAGGTTGCTTAAATCGTACCAACTTGCCCAGTAATCTAATGAATACATAGCGAGACAGTCCGCACAATAAAGGTTAATATTTTTAAATTTTACATACATTTGGACTAAAAGCGGTGTCTGTCTGCGCCTCCAGTACCTACGGGTGGTTAGAGAGCTTAAATCACTTACAGCCTCTATTGTTTTATTATTAGCTATTGACATTGATTTTAACCAATATTTTCCAGCGAGAAAGAACCGTCGAACATATAGAGGTTGTAAGCAAAGTTCGCTCTCCATCACATGGATAGGTGTACTTTTAACAAAACCACCGATGATACGTAATGCCTGGTTTTGTAATCTATCTAGTTTGATTAAGTTAGAGTTACAACTGCTGCTGTACAGAAAACTAGCAAAATCTAAACGGCTTCTGATGGTACTTATATAAAGCTTTCTTAAGTGTTTCGGATGTACACCCCATCCGGGACCAGCCAGTACTTTAAGAATATTTAAGGATTTATGGGTTTTTTCATATAACTCGGCAATATGATGTGTCCATCTCAACGAGCGGTCAAGCCACATACCTAAATATTTTACACGGTCTACCTCTTCTAATGGCATATCATTAATAACAATACGAGTACTATCTCTATTGTTACCCTTTCTAAATAAGCACAATTTGCTTTTTGTAGAAGATACACTTAGGCCTATGTTATCTAATAATCTAATTATTATATTCAATGAGTTTTGGATAGAGCATCGCGCTGTTTCT
The DNA here is from genome assembly GCA_032191425.1 of Lymantria dispar. NCBI lineage: Eukaryota > Metazoa > Arthropoda > Insecta > Lepidoptera > Erebidae > Lymantria > Lymantria dispar. The sequence goes on from CM063452.1 coordinate 30,113,185, forward strand.
ATGTTTTTATCTATGGCGTATATGACGAAATCATCGGCATACTGTGAGACAAAAACATTTTGTATTATTTTACAAATATGATGTGTAGCAACATTAAATAATAAGGGAGACAAAGGGTCACCCTGCGCAAGACCTTGTCCGGTAGATCGACAGATGTAATCATGTCCTTGTCTAATCTTTAACTTCCTTAGTTTTAAAAAATTCCACAGATATGTGCCTATCCTTCGCCCAATGCCAGCCTTATCCAAAACCTCAAGTAATGAACTTACATTAATATTATTATAAGCGCTGTCAATATCCAAGAAACACGCTAATGTGACCAAATCTTTAGAGAAACCTGATTGGACCCTTGTTACTAATCTAACTAAGCTATCTATACAGGACTTGGATTTTCTGAAGCCCACCATTTCGTTTGAAAAGATGTTTTTATTCTCAAAATGCCATTCAAGTCTCCTGTTAATAATTGTGTGAAATATTTTACAAACGCGAAACGAAAACACAAAAACATTTATTAAACTAATAGGACGAATGGATGAAACTAGAGAAGGATCACGACCAGGTTTAGCGATTGGGACTATGCAAATCTCGCCACTGCATAGGAATGAAGCCGGTAGAAAGGAACCTATTAAATAGGAATAGTAATATAAGTTTACCATTTTTAGGTAGTCTTTTTATCATAGAGAAGGATATGTTATCGCAGCCTGGTGCCGTGTCTTTAGCTTTAATACCTACCTCCATTTCATGTAAACTGATAGGCGATTCTAATTTTCCGTTAAGGGAATTAAATATAGGTTTAGGTGGAGTTACGTAAGGAGGACACAAACTACATAAAAGATATTCACATTTGTTATCAGCTAAATAAGTGTTTTGAATTTTGTTTCCCTTTAACCATTTCATTCTTCTCCATAGCTCATTGTTAGATGTACTTTCATCAATACAGTTACAGAATTTTTTCCAACTATCTGATTTTGCTCTCCGTATAAGTTTTTGGGACTCACTGATACACCTTTTGAGAGTATTCAAGTTTGTTGGAGTAGGATTTTTCCTAAATATTGAAAGTGCTAATCTTCTTCTAGCAACCGATTGAGATAAAACAGGTGACCAATATGGTTTAGGGGAAAATTTACTAGACGGGTTTAAATTTATTTTAATATTTGGAATATGATTATCTGCGGCTTTATTAACGGAATTTAGAAAATTGTTATATACTGACTGTAGCTCTCCAGAATTATTAAAGTTTGAGAAAACTTCGTTAAGATATTCTTGGTATGCGTTCCAATCGGCGTATTTAAAATTGCGTTTGTTTAGAAAATTAGGACTGTATGAAATAGTAGAAGAAATATTAACTACAAGGTGGTCGCTTCCTAGGGATTCGTTAACTACCCTCCAATTAAAAAGGCATGCAATATCTGAGGTACAGAACGAAATATCGGGGGAACTTTGTTGTAGATTACCTGCCACTAACTTTATACGGGTATGACTACCGTCGTTTAATGAGATCATATTGTAATCAGTTATAGAATCGTAAATTTGACACCCTCTAGTGTCTGATTTATATGACCACGTAAAATGATGTGCATTAAAATCGCCTAAGACTAATGTTTTGTTATTGAAACGTGAAAAAATAATGTCCCAATCTGATTGTTTAGTTCGTACCCATTGTGGGCAGTAAACAGCCACTACGTGTTCAATATTTTTACAATTAAATACCTTAATATATAATATCTGCAAGTCTTCATTAGGATGTACTATATCACACTGCTGGGCTCTAATCGATTTATGTGAAAGGATGCAAATACCTCCATAATTATCTTGTCGGTCGTTTCTAAATATGGTATAATTATTAATTTTAAGACGCGTATTCGGCGCCAACCAGGTTTCACTAATTACAGCTAAATGGATTTTGTTTTGACTTAGTAATTGCTCAAAGGCTAGTAATTTTGGTCTTAAACTTTGTGCGTTCCATTGTATCACAGTAAACAAAACAGCGTTGACATTTTTATTATTAGCCATTATGTGAATTAAAAGTAGCATTATATATATTTTTTAATATTGACAAATCAGAAAAATTTTCTATGACCACAGATACACACCATTCTATAATTATCGTGATAACATTCTTAATATTCTGTGAAAAAGTGTATCTTTTGGAAAAAATTATCTCCTTAATTTTATTCACTAATGATTCAAACGACTTATTACTACCACGAACTTCAGAATTTACTTCGTGCGCGCATTCAGTAGTATTAGGATTCTTATTACTACAGCTATCATTCAACTTGCAGTTAAAATTATTTTTGTGCGTAGTATTCGTACTGCTAATCGTCCTAGTTTCGCAGCGATTGGTACGGCTATCCACTGCCCTCGCAGTCTCAGTCTCAGTATCCATGCGCACGCCGAGTGGTGCGGACCTCTGATTCATTGCTATACTGCACGGCTCCGATGACAGCGAGCTATTATCGTCATAATATGCTATTTGCTCAGAAGAACTACGCTGTTTACGCTTTGTTGGCACTTGTCTATGTTCTCTCGATGCATTCTGGTTTTGAGCGTTTGTTGTTTGTTTGTATTTATTACCCACAGCCGATGCATATGACATAAAATCTGGTGAATAATAATGTTGCTGTGGCGATTTGTTTGACGTATTGCCAATAATGGGGTACTGTTCGACAGGCCGTGGTGAAAAAGGCGGCACATATATTGTCAATGCTCGGCTGTACGTGCAGTTAAATTCTGACATTAATTGTCTGATTTTTTTTTCTTTTATATACGCCGGGCATGATTTTACTAAAGCCATATGATTACCTCTGCAGTTTACACATTTATAGGTTGTAGCTTCGCAGTTTGCGTGATTTTTTCCACATTTAGGACATATTATTTTAAGGGACGGGCATATCTTAATCGTGTGGCCAAAGCGCCAGCATCGCGAGCACTGTGTAACAGGGAAAGCAAATGGCTCCACAGCGACTCTCAGGTTAAATATCTTAATGAAAGCTGGCAGAGAGCTGCCTTTAAAGCATATACGAACAGTTTCGCTCTGTGTCCACCCTGACTCGTAAGCTCTACGATTTAGTCTTTTGACAGATATAATTTCTAAATCATTACATTTTCTAATACATTCAAGCAATTCAGAGTCAGATAAATCTATTTCAATATCTCTTATTATGCCGTAAGATGTATTGACTGTTTTTTTTTTTTTTTTTTTTTTTTTCATGACGCCGCGCCGACAAGCCGGGGAACAAGTCGGTGGAGATGCTCCCGGAACCAAAAATGCCCGTCGAGCACCAGGCCCAAGTACTTCATGTGAGCCTGGATGCTGATGGTGACCGACTTCACGGTGATCGAAGCGCCGGCGGGAGGCCCGGCGGTACGGAGGCCATGGAACAAAAGGGCCTCCGTCTTTTCCAGGGCTACCCTCAACCCCAGCGCTTCGATCCGCCTGACAATCTCCTCGGTGCCGAAAGTTGCCAGGCGTGCCGCCTCCTCTAGCGTCCCACCCCGGGCTGTGACGAGTGTATCGTCGGCGTAGCAAATTACACCCAGCCCGGGTGGGAGGCTTCCTCTCAACGCCCAGTCGTAGCCGATGTTCCACAGGGTCGGACCCAGAACCGACCCCTGTGGGACACCACACGTCATGGGCGTTCGCACAACGTCCCCTACTCGGTCAACGTAGAGGACGCTGCGCCCCTCCAAGTAGTCTGCCACCAGCCGCCTGAGGTACACGGGCACCCCGTGATACCTCAGCCCCTCCCTGATGCAGCTGAATGGCAGACTGTTGAAGGCGTTGGCGATGTCCAGGGACACCGCCAACAGGACTCCTCCGCCGGTGACGGCCTCCGCTACCACGGCCTTCAGGCGCAGCAGGGCCGCGATCGTCGAACGCCCCCTCCGAAAACCAAACTGGGCGTCCGACAAATCGGGCCCGTCCCCGACGAGGTGCCGCTCGATGCGGGCAGCCAACACCCTCTCCAGCAGCTTGCCCGCATCATCGAGCAGCACGATGGGCCTGTAGGCCGAGGCTGACTCGTGAGACCGTCCCGGCTTCGGCAAAGATGTATTGACTTCCCACGTCTTTTGAATTCTCCACTCTTTTTCAATAAAACTTTGACAGGTAATTAATTTTTCAGCATTTATTTGGTCATCGAACCTAACCAAGACTTTATAGGCATTAACATATTTTACACTCTGAATGCCTAATATTTTTGCCGAGTCCAAAAGTCGTGCCAGTGCAATTTTTTTTGGCAGCATCTCTTTACTAGAAATACTTATGTTTATTTTTTCCATTTTCCTTCTTTTTTCTCGTCCAGCTACTATCCAGCCGTCCTCCTGATTTCTCACACGTTCTCGTACATTGTGTAAGTTCTCTTCATTAGTAACATCATTTCCTGTCATCTCTTCTTCATTTATACTATTTTCTTCAAAACCAATATTGTCAATAATTTCATCGTCTTCTTGAAGTACACTTTCACCCATATTGCATACGGTTCAGTATCAATCGGCACGATAACGGCCGGCAGCGCGCGAGCGCGCCGACAGTAACCGGTTTTAATGTAGTAAACAAGTGTTAAAACTAGCTCTTCGCAGTTAATGAAACACGTCTTATGCACTCACAGTGATAGTGAAGACTGACTGTTGAGGTTGATTTTGATTTGACTTACTCATGGACAATGACTAATATAAAGAACTAAAGACCTGATTTCATCAGATAATATCTGAATAAAATTTTAGCTCGATACTGGCAATAATGGCTTGTATTTGTAGCTGATTGCCAATACAAGAAGAACAAATTTAGTTCATCAATTTAACTCTGCTCCTGCTTGCAGTCTTAAGGGAATACGTTTTACTGAAACGAAATTTGTCCTGAATAGGAAAGCACATAATTTTAAATATTCCGCAGAACATTAATAAATATCTCAACTTGTACCTATAAGGCTTGAAGCTCTTTTATAAAGTTTTCATGGAGGTTTTATTTAGAGCTTTTCTTTTTTTTAGTGATTGTATTTTACTTAACGCTTCATGTGTAAAGGCGTGAGATTATACAGAACATATAAAAAAAATAAATAATAGTCATTTGTTTTCACGAAAGCAAATTTCATAATTATAGGGAAAGAGCAAGCGAAATGGTAAAGCGAACTTTCACGTGAGGTGAATTCGGGATGTTAATTAAACACAGCCTCGTTTCAACGTTCATGATTTTCATGGGCTGATTGTTTGAATAGGTAAATTGAACTCTACCGTTTATACGATAGTTCGAATACATAAATTGTTTACCTTTGTTCATAATTTTCTCGGATATTTATACGTTTGACTGCACAAATGGCGCAGTAGTTACGATACTGACCTAGCGTGCCGGGTGCGCCGTCTGCGTCTGGGTGCAATTTGTGCTCGTTAATTATATGTTTGTAATGTCTCGAATACAAGGTTTATTTTTTTAGTGTAGGGTGTATTCTTAAAAAAAATGCGCTACTTACGAGTCTTGTGGTAGATAAAAAGTGGTTCACCCTCCTTATTTGTGCGTGAAGGTCGTGGAAATCATGGTCACTAGGAAAACAAGCAGCAGTACTCTCCTCGTTAGCTTTTATTTCAAAAGCAAATAGTTTCAATTGCCATTCTTTTATAAATTTTTTAACACATAGACGTTAACTTTTCTTCAGGATGTTTGCTTTCATAGTTAAAAAGTAATATAATAAAAAAGAACACAAAATAGTGACGAGGTTTGCCGACCGAAGTGAAAACTTAAAACTGTGAACAAACAGTGGACATTGGACATTCAAATTAAAGACTTACTGGTTTTTACTCTATCGGCATATATATTAGTGGCATTGACATAGCTACAGATATAGTGTTAACATTCCATATCGATATCGGCTGGTAACCTTCTTGTGTATCTCCCACACTTTTGGCCAGAGAGAGGCCTTGGCGAATTTCGTGACCTATACGAAGGTTTTTATATTCATGTTGGGGATGGTTTGACATCCATATAGGAGGTCGATTTAAAATTTCTGTGATAAATACCTCGGTATCAATTACCACCACAAAAACGTCTAATTTTTTTTGTTTTTATCTACCTACTTTTGTTCGTGCCGCTCCCCGCACAGCGCGCCGCTGTAGAAATTCGTTTTCGCTATGAGCGGCGTCTTGTGGCGTGCTTCAAACATTTTCATACTTTTGATTTTACCGCCCGCCGCCCTCCGCTTAGCTGTCGCTCACAGCGGCAAGGTCGTGAACGGACCGTAACAGACTACCTAAATACGTCCACCTCGGCCGCTTCAACTAACCGCTCCTGAGAGTACGTGGCGTGCAAAACGCACCGGTTACCGACGCCGCCCCGCACTCCGCGCCGTGCACCGCTAAGACCGAAGTCGTGACCAGGCCGATAGTATTCAACCTAGATACCGTAAAGGCGTCCGTTAGGGTCTAGCATAGGGTAAGTACTTATATCGAAGCGACTATCATAGGGAACCCCCAAGGGACTACTTTACGGATTTTATCGCGTTTGTACTTGATTTATGATTGCTTGACGTTTCGAACACTTTACAGCATTCATGGCCACGGGCAGACTAAGATGTTTGTCATCAAGTCATCATTATTATAGATATTTATAATTACCTATCTACCCGCTACAGGAAATAGTTATTAAATTTCGACCCACATCTTTTGTAGGTACCTACCTACAAATTTATTGCCAGTAGGTACAAGAAGAAAATGATTATATATGAAAAAAATATAACCGTTATGATTAGTAATTCATCATCATCATTTCAGCTCATATACGTCCCACTGTTAGGCTCGAGCCTCCTCCACAATAGGAGGGAAATTAACCTTACTGCCGCCGTATACCATGCTGGTCAGACAGGTTGGTAGGTATATGCGCATTATATCCCTTAGTCGTCTTTTACGACGTCCACATGCAAGATAGAGAGTGGCGATTTGTATTTTTACTCTGTCACCACGCAGTTAGGATTAGTAATTATTAAAATTTAAATTTGCAGTAATTGTTGTGACAATTTGTTAATTTAAACCTAACAAATCTAATATACTACCACTGGATAGGAACGCGGCCACACCGAGAAAGATTCAGCAAGAAATTTCAAACTACAACTCAAAAAAAGGTGTTTTACTTTCTAGTTTGCCACCAACGGCAATAAAAATACCTTAAATGAATTTACTCCCCATCCAAACCTGCCCATGGAAGTTTTCACTTTAAAAATAAGTACTTACCTATTGTTAATAAACACCAACGGAGCTGGGTCGGATGTAGATATCTGTGTCTTACTACTGAATTATAAGCTGCCTACATTTTTATTTAACTAAGATGATATCCTTTTTTTAATCTGGTTACACGAAGCCCAATTAGTCAGGGCTACGAAAGCCAGATAATCGACCTCATAGTCTGCTTTATTAACATTTACCGCCAATTATGCTGGCCACTGGGATCGATTTCTTACCTTTGGTAGCACGTCCGGCAAGTTACCCTTTCGGAGATCTCTCTATACGGTGATTTACTATAGTCAATTTTCTTTTTCAGAATGTCGAGATTAATAAAAATTCGAAGCAGAAAATCGAAATGCTGATTTGTCTAGCACAGAAATGATAGCAAAACATTTATTAATAGCAAAGGAATTCGAAAATTCTATATTTTTATTGTATCACGATACACAGTCATAGTCAGTCAAAGTTCATATGTGGGTTTGATAACAAAACAAGGTACTAAAACAATTCCGCTATTGTGGACAGTACCGAAATGCCTCGGGCTTCTTTTTTTAAAACCAAGACTTGTTTGTTAAGGACCAGAATTGCCTGAAGGCATCATATCTTGTTTGAGGCGGAATATTTTACCGAAAAAAATATTTAAACCTCCTGCCGGATGTGTAGTGAATTCGAAAAGCAATAGATTTCCTCAGTATGGTCACACTTCTAACAATTTTCTGCAGTCATAAATGGGTTGGCTCGTTTGAAGTACCTAGTAACACACTCGAACAAGGGCGAATCCAGCTTTTAGGTCATGGGGTTCATAGTCATGCCAAGCTCCCATTCGATTACACCTCATTGCGCCTGAAAAGCCGTTTGGTTATCGCAATTCTCCAAAAGAGCATCATTATCATATTATCATCATCACCCTGCCCTTATCCTTGGGATTGACTCTATATGTGCGTAACTTCCATAGTAGATATTGCACAAGTAATTAGCTATAGTTTTATGACCAGCCGTGGGCCGGCCGGTTGACGAGGTGGTGTCAAATTTAACTGCTCCTGGTCTACGCAAAGGGTTGGTGTATTCTTGATATTTGGTGTAAACCTCGTCTTAAAAAATGGACGGCGATTCTGAAGGAGAAACGGACGCACCCTCGGCTGTCGAATGTCGACACGAGGGAAAGGGACATAACCCCCACGGGGAGGAAGCGCCATTATATGAAGACTTGTCACTCTGGACGGAAGGATTTGGGTTCGGATACAGAGATCGAACCTGTATTTAAAGTGAATACCTCGCGTCGAGGTAAGGCAGTGCCACAATTTGGGACTCACACGTGTTCAGGTGCACTCACACAGTTGGACCTGAGCACGTGTAGAGACACCAAGGCCTATGAAGTTGAATATGAGCGTGTGCTTCAAAGTCGTGCCTTCCACACTTTTCTGAGAGAGTAAATGTTGTCTATTCTTCTGGTGATCTCTAAACCAGTTTTGTATCTTACGATTTCTGCGAGAAATTTAAAGGTTTGCTATTTTTTAAACATAGTCATATAGCGTTATATATATTTTTCGGAAAATCAAATAGTCATTTCAATTGATGAAATTTCATACGTTCATATTATCAACAGTGTGATGACGGAGTAAGAATACCATACTGGTGACTACCTTTCTTTTCTCTGGTTGATCGTAAAAGGTGACTAAAGGGCGTAAGCAGATAAAGTCAATGCAGGAGAAGGAAAATTCGAAATAAAATCCTATAACAACGCGCGATCAGCACAATATAGTGAGTCAATTCCTTTCCACTACGAAATGGGCTCGAGTTCTGAATCGTGAGGTAGCTATATGAACTAATATGTTAATCTTCGTAGTTGATGTCAATATCTCAGATGATTCACTAAGCGGTTGATTTAGTGTAGCATCTTTACATGTATTGTTTTAAGAACCTTTTTTGTATGCTATCTCCTTTGTACGTCCATTTTGACCTCGTTCATGCCTTGATGTATTATTTCTTAAGGAAACATTTCCACGTTCGCTTCACCTCACGTTTGTTGTATTATATACATTTTTAATAATAAAGCCTAAGGCTTAAGCGGATACTAACTTGGTAACTATTTATGTAGCAAGGCATATTCTATGTAGGTACCTTACTTCGCTGTTTGTTGTTCTTCTATGCATATTTTATGCAAGGTTATGTTAATATTACGCAGTTCGGTTCTTACTGATACAATTTTGACAAGTTTCGGCTAAACTAAGATACTGATTAACAGGTTAAAACAAGTAAGTTTTAAGATTAGAATTGAATCTGGTAGCTTTTGATTCCTTGTGGTGACGGAGTAGCAATACAAGTCACCGCCCTTACCTGAGGGTATCGTAAAAGGCGACTAAGACTTTAAATATGCATTAGATAAAATAAAATTTCCCGTGTGGTGAAGAAATAGTTATATAATTCACCACCCCCTTCCTTCCCTGTGGATGTCGCAAAGTGCATATAACATCTTTGCAAGAGAAAGATAAATTGAAATGAAACCCTATATCAACACGTTTGACCAGCATGGCATAGTAGATCAATTTACTTTCTGTTGTGGAGGAGACTCGAGCCCAACATTAGAACGCGTATTAACTGAAAGGATCATAAATGAAATGAAGCTTCGGGTTCGGGTGTTTTATACGGGTTATATTTTGCTAATTCCCTTGTCATCGTAGTGAATTAAATTAGTTAGTTAATTAATAGTGGTTTGTATACATCATCGTATTTAGATTCATTATCATAATTGTCGTTCATTACTGGATTTAGGCCTCCTCAGAGACTGCATTAATTGATTTGAGGGGATAGTGTCGTTATTGCCACGCTTAGCAGGTGGCTATCATAGTAAATGATACACGTTTCCTAATAGAGAGCTGCTATCTAATCTCCTAGAGAGCGCATTAGCCGATTTTCACGATTCCCAGGGGTGAGCAAGGGTCGCCATACGGCGAATTTTATTGATTACTTTCCAACAATTGTATATAAACAAAAACTTTATTTACTAAATAAATGACTTCAGAGCAAAGTATAATTATTCGATACCCAGGTCTATCAATAAGGATTTAATACCTTGCTTGTAAATCTACACTAATATTATAAAGAGGAAAAATTTGTATTTTTGTGTGTGTATGTTTGTAATATAAACTAAAATAAACTCTAAAACTACTGTGCCGATTTCAAAAATTCCTTCACCAATGGTAAGCTACAATATCAGGAAGTAACATAAGCTATATTTTATCCTATTTATTTTATGGCAACTACGCGGGTAAGGCAACTGAAGCGAAGCGAGGGCGGGCTGTTATGTAGTTGTAGTATAAATAAGAATCGCAAGGTCCATCATAAATTTTGTTAAAATTTGGATTACGGAAATTATGTTCTAATAATACTATCTAGAATAGTTACGTTTTCGTATTTGCCGAGACTGGTGTAACAATCCGAATAGTGGGTATGGCAAAATCCAAAACCAGTCTGGGTTTTAATCAGGTTAGAGTCCCATGGCCTGCTGCCTCTTAGGAAAAGTGAGTTATAATAGTTTATACCAACAAATCCTAAAGTTTAGATAAACCTATATAACCCTAATATAAATAATCATCATAAACGTCCTATTGCTGGGCTCAAGCCGCCTTCCCAATAGGGAAATTGAACTAATATATCATGCTGGTCAGACATGTTGGTATCTGGTTTTAAGTCGAGTTTACCGCCTTTTGCATAAATGTTATATGCATATTATATCCCTTTGCGGTGATAGAGTAAGAATACAATGCACCGCTCCGACAATCTTGCCCGTGGATGTCGTAAAAGACTACTAAGGGATATAATACGTATATAACATATCTGTAAGAGAAGAAAAAGTCGAAATAAAACCCTATACCAACTTGTCTGACCAGTATGGTATAGTAAGGTCAATTTCCCTCCTATTGTGGAGGAGGCTCGAGCCCAACAGTGGGACGTATATGAGCTGAAATGATGATGATGATAATGATGACTGGAACTGGGCATTAGTATTATAAACCTCGCCGACTAAATATGAATAGTACAGGTATCATCATCATCATCTCAGCCCATATACGTCGCACTGTTAGGCTCAAGCCAGGCGTAGGCCTGAGTAGTGTTGCCTTCCATACTGGTGTAGACCAGTATGGCAGGGAAATTGATCGACTATACCATGCTGGTCAGACGTATCATAAACTATTATCGAAATGCTCAAACGTTGCGGACGCTATCGTAGTTTGAATCTCATCGGTGAATATATATAGGGAGTATGTGCTCACAGACAGGATGTAGAGTTTCCGTAGTCTCTAATCTAATTACTTGTTAACTATTCACGTATGATACGGTCGGGAATATACATTAACGATTCAATACACCGCACTTATGGCCTAGTGGTTAACTGGCCTACCGCGTCAGGTGTCGCGCCGACGATTCTCAAGCAGAACAAGGCTTTGTGCGATCAACAAACTGTTGTACTAAGTAATTTGTCTCCGTTAATTATGTGTCTGTAAAGTCTGCCGCAATACCAAGATTACATCCTTTGTTAAAAAAAAAAGGTAATATTATGTTAAAGAAGTGACATAACTACTTTAGTGCTTATATCATTATTTTATATCTAGTTCAGATGTGTTGTGACGGAGTAGAAATACAATTCAACACCCATATATCTAGTATTATCTAGATTTAAAACATCTTGCTAATGAGGCGCTATATAATGAGAAAAAGGCATTCTTTACGAAATACATTAATAGCAACATTAGGAATCCCAAGGTACTTTGGCGTAATCTTAAAAGCCATCTGCTTAGCGATGGTAGGACTAATGATCAGCTGGGTTCACAATTTCAAGATCCTGATCAAATAAATACTTCATTCCTATCCGTTCCAGGAAGCGCAAATGTTGACATTTCTCAGTTAACTTTCTATGAATTTCATCGTTGGGGCCCAGCACGTTTTACGCTGAAGCCAACTGATCAAGCAACTGTTGCCAAAATCATCGGGAATATATCCACAAACGCTCAGGGCGCTGACGGTATATCGAAGGACATGGTAATACTTACCCTATCACATTCCTTACCAGCAATTACAGACATTATAAATACGTCTATATATACAAAAGCGTTTCCAGACCTGTGGCGGAAGGCTATTGTACGACCACTGCCGAAGAACGATAATCCTCAAGGCTTTAGGGATCTCCGACCTGTAAGTATTCTGCCCTGCTTATCTAAGGTCCTCGAAAAAGTTGTCTACCTACAGGTAACGGCTTATCTTGAGGAAAATAACATATTACCCGAGTTTCAATCAGGCTTTCGTAAAGGACGGAGTACAGCTGCAGCCTTATCGGACGTCGTTGGCAATATTCTGGAGGCAAGAGATCGAGGGAAAGGGTCCATATTGACACTACTCGACTACTCCCGCGCATTTGATGCCGCAAATATACCTTTAACGCTTTCTAAACTATCTTTTTATGGGTTTGATCCAGATACAATAAGATGGTTTGATAGCTATTTGACAAACAGGTCTCAACAGGTTCAATTGCGTGGTGAAAGTGGTGCAATGGTATTTTCCTCCTTCCGTCCTGTCACCAGGGGCTTCCCGCAAGGATCGCTCCTCGGCCCGCTTTTGTATATATTATACAGTGCAGATGTGATTCAATGTCTGGGTGAATTTAAGTATCACATATATGCTGATGACACCCAATTGTACTATTCAATAAAAAAAATAGGTTATTGTTTTGTCTTTTTTCATGCTCACACGGTTATTTGCACGACACCTATGCCTAAAATAGTAATTAAAAAATTTTTGTCTGTCTGTCTGTTTGTTCCGGGTAATCTTCAAAACGGCTGGACCGATTTCAAAAATTCTTTCACCAATGGAAAGCTATAATATCAGGGCGTAAACTAGGCTATATTTTATCCCGGTATTCCCACGGGAATGGGAACTACGCGGGTAAAACGACTATAACCTATAACCGAAGCAAAGCGAGGGCGGGTTGCTAGTTATAATATATATTTGATTGAATTAGGCGATACATGGCGGCAATGCCTTACTATTTTAATATGGAAGGAAGGGAGACCCACCACTTTCCCACGGTTAATCAATATACCGCACACCATAATGGAATGGTAGGAATATGGGATGGGATGAAGGTGGAATAGGATATAAGGGAATTTTACTCTCACGTGATGTGAGCTCCTTCCAGAGCGTCAATTTGCAATTTTCCGCAGAACTTTAAATATTTATTCGATACGCGTTTCGCCTCTACACTAGGCATCCTCATATTATAATATACATTAGAATTATTTCTGATGCTATGGTATCGAGGCTACGAATACTACTAAACCTTACAATCCTCATGGGTCTTGTAAAAGACGACTAAGAGCTTTACTACAACCTGGGTCAACTCCAACTGATGACGTCAAATTATTCTTCTCCTTATCTAAATAATTTTTTTTTTATTTCAAATGGTGGCAAACGAGCAAACAGTACACCTAATGGCAAGTGTGGCTGCCGCTTATGGACCTTTGCTAGGCCGCTGCCTACTGTGAAGAAAGTGAAGGGACTGTGAATGCGCGCAATGAGGTTCGGTGAAACTAAAGGCAGACGCAACCATCCTTAGTTGGGCTGCCGGCTCTCTCGCTCATCGAACGAAGCGTAGTAACAAATTGCTACTACTCAGACGTCGATTTTCTGCGAGAGTATGGTACTACCCTGGACGGACCGGCCCGCGACTGTAAACAGACAACTGACGACAGTGTGGTCCTACCACAACCAAAAGTTACATTGCAAAAGTTATTATTTTTTGCTTGCCAGTTTGGTTTTGTCTTCCAAATGACTCCCAAACTAGACTTTGCTTGATATTTCGATTTTTGATGCCGAGGATCCCAATACTACCGGATATTTGAAGAATTACTCCTTGGAACTAAGCCCCCATAATAAACGGGTACTTCTTTGCAGTGGGTGCGCAATGCTGTATTTTTATGGGCCATTAAAGTATTGGCGGTGACATGAAAGTAGCAAAACGTAAAAGAAAACGGCTGACATGGCTTTACCGATCGTATCGCTATTGATATAATTAATAACGGCTATCAATTATCTTGGTATAAACAACTGATAATTTTATTAAGCGACGTTGCCAACTTACAGTATCACAACAATGTTGGTTGTTGAACGATCACTAATAAATCGAATAACCAAAATAATTTACCAACTCTCTCTTTCTACGTGATTCCTGATGTGAAAAACTGAGTGGGAGCGGTTATTGGTTTGCGGCTTTATTACAAAAAACATTTCGTGAATATTGATATAAACTAAAGACGCTTTTATTTCTATTGAACTAAGACTCAACCGTAAGAAACATTGGTAAATCAAGCTAAAATGGAAAGTGCTTTAGTTTCTCGTCGCTGTCGTATCCTACGAAAACTGTTAATTTTAAAATTTAGTTTGACCTATGAAAGGAGATAATGGTTAAAAAGTAAATAGAAATCGCGATTACTTTACGCGTATTCATCAATCCGTCTGATCGTCGTGGTAGATCAATTTTCCACCCACTGGAAGGCTCTGAGGCTTGCGCCCAGCAAAATTCAAATCATTCTTTATATATAAACCCCGATAAAGAGTAACAATATGTAAGTACTCCAACTTACATATTGTTATTTTTTTATATATTCCCTTAAATTTACCACCGGATCGGTACGCGACCGTCCTGAGAAGATCCGGCACTCAGCAGGATTGTCTATTTTTTATTTATTTGCTAATTTTATTTAAATTTAGTCTGTGTCCATAAAATATTATGCTTTCATTTTTTTACCTACTCTTTGCCTCGTAAAATATCAGCAGCAGTTAAAACCTTTGAAACTAATTAAGTCCAGTGTATGTATATGTCGCAGCGTCACTATCTCTGGCGCCATATCTTAATAGTTTTTAAGAATCAATCGATTACGGAAACGTCAAGTATTATACTTGGGTGTTTTTGATACAACATTGGCAATGATTTTTGATGTTTGTCGTTTGAACGTTAACGTTTGAAATAATTCCGAGCTTTTTTTATTGAGAGCGGTCCGTTGAATACTCAGTTGAGTGCGAAACACGAGAGCGATTGGTCGTTGTTGCTGCCGTGTTGTATCAAATTCACCGCGTTTCGCTAACTTGTAAGTTAGCTGTCGGTATCCGTATAATTAGTGGTTATGATAGAAAATTATTAACGCTAATTGTTGAATACAGTTTAAAAGTAGCCATCCGAAGTATTATTTTATCCCCTCGCGATGTGTGACCGACCTGATAGTGATGCAGCACGGCGCCCCCCACCCTTGATATATATATTTAATTTGACTATATATTTTTTAAGTCAAAACGGGATATTTGAGTATCTATCCAGTTATTTTAGGTGTCAGAAAGACCTTATTAAACTAATATCCCTTATCTGAGGCAGGCTTCTGCTCAAAAACGATACGCATATGGGTTCAGAAAACCAAGGTAACAATAAAATGATTTATAAATATAATTCATTTTAGAATAAGTCTTTTCCTCACAAGTTTTCTTTAGTTGCTTTTATAGAAAAAAAAATGGCGAAATATTCTCTTATGTCGGTATTTTTCTTTTCTATTAAAACAAGAATTCGTGAGGGTATCATCTTCATATTAAATGTCAAGGATCCTTCACATGTGTTTGTATGATATTCCCTATTGTATTGTAGGTAGGATTTCATTCGCTTTATTTTACCATCTTCATTCTAAATGGACCAAAATTGATATTTGAGAATCATGTTTATATAATAATAATAAATAATAGGTATAATATAAATATTATTTTGTTTGCTTTGTTTATGTCCAAAGTTTTTGTCGTCTGGTCCACATAAGTACACGTAATTAACTTAAGTAAGCTTTTATCCAGCACTGCGTCAAAACCGTAAGACTTTATATATTTTGTTTTTTTTTTTTTGCGGTCGAATTTTTTGCTGTGAAACTTCCAGGAGAGACGGTACTCAAAAGAATATCTCACCGGGCTGAACTTGGTACCGGTAGTCGGCCCAATGGCAAAGGTGAGAGAATATGGTAGGATATGGGGCCGTGCGTCGCCCTTTCGTCACCCCGGACGCAAGGAGAGGCGTGTTTGTTGATCATAGACCGCCCAAAAAAAAAGGCCCGCTGTGCCCACACTTAATTTTGTGGCTATTGAATGATATTGAGCCATCGCGCTTGCTGTCAGCTAAAGGAATAATTTAGCAGAATTATTTATATACAACAATATACGTTCCATTGGGCTCGCTGGTCAGACGTATTGACATAAGGTTTTTTCTTACTCCATTAACCTCAAGGGTAAATTTCTGCCTTCTTGGTTGTGGTGAAAGAATACAATTGACCGTAGATGTCGTAAAGACGACTAAGAGATACAACATCAATGCAAGAGCAAGAAGGCAAAATTTTACAGGGTTTTGCCCTTAGTTATTCTTTAGACAGAGAGCTACCTGGTAGAAAATATTATCAAAATTGATTCAGCCGCTTTGATTACCCGGAATAAGATAGACAAAAAATGTTTAAACAGGTTTTTAATCATAAGTGTCATGTAAATAACCGTGGGACCATGAAGAAACCTATTATTTTGTCATTATAAATATACACTTCGATTTTATCTATTTGAATAGATAAAATTCGTTTATAAAAAAAAAACCGGCTACGTACGAGTTGGAGTCGTGCACGTAGGGTTCCGTACCATTATCTATAAAATCGCGTTTGTTGTATCGGAACCCCCTTAAATATTTGTTTTTAGTATTTGTTGTTATAGTGGCAACAGAAATACATAATTTGTAAAAATTTCAACTGTCTAGCTATCGTGATTCTTGAGATACAGCCTGGTGACAGACAGCAAAGTCTTAGTAATAGGGTCCCGTTTTTTACCCTTTGGGTACAGCACCCTAAAAAGAAAACTAATAACTAATTTTTAAAATATATATACATAGGTACTAGCATTTATAATTAATATATCTATTAGGATTATAAATAGAACTCGGTGTATATATGTATAAAATACACGTACATATATACAAAAATTGTCAGTGCCTATTTCTAATCAAATATACTTCTGGTTATATCCCTGGCTTTGTAACTTTTGTCATTTCGCTGTAAGCTATATACGATTGAAGATTCTTTGCATTTCGTTTATTGCCTTGTTGTTTACCGTTTTATCAGTGAAAGCCAAAATCTCTGATGGATTTATGTGCTCCTAGTACTTTCGCAGTTTTAGAATTAATGGAAAAAATTAGAAGTGAAAGTTTGGTTATATTTTGCGTTAGATCATTCATTCTTATTATATTTATGTTTATTCAGAGTTCGTTATCACAGTTCTGTTCCACCTCCCTACCGCCATCATGAAGCTCTTGAATCCATTCCACGGTTTTGTTCTATCATCAATCAGACTTGCCAGCTACACACACACTTCGACTAAAGCGGCTGGTGCGACGTTAAGTTCAGTCCTACACGACCCCATAATACCCATGACCGCCAATTAAATGGGCTAACAGAAACATTTGGTCTTCACTCACTCTGGTGTAAGATTTTATATCCATGTTAAGACGAGTGAGAAAGTAATAGGGAAGTTAAATAATACGCACGTGTTGGAAATCCAAGTTAGCAGTAGCTGTGAGCAAATCCAGTATTGCGGAGAAGGATCCTCTTGCAGCTCGCCTGAAGCCTTCTGGAGGACCATCTGCAGCTCCCCCGGCGACGCTCACCGGTGATTGAGACCACTGCAATAAACAAATATATATATACTATTCGTCTTCAACGTATATTTATCCGTGCGGTGACGGAGTAAGAATACGATTTATCACCCCATGTCTTGCCCGTGGGTGTCGTAAAAGACGACTAAGGGATGTAATATAACATCTAAGGGAGAACATCAATTCGTAAAAATGAAAACCCGGAATAAAACCATATGCCAAAAGGTCAGCCAGGCGTGGTATCATCATAATCATCAGCTCATATATGTCCCACTGCTCGAGCCTCATCCACAACGGGAGGGAAACCGACCTAACTATATCATGCTGACCAAACAAGTTGGTATAGATTTTTATTTCGAGTTTTCCTTATCTTGCATAGATGTTATATGCGTATTATATCCCTTAGTTATCTTGTGCGATAGCCACGGCAACATAGGGAGTGATGAATTGTATTCTTATTCAGTCACTACAGCGTAGTCAAATTCTCTTTAATAAAAGATGCTCTAGCCGAAAAGTGCCTATCCTAATGCTGGGCTCAAAAAAATTGGCCAAATGGGTTAACATAGGAATTTATAATCTTCGTTTAAATGACTGCAAGATTTGAACGGGTTCACGGGATTGGTTTATTTTGTTGTTATTTCATTATCTTTAACACGTTAAACGCCGGCCTGATTTTTCGAATTCAAATTCAAATCATTTATTATGCATAAACCCCGAGAGGGCACTTATATATTGACAGGTTTACAATTTCCAAAGAAAATATACTACCACTGAATCGGAACGCGACCGCTACTGAGACGATTCGCCAAGAAACTCAGCAGGCTTGTCTATAATTTTCATTTTTTTTTCTTCTTACTAGATATAAATTGTATATAACATTTCGGTTTTTCCATATAGGCCATGGGGGACACCATGTAGCCGACATACAGTTGTTCCGTTGAGGTCGTCGCGGGAACCATATGACCGCCAACCAGGGCCGACTTTAAGCAAAATAATGTCACAAGTTACTTTTCTTCGTTGTTTACTAAGTGATTCACCACATTTTAAAGCCTCCTAAAGCAATAAAATATTATCTTCAAAATTTTAGAAACGAGCGATTTTATGCTCCATTTATTCGATAAGTGAGGCTCATATGGTGACCCCCAAGGCACTCAACGTGTTAAAAAAGGGTACACAAAAATTCCACAGCAGAGTACGTATACGTATCTACTAAAGGTAACGATGGAATATCGATAAAACTTCTTTACGAGCGAAAAATGACAATCAAATTGTCACTTGTGTTATCGTCTTTATAATTTTTCTACAGATGGAGCACGTCGCCCGTAAAGACAGTAATGGTCATAATCATCACAACCACAGTTCATATACATCCCACTGCTGGGCTCGAGCCGCCTTCACACTGGTCAGACGGGTTGGTATAAGATTTAATGTCGAGTTTTCCTAGTCTTACAATGCTGTTTTATACATATCATTTCTCTTAGTCGTCCTTTACGACACCCACGGGTAAGAGAGGGGTGGTGTATTGTATTTTTACTCTGTTACGGATAAGAATATGAGGCAGAAAACAATACAAGTGATATTTTAAATAAAACTACGCCTGGAAATCATAAGTCAAATACAAACGCTATAAAATCCGTAGTTTTATTTAAAACTAGCAACCCGCCCTTGCTTCGCTTCGGTTTTAGTCGTTTTACCCGCGTAGTGCCCGTTCCCGTGGGAATACCGGGATAAAATATAGCCTAGTTTACGCCCTGATATTATAGCTTTTCATTGGTGTAAGAATTTTTGAAATTGGTCCAGCCGTTTTGAAGATTACCCGGAACAAACAGACAGACAGACAAAAGTTTTTTAATCTGTATTTTAGGCATAGGTGTCGTACAAATAACCGTATGAGCATGAAAAAAGCTTATTATTTTCACATTACAAACAGACACTCCAATTTTATTTATTGGTATAGATGTGTAATACTCGCGTAAACATCAGAATTCATTAAATACGAGTGATAATTTGATTCTCAGACATCAGCCGTTGGAATAAATTTCCAATAGCTGTTAATTTGAATCCCACGTGCGGCCATCATTTGTCACTCGTAAACAAGTTTGTATAAGTAAGCTAGCATGTTAAATGCCATCGTCATCATCATTTCAGTTCATACCTACATGTCTCACTATTGGACTTAAGCCTTCTACATAATAGGATTTGAATAAAATTGACAACTAAATTGACCTACTATACCACGCTGATCAGTGAGCCTACTCTTGAAATTAATTGTAATTTCGAATCCGTTCGAAATTCGATTCCAATCTCACCAAACTTATATTTGGTACTCTTGAACAAAATCGAGAATGAATTTTTCGCGTACGTCGTTGTTATTTTCACCAAATGTGCCATGTTTTCTTACTTTAAATTAATAACGTTATCGAACTCAATCACCATAAAGACGCTTTCTTGATATTGTTCAACATTAACGATTTTACACTACGTCAAAATCACGTCGGGAGTAGCAAATATTTGACTTAATCAACGAGAGTCGAATTCATTTAGTTTAGAAACGTTCCACCGAATTTGATTCCATTCGGGCGCTAGTGTCGCTTTCAAGAGTACCAAATTTGCTCAAATTTGAGCTGCGATTGGATTTAGGATTGGAATCGAGATTCAAGAGTAGGCACACTGATGTGTTGGTAGGATTTCATTACGAGTTTTCCTTGCCGTGCATAGATGTTATTTGCACATTTAATCCTTTAGTCTTTAGGTGAATTGTATTCTTATTCCATCCATCCATCCATCCATCAGCCTACAGACGTTCACTGCTGGACATAGGCCTCCCCACGAGAATGCCACTCGGAACGGTCCTGCGCCACCTGCATTCAACGGTTCCCTGCGACCTTGAGAATGTCGTCAGTCCACCTAGTGGGGGGTCGTCCCACGCTGCGCCGTCCGACTCGTGGTCGCCACTCAAGAACCTTTCTTCCTCAACAATTATCGGTTCGACGAGCGATGTGGTCTGCCCATTGCCATTTCAACGTGCTAATTCTGCGGGCTATGTCGGTTACACCCGTTCTTCTACAGATTTCCGTGTATTATGTATTCTTATTCCATTACCACACGGAAAATAACGCCATCACCACAATTAAAATGTAATGATCTCAGAAATTTAAATTAAGTATAGTTTTGTTTGAATATGCCCACCATTTTGTTGTAGTGAGATTTCTTACTTAGCTAACTGTAGTTATTATGTTTACCTACTCTCACGAACTTACACCGCTTGACAAAGTTTTACATTATAAATGTATAATGAAATCCTGAACTAACATTTCTGTTGTTTATGCCGCATATAAGCCAAGCTTCTTATTATTTTATGAACTTTCTAAACTATTATAATTAATAATAAGCTGGGTCATATATTTTTATATACAAAATTGCATTTTTATATACTGAACTTGAACTGCAAGGATTATCCTTAGTGCGGTTTTGTCTTACAAATAAAAATCGATTGACCATCGGTTCGGCCCAATGGCGAGTGAAAGGAATACGATATGGGCTATGGGGTCGCCGCCCTTCCCGTCAACCCGGAAGGGACAAAAATAATAATAAAAAGATATCATTAAAATAAAAAATATTACTAATTGGCAATACATGATAATTTATTTGACAACTATTTGTGTGCCGATGGAGTAAGAACTCATTACTCCCTATCTTGCCTATGGGTGTCGTATGAGACGACCGAGAGATATAATAGGAATATAATATCTATGCTAGAAAGGAGAATTTAAAATGAAATCCTATGCCATCACGATTAGCGTGGCATAGTAGGTCAACTTCCCTCCTATTATGGAGGAGGCTTAATCCCAGCCGTGGGAAGTAGGTATACGAGCCGAAATGATAAATCACTACAAACTTTATAATTACGTTATAAAATTGAAACTAGATATTTGTTGGTGAAATTTCTCTAGGGAATGGCTTTGACAAGTCATAAATAGTTTCCACAATCAAATAACAATGACATCTGGTCTCAGACGGCATTCATAATTGAAAACCCTTATCCCCGGTATCGACATTAATTATCGTAGGCATTCAGCTGAAACTCTGTATTAATAAATGTCACAGAAATATAAACTACTTGAGTTTTCTTAACTCTTCTCAATTCTAAATTATTTTAATATTAAGATCTTACTTTCATCTGCCTCCTTGGTAGTAAAGTCGTTTTATTTACACAAAGGACGGATCATTGTACGTGAAACGAGCTGCTTGTCAAAGTGTCGCTCGAGGCAAAATTAAATACATTATGCCTAAAGATATTTTATTGAAGGTTCTACTGTCTTGTAATTGGTTTATTTGACTTGTTTTACGAGCTCCTTGTTAGTTAATTTTTAGCTAGCAGTGAAATAAAATATATAAAATTAACTACAAAATATTCAAAATTAACTACTATATATACATAAATAACTTACACAGATACACCGATACAAACACATTCATATACAAGTTTAGTTTTGATAATTATTTTTAAGGTAACTTTAAATAATTATTTACCAGGTGTTGGCAGAATACCAGCGCTATTTCCTTAAAGAGAAGAAGCACGAGTTAAGCCAGTAGCCAATTTTGTTCCTTGTTAAAATTATTTAATGGAAATAGTTCTTCTATTTAGTTATGATTGTGTTCTTTTTTTATTAAATTTAACGACAACAGAATAAATGTTTTTCATTTTTTGCTGTGACTCTTTAGTTGATATTTCATCATGGGAATTTTCCTGCTAAGAGATATGTATTTGAGACTATTTTCTGTGCGATGGAGTAAAAATACAATTCACCACACCTAATTCACTAACCCTATACCTACTCGTCTTACTAGCGTGGTATATATAATAGGTCAATTATTCTTCTATTGTGTAGGAGGCCCGGGCTCAACGGTGGCACATATGTGAAATGAATAATGAATTTAAAACTTTTAATAACATTTCACAATTTTCACTTTTAATAACATTACACAAATCACTCCCTATCTTACCCATTGATGTCGTACAAGACGACTAATGGATGTAATATGCACAAAAGATCTGTGCAAGAGAAGAAAAACTCGAAATGAAACCCTATACCAACATGTCTGACCAGCATGGTATAGTAGGTCAAATTCCCTCCCAATTGTGGAGGAGGCCCGAGCCCAACAGTAGGACATACGTGGACTGCGATGATTATGATGATGATGATAAATATTTCAATTTCATCATCGCTATCTCAGCAATGAAAGATATATATCTCCCTGCTGGACTCAAGTCTCTTCAACAATAGAAGAGAAATTTACCTATTATACCACCCTAGTCACACGTGTCAGCATTTTTTTAGGTGGTTTATGGTCAGCATACCAGCCTTCCGTTTCACCTGGAGTGATAAAAGAGCGGCGTCCGGCCCCTAAATCCACGGTATTCCCTTCACCTCAACATCAAACCGGCCAGTGGCACCGAGTTCTTAGACGCCCGTGACCAGCCTGGACATGTGTCACCATGAGGTTTTATTTGGAGCTTTCACTTTCTGGCATACATGTTATCTGCATATTATATCCCTTTAATGACATTTACGGGAAATAAGGTGTTAATTACGGGCAATAAACTTACACGGGCCGCGAAGCGGGACGGTAGAGTAGAGCTAAGTATTCTTTGTATAAAATATATTACTTAGAGATAAGGGAGTCCTATATCCTTGCACTATTTATTATAATATATATTTGTCATAATCAGATTATATAATTATTGTAATATGATATATTTATTATAATTGATTTTAAAACCCTTTGTTTCCTAAAAAGAAATGTTGTCTTTACGTTGTCGATGACAATATTTTTTTTTATTGCAAGCAGTGGCAAACGAGCAAACAGTACACCTGATGGTAAGTGTTGCTGTCGCTCATGGACCTTTACAAGGCCGTTGCCTACCGCGAAGAAAGTGAAGGGAGTGTGAAAGCGTGCATTGAGGCTCGGTGATACCAAAGGCACTACCATAACCCTCCACACGCAAACACCCTTAGAAAGTTACGCTGCCGGCTCTCTCGCTCACCGAACGAAGCGCAGTAACAAATTGCTACTACTCAGACGTCGATTTTCTGCGAGAGCGTGGTAATACCCCGGACGGACCGGCCCGCGGCTGTAGACAGATAACTGTCGACAGTGTGCTCCTACCACTAGGACTACTATCTACTACTACCATTGCTAGCTACTATATTGTGAATATGCGAATTATACCGTAGTCGCATCGTTTTATTGCTATACCCAATTAAATATTCTGCTCTTTTAGAAACATTTGCTAACTATCCCACATTTGTCTCTGGTTATTGAAATTTCTGTACCAAAGTGAACAGTATTACAAACCCGTGTTGAAAAACGAGCTTAAACTTAGAGTAGTTCTACTTTGTGGTTTGTGAAGCAAGGTAAAGGGGCGAGATGCCGGCATTGGCAGTATAGGCGGTGCACTAAAATTAAGGCATTGAAAAAATTTAGGACAGTCAATGTAGTTTCGAAATAATTTATAGGGAAGAAATAGGTCAGAAGGTTTTCTTCGCACTTCCAAGCTGTATATATAATATTAAAATGAACTAACTTGTTTAAATATGTTTTTAGCTGTAGTGTGCGGTAGATGAGTCAACCGTATTATTGTATACAAAATGCGTTATTGAATAGTGTATTATACTCAACGAGATCTATTTGACATATAGACTTAATGAATATAGTAATTAAGTTGACATATAGACTTAATGAATATAGTAATTAAGTAACGTGATTCTCGTAATGACACGAAGAATAAGGATATATAGTGTGTCACCCTTTACTTTCTGTAGGATTAATAAAAAGTGGCTGAGCGAATATTAACAAAATTGGTAGTAATTCTCTCCTGGGAAACTTTAGTATGAGCTGCAACCGTCCTTCGTCCGCTAAGTGCACTATTATGGCAATACTCTCCTTTAGTCTAAAGTCCAGCAGGAATTTACAGTATTTTGGCTAATTCAATAGCTAACACAAACCTTTCGAGTTCATAAATATTTTAAGAATTCCAACTGCATTTCAACAAACATTTGCTTCATGCAATAACTGTGATTGTGTCAGGAATACAGAGCCGGAGCAGAGGTCGTGCTATTCACTAATTCACGTGAAATACGGAATGGCTTGATTGTGTAACTGGGAGAGCACAATGTAGAAATGTTTTAGTAAAATACTAGTAGACAGAGATTGTTTTTTTAAATGTGTTTATATAAAATATGAACAATACTTTGCTATTATTTTTCTTCAACATATGACTTTTAATCTAAAACTTATACATTTACAGGACTGTTACATTATGGCGGTACATTAAGATTAGAAAACTATAGAAAATAACATGGTAATTTATAGACTTTAATTAATTACTTAATATTTAATTACTTAATTTTTTATTAACCGAGTTCGTTAAGAAATTTTTACATGAAATGAGGTTTAAATATATATGTACATTATTTTAATATTCTAAAGGAAAATAACGACCGTTGCTTACACCGATAAATATAACGAATCTGTAGTAGATATAACGACAATATAATTAAATATTAGCAAAAAATGACGTTCGTGTGGCATCGGAATACATCTTTCTCAACTAAGGGATCATCAAAAAGATCAGCAATCGCTTCATAAACTTTAGCCGACCGAGGCTAACTTGACTAAACGCCAACTATCTAAACTATATAAAAATATAACAAAATTTATCTTAGACCTACGGTAATTCGGCAGTGTGTCCAATTTTGATAGTTTCTTAATCACTTAGGTAAGAATGCATGAGTGAACGAACGGTTGAAAATCATTTTAGTTATTTTATGTTAAATCAAATATAAATTTGTACATGGCTCAATCAAGTACCAGACGAGTATAAAATTGGAGCATCAATATTCGATTGCGAACGATCATATAACGATGGAATTTGCATCGGATGCGTAGTACTATTTCAATCGGGATTTTATAAATTAATAAAAGCACTCATTCGGAATAACAAAGTTGAATAAATTTTGTTTTGATTTATATTTCGATTATAAAAATAAATTAAGAATTTTGTATCTTCGGGGAATGCTTTAAAGATACACAAATTAGGAATACTGTTATAAGAGAGGGATGTGGAATGAATGAAGAAGTTAATTACAAAGATTGAAAAGCGGAGGACACTTTCAATTTATTGTGTATCTTATTGCTGTTGGTCGCAAACGCATAAACAGCACTCCTGATGGTAAGCAATACTGCCACTGATGGACCTTTGCAATAGTAGGGGTACAGTCAGTCCGCTGTCTACCGTGAAGAAATTGCTGTTCTTAAACCTCATTTAAAAAAGGACATATCATAGCACTCGGGAAACAAGCAGCATGTAGATTATCCCAGATCCGGCACGTACGTGAGAAAAATGATCGCTGGCAACGTACAGTTGAAGACTATAACGTTTCTAGGAGAAATGGATGAACTCTGTTACGGTGTCTAGTGTGAAGAATAAGTGAAGATGGTTTACGAAGCAAATATGCGCAGAAAGTTCGAGCGAGATGATAACAAGTCACCATGTCGAATTTTTTTAAATCAAATTGGTGATGTACTCAAGGAAGGCTAGATTAACAGTATCCATTACCGTAACCTTTATGAAGACTGATGAGCATGAATGAAGCGTAGGAGGTATGCCAGGAGCGCGGATTGTGCAAACCCATAGTTTCTGCCTACCCCTCAGGTTACAGGCGTGATATTATATATGTATGTAAATATGTGTTTTGAATCTAGAAGAAAGTATAATTATATTGCCCTCGATTTAGTCTACTTGGTTCATGGAGTTATTGGCCTTGTCCCAAATTTTGCTAGGTAATGTATGAGTATAAAAGTCGTCGTAGGTAGCGCCTGCTCCGATAACATGACAATTAATACTCGTGTACCAGCTGGGGCTATTCCCGATGATGTTTTTTCTGTATATCAACAAAATGCTCTTTATAGAAAATACTATGACTACGACTGTGCGGGTGACGGGCGCTATACCAAGCATCAGAATGTCTGTCGGAGTAAATTACAGGAAGGAAGGCTTTAACTTGAGCCGAGACAGCGTCTTGTGTTATACTTTTGTATAACAAGTTCGTCCTCATATGGAATACTGTTCACATTTTTGGACCTAAATATCAGCTAGACCTACTTGTCTGCTTACACAGTGTTGCTGTTCGAATCATCAGTGTTTTCAATCTCAGAGACAAATTGGAGTTGCAGGAACGGCACAGAAACTCGCTCTCTCTACTCTACCCGGTCTTTCATGGGGAGTGTTCTGAGGAACTGGTATCACATATATTTCCAGTCATTATTTCTACCACGCAACTGCAAGATCTAGAATAAACTACCTACTGCTGTTTTCCGAGCGCTATGACATACCCCTCTTTAAGCGAGGTTTAAGAAGAGCATTTTATTCACGGTAGGCAGCGGACTAGGTGTGTCCCTGATATTGCAAAACTCCATGACCGACAGTTTCACTTACCATCAGGTATAATAAAAAAAACGCACAGTTGCTGTTTTCTATAGGTATCTGCTTAACACTAGAAAGACCGGGCTTCATATTATACCTCCAAAGACCGCAGCGGTCAATTTGACGGTACTAGAGATTCGGTCAGAATACATATGAAATTATTGCGAATATTGCATTAAAATAAAATAAAATGATATCAATTTATTTTGTTATTATTAATAAATAGATATAAACTTGAGTAACATTTGAAACTGAGTAATAGTTTATTTTTTTTTTAAATCTTTTCTACATTTTCCACAAACAGTTTTTTTACAAATTGTGCAGTTTTCACACGTATTTTTTTACATTTACGATTGACTTAACATTGCCGCCTGTTATTATTGTTTGTAGTACATCGTTCACTAGTTTCAGAATTAGTTTCTTGTCTTCGAGTTGCAGTTGAAGTAGATTTTTTTCACATAATCTGCACGTAGATCGCTCACTAGTTGAAGGATAAATTCATGGCGAGAAATTTTTATTGCTGTGACTATTCTGTATAGAATCCACAAGTTTATAGCTGCTAAATTAAGTATATTGTAAAAAACACGAGCTGGCCATCTCCGACTTCCAACTCTTACGGTGTACTTGCGTGCCATTTGATTGATGATGTCTACCAAATTTTGTTTCATTATAAAATTCAATTGTCTCAGAGCTTTTTTGATCAGTACCTACGCTCACGTTGAGGTGATAATATTTTTTCTTGGTTTTCCTGATAGACAGTAAGGGTTGCATCTGTCTCGGTTTTCATTATAAAAGTTTCACGTCTTGTAGTACGAATACAAATTGGCGGTACTTCTCGTCTTGAATGCCGTGTAGTTCGAACAATGCTAGTCTTTTCGAAATAACTGCTCATCAATGGTCAAATATTCTCCCAGAATGTAACACATTTGACAATTCAACTTGCTGCTATTCGCAACAGTTCTTGTTCTATTTGAGAACTACTGAGACGGTGACTCATTTATTATAATAAATTACGATTGCTCACTAAACGAAACCAATGTCTTCACTAAGTGTAATGTAAACAAGCTAGCAGTAACAACTTACTCGGTATTCAACATAAATAAAAACAAAAATTCTCCGTGTGGTGAGGGAGTAAGCATACAATTCACCACTCCCTATTTTGCCCGTGAATATCGTAAAAGACGACTAAAGGATATAATAAGCAGATAGCATCTGTGCAAGAAAAGGAAAACTCGAAACAAAACCCTATTCCAACACGCCTGACCTAAGTCGTATAGTAGGTCAATTCCCCTCCTATTATGTAGGAGACCCGAGCCCAACAGTGGGACACATATGGGCTAAGCTTATAAAAAACAAAAGTACCTTCATTAGTTGGAAGGAATCGTTGTTTAATATATTTTTATAGCTGTGTCTTTGTATGCCGTCACATTGACGGTGTGCGGTTTTAGTAGGTATATGTAAAAGAATCTCATATATAACATATAGTTTAATATCTTTTATTATAAATTTAGCTTGACAATAGCAAATTAGGAAAAGTCATAAAATATAGAAAGAAACAAAAATATAGTTTATAAAATATTTAAGAATGAAATCGCCGTGCGGTCAAATTGACGGCCTTGGTCTTTCTAGTGTTAAAACTAAACCTGTGTTTATACTAAAATTACTTGAATCAGCAAATACTTTTTCAAGGCCATTTCATGACATTATGTTTTAGCCATTTCTTCTATATTTAGCGCGGCAGTTATTTATAACGCTTGCTACGCGTATGCCGATATTAAATTTAAATGAGATGATGGGGTAATATTTGCTCTCGGAGTTTCAAATATACTGCCCTGCATGTGTTGAATGTTTGTCATATTCAGCGCGCTTGGTCAGATCGTATTTTCTCTATATTAAAATTATAAAGATAGAATTGATTTTGTTTATTTATATCATCGTCATAACTCATATATTTCCCATTGCTGGGCTTGAGCCTCCTCCTCAATAGGAGGGTAATTGATACTATACCAAGCTGGTCAGACCGATTGGTCTACGGTTTTAATTTGAGTTCTCTTTCTCTTCCACAGATTTTCTTTTCGTATCATATTCCTTAGTCGTCTTTTATGATACTCCAGGACAAGATACTGAGCAGTGAATT
This sequence comes from Lymantria dispar, assembly GCA_032191425.1. Classification (NCBI taxonomy): domain Eukaryota; kingdom Metazoa; phylum Arthropoda; class Insecta; order Lepidoptera; family Erebidae; genus Lymantria; species Lymantria dispar. Next base: position 30,142,732 of record CM063452.1, read on the forward strand.
GTATTCTTACTACGTTACCACACGCATATCTTTTTTTATATAACATAAATATTAAGTTGTTATTGATTATTTTATATTACAAACCTTTATTATTCCTAAAATAACCCCAGTAACTCTTATTATCTAGTAAATTTGAAAGTAAAGGGTTATAGACAAAATTGTTTCAACCGATCGCGATGTAGTGTTAACATATAATTAAAAGTATACCTTTATTATCTAAAATATTTAATACCATCAAAAACAAAACTTGTAAAAAAAAGCCAAGCCTCGCAACTGAGTTCTTCTACCATAAAAAGTTGTGAGATCCATGTTATACCAAGTCGGTTAACTCATTCAGTTCCTGCTTAAGGGGCCTTTCTTCTTAATTTATTACGTAAATAGCTAACCTAGCAACTTCTTATAGTGACTATATTAATATTAAAGATCTTTTATGTTTTAAATGAATAGAATGACTTGGCAATCGCATGAAAACACAATGTACCTCACAAGTAATACATATTATATTAAATTGTACTAAACATAGTGCGATTGCCAAGTCAATCTATTTATTTAAAACATAAAAGATCATTAATATTGATATAGTCACTATAAGAAGTTGTTAGGTTAGCTATTTACGTAATAAATTAAGAAGAAAGGTCCCTTAAGCAGGAGCTGAATGAGTTAACCGACTTGGTATAACATGGATCTCACAACTTTTTATGGTAGAAGAACTCAGTTGCGAGGCTTGGCTTTTTTTTTACAAGTTTTGTTTTTGATGGTATCTCATTTTTTTTTGTAGATAGACCTACTTATTTTCTTTTCCGGTACCTACCTTCTACTTCTTGAATACCAAAAACGGATTTTATTAGAGCCCACTCTCTGAAAAATGAGACATCTCTCCTTTCCGCTCTAGTCATTTCTACCTAAACTAAGCGGAGCGATGTGGAAATAAAGAAATTTGATTGGTTTTTTGAAACACATCTCCTCTAGTCTCCTCTCCGCTTTAATGGCAATCGAGCCTAATGATGGCGTTCTTTCTTCCAGGTAAATTTCAGGCAATTTAGTTTGCTTAATATTTTGGGAGATTTTGGTACAATTTCATAAGACATGTCCCACTCTTGCTTTTTCATTCCCTTGATTGACCATTTTACAAGTTATCTTTGAACATAATTATATCTAAGTATCTGTCTACACCTATTATGCCAATCATCGTTCAGCCTATAGCCGTCCACTGCAGAACATAGACCCCCCTCATGCTTCACTATAAAGTGCGGTACTGTGGCACCTGCATCCAACGACGCTCAAGGGTAACAGAGTTGCCATGACTAGGGCTCATTTTTCTTCGCCATATGAGGAATAATGCCGTAATCGCCACGTTTGCTAGGCGGGTTGATTTCGCAGTGAGATATCATACATTTCCCCGGCAAGAGCTGCTGCCTACTCTCCTATTGAATCTTTTTTTAAATGACAATGCCTTGCACTAAGGGAATAATAAACCGTATATTGTGGGGGACTTTACAAACATATAATGCATCATCGCAGCCCTCATACGTTCCACTGTTGGGCTCGGGCCTCCTCCACAATGGGAGGGAATTTGACCCACTATACTACGCTGGTCAGACATGTTGATATAAGGTTTTATTTCGAGTTTTCCTTCTCTTGCACAGATGGTATGTACATATTATATCCCATAGTCGTCTTATACGACATCCACGGGCAAGATAGAGAGTGGTGAATTGTATTCTTACTTCGTCACCATACGGAAAGAACATATAATTAACCGACACAAATTACATTCAGACTCATAACAACAATTTGTGGATCGTACAAGGTGTTGTCGTGCATGGGATTCGAACCCGCGACACTGGCAGGGTACGTTGGTATCTTAATCACTACGCCATCTGCGCAGTCTTTAGCCGGTTTTTACGATTCCCATGGGGAAGCAATGATGGCGACAAATGTATTCTTATTTTTTAGACTGTTACATTTAATTAACTGCAAATGTAACTTTGTAATCCTATATGGGTTTACAAAATTATTTATGCAGTTGTATCTCGGAAACTGGGCGAAAATTACAATGTTTCATCATTTTTCCTTCAATTATACACTGAACACTAATTGTATTCTAAACTTGAAGGTTCTATGTCTGCTAAAAGTGCATCTTTAATATTGATGATCGGTCAGTCAGTCAGTGAGTGACAAAATTACGAAATTTTGACTAGTTATAATTCTTAAACTATTGGTTCAAATTGAATGAAATTTGAAATACACAATGTGTATACAAGGCCTGCTAGGTTAATAAAAATTCAGGCTTCTAGTTTTATTCAAAACGAAGTTATAGGGGGTCGAAAATGGCCTGAATTGCTTCGAGAAAAGTATGTTACGGCAGTGTTGCGTTTTGCCCGATTTTTTCTTTGCTCGACTTGGCGGGGGCACTGCCTTGCCCCCAGATTTACAACATATTTGACCTTTACACTATAGAATTCCGTGTGGTGACGGAGTAAGAATACAATTCAACACCCCCTCTCTTGCCCGTGGGTGTCGTATAAGACGACTAAGGGATTAAAATATGCGTATTATATCAATGAAAGAGAAGGAAAACTCGAAACAAAACCCTATACCAACACGTATGATCAGCGCGGAATAGCAGAACAATTTCCCTCCTATTGTGGGGGATGCTCGAGTCCAACAGTGGGACGTATATGAGCTAAAATGGTGATGATGATGATGATGGCTATAGAATTAATATTTTTGGAATTATCGCCAAATGTATGTAGTTCCTTTCTATCACATAAAATATGTAATTATGTATAATTAAACTTTCTAAACAAATAAAAAATATCTTTACCTATATATAACATTCAGAAAACGCTCTATATTTTTTATTTCTCACTGCTGGATTTAATATGATTCGTTTTTACATTACCAGTAGTTCCTTTTCTAAATATATTCACAACCTTATGAAACGTGAAAAATTACAAATTAGGAATTGCCATAACGATGAATCGGCAGGACAAATTGTCTTGCCGCCATATTATGAGTTATCGAATTTATCTTACGTTCAATGTGAACTGGGGTCGAATCTTCGCCGGTCACCTCAGCTCATATATAGATACATATATCCCATTGATAGATACGAACTGCCTCCTCAATGGGAGGGAAATTGACTTACTTTAGCGCGCTGTAGGGCGTGTTGGTATAGGATTTTGTCTCGACTTTTCTTTCTCTTGCATAGATGTTATATGCATATTATATCTCTTAGTCGTCGTTTACAAGGGGGGGCAAGATTACGGGTGGTGGGGATTTGTATTTTTACTCCGTCACCACACGGAAACTTCGTCTGGATTTGTATTAAAGAATGCGACCAGTCTGTCAAGCTTTTTTAAAGACATTGATGATAATACTAACAGGAAATATAGCATAATCTAATCCATACCCCACTTCAATATCAAAAGAAGGAAAACTCGAAAGAAAACCCTATACTATGTTTGAACAGCATGGTAGTTCAATTTACCTCCTTTTGTGGAGGAGGCTTTAGCCCAGCAGAGGGATGTATATAGCAACCGATTCGTACTCTTTTATCACACAGAAAGATCATTAATGACAAATAACTTATAATTATCAGAATACAATTAAAATGTGATAACAAAAACATAAATCAGATTTCATAATACGAAATAACCATATACGTATATGATGAGTCATCGTTGTGAGAGCGATAAAATTGCTTGTATCAGCCAGTGGGTGGACAATAATATGCTCGTATCAACTTATTAGAATATTAATATAGTGACGTCACTATTGTGTAGGATGATATTTATAACTTGATTCATTATTTTGTTTAAAATGCCGTGCGGGGATATAGCTCAGTGGTAGAGCATTCGACTGCAGATCGAGAGGTCCCCGGTTCAAACCCGGGTGTCCCCTGTGTGTCAACTTTTTAGTTACATTTTATATGTTATTTTTACTACTTTTTACCTGATCGGTCAATGCTGGATCAGCTCCATGTGCTAATAGCAATTCCACGATGTCGTTCGCGTCCGCAGCGCAGGCTGCATGCAGGGCCGATGACCCGACCTAAAGAATATACATTATATAATTAGAATAATAATCCGTATAAATAATATTCCGTGTGGTGACGGAGTAAGAATACAATTCACCAACCCCTTTCTGGCCCGTGGATGTTGTAAAAGACGACTAAGGGATATAATACGGATCTAACATGTATGCAAGAGAAGGAAAACTTGAAATAAAACCTTACAGACGTGTATTTTTTTTTTTTTTTTTTTTTTTTTTTTATGGGTGGGCTATGGTAAGCGCACGCGCGGTCCAGTCCGTCCGGGGCGATGAAAGGACGGCGCGCGGGCCCATAACCCACCCGTACCCACGTCACCTCGTTGTTGGGCCGACCACCGGAGCAGATGTGACTTGTCGTCAGTGGTCGGCCTGACGGAATACCCTTTCGGGTAACCTCACCTCTCGACGTCTTGGGACGTCGGTCACCGTCGCGCGGTCAGCCTCTCTGCGGGTGACGGACAATTCCCCGGTCCAATCACCCGCTGCCTTGGCTAGGGCGGCATTAGGCGCAGATACTCGCGCCTGCGCCGCCCGAGTCGCCGGCGGCGGAACGTGTCGCCGAATAGGAGCTCTACTCGCACACGATCCGCCGCCTCCTTCCGTGAGATTACGGCCTCACAGAAGGCGGCGACCGCGTCCCAGTTCCTGACGCTGACGAGCATCTCCCTGGCGATGGTCGGCAGCGCCAGGTCGGCACCGATAATTGCGACGAGTTCACGGCGATCCTCCTCCCATGCAGCACACTCCTCGAGCGTGTGCTGCGCCGTGTCCTCGTCGCAACTGCAGTGGTGGCAGGACGGTGTGCTCTCCCTCCTGACAATCTTGTGCAGGTACTTCCCGAAGCAACCGTGCCCCGTCAGCACCTGCACCAGTCGGAAGGAAAGCACCCCGTGCGTCCGCTCCAACCACTCCATCAGCACCGGCCGGAGGGCCTCGACGGTCCTGACACCGTACCGAGGACTCTCCAGCCGGACTGCCCAACGGGCAATGACTTCTTGGCGGGCGTCGACCCGCCAGGCGGTGATCTCTTTGATGGAGACCATGCCGCCGCGGGCGCGCGTCTCCGACACCCGCCGATAAATGTCGGCGAGCATCTCCGCCTCCAGGTCCCATGGGGGAGTTCCGGCCAGGAGGCACGCTGCCTCTGTCGCCACCGTGCGGTAACCCCGTATGGCCCTGATCGCCATGACCCTCTGTGGTCGCCACAGGAGGGCCCTAAGACGGACGGTCAGGGACCCCGCCCACACCGGTGCGCCATACAGGGCCATCGACCGGATCACTCCCACGTACAGCTGTCGGCACGTAGCACTGGGTCCGCCCACATTCGGCATCAACCGCGAAAGGGCGGACGCCGCGCCGACAAGCCGGGGAACTAGTCGATGGAGATGCTCCCGGAACCAAAAATGCCCGTCGAGCACCAGGCCCAAGTACTTCATGTGGGCCTGGATGCTGATGGTGACCGACTTCACGGTGATCGAAGCGCCGGCGGGAGGCCCGGCGGTACGGAGGCCATGGAACAAAAGGGCCTCCGTCTTTTCCAGGGCTACCCTCAACCCCAGCGCTTCGATCCGCCTGACAATCTCCTCGGTGCCGAGAGTTGCCAGGCGTGCCGCCTCCTCTAGTGTCCCACCCCGGGCTGTGACGAGTGTATCGTCGGCGTAGCAAATTACGCCCAGCCCGGGTGGGAGGCCTCCTCTCAACGCCCAGTCGTAGCCGATGTTCCACAGGGTCGGACCCAGAACCGACCCCTGCGGGACACCGCACGTCATGGGCGTTCGCACAACGTCCCCTACTCGGTCAACGTAGAGGACGCTGCGCCCCTCCAAGTAGTCTGCCACCAGCCGCCTGAGGTACACGGGCACCCCGTGATACCTCAGCCCCTCCCTGATGCAGCTGAATGGCAGACTGTTGAAGGCGTTGGCGATGTCCAGGGACACCGCCAACAGTACTCCTCCGCTGGTGACGGCCTCCGCTACCACGGCCTTCAGGCGCAGTAGGGCCGCGATCGTTGAACGCCCTCTCCGAAAACCAAACTGGGCGTCCGACAGATCGGGCCCGACCCTCACGAAGTGCCGCTCGATGCGGGCAGCCAACACCCTCTCCAGCAGCTTGCCCGCATCATCGAGCAGCACGAGGGGCCTGTAGGCCGAGGCCGACTCAGGAGACCGTCCCGGCTTCAGCAGGAGAACCAGCCTCCCCTCTTTCCAGCACCCAGGGAACTGCCCGGACGTCAAACAGGCGTCGAACAGTCCCCTGAGGCGTGGTCCCAGGTGCTCGAGGACCAGGGCCAGCACACGGTTCGGAATACCATCGGGCCCGGGGGCGGTGGGTTTCACACGCATACGCGCCACCGCCGCCTCCATTTCCGGCTCCGTGATGGGCGGAACACTTTCATCGTCGGCCTCCCGGTCGCTGTCCGGCGAAGCCATGACCGGGGGCGTGTGCTCCGCCCGCCGTGGAAAGAGGTCCTCGACAACTCTGGTGAGGAGGCTGGGCTGAAGAGTCTCGGTGAGGGGGGGGCCCCGCCCGCGGAGCTTGTTCAGCGCCGCGAGGTAGGGGCGACCCCAGGGGTCACGCTCGAGACTGTCCAGCATCTCCCGCCGACTATCGTCCTTGGCGGTACTTGCCCCCCATGCGGTGCTTGGCGGGCCTATTGCCCGCCACACACGCGGGGCAGTGGGGAGTGGCGGCGCACGATGCCGCCTTATGCCCGGGTTGACCGCAGCGGAAACAAAGATCGCTGCAGTCAAAGCAGTTAGTGCATGTCGGCCGAGTGTGTCCGACCGCCATGCACTTGTAGCACCTCGCAGGCCGGGACTCCAGCACGGTCACCCGCGCCGAGCTCCAGCCCACGAGGAGCCTGCCTGAGCCGGCCAATTGCTTGGCCGACTCCACCGGGCACTGCACCCAGGCAGCACCGACGTCGCCCGGACCAGGGCGGATAGCGCCAATTCGGACGGTGTCCACGGGACATCCGGTTTTCGAGACGATGGCCTCCCGGATGTCATCCACCGTCACGGAGTCGTCCAGACCTGTGACCCGCAGTTCCGCACACTTGACGGGTCTGGCGATCTTGACGCCATCCTCCGCAGCAAACAAACCCCTCAGCTTCGCGGCCATGCTATCGGCCGTCTTGGCGCCCTCGGCCCCAGGGAACTCTAAAATCCGAGCCCCTGTCCGGGCCTTGCGGGTCCTGGCTTCGACGCCTCCTAAATCGGAGACGTCAAGCTCCCGCCGGGCGCGACGTAAGACGCGTCATAGCTGAGGCCGTTTTCGGCCGTCTCAGGCAGCACGGTGATCACCACCGCGGCTGACTTTGGCGGCCGGAGCCTCCTGCGCGACCTCTTGTTACCGGCTCCTGCCTTGGGAGCGGAGGCTTTGGCGGCGCTTTTGGCCTCCGCTCTCCTCTTCTGACCGCGACTCTTCCGGCTGCGCTCAGCCGTCTGCCAGCCCTCTTCGGGCGTAGCGGGGTGGCTAGGCGCAGCAGTCGCGGTCGCGGCTGCATTGGCCGCCGCCAACGGTGTAGCTGCCGCCGGCGGCTTAGGTCCGGTCTTGGCAGGAGCCGGTGCCGCCTTCTTCTTGGCGGCGGGCCCCTTCGGCTTTGGTCCAGCAATGGCCGCAGCGTAGCTCCCTACGCGCCCGCCCTGGCAGGGTAGCGCAGCAGGGGCTGACGCCATGGCCTTCGGCCTGTCCGCAGCAAGCGGCGGCCGGAGACGGGGCTCCGGAGGCAGAGACAGTCTCTCCTCCAGAGCCGCCATGCGCGCGTCGAGCATTTTGCCGACGACCTCCACTACGGCGCGCATGGTCTGGTCCGGCACGCCATCCACTGCGGGCAGCGGGACCGCTTCAGCCGGCTGGGCCCTCTGGCGACTCACCGCAGTGTGAGTTGATGCAACCGGAACGGCGGGTGCGGCGGCAGGGCCGGCGCTTGTCGGCGGCGCGGTCTTTGCCAGCTGCGCGACCTGGCTCCGCAAGTCGGCCATTTGCTTGGCCAACTCGCGGTTCGTTTTCTGCACCGCCGACAGCTCTTTTCGAAGCGCCTTGTTTTTCTCCTGTAGGCCTGAGACCTCACCACTAAGGCGGGTGTTTTCGGCCTGCAGGGTGGCCACATTGGCAGCTCGGGGGTCGCCACCTATAGCGGGCTCAGCAGCCGCCGTGTCGGTGGGAGGGATGTCTGACAACACCCTCATCATCCTCGCGGCAGCCGCCTCATTTGCCCGCTTTTGGGCCTCAGTCCCCCGTACTGCGCCGGCCGGCGATGGCGTCGCTGACCTTGCCGCCACTGCTGCACCCCCTCGTCCCCTGCGAGAGGCTGGAACTTTGGGAGGAGGCATGATGATGCCACTCCCCTCGGAGGCAGACTCCGAGCTGCCACCCTCGCTAAGGGGGCGCTTGCGTACCTGCGAGGGGAGGTCCTCCTCCCTGGCCGCTAGGGCCGCCGTCAAGGCCGACGCTGGAGACTGGGATGATCCAGCGACGGTCTCTGCAGCCGATGTGCTGCCGCTCTCAACGTCCGACGGCTCTGCGACAGTACTGCCGCCCTCGTCAGCCTTCTTTGCCGCCCTTTGCTGCTTCGCGGCGCGCCGTCTGGCGCGCTCCGTTGCAGGGGTGGGCTTCCCTCCTCTCTTCTTTTTACGGGCCACTGTTTTCGCCGGGCCCTCGGCTGACCTTGGAGCCTCAATTGCCAGACTAGCAGCTGAGCTGCTGCCGGACGAGGCATCTCTCTCCTTTGGGCCAGTTTTACAGTAGCTTGGCCGGGCTGTAATGTGGGAACTAGGCTCTCCGTTCCCTGTGGTGGTAATGGGCGTCTCACCCCTCCTATCTGCAGCGTCGTTTATAGAACAAGTATCCATACAGTTCCCACGAGTATGGGAGAAAAAAGAGGTCGACCCGGGCAGAGATCCCGATACCCGGGCAAGCGTACATTTGTATCCCAACACAGGGGGTCCGCAGGTACCCTGGCTGGGGGCGCGCTAACGACTGAACAACCCATCAGCCATGCATCCTCTCGCCGCGCGCCAGAACTTAGGATTCTGGGTGATTGTTTTATAGAGGTTTTCTTCCTCGCGGTCCAGGCGGTTAAGCCAACAGCCTCGCTCCTGAATCTAGGCCTCAAGACAAATGTCCCGAAGCAAGAATCAGGTCTACGATTTGTCGTGGTTGGCAAATGCCTGCCCAGTCCTCAAACGAATGAGTGACTGGGCCCGTCGAATTTTCGCGTCCAATACCCTCTACAATTAGAGGGCATGGAGCGAATTTGGGGCATCCCACAAACTGGGCCCCCCCTCGGGCCAGATATTTGCCACGAGCGACAATTCCATAGAGCAGTCCAAGAAATTGTCGCTCGTGCCCAGGGTACACCACGCGGAGGTTTCTGGCGTAGCACCCCTTACAGACGTGTATAAGGTTTTATTTCGTACTATACTATGCTGATCAGACAATCAGCGTGGTATAGTAGGTCAATTTGCCTCCCTTTTGTGGAGGAGGCTTGGCCCAACAGTGGGATGTATATGAGCTGTGATGATGATGCTGAATTAGAATAATATTTTTTTGTATGTTGAAGGAGAAAGAATACAATTCACTACTCTCTAACTTGCCCTTAACCTTCGTCGACTTCGTCGTTACGTCGACCACCGGTGCAGAGTTCCATGACTTCAGTGGTCGGCCCAACAGAATACCCTGAGGAGGTACCCTCTCCCATCGACGTCCTTATCCCGGGACGCCGGTCGCCGTCGCGAGGTCAGCCTCTCGACGGGTGACGGACTAAAGTCTCCGGTCCAGTCCGCCGCCTCCTTCCGTGAGATGTCAGTTTCGCAGAAGGCGGTGAGGAACTCAGTTCCTTAAGGGTGAACATCGTACAGCCGAAACCATTGGAGTTAGGAATGTGAAAATTTGTGTACGGTACAGATGTCGAAAATGAAAATAAATATCGATATATCGATATTTTGGACGAAAATATCGATATACCAGCCAAATAAAAAAAATGCGTTTGTAAAGTGATGAAGTATTTAGTTTAGCATGCATGCATAGCTCATTGCTGTTTGTACAAAATGTATATTATTTTAATTTACAAAAATGTCAACACAACTAAAGTATTTTTTGAATATTCTTTTATTAGGCATAAATTATAAAAATCAAAACACTAAAAAACTATCTTTTAGCTAATAGTTTTCACATTTTTTGTTGTATACAAATAAGTAAAATTTAACTGTCTGTTTGTTGTATCAAAACACTAGAATTTTTCGTGCACACACGATTATTTATACTTTCTGTTTGTTCCGAGTAATATTCAAAACAGCTGGACCGATTTTATTAATATTTTTCTACGGGAACGGGATCTACGGGCCTTTTGCTTGTATTAAAATACGTCATACAATTCATTAAATGATTGATGATATATAACCATATAACTTACTTATTTGAAATTATTAAAAACTTAATTTACAAAAAATACTTTAATTTACAAAAACTATGATTTCCTGTAATACTGTGTATATAGTATTTTTTAATAATAATTTTGATGAATGAAAAAAATGGGTGAAAGAAATCCATTTGTTTAACAAATTATTATTCGAATACTAAGCGACAGTACATTGGAATAATTCAATTGTAATTGTTGGCAATTAAGCGGGAACTACGCGAGTGAAACCGCTTCATGTTGAGTTATTTTTTTCACCAATAAAACTACTTTTACGCATTTTAAAAATATGCGTAAAAATAACTTTATCTATGATACTGCTGTAAACATCAGAGATCATTAGATTTTTATATACCGGTATGGGACTACGTGGGTACAACCATGGGTACCCGATTTGACCGATTTTATTTGTAACCGATATGATACATTTTTTTGACGTGACAACGTCTAATAAATCGATGAACGCTAGCTGCATGCACGAAAAAGTGTCCCGTTACGCTCATTGTCATGTTACGCTCCTTGTCCCGTTACGCTGAATCAATTTTATTCATAAAAGTATGCAGTCATTTCATCAATGGTTTGTTATGACGTTGTCACGTTAAACTATCGTCCGTAAACCGACTTTACAGACAACCATGTTTTTTTTTCACTATGGGAAAGCCACATTCAGCGAGTAACAGACTATATTTTGTCTTGGTATTCCAACGGGCATTGAAAAATGGCGGGATATAGCCCATTTTTAAAAATTATTTTACCAGTGGGCAGCTGTATTGCCAGCTTACTACCTAGGTCATATTTTAACCCGATTCTTACGACAAATGACTTACTATACCACGCTTATCAGACGGGTTGGTATAAAGTTTTATGCTTTGTTTTGCTTCCCTTGCATAGATATTTATTGCACATTGTATCCCTTAGTCGTCTTTTACGATACCCACCGCCACAAAAAGGGGGTGCTAAATTGTATTGTTAGCATAGCACAGATTTAAAACGACTTGAAATAAAAGGCGATGTTCAAAGTTTTTTTTGGGGTTTACAGGAAGATGCACCTGGCCTACATGGGAATGACGAACCGTCGAGCAAACATATTTTGACTTTTGAGCCAACCAACCAGACCAATGTTATCGCAGAGGATGTGGATGTGTCCAAAATCTCCAGAAGTAATGATCTGAGACTTTAAATTTAAAGAAATTATGTAGGTATAAAATTTAACAATTCACGAGTACCTTTAAGACAAAACAAATTTTTGTAAAGTCAGCACGTTTATTCGCTTAGTCGAGATCCATAAAGTGACTTCAAGAATTACAAAGGCACTCATGATTAAGGTTCTTTGAGCTATATTTAGTTTCTATAAAAACACTACATTATAAAAGTATATTCTCGTATCCAGGCACTACAACTAAGAATTAACTAATACGACACCCATATTCAGGAGAAATATTTGTGGATCACATAAAATTGAGTGCGGTTTGTATAACGTGACCATATTTCTCTTTCTCAACAGGATAGTCCTATTTTTAGGCTAGTCTGTCTGGTTGTCCCTAAAGCTGTAATAAAAATGTGCCGTCTTGCAATGAGACGTTGTTCTAGTTATTTTTTTTTTAAGTTCCGTTTCTATTTCTCTCGCGCGACGTTTAATTTTAGTTCATATTTTTGCCTGTGTGTCCTGCTCCGACATAAAAAATAATGATCACGTTTAGTTTTGACGTCCTAATCTGACGTAAAAATATGGTAACATTAGGATTTTTAGGCCTTAGATTTGAAAAGGAGTTTAATATTTGATAATTTGATTGTAATATTCTCATCATCATATTATTGAAAATGTATTATTGAATTTAAAATGCTTTTTTTTCTATTATTTATTATTATATTGTAATTAAAATTAAATGTAAATGGATATGGAGATCTATGTAACTCAGCACTGACTTGTAACTTTGTTATAAATAAAGAATACTACTACTACTACTATTATCTTAATTCCTATAACTAGTTCTTTTTTTTATGGGTGGGCTATGGTAAGCGCACGCGCGGTCCAGTCCGTCCGGGGCGATGAAAGGACGGCGCGCGGACCCATAACCCACCCGTACCCACGTCACCTCGTTGTTGGGCCGACCACCGGAGCAGATGTAACTTGTCGTCAGTGGTCGGCCCGACCTATAACTAGGTTTGGCGAAGTATATCTTCTACTTTTTTAGAAGATCAGAACCTATGACTAAGTTTAGTTAAGTATAAATCAGTCGTAAGTTATTTAGCACTGAAATTCTGGAAAGTTCATAGCCATATAGTTTGGGTCGGCAGATGAGGTTTGTCAATAAAGAGATATATTTTTTGTTTTCGCCCTAAAATTGATTACAATGTCCCACATCGATTGACACGTATCAAGTAAGTTATTATGAAATAGTATAATATATGACGTATTCTTATTTAATATTGTGTAATTATGTGAGACGTGATTATAAACGTTTACTTGAACGCTATTATTCATGTGGGGATATAGCTCAGTGGTAGAGCATTCGACTGCAGATCGAGAGGTCCCCGGTTCAAACCCGGGTGTCCCCTGATAACACCAATATTTTTGTTGTCTGCTTTCTCTTTCACTCGTTTTACTAACGCAATTTGAAGGAATATTACAACGTTTTCAGTCATCAAAATAAATAAGAATAAAGAATTATATATTCTTCTTTTGTTTCATTTACATCTTTTTCGTGTGGTGAAGGAGTAAGAATACCATTCACCACTACCTTTCCTGGCCATGGGTGTCGGGGTAAGCCCTTACCCCGACACATGCACATAACATCTATGGAAGGAAAATTCGAAATAAAACCTTATACAGATCCGTCAGATCACCGTGACATAGTAGGTCAATTTCCTTTCCCGCGTGAGGAAAGACTGACGTCCTCCCCGAAGGGAGGACGTCGGTCTAGTGGGGGGCGTCCTACAGTGCGTCGTCTGATACGTGGTCGCCACTCGAGAACCTTTCTTACCCAGTGATTGTCGGTTCGTCGAGCGATGTGGCCTGCCCATTGCCACTTCAGCGTACTAATTCTTCATGCTATGTCGTTTACACTCGTTCTTCTGCAGATTGCCGTATTCCGGATTCTATTTCGCAGAGAAATCCCGAGCATAGCCTGCTCCATAGCACGCTGAGCGACTTTGATATTACAAAATACTTTTGTGTTTTCTATCTTCATAGTACGAGGAAAGGAGTTCTAAATGTAATATTTAATCACAGTTCAAAAGACCTTTCCAACTTCAAACTAGTTGATAGAAGATAAGAAATCCTCATCATCTTCACAGTTCCTATACTTACTGCTGAGCTCGAGCTACTTCGTTCACAATGGGAGGGAAATTGACTTACTGGCAGGTCAGGCGGGTTAGTATAGGGTTTTGTTTTAAGTTTTCCTTCTCTTGCATAGTTGTTACATGCACAAGATATTGTGTGGTGAATTGTATTCTTTCAAATACCTTTATGGTTTAAAGCAGTTCATAAGGTAAAAATGAGAGATAAACCGGATAGTGGTTTGGCCGGATACCGAACTGCTTTGCAGCCCACTTACGTCCCACTGTTGGGCTCGAGCCTCTACCACAATGGGAGGAAATTTGACCTACTATACCATGCTGGACAGACATGTTGGCACAAGGTTTTATTTCGAGTTTTCCTTAGACTATATATATATTTAAAATACATATACAGTGTATTTCATTAATAACGACCTCGGTTGTAACGACTTTTCGGTTATAGCGACGTCGAACTTGCGTACCTAGAATTTAAAGCATACTTTCGTAGAAAATTATTCGGTAATAGCGACTCCGGATATTACGCCTAAGTCGGGTATACCGACTTGTTTTTATGAACTATTTGAGACAGATTCCTAGAATATAAGGTTTAATTTCAAGTTTGCCATCTCTTGCACAGATCTTGTGTGCATATTATATCTAATAGTCGTCTTTTACGACATCCACGGACAAGATAGAAAGTTATCTTTCTCGAAATGAAACTCTATAACGACTTGTCTGACCAGCATAGTTTTTAGTAGGTCAATTCCTAGTATAGAAGAGGCTTGAGCCGATTAGTAGGACGTGGGTGGGCTGAGTGGGTTCTCCACTTCATCTTGCCAGTGGGTGTCGTAAATGACGACTAAGTAATATGATATGCATATAACATCTATGTAAGAGATGAAATACTTGGATTAAAACTTTATACCAATGCCTCTGATTAGCATGGTATAGTAGATCAATTTCTCTTCTATTTTCGAGGATGCTCGAGCCCAGCAGTGGGACATATATGAACTAAAATGATAAAATATGAATATACAGGGTGGAATTTTGTAATGCCACCTGAAGGGAAAGTACTCTCAATACTGTAGATAGAAAATTTTACTCAAAGAAAACTATATTTTATTTTTGAATATAAAGAAAATGGCAATCAAAGATTTTCAAAAATTCGTTTACCACACCTAGGAATCGAACCTACTAAAATCTGTAAAAATTACAACCCGTGCTTTTATTTTATCGTTCGTCAGTATCAATTAGGAGGATGAAATCTCTCTAACAAACATGATAAATTAAATGATAGGAAAACCATGAAATCTGGACTTATAAACAGTGGCGGCTGGTGGGTCAACAAAGTGGTGATGCACTTTACTTGCTCACTAAGTATTAAGATAAGAAATTGCAATGGAACAACATTTTATAAAAAAATGTCATCTTTTATTATTTTCGAACTCATTACATTTTGTAGGTAAACATGTAAAGAAACATGTGGTTTTATTTGCTTTTCACACTTCAAAACATATTTATAAAAAAAAATATTTTGAGATGAACTCTTTTATTAAATTTAACGTGGGCCTTGGCGGTCCCGCCAATTTTATATCAACTTTATTTTGAAAAGTTGTATCATGCTAGGCTCATTTACACTCACACCACACACGGTACACGAAGTATAGAATAGATATGTATAAGACCAAAATAAAAAAAAAACAATTACTTAATGTAAACAAACAATATTTAATTCACAGGATCGAAGCTATCTATTTCGTCGAAAGTCGAGTGCTCTCGGTAATATTCGGTTCGCGCGTGCGGCGCTCGAGCAGAGACTCATTTTTCGATATATTTCTATGAACTATCTTCTGTCTCACGCGCCAGGCGTTTTAACTCATAACTAATACAAGTAGTATTAGCAGTCCCCGTGCGCTCGCCTCGGCGCACGAGATTTTTTTTTTACAGGGAAAATAAGTTTTAATAGTTTAGTAAAGCGTTTAAATTGTGTCGTCATAATTTGAAATTATATTTGTTATATGTTTTAGTATGTTTAAATAATAAACATTAATATAGTAATTTAAAATATAAAGATGAACTAACGTTGTAATTATTAAATCTTTTGAATTAGTGGTTCAGTGCATGAGCGCACTTAAGGTACAACCGCCACTGCTTATAAATGAGATGGAGAGGACGTATAATGAGATGAGTCAAGTTAAAGCTCTGTAACTCAAAGATCTGTTTACTTATGTTAGTAATTAATAATTATTATTGGAAATTTATCTATTAAAATGACGAATTACTATTTAGACAAGACGATTGCAATTTTCACGTGTTTGTAATGCAGACTCCTTTCTTAGATGCGACATAACTGCGTGTATGAGGTAGTTTAAATATGGAATGTAACATTTTCATATTTTTTATTCACATTAGGGTGTTTTTACATATCATTTCATTGTCTCACGGTAAAAATGACTTATTAAGAACAATTTGATTTAATAGAAGCTTATTTTTTAAATAACAAAGACGTGAATCTAGCTTGGTATGGAGAGAGATATCGAGACCGACAGGCACTAACTCGGTTCGTATTGAAAAGAATGGTAGATTTAAAGAATACGGGTAGTTTCAAAAAGCGACGGCAAACTTTTCAGCAGAACTATTTTGATTTTGATCTAAATGTTTTAACATACTTTAAATCATTTCCGAAGGCTTCAAGTAAAGATGCTGCCAAAGAATTAGGTACAACCCACATTCGCGTACTTAAAGTGCTGAAAAAGTATAAATATAAATGTTATCGTGAAGATCGATTGGTGCAAAAAATGCATCCTGGGGATTGTGAGAGACGATTTCAATTTTGTCAAAACATGCTGAGAGAAATTGACCGTAACCCTAATTTTTTGAGTAACATTGTATGTTCTGACGAAACCAACTTCAGCAATAACGCCATGTACAATCGTCACAATAACCACTATTGGTCTCGAGTGAATCCTATTCGTGTTTATGAAACTAACAATCAAGTAAGATTTTCTTTCAACGTTTGGTTAATTATGAGAAATATGGTTATGTTAGTCCACATGTACAAAAGTCATTTAAACACCGTAAAATATCTTGAAATACTGGATCTCTTAGGAAATGAGTTAAATGGCTTCACCAAGCAAGAGCGAAACCAAATAATTCTACAGCAAGATGGTGCTCCAACCCATAACAGCAGAATCACTACTGCCTACATTATTAATTATTTTGATACCTGGATTGGTACAAACGGCACAATCAGATGGCCTGCGAGATCCCCAGATCTCACCCCTTTAGAGTATTTTTTGTGGGGATATGTGAAAAATCAAATTAACATTAAATCTTATGCGAATGTAAACGAGTTGAGAGTTGAAGTTCAGAATACGATTTATAATATTTACCACAACACATTATTAAAGGTTACTAGAAATGAATTCGTTAGCAGAATACATTTGTGTATCCAAAAAAATGGAGCCCATTCCGAGCAACTAAATAGTTAGTTTACTATTTTTTGTAAATAATTAAAATAATTTAAGATTTCATGATTTTCCTGTTATTTAATTTATTAACTTTGTTAGAGAGATTTCATCCTTATTGATTGATTTTTATCTATTTTAATTGATCCTAACGATTGATGCAATAAAAGTACAGGTTGGTATTTTTACAGATTTTAATCGGTGCGATTCCTAGGTGCGGTAGGCGAATTTTTAAAAATCTTTGAATGCCGTTTTCTTTCTGTTCAAAAATAAATTATAGTTTTTTTTGAGTAAAATTTTCTATCTACAGTATTGAGAGTACTTTCCCTTCAGGTGGCATTACAAAATTCCACCCTGTATAATTACGACATAATTATTAGTCAAATATTGCGACGAGTTCATGGCACTGCTCTGCCCACGCGGCACACACCTCGAGTGTGTGCTGCGCCGTGTCCTCATCGCAATTACAGTGGTGGTAGGATGGTGTGCTTTCCCTCCTCACGATCGTGTGCAGGTTCTTGGCGAAGCAACCGTGCTCTGTCAATACCTGCACCAGTCGGAAGGAAAGCACCGCATGCCGCCGACCCAACCACTCCATCAGCACTGGCCGGAAGGCCTCGACAGTCCGAACCCCGTATCGAGGCCTCTCCAGCCGGATTGCTCAATGAGCCATTTCGCTGAGCGAGACTGAGCTGCTCCCGGCTCGCGTCTCCAACACCCGCCGATAAAGTTCGGCGAGCATCTCCGCCTTCAAGTCCCACGGGGAAGTCCCGGCCAAGAGGTACGCTGCCTCCGTCCCCATCTTTGGTTCTGCCTAGAAATATATCTAGTCAAACGTAATATAGGATTCTCTGTGATGACGGAGTCAGAATACAATTCATCACCCGCTATCTTGCCCGTGGATGTCGTAACGTGTGCTCGGATAGTAAGTCAATTACCCTTCCATGGAGGAGGCTCGAGGTCATTAGTGAGACATGTCTGAGTTGAGGGTGATGTTGATTATGATGAATATATAATTCCATGTGGTGACGGCATAAAAATACAATTCACCTTTACATCTTGGCCATGCGTGTAGTAAATAACGTCTAAAAGATGCGATATTCATATAACATTTATACAAGAGATGGAAAACTTTAATTAAAACCCTATACCAAAACGTCTGACTAGCATAATGTAGTATACTTCCCTCCTATTTTGGAGGTGGCTCGAGCCCAGCAGTGGGAAGTATATGACTTGAAATGATGAAGTATGAATACATAGTTATGAAATAATTATTATTCAAATATTATAACAGGAAAAACCGACAACGTGAGGTAAGATCAAAGATGCTTGTTTGAAATGATTATTCATGTGGGGATATAGCTCAGTGGTAGAGCATTCGACTGCAGATCGAGAGGTCCCCGGTTCAAACCCGGGTGTCCCCTAACAATTTTTTATTTATTAGTTTACTATATATTTATTTATCATTTCCTAAGACAAAACTTAAGGTATCGAAATTATTTTTATTAATTATCATCATTTAATTACTATTTTCAGGCAGGCCTTTGCCGTTCACGGTTGTTCGTAGATCAATAGATCGCCACAAAATGCGATCACTCATACATTTGATGGAATAGTGACATATGGGTTGACGATTGTAATAGGTGATATACTTTGCCCAGGAGATAGCGGCTACCCACTACCCTGTTGATACACAGCTAGGCAAAGGAAGGTGTAAAGTTTGTATGGGGAAAAATCTATCCATTAACTTCAAATTAATTACAGATACTCTTTAATTAAATAAATTAACACAGGTTTCAGCATTTCTCAATGTTCATCCTCTAAGGGTGTAAAGTAGGAGATTAAATTTTGTGCGATACTATTGCTTTATTTCTTATTTATTAAAAAATAGCACAAATAAGTACTAGATTTTTATGATGTTTAGATTCGCTAAAATGGTCGATATATTCCACTCTAAGGGTATAAAATAGTACAATTATTTTCAACCTACAACACAAATAAGGAAAATTATATTTAACGGTGAAGTTGCGAGTAAAAATAAGTGGCCATATAATGTTAATTAATTAATAAATTAATGAATACTTACACTGTTTTGTAAATGTACATTTGCGCCAAATGCAAGCAAATGTTCCACGATTCCGCGACATCCCTGAGCGCACGCCATTTGTAATGCTGTCACGCCATTCTGTCAAATGAAAACGTATCTTAATGGACAAGTTATAAGGTATATATTAATATGTTATACCACACACGTTTCACGCTTGATATCAGCGGTCTCCAACTTTTATTGATCAGGGACCACTTTGACTTAGTTTTTTTAGCTGTGATTACGATGTACAAAAAAACAACTAAATTGATTCGAAAATAAACATTAATTAGTAGTATCGTGCATAAACGATAGTATTTAATACAAAATAATAATAGTCTAATAGGTAATTATTTACATTTAAATTCTTCTGTGAAGGACATGAATACAATTATAGGCTTCCCACTCGTTCGTGGGGGTCGCAAAAATCGGCTTACAGTCTCACTAGAAGAGCAGAATGTATCCAGCTCTTGATAAATAGTAGCTCATTACGATCGCCACCCCGGTGGTCAAGCATTACGACTCTATCCCCTTATGTCAGACGATACTAACGTCCAGTAGTGAACGGCGAAAAATTGAATAATAATGAGAAAGTAAATTCTTAATCAATGTGATTTTTGAACTTGCATCTTACGGATTTTATCGCGTTTGTATTTAGTTTTAATTACCCGAAGGTTCAAACATTTTTCAGCATTCTCGATCGCAGGAAGATGTTTATGGTCCTCCTGTAACTTCATGGTTACGCCGAAAAGTCTTCGAAACGGCAAGCAATTAAAAATCAAATACGAAAGGGATAAAATTCATATAATTTTATTACAGATGTAATAAAAGTATCCATATAATCCCTATAATTTTATTACAAATGATTGCATTTGTTTTACAAAATTATAGGAATGTATGTTTCAATATGTGTATTTTCCGTGTGGTGACGGAGTAAGAATATAATTCACCACTCTCTGTCTTGCCTGTGGGTGTCGTGAAAGGTGACTAAGGGATTGCCTGGATGTTGTAAAAGATTTCTAAGGAATATAATCGCATATATCATCTATGCA
The DNA here is from genome assembly GCA_032191425.1 of Lymantria dispar. Taxonomy (NCBI): domain Eukaryota; kingdom Metazoa; phylum Arthropoda; class Insecta; order Lepidoptera; family Erebidae; genus Lymantria; species Lymantria dispar. The sequence goes on from CM063452.1 coordinate 30,163,090, forward strand.
AAGAAGGAAAACTTGAAATAAAACTCTATACCAACTTGTTTGACCAGTACGATATAGTAAGATCGAATTCCCTGCTATTGTGGAGGAGGCTAGAGCCCAAGAGTGGGACGGGACGTATATGAGCTGAAATGACTATGATGAATGATGATGTTTCAATACTTGCGTAAACATCAGAATTCATTGCGACATCTTTACAAGTTTCTGTAACACACCTTCGCGCTACCCGTGGTCTCATATGATGTGCGGCGGCACATACGGTTTAAGAATGGTAGGATCACACTGTCGACAGTTATCTGTCTACAGTCGCGGGCCGGTCCGTCCGGGGCAGTACCACACTCTCGCAGAAAATCGACGTCTGAGTAGTAGCAATTTGTTACTGCGCTTCGTTAGGTGAGCGAGAGAGCCGGAAGCCCAACTTTCTGAGGGTGTTTGTGTGTGGAGGGTTTTGGTGGTGCCCTTGGTATCACCGAGCCTTAATGCACGCATTCACACTCCCTTCACTTTCTTCGCGGTAGGCAGCGACCCTGTAAAGGTCCATGAGCGGCAGCAACACTTACCATCAGGTGTACTGTTTCCTCGTTTGCCACCGTTTGCAATAAAAAAAATGTATCATTTGCACACACAGACCACTAGTTTGGGAACCACTACTTTACATATACCTATATAGTTATACCCCTAGTTTTATCACAATAATTGTGCTCTTCGTGATAATGACAAATTAATGTGATGTCGGCTGAGAATGCGGGTATTGTCTTAAACGTTTAATTTCCTTTTAGTTAATTAGAACAAAACGTAGAGTTAATAATAAAATGGGACAATACATTTTATTTATCCGTAGCAGTTGTAAAAACTGATTAAGACAGTGTTAGGAGAGTGGATATTAGCACTTTCCTGGGAAACTCCTAAAGTCAATTTCGATGAAAAATCTTCGTGCCAAGTGTGCATAATATTGCCGCCTTATTGGTGACGGAGCCTCTGTCCAATAGTGGAAGTCGATAGAGTAATGAATAGATACGTAAAGCTATAAGAAATATTAGTTACGACTTTTGTCAGCAGCATGAATTGCATTGCGTATACTTAGATTTTGTTAATTAATTTTCCATCCCTCGGCTACATTGCTTTTTTTATAATTAATAAAAGAAAGAAAAATAAACAAGACTTTTATTGATCTGAACGTAACCAAATTTAATTTTACCAAACTGTTGAACAGATTTGACACTGTAAGTTTTTATGTGGCAATCGTGTAATGAGTCATATCTATATATTAATACGTGAAGCAAAACCTTTGTACTCCATTTTACGAAAATTATGTTAGATTAAATGGCGCGTCGACGCCTGCCGAGATGTCATCGCCCATTGGGCAGACCGGCTGGAGAGGCCTCGATACGGTGTCTGGACGGTGGAGGCCTTCCGGCCGGTGCTGATGCGGTGGTTGGAACGGCGGCACGGTGTGCTCTCCTTCCGACTCGTGCAGGTCTTGACGGGGCATGGATGCTTCGGTAAGTACCTGTACAGGGTCGCTAGGAGGGAGAGAACACCGTCCTGCCACCACTGCGATTGCGACAAGGACACGGCGCAGCATACGCTCGAGGTCTGTGCCGCTTGGGCAGAGCAGCGCCGTGAACTCGTCGCAATCATCGGTGCCGACCTGAGGCTGCCGACCATCGCTAGGGAGATGCTCGGTAGCATCAGGAACTGGGACGCGGTCGCATCCTTCTGCGAGGCAGTTATCTCGCAGAAGAAGGCGGCGGGTCGCGTACGCGAGGAGCACAGCCTCCAGCGGCGCAGGCACGACTACCTGCGTCCCATGTCGCCCTAGCCGAGGCCGCGGGTGACGTGACCGGGGAGTTAGTCCGTCACCCGCCGAGAGGCTGACCGCGTGAGGAAAGACCGACGACCTCCCCGAGCGGGGGACCTCAGTCGATGGGAGGGTACCCCGGGTAGGGGGTATTCCGACGGGCCGACCACTGATGACAAGTAACCCTGCTCCGGTGGTCGGTCCAACGACGAAGGCGACGTGGTGTTCGGGTGGGTTACGGGTGTTGCGTGCTTAAGCCCTCTGTCGCCCCGGACAGAGTGGTGCGTAAGCGTGTCGACCGCAGCCCACCCCAAAATAAAAAAAAAGCGTTAAATGAAACGCCTCAGAGCGAGGTAACGTCGCATACGTCATGTTTTTTCGTGTGTGCAGCCGGCTCCATCGAATTATAAGACGTTGTCATGTCAGAAACAAATATAAATTCCGGATAAGTATTCACCAACATATCAATATACTACATCTTTCTCCGAAACATGCTGCATCTTATGGTATAAATATTATTCTGATCGTTCAGTGGTTTTCGCAGTATAACCGAACAAAAAACCGGTTCCCTATTCATTAGTTTATATTAGACTGACAAAAATAAGAGAGACAGTATTTCTAATTTAGTTGCCGACCTGAGTGTTCCATAATATTGTTTTATTCAAATATTATGAGTAAATAAAAATAATAAATATTATCATATCATTACACAATTACATATTATATATAATTTGCTTTTAGTTTGTCAAATATATTCGCCAAACATTCGCATCGTTCCTTGCGAATGCGAATGCGATTGCGAATGTCAGAAACATATGCGAATATTCGCGATGCGAATGCGAATATTCGTTACATCACTAATGCCTACATAATACGTAACATTTAAGGCATAGACTGATTAACACACATTTTTGAAATCACTATAACTTTTATGTTATATTGGTTTTTTGTGTAATATATATTTTAATTACGATCTATGACTGGTAAACTACAACATATTTGAACAGTTGCCCCATAACCTGATACATATATCGTAAATGAATGTCAGTCTAGCTTCATTATTAGTATTGGCACAAATTTTTGCCACCAATTAGAAATTTAACAAGACTGTTGATCTGTTTGTGTCATCAATCATCATCCTGCTTTTATTTCAATTACTTAGGGTCGATGCAGTATATACTCTCCTTGCGTTGTACAAATTGTAAAAATTATGACAACTGTGTTATGAGTGGTCGCCTGCTTGACATCAACTCTTCTTGGAAATGTGAATGTTTATCGAACGACATCAGATGGAGTTGGTTCAGGTTAATAGGAATCTCTTAGTCGGCTTTTACGACACTCTCAAACAATGAATGAACATTATGCCAACACGTCTGATCAGCGTGGTATAGTACGTCAAACACCCTCCTACAATGGAGGCAGCCCAAGCCCAACAGTGGGACGTATACGAGCCGAGATGTTGATGATGATGCGTATTCGTAGCCACACAGCATTTTATGTTTTCAACCCGTATACGTCCCACTGTTGGGCTCGGGCCTTTTTCGCTATGGAAGAGAAAATAACCTACTATACTAAGCTAGTCAGACGTGTTGGGATAGGGTTTTTGTTTCGAGTTTTCCTTATCTTCTTGTTTCTGTATATATGTACGCAATAACAATGCTACTAGGATAACATAAACTCACGTTGTCTATAGCATCAACATGACATTCGGCGTCGAGTAGCACACGAACTAGTTCAGTGTGTCGATGTACTGCGGCGAGGTGTAGTGGTGTTCGTCCAGAATTATCTTGAGCTTCTTTAGACGCTCCTTTGGTTATTAGGAAAGCAGCAGTCGAGGAGTGACCACCTTCACAAGCTACATGGAGAGCCGTACGTCCCACCTGCATAAGAAAATTAATAGCTTTACGATTTTAGAAGGATTAGAAAATTTTAAATACTTGTTATTTCCAAATAATTTATTTATTTTACTTTTGAAAAGAAACATTTTTATTGGGAAAACAGCGGCATTAAAAATTAAAAAACATTAAAACTGACTTCAAAACAAGAGATGAACCAAATACGCTCGGATAACTCGAAAATTAGTGAACAGTTTTAATCAAATTTATATGGGACTACTTCTGGAGTGGGATCTTTGCGTAACATACATACAAAAAAGAAACAAGGAATTGAGAACCTCCTGTTTTGAAGTCCGTTAAAAAGAGATAAACATAGAGATTTAGCCTGAGAGGGAATGGGGTACATAGTACTTTTGTCTATCAAGGTTTTCAATTATTTGAGATTGTGTGAGCCAGAAATTTTTACTTCTACCGCGTAGAAACTGCACCGAATCATACCAAATAAAATTGTTATATATATATATTAAACAGATTATTTCAAATTTTTAATTGCCATGTGATAATAAAATATTCCATAATTTCCATATGGTGATGGAGTAAGAATATAATTTACCATCCACTCTCTCGCCCGTGGATGTCGTAAAAGACGATTAAGGGATATAATATCCAAATAACATCTATGCGGAAGGAGAATTCGAAACAAAACCAGCAGCGTGGTATAGTAGGTCAAATTTTCTCCTATAGTGCAGGAGGCCCGAGCCCAACAGTGAAATGATACTGAAATGATAATGATGATGAATATCTAATCTATACAAATAAATAAAATGCAAGTCTGTTTGTAATGTCAAAATACTGGTCATTTTTCTTGCTCACACGGTTGTTAGAACGACACTAATGAGTAAAATACAGTTTAAAAAATTTACGTCTGATTTTTTTTTTTGGCGGTGGGTTACGGTCGGCGCACTCCTCGCTCCACTCCGTCCTGGATGATAAAGGGGCGTAAGCACGCACACCCGTAACCCACCTATGACACGTCGCCTTCGTCGTTGGACCGACCACCGAAGCAGGGTGGCTCGACGTCAATGGTTAGCCGACGGGATACCCCTTAACTTGAGGAGTACCCTCTCCTCGACCGAAGTCCCCCCTCGGGGAGGACGTCGGTCTTTCCTCACGCGGTCGGCCTCTCGGCGGGTGACGGACTAATTCCCCGGTCCAGTCACCCGCGGCCTCGGCTAGGGCGGCATCAGGCGCAGGTAAACGCGCCTGCACCGCCCCAGTCGCCGGCGGTTGTTCATGTCGTTGAGGAGACGCTCCTCGCATACGCGCTCCGCCGCCGCGCCGCCTCCTTCCGCGAGACTACTGCCTCGCAGAAGGCTGCGACCGCGTCCCACTGTTTGTTTATTTGACTGTACTGCCATGTAGCTGACTACATAAGGAGTAACTTAGGTTATATTTTATCCCGGTATTCGCACGGGAACAGGAACTATGCGGGTAAAGCGACTGAAGCCGAAGCGAGGGCGGGTTAATTAGTTATTAATAATTTAATTAACAAATGATGGAGTGGTCTGGGGATCGAACTCCATACAAAACAACACTTTACATAATTTATTGTTTTGTGTCCGGGTATCATTTTAGTGCGTTAAATGTACATTTGTAATTTGCCCGTGAATGATATATTAAAAAAAAAAATTGTGTCTCAAGATTTTATTTTTTCGTCGTCATCATCATCACAGCTCATATACGTCCCGCTGCTGGGCTCGAGCCACCTCCACAATGGAAGGGAAATTGACCTACGTTGATCATCTCAGCCCATATAAATCCCACTGATTTATATGGGCTGAGATGATCACAATATCACAAGCAAGACACTCAATTATTCTTCAGATCAAATTCAAAATAATAGCTAGATTTTAAAATATATACTTCTATCCATCCAGACATAATTTTTTTTTTTTGGGTGGCGGCTAGTGGTCGGCGTACTCCTGGCACCATTTCGTCCGGGGCGACAGAGGGGCGTAAGCACGCACACCTGCAACCCCTATCTCTTAGTAGTCTTTCACTACACCCACGGCAGGATAGGGAATGGCGAATAGTAGGTATTCTTACTCCGTCATCATAGAAAAATATATGGCGATACATGGCGGCAATCCATTATCATTTTCAAATGGAAATAAGGAAGGGAGACTCACCAATTTCCCACGGTTAATTAATATACAGCAAACTTCGAATATTTATACGACACGAATTTCGTAGAAAATTGTAAATAGACGTTCTGGAAGAGTGACACGTGAGTGTAAGATTTTCTTATCTCTTAGTCCGCTCTGATCCTATCCTATATTCCTTCCATTCCGTTGTGGTTTGTGGTATATTTCACCGTGGGAAAGTGGTGGGTCTCCCTTCCTTCATACCATTTTACTATTCAAATAATTATATTTGTCTATCTAATATCGATGTGTTCAAGTGCATATAGGTTTTTTTTACCTAACTAAATTCTTCTGAATCCAAACACAGAATTTTAGTTAAATCTTTTAGCAAACATAAAAAACATATATAAAAAATGATGTGTAGATTTGTTTTATAGTTCATATCGCTGGTGGAACCGAAATATTATCTAATAAAAATCCAATAAAAACGATGTAATGCCGCCGTCATTTTTATTTGCGTATAAAACAACGTTGACATGCCATTTGTATTTCTTCTTATTATGTTTAAGTGTGAGTACGTAGAGGTCAAAGGAAAATATGCAGCTAGCTTTCCTTACCGTGTGGTGACGGAATAAGAATACAATTCAACAACTGGAACCCGTGGGTATTGTAAAAGACTGCTAAGGGATATACTATTTTATTTATTTTTTATTTTTATTTTTTTTTATATTTATTTATTTAAGACAACTCCCTGCACTAAGGAAATAATCCTTGTATTGCGGGGGACTTTACAAACATACAATTAACGGACACAAATTACATCCAGACTCAGAACAACAATTTGTGGATCGCACAAAGTGTTGTCCCGCGTGGGATTCGAACCCCCGACACTGGCGCTGTAGGTCGCTATCTTAACCACTACGCCATCTGTATATATATATATGACTGTATATATATATGATGTATATATATATATATATATATATATATATATATATATATATATATATATAACAGCTATGAAAGAGAAGGAAAACTCTACATTAAACCCTATACGTCTGATCAGTGTGGTACAGTAAGTCAATTTCCCTCGCATTATGGAGGAGGCTCGAGGCCAACAGTGACATTTAGAAGGTGTCCCTCAAAATACGGTCCTATGCCGCTTGTATCTAACGACACCCAGCAACTTTCTCCATGTCATCGGTCTACTTAGTGGGAGGCGTCGTACATGGTGTCGTCCGATACGTGGTCGCCATTCGAAAACTTCAGCGGTTGTCGCTTCGTCAAGCAATGTTGCCCACCCATTGCCACTTCAACGTGCTAATTCTTCGTGCTATGTCAGTTACCCCTGTTCTTGTTCGAATTCTATCTGACAGAGAAACTGCGAGCATAGTCCGCTCTATAGCACGCTAAGCGACTTTGAGCTTGGTTATGGGGCCCACATTTAGGGACCGATTTGGTAGCCGGATTGCTGCAGGAGATTTTTTGCACCCCCTACTCCACAGGCGATGCCCTGACCATTGGGGATTGGGAGTCATTTATTCTCTGTCCGTCTTATGAAGATATAATGCCATAATCGACACCCTTACCCTTGAAAAGCGGATCGGCGATCGCAGTAAGATGTTTTACATTTCTCATAACAGAGCTGCTGGCCTCCTGGTAAATCCTTAGTGAATTCTTAAGACTCCCACGGGGAAGCAAGGGGAGTGAATTTATACACAATTATAATTGTAAATGTTAGTACTTTATGAATATAGACTTCACGGTAGGCAGCGGCCTATCTGTGCCCCTGGTATTGCAAAGGTCCATGTGCAGCAGTTTCACTTACCATCAGGCGTGCTGCTTGCTCGTTTGCCACCGTTGGCAATAAAAAAAAAAAAAAAACTTAAAAAAAATTCATTTTTATAGTACCTTTTTCTATATGTATAAAGAGTTTTACAACAAGAACTTTTTTTTCTAAAACAAAATAAAACAAGAAATTTAGATGAAGATGATTCAAATTTTTATTGTATTACGAAGAGAAAGGTTCGGCAATTATGAATGAAAAATGATATCTGGCAAATGTCCACCACGACCACGCTGAGAGATGTCGATTCTTTCATCAAAGTGTTTAATCACTTTTTGGCAAAATAGCGGTTCTATTTCGTTAATCACATCACGGATTTTGAGTTTTAAGGCTGCAATCGATTGGCTCCGTATACACTCTGTCCTTAACATAGCCCCACAAAAATAATCCAGTGGTGTTAAATCACACGATTTGGCGGGCCACATAACAGCAGATTTTCGAATAGGCCAAACTAAGTTGTTCAACAACAACTCAATTTTGGCCTATTATTGATGACATGGATATCACTGACATGTGGTTTCAAGAGGACGGTGCCACATGTCACACATCCAATGAAACGATCAATTTATTGTAAACCAAAAATTTCCCGATCGCATAATTTCGGAATGTTAATACCACATACCTATTATCTGGATTACTGCGGTTATCGATATGGGATATTTACCTTTACGGCAACTTTCACGAAAAAGGTAGTCCATCTTTTTATTAAAAAAAAAGTAAGCCGTCGCTCAGGACGCCTGACAGATGTGAAACTTCGAAATTATTTTCTACAAGTATATATGATTTATTCATATATACTTGTAGAAAATAGATTACGACAGGAACTAATATGTAAAGTATTGAATAAAATAATACGATTTCTACTATTATTTAAAATATTACAAAGAAATGATATTAGTTCACCGCTCAGTCGCTTACGACCTAACATAGCGTCGCTACGTCTCCCTCACACACTTCTACGTAGTTCAAATCAAAAGGATCGGTTAAGAAAATATGATCTAGCAAACAGAAATAACGACATCTATCGAGCTAAGATCTCAGCTACAAAATATATTTTATAAAGAAATCTCTAATCCTGTAATGATGATGACGATAATGAGACAAGCTATTTAAATTATTTTATCGTCATTGGTCCTTGTTAAATTAACAAATTTTAAATGAAATCTGACTGTTGAAAGTGGGTCAAGATCCAATTATCTAGGAGTTTGTAACACAAACAAATAAATATACATCTGAAACTAATAAAACACCTATAAAAAGCGATTGCCCAGTTTTCGTACGTGAAAGTACTGTAAGTAGGTATGGTATACTTATGTTGGAAAGTTAGAGAATTATACATTATTTTATAGAACATACATTATTTTATAGAAGTACGTTGAAGTACGTAAGTATAGAAGCATAAAAGAACAGATTACGACAGGAACTAAAATAGCACATTAATAAAAATAATATTACAATTTTTTTTCCAAGATAATGATGATTTTTATTCAATAACATTTATTTTCATTATAGGTAACAATTTACTTTAAGCGCACTAGATGGCGTTGTACAAATTTTAAATCGCACTATGGTTTCGTTACAAAAATGTACACATATGTATCCGGATTTTTATTTGTAGTTGCTTAAAATGATGTCCCGAAGCGTGGCGTTAACGCCACGCGACAATCGGGATCACCCTCGCCTATAGATGTTTCACATCAATAGGTAGATATCTAGCTTCTAATTTATTTTTAAGTTAATAATCCTTGTATTGTAGGGGACTTCACAAATATTTCTATATTTTACTGAGTTTGTATGTAATTTCAGTCCGTTAATTCTTTAACGGACTGAAATTACATACAGACTCAGTACAACAATTTGTTGATCGCACAGTGTTGTCCTGCGTGAGATTCGAACCCGTGACACTGGTACGGTAGGACGGTATCTTAAACACTACGCCATCTGTGCAGTCAAATTCAATAGTACTTATTTTACTTTTTACCTTCCAAGAGTTTATTATAAACCAAACCACACCGACATAAAGGCGGGCGACGACTTAGACGCCTACGTAACATCAACACGTCACATTTAAGGCCTAGACTCTTTGACACATAATTTTGAAATCACTGTAACTATTATGTTTTATAGTTTTTTGTGTAGTATACATTCTAATTGCGATCTATGACCGTTAAACTACAACATACTCGAACAGTTGCTCCATAACTTGATACACCCTGTATATTTTTAATTAATATTTTGTTGTATAGGCTTTTACTTTCATCAATCGAATACGTGTCGCGTAGGCAGAAAACCGATGTGTCAATCATAATACCGTTTGAATAGCTGTCTTTTCTCTTTCATCGTGCAAACGTCTATTGAAACTTTATAAAAATGTGTTATTTCATATGTGGTTATCAGCGCAGTCAAATTGAATACTCCAAATAATTGGTTAGCCATGCGTGATGACAGATATTGACTACATAGTAAATAATTCTATTATTAGAATTTAAAAGGTCATTTTTATATATAAAATGTTTTTTGCAGTAGCAAAATAAATAAGATATTGTGTTTTAAATTTACCTTTTTTTTTGGGGGGTGGGTTACGGACGGCGCACTCCTCGCACCATTCCGTCCGGGGCAACAGAGGGGCGTAAGCACGCACACCCGCAACCCACCCGTGACACCGCGTCGCCTTCGTCGTTGGACCGACCACCGGAGCAGGGTGACTTGACGTCAGTGGTCGGCCTGGCGGAATACCCTCTTGAGGGGTACCCTCTCATCGACCGACGTCCCCACCAGGGGAGGACGTCGGTCTTTCCTCACGCGGGTTTTAAATTTACCTAAGAATGTTACCTATACGTTCTTCCAATAAATAAATTTCATGATTCTCTTCAGACTGGTACTTATAGAGAGATAAAATACTTGATATTTTATCGGTGAAGTTGATAATTATATAAATAAAACTATTTTTATGCATTTTATTGGGTTTGTATTTGATTTTTGATTGTCCGAGATCTCAAATACTTTTCAGCGTTCATGGTCACGAGCTAAATTCCGCCCAAATTATTATTAAAAAATCAAATGAAAACGCCATAAAATCCATAAAAATAGTTTATAACAACACATTCGTTAGTATAATATTGGACTTGGGTTCCATTTTCAATTTTATGTTTTTTTTTTGTGATACCATAATACTCGTATCAAATATAGTGATACAAAGTTGTCTATACATTTCTCTTTTCTATATGCGGCTGAAAATATTTTATGAATCATCGAAGGCACCCAAGGTAAACCAATCCTTAGAATATGATATATCGAATTATATGGGTTCGGTAACTGATCGCTCCGCCGTGACAAATAGATTTATCCGAATTTATGCGAAAACGATATATTATGTAGGAAAATACCGTTAGAAGATTCTGGACGATTTAAACGAGGATTAATAGAATTTGAGTAAAAAAAGCACTTAAAGCATGAAACGTCATCATCGTCATCTCAGTCCATATATGTATCACTATTGGGCTCAAGCCTCCTCCAAAATGAGAGGGAACCTGACCTACTATACCATCCCAGTAAGACATGTTGGCATACGGTTTTGTTTCGAGTTTTTCATCTCTTGCATACATCACAGTTGTGTTTCACGACACCTCTCAGGCAAGAGGAGAATCACACGGATGGAAAGTATTGATAAAAATTTCACTTCTCCATGTGGTGATGGCGTAAGAATACAGTTCACCAAACCATTTTTTTGTCCGTGCGTAATAAAAGGCGACTAAGGTGTATAATATGATGATAACAACTATCTTACAGAAAGTAAACTTTAAATAAAACCAACCAACCTGACTAATTAGTGAAATATAGTAGATAAATTTTCTCTCCATCGTGGAGGGGGCTCGAGCTCAGTAGTGGAACATAATATGAGCTGAGTTGATGATGATGATGAGAATAAAAAAAATTTCAGCTTATCCACGTCTAGTGTTGAACAAAGGACTGTGATGTTTTAGTAAGTTTTTACGCCTACTTTAATGGGCAATCCGTCTACCAAGCGTGGCGATTATGGTATTATTCCTCTTTTGGGGAGGCCTATTATGTCCAATGAACGTAAATAAGCTGAAGAATGAACGAATGAATGAATTTACTAAAGCATTCACTTCAAAAATAACCTTTGTGATTACTAAGGCAACATAAAATGTCAAGAGTCATTGAAATGGGATGTTACGCCACTAAAATACGTTGGTGATGTCGAGTATGATTATGAATATCTATGTCTACGTAGAGAGAGCTGTCCTCTGTGACTCACAGTGGGGTATTATATATTAAATCAAGTGGGTGGTTGGTCGCAATAGCGAGTACTAGAATAACATAGCTATGTGGGAGTCCTTTCTGTCGGCGGCGCCAATTACATGTTGATTTTCGCAGCCGTTGTTTACTTTGTTCAAGTGGTTTGCTTTGACGTATTCAGTTTCGTTCTAATACTACTCCGTTATGTTTGCCTGGTACTTCTAATATTATAAACTTTTCTATAATAAATCGTCATCGTTATTTATAGTAGTTTGTAAAAATAGCGAGAAATATTATCATACAAAATTACATGATCCGTATGACTTTTAATCACAAAATGTTTTTTTTTTTGTGCTATCTTTTGTTGAAATAAAACATAACGCAATGAAAACGCCTTATGGCGATCACACGTTTAAAAAGCATCCGCTTTTTTATTGAAGTAAAATTAGGGGAGATAAGAGAGGTAATTCAGACCTTTTTCGAACGGAAGTAACGTTTTCAAATGGAACGTCACTTCCATTTCTATACATATAATAAAATTGTAGAGGTCGAAATTCTGTACATTGAAAATAAACGCTAAAAACCGAGTCAGGGGAATGTTAGAAGTGAGATAGAACACATCCAGATTGATTTAAATTTTTTTATTTCTCTGTCTGTTTGTCTGTTTCTCTGTTTATCTGTTTGTACGGGCTAATCTCCGAAGTTATTGGACCGATTTAAATGAAATTTTGCATGGTGGTATCTTACATCCCCGGTCAACATTTAGGATATTTTTAATCCCGGAAAATTAAAGAGTTCCCGTGGGATAGGTAAAAAAACTGTAGTAACTTATACAGCTTAGTACCCAACCTACTTAATTGAAAACGATATAAAAAGATTCATTATAAACGAAATACATTCTGAAAATCCACCCCGCAGAGGATATATCCTTTTTTAATGGTGTAAAATAGGGGATGAATTATGCTTTGATATTTTCACTCTAATACACAAGTAATAAATTCATACCACCTCAATGATTAATTAACTGCACTGATAGCATAGTGGTTATGATAACAACTTACCATGCCAGTGTCACGGGTTCAATTCCAACGCCGGACAATTTTTTGTGTGATCGACAAATTGTTGCTAGGTAGACTAGGTAGTAGTAAAATGAGTCTAATTTGTGTCTGTCACTTATATGTTTGTGAGGTTTCTCAGTAGAGGGTGTAACGCGAGATTCATAGTTTGTAGAATAACTAATAAAAATCAGCTAAGTGTGAGTCGGACTCGCGCACGAAGGATTCCCTACCATTGACTAGGTAAACAACACTTGGTACCCAGAAATTTTATATTTTAACCTTCACCTGTTACCATATACTGATATCGAGCAAAATTAGGCAAAATGACGTTTTTGTATGAGAGCCCCCGTTAAATATTTATTTTACATTCATTATTTGTTATTATTTTAATTTTAGTATTTATTATTATTAAAAATACAACTGAGTGTTTTTTAAATATTTCAAGTGCCTACCTGCTGCCGTTATCGATATCGATAAAAAAAGACAAAAAATCGCGTTTGTTGTTATAGCGGCAACAGAAATACATAATTTGTATAAATTTTAATTGTCTAGCTATCGCGGTTCTTGAGATACAACCTGGTGAGATACAGACGGACGGACAGACAGCGAAGTCTTAGTAATAAGGTCCTATTTTTATCCATTTGGTACGGAACTCTACAAAGGAAGGCTGTGCAGGGTCACTCGAACATCCTTTTTTGACCCTAGGCAGCAAATTATGTTATCGTGGTATCGTCCGCGCTCGGTCATTGTTGGCAAACGAGCAAGCAGCACACCTAATGGTAAGTGATACTGCTCATGAACTTCTGCCAGGTTGCTGCCTACCGTGAAGAAAGTGAAATGAGGTTTGGTAATACTAAAGGTATCACCAAAACCCACCACATGCAAAAACCTGCGATATTAGATGGACGACTGTCGAAAGTGTGATTCTATCACGTAAAGATACTAAAGCGCAAGCACTCGGGCCAGACACCACCCGACACGACAGCAGTGGAACGAATCAGCTTGGAAGTGTTTCTTCCTGACTCACTCTGCCCAGTTCTTACGCCAGATAACTGCCAAGCAGAAAAAGGCGACCTCATATGACAGTTTTTGAACTGTCAACTATGGTCTAAGTGATAGTCGGCAACTTTGGTAGTGATACTTGCGATGAATTCACGGCGTTGCTCTACCCCGGTCACACAGATATTTTCTTTTTATTGCAAATCGTGGCCAACGAGCAAACAGTATACATGATGTTAAGTCTTCCTGCTGCTCATGGACCTTTGCAATACTAGGGCCACAGCTAAGCCGCTGCCAATCACGAAGAAAGTAAAGGGAGTGTGAATTTTTTTTTATTGCAAACGGTGGCAAACGAGCGAACAGTACGCTTGATGGTAAGTTTTGCTGCCGCTCATGGACCTTTGCTAGGCCGCTGCCTACCGTGAAGTAAGTTAAGGGAGTGTGAATGCGTGCATAAAGTTCGGTGATACTAAAGACATCACTAAAATCCACCAGACGCGAACACCTTCAGAAAGTTGGGCTGCCGGTTCTCTCACACACCGAACGAAGCACAGTAACAAATTGCTACTACTCGGACGTAGATTTTCTGCGAGAGTGTAGTACTACTCCGGACGGACCTCGGTCGACACGGTACGGTTAGTACTACCCCGGACGGACCTCGGTCGACACGGTACGGTATCTGCGTATAGTCCTAAGCACCATGACTTTCTACGAATGCCAGAAAAAAGTTCTAAGACAAGTGGTCAGAGCTCACCCACACAGGTGCACCGTACAGGGCCATTGATAGAACCAGTCTCGCGTACAGCCGTCAACACTTAAAAATGCTCCTGAAAGCACCATCGCCCGTAGAGTACTAAGCCCAAATATTTTTCATATCTCTCCTCGATCGAGTGGAACCGAATTAACAGCGATTGCTGTGCCGACGGGTGTATAGTTACGAGGTCTATGAAACAGCAAATCATTCGTTTTATATAGACCTACTCTAAGCGGCAGCGTGACTCATTAAATCACCACCTCGATACCAGGTATGGCCAAATGTAACGCTTATTTAAATTAAGGCCAAACTGGAGCATGTCCAGTCTCAGCTAATATACCATACAATCACCTGCACGAACTACCACAGCTGGGAGCAGAACAAAATAGGCGTTAGCACAAAGTCCTCTGTGCGCTTCACGCAGTGGCCATTACGCCGCTTCAAATAATCTAGAATGAGCCGCTTAAGTATAGAAGCACCCCTTCATAACAGCGCCTGCCTGGTATACCAGATTTGTAAACTATTAAATGAGTTGACGACATCTAAATACACCGCCAACAGCACCACTCTGACAGTGAGCGCCTTAATGACAACGGGCCACAAGCATAGGAAGGTTGGGGTCGTCTGCCAGAAAACGTTGGTCTGTTCGAGACAACCTCGCTAAGGTGCAGACAATCAAGATTCTCTACACTAGCTTGCCATCAAGAGCAACACGTTGGGCCTGTAGAACCCTGAATACACTACACAGTTATCTGTGATTGCCCCTACCACATATTATGACTTCTACGCGGACGAAGTCGAGGGCAAAAGCTAGTACTTAACAAAAATATACGTTTATAACAGTAATGAAAGTAAGATCGATGGATAGAGGATGGGACGGATGAATGGATGCACATATTGCTCGGCTAATGATCATATACAGTAAGTGATCATTAGCCGAGGGTGGCTAACGAATTTTTATATATAATTTCGTATATGGCATATTCTAATTTTAATTCGTCTTGGACCTATTATGTGTAAATATGTGACATTCATAAGCGTAAAGGTGTGGGTGGTGACAGAAATAATACCCACAACAAACAAGTAAAGGCGCACAATCATTTTTTTTTTGTTGGTTTCAGGATTCTTTAGGTATTTTATGAAATATTTATATGTTAACTAGCTGACCCAACAGACGTCGTTCTGTTAAAATAACAGAGCAGGTCCAATTGTGAATCTAAACCATTCTCGAATCTCCTTGAACATCCACAAAAAATTTCATCAATATTGGTCCAGCCGTTTAAGAGGGGTTCAGTGACATACACACGTACACAAGAAATTGATATACATATAAAGATAATATCAAAAAATAACTTGAGTCTAAATTAAGAAATATCTCTCGTTTGTGAGGACTATTATTTTAAAGTTTTCATTATTAACTTGAAAAAAGCATCATCATTATGCAATCATTTATTGCAATTACTTGGGGAGAGAGTACATGTTGCAATATGTACACTACTTCCATCGTACATCATCATCATCATCATCATCTTGCTCTTATCCCAATTACTTGGGGTCGACGCAATATGTCCTCTGTTTTGACATATTGCAAAAAGTTTCGGCAATGACTTTTATGACCAGCCGCCTGCCTGACGTCAACCCTCCTTGGGAATGTAATCGTTGACCCAAATGGTACCAGATGGAGTTGGTCCGGGTCAATCTAGGGCTCTTAGTCGTCTTTTACGACACCCACGAGCAAAGCAAGGGTTGGTAATATTCGAAGCCGCTACCACACAGCGCTTCCATCGTACATATTGTACAATTTGTAAAAGTTTGGCAATAATGGTTTCCGATGTTTACGCGAATAAACATCAGAAATAGTTTAGCCGTAAAGTAGTTTTATTTACAATGTGTAAATAAAACTACTTTACAGTAGTTTTATTTACACATTGTAAATAAAACTACTTTACGGATTTTACCGCGTTAGTATTTGATTTTTGATTGCCCGCCAAGTCCGCCCGTGACCATGATCGCTGCAAAGTGTTCCAAACATCGGGCAATCAAAAATAAAAACAAACGCGATAACATCCGTAAAGTAGTTTTATTTACAGTTTGGCAATCATTTTATCACTAACCGCCTTTCTGTTCCATTTTAGGTAGGCTATGATCTAAATACGCCTCGACCAATCAGTCACCCCGACTACCGTATTACTTCCTCATCGGATTGACCACTGTTACCGATTCTTTGACTTCCGTGGCCAGCGCGAATAACTCACCACCTCTGCCTGTACTTGACCAGACGGTATCACTTGCGAGTTGGCCCAAATCGATGTAATACTTTTAATCGTCATTTACGATAACCACGAGCAATCTAAGGGTTGGTAGTGGCTACCACAAAACAAATACGTTGGTAGTATACAATTTAAACAATTTTTACGGGTTTTAACAGATTTTTATTTGCCCGACGTTACATCGTCATTGTTTCAGCTGATACAATTCCATTGCTGGTTTCAAGCCTCTTTCACTATAGGAGAAAAATTAATTTACTATACCACGTTGGACATAAGTCTTGGTATTGAGTTTTATTTCGAGTTTTCCATCTATTGAATAGACGTTATATGTTTATTATTCTTTTTTTTAAAACGACGCCTTAGTACAGGAAATAATCCTTGTATTGCAGGGGATTTTACAAAGACATTACAAATGAACACAAATTTCATTCAGACTCATAGACAGATTTCAGAACAACAATTTGTGGATCGCACAAAGTGTTGTCCTGCGTGGGATTCGAACCCTCGACACTGGCACGGTAGACCTTAACCACTACGCCATCGGTGCTGTATATCATATACTTTAGTTATTTTTTGCCCATTTTTAATCCACCAACACACGCAAAATTTTTACTTTCTCAACAACCATCTTTTATTAAAATTGAAGCAACGAAAAGTTAATGTAGTTTCACTATAACATTGCTTTAGAATTTATAGCTAAACATCAGCCAATTAACATCTACGCTATGAAATATTAAGATGAGATCCAAACAATTTTCTTTTCACTCAACACAATGGATGCTACCTGATTAAAGAGTGAACTTGCCGAAAGAAAATAAATTCTTCCTTTATATTCGGATTGAAATAATTTATGTTCCGTTGATGTTGAAGATAAAAAAAGCATTTATTCATTTTAGTAATTACTTGAAAATATTTTAATGCTCTTTACTAGGCATGTTGTCGATATAAGGTTTCGGATCCAGATACAGATATGGATATTAGCATAACACTATACCGATTTCGATTTCGAAAATAAAATTATTTTAGATGATCTTAATTTTGATTACAGATAATGCGATAACTTTTTGTTAATCGTCCGTGTGGTGTTGGAGTAAGAATACAATTCAATTCTCTTGCCCGTGGATGTCGTAAAAGACGACTATGGGATATAATATGCACATAACATCTGTGCAAGAGAAGGAAAACTATACCAACATGTCTGACCAGCATGGTATAGTAGATCAAATTCCTTCCCATAGTGGAGGAGGCCCGAGCCCAACAGTGAAACGTACGTGAGCTGCGATGATGATGATGATGAGAAATAAAATGCCAAGTATGATGATTATCGTATTATTTCTCCAAGAGGCTCGCGTTTGGGTTGTTAGTACGGCCAGTTGAAAGGGCGCCCAGAGCAAGGTGCGATTTCTCATCAAAGTTTCCGGATTGAAAACGCTTAAACCAACTCTGTGCTACTCTTACTGACACTTCATTAAGTCCATGAAGTGTCGTCAGAATTAATTCCACGGCATGAGCAGCATTTCTTACTTTAAAAAAAAATTCTTTATGAGTGAATCAACACTCACATTGACTGTTGATTTACTGATAAACGGCAGGCAACAAGATTTCACTAAAGTGTTTCTTTTTTGAAATGTAATTTTTTTAATGGCATCAAAACCATCCAGATATAACTAGTAGGTACAAAAAATAGATTTAATTAAAATTTTATACAGACCTATATGCGAAAAGACTTTTTTCCTGATCTATTATTATACCTACACTTCTGAATAAAACTGGACAGGGACACCCTGAAGTATAATTTTCTATGTTTTTTAACAAAGAAATGTCAACATCCATAAAGATAACGTTTCAATTTTGAACCTTCTCTTCCTTTATGAAATCATAAAGAAAAAGTAAAAAGAAAGCTGTTAAATGTTTATGAATCACTTTCTATTTCTGTAAATGCTGAAAAGCCAAAACTAAAACTTATTCCCCGGTTAGTTGCGCCAACATCGTTCCTACATCCATCAATACGAAGTAAACTTCAACTAATCCTATAAGCCACTTATAAAACAGTATCAAAACCTTCATCCGTAACTTGGTGATTCGTTGATTGGCTGAAAGTGGAGCGCGAATTAATCCCTCGTTCGTCAAACACTGTATATAACGAAACGTCAAAGTTGTTGATTGATGACCTAATTCGCTGCTAATTAAAAAGAAGAAAAAATTTATTGGCAACTCGAGTGATGTATGGTAGGATAGATGATGTAGTGATTAAATATCAACGTAACGTACCCGATTGTCGCAGGTTTGAATCTTTTTCATCTGATAACGTCTTATAAATAATCCATGATAAAATTGAAAATATTGAATAACACCCGATACAAACTGAAATAAAAAAAGTATTTAAAAAAGTAGTACATTCTCTTCAGGAATTATCAATTAATTGTTATTTAACGACTATACTGGCGTAAAGCACTAAATCGAGTTATCAAACACCATTACATCATTTTGGAAAAGAGCTGATACTCTTTCACTGCTGAACCGATGTTACCCAAACATAGCTAACAACCAAATAAAAAAAAACCGATATCGGTCGGATCGAAATCGGTCCATCCGTTTCTGAGCTACAATGCCACACACACACACACATACACACACACACATACACACACACACATACACACACACACATACACACACACATACACACACACATACACACACACACACATGCAGACAGACAGACATCGACGTCAATCTTATAACATCTCTTTTTTGCGTCGGGGGTTATGAAGCATTGTCACGTTCCGCCTGAACCAAGCGTGTAAGCGAGAGATTCATTCTCTTGCATATATGATATCTGTAAAATAATCCCTTAGTTATGTTTTGCGACAGCCACGGGCAAGAAAGACGGTGATGAATACTCCGTCACTACATGGCAAAGATATAAATTAAGCAAAAGAAGAATATATATTTCTTTATTATTATTTTGATTGATGTCTGGCAACATTGTATTATTCCTTCAAATTGCGTTAATAAGAAGAATGCAAGAGAAGGCAGACAACAAAAATAGTGATTTATCAGGGGACACCCGGGTTTGAACCGGGGACCTCTCGATCTGCAGTCGAATGCTCTACCACTGAGCTATATCCCCACATGAATAATAGGGTTCAAGTAAACGTTTATAATCACGTCTCACATAATTACACAATATTAAATAACAATACGTCATATATTATACCACTAGATTTTACCCGCTACTTCCTCTGTGTGGAATCGATAGGGTGCAGGAAGCACGAAAACAGGGATCATTGTCATCATTTCAGCCCACACACGTCGCACTGCTGGGCTCAAGTGTCCTGCACAGTAGGAGGGAAAATCACCTACAAAGCCGATCAGACGTGTCGATCTGGGATTTAAGTTTTTCTTCTCCTACATAGACGTTATATGACGCAATTTTATTATTGGGACAAGTGTTCGTCAATAGAAGTAACGTAACTATGCGTCCTACAAAAAATTCATTAAGACATAATTTGTAGCAAATTCCTTTGCCTACAAATATGTTCATATAACTTTTTGCCCTAAATTTAAAATTAAAGAAATTATAAGCAAAAAAGTGGGCAAATTTCTATAAAAATTTTATTTTTTGCTCTATTACTTTTTATACATTTTACAAAAAAAAAATACCTCAGACCAATCTTATAGATGGTCTTTTGAGGAAATTTTTCTCCATATTTGGGGTTCTTTTTATTTTTCACTAATTTTGGGTTAAGCTTCTATTGACCCCCCCCCACACATGTCCCAAAAATAAAATTGCGTCCTCTTAAAAAATGTAAAGCTCATGTAACATTTCAATGGACTATCGGTCCTCCCCGAGGGGGGGACGTCGGTCGATGGGAGGGTACCCCAATTAGGGGTATTCCGTCGGGCCGACCACTGACGACAAGTTAACGCTGCTCCAGTGGTCGGCCCAACGACGAAGGCGACGTGGTTTTTGGGTGGGTCGCGGGAGTTGCGTGCTTAAGTTCCTCTGTCGCCCCGGACGGAGTGGTGCGGCGGCGCGCGGACCGCGACCCACCCACAAAAAAAAAATCATTAAATATTTGGGATTGGTAATTATTTACGATTTTTACGTATGTGTCGTGTGATTATTTGCTTATATCTATGAAGAATTATTATATAAGTATAAGTAAATTATTAAAATTTTATCGTACGATAAATAAGTAAAAATAAAATTTTTAAATAACCTTCGACACAAACCAAAATAATAAAAAAAAAACCATTTTCACATCACGTTCTCTTCATCAGGAATTATCAATTAAATGTCATTTAATTATTATACTGGCATGTGTGAAGCACTTAATCCTGTAATTCGCCATTACATTATTTTGGAAAAGAGCTGATACTCTTACACTGCTGGACTGATATTAACCAGACATAGCTAAGAACTACTGCAAGGAAACTGCTGCTGCTGAAAAGGCTTTCAAATGAAAAAAAAAACGGCGACTCTGCCGCGACACACCCGAACCCATTAGTGGTAAGGGCGGCTTCTTACATCCCCTCTAAAATGTCCGTGATTAAACAACCGCGACTAATACTCGACGAACCCGACGACATTATTACTCTCGCCCAGACTGAGGCATACATAGCCCGCGAGGCCTTGACAAATAATAATAAATATCCACGTTACCGCCCCCGCCAACGGGGAAGGAAGACGTGTCGCGTTAAAATCATAAACGTGGGTGTGCCCACTTTGCCAGCGACCGCCCGAGCCGAGGCCCGTACCCCACAGGGGGTGCCCTCGGGATCGGTCGCTTAACTTTAAACGGGTTGAGAGCCCTCAGCGCTCACCCACCAGTCCGGGTAAAGTTGTCACAGCCATCTGAGGCTAACAACTAAGTACAAAAAAAAAAAAAAAAAAGCATCGAAATTGGTCCATCTATTTGAGAACTACGATGCCACAGGCACACACACACACACATACAGACAAACTTCAAACTTATAACACCCTTCTTAATGCGTCGGGGGTTAAAACAATATTAATTAATTTTTTAAAATAAGCTTTAATTAATTAAAGAAAGCTAAAAAATTATCAAACGAGTCCAAACTCAACGGTTTTATCTCGTTTAGTTTAGAAGTTCCTATAGCCACCTTTCTGGCGCCATCTTGAGACCAGCTTCATGGTACCATAGTATTGCGTTGTCACCGAAGTTACAAATAAACCAAATTTCAACTTAATCTAACGACAGGAAGTGGTTCTAATTTAACTCGCAAGATTTGTCCCATTCTAATATACTAACAGGGCAAGTTAAATAAAAGCTTTTAATTAATAAAAGCTTTTAAAAAGGCTAGCGCATCCATCCACTCGTGATCCGTATTAATATTGACATCGGATAAAAATCCTAAATAACAAACAAAAACTGCTTGTTGAGTGTTTATAGGATTGTTGGATTAAAATGTTGCGATTTCGCCGTGTCCTTTTCAAAAATAAAAAGTCTATTGAAAATAATTCCTTTTTGATGTTACCCTCTTTTCCTCATAACGAATTGTATGACGTAATTATGAGTACCGATGCATTCACTTGGCAATACAGAAATGATTAATTCTCGATCGAATGATTGATTTATGTAAATTTACTTTATACATATGTCTTACTATATGATTTAGTGTTGGAATTGGAATAGAATAATAAGACATTCCTTTCTCGTTCTTTATTGTAAAGACATCGAGCAAGTATCTATAAAGTCATTATATCTAATAAGGAGACCCTCAGACGTGTGGGTCGGGGATTTCCATGATTTTTGGGTGGGGTGGTAGAGGGACCCGAGTGTATCACAACTACCAAATATTAGGGTCAACTGGGCCCTCATTAAAAAGATATTAAGGGTCAAATTTGGATGTAATTTACTCGTAGGTACTAGAGAAATTCGTGTAGTTGTGATACCCCTGGACCCCCTCTACCACCCCACCAAAAATCATGGCAATCCCCGACCCACACGTTTGAGGGTCTCCTTGTAAGTGAAAATTGCAAAAAAACGTTCGAGCGTCGTCATATACACATATCCCTACCTCTTTACTAATATTATAAATGCGAAAGTAAGTTTGTTTGTTACACTTTCACGCTTAAACCACCGAACAGATTTCAAAAATTCTTTCCCCGTTGGAAAGCAATAATATCAGGGAGTAACATAGGTTATATTTTATCCCGATATTTGCCACGGAAACGGGACCTACGCAGGTAAGGCGACTGAAACCGAAGCGAAGCGAGGGTGGGTTGCCAGTAGGTACCTATATACATTAAAAGATCACAATGAACCATTTTCTGGAATTTAGATGTTATATCGTTTAATTGCTGTATAATATTGCATGTGCGCTTTTGTTTCATCATAGTTCACTCAATGTCATATGTATCTTATATCTTTAAACGAGCAATTCTTGTATATATCTATATATATGTATATATCTATATATCTATATATATATATATATATATATATATATATATATATATATATATATATATATATATATATATATCTATATATATATATATGTATATGTATAGATGTATGATATGTATATATATAGATGATGTATATATATATATATATTTTATTTTTCAGGATCTCGGAAACGGCTCCAACGATTTTGATGAAACTTGGCATACTAGAGGGTTCAGGGCCAAAAAATCGATCTAGCTAGATTTTATTTATAGAAAATGTTGTTTTGTCGGTGTTTTTAGCAAAACAATACAATGACATTAAATTTTAAAAGAATATGAATTAAAATTTCGCCGTCAACGTCAAGAGTTATAATAGCTCAGTTGGGAAGTTGTCCAGTTTTCTTTTTGTTTTGTTTTGCAATTCAAACAGCGTGGGATCGAATCTCGGTGTTATTATTATTCTCTTTTTTTATTTTTTATTGTTTTTTTCATTATTTTATTTTTATTTTTTATTAATATATAACTAAATAAGTTCGGTAAAAATACAACAAAAATATACCGAGCAAAACTCGGTCAACCAGATATTTGAGAGATAAGACAGCAATGGAGACGCTATACAAATAAATAAAATTGAAGTGTTTGTAATGTCAAAATAATGGGCTTTTTCCCTGCTCACACGGTTAGTTGCACGTAACCTATGCCTAAAAGCCATAGCCTTTTTTTGTCTGTCTGTTTGTTTATTTTGGGTAATCTTCAAAACGGCTGGACGGATTTTAATAATATTTTACTACCAGGTATCTGGTGGTAAAATATTATTAAAGGAGTAACTGAGGCCATATTTTATCCCGGTATGTCCCCGGGAACGCGAACTACGCGGGTAAGGCAGCTGAAACCGAAGCGAAGCGAGAGCGGGTTGCTAGTTTAAAATAAAACAGATAATTATTTGTGACTATAGATTCTTTCGCAATGCGTAAAAATCATTTAAGGAATGATTTTCTTATTACATTTTGTTGCAGTCGGGTACACTACATAGTCGTAAAACCCGCTCTTAGACCTCAGCAACACGAAGGGCACAGACAGGTCGCTGCTGGGATAGATTGATTTAATTTAGGGTTCAGTGAGTGAAAACGTACATTAAGTACGTACAAATAATTCGTTTATAGATTATATTATCGAATTAAATTATAAAATTTTGATTTGGAGTCAATACAAAGTTATAATCGTTATGTCCATCACATTTCTTATTCCATAATGGTTCGCTAGGCACTTGTCGTTATCAATAAATGTCCGCCGAATGACCTTCGACGGAATACTACTTTGTATTACACATACTAGGATCACGTAAATACAAAAGAATTGAATTATAATATATAGATATATTTATCTGTACATATACGTGCAATGCAAGCCATCTCTCTCATTTTTTCTGCTTAAATATTGCTCTTAAATAAATAACACTCCAAATTAAGAAATAAATAGAATTCTTTTTCCTTTAAAAATAGGCCGGACTTTTAATTGGTATCTCAAGTATTAGTTATATGAAGCTGTTTTAAACAGTGCCTATGCAGGTAATTTCTGTTAGATTCGTATATATTTCTACTAAATATAATAATGTCTTCGTAAACTTGTTAAAATTTCTTAAAATTCATTCATTCATTAAAATTTATATTTGTGCATTCTCTATCAATAAGTGTTACAAATTGTACTAGGACCATATCATCGTCAAAGAGTTTATTTCTACTAAATTATAATATCTTTCTTTGTAACCATGCTAAAATGCTTTAAATTTGTTAAAATGTTTTGTGCTATCTACTTCAATAACTGTTACAAATTGTACTAGGACTATATCATCGTCAAAGAGTTCATTCCTACTAAATTATAATATCTTTGTAACCATGTCAAAATGTTTTAAAATTCATTAAATTGTTAAAATGTTTTGTCCTTCAATAACTATTACAAATTGTACTAGGACTATATCATCGTCAAAGAGTTTAAAACACATTATAGTGAAAGGTATTAGGGGACATGAACCAATTATTAGCTTAAATATTCCCCTTATTTCATTATATTAAAATGAAGCTGCGTTTACCGTAAAAGCTGAAAATTGATAATAAGAAATGTTCCGCCCCATTAATAAGGTACAAAAAAGGTTAGCATTAAATTTTATTGTGTTACGGTAAATGAGAAGGAGTGAGCTGCCATGATTCAATTTACTTTATAATTCGCCTCTCGGAAATATTTCGGGTAATAAATAACTTTATTTTAGTCGGGTATGTATATTCATATTTAAATATATATATATTTTATGTAACGCACGTGTTTTTGACACCGGCTATTATTTTTGACTTTAGGCATATGGACTCATTTATTGCGTCTTTGAAAATTAATACTTTCAAAAAACTAAAAATACACGCTTAATTTGAGCGCATGTTGCCATTCTTGGATGAGGTAGTCGGTTCTCAGACTTCCTCTCTGAAAATTATTCAAAGTTGGTAACTTTTCCGAAAATTAGGTGATCGACGCTCCTAGTACTTTCCCTTCTTGATCACGGCGTAAAGACACTACCGGATATAGGATACTAAATTATCGCTAATTCTGAAAATCCCAGTAAGAATAATGGGACTAACTGTTTAAAATATTGAATAGTTATTGGTCTTCGATAAGTAAGCCAAATTTCGAGTCAATCCGACGTTTTGAAGGGGGTCAAAATTAAGTTCAAGATTTCCTTTACATAGGCACACATACTAGGTACCATACGTATGAAGCTAATAATGAAGAAAGTGGGTAAGGTAAGTTCGCGCACAAAAATTGAAGCATTTCAATTGGAGCCTAATGGAGCTTACGCCGGAAGCGTTCCGTAATGTACAAGTAGTTTGAAGTAGGGACACTATCCTTCTATACGTTATTATTCTAAGCTTGTATACCTAGTACTTTTTTTCAAATAATTCGCGGAAACTAAAACTAAGTAGTACTAAGTAGAACTTTTTATTTGAAAATAGATACGACTTACATTTACGAGTTTTCTATTATAGATCTTACCGCCTCTTAAATTTCAGGTGACGTTAAAGTAAGTTCATAACACTCACTGTCTTCACTTGAACTCATTTTAAGTCAAATACAATTTGAAAAAATAGCTTTTCAAAATCAATGAAGAACAACGAATAACATTTTTCACGCGCCAAAGTGTTCATATATTTGTTTCTTCATTATCAAACAGGTTTATTTTTCAAGCCAGTTCGAAATTTAAATAAACTCTGATAAGTTGCCTCCTTGGTTGCCATGTATTGGAGTATCAAATCGTTCCATTTTTAAAATACACGATAGATATGAATTTACATATATATCTATATGAATTTACATATATGCTAAAACACGACAGATATGGACTTCCAAACATTTTTTTGCCTGCTGTTCGCGTAGTACGGCAACTTCGGTTTACCTCGAAGAATGTTGTCAAAATAATGCTCAAATTGCCAAGCATGTTTGAGAAAACAATATTTTCACACCGCATGAGTTATATAACAAAATAATTAACTGTGTGTAATATTTATTCATTTATTTCTATGTTGTGACAGAAAATGAATATAATTCACTACCTCCCTTTTCAGTAGATGTCGTAAGAGACGATTAATGGATATAATATGTATATACCATCTATGCAAGAGAAGGAGACCACGAAATAAAATCCTAAGCCAATCCATCTGACCAGCGTGGTATAGTAGGTCAATTTCCCTCCTATTGTAGAGGAGGTGCGAGTACAATAGTGGGATGTATTTGATACTGAATATGAATGAATGAAATAAGTTTATATTTTTAAATTATCTTTCTATAGATATAATTCCGTGTGGTGACGGAGTAAGAATACAATTAACCACCCTCCTCTCTCTTGCCCATGGGTATCATAAAAGATGACTAAAAGATATCTTGTTCACATAAAAACTATGCAAGAGAAGAAAAACTCGAAACAAAATCCTATATCAACATGTCTGACCAGCATGGTATAGTAAGGTCAATTTTCCTCTTATTGTCGAGGAAGCTCGAGCCCATCCGTGGGACGTATATGAGCCCAGATGATGATGATAAAAACATTTCTATAGAAGCAAAGCCCTCTAACCATTTATGAGTCATATTTGTTGTGCTGTTCTAGATTGTAGATGCCTCTACCTTCATTGGTTTTAGTTTCGCGGAGGTTTACAAATCACTCAATATATAGATTATCATAAGTAAGAATATAGATTGACTTCATTGAGAAATGACTGCACAGATGGTGTATTGGTTAAGATACCGATCAATCGTGCTAGTGGTAAGGGTTCGATTCCCACACAGGACAATATTTTTTTTTTCTTGGGGTGGGTTGCGGCCATGCACTCCTGGCACCACTTCGCCCGGGGCGACAGAGGGGCGTAAGCACGCACACCCACCCGAACATCAGGTCGCCTTCGTCGTTGGACCGACCCGGAGCAGGGTGACTTGACGCGACCAAACGGCCCAGGCGGCACAAACCTCGAGCGTATGCTGTGCCGTGTCCTCGTCGCAATCATGCAGAACAATACTTAGTGTATATATATATATACACTCAAAATCTGGCTGTGATTTGTGTATATTAAATTATGTATATCTTACTATTACGTGTGTAACCGACTTAGTCCGAAGAATTATCAAACCACGTCGCTCGTCGCCAAGTGGTGCAGGAACGTTCTGAGTGGCATTTTGTAGGGAGATTTAAGTCCATCTATGGACGGCTGCAGGCTGAGGTATGGATGGTTGGATGAAAGGATTATTTACTTGATGTTGTCTGTTTAAGAAAGATTAGGTACCTACTTATTTTGTTGTTTCTTGTTCTTTTGTATATATTATCTCGTTGTTATATTAATACTACAAAGTTCAGTTCATACTGATACAATTTTATGCATTTTGACTACAATAAGACACCGATTAACAGATTTGAATATGTAAGTTTGAAGTTCGGAGCTTTCTTTGGTAAAGAGGTTTAGGTTCGCGTGTTTTAGGCGGAAGGACAATTCCCCTGTCATCATGGGGAAACTAACTTTGAAATATTTCCATTAATTTAATTGATTGTTAGAAAGTTCTAATAAAATCATTTCTGATGTTTACGCGAATATTACACGTTATAAATAAAATTATTTTTCGGATTTTTAACCAACTTTAAAAAAGGAGGCGGTTTCTCAATTCGACCGTATATGTATATGCTTTATATGTTTGTTCGCGGATAACTTCGTCGTTTATGAACCGATTTTAATGATTCTTTTTTATTGGAAAAGCTATACTTCCCAAATGGTCCTATGATAATTTTATGGAAATCGGAAAACGATTTGTGAAAAATCAACAAAAATCTAAAAAATTAACTACATTGTCTATATTATTGAAGGTGGTTTCTTTTTTGCAAAAAATAATTATATCGTATTTGTATTTGATTTTGGATTGCCCGATTTTTGAACACTTTAGCCCGGCTCTTGACCGCTGAAAACTATAAAATAATATCAATTTTATGTACATTAAAGCGTTATTTATTAAATGAACGGCTTCAGAGAAAAACATAAACTTATATTTTTACTTATATTTTTCACGAACACAATGTAACATTTTGGTTGGACCAGGTCTGACAGCATCACTCGATCACAAGTTAATTATCTACTAGAACAACTATCACTCTCTTCGATCACCATTTTTTTTTTTTTTTTTGGGGTGTCCTGCGGTCGGCGCGCCTCCGCACCACTCCGTCCGGGGCGACAGAGGGGCTTAAGCACGCAACTCACGCAACCCACCCGAAAACCACGTCGCCTTCGTCGTTAGGCCGACCACCGATCACCTTAGAGTCCTTAGACGAATATACGTATTGTGATGCGGCTTCAGTAATACTGTCGTTTCAAAAAGGTCAAATTCAAACAATAACATTGTTCTCAAAATTGATTTTACGATAATGTGACCATTATTTTTCATGTTAAAACGGGACACTTGTAGAATTAGATAAAAATAACAAGCTGTATTAATATGGCTCATTCCTATGGTGATGGAGTAAGAATACTATTCACCATTCCATTCCTTGCCCGTGGGTGTCGTAAAAGACAACTAAGGGATTAAGGGATACGCATTTAAAATCTATGCAAGAGAAAGAAAACTGGAAAGAAAACCCTATACCAACCTGTCTAACCAGCATGGTATAGTAAGGTCAAGGCTTCTATTGTGGAGGAGGCTCGAGCCCAACAGTTAGACGTATATGAGATAAAACGATGATGAATGATGATGTAGTAAATACTGAGATGATGTCTGGGTCTGGGTTGTGTGGAAGAAAAGGACATATTGTGTCGAACTCCAATTAATTGAAATAATAGTAGGGTGATAACGATGATTATGATGAGTGACCAATATTAGATTGTGAAATTAAAATATGGCGTATAGTTTTTAAGACAAAATGGAAGTTCCATTTCTAAATACATATAACAAGTTTTAATAATATTGGTCTTGGTTATAGAAATGGTTTTCAACGGTAATAGCTCCGTGTAGTGATGGAGTAAGAACAGAGTTCACCACCCTCTCCTGTCTTCTCTGTGGGTATCGCAAAAGAAGACTAAGGGATATATGCATATAACATCGCTGTAAAACATGGAAAACTCTAAATAAAACCCTAAACCAATACGTTAACTTACTGGTCAATTTCCCTTCTATTTTGGTGGAGGCTCAGGGCCCGCTGTGGGACGTATATGAGCTGAAATGATGAAGCGAAAATGCATCGAATACGCCGTATCTTAACTGCTATTAAGATTTTAAATAAAACTACGGATTTTATCGCGTTTGTATTTGATTTTTGATTGCCCGACGTTTCGAACATTTTGCAGCGTTCATGGTCACGGGCGGACTAAGATGTCTCACGTCCTACAAGTCATCGTTATTGCAGGAAATTTATAATTATCTACTCGATACAGAAATTAGTAATTAAATATTGACCCACATTTTGATACAAATTTATTGCCAGTGTAGGACGACTTGTAGGACGTGAGACATCTTAGTTCGCCCGTGACCATGAACGCTGCAAAGTGTTCGAAACGTCGGGCAATCAAATAAAACGCGATAAAATCCGTAAAGTAGTTTTATTTAAAATGTGCAATACTCGCGTAATAGAGTAGAAGTATAACAAATGATCGTTGGGTCCGTTTATAAAAATGGAACACATGTTTTTGCTAAGAACAACGGGACATACAACTTGAAAACAGAATTGTCCCGTCATGGTCGTGACATATGGTCACATTCGTCTACGAGTATCGTCTGGCTGTTTACGTAAAACCAATTAATTGATACGGCTGCTGCCATTTTTAATTGAATAATATAAAGTTATTTATGTTGACAATAAAATGTTAATAGAAATGTTACCATTATTGATATATATTTTTTGTTGTATTTTAAAATTGTTTCGTCTGTCAACTCAACTGTTAATACAGATAATCATTATCAACATTCAGCTCTCTGCTCTCCTAAGCCTCTCTCATATTTTGTTACAAAGTGCGATCCTCTGCCGCCGCATCCAACGACTCCCAGCAATTTTCATCACCTCGTCGCTCCACCTGGCCGGCAGAGTCATACAATGCTCCGATACCGTAGTCGCCACTCGAGACTTTGCCAGCGGTTATCGGTTTATCGAGCGATTAGCACTTCAGCTACTAATTCTTCATGCTATGTCGGCTACACTTATTCTTGTAAGGATTTATGTAATTTGAATCCTGTCTCACAGAAAAATCTCGAGAGTAGTCCATTTCATAACACGCTCTGAGTTTAAGGTTGGTTGTAAGGCCTACATTAAGGGACCACGTTTCCTCCAATACAACGAAGATAGGAGATAATTTAATATCCTTTACAGATCGTTCCCACTTGTCGGGTGTCGGATCCGTATATTAATCGGATGTTATAGTGGCAGAGCATTTTATATGAAGCTATTCACACTTATCGGAAACTGATTTTGTGTCGGCTCCGACAAGAAATGTCGGGTGTTTTGCCAGCCCTCTACACCCGGAAAAAAATCGTGTTGGATCTCGCTCGCGTATGATTAAGAACACAGAAATATTAATACTTATTCATTTTTCTTTGATTAAGAATGGCGCTGTTCACATTTGTCTGATGTCGGGGCCGATAACACTCTCCCCGCTACCCCTCGTTCCGTCCGTGGTACATCGTCGTTGCGATCGCGCATACACGTTATTAGGATTTATATGAAACTAGCAATCCACCCTCGCTTCGCTTCGGTTATAGGTTATAGTCGTTTTACCCGCGTAGTTCCCGTTCCCGTGGGAATACCGGGATAAAATATAGCCTAGTTTACGCCCTGATATTACAGCTTTCCAATGGTGAAAGAATTTTTGAAATCGGTATAGCCGTTTTGAAGATTACCCGGCACAAACAGACAGACAGACAGACAAAAAAATTTTAATTGCTGTTTTAGGCATAGGTGTCGTGCAAATAACCGTGTGAGCATGAAAAAAGCCTATTATTTTGACATTACAAACAGACACTCCAATTTTATTTATTGGTATAGATGAGTGGAATGTATTTAAATTAAGAATAAAGTATAATAATAAAGTAAAATAAAGCAGCTGTTGTGTTTTTATTGTACGCACGTTTGGTGATTCGTAGTAATGGAAACAAGTATCAATCCCGAAGAATTGATCACACTAGTGTCACTGGTTCAGGAAAGAGGTGTTCTTTGGGACAAAACTCTGAAGCTGGTTTCATGCTATAATATAATAGCATATAGTATGTAGCTCATAGCACAACAATATCGCGCACCATACATTGTTAAGGACACGTTCACACTGTACTGTACCATATTTTATGTATGGTGCGCGATATTATTGTGCTATGAGCTATATGCTATTATATTATAGCGTAGTCTGAAACCCGCTTAAATGATTATAAAGACAAGCAACTGAAAATATCTGCTTGGCGGTAAGAGTGTATAAGTCACGTAGAGTGCTTAAAATTGGCACTAGCTTTGAGCGTGGCCGACAACCGATTATTAATCGTGTGTGTGAACAAAGGCACCGACATCCGATTAATATACGGATCCGATACCCGACAAGTGGGAACGAGCTCTTACAGTATAAGAATACAATTTAATACCTCATTTATTGTCTATGGTATCGTTAAATACGACTAAAGAAAAAAAAGAAGAAAAGAATGAAAACTATTAACACGCTAACTTAGGCTAGTTTGTATGTAACGTGCTTTTCACCCCCTTCTAAACGTCGGCTTAATTTGAAACTAGAGGGTTTTATTTTAAGTATTCCGTCTCATGCAAAAATATTATTACTGCTTACAATATTCCGTTTTACGTTTTACGTTTCCATTACATTATTCGTGTGGTGACGGAGTAAGAATACAATTCACTACTCCCTAGCTTGCCCTTGGATGTCGTAAAAGACGACTATGGGATATAATATGCATATAACATCTACGCAAGAGAAGGAAAACTCGAAATAAAACCCTATACCAATCTGTCTGATACCTTACCGAGGCCTCTCCAGCTGGACTGCCTAACGAGCAATGACGTCTCGGCGGGCGTCAACCTGCCGTCGACCCGACTTCCGCCGCCACCGTGCCGTAACCACGTATGGCCCTGATCGCCATGACCTCTGTGGCCGCCAAAAGAGGGCTCTCAGACGGACGGTCAGAGACCTCGCCCACACCGGTGCGCCGTACAGGGCCATCGACCGGATCAACCAGACCGGGGATTTTAATCCGTCGCCCGTAGAGAGGCTGACCGCGCGACGGCGACCGTCGTCCCAGGACACGGACGTCGAGAGGTGAAGGTACCCGAAAGGGTATTCCGTCGGGTCGACCACTGACGACAAGTCACCCTGCTCCGGTGGTCGGCTCAACGACGAAGGCGACGTGGATACGGGTGGGTTATGGGCCCGCGCGCCGTCCTTTCGTCGCCCCGGATGGAATGGACCGCGTGTGCGCTTCTCATAGCCCATAAAAAAAATACCAATCTGTCTGACCAGTATGGTATAGTAAGGTCAATTTCCCTTCTATTGTTAAGGAGGCTCGAGCCCAATAGTGGGACGTATATGAGCTGCGATGATGATGATGAATGATGATTACAACATTCTAACTTCGATAGGTTTCTTATTGTTTGGCTTAAACCTGCTCAACAATGTGAAGGTAATTGACCTAAAATATCACGCTGGACAGACAGATTGCTATAGGGTTTCATTTGCAGTTTTTGTATTCGTGCATGGATGTTATCTGCAAATAATCGCTTAGTCATCTTTTACGATAGCCACGGGCAAGTAATGAGGTGATGAATTGTATTTTCTACTTCACCACAGAGAAAACGCAACAAAATTCCTATATATTTTATTAATATCTTATTTAATGCCTCATATCTAGTAATTATTTTAGCTTATATACGTCCAATTATTAGGCACGAGTTCCTTCCACAATAAGAGGAAAATTGACGTACCACGCTGGTCAGATGGGTTGATATAGGATTTTATTTCAAGTGTTCCTTCATTTGTATAGTTGTTACATGTCTATTATCCTTTATACATCTTATAAATAAAATTATTTATATGGATGTTATAGTAAATTTAAATCTTTATAATAACGATAACTTATTGGTCGTGGAACATCTTAGTCCGCTCATGAACTCTGTAAATTGTTCGAAACGTGCAATCAAAAATCAAATATAAACGCGTAATTCGTAAGAATAGTTTTATTAGTAATGTATAAACGTCGGAAATCCTTAGTAATCTATTACGATTCCTTTTTTTTTGTTCACGCTGTGGAAATGCATTTACGCACTCCCCTCCGCCGGTGACAGACGGAGGAGTGTGTGGGCCTCACCAGCCACTGCGTGACCGGAATACCCACTAAAACCACAGCGGCCCCTTCCGCGCTTTTACGGGGCCGCCGGAGAGATCGTCTGATGACACTCGATCTCTGACACCCCAACGCATGGCCGTTTGGCCACGATCTATCGTCATTCAAGGCGGTGGAAGGAGTTGCGCATATTGGCGCCTCCTCCTCCCTGGCCGCCGCCAGCGGAGTGAGTCAGTGGACGCAAGCGCCTCGCGGTCTCGCTCCGCAGCCTCCTTACTTGTAATGACGGCCTCACAAAATGAGGCCATCGACGACCGTGCTGGTCGTCTGTCGCTGTCGAGCATCTGTGAAACGATGGTCGACAACGACAAGTCTATTCCGAATTCCATCGATAATACGTGGCGCTGGGATCCCCAGGCGGAGCAAACTTCCAATGTAATGTATTACGATACCTACGGATAGGATATTGAGTCACAAATAATTCTTACCCCGTCACAAATTATCATCATCATCATTTCAACTCCTATACGTTCCACTGTTGAGCTCAAGCCTCCTCCACAATAGGGGAGAAATTGACCTTACTATAGGATTTTGTTTCGTTCGAGTTTTCCTTCTCTTGCATAGATGTTATATGCGTATTATATCCCTTAGTCGTCTTTTACGACATCCACGGGGAAGACAGGGAGTGGTGAATTGTATTCTTATTCCCTCACAAAGTATATTCATCTCAAAAGTCTATAGTTTAGGAATAAAGTAAAAACTATTATAATAACAATGTTTATAAATCCCCGAGATAATTCTATATTTACACGACCTAAATAGGTAATGGATAGTCTACAATTCTCTATTAGAGCTAACGGAACTCCCATTATGTGAATTTATGGTCCGAACGTGAATCCTTAATGGTATCATAATTTAATCCTTGCTGACCCACTAATACTAAACAAGTTTCATTTGAATTTTATATACCTAATGCTTACCATGTGGTGACGGAGTAAGAATACAATTCACCACCCTCTTTCTTGATTGTGGATGTGGTAAAAAACGACTAAGGGATGTAATATGCACATAACATCTGTATAAGAGAAGGAAAACTCGAAATGAAACCCTATACCAAATACTAATATGTCTGACCAGCATGGTATAATAGATCAAATTCCCTTCCATTGTGGAGGAGGCCCGAGCCCAACAGTGGGACGTAATTGGGCTGCGATGATAATGATAGAGGGCTCTATAAATATATTATGAGGTTAAAATATACAAACATTTTAAGATAAGATTGCACATGTGTTTCTAAATCTTTTGGGAATTTAAATTTGGAAATTTTGCGTATGTTTATACGCAAGGTGTCACTTGAATCCCTGATTACGATATATGGACTGTTTAAGGATTCTTACTAAAAAACTTCTAAAAAACTTAAAAAAAAAACTAGACAGGGCGTGTTGAAAAAACACAAGATGGAAGTGTAACTTTTATATATTAGAAACTTTTATGTACATAATTCATCAATCACTATTGAGTAGGAAAACTGACGACCTGGTGAAAGATGCTGGGTTTCGTTGGATGCACGTGGCATGACACTGTGCTTTGTGGCGAAACATGAGCGAGGTCTAAGCAGTGGACGTCGATTGGCTGAATGATGATGATGACTATTGAATAGTATAGATTGTATTTATCATTAATTTATTTATAAATACCGACCCGTCTCCGCTTCACTTCAGTTCCAGCCACTTTTACCCCGCATTTTGATGCGTCTGCATCCTCGGATATGGCCTCCGGTTCGAGTCACGGACTGTGCTAAAGTTTATAAGGTCTTTTGAGAAGAAAAAATAGTCTAAGTTACTCCTTATATAGACCTGGGAGTAAAATATAATCAAAATCAGTCTAGCCGTTTCGAAGATTACCAGAACAAACAGACAGACAGACAGGCAAGCAAAAAATTAAACTGGTTTTGGCATAGGTATCGTACAAATAACCGTGTAAGAAAAACCTACTATTTAGATATTACAAACAGCGAATAAGAGATAACAATATGCAGATAATATCTATGCAAGAGATGAAAACTCGAAATAAAACCTTATGCCAACCCGCCTGACCAGCGTATATAGTAGGTCAATTTCCTTCTCAATGAGAAGGAGGCTCCATTGCAGCAATGGCACGTAAATGAGCTGTGGTGATGATGATGATGAAAGTGAGAAGGTCGGTCTTCTCAGTTCGTCAGAAGAACTTAAGCAACTACTACATCGTCTATTCGTCATACACTTTGAAATAAAAATCAAAGTTTGTGATAAATACCGTAGTTTCTTATTCAATTTAAGACATTAAATAGGCAGTGCATTTAATGTAGATCAAAATTACTATTGTAATAAAATAACCGCTTGCAGCTGTGGATGCCGTAATAATAGTTTTGCGATGTACTAGGACAGCAGAGGATGTAGGTTTTATTTTAATGATGTACTTTATTTACGGCATCAATGTAGGCGCCTTTTTGTAGTAGTAACTCCACTAACACCGTGTGTCCCGCTCTAGATGCTAAAGCGAGTGGTAAATAACCTCTTCCAGTTTTAGATGCCCTTATAATACTTTTTAAATGTACATGTACTAGGATAGCAGAGTATGTAGGTAATATTTTAAAAATGTACTTACTTTATTTACGGCATCAATGTAGGCGCCTTTCTGTAGTAGTAGCTCCACTAACGCTGTGTGTCCCGCTCTAGATGCTAAAGCGAGGGGTGCATCTCCTGCTGCATCAGTAGTCTGCACTTTGGCGCCAAGTGTCACAGCATACTCCGCGACATCTAATGAGCCGCGAGCACATGCGCATTGAAGGATGTCGTTGTGTTTCTATTAACAAACATTTTATCTACTTTAGTTTATGTAGTCCTAGTCATTTGATTTGGCAGGTGTATATAACAGGGCAAATATATTTATTAATTTAGTCCTAAATTGTTTTTTTTATCTATTTGTGGTGACGGAATAAGAATACAAATTCACCACCGTCTTTTTTGCCCGTGTTTACCATAAAATACTACTTAGGGATGACATCGATGCCGCCCTAGCCGAGGCCATGGGTAACTGGATCAGGGAATAGTCCGTCATCCGCAGAGAGGCTGGCCACGTGAGGGCACCCAACGTCTCGGAACGGGCCTCTCATTGTGAAGGAGGCTCAAGCCCAACAGTGGGACTTATATGGGCTTAGATGTTGATGATCTATATTTTAAGACTTTGAGGCTTCTCGTAACTAAGACTTAACCTTTTTTCCTTTGATTGAAGATCATCTGTCTTTGGCAACTAAAAATATCATCGAAAGGGTCTTTGCAAGATATATTGTGTGACAAATGATTTATAACTAAACTCATTTGCAAAAAAAACGGGCGGTTTTGATTTTCATTCATATTAAAAAGATACAATACCAAAAAGGTTTCAATCGTTTGTACACGTTACTGGCCGGTTTTAAAAATGCTGTGGTATTTAAAAAAGTACGTTCTAAATTCAATTTTTCATTTGATGTTCATTTTTACAGAAAACCCCTTTTTATCCTACATTTTTGGCGCGAAGTTCCAGAAGTTAACATCGACTTTCATAACTTTTATTCAATTTTTATCGATTAATTTCATATCCTTGACTGTCAAAGCTTTATTTAATGCTGTTTGGCTGTATCAAAAATGGTAGATAAAGTGGTAAAAGCTACCAAAATTATCGCGCTGCTTGAAGAGGGTTGCAGCCAATGTTTCGTGGCTAGGAGGCTAAATGTTAGTCGCTCGACAGTCCAAAGGACCTGGCAGCGATATCAGGAGACTGGTTCCGTCGAGAGAAGGCCTGGTTCTGGAAGAAAACCATGTACCCAACCACGGGATGATCGTTTTCTTGTGAGTCGCGCATTGAGAAATCGCAAATCTTCGTATGTGGATCTTAAGAACAACCTCCAAGAAGTAAGAAATGTGCATATTAGTCTATGGACGGTCAGGAGGAGGCTTCTCGCTGCCAATATACGCAGTCACCGCCCGGCCCGCGGCCCCAAATTACTCCGTGAGCACAGAGTTCACAGGCTTAGGTTCGCTAGAAATTGTGAATCATGGACTCAAGACGATTGGAATAGGGTTTTGTTCTCTGATGAAGCCAGGATATCTCTGTTCGGTGAAGATCGACGTCGGCGAGTGCTAAGAAGACAAGGAGAACGCTTTGCAGAGGCATGTTTCGAAGAAATCACACCTTATGGTGGGGGCTCTGTTATGTTTTGGGCAGGAATAAATTCAATGGATCGTACAGAGTTAGTCTTCATTGAAAACGGCTCACTGACTGGGCATCGATACATAACGGAAGTTCTAATTTCTCATGCACAACCCGCATTGGCCGCTCTAGGTGAAGACTCGATTTTTATGGACGACAATGCTCGCGCCCACCGATCCCGCGATGTTAATGCGTATGTGCAAGAGGTCGGCATTCGTCGTTTGGATTGGCCAGCTCGAAGTCCCGACCTCAATCCCATAGAGCATGTCTGGGACGTTCTGAAACGGCGTGTGAGATCAGTACACCCGGCTCCGCAGACCATCAGAGAGCTGAAGAATGTGATTACTGCGGAGTGGGAACGTATTCCG
The DNA here is from genome assembly GCA_032191425.1 of Lymantria dispar. Lineage (NCBI taxonomy): Eukaryota > Metazoa > Arthropoda > Insecta > Lepidoptera > Erebidae > Lymantria > Lymantria dispar. The sequence continues at coordinate 30,201,906 of CM063452.1, forward strand.
CAAGCAAGTATCCGGGATATACTCGCTAGCATGCCCAGACGAATTCAAGCTGTGATTTTAGCTAGAGGGGGTCACACTCGATACTAAACATTTATCTGCTTTTACTTTATTAAAGAAAAACAAACAAAAAAACTTTTTTATTTTTACTTCATGAGCATATGCACTACTAGCGAATATACACTACTAGCGAGGTTTAGCATTATTTCCCATAAATTGTATCTAAATTTTATGAAATACTGATGAAAACGATTATTTTCTTATTAATTTAGCAAATTGTGTGGATAAAACTACCTATAATTATCAAACAAAGAAATATTAACATTTGAAATGGCTTAGGTGCCCGTTTTTTTTGCAAATGAGTTTATTTCCAACGTTTAAGTTCTTTAAACAATATACAAATTAAACATATTTATAATAACATTTGACCTCGAAAAGGCAATTATGTATTCTCACAAGATTATGTAACAATACACGTGTATGATGTTAGGATAATTTGATAATTATACCTTTGTTGTTCTAAAGCAATTAGGAACATTACTTTGTTCATAAATTGTAACGCCATCTCTTAATATTATTTATTTAATTTATTTCTAATCTCTCTCTTATTTATTTTTATTTTAATTTATATTTATCTCTTGCTAATTACGTTAGCGTTGATTACTTATTAATTTATTGTGATATCAGCACCACCTTAAATTATTGTCTTATATATAAAAAATACCATTTGTACATAAAACAATATGATCCTTTCATTACTATAGTCGTTATGACAATGGTTTTTAACTGGCAACGGATTAACTATTTTTTTTTCTGTGTGTGTACAGCTGTTAGCCGCAGATGGCTTTGACAGCTTGACGCGGACTATGGGTGAGCGCTGAAGGCTCTTAACCCGGTGAAAGTATATTAGCGACATCGCACAAGGGCTCCCCCTGTGGGGAACGGATTTTGGCTTGGGGCGTCGCTGGAGGAAAAGTGGGCGTGCCCAGGTATTGTTTTTTTTTTGCGCGACGCGGTTTCGCACCTCGACGACGAGGACGGTACCGCGTGTATTCACGTGTAATGGCGTCGCGGGACGTGTAGGCTATACGTTGAGCGAGTATGATGTTGACATCCTCTTCGTCGAGGACGCGACGAGGACGTCGGATGGACGTACTGCGTTAAGTTTAGCCTAATGTAGGTTCCTTATTATAATAATACAGATATATCAAATGATATTACGTATTATTCTTTTTTCTTTACTTATTTCTTTTCTTATTGAAAGAGATTGAGTAGAGTTTTTGACGGATCCACAATATATTTCAATAACAGTCTCAGTTTCTACCCAAAAATATGTTGATTAACATAAAATTAGGAGGAAAGTTGCAAATCAAATATGTGAACACTGTGAACTGTATTTTCCGTGTGGTGTCGCAGTTAAAATACAATTTACTACTCCCTGTTTTGCTTGTTGGTGCCGTAAAAGATGACTAAGAAGTGTATTACGCATGTGATATCTATGCAAGAGGAAAACTCGAAATAAAATACTATGACAATACGTCTGACCAGTGCGGTATAGTTGGTCTGTTTCCCTCTTATTAGGGAGGTGGCTCGAGCCCAGCACGAGTATGAGCTGAGATGGGTGGAAATGAAACTGTTGTTTTTCATTAGCTAGCCGCACACACGCAATAATAATGTCAATAAAGTGCATATTGTCAATAATATTGAGTGCGTGCGGTCCGTATTTGCGGTATTGTTCAATATTATTGCCGAATTCCAGAAATTCTGATTTTGTCAAGGCAATATCGGGGGAGGCAGGGCATTGTTAATAATATTGTCGTATGCGGGCGCGCGGCAATATTTTAGTTGAAGAAAAGATTTCAAGGAAGGTGGACGTTCATGTTTTTTGTAAAAAATGGGCGACGAAAACAGTATGCATAGCTAAAATAGTGTTGATAATACTACTTTCACACAAAATCAATATTTGTCAGTATTAATTAAAACTTGGGAAACGTATCCCGAATTATTGAATTCATCCAGCGAAGGATATCGTAATAAAGTTAAGAAAAGCAAGGCACTTGAAAAGTTGCTCAATATTTATAAAAAAATCAAACCAAATAGCACGAGAGAAGATGTAAAGAAAAATTAAATTCTTTACGAAATAATTTTCGGCAAGAATTAAAAAAAAAATACATAAATTGAAATCATCAGGGAAATTCTTATGTAATTTTTAAAATCATTTTCTTCAGTAACTTTTAATTCATTTATTACATTAAAATGATTCAACTCAGCTTTTTTTTTCATCCAGTCCTTAATCCACCGTTTTTTCTTGATTACCTTTTTTTAGTATTTAAATTACATAATGCAATACTCAATGCAACGACTTTTTTCTGTCTATCTACTATACAAAACGTACGCACACGAGCCTAGCTGCCGAGCGAACTAAGTCAGATTGCACCACAAAATATTGACAACTAGCAACGCGCCCTCGCTTCGCTTCGGTTTCAGTCGTCTTGCCTGTGTAAATACCGCCGTGGGAATACCGGGATAAAATATAGCCTAGTTTACGCCCTGATATTATAGCTTTCCATTGGTGAAAGAATTTTTGAAATCGGTCCAGCCATTTTGAAGATTACCCGGAACAAACAGACAGACAGACAAAATTTTTTTAATTTGTATTTTAGGCATAGGTGTCGTGCAAATAACCGTGTAAGTATGAAAAAAGCCCATTATTTTGACATTACAAACAGACACTCCAATTTTATTTATTGGTATAGATAATATTGCGTAGTATGCCGGACCATACATACATTTAAGAACATTATTGACAATCTTGGATTGACAATATTATTGCGTGTGTGCGGCTAGCCATTGCTTGCGTGCTCTTGCTGTGTTTATCATTTATTTATTTACATAAAATTATGTGAGCGAGAAGAGCGTATATCTCATCTCTCATCCCTTTTTTTTGTGGGTGGGTTGCGGTCGGCGCACTCCTCGCATCACTCCGTATGGGGTGATAGAGGGGCGTAAGCACGCACACCCGTAACCCACCCGTACACCACGTCGCCTTCGTCGTTGGACCAACTACCGGAGCAGACTTACTTGTCGTCGTGGTCGGTCCGACGGAATACCCCCTAGTGGGGTACACTCCCATCGACCAACGTCCCCCCCTCGGGAAGGACGTCGGTCTTTCCTCACGCGGTCGGCCTCTCGGCGGGTGACGGACTAATTCCCCAGTCACATCACCCGCGGCCTCGGCTAGGGCGGCATGAGGCGCATCATCTCTCATTCCTCTCAAGTTCATTAGAAAAAGAGCTTAAGCGACTCCTGTATCCCTTACTTACACTTTTTGTCTCATATCTTGAAGGGAACCTTTTTTTTAGAATTTGAAAGTACGTCCCGTAAGAAATTTACTTTGAAATTTACTTAAACGATATTACATCTTTATGTATAAGTTAGTAAAATAATTTGTTTGCTTCGGTTCAACTTCGTGAAATAATTAATGTTATTAGTCTCGTTGAATAAAGCTAATTTTGAAAGGTTTTAATATTAAATTGAAGGTAGATGTAGAGTATGAGCGAGTTATACCTTGTTAGTAGCAGCAAGACAAGCACCAGCTTGCACTAGTGTTTTAACAGCTTCAAGATGACCATGCCATGCCGCCATCAGCAACGGCCGCATTCCGAACTAGAAAACATAAACTTCAATAACTCTGCGCTTCTTATGAACTCCTGGTAACTAATACTATAGTGTTAACATATTACTTAATCCGGGCATCAATACCGGCCGGGATATGTCACCACTCTTACTTTCCCGAGGGAGTTGTAGGGAGTAAAGTGGCAGGACGTCCAACGAGAATCAGCTCTTCTGAAACACTCATAAACTGCGATCGTCTACTCGCCTGGTGTTATCCCCCTTCGTGGAATGTATGGATGAATTAAAAACTTTTAAAAATAATGTTAAAACGGCTTCAGAATACAAATAGGAAGGTATATTTTGGGATTTTTGACGGGAATGTGAAACCGTCCTGTAATGTTTTTAATAATATTCAATGTTTTAGTGGTTTAAAGTGGTGTATTAAATAATTTTGATGGCTTTTTATGTAATGTGATGCGAAAGACCTGTTGGCATATGTTGAATAAGATATAAAAGTGATTTACAAATGTTTTCATTCACCACTAGAATTCCCAGAAGATACTATTAACAGCATCACGATAGCACTGTTGGATGAGAGGATGTACTGACGAATATTACCAATATGAAAAATCTATAGACTTTTAATTTTGAAAAGAAAATAATTTGACCCTGGCAATGAATAAAGGAAAAAAAGGAAGGTATACCTTCCTTTTTTGACCAATATAGGTATCAACGGTTTGTATTATAAATTATTAAAAATTTAACAAGAAACCCACTTCAACCAGTCTCATGGACGCCATTGTCAGAACGGTAACAAAATTAAAATGGGTCCACACGGGGAGCACCAGCTTTCAAATGTAAAAGAATTATTAAAATCCGTTCACCCAGTCGAAAGTTCTGAGGTAAAAACATAAAAAAAATACAGTATAAATGAAGTTCTCATTTATACTGTATTTCTTCCACCTCCTTTGAAGTCAGTTAAAAATAAACTAAGAATTGAAAATAGCTGGCTTCAAAAATATATCTACACTCCATATCTCTAAATGAATGATATAATATATAATCTTTCGTCCTTTGATACAAGATCAAGCATAAAATAACAAAGGTACTCCCTTTGTTAGAATCAGTTAAAGAATCGAGCAGTAAAATCGGCTATTCTCAAGTAAATTATTTTAAATTACCTTATCAGCCGCTTCGATGTCGCATTTCGCTTCAATGAGTAAATTGATTATCTCGACATTTCCTCTACTGGCGGCCCAATGAATCGGTGCTCTGCCGTACTGTGTAAAAGGAAACACATTTATTGAATAATTCAAATCATTTATTATGCGTAAACCCCGCGAACGCACGGGGTGCTTTCCTTCCGACTGGTGCAGGTGCTTACGGGGCACGGTTGCTTCGCAAAGTACCTGCACAAGATTGTCAGGAGGGAGAGCACATTGCGACGAGGACACGGCGCAGCACACGCTCGAGATGTGTGCTGCGTGGGAGGGGGAGCGCCGTGAACTCGTCGCAATTATCGGTGCCGACCTGACGCTGCCGACCATCGCCAGGGAGATGCTCGACTGCGTCAGGAACTGGGACGCGGTCGCCGCCTTCTGTGAGGCCGTAATCTCACGGAAGGAGGCGGCGGATCGTGTGCGAGTAGAGCTCCTATTCGGCGACACGTTCTGCAGCCGGCGACTCGGGCGGCGCAGGTGCGAGTCTGCGCCTAATGCCGCCCTAGCCGAGGCCGCGGGTGATCGGACTGGGGAATTGTCCGTCACCCGCGGAGAGGCTGACCGCGCGACGGCGACCGACGTCCCAGGACGTCGAGAGGTAACGTTCCCGAAAGGGTATGCCGTCGGGCCGACCACTGACGACAAGTCACATCTGCTCCGGTGGTCGGCCCAACAACGAGGTGACGTGGATACGGGTGGGTTAAGGGCCCACGCGCCGTCCTTTCATCGCCCCGGACGGATTGGACCGCGCGTGCGCTTACCATAGCACACCCAAAAAAAAAAAAAATAAATGCGTAAACCCCGAGAGGGCACTTAGATATTGTTAAGTTAACAAAATTAAATCAAATTATCCAAAAAATTAAACTACCACCAGATCGGAACGCGACTGCTACTGAGAAGATCCGGCAAGAAACTCAGCGGGCTTGTCTAATATTTATATATTTTTTTACTATACATAAAGTTGTGTGCAATATGTCTTGTAAGTACTAGCTCCAGTGTGATACTCTTCGAACTATAAGATACTGATGCCTATTTTCACCAACGACTCCGAAATTATAGGTAACATGTGAGCTAATAAAGGATTAAGTTCAGTCATGATCATCTTAGCCCATATATGGACACTGTTGGACGCGGGCCTCCTTTATGAAAGGGAATATGACCTACTATACTACAGTGTAACTTAAGGTTGCCAACATTGACAAAAAAAACGTATGCAATGGTTTGGATAGGAAAAAAATTAAGTATTTGGAAGAAAAAGTAATTTCCAAATTCTATGATTTTGTATTAAAAACGTATTTTTGTGTGCTTTTAGCACATATAAAGTCTGATTCACATCATATCTGATATCTAACATTTCGTTCAGTAATTATAAATCGTTTTCATCATCCGTTTTCACTTATGCGTACCGTTAAATAGTTCAGTACCCATAATGGTTGTTTTGTCTTACGCATCACAGTAAAGGTATAAATTCATTCACACACTTTATTAGCATGCAAAAGTATAAAGCATAATTACCAAAAATAGAGTAGGATAGTTTACTATAAAGTATGGTTGGCAACCCTAGTGTGACCATTGTGACGTGTTGGCGTAGGGTTTAATTTCGAGTGGTATACGGGACAAATTCTGCACTCACTGTGGAGGAGGCTCGAGCCCAACAGTGGGACGTATATGAGCTGTGATGATGAAATAATACATTACAGTGTTTGGCGGTCTGAGGTTCGACATTTCGCGGTCCACAAACGGACCGCGGTCCGCCTGTGGCCTACCTATGGTATAGAATATAGTATAATGTCATATTGTAACGAATTGGGCATCTTTTATGGAAACTTTTCAAGCCATAATCTTGTACTCCTTGTCCAATATTCTCAAAAGCGGTCGCGATCCGATCCGGCAGTAGTTTATTTAATAAATTTATTGTAAATTTAAAAGAGAGTTTAGAGAAGGAAAGCTCGACATAAAACACTATACGAACCCGTCTGACCAGTGTAATATCATCATCATGTCAGCCTATGTACGTCCCACTGTTGGGCTCAGGGCTCCTCCATAATGGGAGGGATAAGATAATTTTATAAATTAAAACCTTTTAGTAACATAAAGTAAGCCGCCTTCAAAATTAACTTTAATTTAGCATCATGTTACCTGAGTTTTCTTGCCGGATCTTTCTCAGTGTAACCGTGTTCCGATCCGGTGGTAGTATACTAGATTATTAGTTAGTTTTTAACTATAATTACTATTAATTTTAATGTTTAATTATTACTAACCATAAACAATATAATTTTTTCATATAGAATCATTTTCTTCTTACACTGGCAATAAATTTTGTATCAAAATGTGGGTCAATATTTAATAACTAATTTCTGTATCGGGTAGATAATTATAAATTTTCGGCAGTAACGATGACTTGTTGGACTTGAGACATCTTAGTCCACCCGTGATCATGAACGCTGTAAAGTGTTCGAAACGTCGGGTAATCAAAAATCAAATACAAACGCGATAAAATCCGTAAAGTTGTTTTATTTAAAATGTATAATACTCGCGTAAACATCAGAAATAGGGTTTTGTTTTGAGTTTTCATTGTCTTGTACAGATTGTTTGTCCTTATTATATCCCTTAGTCGCTTTTTAAAACACCCACGGGTAAGATAGGGAGTGGTGAATCTTGTAACATACGGCACTAATTGTGTTTTGCCTCTACGCTTTTTTTAACGGTCATTAAAACGTGCGTTACACGTGCGTTTTGAATAGTTATTTGTCAGTTTTCGTTGTCATGATTAATTTGCTGTTAGTTGATATGATGGAGTCCCTAAATGTAGACCTCATCACTGAACTGGAAGTCTTTCAGCGTTCTATGAAGCGGGCTATAATAGGAATTTCTCTGCAAGGTAGAATCCGTGTTATGAAAATCCGCAGAAGAACGGATCTAACACATTTATTAGTAATAAATTATCATAATATAATAATTAGCATAAATTTAATATTTAATAATAACTGATCACAAAGAATATAAATTTTGTAAAATCATTTTCTTTTTGTACTTACAATGAATTTGTATCAATAATGTAATCGAAAATCAAATACAAACGTCATAAAATTCATAAAAATAGTTTTAATTAGATAGATAGTATATATAATTGCTACAATATGGATTACTACCTACCTAATTAGTTTCGTGTAGCGTGCGTTTTTTTAATTAAGACAGTTACAGCACGTATAAAAGTGTTTTTACAGATGAAAAAAAATAAATTTTTTTTCTTAAGCCACCAGAAACTTAATCAAGAAGATAAATTTTCTGTTATACATTGTATTTATTTTAAGGTGCACACGAAATAGCTTGGTGGTCAAGGGTCGGCTTTTTATGAACCCTGCCTTTAAATAAGATTTTTTTTGCAACTTAATTTTGTGAAACGAAAAGGAGGCCTATAGGCAAGACTCAAACCAGCTTTCTGTTCACCTTTTCGTCTATGACATGTAGTTACCCCAGCAACTTAAATTATTGGGACAGACAGACACAAGAGTTAGACAATCGATATTGTAACAGATTTTCAATAAATGTGGTTTACAATTTGCCGTTTGTAACATCTTCAATTAATTAAAAAGCAAACACAAATTTTAACAAAAAGTCGTTAACAATTCCACGATGTGATGGAGTAAGACTTAAGTTCAATACTCCTGTTCTTGTCCGCAGGTGTTATGAAAGATGACTAAGGCATATTATATGCAGGCTTATTAGCACATAACATCGAAATAAATCCTTATGCCAAGCCGTTCGACCAGCGTTGTGTAGTAGGTCAATTTCACTCCCATTATAGAGTAGAATTGAACTCAGTGGGACGTACGAGTATATGAGCTGAAATGATGATGATGATGAATTAATAATAAGTAAGAATTTGTAAGTAATATTAAAGAATTTAATAATAGGTTCTTAAAATAATAACGTATAGAAGGATAGTGTCGGTATTTCGAACGATCGAAACATTAAAAATACTACATGCGCTCAGACGATTACACACGCACACCACTACAAATTATGAAATCAAATTTTGTTTTGATTAACATTAATCGTCGAATTGCTTTTAAAAGTAAAGTTAAAACCCTTTTAAAATTTTTCAAATGTGTTGTTACACCATTTGAATGCACAAATCGTCATAATTACCTATTTATTTTAGGAGAGTTGCGAAAGCACGGTGACATTGTACATTACGGAACGGTTCCGGCGTAAGCTCCATTAGGCTCCAATTGAAATACTTCATATTTTCTGCGCGGACTTCCCTTCTATACGTTATTATTCTAAGAATAGGTTATATTTTTTTTATTACTGATCACCATCAATGTAATGATTACTACCGTAAACGATGAAGAATGATCACCTAATGCTGATACGACGCACCTTTGCAATACTAGGGGCACAGCTAGTGAAGTTAAACCTTGTTTCATCATGTCGGCTCATATACGTTCCACTGCTGGGCTTGAGCCTCCTCTACAACAGGAGGGAATTGGCCTACTATGCCCCGATGTTCAGACGTGTTGGCATAGGGTTTTCGACTTTTCCTTCTCTTGCATGGATGTTATATGCATATTGTGCCTATTAATCGTCTTTTATGATACCCACGAGCAAGGTAGGGGGTGGTGAATTGTTACTCCATCACCATACGGACAACCTCGTTTAAGCAAGGCATACCATAGCGCTGGGGAAAAATGAAGTGGATGAACTCTGCTATGGTATGGAGTGGTTGGAGGCAAAATAGTGACGTGTGGTACCAGTTAGACAGACCGTCAGAGCTCTCTCCATGAAAAACTAGATAGAATATACAGTGACCTAAATCTCTTTGTCGTTCAGCGACTTCCATCTGTCCGTAAGGTTGGGATTATCGACGATTCGAATATCACGTCTGAGGAATTTTAGCTCAACCTATACACGTCCCACTATTGGGCTCGGGCCTACTCTACTATGGAAGAAAAATTAACCACCTACTCCACCTATACCACGCTCGTCAGCCATGTTGGCATAGGGTTTTGTTTCGAGTTTACCTTCTATATGTTATCTCCGTATTATAATCCCTTAGTCGTCTCTTATGATACCCACGGGCAAGAAAGGGGGTGGTGAATTATATTCTTACTCCGTCACGAAATAAACTTAGATAGAGGGATTTAGTCATCTGACTAATTTAATTTTTAATAAGCAAATTTAGTCCGTATAAATGATTAGGAACACATAATCCTAAACCACATTCCATAACAGATATAGAAGAATAAAAAATAGGCAATATCACTATGACAGAGAAAAGTATGAAATCTGAAGTATTAAAGATACTTTTTCAACCTTGTGTAAGTAGACCAAACTGGCCTTGTCATTACAAGGCCAGTTTGGTCAAGGCCAAAAAAAAACTACCCAATTTTTAATATTGTAGCCTACACATGATCAAAGGACTTTAAAAAAGTTTACGGGCGTTCAAAATTTAGATAACCTTTTTTAGCTTTTGAATTATTAAAGTAAAAATATATAATGAAGGAACAATTTTCTCTATAATTATTTAATCTTGTACCTGTGTTGACATTTTAACTCCCTTGTTTATATAGCACAGTCTTTTTAAACGAAGGGCGCACTCCGGGGGCTATTGAATTGTGTGAAAATACCTTTCTAGATAATTTCATAGCTGCTTTAACTAAACGATTGCAAAATTGTCCGCTACATAATTTTAATTTCATTCAGCACGAAGATTTACTTTATATACTAGGAAAATGCTTAATGATTTCTGATATTTTCGCGAGTATTACACATTGTAAATAAAGATTTTACAAGTAGAGACATCTTCATCTGACCATGAGCTATAAAGTGTTCAAAACGTTAAACAATCAAATACAAATGCGATAATATCGCAAATAGTTTTATTTACAACTAGCAACCCGCCCTCGCTTCGCTTTGGTTATAGGTTATAGTCGTTTTACCCGCGTAGTTCCCGTTCCCGTGGGAATACCGGGATAAAATATAGCCTAGTTTACGCCCTGATATTATAGCTTTCCATTGGTGAAAGAATTTTTGAAATCGGTCCAGCCGTTTTGAAGATTACCTGGAACAAACAGACAGACAGACAAAATTTTTTTAATTGCTATTTTAGGCATAGGTGTCGTGCAAATAACCGTGTGAGCATGAAAAAAAGCCTATTATTTTAACATTACAAACAGACACTCCAATTTTATTTATTGGTATAGATAGGAAAAAGCTGTCAAATTATTTGTTGGTCTATTGTAAATAATCCTCCGTTGAACTCGCTCGGTTCGCGAGTTGAATTAAGAAATTTCACTACCAGATAAATTTCAAGCTGCTCTTTCGCTTGGTTTGAAATCGCATTATCCTCTGAAATACTGTTTTGAGAACAGGCAAACAATTGTTTTACGTCAATATTTATTTTCGTGAATCGTGAAATTTTATTATTTTTACATTTCGTTACGAAATTATTATTATTATGTTATTTATTATTAACCGTGTTTGTCACATCCATACTAATATTATAAATGCGAAAGTAAGGATGTTTGTTTGTTTGTAACGCTTTCACGCTTAAACCACCGAACCAATTTCAAAAATTCTTTCACCAATGGAAAGCTATAATATCAGAGAGTAACATAGGCTATATTTTATCTCGGTATAACCACAGGAACGGGCACTACGCCGCGGGTAAAGCGACTGAAACCGAAGCGAAGCGAGGGCGGGTTGCTAGTAAGTAATATGTTTTAGTGTGGAATTAATAATTGCCAAATATGTTAGATCCTTTGTTTTCTATTTTAGTGCAAATAGAACAGTAGTAGTAATATAGCATGAAGTGATTAAGGCAAAGCTAGTATGCCTGATTTGGTTGGAAGTAAAGCTTTAGAATTGAATTCCAGACGTAAAGATTTGATATTATATTGACACTATGTCTATCAAAATATTATTGTTAACTCACATTGTTTCTGCAATTGACATCAGTAGGTCGTTCTAACGCTTCGCGAACTGCATCTGGTTCGTTCTTGATAACTGCTTCGTGGAGAAGTAAATCGTTTTGTTGAATACGACTTCGAGTGTCTGCCATCTGAGAATAAAGAAATTACCGTTATAAAGTTTGCTAGAGCTCCATTGCGATACATAGATCTCTACGAGAGGGAAATGTCATAATTGTTTATATCATAGGATCACATACTCGACAGTCGCCTGTCTACAACCGCGGGCCATTCCGTTCGAGGTGGTTCCACACACTCACAGAAAATCACGCAACACTTTGATGCTGCACTTCGTTCAGTGAAGAGAGCCGAGAGATTTTCTGAGGGTGTATGCGTGTGGTATATTTTTGTGATGCTTTTATTTTTAATATCACTGAACTAATTGCACACATTCGCGTTTTCTTTACTTTCGTCACGGTAAACAGCAAGCCTAGCAAAAAAAAGTTGATGCGCGGCAGTATCAGTCACCATCAGGGGTTCTATTTGCTCGTTTGCCACCAACAGCATAAAAAAAGGCTTGGCATTGCAGTTGTAAGTTTCCCATACCCTGGTGTTTCCCTGATGATACCTCGGCCGGCTTTTATGTTTCCCAAGAGAAAAGTAAGTTTCACATTGTACTATTATTGATTAAACCGGTATATTATTCTATAAATATAGACTGTTATCATTAAATTTTCTCATAGTCTTTCTTATAAAGCAACTAAGTAAAACTAGTTAGTTAGCCACTTTTAAACCCAAGCACGTCATGTCATTATATTTTCAGGAGTCTATTTTATCATTGCTTGTTACCATTAAATATTGTAAGCAGCCAATTATTGATATATTTTTCAATTATGTAAACATCAATACAAAACTTTCTTTTGCTATGAAGGTCGTTACGCTAGATACAAGCAAGAATTCCTGTGTAGAGAGATGATGATGATGAAATCAATCACGTCACTTTCACAAAAAATAGGTATTTTCCACCTTAAATAATATAAGTATGCAGGTATAAAATTAAAAGGTTCGGCAATAATCCACTTACCAGGCGCTCAGGAGGGGTAAGGAGAACAATAGGTATTTGAGAGTCAGTCCCCATATTAGTTATCATAGGTGTTTCTGACAGTTGGATAGACGGCGAACACGTGAGTTTTAATAAAAGCCCGCAGTTAATGAGTTTTCCGGTGATTAATGTTTTAAATTATATGAGTTTATTTAACACAATGTTTGCTATCAAATACACATTTTTTAGAACGATATACCTTTGCCATTAAAATTACTTACAAAATAAGTATGAAGCTAAAAATGATATCGTGAAAATATTTCAAAAGTAACTTATACTTAAAAACTTTTAATGAGTCTTGAAATAGTCAGCTGTAATAGAATGAATATTAAGAAATGCTAATATGAGAAATGAGCTTGTTAATTTTTTTATAACTTAAAGATATTTTTCCATACTATAAATATTTTTGTGTTTACATGTCAAGCAGGTTTAGGGCTAACAGTTATGTGTTAATCCAAGGTTCAAATATCCCCATTAAAATCATTTAAATCTGTCTCCGTCGTATAGGTAGAGATAGAAGACAGAATGTGGTGAACTGAACCGTCTCCCTCAGTAAGAGGTAGGTGAAGAAATATCCCAAGGTTTCGCGGATAGGCGGTGACTTGCAACGAGAGTTACACAAAACTCGTCTGCTGCCCGCTTTGTGAGGAATAAAGGGGGCTTTATTCACCGTAAAAAAAAACTTAAAAAAAAGTGGCAAAGATACTTAAACAATCTGAACAAAAATTTTTATTTTTATATTTTAATATGCTAAGATCGTTTATTTTAATTATTGTCAATAAACTTTTGCAATATATAGAAAAGTACGTATTCTGTCGACCCCAAGTTATATCTCACAGTGTATTATAAACCCCATTTTTGTTGCATGCTGTTTTTATTGTAGAAATCGATAGTTCTTATCATTTTAAGAATTAGAGTAAAACACTGAAGTCAATACAACAAGTAGTTTATTTATAAAAATTGCCAAAGATCACCATAATCCGGATCCGAGAAAACACAAAAAAAAAATATAAAAAATAAATAAACTAAGTACTTATTTAACTTTTGATTACAGTTAATATATAATACACATAGTATTGCATATTTACACAAGTTTTCATTCATTTAGTTTGATTAATTAAAAAGATATAATTTATTTTTAAATTTTTCTTTATAATTTTTTTACTCCGCCATTATGGCGTATTAGGTTATGATTTTTAGATTAACCGATTTGTTAAATTTGCCTTTATTGGTAATATTTAAATCACAGTCTAATGCCGCGTTATTCCAAAGTTATCGGTAATTATCTTGTTTCGGTCAGGGTTATCACTCGTATGTATATTGTGGCGCAATTAATGTTTTCCAGTTATTTTTTTTTTAAATCAATAGAGATATTTATTTCTAGAGAACTTCAAAATCTGATTTAATTCTGATAAATTTCTAATAATAATGATAAAATACCTTCTCTGGTGTACAAAGTTTCAGAGGTACACTCTTATTTTTTTTTGTTTCCTTTATATCTGCTGTAGTAGTTTTGGATGTAAGACACTCATTTATTACAGTTTCTAAGCTTTTTTTGCTCTGGTTTTGGTGTCACTGGCATCATCCTTAGTAATTATACGGTACAAGGGTTTAGCTTAGGATAATACAGTTGTTTCAGTCTGTCTATGTTTATTTATTTGGAACAAATAACGGTTATATAGTGCAGTATTAAAATTTAACATTAAATATTAAATTATAAGAAAGTATAACTCACAATATTATTCATGTATACACATTTACGCAATAAAATGGGAAAACACACTTCACGCGCCCAAAAAGCTAATTCATTGCCTGAGATTAAAAAGAACTAAGAGAAAAAAGAAATAATGAAAGTAGATGAAGAATCTTTGAAGTAGTAACCCAGATTTGTAATTTGAGTTAATCATCGTCTCAAGAATTACCACTCTAAAGTGGAAGCAAAACTAGCGTTTTTTTAAACTAGTTCTGAAAAAGTGAAGATATCTATGTTTTTAAAATGAGAATTATAAGCAACTAATAAACCTGCATTGCTCTTACATTTTCCGAAATAAAATAACACAACTGTACGTGTTTGTCTTCAAATGACAAAACTGTAGGTACAACATAACAAAGTTTGTTAGTTAATGCGATACAATCGAATTTATTATAGCATAAACCATGAAGCATTATGAGCTTTATAAGATTACTTCGGGACTTCAAGTTCAATAATTTATATACACTCAATAATTCAATATAAGACACTTTACTGTAAACATTACAAGACACTACTGTATTTATAATGTATGTTACGAAAAACTTTTATTGGACCATTTCTTTGCCATATTTATATTTTTCATAGAAAGAACTTCAGATAAGTACAGCATACTCTAACTGCGAACGGATCAGAGTATTAAATAAGTAAGGTAAGTTGCAGATCTAATTCATTTAATTATAATAACAAAATTAAATGGAATCGTTTTTTTTTCTATGGAACCCTAAAAAATTAAAAATAATTTAATAGAACAAAAGTTGATCATTTTTATGTACCTACCTCATCATCGCATAAAAGTTTGATGTATAGTTTAGGCCTTTTTTATTATTAAAATTAAATTAGTATTTTCAGTAGGTGACAGCCCTATGCCTTAAAAATCCGGATAAAAATTAAATTAATTATAATTTCTAGATAACGCGGTATTAGAATGTGATTTAAATAACACTAATAAAAGCAAATATAAGCAATCGTTTAATCTAAAAATCATAATCTGATACCCCATAATGGCGGAGTAAAAAAATGATAAAAAAAAATTTAAAAATAAATTATACCTTTTTAATTAATCAATTTAAATGAATAAAAACTTGTGTAAATACGTAATACTATGTGTGTAATTATTAACTGTAATCAAAACTTAAATAAGTAGTTTACTTACTTGTTTACACCTAGCTGCGAAGTAGTTGCGGCCAAGTGTGCAACGACACCCGTCGATTTTCGAATTCTTTACATAGAAGTACATTGCTATGATGTGGATTATATTTTATTTAAAAAACAAGTGAACGAATTTTTTTCCGAAAATTTATTAACATTGATTTAATTAAAATTACTTGCGGCCACTTATTGACTGGCACCCTGTTATCAATGTGTTCTCCTAATCATAAATGTATGAAAGAACCTGAGTTTGATTATGTACGCGATGAACGTAGTGATTCTGCAGCCGGTTCTTAGTCCATTATATATTATATATATTTCTTGTGGACGTGTGTATGGCTGGACCGATGTTGATGAAACTTTTTCTGTGTGTTTAAGGGGATTCGAGAATGGTTTAGATTCACAATTGGAACCGGTAGGTGGCGCTGTTGGGGCAGGATAATAACATAACTTGAGAACAACTTTACCCCCCATGAGCTACCCGTAGCACGTCGCCTTTGTCGTTGGGCCGACCACCGGTGCCGAGTACCTTGTCGTCAGTGGTCAACAATTGCATTCCTAAGGAGAGTTGACGTCAGGTAGTCGGTCGATTATAAACTATTGCCAAAACTTTTTCCATATGTATAATGGAAGAAGAATACATAATTATCTGTGACCATTCTCTGGAAATAGGCGAGTGAGATTATCAGGTTCTCAAATAAAAAGCTGATAATTTACAACAGCTTTTTCATTGTAGATTCCACCAGTAGAGTCCATCAATATTTTTATTGAATTTTGGTGGGAGACAAGCCAAGCAATCCAACTGATGGTATGTGGAAACTACTCCACGTGGATCTCGCCCCTAGGGTTATATCCTATATTTTGTTACATTCGTTGACACAGTTACCAATAGTATGATTTGATAGTTTATGGCCTATAAAGAGTTCCTTTTAAATTTAGCACGATAGTTTCTGAGATTAGGACATTTAAACAAACTAATATTTTTTTTTATTAGTAATGTACATACCGTGACGTTGAATTTAAATAATGATCTTTCTTAGAACATTTTTCTTGGCTCATAATCTAAATAAACCTATTCTTTAATAGATACCTGTAATACCAGGACAACATAACTAGGATGTAGTAATAATATGCAGCTTGTAACTGCCGATATTATACTTGCAGGGCCTTCGAGTTAGTAATAAATAATGTGTTTCTGAACCGAGTTAAATAATATATTAGTATGTTATCCTTTAAATTGTATCCTCATTCCCCGGCAAACATAAACAAATGTGTTTATGTAAAAGAACCATTTTTGTTTACACGATTATTTATAAAATAAAAACTTTTTAGAATGATTTTTGATGTTTACGTGAGTATTACACATTGTAAATAAAACTACGGATTTTATCGCGTTTGTATTTGCGTTTTGATTGCCCGACGTTTCGAATACTTTACAGTGTTCATGGTTACCATGAACGCTCCTTGGTCGGACAATCAAAAATCAAATACAAATGCGATAAAAACCTTTTTAGTGAATTTTTTTAGAATGGTAGCATTTTAACCAGCGTCAATACCTTGGGTCACACGTTATGAGGCGTACAATAGTTCTAAAAGGAGTATAAGAGATATAAGCAGATTATCCGCTGTCACTGTTAGAGAAGAAAAACTAAAAATAAAAACTCCAAGTCAACCCGTCCAACTAGGGAGGAATACTTTGGGCGTTTTGGCTGAACATTAACTGTTATATTATACTTCTTATTATTTAGCGCTTACCCTGCATTACATAATATAAAATGTGAATAAACATACTCAATTTAATACCATAATTTAATAATTTTATCTAATTAATCATTTGCTATTTTAATTTTTTTTTATTGTTTTTAATGGCATATAAGCAAGCAGTCCACCAGATGGTATGGTAATTGCCGTTACGGAACCTCTTAGGTGGAGATTGAAAATTCACCTTTCTTAGTTACCAAACGAAGTGTATTTTTTACATTACAGTATTGAAATTAGAAGGTTGTCAGCAAAAAAACTGAAATGTTACAATATCAAGAAAATAGGGCCTGAAACGTTGCTTTTGTGCGAATAAAATATTAACTCTGTAAAAAATGGAACACGCCTTATCTAGTTATCTCTAGTGCAGTGAAAAACCATTGTCAAAGTTGAAATGTTATAAACACAGTATGTACAAGTGTGTATGTACGACTTAGGGTTGACTCGAATTATTTTTATTTAAGAATTTTTTTATTTAATAATAAATATTAGATGATAACTGAATAAGAATGCAAGTCAGTCCATCTTTTGCCCATGGGCTTATAAGAGCCAACTACGATAAGCAGATAACATCGATCCAAGAGAAGAAAACTCGAAATAAAGGCCGTTTTGCAAGCGTGGTAGAGTATATAAATTTCCTGTCATTGCAGAAGGGTCGAGTCCAGCTGTTGGACGTACTGAGCTAATTTTGATGAGTGAGAATGAGACTAATATTGATGAAAATTATGAAAGGATTTAAAGTCATGGATAAGCATGGAATGAATATGGCGGGCCACTACAAATACCACTGCTAGTGGTCAAGTAAAACGGTGGAGAGATCAAATAATATCGTACGAAGAGGGCTGGGTAGAGCAGCGTCGTGAACTCGTCGCAATCATCGGTGCCGACTTGACGTTGCCAACGCTGCCATCGCCATGGCGATGCTCGACAGCGTCAGGAACTGGGACGCAGTCGAAGCCTTCTGCGTGGCAGTAGTCTCGCGGAAGGAGGCGGCGGATCGCTTGCGCGAGGAGTGCAGCCTCGATGAGGCGATCCGCCGCCGGCGACTGGGGCGGTGTAGGTGCGAATACCTGCGCCTCATGCCGCCCTAGCCGAGGCCGCGGGTGACGTGGCCGAGGAATTAGTCCGTCACCCGCTGAGGGGCTAACCGCGTGAGGAAAGACCAACGTCCTCTCCGAGGGAGGGACGTCGATCGATGGGAGGGTACCCCAAATAGGGGGTATTCCGTCGGGCCAACCACTGACGTCAAGTCACCCTGCTCCGGTGGTCAGCCCAATGACGAAGGCGACGTGCATCGCGGGTGGGTTGCGGGAGTGCGTGCTTACGCCCCTCTGTCGCCCCGGACGGAGTGGTGCGAGGAGTGCACCGACCGCAACCCACCACAAAAAAAAAACTATTAAATTGATAAAAGTTTAACCGGAACAGACAATAAATGTATATAAAAGTAAATAAAAAAAATATTAATCTCATTTTTCCGTGTGGTGACGGAGTAAGAATATAATTCACCACCGCCTATCTTGCCCGTGGGTGTCGTAAAAGACGTCTAAGGGATATAATATGCGTAAAATATCTTGATAGAGAGGATGTTATTCTACTTAAGTATTTGATTCAAGCAAGGAAAAACGCTGGTACGGATACATCCTTACTAATATTATACATGCGAAAGTAAGTTTGTTTATTTGTTACGATTTCACGCTTAAACCACCGAACGGATTTCAAAAATTCTTTGACAATGTTTCAGAACAAACATCGATGTACAAAAAACATCGCCCTTAAACATCAATGTATCGAAACATCGATGTTTTTCATTGCGGGATTGCAATGAGTATTTTTCTTTTTTAGTTAAATTCTATGACTTGTGGGAGGACTATGAGGAGATGTGAATGTTGAGATGGATGTGTGGTGTGACAAGAATGGATAAAGTGAGGAATGTGCACATTAGAGGAAGTTTGAAAGTTGCGCCAGTGACGGAAAAGTTAGAGTGAACGGCTGACATGGTATGGACATGTGATGAGACGGAATGAAAATAATATTGTGAGGAAAGTTTTAGGTATGAATGTTGAAGGCTTTAGAGGTAAAGGAAGACAGAGGAAAAGATAGATGGACTGCGTGAGGCATGACATGGATAGCCTGCGAGTGACTGCAGAGATGACGTCTGATAGGACCGTATGGAAGAAGATGACATATTGCGTCGACCCCAAGTAATTGGGATAAGAGCAAAATGATGATGATGATGAATTAGATTCCATGACTTATAATCAATTCATGCTAGCATGTTTTTTATATGAAGCACCAATATTTGCGTGATGAGATGAGCCTTTCTTTTAGTTATTTAGAAAGAAAGTACCTAAACTGTTTAGCAGGCATTTACATTTACCGTACATTTTAAATCATGCAGACAAAACATCGATGTCAAAACATAAATAACATCGATACATCGATGTTTTACAATAGTGAACATCGATGGCAAGTATCGATGTTTTATTGAAATAACGAGGTATTGTTTGCATCCCTAGTCACCACACAGTATATCTATAAATATTTATAATAGTAATAAAATATTTATTGTAACTAACTAAAATAGTTATATAATTTATATTCATAGAGGAAAACCCTTTCAAGCTATCATCAAGTTAAAATATCAACGCTTTGACTTCATCGTCTCGCTGTGTGCGTTGAATTATAAACGGAGATGCGAAGATTGAATATAACATGGACTCCTCGAATTCATAACATCCATGTCACTATACCTACCAAGAATCTCAGCAAAATAATGACCTCTCTCGCAAATAAATAATAATATGTATATTTTCGTTACGTGTTCCTACACAAACCGAGACGTTGAATAGTTCAATTGTAACGTAATAGGCTTTTAGACACTTTATTTGTTATGCTCTAAATACTAAAAACAAAATAAAGTAAATATTTAAGGGGGCTCCCATACAACAAACGTGATTTTTTTGCTCTTTTTACAGATAATGGTTTTTTTTGGGGTGGGCTACGGTCAGCTCACCCGCCGCCTGGCTCCGTCCGGGACGACAGCAGAGTGGCGGTGCGCGGGCCGTAACCCACCCATAGCACGTCACCTTCGTCGCTGAAATTCATACGCCACTTTCGTAAATATAGATCAAATCAAATCAAATCAAATCAAATAATTTTATTTGCAATATAGGTATGTACATATTGTTACAGAATGAGGTTAGTAGGTATCTCTATATTTTGCCACAATAAGGCGTGCAAATATTTAATACAATATAATATAGGTAATTATAAAATATATTAACTATAATTTAGTGGAAATGTCAGTAAAGTTACTTATGTCAATATTATCTATTAGGAAATCATTAATTGTATAATAACATTTGTCTACCAAAAACTTGTTCATACATTTTTTAAATTGTGTTATATTTAATTTTTTAATATCATCTGGTAATTTATTGAAAATTTTTTGTGCCATGCAAAGAAAACTCTTACTCAGCAGTGCTGTGCCAGCACCATACGCGATCTCAAGCTCCATCTTATTCTTATCGCGTAATTTTCTATAATAACCTTTATATGCAATGTTGTATAGATAGGTGTTCGTCTTAACAAAGATAAATTAACTTATCTTCAGTGGCGTAACTATAGGGTGGCAGAGCTGGCAAAATGCCACGGGCCCCCACCCTGAGAGGGCCCCGGCCCAAAAATGCCTAGGGATGAATCGATATCATTTAGGTACTTAGTACCGATCAAAAAGTACCGATGATACTTACTGAATGAACTTTTTTTTAGGGAATCTGATTGTATCTGACTTATATATATAACACTTATTTTTCCTAAGTACCACGTGATGGTTCTTACTGATAGGGCCTCATCAAAGAATTTGCCACGGGCCCCAGGTGGTATAGTTACGCCTCTGCTTATCTTAAAGCCTTTAGTCTCTTCTTGAATGGCATATCAAGTTATATGCCTAGTGTGTTCGTTTAAGTAAGCAATTTTAGAATGACATCTGTTCTTTACAAAGACTAAAAAGCTATAAATAACAAAGATATGTTGATCTATGATAAAAGATGTAAGGATTTATATTCTGTTATATATTCAAATTAACGAAATAAAATCTCACGAGATTATTGTCAACAGGATTTATATATTTTCACAAGTGTACACAAACAGTTTTGACGTGATCATGGTCTAAATATCGGAAAGCCGTAAGTAATAAAATACATGATATCATTACCATATGAGCCCGCAGAAGTCCCACTGTTGAGCTGATGTCTTCTCCGCTATGGAAGGAAATTCACGTATTATAGCGCGATCGTCACACTTTTTGGTATAGGGCTTTACATATATCAAGTTTTCACTCTTTTGCATAGATATTATGTAAATATAACTTACTTAAGTCGTCTTTTACATCCAAGGGTAAGAAATGGGCTATGAATTGTATTCTTACTCCGTCACCACACCATATGATATACAGGGTGTATCAGGTTATGGGGCAACTGGTCAAGAGGGGGCTAGGCAATGGTGGTAGGAACCCATAAAAAAATTTGAACGAAAAATATTGATTCGTTTAGAAATTAGAGACATGTAAAGTTTTCAATTTGGTCATCGCTTTTTCGTATAAATCTGATTGAAATGTATAAAGTCAATGATACTTAATACGCAACATATTCATACTTTATTAAATATTCATTAGAAATTGAAGAAATCAATGATTACGTTCACATAAGCAAAACAAACTTCGCTTTAAAACAGCTGATCGGCCTGTGAGCGTTGACCGCTTGCCGTTGTACCTACATGTCATTGAAGCGTTTGCGCAATTCTAGGTATTTATGAATGAAATTATACTGTCGAAGCTTTACATGCCTACATGTTTACTGTCTGTACATGCCTACATAATACGTAACATTTAAGGCATAGGCTCTTAGACACATTTTTTTGAAATCACTATAACTTTTATGTTATATTGTTTTTTGTGTAATTAATTGTAATGTACATTCTAATTATGATCTATGACCGTTAAACTACAACATACTAGAACAGTTGTCCCATAACCTGATACACCCTGTATATTCCATTAATTATAATCACGTGAGTATTAGACTATGATAGTTTGAAATCCGATAAAATGCATGTAGGTACCCCATATTTTTTGTTATTAGTTTACCTATATGAAAATTATTGATGATCGATGATTTTTGTGCGTTATTAAAAAGCAAACAAGATTACTAGCATTTTATTCAGTAGCTGTATACTAAATTTCAAGAAATTAGATTTGGTAGTTCTTGCAGTAAGCAAGGCCAATAAAATCTTCTAAGATCATCAAATTTTTGTTCTATCACTTATCATAATTTCTTACTAGTATTTTGTATCAAGTGACTTCAATGAATAATCATCATTATTTCAATTCCTATTCGTCCCACTGTTGAGCTTGAGCCTCCTCTACACTAGGAGGTAAATGGATACGATACCCATGGGCAAGAGAAGGGATGGTGAATTATATTCTTTCTCCTATTACATACGGAAATATATTTAAAATTATTCTTAAATAATTAGTATTTAATTAATAAGTATTGTAAATATAGGGGAATTAGTAATGTCAAGTTTAGCAAAGTACTAGGTTAGCAGAATTGAACAAGCGGACGGTCATGTACGCATGTATTTATCCTGAAGAAATTTTCTTGTCTACCATGCCACTAGATGTTATAGACCGTATCGCCATGGGCCTCGAAAGTACACGTACGTTTAGTACACGTAGGTTGAGAAACTTCAAAATTATTGCAAAACTAATTCACTTCACAAATATTTTATTTTTTATATTGATATAAAGTTCATATTAAATTAGATTTGTTATTGACTCACATATACATGTACATATTATATACATACACACACACTCATAAAAACTGTTACAGGTGTATAGCTCATGACTATTTCATATTAGTTTTTATTACTAAACAAAGGCTCTTTGTTACACCTGCTACCCTGGTAATAAATGCTGGTATTTTCACCTATAATGGTTATTTTATTGCGCCGCAAACAATTGTATTGATAGAGCTAACAATTCCTACATAGAACTTCACATTTATTTCATATATTCTCAATATAAAATATATCTAATTAATTAAATTTTCCTTTGAGCTTTATATTAAGTATATGGAATAAACCGCCAATTAATTAATTCAAGTAATATTAAAGCTATATTGTATATAGTGTATATTCTTGATTAATACTGTGTAGATAAACAGTAAGGCTTGCGTTCGTACTAAACAAAGTACTAGAAATGTAGATTTTGATTATCTAAATTTATTTTAAACTCTCTTCTCTCATCGTATTATGCTACAAGCTCTTTTTTAGACATATAAACCTGGTTTAGCTAGTTTATTATTCAAAAGAAAAACTCAAAATAGAAATCCTAGACCAACCAATGTGAGGAGCGTGGTCTAGCCTTCAATTTCTCTCCTATTGTGAAGGCCCGAAGCCTGCTGGCTTACTGCTGTAAGTCTTTGTAATTGTAAGTCATTTAAAGTTTTTAAGCATTATATTCAATGGACCTAGTGGATTAGGTAGACATAAGCTTTAAGAGAGAATACAATAGATTTTTTTTTTATTATTATTTTCATTTCAACATTATTTCGGTACATATATATTCCTACTCCCACTGCTGGGCTCGAGCCTCCTCCATAATGGGAGGACATCTTACTGCTGTAAGATATACTTAAATGCATTTAGATGATGATGGCAATGATGATAATTTTCTAGACAGAAGAGGCAAAAATAATGCAACAAGTATTTATCGATCCTACGTGACATTTCCGTGGTCACGGAGTACGAATACAACTTACCGCTCTCCTTTTGGATCTGGATGTCGTAAAAGACGACTAAGGCATATAATACGCCTATAACATCTGTACTAGAGAAGGAAAACCTTAAAAAAGAAACCTATAGTTGGCGAAGGTCGATGTAAAAGGTCTTAATCGTCTTCTACAACATCTATCAGTAAAGGTTGGTTTTACTCTTAGTTCCCCATGTGGCGTCACCACATGAAAATTACGATTACAAGGTGCTCCCCTCCCTTACTTTGCCAGTATATTGTCCTCATATCGATCTATGTATAGAAATATTTTTAGTTTATGGTTAAAGTAATAAATAAGAAAGAAAACATTAATGGTAATTCATATAAAAAAAATAAAATGCTTTTAACGATTTGTCCGACCTTAAAACTAAAACCATTAATACAATAAACTTTTTAACTAAATAAACTCATTGTTTGTTTGTATGTAGTCTCTTTGCCATAGATTTGAATACTTAAAACGAGGATGAACTCCATTAACAAGATATTCTTACACCATCGGTCTAAGATAGCAAAGAAATATATGTAACTATTCCACAGAACCTTAAAGGTTCATTTCCCTACTTTGCGACTGATATGACGATTTAAGTCACAAAATGACAATGTTTAGCCCTAATCCGCAGTTTGCGACAGGCGCATGCGACGAATGAAGTTAGCTGCGCTATGCAATTTCGTTACTTTGACAATGTCGGTTGCGATCGGCTGCAATGCACGACAATGGACCTTTGTAATATTTTAACTATTTTAAATTATCTATCTATTTAAATATAAATACGTTAAGCAAAAACTTTGTACATCTTTTTACGAAAATTACGTGGATAGACAAGTATGAAATTTGGCACAGTTGATGTATATAATGAGGAGAAGTGCATAAAACTGCAATTTCATATAATAATGGATTAGAAATGCATTAAATTCATTTAAAAAGGCATTACGCACACTACAACGCAATCACTACACACACACACACACGTTTGTGTGAGTGTGTTGCGTAGCAACGCTTATACGCTTTTGTTTACGGTTAAAATCTTTAGTCGAACTGAATGTCAAACAATCATAATTATGATGACAACGTCTAATAGAGATTTCTGCTTATATATTAGTTATTAGTGAAATACAGCTTGCTCAATTTATAATTATACATAAATAAAATTAAAGAAAATTGTGTAGCAGAAAAATTAATTAAAATGAATTATGGCCGAATTTTGACCACACGGCGACTACTAGTTATTATAAATGCGAATGTAAGTTTGCATGTTACGTTTTTACCCCTTCAGTATTGCAACAATCATAACGAAATTGCACCGCTTATTTATCTTATCATCTATCTTATATTTATCTTATCATCCCAAAATGCTGTATACACCTTCTCAGATCTATATTAAAGAAGAACATAATGTTGACTGCACAGATGGCGTATAGTCTAACTTTTTATTAGCTGCAGTAAAATGACGTTTCTAAATGTCATTCCGTAAAATAATGTTGACAGCCTAATCTCAATAGGGATGTGATTCAGTTCACAAAAGTTTACAGAATATCTAATCGTTCCATAGCTGACTCATAATGATCATACTAAATTCTATTTAATATTAATGTAAATAAAAGGCTGTATAAACGTTGATCCTTTTAGACATATACAAGGTAACACTCAAGAAAACGCTCTCTCAAGTTGGTAGTGCTGGTTTTTCGTTACGGTGCTACGATGACGCTTGACTGCCATTTTGTTTCGGTTGTCATTCGCTCATTCGGCTTCATACTTCTGTTTTGAGTGCATGAATAACTTTGATTTGCCCACTGCGCGTTGTTTTTGTTATCATTATTGTTAAACTTATGTTACGTTGTGTTTGTTTTTCATTACCTGTTTTCGTTAATCGTGTTAGTTTTTTTTTGTTTGATACATTGAAGACATGGATGCTCTGCCGAGCACATCGCAAGATGGAGACACATTTTTATCTCCTAAGAAAAAAAGGCCACGTGTAGCTCTAAGTGCAACTGAAAAACTTTGGGTCCAAAACGTTAACAAATATGTGTTTGAAGTGAAATCTTCAGAATCAAACATTGAAGTTCCAAAAACAAGTGAATGCGTTAACAAGGTGGCTGAAGTCTTGGGAATATCCGTCCGCACAGTTTATTCCGTTTTAAAGGAGCACAAGGAGAACGACAGCGAATCACCAAAACCTCCCGAAAAAACGGGCCCAAAACTTACATTTAAAGATAAACTTGATGATTTCACATTCACTGCTGTTAGACGAATTGTACATCAGTTCTTTCATAGAAATGAAATACCCACCATCGCAAAAGTTAGTTTACACATGTCGTCACTCATCTTTTTATTATACGTTATGTATGTTTTCTCCCATCCCATGTGTAATCTTAACCAATTAGGTAATAACTTTAATCATTTTTAGGTGCTGCAAGTTGTAAATGATGACCCAGGATTGCCCAACTTCTCGAAAGAGACATTGAGAAAAATTATGAAGCATCTTAATTTCGAATTCGCTACTCAATCACGCAAGAGTGTGCTTATTGATAGACAAGATATCATATCATGGCGCCAGCGCTACCTGCGTTTAATTAAACAATATCGTAGGGAGGGAAAATACATATATTATCAAGACGAGACCTGGGTCAACGCTGGTACGTGTCAACTCTTAGTTTCTTCTATTTGTTCCCTTTTTGTTTTGATGTCGAAACTTATGATTCTTTTTTGTTCTTTTCAGGTCATACTACAAAAAAAACCTGGATTGACGGAAGTATTAAATCTTCTCGACAGGCATTTTTAGACGGCCTGACTACGGAATTAAAAAATCTCACAGGAAAGGGCAAACGACTCATAATTAGTCACATAGGCGGAGAAGAAGGCTTCCTGGTCGACGGACTTCTTATGTTTGAAGCAAAGAAAGGTACAGAAGACTACCATGATGAAATGAACGCGGAGTGTTTCGAGGATTGGTTCGGCGGTATTCTACCTAAACTCAAGCCGAATGCAGTAGTCGTAATGGACAATGTGCCCTATTTTTCTCGGAAGATCGAAACAATCCCGAAGATGTCGAGGACGAAAGCACGAATTCAAGAGTGGCTGACTACTAAAAATATTGCGTTTGAACCAAATATGGTCAAGGCCACTCTCATAGATATTGTGAAACAACAAAATCATACTGAGAAATATGCCGTAGACGAGATGGCTGCACAAAAAGGTATCACACTTTTAAGACTGCCCCCTTATCACTGTGAATTGAACCCCATTGAGTTGGTATGGGCGCAGGTAAAGAGTCACGTCGCAAACAATAATAAGACGTATAAAATGCAAGAAGTGAAAACTTTATTCCAAGAAGGAATCAAGAAAGTGACACCGGCTAAGTGGAGTGACTGTGTGTCTCACACTATTAAAGAGGAAGATAAAATGTGCCACCTCGATCATATTATAGATGAAGTGACAGATAGATTTGTTATTAGTGTGACCGAAAGCAACAGCGACAGTGATTTCGAAAAAGATTAATTAAATAACATTATTATGACGTTTTTGTTTCATTTTGAATGTACCTCCCTATACTTCCACTAAAAAAGATCAATCCTCTAGTATAGTAATAATAATAGGTTAAAAAAATACATTACAACTTAATATTAAATCTCAAAAAAAATACCAAACTGATTATTCATTTATGATTCACTCATTTAGCTACATCCCTATTTATTTTTCTTCAAAAACCGGCAACCCACAAAACGTCATTTTACTGCAGCTAATAAAAAGTTAGACTATAGTAGTTAAGATACCTACCATGCCAGTGTCGCGGGTTGGAATTCCACGCAGGACAACACTTTGTACGTATCACAAATTGTTGTTCCAAGTCTGGATGTAATTTATGTCCGTTAAATTATATGTTTGTAATGTCCGCCCGCAATATAAAGATTATTTCCTTAGCTCAGTGTGTTGTCTTTTAAACAAAAAAATAACGATGAAAAAATCTACATTAAGACGAACGAAGCCGCCGACACAGATAGTATCATAATAAATCATAAAATGTCAGACTGATTTATTATAAATTACATGTCTATGGTACTAGGAGAGCATATACCGTATGTTGTTATTTCAAAGCACCTTTGAAGTGCTTATACATATACCTATGATAATACGGCTCTATGTACCTCGGGCTTAATATGAACATTTTGCTTATTTTGAACCCTGGTATTTATTTAATCTCAATATGTATATTACTAATTTTAACCTTAATAATAATATGGGTGAAGTGGAAATGAAAATAAGGAATTATCATATAAGGGAAACTTTGAAAGTTGCGTTAATGGTGGAAAAGCAAAAGCGTGAGAAGCTGTATTACTAGGAACATATAATGAGAAGGAATAAAATTTATGTTGTGAGGAAAGTTTTAAGTATAATTGTCGAAGGCTTTAGAGGTAAGAGTTCATCATCATCATCGCAGCCCACGTACGTCCCACTGTTGGGCTCGAGCCTCCACAATGGGAGGAAATTTGACCTACTATACCATGCTGTTCAGGCATGTTGGTATAGGGATTCATTTCGAGTTTTCCTTCTCTTGCACAGGTTTTATGTGCATATTATATCCCATAGTCGTCTTTTACGACATCTACGGGCAAGATAGGGAGTGGTGAATTGTATTTTTACTCCGTCACCACACGGAAAAGGGTAATGGTTAAGAAGTAAGAGTTCTCCTCCTTAGTCGTTCACTCCTGACGGAGTGGTCGTGGTTGATGATAGGTCATTGTTGGATAGAGCAGCTCCCGCAATGCGCCTCCACCTGTGCCGGTCCTCAGCGTCTCGGGAACACTGGACTACGGAGGTTTGTGTCGCAGCTTTAATAAGGTCTGTCCAACGCGTAGGTGATCGACCGCGTGACCGCTTGCCCTCTACATGTCCTTGGACAACCAGCCGTTCCATGGATTGCTCGTTCCGAACAATATGTCCAAAGTATTTCAAGATTCCTGTTTGCACAGTCGACGATAATCTTTGTTTGATTTTTAGTTCAGTCAGAATGGAGACGTTGGTTCTAAACGCTGTCCAAGGAATCTGCAACAGTCGCCGCCAGCACCACATCTCAAGTGCATCGATTTTGCGTCGGTCTTTGAGGCGAACCGTCCATGTTTCTGCGCCATAAAGAAATATCGGGAAGACCAAGCTTCTCATTTGGCGGACTTTTGTGGCTTTGGTGATATTACGGTTGCACCATACTCTTTTTAGCCTGTCAACAGCAGATCGTGTGATAGCGCATCTCCTTCGAATTTCGTCTTCACATCCTCCAGTGTTCGTAATAGTGGAACCGAGGTACACATATGATTGAACAACCTCACAGTTGCCAATTCTGGAAATATCAGGATGGTTAAGTTCAACTCGATTCACTATCATCATCTTGGTCTTGTCTCTATTGATCGAAAGACCGAAGCTCTCCTTCGGTAAAGGCGTAAGAGTAGTAAGAGTAAAGAAGGCGTAAGAGTAGTAAGAGTTAGGTATATCCAAATTTGAGAAAGAGGTCAGCCGACGAATTCAACTCAGCTGGGCAGCATTCGGAATACTTAAGAAGATCTTCTCGTCCAATATTCCGACGATATTTTCGTTCAATATTATAAAGGTTTATAAACATTGTGTGTTACCAGCGCTGACATACGCCATTGAAACATGCTCTCTAAATGTCGGCTTCAAAAAAGCTCAAAGTCGTTCAACGTGTTATGAAGAGGGCTATATGCTGGGTATTTCTCTACGTGATAAAATGCGGAATACGGCAGTCTGTAAAAAAACGTGTGTAGAGCCAACATAGCCCATAGAATTAGTATGTTGAAATGGCAATGGGCAGGCTACGTCGCTTGTCGAACCGATAACGTTGGGGAAAAAGTTTCTCAAGTGGCTACCACAAATCGGACAACGCAGCATAGTACGACCCCTTATTGGGTGGACTGATGACATGATGATGTCGCAGGGAACTGTTACATTGGATTCGAGTGGTACAGAACCATTTCGAGCGGCATTCTCGTGGGGAAGCCCATATCTAGAAATGAACGTGTATAGTCTGATTCATGGATGGATACAGATTAATTAGAAGTAACAATGCTATTAACAATTTATTTATAACTAGCTATAGGGTGAGATTTAGACTTCTGGCTCTCATATTCACCGAACGAAGCACAATAGCAAATTCCTTCTATTCAGATCTTCATTTTCTGCGAGAGCGTGGTACTACTCTATTTCTTTTTCTCTCTTTTTTTTTTGTGTGTATAGACGTTAGCCGTAGATGGCTTTTACAGCTTGATGCGAGCTATGAGTGAGCGCTGAGCTCTCAACCCGGTGAAAAGGTACTACTTCATAAGAACCAGCACTATTTATGATAGTAAGCGCAAAAACAACATCACTACAAGACAAGGAAAACTCGAAATAAAACGAAGTATCCATATACCAGCGTTTCAGCTTATATGCGTCCCATTGCTGGGCTCGAATCTCCTCCATAATAGTAGGGAAA
The DNA here is from genome assembly GCA_032191425.1 of Lymantria dispar. Classification (NCBI taxonomy): domain Eukaryota; kingdom Metazoa; phylum Arthropoda; class Insecta; order Lepidoptera; family Erebidae; genus Lymantria; species Lymantria dispar. The sequence continues at coordinate 30,232,731 of CM063452.1, forward strand.
TTGACCTACTACGCCACGCTGGTTAGATGTGTTAGTATAGAGTTTTATTTCGAGTTTTCCTTCTCTTGCATAGATATTATATGCGTACTGTATCTCTTAGTCTTCTGTTACGACACCCACGGCAAGAGAAGGGGTAGTGAATTCTTAATTCGTCATCACACGGATAAAATATTGCATCTACACCAATAAATAAAATTGGAGTGTCTGTTTGTAATGTCAAAATAATATACTTTTTTTCATGCTCACACGGTTATTTGCACTATACATATGCTTAAAAATCATTTTATATTTTTTTGTCTGTCTGTCTGTTTGTTCCGGGTAATTTTCAAAACGTCTGGACCGATTTCAAAAATTCTTTCACCAATGGAAAGCTATAATATCAGGGAGTAACTTAGGCTATATTTTATCCTGGGATTCCCACGGAAATGGGCACTACGCGGGTAAGGCCACTGATACCGAAGCGAAGCGAGGGTGGGTTGCTAGTGCCTAATATAATCCCTTAGTTCGTCTTTTATGATATCGAGAGACAAGATATACTATTCAAGTAAATTGTATTTGTACTCCATCACTACACGGAAAAGCCACATACCAAGTCGGTCAATATTCTTCTCAATGTATGAGGTAGCACCATTTTTTTTCACGCTGTCGAAATCCATTTACACACTATCCCCCGCCGGTTACAAACGAGGGTGTGTGTGTGGCTTTCGCCGGCCATAAAAGTGACCGAAATACCCACTAAAACCACAGCGGCCCCTTCCGTGCTTTTACGGGGTGTCGGCGAGATCGTCTGATAACACTCTATCCCCGACAACGCAACGCTTGGCCGTCTGGCCACGTCCCGTCATCATTCAGGGCGGTGGGAGCGGGAGCGCATAGCGGCGTCTACTTCTCCCTGGTCGTCGCCGGCGGAGCGAGTCAGCGGACGCGAGCGCTTTGCGTGCCCGTTCCGCGGCCTCCTTCCTTGTCATGATAGCCTCACAGGAGGCCATCGACGACTAACAGCTGTCGCTGCCGAGCATCTTGGAGATGATGGTCGGCAACGACAGGTCTGTTATTTCCGTTGACGTTAGCCCCCAGGCGGGGCATACTTTCAGTGTGATGAGGTGGCTCCAGCTCAGCAATAAAATCTACATAATTTATTAAATTTAACTCTTTTTTATTATTTTTCAAGTTTAAACTTCTATAGGCAGGTTTAGATGTAGAGTAAATTCATGGCAGTCGTCATCCACATGGTTCCGTGACGTGTTAATGCTAACACTATATCTGAGTTGACAGATATATCTTTGATGAAAATTTAATTGAAATTTTAACTAACAACTGTTTGTTCACCAGTTTTAAGTTTTCACTTTTTTCGCCAGTTCTCAAGATTGCTTTGTGTTCTTTTTTGAAGGCAAAGCTTACACATATACGTTAGTGACTGTTTTTTGTCTGTAGTCAAAAATGTCTTGCATGTAGTGACGAAGTAAGAATGTAATCCACAACCGCATTTATTTGCCGTGGGTATCGCACAATATGAATAAGGGATTAACCGGATGATTAATTGGATAATTAACTGGAAAGCATCTACGTAAGAGAAAGAAGACCCGATAAAACCCTATATATAGTATTGTAGGTCCATTTTCCTTCTATTTTGAATTATTCTTGATTAGAGTCGAACCGAAGACACTCCGCACAAGAGATAGCAGACCATTCTACTATCAGTGCAGTTATTGGCTAACTAATGCCAATCGACTTCTTCAGCAGCTTATTTTAAGTAACAGGATATCATAAATGTAAATAGCTTTAATTTTGTTAGAGATCCAATTTTAAGTAAGTGGCTTTCAGACCGGAGGGTAAGAACAATATCGTTGGATTCTATTACATGAACAGTTTATATATAATTAGAATATAGTTGTAGGCATGTTATTTTAAGCGGCTTGTTTTAACGACGTCCAGTGCTTCTTTTATTTTTTTTAAACGGCAGCACCTTGCACTGTCGCACTAAGGAAATAATTGTGGGGAACCTTTGTATTGTGGGGGACTTTACGAAATTAATGGTCACATTTAGATCCAGACTCAGAACAACAATTTGTCGATCGATTGTTCTGCGTGGGATTCGAATCCACTATACTGGCACGGTAGGTCGGTATTTTATCCAATACGCTATCTGTGCAGTCCATAAGTTTATAAGTTTCCCCAAGGCGATATGTTTTCACTGGGTAGGATACTCTTTCCCGTCTGTCGCTCCAGATGGTTTAGGCGGGCCTGATTGGACAACCTATGAAGATTGAAATATGATTTGATCACAGTAATTGTTTCATTAACCAAAAGGTGGGCATGCACTTTTTCTCCACCGACGCCCCAAGCCGAGATCTGTTCCCCATAGGGGGAGCCGTTCGGCGCTTAGTTTACTTTCACCGGGTTGAGAGCCCTCAGCGCTCACCCGTAACCCCCGTCAAGCTGTCAAAACCATCTGCGGCTAACAACTATACATTCCGCAATTAAGAGGTAACACCACTTCACATTCGTAACCCCGTACGGGTTTTGCTTTTATTGCCTGATTAATAAATTACGTTTTCTATCTCTTTCATATTTATGCATGCTTATGAACATCTAAGTAAAATTAATTTGATTAATGTTATAAATCCTCTTGTTTATTTTTTTCTAATCGAATTTGTTGCTTGTTGTAAATAAAACTACTTTTATGGATTATATCGCGTTTGTATTTGATTTATGATTGCCCGACCTTTCGAACACTTTGCAGCATTCATGGTCACGGGCGGACTAAGGTGTCTCACGTCCAACAAGTAATCGTTATTACAGACATTTATAATTATCTACCCGATACAGAAAATTAGTTATAAATTTATTAAATTTTGACCCACATTTTAGTACAAATTTATTGCCAGTGTAAGAAGAAAATGATTCTATATGAAAAAATTATATTGTTTATGGCTAGTAATTATTAATTATTAAATTTGTAGCAATTATTGTTACAATTTGTTGATTTAAAACTAACAAATGCCGATTGCATCCTTTGATTTTTCGTATGATTGCGTTGAAAAGGATTTGCAACCGACAGATCGCATCTCTTTTTTCAATTTCCTCAATTAGTAAATCAATAGATATCTCGTCCTCCATTTTCGTGGCTCCGTGTGTCCGTCTCCCTCAAACCGCGCGGGTCAACTGAACACTGCACAGGTCGTAAAATTATTTTGTTTTACCTATTTTTGCGATTAATACGAATGCTATGTCGTAGGCATCCTGGGAACAATACCGTTGCATCTCAGACAAACTTAACAATGTCTAATTATCAGATTTTTTTTCTAAATGTATTATGTTTTAGTTATGTGGGGATATTAAGAATGATTAACTTAGTACATACGTTTTAGGCAAACAGCCAATTCGATTCCACGGTGTATAAATATACAATACATAATTATTTAATTATAAATTAATAATAAATATGTATAAATATATAATAATGCATGTAAATTTCATAAAAAAATGTATAGTAATATTAGAAAAAATGTACACAAAATAGAAGAAGAATGTCGAGGAACTTGTATTTCTTTCTCTGTCTAATTAATAATAATAATCATTTATTTCAGAATTTTTAAATTCCATATTTTGTTAGTACCGTTAAATAACTTAAAAACTAGTGTTAGTGACATATTAAATCATTAAATTAAATCATAACAAAACACATTAAATCACATCAAAATAAATGAATTACATTGTATTAAATTTAATTATTTACTTATTTACTTAAGACAACACCCTGCACTAAGGAAAATAATCCTTGTATAGTGAGGGACTTTACAAACATATAATTAACGAACACGAATTACATCCAGACTCAGAACAACAATTTGTGGATCGCACAAAGTGTTATCCCGCGTGGGATACGAACCCCCGACACTGGCACTGTAGGTCGCTATCTTAACCACTACGCCATTTGTGTAGTCAATTAACTATAATGCTAGACTTTAATAAATTAAACAATAATAATTTCCTTCGCAAAATAAGACAAAATTAAGAGTGAACCACCCAATCCCAACGGCGTTTATTTAACTGCATGCAGTCGTATATATGGGCGCATATCGCCTTCTATCGGCAATATTTGTAAATTGTTGATGTATGTGTTATCAATTATAGTTATAAACATGTTTGAAATATTTGCAACTAATATTTAAATAATTATTTGTAGTAACAACACTGCTATTTATCATGCTATGATATTTAAGACACTTTTTGAATGTATTTCTAGAAACCTTTGATTTAATTGTTTAAATATTTATATAATTGATCAAATTAAAATCGATTAGATTTAATGTAATTATTTGTAACCATATTTAGTTGTTTTTACACAATAAAGATTGTAATTTATTTCTAGTTAGAGCGCCGTCTGTTGAACAATATATGAGAACAATATTTCCTTTAATTACATTAATGTAAATTGTGTAAAATTGACTATTTGGAATTATGTTAAATGCATTAGAATATTTATCATTATTATTTAGCTATATTCCGATAGTTAAAAATAGTTGTTTTATTTGTTTGTTATAAAAAGTAATTGTAGTTACTAAGACTAGACCGTTTCATTGTAAAGCGGAGGTTATAAAAATATTGTAAGATTAGAATAGAGGACAGTTTTACTTCACTCACTTCTCCGGCAATAACTTGTAATAAATACAGTGACTATATAGTGATCGTTTTACTATCGACATCAATATTCCTGGCGCAACGCCGACAGCAGCGGTGGGATCACAGCCCAAAAACTCTTCAAGATCTACGGATGACCTTCACTATGGAGCAAGTGATGGATCTCCTGACCTCCATTACAAAATACTGCTGCAACAACAGCTGCGAGAGCCGCATTTTCTACGGAGGCTGCAATGTAACGGCGGCACCAAAATTTTTATCTACCGCCGTTCAACCCCGACGAGAGATCGCATCGATAATCATCGGCATCGAGGACTGGTGCGCAAATGTTAACGAGACGATCATGGCTTTCAACATATAAGCCGCAAGAAGCAAGAATGGAAGCTATTCTTGAACACAACGGTACGGCAGACACATGGGCGCTTCAATCGATTACATGGCAACAGGTGGAAGATGACGTCGTTAGAACCTTCGGCAAGGAGTTCCGGTATGCTGGCTACGTGGAGAGGTGGCGCAGCTGCACCTCTGAACAAGCGGACAGTTACGCAGACTACGCTACGACGCGCGACGGGTCAGGCTCTACGTTTGAGACGTGAGGCTACGGACTCGGAGGTGATCGACGCCGTAATAACAGGTATTTATCTTGAATTAATAAGATCTGAGCTATTGTGAAACACGCCTAGATTTTGTCTAGGCTCGTGTTTGTTTTGTTAACTTTTCGTTAGCGAAAAACTGTCTGGAGACGACGCCGGGGGTTTCACCGGTGTGCAGGCGGTGAAGAGTTATGTAATGACTATTGACGCCAAAAAGTACTGATGTGTTGAATAACTAGCAACCCACCCTAGCTTCGCCTCTGTTTTAGTAGTTTTACTCGCGTAGTTCCCGTTCTCGTGGGAATACCGGAATAAAATATAGCCTAGTTTACGCCCTGATATTATAGCTTTCCATGAAAGAATTTTTGAAATCGGTCCAGCCGTTTTGAAGATTACCCGGAACAAACAGACAGACAAACATTTTTTAATCTGTATTTTGGGCATAGGTGTCGTGCAGGTGACCGCGTGAGCGTGAAAAAAGCCATTTTGACATTAGACACTCCATTTTTATTTATTGGTATAGATATTGACTAATAATAATAGTAAACGGCACGGGACATTTAAAAATTATAAGGCCCGTATTTGGCACCTTTCGTGACGTAAAAGGCGCTCAAGTCCAGGTGACGTGAGCGCGGCAGCGCGCGAGAACCTCTCCCTGCGCGACCAATTACCCCGCGCGCCAGTTACCCCGCGCGCACCTGCATAGCAACAATAGAATGCCTACTACATATTTACAATTATTAAATAGTTCTTATTTTGAATAATTCGCGTCGTTTACACTGTCTAGTAATTGTGTTAACTGTAATAACCTAGGACCTTTTTGTGATGCAAATAGAAGCGTCTACTTATCACGCTTGCAGAGTTCTCGATTTATAACTTTCATAACCCCTTTAATACGACGAAGTTTATAATACCGTTTTTGTTATAGAAAATACCATAGTGAAAATAATTATTTCCGTAAGCAAATCGATAAAATTTATGGTTAACTAACAATCGGACTATTTTTACTTATAGAGATCGCATTATCACAAGGTAAAGTTTTGAATAGCTTATTCCATACTGGTGTTGATTGTTCTCTGATCCGAAATAAGTTTACTGGTTCGATTCCGGCCAAACGCCAGATCGTTGATGTTACTTGTATTACAACCAAAGTTAGTTTCCATGACGTGTCGAGGTAGAATTGGTTATGACATTATTAGTGCTTATTTGGTATTACCGTAAGTTTTAAAGAGGGTATAATATAGAAAACTGTAACTACTGATAAATGAACCCTCCATGCTATCTAGAACTTTGATTTTAACTTCAATCTAAACGACTCAATATTGTTTTAAGTTACATGATGTTCTCAAGCTTTAAATCTAGTTTCATACTCTGCAACTGTGTATCGCAAATAAAGGCCAGTGCGTTAACAATAAAACTAAATGGCTGATTAAATAGTTCAACGCAGACTCTATAGATTACCACCTCTATAACGCTATGAAAATGAGATAAGCTGCCATCACTTTAAATATCACTAAATACTCAAAAGTCCTCGCGTAGTTCAGTATGCGAACCATGTGCGTTGACATAAACACCGCTCGTGAGCTGAAGACGCTAGACTTCGTATAAAGCTATTAAGCATTTCCGTCACTTCTTAGGTGGTCAATTATTCAAAGTGGTAACTGATTATGTTGTGACTGAAATTCACTTAAGGTTTCAAGGCAAGGCAGAAAGAGCACACTCCAGGAGTGCATAACTGGTAGCATTTCTTTAAAATTTTTAGTTTAAAGTAGAATATCGAAAGGGTGACTGCTTAGTTAACACAGATTATAGTCTGTGTTAAGTAAACCATATGCTCTAAAACGAAGTAATTGTTTATCTCGTCGTAAATTCATCCACTCTTGACCATACTTGGCTTCATGTAGGGCAGAAGAGTGATCCTTCAATAAAGGAGATATAGACTCTGACAGTAGTCTATACTTTATGTCATTTAACAAGATATTGCTGAGCCATAATGTTTAAATAGTATCGTTTTACGTAATTACCGTTAGAAACTCGTGTTACGATCACACTGCACTGCACAGATGACGTAGTGGTTAAGATATCGTGCCAGTGTCGCGGGTTCGAATCCCGCGCAGGACAGCTCTGTGCGATCCATAAATTTTTGTTCTGAATTTGGATCTAATTTGTTTCCATTAATATGTGTTTATTACCTCCACCGCTATATAAGGACTATTGCGAGACTACCACAACTTTTGTTGCGAAAAAGTACTGGCTAAAATCGGCGAACAATATTGGTACCCGAATATGTTCGAAAATTTGTGAAGAATTGTGTTAGCTAACATTCGTAAAGCTGAAATCGGGCGTAAAACAATCGACTTCCAATCTATAAAATTGCAATATAATTTTCATACTATGTTCGCTGACATTACAGGCTACATTCATGGCGGACGTCATCAGCCAGAATACGCATTTGTCTTTATAGTAGTTTACACTAAAGACGTCACAATCGGCTATGAGGTCTTTTGTGAAGTTGTAACTATATTTGGAACTCGTCTCTTCTTATAATAATGAATAAATACGGTATTGAATATAGCTTGTGGCTAAGGGAACTAGTAGAGCAAATGGTTAAGTGAGACTAGTTGTGAAAATTATCAAAGATATTAATGTCCGTAGTTGAGCTTGAAAACCATGCCACAGTGCTATTCACGATTTCCAGTGGGCTATAAACTATGCAATATTACTGGGAGTATTGTTCAGCAAAAATATTAACCGCTGTTTTATTGAGATGTTGCAGGTAGAGGACGACGAACGGACAAAAGATTACGCGTCTGTAAGAAAAGGATGGACGAGCGATCTTTTCTAGAATTAATTGATTTGACAAAGGTAAAGCCAAAATAAATGTATTTGGCAATTTTGTTTTCGTGCATCGTCATGATCGACGCACTCTCTTCGAGGGTCCCATGGCACTTTAGGAGGTATTGCCTAATGACCGATATATATTGGAGCATAATTATCTCCGCGGATGTGGTATAAGCATCGCTAGCAATGACTTTATGACGAGCGCCTGTTGCAAAAACTGTTATCAAAGTAATGCCGTATGGGCGGGTGAATACTAATTTGGAAACAAATGCTTTTTATTTTTCCTATCCGAAACATCCTTCCTAAAGCGCTGACTGGCCACTATGCGTATCCTTAAACCTGGTCTTGTTGGCTAGATCCCAGGATGGGTGATGCCTTGTGGTTGGCTAGATCCCTTGGTGGGTGATGCCTTAACAGCGCAAGGGACGCGCTGGAGTCAGTATGGCCGTATGGGCGCATATCGCCTTCTATCGGCAATATTTGTAAATTGTTGATGTATGTGTTATCAATTATAGTTATAAACATGTTTGAAATATTTGCAACTAATATTTAAATAATTATTTGTAGTAACAACACTGCTATTTATCATGCTATGATATTTAAGACACTTTTTGAATGTATTTCTAGAAACCTTTGATTTAATTGTTTAAATATTTATATAATTGATCAAATTAAAATCGATTAGATTTAATGTAATTATTTGTAACCATATTTAGTTGTTTTTACACAATAAAGATTGTAATTTATTTCTAGTTAGAGCGCCGTCTGTTGAACAATATATGAGAACAATATTTCCTTTAATTACATTAATGTAAATTGTGTAAAATTGACTATTTGGAATTATGTTAAATGCATTAGAATATTTATCATTATTATTTAGCTATATTCCGATAGTTAAAAATAGTTGTTTTATTTGTTTGTTATAAAAAGTAATTGTAGTTACTAAGACTAGACCGTTTCATTGTAGAGCGGAGGTTATAAAAATATTGTAAGATTAGAATAGAGGACAGTTTTACTTCACTCACTTCTCCGGCAATAACTTGTAATAAATACAGTGACTATATAGTGATCGTTTTACTATCGACATCAATATTCCTGGCGCAACGCCGACATATACAACGCCTCAAGACTGGAGCTTCCCACCAATCAGTTAAACACTTTATTATGTTATTGGGGCTGGCGCGTATACGGTGTAATAGTGAGGCACTCCTCTTACGCATAATGGCGGCAAAGCTGTCGACATTTGCTTCAGCAAACATGCCGGACGCGCTACAAAAACGCGACAGCCCCAGCAACACCCGGAACGTGTTGTTGTATTGGATACGCAGGTCACTGTATGCCTTCTGGGTAAAGTTCACCCACAAGCTGCACGTATAAAAACTTTGGCAGTAGGCTTTGAAAAGTGTGACCTTTACCGGAATAGAACAGTATGCAAACCTGCGGGCCAACATTCCACATAGAACAGCCAGTGACCTGCGTTCCCGCTCCATATCTACGTTATCCTTTAAATCCTCCGACACCCAGTGACCCAAGTACTTAAATTTACTAACTCTATTTAGGGGTGTACCACATAGCTTGACAGGTGGTGCAGTGGCATAACATTTACGGCCCGCTTTAAATATCATAAGCTCGCTCTTAGATGCGTTATACTTGAGCCCGTGAGCCTCAGCATAGGATTCGCATATGCTGACTAACCTTCTCAGGGCCCTGATTGATGGGCTCAGCAGCACCATGTCATCAGCATAGCTTATATTATTAGTACATATACCACCAATGTGACACCCAACGCCGGTACTGCTGAGCTTCTCAATCAGACCGTTCATGTACAGGTTAAAGAGCGCTGGCGAGGTTAAGCCCCCCTGCCTCACCCCGCACTCCAACCTATACTCTGCCGAATATGTATCAGCCCACTTAACTCGATTTAATTGATTATCGTACCAATGTTTAAATAATGATGTCACCTCGTAGGGTACACATGTATTCCGTCGTAGTTTATCCCACATAATATCGTAAGACACCAGATCAAACGCTTTTGACAGATCTAGATAACAGGCGTACACTGGAGTTTTCCTAAGCGTGTAATACTGCACAGTCTGTTTAAGGCAAAATATGGCGCTGTCTGTGGAAAGACCGGGTCGAAAACCAAACTGCGCGTCATGAATGAATAGATGCTTATCGAGTATGCGTGCAAGCAGACTGTCCAGTACTTTAGCTATTACAGTTGCTAAAGAAATAGGAATTAGTTAATAAAATTAAAATTCTTCAAACTATGTAGCTTAATATGAAAAGAAATATATTGTTTTTAAAAGTAGATATAGTTATCTGACTATTTTATTTATCCTTACTAATATTATAAATGCGAAAGTAAGTTTGTTTGTTACGCTTTCACGCCTAAACCACCCAACCGATTTCAAAAATTCTTTCACCAATGGAAAGCTATAATATCAGCGAGTAATATGGACTATATTTTATTGCGGTATTCCCACAGGAATGGGAACTATGCGGTTAGGGGGACTGAAAGCCAAGCGAAGCGAGGGTGGGCTGCAAGTATATCATAAGCCCAATACTATATACTCTAGTACCACAAAAAGTTTTAACATGAAATTGTTTTAATTCCATACTATAATGGACATTATATTTATAGTATAAATAATGTTTCCGATTGCATGTCGAAGATAAGATCGGTCATTAGAAAAATTTGATTACAGTAAGATTAAAATTGTAGATCGTAACATTATAATTGAGTCCAAGGTTACTTAAGGCACGCAAACCACACCTATACGATATCCTAGTAATTATCATTGACCCTATAAACAATAAATAAATAGCATTTGAAATTAACATTTTAAAATGAATAAATTACAATTTCCGTGTGGTGTTGGGTTAAGAATACAATTGACCACCCCGCCTCTTGCCCGTGGGTGTCGTAAGAGACGACTAAGGGATTTAATATGCATATAACATCTATGTAAGACAAGGGAAGCTCGAAATAAAACCCTGTACTTTTTTTTTTTGTTTTTTTTTTTGGGGTGGGCCGCGGTCGGCGCGCTCCTCGCACCACTCCGTCCGGGCGACAGAGGGGCGTAGGCACGCAACACCCGCAGCCCACCCGAAAACCACGTCGCCTTCGTCGTTGGGCCGACCACTGGAGCAGGGTTAACTTGTCATCAGTGGTCGGCCCGACGGAATACCCCCTACTTGGGGTACCTTCCCATCGACCGACATCCCCCCCTCGGGGAGGACGTCGGTCTTTCCTCACGCAGTCGGCCTCTCGGCGGGTGACGGACTAATCCTCGGGCACGTCACCCGCGGCCTCGGCTAGGGCGGCATGAGGCGCAGAATAAAACCCTGTGCTAACACATCTAACCAGCGTGGTATAGTAGGTCATTTTTATAGTTATTACAAATGGTCATAGTTATTACATATCTCTACCATTCCTTTAATCTCCTAGTATTTGTGAAATACTGCCATGTTTCACGGTTTATTTAGTTTAAATACAGTGTAGTGTGTATTTATAACACGAGAAAGATATTTTAGTGATATAATCCGAATAATCATCAATATTATGATACAATTCATATTTAATTATTTAGAAAATATTTAAAACTAGCAACCCGCCCTCGCTTCGCTTCGGTTATAGGTTATAGTCGTTTTACCCGCGTAGTTCCCGTTCCCGTGGGAATACCGGGATAAAATAGCTTTCCATTGGTGAAAGAATTTTTGAAATCGGTCCAGCCGTTTTGAAGATTACCCGGAACAAACAGACAGACAGACAGACAGACAAAAATTTTTTAATTGCTATTTTAGGCATAGGTGTCGTGCAAATAACCGTGTGAGCATGAAAAAAGCCTATTATTTTGACATTACAAACAGACACTCCAATTTTATTTATTGGTATAGACTAGCAGCGCCCTGTGGTTTTACCCGCATAGTTCCTCTTTCCGTGGGAATATCGGGATAAATTATAGCCTATGTGTTATTCTGATATATAAGCTATATTATTGTGAAGTTACATCAAAATCCATTCAGTAGTTTTTGCGTGAAAGAGCAACAAACATACTCACATACTTTCGCATTTATAATATTAGTAGGAAGTAGGATATATAGTTGCTATGGAACTCTCACATTTTTTGTTCGATATAGCGTTCGAGGCCATTTTCAATACTGCCATATTTTAGCCACTAAACTTATGAAGTAGTTAGCATCTTTCTACATTACTGCCTGATATGAGGACTTCGCGATACGATATTAATTTGTCATTTGTCAGACGCTAGCCTGTCAAGTTGGCATAAACTTTTTCTATAGTGATGTTATTAATAACTTTAATCATCTTTTACGCCTCCCTTAAGTGAAGGTTATGACGATTTTATCGAAATACGTTAGTATTTTCCGTGTGGTGACAGAGTAAGATTACAATTCACCACCCCCTCTCTTACCCGTGGGTGACGTAAAAGACAGCTAAGGGATATTTTACGCATATGACATCTATGCAGGAGATGGAAAACTCGAAACAAAAACCAATGCCAACCTGTCTGATCAGCATGGTATAGTAAGGTCAATTTCCCTCCTATTATGGAGGAGGCTCAAGCCCAGCAGTGGGACGTATACGAGCCAAAATGATGAATGATGACCTTAGTATTCCATCAGCGCATAGAAGCCTATAGACGTCCACTGTTGGACATAGGTCCCCCCACGAGAATGACAATGAGAACGGTCCTGTGCCACTTGCATCCAACGTCCTGTTGTCGACAATGCCGTCAGTCCACCTAGTAAAGGGTCGTCCTACGCTGCGTCGTCCGATGGTCGGCACTCGAGGACCTTTCTTTGCCAACGGTTGTTGGTTCGACATCTGACGAGGCCCGCCCATTGCCATTCCAACATGCTAATTCTGCAGGCCATGTCGGTTACACCCGTTCTTCTACGGATTTCCGTATTCCGGATTTTATCACGTAGAGAAATACCGAGCATGGCCCTCTCCATAACATATTGAGCGACTTTGAGCTTTCTTATGAGGTCGACATTTAGAGACCACGTTTACTTAAACGTATGCACTTGCATTAAAGAATTAGTACCTAGAATGGAATGAAATTGAACCAATTCTGACCGTCTATGTACTACATAGAACATACCTCTATTTATACGAATGACCCATGTTATTGATGAGGAAATAAGTTAACTAGAACTAATAGAGAAATCCATTATTTAATAAGAAAAATATTCGTAGTAATTACTTTTATACTGTTATTTGTTTTGTTTTGTTTTATACTGTTTTGTTTTTATAGTAAATTGGTCGAATCTCCAACCTGAAATGTTGAATGTCATGGGTTCCTTCCCAAGGAGAAGTTCGTGCGACCCACAAATGATTTTTCTGTGTGATATTTGGATCCGTTAATTATATGCTTTTAAATTCCGCGATGCAAGAATTTATATCTTAATTCAGGGTGTTTGTTCTTTAGAATCTTTATGGGATAAATTTTAAAGTTTGAATTACTTTGCATCAGATGAAAGCTGCAAATTTTCTTTGAATACAAGTTTCATGAATTTTATCAAGAAATCTTTTAAGAGCAAATAACAATCTGCAGCAGATTTTCTGAACAAATTTTGAATAGTAAAATATACTCTGTTTGGACTTAGTCAAGAAATTCTCATTAAGTTATAATTTGTGTCTTTATTTTTTGAGGAAATTGTCAATGAAAATTGTAATCTATCACAAGCTTTTCTAGGGAAATTCTCATTCGTCATCATCATCTCAGCTCATATACGTCGAACTGCCGGGCTTGAGCCTGTACCATGTACTATACTGCGCTGATCAAAAGAGATGGCAAAACAAGACCTTAAAGGATTTGGTACTGTTATTTCAAAAAAGAAAAACGTATTTCACACCGAAGAACACATTGCGTCTCGTCTCACCTCATAAACTGCACACTGGTCCTCAATAGGAGAGAAATTGACCTTCTGTACTATGCTGGGTAGACATATGGGTACAGGGATTTATTTTGAGTTTTCCACCTCTTGAATAGATGTTATATGCATATACCTTAGACATTTATATACCTTATAATACCTTAGTCATTACCAAGTTCTAATTTATGCCCAGTTAACCGCAATTGACAAACTCCCTATTACATACATTCATCTATCTATTGACGTTCACTATTGAAACTGAGCCTCCCTAAAGAGAAAACAAGCCATAGTAGCCACATTTGGGAGACATGTGATAATCACAATTAAAGTTATAAGTATTGCAAAAGAATGCTGCTACCAACACTGGTGAACACGAGCCCTTTTTTTAACGAGTACCACGGCAAATTTAATGATAATGGCGTATATGAAACCCGATATAATAAACAAATACTTCGCTACCTCTTTGAAGAAGGTATAAGACAAAGAAAAGTAATAATATACTAGAAATAAATGTTTTATTTTTACGTATTATGATACAGTAAGAATACAATTCTCCCTATATTGCCCGTGGATGTCATAAAAGACGACTGAGGCATTCAAATTCAAATTCAAATTCAAATTATTTTATTATGCATAAACCCTGAGAGGGCACTTACATATTATATTGTCAGGTTTACAATTTCCAAAAAAAATATACTACCACCGGATCGGAACGCGACCGCTACTGAGAAGATCCGGCAAGAAACTCAGCGGGCTTGTCATTATTTTAATTTTTATTTTCTTCTTACTAGTTATACAATTGTGTACATGTTTTGTAAGAACAAGCTCCAGTGTGATGCCCTTCGAACCGCAAGACACTTAATATAATTTAAACGATTATGGCTGGACCAGATCCCACAAGCGGCACCCGATCACGAGTTAACTACTAGAGCAGCCATCACTCCCCTCAACCACTATGGAGGGAAGGGAGAGACCCGCTCCACGCAGCTACCGCAAGTAGATCCTTATGTGAGCATGACCAACACCACAATATGTTACAAACGCTGAAAATACAAAAATTCGTTAGGCAAAACACGCTACACTTTACAATAAAAGTTAAAAGTACATTTACAAACAGTATATTTAAAATAACAAGGAAATTGCTGAATGAGGAGCTGCTCACAACCAATCTGTATTATCATCTACATAATCCGATATTTTATAATAAGCTTTTTTACAAAGTCTACTCTTGATGGCTTTTTTAAACTTTTTCATAGGCAGGTCTCGGATATCTTTAGGTAATCTATTGTAAAAGCGTATACATTGCCCCATGAATGATTTGTTAACTTTTTGGAGACGAGTAGTGTGTACAACTAATCTGTCCTTATTACGAGTATTCATTTCATGAATGTCACAATATCTCTTAAAGTTAGCGATATTCTTTTTGACATATAATATATTTTCGTATATATATTGTGATACAGCAGTTAGAATATTTATTTCTTTGAATTTCTCCCGAAGTGAGATTCTTGGGCCTAGATTATAAATTGCATAAAAGATTAAAAGAAGACAATGCACATAACATCTGTGCAAGAGAAGAAAAACATGTCTGACCGACATTTTATCATCATGGTCATCAGCTCATACGTCCCATTGTTGGGCTCGAGCCTCCTGCACAATAGGAGGGTAATTGACCTTACTATACCATGTTGGTCAGACAGATTGGTATTGGGTTTTATTTTGCGCCTGATGCCGCCCTAGCAGAGGCTGTGGGTGACCGGACCGGGGATTTAGTCCGGGCACCCGCGGAGAGGTTAGCCTCGCGACGGCGATCGGCGTCCCAGTAGGGGACGTCGAAGGGAGAGGGTACTCCCTCGGGGTATTCCGTCGGGCCGACCACTGACGTCAAATCACCCTGCTTCAGTGCTCGGTCCAACGACGAAGGCGACGTGTCGTGGGTGGATTACGGGGTGGTGCGAGGAGTGCGCGACCGTAAAGTTCTTGAAAAGTTCTTGGAAAATGCAGGGAACGTGTTACTATTTGTGCAGTCGAAATAATTTATAGGATTATACCTGGTATCATAAATTCATACGCTTTGTGAGATTACAGGTACTAATCTATCAGATAATATGTATATAAGCTTACAAGCTCGTTAATAACGAACCTGTAATCCCTTTAACAATACAAGTATCGTATTTCCCATTCGGATATTCTATATTCTGTATTTAATCCTTTAGCAAATGCTTGTTAAGTAGATGTTCTCCGGCTTTCCGTAGCTGTGAGCCTTTTTTGACAGGCTTAGGTCTGGTAATGCTCTGCCCAAATCGTTCGTGACCATAGAGTTATATCTTCTTTATATATATATTTGTTGTGTACGTGTGAATGTAACTGATCTCCTCCTAAACGGCTGGACCGATGTTGATGAAATTTTTTGTGTGTGTTCGAGGGTGTTCGAGAATAGTTTAGATTCACAATTGGATCTGGTGGTAGCACTGCTGTCGATTTCAAGGAGAATTCCTTTTATTTTATTTGCACAGAACAACGTCTGTTGGGTCAGCTAGTCTTTATATATAAATTTCTTCTGTACGTGTGTATGTCACTGAACTTCTCCTAAACGACTGGACAGATGTTGACGAAAGTTTTTATATATGTTCAAGGGGATTCTAGAATGATTTAGATTGACAATTGGACTCGGTAGGTGGCGCTGCTTTTTAATTTTATTTGAACAGAACAACGTCTGTTGGGTCAGTTAGTACATGTATATAAATTCCATTCATGGCTTTGGGCACCCTTCGTAATGAAAAGGAAATTGAGCTTAGTGAATTCTATAACATGCTGGGGGGCAGAAGGAGTGGCATAGGGGCATATATTGTGCTTTCCTTCTCTTGCCTTTACTTTATATGCATACTAGCAACCCACAACAACACAACTTCGGTTTCAGCCACCTTACCCGCGTAGAGCCCGTTCCCGTGGGAATACAGGGATAAAATGTAGCCTATGTTACTCCCTGATATTATAGCTTTCCATTGGTGAAAGAATTTTTGAAATCGGTTCGGTGGTTTCAGCGTGAAATCGTAACAAACATACTTTCGCATTTATAATATTAAGTAAGGATACACAAAATTATATAAAACTAGCAACCCGCCCTCGCTTCGCTTCGGTTTCAGTCGCTTTACCCGCGGCGTAGTTCCCGTTCTTGTGGGAATACCGGGATAAAATATAGCCTATGTTACTCCCTGATATTATAGCTTTCCATTGGTGAAAGAATTTTTGAAATCGGTTCGGTGGTTTAAGCGTGAAAGCGTTACAAACAAACAAACAAACAAACATCCTTACTTTCGCATTTATAATATTAGTATGGATAAAAATCATTATATTTTTAAAACTTTGATTGATGAAATAAAATCATAAAATTTTCTAAGTATTAATTCTACTTAATTTCAAATACCTAGTAGCTTTCCTTTCAGAAGTTTTCGCGAGTAATTTTGACACACACAAGCTGTAATTTCCTGTTACGGTTAACTTCAAAGAAAACCCAGTTCTATCATAAAGTTACAAGATTGGATTTTATTTGTAACTCGTGCGGAATGTTGCCAATAAAAAAATATTACTGGCGCCGGCATTTTAATCAAGAAAAGGAGATAAGGATTTTAACTAGATGTAAAATGATGTTATAATCTTATACTTAAACTGATAAGTAAGTTGTATAAAGAAATTAATTGGTGCCATTTTGGTACAGTACTCGTTACTTTTCTGCTTAACTTTTAAAAAATATAATTCATTATCTATTCTTACACAATTTAATAGTAATAAAAAGTTATAAGTAACTGAAATCATTACAAATTTTATAATATACTAGTAACCCGCCCTCGCTTCGCTTCGGTTTCAGTCGCCTTACTCGCGTAGTTCCCGTTCCCGTGGGTATACTGGGATAAAATATAGCCTATGTTACTCGGGAATACTGTAACATTCTAATGGTGAAAGAACTATTGAAATCCGCCCAGGAGTTTTAGAGTTTATTCGTAAGGAACGTTTCCTCTTTATAATATTAGTGTAGATTACACCCTTAGAGGGTGAAAATTAAAAAATGCTGAAACACGTTTTTATTTATTTTTACTAAAGAGTATTTTTGGAGAATTTGAAGAAAATCGATGTAGATTTTTTTTTCAAACTTTGTTACTGCGGTTTACCTCCTAGGGGTTGAATTTCAAAAAAACCCTTTCTTAGTAGGTTTCTACGTCACGCAAAGACACTAATGTCAAAATTTCATGTTTCTGGCTTCAGTAGTTTCGGCTCTGTGATAAGTCAGTAAACTGACATCTTTCTACCCATTTTACACCCTTAGAGGATGAAAATGGACAAACGCTGAAACACGTGTTTATTTATTTTTATTAAAGAGTATTTGTGCTTAATTTGAAGATAGTAGCTAAAGATTTTTTTTCCTCTCCATACAGACTTTATCGTTCCGTTTCACCCCCTTAGGAGCGGAATTTCAAAAAACCTTTTCTTAGTGGGTGCCTACATCACGAAATGAAACTACGGTCCAAATTTCATTTTTCTAGCTTCAGTAGCTTCGGCTCACCCTATGCCTTTATATGTGTATTATTGTTAACGCCCCCGCAACACCCCTTGCAGGTGGAATTTCGTAAAATCCGTTCTTAGCTGACCTCTAGTCGACGAAAGGAATATTTCTGCCAAATTTCAAGTCTGTACGCCTTATGGTTCCAGAGATATAGTGATGAGTCAATATATCGCTCGCAAAACCCGCCTCTCCTATATATGTATATATAGACTAGTTGACCTAATCCCTTGAACACACAAAATGGCGGCCAACATACCAAATTTTCATTTTTTTTCAAATTCAAACCATTTATAATGCCAACCGCAAGCCACGGGGGCTTCACTTACATTTAATAAATTTTACGTTTCATATCACATTTTAACATTATTATATATTTTACGTTCCCCACCCCCTTTTAACATTAAATTTCTCCAAAGGCCTTTGCGTGTTGGTCCTGCGTCTGTGTCCATATCTCCATGTAAGCCTACCAAAGGACCTATGGCCTATCTTCCTTTGGAAAATACCCGTGATACTGAGATATAGTATAATAAATAATATCAAATAAAACAAAAATAAAACAACGATAAAGAAGTATATCAAATAAGAGAGAGCTTAACACCGCAACAAATTAACTTGTAAGCCCTCCAGAGCAGTTCTTATGAATATTTCAATACAATACGATTATACCCAGCGAAATGAGTAGAAATTCCTTGTTAACATTATTTTCGGAGGTTAATGTCAATTTTTAACTAACAACTCCTAAATTTTAGATAACACCTAAACATCTAATATGACATATAGTTCATCAGTATCATCATCCTGCTCTTATCATAATTACTCAATATCTTCTCTTCCTTCATAGTATATCTTTATATATAAATTTCTTGTGTAGGTACGTGTGTATGCCACTGAACTCCTCCTAAACGGTTGGACCGATGCTGATGACATTTTTTGTGCATGTTTAAGGGGATTCGAGATTGATTTAGATTCACAATTGGACCCGGTAGGTAGCGTTATTTTATTTGAACAGAAAATGTCTGTTGGGACAGCTAGATATATATATATATATATATTTCTGGTGTGCGTGTGTATGTCACTGAACTCCTCCTAAACGGCTGGACATCGTGATGAAATTTTTTGACAATAGTTTTATCACCGAAGCCCTCTTTTTTTGGGTGGGCTATGAACACCGTACAGGCCGTCCATTCCGTCCAGGGCGACGAAAGGACTGCGCGCGGCCCCATAACCTACCGTAATCCCTTTTCTTCGCCGTTGGGCCGACCACCGGTATCGAATTCCTTGTTGTTCGTGGCCATCCTGGCGGTAGCCTCGCTTCCAATGACGAGACATCGGTCGCCCTCGCACGGTCTGCCTCTCTGCGGGTGGCGGACTATCCTTAGTCCAGTCATCCGCGGCCTCGACTAGGGCGGCATCAGGCGCAGGTAGACAGGCTCCTGACTTTTACCCTCATTAGGAAATGTAATGTAACCAGACGGCATCACATGTAGTTGGTCCAGGTCAATGTAAAGCACTAAGTCGTCTTTTACGACACCCACGAGCAATGTTAGGGGTGGTACTATTCGTAGTTACTATTACGCATCACATATAATATTGAGGTTAACTAATGTTTTCATCTCAGCTTTGTGTCCCACTATTAAGCTTGAGCCTCGTCTACAATAGACGGTAAATAGATTTACTAAACTACGCTGGGTAGACGGGTTGGTAAAAGGTTATCAAGTTTTCCGTCTCTTGCATAAATGTTATGTGTATATTATATCCCTTAGTCGTCTTTTACGAGACCTACCGGCAAGGTGATGAATTCTATTCTTACTCCGTCATCACACGAAAATCTTTATCACATGGAACTAATGTTTCAGTCTTATAATAATAACGTATAGAAGGATAGTGTTGGTACTTCGAACGCTCGAAAGATGAATTATAAAATACTACATGCGCGCAGGCGATTACACACGTAGGTACACACGCACACCACTATACAAATTATGAAATCAAATTTTGTTTTTATTAACATAAATCGTCGAAATACTTTTAAAAGTAATCTACTTTTGAATGTTAAAAACCTTTTTATGTTTTTCAAATGTGTTGTGACACCATTTGAATGCACAAATCGTCATAAATACCTATTTATTTCTTAAAAGTTGCGTACACACGTACGTGTAGTAGTGACCTTGTACATTACGGAACGGTTCCGGCGTAAGCTCCATTAGGCTCCAATTGAAATGCTTCATTTTTTGTGCGCGGACTTACCTTCTATACGTTATTCTTCTAAGGTTTCAGTGTTAAATAAAGTTAATATTTTATGCCTTCGATTTATTTTGGAGACTGACTATGGCTGATGACTCCCCGTCCAAATCACCCGGATGGCGTGCAACCTTTAATCAGCGAACACTTGCCTCACTATAGCCATATCGGTAAGCAACGGGTACCAGGTTGTTTTCGGCGGCCTATTAATTTCATTCATCGTAGCTCATATACGTCCCACTACTGAGCTCAAGCTTCCTCCATATTGGGAGGGAAATTGGAAATACCGAGCTGGTCAGGTAGGTTAGTATTTTTTTATTTTTTTTTTATTTTTATGAGTGGGCTATGGTAAGCGCACGCGCGGTCCAAACCGTCCGGGGCGATGAAAGGACGGCGCGCGGGCCCATAACCCACCCGTACCCACGTCACCTCGTTGTTGGGCCGACCACCGGAGCAGATGTGACTTGTCGTCAGTGGTCGGCCCGACGGAATATCCTTTCGGGTATCCTAACCTCTCGACGTACAGGGACGTCGGTCGCCGTCGCGCGGTCAGCCTCTCCGCGGGTGACGGACAATTCCCTGGTCCGATCACCCGCGGCCTCGGCTAGGGCGGCATTAGGCGCAGATACTCGCGCCTGCGCCGCCCGAGTCGCCGGCGGCGGAACGTGTCGCCGAATAGGAGCTCTACTCGTACACGATCCGCTGCCTCCTTCCGTGAGATTACGGCCTCACAGAAGGCGGCGACCGCGTCCCAGTTTCTGACGCTGACGAGCATCTCCCTGGCGAAGGTCGGCACCGATAATTGCGACGAGTTCACGGCAATCCCCCTCCCATGCAGCACACTCCTCGAGCGTGTGCTGCGCCGTATTCTCGTCGCAACTGCAGTGGTGGCAGGACGGTGTGCTCTCCCTCCTGACAATCTTGTGCAGGTACTTCCCGAAGCAACCGTGGCCCGTCAGCACCTGCACCAGTCGGAAGGAAAGCACCCCGTGCGTCCGCTCCGACCACTCCATCAGCACCGGCCGGAGGGCCTCGATGGTCCTGACACCGTACCGAGGACTCTCCAGTCGGACTGCCCAACGGGCAGACCCCTCCACCAGCCCATGGTCCCTCCAGCCATCCTGGCTATATGGACCGAATTACGGGCGATGCACGCCTTACTTGCGTGTGCTCTTTCGGGCGTATACTTTCTTGACTCCCTACAAATTGTCTGCCCGAGCCCTCTCCCCTTTCTGGGGCGGCTTGTTCCGCGTGGGTGTCGCTATTGCGACGGACGACACGATGATGGCGACTGCGTCATGGACCCTGTCCTTTCTCCGCCAGCTCAAGCCCGCTCCTGATGTTATGCCAATGGTGCGAAAAGTCTCTCAACCGTCGAAAGTTGGCCTCAGAGTTAACATCTTCGCTGCCACTCAGCAACGAGCTCCTCCGAAATTTGGCTTCTCTCCGTCCTAGGGCAGTCCCGGCCAGAAAACCTTACATCGCCTATCCTACCAGCATGGATTACCTCTAAGTCCGCAGGAAAAACCCCTGCCCAAAACTGGCAATGCTGCCGAACTAACTGAGCGGTAAGCCTTTGTGATTAGTATAAGGGCCTGCCGCTGGGTCCTTAACAACGCGCTCCTTACCATGTAGGTAAGGAGCGCGTTGTTGCGGCGGGATGTTGGTGCGTCTCCACCAACATCCCGCCGCATAAGTGATGATGGCAACGAATATAGCCTGGTACAGTATTCGAAGGCCCACGTACCGTATGCCCCAGGGTGAGGCAGAGACACGCGACATTTTCCCGAACGCTGCTGCAGCACGCTCTCCAATGGGCTGCGCGTGGAGCCGGAAGCTCAAGTTAGAATCAATTACGACACCCAGGACAGTCGCTGATTAGACGCTTCTTACCGGCTCTCCACCGAGCCTAATAGTGGGCGGTCTTCCACTCAGCTTCCCTTTTAGGGTTATGGAACATGACTTCATGGGGGAAAAGGACAGTCTGTTACGAAATCCCCAGGCTGTGACAAGTCCGAGTGCCGTGGAGGCCAAAGCCTCTAATCCCGCACGAGAGTTCGACTCGATGGTGACCGTTACGTCATCCGCGTACGCAATCAGTTTTACTCCCTCTGGTAAAGGGAGTTGAAATAGATCGTCCATCAGGAGATTCCACACAGAGGGCCCCAATACAGAGCCCTGCGGGCATCCCATGGTTAATTGTTTCAAAGAAACCGGCAAGTCAGCCGCAAAAATAGGACACCAGCATCCTATAGATGTTCGGCGGGCAACCCCCATTCTTGGCCTTCAGCAGAATCATGGGCCACCACGCGTTGTCAAAGGCACCCGAAATATCCAAAAGAACCGCCTGCACATATTTTCAGTTGCTATGAGCCACAGTGTCCAGAAGGGACCGAGTAGCCGTGACGGTGGAATGTCCGCGTTTGAACCCGTGCTGACAGGAGGAGATGTTGCGCGAGATGTTGGTAGCACAATATAGCAATATTCTCTCCAAGACCTTACGCAAGACCGAGAGAAGTATGATCGGGCGATATGCTTTGGGATCGGACAGTGGTCGACTATTACCCTTAGGGATAACAATCAACTGCCCGTCCTTCCACACATCGGGAAAAGTACCTCCCTCGATGCACTTACCGAATAAACGCTTCAGCTCGGAGCCAGCCACGCGCCACGCATGTTTGAGCATGCGGGCGGTTACTCCATCGATTCCCGGAGCCGAGTTCGGTAGTCGACTAACAATGCCCTTAATAACCTGTCTTGATGGTGGGGCCGCATCCCGCCCAGATGGGGCGCATGCCGCCATGGTCCGTATCTGGCGATGACAAGGGTCATCTCTTTGGGGATCGTCATCGGGACAAAGCGCGCCGATTAGTGCTGAGATCGATTCCTGAGTTGTACTAACATCTCCCCCTACGAGCCGAGCACCGCTCACAATATTAGGAGGGGGTCGCACCTTCCCCAAGGCTAGCCTATATGCTACACCCCACGGGTCCTCGTTGCCAGTGTTTGCGATGCTCCTGAAAAAGTTAGTTTGCGCCCGTCTCATCATGGCTCTATATTTCCTGCGGCATTAATGGTATCTTAATCTTGCAATCTCTTCCAGATACCCCAGACCTCTTTTCCTGGAATTCTGCCATTCCTTTCGTAACTTGTTAATCTCCTTTCTCGTGGAATCCAAGGCGGGAGACCACCATTCGTAGCCCCTCCTATTAATCTTGCCCAACGGGCAATGACTTCTCGGCGATAAATGTCGGCGAGCATCTCCGCCTCCAGGTCCCACGGGGGGGGGTTCCGGCCAGGAGGCACGCTGCCTCCGTCGCCACCGTGCGGTACCCCGTATGGCCCTGATCGCCATGACCCTCTGTGGTCGCCACAGGAGGGCCCTAAGACGGACGGTCAGGGACCCCGCCCACACCGGTGCGCCGTACAGGGCCATCGACCGGATCACCCCCACGTACAGCTGTCGGCACGTAGCACTGGGTCCGCCCACATTCGGCATCAGCCGCGAAAGGGCGGACGCCGCGCCGACAAGCCGGGGAACAAGTCGATGGAGATGCTCCCGGAACCAAAAATGCCCGTCGAGCACCAGGCCCAAGTACTTCATGTGGGCCTGGATGCTGATGGTGACCGACTTCACGGTCGAACAAAAGGGCCTCCGTCTTTTCCAGGGCTACCCTCAACCCCAGCGCTTCGATCCGCTTGACAATCTTCTCGGTGCCGAGAGTTGCCAGGCGTGCCGCCTCCTCTGGCGTCCCACCCCGGGCTGTGACGAGTGTATCGTCGGCGTAGCAAATTACGCCCAGCCCGGGTGGGAGGCTTCCTCTCAACGCCCAGTCGTAGCCGATGTTCCACAGGGTTGGACCCAGAACCGACCCCTGCGGGACACCGCACGTCATGGGCGTTCGCACAACGTCCCCTACTCGGTCAACGTAGAGGACGCTGCGCCCCTCCAAGTAGTCTGCCACCAGCCGCCTGAGGTACACGGGCACCCCGTGATACCTCAGCCCCTCCCTGATGCAGCTGAATGGCAGACTGTTGAAGGCGTTGGCGATGTCCAGGGACACCGCCAACAGGACTCCTCCGCCGGTGACGGCCTCCGCTACCACGGCCTTCAGGCGCAGCAGGGCCGCGATCGTCGAACGCCCTCTCCGAAAACCAAACTGGGCATCCGACAGATCGGGCGCGACCCCGATGAGGTGCCGCTCGATGCGGGCAGCCAACACCCTCTCCAGCAACTTGCCCGCATCATCGAGCAGCACGATGGGCCTGTAGGCCGAGGCCGACTCGGGAGACCGTCCCGGATTCGGCAGGAGAACCAGCCTCCCCTCTTTCCAGCACCCAGGGAACTGCCCGGACGTCAAACAAGCGTCGAACAGTCCCCTGAGGCGTGGTCCCAGATGCTCGAGGACCAGGGCCAGCACACGGTTCGGGATACCGTCGGGCCCGGGGCGATGGATTTGACTCGCATACGCGCCACCGCCGCCCCCATTTCCGGCTCCGTGATGGGCGGAGCACTTTCATCGTCGGCCTCCCGGTCGCTGTACGGCGAAGCCATGACCGGGGGCGTGTGCTCCACCCGCCGTGGAAAGAGGTCCTCGACAACTCTGGTGAGGAGGCTGGGCTGGAGAGTTTCGGTGAGGGGGGGCCCCGCCCGCGGAGCTTATTCAGCGCCGCTAGGTAGGGGCGACCCCAGGGGTCACGCTCGAGACTGTCCAGCATCTCCCGCCGACTAACGTCCTTTGCGGTACGGACGCCGCCCGGACCTGGGCGGATAGTGCCAATTCGGACGGTGTCTACGGGACATCCGGTTTTTGAGACGATGGCCTCCCCTCCCGATGGATGTCATCCACCGTCACGGAGTCGTCCAGACCCGTGACCCGCAGTTCCGCACACTTGATGGGTCTGGCGATCTTGACGCCATCCTCCGCAGCAAACAAATCCTTCAGCTTCGCGGCCATGCTATCGGCCGTCTTGGCGCCCTCGGCGCCAGGGAACTCTAAAATCCGAGCCCCTGTCCGGGCTTTGCGGGTCCTGGCTTCGACGCCTCCTAAGTCGGAGACGTCAAGCTCCCGCCGGGTGTGACGTAAGACGGCCTCATAGCTGAGGCCGTTCTCGGCCGCCTCAGGCAGGACGGTGATCACCACTGCGGCTGACTTTGGCGGCCGGAGCCTCCTGCGCTACCTCTTGTTACTGGCGCCTGCCTTGGGAGCGGACGCTTTGGCGGCGCTTTTGGTCTCCGCTCTCCTCTTCTGGCCGCGACTTTTTCGGCTGCGCTCGGCCGTCTGCCAACCCTCTTCAGACGCGGCAGGGTTGCCGGGCACAGCAGACACGGCCGCGGCTGCGTTGGCCGCCACCGACGGTGCATTTGCCGGCAGCGGCTGGGGTCCGGCCTTAGCAGGAGCCGGTGCCACCTTCTTTTTAGCGGCGGGTCCCTTGGGCTTCGGCCCAGCAACGGCCGCAGCGTAGTTTCCTACGCGCCCGCCCTGGCAGGGTAGCGCGGCAGGGGCTGACGCCACGGCTTTCGGCCTATCCGCAGCAAGCGGCGCCGGCGGCCGGAGTCGGGGCTCCGGGGGCAGGTAGGTTAGTATAGGGTTTTATTTCGAGTTTTATTCTCTTGAATTGTTGTTATATATACAAGATATCCCTTAGTTGTCCGCACGAAAATAACTTTATGTTATATTTCCTTAGGTATTACTTAAACTTTAGGGGTTGTGAAAATAGGTATACGTGTTTAAAAAACGCTGAATTATATACATTTTCTTGTAATCATTATGTTTCAGTTTTTTTATATCACCTCGTGTGACGTTAGAAGACGAATAATATTGTCGTAATGCCTTTACCCGTAGGAGTCGTAAAAATCGGCTAAGAATTTCGTCGGACGAGCAGGTAGTAGCTTTTTCCTAAAAAACCTATAGCACCTTACTGCGATCGCCAAAACTGCCAAGCGTGGCGATTATAGCACTATCACTTATTTGTGCTGGAGAACCTAGGTCAAAGAGTGGACAGCGAAAAATGAATTGGGGATAATGTTGATAAAAGAATCCATTATATCAAATTAAAAGTCTACATTTTAAATATATAAGACATAACAACTCGCTACGCATAGTCTCCTAGTAGATCTAATGTATTCAAGAAAAGTTATTCATAGCATCTCTTTGACACCGTTACAGCTGAATTATTCCGTAGTTCTTTCGGGCATTTTCCTACTTATGCTCCTCACCGTTCCTCAAACTTCCTTTTATAGCGTCTTTGCTTTACAGCAAATATTTGATACTTCATTATAACTACAACAATCATTTAGTGTAATTATTTTAAAGAATTTCGTATGGTAACAGAATAAGATTACAATTCACCATCTTGGTTGTGGATATCGAATAAGACGACTAAGGGCTATATTACGCATATAATATTTATGCAAGAGATGCAGGCTTTTTTTTTTGAGGTGGGCTGCGGTCGGCGCGCTCCTCGCGCCACTCCGTCCGGGGCGACAGAGGGGCGTATGCACGCAACACCCGCAAACCACCCGAACACCACGTCCCCTTCATCGTTGGACCGACCACCGGAGCAGGGTTACTTGTCATCAGTGGTCGGCCCGACGGAATACCCTCCCATCGACCGACGTCCCCCCCTCGGGGAGGACGTCGGTAAGAGATGCAGGCTAGTCATGTTCAAGTCAGAATATCTGGCACGATGGAAGGGCAGCTTTTTTTTATTAGCGATGGTGGCAAACAAGCAAGCAGCACACCTGATGGTAAGTGATAATGCCGCACAGGGACCTTTGCATTACGAGGGACATAGCTGGGCCCTTACATACCGTGAAGAAAATGCTCTTCTTAAACCTCGTTTAAAGAAGGACACGTCATAGCACTCGCGAAACACAGCAGCAATATAATTCATTCCAGAGCGTACGTGGGCGAAATGATCGCTGAAAACGTACAATTGAAGACCATAATGTTTCCAGATGAAATGGATGTACCCTGCTGCGGTATCGAGTGAAATCATAGAGAAATTATTTCGATAATTTCCCTACTTTACTAGTATTTTATAAACACCAGTGCCGATTAACCAATGTTCATAAAATACAAGCCGTGTAGATTTAGTGCCTGTACTGTATATTTTGGATTCGTTTTTCCTCTATCGCACTAAAAATTTATAGCAGTATCTATATTTTACCTTTCGTTTACATTCATCTTGTAAAAACAGTCCCTACGAGAACGATGTTTTTATAAAATTTATAACCTTTCTGCTATGTATATGAGAAAGAAGTATAGGTAGTAAAATAGTATTGTATACAAAAGAATCTCACGATTTTTTTCATACAAATGTCCAACATCGCTTAAGTCATCGTTATTACAGAAAAATTTTATAATTATCTACCAGATACAGAAAATTAATTATTAAATATTGACCTACATTTAGATACAAATTTATTGCAGTGTAAGAAGAAAATGTTTCTATATGAAAAAATTATATTGTTAAGGTTAGTAATTATTTAGCATTAAAATTAATAGTAATTGTATTTAAAACCTAATAATCTAGTATACTACCATGGGTTGGGAACACGACCACACTGAGAAAGATTCGGCAAGAACACTCAGGGGACATGATGCTAAATTAATATTAATTTTTAAGGCGGCTTACTTTATCTTGCTGTTTTTAATTTATAAAATTTAGATAATTTTATTTAAAATATATTATCACCATCATTATTCACCTTTTTCCTATTGGCTATTGGACAAAAATCTTCAGATCGCTACACATGATCCTTCACGAGTCCCTGTCACATCACTTTCAACAGTCGTCAGCCTACCTGATAGAGCTCAGTCCTTCACATATTCTTCGATACGTGGTCACCACTCGAGAATCTTTTCTCCAGTGTTTATCGATTCGAATGTGTCCTGCCCATTACCACTTCAGCCTCCTAATTCCTTGTGCTATATCGGTTATAGCCCTTCTCCTACAAATCTCGCTAAGAAATTGCAAGTCCACCCCGCTCCATAGCACTCTGAGTGGTTTTAAGTTAGAGTTAGTGAATTTAGGATTATTGAACTTAGGTGATATAACTGCTACCCACTCTCCTGGCCTTTGGTAGAGGCTTTGGTGGCTCATTACACCCCCACAGGCAAGCAAGGAGTGATGGCACATTGTATTTTTAAACCATCACCACAAATAGATCACAGGTTATATATATTTATCATTTTTATACATGATTATCACATTCTCTTTCCTCATAATCAAATAACTTAATTCTTCTTCTTAGGTTTTGGCTTTTGTGTTTTCTAAAGGCCTTTTTTTAGGGGTGGGTTACGGTTGGCGCAGTTTCTAAAGGTCTAACCTCAATATTGAGGTTAGACCTTTATAAACCTTTAGAATAACATTCCCAAAGCATATGCTTTGGGAATGTTATTCATGATTAGACGACATACTGTCCCATATGGCACTCGAAAACAGTATTTCCGTTTGTAATATTCATATTTGTTTAT
Source organism: Lymantria dispar (assembly GCA_032191425.1). Lineage (NCBI taxonomy): Eukaryota > Metazoa > Arthropoda > Insecta > Lepidoptera > Erebidae > Lymantria > Lymantria dispar. The sequence goes on from CM063452.1 coordinate 30,261,998, forward strand.
CACCTGGGCATGGATGGATTATTCACTTAAGGGAATGAAATTCAGGAAATAAAAATACGGTTCCTGCCACATTTCCGTTTACTGGTCCCTGGGGACCACCGTACCGGGTACGGTAGAACCAATATTATTACGTACATAATACGATTATAGGCGCTAGATTTTATGTATGACGGAACTATATGAAAACTAGTTAGAAACAGGGTTTCTTAGTTCACGTAGAAATCATATGTGACGTCCCCATTACACATTGTTTGGGTTGAATGGTGGAATATCTCAAAGTAAAATTCACCCCATTTTGCATCCATATGGAGGTATGAATATTCTCTGATTGACTGATTTTCTAGTCATTCCTTTTTAATAAATTTCTAATATTACAAAAGTAAGACGCTATCTGGTATTTATTTGTGTTAACTTTTAATTCAGTAAGACATGAAAAAATTGCTCATGTGGTGACGGAATACAATTCATCCTTCTATTATACCCGTGGGTGTTGTACAAAATAGATATGTATGTTAGATCTATATAAAAGAGGAAAAACTATAATTAAAACCTTATACCAACATGCCTAACCAGCATGGTATAGTAGGCCAATATCCCTCCTATTGTAGAAGATGTAGTGTGACAAATATTAACTGAATTTATGATAAATAATTAAGAAACAGTATCATCACAAAATTTAATCCTTTATTTTACAACCTTATAAGATGATAATTGACAAATACTAAATCACGAATTTAATTATTTTTCTGAAAAGTATTTGTGCTTCATTTTAAATCAATGGATTAAGTTTTTAAAATCTTTGCAACGCCGTTTCAACTCCTTAGGCGTTAAATTTGAGTAGATTAGTCAATATTTTTTTCTTGCCAGTGTATTGAAGAGGATGGTACTCGTGTAGGTAATCCCTTGGGTCGACTGCGGATGTCAAGGAATACCGGTACCAGTAGGCAGCCCTATGGCAATGGGGAGGGAAAACGGTAGGTTATGCTGCACGCCGCCCGTCCGTCGCTCTGGACATATTGAATCGGGTGTATCCAGACCATAGCCTACCATAAAAAAGGGCTAAATTACACAAAATTCTTTCGTAGAGTAAGTCAAAGCCCTGAGAGAGAGCCGGCAGCCCAACTTTTTGAGGGTATTTGCGTGTGGTGGGTTTTAGTGATGTCTTTAGTATCACCGAACCTCATTGCACGCATTCACGCTCCTTTTACTTTCTTCGCGGTAGGCAGCGGCCTTGCAAAGGTCCATGAGCGGCAGCAACACTTACCATCAGGTGTACTGTTTGCTTGTCTGCCACTGTTTGCAATAAAAGAAATCTTGATATTGCAAGTTTCAGTTTAGTTTCTACTTCTTTATAAATTTCTAATAGATGGCGTGACAAAAGATATCCCATAAAAACAAAAATGTGAACTGAAATTTGATTTACTACATGTAGCTACAACTTCAGCTTAAATAATAAAGTAGTTCGGATCGGATTTCCAATAGATAAGGATTCAAATACTGCTTGTATGATTGATTATCACAATTAATCACTGTTTTACAAACGAGTAGCCTCGCATATCAAATACTAAAACAAATAGCCATTAATAATTTTGTAGAGAAATTTATTAATAAATTGACGATGTCTCATCAATTCATCCATCTATATGTTAGTTCATCGATGTTCACCACTGGACATAGTCTTTCTTAATTTATCAAATCATATTAGCTCATATATATCCCATTGTCCGTGTGGTGACGGAATAAGGATACAATTCACCACCCCCTATCTTACCCGTGGGTGATCGTACGAGACGACTAAGGGATATAAAACGCATATAACATCTATGCGAGAGAAGGAAAACTCGAAATAAAACCCTATACCAACACGTCTGACCAGCGTGGTATAGTAGGTCAATTACCCTTCCATTATGGAGGAGGCCCGAGCCCAACAGTGGGACGTATATGGGCTGAGATGATGATGATGATGATATCCCATAGCTGAGCTAGAACCTCCATAATAGGTGGGAAATTAACTTATCGCAGTGGACAGCGGGTTGGAATACGTACTTGATAAGAAATATATTTAGAATATAATTTAAATGCCATCATTCCAAGCACCTCCCCCAAGCACTGCCCCTTATGCGGTGACGAAATAAGAATACACTTCACCATCTTCCTATCTTACCCGTGGGTATCATAAAAGACAGTCATATTTTACGACTATCTGACCCATGACATCATTCTAAAGAAATAGAAAAATAGAAGATTTAATATATAGTACAGTTTTAATACAAGTATATTATACAGTTTTGCCGTATGATGACGGAGTAAGAATACAATTTATCACTCGGAGAAGGAAAACTTGCAATAAAACTATATGCCTACACGTCTGACCAATGTGGTATTGTAGGTAGGCCATAGTAGAGGAGGCCCAAGCCCAGCTGTGGGATGACGTATGGGTTGGTATGATGATATGATGATAAAGCACTGCTTAAAGCGAGTTAAATTAGGTAAATACTAGTTTTTCGATCGTATAAACTAACAACTTTATAGAGATCGACGATATTAACTCCTCCTAAACGGCTGGACCGATGTTGATGAAAGTTTTTTTGCATGTTCAAGGGGATTCGAGAATGGTTTAGATTCAAAATTGGACCTGATAGGTGGCGCTAATTTAAACAGAACAACGTCTGTTGGGTCTAGTCTATTATATAATTAGAGAATTTGTTTGTTTGTTCGTTTGATATCGTCAATCTCAGAGACAGGGAGTTGGTTTCTATAATATTTTTGTCAAATTGCACATTCATTGAGAAAGATTTATGTTACAAGATGTTACGAGCACACCTGATGGTAAGTGATGCTGCTGCTCATGGACTATTCCCAGGCCGCTGCCTATTAAGCAAGTGAAGGAATTATAAATACGTGCAATGAGGCGCGGTGATTAAAGCATCGTTAAAACCCACCACAAATAAATACCCTCAGAAAATTAGGCGTGCGGCTTTCTCGCTCACCGAACTAAGTGCAGTAACAAATTCAGACGTCGATTTTCTGGGAGAGTGTGGTAATATCCTGGATGGACCGGCCCACGGCTGTTGACAGACGATTGATAATATTGTGGTCCTACCACTACTAGTCCAAACAACTGAGATATCTGAAATTATGATTGACTAGCAACCCGCCCTCGCTTCGCTTCGGTTTTAGTCGTTTTACCCGCGTAGTTCCCGTTCCCGTAAGAACTCCCGTACTGGGATAAAATATAGCCTAGTTTACGCCCTGATATTATAGCTTTCCATTGGCGAAAGAATTTTTGAAATTGGTGCAGCCGTTTTGAAGACTACCCGGAACAAACAGACAGACAGACAAAAAAAAATTAAAGTGATTTTTAGGCATATGTATAGTGCAAACAACCGTGTGAGCATGAAAAAAGCCTATTATTTTGACATTACAAACAGACACTCCAATTTTATTTATTGATATAGATGTATTATGGATATAATTAATGTAGTATCTAGTATCAACAACACAAGAAGACCACATAAGCATTAAACTTTCAAGGGAAGCGACTGGCACAGCTATTTATTTACAAAGATGTTTAGTAAACAGCTACATATTATATATAAATTTACCGGGAAACTTCGCGCCGATAAACAAATGCCCATGGGATATGAAAACTCTTCAACATCAAAACTAATATCTGTTATCGCCATTATAAGATCGATATCAACAAAAAGCCATCGGGGCTTCGTTGACAATACCGAAACTTTCACAAAAACATACCAAACTTCTAAATTATCCTATACCCATGTTTTCCGATACACCCGAAAAAAAAGGGTACGCGTATTCCCTAATCTCGTCAAAATTCCTTATGGAGCGGAATTATTAATATTTCCATTATTACTTGGGTCTGTACAGCCCATTTGACCTATATAATGTCATGAAATCAGACTTATAACCATTTGGAGCCGTACCACATAGTTCAATAGACTTCATAAGTAAATTGGAGAGTCATGAGGTGATTAGAACTGATGTCTAATAGTTGTAGTCGAGTCAAACGCAAATAGAAATAAGACTTTTATTTTTATAAATGTCTCGTTTTTATTAGTTTAGTTTGTTGAATACTAAATTAACAAAAATAATAAAGAATTTCTAGTGAAAACTTTATTATTTCGTCGTATTTAACATTAGCTTATGCGCCTTTGAGCACGGTTTTATATATTCGTTGCTTTTTAGTTATGAAAACATTCCAAAATAAATTAAAAGAAAAATTTAAATGTTAAACATATTCATAATAATTGTTATGTTCAAAGTTCAGTGGAAATTTAATTGAAACCTATCTACATGAATTACCATAATATTATTTTTATGCTTTCTTTGTAATAAAAATAACATAAATATATAACACAGAAGACTTTGAAGTTGTTGGTGTCGTCATGACCATGAGTATCATAAAAGACGAACTAAGAATTCAAATGTGCAGATAATATAATAATAATAATTATTTTGCACAAAACATTACAATAAATTCATATTACATTCAAATTTGACATAATCTTTTACACATTTACTAATCTTTGGCACCTGTACTAATGTAAACATTGTATCACAGGTGCCTGCAATATCAATGCAAGAGAAGGAAAACTCGAAATGAAACTTTATACCAATATGTCTAATCAGTCTATACCATATAGTAACCTACTAAGGGAAAAATACCTATATTTCCCTTTTAATGGTGAAGAGACACAAGCCTAACAGTGGGACGGATACGAGCTGAGACGAAGAGACGGTATTAAAGGAAGGGCGAAGGTTTTAAAGGAAAGAAAAGGTGTCTAAACACTGTATTCTTACTCCATCATCAGGCTGTGTGATGTAAAATACTTATACACCAAAAAATATCAAGGTTATATAATAACGCACAAGTTTATTAGCATGTTTCTATGACAGGTTTTTAGCAACCCACATTTTCTACTACATTTTATTAAGCTGATTTTAAGCCCTATATTTTTATATCCAGTCATATTGCACATAGGCATAAAGACAATGGACACAAAGAGTAGCCATCTGGCAAGGATCAATAAACAAAAAATTGATTGTGTGGTTTTATGAAACCACGGTAAAAGTGAAACTTTTTATCGCATTATTTTTTATATATCTTTATGAGAATATAAGCTGGTCACGAAAAAATAATAGTTACATAACTAGAGCATCAACATCCCTGATGAATACTCAGAAACATCGAACTACTGCCTTCCGCGGTAGCTTTAGGTTTGCAGCAAGTCGTTGCTGGAATGTACTTCAACCCCCTTTATTGCATTCAAAAACTACAAGGGTTTTCCAAAAAAGACTTAAGCTAATCCTACTTGAAAATCAAAAATTGATACCTTAATATTCTGTATACAGACCACAAATTTACTGTAGTTATTTCTCGTTCTATTTCACCAAGGACTCCTAGCTAACCTCAAGATTTATGTACTTTCGGTTTCTTCTTTATACTATTAATGTTTATTTTATTTTATTTTATATTCTATATGTCGTTATTAAATAATTTGTCTCTTTTACTTAAGCTATTCTATGTGATAATTATGATATTTTTTACAAACTAGAATATGATATAGTATAGTATTAATTTATTTCATTCTTAATTTAATGTTACTATTTCAAATTTACTGTTTAACTTTTTTAAAATATATTTGTTTTGCATATATTGTTGCCTCCGCGACTTGATTGTACGGGTCCATTAGAATATCAGCGATGTAGTATCATATTTACTGTACCATAAGCTGAGATGGGCACCATATTTTGGCCTCTCATATTTCACTCATTCTTTCTTTTCTTTCATTACAAAAAAATAGCAACATTTACATTAAACACGGATAAATAGACAAATAGCGTGGAGCACTGGCACAAATGAGTAATAGTCTATACACTATACGGTCAGCTGATGCGAACGTCGTCATATTGGCCTCGGCTGCTCTGTCGAGCGCCTTTCACTTTACCCCTACTCCACGGCCGACCGTCACGCGACATGCAATAGATGGACGAAAAATTTTGAGTCGATAAAATAAAAGTTTCACTTTAAATAAAAAATAAGTAAACCAAGAAGAAATCGGTTAATGACATAATAAAATGCTAAACTGTATCCAAAACAAAAGACCGACAGACGTGGAGAAAAATGGAGGAGATCTTCACCTATTGAGGAGTCCATATTGAATAATATCAAATAGAATATATCTACTATAGAAATAAGATATTAATTGTAATAAACTCATTTGCAAAAAAAACGGGCACCTAAGCAATGAACCATTTCAAATGTTAATATTTCTTTGTTTGATAATTATAGGTAGTTTTATCCACACAATTTGCTAAATTAATAAGAAAATAATCGTTTTCATCAGTATTTCATAAAATTTAGATACAATTTATGGGAAATAATGCTAAACCTCGCTAGTAGTGTATATTCGCTAGTAGTGCATATGCTCATGAAGTAAAAATAAAAAAGTTTTTTTGTTTGTTTTTCTTTAATAAAGTAAAAGCAGATAAATGTTTAGTATCGAGTGTGACCCCCTCTAGCTAAAATCACAGCTTGAATTCGTCTGGGCATGCTAGCGAGTATATCCCGGATACTTGCTTGCGGAATACGTTCCCACTCCGCAGTAATCACATTCTTCAGCTCTCTGATGGTCTGCGGAGCCGGGTGTACTGATCTCACACGCCGTTTCAGAACGTCCCAGACATGCTCTATGGGATTGAGGTCGGGACTTCGAGCTGGCCAATCCAAACGACGAATGCCGACCTCTTGCACATACGCATTAACATCGCGGGATCGGTGGGCGCGAGCATTGTCGTCCATAAAAATCGAGTCTTCACCTAGAGCGGCCAATGCGGGTTGTGCATGAGAAATTAGAACTTCCGTTATGTATCGATGCCCAGTCAGTGAGCCGTTTTCAATGAAGACTAACTCTGTACGATCCATTGAATTTATTCCTGCCCAAAACATAACAGAGCCCCCACCATAAGGTGTGATTTCTTCGAAACATGCCTCTGCAAAGCGTTCTCCTTGTCTTCTTAGCACTCGCCGACGTCGATCTTCACCGAACAGAGATATCCTGGCTTCATCAGAGAACAAAACCCTATTCCAATCGTCTTGAGTCCATGATTCACAAATTGAATCGCCATATTTATTACGTTATATAGCCGTATCGCGAGCGACGATCTAAGGATTTCAAACATCTAGCATATTTTTACAGCACTTTTGGACAAACAGCTTTTCACATGTGTTTTTTTTTCTTTAGGTATTTTATGCAATTTAAACGAGTTGTAATTCATTGTCAATCAACCTAAGACTTGTATATTACAGCTTTTTGCAACTTTTCAAAGAACTTATTTCGTTTTTTGTAAGACAAAATGACGTAACTAATCCCTATATTGCGGGATTTGACAAACATACAATTAAAGGATATAAAATAGCCCAGAGTTCAGGCGCGAAAAAAACATGTTGTTCCATCAAAGTATTGCCCTGCGTGGCAATCGAACTTAGAATTCACGGTAGGTCATTATCTTAACCACAATACCCTGTAGTAATCCAAATTATAGCTGATATATTCACATACGCGGCTCGATATGAAAAACGAAAAAGAAATTTCGTCTACGAATTCTCTCTAGTACTTCGGAGTATATTTTTCAATATCTTGGCTACTGGTACAAATATATTACTGGACTCTCTCAGTGACAGCTGTATTTTTAGTATTATTCCGGTTGACAATATAAATTGTAGTTATATATCTTCTTATTTATTGGTTTATTAGTCATTTCCTTCAGAGTTCACAGTAATTTTAACCGACATGGTATCTTTCATAAAAATCTATTTGGTTTTACTAAGAATTGCTCTACTACTGAAGCAGGTTAGAGTTGTTAAAAATATTTTTTCAGCTTTGAAGGAATCATACGAATATAAGTATTTTTTTTGTGATTTATTCAAGGCGTTTGATTGTGTACACCATGCAACACTCATCACAAAATTACACCATTATGGGATCAGGAATAACGATCAGGAAGAACCCTTGAACTTCTAACTTCTTGAACTTATAACTTTGCTTCAACTTTACCTATATTAAGTAGACACAAACTAAAATAATAAAAAATGGTAATACATTCTCTTCAACAGGAACTAACAATTAATTATCATTTAACGACTGTCTTGGCACGCGTGAAGCACCTAATTCTCGATTGCTGCTTGGTGCTTCACGTCATCATACGCCATTACATCATTTGGAAAAAAAGCTGCTACTCTTACACTGCTGAACGGATATTAACCAAACATAGTTAAGAAGCACCGCAAGGGAACTGACTTTCAAATGAAAAAACCGCATCAAAATCGGTCCATACGTTTAAGAGCTACGATGCCACAGACACACGTGTGTGTCTCAGACAGACAGAAATCGACGTCAAATTTGCGTCGAGGGTTAAAAACCGACCTGGGCCTACTCTATAATGAGGGCGTCTGGTCAACAATTATAATTCTAAGAAGGGTTGATGTCAGGCTAGCGGCCGAACTAATGCAAAAATCATTCCAATGTGTACGACAGTAGAAGAGTATATATTGTATAGACCTCAAGAATTTGAAATAAGAGCAGGATAATTATGATGAACGATGAAGTTCTCCCGCTTTATATGGGAAGTGGCATTTTCCACCTAAATCTGTTTTTTTTTCTAATTAACTTTACTGTGGGTCCCAAGACAATTAAAAGCGTGAGACTGCCTGAGGATTAAAACACAGTGAAGACCATTGTCATCTGGAATTAAAGGAATTACAGCGATGGGACTGTGTGAGGAATATATGTATATAACTAGCTGACCCAACAAACGTTTTTATGTTTAAATCTAAAAAAATAGTAAAAGATATTCTCCTTGGAATCGATCGCAGGACCACTTACTGGGTCCAATTGTGAGTCTAAACCATTCTCGAATACTCTTGAATACACACAAAAAATTCGTCAATATCGGTCCAGCCGTTTAGGAAGAGTGTAGTGACATACACACGTATAGCAGAAATATATATATATATATATAAAGACTAGCTGACCCAACAGATGTTGTTCTGTTCAAATAAAATGAATTCTCCTGGAAATTGACAGCAGCGCCATCTATCGGGTCCTATTGTGAATTTAAACCATAATTGATTCCTCTTGAATATGCACAAAAAATTTCATCAACATTGGTCCAGCCCTTTAGGGGGAGTTCAGTGACACCCACGTACACAAGAAATATATATATAAAAATAAACATTTTCGTGAATAACCCGTTTATTTTAAAGTAGGCATGTACGTGCCGAGTTTAATATCTAGCCGGCTCATTCTGCATAACAAGATATTTGAAATTTTATCTCTATCCATTCATCAGCTCATCGATGTCCACTATTGATTATAAGCCACCTCGTAAACTGCAATAATTATCATTAAGCTGCACATTAACATAAATATCTGGTTGACCGAGCTTTGCTCGGTATATTTTTGTTGTATTTTTGCCAAATTTATTTAGATATATACAAAAAATAAAAAATAATGAAAATAATATCAAAAATTACAAAACAGAATAATAATAACACCGAGATTCGATCCCACGCTCTTTGAATGCCAAAACAAAACAAAAAGAAAACTGGACAAATTCGAATTCCTATTTAAAGAATGTCAATAACATTTTATGTCATTGTATTGATTAGCTAAAAACACCGTCAAAACAACATTTTCTATAAATAATACCTAACTAGATCGATTTTTTGGCCCCGAAAACTCTAGTATGTCAAATTTCATCAAAATCGTTGGAGCCGTTTCCGTGATTCAGAAAATATATACATATAAACAAGAATTGTTCGTTTAAAGATATAATAACATAAGATATTCTTTTTGCACTCTACTCTTTACTGCTTTGCTCTTTACAGTGTGGCACCGACTTGAGAATAGTACCACCCCATCTCTTTATGTGGGTGTCGTCAAGGTGACTGATTTTTATATTAGAGAACGGGCAGCAGTATTATTCTGTGTACTCCAACTTACTGTGAAAACCAATCCGCCTGACAAGCTTGGTGATTATGCCAATTACCCCAAGGTTCTCTTGGGGAGACTAGTGCCCAGCAGTGGGACACTTTACGGGTTGATATGATGATAATGATTCTACTCTTTGGCATCTCTTCTAGAAGCAACCGATAAATAATGCTCATTCAAATATGTAACCGGCGGTTTTAAGATTATTATTTTAATAGACAAAAAGTTGTAGTGACACTTCTTATAACCCGAGAAACAGAAGGCCTACATTTCTATCGAGTTTTTTGTGCTACAATAAGAAATACTTATACTCTCAGATTAAAACTATGTAAAACAAGGTAACAAAAGTTTTCACAGCGAATTCATACTAAATCTTTAATTTAAAGATAATATTTAATTTGCTAACTTTTTAGACTTTGAAATTAATCTAGTAATCTAGTTTCGCGTAGCAAAATGAATATAGTATATTGTATAAAGCGGCAAACCCGCCGCAAACAAATAATATAACTTTTTGTACTTTTGACTGTATTTGAGTAGCAACTATGTTTGTGTACTTTTATTATTTGTTTATTGACTTTATAACTACTCCATATAACTTATGGAGGCCTGGTAGGAGTTTAGTAATTTTATATATAAAGTTTTCAGTCCCTTTCCAATGCAGATCATAAGTACTCTCCTTTTTCTTCTATGAGTATAATTGAAAAGCAGCTTAGCTATTTTCTTAAACACAATAATCTAGACTATAAATAACCCCCGAAAGTCCCTCGTCCCTAATCAATTTAATGCTAAACACATTATTTCATTCTGAGTATATAAAATGTCAAACCGTGTGCTGATGGAGTAAGAATACAATTCACCACCCCCTCTCTTGCCCATGGGATCATAAAAGGTGACTAAGAGGTTAAATATGCATATGACATCTATGCAAGAGAAGGAAAACTTAACATAAAACCATATGCCAACACGTCTGATCAGCTGTATTATGGAGGAGGTATGAGCCTAACAGTGGAACGTGTATGGACTGAAATAATGATTTTATTTTTTGTGGGTGGGCTGCGGTCGGCGCGCCTCCGCACCACTCCGTCCGGGGCGACAGAGGGGCTTAAGCACGCAACTCCCGCAACCCACCCGAAAACTACGTCGCCTTTGTCGTTGGGCCGGCTACCGGAGCAGAGTTACTTGTCGTCAGTGGTCGGCCCGACGGAGGCTGAAATAATGATGATAGTGATATAAAATGGAGGGACAATAATTATACTCAGTTTTACAACAAACTTAAGTAATGGTAGGACCACACTGTTGACAGTTTTGTCTACAACCGCGGGTCGGGCCTTCCGGGGAAAGTGTCACACTCTCGCAGAAAATCGAAGTCCGAGTAGTAGCAATTTGTTACTGCGCTTCGTTAGTTGAGCGAGAGAGCCGGAAGCCCAACTTTATAAGGGTGTTTGCGAGTGGAGGGTTTTGGTGATGCCTTTATTATCAGCGAACCTCATTGCACGTATTCACACTACCTTTACTTTCTTCACGGTAGGCTACTGCCTACCGTGCCCACTGGCTAGTAGGGATGTGAAAAAATAATTGATTTTTATAATAATCGATTATTACAAAAAAATTAATGAAATTAAATTAAATTAAAAATATTAATAATCGATTTTTACAAACGATTGTCAAAATAATAAAAATATTTTTTTTTTAAATTATTCGAAATTCGAACGAAATTAATGAATCATTCACTGCCAGATTTCCTAAAAAAAAAGGTCATCACGATTGTTTCACACTATATTAGAAAATAAAGCTCACATTTCCTAAAAAAAAGTCATTATAATCCTGTTGGGAGAAAAAATCGATTATTTTATAATCGATTAATAATTTTTATTTAATCGATTATTTTATAATCCATTTATTTTAAAGAACAAAAAATCGATTATTTAAAAAATCAATTATTTTCCCTCCACGTCACATCCCTACTGGCTAGCAAAGGTCCATAAGCGACAGCAACAATTACTAGTGGTGAACTGTTTGCGCGTTTGCCACCGCTTGCAATAACAAAAAGGATTGCATAAAAAATTAGGCTACGCTGCAATCCAACCTATGCCTTTCCACAAAAAAAATCATTAAAGACATCACGTCAATAGAGTAATAAAAAAAATTATTTATGCCCATAGGGGTACATACAACTATGGCTTGATGGTGATAACCTACCATGTGGTGCCGGTATGACATTTCAGGTCAAGAAAATGTAACAAGTAAGAAGTCTTAGCCGTATTATACGACACTCGCGAAAAAGCAATGGCTAGTACATATATAACTGCTAACAGTAGAACGTTATAATTTATAATGTTTCCATCCATCCATCCATCAGCCTACAGACGTCCACTGCCTCCCCACGAGAATGCAACTCGGAACGGTCCTGCGCCACTTGCATCCAACGGTTTCCTGCGACTTTGAGAGTGTCAGTCCACCTAGTGGGGGGTCGTCCCACACTGCGCCGTCCGATTCGTGGTCGCCACTCAAGAACCTTTCTTCCCCAACGATTGTCGGTTCGACGAGCGATGTGGCCTGCCCATTGCCATTTCAACGTGCCAATTCTGCGGGCTATGTAGATTACACACGTTCTTCTACGGATTTCCGTGTTCCAGATTTTACCCCGTAGAGAAATACCGAGCATAGCCCTCTCCATAGTACGCTGAGCGACTTTGAGCTTTTTTATGAGGCCGACATTTAGAGACCACGTTTCAGTGCCGTAAGTCATCGCTGGTAACACACACTGGTTATAAACCTTTGTTTTCAGACACTGCGGAATATTGGACAAGAAGATCCTCTTAAGTTTCCCGAATGCTGCCCAGCCGAGTTGGATTCGTCGGCTGACCTCTTTCTCGAAATTAGCCTATCTAATTGGACTGCTATCTACCTAATTAGACTGCTTGTCCTAGGTAAACATAATGATCCACAACTTCGAGAATCGCATTCCCAACTAAGACCGGTACAGGAATGAGATGGGCATTAGACATGATTTTCGTCTTGTCCATGTTCATTTGTAGACCCACTAGTTGAGATACCCTGCTGAGGTCATTATAATGTTTACGCGAGTATTTTTTTTTTATTGCCAACGGTGGCAAACGAGCAAGCAGCACACCTGATGGTAAGTGACGCTGCCGCACATGGACCTTTGCAATACCAGGGGCACAGCCAGGCCGTTGCCTACCGTGAAGGAAATACTCTTATTAAACCTCGTTTAAAGAAGGACATGTCATAGCGCTCGGGAAACACAGCAGCAGGTAGTTCATTCCAGAGCTTGTACGTATGTGGGAGAAATGATCGCGGGAAACGTACAGTTGAAAACCATAATGTTTCCAGGTGAAATGGATGAACCCTACTATGTCGACGATGTCGCGTGGTACGTTGGTAGAATGGTGACGGTGGTACCAAGTCAAACAGTTCCTCGGAGCACTCCCCGTGAAAGAGTCGGTAGAGTACACAGAGTGACCCAAAGTCTCTCCGCTGCTCCAGCGACTCCAATCTGTCCGTAAGATTGGGATCCCGTATTATTGTCCGTGTGGTGACAGAGTAAGAATAAAATTCACCACTCCCTATCTTGTCCGTGGATATCGTAAAAGATGACTAAGGTGTACAATACGCATATAACATCTATGTAAGAGAAAGAAAACTTGAAACCTGTCTGGCCATCATGGTATAGTAAGGTCAATCTCCATCTTATTGTGGAGGAGGCCCGAGCCTAACAGTGGGACGTATGTAAGCTGAAATGATGATGAATATTATACATTATAAATAGAACTATTTTTACGTATCGTGTCTGTAATTTTTGATTGTACAAGGATTTGAAAACATTACAGCGTTCATGGTCACAGGCGAGCTATGATGACTACATCCAACAGGTTATCGTTATTACAGAGATTTATATCTACCCGATACTGAATTAGTTATTAAATTTTGACCCACAATTTGATACAAATTTAATGCCAGTACAAAAGGCAAATGATTCGATATGAAAAAATTATATAGTTTTCAGTCAGACATAAATGCTTGCAATTCCATCTCCGCCGTTGCAATCTGTAACTGCATCCCCTAATAAATTCAAACCTGGAAATACCCACTTTGCCATAAGCCACGCCGCAAGCCGAGGGCTATATCCCGCAGGTGATGCCCTTGGGCGACGTCACTTCAAGCTTTTCCAAGTTGAAAGCCCTCAGAATTGATCCATTATATTATTTATAGATAATACTCTGTTCCTATTAATTAATGGTAATCCTTTCCTCCTTGGTGTAAATCTTTTTTAATAAGAAAAAAAGCAAAACATGTGTCACAAAAAGACTTTTTTTATTAAAACAAAGTTTAGCTTTCTAACAGTGATGCAGTGTTAAATGTGTTGTCAAAGACAACAACAAACAGTCTGCAACGTTAAACTTGACAAAAATGGCGTAGTTTCCACGTAAGCTTGCAAAGGCTTAGAGATTTAAAGTTGAAAAATGAAACTTGCATGTCGCATGGAATGAAACTGAAATAGAAATGTGAGTTAAGCTTCTTATATTGTTGAAAAGCTTGTTTATGAAATTCTGTGGCACATTTTTACATGTACCTATTTAGTTGATATTTTTATATATACATTCTCATGCCGATTGCAGAGAGAGTTCATACGGGTATTATTACTAAGAACATGTGCTTCAAATCTTATATCTTTAAACGAGCAATTCTTGTATATATATATTCAGGATCTCGGAAACGGCTCCATCGATTTTGATGCAATTTGGCATACTAGAGGTTTCGGGGCCAAAAAATCGATCTAGCTAGGTTATATTTATAGAAAATGTTGTTTTGTCGGTGTTTTTAGCTAATCAATCAATACAATGACATAAAATGTTATTGACATTCTCTGAATATCAATTCGAATTTTGTCGTCGTTGACAAGAGTGTTTATAGCTCAGTTGGGAAGTTGTCCAGTTTTCTTTTTGTTTTGTTTTAACATTCAAACAGCGTGGGATCTCAGTGTTATTATTATTCTCTTTTTGTAATTTTTGATATTTTTTTCATTATTTAATTTTTATTTTTTATTAACATATATCTAAATAAATTCGACAAAAATACAACAAAAATATACCGAATATAGCGAAGCTCGGTCAACCAGATATTATGATTTATGCAACTCGAAATTAATGGGTAAAGTACAATGGTAGTATTTTTTCGTGTCGTGATGGAGTAAGAATACAATTCACCATCCCCTTTCTTGCTGGTCGGCGTCATAAAAGACCACTAAGGAATTAATATTCAGATAACATCGTTGTAAGAGAATTAAAACTCAAAATGCAACTATAGGGTTGGCATAGGCCAACACGTTTGATCAGCGTGGTACAGAAGGTTAATTTCCCTCCCATTTTGGAGGAGGCTCGAGCTGAGTAATGGAACTTATATGAAATGATGATGATGATTTTTGTTTTTTTTTCAACCTACACCATGGATCTAATTGGCTTTATTCCTGAAAGATATGTACTTAGTTAATCATAATATCCCCATATAACTAATATCATAATATATTTAAAAAAGTCTGGTAAAAAGACGTTAAGTTTGTCTGATATGCAACGCTATTATTCTTAACATGCCTATGTCATAGCATGCGTGTTAAATTGCAATAATAGGTAATACAATTTTTGGAGTGGTAGGACCACACTGTCGACAGTTATCTGTCTACAGCCGCGGGCCGGTCCGTCCGGGGCAGTACCACGCTCTCGCAGAAAATCGACGTCTGAGTAGTAGCAATTTGTTACTGCACTTCGTTCGGCGAGCGAGAGAGCCGGAAGTCTAACTTTCTGAGGGTGTTTGCATGTGGAGGGTTTTGATGGTGCCTTTAGTATCACTGAGCCTCAATGCACGCATTCACACTCCCTTCACTTTTTTCGCGGTAGGCAGCGGCCTTGTAAAGGTCCATGAGCGGCAGCAACACTTATCATCAGGTGTACTGTTTGCTCGTTTGCCACTGCTTGCAATAAAAAAAAAAATACAAAATAGTTTTAGGCATAGTAGCTCGGAGTTCGCTCGCACCTCGCCCGCTCGTGTAGGCATAACAAAATTATTACACAAAAATATGTCACAGTTATGCAAAAATGATATTTTAAAGAAACGCCCCGGTTTTCAAATGATAAGAATTTATGTTTTTTTAATTGAATAAATGCTATAGTATGGTTCTATATAATTAACTGAGTATACCTATATGTTTCGGGAAAATAGCCAATTAGATACCACGGTGTATATGTCTCACCATTAGCACATTATGCGTGAAATGGTACGGCACACAGCAGCGGCGGCGGCGTGGCAATTATGTCCAAACATTTAATTTAATTATTAGATTATTTATTAATACCAGTATTGACATTTTATTATTTGCTCTTTACTGAGATTGCCCGATCATACCAGTGGTGAAATTGTGCTACTATCTACCTAGTTTTTAGGTTTAATGTTGGAAAATCTTAAATTTATTTTAACCCTTTCGTAGTCGATACAAGTTCATTACTAAGTTTTTTTAGTTTTGACTTTAAGTTTGACTGCCATTCAATGTCATAATCATTCTTTTAGTCTTAATTATTTCTAATCTTATTAGGCTTAACTTTCTAGTATAATCAGCTTTGATAAAACATTATTTTATAAGAAAAGACGGCAAAACTTCGTTTAATTACGGAGTAATACAATTCATTAGTCGCTTTTTTGCCCATTGCTTAAAAAAACAACTATGGGGTAAGCCGACTAGGGGATCGTCACCCGGCGAAAGGCCGACCACGCAAGGAAAGACCGATGTCCTCCCCGAGGGGGGAGAGACGACTACGGGATAATATGCATAAAATATCTCCTTAAGAGAAGAAAAACTCGAAGTAAAACTGTACGGATCTAGTAGATGGAGCTGTAGATGAAGCTGTAGATGTGGAGCAGAAAACCGTACTCTTTTAAGTAACGCTTATTAAAGTTTAGCACGGTATAAGTAAATTAATATACCGCGATATGTTTGTATTATGATTGCTATGTAGCTTTACGCTGATCATCTACATTGCAAATAAAAGTAAGGGTTATTTGTTACATAAAATTACGTCGGGCCGTAAGAAACCCTATACCAACAGATCTGACCAGCATAGTATAGTAGGTTAATTTCCCACCAATTATCAAAGAACCTGCGTTTATGAACCGAGATGATTGCAATTATACTACTGCAAGCCAATAGGATGGTATTCTAGACTTAGATCAGATTTTAAGATATTTTGAGTTATTAATTTATCCTGTCATCTGTTTTTAGATTTTAACTAGCAACCCGACCTCGCTTCGCTTCGATTTCAGTCGTCATACCCGCATAGTTCCAGTTCCCGTGAGGATACCAGGATAAAATATAGCCTACGTTACTCCTTATATAGACCTGGTAGTAAAATATTACCAAAATCGATCCAGCTATTTTGAAGATTACCCTAAACAAACAGACAGACAAAAGAATTTAAATTAATTTTTACGCATAGATGTCGTGCAAATAACCGTGTGAGCATAAAAAATCCAGTATTTTGACATTGCAGATACAGAACACAAAACAGACACTTCAATTTTATTTATTTGTATAGATTTATCTCAAAATTGCCGAACAGGCGATGTACGGATTCTAATCAAAACAATGTGCGATAAATTTTTATGGCCTTCTTTATCCCTTGTAAATTATTTTTGATTACTTTTCTTTCACCGTTAAAACGAACGATATTTCAGAATTTAATATTTGATACACATAATCTTCGTGTTATACCAACCTGTCTAACCAGGATGGTATATTAAGGTCTGTGGGTGACTCACATCTCACCCACCATCTACACTTACACCTAATACACATTACACATTCATACACAACACCTACAAAACATTCACACTCTTAACATCAATAACACGGCAATAAAACATCAGCCTATACACACGACGCGGCGTGAACATAACGGGACTACCAGTCACGATGCGCCCGCGTCTGCGCCAGCGCCAGTCGGTGACTACACGCTGTTAGAGCAACCCGCGTTCGCTTGCATAAAAATCTCATTTGCCATCGCTAGTGCGTAATTGTATATTGTTGCTTATTAATTATTAATTCAATTCTATTATTATTCAATTCTACTTACTCCTGTCTACTCTATCTCTCCTTCTTTAATTTATGTGGTACCTGTGTTTGTGATCTACATATAAAAACTGTACAATAAACGAACTTTGTGCCGAGACTGTGTACTCTTTATTTGAGAGCTGAAGAATATTACACCAGGTAACCCATAACTGGTGACCCCGTAAGAACACTTAAGAGTATCAAAGTGATAAAATGAGTAGTGACAGCAGCGATACGGCAACATCACAACGCAGCCGACGCCCCAACCGCAAGCCGAGCAAATGTGAACGCCTTTCCACGGAACCAGAGAATCCATCCATGGAATTATTTAGAGTAGGAGTCCGCATACCCTCTTTTTGGCCAGAAAAACCCGTTATATGGTTTTGCCAAATTGAGGGTCAATTTAAATTAGCCAGAATAACGGACGATTACACAAAATTCCACTACGTTCTCGCCCACCTGGACCGACAATACGCCGTAGAGGTCGAAGATATCATTACTTCACCTCCCGCGACTGGCGCGTATGAGAAATTGAAGAGCGAGCTTATTAAGCGCCTGTCAGTTTCTAAGGAGAAGAAGGTGAAGCAGCTCCTTCAGTTGGAGGAACTAGGTGACCGTAAGCCATCACAATTCTTGCGGCACCTACAGCACCTAGCAGGACCGACGATCCCAGAGGACTTCCTGAGGACTATCTGGTCCAGCCGGTTACCAGGTAACCTTCAAACTATTATTGCGTCCCAGATGAGCTTATCTCTCACTGAACTCGCCGACCTGGCAGATAGGGTCCATGACATGGTACCCCCAGCCCCTCAAGTAGCGGTAGCATCCACCTCAAGGGCAGATCCGGCAGTGGACATGATGCGGCTCATCACGGAGCTGACTAAGAAAGTCGACGCGCTGACAGAGGAATTACATGGGCGCTCCCGACCCCGCGCCAAGCAAACCTCTGCTAATAGACACCGTAGCCCATCCCAACGCTCGCAATCCAACTATAGAAAATACCCACATTGTTGGTACCATCAAAAGTTCGGCAGTCAGGCGAAGAAATGTGTCCGCCCGTGTGACTACCAGTCGGGAAATGCCGCGGGCAGTCCGTAATGGCGACTGAAGATTGCCCTTCTACAACTGGTCGCCTGTTTGTGACGGACCGTAGATCGAAAGTCCAATTCTTGGTGGACACCGGAAGCGATTTGTGCGTCTACCCTCGATCTGCGCTTCCTAAATATCGTTGCGTAAAAACCGATTACGAATTGTGTGCAGCTAACGGTTCACCGATAAAAACATATGGCTATATACAGGTTGTTTTAAATTTAGGCCTTCGTAGAGACTTTTCATGGCGCTTTATAATTGCCGATGTAAATAAAGCTATTATTGGTGTAGATTTATTATCACATTTTAGCTTAATAGTTGATGTACGAAACCAACGCTTAATTGATAGCACCACAAATGTATCAGCTGTAGCAACTATCGCTTGTACTGATAGCCTAATATCTAGTGTTAAGGTTGTTACTAGCAATGGCAAATACCGTAACCTGATTTCTGAGTTTCAGGAAATTACACGGCCGGCTGGTGCTCCACACATACCAAAACATAACACAAAACACCACATACGCACCACATCAGGCCCTCCAGTATCTTGTTCACCTCGTAGACTAGCCCCTGACAAATTAAAAATCGCGAAGGCTGAGTTCGAGGCAATGTTAGCGAGCGGCACAGCGCGACCTTCAGAGAGTCCTTGGTCATCACCTCTCCACCTTGCGCCGAAGAAAGACAACGGCTGGCGTCCATGCGGTGACTATCGCCTTCTCAACGCACGGACTATACCAGATAAGTATCCGATTAGGCACATACAGGACTTTGCCCATAGCTTATCTGGCTGTAAGGTCTTCTCCACCATCGATCTGGTCAAAGCGTACAACCAGATCCCCGTTTTCGAGCAGGATATTCCGAAAACTGCAATCACCACACCATTTGGCCTTTTCGAGTTTCCGTTCATGACGTTCGGTCTAAGGAACGCTGGCCAAACTTTCCAAAGGTTTGTCGATGAGATGACGCGTGGTTTAGATTTTTGTTACCCGTATTTGGACGATTTTCTCTTGTTCTCCAAGGACGAAGAGGAACATGAGAAACACCTTCGTCAACTCTTTCAGAGAATGAAAGACTACGGCATGGTCATTAACACATCCAAATGCGTCTTTGGAGCCTCGGAAGTAACGTTCCTGGGCTACCACATCTCACAACACGGCACTAAACCTTTGGAAAGCAAGGTGCAAGCCATAAGGGAGTTCCCAGTACCCAAGACCGCTAGGCAGCTCAGAAGGTTTCTGGGCATGGTAAATTTTTACCGGAGATTTATTCCCCAAGCTGCTCAGATTCAGGCACCTTTACACGCCATGCTGACTGGCACTGTAAAAGCTTCGCATCCGATCGACCTAAAGGGTACCTCATTAACCGCCTTTGAGGAGTGCAAAGATAGCCTTTGCAAAGCGGCAATGTTGGCACACCCTGAATCAAACGCTAAGCTAGGTCTGGTCACGGACGCGTCTGATTTTGCCATCGGCGGCGTCCTCCAACAATTTAAGGATGGTAACTGGCAGCCATTAGCATTCTTTTCTAGGAAGTTGAGCCCAGCACAGCAAAAATATTCGCCGTATGACAGAGAGCTCCTTTCCATTTACGAGAACATTAAGTATTTTCACCATTGGCTCGCCGCTACCACCTTTACTATTTACACCGACCACAAGCCTCTAGTATACGCTTTCCATCAGCGGAAAAGTAACTGTTCGCCCCGTTAGTATAGGTATCTAGACTACATTTCGCAGTTCTCGACCGACATTCAACACATCGCCGGGAAAGATAACGTCGTAGCTGACACACTTTCCCGTGTCGATGAACTGCAAAGCCCTGTAGATCTAGATACACTAGCCAAGGCCCAATCTTGTGACACTGAGCTTGCTCAGTACCTAGGCGAAGACTCTTCCCTGCGCATCAAAAAGATGAGTGTTCCTGGAAGTCGTACCGAACTGTACTGCGATGTCAGCACAACGACTCCCAGACCCTTCATCCCTAAACATCTGCGCAAACAGGTCTTCGACTCATTGCACTGCCTAAGCCATCCTGGCGCTAATGCAAGTGCCAAATTGGTTGCACAGCGCTATGTTTGGCCACAGATGCGGAAAGACTGTCGCGACTGGTCTAAGGCATGTTTGGCATGTCAGCGCACGAAGGTGAATCGACACGTATCAACCCCTTTGGGTACCCTCGATTTACCTTCGGCAAGATTCAAATATGTCCACCTAGACCTCGCCGGTCCCCTACCGCCTTCCAATGAATATCGATACTGCTTGACACTCATCGATCGCTTTACGCGATGGGTTGAAGTTGTCCCAATCATCGATATTACAGCGGAAACTGTGGCCAAAGCATTCCTATCAGGATGGGTAGCACGGTTTGGATGCCCTACCGACATTGTCACCGACCGTGGTAGGCAATTCGAGTCGAGCCTTTTCCAATGCCTCGCAAAGACCATCGGTTTCAAGCACCGCAAGACAGCTGCGTATAACCCGCGCTGCAATGGCTTGATCGAGCGCTTCCACAGGCAGCTCAAATCGGCAATCAAGTGCCATGCTGATAGCAGCTGGTCGGAATCCCTGCCATTTGTGCTGCTTGGCATAAGAAGTTCCATCAAGGAAGAGCTTCAAACCTCGTCCGCCGAATTATTATACGGCGAACCTTTAAGACTCCCTGGTGAGTTCTTCGGCCAAAATGTTGACAAGTGTACGACTGACATCACTGACTTTGTAGGTCGCGTCAGATCATTTGCCAACCACCTGCAGCCGGTACCAACCTCACACCACTCAAGGAACAAAATTTTCATCCATAAAGATTTATCAACATGTTCCCACGTTTTCCTTAGGGATGATGCGTTGAGAGGTGCTCTTCAACCAGCATATACTGGTCCCTACGAAGTGGTCGAAAGAGATAGTAAAAATTTTAAAATAAAAATTAAAGGGAAAACCATCACAGTTTCCCTCGATCGCTTAAAACCAGCATACATTTTAGCCAACAACGACGACCCTGCTGATTCTCCTATTGCTGAGACACCACCTTCCACTCCACCACTTAAAACCACGCGTTCCGGTAGGAAAGTCAGGTTTCCGGACTACTATCGCCCGTAGCACGGTCTCTGGAGGGGAGTGATGTGGGTGACTCACATCTCACCCACCATCTACACTTACACCTAATACACATTACACATTCATACACAACACCTACAAAACATTCACACTCTTAACATCAATAACACGGCAATAAAACATCAGCCTATACACACGACGCGGCGTGAACATAACGGGACTACCAGTCACGATGCGCCCGCGTCTGCGCCAGCGCCAGTCGGTGACTACACGCTGTTAGAGCAACCCGCGTTCGCTTGCATAAAAATCTCATTTGCCATCGCTAGTGCGTAATTGTATATTGTTGCTTATTAATTATTAATTCAATTCTATTATTATTCAATTCTACTTACTCCTGTCTACTCTATCTCTCCTTCTTTAATTTATGTGGTACCTGTGTTTGTGATCTACATATAAAAACTGTACAATAAACGAACTTTGTGCCGAGACTGTGTACTCTTTATTTGAGAGCTGAAGAATATTACACCAGGTAACCCATAGGTCAATTTCCCTCCTATTGTGGAGGAGGCTCAAGCTCAACAGTGGGACGTATATGAGCTGAAATGATGATGATGATGATGAACGTCTATGCAAGAGAAGGAAGTCAAAATAAAACCTTGCATCAATATTTCTGACTAACTTGACCTACTAAATTGACCTTCAATTTCTCTCACATTTTTGACGAGATTCGAGCCCAAGATTAGGACGTATGTGGGGTATGATGATGACGATGATGATGAACCACCATTTGGTGAGGGGTTAAGAAAGAAATGTATAACCCTTTAAGTTTTTGTAGAAATCACAAGACCAGGCTTATGGAACACCAGAAAAGTTCATAACACTAATTGCGTTCAATAACTCGCTTGTCGAGCATGATGATTAAGGAATTATCTGCATTAACGACGTGAACAATGCTCTAACGTTATTCATTAGTTCGATACAAACAATCTGATTCTTAATGTGAAGAAAACTAAATGTATTACATTTACAACACCCAATGTGAGACAAGTGGAAACCAATGTTTAAATGAATACACCATCCATTTACCCATAAACCTCGTGAAGTCCGCGGCTCTTATAGGTATCACCAGATATGCTAAATTTCAGTGGGGCCCTCAAATTGAGAAATCGTCAAGTACACTTAGCGGCTTATGCAGTAAAAAAAATCAAAAGCTAACTGACATTGAAAGTGCTAGAATTCTTTATTTCGCTTCTTTTTACAGTCTTATGTCTTACGCCATACTACTTTGGCGATGTCTCGAATCTTTGTTCTAAAAACGGGTTATCCGTGTTATTTATAATCTAGGCTTAAAAGCGTCACTGCGAATGAAAATAAGTTCCTAGTTTATGGTTTAGTCATGCTCACTGAAAAAGTTCTGCTTGCGATAACTCCGTGGAGCTTCTTTCCAATTTGGTTAAGGGAAGTGATGGCTGTTCTAGTAAACTCGTGATCGGGCGCCGCTTGTGGCATCTAGGCAGGCCATATTTTTATTATTATGTTTCTCCTAGTTTCACGGATATCTTCCAAGGGAAGTTACCCGGTCCTTCGAAAGCCTTACATGGGGATACCGATCCAACACGCAGAGACCTTTGGAGAAATTTAATCTGAACATGGCAAGTCTACCGATGACACTCCATGTCTGCACATAACACTCGTAGACTGCCAGGGTAGGTGTAAAACTATTGTGTGATGATGATATCTAATATTTGTTTATGGGGTTGGAGGTTTGATGGGCTGGTTTAACTAAAAATTATTGATTTTAAAACTGTTGTCTGCCTTCAATGCATTTATACATCTTATTGTTACAAATAACAGTCTCCTTTAGATTCACGGGATCTTCTCTAGAGAAGATACCCGGTCCTTTGAAAGGCTTACATGGGGATATGGATCCAGTACGCAGAGGCCTTTGGAGAAATTTAATGTTAACATGTGATGGGACATCTTACGATGATACTCCACGTTTGCATACAATACTTGTGGACTGCCAACGGCAGGTATAAAACTATAGTGTAATTATGATATCTAAAACTTGATTATGGGGTTGGAGGTTAGATGGACTGGATTAATGGAAAACTATTGATTTAAAACTGTCGTCTGCCTTCAATACCTTTATCGTCTTGAACTTTGGCAGACGGTGACTCGCCAACTCACTGAATGGGCCCCCCCAAACGGTCGCCATAGACACGCAGGCCATATGGGCAACAGAGGGGCAATATTGGTGCAAGTGGCTTGGAGTGTCAGGCGGTGCGGCGCCGGTTTCACCACCGCAAGTCCCCGATAAACGGAAACCTACAGTGGTTTCCTCGTAGTTTTATTGTTATTATTATTATTTCTATTGATGTTGAAAAAAAAATACATCTTATTTAGAAGGGCATCAATCACACTGGAGCTAGATATATGTTGTATACATATAATTTCCTATAAAAGAAATTATATAAAAAAACCACAGCCTGTTGACTTTCATGCCAGATCAATGGTTGTTATAATAAAATATTTAGCACAAATGTTTGTTTTTTCCACTGAGTCCCCTCCCATTATGGAAGAGGCTTAAGTCCAACAGTGGGATATATATAAGCTGAGATGATAATATGGACTGAGATGGTGATTTTTGTTATTATAATGGTGAAAAAGAGGAATGATAAAAGTATCTGATCAACTATACAACAATACTATTCGGTTTGAGGTCGACCATTAAACGCTTAAAATAGATAACAATATTTTAATATACAAAACTAAAAATCAATATAAATATTACTAAGTCAAACGCTTCACGCGAATTGTACAATACAATTCGCGTGAAGCGTGAAGATATTAGAAGAGTTTAACTACTTTTCCTCGTTTTCTCCGTATTGTGATGGAGTAAGAAATACAATTCACCACTCCCTGTCCTGTCTTTGGGTGTCGTAAAAGACGACTAAGATATTAAATATGCGTATAACATATAAGCAAGACTCGAAGAAAGGGAAATTTGAACGAAAACCTTATACCAACTCATCTGATCAGCGTGGTATAGTAGGTCAAATTGCCTTCCTATAACGGAAGAGGCTCGAGCTCGACAGTGGAACGTATATGATCTGAGATGATGATGACGAACTACTTAGAAACTATTTATACTACCAACCATTATATTGCTCGTGAGTGCTTTAAAAGACGATTAAGAACCTTAGATCGACGTGGATCAACCCTGTCTGGTCAACAATTACATTCTTAAGGAGCATTGATGTCAAACACGCGACCGGTAAAACTAATGTTAAAACTTTTGTAATATATACAAAAGAACAAAAGTATATTTTACGTCGGTCTCAAGTAATTGGAATAAAACCAAGATAATGATGAAGCTTATTATAAATTTTTAGTTTATTCAAAGCAAATGAAGCAAAAAAGCAAACAGTTATTTATTGCCTCAATTATAAATTTAGCACTTACCTTTCACTGTTGTCAGGCAAAATAATCTTGATTGACACTGCCGCTTTGGAGTCTTAAACAGATGACGAAGATTTTAACACAATGGAGAAATAATGTTCATTTGCTATTTAACTAAAACAAAAACGAAAGTTCGTAGGGGAACCGCCTACGAAAGTGACGAGTGTGCTACGCCGTAGAACGTGACCGACTGAATTGGCGACCTGTAGCTTTGTAGCGCTACAAGCAGCATCATAAAGGTACGTGTAGATAGGAGGTTTGAAATTATATTAATTTATTCTCCGGATCCATCCTCCGAAAAAATCTTTTATTAAGGAAGAATAAATGACATTACTTCACATAGACCCATTACTGTATGGTCGTAGCTATGAATACTAATCCTTTCATTGTTTTTGGGTGTCGTAAAAGAAGGTGAATTCTAGGCAACCTCTATGATGCTGTCTGGTGAACAACAACATTCCCGAGAAGTGTTAATGTCAGGTGGGCGACCAGTCGTATAACTATTGCAGTATATATATAAGGTAGATCTCAGGTAACTGTGATAAGAGCAGAATTATTATGATTATAACGGCACGTTAACGAATCATAACTAATGATTTCAACATTATTCCTCTTGCTGAGTCAATATTACATCTTCATCGTAACGCTTCAGGACCTAAGCTTGTATCTATTGCGACGTTATACATTTTTGGTCTATCTTGGCACTTAAAATGTGCAAAATTTTCAAACTTTGATTTTCCTTATAGCCTATCACTACAGCTTATATACGCCCCACTGAGCTTGAGCCTCTGTCATCATTGGAGGGAAATTGACTTACTATAAACACGCTGGTCAGACGAATTGGTTTCGGGTTTCATTCCAAGTTTTTCTTCTCTTACATAGATATTAAGCGTATTACAAACCCTTAGTCGTCTTTTACGACATCCACAGGCTAGAAAGGGTGTGGCATATCGTATTCTTAATCCGTCATCACACGGAAATCCTAATAGCCCATATACGCCTTGTTCAATAAAATTCTGCTCTGTAATAAGAGAAAAATTATAATGATTTCTGATGTTTACGCGAGTATTACACATTTTAAATAAAAGTACTTTACGGATTTTATCGCGTTTATATTTGATTTTTGATTTCCCGACGTTTTCAGCATTCATGGTCACGGGCGGACTGAAAAAAAAATGCTACAATACCGTGGTATATGGAGTGAATCGTCGGGCCGCCCACGGAGGATAAGGAACGCGGTACCTGTGGTCGCTCCAAAGACGAATTCGACGTGCTAAGAGTGGGTTATAGGACCACGCGCCGCCCCTCTGGCAGTCCGGATGGAGGCGGGCGATGGGTGCACAAACCATAGACAACCTCAAAAAAAAAACACGGAGTGAAAATAGTTTTAGATTTTTATAATGTTTATCTGCATGGATTCTATTATCATCTCATATTATACCCGAAGAAAAATGAAGTATGATAATGTTATTTTTGTTACCTTAATACACTGAAAATACTCAATAATTACGTTTATATCTTTTGTTCGAACGTAGAAGAACTATTAACGAGTACTTTTTATATTAAACAAGTATTTGCTCTTTTACACGCCTCTTTAATATGTTATCTAAAAGGCGATGCTATGGTCCGTTTCCCTAGCTTTCAAATGCCGAGCTTTTGCCCTTTAAGTAGACTAATAATAGTGTAAGGGTTAATATGTTTAGAATAACTTTATAGAATTATATTAAAACGATGAAAATTCGCAATAAATAGTTATTAAATGAAGTGATATCTTCCTAAATCTCTCTGAACATCGTGGTATAGTGTGATAGTAGGTAATTTTTATCCAGCATGGAGATGGTTCGACTCCAGAAAAGACATATATGAACTAAGATGATGATGATGATCGATTATAGTTGTTTTTTTAATTTACTTTTATTTATAAGTTACTAGCAACCCGTCCTCGCTTCGCTTCGATTTCAATCGCCTTATCCATGTTGTTCCCGTTCCCGTGGGAATACCAGGATCAAATATAGCCTATGTTACTCCCTGATATTATAGCTTTTCATTAGTGAAATTTTTGAAATCGGGTCTGTGCTTTAAGCGTGAAAGCGTACCAAACAAACAAACTCACTTTCGCATTTATAAGTAGGGATGTGAAAAATAATCGATTTTTATATCAATCGATTATTTTTTTGTAATAATCGATTTTAAAAATCGATTATCAAAATAAAAACAGTCGATTTAAGAGGAATCGATTTTTTTATATTAAAATTAATCGATTATTTTAGTATTTGCTTTTTTGTTTAAATTTAAAGTTTTCTATTATATAGAAAATAAATATCACTGTAAGATTTCCACTAAAAAAAGGCCGTCATAATCCTGTTAGGAAATCGATTATAAAAATAATCGATTAATTAAAAATAATTAATCGATATTTTGCAAATCGATTTATTTTACAAAAATAAAAATCGATTATTTATTAATCGATTTTTTCCCTCCAAGTCACATTCCTATTTATAAATTTAGTAAGGATATATTCCAACAATTAAGAAATGATCCAAAGATGTCCAGTAAAAAAACTCTAAACTTAAGAAGACCAGTCTTTACGAAAATTCATCACTTGCCCTTGGATGTCGTAAAAGCCGACTCAAGAATAATCATATAATATTTCAAGAGAAGAAAGCTCCAAAAATACTCTATACAAATCCTTCTGATCAGCGCATTATAATAAGCGCGAGATAGAAGGCTAAATTTTTTCCATCTCGGAGGAGACTTGAATCCAACACGCACGTAAGCTGAAATGAAAAAACTTACAAACGTATATCTCGGCTCACAAACTTCCCACTGTGGGCTCGAGCCTCCTCCTCAATAGGAGGGAAATTGATATGCCATGCTAGTCAAACGTGTTGATACAGGGTCTTATTTCGAGTTTTCCTCCTCTTACATAGTTATTAAATACATATTATATCCCTTAGCCATTTTTTACGACACCTACCGGCAAGAGACAGGGTGGTGAATTATATTCCTAGTTCGTCATCACACGGAATAAATACATATCACAACAATTCCCCATCCAATTCGAGTAAAAATGCAACACTGCCGTAACATCCTTTTCTCGAAACAACTCAGATCATTATCGACCCTATACCTTCGTTGTAAATGAAACTAGAAGCCTGAATTTTCAATAAACAAATAGGCATTGTATAAGCACGGTATATTTCAAATTTCATTCAATATGTCTAGCGAATAACTAACTCTACGCATAACTTGTTAGTCACCGGTAAGTTAATGTATTAGTGTGTGTTACCAGTGATGACTTACGGCAGGGAAACGTGGTCCCTAAATCTAAGCCTCATAACAAGACTCAAAAGTCGCTCAGCGTGCTATGAAGCGGACTATTTTCGGGCTTTTTCTGCGAGATAGAATTCGAAATACGGACATCCGCAGAAGAACGAGTGTAACCGACATAGCACGAAGAATTAGCACGCTGAAGTGGCAATGGGCAGGCCACATCGCCCGACGAATCGACAATTACTGGGAAAGAAAGGTTCTCGAGTGGCGACCACGTATCGGACGACGCAATGTAGGACGCCCTGGTGAAAGTTGCTGGGCGTTGTTGAATGCAGGCGGCACAGGACCACACTTTGTGGCCTAATATGAGAGCCTACGTCCAGCAGTGGACGGCGAAATTAAAACGGAAGTGATGCCGAATGTCGTCCAACGTGAAACTAATTATTTCCTGACAATCTGTATCGAGTCTAAATGGAGTTACTGTTGTTTTATGATTTTGAAAGAACATTCAAGACAATTTCCTTAACTATTTCCTTCTGATAAATAAACTTTATATATACACTAGCAACCCGCCCTCACTTTGCATCGGTTTCAGTCATCTTACCCGCGTAGGTCCTGTGGGAATACTGGGATAGAATATAGCCTATATTACTCCCTAATATTATAGCTTTCTATTGGTGAAAGAATTTTTGAAATCCGTTCGGTGGTTTAAGCGTGAAATCGTAACAAACAAACTGACTTTCGCATTATAATATTAGTAAGTATGTATTCATGCCAGCGTTTTTCCTTGCTTGAATCAAATACTTAAGTAGAATAACATCCTCTCTATCAAGATATTATACGCATATTATATCCCTTAGTCGTCTTTTACGACATCCACGGGCAAGATAGAGTGTTGAAGTGTATTCTTACTCCGTCACCACTCGCATATTTTTTTATCAATTAAAACATAACTTTTCAGATTTAACTTATTTTTCGATTGTTTAGGAGTTCAGTCATATTTTTTCACATTATTTAGATGATATATTTACGAATAAATTGGTCCGAACTGAAAATTATAGTATGAACTAATCCTTAGGAAGAGAATAGTCTGCCAATAACATCGAAGTTATGGACACGTTTCCGGGTAATTAAATGCAATAGAACGTACATATGTCTAATATATTATAGTTCTCAATATTGACTGCAGAGGTGACGCTGTGGTAGACCACAACTAGGGCTGTTGATATTTTTAAAAATATCGTTATTTCGATATATCGATATTTCTAAATATATCAATATCGGGGTTCGATATATTGAAAAAAAATATCGATATATCGATATTTTTGCGCATGACCACTTTTTATTTTCGCGTTCATTGCAAGGTTTCCGTGATGAGATTTTTTTTTTTAGAAAAATTCTAGATATAACTTATCGTCAATTTCGTGCCACCATTTTTACAGTACATCAAATTTACGGTGATTTCGTAGAATGCATATTTTACAAAAAAAGATAAAACACCAAATTTATCCAAATAAATAACGACGTTCGATACTTACTTTTTAGTATCGAACTATCGATATATCGTCCAAAAAAATATCGTTGATAAGTATCGATATTTCAATATATCAACAGCCCTAACCACAACTAGTTAGAACTAAGGACCTCAAAATAGAAGGGAAATTGACCTACTTATACCAAGGTGGTCAGATGGATTGGTATTTTATTACGAAGTTTTCCTTCTCTTGCAGTGTTGTTATCTACTTAAGCACGTTAATCATATACAATCATCATCATCGCAGCCCACATACATCCCACTGTTGGGCTCGAGCCTCCTCCACAATGGGAGGGAATTTAACCTACTATACAGTGCTGGTAAGACATGTTGGCATAGGGTTTTATTTCGAGTTTGCCTTCTCTTGCACAGATCTTATGTGCATATTATATCCCTTAGTCGTCTTTTACGACATCCACGAGCAAGATAAGGAGTGGTGAATTGTATTCTTAATCCGTCACCACACATATACCTACACGAAATTGTAGAAAATTGAGTTTAGATCGAATAAACAATAGAAAATTGAATCGACTCGCCGACAATATTGATCTATACGTTTGTTCAATTGTTGAATTCAAAAAAGCAATGTTATTTGAAATATGCTATAACAATGTATAATTTTATATACCTAATGACTCTCGTTGATAATTTCATTATATCCTATTTTAGCATAGATTATAGAATTTTAAGTGTGGTAGGACCACACTGTCGACAGTTATCTGTCTACAGCCGCGGGCCGGTCCGTCCGGGGCAGTACCACGCTCTCGCAGAAAATCGACGTCTGAGTAGTAGCAATTTGTTACTGCGCTTCGTTCGGTGAGCGAGAGAGCCGGAAGCCCAACTTTCTGAGGGTGTTTGCGTGTGGAGGGTTTTGGTGGTGCCCTTGGTGTCACCGAGCCTCAATGCACTCATTCACACTCCCTACTCTTTCTTCACGGTAGGCAGCGGCTTTGTAAAGGTCCATGAGCGGCAACAACACTTCCATCAAGTGTACTGTTTGCTCGTTTGCCACCGTATGCAATAAAAAAAAAATTTGAGATTATAATTTTTAAGTTAGGATATAAAATGTATAAATTAATTATTTATGTAATTAGTATGTTGACATTAACAGATAATGTTATAAATGCTTTATGTTGACTTACACTATTGTATTGGGGCAACCTGTAATAATAGATGTAATTGATAATTTAATAAATAAATGAATGAATGCATGAATGAATGAAAAAATAATGAATGAATGAATGAAAGAAAAATAATGAATGAATGAATAAATGTATGAAAGAAAGAACGAATGAATGAATGAAAATGAAATAAATAAATAAAAATAAATAAAAAAGGTAACGGTGGGTACCTTGATCACGCCTTGTACCTACCGTACCAGTGGGTTCTATTCCTATGCATTCCAAGGCTTTGTGCAATCCATGAATTGTTTTTCCGAGTGTGGGTGTACGTTTTATTCATAATTATGTTTATAAAACCCATGTGATATCCGTCAAGAATATAATTCATCACCCCTATTTTGACCGAGGGAACCGACCGATTTGAACCTACGAAACTGGCACCATCGGTATTTGAACTACTACGCTGTTTGAGTAGTCATGATTGATATGTAAGTCATTTGAGTGTGTGAATGTTATTTTGTGTCCATTCGTGATTCTAGCAATGATGCGGTGCTTCTCATCCTATCTAACCGATCGAAGTGTAGAAATGGAAGGGTAGGATAGATCCATAACCTGGTGTCTATTCGTTTAATGACCGAGCCGTCATGACCTCGGTTGATTGCTGTTATTTTCACTGACGACGCTTATTGATCTCACATCAGGATGGAAGGCTGACGAAAGCACCCATAAACTGTGTTGTATTACATTTGATTGAAGAGGTCCTTGACTTCAGAGATACGCCCGGCAGGTTACCCTTTCGGAAACGAATCTATTGCGATAATCTCGTTGCCGTTGGTGGACTAATTCCTGATCCAACCAAAGTATATTGGATGTTGTAATCTTCAATATAAAGACCCTAAATGATTGTTTTCACTTTAACTCATATACGTCCCACTGCTGGGCTTGAACCTCCTCCACGCGGGGACATTAACCCACTATACTACGCTGATAAGACGTGTTGCTATAGGGTTGCATTTCGAATTTTCCGTCTCTTACATAGATTTTATATGCATATTTAATTCTTCAGTCGTCTTTTATTACATTCACGGACACAAGGGGTGGGATTGTTTGTTTTAACGTGGGGCGAGTCACTCCCTTCTCTCCAATGTGGTTGAGGGGAGCGATGGCTGCTCTAGTAATTAACTCGTGATCGGGTGCTGCTTGTGGGATCTGGTCCAACCATATTTTCCTTTATTATTATTTTTTTTGAACTAAATCTATACTAATAAATAAAATTGGAGTGTCTGTTTGTAATGTCAAAATAATAGACTTTTTTCATGTTCACACGGTTATTTGCACGACACCTATGCCTAAAATAGCAATTAAAAAATTTTTGTCTGTCTGTCTGTCTGTTTGTTCCGGGTAATCTTCAAAACGGCTGGACCGATTTCAAAAATTCTTTCACCAATGGAAAGCTATAATATCAGGGCATAAACTAGGCTATATTTTATCCCGGTACTCCCACGGGAACGGGAACTACGCGGGTAAAATGACTATAACCTATAACCGAAGCGAAGCGAGGGCGGGTTGCTAGTCTATACCAATAAATAAAATTGGAGTGTCTATTTGTAATGTCAAAATAATAGGCTTTTTTCATGCTCACACGGTTATTTGCACTATACATATGCCTAAAAATCACTTTATATTTTTTTTGCCTGTCTGTCTGTTTGTTCCGGGTTATCTTCAAAACGGATGGACCGATTTAAAAACTTCTTTCACCAATGAAAAGCTATAATATCAGGGAGTAAATTAGGCTATATTTTATCCCAGTATTCCCACGGGAACGGGAAGTACGGCGATAAGGCGACAGAAACCGAACCAAAGCAAGGGCGGGTTGCTAGTTATGTTATATACGTGTAATTTTATTCAAAAGATGAAAAAAATAACAGCCCGCTGAGTTTCTTGGCAGATCTTCTCGGCTTGTGGCCGCGTTCCGATCCGGTGGTAGATATTGTATTGTGTTCAAACGATCTATAAATTTGACAATATGTAAGTGCCCTCAAGCAGAATAAATGATTTGTGCCTATGCAGAATAAATGATTTGTGCCTATGCAGAATAAATGATTTGTGCCTATGCAGAATAAATGATTTGTGCCTATGCAGAATATATGATTTGTGCCTATGCAGAATATATGATTTGTGCCTATGCAGAATATATGATTTGTGTCTATGCAGAATATATGATTTGTGCCTATGCAGAATATATGATTTGTGTCTATGCAGAATATATGATTTGTGCCTATGCAGAATAAATGATTTGTGCCTATGCAGAATATATGATTTGTGCCTATGCAGAATAAATGATTTGATTTGATTAAAAGAGTGAATATTTATAATAGCCATTAATCAAAGATGCTTTAGGACTAGGTTTAAAAATAAAAAGGAATAGTGTAAGGCGGTAGATGCCCGAGAGAGCTTCGGCATAATTTACCTGTTACGGTGTCAAAGAGATGCTATGCATAACTTGTGCTGTTTTTTTTTTTTTGTGGGTGGGTTGCGGTCGGCGCGCCTCCGCACCACTCCGTCCGGGGCGACAGAGGGGCTTAAGCACGCAACTCCCGCAACCCACCCGAAAACCACGTCGCCTTCGTCGTTGGGCGGCCACCGGAGCAGAGTTAACTTGTCGTCAGTGGTCGGCCCGACGGAATACCCCCTACTTGGGGTACCCTCCCATCGACCGACGTCCCCCCCTCGGGGAAGACGTCGGTCTTTCCTCACGCGGTCGGCCTCTCGGCGGGTGACGGACTAATCCCCGGTCACGTCACCCGCGGCCTCGGCTAGGGCGGCATGAGGCGCAGGTAGTTGCGCCTGCGCCGCCCCATTCGCCGGCGGCGGATCTCCTCATCGAGGCTGCGCTCCTCGCGCAGGCGATCCGCCGCCTCCTTCTGCGAGATCACTGTCTCGCAGAAGGCTGCGACCGCGTCCCAATTCCCGACGCTGTCGACCATCGCCCTAGCGATGGCCGGCAGCGTCAGGTCGGCACCGATGATTGCGACGAGTTCACGGCGCTGCGTGGCCCAAGCGGCGCAGGCCTCGAGCGTATGTTGCGCCGTGTCCTCGTCGCAATCGCAGTGGTGGCAGGACGGTGTACTCTCCCTCCTTACGACCTTGTGCAGGTATTTGGCGAAGCTCCCATGCCCCGTCAACACCTGCACTAGTCGGAAGGAGAGCACCCCGTGCCGCCTTTCCAACCACTGCATCAGCACCGGCCGGAAGGCCTCCACGATTCGCACCCCGAACCGAGGCCTCTCCAGCCGGACTGCCCAACGGGCAATGACGTCTCGGCGGGCGTCGACGCGCCAGGTGGTGAGCTCCTTCAAGGAAACAACACCGCCCTCCCCGCGCACCCCCGACACCCGCCGATACAACTCGGCGAGATAACTTGTGCTGTAAATATTACATCCTGTGCATATGCTGTGAATTATACATTACATGCTGTGAATATATACTATAGTTCATAAAATATAGCGTGATCTCTGTGACAGATGTTAACCAAACCAACGAAGTAAGTTTGAACGAGCGACATGTTTACAATTTCATTTCGTATCAAATGTATTTTCATTGTTTTCGTGCCAGTTTTATTGCAAATGAATTGCAATATATTATAAATATAAAAATATTAATATTCATGCTCAAAATGTACCTCGTAAGTACTGAAATGCCTAGTAAACATTTTATACATAAATGACGCTTGCCCATGTACAAAGTCATACTGGACTGAAACTAAAAAAGAGATGTGACAGTCGATATACTTAAATCGGTAACCGATCTTTATTAAATTATTCATAAAAGAAATAAATCCAACAAATTACCTATATAAAACTTTCAACATATTTTTTTCAATTAAAATAGACAGTTACATTATAAAATACATAAATTGAATTAATTAAACATTAAAAAAAATATTTTCGTCTCCGAGTAAATGATAATATTATGTACGCATTATTGTCAATAAACTAGACATATTTATTTATAAAACAGTAGTAATTGATCGATTGATCTAACAACTATCGCTATTTTGGCAAAAAATGATAAATGTTCTACCAGGAACGCTTTAGTGATGACAATAATAGTGACTTAGACCTTGATTGTACTCCTTTTGAATAATTAAAACAGTAAAAAAACAGTTTTTGTTTGAAATAAATTTAAAAAGATTTTCATTGATTGTATTTTAATTATAATAGAAAATCACAATTATGAAAATAAAGAGTTTTATCGATAAAAAACTACGGACTTCATCGTAAGCGTGACAGCACTAGGGACAACTGTCACAGAGATCATCCTATATTTTATGGACTATAGTAGTATATATTCTATGCGTAGAGAAATATTATGCTTTACATTTTTAAAAGCTTTTATTTAATTTGCCCTGTTAGTATGTTAGTATGGGACAAATCTTGCGAGTTAAATTAGAACCACTTCCTGTCGTTAGATTAGGTTGAAATTCAGTTTACCTACGTAACTTCGGTGACAATGCAATAATATGGTACTATGAAACTGGTCTCAAGATGGCGTCGGAAGGTGGCCATAGGAATTCCTAAACTAAACAAGATAAAACGGTCGACTTTGGACTCGTTTAAATAGCCTTGACAAGCAATTTTCTTCGTTTTAGAACATTTAAATAAAAGCTTGTCTTTAAATTATTTTTTAATTAATATTTAAAGGATAGACTTAGTAAACACATTGATATAATGTTCAGTTTAAATTCATTATCATCATCAGAGGAGCTGTCAGTGTGCTTAGACTTGAGTGAACTCCAATTCCAATCAATCGACCCTTTTATTTTGGACGGACTATGATCAGCGCACATTCTGTCTAGGGATGTGACTTGGAGGGAAAAATCGATTTTTTGTTCTTTAAAATAAATCGATTATAAAATAATCGATTAATTAAAAATAAATAATCGATTATAAAATAACCGATTTTTTCTCCCAACAGGATTATGATGACTTTTTTTTTAAGGAAATCTGAGCTTTATTTTCTAATATAGTAAGAAACACTACACGCAGTATCGTGATGACCTTTTTATAAGAAATCTGGCAGTGAAATAATCGATTAATTTCGATCAAATTTCGAATAATAAAAAATCGATTAATAATAGATTTTTTATTATTAGATTTTTATAATAATCGATTAATAATCGATTATTATAAGAATCGATTATTTTTTTCACATCTCTTATTCTGTCCATTCCGTCCGGGGCAATACAAGGATGACGCGCGGCCCCAGAGACCACCGTATTCCCACCCCTTCGCCATTGGGCCGGCTACTGATGTGTTCCTTGTCGTACGTGGTCAGACGGCCAATCAATCGACCCAAGAATTTTTGACAGTAAGAATCCCCCAATGCCGATCTTAATTTTATTTGTAGCCTATAGTCATCATCATTTTAACTCATATACGGCCCAATGCTGGGCTCGAGTGTCTTTTACAGTGGGAGCGAATTTTTTTTTTCACTTTTAATGATCTTGATGAATCTCCTTTAATCCCTTAAGCTAAAAAGGAAGAGAACGGTTGGTGAAATATATATTACAAGCAACCCGCCCTTGCTTCGCTTCGGTTTCAGTCGCCTTACCCGCGTAGTTCCCGTTCCAATGGGAATACCGGGATAAAATATAGTCTATGTTACTCCCTGATAATATAGCTTTCCATTAGTGAAAGAATTTTTGAAAGCAGTTCGGTGGTTTAAGGTTGAAAGCGTAACAAACAAACATACTTATGCATTTATAATATTAATATGGATATTCAAATTCCATCACCTCATATTCAATTTAAAAATGTAAACCCTTCCTACATTCCACTCTTATTTATATTAATATCCTAAATGTAAAAGCTTGTAAAGATATTTGTTACTCAATCACGCGTGAACCGTTAAGAAGATTTGAACAACCATTGAACACTTCCTGGATTAATTCATAGGATTTTTTATCCCGATAAGACGTTCTCTTGGGATAATAGTCCATTTTTTTATTTTTACACAATCAGGCATAATTCATTGAGTGGATCTTGGGAAAGTACCTTTTTACATGGGCGAAGACGCGGTTAGCAACTAATTGTGACTTATAAAATTGTTGCTTGTCATAAGAAGTCTGGTTATTTTTTTTATAATGAAAGTTTCGCAATGGAGACAGCAGTTAAAGCAAATTACAAAATGTACATGTCTTGTACAGATTTTTTTTTATATTATATTACGTTTCGTACTGAGTAGCTTATTCATGAACACTGTCAGTAAGTTAAGTCATTACTATTAATTGGGCGCTGATAATCCGATAAAAATGCCTCTGTTAATTTTTGTAGTACGTGAAAATGTACATTAACCATTGTTATATCATATTCTAGTGAATAAACAGTTTACATGTACTTTAGTACTTTCTCTGTGTTACATTACATACCAACAAATTTATTCAATATAATACTATATAACGCAAAGATATCGAATAAAATTTAAGAGCGGCAAATAACATATTCACATGCCCGCCGAAGCTTCTCGAAGTCTTGTTATTTGGGTCCACAGTAAAAACAAGAGCTTCCGACTTAATGTCAAAGGCTGACCGTTGTCAACTGCCACATAACATTGTTTGATATACGATATAATAATACTAGTCTAACCATAAACAAGGTTATGAGCTAATGAACCTGTTTATTGTGTAACAGACTGTGACCCTTTTTTGACATGTAAATGACAGGGGATGCGTAGTTTTGGCGGCAATGTGAATAGTGTCATGCAGTTTCAAATGCTATTCAACGTTTTGGTGTTTTGTCATTTATGATGCGGTATGGACAAGAGTGTTAATCTGACTGCACAGATGACCCAGTGGTTAAAGACCATGCCAGTGATTCGATTCCCAGTCAAGAGAAAACTTTGTGCGATTCACAAATTGTGAGTTAGGATATAATTTGTGTCTATTAATTATATGTTAAATGTTTAAAAAAATCCCATCCATAAAAAATATAGGTATAGATATATTGGTATAGATGTAGGTCTATTCTGATTCTGATATAGGTCAAGTTCCCGCAGGAGGCTCGAGCTCAGACGAACATCACACATAATAAGTAAATCTCTAATATTAAAGGAATAAATAAGCGGTTATATTTTCAAGATAACTACTAAGCCTCAAGGCATTTGTTGTTAATGAAATATACAGAAATTCTCATTGAAAATGTAAATAATTTTCTCTGTATACAAAGCAGCCTATTGAATTTGTTCACAAAGTGAATTTTGTAGTGAATCCTAATGCTCTGATGTCGCTTTGATGTATTAATATTTAAGCGTTTGTCTTTATAGGATAAATAAATAAGATAAAAGTAAGTATATAACAAAGTAAATATATTAAAAAAGAAATAAAGAAAGAAAAACATTTATTCTGTTCTCGATAAATTTAATAAAAAACTTGGTTACCTTTTTTTTTTGTGTGTGTGTGTATAGCTGTTGGTCGCAGATGACCTTGACAACTTAACGCGGTCAATGAGCGAGCGGAAGGCTCTCAACCCGGTAAGTAAGTTAAGCGAACATCGCCCGAGGGCTCCCCCTGTGGGGAACGGACCTTGGCTCGGGGCGTCGCTGAAAGCAAAGTGGGCGTGGCCACGTTTAGGCTAATGACTTTTACGCGGCGCGGTTTTCGACCTCGACGGCGAGGCCGATACCGAGGAGTTTTTTGTGTTATCGCTGCGCGAGCTGTGTAGGCCCTTTCTTGGGCGATCGTAATAGCGTCATCCTCTTCTTCAAGAAGATGACGAGGACGTCGGACCGCACTTGGTTGCCCATAAAATCTTTTTTGGGCAAACAGTGCACCTGATAGTAAGTGTTGCTGCCGCTCATGGAGCTTTGCAAGGCCATTGTCTACCGCGAAGAAACTGCAGGCGGTGTGAATGCGTGTAATGAGGTTCGGTGATACTAAAGGCATCACTAAAACCCATCAGACGCACACACCCTCGGCAAGTTGGCTTGCCGGCTCACTCGCTCAACGAACGAAGCGCAGTAACAAATTGCTACAACTCGGACGTCGTTTTTCTATTCGGTATGGTACTACCACGGACGGACCGACCCGCGGCTGTAAACAGATAACTGCCAACAGTGTGATCCTACCACTACGGTTTGCAGATGATTATTTAACGTGACGAAGTCATAAAAAAACCAATGTTTTTGAAACTTTCATAATTTTTCGTTATTTCAAAGTAGTATAATACCTTCTACGTGTTATCGTAACTTTTAGAAAAAAAAAAGTTTTTAGTAATATGCTCATATAAAAAAAAAGTGATATGGATTTTTTTGTTTTTTCATAGCTGTCATAAAGTCATCTACCACCCACTTACCGTTGGACGTTTAATTTAGGGACAACCTGTATATATATATATATATATATATATTAGCTATTCTTGTTTTTAGTAGCAGTGCTATATAAAAATCTAGATATGTTCAAAATATCTAGCACTATACGAAAACTTTTTATGACATATTTATGATTTGTCCAAGTAATGATAATGTATTTATGAGAAGTATTTTATAACCCCCTTTAAGAGGGAACACTCCATAAAGTTTATGACATGCTAGTTATACAAATAGATATAAAATTTATATCTTATACGACATCCTGTGTACTACGTATAAAATGAATGAATTGATTTCGTACACTTACCAAGCAAGAGTGATTTTGTCACAACCTACCTATAAAAAATTGTGCAAATGGCGTAGTTGTTAGGATAACTACCATTCCAAGTCGCCCAAGTTCGATTCCCACGCAGGAAAACACTTTGTGCAATCCAATCGGCGTGTAATTCGTGCCTATTAATAATATTCAACTACGATCACCAAATCGCAAGGCAATTTTAACAAAGATTATTAATCTAATCAATTTAAAGCGTCCCAAATGTCACTGGTAGCTTAGACTATAACCATAATTATAGTCTATCTAATCTAAGAAGTGCATTTTGACAGATGTCAAAATAAGTTGTCTAGGTATGTGAACCGAATAATCGCTATCGAAAACATCCGATTGTAGTGAGAAATCGATATTGATTCTTTTTAATTAATAATCGGTTTATTTTTTTTCTCAAAAAGGAGATGAATAAATTGAATGCTAAATTAATGGTAAACAAATTTAATTATTTTAGCATAATATTTATTCATCACATTTAGTAGGATTGGGTTAAGTAAAAACAAAAACTGGATTCTAAAATATTTATTCACAATCACTACTATTACTTGAAGTATCATCGTCGCGAACATTAAAAATTATTTCATTATCAATAAAATTGTCGAAATTTACATCTCTGTCAAAATCATTCATTACATATTTTTTTTGGTTTCTCCACTACTTTGAATCAGTTATCCTTTGAGACTTTGGGAACATGCTTCCTTCAACAAAATTTCCATTTTCTTTACTGTGAAGGGAGGTTTCGTATTATGCGTCGATATGGCGTGCTGCGTAGCCTGTAAAAGAAACATATGGACTTAAACATTGCTACATTGATCATATAAATGGAAAATGAAGTATACTACCTATATTATAAAATTTAAATTTCACATTCAAGATATTTAATACACTTTAAGACATTTACTACCTTTAATTTGAGCCCTTTACGCTTACCAATTCCTAGTGGCTCAGCAACATGTTCCTGTACTTGTGTCACTGGCAGTAGAGGCCCACCGTTTTGTGACTCACGTTCAAAATATTCGTGTAATTTCACAATCAAATCACGAGCGTTGAAAGTATAACTACGTCCTTTTGTAGACATTTTTTAACAATAAATAAGGTTTGCGTAAACAGAATCCAGTATGAGTGGAGCTAAGGTCAACGTATAAAGCAAGATCAATCTAAAGTAGAGCCGAGACAAAAAAAGAAAAGTTTATCACCAACACAAAACACACGCACAGTCCGCTTCCAAGATGTCGAGAGACTGCACCACCGACTAGGTTGTACAGAGTAACTCAATTCAATAGAGTTTTGCTTTTAGGGTTTATTTTTTGACAGGTCATGGCGAGGTCACACTCCACCCGTACTGTCCTGGGCGACAATAGGGCAGAGCGCAAAACCCCTAACTTGCTGTATTTCCTCCCATAGCCAATGGGCGAGCCATCTGTCTTGGCATCGGTGGCTCACCCGGCGAGAGCTTTTAGGGGTACTGAATTTCTACCAAAAAGTGAGTTTAGTTGTTCTTAAACGGTAAGTGGTGTCGTTGGTTACAATTCAGCCAATGAAAGACAAAGTGGAATCACGGTTTTATTTTAATACAAATATTTTGAGAATTTACTCTATTTGATTAATGATATTATTCTAATGTTTTTACCGATTATTTGGATATTCGTGAATTGGAAGTTGTCAAGCACTACTGTAAAGAACGTGATGACGTGATATTGTAACATCGTCAATAACAATTACTATTTTACATATTATATTTATTTTTAAATTAGTTTTACGAGTTTCAACATTAGATTATTGTACAAGCAA
This sequence comes from Lymantria dispar, assembly GCA_032191425.1. Classification (NCBI taxonomy): domain Eukaryota; kingdom Metazoa; phylum Arthropoda; class Insecta; order Lepidoptera; family Erebidae; genus Lymantria; species Lymantria dispar. The sequence continues at coordinate 30,304,145 of CM063452.1, forward strand.
CAATAATAAGACTTTCTTCCAACATTAATTATGTAACTAACTTAATAGTTCTTTAAAATTTAAGATTTATTGTTTGCAATGATGTGTACACGTTTGACAAAGGTTATGGTGTATTAAACAACGTGAAACGTCAAAATGCACTTCTTAGATTAGATGAACTATAGGCCTAAAATTCTTGTGACCCCATTACCCCAGCATGGACTAACACTGCTCTGCATCTAGGATTTAGTTTATTGACCAAAATAGAATTAAAAAATCTATGAATGTATCTGGTTTATCATTATCATCTCAGCGCATTCCACTGCTGGGCTCGAGCCTCCTTCGCAATAGTAAAAAGTTGACTTACTGTTCCACCCTGTTAAGACGGGGTGAGATAAGATTTTATTTCGAATTTCCCTTCATATTATAATCCCTTAATCGTCTTTTACGACACCCACGGGTAAGATAGATGGTGAGTTATATTTTTATCCGTCACCGAACAGAAAAGTAGAAATTTCTGGTTAAATAAATTGAAATACGAATCTTCGATTAATCACCAGTAGGTACACGTTCGCAATGACAGTGTTACCCAACATAATATCTATTTGTCATGAAATTGGTTGAATGGGTCGTGTACACAAATTTGCAGTTCTCTGGTGCCCCTTCCCTTTCTCTCGTTTTATGGAATAAATGTTAGACATCTATATATATATATATATATACAAATCTTCTGTTCGTGTGTTTGTTGAAGGCTAAACGGCTGGGCCGATTTTGATGATCTGTTTTTGTGGCTGTTCCGATGGATACGAGAATTGTTTAGATTAATAATTGGAAACGGTAGCTGGCGCTGCGACCGATTTCAAGGAGAATCCTTTCACAATATTTTTAGGTTTGAATAAAATAACGTCTGTTGAGCCAAGTCATAATTTTATATTTCATTGTATTTGTGAAGTTATTTTAATTGCAATCTTTCTCATTTCCGTGGACCATCCAGGGCAGTGAGAAAGCATCTCAAATGGCATCCCGCCATTCTGATTTTTTTCAGTTATATCGTACTTGGAGACTTTCCTAAAGCATTTAATTTGGCATATTAATTTTCTTACTGTCTCTGAATAAAAGATAATAAAAAAAAACGTCCGTAGAAGTGAAGGAATGGTCGATCATCTTTCAAACAATTAGGATCCCACACTTCTCTGCCGTCGCCGACGTGTGGTATGTGGCCAAATTCTTTATAAGCTATAACTATACAAATATGTAAAGCGACCACTTTACGATATCTGCATGGGAATTGTATTCACACAAAGTCGATATCTCAACAGTTTGACAAATTAAATTGTACTTTTAAGATCGAATTTTAAAGCCACATACATTATTGACTTGAAATATTCGGTGACACAACCAATCAGAACTCAAAATATAGATGGCAAATAAAAAAAATGCTAGACAGAGTAGGTAGTAGGTACACGATAAAAATTAAGCTTTTGTGCTACAGGGAGACATTTTAATTATTGATCAATCACATTTGAATAGAATATAAATACGATCTGCATTTATTATTAATTTAACAGCATACAATTATAAAAGCTAGAAGACATAGATGAGATATATGCTATCTCAATTTTCTCAAGTTTACGAGCAAAAGAACTTAAGCAACTATTACATCGCGTATTTACGTGTATTCATCACAAACTTTACACTTCAAAGTACATAACAAGTACGCTTAATTCCGTGATTAGCCGTCGGATGCTATAAAATTCGACCGTCGGATGCATTTTCGTAATGCAATAAATTTACAGATCATTTGAAAAACCTCCTATAAAAATATTCACTTTAATAAAACTTTGAGTAACATTGTCGTATATGCGAGCCGTGCTGATTGATTGGTAGTGAACCGTGAATGATTGGCTCGTATTACGTGTTCATGAACACGTCGAACAATCTCACCGACAAGGTCTAGTGGGAATACGGTGTCAAGGCGTTGTTTTATTTCTATTGAAGTTAAATATTTTATTGTAATAGGACTACACTGTGGACAGTCTTCTGTCTACAGCCAGCAGTACCACACTCTCGCAGAAAATCGACGTCTGAGGAAAGCAATTTGTTACTCCGCTTCGTTCGGTGAGCGAGAGAGCCAGAAGCCCATCTTTTTGAGGGTGTTTACGTGTGGTGTATTTTGGTAATACCTTTAGTGTCACCGAACCTCATTGCATGCACTAACACTACCTTCACTTACTTCGCGATGGGCAACCGCCTAGCAAAGGTCCATGAGCGGCATCACTTAACAGTATGCATACTGTTTCCTCATTTACTACCAGCAGCGATAAAAAAATCAGTTCTAATCACCAATTCCGATAGATCGACATTAGAATTTCAAGGTTTTCTACACTTTTATACTTAATTTGTTTTAATATTGCCTGCCCAAGGTTCAGCGTCCTTGTGTAAAGATAGAAGATAAGAATACAATACAATAGAAATACAATAGAAATAGAAGTCACCAGCACTATTTTTCCGTAGTTGATCGTAGAAGACGATTAAAAGCAATATTATAAAAACTTCAAAAGCATTATAAAAACAAACATCGCATTAACAGAACTATACGCTCTAATTCATCTTATACTCTTCAAATACCAATGCACAAGACTAGTGGTTTCAAAGGCTGTTTCAAATATAGTGCATCAAAAATATGGAATAGCATTCCTCCTCCTTTAAGACAAAATACAAGTTTTAACAGCTTTAAAAAAAAATTAAACTACTACTATTATACCGAAATAAGTGGGAGGGTACCCCGCGTAGGGGGTATTCCGTCGGGCCGACCACTGACGACAAGTAAACCTGCTCCGGTGGTCGGCCCAATGACGAAGGCGAGGTGGTTTTCGGGTGGGTTGCGGGAGTTGCGTGCTTAAGCCCCTCTGTCGCCCCGGACGGAGTGGTGCGGAGGCGCGCCGACCGCGACCCACCCCAAAAAAATAAAATACCGAAATAAAACCATATTTGATGCGACATTTGTATAACGAACTGATGAATAATTACACGACATAACCTACAAATTTGCAACAAATAGATACGTCAATCGCTGCCCACATACACGCATACGCACACACATACACACATTCACACACGCAAACAAACACTCAACACTCATACACACAAAAATGGAAACGCGAACCCATCATACAAAAGCACATCTTTCATAATTCAATTCATTAATGTTATTTATATTGTTATCATTGTTATTGTAAGTTATTTTTATTCCTTTTCTTTTTTTCTTTTCTTTTTGTTATTTTTTCTTTCTTATATGTTTGAGGAAAGGGGTTTGCTGAAAACCAGTCCTGCATAATTTCTATGCAGCATAATGCTGAGCACTCCCCTATTGTCAAAATTAATTAAAAACATGTATTATAATTATTAGTTATTATGTGACAATAAATGCTATTCTATTCTATTCTATTAAAACACAATTTTATAATACATATAAATTTATTCAAAAAATAAATACAGAAGAGTACATAAAAATATATACTATAAATCCATTGTATAATTAAAATAATTTATGTGGTAATTACAAACTTATTGTAATACCTGTTCTCACTAATGATATCTTAAGTTAATATTCTTAACTTTAGTTGATTCATTTCAGTTACATATATTTTAGGGTTATCTCTATAACCCTAATCAAGTCCAAATATATAAACTCGATATCTTAAACTCAATAGTTAGATATCACTAAACTCTATGCAACAATATCAGACTTGTAAGGACTTGTGACGTCACATATTTCTTTTAACGTCCCGTAATTGTTGCAAAATCCATAAGAAACCCCCAGCTTCAGTAGCCCAGCTTAATAGTTATTTTCTTTTTCTTCAAAAAGTTTTATAGTCGCAATAATGAAATATTATTAATATAGTAATTTTTTTAAACTACTGGACAATTTCAATCTAAAGCGCAAACGCTTACCAGCTAACCTTTTTATGGACGGCTATGGTTTGAACACACTGCCGACGGAGCGATGGATGGATGGCTGGTGGCGCCATAACCTACCCTGTTCCTTCCCCATCGCCATTGGACCAGCTAACTTGCCGTCATTACTATTTGTAATTTATCAATAAATAACGAGACCCCAATTCACAGAACTCGCATAAATATATCCCTTATATATACTAACAAGACGTAGACGTGCTTAAGTATAAAATATTTTAAATAAAATAAGTAGTGAAGTCACACAAAAATGTTTGGTTTGTACGAAACAATCGTTTTAAATTGCAAATTATTATTAAGATCTATACCAATAAATAAATTTGGAGTATCTATTTGTAATGTCAAAATAATAAACTTTTTTCATGCTCACACGGTTATTTGTATGACACCTATGCCTAAAACACAGATTCAAAATTTTTTGTCTGTCTGTCTGTCTGTTTGTTCCGGGTAATCTTCAAAACGGCTGGACTGATTTCAAAAATTCTTTCACCAATGGAAAGCTATAATATCAGGGCGTAAACTAGGCTATATTTTATCCCGGTATTCCCACGGGAACGGGAACTACGCTGGTAAAACGACTAAAACCGAAGCGAAGCGAGGGCGGGTTGCTAGTAATTACTATATCCAATGAGAATTTGTAATTTAAACCCAATTGTATTATAATGAAATTATTCTTATTATAAACATTATTTTATTAAAGTCATCTCTCAGCCCACATATAAGTCCCCCTTTTAGGCTCGAGCCTCCCTCATAATAGGAGAGAAATCGATCTGCTATACCATGCTGGTCAGACGTGTTGGTATAGAGTTTTAGGTCGTGTTTTCCTCCTCTTGCATGGATGTTATCCGCATAACATATCCCTTAGTCGTCTTTTACGACATGCACAGGCAAGATAGGGAGTGGTGACTTGTATTCTTACTCAGTTACCACACTGCAAGATATTAAATTATTTTATTACCCAAACTAAATATAAATATATAATTTATAGATAATATTTGTATAATTTTTATTTATCACAGTTACAAAATAGTTCAAAATCTAACCATGATTGGTTAGATAGGTTAGTAACCATGTAGATTAAGAATGTTATGGAGTTCCGTAAACGTAATCAAATCAATCGAATATCCGAAACTGAAACTTATATAAAGTTTTGGATAATTTCGAATAAAGTATGTATGAGAGACATTAGGTTTTATATCAACCAGTCAAACTAACAGCCTAAATGTAAGTTTAAGCTCTTCAAAGGGAAATAATTTATTAATTTTTTTTTTGCGGTCGGTCACCGTTGCGTGGTCATGTTCTCTGTGGGTGACGACGTAAAATCTCAGGTCCAGTCATCCGCGGCCTCGGCTAGAGCGACCTTAGGCCTTATTTACGGAGACGCGGCGCGTCGCGCGTCGCGATAAGCTGCGCGGCCCGCACTAAATTCAAATGTAGGGCGTTGGATGAGTGCGTTTACGGAGAAGCAATTTTACACGCGTTTGCTTGAAATGGAGCGTGTTCTACGGCCGAGCCCGCGGATGGCATCGTCACGTCTCACGCGGCATTTATCGCGGCGGCACACGCAGCGACGATTCTCGATGAAGCGATGCCTGTGGCGGAACTTTCTGCCAGTTTCATTTGCTAATCGTGCAACACAGACGTAGTTACCGTCGCAACGGAGTATATGATAGACTTTTTAGAAGAAAATTGCATTTTAAAAAGTGAGTTATTTAATATAAAGAGTGGCCCAGTGTTTATAATAGCGGTACATGAGAAGTTTGGGTCGGATTAACTGAGAACCCCGCGTGCGTCGCAGCGATGCTCGCCGCGTGCTCCGCTACACGCTTGAGAATACGACGCGGGCGCAGCAGCGGGCATCGCCACTCTTTCCGCCTCGCGTCTCTATAAACAACATCGCATATTGCTATAAGTCTGTGTTGCTGTGCCGCTTCACGCGCCGCGGCTACGTAAACAATAAAAACGTCCGACGCCCCGCGAGACGCCACGCCACACGCGACGCGCGACGCCCCGCGTCTCCGTAAATGAGACCTTAGGCGCAGATACTCGTGCCTAATGCCGCCATCTCAATTATACCCATGTTTAGGCTTTGTGTAACTTTAACATTCAGTTTACATATTTATAATGAGCTATTTCAACGAGATTTAAAGTTATATTTTCTTTTATTTTTTACTATAATAAAGTGGCACCTTCGCGATAATTTCGGTGCGGCGTTTTTGTCTCTTTTAGAAAATAATGACAACTTGGTACAAACGTCATACAAACTCAGATAAGAACGATTACATCCATACCAATAAATAAAATTGGAGTGTCTGTTTGTAATGTCAAAATAATAGGCTTTTTTCATGCTCACACGGTTATATGCACGACACCTATGCCTAAAATAGCAATTAAAAATTTTTTGTATGTCTGTCTGTCTGTTTGTTCCGGGTAATCTTCAAAACGGCTGGACCGATTTCAAAAATTCTTTCACCAATGGAAAGCTATAATATCAGGGCGTAAACTAGGCTATATTTTATCCCGGCATTCCCACGGGAACGGGAACTACGCGGGTAAAGCGACTAAAACCGAAGCGAAGTGAGGGCGGGTTGCTGGTATTATATATATGACGTTTAGTTTTCAAAAAAAGATATATATATATATATATATATATATATATATATATATATATATATATATGTATATATATATATATATATATATATATATATATATATATATATATATATATATATATATATATATATATCACTCCTTTATAACAAAACCTAACAGCTTCATGTCGTTATCAAACTCGTCGTCTCTGTATTTTCTTATTTTATTTAACCAGACGTTGATATTAAAATGATTTCTACAAGTGCCCCCATATCTCGGTGGTAGGCATTCCAAGTCTAAATGCTTATGTAATGATTTAAGATCGTTGCCATGAAAGTGAATCAAGTCCCAAACATAACGAGGTATAAACTTTTTGAATATGTAGAAGAATGTATGCAGTATCCAAGAGTAGTTGATGATGTGACAAGCCTTAAGCTTGCCCGGCATTGCAAGCTGCAAAAAAAAGTTACAAAATTATTACATTTTCTTAAAGATTTAATTTTACTATTCTGGCTTAGGGCGTTTCCGCACTACGTCCGATCCAAATCCGATCCGAACCCGTGAAAATATGGATCCAGAAAACTCGGACCGAATTCGGATATTGCTTACGCAGTAGTCCGATCCAAACCCATAGAAATATGGGTCTATAGGGTATAAATTTGTCCCATATACAGGACTTACTTTCAACATTTTTAATTAAAGTAAAAACATTGTTGGGAAACATAACGCAAATAACAAAGTGCGCATGCGCTCGTTGCCACACTGAACTAATACACTGGATGGATGGATGCCTTTCTTTGTTTAGGGCTGGGCCATGGTCAGCGCACCCGCCGCCCGGATCGGCGACAGAAGGGCTGGTCCAGGGTCGGACCAACGAATACCACGGTCACGGGATACCCTCTCCTCTAGACGCTCCCCCTCGGGGATGTCGGTACTGGATGGATGCCTGCCGCTTCACGTCACCCAGCCGCATACCCCGCCCGCCCTACTGCCTCTCTGCTCGTACGCAGCTCGGCTTTTACTCGGACGCAGTGCCCGAGCGTTCATACAAATAATTCTATGGCTACTTCAGTCCGTCAAAAATCTTCTCCGGAATGGAGATTCTAGAATGACGGAAAGAAATCGGATGCCGGAGATCGGATCTAGTGCGCAAATTACCATAGAAATAGTTCTACGGTTACTACGGACCATATTTTCACAGGTTCGGATTGGATTCGGATCGGACGTAGTGCAGAACCGCCCTAAAGGCTAATATGCAAAAACTACAGTTTGAGAAACCTTACTAATTTTTAGACATCATCATTGCAGCTTATAAAAATTCCACTGATGGACTCGAGCCTCCCACACAATAGAAGAGAAATTGACGAGCCAAAATGAAGTGTTATGGGACATGAAGGATAAGATATATCAGCTTAGAATTAAAAAAAAGCATCCAAATCATAAAAGCGTAAAATGATTGGCGGGACGTGGGATTCGAAACCAATGGGCAATGACGTTTCGGCGGGCGTCGCCACGCCAGGCGGTGATCTCTTTGATGGAGACCATACCGCCGCAGGCGCGCCTCTCCGACACCCGCCGGTGAATTCCAGCGAGCATCTCCGCCTTCAGGTTCCACGGGGGAGTTTCGGACAGGAGGCACGCTGCCTTCGTCGCCACCGTGCGGTAGCCGCATATGGCTCTGATCACCATGACCCTCTGTGGTCGCCACAAGAGGGCCCTCAGACGGACGGTCAGGCACCCCGTCCACACCGGTGCGCCGTACAGGGTCATCGGCCGGATCAACCTTGCGTACAGCTGTCGGCACGTAGCGCTGGGTCCGCCCACATTCGGCATCAGCCGCGAAAGGGTGGACGCCGCGCCGACAAAGCAAGCGATGTCCAGGGACACCGCCAACAGCACTCCTCCGCCGGTGACGGCCTTCGCCACCACGGCCTTCAGGCGCAGCAGGGCCGCGATTGTCGAGCGCCCTCTCCGAAAACCAAACTGGGCGTCCGACAGATCGGGCCCGACCCGACGAGGTGCCGCGGGCAGCCAGAACCCTCTCCAGCAGCTTGCCCGCATTATCGAGCAGCACGATGAGCCTGTAGGTAGGTAGGCCGAGGCCGACTCGGGAGACCGTCCCGGCTTCGGCAGGAGAACCAGCCTCCCCTACTTTCAGCACCCAGGGAACTGCCCGGACGCCAAACAAGCGTCGAACAGTCCCCTGAGGCATGGTCCCAGGAGCTCGAGGACCAGGGCCAGCACACGGTTGGGTACACCGTCGGGCCCGGGGGCGGTGGATTTGGCTCGCATACGCGCCACCGCCACCCCCATCTCCGGCTCCGTGATGGGCGGAACACTCTCGTCGTCGGCCTCCCGGTCGCTGTCCGGTGAAGCCGAATGACCGGGGGCGTGTGCTCCGCCCGCCGTGGAAAGAGGTCTTTGACATCTCTCGTGAGGAGGCTGGGCTGGAATCTCGGTGAGTGGGGAGCCCCGCCCACGGAATTTGCTCAACGCCGCGAGATAGGGGCGCGCTAGAGACTATCCAGAATCTCCCACCGACTGACGTCCTTGGCGGTACGGACGGCCAGCCTGAAGGCAGACCGCGCACTGGGGTAAGCCTCGTACAGCTGGCCCTCCCTCTCAGCGTCGCGGTGACGCGCTCAGCTGCGGGTGTAGGACCTCCGGGCACGTATGCACGCGGCGCGGAGATACGCCAATTCTCGGGCCCACCAGGGTACCGCACTCTTCGGGGCCAGACGCCGCACACGGGGCATGGCCACATCGCAGATCTGCGTTAACGCACAGCGGATGCGGCCAGCCTCGGCAGCCATCCCGTCCGCCTGGGGCGGTGAGGACAGCCAAGACTGAATGATGGCTGCCTCCGCCAGCAGGTCCGGATCCAATCGATCCACAGCCCACCGCTGAAACGCGGAAGCTCCGTCCGCCGTGTGACCCCTGCTGGGCTGCAGGAGGGTCCGGGAGACCTCTATCCGGGTGTGTCTGTGGTCGGATAGGGTCTCGACCTCCTCCTGGATGCACCAGCTCCTTACACGTGCTGCGACATTTGGTTTAGCGAACGACAAGTCCACTGTCGACCCGACCTGCTGCCGCAAGCACGTTTGCACCGAGCCCCTGTTCAGCAAACAGAGGCCCGGTGCCGCCGCCCATTTTACGATCGCCCGCCTGCGGCAGTTTGTTCTGGGGGACCCCCACGCCATGGACTTGGCGTTGTAGTCCCCCAGAACGAAGACTTGGGCGGTGCCAGTCGCCAGCCGTATCGTCCTCGATATCGCCGATAAAGCCGTATCGTCCTGGGGTCCTCCCCAGGATGGTGAGGAAGGCCCCGAAATCTGTCGCGCTCCTGTTAGGGGAGAAGTAAACACCAAATAGCGTAACCTCTCCCCATTCCACTGCGACATACCCATCGCCTCTGTCCTTGAGCAACAAGGGCGGGGAATGCCACGACGTGGAGGCAACGATTGCCACAGAGCAGTCACTGCTGCCCAGCCAATTGGGCCGGTCAGGCACCGCTTACGGCACCTCGGCTACGGCTGCACCGATCAACCACTCCGCCATGGCTTGCAGGAAAACGCCCTGCGCACCGGCGAAGTGGTTGAGGTTGGCCTGCAAGAGGTGGTAGGATTCAGTAGCCATTAGTGGGCTGTATCCATCACCTCCTCCGTGCTGGCAGGCGATCGGGTCGCGCTAGGGGCGGGAGCGGCCGGGGTCGTCGGGCCGCTCCGCCCCTTTAGGGCCGAAGCCGAGGGTCTGCCCTCCTTGCCCCCATGTGGTGTTTGGCGGGCCTATTGGCCGCCGCACACATGGAGCAGTGGGGGGGTGGCGGCACACGGTGCCGCCTTGTGCCCGGGTTGACCGCAGCGGAAACAAAGACCGCTGCAGTCTAAACAGTTCGTGCATGTCGGCCGAGTGTGTCCGACCGCCATGCACTTGTAGCGCCTCGCAGGCCGGGATTCAGGCACGGTCACCCACGCCGAGCTCCAGCCCACGAGGAGCCTGCCTGAGTCGGCCAATTTGGCCGACTCCACCGGGAACCGCAGCCAGGCGACACCGACACTACCCGGACCAGGGCGGATGGCGCCAATCCGGACGGTGTCCGATGCACATCCGGTTCTAGCCAAGACATCCTCCCGGACGTCCTCCACCGTCACGGAATCGTCCAGACCCGTAATACGCATTTTGGCGCACTTTGCGGGCCTGGCGATTCGGACGCCACTCTCCTCCTGGAACAGCCCAACTGTCGGCCGCCTTGGCGCCCTCGGCCCCAGGGAACTCCAGGATCCGAGCCCCTGTCTGGGCCTTGCGGGTCCTAGTATCGACGCCTCCGATGTCAGAGACGTCTAGCTCCCGCCGGGCGCGACTCAAGACAGCCTCGTAGCTTAGGCCCCTCTCGGCCGCCTCAGGCAGCACAGTAATAACAACTGCGTCTGATTTTGGTGGCCGGAGCCCCTTGCGCGACCTCTTGCCTCTCTTCTTTTTTCTGGCGCTCGCCTGGGGAGCAGCAGCTTCCGCGGCGTTTTTGACTGCCGCCCTCCTTTTCTGACCGCGAGCCTTCCTGCTCCGCTCAGCCACCTGCCAACCCTGTTCCAGCATGTCAGCAGCGCTGAGCGCAGCAGGCGCGGTCGTGGGCACGCTAGCTGGTACTCGCCGTATCGTTGCGGGCACGGGCTGCGGTACGGCGGGAGCCGGTGCCGCCCTCGCCTTTTTTGTAGTGGCGGGACACTTAGGCCCAGCCACGACCGCCGCAAAGCTGCCCTGGCATGGCAGTGGGGTGGAACTCGACGCTACCAACAGCACAGCGAGCGGCGGCCGGAGAGGTGCCTCAGAAGGGAGTCTAGCCTCCACGGCCTCGATGCGCGCCTCGACCATCTAACCAACTCTGGTGAAAATGGCGCGCATCGCCTCATCCGACACGCCGTCCACTACGGGAAGTGGCATCTCTGCAGCTGGGGCAGGGCCATGCCCCGTGGCGCGAGTCGGTGCAGCAGGGGCGGCGGCAGCGTCAGCTTTCGTCGGCGGCGTCCGTGGCATAGTCGACGGTGGTGGCCCAGTTGTTGCAATCGGCGCGGCCGGCGACAGCCGCACGAACTGGGCTCGCAGGTCAGCCATTTTTTTGGTTAACCTGCGGTTCTCCCTCTTCACTGCCGCCAGCTCCGCCTCCAGCTTCTTGTTATGGTCCTGCAGGCCTGATACTTCGCCACTGAGGCAGGCATTTTTAGCCTGCAGGGCTGGCCACTCCTGTGATTGGGGGGTCATTGTGCGCAGCGGGCTCAGCAGCCGCCGCACTGGTAGGAGGGATATCCTCCAACACCCTCAGCATCCTTGCGGCCGCCGTCTCATTCGCCCGCTTGCAAGCCTCGACCTCCCGCACTTGGCTAGCTGGAGACGGGGTGCTTGTTCTCGCCGTCACCGCTCCGCCACGCACCCGACGTATGGATGCCACCTTGGGAGGAGGCGTGATATGCTCACTCCCCTCGGAGCCAGACCCAGAGCTGCCATCCTTATTCAGGAGGCGCTTCCGCCACTTCGAGGGGAGGGCCTACTCCCTGGCCTTCTGGGATGCTATCAGGGCGGACATCGACGAATGCGACAGGGAACCCCCCCGGACGGACGGACTGTTGACTGACATCTTGGACGGACCTGCGTCAGTCTCCGCACCTGACTTCCCCGCGGTGCTGCTACCCTCGTCATACGACGGTTCTGCAGCAGAAGCCGTCTGGCGCGCTCCGTAGCAGGGGTGGGTTTCCCGCCTCTCTTCTTCTTTTGAGCCTCCTATGTCGCCGGGCCCTCGGCTAATTTGGATGCCTCCAGTACGGAACTGCAGTCCGACGAGGCATCCATCTGGGCCAGTTTTACTATAGCATGGCCAGGCTGTAGTGTGGGAACTAGTAGGCTCCCCGCTGTCGGTGGTTTTGGGCTTCTCACCCCTCCTTTCTACATCAGGTGTGTGGTTCCCACGAGTATGGGAGAAATATAGGTCGACCCGGGCAGAGATCCCGATACCCGGGTCAGCGTACATTTGTATCCCAACACAGGGGGTCCGTAGGTACCCTGGCTGTGGGCGCGCTAACGACTGAACAACTCATCAGCTATGCATCCTCTCGCCGCGCGCCAGAACATAGGATTCTGGGTGATTGTTTTATAGAGGTTTTCTTCCTCGCGGTCCAGGCGGTTAAGCCAAGACCCTCACTCCTGAATCTAGGCCTCAAGACGAGTGTCCCGAAGCAAGAATCAGGTTTACGATTTGTCGCGGTTGGCAAATGCCTGCCCAGTCCTCAAACGAATGAGTGACTGGGCCCGTCGAATTTTCGCGTCCAATACCCCTCTACAATTAGAGGGTATGGAGCGAATTTGGGGCATCCCACAAACTGGGCCCCCCTAAAATATTCATATTTCAATACTTAACAATATTTCTTTATTTTTTCAGATTTTTGGTACACCTGGTGTGACATTTCTTCGTCGCCGAGTAGGTGAAGAATTTAGTCCGGAGTGTGCTACCGTAAAACATGGCCGCGGTAGCATATTGGTCTGGGGCTACAATGAGTGCTTCAGGAGTTAGTGAAATGTTCATATGTGAGGGCCGCATGGACTCTACAAAGTACATAAACGTGCTCGAATCTGCGCTTCTGCTCTCATTTACCTCACTTTTTGGCGATACCAACACGAAGTGCGTCAAATTCCAAGAAGATAACGCGCATTGACACAAAAACTGCACAAACAATGGCTTGGTTGTATCGACAATTGTATCGACCTCCTTGATTGGCTTGCTCAGTTACCTGACCTGAACCCCATCGAACATTTGTGGAATTTATTAAAGCGAAAGGTCAGGTGCCATACAATTTATACCAAAGAGGAGTTAAAGCGCCGTCTGCGTGAAGAATGGAACGCTTTAAGTCACGAAGAGTGTAATAAACTTGTACGCTCTTTGCCAAAAAGTATTTCAGCAGTGATCAGAGCAAAGGATGGACTGACGAAGTATTGATTCTAGGTAATAAAGCTATAAAACTATAAAAATATGTTTGAATTTATTTTAATGCAATAGTCCCGAATAATTTACAGATATCATCATCATCATCATCATCATCTCAGCCCATATACGTCCCACTGTCGGGCTCGGGCCTCCTCCATAATGGAAGGGTAATTGACCTACTATACCACGCTGGTCAGACGTGTTGGCATAGGGTTTTATTTCGAGTATTCCTTCTCTTGCATAGATATTATATGCGTTTTTATATCCCTTAGTCGTCTCGTACGATCACCCACGGGTAAGATAGGGGGTGGTGAATTGTATTCTTACTCCGTCACCACACGGTTGATATTTATTATCGATTTATATAGATTTACAGATATCATGGGTGATCAATACTTTTGGCTAAGGCGTATGTGTTCTGAAACGATGAAATAATAAAATTTATAACGTACCCCCAGTATACAGACGATTTGATGAGCAACTGTCGGGGTCAAATTTGCCACATGCTTCATAGATAGATTCTCAAGGTCTAAAATTATAGTAGAGCCTATAACTTGTAACTTGGGCTGTCGTAAGCCTATCTCTGGTATCACATTTGCAGCCTTCAAAACATCTTCAACTGAATAGTCGTTCAGATCCCATTCACCTGTAAATTTATTTAAGTTATAATCTTTTATTTAGCGTGAACAGATATGCTGTTTTACTTGTAGTGACGGAGTTAGAATATAATTCACCACTTCCAATTTTGGCACTGGATGTCGTAAAAGACGTAGTCATCTTTAATAGTCGTCGTAGGAATATCATATGCATATAACATCTGTGCAAGAGAAAGAAAATTCGAAATAAACCATATACCAACATTATTAATCTATACCAATAAATAAAATTGAAGTGTCTGTTTGTAATGTCAAAATAATACGCTTTTTTCATGCTCACCCGGTTATTTGCACTATACACATACCTAAAAATCATATTATATTTTTTTGTTTGTCTGTCTGTCTGTTTGTTCCGGGTAATCTTCAAAATGGCTAGACCGATTTCAAAAATTCATTCACCAATGGAAAGCTATAATATCAGCGCGTAAACTAGGCTATATTTTATCCTGGTATTGCCACGGGAATGGGAACTACGCGGGTAAAACGACTAACACCGAGGCGAAGCGAGGTCGGGTTGCTAGTTATATATATATAAATATAGATAGTTTATTATTTAACTAGCAACACGCCCTCGCTTCGCTTCGGTTTCAGTCACTTTACCCGCGGCGTAGTTCCCGTTCCTGTGGGAATACCGGGATAAAATATGGCCTATGTTACTCCCTGATATTATAGCTTTCCATTGGTGAAAGAATTTTTGAAATCGGTTCGGTGGTTTAAGCGTGAAAACGTTACAAACAAACAAACATCCTTACTTTCGCATTTATAATATTAGTATGGATTGTAGCAATTTTCTAAGATTTTATTTCAAATCGAATTCTTAGAATCTAAAGTTATCGATTTCATTCAGCACGCCCATTTGGCTCAAAACCTATAAATTTTTTTACCTAATAATTTTACCTAATAAATTTAAGTGATAATATCTTAATCGAAGCTCTCCATAAATTAGAATACACCTTAGCATTAATTCATGCATCGAGCGCACAGCAACTTTCACCAGGTCGTCGGTCCATCTAGTGGGGGGACGTCCTACACTGCGCGGTCGCCACTCAAGAACCTTTGTTGTCCGTTGGTCGAGCGATGTGGCCTGCCCATTGCCACTTCAGCGTGCTAATTCTTCGTGCTATGTCGGCTAGAACCGTTCTTCTACGGATTTCTGTATTCCAGATTCTAACTTGTAAAGAAATCCCGAGCATAGCCCGCTCTATATAATACTGACGACTTTGAGTCTTGTTATGAGGCCTACATTTAGGGACCACGTTTCCGTGCCGTAAGTCATCACTGGCAACACACACTGGTCGTTGACCTGTGATTTCAGACCCTTATGTATGTTGGACGAGAAGATCCTCTTATGTTGCCCGAACGCTGCCGAGTATAGAGTATAGAAGTACCTATTGATTAAATGGTGATATTCAACACAGCTGACATAAGTCTCCCTACCGGGCTCTAACCTCCTCCACAACGGAAGGGAAATTGACCTATTATACCACCCTGCGTGAGGAAAGACCGACGTCCTCCCCGAGGGGGGAGGGGGGGGGGTTCATCGGTCGATGGGAGGACTTTTATAAAATTTAAGTACAGCTCACAAAAATTGCAACGTTATATATATAACAAAAAAACTGGTTTTGGGTTTTGGAACATATCTCAAAAACTATTTGAAATTTTCCAAACAAAATTCCTTAACTAATGAATAATAAATAAAAAAAAAATACATAATTGTTCATTCGTTTCTTCAAAAATAAATTATTTGAACTCTGAAACCGATTGTTTTCAACTCTTACTTTTTATCTATACCAATAAATAAAATTGGAGTGTCTGTTTGTAATGTCAAAATAATAGGCTTTTTTCATGCTCACACGGTTATTTGCACGACACCTATGCCTAAAACAGCAATTAAAAAATTTTTGTCTGTCTGTGTCTGTCTGTCTGTCTGTCTGTTTGTTCCGGGTAATCTTCAAAACGGCTGGACCGATTTCAAAAATTCTTTCACCAATGGGAAGCTATAATATCAGGGCATAAACTAGGCTATATTTAATCCCGGTATTCCCACGAGAACGGGAACTACGCGGGAAAAACAACTATAACCTATAACCGAAGCGAAGCGAGGGCGGGTTGCTAGTATTTCATATGTTTAAATAATTATTATTCACAAAAAATCTAAAGTAGGCCTGCACAAGCAAGAGTACCTGTTTTCGTAAATATTTTCAACACTCTTCTTTGTTATTGTTTTTTTTTTTTTTTAGGGGTGGGCTGCGGTCGGCGCGCTCCTCGCACCACTCCGTCCGAGGCGACAGAGGGGCGTAAGCACGCAACACCCGCAACCCACCCGAGAACCACGTCGCCTTCGTCGTTGAGCCGACCACCGGAGCAGGGTTACTTGTCATCAGTGGTCGGCCCGACGGAATACCCCCTACTTGGGGTACCCTCCCATCGACCGACGTCGGTCTTTCCTCACGCAGTCGGCCTCTCGGCGGGTCAAGGACTAATCCCCGGTCACGTCACCCGCGGCCTCGGCTAGGGCGGCATGAGGCGCAGGTATTCGCGCCTACGCCGCCCCAGTCGCCGGTGGCAGATTGCCTCATCGAGGCTGCGCTCCTCGCGCAGGCGATCCGCCGCCTCCTTCTGCGAGATCACTGCCTCGCAGAAGGCTGCGTCCACGTCCCAATTCCTAACGCTGTCGACCATCGCCCTAGCGATAGTCGGCAGCGTCAGGTCGGCACCGATGATTGCGACGAGTTCATGGCGCTGAGTGGCCCAAGCGGCGCAGGCCTCGAGCGTATGCCGCACCGTGTCCTCGTCGCAATCGCAGTGGTGGCAGGACGGTGTACTCTCCCTCTTTACGACCTTGTGCAGTTATTTGGCGAAGCACCCATGCCCCGTCAACACTTGCACTAGTCGGAAGGAGAGCACCCCGTGCCGCCTTTCCAACCACTGCATCAGCACCGGCCAGAAGGCCTCCACGGTTCGCACCCCGAACCGAGGCCTCTCCAGCCGGACTGCCCAACGGGCAATGACGTCTCGGCAGGCGTCGACGCGCCAGGCGGTGAGCTCCCTTAACGAGATCACACCGCCCTCCGCTCGCACCCCCGTCACCCGCCGATACAATCCGGCGAGCATTTCCGCCTCCAGATCCCACGGGGGAGTCCCGGCCAATAGGCATGCTGCCTCCGTTGCCAATTTTCAACCCTCTGGGACAATCATACATATTTGTGATACAGTTCCGGAAGTTCAGAATTTTTTTAAATTTTCTCTTCTTTTTTAATCTTATTTCAAACTTGAAAAATCTCATATATAGTTTTTACGATATGTGCAAAGACCGAAATACAATTTTTTATAGTTAATAGTTTATAACTTTTGCAATATTAGCGACCGATATTTATTTATTTTTAAACCATATAGTTGCTGCCGAATAGAATGTCATGTCAACCATAATTTTTCGTGGTTAATAAAAAAGGTTGACCAAAAAAACTAGTTGTTGACTAAACTACGAGTGTCACGTTCTGATACAAAAATAATTGTTACGTTATAGGCTATCTGGCTATTACCCTGTTGCCTGTATTGTCTGTGTAGCTGTTTGCATGAAGCTAGAATTAGTATTTACCATCAGGCAGTTTGCTTGCTCGTTTGCCACCAAAGTCTATGAATATAAATATTATTTACCAAATCGAATGATAGTGACACGTCCTATATCAGGCCGATCCAACATAGTCGCAGAAAAAACATCGTTTAGTTTACCGAGATCCCATAGATCAACTCCTTCATATAAATACTTGTACTGTTCTCTGAAGGTGCAATAGCGAACTAACTGAAAAGAAAATAAAAATAAAACGTAATTTTAATTTTTTTATAATCACAAATTATAATTTAAATCATTTATTGTGAAATAATTTCCCCGGGGACACTTACATATTGCCAGTTTTTATATTTTTTTTATATTACCTTCTATTAATTCAACAATTCACCACTCTCTTACCCCCTCTCTTACCCATGGGTGTCGTAAGAGAAGACTAAGGGATATATTACGCATATGACATCTATGCAAGAGATGGAAATCTCGAAACAAAACCCTATACCAACCTGTTGTACATCATGGTATAGTAATTAATTTCCCTCCTATTATGGAGGAGGCTCGAGCCCAGCAGTGGGACGTATACGAGCCGAAATGACGATGATGATGAATTCAAATAACTAACACCGGATCGGTACGCGTTCGCACTAAGATCCGAAAAGAAAATCAATTGCCGAAAAGAAAATCTATTGCCTATTTTTAGCTCACTTTTTTAAATAAAATTGCATATAACAGTAGTAGTAACTCCAATGTGATACCCTTTGAACCACGATATAATATAATTCTCAAATTATAATGCAAAAGATTATGGCTGGACTTAGATCCCACAAGCAACACCCGACCACTTTAACCACAGGAGCAGCCATCACTCCTCTCAACCACAATGTAGGGAAGGGAGAAGCGCGCTCATCACTACACTCAATTTAATATAGTCCATAAAATATAGCTTGATCTCTGTGACATTTGTCACTAGTGCTGTCACGCTTACGATAAAGTCCGTAGTTCTTTATCGATAAAACTCTTTATTTGTTTAATTGTGATTTTCTATTATAATTAAAATACAAATCAATGAAAATCTTTTTAAATTTATTTCAAAGAAAAACTGTTTTTTGACTGTTTTAATACAACAATTATTGTACAATCAAGGTCTAGGTCACTATTATCGTCATCACTGGAGCGTTAATCACACATTTATCATTTTTCACCAAAATAAGGACAGTTATTAGATCAATCGATCAATTACGACTGTTTTATGAATAAATATGTCTAGTTTATTGATAATAATGCGTACATAATATTATCATTTACTCTGAGACAAAAAGTACTTTTTTAATGTTTAATTAAGTCAATTTATGTATTTTATAATGTAACTGTCTGTTTTAATTGTAAAAAATATGTGGAAAGTTTTATATATGTATGTACTGTATTGAGTTTATTTCTTTTATGAATAATTTAATAAAGATCGGTTATCGATTTACGTATATCGACTGTCCCATCTCTTTTTTATTTTCAATCCAGTATGACATTGTACGTACGTAAGCGTTATTTATGTATAAAATGTTTACTAGGTATTTCAGTACTTACGAGGTACATTTTAGGTATGAATATTAATATTTTTATATTTATGATATATTGCAATTCAGTTGCAATAAAACTGGCACGAAAAGAATGAAAATATATTAGATACAAAATGAAATTGTAAACATGTCGCTCGTTCAAACTTACTTCGTTGGTGTCGTTGACATCTGTCACAGAGATCAAGCTATATTTTATGGACTATAGTTGACGTAGAAATACAGTATACTCATTTTTTCGCCATAAAATTTTAAATATACAATAAATTCCTAAGAGATTTTATCTCTAAGATTCTCTGTCTGCCATGATGGCCACGCTTGTCAAGGAATGGGTACAGTGGTGTGGCTAAAGGTCGTTGGCTGGGGAAAGGAACACAGTGGGTTTTGGCGCCTTTCTAATGCCATGGACGGAATGGACGGGGTGTTTGCAAACCAAAGCCTGCCAAAATAAGTACTACTTGCATATATAAGATTCTACCTGTATATGAATATTATTTTTGAAAGTCATCTTTGTCATTGTAAAACATTTCTTACAATGCTGTAATCAGTTCTAACGTTTGATCCGCTATTCGATGATTATTTATTGAAAATATCTTACCTGTTTATGCGCTCTTGGTACAATGAAATTCTTCGCCCGTAACAACCTCAACAAGAACTTGTCATCCGTTCTATATGGAATGCATTCTCTTCGATCTGAAATAGTTACAATGAGTTACAAAAAATCTGATTGATTTGAAACACTCATGTCTATTCTCAACATTGTTGGTACCACCTACCACAGTATGGGTTCTCCCCTCCCCTCCATTAATCGATTAATTAAATCGATCGTTTAATGCATCCAGTTGAATGGATTCACGTCATAATAAGGAACTATTAGTAATCAAAAAAATTCTATAATTTTTTTTTTTTTTTGTGGGTGGGCTGCGGTCGGCGCGCCTCCGCACCACTCCGTCCGGGGCGACAGAGGGGCTTAAGCACGCAACTCCCGCAACCCACCCGAAAACCACCTCGCCTTCGTCATTGGGCCGACCACCGGAGCAGGTTTACTTGTCGTCAGTGGTCGGCCCGACGGAATAACCCCTACGCGGGGTACCCTCCCATCGATGGACGTCCCCCCCCTCGGGGAGGACGTCGGTCTTTCCTCACGCGGTCAGCCTCTCGGCGGGTGACGGGCTAATCCCCGGTCACATCACCCGCGGCCTCGGCTGGGGCGGCATGAGGCGCAGATAGTTGCGCCTACGCCGCCCCAGTCGCCGGCGGCGGATCTCCTCATCGAGGCTGCGCTCCAAAAAAAAAAAAAAATTCTATAATACGAGTATAGGCAGACCTTATGCCCATATTATGTACACAATAATACCAGTGTCGTATACGCGTCGTATATGTGTCATATACATGTGTATTTGCCGTGTGATGGCAGATTAAGAACACAATTCACCACCCCTATATGGGGCTTTTTTTAATTTTCTAATTGATTTTTCATCAAATTTAGTAATTGGCCTATGCAAAATTGAGAGCAAAACAAAAAAAGATTTCGTTTTTATGAAGATTACGCCACGATAATTGATAAAAATCTTGGTCCGTTCATTTTTTCAAAATTTTGGATGCCCAGGGCGGAAAAACTGCTCGATGGATCGATCAGAAAATTAACAAGGTTCTCAGGAGTATATTGAGTTGTAAAAACTCTTACAATGTCTAACTTCCCCGTTGATATTTATTAAGATACAGTCGATTAACCAAAATTGCCCCTGGTCATTGGATTTATTATATGAGTAATCTCTTTAGATTTAAATTTTATCCCCGGTTCCATGCTTGCTTCATCATCGAGCACCATACGGGACGGTCCCAACGGTGACTTCACATAGAAGTGGTCTTTAAAGAGCCTAACAATCTCTTTAGGTTCCGACACACCGCCGACGCTCGCGGGCAGCCCAGACTTGTACTGTAATCTGTTGGTGTTTTCCCAGAATCCACGAAAGTCTATTTTAGAATGGCATGACGCAAGCATATCCATTTTGATTTGTGTCTCATAATCCTGACACCACTTTACATGCGACTTAAATATCTTACGACTTTCGCACATTTCCTTATACATTTCTCCGTAGGAAGGTCTGCCGTACAAGTTGCATATACGAAATTTTTGTCTGGCCTGACCATGAGCCTCCGTGACGTGTTTATTCCAGCCCGGTATAGTCCTCTTTTTTAATCTTATGCCACTTCCAAAACCTACCCTGGCTGCCTCTGACAGTGCGTTCACAATATTCTCATATAACTTATCTATACTAATTCTATGACTCTTATCGCTACACATATTGCCACAACAACTACTAAACTCTTGTGGAAAACTAATATGTTGCAACTTCTTATTACATACAATTTTTGATACAATGCTATATCGTTATGATATCTTTCCCCCCAAATAACGCTATTTTTACTAATATTAATGTCATACAATTATAATCTTTACTGTGCCGGTTAGTCTTTAAAAAGATTTATAAAAACTTGGATTTTTTCATGTTTGAGAATAACAAAATAATATATAGATAATATTGTTTCAAGCTAGTTTCAAGGGACTGTGTATTATTTTGTTAATATTTAAAATTGAAATGTTAATATATAATTATATCTACTATGTTAGATAATTATATATTCCAATGTCAAGTCTTACTGATATCCGTAAAAACTAAATTTAAAATTGATATAATCTTTTAAATTTATTTAATAATTTAAATAATAATATTTAATAATTCCCAAGGAGGGTTGACAGGCAGGCGGCCAGTCATAAAAGTCATTGCCGAAACTTTTTGCAATATGTCAAAACAGATGACATATTGCGTCGACCCCAAGTAATTGGGATAAGAGAAAGATGATGATAATCTTTTAAATTTGATCAAAAATAAATTCCATTTGTTTAGTAGTATTTTTATATTTATATCCATTTTAAATTACCATAATGAATGTACATATATAATCGTGTACTTTATAGTTTTTTTTTTAATTGCTGTTAATGGCATATACACACACACACACATATATATATATATATTATTATACACTTTATTGTACATCAGTATTGAATATAAAAGGTACAGTACAATGGGCGGCTTTATCGGTATGAGTAATTTCTTCCAGGCAACCTTTGGATGGAATTAGTACAGGAAAGAAAGGTAGTTGATGGTGTAACCTATAGTGTAATTAAATCTAAATTATACATTAGCAAATAATTTAAACATATCTACCCGTTAATACAAATGTATAGAAACATATATATATATATATATACTACTATATAGACTTACTTACATATTTATAATAAAACTAGCAATCCGCCCTCGCTTCGCTTCGGTTTCAGTCGCTTAAACCAGCGTAGTTCCTGTTCCCGTGGGAATACCGGGATAAATATAGCCTATGTTACTCCCTGATATTATAGCTTTCCAATGGTGAAAGAATTTTTTATATCAGTTCGGTGGTTTAAGCGTGAAAGCGTAACAAACAAACAAACATCCTTACTTTCGCATTTATAATATTAGTAAGGATATACTAAATACATATTTCAATAATAGAGACAATCTATACCAATAAATAAAATTGGAGTGTCTGTTTGTAATGTCAAAATAATAGGCTTTTTTCATGCTCACATGGTTATTTGCACGACACCTATGCCTAAAATAGCGATTAAAAAATTTTTGTCTGTCTGTCTGTCTGTTTGTTCTGGGTAATCTTCAAAACGGCTGGACCGATTTCAAAAATTCTTTCACCAATGGAAAGCTATAATATTAGGACGTAAACTAGGCTATATTTTATCCCGGTATTCCCACGGGAACGGGTACTACGCGGATAAAAAGACTATAACCGAAGCGAAGCGAGGGCGGGTTGCTAGTCTATATATATAAAAGAAAGTCGTGTTAGTTTATACACTATTTGTAACTCAAGAATGGCTGTACCGATTTACCTGAAAATTGGCGGGGAGGTAGCTTAGAACCAGGAGACGGACATAGGATACTTTTATCCTGTTTGACCGGGTTCCCGTGGGACTTGACATAAAACGTCAAAGAGTACCTATACAAGTCACTATAAAATGTGGTATAACAAAAACGCATATGTCATGTAAACAAAACGCAAATGACAGATTATACTTTCGGCAATTTAGAAAGTACCTATATTTATAAAAAAATCATGGCAGTACGAAGTACGCCGGGTCGGCTAAGTAGTATAATACAGAATCTAAGTAATCAGTGACTAACAATATAAAATTTATGGTCCCAGATAGTGTGTCTTCACCATTTTTTAAACACTTCCAGGGATTCAGTTTGCCTTATATGTTTCGGCAGTTCATTCCACAAACGGATAGCAGTTACGGTGAATGATATATAACATGTAATATGTTGTTGTTTTTAGTTTTAGATTTAAAGATGACCTTAAACATTTGTCATGTGAATCATGTGAAGTATATATATATATACACATAATATTATACACTTAAAATAAATTATTAAAATACAGTAAAACCCGTTTAAGACGATTTCGCAGGGACCCGACCAAAAATGCGTCTTAGGCCTCATTTACGGAGACGCGGGGCGTCGCGCGTCGCGTGTGGCGTGGCGTCTCGCGGCGCGTCGGACGTTTTTATTGTTTACGTAACCGCGGCGCGTGAAGCGGCACGTATCATCGCACGCGTAAACACAGACTTATAGCAATATGCGATGTTGTTTATAGAGACGCGAGGCGGGAAGAGTGGCGATGCCCGCCGCTGCGCCCGCGTTGTATTCTCAAGCGTGGAGCGGAGCCCGCGGCGAGCATCGCTGCGGTGCACGCGTGGTTCTCAGTTAATCCGACCCAAACTTCTCACGTTCCGCTATTATAAACACTGGGCCACTCTTTATATTAAATAACTCACTTTTTAAAATACAATTTTCTTCTAAAAAGTCTATCATATCATACTTCGTTGCGACGGTAACTACGTCTGTGTTGCACGATTAGCAAATGAGACTGGCAGAAGGTTCCGCCACAGGCATCGCTTCATCGAGAATCGCTGCTGTGTGCGCCGCCGCGATAAACGCCGCGTGACACGTGACGATGCCATCCGCGGGCTCGGCCGTAGAACACGCTCCATTTCAAACAAACGCGTGTAAAATCGCTTCTCCATAAACGCACTCATCCAACGCCCTACATTTGAATTTAGTGCGGGCCGCGCAGCCTACCGCGACGCGCGACGCGCCGCGTCTCCGTAAATGAGGCCTTAGGCGGGGAAGCGTATTATGCGTATTATGAATATGTTTTCAATACGTAGGGTATTGAATTTAACATTTAAAAATATAAAAAAAATTGTTTATTATTATTACGTTACTTAAAGTAATCATAAGTTTTAGATTACTTTAAGTAACGTAATAACGTAAACTAAAATAAGTTTTAGTTTGACAAAAAGATTTTGAGGCATTAGCAATTCCAAGATTTTCAACGTAATTTAATTTTGCAACGAGGACACGGCGCGCCATACGCTCGAGGCCTGCGCGGCTTGGGCAGTGCTGCGCTGTGAACTCGTCGCAATTATCGGTGCCGACCTGACGCTGCCGGCTATCGCTAGGGCGATGGTCGACAGCGTTGGGAATTGGGACGCGGTCGCAGCCTTCTGCGAGACAGTGATCTCGCGGAAGGAGGTGGCGGATCGCCTTCGCGAGGAGCGCAGCTTCGATGAGACGACCTGAGGCGAGGTATCTATGGTTATGGTACTATGCGCGCGTGAGAAACGCAGTCTCGACGAAGCGATCCGCCGCCGGCGACTGGGGCGGCGTAGGCGCGAATACCTGCGCCTCATGCTGCCCTAGCTGCCCTCCCCGAGGGGAGGACGTCGATCGATGGGAGGGTACCCCACTAAGGGGTATTCCGTCGGGCCGACCACTGACGACAAGTAACCCTGCTCCGATGGTCGGTCCAACGACGAAGGCGACGTGGTGTTCGGGTGGGTTGCGAGTGTGTGTGCTTAGGTTCCTCTGTCGCCCAGGACGGAGTGGTGCGAGGAGTGCGCCAACCGTAACCCACGCCCAAAAAAAAGGGATATACTACGCACATACTATCTACGCAAGAGAAAGAAAACTCGAAATAAAGCTCTATACTAACACGTCTGACACTAGCAAGCCGGGGTGACTTTTTTGCGTAATTTTCTTCTATTATTATTCTATTATCCTAGTCGTCTTTTACAATAGTCACGAAGAAAGAAAGGAAGGAATATATAGAACTAGCTGACCCAACAGACGTTGTTCTGTTCAAATAAAGCGCCACCTACCGGGTCCAATTGTGAATCTAAACCCCCTCGACCGTGATTTTCGAATCCGCCTGAACACCTGGACCGACGTCCAGGTGTTTAGGAGGAGTTCAGTGACAGAAACAGGTACGCAAGATATATACACTCATTTGCAAAAAAAACGGGCACCTAAGCAATGAACCATTTCAAATGTTAATATTTCTTTGTTTGATAATTATAGGTAGTTTTATCCACACAATTTGCTAAATTAATAAGAAAATAATCGTTTTCATCAGTATTTCATAAAATTTAGATACAATTTATGGGAAATAATGCTAAACCTCGCTAGTAGTGTATATTCGCTAGTAGTGCATATGCTCATGAAGTAAAAATAAAAAAGTTTTTTTGTTTGTTTTTCTTTAATAAAGTAAAAGCAGATAAATGTTTAGTATCGAGTGTGACCCCCTCTAGCTAAAATCACAGCTTGAATTCGTCTGGGCATGCTAGCGAGTATATCCCGGATACTTGCTTGCGGAATACGTTCCCACTCCGCAGTAATCACATTCTTCAGCTCTCTGATGGTCTGCGGAGCCGGGTGTACTGATCTCACACGCCGTTTCAGAACGTCCCAGACATGCTCTATGGGATTGAGGTCGGGACTTCGAGCTGGCCAATCCAAACGACGAATGCCGACCTCTTGCACATACGCATTAACATCGCGGGATCGGTGGGCGCGAGCATTGTCGTCCATAAAAATCGAGCCTTCACCTAGAGCGGCCAATGCGGGTTGTGCATGAGAAATTAGAACTTCCGTTATGTATCGATGCCCAGTCAGTGAGCCGTTTTCAATGAAGACTAACTCTGTACGATCCATTGAATTTATTCCTGCCCAAAACATAACAGAGCCCCCACCATAAGGTGTGATTTCTTCGAAACATGCCTCTGCAAAGCGTTCTCCTTGTCTTCTTAGCACTCGCCGACGTCGATCTTCACCGAACAGAGATATCCTGGCTTCATCAGAGAACAAAACCCTATTCCAAGCGTCTCGAGTCCATGATTCACAATTTCTAGCGAACCTAAGCCTGTGAACTCTGTGCTCACGGAGTAATTTGGGGCCGCGGGCCGGGCGGTGACTGCGTATATTGGCAGCGAGAAGCCTCCTCCTGACCGTCCATAGACTAATATGCACATTTCTTACTTCTTGGAGGTTGTTCTTAAGATCCACATACGAAGATTTGCGATTTCTCAATGCGCGACTCACAAGAAAACGATCATCCCGTGGTTGGGTACATGGTTTTCTTCCAGAACCAGGCCTTCTCTCGACGGAACCAGTCTCCTGATATCGCTGCCAGGTCCTTTGGACTGTCGAGCGACTAACATTTAGCCTCCTAGCCACGAAACATTGGCTGCAACCCTCTTCAAGCAGCGCGATAATTTTGGTAGCTTTTACCACTTTATCTACCATTTTTGATACAGCCAAACAGCATTAAATAAAGCTTTGACAGTCAAGGATATGAAATTAATCGATAAAAATTGAATAAAAGTTATGAAAGTCGATGTTAACTTCTGGAACTTCGCGCCAAAAATGTAGGATAAAAAGGGGTTTTCTGTAAAAATGAACATCAAATGAAAAATTGAATTTAGAACGTACTTTTTTAAATACCACAGCATTTTTAAAACCGGCCAGTAACGTGTACAAACGATTGAAAACTTTTTGGTATTGTATCTTTTTAAATATGAATGAAAATCAAAACCGCCCGTTTTTTTTGCAAATGAGTTTATATATATATATACACACATATATATATATATAAGATATGAGATAAGAACACAAGACATACTTTATATTTCTTATTTAAATAATAGTTATCTCACCAAAAATCATCTTTCGCAGCTCTGTTATAGCTGCGGCCCTAGTATCTTGATATTCATTGCACATTTCTTCTGCCAACTCTTTTAGTTCGGGATCTTCCTTTGTATTATGCTCGGCTTCAAAGCCGATCTCCATGAAACATTCATACATTATGATATACTAATACCCAACCTGCAAAAAATAAAAACTGTACATAGTTTATTCAAAGTCCTGTACGTACATAAGAGAAATGATCACTGTAAACGTACAGTTGAAGACATAATGTTTCCAGATGAAATGGATGGACTCTGCTACAGCGTCGTATTGTACGTTAGTAAAACGGTGACAGTAGTACCAAGTCAGACAGTTCCTCAAAATACTCCCTACGATAGAGCCGGTAGAATACACAGAGCGACTAATAGTCTCCCCGTCATTCCAGCGCCCCCAATCTGTTCATGAGATTGGGATCATCGACGCTTCGAACAACACATCTTTGCAGGGAATCAAGTAGGTCAAATATCATTTTAACGGCGCTGCTTTGGGCAGACACGCCGTGAATTAGTAAAGCTTTGAAACCTTCAAATACCGTACGCTAACTTTCGAGGTATTCCAATATTATAGAGTTTTCACATTATACCAAGCTTTAATGTGAGTTCAACCTTTTTAGCGTTCCCTACCCAAAGGCTAAAATGGAACTCTATAACTATGATTTCACTGTCCGTCGAATCGTCCGTCTGTCTGTCACCAGGCTGTATCTCATGAACCATGACAGTTAAACAGTTGACATTTTCACGGATGATGTATTTCTGTTGCCGCTATAATGGCTACTACTAAAAACGATAGGAAATGTAATACAAGAAATGTAGTTTTTTTGCTCCTTTTGCTCGATATTGATAACGGCAACAGGCAGGCCCTTGAAATATTCACAGAATATTTAGTTTAATATTCATTTTAGGAATAAATAATTAAAATAATAAAAAATACATATATATAAAAATATTTAAGAGTGGTTCCCATTCAACGAACACGTTTTTACGACAGTTGTATAGATCATCCCAGAACCCTGTTGCCGGTTTGGTCCAAGATCCCAGATCCAAGCTAACTTGGCCCTACACGGAAGAAATCCAGGACGTCAGCTTGTACGAGATCAGAATGGCCCTGAAACAATTAAAGCACGCTTCCCGTGCACCCGTGTAATTGTGCCACCGGGAAATGACGGATTTACCACAAAACTCCTGAGGGCAGGCGGCAAGCCAATTCTAAAAGCCCTACAGAAGTTGTTTAATTCTGCCATTCTCGGGGTCGACATTCCAGAGTCGTGGACCAGAAGTGTGGTGGTGCTGTTTTTCAAGAAAGGCGATAAAACGTTCTTGAGGATCATTATAATATTTTATTATTTTCTGTATTTTTATTTCATTTTTTAACACGTTAAGGGGAATGTTCAAAAATAACATTTTTTAATAATTATTAAATTATAATTTAAAGTAAAGAATGTTGTATTATTGTGTTAAAATTGTTGAACGTTCACGTTTAATTTATAATTTTTTGACGCACTATAAACTTAGAAACATCATTATTGATAAAATTTTAATAATTTACTTACCTACAATGCCTGATTTTACTCTGTCGCTTTACACCCTTGTGTATACGCTCTCTTTTGCTCTATTGTTGTGAAATTTAAATGTATAGTTATCTCTCTTTTACTCACTACGTAATAAATTTTGTCTCTCTCGCGTAACGAAATAGACTTAAATTTCACTCGTCATTCTCGTCTATATTTCGATTATCGAATCGCCGCCTAAGAAGTTTCACTTCAAAAAGATAGAACTACTACTGCGATCTGTTACATATTTTTTTATCTGCCTATTAATATTGTATTAATTCATTATATCTTAGTGTTTTCTGCCACACTGTACTCGTTATACCATTGCCACACAAATAAAGTTGATATCTGATAATTTTCTCTTATCAATAATCTAAAATTCATACAAAACACGGAAATATAAAATATATAGATAATAATAAATATCCTAAAACATAATTATAAACATAGATTTCAAGTTTAAATGTCATAGTTAATTATTAGCTACATAATTTCTGCTCCTTAATCTCGTATTAATTAAAGTTTTATTATATTTCTGTGAATCTTTCTTTAATTAAATCTTTAATTAAATATTTCTTCAAGTTTCATATCCTTAAGTAATCGAAAAAAAAACTAGAATTTATAAATAAATAGCTACAAATCTTCATCCTGTTTGATTATTTGCCGCGTGGTAATGGATATTCCATTAATAGGATAAAATAGAATTCAATACTGCCTTGCATGTGATGATGACGAAGAGATGATGGAGTATAAATACAATTCATCGTCTAATCTTGACTATAAAAGTCGCGCGCGCCAGTTGTAGGCGATGAATCGCGCGCGGCCATTACGACAATAGCTAGTCAAAGTATGAAAATGTATTGCCCCGTTGCCGAGGTACACGACAGCCGCGCGCGGCCAACTACAGAAACGGCGCCATACATTTGCCTTTAACTATTGTCGCATCGGCTGCGCGCGAGAGTCGTAAGCGATCGACGGCGCGTGAACCTTAATATCATGTTTTGAAATCGTATTATAAAATTTAAATGAACGAATTAATTTTTGATAATGTGATCACGGATTTTTTTTTTTTTATGGGTGGGCTATGGTAAGCGCACGCGCGGTCCAAACCGTCCGGGGCGATGAAAGGACGGCGCGCGGGCCCATAACCCACCCGTACCCACGTCACCTCGTTGTTGGGCCGACCACCGGAGCAGATGTGACTTATCGTCAGTTGTCGGCCCGACGGAATACCCTTTTGGGTATCCTCACCTCTCGACGTACTGGGACGTCGGTCGCCGTCGCGCGGTCAGCCTCTCCGCGGGTGACGGACAATTCCCCGGTCCGATCACCCGCGGCCTCGGCTAGGGCGGCATTAGGCGCAGATACTCGCGCCTGCGCCGCCCGAGTCGCCGGCGGCGGAACGTTTCGCCGAATAGGAGCTCTACTCGCACACGATCCGCCGCCTCCTTCCGTGAGATTACGGCCTCACAGAAGGCGGCGACCGCGTCCCAGTTCCTGACGCTGACGAGCATCTCCCTGGCGATGGTCGGCAGCGCCAGGTCGGCACCGATAATTGCGACGAGTTCACGGCGATCCCCCTCCCATGCAGCACACTCCTCGAGCGTGTGCTGCGCCGTATCCTCGTCGCAACTGCAGTGGTGGCAGGACGGTGTGCTCTCCCTCCTGACAATCTTATGCAGGTACTTCCCGAAGCAACCGTGCCCCGTCTGCACCTGCACCAGTCGGAAGGAAAGCACCCCGTGCGTCCGCTCCAACCACTCCATCAGCACCGGCCGGAGGGCCTCAACGGTCCTGACACCGTACCGAGGACTCTCCAGCCGGACTAACCAACGGGCAATTACTTCTCGGCGTGCGTCGACCCGCCAGGCGGTGATGTGATCACGGATACAAAGTCTTTTAGTCGAATATATTGTTGGCTTAAAAAACTGCACATAACATATACAATTTTCTGTATGCTGATCCTCTGGGTTGGCTGTTAATAAAAATACACATACGCCGTTATGCCGTATTCACTACATTTTAGTACTTTCTCTGCATTACATTAATTAATATATCAGTGAAATCACTACATAGTATAAAACAAAGTCGCTTTCTCTGTCCCTATGTATGCTTAAATCTTTAAAACTACGCAACAGATTTTGATGCAGTTTTTTTAATAGATAGAGTGATTAAAGAGGAAGGTTTATATGTATAATAACATCCATTAAATAGTAGAGAAATACTGTTATTTTTTAGGTTTCTAATGTGATGTCGTAAATAATTACATTTTTTCCGCTTACATTGCAAACGCAGTTTGTTTGCTTGAACGCGCTAATCTCAAGAATTACTGACCCAATTAGAAAAATTCTTTAAGTTTTAGATAGCCCACTTATTGAGGAAGGTTTATAGACCATATATCATCACTCTGAGCGGAGATAGGAGCGGAGCACCAATGAAGAATGTTTGAAAATCCGGTTCTATTTTTTTTTTGAGAGCTTCCGCGGGGTGCGCTCATTTATGAAAGAATTGTCATCATCATCGTCATCATCATTTCAGCCTATCGCTGTCCACTGCTGGACGTAGGCCTCCGTCATGTTACATGCAAAGTGCAGTCTTGGGCCGCCTGCATCCAACGACGCCCAGCAACTTAGATGTACGGCTGGTTCCAATACCTATTTATTTTAATACCTATTTATTTATTTTCAGTACCTACATGTAAAACTAATTATGTATTCAATTAACCAATTCTTGGTAAGAACTTGTAGAATTGACAATGCCAACTATATTGAAACTGACATATTCCATAAGGAACTGCCTCAATATGTTTCGTTAATAAAAGCGATAAGAACTGATGTTTAATTCATATTTATAATCTACTATGCGTAATATTTGTCTACTGTTTTTATTTCTAACTCCTGCCTCTATCCTTACTAATATTACAAATGCAAAAATAAGTTTGTATGTTTGTTTGTTACGCTTTCATGCTGAAACCACTGAACCGTTTTCAAAAATTCTTTCATCAATGGAAAGCTATAATATCAGGGAGTAACATAGGCTATATTTTATCCCGATGTTCTCACGGGAACGGGAACTTCGCGAGTAAGGCGACTGAAACCGAAGCGAAGGGAGGGCGGGTTGTCAGTAATCTATAATTTAGTTTCTAGAGTTTTGCCACAGTTATAGTTTGTAATTTGTCTTCATATTATCTACATTGTCTACATACATAAGTGGAAACTGTTTAGCAGTGGCGGACTAACAGGGGGGCGGAAGGGGCGGACCGCCCCCAAATGCCTCCGCATTCCCCTGATCAAGTCATAAACAAGACTTTAAAAATGTGCTTAGTACCTTCATAACTTCATCAAGATCAAAACACTACAGCCATGTAGACTTTTTACGCGGTACTAATATTTTTTTTCACTTTTCTGAACGCGTCCAATACGCTGGGGGAATACCCGTCTTTGTAGCGGGTACTTCCACAGGAATTCCTGAATGAATGAAGTGCAAATAATTCACTCCTGTACGCCTATATTTTTTTACATTCACTACATCATTTTACTTCAATACTTTTTGACCATTTGTACCTCGGTTGCATCATGCGAGAAGAGTTTTTCGAAACTTAAACCATTAACGACCGAGAATCATATTTTTTTTATCATTTTTAAGACAGATTCTCATCATCGAAAAACGAGAATTTTGAAATGAAAAATATGATCCCGCCCGTACTTTTCAGATGCAAAATTCAAGATGGCGGATCCAATATGGCCAATATTGGATCCGCCATCTTGAATTTTCAAATTTTGAGGGCAGAATCGTAATTAGCGACTTATAAAACCCTGGGATAGCAATTTTCGTGAAAGTCTGCTGCGTCTTTTCAATTGTTTTTGCAAAATGTGAAATTTTGCTCGCCGCTCAAGGGGTGAAAAACCATATCGGGGGTGAAAATATTGATATTTACAAATTCAAAAAATTCATTGTTCAACTACAACTATTAGTGCACTCAATATTTAAAAAAAAGAGGGGTCAGCCGGCGTTTTCTATGAGAAAAAAAATCATGAACAAAAATTTCTTCGATTTTTTGTGGTTGTTTTGTTTAAAAGCGACCATATTTTTTTTGTAGTGGAAAACTCGCAATTTTAACTCCAGATTCTGAAAGAGCACACTGTAAAGTACGGGAAACCATATTTTCATTCAAAATTCTCGTTTTTTAATGATGACAAATTGCCTTAAAAACCGGCTAAGTGCGAGTCGGCGTCGCGCACGAAGGGTCCCGTAACCATTATCTATAAAAAAATAGGCAAAAAATGATTTTTGTGTGGGAGCCCCCCTTAATAATCATTTTATTTTATTTTTAGTATTTGTTGTTATAGCGGCAACAGAAATACATAATTTGTGAAAATTTCAACTGTCTAGCTATCGCGGTTCTTAAGATACAGCCTGGTGACTAGTGTTGCCCAAATGCAAGACCAAGACGAGACTTGGACCAGACTTGGTCTTGGTCCTGCAACAGCACACCGGTTCTCGTCTTGGTCTTGGTATTGCGCACTCGAGTCTTGGTCTTGGTCTTGGTATTGCAGCAAGAGTCTCGCAAAGTCTTGCAAGTCTTGCAGTTAGAATAACGTAACAGTCATTTATCATCCCAATGAAAAATCCCACTATACAATAATAGTTTTAATAGGATAATAATAGTTTTTAATAGGTAATATACCTATGAAGTGGGTCATCAAATGTATGATATTCGTCGTCATCATCACAGCTCATAAAAGTACCACGGCTGGGCTTAAGCTTCCTTCCAGTAAGTGGAAAATTGATCTACTATACCACGCTGGTCAGACATGTTTATATAGGGTTTTATTTCTAGTTTCACTTCTTCTTCTTCTTGCACATACGTTATATACACAGAGTGTATCAGGTTATGGGGCAACTGTTCGAGTATGTTGTAGTTCAACGATCATAGATCATAATTAGAATGTATATTACACAAAAACAATATAACATAAAAGTTATAGTGATTACAAAAATGTGTGACTAAGAGTTTATGCCTCAAATTTTACGCATTATCTAGGCATGTACAGATTGTACAGACAGGATATATGTAGGCATGTAAAGCTTCGACAGTATAAATATATCAGTATCAATATATCAGCTTCGACAGTATAATAGGTATTAGATTTGTGCGAACCGTCCAATGGTTACGTAGGTACAAAGGCGACTTGTCAACGGTCGTCGGGCGATTAGCTGATTTATGTTAAAGCAAAGTTTGTCTTGCTTATGCGAACGTAATCGTAATTCAATGTCTAATGAACATTTAACAAAATACGAATATGTTGCAGATTAAGTATCATTGACTAACATTTCAATCAGATTTAGACGAAAAAGCGATGAAAAAATTTTACATGTCTCTCAATTCATTAACAAATCAATATTTTTATTTCAATTCTTTGCAAGGGTTCCTAACACCATTGCCTCGGTCCGATTTCATACGACATCCACGGGTAAGAGAGTGGTGAATTGTATTCGTACTCTGTCCCTACTAGTGATGTAACGAATGTTCGCATTCGCATCGCAAATATTCGCATATGTTTTTAACATTCGCATTCGCAAGGAACAATGCGAATGTTTGGCGAATATATTTGACAAACTAAAAGGAAATTATATATGTAATTGTAGAATGGAATGATAATATTTATAACTGATAATATTTATTATTTTTATTTACTCATAATATTTGAATAAAAGAATATTATGGAACACTCAGGTCGGTAACTAAATTAGAAACACTGTCTCTCTTATTCTTGTCAGTCTAATAAATGGGGAGCCGGTTTTTTGTTCGGTTATACTGCAAAAATCACTGAAACGATCAGAATAATATTTATACCATAAGATGCAGCATATTTCGGAGAAAGATTTAGTATATGATATGTTGGTGAATACTTATCCGGAATTTATATTTGTTTTTGTGTTAAAAATAGTGAATTTTGCCAGTAAAAAAGAACCTGATTCTATATGAAGAAATTACATTGTTTTTGTTAAGTAATTATTAAACTTTGTGACATACCATGCATTTAATACTCTCAGCGTCACAAATTGTGAAATAAATCCTCACTTCAGTAACATGCGCTTTACTCATGTTTGTAACTGTGACAAATACAATAATAATAAACTAATCTCAAATTACAACGAATATTTGCGAACGAATCTGATTAGTTTCATTCGTTCAACTTGTAACGGTTAACTTTGGCTATATTTGGCTTAAACATGGCTGGTACGAAATGTTAAATCTGTATGATATTTTGCACGCGCTTTATTTGAAAGTCAACATTCGTATTCGCATTCGCGAATTTTGGAGATGAATATTCGCACTCACATTCGCATTCGCGAATGTCTCAATCCTAACATTCGTTACATCACTAGTCCCTACACAGAAAATACCGATCTACGCATATTAATTCTTTTTGCGGGTGTGGGTGTTATTTATGTAAGTTAATTGTAGGTATATTTCTATGTCCAACAATGAACGTCGTTGGGCTAATGAATAAACGGATATATAAATATGTATAATGGGCAAGAGCACTCTCGTGTGAAACTTATCAAGACTAACTCACAGGGTGACGATTACGGTATTTTTTTCCTTAAGCATTTCCGAAGAGTAATTCTGAAAAGCCAACACCAACATTGGGAATCGATTGGCCAATAGATGGATATCTCAAGATTGATTTGACTTGCCATGTAGTGGCGGAGTAAGAATACAATTCATCATTCATCACCCCTATTTTAAGTAGTAGTCTCAAAGTAAATGATAATATTATGTACGCATTATTTTACAATTAAAACAGACAGTTACATTATAAAATACATAAATTGAGTTAATTAAACATTAAAAAACTACTTTTCGTCTCAGAGTAAATGATAATATTATGTATGCATTATTGTCAATGAACTAGACATATTTATTTATAAAACAGTCGTAATTGATCGATTGATCTAGTGACTGTCCCTATTTTGGCAAAAAATGATAAATGTTCTAGCAGGAACACTCCAGTGATGACGATAATAGTGATCTAAACCTAGATTGTACTCCTTTTGAATAATTAAAACAGTCAAAAAACAGTTTTTGTTTGAAATAAAATCAAAAAGATTTTCATTGATTGTATTTTAATTATAATAGAAGATCATAATTATAAAAATAAAGAGTTTTATCGATAAAAAAACTACGGACTTTATCGTAATCGTGACAGCACTAGGGACAACTGTCACAGAGATCATCCTATATTTTATGGACTATAATTTGCGAGACTTTAAAAGTTATGTTTTTAACGACATTGAACGTTACTTCCTACCTTTCATTATACTTTGCTTTAGTGTGTTTTTAGTTTGTTTTTTTAATTATGCCGCATTCTACATGCGATGTAGAATGCGGCAGTTAGTGGGAGAATAAACGAATTTATTGTAATTTATCGTAATAAAAGAATCCTTGGCCTTGAGCAATACAAGGAATATATATAGTAAATGTTACTAATAAGGAAGAAAAGTTGAAAAGTTATTTCCTATACATATTGTGTACAACTAATTTATATTAACTTGTGTACACAAGTTACTATTAATTTATGTTAACACTAGCTTTTGCCCACGATTTCGGCCGCGTAGAAATCATGTGTTGAAGAGGCTATTACAGATAACTGTGTAGTGTGTTCAGGGTTCTACAGGCCCACAGGCCCATCGTGTTGGTCTGGATCCTGATTGCACACATCAGCCAGCCCCTAGGAAAGGTTGTCTCGATCACACCAATGCTTTTTGTGCTTGTGGCCCATTTTCATCAAGGGCTCACTGGGGGCGAGGTGCTGTTAACGGTGTATTTAGATAGCCGAGGCCGCGGGTGACTGGACCGGGGAATTAGTCCGTCACCCGACCGACCGACGTACTCCCCGAGAGGGGGACGTTGTTCAATAGGAGGGTACCCCTCAAAGAGGTATTCCGTCGGGCCGACCACTGATGTCAAGTCACCCTGCTCCGGTGGTCGGCCTAATGACGAAGGCGACATGTCGCGGGTGGGTTACGGGTGTGCGTGCTTACGCCTCTCTGTCAACCCGGATAGAGTGCGCCGTAACCCGCAACAAAAAAAAAAGCGGTGTATTTAGATGTCGTCAACTCAATTAATAGTTTACCAAACCAGTATATTAGCGAGGCACTGTTATCAAGGGGTGCTTCTATACCTAAGCGGTTGATTGCAGATCATTTGAAACGGCACAGTGGTCTCTATGTGAAGCGCGCAGAGGACTTTGTGCTAACGCCTATGTTATACTGCGCCTATGTTGGCGCGGTGTTGTCATGTTAACGGCTGTACGTGAGACTGGTTAGATCAATGGCCCTGTACGGTGCACTTTTGTGAGCGAGTTCTGAGCACTTGTCTTGGAATTTTCTTCCGGCATTCACAAAAACCATGGTGCTTAGGGCTACTCGCAGATACCCCTCCGTGTCGACCGAGGTAGCGTGTGCTTTGGCTGCAATCCTCCCGTGAGACTTAAATGTGCACGGAGCCCTCCCACAATCGTGGTCCCAGCTAGGATACAGCAGGTACACTTTTGAGATCAGTGTGGCCTGGGTAGAGCAGCACCGTGAATTCATCGCAAGCATCACTGCCGGAGCTGATGATGGTCTAAGTGGTGGTCGGTGACGGGTGGTGGTTAGTCCAAGTGCTTGCGCTTTACTATCTTTACGTGATAGAATCACACTATCGACAGTCATCCATATAATGTCGCGAGCCGGTCCGTCCAGAGCAAGAGAGCTGGAAGCCAAACTTTCTGAGGGTATTTGCATTTGGGGGGTTTTGTGATGCCTTTGGTATTACCAAACCTCATTACACGCATTTACCCTTCCTTCACTCTCTTCGCGATAGGCAGCGACCTAGCAAAAGTCGATGAGCAGTATCACTTACCTTTAGGTGTGCTGTTTGCTCGTTTGCTAACAAAAGCAATAAAAAACCACCCTAGTCAAAGACACGGATGGTTGCACCGGTGATTAGTCCGCCACCCGTAGAGTGACTCACCGCGCAAGGGCGACACTACGACAATATAATTTGCTACCTGGGGTCAAAAAGGGTGTTCGAGTGACCCTGCACAACCTTCTTTTTTTATTCATTCTACATACTGTGAATGTCACCCTACACACTCCACTAAGGACCCTCACAAACTAATATAAGTGAGGGAATAAATTACGCCCAGTTTCAGAGCAACAAATTGTCGATCACATAAAAAATTTACCTGCATTGGAATTGAACCCGTGACACTGGCACGGTAGGTTTATATATTAACCACAATGCTATCAGTGCAGTTAATTAATTATTGTCGTTGTATGAATTTATTACTTGTGTATTAGAGTGAAAAATATCAAAGCGTAATTCATGTCCTATTTTACACCCTTATTAGGTCTTTACCTATGAAATTGCCGTTATGTATGATACAAATTAAACGGTTTTTTTCATGTATTTTTTATTTGTATTAATCGAAGTAATCACCCATGCAATCAATGCATCTTTGCCAACGCAGCGGCAGTTTATTGATGCCCTTCTTAAAGAAATCAGCTGGACGGGAGGCAACAAATTCTTCAAAGGCATTTTGTACTGCCTCTCGGGTATTGAATTTCTTTCCCGCCAAAAAGTTATCCAAATTCTGGAAAAAGAAGTAGTCTGTAGGCGCAAGGTCGGGTGAGTATGGTGGATGACGGAGAGCTTCCAACCCCAGTTCTTGCAACTTGGAGACCGTCTGCTGTGCAGTATGAGGTCGCGCATTGTCGTGCAGGAGCAGCGGAGACGAGCGATTGACCAATGCTGGTTGGAGATGCGCCAGCTTCTCCATCATTGTGTTCAGTTCTTCACAGTACACATCTGCAGTAATGCTCACCCCGTTTAGTAAGAAGCTGTGAATGAATCACACCGGCGCTAGACCACCAAACAGTGACCATCACTTTTCTAGGGGTAAGTTTTCGTTTAGGGCATTGTTTAGGTGCTGAACCAGGATCCAACCAATTTGCTGAGCACTTGCGGTTATCAAACAGAATCCATTTTTCATCGCGAGTAACAATGCGTTTCAAAATTCCTTCATTTGTGTGTCTGTTGAGCAATGCAAGGCATGTCTCGACGCGTACTTCGCGCTGGCGATCATTGAGTTCGTGGAGCACCCATTTGTCAAGTTTTCTTACCTTGCCAATTTGACGCAAATAGACCAATATTGTTTTGACGCTAACGTCGAAAGCTGCTGCTAATTCAGTCGTAGATTGTGTATCATCGGCTTCTACAATCGCCTTTAATTCATCATTGTCGACCAAAATCTTCGGACGACCACGAGGTTAATTTTTCTGGTCGAAATTTCCAAAACGGAAGCGAGCAAACCAATAATAGGCGGTGCGTTGGTTTGTAGTGTTAGCTCCGTAAACGTCGTTGATGTTGCGTGCCGCTTGTGCCGCGTTGCTGCCACGACGATACTCATATTCCATAATTATTCGAATTTTTAACATATCCATGATGACGAAAAAGATTGAAATGCGATGAAAACGTAACACTAATCAATAAACAAATGACTACTTTTGGAAAATGAATTCCATGTTTTAAAATAAAATTAATTTAAAATTAGAATTCTTAGCCAAACAAAAATTATTTTGGTTTGAAATGGCCAGTACTGCAGAACGGCAATTACATAGGTAAATACCTATTATTACCAAAAATGTAGTAAAATCAAAACTGCCCGTTTTTTTTTTTGCAAAGGAGTGCAATTACCACGCCAGTTTGATGTTATAGGATTGCCCAGATTATCACATTTATCCAAAGCTATCTTTTACAACTGCCGTGAGGAAACAAAGAGTAGTGAGTGGACATATCGTATTTTTAGCTAGTCATCACACGAGAATTATTTGCACACCTAAATCAATGCTATCTATTATATTTGTTTGTCATAGTCTTCTGTACGTTTTATAATATCTATAACGGCTAAACACTCACGTACGGCGACCCGAGTTCTGTACGTCTTTATGTGACTAAATTCCTCCTAAACGGCTGGACTTACTTTAATTACATATGTTATACGTATTCACGTAGATTTAAGAATTGATAATTCAATCTAAAGAGGATTTATTTTAATTTCTTTATTTTAAAACGTTTCAACAGTTCAAACTCGGTCAGATCCGTAAGTATTCAATTAAAAAAACTATCATGAAATTTAAAGCTTTTTCACCATCCAGAGCCTGTCTTAGAAGGCGACTGTGCATAGAGGAGTACTTGCACCAACTCTTATGTATGAAAATGACAGCTAGATATAGCAGAAGAAGCACGAAGTAGAATAAATGCTGTTAAAATGATACCGCTGAAGAGCATGATTTGTGTGAAATTGAATGATAGAATTAAACACAGATTGATTAGAGAACGTTGTGGTATGAAAGTAGATCTAGTGACAAGGATTGAGAAAGATATGTTATATTGATACGGACATGTAGAGATAATTAATGAAAGAGATTTACAAGTAGAATTTAAAGTGCGAATGTGAAGTGTCGGAAAGGGAAGAACAAGACGGACGTCCCACGTTGAAATCAGGGATGTTCTTAAGAAAGACCAAGTTAGAAGTATAAATAAAGCGAAAAACATGCACGAAGAGTTCAATTAATGTGGAAGTGAAAATGGTAGGTGGTGGAAAATGTTAGGTCGTAGTAAGGGGAGGGAAGTGGTTTCTGCTTACCCCTATGGGACAGAGACGGGAGTGTATATATGTATGAAATTTAAAGCATTAGGTACTAGCAATTAAATATTTAATTCCAATTTTAATGACCATAATTTAATTTTAATTGAGCTTATTATTTAAAATTTAGTATCATTGTTTATGTGTCCATACCGTGAGAGGAAAATAGAAGAAAGAAAGAAAATTCATTTATTTCGATCTCATACTAATAAAACGGTACAGAATCTATATAAAATTCTAAAGATTATACTAACTTATAACTTAAAAACTTGTACTTAAAAATTATACTAAAATAAGTTACAAAACTAAAGCGAAGATATAATATATTAATTAACAAATAGTACATAAAGAGATCGAAGAAGGTCCTATATCAACATAAGCTGCACCGAGACGGCGTAGCGCTGGTTTTCATTTAGAACCATAGTGGTGAAATCAAGGGTAGTCACATCAAAATATATAAACTCAAGCTGACCGTATTATAATAAATAAATACCGATTGATACTATGCCATCAGTTTTATAAAATACTAGCTTTTGCCCGCGGCTTCGCCCGCGTAAAAGTTGGTTTTCATAATTCTTAATTTAAGAAATACTCTGTGTCAATTTTCGTCCAAATCCGGTCAACAGTTTACGCGTGATTGAGTAACAAACGTCCAAATATCTTTACAAATTTTTATATTTGAATATTACTTCCACCCTTGTAGTTTAAATTCAAGTGGAAAGACGATGAGAAATATGGCCATCCTTAGTCGCTGATAATACATTATCCATGACAGGTTTCCATTGGGGAAAAAAATAATATCGATCAAACTCCCGCAGTTTCACCCACGTAGACCCCATTTCCATGCAAACGCCGAGATAAAAATTGCCTATGTTACTCGCTGATATTATAAGTTTATATGGGTGAAAATAAAAATAATAATTATCAAATCCCATACAAATATCCGACATAAAAATTGCTTATCTTACTCGCTGATAACGTAGCTTCCTATTGGTGAAAGAATTTAAAAATTAGTCAACATCCACCGGTTTTACTCGCGGAGTTCTCGTTCCCGGGCAAACACCAGGATGAAAATAGCCTTTATTTGTTATTCACTGATAATGTAGATTTTCATTCGGAAATTAATTTTCATATCCATTTAGTTCCCGCAATTTCACTGGCATTGTGCCCGGTCCCGTAGGAATATCGGGATAAAAAAATAGCCTAAATATGTTACTCGCTCAAAAATAGCTTTGCGTTAGTGAAATAATTTTAAAATCGACTAAATTCTCACAGTTGTTCCAGCCACACCAGGATAAAATATAGCCTTGGATAAAATATAGCCTAAGTTATTCCTTATGTAAGGCTTGGTAGACCTGTTAGTATAGTATTATCAGTATGGGTCCAGCCGTTTTGAAGGTTACCCCGTAACGAATATAAGTCAAAAAAAAATTGTCCGTCCGTCTGTCTGTCATCAAGCCATATCTCAAGGACCGCGATAGCTAGACAGTTGAATTTTTTACAAATTATGCATTTCTGTTGCCGTTATAACAATAAATATAAAAAACAAAATAAAATAAATATTTAAGGTGGCTCCTATACAACAAACGCAATTTACCCCCTTTTTATAGATAATGGTACGGAACCCTTCGTGCGCGACCCCGACTCGCACTTGGCCGGTTTTTTAGACATAGGTATCGTGCAAATAATTGTGTTACCATAAATAAATCCTATTATTTTGACAGATAAATAGACGCTTCAAATTTGTTTATTTCTAGACATAGAAAATTGGATTAATATCTTGATTTTAACTTACTGTCTGGTAGCGGCTAGGAATATTATAACGCTTTCATTGTTTGTGAGTGTCGCAAAATACTACTAAGACAAAGATTTACATCGACCTGGACCAATTGGTGATGCCATCTAGCCAGCAATGTCGTTTGTGGCAGGCAGCTGGTCATAAAATGTTGCTAGAAGAACCTTTGCAATATCTATGATGGCAGCGCAGTGCCTACATATTGCGTCGATCCAAAGCTATCTTGATAAGCGAGCATTAAGAAAAAATAATGGGGTAACCCAAGAAAGCCGACCGTATACTAAAATGATCGTTCCTAGGCTCAGTGATATCGGTTATATGCTTTTCACCTCCTTGGGGGTAAAATTGCAAAAAACCCTGTTTTAGTGAGCACTTTCTCCAAGAGAGACAACTTTGTACAAAATTTCATATTTCTAGGCCTAATGATTTCGACTATACATTTTTCACCCTCTTAGAGAATGAATTTCAAAAACTAATTTCTTAGAGCTCATTTACAACAAAAGAAAGAGAATCGAACAATATACAGAAATACACAGTTTCACGTTCCTAGCCCCAATAGTTTCAGCTATACGCTTTTCATTCCCTTAAGGGGGTGATTTGCCAAAAATACTTTGCTAGTGCTCGTGTACCCCAAAAATACGCCGGAGTAAAAAAAAAAATACGTTTCTAGGCCCAGTGGTTGCCGCTGTATACTTTTTGTTTTTTTAGGGGTTGAATTTCATCCCCATGTAAGTAAAATTTTCAAAATGCTAGAACGAATACTTATTTATTTATTATCAAATACCTTAATACAAAGATTCATGGTTTTATCATCGAAAATGTCGAATTTCCATACAAAATGGCAGCCCCTATTTCAACCCCTTATAACTATTTTTTCGCGATTTCTTTACTATTATAGCTCGTGAACCCCAAGAAATACTACGGTGTAAAAAAATTACGGTTCTAGGCCCAGTGGTTTCAGATATATGCTTTTTTGTCTTTTAGGGGTTGAATTTCATCCCCATATAAATGAAATTTCCAAAACGCTAGAACGAATATTAATTTATTTATTATAAAGTGCCTTAATACAAAGATTCATGGTTTTATCATCGAAAATGACGAATTTCCATACAAAATGTCATCCCCTATTTCAACCCCTTATACCCATTTTTTCGCGATTTCTTTGCTAGAGCTCGTGTACCCCAAGAAATACTACGGTATAAAAAATTACGTTTCTAGGCCCAGTGGTTTCGGCTGTATGCTTTTTTGTCTTTTAGGGGTTGAATTTCATCCCCATATAAATGAAATTTCCAAAATGCTAGAACGAATATTTATTTATTTATTATAAAGTGCCTTAATACAAAGATTCATGGTTCTATCGTTGAAAATGACGAATTTCCATACAAAATGTCATCCCCTATTTCAACCCCTTATGCCCATTTTTTCGCGATAAAAAGTAGCCTATGTCCTTTCTCAAGCTTTAGTCCATCTCTGTACCAAATTTTATCAAAATCGGTTCAGTGGTTTAGACGTGAAAGCGTAGCAGACAGACAGACAGACAGACAGACATACTTTCGCATTTATAATATTAGTAAGGAAGTAAGGATTATTGCATAGGTAAATAAAGACAGAAGATATCAGGATATAATCAGAATAAATGCAGCACTTACAAAGAGTAGGTAACAATCACTGTTTTATGTGTACACAAAATATCATCGTTTTCTCCTTTTTTTATATTATTTTCATCTTAGAACAGTATAATTCTGAATTTAATATTATACACAATGAAATCAATGTAATAATTATGAACAGCAAACGGGATAACACTTTATAATTCATATGACCTTGCGAATAATTATAAACAATTTTCAAATTGTTATATTACCTACTACAATTATTATCAAATATATTTGATAATAATTGTTATAGTTATAACACTATTTCTATACACTACC
Source organism: Lymantria dispar (assembly GCA_032191425.1). Classification (NCBI taxonomy): domain Eukaryota; kingdom Metazoa; phylum Arthropoda; class Insecta; order Lepidoptera; family Erebidae; genus Lymantria; species Lymantria dispar. The sequence continues at coordinate 30,348,583 of CM063452.1, forward strand.
GCATTTAATTCAAATACCAGTTTAAATATTTAAACTACAAGAGAGAATATTTTTTTTATTTTATTTTAGGTACTCGGTATCAATGGTCTACCCAACGACGAAGGAAAAGAGCTGGGTATGGGGTCATGCGCCGCCCCTTCCTCGCCCCGAACGGAGCTCGATGGCGGATGCCTTGACCATAGCGCACCAAAAAAAAGAATGCAGTAGTTTCATAAACTAAAAATAAATTAAAGAAAAATCTTTTTTTAAAAACGAATCAAATGAGCCCATACTCTATGGGGTTGCGTCGTTTAATTACGGAGTTCCTATGCCCAGCTTCCAGGTCCATCATCAGATCACCTCTATGTCACAATAATATTGCATTTTCATCCGATTTATACATGCAAAATTTCAGCTCAATCAAAAACCGGGAAGTGGATCAAATTTAACGTGCAAGATTTGATTACAGACAACGGGACAGGTGAATCTAAATAAAAGCTTGTAAAAAACATCTAGAAATAATATGTATAGATATATTTTTAAAGTGGCATATTTCACATCACGAAATAGAGCCAATCATACAATTCATCACCATTATGATATCTGCTCGTATAGGTACGTTCCACTGCTAGGTTCAAACCTGCCCTACATAGGAGGAGGATTCACGTTGTGATCAATGGGTTGGTTTATTTCGAGTTTTCCATCTCCTGCACAACTGTTACAGACACATCAAATTCCTTAGTCATCTTTAACGACACCTACGGAAAAAGAGAGGTGTTATAAGTTTGACGTCGATGTCTGTGTGTGTGTGTGTGTCTCTGTAGCATTTTTTGTATGTGTGTATAGCTGTTAGTCTCAGATGGCTTTCACAGCTTAGATCGGGCTATGGGTGAGCGCTGAGGGCTCTCAACCCGGTGTGTCATGGTAGGCATGAAGAGAGAATTGAGAGCTACCATCCCATGTGTGGCATGGTAGCTCTCAAACGGATGAACAGATTTTCGACGCGATTTTTATTTACAAGTCAGTTTTCTCTGGCGATGGCTCTTAGCTGTTTGGACAATTTTTGGTCCAACAGTGTAAGATTAATAGCTCTTTTCTCAAATGATGTAATGGCGTATGATTACTCGTTACGTGCTGAAGCGTACCAGTATTCTTGATCGTTAAATGACAGTTAATTGATAACTACGACCTGATGCTGCAACCACAATGAACTCCAGAGAACCCAATTCTTCGCAGGGGGTGGCTGTGTCTCGCTTCGCGAGCTGGCCGCTTGGCGGGGCGACGCCCGCCGGGACGTCATTGCCCGTTAGACAGTCGAGTAACGCGAGTAGCGTTTAAGATGTCCTATCGTGCCATTATATCCGGTTGATGGCCCTGTACGGCGCACCGGTGTGGGGCGGGGCAGGTCTGTGCCTGATACCGCCCTAGCCAATCCGCGGATGACTGGACCGGGGAATTAGTCCGTCTCCCGCCGAGAGGCCGACTGCGTGAGGAAAAACTGACGTCCTCCCCGAGCGGGGGACGACGGTCGAAGAGAGGGTACTGCTCAGGGGGTATTCTGTCGGACCGACCACTGACGTCAAGTCACCCTGCTCCGGTGGTCGGTCCAACGACGAAGGCGACGTGTCACGGGTGGGTTACGGGTGTGTGCGCTTACGCCCCACTGTCGCCCCGGACGGAGTGGTGCGAAGGGTGCGCCGAGGATAACCCACCCCAAAAAAATAAAAAATCTTGTCGTTATCATGGGTTCAATATCTACGAAATACAACGCTTAACCTAATCTAAACTATCCTTTTTTTGGGTGAGCCATGGTCAGTCCACACGCCGTCAATTCTGTCCGGAGCGACGGGAGGACGGCGCGCGACCCCATGACCCACCGTTATCCCTCTCTTCTTCTTCTTCTTTTTTGTATTCTTATTTGTATTTTTTTTGTATTGTATCTTCTGAGAATTTTGGTGGAAACAAAAAGGTATGTATAGCAATTTTATATCATATTCACTACACCTCAGCAGTTTTGCCACTATATATTACATAAAATGCCATCAAAATTATTTAATGTAACACGTTAAAACACTAAGATATTGAATATAATACAAGAACACCACATGACACTTCAGATTCCCGCCAAAAACTCCGTTATCACTCTCATTCACCATTGCATCATTGCTCACTCACTCACTCATTCACCATTGGGCAGACCACCGGGTCTGCCCAATGGTGAATGAGTGAGTGAGTGTACCAAGTTCTTTGTTATCTGTGGCCAGCCCGGCGGGATACCCTTTCGTGTACCCTTCTTATCTCCAACGCTCCTCTGGGAACCTTGCAGTCTTTGCGGGTGACGGACTATTACCCGGTCCAGTCACCCGCGGCCTCGGCTAGGGTAGCGGCGGAGCGTGTTGCCGTAGAGGAGTTCCTCCCGCGCACGCTCATCCGCCTCCTTCCCTGAGATGACTGCCTCACAGAAGGTGGCGACAGCGTCCCAGTTCCTGCCGCTGTCGAGCATCTCTCTAGCGATGGTCGGCAACGTCAGGTCGGCACCGATGATTGCGACGAGTGCCCTGTGTCGCCGGCTCAACCACTCCTTTAGCACTGGCCGGAATTTAATTTATCCTAGTTAATGTCTCGGTAAATTGATTAAAAAAATGTACTGAAAATTGTACCTACTATATTAGTTGAAATAAGAATTAGATAAGAAGCTTAATAATAATTTATGAGTTTTTGCGATTCACAAAATATTCTACATAGTCTGATTTTAATTTGTATCCGTTAATTATCCGTAAAAAAGGGCTGTCCGTGCAATTTATAATCTAGGCCCAAGAATCTCACTTCGGGAGAAATTCAAAGAAATAAATATTCTAACTGCTGTATCACAATATATATACGAAAATATATTATATGTCACAAAAATATCGCTAACTTTAAGAAATATTGTGACATTCATTAAATGAATACTCGTAATAAGGACAGATTAGTTGTACACACTACTCGTCTCCAAAAAGTTAGCAAATCATTCATGGGGCAATGTATACGCTTTTACAATAGATTACCTAAAGATATCCGAGACCTGCCTATGAAAAAGTTTAAAAAAGCCATCAAGAATAGACTTTGTAAAAAAGCTTATTACAAAATCTCGGATTATGTAGATGATAATACAGATTGGTTGTGAGCAGCTCCTCATTCAGCAATTTCCTTGTTATTTTAAATATACCTACTGTTTGTAAATGTACTTAACTTTCATGGTAAAGTGTAGCGTGTTTTGCCTAACGAAATTTTGTATTTTCACCGTTTGTAACATATTATGGTGTTGGTCATGCTCACAGAAGGATCTACTTGCGGTAGCTGCGTGGAGCGGGTCTCTCCCTTCCCTCCATAGTGGTTGAGGGGAGTGATGGCTGCTCTAGTAGTTAACTCGTGATCGGGTGCCGTTTGTGGGATCTGGTCCAGCCATAATCGTTTGAATTATATTAAGTTCGAAGGGCATCACACTAGAGCTAGTTCTTACAAAACATGTACACAATTGTATATCTAGTAAGAAGAAAAAAAAAGAAATTAAAAGTAATAGACAAGCCGACTGAGTTTCTTGCCGGATCTTCTCAGTAGCGGTCGCGTTCCGATCCGGTGGTAGTATATTATTTTTTTTTTGGAAATTGTAAACCTGACAATATTTTTTTTTTCCGGACTAATCCTACCACACATTCCCACCACTGTAACTCCTGTAAGCCAGGATCCACAATGGTCTCCGTATAAAACACTGAGGTTTGACCCTCAGGAAGTCCCGGGTATCGCTTTTAATTGTCTTGGGACCCGCAACAAATTTAATTAGAAAAGAAAAACAGGAGGAGTTAGAGAGATTCCATTTCCCTCCTATGCAAAGCGGGAAGCAAAGTTAGCTAATAAGCCAGTAAATAAGAATTTGCACAACTACGTGAAACACAGCGGTACAGCACCACGGATTGAACAAAGCTTAATGGACCTATTTGTGAGCTTTAGGTTTGGTTACAGTAATAGGTATGGCAAAAGCGCCTAAACGCACGGAAATTTTCTCGAGTTGCTACAAGATCCGAATAGTATATTACCCCAGACGTGACATGCATATTATCTAACATGAGGGTCCGCTCGTTGCGCCAGAGAGTGCACTCCCAAAGGATGTGATGTGCTGTTTGTTCAAAATCGGAGTTTGAGGTCGAACATTGACAAAATGATGAATCTACTAGTTTAAAATAGAATAATTTACTTCTAAAATTCCCATGGCCTGTGAGGACCTGACAATATGTAAGTGCCTTCTCGGGGTTTATGCATAATAAATAATTTGAATTTGAATACGTTTGTAAATTTCTCAGTACTATTTGTAAACTCCCCCGAAATTCAAGCATTATTTCTTTAGTGCTAAGTATTGCCTTTGTTAAAAAAAACAGAATAATACCCTATATCAACCCATCTAACTCACGTGGTACGTGACCAGTCCCCTTCTACTGTAGAAGAGGCTTTAATACAGCATTGGAATGTATATGAGATAATAAAAACAAACAATATAAAACAAATGATCGTCATGTAAACAAATAATTATAAAATATACATACCTTTTTTTTTTTGGGGGGAATGGGTTGCGGTCGGCGCGCTTCTCGCACCACTCCGTCCGGGGCGACAGAGGGGCGTAAGCACGCACACCCGCAACCCACCTACGTGCACGTCGCCTTCGTCGTTGGGCCGACCACCGGAGCAGGGTTACTTGTCATCAGTGGTCGGCCCGACGGAATACCCCCTTTTGGGGTATCCTCCCATCGACCGACGTCCCCCCTTGGGGAGGTCGTCGGTCTTTCCTCACGCGGTCTGCTCCTCGCGCAGGCGATCCCCCGCCTCCAACCGCGAGATCACTGCCTCGCAGAAGGCTGCGACCGCGTCCCAATTCCCGACGCTGCCGACCATCGCCCGTCGGCAGCGTCGCAACGGCGCAGGCCTCGAGCGTATGCTGCGCCGTGCCCTCGTCGCAATTGCAGTGGTGGCAGGACGGTGTACTCTCCCTCCTAACGACCTTGTGCAGATGTTTGGCGAAGCACCCATGGCCCGTCAACACCTGCACTAGTCGGAAGGAGAGCACCCCATGCCGCCTTTCCAACCACTGCATCAGCACCGGCCGGAAGGCCTCCACGATAAAATATACATACCTTAACAAAACAATGCCGTTGTACGATATTATTAATTCTTAATATCACAGTATTAGTCCACAGTTAGACACTTTGACAAAACGCATATATGCTATTATATATTTTAACATTTATTATAAAATATTTAATTATTTACCACAGATATTTAACGTACGTTAACGTTTAAGTTTGATCTTGAACTGCTGCAGTCTGTTACAAAATGCATTTGTTTTTGATTTTTGATTGTCCGACATTTTGGACAGTTTACAACGTTTATGGTCACGGGCGGACTAACATGTCACACGTCCAACAGGTCATCATTATTACAGATATTTATCCTTATATATTTCTTATGTACGTGAAAATTAAATGAAAAATAATTTATTATCACGAGCTAAATTGACATAGAATAGCATGAATTACATTCTATATATATAAATACATAACAGCTCGTAACAAAACGACTCCTACTCAGCATATTGCAAGTTAAGGAAAAACCTGTTGACGTCACGAAATAGGACGAGTGAAACAAGTTAACAAAAAGCATACCAAAAATAAATAAATAAAAATACGAAACGAAATTAAGGATAAAACATAATTAAACCACGCCCAAGGTTATATACATACACACATAAACATAAAGCTTAAACAGTAAAATAAAAAATAAACTGGTTCCATAGGTACTTGTCCTGTGTGCAATTAAATTATAGATTTATACTCTGTGGCAGCTCGAACATTTCCCGGTGATGTACTACCACAAACTAAGTAGCACTACAGGTGACATTTAGGACAACGTGGCATAAGGAGTTTCGGCGCGAATTTGGAAATGTCATGTTAAGCTCTTGTATTATATTCATTTTTTTAGTGTTTTATAGTGTTATATTGAATAATTTTGCTGATATTTTTTGTAATATAATATAATTAAAGGTGCTGAAGTGTGGTGAATGTGATATAAGAGTGGTTTACGTGTATTTTCATATTCAACCGGAATTCCCAGAGAAATCATCTAATTAGGTTTTCAGCGCCTAATTAATGATAACGACTTGACTAATTGACGGACAATGACTATAAATAAATTATACAATATGAAGAAGTAAATAATTTGAGAACTTATAATTAATTTTGTAATTTGGTTTAAGCTGATGGCTTCGTTGCCAAAGCTTCATTAAATAAAAAGAAAACAACGTGGCATAATTATTTATGATTACATTATTCAATTTAACATTAAATAAATATTGATTTACATATTGATGCCGTCTAGATAACATGTGATTATGATAATGTGGTCTGAGTAAGGTTGCATAAACATAGGATATTGGATAAAAAAGTTATAATAGTGACAAATAATTACTATTAGCATTTAATGCTGATGCCTAAAACAAGATGGTAAGTAAATTTTAAATTAATAATAGTAAATAAATCTATTGAATTCAATTCTGATATACCTAATATATAAATAATACTGATATAGGACTATAAACAATATTCATAGAAAACTCTGATACTTCCACTTTTTGTTTTCTATTCATCATCATTCATCACCAAATAACATATACTTAAATGGCACTAGTATCGTGTTTCAGAGCCTCTTCTGATTTTTGATACTCAAATATGAATTTTTTAATAGATACTTTAAAGCGGTATTTATTTTGCAGGTTTCTAATTGGTGGAGGGATATTATGCCAGCACATTATCGCCGCATAGCGGAAACTACCTCTGAACGCGGCCGATCTGTGGCATTGCATGGAAAGTAAATCTACACACCGCCAAGGTAACGTAGCTTGCCGTGTGTATGTCACTGAACGCCTTCTAAACGGCTGGGCCGATGTTGATGAAAATTTTTATGTGTGTTCAAGGGCACTCGAGAATAGTTTAGATTCGTAATTGGATCCGGTAGGTGGCGCTGTGATTGATTTCAAGAAGAATTCCTAGAAGAAAGACTTTCCTTCTAAAAAACAATGACTTGTGACATCTTAGTCCGCCCGTGACCATGAACGCTGCAAAGTATTCGAAGTGTCGGACAATCAAAAATCAAATACAAACGCGATAAAATCCGTAAAGTAGTTTTATTTAAAATGTGTAATACACGCATAAACTTCAGAAATCATTATCATTCTGCTCTTTTCCCAGCTAATTGGGGTCGACTCAATATGTACCCCATTCCACTCTTAAGATGGAACAAGCAAGAACCTTCAGATGGAAGGAGTGATATCATCTCAGCTCATACATGACACATTCCTGGCCTTGGATCTCCTCTACAATAGAAGGGGAATACTGGCACGTATTATTGGCATAGGAGGCCATATTGTATTTAAAAATAAACCTTTTAAATTTTGAAATTTTATTATATTATTTTAAACTAGCTGACCCAACAGAACTTTCCGTATGAATACAATTCACCAATCCCTAAATTGCACGCGAATGTCGTAAAATACGAATATAGATATCTTTATACTGAACAGGTATTTTTATGTGATGATATCTTTATGAATAGAATAGAATAGCATTTATTGTCACATAATAACTAAAAAATTATAATACACATTTTTAATTTATTTTGACAATAAGAGAATGCTCAGCGTTGTGCTGCATAGAAATTATGCAGGGCTGGTTTTCAGCAAACCCCTTTCCCAAAATATATAAAAAAGAAATAATAACAAAAGAAGATAAAAAAAAATAAAACAAAATAATTAACAATAAGAATGATATTAATAATAATAAACATTAATGAATTGAATTATGAAGGATGTGCTTTTATATGATGAGTTCGCTTTTTCATTTTTGTGTGTACAAGTGTTTCGTGCTTGTTTGCGTGTGTGTATATGTATGCGTATGTGTGTATGTAGGCAGCGATTGACGTATGTACTAATTGCAAATTTGTAGCTTATTTCATGTAATTATTCATTAGTTCGTTATACAAATGTCGCATCAAATATGGTTTTATTTCGGAACTAGCAACCCGCCCTCGCTTCGCTTTTAGTCGTTTTACCGCGTAGTTCCCGTTCCCGTCGGAATACCGGGATAAAGTTTGAAACCGTGTAGCACATGCTTCAATCTTCTCTTACAGTAGTGGTTTAATATTTGTACAGCTGTATTAAATATTTATTATCTCTATCGTCGTTTTTTTGGTTTCTATCTATACTTACCTATTCAATAAATAGGTATAAGTATGAGCAGTTAGCTCCAAAACCGTAATTCTCTTTACCATTTGTTTAATTTCTCATTACCGTTTGCATAATAATTTCAGATACAAATTGTGACGTATATAAAGGCTTATTTTTTGGTCTGACGCATTTTTTGTATGTGTATGCTATCAGCTTTGCTTTGAATATCTAAAGAACAGTTTTGTAAGTGCTATTTTTTCATTCTTTAAAATTGTCTAATATGTCGGGCCTCGAATAGGGCCAAAAAATGCCAGGACCCGAACGTCAAAGAGGTGAAGCGGAAATTTAACGCCGCTTCTAGATCTAGTAAGAAGACTATTGCCAGAGCCAAGGCGGAACATGTTGTCAGAATTGGCGAGCGATTGCAAAGCTATCCCGCTGGGAGTCGTGCATTCTGGTCGCTCGCCAAGGCTGCCCAAGGCAACTTCTACCAGCCCAATCTCCCACCACTGCAGAAACACGATGGTAGTCTGGCCCACAGCGCAAAGGAAAAGGCCGATCTTCTAGGTCAATTCTTTGCCTGTAACTCGACTTTGGATGCCGGAGCTGCCACACCACCTACCATCCCACGGTGTGAAAGCTCACTGCCCGAAATCCGCATCACGCAGCGAGCGGTTAAGCGGGAGCTGCGGCTTTTAGACGTCCATAAGTCGAGTGGACCGGATGGCATCCCTGCAGTGGTACTAAAGACGTGCGCCCCTGAATTGACTCCCATCCTCACGCACCTATACTGACTTTCCTACGCTACTAATAGGGTTCCGTCTTCGTGGAAGGTAGCCCATGTCCACCCGATCCCTAAAAAGGGAGACCGGTCTGACCCATCAAATTACAGGCCAATTGCGATAACATCCTTGCTCTCCAAGATAATGTAGAAGGTTATAAACCGCCAGCTTCTGCAGTACCTTGAGGATCGCCAGCTTATCAGTGATCGCCAATACGGCTTTCGTCATGGTCGATCGGCTGGTGATCTTCTTGTGTACCTCACACACCGTTGGGCAGAGGCCTTGGAGGGCAAGGGTGAGGCGCTGGCTTTCAGCCTAGATATCGCAAAGGCGTTCGATAGGGTCTGGCACAGGGCACTTCTATCGAAGCTACCATCATACGGAATCCCCGAGGGACTCTGTAATTGGATCGCCGGCTTTTTGGATGGTCGGAGTATAAAAGTCATTTTAGATGGCTCCTGTTCCGATACCATGGCCATTAATGCTGGTGTACCACAAGGCTCGGTGCTCTCCCCGACGTTGTTTATCCTGCATATCAATGACATGCTCTCTATCGAGAGTATGCGTTGCTATGCGGATGATAGCACGGGTGATGAGCGGTACACTGAGCAACGAATATCCCTCGGAGTACTCAGGAAAGAAGGGTTCAACTTGTGTCTGAAGTCGAGCGCTCTCTGGGGCGGGCCTCGGAATGGGGTGAACGGAACCTAGTCCAGTTCAACCCCACAAAGACACAAGTTTGCGCGTTCACTGCAAAGAAGGACCCTTTTGTCATGGCGCCACAGTTCCAAGGAGTAACTCTCCCAATTTCTGAGAGTATTGGGATTCTCGGCGTCAAAATATCGAGCAAAGTCCAGTTTGGGAGTCATTTGGAGGACAAAGCCAAATTGGCAAGCAAAAAGTTGGGTGTCCTGAACAGAGCCAGGTGGTACTTCACACCGAGACAGCGTCTTGTGCTATATAAAGCACAAGTTCGTCCTCATGTGGAGTACTGCTCGCATCTCTGGGCAGGTGCGCCCAAATATCAGCTAGACCCACTTGACTCCCTGCAAAGACGGACTGTTCAAATCGTCGAGGATCCCAATCTTACGGACAGATTGGAGTCGCTGGAGCAGCGGAGAGACTTTGGGTCACTCTGTGTACTCTACCGACTCTTTCACGGGGAGTGCTCCGAGGAACTGTTTGACTTGGTACCACCGTCACCATTCTACCAACGTACCACTCGACATCGTAGCAGGGTTCATCCATTTCACCTGGAAACGTTATAGTCTTCAACTGTAGGTTTCCAGCGATCATTTCTCCCACGTACGTGCAAGCTCTGGAATGAACTACCTGCTGCTGTGTTTCCCGAGCGCTATGACATGTCCTTCTTTAAACGAGGTTTGAGAAGAATATTTCCTTCACGGTAGGCAGTGGCCTGGCTGTGCCCCTGGTATTCCAAAGGTCCATGTGCAGCAGTTTCACTTACCATTAGGTGTGCTGCTTGCTCGTTTACCACCGTTGGCAATAAAAAAAAAATGTTCATTTGCAAATATTCACCCTTTTATTGCAAACGTTTAGTCATAATCACAAACTAAGTAGTAATACGGACCGTCATCTCTAGTACAAGCTTTTCGGCCCTAAGCAAATTTGAACATGATAGCTAATAAATGTATATGTACATTCTTACTAATATTATAAATGTAAGAAAGTAAGTTTGTTTGTTTGTTTGTTACGTTTTCACGCTTAAACCACCGAATCGATTACAAAAATTCTTTCACCAAAGGAAAACTATAATATCTAGGAGAATCATAGGCTATATTTTATCTCGATATTCCCACGGGACAGGGGACTACGCGGTTAAGGTGACTTAAACTGGGGCGAAGCGAGGGCGGGTTGCTACTAAATATATAATAGGTGGGCTGAAAAGTTCGTAGGCTAGCATTGAAAAAACCTGTTTTCTTATAGAATTTGATTTTATTATTCAATATAGTTCCCTTCAAGGGCGATACAACGATTATAGCGGTCACACAATTTTTCGATACCATTTTTATAATACGATTTGTCTTTAGCCTCAAAATAGGCTTCAGTTTCGGCGATTACTTCTTCATCTGAGCAAAATTTCCATCCAGCGAGCATCCTCTTGAAGCCTGAGAGCAGAAAAAGTCGTTGGGGGGCCAGATCTGGAGAGTACGGTGGATGCTGAAGCTATTTGAAGCCCAATTCTTGCAATTTCGCCATCGATTTCATTGATTTGTTACACGATGCATTGTCTTGATGAAACAACAGTTTCTTCTTCTTCAAATGCGGCCGCTTTTTCGCGATTTCATCTTTTAAACGTTCCAATAACACTATGTAATAGTAGCTGTTTAAGAGTTTTCCCTTTTTAAGATCCTTAATGAATATTATACCATGAGTATCCCAGAATACTGATGCCAGAACCTTGCCAGCCAACTTTTGCGTCTTTCCACGCATTGGAGTCGGTTCATCACGTGTGGACTACTCGCCGACCACTCGGCTGACTGTCGATTGGACTCAGGTGTGTAATGATGAAGCCATGTTTCATCCATCATTACATATCGACACAAAAATTCGTATTTATTACGATTGAACAGCTCCAAACACTCCTTAGAATCATCGATTCGTTATTCATATTGGTCGATTGTGAACTCGCACGACACCCACTTTAAACAGAGCTTTCGCATATCCAAATATTCATGCACGATATGACCAACACGTTCCTTTGATATCTTTAGGGTCTCAGCTATCTCAATCAAATTCACTTTACGGTTATAAAAAATTATTTTGTGGACTATTTGATGGTTACGTCGGTAACAGCCTCTTTGGGGCGTCCACTGCGTGCATCGTCCTCGGTGCTCATTTCGCCTCGTTTAAATTTCGCAAACCATTTCCCTACGGTTGATTTTCCTGGTGCAGAATCCGAATAATGTTTATCAAGCTAAGCCTTGGTTTCAACAGTACATATTTTTTTTCGACAAAAAGCAATGCTTTATTAACACACGAAATTCCTTTTTATCCATTTTTTTCAAGATAACAAAAGCTGTTTCACTAAAAATGCTATAACTCAGATACTAATCGTGCAACAGCTGTCAAATTTATACCAGCGTCTTTTTAAGGTTAGGGCTAACTGAAAATCATATGAATCTTATATATTTAATTCTTGTATATATGTATATACAGGATGTATCAGGTTATGGGACAACTGGTCAAACGAGGGGTAGACAATGGTGGTAAGAGCCCATAAAAAAAATTTTAAGGAAAAATATCGATTCGTTAATGAATTAGAGACATGTAAAGTTTTCAATTTTGTCATTGTTTTTTCGTTTAAATCTGATTGAAATGTATAAAGTCAGTGATACTTAATCTACAACATATTCGTACTTTGTTAAATATTCAATAGAAATTGAAAAAATCAATGATTACGGTCGCATAAGCAAAACGAACTTTGCTTTAAATCAGCTGATCGGCCGATTATCGTCGCCGAGTCACGTTTGTGCCTACAGTCCTATTGAAGCGTTTGCGCAATTCTAGGTATGTATGAATGAAATTATACTGTCGAAGCTTTACATGCCTACATGTATCCTGTCTATTCATACCTAACATTTAAGTCGTAGACTGTTTGACACATATTTTTGAAATTACTATAACTTTTATGTTATATTGTTTTTTGTGTAATATACATTTTAATTACGATCTATGGCCGGTACACTACAACATACTCGACTATATATATATATCCTGATCCTGAATAATAATATATATATATATATATATAAAATATATATATATATATATTCAGGATCTCAGAAACGACTCCAACAATTTTGATGAAATTTGGTATACTGGAAGTTTCAGTGCCAAGAAATCGATCTAGCTAGCAACCCGCCCTCGCTTCGCTTCGGGTGAAGTCACTTTACCCGCGTAGTTCCCGTTCCCGTGGGAATATCGGGATAAAATATAGCCTATGTTACTCCCTGATACTTTAGCTTTCCATTGGTGAAAGAAATTTTGAAATCGGTTTGGTAGTTTAAGCGTGAAAGCGTAACAAACAAATAAACAAACAAACTTACTTTCTCATTTATAATATTAGTAAGGATGTTGTTTTGTCGGTGTTTTAGCTAATCAATACAATGACGTATAATATTATTGACATTCTCTGAATAAAAATTCGAATTTCGCTATCGCTGTCAAGAGTGACGATAGCTCAGTTGGGAAGTTGACCAGTTTGTTTTTGTTTTGTTTTGGCATTCAAACAGCGTGGGATCGAATCTCGGTGTTCTTATTATTTTTTTTTGTATTTTTTCATTATTTCATAATTTTTATTTTTTATTCATATTATATCTAAATAAGTTCGGCAAAATACAAAAAAAAAAAATATACCGAGCGAAGCTTGGTCAACCAGATATTTTGATACTAATAGCACTATCTGTGTGTCAGCCTTATAACTTGTCAGCCCATCTAATTTATGTATATACATTATACATTATGTGTGTTTTGATATATTTATACGTATACTATAATATAATCTAACATATTTTTCATTTCTTGACTTCGTTCAGTATAATTAAAAAAATTCATACGTTGCTACATTCATTTATTCAATATAGAACAATAATTATTAACACATATACGAAATATTTATCACAATTTTCAGTATATCACATTTTATTCAGTTTAGCCACTTAAATTAAGGCAAACGTTCTGTGTGTTCTAATAACATACTTTTACAAAATAACATTAAAAAGGAAGATTTCAATGTTTCAATGCCGCCATTTGTATTATATATATGATAGCAATGATGTTGATGCTGATTCAATATCGATACATCGAAATATCGATATATCGAAACATCAATATTTTTATTTCAAAATACCTAATATTTTAATAGATTTTTATTTCACTTTTTCTCAAATTAATAATATTTTTTGGACGTTTCGTTAGTTGGTTATTGAATAATAAGAAAATATAGAGAGTCGATATTAATTTTAATATATTTTTTCTAGTTCTCGTAGATTATTTCATCTGCAAAATCAACGTAAACTTAATCTACTAAACTTTAATTACATTACATTATGATTTTTACTAGTTTATTGATATTATAAGGTACATACTTATTATCTTACTTAAATTAAGGTACTTACTAAAATTAGATGCAATTTTGTATAGATGTATGTTATAGTCCGATACTCCTAGGTTTGACAAGATAATCATCAAATTTGACTAAAAATCATAGTTCAAGCCCAAATGAATAATTTAATGTTTTTCATCTTTTGACTAAAGAATCTTCATCAAACCTAGTCGAAACTCAATTTCATGAGATTTGACCAAGTAACCTTTAATTAGGTGTTAGTTAATCTAATTAGGCCTTAGTTTGCTAGATTAGTTATAATAAAATATCATTTCTTTTTATTTTTCGACGTTTAACTGTAAAGTTAAAAGCCGAGATACACATTTTTTAACCGAAGGCTTTGGTAAAATAAACCAGTCATTCATCGAAAAGAGTACACATCGACCTTTGACTAAGTATATCATATAATCTATGATATCTACTTTACTTTTGTTACATGTCACCGGAAAAAACCATGCTGGTCAGACATGTTGCTGTACGTTATCAGTCTAATAAATATATTTATTAACATAGTTTAATTTTGGATAAAAAATATTTAAATACTTACATCATTTGTAAATAAAACTACTTTTACGGATTATATCGCGTTTTTATTTGATTTATGATTGCCCGACGTTTCGAACACTTTGCAGCATTCATGGTCACGGGCGGACTAAGGTGTCTCACGTCCAACAATATATAGCGATATAATCCGTAAAAGTAGTTTTATTTACAATGTGTAGTGCTCGCGTAAACATCAGATATCCTTACATAATTTATTAAAAAAATATTAAATAAGTGTTTTTAATTTTTTCAATTAATTTTTCTATATGGTTATGGAATAAGAATACAATTAAACACCCCCTCTCTTTGATGTCATAAAAAAAACGACTAAGAGTTATATGCAGCAAGGGAAGGGCAACTCGATTATCATTATTTGCGTGCCCTCATCCCACGCTAAGTGGGGTCGGCACAACGTGTTCTTATCTTCCATAGCTTCCTATCAACCGCCATAACTGCACTTACTGCTTTCACACGCTGCTGCACACCGAGGATATCCTCATTCACACAATCCGTTCATTTCTTTTTGGGTCTCCCACGCTTCTTACGTCCATTCACAGTCTATTGATAACCCTCCTTGTCACGTGCCTTTCATCCCTCCTCATCACATGTATGGACATGTGACATGACATGTGTGTCAAGACAATCTTGCACTCCTAATTTTCTCTATCACTAGTGCCACTTTCAGGCTTCCTTTAATATATTCATTTCTAATCACTGAAAGGTCTGCTTGCGGTAGCTACGAGGAGCGGGTCACTCCCTTCTCTCCATTGTGGTTGAGGGGAGTGATGGCTGCTCTAGTGGTTAACTCGTGATCGGGTGCCGCTTGAGGGATCTGGTCCAGCCATGGTACTTTTTCGTTACATTTAATAACTGTATAATGGTTCGAAAGGCATCACACTGGTGCTATCATTAGACATGTAGTTGTATGTTATCTTGTTTAAAAAAAAAATTGTAGATGAATAAAAAAGAAGACAATCCCACTGAGTTTCTTGCCGGAGCTTCTCAGTGCGGTCGCGTTCCGATCCGGTAGTAATTTAAGGTAAAATGTAAAAAAAGTGACCACATGTAAGTGCCCCCGCGGGGTTTATACATAATAAAGGATTTGAATTTGAATTTGAATCGTATCTAACCTTGTAACCCCACACATCCGTCTTAGCATACGTATCTCTGTAGCATGCAATTTTCTATTATCCGTCTTTTTCAATGTTCAACTCGATATAAAGCTCTATTTCAACACTAGAGTGGAATAATATTGACCTACTATACCACGCTGATCAAACGATTGGTATAGTTTTCGAGATTTTCTTCTTTTGTCTAGAGGTTATACACATATTATATCCCTTAGCCGTCTGTAATGACACTCACAGGGGTGATGACTTGTATTCTTACTTCGGCACCGTACGAACACCACACTCATTATATAATTAAAATTGGTCTTTATTAAATTAATCACTAGCCCATCCTAAATGTTATAATCTTTTAGACTAACTTTATGTGTGTAGGAATTAAAATCTTTTCTTCTTCTTCTTCTTCTTAGTTAATGGCAATGAGCTACAATAATATGAGCTATTGGTGCCAGTGTCGAGTATATTGATTATTATTCACGTCTTTAGTCTTAGTCTTTCAGTCAGTCGTTAGCATGACTTGGTGCTGATACAAGTCATGCGTCTCAGGAAATTTGGGCAGAATGTCAAAATGCACGTAATTCACTATTATATCATGTTCACTACATTTCAGAATTTTATCTGCATTATATTACATAAAATATCAGCAAAATTATTGAATATAACACTTTAAAACACTAAAATAATGAAAAGAATATAAAAGCGCTACATGACATTTTGACATCATTTTTTAAAATCTTTTGCATTATTAATTAATAAGACGTCAAACAGCTGTTAACATGGACTAATATTTGTTGAAGTGAGTGAAACTTCCATAGGCAGGTTTGGATGGAGAGTAAATTCATGTAAGTCGTCACCGACATGGTCACGTGACGTGTTAACGCTATTACTGTATCTGTAGATATGTCAATGTCACTATATAATATACCGGTAGATATCAAAACCAGATAAATGTAAAAAGTTTTAATTTACAAATTTTAAATTAATATCAAACAAATAATTTAAAATATTTTTTAAAATAACAATTGTTTGTTGATAGTTTTAATACTTCTGTCAACACACTTCGTGACTGTTACATGTTCTTTTTTAAATAAATTTCATATAAATATGAAGTTTATTTATATCTGGATATATTCCTTTCTCGATAATTAATGAAGTAGATTTCCAAAAAATAAATATTATCTTTTGATCAAATTTTATATCTATAACAAGTTTCCAATAAAAAAAATATAAATATCACTCCTTTATAACAAAACCTAACAGCTTCATATCGTTGTCAAACTCGGCGTCTCTGTATTTTCTTATTTTTTTTAACCAAACATTGACATTAGCATGACTTCTACAAGTGCCCCCGTATCTCACTGGTAGACATTCCAAGTCTAAATGCTTATGTAACGACTTAAGATCGTTGCCATGAAAATGAATCAAGTCCCAAGCGTTACGAGGTATAAACCTTTTAAATAAATAAAAGAATGTATGCAGGATCCAAGAGTAGTTAATGATGTGGCAAGCTCTAAGCTTGCCCGGCATCGCAAGCTGAAAAAAATAAAAAAAAATTATTACATTTTTATTGTATATCAACTAACTTTCATATCCTCCTCTCAGCTCATATATGTCACACTATTGGGCTCGAGCCTTCTCCTCAATAGAAGGGAAATTGACCGACCATACCATACTGGTCAGACGTGTTGTTATAGGGTTTTATTTCAAGATTTCCTTCTACTGCACAGATCTTATATGCATATTATATCCCTTAGTCGTCATTTATGACATCCACGAGTGGTGAATTGTATCCTTACTCTGTCGCCATACAGAAGGAAATTTAGTTTTATATTTATTTATTGTTTTATATAAAAGCATATGGAAACTGTCTTCACTCAAAAGACGTCTGCGAAAGTCTGTGGTATTCACCTACATTTATACTTACAATGTTATTTATAATGTGGGAATACTAAAATGATAAGTTTAAACAGAACAGTGAGAGGAATATTTCATGGCTACCTTTTGTTATGAAAACGAATAACAATCTCTTGATAAAATCTTGTGAGAATTTGTAGTAATTGTTATATTCAACGATTTCAATAGAATGTTGAATAATTAACGAGCATCTATATATTAATACGTAAAACAAAAACTTTGTACCTCTTTGTACGAAAATTACCTGGATGGATAAGTATAAAATATGGCACAGTTAAAGTATATAATGAGAAGTGCATAAAACTAAAATTTCATATAACAATGGATTAGAAATACATTAAATTCATTAAAAAAAAGGGAGCCGTCGCTCAGGACGCCTGGCAGATGTGAAACATCGAAATTATTTTTACAAGTATATATGCATAAAAGAATAGATTACGACAGAACTAATATGGCATAAAGTATTGAATAAAATAATACGATTTCCATTATTATTTGAAATATTACACAGAAATAAAATTAATCCACCGCACACTGAATTAATTCTAAACATTTATTTTCATTAGTATACATTATAGATAACAATTTACTTTGAGTTCACTAGATGGCGTTGTACAAAATTTTAAATCGCATCATGGTTTCGTTACAAAAATGTACATATATATATCCCGATAGTTATTTAATAGTTAATCAAGAGGGCACCGCGAGGCGTGGCGTTAAACGCCACGCAACCATCGCGGTCACCCTCGCCTATAGATGTTTCACATCAAAAATGCATTACGTATACTACAATGCAATCGCTACACACACATTTCCAATATATAGTACTACTCTATGCACCAACGCTTATATATTTTGTTTAAGAGCGTTTTCGGTAATAAGCGGCCGTAAACCCAAAAATGTGGTTTTTTGAGGACTGGTTACTCGTTCATGATAATAGCTTACTAAAAATTTATATAACCACTACATTAAACACATCTTTATATTGTGTTTGTATAGAATTATAACTCAATATTGTAACTATTTTATTAAAAGGCAAGGGTATTTTGAACTTAAGTTCACGAGATTTTACGAAAACGCTGAGTTTTGAAGTTCAGGTACGAATAATCTATAAGTCATGGCAGCTCGAAAAAAAATTGTAGATGTTAGGAAAATTACTGTTCTTGTGTATGTACAAAATGAAATTCAAGATTTCTTCCTTTTAAAACTAAAAAAAAAAATATTTCCTTAAGATTAATTTGACGAAAATGGCTCCTGTAAAACATTTAATTTTGTGAATAATACTAACCTTGGAACATTTAAAAAAATATCCACTATTTGTTCGACTATTGTAGAAGCAGTAAAAAAAAACCAAATTGAAATACGAATAGTCACCCTCGTAATTAAATTTTAAATATTACTATAAATTGAACGGCATAATTGTTCATAAGCCAGTCGCGCATTGGCGCTGAACGGAGCAGGGTCATGTCGCTCTGGCTCTCGCCGGCCAGTGCAAAAACCGACAATACGAACTTGAGCGTATACTTCGACTGATCAGTTTTGATTCGTAAGTATTTATTACTACCTAATTCTGTTAATTACTTTCATGCGATCTCTACTAAGAATAATATAGAATATTTTAACGTTTTAGGTGATGGGTCGAAAAAGCAGATTGTATCTTGGGAACAAAATCGGTTACAAGGCAAGGAAAAAAAGAACACACGACAAAACTGTAAGGTACTTAAAGTTTCAAAAGAGTAAACGAAAAGAAAAGTGAGCCGTCACTCAGGACGCCTGGCAGATGTGAAACATCAAAATTATTTTGAAGACGTTACCACAAAGCATGGCGTTAACGCCGCTTTTAATGCCACGCGACGATCAGGTTCACCCTCGCCTATAGATGTTTCACTTCAAAAATCCGAACGGAACATTTATACAGCCTCATCTTCTGAAGATTATCAGCTAACTCAAATTTAATGTTTAATAATTACTAACCATACACAATATAATTTTTTCATAGAGAATCATTTTCTTCTTGTACTAGCAATAAATATGTAGTAAAATGTCAAAATTTAATAACTAATTTCTGTAATGGGTAGGTTTAAATCTCTGACTGAACTTGTTAGACATCCATGGCCATGGCGACTAGGGCCATACTCGACTACTGCACGGCAGCCACGGAGGCAGCGTGCCTCTTGGCTGGGACTCCCTGGTGACCTGGGACCTGCAGGCGGAGGTACTCGCCGAGCTTTACCGGTAAGTATCAGAGACGCGAGCCACATATAGTCTCAATCAAGGTGATTGCCGCCTGGCGGGTCGACACCCGCCGAGACGCCATTGCTCGTTGGGCAGTCGGACTGGAGAAGTCTCAGTACGGTATCAGGACCGTCGAGTCCTTCCAGCTGGTGCTGATGGGGTGGTTGGGTCGGCAGCACGGGGTACTTTACTTCCGACTGGTGCAGGTATTGATGGGTCATGATAGCCAAGTACCTGCGCAAGCTCGTTAGGAGGGAGAGCACACCATCCTGCCACCACTGCTATTGCGACGTGAGCACGGCGCAGCACACGCTCGAGGTGTGTGCCTCGTGGGCAGAGCAGCACCGTGAACTCGTTGCAATCATCGGTGCCGACCGGACGCTGCCGACCATCACTAGGGAGATGCTCAGCAGCGTCAGGAACTGGGACGCGGTCACTGCCTTCTGTGAGGCTGTCATCTCACGAAAGGAGGCGGTGGCTCGTGTGTGATCGATCTTTGGTGACACGTTCCGTCGCCGGCGACTTGGGCGGCGCAGGTGTGAGTATCCGCGCCTGATGCCGCCTTAGGCGAGTCCGCGGGTGACCAGACCGGGGACTTTAGTGCGTCACCCGCAGAGAGCCTGACCGCGTGACGGCGACCGACGTCCCGGGATAGGGACGTCGAGAGGTGAGGGAGGGAAACAATTTATAATTCTGCGTAAAATTATAAAAAAAAAACAAATTATTTTTTAAATTATTACACAATAATGTGATAATTAAAAAAAAAATAAGTTGTCGAGTCTCGAACCCGAGACCAGAGTTCCCGCCGGCGAGCACGTTACCACGAGACCACCGCTTGTTGGCAATTCGACTGCGAATTTTTCTAGTACATAAATTATTACCCATCCAACTTTGACCCTTAAAATCTTTTTAACGAGGGCCCAGTTGACCCTAATATCTGGTAGTTGTGATACCCTCGGGCCCCCTCTACCACCCCATCAAAAATCATGGAAATCCCCGACCCACACGTCTGAGGGTCTCCTTGTAAGTTATACTCTGTGCCTATATTTTACTATTTCCTATACTTTGCATATTAAAAATACAATTTTAACCATTTTACTGTTATGAGTTTTGGTTTTTAATTAAAAATTTTAAAATTTACATTATTTTGATTTTTGAAAATCTACTTCGCCTAAGAATATATTACAGATTGATTATAAGCGCCAAGGCTCAAGACTGGTCATTCTATGAACTCTACGCGTTGTTGACAGTAGTCTAAACTAGTGTAGTGCATTAGTGTGCGTCGATATCGGCACGTAGCAAATTGCCTACATGCGAGAAGTGCCGATTACCGATAACCCTCTTAAGGTTTAAATCTCTGGTCGAACTGGATGTCAAACAATTTATGATTGTTTGACATTCAGTTCGACAGTTTATGATGACAATGTCTAATAGACATTTGTACTTATATATTAGTTATTAGTGAAATACAGCTTGCTTAATATACATAAATAAATAAAATTTAAAGAAAATTGAGTCGCAGAAAAAGTAATTTAAATAAATTATGGCCGAATTTCGACCACTCGGCGACCACTACTGGTTACTCGCAGGTGTCGTAAAAGACGTCTAAGGGATATGATATGCATAACATCTATGTAAGAGAAGGAAAACTGGACATTAAGCCATATCGTCGTCTGATCAGTGTGATATAGAAGGTCAATTTCTCTTTCATTGCGGAGGAGGCCCGTGCCCAACTGTAGTACTTGCGTGGGCTGAAACTATGATATAATGTGCTAAATTTCACTTATTGCCCATTGGTCATACGTAGTCAGATAGCTGATACTGTATATTTGTTAAACATAATTTCAGGTAAGATTGACAGTCCCAATCTTCTTTCTAAAATTGAATTTAATGTACCAACAAAATCTGTTAGACGCTATACACTAATCCATCTTCCACCAGCGCCCACCAACTATCGTCAAAATGCATTTCAGTGGCGAGTGGGCAACTATTTGAATCATCAAACTAAGACATTAAACTTTGACCTATTTGTAACTAAGGTGGAACCGATAAGAATCCGTCTTATCGGTTCCATCGGCTTAGTTTGGAATTCTTTAAAAAATATGTTTAATGTTACTGTCCCATTTTTGTTTATTTTTATTAACTTTTGTTTGCTTATTATCCTATATAATCAGGTCACTTGTTTTTGTATTGCTGCATAAGCGCGGAGACCTATTATTAGCTTTAAGTTTTTATTTGTTCAACTTATAATGTTCTTATTAGCTGTTGGTCTTCCTAATAAAATAAAATAATAAAATATATAACGTACCCCCATTAAACAGACGATTTGATAAGCAATTGACGGCGTCAAATTTGCCACATGCTTCATAGATAGTTTCTCAAGGTCTATAATCACAGTTGAGCCTATAACTTGTAACTTGGGCTGTCGTATGCCTATCTCTGCTATCGCATACGCAGCTCTTATAACGTCTTCAACTGGATAGTCGTTCGTATCCCATTCACCTGCAAATTTATTTTATTTATAAATTTTTATTTAGAATGAATAGATATAAGTATATCTATGTTTTCCTTGTAGTGACGGAGTAAGAATATAATTCACCACTTACAATCTCACCCGTGGATGTCGTAAAAGACGACTAAGAGTTACAATATGCATATAACATCTGTGCAAGAGAAGGAAAATTCGAAATAAAACCCTATACTTACATGTCTGACTAACATGGTTCATTATATATATAAAAACTTTGTCCCTTAGCTCATAAGCATTTCGCTTTGAAATCTCCTTCATCTAATCAGCATTTATCAACATTTTAGTTCATATGCGTTCCACGGTTGGGTTCGAGCCTCCTCCACAATAGGAAAGAAATTGATTTAATATATAAAGCTGGTTAGACGTATTGTTATGGGATTTCATTCCAAGTTTTCTTTGTCTTATATAGATGTTATATGAATATTTAATTCACCCAATGGTAAGAAAAAGGGTGGATTGGATTAGAATTGTATTCTTACTCCATCGACACACGAAATACCTTCATGTAATAAGCCTAAATAATAATAAATAAACGTTAATATCAATTTACAACCCATACAAACATTAAACAACACAATAATAAGGAAATAATATAAATATTTTAAAATTAACATACATAAATTATAATATAAATTATAATAATTTTAATTAAATAGTACCTCAAAAAGAATAAAATTATCATTAACGTGTAATCTATATAGGGGAGTGCTCAGCATTGTGCTGCATAAGAAAGAAAAATTACAAAAAAAGAGAAAAGAAAAAAGAAAAAGGAATAAAAATAACTTACAAAAATAAATAACATTAATGAATTGAATTATGAAAGATGTGCTTTTGTACGATGAGTTCGCGTTTCCATTTTTGTGTGTATGAGTGTTGAGTGTTTGTTTGCGTGTGTGAATGTGTGTATGTGTGTGCGTATGCGTGTATGTGGGCAGCGATTGACATATCTATTTGTTGCAAATTTGTAGGTTATGTCGTGTAATTATTCATCAGTTCGTTATACAAATGTCGCATCAAATATGGTTTTATTTCGGTATAATATTAGTAGTTTATTTTTTTTTAAAGTTGTTAAAACTTGCATTTTGTCTCAAAGGAGGAGGAATGCTATTCCATATTTTTGATGCACTATATTTGAAACAGCATTTGAAGAGTATAAGATGAATTAGAGCGTATAGTTCTTAAGTGAATATCTCTAAGCCATGTAAGTTTTTCAAATAAGTATTCAGGGTTTTTATTCCATAATACTTTTTGGGTCGTACATGCGAGCTGGAGCTCTCTTCTTGATTTCATGTTTAAAATTTTATGTTTGATCATATATGGCGTTACATGTTCCCTTTTAGGTATATTAAAACAGAATCTCATGCATGCATATTGTACTCTTTGTATGGCATTTTCAGTTTTAGTATATAATCGGGGACCATAAACAGTACTACAATAATCAAAGGAAGATAAAATAAGGAGGTCACATAATAAATTACGAGTTTCTTTTGACAAATGTTTCCTAATGCCATATAGTATTTTCAATTTAAAAAAAGCAGTTCTGATCTTTTCACTGATATGTTTTTCAAATCTCATTTCACTATCGAAAATTTCTAGTTGCAGTCACAATAGGTATAGAGATATTATTTATTAGTAACTTTGGATTTTCACATTCTACTTTTGTAATTTGTGATTTAGTTCCTAATATTAACATTTTAGATTTTGTAGGATTTAGTGTTAATGAATTACAATTAGCCCATTTATAAATATCATTTAGGTCTTCTTTAATCATACGTACAGCTTCTAATGTATTGTCGGCTTTAAAGGAGTAGTATATTTGCGTATCATCAGCATATCCATACTAATATTATAAATGCGAAAGTAAGGATGTTTATTTGTTTGTTTGTAACGCTTTCACGCTTAAACCACCGAACTGATTTCAAAAATTCTTTCACCAATGGAAATCTATAATATCAGGGAGTAACATAGGCTATATTTTATCCCGGTATTCCCACAGGAACGGGAACTACGCGGGTTTAAGCGACTGAAACCGAAGCGAAGCGAGGGCGGGTTGCTAGTAAATATTTACATTTCTTTATATGACTAGGGAGATCTGCTGTAAAAATTGAAAATAAAATTGGACTTAATATTGATCCTTGCGGTACTCCGCGATTTAAAGTACCAACATCAGAGAATGATTTGGAACCATCATAAGATTCAGTTACTACAAACTGTTTTCTATTTGATAAATAAGATCTAAACCACTGGCATGCATCATTCGAAAAGCCGTAATACGATAGTTTTGCTATCAGCACGTCAGGGCTCAAAGAATCAAAAGCCCGAGAAAAATCCAGTAAGACGAGGATACTACTGAGGCCAGAATCTGAAGCTGTAAGTAGGTCGTCAGCGACATTTAAAAGTGCCGTTTCTGTTCCATGTTTCCTTGTGAAACCTGATTGAAATTTAGGGATAAAATTTTCTTTGCAAATAAAATTTCTTTTATATATATATATATAAATATATATATATATATATATATATATATATATATCGATCGCGTTCCCGTGTGACACGGCATAAAATGTCAAATAGATTTTATTTTGTTTTTATTTGTCCATTCGGACGGGCAAAGGAATCAAAAACCATACAGCCAAGTCTGATACAATTTTCTTCATATTATTTAACATTTCTTTATATAGTTTATATAGAATAGCTTATTTATAGTCATGTCCATCAGTAAGTCAAGTCGTTAACATTAATTAGCCGCTGTAAACCTAATTATTTGATTTCTCTGAGAATTACGGTAGAATATGAAAATACACGTAAACCACTCTTATATCATATTCCTTACATATCTTACATAATAGAGTTAGTATTATATTACATAAAATATCAGCAAAATTATTCAATGTAACACTATATAACACTAAAAAAATGATTATAATACAAGAGTTTTTTTTTTTAAGGGTGCGCTGCGGTCGGCGCGCTCCTCGCACCACTCCGTCCGGGGCGACAGAGAGGCGTAAGCACGCACATCCGCAACCCACTCCACGTGCACGTCGCCTTCGTTGTTGGACCGACCACCGGAGCAGGGTTACTTGTCATCAGTGGTCGGCCCGACGGAATACCCTCTATTTGGGGTACCCTCCCATCGACCGACGTCCCCCCCTCGGGGAGGACGTAGGTCTTTCCTCACGCGGTCACGGACAATTCCCCGATCACGTCACTCGCGGCCTCGGCTAGGGCGGCATGAGGCGCAAGTACTCGCGCCTACGCCGCCCCAGTCGCCGGCGGCGGATCGCCTCATCGAGGCTGCGCTCCTCGCACAGGCGATCCGCCGCCGCGCCGCCTCCTTCTGCGAAATCACTGCCTCGCAGAAGGCAGCGACCGCGTCCCAATTCCAGGTCGGCACCGATGATTGCGACGAGTTCACGGCGCTGCGCTGCCCAAGCGGCTCAGGCCTCGAGCGTATGCTGCGCTGTGTCCTCGTCGCAATCACATTCTTTTTGCTAACCCAACCACTGACGACAAATCACCCTGCTCCGGTGGTTGGCCCAACGACGAAGGCGTCGTGGGTACGGGTGGGTTATGGTCCCGCGTGCCGTCCTTTCGTCGCCCCGGACGGAATGGACCGAGTGCGCGCTTACCATAGCCCACACATTAAAAAAAATGCGTACAAGTATAACCAGCGTGACGTATGCTAGGTCAATTTCTACTATGAGGTAGCTTGCTCGTCTGCCACCAAAAACAATGAATATAAATAATATTTACCAAATCGAATGACAGAGATACGTCCTATATCAGGCCGATCCAACATAGTCCCAGAAAAAACATCGTTTAGTTTACAAAGGCTCCATAGATCAACTCCTTCGTGTATATACTTGTACTGTTCTCTGAAGGTGCAATAGCGAACTAACTGAAAAGAAAATAAACGACTTTTTTTATTATAATGATAAGTTTCAAATTCAAATAATTTATTATGCATAAAAACACAGGTCTAAGAACAGGATGTTACCACTTATGACTTACGGCACGGAAATGTGGTCCCTAAATGTAGGTGTTATAACCAAGCTCAAAGTCGCTCAGCGTGCTACGGAGCGGGCTATGCTCAGGATTTTTCTGCCAAATAGAATCCAAAATACGGAAATCTGCAGAAGAACGGTTCTCACCGACATAGCATGACGAATCAGCACGCTGAAATGGCAATGGGTAGGCCACATCGCTTGATAAACCGACAACCTGGGGAAAAAAGGTTGTCGAGTGGCGACCACGTGTCGGACGACGCAGTGTTGGACGCCCCGCACTAGGTGGACGGACGACCTGATGAAAGTTGTTGAGCGTTGTTGGATGGAGGCGGCATAAGACCGCACTTTGTGCCGTAACATGAGGGAGGCCTACGTCCAGGAGTGAATGGCGATAGGCTGAAATGATTATGAATGATAATGATGAAATCCCCTGCCGGATGTACGAGTATGTATGAATGTAAGTGACATATGGTAAATTTTTGTATAGTCACTGCATCGGTATGCGACCCCACTAGGATCCGAAAAGAAATTTAGCGGGTTTAATTATTTTTCTACTTTTGGCCGACTTATCCATTCTAATATTATAAATGCGAAAGTAAGGATGTTTGTTTTTGACGCTTTCACGCTTAAACCACCGAACCGATTTCAAAAATTCTTTCACCAACGGAAAGCTATAATATCAGGGAATAACTTAGGCTATATTTTATACCGGTATTCCCACAGGAACGGGAACTACGCCGCGGGTAAAGCGACTGAAACCGAAGCGAAGCGAGGGCGGGTTGCTAGTTTTAAATAAAATTACAAACAACATCAAATCAAATCATTTATTTTGTAAAATATGGGTATAAAATATTATATGTTAGGTATTCATTATGTCACCATATGTGACTAGGGTTGCCACCCGTACTTTATTATAAAGTATTGTACGTTATTTTTATTAATTGTACTTTATACTTTATGTAAGAGATAAGGTACGCGAAAATACTTTATTTCGCAGGAACTGATTTCTTGAGATAAAAACTAAAGACATTTTTTTAAAATTTGTCTAAAATAGTTACATATTTAATGGCGATTCCTGCCACGGCAGCGTTCATATGGAGAGATTTGCATGTGATGTACAATATATTATTTAGTTACACTTAAATAAATAGGGCAAAGATAAATAATTACCTAAGATAATTAATTAGTAATTATGTTTTTGACGAAAATTATGAAATAAAATCAATCGTACTTTATTTTGACACAATGTACTTTATTTTTCTAATTTCATTAACCAATGTACTTTATTTACACGAAAAAAAGGTGGCAACCCTATATGTGACCGTTAAGCGGCATGCAAAAAGAGCTAATGCACTCAGAACAAATACCTGCAATATATTTAACTAAATGAGGGAATTTATCTCTTAGATGATTATAGTTATACATAAACTCTTGCAATAAAATTATATTTTAGTCAAGGTCATTAGCTAGTTAGTAAATATTTAATTATATAATGTCAACAATAATAATAATGCCTGTAACAACTCCAATGTGATACCCTTTGAACTACGATATCATATAATTCTCAAATAGAATGCAGAATATTATGACTGGGCCAGATCCCGCAAGTAGTACCCGATCACGAATTAACCACTAGAGCAGAGATCACTCCCCTCAACCACAATATAGGGAAGGGAGAAACCTGCTCATCACCACACCTATCTTAACTCAAAAGGTGAACGCAGAAATATAATACAGCCATTATCTCGCCATGAAATCTAATTCCCATGCGATTTTATCTCTAAGACCGCCAGAATGGCCAAGCATATCACGAAATCGGTACCAGTTGTATGGCTAAGGCTATGGGGAGGGAACACAGTGGGTTTTGGCACCTTGCCGGTGCCACAGGCGGTACCTATATACTAATATTATTTCTCAAAGGCACTTTTTGTCATTATTTCTTATTCTTACAATGCTGTAATCAGTTCTAACGTTTGATCCGCTATTCGATGATTATTTATTGAAAATATCTTACCTGTTTATGCGCTCTTGGTACAATGAAATTCTTCATCCGTAAAAACCTCAACAAGAACTCGTCGTCAGTTCTATATGGAAAACATTCTCTTCGATCTAAAATAATTAAAATGTGTTAAAAAAATTAATTAATTCGAAACACTGATGCCTATTTTCACCAACAACCCTTACTGCTTTCATCATCACCAGCATCATCTCAGCTCATTTACATCCCACTGCCAGGCTCGAGCCTCCTCCACAATGGGAGGGAAATTGACCTGCTATACCACGCTGGTAAGATGGGTTGATATAGATTTTTTAGTTTTCCTTCTCTTGAAAAATGAAACATAATAGTTATAGTGATTTCAAAAAAGTGTGTCGAAGAGTCTATGCCTCAAATGTTACGTATTATGTAGGCATGTAAAGCTTCGACAGTATAAATAGGTATGAATGCCGCAAACGCTTTAATGCTACGTAGGTACAAAGGCACTGCGTCAACGGTCATCTGATTTAAAGCGAAGGTTGTCTTGCTTATGCGAACGTAATTATCGATTTATTCAATTTCTAATGAAACAGTTAACAAAGTAAGAATATGTTGCAGATTAAGTATCACTGACTTTATACATTTCAATCAGATTTACACGAAAAGGTGATGATAAAATTGATTGATGTATGAAATTACATGTCTCTAATATATTAACGAATCGCCTCTAACCTCATAACCTGATACATTCAGCATATATAGAAGGATATTTGAAAGGAATTAGCACGTTGAAATGGCAATGGGGTGGCCACATCGCTCGTCGAACCGACAACCGTTGGGGAAGAAAGGTTCTTGAGTGACGACCACGAATCGGACGGCGCAGTGTAGGACGACCCCCACCAGGTAGACTGACGACATTATCAAAGTCGCAGGGAACCGTTGGATGCAAGTGGCGCAGGACCGTTCCGAGTGGCATTCGCGTGGAGAGGCCTATGTCCAGCAGTGGACCTCTGTAGGCTGATGGATGGATGGATATAGAAGGATATTAAAAAGGATATATATTAAAGGATTTACTGTGGTTGTTGACCTTCAATAAGATTTAGAAAAATGATAAATAATATTGTTCCAAGTTGTTTTGAAGTCTAACATTGTGTAATTTTGTATATCTTTAACATAAAAAATGTTAATATTTAATTATATCTACAAAATTAATTATATATTTCAATGTAAAGTCTTAATTCTAACCGCAAAAACTAAAATTAAAATTGATTATAATCTCTTAGTTTGATCAAATAATAAAATTAATTCCATTTTTTCAGTGGTGTTAAGTTTATATTATTTTCTTATATACCCTTATATCATGCGCCAGCTCAATTTTCAAGATATCAAGCTTATCTTTTAGGTTTTTCTAACAAAGAAACTTTTTAGATGTACTTACTCAAAACGCTGTCTAATACATGTATATACAGGCTGTCACTAAATTAAACATCCAATGGAAAGTGGGTGGACTTTATGACAGCTATGAAAAATTAAAAAAAAAACCATGTCACTTTTTTTTTGATAGGAGCATATTACTAAAAACGGTGAAAAATCAGACCTTGTAGGATATTTTCAAGTACTATAACGACAAATAGGCTAGTTTTGGCATCGGATATTTCTTGTTGGAAGCAAAGATAACTGCACAAGTACAATTAAAACTAGACATGTTACAATGATTTAAAAATATACATTTGTTATGGGTATTCCTTAATTTTTTCGAAGAAAACATTAATCATTTCACTTTAACACACCACCCTGTAAAAAATGTACCGTAGCCATAATGGCAAGTAATTTCAAAAGTTGGCTACATTATTCATTATTCCAAAATGGTAAAATACCTTCTAGATGTTATCGTAACTTTTAGAAAAAAAAATGTTTTTGTGACAGTCAACGAAGTTTATGAAAAATGATTAGGTATATTTTTTGTTCTATTTTATTAGACCTCATACAAAAAATCTTATTGCGTGTGTGAAAAAGAGGCAGAGAGTGACACCTATTGTATTTTATTGGGCACTAGGTAAATGTCGCTCCGAATATGCTCGAGGAACATGAATGAACACTAGATGGTCTGGATAGCGTTCAGTATTCGAATATCGCTCACGATACAATCATTGCATACAACGATACAACGATCATTGCATCTGTACTCTCCATAGATCAAATGCATATTAGGGGATTCTAAGATTGTATAAGAAGACGGCAACGTAATCACACAAGTCACTTTTATTATATTTTTAATGTCACTCTTTTTATACTAGTATTATCTACTTTATGCAAATAAATGGCGTGGCTGCGGGTGACCGGACTAGCTGCTAAACAGCCGAGACTGGCCAATCTCTTTAGGCCACTGCTACTTCACGAAAACGCAAGACCACACACTGCACAACAATCAACCACTAAGTTAGATGAGCTACAATTGCAATGTCTGCGATATCCATCGTACTCCCCGGACCTTGCTCCAACGTCTTTGACATCCGTGGCCGGCCCAGCGGATTGTCTTTTCGGGAACCTTCCCCTTCGATGTTGCTGTTATCCTAGTCTTCCTTTACAATAGCATAGGTGAGTGGAAGAAAAGGATTCTCAGCTTAGAATTAGAACACCAATTATTATTTCTTATTTAAATAATATTTATCTCACCAAAAATCATCTTTCGTAATGCTGTTATAGCTGCGGCCCTAGTATCTTGATATTCATTGCAAAGTTCTTCTGCCAGCTCTTTTAATTCGGGATCTTCCTTTGTATTAATTTCG
Organism: Lymantria dispar; assembly: GCA_032191425.1. Lineage (NCBI taxonomy): Eukaryota > Metazoa > Arthropoda > Insecta > Lepidoptera > Erebidae > Lymantria > Lymantria dispar. The sequence continues at coordinate 30,379,837 of CM063452.1, forward strand.
GCTTCGAAGCCGATTTCCAAGAGACATTCATACATTATGATACTAGTATTCAACCTGCGAAAAATAAGAAACCCGTATAAATTAAAAATCTATAATTTATGTATAAACCCCGACATGTCAGTGACAGTAGTGGCTGTAGCTTAAGTGCGCTCGTGCGCTGAACCACCAAATCAAAAGATTTAAAAACTACAAAATTTAACTTCATCTTTATTTTTAAATTACCATTAATATTTATTCTTTGAACATACAAAAACATATAACAAATATAATTTCAAATTATGACGAAACAATATAAGAGCTTTACTAACTATTAAAACTTGTTTTCCTTGTAAAAAAATCTCGTGCGCTTAGGCGAGTGCACGAGGACTGCCCATACAACTTGTATTAGATGTGAGTTAAAACGCCTGGCGCGTGAGACAGAAGATAGTTCATAGAAATATGCTGAAAAATGAGTCTGTTTCCGTATGCCGCACGAGCGAACCGAACATTGCCGAGAGAAGTCGACTTACGACGAAATTCGCCGATGACGTCTCGTTAAGTACAGTAAGTAGATATAGTTTCGATGTATCTGTGACGAGTTAAATATGGTTTGTTTACATTAATTGTTTTTTTTTTAATTTTGGTCTTGGTTCTATTTTATACTGCGTATACAGGTGAAAATGAGCATAAATATAGACTATATTAAAGACAATAACAAAACTAAAATTCATAATAAAGTTGATATAAGTTGGCGAGGCCCTCTTTTATAAATATTTTTGAAGTGTGAAAAACAGACAAAATACCGATTTTTCTTCGCAAGTACACCTACAAAATGTAATGCGATCAAAAATAATAAAAAAAAATTACGTAAATTGTTGTACCATTGCAATTTCTGATCTTAATACTTAATGAGCAAGTAAAGTGCATCACCACTGTGATGACCCACCAGCCGCCACTGGTCAGTGTACATAAGTATTGTCAATTAATCCAATAAACTAACACTGGATCGGGACTATTGAAGTTGGAAAGACGGATATATCGAGTTTTTTTGCCTACCAGCTTATTTCAAATAGGTCAAAAGGTGGGTTGTGGTCAATTCACAGATCTTCAAAAACAGCATTCATAAATATTCATATGTTAATCTTCCCCACTTTTTTAATAGTAAAATTGAAAATTTTTAACGATCCCCTACAATCTAAAATCTACACCAATAAATAAAATTGGAGTGTCTGTTAGTAATGTCAAAATAATAGGCCTTTTTCATGCTCACATGGTTATTTGCACTATACTTATGCCTAAAAATCACTTATATTTTTTTTGTCTGTCTGTCTGTTTGTGCCGGGTAATCTTCAAAACGGCTGGACCGATTTCAAAAATTCTTTCACCAATGGAAAGCCATAATATCAGGGAGTAAACTAGGCTGTATTTTATCTCGGTATTCCCATGGGAACGGGAACTACGCAGGAAAGACTGAAACCGAAGCGAAGCGAGGGCGGGTTGCTAGTAATAAATAAGTATTAAGTTATCTTCAACAGGAATTATCAATTAATTGTCATTTAACGATTCTAATGGCACGCGTGAGCCACTTAATCGAGTAATAATACACCATTAGATCATTTTGGAAAAGAGTTGATACTCTTACACTGCTGGACCTATATTAACCAAACATAACTAAGAACCACCGCAGGAAACTGACTTTCAAATGAAAAAAAAACCGCATCAAAATCGGTCCATCCGTTTGCGAGCTACGATGCCACAAACAGACAAATACACACGCACACGCACACGCACACGCGCACGCGCACGCACGCACGCACGCACGCACGCACGCACGCATGCACGCACGCACACACGCAAACACGCGCACACACACACACACACACACACACACACACACAGGTAGAAATACATTGACTTCAAACTTATAACATCCCTCTTTTTGCGTTGGGGGTTAAAAATGGTCTTTATTGTAATAAAATTTTAAATTGTATTGAATTTTTTAATTTGATTCACTCGTTTAGATAAAAAGAAAAACAAAGAGCACACCACATTTTACTAAATTGTTTCTTTTTTGAAATGTAGACTTTTTAATGGTATCATAACCAGCCAGATACAACTGTTACGACGAAAGAGATTTTATTAAAAGTTTATGCATATGATTATATGCAATATGACTTATCGCCCGGCGTTTTATGTATGTATATGTTGCTTATATCATCATCCTTATCACAGCTCATATACGACTCCTACTGAGCTTAAGCCTCTTCCACAATAGGAGGAAAATTGACCTTACTATACCATGCTAGTCAGACAGGTTGGTACAGAGTTTTATTTCGAGTTTGCCTTCTCTTAGACTGTTGTTATATTCTTATTATATCCCTTAGTTGACTTTTATGACACCCACGGGCAAGATAGGGAGTGGTAAATTGCATTCTTACTCCGTCACCATACGTGTGTCTATGATTATAAATATTATTTGTTTACTTCCCATATCTTAATCGTTTTGTTTTTCAATATAAATAGCACCATCGCCATCGCCCTAAGGTTGACCGGAAGATAATGCCTATAGTATAAAGTCCGCCGAAGTACAATTTTATGTGCATGAAGTTAATGTTCATACACATAAAATAGTACATGAATAAAGAATGAATCAATTCAAATTCAAATCATTTATTATGCATAAACCACATCAAGTGTTCAAGGCCCAAAAACGTTGTATACGAGCAATGTGCGGAATGCAATGCATTGACAGCTGTGTAACTAAATTTAAAACTCTGAAAATTCTAACATTTCTCTCATTATACATATTGGAAGTAGCTTTATTCGTAAATAATAACCGAAACCTTTTTACATCAGTTGCCGTAGTGAGAAACAGACCTGTGAGAAGCCAGTATAAAAATTGTATATATGATAAAGGGTACTTCAAGGGTACTACATACTGCTCTGCTAGGAAATAACATTTTTGGTATGGCCACTAATATATACAATAAAATACCTGATGTTTTAAAGGAGGACACTAAGAATAATTTTAAAAGAAAACTGACATCAATACTAATTGAAGAATGCTATTATACAATATATGACTTTTTAAATGACAAATATTTTATAAACAATGATGAATGACTTATTTTAGAAGCAATCTAGAATCTAACATAATTATTATTATTATTTTTTTAATTAATTATTAAAGCTGACATTCATAATGCACATTTAAAATTTGACATTACGTATATTATCTTCTCAATTATAATTATCATAATTCTCAATATTATAATATCCATGTTAATTTAATAATGTATGAATTATATTTTGGAATGTATTGTGCACGCAATTTTAAAATTATAATAATTTGCATGCCAGCTTCTTGCGAATCATGTAATTGGTTCAGAAAACAATTGTAACACCTAATTTATACCGTGATTCTAGCAAATAAATTTCTTACTTACTTACTTACACTAGAGACCACTTGCATATTGTCAAGTTAACAAAATTAAATTTAATTATTCAAACAAATAAACTACTACCGGATCGCGGTCGCGTTCCGGACCGCTACTGAGAAGATCCGGAAAGAAACTCTTGGCTTGTCTATTATTTTTATAATTTTTCTTAATTGGTATATAATTGTGTAGGTATAAGTTGTGATATATAAATGTAATGGATATAAGGACTGAGTCTGGTATGTTGGCGTCCTGCAGGTTTTCTTAAACTAAGGTTGGTTGCGACTACCGACCGGTATTTTGGTGTTGCGAATGAATAATTCTAACATCGTAATAACCATTTCAGTGACGCCATCCACACAAACAACAGGTTTCTTAGAGGAAACACAGACGTTTCCATGAGTAGGATGCGTAAAACTCACGAAACCCATCTTTTTTTTTTTTGTAAACAGCTGTTGGCCGCAGATGGCCTTGACAGCTTGACGCGGACTATGGGTGAGCGCTGAGGGCTCTCAACCCGGAACGCGCGCGAAATCCATCCCAATGTGCTGACTTATATAGGCAGATTCTGTCAGTCCGAGTAGAACGAGTAGGCCTCCCAACTGGATTTCTGCTACGGACTAAGCAGTGGGCATATTATCTAAGATTCGATAAGTCTGAGGTAATACCACACTGTCATAGTAAATCGACGTCTGAGTAGTAGCAATTTGTTACTGCGCTTCATTCGGTGAGCGAGAGAGCTGGAAGCTCGACTTTGAGGATGTTTGCGTGTAGTGCGTTTTGATGATGCCTTTAGTATTATCGAAACTCAGTACACATCCACACTTCCTTCGCTTTCTTCACGGTAGGCAGTGCCTTAGAAAAAGTCTTAGTGGCAGTATTAATTACCATCAGATGTGCTGTTGGCTCGTTTGCCACCAATAATTATAAAAAAAGCACATCTTCCTGCAAGCGTTACCAGCACCATATGCTACAAGCGTAAAAACCAGTCAAATATAAATCGTTAGTCAAAATGCGATACGCATTACAATTATAACAACAAAAAAATTAACAAGTTTAGTAGTAATAACGGGGAAATTGCTGAATTATGCTCCATAATCAGTTTATATTACAAACTAGGTAATTTAAAGTTTTTAAAACATTTTTTACCTATTGTTGTTTTTATGTATTCTTGTTAGGTTTTTTTAAATTATATATTTGTATGTCTCGAATGTCTTTAGGCAGGTCATTGTAGAAGCGTATACACCTGCTTATTTTTGAAGACGATTAATATGTTCAACTAATTTGTTCTTATTCAGAGTATTCACACGATGAATGTTACTTTAACTTTTAAAGACAAAGATATATTTTTGTAAATAATTTTCGTTCATACATACATTGCAATGTATTCCATACATTGCGATACAACAGTCAGAATATTTATTTCTATACTAACTGAACCAACAGACGTTATTCTGTTAAAATTAAAAAAGGAACTCTTTTTGAAATCGATCGTAACTTACCAGATGCAAATATTAACCTAAATCATTCTTAAACCCACTTGAACATGCACAAAAATTCTCCTCAAAATTGGTACGGCCATTTAGAAGGAGTTCCATTACAAACACACGAACAGAAGATTTATATATATATATATATATATAAGTTCTTTCTTACTAAGTGAAATTCTTATCTTAGGCCTAAATCATAAATCGCAGCGACTACATACACACTAAATATATTTTAAACTAGCAACCCGTCCTCGCTTCGCTTCGGTTTTAGTCGTTTTACCCGCGTAGTTCCCGTTCCCGTGGGAATACCGGGATAAAATATAGCCTAGTTTACGCCCTGATATTATAGCTATCTATTGGTGAAAGAATTTTTGAAATCGGTTCATCCGTTTTGAAGATTACCCGGAACAAACAGACAGACAGACAGACAAAAAAAAATATAAAGTGATTTTTAGGCATAGGTGTCGTGCAAATAACCGTGTGAGCATGAAAAAAGCCTATTATTTTGACATTACAAACAGACACTCCAATTTTATTTATTGGTAAGAAATATCTAAAATAAATTTATTGTGATTGCGTTAATGTCATAACAAAGTTATCAAGAATGATAGAAAAAAATTTAATTTAATTGCTTATCGTGTCAGATAAGCAAACGTTCCACGCGATGGTATGTGGTAACTAGAGCTCAGCCAAGCTGCTTACTGCTATAAGGTTTGGATCTCCAAGGTCACCGAATGCAGCGCAGTAACAATGTACTACTATTTAGACATTTCATTTCAAGATTTTCTTCTTTTGATTAGCTGTTATTTGCATACACTTTAACAATGCCAACAGGCAAGAACGGCGGCTGGTAAACTATAATGTTACTCGGCCACCATTTTTTTTTACTAGCAACCCGCCCTCGCTTCGCTTCGGTTTCAGTCACCACGTGTTCCACAGTTCCCAATCCCGTGGCAATACCGGGATAAAATTTAGCCCATGTATTATAGTACTCCCTGATATTATAGTTTTCCATTGGTGAAAGAATTTTTGAAATTGGTCCAGTAGTTTCGGCGCCTATTCAATACAAACAAACAAATCTTTCCTCTTTATAATATTAGTATAGATATATTATTTAAATAATGTAGTTAATTTGAAACTAGTCATTCCAAAGATGTTACTTCTTTTAAACGGATACTCACTAATTTTTTGCAATTTATAATGATGTTAAGTTGTGAAGATTTTACACATCATCGTCATCACCATCATCTCGCCTCAAATACATCTCACAGCTGGACTCGAACTTCCTCCAGATAGAAGAAATATTAACCTATTATGACATGATGATCACAACGGTTTGGTACAGGGTTTTATTTCGAGTTTTCTTTCTCTTGTATAGATATTAAATCCCTCGGTCATCTTCTACGACACATATATCAAATAAATTTAATTTCACTGGCTTAGTGTTTTACTTAACTACTAACTACTTAACCTATATAAGTTACATTGTAACACACACAACGATTGCTGTAGTTCTAACCTCATCGGGTTACATTCATTGTGTGTTGAAATGTAACCTAAATAGATTACGTTCGATTTCGATTAAGAATTTATATAATGTTATCCGCTTAAAATAATAGCGTATAGAAAGATAATGTCGGTACTTAAGCGGTCAAAAACTTGAAGCCAAAACTACTACATGCGTGCAAGCGATTACACACGTACCTACACACGTACACCACTATACAATAGGTAGTTGTCTGTCTACAGCCGCGGGCCGGTCCGTCCGGGGTAGTACCACACTGAGCAGAAAATCGACGTCTGAGTAGTAGCAATTTGTTACTGCGCTTCGTTCGGTGAGCGAGAAAGCTGGAAGCCCAACTTTCTGAGGGTGTTTGTGTGTGGAGGGTTTTGTTGGTGCCCTTGGTATCACCGAGCCTCAATGCACGCATTCACACTCCCTTCACTTTCTTAGCGGTAGGCAGCGACCCTGTAAAGGTCCATGAGCGGCAGCAACACTTACCATCAGGTGTACTGTTTGCTCGTTTGCCACTGTTTCCAATAAAAAAATTATATGGTATATCATAAGGCACGGCAACATGGAAGTTGCTATAGGCAATTATAACTATCTATACCAATAAATAAAATTGGAGTGTCTGTAATGTCAAAATAATGGACTTTTTTCATGCTCACACGGTTATTTGCACTATACATATGCCTAAAATACACTTTATATTTTTTTGTCTGTCTGTATGTTTGTTCCGCGTAATCTTCAAAACGGCTGGACCGATTTCAGAAATTCTATCACCAATGGAAAGCTATAATATCAGCTAACCTAGGCTATATTTTATTCCGGTATTCCCACGGGAACGGGCACTACACAGGAAAGACTGAAACGGAAGCGAAGCGAGGGCGGGTTGCTAGTTACAAATAACATTCTACTACAAGCAATTATGAAGATAATCCCATAATTAGCAGGCGAACGAATTGGCAAAAACACTGGGTATTTTTACTGCCCAGGAGTTTTGCTGTTCGTTCTCCTATTGCTCATTTCGTCATTTTCATCACAGCTTATTTACGTCGCACTGCTGGTCACAAGCCTCCTCCACAATGGGAGGGAAACTGACCTTAATATACCATTCGAATCAGACAGGTTAGTTTGGGGTTTTATTTTGAGTTTTACTTCTCTTCATTCTGACATTTCAGATATTCTTCTCTGGAATGCTTGGCTTCAAAAATGTCACGGCTAGCAGCAATTCTGATGTCTAGAGGTAGGTAATTCTCAACACATCAGAATTGATGCTATTCGTGACATTTTCAAAGCTAACATTAAACGACTTCACTTAGATTTTCTAGCGAAGTACAGTTGTCTATGACGGCTCACATCCACATAATTTTTTAAATATGTATATTTGTATGTATATACAGTAGAACCCGTTTAAAACGATCACGTTTAATACGATTGCCCGCATAATACGCCATTTTGGGTCAGTCCCAGCAACTTGAGACATGTTTCCATACATTTCTTAACGCTTAATACGATCGTCATCCCGTTTAATACGCCAACACGTGCCACTCAAGTACACATATTACCCCTTGCGGCAGCGGCCACCGACTGACGAAGTGACGACTGTCGAGCGACCCTAAGTGATAATGATCAAGAAGAAGATGAGTCAACTCCGATTTTGTCACACGCCCAGGCATTATCAGCAATTAATGATTTAAGACGCTATATAACTTCTTTGAATCAAAGCGAAGACGCACTGCGAAAATTAAATTACATTGAAAATCGTATAATTGCTAATACCTCAAAATCTTGTTGTCAGACTAAAATAAGTGATTACTTTATGTAACGTAATAATAATAAACAACATTTTTTTATATTTTTAAATATTTTTTATTTTTTAATATTTAAAAATATATCTAGTAGTAAGTTATATTAAATAAAGAAAATAAACAACATTTTATTTAGGTAATTTTTAAATGTTAAATTCAATAAGTAGGTATTCAAAATAATAATAGAATATAATAAATAATAATGGCACGTTTCTTCCCTTTCCCGCATAATACGCTTTCCCGCCTAAGACGCGTTTTTGGTCGGGTCCCTGAGAAATCGTATTAAACAGGTTTTACTGTATGTGGTAACGGTGTAAAAATACGATTCATCACTCCTTATCTTGCCCGTGGATTTCGTAAAAGACTATTAAGGGATATAATATGTATATAAAACATCTATGCAAGAGTAGGAAAGCTCGAAATAAAGACCTCCCCAAGGGGGGACGTCGGTCGATGAGAGAGTACCCCAAATAGGTGGTATTCCGGCGGGCCGACCACTGATGACAAGTAACCCTGCTCCGGTGGTCGGCCCAACGACGAAGGCGACGTGATGTTCGGGTGGGTTGCGAGTGTGCGTGCTTACGCCCTTCTGTCGCCCCGGATGGAGTGGTGCGAGGAACGCGCCGACCGCAGCCCACCCAAAAAAAAAAGCATGGTACAGTAGATCAATTTCCCTCCCATCGTGGAGGAGGCTCGAGCCCAACAGTGGGACGTATATGAGCTGTTAAATTGTTAAATTGATCATGATGAAGTCTCTCTTAGCAAAACTATTAGTTTATACATGGAAATATATAATACTAGCCGACCCAACAGACGTTTTTCTGTACAAATAAAATAAAAGCAGGCACCACCTGCAATTGTGAATCTAAACCATCCTCGAACCCCTTTGAGCACACACAAAAAATTTCGTCAACATCGGTCAAGTCGTTTCGGAGTTCAGTGACATACACGTACACAAACAAATTATATATAAAGATGTAGATAATAATACATATCTTAAACACACAATATATATATATACATTTGCAGATTTAGTATCATAATTAATTACTTAATACCTGTTCATATCTCGTATAAACCAAATTATATTTCCTTGATTTTTTTTATCTACAATAAAATATATGTTCAGGTACCTACCATATCCTTCAACAATCGAACAAAAAATAAGAATTTGTAAATGAATACCTACAAAACTTGATTTTCCTGTATATTATTTGCGTGTGATGATGGAGTAAGAATACAATTGGACGTAGTTAAGCAAACTAGACCAACCCACCTTGAGTGAAACTCAATTAAGTATAAAAGTAGACCCTCAACCGTGCTGTGCACCTACTCAATAAATATCCTGGTCAAAAAAACAGAATATCATTATAAATTTGTTTTTCAAAATAACTGTTCCATTCTTTTCAACAGATATTTGAAACAAAAACCTTAATAACTCGAAAGTGAATTTTTGAGGGTTGGTTCTAGTTTGCTTAACTACGTCCAATTCACCATCTTGGACGTGGATAGCGTAAAGGACAATATAGGGATTATAAACAAGATCTTATTATCTCCGCCTAAATACGTCCCACTGCTAGGCTCAAACCTTCTCCACGATAGAAGGAGAAGGGACACTGATAGGGACACGACAAAAGGATTGATACTTTTAAGTATCGAGTACTTGTCTTTCGATACCGATATTTTTGTACTCGATACTTTCTATTCGATACTTTTACTCAATGAGTACTTTTAGACAGGTATCGTATCGAACAAATTGTAGAAAGTATCCATGTTAAACTTGACTTTACGGCTCATGCGGTAACGCCATCTAGTTAAAACGTAATGAAACCTTCTAAAGTACCTACCTACCTTTAAAAGTGGCTCGACATATTTTAATCCGAATACAGACGGACCAGTGATGACTTACGGCATGGAAACGGGCTCCCTAAATGTAGGCCTCATAACAAGGCTCAAAGTTGCTCAGCGTGCTATGGAGCGGGCTATGGAGCGGGCTATGCTCGGGATTTCTCTGCGAGATAAAATCCAGAATACGGAAATCCGCAGAAGAACGGGTGTAACCGACATAGCACGAAGAATTAGCACGCTGAAGTGGCAATGGGCAGGCCACATCGCTCGACGAACCGACAACCGCTGAGGAAGAAAGATTCTCGATTGGCGACCACGTATCGGACGACGCAGTGTAGGACGCCCAACTAGGTGGACCGATGACCTAGTGAAAGTTGCTGGGCGTCGTTGGATGCAGACGGCACAGGACCGCACATTGTGGCGTAACATGAGGGAGGCCTACGTCCAGCAGTGGACGGCAATAGGCTGAAATGATGATGATGATGATGAATACAGACGGAAAAATTCCTAAAAAAAAAAGCTCATCACGACATACATTCTAGGAAAAATACTCAGTACTCGATACTTTGGAATATCGATACTTTATTGAGTACGATACTTTTTCTTCGATACTACTCATGAGTACAGTATCGATACTTTCGTTTCGATATGGTGTCCCTAGACACTGAAGGGCAGTGTCTACTATACCATGTCAAGCAGGTTGATATAGTGTTGTATATGTCACCGTATTATTGTACGAACCGTTAGTTTATAAACTATCTAGTGAGATTATAAACTATCGATAGATTGTGAACGGACACAAAAATGTACAATCTAACGCTTCTATTTACGTAAGATTTTACTGACTATGTTCGACCGTCAAATTGTGATTTTATTACTTTTAACCATCAGTTCAAAAAGAAATGACCCAATCACAGTACTGTCTTACAATTTCTTGCCTGCGAATTTGTGAACCGTCCTCTGATTGGTTGCCGTTATAGATAGCATGTGTTCGTGTGCACAGAGTTACAAACATAATTATCAGCAATTAAAAAGCTCATTGTCAGCAAATATTAACGTACATCATCATCATCATCATCTTGCTCTTATCCCAATTACTTGGGGTCGACGCAATATGTCATCTGTTTTGACATATTGCAAAAAGTTTCGGCAATGACTTTTATGACCGGCCGCCAGCCTGACGTCAACCCTCCTTGGGAATGTAATCGTTGACCCAAATGGTACCAGATGGAGTTGGTCCGGGTCAATCTAGGGCTCTTAGTCGTCTTTTACGACACCCACGAGCAAAGCAAGGGTTGGTAGTATTCGAAGCCGCTACCACACAGCACAGCAAATATTAACGTACATTATTAAAAACCACCAAAAAAATATTTTTAATATTTTTAAATTGATGTAATGTAATAATGTCGCTAAAATAATAATGGCGGCAGGGCAGCCTGTGAAAACAATTATTTGTTGAACCAATCAGCGCGCACTTTGCGTTTTGTTCACAATTTGACGGTTGAACGTGGTCAGTTTATATACTTACGAAAATAGAAGCGTTAGATTGTAAATTTTTGTGTCCATTCACAATCTGTCGATAGTTTATAATCTCACTAGATAGTTTATAAACTAACGGTTCGTACAATTTTACGGTGACATATAATATTGTAAGGAGTAGGTAGCTCACGCACCGGCGAGGGCTCGTCAATGTACATAACAATTTGTACTCTTTAGGTGAACGCACACCTATCCGAGCCGAACGAAGCTAATTTTAGAATTCTGTATAGAAATCGTCTTCCAGATACGAACGATTCGACGCGGGGAAGTGTGCGAGGTTTCATGAGATTTCATATACAGAATTCTAAAATTCGTTTCGTTCGACGCGTTCGGCTCGGATAAGTGTGCGTTCACCTTTGTTCTCCAATCAACGCTATTAATATTGGTAATCTTAGATCTTCCGTTATCTTGTTCGCTTTCAAATACATTTCCAAACAGTATACCTGATGGTAAGTGTTGCTGCCGCTCATGAACCTTTGCTAGGCCGCTGCCTACCGCGAAGAAAGTGAAGGTAGTATGAATGCGTGCGTTGAGCTTCTCTCATTTTTGGTGATACTAAACGCATCACCAAAAATCACCATAGGCAAGCACACTCAAAAAGATGGGCTTCCAGCTCTCTCACCGAACGGAAGTGCAATAACAAATTGGCACTACTCGGACATTGATTTTCTGCTCAGTGTGGTACTACCTCGGACGGACCGGCCCGTATCTGTAGACAGACAACTGTCAATAGTGTAGTTCTACCACCTTGATCCTTATGGGTAGATATGCATTTTCTCGAAGCTTATATCAGTAACCTTCACAGCTCAGTGTCTCCTTGCATTAAGTTAATGAAAGGAGATAAAATGTGAAACAAGTTTAAAAGTTAAATTTAATTATCTTAACCCGTTTTATTTATTATTATTGCGTAATTATCCTTTACCGTTACAATCTTAAAAGTATAATTACACAACAAAAATTTTCATATGAAGCCTGATATCACGTTTTGAAATCGTATTAAAAATAAAATTAAAATTTACGGATCAATTTTTGATAATATTTATTCATGATCACGGATACAAAGTATTTTACTCGAATATATTGTTGTCTTGAAAAACTGGACTTGTACAATCTTTTGTACAAATTATAGAATTATGTTTTACTTCTTCGTATTGGTTAAGTTGTACATAATCATTATCCGTCAGTAAATCAAGTCGTTACCATTAATTGGGCACTGACCATCAAATTAATGTCAGTACATGAAAATATACGAAAGCCACTGCTATATAATAATTATTTTAGCACATTCTTTGAATTACACTGTTTAAAATATCAGCAAAATTTTACAATATAATATTATAAATCACTAAAATACTGAATATAATTTAATAGCAGCGATTTAATAGCATTTTCAAGCGCCCGCCAAAACTATCTAACGGATTAAGATTTAATGTGATTAATGTACTATCGATAAGTTTAAGATGCCGTGGGTATTCCTTTGCGAATAATAAAGACCAGCTAAAAGAGCACCTTTCTTTGTAGTGACGAAGTACGTTATTCACTACGCCATTTCTTGCCCGCAAGTGTCATAAACGATGGCCGATATGATATACAAGAGAAGAAAAGCTCTAAATAAAACGCTATACCAACACGTCTGACCGGCATGATTATAGTAGGCCAATTGCCCTACCTTGGTGGAGGATGTGCGAGCCCAGCAGTGAAATGTGTCACACATGACAACGATTCTAAAGAAGTTTCATTTTAATAAATTAGCGTGTTTTTATAACGACTCCTTAACATTTTTGTGCATTGTCTTTGTCTTTTGAGCTATGAGAATAAAGTTACTGATAGAAATTTGCCAAAAAAATTGCTGCTGTGCCTGCCTTGGTGATCTCTAAACCGATATTTTCTTTATAATATTTAATCATAACCATAGATACAAAGCCCTTCGACGGAATATATTTTAATCTAACCTAAAAAACTGTGTATGTTTATCAAAAAAGTATAATTATCAAAAAAATATGATTATCAATAACAGATCTGTTATACAACTTTTTTATATTTTATAGAATACTATTTTGCTTCTTCACATTGAGTAGCTCGCTCATTATCAGTGTCCGACAGTAGACCATTATCATTAATTGGGTGCTAATAACCAAATTACGATACATCTGGTAATTTTTGACAGAACATGAAAATTCATTTAAATTTCAGTTATTACTTTAACACTTTCACTGTAAAAACTTTACATAATAGCAGCAAAATTATTCAATATAATACTGTGAAACAGTAAAGTATGCATATAATTTAAAAGTGACACATGACATTTTCACGTTACCGCCAAAATTCCTTCCCATTGTAACAAAAAAAATTTTGCGCTTTAAACATTTTTCTTCCTTTTTTTTTATTGACTAGGTAAGTATGTTTCGGACACATTATGTCCATACCTACAATCTGGGGCGACGAAGGTGTAGTGTAAGGCCCCATTAACATATAACCTGCCTATCATCATTGGGTTGACCACTAGTATCGATTCTTTTCGACGAGAGGGTGGGTACCCCAAGTAGGGGGGTATTCCGTCGGGCCGACCACTGATGATAAGTAACCCTGCTCAGGTGGTCGGCTCAACGACGAAGGTGACGTGGTGTTCGGGTGGGTTGTGGGTGTGCGTGCTTATGCCCCTTTGTCGCCCCGGACGGAGCGGTGCGAGGAGCGCGCCGACCGCAACCCACCGCCAAAAAAAAAATAACAAAAGAAGTATCGATTCTTTGACATCGGCGAGAACCTTTTCTCGCTCGAATAGGCCTAAGTCCAACACCGTTGTTGGACATAGGCCTCCTCGTCCGCACGTAGACGCGAGACCCTTACTCGTGGGTGTCGTAAGAGCCGACTAATATTACGCATATTACATCTAGGCAAGAGATGGAAATCGCAAAACAAAATCCTAAAGCAACCAGTCTGATCAGCGTGGTATAGTAAGGTCAATTTCTCGTATTTAATAATTTCTGATGTTTACGTGAGTATTATACATTTTAAATAAAACAATTTTACGGATTTTATCGCGTTTGTATTTGATTTTTGATTGCCCGACGTTTCGATCACTTTGCAGCATTCATGGTTACAGGCGGACTAAGATGTCTCACGTCCAACAAGTCATCGTTATTACAGACATTTATAATTATCTACCCGATACAGAAAATTAGTTATTAAATTTATTAAATTTTGGCCTACATTTTAGTACAAATTGATTGCCAGTATAATAATTTATTGCCAGTATAACCTTCTTATACTGGTAATAAATTTGTACTAAGATGTGGGTCAAAATTTATTAACTAATTGTGATCATGAATGCTGCAAAGTGTTCGAAACGTCGGGCAATCAAAAATCAAATTCAAATGCGATAAAATCCGTAAAGTAGTTTTACTCCCTCCTATTGTGGAGGAGGCTGGAGCCCAGCAGTGGGACGTATATGAGCCGAAATGATAAATTTATGAAAATTTATAATAATTTAGAGAAAATTTCGGATAAACTTTTTTGCTTAATTAAATATTTTAATTATAATACATACTTTTATGTTCAAAGACATGCACATGTGTTATAATCCTTTTAAGAATAAGGTCGATTTTAGTATTAGTATTTCGTTGTCTTCACAACTGAATAGAAGTGCCTGCAAACATCTTTATTATGCATGGGTGCATTTAAATGTCTTCATTATGGTATGCAAGCATACATGCCTGTGCATACATGAGTATGTTAATATCATTGTGTCATCATAAACAAAAGCTTTTGATAATAAAAAACATTATTATTCAATAAGTAACGCTTAGAATAACAACGTATAGAAGGATAGTATCAGTACTTAAAGCTATCAAAAACATGAAGCTAAAAATACTACACGCGCGCCTGCGATAATACACGTACACACGCACACCACTATACAAATTACGAAATCAAATTTTGTTTTTATTAACATAAATCTTTTTATTTTTTTTTCAAATGAGTTGTGACTCTATTTGAATGCACAAGCCGTCATAATTACCTATTTACTTTTTAAGAGTTGCGTACGTACGTGCAGTACAGTGACCTTGTACACTACGGAACGGTCCGGAGGAAGCTCCATTAGGCTCCAATTTAAATGCTTCATTTTTTGTGTTTGGACTTACCTTCTTTACGTCATTATTCTAAGAAGTAAAGATTTCTTTCCGTGTGGTAACCGGTGATGGAGTAAGAATACAATTCACCACCCCTATTGCCCGTGGGTGATGTAAAAAACGACTATGGGATACAATGTGCATATAATATCTTTGCAAGAGAAGGAAAACTCAAAACAAAACCCTATACAAAAACGTCTGATCAGCGTGATATAGTAGGTCAATTTCCCTCCAAAGGTAGAGAAAACCCGAGCCCAACAGTGAGACATGTATGGGCTGAGATGATGATGATGACGATTTTTGTTACCCGTGGGTGTCGTAAAAGACGACTAAGGGATTATTGCAGATGACATCTATGCAAAGGGAGGAAAATTTGAAATAAAACCCTATACAAATCCGTCTGACTAACAGTGTTTAATAGGTTAATTTCCCTCCCATTGTGGAGGAGGTTCGAGCCCAGCGGTGGGATGTATGTGATCTGTGATGATCATGGTGAAGTGACGAATATACAATATATTACGTTCTTTTTTATATCTAACTAGCAATCCGCCCTCGCTTCGCTTCGGTTATAGGTTCTAGTCGTTTTACCCGCGTAGTTCCCGTTCCCGTGGGAATACCGGGATAAAATATAGCCTAGTTTACGCCCTGATATTATAGCTTTCCATTGGTGAAAGAATTTTTGAAATCGGTCCAGCCGTTTTGAAGATTACCCGGAACAAACAGACAGACAGACAGACAAAAATTTTTTAATTGCTATTTTAGGCATAGGTGTCGTGCAAATAACCGTGTGAGCATGAAAAAAGCCTATTATTTTGACATTACAAACAGATACTCCAATTTTATTTATTGGTATAGATATTGATGGATATTTTTGTAGGAGTGATTTTGGAAAAGGGACAGAAATGTGTTACAGGAAACCGAGGAAGCGCGCGCTATTTGATATCACTCTAAAACTCATATACTGCAAGTAGAAAGGGATCAGCGCGCTATTCTTAAGACTGCTGCCAACCTTCCACGACGTTTCCCCACAGTAGATTTATACAAAAAATGGAATCTTCTAATGGTTAGGCAAACTTTTATTCTTCTTACTGTCCTCAAAAAACACTCCCAATTACAATTTGACCCTAATCATTTAAAAAAGAAGAGACGAAAAGGTGGGATTTGCTCGGTTCCACGATGCAAAACTGCACTTTCTCACAGATTCTTTGGCTTCCTTGGCTTGGTTAGCTAATTACTTAATAACTTAAGCAGGTTCTAAATAAATTGACCGCCTTGGTATTTACATGGATCTCACAACTTTTTACGATAGAAGAATGGATTTGCGAGACTTTTTTTACAAGTTATATTAAGCTCTCCCGTATCCGTGGTGCCGTACTGCTGCGCTATCGTAGCTGTACACCTTTTTTTACTTATTGGCTGACTAGTCATTTTGTTTTCCTGTCTCCCGCTTTGCCTAGGAGGGAAGTGGAATCTCTCTTTCCAACTCCTCCTCTTCTCCTCTTCAATATTTTCAAATTAAATTTGTTGCGGGTCCCAAGACAATTAAAATCATATCCCGGGACTGCCTGAGGGTCAAACCTCGGTGTCATTTATGGAGACCATTGTGGATCCTGGCTTACAGGAGTTACAATGGTGGGAATGTGTGGTGAGATTAGTCCCAAAAAAAAAAGTTATGTTTTTGATGGCATTGAAAATTACATCCTACATTTCGTTTTAATTTGTTTTAGAAACGTGTTTTTAGTTTGTTTTTTAATTATTATTTATTTATAGTTCGTGATCATACGATGTAGAATGCGGCAGTTAGTGATAGAACAAACGAATTCATTACAATTTATCGTTATAATAGAATCCTTGGTGAGCAATACGCGGAAACTATATACGATTCTAATGGGGAAGAAAAGTTGAAAATTAATTTAGTTTAGTTTAGTGTGCAATTAATTTAGGTTTTTTAGCTGACCGACTAAACTGAAAACACTATTACATACTGAAACAAAACGTGTAAAATAATTTTCAATAAGTTTAGAATAATTAAAGTATAAAGCTCTGCGTAGTGAAAGGATAAGAATACAACAAAATAGTGGTAGGACCACACTATTGACAGTTGTTTGTCTACAGCCGCGGGCCGGTCCGTCCGGGGTAGTACCACACTCTCAGAGAAAATAGACGTCCCAATATTTTTTTTTTTTTATTGCCGACGGTGGCAAACCAGCAAGCAGCACACCTGATGGTAAGTGACGCTGCTGCACATGAATCTTTGCAATACCAGGGGCACAGCTAGGCCGTTGCCTACCGTGAAGGAAATACTCTTCTTAAACCTCGTTTCAAGAAGGACATGTCATAGCGCTCGGGAAACACAGCAGCAGGTAGTTCATTCCAGAGCTTGCACGTACGTGGGAGAAATGATCGCTGGAAACGTACAGTTGAAGACCATAACGTTTCCAGGTGAAATGGATGAACCCTGCTACGATGTCGAGTGGTACGTTGGTAGAATGGTGACGGTGGTACCAAGTCAAACAGTTCCTCGGAGCACTCCACGTGAAAGAGTCGGTAGAGTACACAGAGTGACCCAAAGTCTCTCCGCTGCTCCAGCGACTCCAATCTGTCCGTAAGATTGGGATCCCCGACGATTCGAACAACCCGTCTTTGCAGGGAGTCAATAGTAGCAATTTGTTACTGCGCTTTCGGTGAGCGAGAGAACGGGAGCCCAACTTTCTGAGAGTGTTTTCGTGTGCTGAGTTTTAGTGATACCTTTGGTAGGTATCGCCAAACCTCATCGCACGCATTCACACTCCCTTTACTTTCTTCGCGGTAGGCAACGGCCTTGCAATGGTCCATGAGTGGCAGCAACTCACCGTCAGGTGTACTGTCTGCTCGTTTGCCACCGTTGGCAATGAAAAAAAAAAACTAGCCACGACGACCAAAAAGTAACCTTTAGTTTGGTGCGGCCCGTGTACATTAAACAGTGATTTTGTGTGAAACGGTGTTTTTTTTTTATTGCAAACAGGATTGCTTTTTTTTCACTCGTCACTTGCACATGGAAGTCTTAAAAATCAGCTAAAACAGACCAGAGCAACATTCCTCCTGGGAAATGTATTACATTGGGATTATTAGCACATCTAAAGTAATGCAGTATATCTTCATATGCTTACGTACATGTTCATGTCACTAAACTCCTCCTAAACGGCTTTTTTAGTGATTTTTATGTGTGTATTCAAGTAGATTTAAGAATACTCTAGATTGACAAATCAATTGTATGACAATTATTTTTAATTTATTTTAAAACGTTTGAACAGTTTAAGCTCGGTCGGTAC
Source organism: Lymantria dispar (assembly GCA_032191425.1). Taxonomy (NCBI): domain Eukaryota; kingdom Metazoa; phylum Arthropoda; class Insecta; order Lepidoptera; family Erebidae; genus Lymantria; species Lymantria dispar. The sequence goes on from CM063452.1 coordinate 30,398,886, forward strand.
TGTATGCTTTCAATTAAAAATATCATCAAAATTGGGTCTCATTTTTAAATACATATTTAATTTTAATTAATATGTTCATAATTTAATTTTAATTAAGCTTATTATTTAAAATTTAATATCATTGTTTATATGCCCATACCATGAGAGAAAAACGTCATTAATTTATTTTTATTTTATATAATTTTCATCTTTAGCATTTCATTTTGAATTTAATTTTACACACAATGAAATTAGTGTCCAATTATCATCTAATTGTGAACAGCGGACTAGATAACAGTTTATCAGTTATATGTCCTTGCGAACAATTATAAACAAATTTCAAAGTGTTATTACTACATTTGATAATAATATTTATTGCTATAATTTTTAAACACCGTGTTTAATTCCGATACCAGTTAAAGTTTAAAACTACCTACAGAATAAATAACTGTTTTTAACGGATTTTATAGCGTTTGCATTTGATTTTTGAATTTCATCGTTATTACAGACTTGTTGGATGTGAGACAGCATAGTCCTTCCGTGACCATAAACACTGGAATATGTTCGAAACGTCGAAAAATCTAAACTCAAATATTAAAGCGATGAAATCCGCAAAAATAGTTGTATTTATAACTAGCAACTCGCCTTGCTTCGCCTCGGTTTCAGTCGCCTTACACGCGTATTTCCCGTTCCCGTCGGAATACCGGAATAAAATATAGCCTAGTTTACGCCCTGATATTATAGCTTTCCATTGGTGAAAGAATTTTTGAAATCGGTCCAGCCGTTTTGAAGATTACCTGGAACAAATAGACAGACAGACAGACAAAAAATTTTGAATCGTTATTTTAGGCATAGGTGTCGTGCAAATAACCGTGTGAGCATGAAAAGTCTATTATTTTGACATTACAAACAGACACTCCAATTTTATTTATTGGTATAGATTTATATCTACCCTCAACAGATTAATTTAAAAAAATACCCACATTTTTTATACAAAATCATTTATTCATTAATTAATTTCGTCTCATATATAGATAAACTCTGCGCCAAGCTAGGAAGTGCATGTTATGCTCTGTCAAGAATGTCAAGGGTGGTGTCTGCAGACATGGTCCGTACTTGTTATTTTGCGACTGTACAGTCACTGTTACAATATGGCGCAGACTTATGGGGCCATGCCGCGGATAGGGAGCGAGTTTTCCGTATGCAGAAGCGTGCCGTGAGAACGATTGCAAAAGTGACGTCGGTGAGACCATATTTTAGGTCACTGCGGATTTTCACTTTCCCCTCAATCGTAATATTCTCGATAGTTGTGTTCGTTAGACAAAATCTTGACTCGTTTAAGACTCGCGGAGACAACTCGAACGGCTACAACACACGTGGTAGCAGAAAACTCGCTGAGGTACCTCGCAGGCTTGCCAAGTCCGACAAATTAACACACGTCATGGGCCCCAGTCTATTTAATCAGCTGCCAGTACATATTACTGATGCACATAATCTGACAATATTTAAGAATAGATTAAAATCATGGCTTATTGAAAATACTTTCTATCGCGTTGAGGATTTCGTGCCTAAATTAATATAATTATTATAAACTTATCAATTCATTTATTATATTCATACTATTTTCATTTACACATATTATATTCATTTATTTATAAATTAAGTAGTTGAAATCAATTTATTTATTATTATGAGTTATCATTATTATTATTTTTTTTTTTTAACAATTTACCACAATTAGTTTTAATATACTAGATGTTATATGTAATTATCTATTGTAAATGAAATGATTGACTGTGTACGTTTGACAATATATATATATATATATATATATATATATATATATATATATATATATATATATTTGACCTGTAAATAACATTTACCAATAAATTGATTATTCTGGTTATTATTATTCATATACGTCCTATTACTGAGCTCGAGCCTCCTCCACAATAGGAGCCAAATTGACCTTATTATACCATGGCCTGGTCAGGTTGGGTTATGTTATTAGGGTTATGTGTGTATATGTGTACTATATGTAAGAGAGGGGATGAATAGCCGGCAAAAAATCTCAAGAAATCATAATGCTAAATATTATTGACTTTTAAGAGGCGGCTTACTTTAACAGGATGGTACAAGGACAAATCGCTCGAAGGACCAACAACCGCTGGGTAAGAAAGGTTCCCGAATGGTGACCACGTATCGAGCGACGCACGGTAGCACGCGTCTCCTGAGGTGGACTGAGGATCTGTTGAAAGTTGCTGGATATCGTTGCAGGCGGCACAGGATGGCACTTTGTGACGAAACATAAGGGAGGCCTACGTCCAGCAGTGGACGGCAATAAGTTGAATGATGATATATATAATACTGTGATATCATCCAAGATGGAGAATGTTGAGTTATATTCTTACTTCGTAGTGATTGAAACCATATCAATTACGATCAAATTTGGAGGTGTTCATTTACAATGCATTGTTTGCTTGTCCAATTATTTAAAAAACGATTGAAATGAATACGAATTGTATTTTAGATTATCGTTCAAGGAAATATAATTAAAATTTAATGTGAGATAAAAAGAGGAAATACTTCGTTAATAATGAATTATGATATTAAACTTTTAAAGTAAATATTTTAGCATGCATCCGCGTGGTGACGAAATAAGAATACAATTCCACACTCCCTATTTTACCCGTGGGTACTGTAAAAGACGACTAAGGGATATTATAAGCATATAACATGAATGCAGGAGAAGGAAAATTCGAAATAAAACCCTATGGCAACTGATCATCACGGTTAGTAAGGTCGACTTCCCTCTTATTGTGGAGGAGATTCGATCCGAGTGGGATGTGTACAAGTCGAGACGATGATGATGATTTTAGCATATATTATTTAAGTCAAAGGAAAGAGATGTTGTGTTGAAAAATATTCTTATTCCGCCACCACAGGGATACTTTATAATTTTTTAATCAAAAAACAAGTAATCTATATATATAAAAATGAATTGATGTTTGATAGTCTCGCTAAAACTCGAGAACGGCTGGACCGATTTGGCTAATTTTGTTCTTGAATTATTTGTCGAAGTCCAGGGAAGGTTTATATGGTAAGAAAATATGGAAAATTGCGAGTAAAATACTAAAAACAATAATTTTATTTTCCCATACAAACTGTCCTTACCTGTCAAACATTTGACATTCGCCCCGTCGGTTAGACATTTTTAGCATAATTACAAATTATCTAGATTAAAAAAGGTTCTGGAATCGATAAGAAAAGGCGGTGTATTCCTTGGTCGTCTTTTACGACACACACGGGTGGCGAATTGTATTCTTACTCCGTCACCGCACGGATAATACTAAAACCAAACTGATAAATTACTAAAACAAAATAATTACGAAAATGGCGGTGCGAAAATCGCCGGGTCAGCTAGTGATCAATAAAATTTATGAATGTATAGACATTTTGTAAACTCATGAGGTGTGTGCCATAGAGCTCGGGACTTTACCGTGAAATCGCAGCGGTCAAATCTATACTATATTATTTACGAAAGACCGAATTTTGCGTGTTTGTTTATATATTTGGGATAATCTGCCAAATACAGTAAGTATTTGTTGAAAAAAATCCTCACCATTTGAAAGGTACATTATTCTCGATGGAAATAGACCATATATTTCGTGCAAACTACGCTAATTACGTAAAGTTACAGCGATATTAGTTAACTAAGTCAGCAAAAATCATGTGCTTTGAGGTCTTTAGGGGTACGCAGCCTAAATGATAGCTGATACTCAAAAATTACATATTGCCAAACCGTCCCTTTAAAAGTCCTATAAAAAAGCCCGCGATGACATACATATATCTATCTCTTAAAGATAACTCACAGCGCTCATTGTTATCTTTGAAATTTAGATAAAAAGTAATGAGTGTATTTAAATGCGTTTAAATCAATAAAAAAAAATGGTGTGTCAAAATAAAATGGAGAGGAGCATCCTAAACATTAAACTAAGGGACAAAATCAAACTTACAAATATAAGAAGTAAGACAAAAGTTAAAGATGTGAACTACACAGTGAAAAACTGAAATGGAACTGGGCAGGCCATATGGTAAGAAGCAAGAAGAAAAAATGGACAAACGAAGTAACGGTATGGTATCCTCGGGATGGGAAAAGAAGAAAAGGGCGTCAAAAAATCAGATGGGAAGATGATATATATTCTAAACACCAGACAGCTGCGTTCCGAGGTAGTTTTAGATTCGCTGCAACTCGTTGTTGGAACGATCTTAAACCGCCTTTGCGTACTTTGAAAACGACTAAGACATTTCAAAGACATTGTAGACAAATAATAATTGACAGACAAAAAAATAACAATTATTAACACTATTGTTCGAACACCAACGGGATGCGCGTTTCACTCGTAAGGCGCACTATAGGTACCTTATAGTATCATCTACCCACATAACATACAGATTTAATGTTCAATACAATTTTATTTATTTTTATCTATTCATATTTCATATTGTGCAAATATTTTAAATTTATCTACTCTAATGGTCCTTTATGAGTAATAGTTAACATGTATATCTTATATTTAATAAAATGATATAATTTATTTTTACACATAGGCCTTTGTCTATCTAACACTTTATTTGGCATAAGTGACTTCACTGACACGGATCTGTCAGAATATCAGCGCTAGGGTAACTACATTGCCTCAGCAATAGCTGAGACAGATACCATATTTTGGCCTCACACATGTGCACAGTTATATATAAAATATTATTGCTTGAGGAAAATGTGAGGTTGCAAAATAAAAATATTTTCTTTCTTTCTTTCTTTTTTTTATATCAAAAAAGTAGCTGGAATAACATGGCAAAGAAACGCCGAGAACAGGCAAATTTAGATAACCCTAGGGGAAGCCTATGCCAAAGGGCAAGCGGATTATGTTACCGATGTCGAAGAATAGTTATTATTATTATATTGTTACTAATGAATTATCGTAAAAGTAATGCATGTAAATATATAAATAATAGTGGAAAATTATATAGTATAAATGGTAGAAATAATTGCAATGAAATGTATATATTTATCCATAATAAAGACTATTTGTATTTGAATTTAAAATCAATAAAAAAATTCAAGCTTCCTCCATAATAGGAGGGAAATTGACCTAGGAAGGTATAGGTTTTATTTCCAGTTTTCCTTTTCTCGCATAGATATTATATCTCTTTGTCGTCTTTTATGACACCCACGAGCAAGAAAAGAGTGGTGAATTGTATTCTCGCTCCATCACCATACGGTAAAGTAAAAGTATTAAGCGGTAGCTACGACGAGCGGGTCACTCCCTTGCCTCCATTGTGGTTGAAGGGGGTGATGGCTGCTCTAGTGGTTAACTCTTGATCGGGTGCCGCTTGCGGGATCTGGTCCAGCCATGGTTCTTTTTCATTATATTTAATAACTATGTCATGGTTCGAAAGGCATCACACTCTAGCTATTAATAGGTATGTTGTTGTATGTACTAAATCTAATTTTAAAAAATTAAAAAGAAGGCTATCCCACTGAGTTTCTTGCCAAATCTTCTCAGTGCGGTAGTAATTTGAGTTAAAATGTAAAAAAAAATGACAATATGTAAGTGCCCCCGCGGGGTTTATACATAATAAATGGTTTGAATTTGAATATAATTTGCATATGTTTAACTATCTAACTTAAATTATTATCGTAAGAATTAGAATAAATTAAAAGCTAAATGGCTTGTGTTAAAAAAGAAACCCATAAACTGCAGTGAAGCGTGGGTAGACTGCTAGTTACTTACAAATTATTGAGAAGAGAGGGAAGAGATTTTGTGCGTTTATGTCAAAAAGACGACTGAATATAATATGCAGATAACATCGATGTAAAGAAGGAAAATTCGAAATAAAACGCGTCTGACTAACATACAGTTTAGTATGTTAAGTCAATTTATCTATACCAATAAATAAAATTGGAGTGTCTGTTTGTAATGTCAAAATAATAGGTTTTTTTCATGCTCACACGGTTATTTGCACTATACATATGTCCAAAAATCACTTTATATTTTTTTTTGTCTGTCTCTGATTAAGATACGCAAGTAACTTATGAAAGAGAAGGAAAACTCAAATAAACCCTTTACGAACCCGTTTGACCAGCGTAACCATTGGAAGGTGTGACAATTGACAATTGGAGTGAAATTAACCCTCGTATAAAATGTAGGTCAATTGCCTTTCAATCGTGAAGGAGGCCCGTGCCCAGCAGTGAGATATATATGAGCTGTGATGATGCTATATATGTAAGTATTGTAGAAGCCCGAATAGATCGTACTTATTTGGCCTCAGAAATAGTAGTTTACCTTATTTTTTGCTAAATTATTTAATAAAAATGCAACGTACTCCTATATTAATTTATTTTTGTTTTATTTATTACTAGCAACCCGCCCTCGCTTCACTTCGGTTTCAATCGTCTTACCCGCGTAGTTCACGTTCCCGTGGGAATACCGGGATAAAATATAAACTATGTTACTCCCTGATATTATACCTTTCCATTGATGAAAGAATTTTTGAAATCGGTTCGGTGGTTCAAGCGTGAAAGCGTAACAAACAAACTAACAAACATCCTTAATTTCGCATTTATAATATTAGTAAGGATGTTAAATGGAAAAATATAAAAAATAGATACACTTAAGAGTGGACCGGGTCGGGTCTACTTAAACTAGTAAAATTTTATTTAATTCATCTATACCTAAATTTTACGGGCTGAAGTCTCTTGTCACATTGAAAAAAAAAGGTCATATTTTATGAAGCCAACGACTTTTTTTTAGGGGTTCGGGGCGACATGGGAGCGGCGCGAGGCCCCATAACCCAACGTAGCTCGTCACCTTCGTCGTTCAGCCGATCACTGGTACCAAGTTCCTTGTCCTTCGTGCTCGGCCCGATGGTATATCCTGGGGGGTACCCTCTCCTCTCGACGTCCCTTTCCCGGGACGTCGGTCGCCCTCGCGCGGTCAGCCTCTCTGCGGGTGACGGACTATTCTCCAGTTCATTCACCCGCAATCTCGAATAGGGTAGCATCAGATGCAGGTGTGTCCAACGTCTGAGCCAAAGTTGTGTATATATTTTTTAACTTTTTAGCAAGTAAGTCGAAAAGTTGTGCTTTGTACAATTTATTGAGATGAAAGTAGTTAATATGAAATAACCTTACCCTTTATGCATAGCCTTGCTGCTAAATAATATAGATGGATTGTGTTGGCGATATAGAAGATTATTATTTATAGACTGTTAATAACATTTAGCAGTTATGATTAAATTACCAAATGCGTATTAGATGAACTGTTCGAATACTTCATAACGTTATTAGAATTATTATTTTTCCTTTTACTACCTATTTGCTCGTTTTACTATGATAACGTACGTTTTTTTATGAAAATCTTAACGTTTGTTAGGATTTGTCAACAGATGGCGACATTTATTTTTCTCATCATTTCATCAAAAAGTGATAAAATATAAGGTTTAAACTTTTTAATACATATATCATCCATTTTGATGTATTTACTTGTTTTTTTTTTTTGGTCATTGCTATGTAACACATTCTACGAGTAAGTGCTGTGGGGTAAATTTCATAATTTAAAAAAAACATTTATAAATAATATGTATAGACATATTTTTAACCACGACTAGCGTGGTATAGTATGTAAATTTCGGTCCTACTATTCCTTCAGGAGGCTTGTGCCCAACAGTGGGACGTATATGAGCTGAAATGATGATGACGATGATGAAAGAGATATTGATCACTATCTCACATACATCACGGGACCAAGACTAGTGGACAGGATAGGCGGGAACTAGCGGGGCATGCTAGTTGCGCCAGTAAGCTAATTATTAGCAAGGAAAATTTGAGCCTGTCACAAAGATGCCTCTAATAATAGAATTAAGGAATAAAGATCAAAATAATAGAAAACTATAAATACTTCCTTTCGTGTGGTGACGGAGTAAGAATACAATTCACCACCCCCTATCTTACCCGAGGGTGATCGTACGAGACGACTAAAGGATATAAAATGCATATAACATCTATGCGAGAGAATGAAAACTCGAAATAAAACCCTACACCAACACGTCCGACCAGCATGGTATAGTAGGTCAATTACCCTTCCATTATGGAGGAGGCCCAAGCGCAACAGTGGGACGTGTATGGGCTGAGACGATTATAAATACTTCTTCTAGGCTACTTGAATACTAATGAGATTTCTTCTTTCGAGTTGCAACAATATCCAGAAAAAAATGATTCTACAAATCCCACAAAAAATACAGTGTGAGGACTAAGCACACTATTAGCCTTTTTTTTAATAAAGACAACACCCTATACTAAAGAAATAATCCTTATATTTTGAGGGACTTTACAAACATATAATTTAACAGACACAAATTACACCCAGATTCAGAACAACAATTGGAGAATTCCACATAGCATCTTATCACAAGTTATCCTGCGTGGGAATCAAACCTACGACATTGGAATAGTAGGTCGGTGTCTTAATCACTGCGCTATCTGTACAGTCCATCATTCAGACCACAGCTATTTGTAAGTACACAGTAATTTATTTCTTTTCTTTCACTTAATAATACATTTCTTCGCCTTTCAGACAATATTAGTCCGTTTCTAATCTCAGATAGTCAAAAAGTTATTATAGTATCATCGCCATTCATGAGCTTAGGTTTATGAATGATAAATAGGTCAGTTTGTATCTCAATGTCCCCTCTCTAATAAACGCAGGGCAAGGCCCTCTTAAAGCGACACGTCAAAACCGGATACAGCAAACGGAGCATAAACGTTCCTCATTGAGATTTTATATTTTACGTAGTATTATTGAAGTTCTTTTGGCGCGTTAGGGAAACATAATAAAAGTAAAACGGTCACTAAAATCCAAGACTCTCACACCGTCAGAAATGTCAACTAGATAATGCGTTATGATAAAACGTTCAATGTATAAAATACCTTTTTTCTAATATGAGTGTCGTCGTGTTGTTAAGGTTAAAATTTTAGAACGATTTTTATCTGGTACGCCAAAGAAGTATAACTTCTTACGTGCCTACATAACTACACGCGCACTTTTTACAGTTTTTTTTCTTGGGTCTAATTTAGTAATTGCAACTTCACCCTCTGCCTGACAACCGATTGATTTGAAGTTTGGTATACGCCTTTAGTTCTGGTGACAATACAATTATCTATTCTAAAATTTACTGTCAATTTAAGATGGCCGCCGCTACAAAATGGCGGATAACCTATTTTTTTTCAATCCCATCAATATGGGTATCAAATGAAAGGGCTTGACAAGTTGAATATAGTACACTATACAAATTCAAAATCTAAAATGGCCGCCGCTACAAAATATCGGATAACCTATTTGTTTTTCAATCCCATTATATATAGGTATTAAATATATATAGGTATTAAATGAAAGGGCTTTACAAGTAGAATACAGTGATCTATACAAAATCAATATAAAACTAAAAACTTGAAAATAAAAAAAAAATAAAAATTTTTAAGGTAAACAGTTTTATTGTAAACAAATAGTGAAAATAAAATCGTGGGGCACGTCAAATATCGACAATCGTCGATTAAAATGTTCGTTTTGTAGTGTACCACGATTTTATTTTTATTGTTTGTTTACAATAAAACCGTTTACATCCTATTTACATCCTACTACTGGGGTTGAGCCTTCTCCACTAGGAGCGAAATTGACCTTACTGTACCATGCTGGTCAAACATATTGCTATAGGGTTTTGTTTCAAGTTTTTCTTCTCTTTCACGAATATTATATGCGTATTATATCCCCCTGCCTAAGACGTCTTTAACAAAACGTAAAAATTTGTAACAATTTTTCTGTAGTGAGTAAATATCTCTCTCTGTAATAACGATGACTTGTGGAACGTGAGACATCTCAGTACGCCTGTGACGCTGAAAACTTGTTGAAACATCGCAGCGGGCTATTAAAAATCAAATACGCGATAAAATCAAAAAAAAATTGTTTTATTTATAAAGCTTTTATTTCGTCAAATATATTACAAAAAAATTATACATAATTTAATCATCACAAAAAAAGAGTGTAACGCCTTTATTTACGCTGATAGATTATTTTTAACCTGTTTGTTATTTTTGAAGTGAAACTTCTTTGCGCGCATGAGGGTAAATTTTTTACGGATGAAACGCTATTTCGCGTCACGAAGATGTGCAGCGTATTTGCCGAAGAAGAGGGCGAGAGTGATTGAGACCGATTGAGAGAGAGTGAGAAGGGGCGAACATAGCACGAAGCACAGCCATGGGGCGAGAGTATGGAGCAAGCGAGTGAGAAAGATCGAGAGATTTTTTTCTTTCTTTTTTTTTAATACTGATTAAAAACTCATGGAACCAAAGAAGTTTCAATTCAGACATGCGTACTTAGTACTCACGCTATTTTTTTTTTTATAAGTAAAACCTTGTTTTACTTTTATGAATTTTCTTTTTCACGTTAATTTGGATGATGTTGTGTATTGCAATTTTAGTTCGTACTAGCAATTCGCCCTCGCTTCGCTTCGGTTTCAGTCGCCCTACCCGCATAGTTGCCGTTCCCGTGTAAATACCGGAATAAAATATAGTCTCAGTTACTCCTTATATAGATAGCCACCTGGTAGTAAAATATTATCAAAATCGGTCCAGCCGTTTTGAAGATTACCTCAAACAAACAGACAGACAGACAAAAAGTTATTAAACTATATTTTAGGCTTAGGTGTCGTGCAAATAACCGTGTGAGCATGAAAAAGGCCAATATTTTGACATTACAAACAGACACTTCAATTTTATTTATTTGTATAGACTAGCAACCCAGGATGGGTTCGGTTCGGTTTCAGTCGCCTTACTCGCCTAGTTCCCGTTCCCATGGGTATACCGGGGTAAAATATAGCCTATGTTACTCAAGGATAATGTAGCATTTTAATGGTGAAAAAATTTATTGAAAACGGTCCAGTAGATTTTCAGTTTATTCGTAACAAAAAAACAACGTTCCCTCTTTATAATATTAGTGTAGAAGTGTAGATAAATACAGTAATACATTGTAAATAATCTATAAATACATAATGATTTCTGATATTACCGCGATACTTTACGGATTTTATCGCATTTATATTTGATTGTTGATTGCCCGACGTTTACGTAACGCGATATTTTATCGCGTTACGTAAAGTAGTTTTATTTACAATACATAATGGCTATTAGCTGAAGTATATCCGATGATAAATTTTTAGGAGTAATGTTGTGTAGGAGAATGTAATGATCGTATATTACAGTTTTAGCTATATTTATACTACAGCAGGGTTCATCCATTTCACCTGGAAACGTGTCTTCAACTATACGTTTCCAGCAGTCAATTCTCCCACGTACGTGCAAGCTCTGGAATGAACTATCTGCTGCTGTGTTTCCCGAGCGCTATGACATGTCCTTCTTTAAACGAGGTTTAAGAGGAGTAGGCAATGGCCTGACTGTGCCCCTGGTATTGCAAAGGTCCATGTGCGCCAGGATCACTTACCATCAGGTGTGCTGCCTGCTCGTTTGCCACAATAAATATTGTAACGTCTAAATACAGGTAATCCTCGACTTACGTCGTTTCAAGTTACGTCGAACAATGTTTTGACACTATTCCTCAAGCATATGTTATGTCAATTGTTTCAATTGCCGGCATTAGGCATAGGAGTATTCACTTGTCGCGAGGTCAATGTCCGTGGGGTTGTAGTTGTAGGGGTGACAGTTTCTTTAAGCCAAAAGTTTAATTTATTATTTCTCATAAAATATTTTGATTACATATTAAAGTTTTATCATTATTATTAAAATTAATAACACACAAATAACAAAAATAACTAGCAATTTCATAAGTACATATAGGGTTGTCAGGTCGTCAAATCTAATAGCCGGACAGACTAGCCAGTTTAGCCGGACATTTGGGTAGAAAGACCGGATACCCTACATTATTGTGGATTTTGTGTTTTAGTATTATTTGGTACGACAAAAAAAATGGATGTAAAATTAAGCTTTTTGTATTATTATGATAACAGTCGACTCCCCTGCGCTCGGCCACTCTCGGCGCTAGCTCGTTTGCGACATGTAAAAAGCCTAATAAAAGCCGGACAAGCCGGACACTGATTATTTTGGCCGGACACGCAATTAAAAAGCCTACCTATGTCCGGCTTTATCCGGACGCCTGGCAACACTAGGTAAGTACATCTATAATTATTTTAAGAACTTACTTTTGATGATAAAGTATGTGTATTCTTTGTTGTAAATGCAGTTTCTTTTTTATTTTTAGTCCGTGTGGATCCTAACCCTTGAGTTTTACATGTAAACATATAAAAAAATATGTCTCGACTTACGTCGTTTCGATTTACGTCGCGTATTTCGAGAACCTAACATGGCGTAAGTACGAGCACTACCTGCATATCACAATGATTTGCGAAAGGATGTGGGGTGATGACTTTCTTACAAGTAATTATATATATCGGAATAAAGTGTTGGTTGATTTTATTATTATACTTTTTTTAGGTATTTTTATTTATTTATATTCATATCATTATGACATTTTTGTATATAATCTTGTCTAGAAGAATAGTAGTCTAGCCAACAAGCTAAAAACGTGTTAGTTCGTGACACTGCGAATTAAAATACGTACGATGACTTGTTAGACTCGTCATGGCGCGATGACGTCTAGAAAAATGTACGATAATTTCAAAAATAAACAATTTCAAAAGTTAATAACAATTTAAAGTACCTATATCCCTTTAAAAAAAGGAAATAACTCATAAACTATTGGTGCTCTATTGCTCTCTCTATTGGTAGCTCTCTAAGATTTAAAAAAAAAAAATCAGAAAAAGAAAGATATTTCCTAAAATGGATGGATTTTGGATCTGGATGTAATTTGTGTCCGTTTAATTATATGTGTATGTATTTCTCGCGGAAACGCAATGAGTTTCAAAAATTAAAAAACTGTACGAATGGCGGCGATGTGGCTCGCGACACGTCACGTCTCGTTTCCGTCGGGGGCGAAAAGTGGCCCACAGAGAACCGCTTTGCTACGCTGAATATGTCAAAGATCGTAGCAGGTGGAGGGCAGTGGACTCTGCCTACCCCTATGGGAAAAAGGCGTGAATATATAAAAAAAAAAAAAAAAAAAAAATTCCTAAAAAAAAGTCCCAACTCACAGAATTATAGCAATATTTATATAAATTTTCCTGAGCACCGAAAGTACGGCCAAAAACGGGAACTCTGCCCGCTTGCGTAACTTCGAACACTTTCATAAGAAATATTATTTAAACATCTTTCTTGTGTACGTGTGTATATTACTGAACTCCTCCTAAACGGCTGGACCGATGTTGATGAAATTTCTTGTATGTGTTCTAGAGGATTCGAGAATGGTTTCAATTCACAATTGGACCCGGTATGTGGCGCTGCTGTCAATTTCAAGGAGAATTCCTTTTACTATTTTTTAGATTTGAATAGAACGTCTGTTGGGTCAGCTAGTTTAATATAAAAATTAGGGAATGAAAAGATTCAGGACTATAGAGGGTGTATAAATCAACAATAAAAAATCTTCCGCCAATAAAATAATATTATATATTGATATTATTTTATTGGCGATATTATTTTAATAAAGATTAATAATGTCGATAGAAATACATAATCTTTATATATCTTTCTATACGTCACTGAACTCATCCTAAACGACTGGACCGATGTTAATGAAATTTTTGTGTGTGTTCAAGGCTATTCGAGAATGTTTTAGATTCACAACGGGATTCGATAGGTGGCGCTGCTGTCGATTTCGAGGAGATTTTCTTTTATTTTATTCGAACAAAGTAATGTCTGTTGGGTCAGCTAGTATGAATATAAATTATAACATGCTTAAAAGGATTTCAAATTTGTAAGAAATCAGAAATTGCCATATTATGACCATAGGCCGAATCGGTATTGTTCCAGTGAAAAAAAGATACTACTTAGGTATGATATAATGTTAAGATACGTAAATATGTGCTTCTGGTTACAATATTTTAATATTGTAATGTTAGCATCAAAATGAAAAGTTCAATGTGTTATAAAAAACATTCCCAGAAGTACGTAAAACCTATTTTAATTTATTTATCTATTGTATTCAAAGAAACAAACAGTATTACGAGCTACTTAACAAGGTAAATAAAAATTAATAACGTTGCCACCAATTTAGTTTCTAATATACGTACACTTGCTGACCCGTCGAACTTCGTACCGCCATAATTTTTTTCGTAAATCATCATCTTGCTCTTATCCCAATTACTTGGGGTCGACGCAATATGTCATCTGTTTTGACATATTGCAAAAAGTTTCGGCAATGACTTTTATGACCGGCCGCTTGCCTGACGTCAATCCTCCTTGGGAATGTAATCGTTGACCCAAATGGTACCAGATGGAGTTGGTCCGGGTCAATCTAGGGCTCTTAGTCGTCTTTTACGACACCCACGAGCAAAGCAAGGATTGGTAGTATTCGAAGCCGCTACCACACAGCATTTTTTTTCGTAAATATATTTTCTAAATTGCCGAAAATATAGTCTCTGGAAGAACCGTTACAGCTTTGTCCGGAAAGATTCGATCGTCTTAGTGGCGGCATTGTTAGTGATGATTCAAAGAGAATACAAATTACTGTTTATTGATTTCTGACAAAATTATAATTATCAAATTTTCAACCATACTTAGCTATAGACAAAATTACGTTTAGCTATCATTTGCGTTTTGTTATTACATATCAAATGCGTTTTTATTATACTACGTTTCTTTGACATTTTATCGAACGGGAAACGGGAACGCGATCGAACGGGATAAAAAGTATCCTATGTCCGTCTCCTGGTTCTAAACTAACTCCCCACCAATTTGCAGCCACGTCGGTACAGCCATTCTTGAGTTATAAATAGTGTAACTAACACGACTTTCTTTTATATATATAGACTAGCAATCCGCCCTCGCTTCGCTTCGGTTATAGGTTATAGTCGTTTTACCCGCGTAGTTCCCGTTCCCGTGGGAATACCGGGATAACATATAGCCTAGTTTACGCCCTGATATTATAGCTTTCCATTGGTGAAAGAATTTTTGAAATCGGTCCAGCCGTTTTGAAGATTACCCGGAACAAACAGACAGACAGACAGACAGACAGACAGACAAAAATTTTTTAATTGCTATTTTAGGCATAGGTGTCGTGCAAATAACCGTGTGAGCATGAAAAAAGCCTATTATTTTGACATTACAAACAGACACTCCAATTTTATTTATTGGTATAGATATAGAAGATTAGGAAATTATTAAATAACTAGCAACCCGCCCTCGCTTCGCTTCGGTTATAGGTTATAGTCGTTTTACCCGCATAGTTCCCGTTCCCGTGGGAATACCGGGATAAAATATAGCCTAGTTTACGCCCTGATATTATAGCTTTCCATTGGTGAAAGAATTTTTGAAATCGGTCCAGCCGTTTTGAAGATTACCCGGAACAAACAGACAGACAGACAGACAAAAATTTTTTAATTCCTATTTTAGGCATAGGTGTCGTGAAAATAACTGTGTGAGCATGAAAAAAGCCTATTATTTTGACATTACAAACAGACACTCCAATTTTATTTATTGGTATAGATAAGTTTATTTTTGTATTATATAAAACTAAACAATAGAAAAGAAATACATAAAAGCTATGGCGCTAAATACAAGTTATGCCATTATTTTTAAAAGTATTAAAATTTTTTTAAATATCTATACTGTTATACTTAATCTTAGAATAATAACGTATAGAAGGATAATGTCCATACGTAAGCCATCAAATATATGAAGCAAACAATACTACATGCGTGCAAGCGATTATACATGTACACACACACACACACAACTATCATCATCATCATCATCATCGCAGCCCACATATGTCCCACTATTGGGCTCGGGCTTCCTCCACAATGGGAGGGAATTTTACCTACTATACCATAATGATTTCTGATGTTTACGCGAGTATTATACATTTTAAATAAAACTACTTTACGGATTTTATCGCGTTTGTATTTGATTTTTGATTACCCGACGTTTCGAACACTTTACAGCGTTCATGATCACGGGTGGACTAAGATGTCTCACGTCCAACAAGTCATCGTTATTGCAGAAAATTTATATATATATGTCGCAGCGTCATTCGTAATACTTAAGAAACACTTGATTATGGAAACGAAAAGTGCTACACTTTGGTGGAGTCGATACAGCGATTGGCAATAATTTATGACCACTTGACATGATCGTTTACATTTGGAATGTTATTATGAGAGTTTGTTTTAAGACGGTCCCATGAATATTTAGATGGGAATGAGAGTCTAAGGCGATCGGTTGTAGTTGTTGCCATGTTGCGTCGAAATCACCGCGTTTCCTTAACTTGTGGTTTATCTGCCGGCATCCGTGTAATTACTGGTTATAATAGAACATTGTTAACACTAATTGTAGAATACAGTTTAAAGCCATCCGAAGTATTATTTCGAATCCATCGCGATGTATGACCCATTCTGATAGTGACGAAATACGAGAAGACACATCCCCTCGTCTCGAAATCAGAAGTGGGATGTGCAAATACCACGCCACATATTTTGAACAGCAGCGTCAGTGATGAAAAGTGGATGCGGCTATTAGAACATCAGAGTGAAATTTTTATGATGCTTATTCGCGCCATGAAGACGCCATCTTCGTCGACGGAGCTGCGACTACCTGATTTTGATCCCGATCGAACGGACGTGCGTGGATTTCAACGGCAACGATGTGCAGCAATGATGAAAATTGTCAAGGCTCGCAGCTTATGGTTGCTTTAAGCCGTGTTTTGAAAGGACAAGCGTCCACGTGGCTGTCAACGGTGTCTTTTCCTAGGATGACCTGGAGCAACTTTAAAGAGCTGTTTATACAAAGGTACGACTGCCCTGAGAGTACTTTTTCTTGATAAACTTAAGCGATAGCAAGCCTAAAGAAAATAAGTGCCTAGCTACATATACTAAAACTAGGAACTTAAGGTTGTTACAAAAGATACTGAAACTCCTTCCCAAATTAGGCCAAGGCCTGTATTATGAGAAACAGTGCTCAGCCAAGAGATGATTATGTTTAGTACATGTAAATGAACATTAATTCGTAAACATTTAATTAAACTTTAAGATTAATAATTCTTACATATAGCTACTGTGTTATAGTTCGTGTGTGTGTGAACGCGCATGTTTATACGCGTGTTTGTGCTGAGTGTAGGTCATGTGGTGTATGGTGTGTGTACTGTGAGTATGTGTGCAAGAGTTAGTATGTAGTAGGTAGTAGCAATGTTAGAGAGCCCGCAGACATACAATTGCAAGTCGGGCGACTATCACACGACTAAATTGCGTACTTTATAATTTAGTTGACCAACTTTATTTTATTGGTTACAAGTCGTCGTGTACAAAAACTACCATTTACAACCGAAGTGACTAGTCGTAATCAGTTACAGCAGGAGCTTAAAGTCGTTTTATTTCTTAAACGAAAATCTCGTGTTAGTGAACATAATAGCCTAGATGTAAAGAAATTGCATATCTGTGATAATCGTTCTTCTCAATCTCGTGTTAGTGAACATAATAGCCTAGATGTAAAGAAATTGCATATCTGTGATAATCGTTCTTCTCAATCTCGTGTTAGTGAACATAATAGCCTAGATGTAAAGAAATTGCATATTTGTGATAATCGTTCTTCTCAATCTCGTGCTAGTGAACATAATAGCCCAGATGTAAAGAAATTGCATATTTGTGATAATCGTTCTTCTCTAAAGTATTTTTACTGTGGCAAACTGAGCCACGACTTTACAGAGCGCCGTGCCTGGGGGCGACCGGAGGAGCGTTCGAGTTCACAACCTGCCAACCACTCGAAGACGATAACATCATCTGCGCCGAAATCTGTAACCACCTGCTGCCGCTGCAGAGGCCAGGGTTACTACGCATCCAGCTGTCCACAATGAAACCACCACGATGGGAGCAGCAGTAGAGGTGCAGCGAAGGAGAAACGAGCTGACTTGTGTATCGTGAATTCGCCTAGTAGAACAATACGCCAGTAACGGTGAGCAGTTCTCATTTCATTAGAATTCTAGAGCAGAGTGCTCGTTGATTACGGAATCATTTGCTGCAAAGCTTAGTGACAAAAGGTTTAACAACCATGCTATGGTTGAAATAGGTGAGACTTCCTTGCATTCTACAATACAGATTTCAGCAATGGTTGACATCGATGATATTAAAAAAATTCGCAATTGGCGATTTTGTGTTGTTAGAAAATGAAGAACGAAATCAGGCTAACTTAGATCCAAAGTTTAAAGGTCCGTTTAAAGTTGTTGAGGTTTTGGACGGTGATCGTTATACAATGAAAGCTTTGAATTTTAAGCGTACTTACAAATATGCACACGATATGCTAAGGAAGATGCCAGAGGGTCACGTACCAGTCGATGTCGAAAATGACGAGGATTTTGGTGATGAGCAAGCTTAGTTGTGGTAGAGAGTCGAGTAAGGTATTCTATCGGCCGTATTGTGTTCGACCGTACCAGTAGTTATTACGTACTCGTAGCCCGGTAGAAATCGGTGTCTCTTGAGGCAACTCAAGCAGTCCGTGGGTGTGCGATGGGCGTTTAACTCTGGCGGAGGTCGGGGTCTAGAGAGACCAATGATCCATGCGCTGGATATGTGAGAGCATTGTGAATGCTGGTCGGCTAGAAAGCCGTGGCGATAGAGGTTTTACTCGAGGTTTCTATAAGCTTGGCAATTTTGTAATAATTGAATAAAGGTTGATACAAACGACCATGGTACATGGCCCGAAGCAGTGATTGTTGTGTTAGTGATGATTTCCAATTAGAGTTTGGTTTAATTTTCCAATTAGAGTTTGGTTTGATCAAAAAGTAAGATTAAGTTAAAGCAAAACTGTAAAGATGAAAAATTTCGTTTAGTCTCACCGAACCTATGTAGTTTGGTCAGGAGTGACCGAGTGGAACCGAATACTTGCGTGGGTTTTTTTGTTCGCAGATTAATCATCACACGAGGACGTGTGGCGTCAGGACGGCCGTGTCGCAGCGTCATTCGTAATACTTAAGAAACACTTGATTATGGAAACGAAAAGTGCTACACTTTGGTGGAGTCGATACAGCGATTGGCAATAATTTATGACCACTTGACATGATCGTTTACATTTGGAATGTTATTATGAGAGTTTGTTTTAAGACGGTCCCATGAATATTTAGATGGGAATGAGAGTCTAAGGCGATCGGTTGTAGTTGTTGCCATGTTGCGTCGAAATCACCGCGTTTCCTTAACTTGTGGTTTATCTGCCGGCATCCGTGTAATTACTGGTTATAATAGAACATTGTTAACACTAATTGTAGAATACAGTTTAAAGCCATCCGAAGTATTATTTCGAATCCATCGCGATGTATGACCCATTCTGATAGTGACGAAATACGAGAAGACACATCCCCTCGTCTCGAAATATATATTATAAATTTGAATAATTTATATATATATTATAAATTTTCTGCAATAACGATGGCTTGTTGGACGTGAGACATCTTAGTCCACCCGTGATCATGAACGCTGTAAAGTGTTCGAAACGTCGGGTAATCAAAAATCAAATACAAACGCGATAAAATCCGTAAAGTAGTTTTATTTAAAATCTACTATACCATGCTGGTCAGACATGTTGGTATAGGGTTTCATTTCGAGTTTTCCTTCTCTTGCACAGATCTTATGTGCATATTATATCTCTTAGTCGTCTTGTACGACATCCACGGGCAAGATAGGGAGTGGTAAATTGTATTCTTACTCCGTCACCACACACAACTATACAAGTTATGAAATCAAATTTTATTTTTATTAACATAAATCGTCGAAATACTTTTAAAAGTACCTAATGTTGAAAACCTTTTTATGTTTTTCAAATGCGTTGTGACACCATTTGAATGCACAAACCGTCATCATTACCTATTTATTTTATAAGAGTTGCATACGTACGTGCAGTACAGTGACCTTGTACACTATGGAACGATTCCGGTGTAAGCTCCATTAGGCTCCAATTGAAATGCTTCACTTTTTGTTCGCGAACTTACCTTCTATACGTTATTATTCTAATTCTAAGTACTTAATATTTTAATAGCTACAAGCTCGATTTATAAATATATATTGTTAAATACGAAGTTCTTGAATAAGGAATAGCAAGTCAGTGAATGTGATATTGGCTTTTTACAACGTAATTTTTATTAGCTTAACAAATATGGAGAATCAACTAAATTATTAATAAAAAACAACATTCTACAAGTACAACGAGTTTTTGAAATGTCAGCTCATTTGAAAAAGAAGTTAAAATTGTTATCATGATTTAAACAAGGGAAAAGAACAAGACTACTTGGGTTCCCGTTTAGGTCAAGACAGTTGATATCCCAATAGGTCTACTATTAGTCGGTTTTTACGATAACCACGAGAAAATAAGAGGTTGATGACAAATTACATTTTTAATCTGACACTATGAGATGCTTAAAACCATAAATTTAAATAAATAATGATGAACACGACTGCACAGATAGCGTAGCGGTTAAGATAAACCTAACCCGCTAGTGTCATGGGTTCGATATCTAAATTGAATCCTCCTTAATCATTATATTTCGTCCGGTGGTCGGTCCAACGACGAAGGCGGCGTGTCACGGGTGGGTTACGGGTGTGCATGCTTACGCCCCCTGTCGCCCCGGGCGGAGTGGAGCGAGGAGCGCGCCGACCCCAAAAAAAAAAAGTAATAATTTAGGAGTTTATGCGAGCCACAAAATATTGTGCAGTCTAATTCTAATTTGTGTCCGGTTATTATGTGTATAGTCCTCTGCAATAGAAAAATTATTCCCCTAGTGCTGTATATTGTCTTTATTAAAAAAAACGAAAATACCCTACACCAACCCTTTTAACCTTTTAACTTGGTACGTGACCAATTCCCTTCCATAGTTGAAGAGGCTTGAACCCAACATTAGAATGTATATGAGATAAGGAAAACAAACAATACAAAACAAATGATCGTCATGTAAACAAATAATTATAAAATATACATACCTTATCAAAACAATGGCGTTGTACGATATTATTAATCCTTAATATCACAGTATTACTCCACAATTAGACACGGTCAATTCACTTTGATAACACGCATATATGTTTTATATATTTTAACATTTATCATACAATTAAATTGTTAAAAACATTTAATTATTCATCACAGATATTTAACACAGTTAACGTTTAAGTTTGATCTTTAATGAATTGCAAATCCAAGCCCACGTGGTCCCACCGCAGCGGTCTGTTACAAAATGCGTTTGTTTTTGTTCGAAACTTGAATCATAGATTTGTATTTAATTATGACGTCACTGTGATGATTTGTTTTTAAATTATATCAATTGACTAGTCTATGATATGGTAATATGTTGGAAGTATTGAATCGTTATTTTATTGAATGATTCTTTTGTGGCTTATTTTTTTAACTTCGTTTTTTTTGGGTTTCTCATTTTTCTCTTTCTTTGCTTCGATAAGAATTTCCTTGATAACGAAATCATATTTTGTCTAACATATTGAGGTTTTATTTCGAGTTACCGTTCGTTTTTTTGGACAATACTGCACTAAGGAAATAATCCGTGGGTCTTTACAAACATATAATTAACAGACACAAATTACATCCAGACTCAGAACAATAATTCTTGGATCTAAGTAGTGGATCCTACGTACTTAGGATTTGATCGCGCGGCACTGGCACGTTAAGTCGGTAACTTAACCACCACTCCGTCTATGTAGTCATTTATTGTGTTGTTGTAAAATACCCAGCAACAGAAGGATTATTTGCAAGTGTAAACTATATTTAAAAAGAAAAAGAGTGTCAAATTGGAACAGTGATTGCCTATACTAAGGTAAAATAAACAAATAATTTAACTTCATCATTATCATTACAGCTCATATACGTTTCATTGTTGGGCTCGAGCCTCATCCACAATGGGAAGGAAATTGACCATACCACGCTGGTTGTGTTGTTATAGAGTTTTATTTCGAGATTGTCTTCTCTTCCACAGATTTTATACATATATCTAGGTATTTTTTTTTTGGGGGTGGGTTGCGGTCGGCGCGCTCCTCGCACCACTTCGTCCGGGGCGACAGAGGGGCGTAAGCACGCACACCCGCAACCCACCCACGATGCACGTCGCCTTCGTCGTTGGGCCGACTACTTAACGTCAGTGGTCGGCCCAATATATCTAGGTAGGGTCCAGGTTGCTAGTTGTGAATAAAACTATTTTTTGCAGATTGTATTGCGTTTGTATTTGATTGCCCGAAGTTTCGAACACGTTAGAGCGATCATGGTCACGAGGGGACTCCCTGAGCTCACATACAAACGGGATAAAATTCTTAAAAAAAATATTTACAATATCTTAGATACTCTCTTAAACAGCAGAAATCATTAGATTTTATATAAATACTAGCTGACCAAACAGACATTGAACTGTTCAAATAAAATAACACTACCTACCGGGTCCAATTGTCAATCTAAACCATTCTCGAATCCCCTTGAATACACAAAAAATTTCGACAACATCGGTCCAACTCTTTAAGAGGAGTCCAGTTACATACACACATCATCATCATCATCATCTCAGCCCATATACGTCCCACTGTTGGGCTCGGGCCTCCTCCATAATGGAAGGGTAATTGACCTACTATACCACGCTGGTCAGACGTGTTGGTATAGGGTTTTATTTCGAGTTTTCCTTCTCTCGCATAGATGTTATATGCGTTTTATATCCCTTAGTCGTCTCGTACGATCACCCACGGGTAAGATAGGGGGTGGTGAATTGTATTCTTACTCCGTCACCACACGGACTACATACATACACACGTACATACATACACACGTATACAAGAAATTTATATACAAAGATTAGGTATATCGCTCAGTCGTCTCTATGGCACCCACGGGCAAGAGATGAGATAAAATGTATTTTAATCCGTCACCACACGGAAATTTCATCTGAATATCTAAATTTAATTTAATAAATGTAAAATATTTCCATATTTCTGTTTAGTCTAAAGTTCAAATAAAAAAGTTATTTAACTTTAAAAGTGCAAAACGTTTCTTAATTTTAATCTGTTAACTTATTAATAGGATAAAAACCACATCTGTTGATCGTGGACAGATAATATTGCATTCCAAAACCGGTTACCGGTCGTGGGTTTTAGTGCGGTAATATTACTTAACTACCTTGACAATCGACCTGACACCATTAGTTAAATAATCTATCTATTCATTTATATAAAGACATTTGACTGACTCATCAATGCCGAGCCGTAGCTATTTAAACTAGAAATATTAAAGCTTGTATTTTGTTTCTAATGATTTTTTAAATTAGCTTGTTGAATGACTTATCAGTGTCGAGCCGACATTACTGAAACTTTAAACACATTTTCTTTTCTATAGTTTCTTTTTGATTGATTTCGAAATTATTAAAATTATTAAATTAAAATTTTATATTTATAGTTAAATATAAAATTTTGACCATGGTTTCTTTTTAATGATTTTTCTTAAATTAGCCTATTGACTGACTCAGCAATGCTGAGCCGAAATTACTGAAATTATAAATATAAAATTTTGACTATAGTTTCTTTTTAATGATTTATTTTAAATTAACTTGTTGACTGACTCATCAATGCCGAGCCGAAATTACTGAAATTATAAATATAAAATGTTGACTATGATTTCTTTTAATGTTTTTTCTTAAATTAGCTTATTGACTGACTCATCAATGCCGATCCGAAATTACTGAAACTATAAATATAAAATTTTGACTATAGTTTATATCTATTGATTTTTGATGTTTCATTATCATCATTAATTTTTCCGTTCACTACTAGACGTAAGCTTCCCTAATGCTACGCCACAAGGTTTGGTTTTGTCCATCGTATGAGGAGATAATACCATGCTTGGCAGGCTCAGTGAGCTGTTAGGTATACACTTCCCGCTGCCCGCTCTCCTGATTTTTAAGACTCCCACGTAAAAGTAAGCAAGAAATAGCGATAACACCATCGCCACACGTTGAAGGAAAAATTTTAAACTATTTTTATAGAGTTTATCGCATTTATATTTGATTTTTAAATACCCGACGCGACGACGGTTCGCATATTTTTCATTGCTTATAGTCACGGCACGTACAAGAAAATAAACGCTCGAAGTGAAACCTTGTACAATTCCGTTTAACCAACTTAGTACATTAGTTTAATTTACCTTCTATAGTAGAAGGGATTCGAGTCCAAAAGAGACATGAACTAAGATGATTGTAAATTGACAAAATAGATGATCTTTATTTTTAGGGTAGACTGCGGCCGGTTCAACGGCAAAGAGTAGGGAATACGGTGAGTTTTGGAGCCATGCGCGCCATTTTGCCCATCCGGACGGAACTTACTGCGTATGTGCTGACCATAGCCTACCCAAAAAATAATATTTATAAACTCTTTGGCCGGACATATCCCGCCAAATCTGTCGGGGAGGCATTCGCCTTCATAACCTACCGTAATCCCTCCTCATTACTATTGGGTGGCAAAATAGGTGACCTAAAGATAATAGCAACACAGGCAAATATCTTGGTATTTCTAGCGCTTGGTCGAGTTCAAGACGAAGCGGCATGCCCCGCTTTCACGAAAGAAACTTACTGTTTATCGTCACGGTGATCTAAATACACTATTCCATCATTCGTTCCACCGTGGCGTACTACAAAATTGGAGAACCAGTTGATGTTACTAAATTATGCTTAGAGAATTTCCTTCGTTTATATTCTAACTAAAGATTTTTACTTTTTCCATCTTAAGAGTTTGAAAACGTATTTATCAAAGGGTTTGTGAATTGGAAAATAAGTTTTATTTTTAGAAAATCATGATGTAAATCATGCATCCAAAGTAAATATTTTTCTTAGTTTCTTATTTGCTTAAAGCTATGTGATCATCATCATTTCAGGATATCACCGCTGCTGGATGTAGGCTGCCCTCACGTTACGCGACAGAGAATGGTCTTGTGTCGCCTGCATCCAACGACGCTCAGCAACCCTCACCAAGTCGTCGGTCCATCTAGGGGGAGCATTCTACACAGCGTCGTCCGATACGTGGTCGCTACTCAAGAACCTTTCGTCCCCATAGGTACTGTATAGGTACTTAATAAATCATACGCATGAATGAAAATACAATTCACCACTCCCTTTCTTGTCTGTGGGTATCTCATCTCATATACATTCCAGTGCTAAGTTCGAGCCTCCTTCACAGTAGGAGTAGAATTGACATTCTGATCAAAATCATTCCAAGTCTTTCTCTTGTATAGATTTATGCTTCTTCTTCTTCTTCATCCTGCTCTTATCCCAGTTACTCATGGTTAACGCAATATGTACTCCTTCTCTATTCTACTGGACCGGCTACTGGTGTTCGAGCAATTGCTACCGGTGGTCAAACCAGTGACGTTGAAGAGGGAACGCGGCGGGTTATGGGGTTGCGCGGCTTCTTTTCTTCACCCCGGACTGTTGAGGCGGAGTGTTTCTAGACTATAACATTCTAAAAAAGCGATAGTGTTTTTACTTGGCTCGGGTATTACAAATTCGTTATTGAAGTGAAACTTCTTTAGCATCGTTGTGATTTCAAACTCGATGAAACGAAAAAGCGAGTCCATAGAGACACAAACAAGTAAATGATGAATTGGAATGATGGATTCAGCCGGCGAGGGAATGAGACAGAACACATTACACGTTCTCGAGACACAAACACGTAAATGTATAGGATTCAGCCGGCGAGAGAATGAGATAGAATACATTACACGTTCTCGGTCTCCTCTTTGTGTGATGCTTCATAGCGTCCCCACTATCGTCTACTAAGTATTGT
Organism: Lymantria dispar; assembly: GCA_032191425.1. NCBI lineage: Eukaryota > Metazoa > Arthropoda > Insecta > Lepidoptera > Erebidae > Lymantria > Lymantria dispar. Next base: position 30,424,848 of record CM063452.1, read on the forward strand.
TTGTTAATTTTTTTATGGGCTTTGACGTGACAACGTCTAATAAATCGATGAACGCTGGCTGCATGCACGAAAAAGTGTCCTGTTACGCTCACTGTCCCGTTACGCTCATTGTTTTATTATTAATTAGTATGCGATTCAGCTGTACTAAAGCGCGCCATCTATCGATGCGAAAGGATTTCAAATATAGTCATTTAGTACAATGCGATTCACCTAAACTGAACAGCGCTATCTATCGAGAGTTACGGTAATTGCTGACCCGATTTAATTTCAATAGCTTATAACAATGGATACTGTTTACGCTGATTCAATTTTATTCATATAAGTATGCAGTCATTTCATCAATGTTTTGTTATGACGTTGTCACGTTAAACTATCGTCCGTAAACTGACTTTACAGACAACCATGTTTTTTTTTATATTGACAAAACCACGTGGCACCAAAGAAGTTTCACTTCTGACAAGCGTACTTTGTACGCACGTTCTTTTTTTTCTTAAATATCTCTTTAAATATAAGTATTAGTGCTATAGAAACCTCTTGATGATTAATAAGTATGAGAAACTTTTTAGAAGTACCAAATCTTGATTGCGCTGTTGTCTAAATACTGACATCTTGTACCGAGTGTCGTGGGTTCCATCCCCATGTAGTACGGTTCCTTATACGATTGGTTGCATGTTTCTGAAGTTCTCTGCAACACAAAAAAAGGAATTACATCTTAAGGAATTATAAGGCAAATTCTAAATAAAGCCCTATGTCAATCCGCCTGACCAGGGTCGTTATAAAGGAGGTTTGAGCCCGACGTATATGACCTGTCACGATGACGATGAAGATGATTTCCTTAATATGGGGTCTCTTTTTTATTTCCTTGTCTCTCAAAATGCCACTACTTTCTTAAAAAAATTATGAGCACTTTGGGATTTGATTTTAATTAGTCTGATCTCATAACGATATCTGATGTTTACGCGAGTATATCAAATAAAATTACTTTACGGATCTTATCGCGTTTGTATTTGATTTTTGATTGCTCGACGTTTCGAACACTTTGCAGTATTCATGGTCACGGGCGGACTAAGATGTCTCACGTCCTACAAGTCATCGTTATTACAGATATTTATAATTATCTGCCGGATACAGAAAATTAGTTATTAAATTTATTAAATTTTGATCCACATTTTAGTACAATTTTATTGTCAGTATAAGAAGAAAATGATTCTATATGAAAAAATAACTATATAATAATAAAGTCTGATCTCTAAAAAAACTATGCCGTAGTGAACGCTAATTGCACCTTGCAGTTAGCGTTCACTACGGCATAGTTTTTTTAACGTATTATCAATAAAAACAAAACAATTATCTAGTTAAATACAAAATATGAATCTTATCATAGATGCAGGCCCGCCGCTACCTATTTCATCGCCCGCGTGCGATACCGATTATGCCTCCCCTTTTTTAGATGGTAACGATTCCTTGAAATCCGTGGCCGGCTCGTCGGCTTACCCCTTCGGTACCGTCCCTACTCGTCGTCGTTCGATTTGCCGCCCAGACCCCCCCCCCCCCCCCTCTTCGTGCCGCCCGCGTGCGGTGCACGTCTTGCACGCCCGCTTACGGCGGGCCTGCATAGATGTTATCATAAATAGGTGTAATTATTAAAATATCTTATGCTTTATGTAATGTTTTATGAAGGAAATAATCATAAATTTATATACGAAACAAAATATTATGAAATCTCTTTTTCAATTGCATAATTATATGTCAATGAATTCAGGTTTGTCCGTGTGGTGAGGGAGTAAGAATACTTTTCACCACTCCCGGGCACGGGCAAGAGCCCGTGGATGTTGTAAAAGACGACTAAGGGATATAATACGCACATAAGATCTGTGCAAGAGAAGGAAAACTCGAAATGAAACCCTATACCAACATGTCTGACTAGCATGGTATAGTAGGTCAAATTCCCTCCCATTGTGAAGGAGGCCCAAGCCTTATTTGTTTTATTATTATTTGTTTGTGTCTTATTTGTTGTGTGTAAAGTCCCTCGCAACACAAAGATTCACCCACAGAAATATTAATACTTAATTTTTAATTAATATAAAACGAATTTCGTCAATATTAAGACCGTTTGATCGCAATTGTGGCACGCTTGCCCCGCCCACATGGCCGTTCTATCTTATTAATTTTTCTGTGGATTCACCCTACCACGCTAGTCAGACGGATTGATATAATGTTTTATTTCGAGCTTCCCTTCTCTTACATATATATTACCTACACAGTTAGTCGTCTTTTAAGATACCCACGGGGAAGAAAGGGGGTGTTGAATTGTATTCTTACTCCATCACCACACGGAACATGTACAATTAACGGACATAAATTGCACCCAGACCCAGAACAATTTCATTATCATCATCATCGCAGCCCACATACGTCCCACTGTTGGGCTCGGGCCTCCTCCACAATAAGAGGGAATTTGACCTACCGATGACTACCAGCATGGTCATAGTAGACTATGACCATGCTGGTCAGACATGTTGGTATAGGGTTCTATTTCGAATTTTCCTTCTCTTGCACAGATGTTATGTGCATATTAAATCCCATAGTCGTCTTTTACGACATCCACGGGCAGCATAGGGAGTGGTGAATTCTATTCTTACTCCGTCACTACACGGATCAACAATTTATCACACAGAAAATTGTCCGGCGTAAGAATCGAACCTGTACAATTTGGTGTGATAGATCAGTATTTTAACCACTACGCCATCTGTGCATTCAATATTACTTAGTATAAAACCTATAAAACTATTACAAAGCTCTAATTTCATGCATGGAGGACTACGCTACGGCGGACTGTGCTAGGCCTAAAGCCAATGACCCCACAAAAAGTACCACACCACCATCGTGTGTACTATGCGGGCAAGTGGGGCACCCCGCAAACTACCGTGGCTGCCCACGCGCACCACGGCCGGTTATGAAGAGGCCACCACCACCCCCACCACAAAGGTACCTTCCGGCACCTAAACCCACACGCAACCCGTGGGTTAATTCCCAAAGCAGGGCGGAATACACCCCCCCCCCCTGCCCACCAAATTAGCCACCCCGCCGGCACCCGCGAACGCGACACCGTCGGCAAAGGCCGCTAATAATAATATTTATAAACCGCCAACCGTTGGGCAAAAACAGCCACCCGCGGGCCTCCCTAAGCCTCCTCAAGGCAAACCTATTAACATACACGCGCCAGCCGCTAGCGGTCTAGACCCGGATCTAGACCTAGTGGCCAGATTCGCGTCAATAATAGATATTTCTCAGATTCGCGTAATCGCAGCGGAACTGCGCAAAAACGAAGGCAACAGCCTCGCACAATTAAACGTCGCCATGAGGTTCTCATCCGTCCTAGAGAGCCTCGGTTCCTTCAGAGCCTAAATGATGGATACGTACACACCAGGCAGAGTCAAAACACGATCACCCCGCGTAGGGTTTTTTAACGCGAACGGTCTCTCTCGTCAGAGAGACGAAATAGGTACATTTCTACAAGATCAGCAGCTTGACCTTTTACTAGTCCAAGAGACATTCCTTAAACCCTATCAAAGAGACCCTAAAATTGCAAACTACAATTAAGTGCGCAACGATAGTGTCGGCTCTCCCCTAGGTGGGACTCTCATTTATTACAAAAGGTCACTGCACTGCACACCCCAAGATGCCCCCGCCATGACGTACATTGAAGCCTCGGTCTGTCGGCTGGCCCTCACCGGTCACCAGCCACTGATCATAGCATCAGTATACCTTTCCCCTCCTAATGGGGACACACCAAAAGAGTTGCTTGAGAGTGATCTCCAAGCCCTCTTAAAACTCGGCGACGCCATCATTATCGCAGGCGATCTAAACGCCAAATGTAAGTCGTGGAATAGCCACACCAACAACCGCAGGGGACTGGCCCTCGAGACTTACGCAGATCGGCTCGGGTTAGACATCATAGCCCCAATGGAGCCGACTCACTTCCCTCACACAGTCGGGCACAGGCCCGACGTATTAGATATAGCCCTATTAAAGAACATAAACCTCCGTTTATGTCTAATAGAGGTAATTCACGAGCTTAACTCGGATCACCGCCCGGTGGTCATTGACTTCGCCCCCCGATACGGCCCCTCAGGCCTCACCCCCCAACTGAGAAAGTGTGCACAGACTGGGAGAGACTGAAGGCTAAACTCCAGTCTCCCTCCTCGTCGGCTCATCTTGACAGTGTATATAATACATTAAACAACAAAGAGGACATCGAATCCGCGATCGACGCCCTCACCGGTCACGTACAATCGTTAGTTAACGATTGTTCACGGAGAGTGCCTGACACGAGCAATCGTAGAAGGTGCTTACCCGCTGACGTCCGCGACCTACTGAGGCGTAAGAACGCAGCCATAAGAGCCTACGACCGCTTCCCCTGCGAAGACAACCGCTATCATATGCGGTCAATGCAGAGGGCGGTCAAAACGGCTATAAACGAGTTTCGACAAAACGAATGGGACGCCACCTTAAGCGAACTGGAGCCTTCGCACCAGGCTTACTGGCGGCTAGCCCGTTCTTTCAAAAAGGAAACGGTGTTCACCATGCCACCCTTAAACCGCCCCAATCAACCGCCGGCGTTCGATGACGATGAAAAGTCTGAATGCCTGGCGGCCGACCTTGAGCAGCAATGTACGTCGAGTACACAACACACAGACGCGCGACACACCGACACCGTTAACAGCAAAGTGGAACGATGTACATCGCGTACGCGTACCGCAGACGCTGAGCCACAAGAGCCTATACCAACAGCGACAGTGGAGGAGGTTCAGTCGATTGTTAGAGGTCTCCACCCTAGGAAATCTCCCGGTTCGGACGGTATTTCTGACAGAGTTATTAAACTCTTCCCTCATTCATTATTATTAATATTAACAGCAATTATTAACGCCGCATTAGTTAATTACATATTTCCTAAACAATGGAAAAAAGCCGTGGTAATAGGCATACCTAAACCCGGCAAGCGACGTACCGAACCGTCATAATATCGCCCGATTAGCTTATTAAACAGTTTAGGTAAAATTTATGAGCGCGTACTACTTAGTAGGCTAAGAAAGTGCGCTGAGGAAAACAACCTCATCCCGCCGATTCAGTTCGGCTTTCGCACGCAACACTCTTGCGTTCAGCAAGTACATCGAATAGTCGAGTATACAAGTTATAAACTGCAACGCGGTTTATATACGGGTATGCTTCTATTTGATGTAGAAAAAGCGTTTGACAAAGTCTGGCATAACGGCCTTATTTTCAAGTTAATTAAGCTTAAAATCCCCCACTACTTAGTTATGATAGTTAGGGACTTCCTACTCGAGCGTAGCTTTCGCTACAGAGTGGAAGGTACTCTATCAGCACCGCACCCACTAGAAGCCGGCGTCCCCCAGGGATCGGTGCTCTCTCCAATTCTCTTCTCGCTGTTCACCAGCGACATACCCCAACATAGTAGAATTCAAACAGCATTATTCGCTGACGACACTGCCATCTTCTATGCAGGTCAATCTCCCTCAACAGTGATAACCGCTCTCCAAACTGCGGCTACCGCCCTAGCAAAATGGACTAGGAAATGGAGAATCGGTATAAACCCCACCAAAAGCCAGGCGACCATATTCCATAAGGGGATAGATCGCCGCTACCCAATGGCTGAATACTCACAGATAAAGATGTTCGACCAACCCATCCCCTGGACAAGGGAGGTCAAATATCTGGGTGTGACCTTGGACAGACGACTGACCTTCGGTCCTCACATAGGGCGAGTCCGCGCGCGCGCAGCCTAGTGCTAGGATGGTTACACAGCTTAGTACACGCAAAGTCTAAGCTATCTCTCCGTAATAAAGTTAGATTATACACCGCTTGTATACGTCCTATCATGACGTATGCAAGTGTAGTGTTCACACAAGCGAAGCCACGCAGGCTACATCGGCTACAGGCATTACAGAATAGGTTCATGCGCCGAGCGACGGGAGCACCGTGGTACATGCGCAATGTGGATCTTCACATAGATCTTGGCTTGCCGACCATCAGGCAATTCATGAAACAGTGCTCCCGCCGCTACTTCGACTCTGCCGCGACACACCCGAACCCATTAGTGGTAAGGGCGGCTTCTTACATCCCCTCTAAAATGTCCGCGATTAAACAACAGCGACTAATACTCGACGAACCCGACGACATTATTACGCTCGCCCAAACTGAGGCATACACAGCCCGCGCGGCCTTGACAAATAGTAATAAATATCCACGTTACCGCCCCCGCCGACGGGGAAGGAAAACGTGTCGCGTTAAAATCATAAACGTGGGAGTGCCCACTTTGGCAGCGACCGCCCGAGCCGAGGTCCGTACCCCACAGGGGGTGCCCTCGGGATGGGTCGCTTAACTTTAAACGGGTTGAGAGCCCTCAGCGCTCACCCACCAGTCCGGGTAAAGTTGTCACAGCCATCTGAGGCTAACAACTAACACAAATTATTTTTTTATTTTTTTTGTGTGACAAAAAAAAAAAAATAATTTCATGCAAGTCCTTAAACAACATTCAACCATTGCTTATTTCAAAACCTTTACCTACAAATTAACCGCAAGGTCATGTCTGCGTGCAATCTAGACTTACAATTACTTTATAATATCCTTGTATTATCTTTATATATAAACTAGCAACCCGCCCTCGCTTCGCTTCGGTTATAGGTTATAGTCATTTTACCCGCGTAGTTCCCGTTCCTGTGGGAATACCGGGATAAAATATAGCCTAGTTTACGCCCTGATATTATAGCTTTCCATTGGTGAAAGAATTTTTGAAATCGGTCCAGCCGTTTTGAAGATTACCCGGAACAAACAGACAGACAGACAGACAAAAATTTTTTAATTGCTATTTTAGGCATAGGTGTCGTGGCAATAACCGTGTGAGCATGAAAAAAGCCTATTATTTTGACATTACAAACAGACACTCCAATTTTATTTATTGGTATAGATTTCTTGTGTACGTGTGTACGTCACTGAACTTCTCCTAAACGGCTGGACCGATGTTGACGAAATTTTTTGTGTGTGTTCAAGGGGATTCGAGGATGGTTTAGATTCACAATTGTACCCGGTAGGTGGCGCTGTTCGGACAGGACAATAACACAACTTGAGAACGACTTCACCGATTTCGTCCATCTTTCTTTTTAATTTTTCTAAAACTTTGAAAATGGCTTTTAAGGAAAAAAAATTAAGGAAGTTGCGCAGAAAATCAGAGAATTTAAGAAAACTTAACATTTATATATACTTTTCTAATGTAACCTTTTTTCGACTATATAAACTTTTCTATCTTTGTATATATAAATCTTCTGTTCGTCTGTTTGTAATTGAACTTCTAAACGGCTGGACCAATTTTGATGACTTTTTTGTGGGCATTCCGATGTATATGAATTTTTATATCCATCGGAATAGCCATTCGGAACATCCAAACCACTCGGGTCAGATTAATAATTGGAACCGGTAGGTGGCGCTGCGATCGATTTCAAGGAGAATTCAGTTTTCTATTTTTTTTACAGATTTGAACAGAACAACGTCTGTTGGGTCAGCTAGTCTTTATATATAAATTTCTTGTGTACGTGTGTATGTCACTGAACTCCTCCTAAACGGCTGGACCGATGTTGATGAAGTTTTTTATGCATGTTCAAGAGGATTCGAGAATGGTTTAGATTCACAATTGAACCTGGTAGATGGCGCTTATTTGCACAGAACAATGTCTGTTAGGTCAGCTAGTTTTTATATATTTTTTAATATATTAATATGTATTTCCAAGGAGGGTAGACGTCAGGCAGGCGGTCGGTAATGAAACTATGGCCAAAATTAATGGTGGGACCACACTGTTGACAGTTGTCTGTCTACAGCCACGCGCTGGTCCGTCCGGGGTAGTACCACACTGAACAGAAAATCGACGTCTAAGTAGTAGCAATTTGTTAGTGCGCTTCGTTCGGTGAGCGAGAGAGCTGGAAGCCCAACTTTCTGAGGGTGTTATGCGTGTAGTGGGTTTTGGTGATACCTTTAATATCACCGAACCTCATTTCACGCAATGACATTCCCTTCACTTACTTCACGGTAGGCAGCGGCCTAGCAAAGGTCCATGAGCGGCAGCAGCACTTACCATCAGGTGCTCGTTTGCCACCGCTTGCAATAAAAAAAGAACTGTTACAATTTGCAATATATAATACTATAGGAAGAAGGGTTTATATTGCATTTATTTTAAGCAATTGAAATACGTTCCACTGCTGACCCCTCTTCATAATAGAAGGAATCATCATCATCATCGCAGCCCACATACGTCCTACTGTTGGGTTCGGGCCTCCTCCACAATGGAAGGAAATTTGACCTACTATACCATGCTGGTCAGACATGTTGGTATAGGGTTTTATTTCGAGTTTTCCTTCTCTTGCACAGATGCTATGTGCATATTATATCCCAAAGTCATCTTTTACGACACCCACGGGCAAGATAGGGAGTGGTGAATTGTAATCTTACTCTGTCACCACACAAATATAATAAGGAATATGGACCTATATACCACGCTGGTGAAACGTTAAGAATTACGACCTGGCCACGACTTTTATCTTAGCGGCAAGCGGCGCGGCGTGCCGAGCGGCGCACGCTGGTAAAGCCCCATAAAAAGCCGTCTCAAAACCGTTTCATGTGAAAGTCGTTGTAATGGAATAAAATTTATAAATTAATATATAATACATATATAAATAATTAATACAAACGCGATATAATCCGTAAAAGTATTTTATTTACATTTTTTTTTTCTAGTTTGGTCTGTCATTTTAGTATATATAGTATGTAGTAGTAGTGTAGTATACGTTTATAATATGTTATTATTATGTTCTACCATTTTATGTAAATTAAACAAGCATATTTTGTATTTTTTTCTTATATAATTCATGTATTTTTAATTAATTTATAAACAGATTTTTTAAAATCAAAGTTGTTTCATTTAAACTTTAAACATTCAATATATGTGTGCAAAATTACAGCTCATTTAGATTTGAAACAACTGAGATACGGAGTTTTGAGATGAAACATCTGCGATTTTCCCACTGTGCGCCGCTCCGCGCTTAGCCGCTGCTCACAGCGGCAAGGTCGTGAACGGGCCGTTAGGGTTTTATTTCCAATTTGACCTTCTCTTGCGTAGATTTTGTATGCAAACTGTCTTCTTAAACGTCTTATACGACACCCACGGGTAAAAGACGGGGTGATAAATTATATTCTTACTCTATCACTACACGGCAGTAATATTAATACATATATGTATATTATATTGTATTTATATACGACGATATAAGAATGGTGCTTACTATCTTCTCTCATGCATTTGGATGGCGTAAAATACGACTAAGGGGTCTAGACACGCGACAACGTGTCAAGACAAGTTCAAGCAAAGAGCGTGCCGATGTATATTTACACGAACCTATTCGACCTCCTTTTGATACCCTGATAAGTCAAAAAGTATTCCATATAAGTGCACCAATCTTGGAATATATGTAGAGTGAGATCAAAAATATTTAGATTATAGATTTTATAAACACAGCTTAAATAGTTAATATCTGGTTTACCGAGCTTTGCTCAGTATAATTTTTTCGTGAATTGTATTTTTGACGAACTTATTTAGATATATATTAATAAAAAATAAAATTGATCAAATAATGCAAAAAAATACAAAAAGAGAGTATTAATAACACCGAGATTCGATCTGACGCTGTTTGAATGCGACTAGACAACTTCCCAACTGAGCTATTGTCACTCTTCACAGCGACGACGGCGAAATTCGAATTCCTATTCAGAGAATTTCAATAACATTACATGTAATTGTATTGATTAGCTAAAAATACCGACAAGACAACATTTTCTATAAATAAAACCTAGCTAGATCGATTTTTGGCCCCGAAACCTCTAGTGTGCCAAATTTCATCAAAATCGTTGGTGCCATTTCCGAGATCCTGAAAATATATGTACATACATATATAGGTATAATATCTGGTTGACCAAGCTTCGTTCGGAATATTTTTGTTGTATTTTTGTCGAATTTATTTAGATATATATTAATAAAAAATAAAAATTAAACAATGAAAAAGTATAAAAAAAAAACACAAAAAGAGAATATTAAAAACACCAAGATTCGATCCGAAGCCAATTGAATGCCAAAACAATACTAAAAGGAAACTGCACTAGTTCCCAACTGAGCTATCGTAACTCATGACGATGACGGCAAAATTTATATTGTTTTGCTAAAAACACTGACAAAACAACATTTTCTATAAATAAAACCTAGCTAGATTGATTTTTTGGTTACGAAACCTCTAGTATGCCATATATACTAGCAACCGGCCCTCGCTTCGCTTCGGTTATAGGTTATAGTCGTTTTACCCGCGTAGTTCCCGTTCCCGTGGGAATACCTGGATAAAATATAGCCTAGTTTACGCCCTGATATTATAGCTTTCCATTGGTGAAAGAATTTTTAAATCGGTCCAGCCGTTTTTAAGATTACCCGGAACAAACAGACAGACAGACAGATAGACAGACAGACAAAAATTTTTTAATTGCTTGTTTAGGCATAGGTGTCGTGCAAAAAACCGTGTGAGCATGAAAAAAGCCTATTATTTTGACATTACAAACAGACACTCCAATTTTATTTATTGGTATATATATATATATATATATATATATATAATATATATATTCAGGATAATATATATATATATATATATATAATATACAAGAATTGCTCGTTTAAAGATATAAGATTTAGCTAGTAACGTCCAAGAATCATCATTATTATGACTTACTGACTGACATATAGATCAAAAACCTAATCCACTTCCAGATAACCTAGGCAATTCAAATTTACCATCCAGCTAGGTATTTGTGTATAGCTAGGGTACCTATGAGAATGTTTTATGTATCGTAATTCGAGTAAATAAATTTGAGTTACGACTGAAGTAATATATAAACAAGAAAATGTAGAAAATAGCGTTAAAATACAAAATATACATCGATTTCATCGTCAGCGTTCAGCGTCAGCGTAAAAAACTAAAATAGGAATAACTTTTAAATAATAATGAATTTATTTACAAAAGGTAATGGTATCTCCGTATAAATATAGAATATAAAAAGGCAGCCATAATAATTATGGTGTGGTTGTCGATTTCACTTACAAAAGACTTAAGATATAAATGGGTAACAAGTTCTGTAGATTATCCTGAAATTTATTTATTAGAAAACGTTTAATATTATTAGGTAAATTTAAAATTTCATGTATTCCTTCTATTACAAAAGTTTGCTACCTTTTTTAATTGTTTTTGTCAAAATTTTTATATAAAACAATTAATGATCTATTGAACCTTAATATTTAATTTAGCTAGTTTATATCTGCAAATAATATATTTTACTTTATAAAAGCAATAACTTGGATTTAACATAAAGAATATAAGTCAATTAACAAAATATAAAATACTAGCAGCACCCTACGGTTTCACCCGCAGTTCCTCTTCCCGTGGGAATATCGGGATAAATTATAGCCTATGTATTATTCTGATATGTAAGCTATATTATTGTGAAATTTCATCAAAATCCATTCAGTAGTGTTTGCGTGAAGGAGCAACAAACATCTTCACATCCTCACATACAAACTTTTGCGTTTATAATATTAGTAAGGATAAGGAAATATCATTCGAAAACTAGTTAAGTCAAATGTTGAGGTTCAATGGATCATAAGTATTACTTTACATAAATTATTTTTTTTTTTTATTGCAAACGGTGGCAAACGAGCAAACAGATGGTAAGTGTTGCTGCCGCTCACGGACCTTTACAAGGCCGTTGCCTACCGCGAAGAAAGCGAAGGGAGTGTGAATGCGTGCATTGAGGCTCGGTGATACCAAGGACACCACCAAAACCCTCCACACGCAATCACCCTCAGAAAGTTGGGCTTCCGGCTATCTCGCTCACCGAACGAAGCGCAGTAACAAATTGCTACTACTCAGACGTCGATTTTCTGCGAGAGCATGGTACTGCCCCGAACGGACCGGCCCGCGACTGTAGACAGATAACTGTCGACAGTGTGGTCCTACCACTCCTGAAAAAGTTACTATATAATCACATTTACAAATAGCAAACACTTTTGCTCATAGAAGAAAACAACAAACTGTGTTTTAAATTTACCTGAGACATTGTATCTGCTTTTTGTTCACGGGTTCTTCCACAGGCAGATACACAGTTCTTTAAAAGGCATGTTAGCCTTTTAAAGAACCTGTTAAAAGTGTTGCTGTCGCTAGGGCGCTGCCCACCGTGAAGAAAGTAAAGGGAGTTTGATTGCGTACAATGAGGGTCGGTAAAACCAAAGGCATAACCAAAACCCACCCACACGTAGACACCCTCAGTAAGTTGGACTACCGGCTTTCTCGCTCACCGAACGAAGCGCAGTAACAAATTGCTATTACTGAGGCGTCGATTTTCTGCTCAGTGTGCTACTACCCCGGATGGTCCGGCCCGTGGCTATAGACAAACAACTGTCAACAGTGTGCTCCTATCACTATACCCTATAACTGGTTATAGCTTCAAAACTGCAAAAGTCGTTAAACGGTAGTGACTCCTTAGAATCAGCTGTTGCTAGTCTTACTAGTTTGTTTGCTAGTCCACTTGCTAGTCAACTTCGAAAAACAATAAAAATACATAATAATAATAACTATGATTGCAGTCAATTACCTTTATTTTGTTATTTTTTTGTCAGAATATGCTCTGCATTCATACCACCCCACGGCCACCCGAGAATATGACATTCTTGATCAGGGATCGGCAAGTAGTTTTAGATGGGGACCGAATACTGTGGGAAAATTTAAACGATGTCCAGAAAAGAATTACTGATAATAATTAAGTGCTACCTATGTATTGTATGGTTTCAAATAAAATTTTGAATATGTAATTCACAAGACCTAAAATTAATGTGAGAAACTGCACCGACGATCTTGAGCTAGTTTTTTATATTTAGGTTCTTGACAAGAACAGAAAATTCGAAGAATTTATACTTGATGTAAAATATATTATAATATTTGACGGTTCAAGATTCGACCTACAGGTGAAGGTCCATTGTTCTAGACTGTATATTAAATCACAATTAAAACATAACCTAATCCTCGTAAATACAACTATATTATTAAGAAGTACAAAAAAAGAATCTATTAACCAAGAACATATCTCACAAAATCTTAAGACCAGTTTTTCCTTAACATGCGCACGACAAATTTGACTGTAATTACATATATTCAAATTGATTTTTTGTTGTTAAGATAGTACCGACATTAATCTATTATGTATAAACTCACGTGTACAATGTTAATATGATATATTACCCTTGTATAAGATAAATATCATTGCATGTGTTATGTAAAGGTCAATGTCTCGCGGTATACGTTAAGATAACGCTCATATCCCATTTACTTCACGTCGACTCAATATGTACTCTACTTTCATAGTAATATATTGCAAAAGGTATTGATAATATTTATGTATATGTTACCGGAAATGTATGTAATCTAGGAATTGTATACAAATCCTAGGAAATTTATACAATTCCGAAGCTATTTAGGAAATTTATAAAATATTGTTTCAAAAACTATTTAATACATAAATTTCGTAGGAAATGTGTACAATTGCTAGGAATTGTATTTAATTTCAATATCGTGTTAGGAAATGTATAAAAATAATGCTTTCTGTAATAAAACACATTGTTAACATGAGAATAATAATTTCTATTAAAACACTCGTTGTGACAACTACGTTCATATAACAATCATATCATAAAATATAATAATCTTCATATTATCTTACTAATTAAAGCTAACCTAACCTATCCCTGATCAGACGAAGCAATACCCGCCCCTCGCCCCGCTATCTCCGCGTATCCATTGATATATCAAATGTTTTAAATTTCCGATTACTATTTAGGAAATGTATAGATTTCCTAGGAAATGTGACTAATATAATTTATTTTACACATTTCCGTGCGATTTTAGGAATTACACACATTTCCTAGGAATTGTATACAAGGACGGATCACATACATTTCCGGTAACATAAATATATATATATTGATGATCTTCATCAAAGTGTTGTGTATGAGCCCACGAAGGTTTCTGATGTGTTACGACCCGACCTGGTGGAACCGGTAGGTGGCGTGGTGATCGATTTTAAAGACTTTTACTATTTTTTTAGATTTGAACAGAACAACGTCTGTTCCGTCAGCTAGTTATAAATAAAACTATGTTACTACAGTTTTTATCGCGTTTGTACAGATCCCTCAACGAAAAGTCTGCTAGAATTCAGGAAGCTTGTAGGCGAGACAAGAACAACCAACTTCGGAACATTTGTGCAGAAGTGGAAGTCCATGCAAATAAGAATGAATCTAGGGACCTACACCAAAAAATTCGCGCCATCACAAAAACCCTAAGTTGCAAGACCTGGGCTATTAAAAACTCTACTGGAGAGACGGTGACAAACATGGAGGCAATAGCTGAAACGTGGAGACAATACTGTCAGACCCTATTTCAAGACCCGGAATCAGAGTTTTATGTTCCTACGGAACCCGGCAACGAAGATTTCGAACCCTATATCCTGAAAGATGAAATACGAGCCGCTATTAATCATCTAAAGAACGGCAAAGCCACAGGGGTAGATGCCATACCGATCGAAACAATCAAGGCATCGGGCGAACATGGTGTCCAAATCTTCCACACCCTGTGCAATAAGATATGGCTCACAGGACAATGGCCGAAAGAATGGGCTCATACTGTTTTTGTCCCCTTGCACAAGAAGGGTTCCACCAGGACGTGCAGTAATTACCGACTTATTGCTCTTATCACTCACGCAAGTAAGATTTTACTACACGTACTAAATGAACGTCTAAAGCCCTACTTATGCAAAGAAATTGCTCCTGAACAGGCCGGTTTTGTCAAGGGGAAGGGAACCCGGGAGCAAATTTTGACAGTTCGACAAATTATAGAGAAAGCCAGAGAATTCAACAAGCCCACCTATATATGCTTTGTGGACTTCTCTAAGGCGTTCGATTCTGTCAAGTGGCCCAAACTCTGGGAAACGTTGACGGCGATGGGTGTTCCAAAACACCTGGTACACCTCCTGCGAAGACTTTATGAAGATGGCACAGCCTCAGTACGAGCAGATGAAGTCCAATCTAGTCACTTTCACCCCAGCGCCGGAGTTCGTCAGGGATGTATTGTTTCTCCGCTACTGTTCAATGTGTACACAGAGCTCATAATGAGGATTGTACTTGAAGACTGGACAGATGGCGTATCGATCGGTGGCTCGAAGATATGCAACCTGCGATATGCAGACGATACTACTTTGTTCGCCACCAGTACCCAGCACATAGAGGAACTTCTCGGAAAGATGGAACGCGTTAGCCTTGAGTTCGGACTTAAGATAAACCGGAATAAAACAAAAATGATGATTGTCGACCGCGTGTATAACAATTCTCCAGAAATTTCAGAAATTGCTAATTGTGCTGTGGTGCAATCATACATTTATCTGGGGTCCTTAATTACGAACAACGGTGGATGTATCGATGAGGTGAAGAGGCGTATGGCAATTTCCAGGTCTGCAATGGACAAATTGAGGAAAATATGGAGGAACCGTAACATATATAGAGCCACAAAAATCCGGCTAGTTCGGGCACTTGTATTCCCCATATTTTTGTACGCTGCAGAAACGTGGACCTTGCGGGAAGTGGAGAAAAGGAAGATAGACGCTCTAGAGATGTGGTGCTGGAGGAGAATGCTTGGAGTATCGTGGACTGAATTCCGTACCAACGAATCTATACTTCGAGAACTCGGCATCAAGCAGCGTCTATCATCTTTGGTACAGTCCCGTATCCTTACCTTTTTTGGTCACGTATGCCGCCGGGGTGAGGTGGCTATTGAGCGACTTGTGATCCAGGGAAGGGTTGAGGGTACCAGGCCACGGGGAAGGTCGCCTATGAGATGGACTGACCAGATAAAAGCGGCAGTACATGGTTCATCATCGCTACATGAATGCACGAGGAAAGCGGCCATCAGAGAGGAGTGGCGGCGTGTTGTGAAGCTTGCCACCAACACCTGAAATGATGACCACGACCACTCTGTCAAGAGTGATACCGCCAAAGAAGAAGAATATGATTTTCTACAGTCCGATATTTAGGTTTAAATTAATAAATTATCGTAATATAATAATTACTACAAATTGAGTAGCTTGGTTGAGTCATTATTATCATTTTAGCTCGTATATGTCCCACTGTTGGGCTCGAGCCTCTTCCATTATCGGAGGGCAATTGTATTACTATATAATGCTGGTCAGACAGATTGATATAGGGTTTTGTTTCGAATTTTCCATGTCCCATCCCTTTCCTTAGTCGTCTTATACGACACTCATCCATTTTATAGTTTTTAGGGGACGAAATCTTTAAGTTATTCCTCATATAGACAATTACCTGGTAGTAAAATATTATCAAAACGTTCTAGACGTATTGAACATAACTCAGAACAAACAGAAAGATAGACAAAAAATATTTAAACTGATTATTAGGCATGGGTATCGTATAAATAACCAACTGAGCGTGAAAAAAACCTAATGTTTTCTTGTTTTGACATTACTAACAAACACTTACATTTTTTTATTTGGATATATTAAAAGACAAATGCTTATCTATGACGATGCGAACAAAACGCTGTCAAACGGTGTGCATTGCTTTAATATTAATAATTTATTACTCAATGCTTCCGTGTGGTGACGGAGTAAGAATATAATTCACCAACCCCTCTCTTACCCGTGGGTGTTGTAAGAGACGACTGAGGGATATTTTACGCATATGACATCTGTGCAAGACATGGAAAACTCGAAACAAAACCCTATACCAACCTGTCTGACCAGCATGGTCTAGTAAGGTCAATTTCCCTCCTATTGTGGAGGTGGCTCAAGCCCAGCAGTGGGACGTATATGAGCCAAAATGATGAAATGACAATTACTCAATGAGAAGAGATCAATATGCATAAACTTTACCACAACCAAAGTGAGACAAGTGATAACCAATGTCTAAATGAATAGTGTGGCTCTAGACCTTGTGGAATCAACTGCTTTTTTATTTTTAGGTATCACTATGACTGCCGGGCCGGCCAAGGATGTTATGGAGTCATTACCGCTGGTAGCCCAATGGCAAGGGAATACAGTAGGTTATGGGGCCACAAGACGACCGTTGCCCCGGATAGATTGGGCGTGGGATATCCAGACCATAACCTTAAGCCCTAAAACATTATACCATATTAAAACAGCTAAAATAGTTTATTTCGTTTATTTTCATAGTCTTATGGCCTACTATGTGGATCTTTTGCGTATTTGTATAGAAATCTTGTTCTCTAAAATAGAGCTGTCCGTGATAACCACGCAATTTATAATCAACACCAAAGAGTCTTCGGGGAAACTCAAGAAATAAATATTCTGATACGAAAATATACGAAAAATTCCTATCACCCTATCCCCATCCACTGACAGACGTAGACCTCACTCATATTTTGCCACATACGTACGGTCCTGTGCCACCTGCTTCCAACGATATCCAGCAAGTTTCACTAGATCGTTGGTCTATCTAGTAACGAGACCTCCCACACTGAGTCCGATACGTGGACGCCATTTAAGAACCTTTCTTGCCCAGCGGTTGTCGGTTCGTCGAGCAATGCCGCCATGCAGCTGCCTATTGGCACTTCATGCTGATTTTTCGTGCTATGTCGGTTAAACCTGTTCTTGTACGCATTGCCGTATTTTGGATTCTATTTCGAAGAGAAATACCGAGCATAATCCACTACATAGCACGCTGAGCAACTTTGAGCTTGGTTATGAGGTACATTGATTACCACGTTTCCATACCGTAAGTCGTCACTGGTATTTTGGTCACATTTTAGTCGTAGAGCTGTGCCTTTAGACACACTTTGTAAAAAAGTTTATTATAAAATCTCGGATTATGTAGATGATAATACCGATTGGTTGTGTGCAGCTCCTCATTCAGCAATTTCCTTGTTATTTTAAATATACACCAAACTAAAGGTTACTTTTTGGTCATCGTGGTTAGTTTTTTTTTTTATTGCAAACGGTGGCAAACGAGCAAACAGTACACCTGGTGGTAAGTGTTGCTGCCGCTCATGGACCTTTACAGGGTTGCTGCCTACCGCGAAGAAAGTGAAGGGAGTGTGAATGCGTGCATTAAGGCTCGGTGATACCAAGGGCACCACCAAAACCCTCTACACACAAACACCCTCAGAAAGTTGGGCTTCCGGCTCTCTCGCTCACCGACCGAACGAAGCGCAATAACAAATTGCTACTACTCGGACATCGATTTTCTGCGGGAGTGTGGTACTACCCCGGACGGACCGGCCCTCGGCTGTAGACAGATAACTGTCGACAGTGTGGTCCTACCACTCTTAGTTACATTACACTCCACAGTCCACTAGTTACATTACAATGAGCAATACTGAACTCATTCAAGACGCTGCAATTGTTTTAGCAATATGGTTTTTGTATAAGCGAATAAGTAGACCTAATAGAAGATATTGGATACACGACAGGCGCGATACTGCGGAGCTCAGTGTGTTTCCTGATGCGGTCCGCCCCGCGCCTCCTCGCCTGGCGGCAGAATCTGCTAGCGGGACGTGCTCCCGCGCCGCACAGTGAGCTGAAAATCGCGTTTCATAGACATAGAAATTATTACATATGATTTTTTTGTGTGGAAATGGGTTCTCCTGATCATTACTACATTATAAAATATCATATGAGATAATTTGGTCAGCAATTGAACGAGTTAAGATTTTTTTTTAGAAAAAAATGTTTGGAGCGAACATGAAAAATGAGGATATCTCTGAAAACGCAAGGTTGGCCGTTATATCCTCGCAGTCGTATATAGTAATAATTATTTATGATTTTTTAACGTACTTCGTATTACGGCATGTGCGCCGTGGTGCGTTTTCGGTGTGTTATACCTGGTGTGTTTTCTATACTAATCGATGTACTTACATACAATATTAAAATCTGCCACGCTGCGCCAGGCGACGGAGCGCGGAGCAGTGTGTGAATCGCCTTAGTAACTATTCGAACCACGACATAATAATATTTTCAAATATAAAGCAAAAGATTACAGCTGAAACAAATCCCAAAAGAAGCATACGATAATCATTTCTTCCCTCAACCACAAGGGTGTATGTGTGTGGAAGGTTTTGGTGGTGCCCTTGGTATCACCGAGCCTCAATGCACGCATTTACACTCCCTTCACTTTCTTAGCGGTAGGCAGCGACCCTGGTAAAGGTCCATGAGCGGCAGTAACACTTACCATCAGGTGTACTGTTTGCTCGTTTGCCAATGTTTGCAATAAAAAAAACTGACCACGACGACCAAAAAGTAACCTTTAGTTTGGTGCGGGCCGCGTACAAAGCCGTCAGGCGCGGTAAAATCTGCTCGAAGAGGCAGATCTGCTCCTCCGTCGCCGCGCGCGGATCTGCTGCTCCGCGCCTCCGCGCCTGGGCGCGTCGTCAATCTGTGAAGCGCCTTAATATAATTTCGTATAAACAGATAAAAAAAATAATAAGAAAAGCTCTACGAGTTCCTCGCAGGATCTTCTCAATAGCGCTAACATGCCGACTCGGTATCAGGTTATTGAATTATATAGCCTGCCATTCAGCTGCATCAAGGAGCTGCTGGTGGTACTATTTGGACGGGCGCAGCGTCCTCTACACCCACCGATGTAACTGGGGGATATTGTGCATACGCCCATGACGTGCAATGTCCCACAGGGCCAACCCCTGTGGAACATCGGCTACGACTGGGCATTGAGAGGGAGCCTCCCACCCGGGCTGGACGTAATCTGTTAAGTAGATGACACGCTTTTCACAGCCCTGGGTGCGACGCTGGAGGACGCGGCAAGCCTAGCAACACTCGGCACCGAGGAGATTGTCAAGCGGATCGAGGCGCTGGGGTTGAGGTAAGTATGTAAGAATACAATTCACCACCCCCTATCTTGCACGTGTGATGCCGCAAAAGACGACTAAGGGTTATAAAAGCTAAGAAAAACTCGAAATGAAACCGTATACGGACCCGTTTCACCAGCATGGTATAATGAGTAAACCCTATACCAACATGTCCCACCAGCAGTGGGTCAATTTCCCTCCTAATGGGGAGGTGGCTTAAGCCCAACAGGGGGCCATGTACAAGCTGAGTCAAGAACAGCGACGATTTGTCGTCTATATCGGAGACGCACACCATCTATCAGAAAACGTTTACATATCAGTGTAGGTTCTAATCCCGCGTATAGCATACATTTTTCACTAGCAAACAGCTATCTATTAATGTCTGAATCGTTTTTTCGTGTTGTTTTCGACCTTTTTTAGTCAGATAAGTCAGAGCATTAGATTAAAACAAGACAGCTCACAATATATGTTTGGTATTTTTTTATAAAATACTAGCAACCCGCCCTCGCTTCGCTTCCGTTTCAGTCGCCTTACTCGCGTAGTTCCCGTTCCCGTGGGTATACTGGGATAAAATATAGCCTATGTTACTCAGGGATACTGTAACATCCTAATGGTGAAAGAATAATCGAAATCCGTCCAGGAATTTTTGAGTTTATTCGTAAGGGACGTTTCCTCTTTATAATATTAGTGTAGATTACACCTTTAGAGGGTGAAAATTAAAAAATACTAAAACCCGTGTCTATTTATTTCTACTAAAGAGTATTTTTGGAGAATTTGAAGAAAATCGATATCGATTTTTTTTCTCCTTATACAAACTTTGTTACTGCGGTTTACAGGGGGTAAACAGGGTCTAAATTTCATTTTTCTAGCTTCAGTAGCTTCGGCTCACCCTGTTCCTTTATATGTATATTATTGTTAACGCCCCCGCAACACCCCTTGCAGGTGGAATTTCGTAAAATCCGTTCTTAGCTGACCTATACGCGACGAAAGGCATATTTCTGCCAAATTTCAAATCTGTACGCCTTATGGTTCCAGAGATATGGTGAGTCAATATATCGCTCGCAAAACCCGTCTCTCCTATATATATATATATATATATATATATATATATAGACGAGACCTTGCACTAAGGAACTAGTCGTTGTATTGACTTAAAAAACATATAATTCACGTACACAAATTGTAGCCAAATTCATAACAACAATTTGACTATCTTTAATCGGCATTGTTTCATTTCAGCTGATATACGTTCCACTGTTAGACTCGAGCCTTCTTCACAATAGGAGGGTAATTGAGCACTATAACTACACTGGTCAGATATGTTGTTTTGGGTTTTATTTCAAGCTTTCTTTCGCTTGTTGTAATGTATATATTCAATCCCTTAGTCGTTTTTTACGACACCTACGCGAAAGAGAGGGGGAAGGGGGAAGGGGAGTTGCTGAATTGTATTCTTACTCCGTCATTACACGGACACATCACGTCACCACGCTATATATGCAATCAATTCTTTTCTGAGAGACACTTTTAAAGCGAAAACCACGAGACCAAAAAATTCAAAATATGTAGTATATAATAATTCTACTGGAGAATTCAAGATATGTATGCCTATAATCACTATCACCACCTCATAAACCTTTTACCTCATAAACACCCCACTGTTGGGACTTACTATTTCACAATATGAGAGAAGTTGACCTACTGTTTCACGCTAGTCAGACGCGTTGGTATAGGACTTTGTATCGGATTTTTCTTTTCTTGCATTGATGTTATCTGCAATTTTCTTTCTTTCTTCTTTCTATTACACCTAGATTTAAATATGTATAAATATTTAATAATAAAGTGGATGTATAAATATTTAATATAAAATAATAAAGTGGAATCTCTCTTTCCAACTCCTCCTCTTTAATCTTTTCTAATTAAATTTGTTGCGGGGTCCCAAGACAATTAATATCATATCCCGGGACTGCCTGAGGGTCAAACCTCGGTGTCATTTATGGAGACCATTGTGGATCCTGGCTTACAGGAGTTACAATGGTGGGAATGTGTGGTGGGATTAGTCCCATGTAAAAAAAATGTATAAATATTTAAATTATTATATAATCTCTATCAGAAGACATATCAATTAATTATTTTATCGATTAATCATATAAATTGGCCTTCAAACTAAATTACAAACTGATAAAGCAATAAGGATATTTTGTTTTTTGAATATTTAATAGTTTTTTTTTTCTCATACGTCACTAGCAAGAGTTGTTTCAAACTAGAAAATTTATGTTAAACCAGTTTGTTTCAGTCAAGTAATTGGTTAGACAGGTAATATGAGGTCATAGAGGACAAGGACTTGAAGCTGGTGGTCAGCCTAAATGACGATTCGGCTCCAAACAAAAATTGGTTGTCTGTAGAATCGGTTTAAAAACGGTTTTTTTAATATACAGTAATACCCCAACTTACGCTAACCCGTTTTACGCGAATTCGGAGATACGCGGTTCTTTATTTATGCGCTTCGACCTTAGATTTACTTTTTTATTCAGAAAATGACAATTATTTTTCATTTAATATTTAATTAATAACATTTTTTGAAACTTCTTTGAACAATTTTAAATAAAAATACTTTACGGATTTTATCGCGTTTGTATTTGATTTTTGATTGCCCGACGTTTCGAACACTTAGAATAAAAACGTATAGAAGGATAGTGTCGGTTAAAGTAAGCGATCAAAATGGTGAAGCCAAAAATACTACATTTGTGCAAGCGATTATAGACGTACACACGCACACCGCTATACGCAGTGACCTTGTACACTGCGGAAGGGTACGCCGCCAAAGGGAGCCATTTCTGGCTCCAATTTACATGTTTCAAATTTTGTGCGCGGAATTAGTTTCTTTGAGTTATTATTCTAAGACCTACGCTTTACAAGTTTTATTTTTAGTGGTTCACAGAGCTCAGAATAATAGATGTGTAGCAGAAGGCTCAATAAATGCCCTTGCGCCCGTTCGGCGCCCATTGGACATGACCTGTAACTCAATGATCCATTCGACAGCTTGCCATATCGAGTATATACAGGGTCACATTCAAGCGCGCTCAGAACAGCGCACCTGTGCAAAGAAAACATTTTACAGTTTAAGATCTCCAATTTAACTTATTCACAAGTTGAATCATTAAGGAATGTGCAATTTTTATTAATTTGAAACTTTAGCACGATCGGTTCAATATAATATATGTACGTCTTAAAGCGTAACAAACAAACCAACGCACATTCCCATTTATAATTTCAGTTAGTAATGGAGTAAGAATACAAGTTACGAACCCCTCCTTGTCTGTGGGTGCCGTAAAAGACAACTAAGGGATTTTAATATGCAGATAAGATCTTTGCAAGAGAGGGATATCTCGAAATAAAACCTTATAACAACCTGTCTGACCGGCGTGGCATAGTAGATCAATGTCACTCCAATTGTGGAGGAGACTCATACCCAGAGTGGGACGTATTTGAGCTGTGATAATCATGATGACGTATAATGTATGTCGTTCGTTGAACTATTTCTTCCAAATTTTATTTCTATATACCTACACTCCGTGTGGTGACGGAGTAAGAATACAATTCACCACCCCCTAACTTACCCGTGGGTGATCGTACGAGACGACTAAGGGATATAAAACGCATATAACATCTATGCGAGAGAAGAAAAACTCGAAATAAAACCCTATACCAACACGTCTGACCAGCGTGGTATAGTAGGTCAATTACCCTTCCATTATGGAGGAGGCCCGAGCCCAACAGTGGGGCGTATGTGGGCTGAGATGATGATGATGATGATACCTACACTCATCATAACTAAGTTGGCAACCTGTTTGTCCTGTCTGTATATCAAACGCGGTTCAATAATTTTTTTTTTTATATGTCATTTTCATATATATTGTATAGATGTATAATAAAAAGAGTGATGGCTGCTCCAGTACTTAACTTGTGATCGGATGTCGCTAATGCGATCTGGCTTACTGTGGAAACTATGAACCTGTCTGTGCAAACTAGAACTGTCAAGCTTTTTTTTTATGGGTGGGCTATTGGGTCCATTGCGTCCAGGGCGACGAAAGCACGGCGCGCGGGCCCATAACCCACCCGTACTCACATCGCCTTCATTGTTGGGCCTACCACCGGAGCAGGGTGACTTGTCGTCAGTGGTCGGCCCGACGGAATACCCTTTCGGGTACCCTCACCTCTCGACGTCCCTATCCAGGGACGTTAGTCGCCGTCGCGCGGTCAGCCTCTCTGCGAGTGACGGACTAAATCCCCGGTCCAGTCACCCGCGACCACGGCTAGGGCGGCATCAGGCGCAGGTACTCGCGCCTGCGACACCCGTGTCACCGGCGGCGGCACGTGTCACCGAAAAGGAGTTCCTCTCGCGAACGATCCGCCGCCTCCTTCCGTGAGATTACGGCCTCACAGAAGGCGGTGACCGCGTCCCAGTTCCTGACGCTGTCGAGTATCTCCCTGACGATGGTCGGCAGCGTCAGGTCGGCACCGATGATCGCAACGAGTTCACGGCGCTCCCCTGCCCACGCAGCACACACCTCGAGCGTGTGCTGCGCCGTGTCTTCGTTGCATTTACAGTGGCGGCAGGACGGTGTGCTCTCCCGCCTGACGATCTTGTGCAGGTACTTGGCGAAGCAACCATGCCCCGTCAGCACCTGCACCAGTCGGAAGGAAAGCACCCCGTGCGTCCGCTCCAACTACTCCATCAGCACCGGCCGGAAGGCCTCGACGGTCCTGACACCGTACCGAGGCCTCTCCAGCCGGACTGCCCAACGGGCAATGACGTCTCGGCGTGAACTGTCAAGCTAGCCGTGAAACCCGCTTTGATCAGCATTCTATATCGTTGTCTCGTTTCAGCTGGGTTCCACTGCTGGGTTCTATCATATAGGACAGTCATCTTGGTGTAAGGTTTTCGAGATTTCCTTCTCTTGCACATAGGTTAGATACATATTATATTATAATATATAATAATATAATATATAATGATTTCTGATGTTTACGCGAGTATTACACATTTTAAATAAAACTTCTTTACGGATTTTATCGAGTTTGTGTTTGATTTTTGATTGCCCTGCGTTTCGAATACTTTGCAGCGTTCATGGTCACGGGCGGACAGCCCACCGTGACCATGAATTATTTCTATCATCATCAACATCGCAGCCCACATACGTCCCGCTATTGGGTTCGGGCCTCCTCCGCAATGGGAGGGAATTGGACCTACTATACCATCCTGGTCAGACATGTTGGTACAGGGTTTCATTTCGAGTTTTCTTTCTCTTGCACAGATGTTATGTGCATATTATTCCATAGTAGTCTTTTACGATATCCACGGGCAAGATAGGGAGTGGTGAATTGCATTCTTACTCCGTCACCACACGAAACTATTGCTTTTCCTTCTTTGCACTCTTGCAATTTAATTGCATTGCTAATACAATTAAATTGCAAGAGTGCAAAGAAGGAAATATTGCAATTATACTCAAGGTATTTTCGTTGTATCGAATAAATTATTTTTGGATGTTTATGTCAGTATTAATTCAGCAAAATGCAGTATTACGTAGACTAACATAATTTGCTACTTGACCTTGCAACTATTTTAAGTCTAAATATGTAATTATAAAATGACGTTATATAGATAATAGCTATGCATTAAGTATAATATTAAGCATTAAGATTACAGTTTATGTAATCACAAAAAAACAGTTTACAAAAACAAAATTTTATTGCACATTTTAACTCATGAATATCTGTTACTAAAAAAACTTTGTACTTTACACGGATTTATTGCTTTTAAGTATGGTGGCAAGTTACAAGATTACAATTCACTACTTCTTATCTTACCTGTGGGTAGGGTTGCCATCCGTACTTTACTATAAAGTATTGTACGTTATTTCCATTAATTGTATTTTATACTTTATGCAAGCAATAAAGTACGCGAAAATACTTTATTTTACATGAACTGATTTCTTGAGATATATGCTAAAGACATTTTTTCATATTTGTATAATTTACCTACATATATAATGGCGATACCTGTCACGGCAGCATTCATAGGCAGAGATTTACATGTGATAAACAAGACATTATTTAGTTTCACTGAAATAAATAGGGCAAAGATGCTGTGAAGATGTTTCTTTATGATAATTATGCGATAAAAGTTACTAAAATTATATTTTTGACCAAAGTAAAGTCAATCGTACTTTATTTTAACACAGTGTACTTTTTATTCTAACTTTATTAACCAATGTAAATAAAACTACTTTTACGGATTATATCGCGATTGATTTATGATTGCCCAACGTTTCGAATACTTTGCAGCATTCATGGTCACGGGCGGACTAAGGTGTCTCACGCCCAATAAGTCATCGTTATTACAGACATTATAATTATCTACCCGAAACAGAAAACTAGTTATTAAATTTATTAATAAATTTTATAACTATTTTTTTATAAATGTCTGTAATAACGATGACTTGTTGGACGTGAGACACGTTAGTCTGCCCATGACCATGAATGCTGCAAAGTGTTCGAAACGTCGGGCAATCATAAATCAAATACAAACGCGATATAATCCGTAAAAGCAGTTTTATTTACAATGTGTAATACTCGCGTAAACATCAGATATCTTTATTAACCAATATACTTTACTTACCCAAAAAAAGTTGGCAACCCTACCTGTGGGTGTCATAAAAGACGATTAAGACATATAAAATGCATATAGATAATATCTATGCAAGAGAAAAATAAATAACTAGAAGAATATGCGCCACCAGCTGCGTTTGCCAATCTGCCTGCATGGCGTGATAATTATGGCCCTACTCACCCTTATTGCTGCCTTTGATGATGTCATCTACTTCCTTTCCTACATCATCATTATCATCTCAAATCATATATGACTTACTGCTAGGTTATTCAACAATAGAATTGAATTGACGTTCTAAGCTGGTCTATAAAGGTTTTATTTGATAGTTTTTCTTTCCATGTTAATGTTATCTACATGTTATATCCCTTAATATTTTACGACACCTGCTGGTAAAAAAGGGTAATGAATTGAGTTATTAGCACACGAATAAGTCACGTACCTATACTTTAATCGGCTTTTATAACCTTAGTAAAAAGGTAAAGTATTGTAGTACATGATAATCATCATCGCAGCCCACATACATCCTAATGTTGGGCTCGGGCCTAATTTTGGCCTACTAGATCTCACTGACCCATGCTGGGTACATTGCTGGGTGCATGCTGGGACACATTGGTATAGGGTTTTATTTCGAGTTTTCTTTCTCTTGCACAAATCTTATGTGCATATTATATCTCTTAGTCGTCTTTTACGACATCCACGTGCAATATAGAGATTGGTGAATTGTATTCTTACTCCATCACCAGTCACCACGCGGTCATTGTAGTACATAGTGAATTGTAATTTAAATCCGTCACCACACGAAAATCTAGAATATAATAGATTTTCTATAAAAGATACAAAAAAAAACCAAACAATTGTTAACTTCTGCCCGTCCCAATTCTATAATTTTCGATGATTCATTTCATTTATGATTGCAATAAATTCCCTAGACTCCAATACCCAAGTCACGCAGGCCTTGAACCAGTGTGTAGCTTGCTTTAGACGGATTCTATGAATACGAAAAGATGCTATGGAGCCCATATCGGGCCGACTACGGAGGACTAGGAACTTGGTACCGGTGGTAGCGACGAAGGCGACGTGCTACGGGTAGGTTATGGGGCTGCGCGCCGCCCCTCTGTCGACCCGGATGGAGCCGGGCGGCGGGTGAGCTAACCATAGCTCACCCCAAAAAAAAATTGGGACCAATATAAAAGATTTTCAGCTTTTTATCAATTTTTTTTTTTCATTTTTTACCAAGAATCCAAGTGCGATTAAAAAGATATCACTAAATAAATCTATAGCTCCATTTTGAGTATGGTTGCAACAAAAAGTTTATAACCTGTTGTACCTTGTTATTAAAATTGCCTTTTTTCATACTCGGGTAATGAGAATTTTGTGAATATCACCTTCGGACTGTATGAGTCTAATTACTGTAGTTATCGAGCACCATTAATAAGTTTTTAATTCACATATCAATAATCACTGATCCAATTACCATTTTCGATAGCGATATTCTAATTCCACTCTTGTGATATCAAATAAATACTTATTCATCATCATCTTGCTCTTATCCCAATTACTTGGGGTCGACGCAATATGTCATCTGTTTTGACATATTGCAAAAAGTTTCGGCAATGACTTTTATGACCGGCCGCCTGCCTGACGTCAACCCTCCTTGGGAATGTAATCGTTGACCCAAATGGTACCAGATGGAGTTGGTCCGGGTCAATCTAGGGCTCTTAGTCGTCTTTTACGACACCCACGTGCAAAGCAAGGGTTGGTAGTATTCGAAGCCGCTACCACACAGCACTTATAATAAATACTTATTGTTAGTTTTAAAACCACATCCATTTTATTCAAAAGCTCAATAAGTTAAAAAGTTTAATGCCGGGTGGGTACTAAATTTAGATAAAATTAAAAATAAATAATAAAATAATTAGTAAAGCTAGTATTTCAATGAAAACATTTATCTTTTTTCAATAAATATACAATTCGAGCTAGTAGTTTATGGCAATACTGACGCCATCTCTTAGAGAATGTTTGTACCAAGTTGTAAGGTTTACCGAACGTATTACGCCTCAATAAAGTTTCATAGCAATCAGATGAATGACAGATAATAGAGATGCATTATCAAGACAACCACTTATAGGAATTTGACCTTGAGAAAGTATCCGAAAAGCATTAAATAATAGTTAAGAAAACTTTCAATCAAGAAGTTTATTAGAACAGGCACCATCTTGTTGCACTGATGGGCTTAAGGTCAAGTCTCCTCTAAAATAGGAAGGAAATTGATCTACTATACAATGCCGGTCCGACGGGCTGGTTGAGACTTTCATATCTAGTTTATTTTTTTTATCTCACATAGATGTTACCAATCAGGCGACGAATCCAACTCAGTTGGGCAGCGTTCGGGAAACTTAAGAGGATCTTCTCGTCCAACATACTTCAGTGTCTGAAAACACAGGTCTACGACCAGTGTGTGTTACCAGTGATGACTTACGGCACGGAAACGTGGTCCCTAAATGTAGGCCTCATAACAAGGCTCAAAGTCGCTCAGCGTGCTATGGAGCGGGCTATGCTCGGGAGTTCTCTGCGAGATAGAATCCGAGATACGGAAATCCGCAGAAGAACGGGTGTAACCGACATAGCACAAAGAATTAGCACGCTGAAGTGGCAATGGGCAGGCCACATCGCTCGACGAACCGACAACCGCTGGGGAAGAAAGGTTCTCGAGTGGCGACCACGTATCGGACGACGCAGTGTAGGACGCCCCCCCACTAGGTGGACCGACGACCTAGTGAAAGTTGCTGGGCGTCGTTGGATGCAGGCGGCACAGGACCGCACATTGTGGCGTAACATGAGGGAGGCCTACGTCCAGCAGTGGACGGCAATAGGCTGAAATGATGATGATGATGAGATGTTACCATCATCTCATCTCAGCCCACAGAAGTCCAGCCAGTATTGGGCTCGGGCTTCCACCACAATCGCAGGAGAAACGACCTACTATACCGTGCTGGTCAGACGTGTTGGCATAAGTTTTTTTGACGAGTTTTCCTTCACTCTTGCATAAATGTTATTCACATTTCATATCCCTTAGTAATCTTTTACGACACCCACGGGCAAGAGAGGGCGTGATAAATTGTATTCTTACTCCGTCACCGCACAGAAATTGTTATATGCATATTATATAATTATATTAGTTGTCATTTAAGATACAGACACAGTAGCTCTCCACACGGAAATATGCAAATTGTATTATAAAATATATTTGTAAATTAGAAAGTTTACGCCAATGCAATTTATAATGGCGATAATCATACACACTTTATTCAGGCTTAGTACTGATTGCATTAAATGTATTTATGATTGATTAATATTTAGGTATTATAAAACTATGATTTCGCTCGACTATACAAACCTATATGCATATAACTTAACCTTTTTTTTTTGGGGGGGTGGGTTACGGTCGGCGCACTCCTCGCATCACTCCGTCCGGGGCGACAGAGGGGCGTAAGCATGCAGACCGGTGACACGTCGCCTTCGTCGTTGGGCCGACCACCGGAGCAGGGTGACTTGACGTCAGTGGTCGCCCCGACGGAATACTCCTTGAGGAGTACCCTCCAATCGACCGACGTCCTCCCTTCGTTGAGGACGTCAGTCGACGGGATGTGGATGATGGGACGTGGGTCTCGGCGGGTGACGGCCTAAATCCCCGGTCCAGTTCACCCGCGGCCTCGGCTAGGGCGGCATGAGGCGCAGGTAGTCGCGCCTACGCCGCCCCAGTCGCCGGCGGCGGTTCGTGTCGTCGAGGAGTCGCTCCTCGCGCACATGCTCCGCCACCTTCAGCGAGACTACTGCCTCGCAGAAGATTCCGACCGCGACCCAGTTCCCGACGCTGTCGAGCATATACCTTAACCTACCCATCCATCAGCCTATAGACGTCCACTGCTGGACATAGGCCTCTCCACGAGAATGCCACTCGGTACGGTCCTGCGCCACTTGCATCCAACGGTTCCCTGCGGCTTTTAAGATGTCGTCAGTCCACCTAGTAGGGCTCCTATGCTGCGTCGTCCAGTTCGTGGTCGCCACTCAAGAACCTTTCTTTCCCAACAGGTGTCGCTTCGACGAGCGATGTGACCTGGCCATTTCCATTTCAACTTGCTAATTCTGCAGGCTGTGTAAATACTAGGTAGGTAATTGTGTCACCACTGGTTGAAAAGTACTTACCTATGCAATTTAGTACCTTTTGCGAGCATTTACTTTCTTCATATATTCGTAATATTCTTAGATATTTTTGTAATAGCGCCATCTAGTAAATAATACTAATATGACTAGAAAAACAAAACCATAATCAATAGCATTGCTAGTACCTTAATAATTTACTAGGTAGCAATATAATATATTTTTAAATAGCTTATTTTATACTGA
This sequence comes from Lymantria dispar, assembly GCA_032191425.1. NCBI lineage: Eukaryota > Metazoa > Arthropoda > Insecta > Lepidoptera > Erebidae > Lymantria > Lymantria dispar. Next base: position 30,455,967 of record CM063452.1, read on the forward strand.
CAACTTAAACAAAAATCTAATCATTAAATTCACTTTCTGACCCACCGTATAACAACACTTACTATTCCCAATCATATAACATTTTAACTTTCTAGTCTTATCGTATGTCTGCCGCTTAACCTAAAGTATAATAATTTTATACCAGAGGAGTAAAAGTTAGATTAGAAGATCTTGACTCATATCATCTTGACACATATACATAAAGAAAGCTTTCTATGAAAGCTGAATTTCCAATTTTCGTATTTTGAATTTAGAATTGAGCTTTCTATGAAGCTGAAATTCTATGAAAGCTGAATGATTATATACCTTCAATACTAATTATTTATAACCGCGCCATCTAATAGTTTCTGTATTAACCTGTTTCAACATTATCTCATATAAACCTGTAAAGTACTATTTGCAATCACAAGATGGCGCACAGAAATTATTCTTAAGCGTTAAGGTTTAAGCCAATATTATTTTTAATTTTTTAATATCATCATCGTCAACATCATTATCTCAGCCCACACACCTCCCACTGCCGGGCTTGGGCCTCCTCGCTCATAATATATGTACTGGAAAAAAGAGTATGATTAATAACTATTCTTTACAAATATCATAATTGAGTCAAAAACAAGAGGTACTAATGGTTGTATTTTCATCTAACAATAAGTAGATAAGAAAATGCGAATATCCGTCTTATCCTTGAAAAAGGTCATAGGTATATGATTAGGGTTGCCAGCCGTACTTTATTGTAAAGTATTTGTACGTCATTTCTGTAGATACTCTATACTTTATATACCTAAATAATAAAGAACCCGAAAATACTTTATTGCGCGTGAGTTGATTTCATTATCCAATGCCTATGTCGTCTTTTACTACATCCACGGGCAAGAGTGGAATGGCGGGAGGGAGTAGTGAATTGTATTCTTACTCCGTCACCACACGGAATTGATTTGTCATAAGTTGATTTGTCTCTGGGTAATTCTAAATTTCAATTTAGTGTCTTTGAATCTGATAATAAAAATATTAATTTACTTTAAATTATTTATTTTTTATTGCCAACGGTGGCAAACGAGCATGCAGCGCATCTAATGGTAGTGATGGTAAATGATACTTCCGCACATGGACCTTTGCAATACCAGGGGCACAGCCAGGCCGTTGCCTACCGTGATGAAAATACTCTTCGTAAACTTCGTTTAAAGAAGGACATGTTATAGCGTTCGGGAAACACAGCAGCAAGTAGTTCATTCCAGAGTTTACATGTACGTGGGAGAAATGATCGCTGGAAACGTACAGTTGAGCATCATAACGCTTCTAGGTGAAATGGATGAACCCTGCTACGATGTCGAGTGGTTAGTTGGTAAAATGGTACCAAATCAAACAGTTCCTCGGAGCACTCCCCGCGAAAGAGTCGGTAGAGTACACAGAGTGACCCAAAGTCTCTCCGCCGCTCTAGCGATTCCAATCCGTCCGTAAGATTGGGATCCCCGACGATTCGAATAGCACGTCTTTGCAGGGAGTCAAGTGGGCCTACCTGATATTTGGGCGCACCTGCCCAGAGATACTCCACAGGAGGACACACTTGTGCCTTGTATAGCACAAGACGCTGTCTCGGTGGCGGAAGTACCACCTGGCTCTGTTCAGGACGCCCAACTTTTTGCTTGCCTATTTGGCTTTATCCTCCAAATTACATTCCTATAACATACTTCCAGGGACATGCCGATGTTCAGTATACCGCTCGTCACCCATACTGTCATCCGCACAGCAACGCATACTCTCTTTGGAGAGTATGTCGCCGTTGTATTGTGTGTTAGCGGCTACGAATACTACCAATTCTTACATTGCTCATGGAGGACGTAAAAGATGGCCAAGAGCTTTAGCGTTAACCTGGGTTAACTCCATCTGATGCCGTCAAGCTAACAATTACATTCCCAAGAAAGGTTGACGTTAAGCAGACGACCAGTCATAAAACTAATGCTAATAACGTTTGCAATATATAGCATGAAAGATAAATACATATAGCATCGATTCCAAGTAATTGGGATAAGACCAGGAGGTTGATCACGATGATTCTTATTCTGTGACTACACGGAAATATAATCTAGTATACAATACCAAGTTTCTGCCATACCTATCATTACAATTAATCTTAAGGATCATGATCAGTCCAATGGCGCAGGGAAGGGAGTACAGTGGATTATGGAGTGTGCTTTGGAAAGATTCACATAAAGGCTCATTAGGATTGTTGGTGTCCTTAATACCGTAATACTACTTATAGTAGCTGCATATCCTCTTTTTAATTGGCTTACCAGTCAAATTAATATTGTTTGCCACATTCCAAAGGAGGGAAGTCGAATCCTTCAAACTCCACCTGTTCAACTTGCTTAACTAAACTTGTTGGGATTCCAATAGAATTAAATGTGTAGAGTTATGGTTTCGGTTATGTATGGTGGAATTAGTCCCAAAATAAAGTGATTACATTCTGCGGTTTCACCCGCCTAGTTCCTGTGCCCGTAGGAATATCGTGATCACATTTAGCCAAAATTATTCCTTATAGATTTGCAGTTTTGAAGATTACTGGGCACAAACAGAGAGACATACGAAAAATTTTAAACTGGCTTTTACACGTAGGTATTATGCAAATAACCGTGAAATCATGAAAAAAAATCTTTTTTTTTTCATGTGGTGACGGAGTAAGGATACTGTTCACCACCCCCTCTCTTGCCTATGTGTGTCGTAAAAGACGACTAAGGCAAATAATATACAGATAATATCTATGCAAGAGAAAGAAAGCTCGACATAAAATCCTATAGCAACCCATCCGACCTGCGCAGTATAGTAAGTGCATTTCCCTTCCATTGTGGAGGTGTCCAAGCCCAAAATTGGGACTTATGTGGGTTGAATTGAAATGATATTGTGTACAATTTTATATAAAAGAATTTAGTGTAAAAATAACAAATCCGCTGAGTTTTTTGCCGGATCCTCTCAGTCACGTTCTGATCTGGCGGTGGTAATTAGATGAATTGAAATTAAAACGTTAAAATTGACAGTATTTAAGTACCCTCACGGGCGCTATGCATAATAAATGATATTTTTCTTTTATTTTATTTTTAAAAAGAACACCCTGCACTATGGATTATGATCCTTGTATTGCGGGCGACTTTACAAACATATAATTAACGGACATAAATTACATCCAAACTCGGAACAAGAATTTGTAGATCGCACAGTGTTGTCCTACTTGGAGTTAGAACCCGCGACACTGGCACTACGCCATCTATGCAATATTGAATTTTAGTTTTAACTTTCCTTCTCTTACATAGATAATCACCATCATCATCACAGCCCATATACGTTCCACTGTTAGGCTGGAGCTTCCTCCATAACACGGAAATTAACCTATTATACCACGCTTGTCACACGTGTTGGTATAGGTTCTTATTTCTAGCATAGCATATTTACCTTTAGATAGTTGTTACAATTTGAATAGTTGGATACAATTCAGCACTTCCTTACCCAGAAGGGTCGTCGTAAAGCTTTATTTCAGAATCTCCTTTTCTTGAATAGATAATTATCTGCATATAATAATCCCTTAGTTTTGGGACATTCACAGACAAGAGAAAAGTTGTAGAATTTTATTCTTACTCCACCACACGGAAATGTATTAGACGTCATTTACAACGCCCATGGGCAAAATGGTGGTGAATTATATTCTTACACCATCACTACAAGGAACTTATTGTACCAGTATTGTAACACATGTATAGCAACTACTATTTAAAACTTTCAACGTACAATAAGCATTCACTGCGTAACGATTGCTTGAAAATTGTGGACAAATTGCTTTAATAGATATATTTTGTAATTGTACGGTTGACCAACTACGCCATCAACCTTGACGGTATACGAAGCTAACAGAATCTCAATTATCCCTTAACATTGCGAATGTCAATTGTTTACTGCTGTTTGCATTACAAAATGATAATGTAAATCTAATTATCTATTAGGTTCTCGAGTGGCGACCACGTATCGGACGACGCGGTGTAGGACCCTCCCCACTAGGTGGATCGATGACCTAGTGAAAGTTGCTGGGCGTCGTTGGATGCAGGCGGCACAGGACCGCACGTTGTGACGTAACATGAGGGAGGCCTACGTCCAGCAGTGGACGGCAATGGGCTGAAATGATGATGATGATGAATTATTTATATATGTATTATCTTCCTATTATCCTGCCCGTGGATGTCGTAAAAGACGACTAAGTGATATAATACGCATATAACTATTATTATTTCATCATTTCAGCTCATATAAGTCCCACTACTGGGCTCCAGCCTCCTCCATAATAGGAGGGAAATTGGCCTCACTATATCATGCTGGTCAGACATGTTGGTATAAGGTTTTATTTCGAGTTTTCCATCTCTTGCATAGATGTCAGATGCATAATGTATCCCTCAGTCGTCTTTTATGACACCCACGGGTAGGAGAGGGGGTGGTGAATTGTATTCTTACTCCGTCATCACACGGAAAATATACCTAGGTACCTACGAAAACTAAGAGAATATTGTAGATATAGGGTTTAATTTCGAGTTTTCTTCCCTTGTTTAAATGTTAACTGCATATTATAATCGTTTAGTCGTCTTTTACCACACTGCCGGACAAGATAGGGGGTGGTGAATTGTATTCTTACTTCGTCACCACACGGAAAGAATAACAACTATGGAAGAAAGAAAAAATTCGATATAAAACCTATACCAATCTGTCTGACCAGCGTGGCATAGTAGGTGAATTTCTCTCCAATGACGACTGTGGAAAAGGCTCAAGCTACAGCAGTGGGATCTATGCGAGCTGAAATGATGAAATGATGAATTATATTTATTTTTTTGTATGGTGACGAAATAAGAACACAAATCACCGCCCCTTATCTTACCCGTGGCTGTTGTAAGAGACCACTAAGGTATTTAATATCTAGGAGCACGGTAGTGCCCTCGCCAAGTCGAGCAAAATCGCAACACTGCCTTAACAACCTTTTCTCAAAACAATCGGGAAGCCTGAATTCAGTAACCAAGCAGGCATTGTATACACACAGAGTATTTCACATTTCATATAATTTGAACATATAGTTTAACAATTATAACTAGTCAAAGTTTCGCAATTTTGTCACTCACTGACTGACCAATAATTAAAATTATTGATGCACTTCCAGCAGACAGACGCTTTAAATTTAAAATACAATTAAGGGTCAGTGTATACAGGGTGTATCAGGTTATGGGGCAACTGGTCAAATGGGAGTTAGGCAATGGTGGTAGGAATCCATGAAAAATATTTGAAGGAAAAGTTTTGATTTGTTAATGAATTAGAGACATTTATAGTTTTCAATTTTGTCATCGCTTTTTCGTGTAAATCTGATTGAAATGTATAAAGTCAGTGATACTCAATCTGCGACATATTCGCACTTGCTGTTAAATGTTCATTAGAAATTGAATAAATCAATGATTACGTTCGCATAAGCAAGACAAACTTCGCTTTAAATCAGCTGATCGGCCGATGACCGTTGGCGAGCAGCCGTTGTACCTATCATTATACGTACGCTATCATTGAAGCGTTGCGCAATTCTAGGTATGAATTATTTAAATTATACTGTCGAAGCTTTACATGCCTACATGTATTCTGTCTGTACATGCCTACATAATACGTAACATTTAAGGCATAGACTCATAGACACACATTTTTGAAATCGTTATAACTTTTATGTTATATTGTTTTTTGTGTAATGTACATTTTAATTATGATTTATGACCGTTAAACTACAACGTACTCGAACAGTTGCCCCATAACTTGATACACCCTGTATATATATGAATAAAAATTAAAATAAATTGCAATTTCGGTCGAGTTTCCTAGATACACTAGCTGCATAAATAATTTTGTTATACCATATAAATGTATAGGATTACAAAGTTACGTATGCGGTAAATGAAATAGTGGAGCTGTATACTTGTATGTACATAACGGGATAAGAAAACAATTTCAAGCGAGCTTTGGCCCTGGTAACACATAGCATTTGGTCACTCAGGACTGATAAGAAGATCGTCGAGCTGGAAGAGGTATTGCAAAATCCAACAGGACATCGTAGTATTATCAGAAACTTTCCCTTCTACGGTGGGACGTTCAACCATCCCAAGGCCGTTTAGGGTTTATCGCTCGCAAGTCTCTCGTACACAACGTGGAAAGGATCAAGAGAGTGTCACCAAGCGTAGCGTACCAGAATTACCAAAAAGTTTTCGTTGAAGGTTATACAGGTTTACGCACCGACCTCAAAATAATCGGACGACGAGGTGAAGACCTTTTACGAAGACAACTCGAAGAACATTCACGCATCTAAAACAAACTCCATGGTGGTTATAAAAGATTTTGACGCAAATCTGGAGCGATGATGAGTTGAAGGTGGGGCAACATATATGTGGCCAGAGAAACCAGAGAGGCCAGAAACTGGCTGATTTTCTGAAGGAATGCCTCTTTATGATGAATTCATTCTTCAAGAAGTAGCAACAAAGGAAATGAATCTGGATTTGCCCCGATGGTTCAACAAAGAACGAGGTTTATGTAATGTAGGTTAGCTAACTACGTAATAACTTAAGACAGACAGTCCCTTAGGTACAGACTGAATAATTTAACCGACTTGGTATTACATGGATCTCATAACTTTTTACGGTAGAAGTACTAAGTTGCGAGACTTGTTTTTTTTTCCAAGTTATGTTTTTGATGCACATAACATCTGTGCAAGAGAAGAAAAACTGGAACCCTATACCAACATGTCTGACCAGCATGGTATAGTAAGTCAAATTCCCTCACATTCTCTCGGTATTCTGTACTGTCAACGTACTTTTTACGTTTAATATTCGGTGATGTCTCTTTAAAACGAACCATTGTGTAATAAATAGGCTTAACAAGACAGTTTTGATAGAAAGTGAAAGACACAAGCTTGTTATTAATGGCCGACGACATTTTTTTTTTAAATATAACCCTTGGAAATAATCTTTGTATTCCTTGTATAATAATATCGATAACGCGGTGTCAATGTGAAATTTTAAATCCTGCGCCTCATGCCGCCTTAGCCGAGGCCGCGGGTGACGTGACCGAGGATTAGTCCGTCACCCGCCGAGAGGCTGACCGCGTGAGGAAAGACCGACGTCCTCCCTGGGGGGGGGACGTCGGTCGGACAGAACTATATGTTCTGGCGACCCCTCTCTGACCAGCCGTTTAAGGCAAGCCAGAGTTAAGAATCCTGCGGGCACTCTTCGGTTTCCACTCCAGCCAGCCAATAAAGGCCAGCTGGATACGAGGCCCTGGCCGACTCTCTGAGGCACTCGGAACCGCAGTGTCGCCACTCACATTCAGCACGCCACAAGCTGCCCTGCGGTTTATTGCCTTTTGCTATAAATCTTGTGATACATTTTTTCTTTTATATCAAAAGAATTTAGAGAGCCATATAATTTTCATCCGAGGTTTGCGTTAGTCTCATGGTGAAATAACGACTGGCCCTTATGCATTCCTGGTAAAAAGCACATGTTTTGCTTGAAACCTTTACAAATAATCTCCTGTCATTGATAGCAATAGTGGATGACACCTTGAATTCGTTGATATTTAAGATAATACTTACTCCTACACCATAAAGATAAACTATTATGCGTAGTAAGTCAAACATTTAAACTCGTATATTTTTAAAATATATAATTAAGAATATAACTGCGCAAATTTCATAGGTTATTTAACTTTTATTGTTTGTTTTTTAATGTTTTATATTTTTTTACCTTTCACGTTTATACATTGCAGCATTATATATTATGAGTAAAATGAAGTACTGTTATTTATATTATCCATGCTAATAATAACCTCCCAAAGTTAATATCGGAAGTGGGTCAAATGAGCAGTTTCTTCATATACGACGCATATCTGCGCAAGGATGATAATAATGTGTTTACTTACGCGAAATATGCAGGAATGTGAACGGATAGAAACCACCCTTTGATCCCAATTTTTAGAGTGCCGTACCTAAAGGGTAAAAACGGGACCCTATTACTAAGATTTCGCTGTCTGTCCGTCCGTCTGTCTGTTACCAGGCTGTATCTCAAGAACTGCTATAGCTAGACAGTTGAATTTTTTACAAATTATGTATTTCTGTTGTCGCTATAACAACAAATACTAAAAACAAAATAAAATAAATATTTATTTTTTTTAAATAATGATTTACTACGTGCGCGACTTCGACTCGCACTTAGCCGGTTTTTTTTTACTAAACTCACTTTTATAGACGAACTAGCAACCCGCCCTCGCTTCGCTTCGGTTTTAGTCGCTTTACCCGCGGCGTAGTGCCCGTTCCTGTGGGAATACCGGAATAAAATATAGCCTATGTTACTCCCTGATATTATAGCTTTCCATTGGTGAAAGAATTTTTGAAATCGGTTCGGTGGTTTAAGCGTGAAAGCGTTGCAAACAAACATCCTTACTTTCGCATTTATAATACAGTATGTATCAGGTTATGGGACAACTGTTCGAGTATGTTGTAGTTTAACGATCATAGATCGTAATTAGAATGTACATTACACAAAAAAACAATATAACATAAAAGTTATAGTGATTTCAAAAAAATGTGTCTAAGAGTCTATGCCTTAAATGTTACGTATTATGTAGGCATGTACAGACAGAATACATGTAGGCATGTAAAGCTTCGACAGTGTAAATTCATTCATTCATACCTAGAATTACGCAAACGCTTCAATGAGCGTAGGTAACAACGGCGAACCGGCAACGGTCATCGGCCGATCAGCTGTTTTAAAGCGAAGTTTGTCTTGCTTATGCGAACGTAATCATAGATTTATTCAATTTCTAATGAACATTTAACAGAGTATGAATATGTTGCGTATTAATTATCATTGATTTTATACATTTCAACCGTATTTACACGAAAATACGATGACAAAATTGAAAACTTTACATGTCTCTAATTCCTTAACGAATCGATATTTTTCGTTCAAATTTTTTTCATGGGTTCCTACCACCATTGCCTATCTCCCTTTTGACCAGTTGCCCCATAACCTGATACACCTGTATTAGTATGGATAAAGCTTTCATAAATGAACTAAAAAAGCATTTTTTATTTTAAACTAAAATGTGAAACAAATCATTACAACTATTTATATGTTGATTTCTGATGTTTACGCAAATATTACACATTATAAATAAAACATTTTTTACAAATTTTATTGCATTTGTATTTGATTTTTAATTGCCTCACGTGTGGGCGCGTTCTGATTCGGTGGTATTATAATTGATTGAATTAGGCGATACATTGCGGCAATCTATTTTTATTTTAAAATGGATGGAAGGAAGGGAGACTCACCACTTTCTCACGGTAATCAATATACCTCACACCACAATAGAAGGAATACGGGATAGGATTAAGGTGGACTAGGAAATAAGGTACTAATCTCACTCTCACGTGACAAGCGCCTTCCAGAACATCAACTTGCAATTTTCCGCAGAACTTCGAATATTTATCCGCCACGTGTTTCGCCTCAGGACGGTTCTTCTTCAAATGCGCGGTTTTAATTAATACATTTTCATAATAATTAAGTACAAATTTAATGTTTCATCTTTCTTATATCTTTAAACGAGCAATTCTTGTATATCTATATATATATATAGGAGAGGCGTGTTTTGCGAGCGATATATTGACTCATCACCATATCTCTGGAACCATAAGGCGTACGGACTTGAAATTTGGCAGAAATATTTCTTTCGTTAAGTGGAGGTCAGCTAAGAACGGATTTTACGAAATTCCACCTGCAAAGGGTGTTGCGGGGGCGTTAACAATAATATACATATAAAAGAACAGGGTGAGCCGAAGCTACTGAAGCTAGAAAAATGAAATTTGGACCGTAGTTTTATTTCATGACGTAGACACCCACTAAGAAAAAAATTATTGAAATTCCACCCCTAAGGAGGTGAAACGCAACGGTAAAGTTTGTATGGAAAGAAAAAAAATCTTTCTGTCTTCAAATTAAGCACAAATACTCTTTAATAAAAATAAATAAACACGTGTTTTATCGTTTGTCCATTTTCATCCTCTAAGGGTGTAAAATAGGTAGAAAGATGTCAGTTCACTGACTTATCACAAAGCCGAAACTACTGAAATCAGGAACATGAAATTTTGACTTTAGTTTCTATGCGTGACGTAGAAACCCACTAAGAAAGGGTTTTATGAAAATCCACTCCCAAGGTGGTAACAAAGTTTGTATAAGGAAAAAAAAAATCTGCATCGATTTTCTTCAAATTCTCCAAAAATACTCTTTAGTAAAAATAAATAAATACGTGTTTCAGCATTTTTTAATTTTCACCCTCTAAGGGTGTAAATCCACACTAATATTATAAAGAGGAAACGTTCCTTACGAATAAACTCAAAAAATCCTGGACGGATTTCGATAATTCTTTCACCATTAGAATGTTACAGTATCCCTAAGTAAGATAGACTATATTTTATCCCAGTATACCCACGGGAACGGGAACTACGCGAGTAAGGCGACTGAAACCGAAGCGAAGCGAGGGCAGGCTGCTAGTATATATATATATATATATATATATATTCAGGATCTCGGAAACGGCTCCAACGATTTTGTGGAAACTTGGCATACTAAAGGTTTCGGGTCCAAAAAATCGATCTAGCTAGGTTTTATTTATAGAAAATGTTGTTTTGTCCGTGTTTTTAGCAAAACAAACGTCATCCGTTACGATAGCTCAGATGGGAAGTTGACAGGTTCTAATTTTGATTTTGTTGACATTCAAACAGCGTCGGTTCGAATCTCGGTGTTATTATTATTCTCTTTTTGTATTTTTTTATATATTTTTCATTATTTATTTTTTACTAATATATATCTAAATAAATTCGATAAAAATATTCCGAGCGAAGCTCGGTCAACCAGATATTGCATGTTTAAGCAAAAACAATAAAATTCTTTCATATAGAATCATTTTGTTTTATATTGAACCAAAACTTAATAATTAATTCTATAGCGGGTAGATGTAAATCTCTGTATCTAATAACGATGACTTGTTAGACGTGAGACATATTAGTCTGCCCGTGACCATGAACGCTAAAAAGTGTTCGAATCGTCGGGCAATCAAATATCAAATAGTTTTATTTATAACGTATATAGGTTGTTTATAGTTAGATATATATGTACAGTCTTATATCGATATCACTAACATATGGGTATTATTATCATATATGCTCGGTCCTCTATATAGTCCGCATACCTATTACAAAATCTATTGTTACGATACTTAACAATGTATTTTACACTTCAATAACCAAATGACTCAAATTAATAACCTTGACAGTCTCGCAAAATAGTCTAAATTTATTCAATCTCTTTCAGTTTCATTGTCGACATAGTGAGCTAAGTGTGCTAAAAATATAATGGACAATATTGTTTTTAGAACATTGAGCTGAAAATATATTTTGTCCCCAACTTTTCCTTTCCCTCGAAGGTCATAAGAAAGAACTATAACAACAATAAGAACTTTATTGAACATAGAATCATTGGCGTACAAGTATATTTCTATTAAGTATAATATGTCATCATCTTTTCAGCCTATCGCCGTCCACTGCTGTACGTAGGCCTCCCTCATATTACAACACAATGCCTAGCAACTTTCACCAAGTGGTCGATACACCTAGTGGGGGAGCGTCCTACACTACGTACTAATTCTTCGTGCTATGTCGATTACACCCGTTCTTTTACGGATTTCCGTATTTCAGAATCTATCTCACAGAGAAATCCCGAGCATAGCCCGCTCTATAACAAGCTGAGCGAATTTGAACTTGTTGAGTTTTCTTCTCTTGCATAGATGTTTCATCCATATTGAATGCCTTAGTCGTCCTTTACCATACCCACGGGCAAGTTTGAAGATAGTAGATTATATTCTTACTCCGTCATATCTATATCTTTCCACTTTAATTGTTGTGCTTAGGTCTTTCTGAGCGAATAATGATCACGCTTGGCAAGCGAGTTAGCAAGCGCAATTGTTGATAATTTTCTCACAGTTGTTGTCAATTCGCGTAGTGATCTCTCAGCCAGCTTTTACATTTCCTATGAGAAAGTACAAGGCGGTAGCACATTATTAACGTGACCATACGTCCCATTCTTGACGGGATAGTCCTGTTTTCAGATTGTCCCAATATCCCCAGCCAAAACCAAAATGTCTCTCTCGCTTTACAAACGAAAAGCCATTTTGATTACCAAAACCAATATCGTGTCCGTTAATTATATGTGTATGTATTTCTCGCGGAAACGCAATGAGTTTCAAAAATTAAAAAACTGTACGAATGGCGGCGATGTGGTTCGCGACACGTCACGTCTCGTTTCCGTCGGGGGCGAAAAGTGGCCCACAGAGAACCGCTTTGCTACGCTGAATATGTCAAAGATCGTAGCAGGTGGAGGGCAGTGGACTCTGCCTACCCCTATGGGAAAAAGGCGTGAATATATGTATGTATGTATGTAAAACCAATATCATGAACCTGATATGCTTCGCCAACAAATATGTAATCAAAAATGCATCTAAGACTGCTATTTAATGTTGATTAATTCATAACGTGTGTCAAATTTCCATGTGATGACGGAGTAAGAAAACAATGCGACACCCCCTTTCTTGACTGTGGATGTTATAATAGACATAATAGACATAATTTGTATGCAGATAACATCGTGTGATTTAGTTGGTCAAAGTCCCTCTCACAATGGAGCCGGCCCGAGACCAACAGTGAGACTTATATGTAATAAGATGATATTGAATTCACAATGATTTCTAATGTTTACGCGAGTATTAGACATTTAAAGTAAAACTACCCGATTCGCAGTTTCAAATGCCTTTCAACAACACGTCTATCAAGCGTGGAATTGAAGCACAATTCCCCCCTATTATGAAGGGGGCCTGAGCCCAACAGTGGGACATATATAGGCTGAGATAACGACGAGGATGATGATTTAATCGATTTCTACAAGTCTCCCGTTCTGACATAAAAATAATGGTCACATAACACATTGTATTCTCAACCTGTCGTTAAATGGGGAGAAACAACATTTAGAAACCATTACCAAATTACATTTTAAATATTTTAATATGAGGGGAAATTTGGAGGGATATACTTTTAGTGCATTAGTTGCCGGAGGTGATTAAAAGATAATTAAAAAGTGATAAGTGTCTATGTCATTATTTCTTTTTTGGGTTGAATAAGGTTACATTATCAAGTTCATTAGCCTAAATGAATGAGTCTGATGAAATTTATTCAACAGAAAATTTTCATACAATCTTTGCGGTCATACACAGTTAACAATAATAGTATTCATTTCAGCTTGCCTATATCGGAATAAATGAGTGCCTAACAATATTTTTGACGTGATAACGTATTGTAAAGCGATAATCGCCGGCTGAACGCACGAAACAGCATGTCTCGTTGTCACGTTCCGCCTGAGCCGCGCGTGCAAGCGAGCGCGCGGAACAAGTGATAGAGAAGCACGATCGGTATAAGCGTTTGGCTTGTGACGCATCTATCTCCAATCTTATATCTTTAAACGAGCAATTCTTGTATATACAGGGTGACTGGTAAAAGATTGTACATATTGAAGGAGGGTATTCAGTACTCGATTCTGATACCGAATATATAAAAAAAATTGGTACTTAAATTTTTAACTAATTATATTATAAAAATATTTAGTTATGGACACATGGGATAGGTCAACGTACGTCAGCAATTGTAGGTACTAAACAGTTCGCGCATTGAACTAGTTACATTTTAGGTAAATATTCTACCTATGCGACTCGACCCAGTAGGTATTTTTTTTTCGTCGCGGGCCGCAGACAGAGGTCAACGTACACTGGCAAACCTATTGTTGTGATTAGAAACAAATCACTTTATCTCAGGATTGGTAAGAGCTATGAATCTGCAAATAACTTTAGTGTTTCATGACATTATTCTTACACCTAGTTTAAGTAATTCTAGTAATAAATATCCAAAATCTTGACAACAGTGCTAACAAAACTGTTACTCGATATCGGTATCGGTGTATCGCCAGTAGGGTGACAATATTTTTGGAAGTCTTGTCACACTAATATTGTTGATGTTTACTATGTAGTTAATTAATATTATCTTCTTTTTACACTTTTATTAGTTACATGTGGCCATTATCTATCGTTACCTTGAATATGTACAATCTTTTACCAGTCATACTGTATATACCTATATATATGTATATATATTCAGGATCTCGGAAACGGCTCCAACGACTTTGATGAAATTTGACATACTAGAGGTTTCGGTGCCAAAAAATCGATCTAGCTAGGTTTTATTTATAGAAAATGTTGTTTGGTCGATGTTTTCAGCTAATCAATACAATGACATAAAATGTCATTGACATTCTCTGAATAGGAATTCGAATTTCGTCGTCGTTGTCGAGAATGACAATAGCTCAGTTGGGAAGTTGTCCAGTTTTCTTTTTGTTTTGTTTTGGCATTCAAACAGCGTGGGATCGAATCTCGGTGTTATTATTATTCTGTTTTTGTAATTTTTTATATTGTTTTCATTACTTCATTTTTATTTTTTATATACATCTAAATAAATTCGGCAAAAATGCAACAAAAATATACCGAGCAAAACTCGGTCAACCAGATATTTTAAGTAAAAAAACGTGTGAATCAGCGAGTGCAAATAAATGTCAATTTATTGAAAAGAAATGTATTTTTAATTAATCCCTTCTTTTTAATATACATAATAATAATTCAGGGATAATTCCATTCAATTCAATTCATAAAAGTATTCCATTTTTCATCATTGTTTTTGTTATGACGTTATCACGTAAAATTAACGTAAATAAACTGACTTTACAAACAATCATCACAATCATTGTCACATTATTTATGTATTATTAACGCCATATTGTACCGGATACGAATAATATGGTCATCTCTTAAATTGTTCGTGAACGTCGTAAAAGCTAATTAACCTTTTACTGTCTGATCAAGGATAATCTCAAAATATGTTCAATAATGATATCTGATGTTTACGCGAGCACTACACATTGTAAATATAACTACTTTTACGGATATTATCCCGTTTGTATTTTGCTTTCACGGTCCGCCCGTGACCATGATTGCTGTAAAGTGTTTGAAACGTAGGGCAATCACAAATCAAATACAAACGCGATAAAATCCGTAATAGTAGTTTTATTTACAAGATGTTTAATTGTAAAGTCTAGCCAAAACCGTCCCTCCCGCACTTCCTTTTCTATTTGGGAAAGAGACATTTTCCACTGACTTCACATAAATTATATCGCATATCTCAGCTCAAATATACTAGATTGACCCGGACCAACTCCATCTGGTACCATTTGGGTCAACGATTACATTCCCAAGGAGGGTTGACGTCAGGCAGGCGGCCGGTCATAAAAGTCATTGCCGAAACTTTTTGCAATATGTCAAAACAGATGACATATTGCGTCGACCCCAAGTAATTGGGATAAGAGCAAGATGATGACGATGATGATCTCAGCTCAAATACGTCCCAATGCTGGGATCGAGTCTCCTCTACAATATTATGGAAACTGACCGTCTACACCACGCTGGTCAGATGAGTTAATATGGAGGTTTATTTCGAGTTTTCGTTCTCTTGGTGTAACATGCATATCATATCCTTTAGTTATCATTTACGATACCCACGGATAAGAGATTGAATTGTATTCGTACACCGTCATCATCATCATGATCATCAGCCCACATAAGTTCCACTGTTGAGCTCGGGCCTCCTCCACAATGGAAAGGATATTGACATTTCATGGCGCTGGTCAAACATATCGTCATAGGCTTTATGTCATGTTTCCCTTCTCTTGCATAGATGTTCATTTCAGTTCACACTGCTGGGCTCGAGCCTCCTCCACAATAAGAAGAAAATTGATCTTACTGTACCAAGCTGATCAGATAGGTTGGTATAGGGTTTATGCCAAGTTTCCCTTCTCTGGCATAGATGTTATCTGCATATAATATCCCATAGTCGTCTTTTACGACACCCATAGACAAGTGAAGGGGTGGTGAATTCTTAATCCGCCACCACACCAAAAACATAAATTATAATAAATGCGAAATTTATCCATTTAAAATTTCACTTTGACACAACGTTATCGATATTATTATACAAGGAATACAAAGATAATTTCCAAGGGTTACATTTAAAAAATAAATTCGTTTGCCATTAATAACAAGCTTGTATCTTTCACTTTCTATCAAAACTGTCTTGTGTAGCCTATTTATTACACAATGGTTCGTTTTAAAGAGACATCACCGAATATTAAACGTAAAAAGTACATTGACAGTACAGAATACCGTTCGGAAACCTACACAGCATCTTGCTACTGTAAACAAGTAACACTGTATTTCTACTACCTCACAAGACAGACGCGTATATCGCGTGCGATTATAACTCATTGTTCTAAAATCTATTGTTAACGGAGCGAAAAAACTTTTACCGCCAACTTGCTGTTCAATTTTTTTTTGTGCAATCTTTCTTTTCTTCTTTTTAAATTAAGTTTTTTTTTTATTTCATTAGCATACTTATGTTCAGTGCTGTTGTGAGTGATTCATGTGAGTGCAGTGTTGAATATTATTTGTTGAAATGGTGAGTTTGTTATTTATTTATTCTTTAGAGCGGATTGATAAATATTGTTTGGTAATTTTGAAATACATTATAATATGTTTTGTTTAGGCTTTTAATGTGACTAATAAATTGTTTTGTGTTATGATTCGTTTTTACTTTATTGATATATTACAGAATTTACGTGAATAGTTAATTTTAATTATGCTTTACGAGTCATAAATTAAGTATTCAGATATTTTAATTTCCTCAGTCTGTATTATATGAAAGGAAGTGGATTTAGAAATATCCTATTGTGGGTATTATAATTTTAAAGCCTAGCGCAGTTCCGGTAATTTAGGCAACACATAATTTCTATCTATATCTATGCTTTGATATTTAATAAATTTTAGTATTTTTATTATAATTTGCTGGCTTGTTTTTCTGTCATATGATTTAGATTTTTAGTCATCTCTTATCTACCTGCCGCAAATACATTTTACTATTTTTTTTTTTGGGTGGTGGGTCATGGATATTTATTTAGACTGAACTCTAATCTAGAATAAAAAAGGAAACAGTTTTGAATCAATGATTTTTCAATCTCTCGAATACATAGTGTCTGATTATTACGGAACCCCGTAATTGTAATTACTAATTATAGTTCAAAAACCTCATAACGACTTATGCAATCAAATTATTTTTTACGGATTGTATTACGGTTAATTTTAATTTTCAATTTGCAAGCATGTTATAAAACTAGCTATTGTCTGCGACTTTATCCACTTGGAATATAAATGCTTGTTCAGTTCACAAATTTGACGAAAAAAAATGTGTAGGTACATATAATAAATAATAAATATATAATACACACTAAAAATAATGTAGAACTATTTAATGAATTTCAATATTAATAAAAAAGCCTTTAAAAGTTCGCACCAATGTTATTGATATTATTTATTGCCAAGGTAAGAGGTCTTAATTTTTTTTTTGCAGAACTAAATTATATTTTCTTAAATCATTATCTGTCCCTCAGTGAACGTTCCACAAAATCAGTTCCGCTGTTTCGGCGATTATTCACATAACATATTTATGTAGTTTTATTTCTTTTAACGGAACACTGGTTGTTTTTCTTGAATAAAATAAGCTTGAGTTACTTTTAGTAACATCATATATCTGCCAATAAAAGTTTCGTTAAAATCAGCCCAGCCGTTTTGGAGATTATTAAAACAAATTTATTATATTTTTTTTCGGGGCAACTTAATTCTTTCTCTGAAATAAAAATGGCCTAAAAGTTGTAAACTTGAAATGTCAATTATCTGTTAATGAAAGTACCGTCAACATCGGTTCAGCCGTTTTGGAGAGTAGAAAAATTAATGATGTCTGATGTTTACATGAGCAATACACCTTGTAAATAAAATTATTTTACGGATTTTATCGCGTTTGTATTTGATTTTTGATTGCCCGACGTTTCGAACACTTTACCACGTTCATGGTCACGCACGTACTAAGATGTCTCACGTCCAACAAGTCATCGTTATTTATATCTACCCGCAACATAATAAGTAATTAAATTTTTACCCACATTTTGATAGAAATTTATTGCCAATACAAGAAGAAAATGATACTGATTTACGCCGTATCCATGTTCATTTCAAAAGCTGAATGTAAAAAAAAATTGAACGCCGAACAATCAAATGTCATACATTTTTAAAATTTTAAATATTTTAGTTTTTGTTTGAAAACCGTTTCACTTTGATATCAGACACCATGCAGGTTTAATTTTAATTCAAAGTGGCTAGTACGTTAAAACGGCAATTTCATATTTAAACCCCTATTATGTCATCTTTTATAAATTGACGACAATTTAAAAAAAAATCTGTTATGCGTTGAAGTGGATTGGACTAGAGAAAATTTTCCCTCAACAATTTATTTCGGCTTTCGTTGCTGTCTAACTCAACAATAACATTACAATAGACTTCGATAAGCATTTAATAACGGAAGTTCAACTCTTGCTACTGTTTACAACTGGTCTAATTAGTTTAAACGTAGTCTAAGCTTAGCGAGAGAGGCTACCTTCTATAGCGGCTACTAATGATAACGTGAGTACTGTGCGGATAATTAATAATTTGATTGAAAATCTTTAATGGCGTCGTTTGGATTGATCATCATCACCATTATTATCATCATCATAATCACTTCATTTCATATGAATGCCGGGTTCGATCCCACTCTACAATAGGATGCATCACTATCCCACGCTGGTCAGGCGGATTGTTATCGAGTTTTGTATTCAGTCTTTCTTCTTTTGCATTGATATTATTAACATATTTGTCTTCTTTTATGATACCCGTAAGATGGGGATTGCCGTATTATTACTTTGTTAACACATCACACGGCGGTACTATGAATTAGTCCTACTTATTTAAATTATAATGGAAATGACTCGAATATATGAAGGCCGGTTATATCGTTAATTCTGAGGCGGCGGATCGCTTGCGCGAGGAGCGCAGCCTCGATGAGGAGATCCGTCGCCGGCGACTGGGGCGACGTAGGCGCAACTACCTGGGCCTCATGCTGCCCTAGCTGAGGCCGCGGGTGACGTGACCGGGGATTAGTCCGTCACCCGCCGAGAGGCCGACCGCGTGAGGAAAGACCGACGTCCTCCCCGATGGGGGGACGTCGGTCGATGGGAGGGTACCCCAATAGGGGGTATTCCGTCGGGCCGACCACTGATGTCAAGTATGGCGACGTGGTTTTCGGGTGGGTTGCGGGAGTTGCGTGCTTAAGCCCCTCTGTCGCCCCGGACGGAGTGGTGCGGAGGCGCGCCGACCGCAGCCCACCCACAAAAAAAAAAAAAATATATATCGTTAATTCTGTGTGATTACACTGTAAGAATACAACTCACCACCCTCCTGCCCTTTGCCGTTAATCTATACCAATAAATAAAATTGGAGTGTCTGTTTGTAATGTCAAA
Organism: Lymantria dispar; assembly: GCA_032191425.1. Classification (NCBI taxonomy): domain Eukaryota; kingdom Metazoa; phylum Arthropoda; class Insecta; order Lepidoptera; family Erebidae; genus Lymantria; species Lymantria dispar. The sequence continues at coordinate 30,475,601 of CM063452.1, forward strand.
ACAATAGGCTTTTTTCATGCTCACACGGTTACTTGCACGACACCTATGCCTAAAATAGCGATTAAAAAATTTTGTCTGTCTGTCTGTCTGTTTGTTTCGGATAATCTTCAAAACGGCTGGACCGATTTAAAAAATTCTTTCACCAATGGAAAGCTATAATATCAGGGCGTAAACTAGGCTATATTTTATCCCGGTATTCCCACGGGAACGGGAACTACGCAGGTAAAACGACTATAACCGAAGCGAAGGCAGGTTGCTAGTTTGCACTATATATATGCCTAAAAATTACTTTATATTTTTTTTGTTTGTCTGTCTGTTTGTTCCGGGTAATCTTCAAAACGGCTGGACCGATTTCAAAAATTCTTTCACCAATGGAAAGCTATAATATCAGCGCGTAAACTAGGCTATATTTTATCCTGGTATTCCTACGGGAACGGGAACTACGCGGGTAAAACGACTAAAACCAAAGCGAAGCGAAGGCGGGTTGCTAGTATGCTTATAAAGTTTATGTAAAAGAAGGAACACTCGAAACAAAACCATGTACCAAAACATCTGACCAGTGTGGTAAGTCAATATCTCTCCTATTATGGAGGAGGCTCGCGTCCAGCAGTGGGACTTATATGAGAACTCCAAACTTGAAGATATACATAATGGATGTTTCCATTCGAATCATCATTATCATTCATCATTTCAATGTTGGACTCGAGCCTCCTCCACAATAGGAGTGAAATTGACCTTACTATACCATGCTGGTCAGACAGGTTGGTACAGGGTTTTATTTCGAGTTTTCCTTCACTTGTATAGATGTTATGTGCATATTATATAACTTAGTCATCTTTTATGACACCCACGGGTAAGAGAGGGGGTGGTGAATTGTCTTCTTTTTGCGTCACCACACGGCAATACTTGACGATACCATTCGAATACTTGACAATAAAAGTATAGAAGGCCTTTCGGGCCTTCAAGGGCAAAGTTCATTGACTCATTCTTTGGACCAATGTGTAATAGTTTAGTAGTTAAAATGACTGCTACTAAAGAGTATTGTCAGTTATACTTTACCAGTTATCTTAGCAAATTTTAGACAACAGCGACCAAAAACACAGGATTCTTCTCCACCATCGCGAATAGTTGTCTGTAGAATATGTGAAGTTATTGAATCATCCATCTTTACAGTTTCGACCGTGACACCTTATGACTTTTGTTTATTTGAATCATGAAAATGCCGTGGCTGTGCGTCCATTGCATACAACAGTGTTCAGAAATGAGCGAAAGTTACTTCGAAAAACATTAAAAATATCAACAGGCTTCTTTTTTTTTATCGCCAACGGTCGCAAACGAGCAAGCAGCACACCTGATGGTAAGTGAAACTGCTGCACATGGACCTTTGCAATACCAGGGGCACAGCCAGGCCGCTGCCTACCGTGAAGGAAATACTCTTCTTAAACCTCGTTTAAAGAAGGACATGTCATAGCGCTCGGGAAACACAGCAGCAGGTAGTTCATTCCAGAGCTTGCACGTACGTGGGAGAAATGATTGCTGGAAACGTACAGTTGAAGACCATAACGTTTCCAGGTGAAATGGATGAACCCTGCTACGATGTCGAGTGGTACGTTGATAGAATTGTGACGGTGGTACCAAGTCAAACAGTTCCTCGGAGCACTCCCCGTGAAAGAGTCGGTAGAGTACACAGAGTGGCCCAAAGTCTCTCCGCTGCTCCAGCGACTCCAATCTTCTTCTTCTTTTACGCATTCCGTCTTTTATTCTCCAAAAACATTCAGTGTGATCCCCAAAAGGTTCATTTGTTTTATTTTCAGTTAACAACCTCTATAAGTGAGTTATGGATAGTTTATAGCAACTATTTACACGCTAATTGCCGTTACTCATTATTGAGTGTTTAAGTTAAAAAAATAATCAGACAACTTAAACTTTGTAAACTTTACGTTAGATTCCGTTACATTGATCGACACTTATAGGTCAAGTTATTAAAAACGCGTGTTACCAAGCACCGCGCATGTACCACACTAGGGATACAAATATCGCAAACAAAAACATCGATGTATTGATGCATCGATGTTTCTGAACAAACAGCGATGTATAAAAAACATCGCCCTAAAAACATCGATGTATCGAAACATCGATGTTTTAATTATTTATACTAATATTACCTGTAATTTTTAATATTATCTGTATTATTTATTGCGTGAACTTAATTATCTTTAGAATGAGGAAGAAATACAGTAGAGGAAATAATATCATTAGAATAAGGAAAGTGTACAGTAGAGACAATAAAATTATATTTAACAATTTTTTTGTTCAGAGTTTAACAATAATAGTTTTAACAGACAAGTCATTGGTGACCACAGTGTCGTACAAGCTCTGCTAAAATTACCAAACACTTCTAATAGATGGCAGGCAAAAGATCGATGTTAAAACTTCCCAATACAACATCTATACATCGTGGTTTGCAAAACCTATGGTGAACATAGATGGCAAAGCGATTCACTATATATAGATCGATCACATCGATCATGTTTTAGAAACATCGATGTATCGTTTGCATCCCTATACCACACACATAACTACATAATATGTCGATTTCGAATAGACATTTGTTACAATGCAGTTTTAACAGCGTGCAAGAGAAAGAAAACTTGAACTGAAACTATACAATTCAGTCTCACTAGCGTGGTATTGTAGGACAATTTCTCTTCTATTGTGGAGAAGACTCGACGCCAGCAGTAAGACATATATCAGTTGAGATGATGATTATCATTATAAATATTATCAATAGAATTTTTTACTTTAATAATGATTTTTATTGGACACAGATTAATCTTTATACATATAAATCTTCTATTCATATGTTTGTAATTGAACTCCTAAACGGCTGGACCGATTTTGATGGTTTTTTTTTGTGTCTATTCCGATGGATATGTGAATGGTTTAGATTAATAATTGGAACCGGTAGATGGCGCTGCGATCGATTTCAAGGCGAATTCCTTTTACAATTTTTTTTAGATTTAAACATTCAAATCTTTATATATATACTAGCTAACCCAACAGACGTTATTCTGGTTAAATCTAAAAAAATAGTAAATGTAATTCTCCTTGAAATCGATCGCAGTGCCACCTACCGGGTTTCATTGTGAATCTAAACCATTCACGAACACCCTTGAACACACACAAAAATTTCGTCAATTTCGGTCCAGCCGTTTAGGAGTTCAGTGACATACACACGTAGACAAGAAGTATATATAAAGACAAACCTTCTGTTCGTGTGTTTGTAATTGCACTCTAAATAGCTGGACCGATTTGATAAAAAAATTTGTGTGTTCAACTGGGTTCGAGAATGGTTTAAATTAATATTTGGAGCGGGCCGGTGGCGCTGGGATCGATTTCAAAGACAATTCCTTTTTCTTTTTAATTTGAACAGAACAGCGTCTATTGGGTCAGCTAGTAGCTTACATATAGTTCGATCGATATGAACTAGAGAGATTTTGTAATATTAAAACTATTTTGAGCCAAAAGACAAAATTTACCGGTAAATGCTATGTGGAAGAATTCACACTCAATTATATGTATAAGAGTGTTTTTAATAAATCCCTCTATAATAAACATGTAGTGATTATAAACTTTGTCTTCCTTTGCCTGACTTATACAACTTGGATCGTACAGAAAACTGGCAGTCTAATCATCATCACAGATCATATTCGTCCCACTATGGGTGGGTGGGTACAAGCATCCTTCAAAAATTAATCTACTATACCACTCTGGTCAGGCGTGTTGGCCCAATGGTGATGCGGAGGGAATACGATTATATTTCCGCACGCCGCTCATCTGTCGCCCCGGACAGATTGGGCAAGGTGTGTCTAGACCATAGCCTGCCACAAACAAAAAAAACGAAGACGTGTTGGTATTTCGTGTTCCCATTCTCTTGTATAGACATTATCTACATCTTTTATCTCTCTCTCAGGACACCCACTGGCATTAAAGAGGGTAGCGAATTGTATTCTTACTCCGTCACTAGCCGGCAGTCTATACGACATCTAATACGCCAAATATATAGTTTTCTTAAATGCTTCATTCTTAACTTGTAGGTAGGTTATCTTAATAAAATTGAGGTCACGGGTGACTGGACCGGGGAGTTAGTCCGTTACTCGCTGAGAGGTCGACCGCGTGAGGAAAGATCGACGTCCTCCCCGAGGGAGGGAGAGGCAGAGGGTACTCCTTAAGGGGTATTCCGTCAGACCGACCACTGACGACAAGTCACCCTGCTCCAGTGGTCGGTCCAACGACGAAGACGACGTGTCACTGGTGAGTTATGGGGATGCGTGCTTACGACCCTCTGTCGCCCCGGATGGAGCGGAGCGAGGACTGTGGCGACAGTAACACACCCCCAAAAAAAAAAGTTAATAAATAAAAAAAACCTCTGAGTTCGTTAATATTTTTACTCCATAAGCTAATTATCATTATAATCTAATTTATCATTAGGTGTGCTGCTACTCGTCTGACACCACTGGCAATGAAAAAAAGCAATAAGAACTAAAATTATACTCTTAATCCGTTACTTTACGGTAATAACTTTGCAAATATACGTACACTTCCATAAGCCGAATGAATAAAAATTAAGTACATAATCTATAATTGCATCTGAATAACTGAATAAGCAATTTGATGACTTTACATGTGAGTACAAGAAGAAAGTAGTGAAGAAAAAAAAACAGTGAATGTCAGTAATTCATCATCATCATCTCAGCCAATGCATGTCCCACTCGGAACTCGGGCTTTCTCCACTGTGGGAGGGAAATTGACCTACGCTGGTCAAATGTGGTAGTATATGATATTATATGCATATTATACTCGGTGTATAGGGCGGTGAATTGTATTTTTACTCCGTCACCACACGGAAATTACATCAATGTATGTCTATATATCATTTTTAAAAGACCTTTATTGTATCTTCAACAATGCTTCGTTAATATGTCTGACATATTAACGAACGAATACGGCGCAGTGGTCGAAAAACTGACCTTTCGCAACTGGCGTTCTGCGTCGGACAATTCTTTGTCGTTGTCATAATCATTCTCTTTCACTATTGGGCTCAAGCTTCCTTATTAATAGAAAAGGCATTGACCTACTATACCACGCTAGTCTAGTATATGGTTTTATTTCGAATTATCCTTCGCTTGCGCCAGATGTTTTAGCCCAGTCGGGTTAGACTTTAACCTGGAATTAATTACAGTCAAAAACTTTTTTTCACCAATGTTTAGGGAAGGTTATAAATAGCTTAAAACCAAAAACTCGAACAAATCTGACCGGTGCGTTAGCCGCCATATTAGTTTGAAGGTCAAACCTTTTTTTAGCTATATCTCCTTTATTTTTTATTTTTTTACATAAATGATAAGAACTAAAGTTGTTGCAAATTTGATTTTCTACAACTTTAGTTCTCATAATTTTCATCGTACAATCAATATTTACGGAAATAACTGCAAATAATTGCAAAAATGAGGTCAATGTATAATTCGCCTGTATTTCGATTATTATCGAATTATCAAAAAAAAAATTATAGAGTCAAAGTTGTAGATTTTTAAATTGCCTACAACTTTGATTCTTATGAATTTTTTCAAAAATTAATATTTAAGTTTCTTCAGTGAAAAGAACAAGAGTTCAATAGGACAGTTCCTGCAGTAGCTTTTAAAAAAACCAAGTCTGCTCATTGTAAAAATTGAAATTGATTTGACCTTCAAACCAATATGGCGGCTAACGCACCGGTCGGATTTGGTCGAGTTTTTAGTTTTAAGCTATTTATGATCCCCCCTAAACATTGGTACAAAAAAATTTCTGACTATAATTAATTCCAGGTTACCCCTATTTTTGAGCTAACCCGACTGAGCTATATATACATATTATATTCCTTAGTCGTCTCTTTCGACATCCACAGACAAGGGGGTGGTGAATTGAGTTCTTTCACAAATTATTGTTTTAATTCTAAGCTGAATTCGTGTCTGTTACTTGTTATGTTGGTGAAGTCCTCTGCGTCACTAAAGGTTTATTTCTTAACGGGACCTTGCCTTAAAAACATATAGGTATAAATAGCTTTTGTCCGCAACTTCGTAGCGTAAAGGTCATGTATGATAGAGGTTAGCCGTGTATGATGCTCAAGGTTCTATAAGCCCATCATGTTGCTGGATGTAGTGGGTAAGCTAGTATAGAAAAACCTAGCTGACGCATCACCCATCGCCCTTTAATAATAATACTACATAATCACTACATATTATAAAACAAAGTCGCTTTCTTTGTCCCCATGTCCCTATGTATGCTTAAATCTTTAAAACTACTCAACGGATTTTGATGCGGATTTTTTAATAGATAGAATGATTAAAGAGGAAGGTTTATATGTATAACATCCATTAAATAATAGAGAAATACTGTTATTTTTGAGGTTTTTAAAGTGATGTAGTAAATAATTACATTTTTTTCGCTTACATTGCAAACGCAGGGTGAATGAACCCTACGAGATTTATCAAAATAATGTACTAAGTATTGTACACATTGAAAATGTCTACAGAAAACTCCGCGATGGTATATATCTATCTCTTATGGATATACCACAATAACATTTTTTTGTCATTTACTTTTTACGACAAATAATGGCTAATTTTCGAAGCGATTTTAACCAATACAGCATTAATCCTTATCCAATTAAATACCTTAAATACATTGTTGATTTAATATATGTAGATCTATATGGCCCTTTACAGCATATGATTTAAATGAATATTTTTGAAAATATTACAGATTTAAAAATTGCGAGACGTAGCATTTGCGTTTACGAGGAAAATAACAATCTATACCAGCTATACTCTAAGTGTGTTCCGCGGAACCCTAGGGTTCCGTGATACCTCTGTCGGGGTTCCGCAAGAATTTAGAAATAAAAAAATCAAAACACCTCTCTCTGGTCGCTCCGCGGCTGTGCGGACTCCGCGGCCGCGCGGAGACAAAACGCTATGAATGTTATTTATTTATTTATTTGTATTTGTATAAGCTTGTGTTACATTAGCTGGTACAATATCTCATAAGTTTGGTCTCAACAATTTTATACTTGTACAACGCGTTCGCTCTAAGTTTGCCGGTCTGTGGAATGCGCGTACCCTCCCCCACGTGACAACAAAACTTATAATGTGTCATAGTTTTACCCAAATATCTAACGTACACAATTTTTATTGTTACAATTAAATAAAAAATTTCGAACGTCATACACTCATACCTATCGCCAGCGGCAAACTTAAAACGAGCGGGTAGTATACTTGTAAGCGCTCAGTCTCTTTGATAAAAGCCGCCTCTGAATTAGACGCTATAGTTGTCAACTAGCGACTTTCGTCTCTAACTTCAAAGGATAAAGTCGATATTGTTTACAACGCTATTTTTAAATTTCTGTTTTTATTTTTGCTTTTTGTTTATCAAAGGTGCCGACTCGAGTATTTTCGAGAATATTTGAGATCGAGTCTAGGACTAAGTATAAAAGCGGCGATCGCGCGTTGGCGTCGTCAGTTGATGATTAGCGTTCGGAGCGATAAGTTACTACCTACTTACAAGCTCGCTAGCGAGAAACTAGTGTTCATTGTTTTACTGCCTGCTGTATTCTGTTGTCTCAGTTTTATACATTTCTTCCCTGTAGGTTCTAAATTTAGTCTCTTATACGCAGTAACGATTGTGCATTATTTAAACCCCACTATCCTGACTTGTAACATTATAAATAAAGAAGAATGGAACGTTGGCTTAAAGGTGTTAAACGTGTTCCAACAACATCTTCTAATGACGCTGAATGTTCAAAAGCAATGCGCGCGGAGAATTTAGCAATCACCGATCCAGAAGATGATGCCACGAGTGCCACGACGTCAAGCTCGACGGTTTCAAAGACGAAAAAAAGGAAGTATGATGAATCTTATATCAGTTTCGGATTTGTTGATTCCAACGGCTCACCTCTCTGCATGCTCTGTAGTAAACTGCTTCCTAATAGTTCCATGGCACCTGCCAAATTGCGTCGACATTTAGAAACCGTACACCCCGAGACTAAAGACAGGAATAAAGAATTTTTTGTTCGCAAAAAAGATCAGTTATTAGAAAGTCAAAAAAATATGATGCATGTAACACAAACTACCAACGAAAAGGCCACTGAGGCATCATACTTAGTTAGCTATCGCATTGCACAAGCAGGTGAAGCGCACACTATCGCTGAGAAATTAATAAAACCATGTGTATTAGACATAACAAAATGTATGCTTGATGAAAAATCTGCAAAGCATCTTTCTACTGTTCCGCTATCAAACGATACTGTTTCACGACGAATCCATGATCTGGCAAGCTACGTCAAACAAGAACTAGTTACACGTCTACAAAATACACGATTCGCTTTGCAAATGGACGAGTCGACTGATGTCGCTGGTTTGGCTATCCTGCTGGTTATTGTGAGATATCCATATAAAAGTTCTTTTGAAGAAGACATGCTTATGTGTTCATCGCTGCTTACAAACACTACCGGGGAAGAAATTTTTAATAAAATAAATATATTTTTTGAAGAACATAATCTCAGTTGGAACAATTGCATTGACATTTGTACAGATGGGGCCAAGGCGATGACAGGTAAAACAGCAGGAGCAGTGTCACGAATGAAAAATAAAGCGCCTAATTGTAGTTCCAGTCATTGTATTCTGCATAGACAAGCACTTGCGATGAAGCAAATGCCGTCTAATCTAAAATTAGTTATGGATGAAGCGGTAAAAATAATTAATTTTATCAAATCACGACCACTACAATCCCGATTGTTCTCATTATTGTGTGAAGATTATGGCAGCAAACATAAAACACTGCTGCTCCATACAGAAGTGCGATGGCTGTCTCGGGGAAAAACTTTAACAAGGCTATTTGAACTTAGAGCCGAGTTACAAATGTTTCTTTCAGCAGATACTTCTTTTAATTTGAAGGACCGTTTGCATGATAAAACTTGGTTGTTCCGATTGTCTTTTATGGCGGATATCTTTCAAAAACTTAACGAATTAAATTTATCGTTGCAAGGTAAACAGACAACAGTGTTTCAGGCCTATAATAAAATAACTGCTTTTAAAAGAAAATTAGATTTTTGGATCATTTGCATTGGTAAGAAAGAAATAGAAAGTTTTACGTTACTCAGTGAGTTTGTTAGCGAAAACGACTCAGAAATGTTTGAAGATAATGTGTTTGAAGATAATGTGTTTGAAGAATTGGTCCAATATCTCAGTTCGATGCGCGCATCTTTTGAAAAGTATTTTCCCGAAGAACACAATACAAAAATTAAAGTGAACTCCTGGATTCATAATCCTTTTTTACCCAACTTGGAAAAAGCCTGAAAACATGTCAAATGAGATATATGAATCTCTTTTAGAAATGTCATCAGACACAAGTATGGAGTCATTGTTCAAAACGACGCCTCTTAATGATTTTTGGTGCAGAATCCAAGATGAATATGCAATGCTTGGCCAAATGGCTCTGGATATTCTTCTCCCGTTCCCAACTACATATTTGTGCGAAACAGGATTCTCTACCTACGCAGCCACGAAAACAAAATATCGCAATAGACTGGACGCCGAAGCTGATATGAGACTCCAACTTTCTTCCATCAAACCTGATATCAAGCAATTGATGAAAAATAAAAAACAGTTTCATACCTCCCACTAGTTAGATTTTTTCTTTTTTAATGTTTTCTATTATTGTCCTTACCAAGTGGTGAAGTAAATAATAATTAGTAACTGATACATTGTACTTTTATTATGCTGATTAATATAGAATACACTTATAAAAATAATTGTTTTATTGTAGGGTTCCATCAAGTATTTTGCTTCCCAAAAGGGTTCCGTCATTTAAAAAGTTTGAGAACCACTGCTCTATACCAATAAATAAAATTGGAGTGTCTGTTTGTAATGTCAAAATAATAGGCTTTTTTCATGCTCACAGGGTTATTTTCACGACACCTATGCCTAAAATACAAATTAAAAAAAAATTGTCTGTCTGTCTGTCTATCTGTCTGTCTGTCTGTTTGTTCCGGGTAATCTTCAAAACGGCTGGACTGATTTCAAAAATTCTTTCACCAATGAAAAGCTATAATATCAGGGCGTAAACTAGGCTATATTTTATCTCGGTATTCCCACGGGAACGGGAACTACGCGGGTTAAACGACCATATCCTATAACCGAAGCGAAGCGAGGGCGAGCTGCTAGTAATATAAATATAAATCGTAATAAGTTATTTATACATTACTAGCAACCGCCCTCGCTTCGCTTCGGTTTCAGCCTTACTCGCAGCCTTACTAGTTCTCGTTCCCGTGGGAATATCGGGATAAAATATAGCCTATGTTACTCCCTGATATTATAGCTTTCCATTGGTGAAAGAATTTTTGAAATCGGTTCGGTGATTTAAGCGTGAAAGCGTAACAAAAAACAAACAAACATCCTTACTTTCGCATTTGTAATATTAGTATAGATGCCATATTATTTCCTGTCGTAATCTGTTCTTTTATGCATAGATATTTGTACAAAATCATTTCGATGTTTCACATCTGAAAGGCGTCCTTAGTGACAGTTCTTTTTTTTAAGGGGTTGGAAAGCCAAAAACCATTTCTCTGAACTTATTTACAAATAAAAGTCGTGTTTAAAACTGCACATTCCTGGTACTAATAGTTTCAACTGTATTTCGTTACATTATTTCGACTCTTGTATATATGTATAGACCTTAGAATAATAACGTATAGAAGGATAGTGTCGGTACTTCGAACGTTCGAAACATGAACCTAAAAATTACAGCCGATTACACACGTACACACGCACAACACTATATAAATTATGAAATCAAATTTTTTTTTTATTAACATAAATCGTCGAAATACTTTTAAAAGTAATGTTAAAAACCTTTTTAAGTTATGACACCATTTGAATGCACAAACCGTCATAATTACCTATTTGTTTTTTAAGAGTTGCGTACGTACGTGCAGTACAGTGACCTTGTACACTACGGAACGGTTCCGGCGTAAGCTCCATTAGGCTCCAATTGAAATGCTTCACTTTTTGTGTGCGAACTTACCTTCTATAAGTTATTTTTCTAAGGTATAGACATACTTTCATGTTAGCCCCATTACTTCAAATATACATATATTAATACGTGAAGCTAAAACTTTGTACCCCTTTTTACGAAAATTACGTGGATAGACAAGTATGAAATTTGGCACAGTTGATGTATATAATGAGGAGAAGTGCATAAAACTGAAATTTCATATAATAATGGATTAGAAATGCATTAAATTCATTAAAAAAGGCATTACGCACAATACAAGGGAATCGCTACACACACAAACATACACACGTTTGCGTGATCGTGTTGCGTAGCAACGCTTATACACTTTTGCTTACGGTTAAAATCTCTGGTCGAACTGAATGTCAAACAATCATAATTATGATGACAATGTCTAATAGAGATTTGTGCTTATCTATTAGTTATTAGTGAAATTGCTTGCTCAATATACAATTATCTATACCAATAAATAAAATTGGAGTGTCTGTTTGTAATGTCAAAATAATAGGCTTTTTTCATGCTCACACGGTTATTTGCACGACACCTATGCCTAAAATAGCAATTAAAAAATTTTTGTCTGTCTGTCTGTCTGTTTGTTCCGGGTAATCTTCAAAACGGCTGGACCGATTTCAAAAATTCTTTCACCAATGGAAAGCTATAATATCAGGGCGTAAACTAGGCTATATTTTATCCCGGTATTCCCACGGGAACGGGAACTACGCGGGTAAAACGACTATAACCTATAACCGAAGCGAAGCGAGGGCGGGTTGCTAGTACATTAATAAAATTAAAGGAAAATTGTGTAGTAGAAAAATTTATTTAAATGAATTATGGCCGAATTTCGACCACTCGGCGACCACTACTAATAATAAAACAGCCACAATTAAAAATAAAAACATTGTTATAACTGTATGAAGTAATCGCGCCGTTCTTCTACTAAATAATCATTATGTATTCATAATTATTATTATATAATATAAATTAATATAATATTTATTTAGATATGAATTATTTATTTCTTTATATTATAACCATTATCTTCGTCCACATAAGTATTGGGGGCCGACCACTGACGACAAGTTACATCTGCTCCGGTGGTCAGCCCAACAACGAGGTGACGTGGGTACGGGTGGGTTATGGGCCGCGCGCCGTCCCTTCATCGCCCCGGACGGACTGGACCGCGCGTGCGATTACCATAGCCCACCCATAAAAAAAAACCCACATAAGTATGCCCCAAAGCCCCAATGTAGAACTCGGACCTCCTCCACAATAGGAGGGAAAATAACTTACTATACCACGCTGGTCAGACAGGTTGGTGTTTTATTTTGAGTTTTACTTCTCATGCGCAGTTGTTATATCCATATTATATCCCTTAGTTGTCTTTTACGACATCCACAGGCAGGTGGTGAATTGTATTCTTACTTTGTCATCATAAGGACTTCTACCTTATGGTTAGGTTATGTTAGCTCTTATGGAGGAGGCATGAACCGAGTATTGAAACGTATATGAATTGTAATGATAAATCATAATAAGGCAGAAATCTATTATTAGTTATTCAACTTTTTGTTATTAAAAGCTTCTATTTAACTTGCCTTGTTAGTATGGGACAAATCTTGCGAGTTAAATTAACTTCGGTCACAATGCAATAATATGGTATCATGAAGCTGGTCTCAAGATGGCGTCGGTAGGTGGCCATAGGAACTCCTAAACTAAACGAGATAAAACCGTCGAGTTTCGAATCGTATTCAAACGATTCGAAACGGTCTTGACAAGTTTTCGTCGTTTTAGAGCATTTAAATAAAAGCTTGTTTTTTATATTTTATTTTTCACAGAGAATTTAAATTTGTATCCTTGGTCCTATGACGCCCCTATGACTCCGCATTATCTTACAATCTACAAAGCTTAGTTTTTTTAACTGAAACTAAACTTTTATTATTGCTGACCTAGCTTTCAAAACGCAATGAACAGTCAATTCACGTGTATGAGGTTGAAGATCTGTCAACATTAGCAATAAATTTTCAAGAGGTGCGAAGTAACAGTTTATTTGGATAAGTGGGTCAATAACAGCTTCTAAAGTTGTTGATTTATGTCTCGTTAGTTCGAAGAGCTTTAAATGTTATTAAAGTTATAGAAAACCATACCAGTTTCTAGACTTGAACCATGTAAGTGGCCAGATTGATATTTTAAGAGGGATTCTTTATTGATATACATAGATGAGGAATCCTTTTGATACTTGACAGCCTTCATCATCATTCATCATCCTTTCAGCTCATATACGTCCCACTGAGGGGTTCGAGCCTCCTCCACAATAAGAGGACAATTGACTTTACTATACCATGCTGGTCAGACAGGTTAGCATAGGGCTTTATTTCGAATTTTCCTTCTCTTGCATAGATGGTATATGCGTATTATAACCCTTAGTCGTCTTTTACGACATCCACGGCCAAGATGGGGAATGGTGATTTGTATTCTTACTCCGTCGCCACACGGAAAACTTAGCCTTCGATCATGAAAAAATTTAGGTACCTGGTGTTTTTTTTTGCTAAATTGATATAAGAAATTTGTCTGTTGAAGCTGCGTAAACTATTATGAACCTATAAGTAATGATTTGTTTTTCCTATTCGTGTGTTGATGAATTAAGAATATAATTTACCACCCCCTCTCTTGCTCTTGGGTCGTAAAAAACGACTAAAGGATAAAATATGCATATAATATCCATGCAAAAGAAGGGAAACTCGAAACAGAACCCTATAACAATACGTCTGACCAGTGAAGTATAGGTGGGTAATTGCCCGGTTATATGTATAGGAGGTTCGAGTCCAACCACGGAGTAAGTACAAAGAGGAGCTGAAACAATGTGTGGCAGTTACAGGGGGTGAGGGGTTATAACCTGTCTCACTCCCTCTTTATGTTGTCTCACTCCTTTATGTCCATAACTACTAGTTTCGTATTTTTAAGCAGTTTAGCTATCTCGCATTAGATGTCAGTAAGTGTGCGTGGCGCAACAGGGACGTACTCAGAAGTTACCTATATCAGGGAGAGTTATTTTATTTTATTTGTAAGATATATACAAACAATCCTATTACATATATCATACAATATAATCATACGACCAAATAATACAATTATTTGTTTGGTTTTCTAACAGATTATCGAATGTAAACCCTAGTTAGAATATCAGTGTATAATATTACTAGTTAGTAAAAGTTAGGGAGGAAATTTAACCAACTATACCGTGCTGGTAACACATGTTGGCATAGGGTTTTATTTCGAGTTTTCCTTCTCTTGTACAGATTTGATGTACATATTATACCTCTTAGTCGTCTTTTACGACATCCACGAGCAAGATAGGGAGTGGTGAATTGTATTCTTAATCCGTCACCACACGGAAGCATTAATATTTTTAGATTGGAATTAAAAATTCATAGAAAATGGCAAATTTACGGGCATCAATCTAAGTATGATCACTTTGCCGATCTTCAATCGTTGCAAAAAAAAACGCACAAACATCCTTTAGTTTTCTAAAGCCTTTGCTAGTTATTATGAAATCTTCATCATTAAAATAGGCAGAACAAATCTTTGTATATTTCGTAGGTTTACAGTTTACCTATCTATTGATTTTTTAAATCCATTGCTTCTTAAGATTATCATTTGATGAAAAATCCGAATATAATAATTGTGTTCTAACTACGACCCCGGCATTTTGGCACTTTTATGGCTCTTCATAGTTGGCGACAGATGGCGCATTATTTACAAAATATTTGTGAAACTACATGTAAAAATCATTTTTGTCCAGGTAAAAGTATTTAGATATTAATTGAAATACTTATGTTCATTAGTTATTACGATAATCTTAATAGTCTGAGCTTTATCTACTTTTATAGTTCTAAGTACGACTCTGCCCGTGTTCGTACACGGGCAGAGTCGACAGCAGACTAATAGGCCACGCCCACTACCTGATGTTGACGTGATGACGTCAGGACCTAGTTGAGTCACGGTGCACAGTTGCTTAGGCCGTCTCCTCTTTGCATATGCTCCGTGAGTCCAACAGTGAATCCAACAGCTCATATAGCTGAAATGATGAATGATTTCTGATGTTTACACGAATATTACACATCTATACAAAGAAATAAAATTGAAGTGTATGTATGTAATGTCAAAATATTGGGCTTTTTTCATGCTCACATGATTATTTGCACAACACCTATGCCTAAAATATGGTTTAATTTTTTTTGTCTGTGCGTCTATCTCTTTGTTTAAGGTAATCTTCAAAACGGCTGGAACGATTTTGATAATATTTTACTACCAGGTACACAGGTACCTGGTACACTTATACCTGGACAGCTATATAAGGAGTAACTTAGGCTATATTATATCCCGGTATGCCCACAGGAACGAGAACTATGCGGGGTAAGGTCACTGAAACCGAAGCGAAACGAGGGCGAGTTGCTAGTAGTAAAGAAACATTATTTTTACGGATTTTATCTCATTTTCATTTGTTCATTATGTATAAGTATTTCTAGTTGTTAAAAAGTAAAAAAGAAAGTTGTTATTGGTTATTTGATATAGAAGTTATAAAAACACGTATGCTTAGTTGAATCTTCATTAATTATCCGGCCCTCATCCCATTCTAAATGGGGACAGCGGAACACGTTTTTAACTTCCATAAACGGATATGATGGGTGACAGCCGAAACCATGAAAATATAGAATTATTTTCGTACATACCGGCTCATATACGTCCGACTATTCGGCTCGGGCCTCCTCCGCTATGGGAGGGCAATTAGCCTACTATACCACGCTGGTTAGACATGTTGACATAGGGTTTTGTATCGAGTTTTACTTTTCTTCCATAGATGTTATATGCATATTATAATATATATAGAGATACATCTCTTAGTCATCTCTTACAACATCCACGGACAGGACAGGGCATCCGCTGTGAATCACCACCGATGAATTGTATTGTTAATCCGTCACCACACGGAAAAGTTCGTTGGAATAGGTTGAAATAAAGTGCAGGACTATTATCTAATAGGTCAATTAAGCGACAATGACCTCATCGAAAATAACCTCAACACCCTTCTTCCTTCCTTTTGCGCAATCAAACAAACGTATTATTATTATCGTTACTAAAACTATTAAATAAATATAAAAATCGAAAGTTGATCAACTTGAAAATGTACCTATATGAAACACGATATCGAAAATAAACTTTTCAAAAATTTATTTTAAAAACTAGCAACCCGCCCTCGCTTCGCTTCGGTTATAGGTTATAGTCGTTTTACCCGCGTAGTTCCCGTTCCCGTGGGAAAACCGGGATAAAATAGCCTAGTTTACGCCCTGATGTTATAGCTTGCCATTGGTGAAAGAATTTTTGAAATCGGTCCAGCCGTTTTGAAGATTACCAGGAACAAACAGACAGACAGACAGACAGACAGATAGACAGACAGACAAAAATTTTTTAATTGCTATTTTAGGCATAGGTGTCGTGCAAATAACCGTGTGAGCATGAAAAAAGTCTATTATTTTGACATTACAAACAGACACTCCAATTTTATTTATTGGTATAGATAACATAGGTACCTAATTAAACTTTTAATAATAAAATGAAATTTTATGTATTAACTGACTAAATTAGTTGGTATCTTTTTATAGCTAAACCTTACTATCAAACCAGAAAAAAAATCTTCCAACTCAAATATATGTACATTTCTTCAAAATCACAGGTGGAAAACAACATCTTGAAAGTCGCAGGGAACTATGGGATGCCTGTGCCGCTTACAGGGCTGTACCGAGGGGCATTCTCGTGGGGTATGACCGATAGTGGACATCTATGGACTGATGAATTGATAGATGAAGGAAATATACCTACATTTAGATTACAAAATGCTGAAACAAAATCATGTAATCTATAATTTCACATCGATAACTGAGTAAGCGATTTCATAAGTTTGCATAAAAGATTAAAGTTAGTGAACAAAAAATGGTGAACGTCTGTTGAAGTGATTTCTAATTACGAATAACAACTTAACGTCATAATGATGACCATTTTAAAATATTTGGTATATTTTACATCAAGATGACTACACAAATTAAAAAAAAATCACTTAGCAGCATCATTACGTGTAATGTCGTGGGTTCCATTCAGTTGTACTTGAGAGTAACATTATAACTATTGTCTGTTTATTTTGAGTGTATAGTCGACAGAGCATGGAAATAAATTTCGTGTAACTTTTCATATATCTTTTCAATCACCTTCACGGCACCTGTTGGTAGTAAATTGAGCAAGCTTTTGATTTGATCAATGAGCATATAGTATGATAGAATTGGCATATTTATGAAATGAGTATTCTGCGACGTTCTTGCTGCCTTCGGCCAGATAGTCGTATCATAGAAGTTATCGGTGGAGCAGGTCAAGAACTCCTCTGCAATAACATGCTTCGCCCCGGTTGCAAAGTATGGTACTCGTGCCAGAGCTGGGCAGCGCTGGCACGAGTACCTGCGCATGATGCCACTCTAGCCAGGATCGCGAGTCGACGGATCGTGGATTAATTTGCCACCCACAGAGAGGCCGATCTCGTGAGGCCGATGCCCGGTAAAATTGTTGTTGCCAGAGCGTCGACATGGACAGTACCCAGCAATTTGGAGCTGACTACCGAGGTCAAAGAATCGGTACCGGTGGCCAGTCCAATTCCGATGGGGAGGGGATACAGTAGATTGTGGGGTCGTATGACAGCCTTCTTTTTTGTTCACGCTGTGGAAATGCATTTACGCACTCTCCCCCACCGCTGACAACAGACGGAGGAGTGTGTGGGACTCACCAGCCACTGCGTGACCGGAATACCCACTAAAGCCACAGCGGCCCCTTCCGCGCTTTTACGGGGCGGCGAAGAGATCGACTGATGACACTCGATCGCCGACACCTCAACGCATGGCCGTATGGCCACGTCCTATCGTCATTCAAGGCGAAGGTGGAAGGAGTTACGCATATCGGCGCCTCCTCCTCCCTGACCGCCGCCGGCAGAGCGAGTCAGTGAACGCAAGTGCCTCGCGTTCTCGCTCCCCAACCTCCTTCCTTGTAATAACGGCCTCACAAAATGAGGCCATCGTTGACCAGCACTTGTCGCTGTCGAGAATCTGTGAAACGACGGTCGACAACGACAGGTCTATTCCGAGTTCCATCGATAGGACGTGGCGCTGGGACCCCCAGGCGGCTCAAACTTCTAATCGCGAATCGTCGATTGCTGCGCCACATTCATGGTATCCTGGGGTCCCTTCTCTTCCAATTTTATGCAGGTACTTACCGAAGTCCCCATGTCCTGTAAGCACCTGCACCATCCTAAAGGTTAAGTTGCCGTGCCTCCTCGTGAGCCAGCGGTGGAGATGCAGTGCAACCGCCTCCACAGTCCCCTGCCCTGCTACCGGGGACTCCAGGTCTTCCCTCCACCGCCGGATGACTTCCCTTCGAGCTACTTCTTGTGCTCTGCCCAGTCTCCTTGCGGAGACTTGCTCACCGTTGGCTCGCACTGTGGCGTGGAATCGATAAACCTCTGCTAACCCCTCAGCCACAAGCAGCCAAGGTGGATCACCTGCCAGTAAGTCGTATGACAGCCTTGTGCCCCCTGGACGACCACAGCTACCCCGAGAAGAAAGAATAAAAGGAGATTGTTTAAACGAAGGGATTTAACTAAATAACTTTGCAACAACTAAGCTTCACAACAACGCGAGTAAACGCCTAAATTATCGGCATTTTCGTTTGTCAATTCAGGCTCATTGCTACATTGTTGCAAGTATTGCAGATAACCTACATAATACCATGCTTCTAAGAGCACAAATTTGAAAGGAGATTGCTTAAAATGAAAGGGCTAACTAGACTTAGATTTATTTCATCGTCTGGACAAAGTGGTTTATGTAATAAATGCGTGTAGTAAGAAGTTTGGCCAATTCTTTTCACATATCTTGAAAATTTATTCTTCTTGATTAAGTACTTTGTGTGTGATTACTAATTACAATTAGTTTTCTGTGAATATATTTAAGATTGAATACTGTAAATCTGTTATTGTGTGTTCATTTCCCAAATTACTGGCATAATACAAACTTTCACAGCAATAATTTAGAATGTCTGTTCTCGTTAAGAATGTACAGTAAATCCTGTAGGGCCTAGCCCTTTAATGTTTAAAACTATACTTTTAATCTATCCAAATCTACATACATCTATACAAATAAATAAAATTGAAGTTTTTGTTTGCAACGTTAAAATAATGGGTTTTTTTTCATATTATTTGCTTTAAAAACCGAGTTAAAATTTTTTTGTCTTTTAAAATAAATCTACTTTACGGATTTTATCGCGTTTGTATTTGATTTTTGATTACCCGACGTTTCGAACACTTTACAGTGTTCATGATCACGGGTGGACTAAGATGTCTCACGTCCAACAAGTCATCGTTACTGCAGAAAATTTATAATTATCTACCCGATACAGAAATTAGTTATTAAATATTGACCCACATTTTGATACAAAATTTATTGCCAGTGTAAGAAGAAAATGATTCTATATGAAAAAATTATATTGTTTATGGTTAGTAATAATTAAACATTAAAATTAATAGTAATTATATTTAAAAACTAACTAATAATCTAATGTTTAATTATTACTAACCACTTACTTACCCACCACCACTACTATCCATTTACTTACAAAAAATAAATATACCAAAAAAATTATACGAGCAAAGCTCGGTCAGCTAGATATTATATACAAATACAGTAGAAACTCGGTTATACGGATTCGCGATTATCCGGACTACCGTACGTAAAAATCGGACGGGATCGCTGCCCCATGCATTTCATTATTGTTTTAGTTAATAATTGTTACGCCGCTCTGAGGTGCATGCCCTGCGGGATATGTATTCGACTTTTAATAAAGGCATAAAATTATGTAGGTACATACTACATACACAAAACTAAAGGAGTTTTTCATATATTTGATTATCCGGATTTTCAATTATCCGAATGCGTACCGATAACAATTAGTCCGGTTAATCGAGTTTATACTGTACGAGCATGGGCTGCAATGCTGTTTCTATCCGCTATGTCTGATCTATGTATTTCTAATTGGACTCTTGAGTACGGTGCAAGCTTTAGCTCTAAATAAAGCCGCATTGTATATTAAATTACAATTGAGTTTTTTACGTATTCTACAGTTTTTTGTACAATTATTATACGTGTATAAAAGCAATAGAAAAAAATATATGATTACATATAACTCAAGGCCTTTCAAAGTTTACCAGTAACTTGCAATAGATAATTGTTGTATTACATAATTTATCATTTCGCGTTTTAGCAAGAACATATTAAATATATGTATGCAATATGTACTTAGAAACTCATTGAACTGCTCACGGTACTTGACTCTGTATCACTTGTTACAAACATCAATGACGAAACATATATATACCACTAGCTGACCCAACAGACGTTGTTCTATTCAAATGAAAGTCACCTTGAATTCGACAGTAGCGCCACCTACCGGGTCCAATTGTGAATCTAAACCATTCTCGAATCCCTTTGCAAACACAAAAATTTCATTAACATCGGTCCAGCCGTTTAGGAGTTCAGTGACAAACAAACGTACAAAAGAAATTTA
Organism: Lymantria dispar; assembly: GCA_032191425.1. NCBI lineage: Eukaryota > Metazoa > Arthropoda > Insecta > Lepidoptera > Erebidae > Lymantria > Lymantria dispar. Next base: position 30,496,349 of record CM063452.1, read on the forward strand.
TATTATAGGTACTAGGTGACCCAACAGACGTTGTTCTGTTCAAATATAATAAAGCGCCACCTATCGGGTCCATTTGTGAATCTAAACCATTCTCGAATCCCCTTGAACATGCACAAAAAATTCCATCAACATCGGTCCAGCCGTTTAGGAGGAGTTCAGTGACATACACACATATACAAGAAATTTATATATAAAGATAATAATATTATTTTATTGACTGTATCAGCGGCTTCGCTAACGTGAATATAGAATAGCTTTGTAACAACTTATTGTTATTATTTTAATCCTACGTGGTCCCGTAGTATTAATAATAATTTCAAGACATTTCACATTATTTTGATGTGAAACATCTATAGGAGAGCTAGAACCTGATCGTTGGCGTGGTATTAACGCCACGCTTGGATACGTACATTTGTGTAACGAAACTATAAGTTGTTTTAGAATTTTTTACAACCCCATCTAGTGAGCTCAAACCAAATTATTAATCTAAACATATACTTATGGTGTATACTAATGAAAATAATTGCTTATTGAATAAAAATCATCATTTTCTGGAAAAATATCGTAATATTTTATGAATACTTTATGCCAAATTAGTTCCTGTCGTAATCTGTTCTTTTATGCATATATACTTGTACAAAATAATTTCGATGTTTCAAATTTGCCAAGCGTCCTGAGCGATGGTTCCCTTTTTTGTTATCTCATTAATTGTTATAACAACGGCGATTGCAATATCTTGATGGTAATATGGTATAGTAAGCCAATTTCACTCGTATTGTAGAGAAGACCCGAGCCCGGTATATACTCGTTTGTACCTGTAATCCTTACTAATATTATAAATGCGAAAGTCAGTTTCTTTGTTTGCTACGCTTTCACGCTTAAACTACCGAATCGATTTCAAAAATTCTTTCACCAATGGAGAGCTATAATATCAAGGAGTAACATAGGCTATTTTTTATTCCGGTATTCCCACGGGAACGGGAACTACGCGGGTAAGGCGACTGAAACCGAAGCGAAGCGAGGGCGGATTGCTAGTATTTATATATAACACAAATTCACTTCTAATATCATGTTGACCGAGCTTCGCTCGGAGTATTTTTGTAGCATTTATTCAGATATATATATTAATAAAAAATAAATAATGAAAATTATATATAAAAAATTACAAAAAGAGAATAATAATAACACCGAGATTCGATCCGACGCCGTTTGTCACCGATGTCAAAAATAAAATGAAACCTGACTACTTCACCACTGGACTATCGTAACTCAAGACATTGATGGCAAAATTTGAATTCATATTCTTTTAAAATTCAATGTCATTATATTGTCTGCCAAAAACACTGACAAAACAACATTTTCTATACATAAAACCTTAGCTAGGTTGCCCCCCTTGCCCCTTGGTGATACGTGGTGAGATTTAAAACTACCCCGAACATCAATTGTATTTTTAGTACCTACAAAGAATCTTAAAATTTTAGAGTAGGTAGGTATTATCTTTAAATACAGGTATTAAAGTATAATCATATTTTATTCTGAAATTAAGGACCATGATAAAAATGCCTAGACATCATGTCTATCGGTTTAAATCACGCGTTTGACGAAAAAATAAATACACGTGATATTTTAGTACACATTTCCCCCCTCCCCCTCTTGTGATATTTCGTGATTTTTGTCAAACGACTCGTCAGTAAAAAAATATTAAAATCAGTCCAGTCGTTTTATAGATTACTCGGACCAAAATAAGAGAAAAATAAAAAAGGTTTAAACTAGCTTTTACGCATAGGTGTCGTGTAAATAGGCCGCGGGTGACTAGACCGGGGAATTAGTCCGTCACCCGCCGAGAGGCCGACCGCGTGAGGAAAGACCGATGTCCTCCCTGAAACGGGGGGACGTCGGTCGAGGAGAGTGTATTCCTCAAGGGATATTCCGTTGGGCCGACCATTGATGACAAGTAACCCTGCTCCAACTGTGGTCGGTCCAACAACGAAGGCGACGTGTCACGGGTGGGTTACGGGTGTGCGTGCTTACGCCCCTCTGTCGTCCCGGACGGAGCGGAGTGAGAAGTGCGCCGACCATAACCCAACTCCCAAAAAAAGAGGTGTCGTGTAAATAACCGTGTAAGCATAAAGCAAAAACTATTATTTTGACATTACAAACAGATACTTCAATTGTATTTATTTGCATAGATTACCTGGTTCATTGAGATATAAGAAGATTGAATTACTTCAAAAGGCCAGGCTTTTTGTAAATCACATATTTTCATCAGCATCATCATCATCGCAACCCATATACGTGCCAATGTTGGACTCGGGCCTCCTCCACAGTGAGAAGGCATTTGACCTACTGGTGCATGCTGGTCAGACATGTTGGTATAGGATTTAATTTCGAGTTTTCCTTTTCTTGCACAGATCTTATATGCATATATTATACCCCTTAGTCGTCATTTACGACATCTACGAGCAAGTGGCGAATTGTATTCTTAATTTCTTACTCCGTCATCACACGGAAAATCACATCTTCACATTACTTACACATTACATCACATTAATTATTGCCATTACCTACAATTATTAGCTTTTATAGGTATGTATTGCGAGCCCAAATTACTATGGCGATTTGGCATGCCCCTTTAGGCGAATCAATACTTTACTGTTAATCATCTTTTTAACCACCGACGGAAAAAAGGGGTGTTATAAGTTTGACGTCGATGTATGTCTATCTGTGTGTGTGTGTGTGTGTGTGTGTGTGTGTGTGTGTGTGTGTGTCTGTCCATGGCATCGTGGCCCTCAAACGGATGGAGGGATTTCAATGCAGTTTTTTTATTTGAAAGCCCGTTTCCTGGCGGTGGTTCTTAGCTATGTTTGGGTAATATCGGTCCAGTAGTGTATCAGCTCTTTTCCAAAGTGATGTTCTAGCGTATGATTTCTCGATTAGATGCTTCGTGTGTCCCAGTACAATAGTTAAATAACAATTAATTAATAATTCCTATTCAAGAGAACGTGATACTTTTGTGTATTATTTTCGTTTGTGTCGGGGTGTTATTCAAAATTTTCAATTTTACCTATTATTTAAGGTAGACGTCCACTGCCTTTTTTGTACAAACTATTATTGTCACATTCCGTCTAACGCATCCATAACGTTGAAAGAGCGATCATTCTTATTACTTCCTCATGAACAATTGAGTGAGCCACCAGGACTGATTCCTTCGACTGTAATAATCAGATAACTCATCATCAGCCTGCTCTTATCACAATTTCTTGTGGTCTAACTCTTAAATACTCTTCTCTCCTAGTTCATATTGCAATAGATTTATGATTGGCCGCCTGTCAATACCCCTTGGGAATGTAATAGGTAATCAGATGGTGTTGGTCCAGGGTCTAACTGGGTGCAGGCGCGACCACTTGCACCTGATGCCGCCCTAGCCGAGCTAGCCTATGAAAAGTATTTTTAATCCACACAAAAATAATGAATGCACTGTTATTAAATTGACACCTTTGTGCGATAGCTCTAAGTGGCTCTTACGGTGAAAGTATTAGCGATCAATTATAGTTTATTAATAGAAAGTAAGTACTGTTAGTTTAATCATTTTAACAATGTCAATATTTTGGTGATAGATTACGAACACAGTGCCATTACCCATTACTTTCTCAAGGCAATCATGAAAGCGGCTTAAGGAATATTAAGAAAAGCAGTCTCCTCAGAAACGTATAACGCGAACAAGAGTAAATATTTTATTCAGAACCAGAAACCAGACAATACAGGCTTACGCAGATGCCACTCCCTTTCTACCCCTAAATCAACCCCTAACGTAAGGGAGGATGAATATGTTTCATAGTTATTCTTCTTACTACCATCTCTGACAGGGTGAGAAATATTCAACAAGTTAACCTAGTATCAATCCACAGATTCCACTACTCGAATGAATACCTGTGAATTATTACTTAGGCAAGATGTTGAACTTTGAAGGCCAGTCGCACAAAATTTCGAGTACTTTATGCCCACTGGGACTTTGGAATGGGGGGATTTATAGAGTAACATATCAAAAAATTAGACTATTTGACGGTAGTGTTGCCCAAAAAAGTCTTGGTCTTGCGGTCTTGGTCTTGGTCTTGCGAGAAATGCGAGACCGAGACCAAGACCAAGACCGCTTAATTTTTGCAAGACCAAGACCAAGACTGGCCCTGCAAGACTTGAGCAAGACCAAGACTGGGCTTGCAAGAGTCTCGCGGTCTTGCAGTTAATTCAAATCACCATTTCAGCTTATATACGGTCGAGCTCGTGTCTTCTACATAACAGGAGGAAAATCGGCCGTGGCCGGGGAATCGCCACGGTGATCGGCCGTGTTGTTACAGGTCATTCATGTCAAGTTTTCCTTCTCTTGCACCGATGTTATATATTATAGCCCTTAGTCGTGGGTTCGCAGTCGCGGGTAAAATAGGGGGTGATGAATTATATTCGTACTCCGTCACTACACGGCAAGTCAAATCAGTCTTGAGATATCCATCTATTGGCCAATCGATTCCCAATGCTGGTGTTGGCTTTTCAGAATTACTCTTCGGAAAGGCTTAAGGACAAAAATATACGGTATTTTTGTCCTTAAGCGATCTCGTTTAACTTACTTACCGGGTTGTGAGCCATCAGAGCTCACCCATTGACCGCGTTAAGCTGTCAAGGTCATCTGCGACCAACAGCTAAACACACATAAAAAAAAAGACAGAGTACGAATGTAATTCACCACTATCTTACCCGTGGATGTCGTATCAAATCGGATCGGGCAATGGTGTTAGGAACCCATGAAAAAAAATTTAAATAAAAATATCGATTCGTTAATGAATTGAGAGACATGTAAGTTCTCAATTTTGTCATCGTTTTTTCGTGTAAATTGATTAAAATGTATAAAGCAACGATACTAAATCTACAACATATTCGTCTTTTGTTAAATGTTCATTAGAATTTGAATAAATCATTGATTACGTTTGCATAAGCAAGACAAACTTCGCTTTAACATAAATCAGCTGATCGGCCGATGACCGTTGATGAGTCGCCTTTTAGGTACAAAGGTAACCATTAAAAGTAACCATTGAAAGGTTCGCGCAAATCTAATACCTATTTATACTGTCGAAATTTTACATGCTTACATATATCGTGTCTTATACATACCTACATAATGCATAAAATTTAAGGCATAAACTCTTAGACAGACATTTTTGTAATCACTATAACTTTTACGTTATATTGTTTTTGTGTAATATACATTCTAATTATGATCTATGACCATTGAACAACAACATACACGAACAGTTGCCCCATAACCTGATACACCCTGTGTATATAACATATGTGCAAGAGAAGTGAAACTAGAAAGAAAACCCTGTATCAACATGTCTGACCAGCGTGGTATAGTAGATCAATTTTCCTCTTACTGGAAGAAAGCTTAAGCCCAGCAGTGGCACTTTTATGAGCTGTGACGATGACGAAGAATATCATACATTTTACAAGTATTAAAACCATAAAAATTTAAATCAGTTTTATATGTTCTTGAATAAATAATATATTAAGAGCTACATGGATCCAGCGGCCAAAGTATTTATATAGGCAATAGAGCAACAGGTTTTTTCAAGTATCCAGAGTATCAGTAACTAAACTGGAAATACAATAGATACATACCACTTAACTTGAAGGGGAATATAAACAATCGCATTAATTGTAAAAATATCGCATTGATTATAAAATGACATAAAATTTATTGTATCAACTGCCTCGTGTGGTGACGTCTTAAGAAAATAGGGTCGAAAGTCCTGTCATAAGAGTAGTAACGCTGTCTAATGGAACACCAGGGGAATAGAAGAGTAATTTTCTCCAGTGGTAAGTATTGTATTCAATAGTGAACTATAGGCTAGCAGATTTTGATTAATTTAGTTGGATTTTTCATTGCCATGATAAATGACTGTTACGTTATTCCAACTGCAAGACTTGCAAGACTTTGCGAGACTCTTGCTGCAATACCAAGACCAAGACCAAGACTCGGGTGCGCAAGACCAAGACCAAGACGAGACCAGGTGTGATGTTGCAAGACCAAGACCAAGACCGGTCCAAGTCTCGTCTTGGTCTTGCATTTGGGCAACACTATTTGACGGAAACCTAATTTACACCTCATAATTGCGGGATCCTTTCTGAGAATCACCAAATGAACAAATTTTATCCTTGCTACCTCTGTAACCTACCACAATCGAGAGTTTTATTATTCGATCGTATAAGAAAAGATTCACAAGTTTGTAAATATATTTACTACTAGCAACCCGCTCTCGCTTCGCTTCGGTTATAGGTTATAGCCGTTTTACCCGCATAGTTCCCGTTCCCGTGGGAACACCGGGATAAAATATAGCCTAGTTTACGCCCTGATATTATAGCTTTCCATTGGTGAAAGAATTTTTGAAATCGGTCCAGCCGTTTTGAAGATTACCCGGAACAAACAGACAGACAGACAGACAAAAATTTTTTAATTGATATTTTAGGCATAGGTGTCGTACAAATAATCGTGTGAGCATGAAAAAAGCCTATGATTTTGACATTACAAACAGACACTCCAATTTTATTTATTGGTATAGATATATTATTATATATAATAGAAAATATTATCATTCTCAATACACCCCCATAAGTCCCACTATTTGGGCTAGAACCCTTTCCACAATGGGAGGAAACATGAGCCACAATATCGCTGATCAGACGTATTGGCATAGGGTTTATGTCCAGTTTGCCGTCTCTTGCATAGATGTGATGCAAAATATATCCCTTAGTCGTCTTTTACGACATCCCCGGGCAAAATAGGGAGTGATGAAATATATTCTTACTCCGTCACTACCCGGCAATAAATTATTATATGTATATAGTATTGTATTGTCTTTTAAATGTATCCATTAAATAACCCAATTTTATTATATTTTACGCTTCCTTAACGTTACTTAACAACCTTAATAACTTATTGTTTTAGTTTTTATAGTCTAAATGCTTTTTTAAGTAAATTACTGTATTTCAGGGCAGGGCATATTAATTATACATTCTTAATAGTACGTGCCTATAAATAATTTATATAATAACCTCGTTATCAATAATATTATTATAATTACCTTATCTTATATCTTTAAACGAGCAATTCTTGTATATATATATTCAGGATCTCAGAAACGGCACCAACGATTTTGACGAAACTTGGCATACTAGAGGTTTCGAGGCCAAAAAATCTGTCTAGCTAGATTTAATTTATAGAAAATGTTATTTTGTCGGTGTTTTTAGCAAAATAATACAATGACATTAAATTTTAAAAGAATATGAATTCAAATTTCGCGCTCAACGTCATGAGTTACGACAGCTCAGTTGGGAAGTTGTCCAGTTTCCTTTTAGTTTTGTTTTGGCATTCAAACAGCGTCGGATCGAATCTCGGTGTTATTATTATTCTCTTTTTGTAATTTTTTATATTTTTTTCATTATTTAATTTTTATTTTTTATTAATATATCTAAATAAATTCGACAAAAATATTGGTGCAGTACAATAGGTAGATCTTCTCGTTTAATATACTGCAATATCTGAAAACTAAGGTTTTATAACCAGTAATTATAACTAGCGATATTTGACGGGAGAGACCGTTATGAGTAGTATTCTCGTGGAGAGGCCTATGCCCAACAGTGGGTGTCTATGTGCTGATGGATGGATGGAAATGTAATCAAAAATACATTGTGTACATAGAATCACAAAAGACAAAATCTCTCAGAGATACTGGTTTGCAATGCCTCGATAAGTCTCACTGTACTATAGAAGCATATTTGCTTCCTTTTATGGTTTTAGCACCTTTTATTTTATCCAATTATAGCATTTTCTGCTGACGCGGATGCGATGTTGGATAACATACATGTTATAAGTCGGTAATTGCCATAAAAAACTAGAACTTCATATTAATTTTATTATTTAATGGTGATGCTAATTGGATTTCTTTATCTACACTAATATTATAAAGAGAAAATATTTCTGGTTTTGTTTGCAATGAATAAACTCGGCAACTCATCTGATCATCTCGTACATATTATATCTCTTAGCCGTCTATTGTACACCAACGGGCAAGAGGGAGACAGGTGAATTCTTACTCCCTCACCACATGAATAAGAAAAATGTACTCCTTCATTAATTGTGGTGACGGAGTAATAATACAATTAACTACCCCATTTCTCACCTGTGGATAATCGTAAGAGACAATTAAGAAATCACAAGTAGATAACATCATTGCAAAATAAGAAAACTTCGAAATATAACCCTATACCAATTTGTTGAACCAACAGAGAACACAGGAACAACAGGAAATACCATATTTCCCTCTTATTGTGGAGGAGTCTGCAGCCCAGCAATGGAGGCATATATGAGTTGGCATGAGATGATGAATACAGACCATATTATTAATAGTGGTAAATTAGGGATATCTAAGAAAACTCCAACAATATAAACCAAAGCTGTATAATAAAACAAAAAATAATTGACAGCACAGATGGTCTATTGGTTAACCTTTACAGAGATGAGTTACTTTCTTATTAAAAGTAGTTGTTCCAACGGCCAAAAGGCTGCCAGATAAGGCACAAGCACCCCAGTGTCAACTTTCAACACTATAAATGCAAAGAAAAACACTCCATTAAGATCAGGAACCACCTAAAGTGTCGCAAAAAAAATATGGAAAAGCGTTTGCGAGACGATAGTAAGATTACCCAAAACCAGTTAGTTCCCTTTAAAGTCGGGCCGCGGAGCAAAGGATGGCATTTTTGTAATGCGCCAGCTATGCGAAAAATATCACAGTACTCAAAGAAATTTGCTGATTGTTGACCTCTAGAGGCCTATTATGTTACTTACGTACTACGCTCCGAAAATCAGTAACTCTAAAACAGAAAACATCAATTTCGCTGTCTCTCCAATTTTACACCCATATTCTAGACGGAGAATAGACGAGACTTATACCAGTGTGCTAGAAATTTCTATAGCTCGCCTCGACAGAATTGATGAGGGATGCATGAAATGGCGGCTGATCACGGGTACATAATGCGAATTTCGATTACCGCTTAAATTAAAGAGAAATTATTACAAAACTTTAATAAGGCCTGCTTTACTGAATAGGTCAGCATGTTGGGCTGCAAAAGCGACTAATGAGAGACGACTTCGTGCAGCGGAGATGTAAATGTTGAGTTATATGTGACAAGAATCGGTAAAATAAAATGTGATTAAATAAGAGGAAAATTAAAAGTAGTGCCAGTAACAGCAAAGTTAAGGAGTGAACGCTTGACGTGTGGACAAGTGATGAAATGGAATGAAATTATTTTTGTGAGAAAAGTTTCAAATATGAATGTCGAAGGCATTAAAGGTAATAAAAGACCAAAGAAATGATGGACGAACCGCGTGGAGCATTAAATGAGTAGATAGTGAGTGAGCACAGAGATGGCGTCTGATAGGGCTGTATGGAAAGAGAGGAGATATTGCATAGATCCAAACTAATTAGGATAAGAGTCGGATAATGACGAGATGTCGTATTTGTTAAGATTCTGACTTACCGTACCAGTGTCATAGTTTCGATTGCTACGTAGGACAATAGTTTGTGTGACTTATAAATTGGTAGTCTTAGTCCGAGTATAATTTGTTTTCGTTAAATATATATTTGTAAAGTCCCCCGCAATAGAAGAACTACTTACCTAAAAATGACCGTAAAAATAGTATTTAATTTCATACATTTAATTTCTTTGTGGTGATGGAGTAAGAATACTATTCACCTCGGTACTATTCACCACTATCATGCTCGTGTATACGATATCTATGCAAGAGAAGGCAAACTCAGAATAAATCTAGCCCTGCCCTAGCCGTCTGACCAGCGTGGTTTGGTAGGTCAATCTCACTTCGATCCTAGAAAAAGTTCGAGTCCAGCAGTGGGACATCCCACATAGATGAGCTAAAGTGAATTTGTATTGGACACGATTTTAATTAAATTTACCATAGAGGTGTTTTTACTATTTTCTTATTACAAAATGTTCGATATAAATAAATATTTACCCGTACGTATCGCCATGAACACCAGGAAATTAGACAAGCGCGCTCTCCTGCGTAAAATAACAACTACAGTGAACTCAAACACGCTTCTCAATCAGATCAGTGTGCCTACTCTTGAATCTCGATTCCAATCCTAAATCTAATCGCAGCTCGAATTTGAGCTATTTGGTACTCTTGAAAGCAACACTAGCGCACGATTGGAATCCAATTCTGTGGATTTTTTTTTTTTATTATTCGACTCTAGTCGTTTAAGACTCCCGACGTGATTTTGACATAGTTTAAAATCGTTAATTTTGCAAAGTTTCAAGAAAGCGTCTTTGTTGATTGAGTTCGGTAACGTTATTAATTTAAAGTAATAAGATACGGCACATTTGGTGAAAATAACAACGTCAAAGGTGAAGAATTCATTCTCGATTTTATTTAATAGTACCAAATATAAGTTTGGTGAGATTGGAATTGAATCGGATTCGAAATTAGAATTGATTTCAAAAGTAGACCCACAGAGTTGTTGACTCCTACTTCAATTTACGTAGCAATAGCTCACTCCCTCTATTTAAAACTGCATTTTAGATTATTTTATGTACCTGTTGTATAACTACCGACACCCAAATCACTTTTTTTATGAAATCATATATTAGCTAGCATTCGATCCGATATCGTTATTAATATGTAAAAAAGGTTTGTGTGTACTTATATACGCACGTAAGAAGTACCTCTTTAGCGTAACAGGATAAAATCTTTTTCATAATTTTATCCTTCGCGTTATCCTACATCTGAAGAAAAACGACACTAACAATAGAATAATTATATTTTGCAAAAAAAGAAACCGTCTTCAATAACGTAGACAATGTAGATAAATTTTTAGATTTTTGTTGATTTTTCGAAAACCGCTGGTCCGATTTCTATAAAATTTTCATGGGACCATTTGGGAAGTATCCTTTCCAACAAAAAAAGAATCATCAAAATCGGTTCGCACACAACGAAATTATCCGCAAACAAACATAAAAAAAGGATATTTTTTTTTGGAAGCCACCGGTTGCGGTCGGCGCGCTCCTCGCACCACTCCGTCCGGGGCGACAGAGGGGCATAAGCACGCACACCCGCAACCCGCCCGCGATGCACGTCGCCTTCGTCGTTGGGCCGACCACCGGAGCAGGGTTACTTGTCATCAGTGGTCGGCCCGACGGAATACCCCCTACTTGGAGTACCCTCCCATCGACCGACGTCCCCCCCTCGGGGAGGACGTCGGTCTTTCCTCACGCGGTCGGCCTCTCGGCAGGTGACGGACTAATTCCCCGGTCACGTCACCCGCGGCCTCAGCTAGGGCGGCATGAGGCGCAGGTATTCGCGCCTACGCCGCCCCAGTCGCCGGCGCCGGATCGTCTCATCGAGGCTGCGCTCCTCGCGCAGGCGATCCGCCGAAAAAGAAAAAAAGAAAAGGATATATACGGTCGAATTGAGAAACCTCCTTCTCCTTTTTTGAAGTCGGTTAAAAAAGATACTTAATACATACACAAAGTTTTATTATAACGCATTATCTCGTTGACATTTGTGACGAAGTGCGCGCGCATCGTAAAAATGTATTCTCATCATTTTTTCCTAGTGCACCAAAAGAAGTATAACTTTAGAATTGCAAAAGTTATTATATATAGCATGTAATACATAAGCAAGAGCTTTCATTTATGTCCAAACGTAAGAGGACAAAATGTCTCTTTTAAAATACCTAACAGTAGGCGTAGATAGGCTGACAAATAGAATAAAATACAAAATTTATTTATTCCAGAGTCAAACAGAGCCATGGACTTTTCAAGAAATTGCCTTCAAAGCGGAAATGGATCGTCACAATGATCCAGAATCAGAGAAGGAGGCATGGATATTATGTGGAGAGGAGCCCTCCAATAGAGCAAAAACTATTGTAGAACTTAGAAATATGATATATGGTGAGCATTCAAATTTATGCGTATGGTAACGGCGTCTTTGGCAACTTCGGCGGCGCAGGTTCGGATGCCTGCGCCTGATGCCTTAGCCGGGGCCGCGAATGACTGGATCGGAGATTAGTCCGTCACCCGCAGAGAAGCTGACCGCGCGAGGACGACCGACGTCCCGAGAGAGGTGTTGCAAAGGTAGGGTACCCGAAAGAGTAATCCACTGGACTGGCCACGGACGACAAGGAACTCAATACCGGTGATCAGCCTAATGGCAAAGGAAAGAGAATACGGTGGGTTTTGGGACTGCACGCTGCCTTTTCGCCACCTTGGATGGAATGGACGGCATATGTGCTGACCACAACCCACCCAAAAAAATGGTAACGGAGTCAGAATACAATTCGCCATTTCTTTGACCATGACCATGATATAGCCCACTTTTTTTTTTTGTGTGACTTAGTTGTTAGCCTCAGATGGCTGTGACAACTTTACGCGGACTGTTGGGTGAGCGCTGAAGGCTCTCAACCCGTAGATATAACCCATCCAAAAAAAAAAGGGTAAAGAAGGAAGGGTAAAGGTCTGAATACAATTCACTATTTCTTTTCTTAGCCGTGGGTGTCGTATCTAACGACTAAGGGATACAATATAGGTATAACATGAATGCAAAAGATGGACTTGAAATGAAACCTTACACCAACACGTTTGACCAGCGTGGTATAATAGGTAAATTTCCCTCATTTTGTGAAGGAAGCTCGAGGTCAGCAGTGGAACGTGTATGAGCTTTGATGATGATTAAAATTCAATAGCAGCCCTCTTGTCGAGCTGCGGTGCACACAACTTTATACTTACAGCCATATATAAAAATAAATTATTTAGCTCGTCGACCTGCTTCATGCTGCTGCAAAGAATCACCAGAGGCAATAACGAAATATTTAGTTAAAAAATATACATATAATAATACTAGCTGACCCAACAGATGTTGTACTGTTCAAATAAAATAAAAGTAGCGCCATCTACCAGGTCCAATTGTCAATTTAAACCATCCTCGAGTCCCCTTGAATAAACACAAAGAAATTCTTCAACATCAGTCCAGCCGTTTAGGAGGAGTTCAGTGACATACACACGTACACAAGAAATGTATATATATAAGATTTTGTGCGATCCACGAATCCGTGACACTGGCGCGGTAGACCGGTATTTTAACCATTGGGCTATCAATGCAGGCATATTCCAGACCATCTATGTAGTCTAAATTAGTACTGTGAGTTTCTTAACACGTTGAACGCCAAGGAGGCCACAATAGGCCCACATGGTGTCCCCCATGGCGTTCAATGTGTTATAAGAGAACGATGCTGACTTCTTCTCTGGCTTAACCGTTTTTAACAGCTAACAAGAAAATAAGGCACAGTGATTGCATTTTTAACCTGACACCATACTGGAATGTCAATAACTTTTATTTTTATTTTATAGAACGAGGGGAGTGTACTCCTCCCAGAATGGATGACGAGTTTCTGTTGAGATTCTTGAGGGCTCGGCGGTCAATACCGGCGCGTGCGCACAGATTAGTAAGTAGACATATTCTGTATGCGTATTTAGTGTTTTGTACGGCAAATTGTAAACTATTTTAAGAATTTGATCGGTCACGGACGGCGGATCAATATACCGCATACCACAAGAAAGAAAAGAATGCAAAATAAGATCGCGCTGGAATAGTTTCTACTTCGATGTGATTCTTCTTCTCTTCTTCTGCCCCCACCACTTCAATTTGCTCCAAAACTTCGTCTATAGATTTGACACGTGTTTCACCTCTGAACGAGGCATCTTCAGCACAGCTCAGCTTTGAATGCGTATTTGTATCCTTAAATCCTTATACCGCGGCTTTATCTTTCATAATAGAATCAGATTGCCGCCTATTAAGCAGAATTTAGTATGACAAGCTAAAATCATCTCAGCCCATATAAGTTATGGGAGGGTATCCCGGTTAGGGGGTATTCCGTCGGGCCAACCACTGATGACAAGTAACCCTGCTCCAGTGGTCGGCCCAACGACGAAGGCGACGTGGTGTTCGGGTGGGTTGCGGGTGTTGCGTGCTTAAGCCCCTCTGTCGCCCCGGACGGAGAGGCGCGGAGGCGCGCCGACCGCAGCCCACCCAAAAAAAAAGACCATATAAGTCGCACTAATGGGCTCGGATATTCTTTACGATGGGAGAGAAATTAACTTACTATACCACGCTAGTCAGTGGGATTAGCATAATATTCTATGACAATTTTCCTTCTCTTACATCGTTTTGATCTACACATCATACCAGTTAGTCATCTTTCCATTAGTCACCACCTTCTTTCTTGCACCTCGCTCGCAGAGTGGTGAACTGCATTCTTGCGTCGCCATCATAAGAATCAATCATTCATTTCAGCTCATATACGTCCCACTGTTGGGCTCGAGTCTCCTACACAATAGAAAGGAAATTGATCTTACTATACCATGCTGGTCAGACACGTCGATATTGGGTTTTGTTTTGAGTTTTTCGTCTCTAGCATAGAAGTTATATGCGTATTATATCCCTTAGTGGTCTTTTACGACACCCACGTGTAAGAGAGGGTTGGTGAATTATGTTCTTACTCCGTCACATCAAAAAATTGAATTTATTCGTTTTTCATGCGAAATCAAATGGTGAAAAGCCAATTGAATTTTATCAAGATTTTATTTGGTGAAAAATTGATCTGAATAGCTAAAAAAAAATCTCACTGAGAAATATAGTTCAGATTACCTGGGGTAGATAGACCCCAGTTTGAAGTTCTAATATTAAACATTACACACATTAGGTAGGGTATTTATTGTTTTATCCATAAGGATCATATTATTATATATTGACATTTTTATGTTTCAGCTAGTTCGTTATTGTACGTTCCGTGATCAGAACCCACACTTATGGCGAGACTTAGACTGGTTTAGTCTCACAAAGCTCGGTAATATATTCGAAGGAGTACTCTTCGACAGACCTGATGTTGGTAGACTTATAATTTTTAGATTCGGTAAGTTGATATCAAATAGAAATATGTGTTGGTTACAAATACAATACGTCACCAGTTATGTTCCTGAAAATGTTTTAAAAGCTGACTCGGAATGACAAACGGGTTGATTATCGCAATAAATGTTGTGAATTTCTCAGGAGAGTACTGCTCGTATAGAGCCTTTCTCCTAGTAATTCCTTACCCGATTACGATTGCCATAGATAATGCTATAATGTATTCTTAGTCTTTCACCTCACGAAAATTATACTATAAGTCATTATCAAATATAGAGCCTGTATTTATACTAGAAATGTTTTTGGGCTTTGCCAGAAAACTGTGACTTTCTTTATTATAATCTTCGTTTATATATTTAAATAGAGCTATATAGAAAGAAAGAAAGAAATTTTATTTTGTAAACCTCACATAATATAGACACCAATGAAAGAAATAAGAACTACTAACTAAAAACAAGGAGTGGAATATGTGAGGCCAAAATATGGTGCCCATCTCAGCTTATGGTACAGTAAATATGATACTACACCGCTGATATTCTGATGGACCCGTACAATCAAGTCGCGGAAGCAACAATATATGCAAAACAAATGTATTTTAAAAAAGTTAAACAGTAATATTTGAAATAGTAATATTAAATTAAGAATGAAATAAATTAATACTATATATATATATATATTAATACTATATTATATATACTATACTATATCATATTCTAGTTATCGTAATTATCACATAGAATAGCTTAAGTAAAAGAAACAAATTATTTAATAAAGACATAGAATATAAAATAAAATAAACATTAATAGTATAAAGAAGAAACCGAAAGTACATAAATCTTGTGGTTAGCTATGAGTTCTTGATGAAATAGAACGAGAAATAACTACAGTAAATTTGTGGTCTGTATACAGTATATTAAGGTATCAATTTTTGATTTTCAAGTAGGATTAGCTTAAGTCTTTTTTGGAAAACCCTTGTAGTTTTTGAATGCAATAAAGGGGGTTGAAGTACATTCCAGCAACGACTTGCTGCAAACCTAAAGCTACCCGCGGAAGGCAGTAGTTCGATGTTTCTGAGTATTCATCAGGGATGTTGATGCTCTAGTTATGTAACTATTATTTTTTCGAGACCAGCTTATCTTCTCATAAAGATATATAGGTTATGTTATATACATACAGAGATAATATTTCATACCATTAATAGTGATTTTATCACCTATATAACTATAAACTCTCCTTACTACCTCCGCAACGGTACGCTTTTACCCATTGAGGGAATCAAATAAAAACGCCTGCTACCGTGCGTCCAACTATCGTGTTCGAGACTCCTCCACAATAGGAGGCAAATTATTCTACTATTTCACGCTAGTCAGACGGGTTAGGATTTTATTTCGAGTTTCCCTTCTTTTACATAAATGTTATATGACGATGCCACAAACAGACACACAATCCCAACCCCCTTTTTACTCGGGCATTAAAAGGACCTTTGAGAAATAATATATAATCAAGATTATACCTATTAATAAGGCAGGCAACTATCTACTAGTTAATTTTACATTTATTGACAGTAAAATACCCTAAGGTTCAATCCAGAACTAAAACCAAGAATTAATTATCGGCATCATCCTAACTCATCATCGTACTAGCCCCAATAGCTTGATATCGATGCAAATATGTACTGTAGTTCCATTGTACATAACTCAATTAATAGGTAGGGACACGATATCGAACAGAAAGTATCGATACTGTACTCATGAGTAGTATCGAAGAAAAAGTAACGTACTCATGAAAGTATCGAAACAAAAGTATTGATACTTCAAAGTATCCAGTACCGAGTACTTTTCCTAGAATCTATGTCGGGATGACGGTTTTTTTTTATAAATTTGACCATCTGTGAACGGATTAGAATATTTCGAGCCACGTTTTAGAAGGTTCATTATGTTTGAACTAGATGGCGTTACCATAAACATGGGTCGTATCGAGGTCCAATTTAACATGAATAATTTCTACAATTTATTCGATACGATACTTGCCAAAAAGAAGAGTACTCGATACTTAAAAGTATCGATACTTTTTTCGTGTCTCTATAAATAGGCTATTCAACATTCATTGTGTTACAAAATCAATTCGAACCAATAGTTCCTGAGATTGTCGCATTCAAACCAATAATCCCTTCAGCTTTATAATATTAAGTAGGTATTGTTCTGTGTGGTGAGGGAGTGAGTTAAGCTCAGCACAAACTACCTTGCCCGTAGGTATCGTAAAAGACGACTAAGGGACTATCCTATTGTGGAAGGGGTTGAAGCCCAACAGTGGGACGTATCGTATATAGTGTTGCCCAAATGCAAGACCAAGACGAGACTTGGACCGGTCTTGGTCTTGCAACATCACACCTGGTCTCGTCTTGGTCTTGGTCTTGCGCACCCGGGTCTTGGTCTTGGTCTTGGTCTTGCGCACCCGAGTCTTGGTATTGCAGCAAGAGTCTCGCAAAGTTTTGCAGTTAGAATAACGTAACAGTAATTTATCATGGCAATGAAAAATCCAACTAAATTAATCAAATATCCTATCCTATCTATCCATCTGTTAGCCTATAGTTCACTATTGAATACAATACTTACCACTGGAGAAAATTACTCTTCTATTCCCCTGGTGTTCCATTAGACAGCGTTACTACTCTTATGACAGGACTTTCGACCCTATTTTCTTAAGACGTCACCACACGAGGCAGTTGATACAATAAATTTTATGTCATTTTATAATCAATGCGATATTTTACAATTAATGCGATTATTTATATTCCCCTTCAAGTTAAGTGGTATGTATCTATTGTATTTCCAGTTTAGTTACTGATACTCTGGATACTTGAAAAAACCTGTTGCTCTATTGCCTACATAAATACTTTGGCCGCTGGATCCATGTAGCTCTTAATATACTATTTATTCAAGAACATATAAAACTGATTTAAAATTTTATGGTTTTAATACTTGTAAAATGTATGATATTCGTCGTCATCGTCACAGCTCATAAAAGTGCCACTGCTGGGCTTAAGCTTCCTTCCAGTAAGAGGAAAATTGATCTACTATACCACGCTGGTCAGACATGTTGGTACAGGGTTTTCTTTCTAGTTTCACTTTTCTTGCACATATGTTATATACACAGAGTGTATCAGGTTATGGGGCAACTATTATAACAACGTGTATGTTGTAGTTCAACAGTCATAGATCATAATTAGAATGTATATTACACAAAAACAATATAACGTAAAAGTTATAGTGATTACAAAAATGTGTGTCTAAGAGTTTATGCCTTAAATTTTATGCATTATGTAGGTATGTACAGACAGGATATATGTAAGCATGTAAAATTTCGACAGTATAAATAGGTATTAGATTTGCGCGAACCTTTCAATGGTTACGTAGGTACAAAGGCGACTCATCAACGGTCATCGGCCGATCAGCTGATTTATTTTAAACCGAAGTTTGTCTTGCTTATGCAAACGTAATCATTGATTTATTCAAATTCTAATGAACATTTAACAAAATACGAATATGTTGTAGATTAAGTATCATTCCTTTATACATTTTAATCAATTTACACGAAAAAACGATGACAAAATGGAGAACTTACATGTCTCTCAATTCATTAACGAATCGATATTTTTATTTCAATTTTTTTTCATGGGTTCCTAACACCATTGCCCGATCCGATTTGATACGACATCCATGGGTAAGAGAGTGGTGAATTATATTCGTACTCTGTCTTTTTTTTTGTGTGTGTGTAGCTGTTGGTCGCAGATGACCTTGACAGCTTAACGCGGTCAATGGGTGAGCGCTGATGGCTCTCAACCCGGTAAGTAAGTTAAGCGAACATCGCCCGAGGGCTCCCCCCTGTGGGGAACGGACCTCGGCTCGGGGCGTCGCTGAGAGCAAAGTGGGCGTGGCCAAGTTTAGGTTAATGAATTTAACGCGGCGCGGTTTTCGACCTCGACGGCGAGGCCGATACCGCGGAGTTTTATCTGTTATCGCTGCGCGAGCTGTGTAGGTCCTTTCTTGGGCGATCATAATAGCGTCATCTTCTTCTTCAAGAAGATGACGAGGACGTCGGACCGCGGATATTTTTGAGGGGACGTAGCTTACCGCCCCAACCACTAGTGGATTGGGGTGAGTCGTGGCAGAGGCAAAATAGCGCTGGGAGCAACGCTTCATGTACTGCCTGATGGTGATCGTACTCTGTCCCTACATGGACATTTATATAGATTAATTGTAGGCATATTTCTATGTCCAACAGTGAACGTCGTTGGGCTAATGAATAAACGGATATATAAATATGTATAATGGCCAAGAGCACTCTCGTGATTACGGTATTTTTGTCCTTAAGCCTTTCCCAAGAGTAATTCTGAAAAGCCAACACCAACATTGGGAATCGATTGGCCAATAGATGGATATCTCAAGACTGATTTGACTTGCCGTGTAGTGACGGAGTAAGAATATAATTCATCACCCCCTATTTTACCCGTGACTGCGAACCCACGACTAAGGGCTATAATATATAACATCGGTGCAAGAGAAGGAAAACTTGACATGTATGACCTGTAACAACACGGCCGATCACCGTGGCGATTCCCCTCCGGCCACGGCCGATTCTCCTCCTGTTATGTAGAAGACACGAGCTCAACCGTATATAAGCTGAAATGGTGATTTGAATTAAATGCAAGACCGCGAGACTCTTGCAGGCCCAGTCTTGGTCTTGCTCAAGTCTTGCAGGGCCAGTCTTGGTCTTGGTCTTGCAAAAATTAAGCGGTCTTGGTCTCGGTCTCGCATTTCTCGCAAGACCAAGACCAAGACCGCAAGACCAAGACTTTTTTGGGCAACACTAATCGTATATGAACTGAAGTAGTAAATACATATATAGATTAAATTGAATTGAATCATCAAATTGTAATAAAAATATTTCAGGTCTGTGGAACCCTGATGAGTGTCCAGTCGATGACCTGGTCCGCGGTGGTTTATTACTGCTAGAGATCGGCATCATGCAACCGAAGCTTCAGGTGTTAGGTGGAACTGCATTATTGGACTGCGAGGGTCTCACCATGAAGCACATAAGACAGCTCTCGCCTGCCGTCGCAATGCAGCTTATGAACGTGATGGGGGTAATGATTACCAGTACATTTTTGATATACGTAATTCACCTGTAATGCCCTGTGGTGACAGAGTAAGAGAAATATTACGCATATAACATCTATGCAAGAGAAGGAAAACTCGAAATAAAACCCTATACCAACCAGCATGGTATAATAAGTAAATTTCCCTCCTATTGTGGAGGAGACTCGAGTTCAACAGTGGAACGTATATAAGTTGAAATAATGATACAATGACCCGTTAATGTTCATGTAAAGGAACTGCTCCAAAACGTCTGAACCGATTCGGTTAAAATTTTTGTGTGAGTCAATTCAGGAATTAACTTGATTAACAATGGAACTCATGAAGTGATGCAGTGATCATTTTGAAGAAATTCCGTTTTAAATTAACCAACTTCATAAAAAGGAGGCGGTTCTCAATTTGTCAATTTTTATATGTCTTACCTTAGTAGGTACGATAGAAAAACGTACCGGTTTCGATGGTTTTTTTTATTATTTAGACGATGACACTGCCAATATTATCCCATATCATTTTGAAGAATTGAGTAGTAGGTAGTCTTCGAGTTATCGTTAATAATGCGTATTTGTCAACGCATCGTACAGCAGTTGGCCTATTTTTTATTGTTAAAGTTTTATATTATTTTTTTTAAGACAACCTGTAAAGAAATAATTCTTATATTCCGAGATTTCTCAACAAACATGTATTTTAAAGCGCACAAATTACACCCAGACTCAGAATTTATGGCTCGTACAAAGTATTGGCTTGTCTGTGAATCAAACCAATAACATTGTTAACTATGGGAAAAGGATTGTACGCCTTAACTTTTTACAACTTTATTCAGCGAGGTAGACAGAGAGAGTGAGTGACATTTAAAAGCTAGTGGTCCTAGACCCTATTATTATAATAAACACCTGATATAAAGATTGCAGCAATACAATATACTAAGTTTGGTTATATTGTTAAGGAGCTGGAATTAAACTCATCATTTGCCTGCCCTCATCTTACGCTAAGTGTGGTCGGCACAACATGTACTTAACTTCCATAACCTCCTATCAGCCATCATATCTACACTCACCCTTTTCATACGCATAGCCTCATAAACACAGTCCATCCATCTCTTCTTGGGTCTCCCACGCTTCTTATGTCCATCCACATTTATTTCGATAACCCGCCTCGTTACATGCCTTTCACCCCTCCTCACCATATGTCCATACCAAGACAACCTCGCGCTCCTAATCTTCTCTATCACTGGTGCCACGTTCAGGCTTCCCCTAATATTTATTTTTTTATTTATTTATTTAAGACAACACCCTGCACTAAGGAAATAATCCTTGTATTGCGGGGGACTTTACAAACATATAATTAACGGACACAAATTACATCCAGACTCAGAACAACAATTTGTGGTTCGCACAAAGTGTTGTCCCGCGTGGGATTCGAACCCCCGACACTGGCGCTGTAGGTCGCTATCTTAACCACTACGCCATCTGTGCAGTCAAATATACTCATTTCTTATCTTATCTAACCTTTTTTTTTTGTTCACGCTGTGGAAATGTATTTACGCACTGTCCCCTGCCAGTGACGGACGGGGAGGGCCGTGTGGGACTCACCGACCACATCCGCGGCCGGAATACCCACTAAAACTACAGCGGCCCCTTCCGCGCTTTTACGGGGTGCCGGAGAGGTCGTCTGATGACATTCAATCCCAGACACCCCAACGCATGGCCGTCTGGCCAAGTCCTGTCATTACTGTTCAGGGCGGTGGGAGTAGGTGGGCATATTGTCGCCTCCTCCTCCCGGGTCACCGGCGACGAAGCGAGTCAGCAGACGCAAGCGCCTCGCGTTCCCGCTCCGCCACTTCCTTCCTTGATATGACGGCTTCACAAAATGAGGCCATCGACGACCAGCACCTGTCGCTGCCAAGCATCTTTGCGATAACGGTCGGCAGCAACAGGTCCGCTCCAAGTACCGCCGACAGGTCGTGGCGCTGAGACCCCCAGGCGGGGCATATCTCCAATGTGTGACGCGCATCATCAGTTGGCGCGCCACACTCATAACATCCGTTGCCGTGCTTCCTTGTGAGCCAGCGGTGGAGATGCGGCGCAACCGCTTCCACAGTCCCCCACCCTGCTACGGGGGACTCCAGGTCTTCCCTCCACCGCCGGATAACCTCCCTCCGGGCCACTTCTTGTGCTCTGCCCAGTCTCCTTGCAGAGACTTGCTCGCCGTTGGCCCGCGCTGTTGCACGGAGCTGGTAGACCTCCGCCAACGCCTCAGCCACAAGTGACCAAGGCGGATCGCCTGCCAGTAGCGTCGCCGCAGTCCAAGACACTGTACGATAACCCCTGATAGTTCTCACCACCATGACTCTCTGCGGTCGACGCAGGAGGGCCTTGTTGCGGGCGGTGAGGGACTCCGACCAGATAGGGCACCATACAGCGCCATGGACCGCAGGATTCCAGCGTAGAGACGCCGACAGGACGACCCAGGACCGCCAGTATTTGGCAGAAGCCTTCCGAACGCCGCGGCTGACTTGGTGAGCCTAGGGACCAGCTGGGCAAAGTGTGGCCCGAAATTCCATTTGCTATCAAGGTGCAGGCCCAGATATTTCATCTGGGCCCGCACCGGCATGGCAACCCCAGACACACTGATATGTGCTCCTCGTGGGGGACCTCGACGCGGGCCATGAAATAGGAGGGCCTCAGTTTTGTTTAGCGAGACCCTCAGACCCAGCATGCCAATCCGATCTACGACGAGTGCTACTCCCTCCTGTGCCAGTCGGGCAGCCTCCTGGAAGTCAGCCCTCCTCACCATGATGAGGGTGTCGTCTGCGTAGCAGATAACCCCCATCCCGGGAAGGAGCCGACCCCGCAGGAGCCAGTCGAACCCAACGTTCCACAGGACTGGACCCAGCACCGAGGCCTGTGGAACGCCGCACTCCACCCGATGGCGATGAATGCACCCGTCGCCCCCCTCCCAGAGCACGTGCCTTCCCTCAAGGTACGCCACCAACAGCCTCTGGAGATACAAAGGCACTCCATGATACCGGAGCGCCTCCCTCAACGTCTCGTGTGGGAGGCTGTTGAAGGCGTTCTTTATGTCGAGTGAAACTGCCAGGAGAACTTCCTTTTTGGCCACTACTTCGGTGGCCAAGGACTTCAAGGCGGCCAGCGCATCAATTGTTGAACGGCCGCCTCTGAATCCGTATTGCCTCTCTGACAGCCCCGGCCCGACTCCCTCGAGGTGCTGGACGAGACGATCCGCCAATACTTTTTCGAACAATTTAGCCGTCTCATCCAGCAACACCAGTGGCCTGTATGCGGACGGCGAGTCTGGGCGACCCTCCTTCGGCAGCAGACATAATTTTCCGCACTTCCATTGCTCCGGGAACTGCCCGGACCTCAACCACGCGTTGAGCAGCTCCCGTAGCTGATCCTCAAGATACTCTGCAGTGACACCGAGGACGACTCCCGGGACGCCGTCTGGACCAGGCGCCTTCCTCTTCCCGCGAAGACGGGAGAGAGCCGTTTTCATTTCAGAGTCGGTGATGGGTGGGATTGGAGTGTCCACTTCCATTACCGACTGAGGAGCCATTCTAGGGGGAACGTGTCCCACTGAACGGGGGAACAGCTCCCCCATTAGCCCCGACAAGAAACCCGGTTCCATCGATTCGATGATGGGGGTGCCACAAGCGCGGAGCTTGTTCCGCGCTCGCTGATATGTGCGCTCCCATGGATCTCTGTCGAGGCCTGCAAGCAGCTCCTCTAGAGCCCTCTCCTTCGCCTGGCCGATGGCCAGCTGCAGAGTCTTCTTCTTTGTCTTGTACTCAGTCCGCAGCTGACCCTTTAGGATGTCGTCCCGGTTGCCCCTTTGACGGTGTCGGATGTAGGCACGCTGCGCCCGGTTAGACGCCACCCGGAGATTCGTAATCTCGAGTGACCACCAGTATACCTGTCGACGCGGCGGCCTCCGTCGAGCTCTCGGCATCGCCGCATCGCATACTGCCTCAAGGGCACTTCTTATTTGACCAGCGAGCCCTTCCACACCTGTGGCCAGCTGTCCTGCCGCGCCCCAGCGCTGTACTATAGCAGACTCCCGGGCCATTTCTAAGTTTAATTGGCCAATGGCCCATTTTGGGAGTCTACCTCTTGATCCGCGCCGGGGCTCTTGTGGTCCCCGGAGGGCGGCGATCTCAAATCGTATGTAACGGTGGTTCGAGAGAGTCTCCACCCCTTCTTCTACTCTCCAGTCACTCACTGCGCGAGCGACGCCAGGGTTGGCAAACGATAAATCCACCACAGACCCACCCCGATGCCGCACGCAGGTATGGACGGTCCCTCTATTAAGGAGGGACAGACCGGAGAGCAAGGACCACTGCTCGACGGCTGCGCCTTTGGCGTTTGTGGTGGGATTCCCCCACGTGCGAGACTTCGCGTTGAAGTCGCCGAGGACAACAATTCTCTTCGGCGACTGACGACGAACCGCGGAACTGACAGAGTCCAAGAATAATTCAAACTCTGCCAGATCGCGGTTGTTCTCGCCACCCCACCACAACATAACCATTGCCTCTCTCAAGAGGAGTGAGGGGAGGGCCGACACGTCCTCTGGACAGGACAGCTACATCTTCTCTGAGGTCCCCCACCCAATTTGGTGAGTGGGGGACATAGTATAGCTCTATCTTATCTAACCTTGTGACCCCACACATCCATCTTTTTTTTTTTTTTTTTTTTTCACGCTGTGGAAATGCATTTACGCACTATCCCCCGCCGGTTACAGACAGGGGAGTGTGTGTGGGACTCGCCGGCCACAGAAGTGACCGAAATACCCACTAAAACCACAGCGGCCCCTTCCGCGCTTTTACGAGGTGCCGGAGAGATCGTCTGACAACATTCTATCCCCGACACCTCAACGCTTGGCCGTCTGGCCACGTCCTGTCATCATTCAGAGCGGTGGGTGGAGGAGCGCATAGCGGCGTCTCCTCCTCCCTGGTCGTCGCCGGCGGAGCGAGTCAGCGGACGCAAGCGCCTCGCGTGCCCGCTCCACGGCCTCCTTCCTTGTCATGACAGCCTCACAGAAGGAGGCCATCGACGACCAACAGCTGTCGCTGCCGAGCATCTTGGAGATGATGGTCGGCAGCGACAGGTCTGTTATTCCCAGTTCCGTTGACAGGACGTGGCGCTGAGACCCCCAGGCGGGGCATACTTCCAGTGTGTGGCGCGCATCGTCGATTAGCGCGCCACACTCATGACATCCTGGGGCCTCTTCTCTTCCAATTCTGTGCAGGTACTTACCGAAGACCCCATGTCCGGTAAGCACCTGCACCATCCTAAATGTAAGGCTGCCGTGCCTTCTCCTGAGCCAGCGGTGGAGATGCGGCGCAACCGCCTCCACAGTCCCCCGCCCTGCTACGGGGGACTCTAGATCTTCACTCCACCGCCGGATTACTTCCGTTCGAGCCACTTCTCGAGCTCTGCCCAGTCCCCCTGCGGAGACCCGCTCGCCGTTGACTCGTGCTGTGGCGCGGAACCGGTATACATCTGTAAGCGCTTCTGCCACCAGCGGCCAAGGCGGATCGCCTGCCAGCAGTGTCGCCGCAGTCCAGGACACAGTACGGTAGCCCCTAATAGCCCTTACCGCCATAACCCTCTGCGGTCGTCGCGGAAGGGCTCTGTTGCGGGCGGTGAGGGACTCCGACCAGATAGGGGCACCATACAGTGCCATGGACCGCAGAATGCCGGCGTAGAGTCGCCGACATGACGACCCAGGACCGCCAGTGTTCGGCAGAAGCCTTCCCAGTGCCGCGGCCGACTTGACGAGCCTCGGGACGAGCTGGGCAAAGTGTGGCCCGAAATTCCAATTTGAATCGAGGTGCAGACCCAAATATTTTATCTGGGCCTGCACCGGCACGGCAACCCCAGACACACTGATGTGTGCTCCTCGGGGGGGACCTCGGCGTGGGCCATGGAAAAGGAGGGCCTCGGTTTTATCCAGCGAGACCCTCAGACCCAACATCCCAATCCGGTCTACGACGAGCCCCACTCCTTCCTCTGCCAATCGGGCAGCCCCCCGGAAGTCCGCCCTCTTCACCGTAATGAGGGTGTCATCAGCGTAACAGATGATCCCCATCCCAGGAAGGAGCTGCCCCGTAGGAGCCAGTCGAACCCGACGTTCCACAGCACCGGACCGAGCACCGAGCCCTGTGGGACGCCGCACTCCACCCGATGGCGATGGATGCGCCCGTCGCCCCCCTCCCAGAGCACGTACCTTCCCTCGAGGTACGCCTCCAACAGCCTCACAAGATACGGAGGCACTCCATGGTACCTGAGTGCCTCCTTCAACGTCTCGTGTGGGAGACTGTTGAAAGCGTTTTTTATATCGAGTGAGACTGCCAGAACGACTTCCTTTTTGGCCACCGCTTCGGTGGCCAGGGACTTCAGAACGGCCAGCGCGTCAATTGTTGGCCGGCCGCTCCTGAACCCGTATTGTTTCTCTAACAGTCCCGGTCCAATTTCCTTGAGGTGCTGGACGAGACGGTCCGCGAGCACCTTCTCAAACAATTTAGCCATCTCATCCAGCAACACCAGTGGTCTGTATGCGGAAAGGGAGTTAGCTAGACGACCCTCCTTCCGCAGTAGACACAACCGTCCACACTTCCATTGCTCCGGAAACTGCCCGGACCTCAAGCAATTGTTGAGCAGTTCCCGGAGTTCACCCTTGAGGTATTTTGCGGCGATGCCGAGTACAAGTCCCGGGATGCCGTCCGGACCAGGCGCCTTTCTTTTACCATGAAGTCGGGAGAGGGCCATTTCCATTTCTTGGTCGGTGATGGGTGGAATAGGGGTTTCCAGCTCCACCGCCGACGAAGAAGCCATTCTGGGGGGAATGTGCCCCACAGAACGCGGGAACAATTCCCCCATTAGCCCCGACAGGAGACCCGGGTCCATGGATTCGATGATGGGGGCGCCACAGGCACGGAGCTTGTTACGCGCCCGTTGATATGGGCGCCCCCATGGATCTCTGTCAAGGCCCGCAAGTAGCTCTTCACGGGCCCTCTCCTTCGCCTGGCTGATGGCCAGCTGCAGTATCTTCTTCCTTGTCCTGTATTCTCTCCGCAGCTGACCCTCAAGGACGTCATCCTGGTTGACGGCATCGGATGTAGGCACGCCGCGACCGATTAGAAGCCACCCGGAGATTAGCAATCTCGGGTGACCACCAATACACCTGATGACGCGGCGGCTTCCGCCGAGCTCTCGGCATCGCCGCATCACATATTGCCTCAAGGGCATTTCTTATACGACCAGCGAGCCCCTCCACACCTGTGGGTAACTGTGCTGCTATACCCCAGCGCTGCAATATGGCGGACTCTCGGACCATTTCGAGGTCAATTTGCCCGATGGCCCATTTTGGAAGTCCACCTCTTTCTCCGCGCCGGGGCCTTAGTCCCCGAGGGGCGGAGATCTCGAATCGTATATATCGGTGATCCGACAGAGTCTCCACCCCTTCTTCTACTCTCCAGTCGTTCACCTCGCGAGCGACACCGGGGGTGGCAAACGATAGGTCCACCACGGACCCACCCCGATGTCGCACGCAAGTGTGGACGGTCCCTCTATTAAGGAGGGACAGACCGGAGAGCAAGGACCATTGATCAACCGCCGTACCCCTGGCGTTAGTAGTGGGGTTCCCCCACACGCGAGACTTCGCATTGAAGTCGCCGAGGACCAAAATTCTTCTCGGCGACTGACGACGAACCGCGGCACTGACAGAGTCCAAAAATAATTCAAACTCTGCCAGGCCGCGATTGGGGGAAAAATAAATACCAATGATGGCAAAATCTCGCCACCCCACCACAACATATCCATTGCCCCTCTCAAGCGAAGAGAGGGGAGGGCCGGCACAGCCCCTTGACAGGACAGCTACATCTTCCCTAAGGTCCCCCACCCAATTAGGTGATTGGGGAACAAAATAAGGCTCGCTGGCCACAGCCAAATCAATATCCCACTCCGCCATGGACTGCAGTAGCAGGTCCTGAGCCCCGGCGCAGTGGTTCAAATTCGCCTGGAGGAAACGTACTGTGTCTCCCATTAGGTGGACATTTCGGCTTCCTCCTGGGCTCTGCGGCTATCGCTTAATTCGGCGGCCCGAGGTCCTTGGGCCACCTTGCCTTTTGATGAGGGGGCTTTGCATAGCCTCCCCCCCATCGTGTGCTCTGCGGGGCGACCAGCAGCGGCGCAAACTGCACAGCGCGGCATGGCCACACATGCAGCCGACTTGTGTCCACTGTTGCCGCACCGAAAGCAGAGTTCGGAGCGGTCTACAGTGGACGGGCATAGCGGAGCCGTGTGCCCCAATTCTAGGCACCGGTAGCACCTCAGTGGGAGGTTCTCCAGCACCTGGATGCCAGCCGAGCTCCAGCCGACCAGGAGCCTTCCTGCATCGGCAAGCATTTTAGCGGCGGCGACGGGGCAACGTACCTTTACCATGCCCATACCGCGCGGCCCTCGTTGGATTTGTCCAACTTAGACCTCTGCGGCTTCACAGCCACATGTGCGGACTACAGCCGCACGCACTTTCTCCTCGGTGGCGGAGTCATCCATCTCGGTTATCCGAATATCAGCCCGTTTGACAGGTCGGATGACATCCGCCATACCCGCCAGTGCTGTACGCAAATTGACCGCCAGCTGATCAGCAACTTCTGTTGACTGGGACTTGGATAATTGCAAGACCCTAGCCCCAGTCACGGAGCGCCTAACTTTGAGGCCGTCCTTAATCCCCATCTCTTGGAGATTTACTTCTTGCTCGGCGCGCAGCATCGCATCGGCATATGTGACCCCTTTTTTTTTGGCCTCTGGCTGCAATTTCAAGATTACAGCCGGGGAACGTGGAGCAGCAAGCACTGTCTTCAATTTCCTCTGCGCCAGAAGAGCTGAGTTGGGAGTCGCGGAGGGTGCAATAGCCGCAGAGGGTGGTGCAGAAGGGGAAGACTTTTTCTTGCCCTTCTTCACAACGGTTGCCCAAGTGTCCTCAATTGTGGGCTGGACCGAAGGAGCGACTGTCGGCGAAATGACCGTCAATGGAACGTCCACTAGAGTACCAGGGACTGACTGACTAGAAGGAGCCGGTGCAGCCGCACGGACGGCGGCTGAGGCCACGACAGATGCTGCATTCCTTCTTTTGTTCGCAGCTAAAGGCGGACGGTTCACCTTAGCGGGGAGAAGGCGATCCTCTAACCCCGCAAATCGGGCATTCATCATCTCCCCAACTGACTTCACAATAGAGGATTTTATTTCCTCTATTGCGTTTGCTCCTATTGAGGACGTAGAGGCCCTCATCTCTGAAAATTCGCGCCGGTATGCCTTGAGTTCCGCCTTAAGGGCTTCTACTTCCTGGCGCTGCCTATTGTTCTCCGCTCTCAGTCGGCGGGTTTCCTCTGCCTCCGATTTAGAGCACAAAGCTTCGATGATGGCTTGCATGTCCGCTGCTGCATCCCTGAGCTTTTTTATAAACGGGCCCTGAAGATGACCAGATTTTCGAGTAACCTCCAGGATTACTGCCGCGTTGCGGCCCCCGCGGGCGCGTATCTCCTCAGGCCCTATGGCGGAGAGGTTCTCTGCGGTAGGGCACTCCGATGCTGAGGTATCCGCCGAGTCCATTGGTGGTGCTAGAACTTCCTTGCGGAAGGCACGAGCTCTAAGCACACGCTCGTATTCAATTTCTTCGGCTTCGTCGTCTCTCCTTTTGAGATCCGCCTTGGCAAGTGTGAGCCCTACACTATGGCCCCTCTGCACTGCCTTACCCCGGCGCGACCTTGGATTAGGGTTCCGCTTCAGTATCGGAGCCCAAATCCTTCCGTCCAGAGTGGCAGGTCTTCAAATAGAAGCGCTTCCTCCCCGTGGGGGTGACGTCCGTTTCACCCGTGTCGCATTCGACAGCTGATGGTGCGTCCGTCTCTAATTCTGAGTCGTCGTCCATCTAGAAAATGGGTAATTAACCCAGATACTAAATGTATCGAACTCACTAACTTATTATAATGGCTGAATCGCGATATTAAATTTTAATAGAAACGTTAATACGCCTGAATCGCGATATTAGAGTTTTATCGAGAATTTATATATACAACCCGGCCACGACCAGCAAGCTGGTCGCGTTTTTGTACACCGGTTGAGTGCGTCCGTAATACGGACGCAGTCCCGGTACCTATGCGACCTCACCCCTGCCCTCCCTTCCCCCTTCCCCCGTCCCAAGACACGACACGACAAAGACAAGACAAACGATCACGACAAGACAACGACAACAACCCGCCAATCAAATTCGATGCTAAAGACCGACCTAACCAACTATCCATCCAGTGCACACGTCCGACCTGTACGAGTGCCAACACCTATCTCCCCACACATCCATCTTAGCATACGCATCTGTGTCATACAATCTTCTCTCATCCATCTTTTTCAATGCCCAACATTCAGGAGCTGGAATTAAAATGAAATAATTAATAAATATAAAATAAAAGCAATGAAGTTACAAAGCCTGAACAGACATTGACTCGGTAGGTTGGTATTTTAAACACTACGATATCAATTCAGTCGATCGCAGATTTTTACAGTTTTAGTTGGATTATCTATTAATACGTTTTTATTGCACCTAATGTCGCCCTAGCAGAGGCTGCGGGTGACCGGACCGGGGATTTGATCCGGGCACCCGCGGAGAGGTTAGCCTCGCGACGGCCATTGGCGTCCCAATAGGGGACGTCGACGGGAGAGAGAACTCCCTCGAGGCATCGGTGGTCGGCCCAACGACGAAGGTGACGTACTATACGGGTGGGTCACGAGTGTGCATGCTTACGCCCCTCTGTCGCCCCGGAGGGAGTGGAGCGAGGAGTACGCCGACCGTAGCCCTACCCCCAAAAAAAAAAGTACCTTTTTATAAATGTGTTATTCGCTTTCATCGCTTCATCACGTTTATACGTCTCATTGCTGAGCTCGAGCCTCCTCCATAATGATATTAACCTACTCTGCCACTCAGGCCAGTTTTATTTCAAGTTTTCCTTCTCTTACATAGATGTTATGTACATATTATATTTCTTAATCGCCTTTTAGGGCAGCCAAGGTCAAAATAGAGGGGTGGTGGCCATGGACGTTAAGGAACTCGGTAATAGGTGTCGGGCCCCATGGCGATAGGGAGGTACACAATGGGTTATGGGTCCGCACACTATACTTTCGTCACCCCAGGCAGAACGGAAGGCGTCCATGCCATAACCCGCCCATAAAAAAAAAGATGGTGAAAATTTTTCATCGCTTAGCATATTAATTTTGTATATTATTCTATACATTAATTATTAACACATCATTAACGTTTCAGTTCTCGTTCCCAACCCACCAGCGAGGTATCCACGTCATCAATTGCTCCAGAGTATTTGAGACGCTGTTCCACTTCTTCAAACGCCTAGCACCTGTTGAGGACCTGTGGAAGATCGTGCACTTCCACGGTTACGACCTTAACTCTTTATATAGGTGAGATTTAGAAACATTCTTGTAATTATCGGGCAAGACCATTAAAGAAATGAAAGAAATAATCGCACAAACATTTCTTTGAACTAACCCCAAATGATTGTCCGAGTTTAAATTTGCATTAGTAGTCTATTAATAGGATTCTTATTTCCTCACCACACGAAAAATTTCTTACATAATCTAATTTTAACTACGAACAAAAAGGTTATGAGCTCAGCTCATGCTACTTCTCTGTAAGGAAATAGCGCTGCTATTCTGCCTGTTAGTCTACTAACACCTGGTATATAAATTTTAAACATAATTATCAAAACTTAACTGGTGTGCGAATACGCTTATGCCTGGTTATCAACCACAGCTGATATAATAAGTATATAAAAAGAATAATGTTGGTCTTAACACTGATGATTAATCAATTTAACCGTCTCTTACAACTTCCATGTGTGAGTAAGAAATGGTGTTGCCATTGTATTCTTAAACCTTCCGGAGGCCAGATCATGACATCAGCCTGTTCTTATTCCAATAGCAGGCCGACTCAATATATACTCTGCTTTCAACATCATTAATTTTTTTCATCATTTCAGCTCGTATGTCGTGTGGTGACGAAGTAAGTATACAATTCACCAGTCCCTATCTTGCTCGTGGATGTTGTAAGAGAGAAATAAGGGATATAATATCACATAACATCTGTGCAAGTGAAGGAAAACTCGAAGTGAAACACTATGGCAACATGTGGTATTATATGGCATTCTGGAGTGGTAAGACCACACTGTCGACAGTTATCTGTCTACAGCCGCGGGCCGGTCCGTCCGGGGCAGTACCACACTCTCGCAGAAAATCGACGTCTGAGTAGTGGTAATTTGTTACTGCGCTTCGTTCGGTGAGCGAGAGAGCCGGCAGCCCAACTTTCTGAGGGTGTTTGCGTGTGAAGGGTTTTGATGGTACCTTTAGTATCACCGAGCCTCAATGCACGTATTCACACTCCCTTCACTTTCTTCGCGGTAGGCAGCGGCCTTGTAAAGGTCCATGAGCGGCAGCAACACTTATCATCAGGTGTACTGTTTGCTCGTTTGCCACTGTTTGCAATAAAAAAAAAAACATGTTTGACCAACATGGTATAATAGGTCAAATTCCCTCCCATTTTGGAGGAAGCCCGAACCCAACAGTGGGACTTACGTGGGCTGCGATGATGATGATGACGATCCACTATTGGGCTCGAGCCTCCTCCACAGTAGGGGAAATTGATCTACTATACCGCGCTATAGGGTTTCGTTTCAAGTTCTTCTTCCCTTGCTAGATTTTATATGCATATTTAATCCCTTAGTCGTCTTTTACGACACTGTACACAGGCTCGAGAGGCAGAGAGGTGGTGGTGAATTTTATTCTTACTCTATCACCACACAGATGATAGTATATTGGCAATAGTTTTATGACCAGCCGCCTATCTGACATCAACCTTTCTTGGGAATGTAATTGTTCACCAGACTCTATCCGATGGAGTAGTCTCAGGTCTATATAAAGCTCTTAGTGGTCTTTTACGACAACTAGGAGCAATGTAACGCTCTGGTAGTATTCGTAGCCGCTACCACACAGCAAGCAATAATATTATTTAAATTATTATTTTACAGGCATATAGATCCAGAATGTCTTCCAAAACGATATGGTGGTCGACGCCAGGAGGTGTCATTAGCTAAATGGCTAACCAAAATTAAACAGTACAAGAATAAAGACTTTGATAATGACATGAGGACCCTGGGATATGCTACGGATTAGATATTTCTATGACTCTTTCTTTATTTTGTTCTTTATGGTTCCTATAAACCTGGACATTGGTCATGAGCGACATTCATAATGGAAGGGAATTGTGCCTTCTCTCCCCTAAGGGAGACCTAAGGGAGTGGACCTAAATCTATTATACAACGTTGATAGACATGTTGATTTATAGTTCTGTATCAGGCATTCCTTCTTTGTTACTTTCTTTATCTCTTGTAACGAGGAAGCGGTACAACTGAAATTTTTATCCTATCACGAGATGTATCTAACCACCATATACAATTCATCACACCTACTCTAAGGTGTCGTAAAAGACGATATGCAGATAACATCTGCACATGACAAGAAAAACTAGAAATAAAACTCTATATCAAACCGTTTGACCAGCATGGTGGCTAATTTTATATCCATTGCGGAGGAATCTCATATTCAACAATAGGATGATGATGTATGGAACACTTTATGTGGTCGAGTCTATCCATCCATCAGACTATTCACGTCCACAGTTGGATATGGACCTCATCAGAGGCTAATAAGTTCATAATGGCCACGTTTGCCAGACGGCTTGGTTACCGCAGTTTGTATAGATTTCCCAAGAAAACACTCTATTCTGTGTTAACTCCTGGTTTTTATAAATGCCATGGCAAAGCTGACTTAACTCGTCATATTATATTCTTAATAAATGCGGGGAAGTGCCAATTACTTGTCTGTTAATATCATCATTTCAGCTCATATACAGGGCGGGGCAAAAGTATTATTGTTATTGAGTTTATTTGTTATTTTGATGTTAAAGAGCGGGAAATATTACGGGAAATATTAAATATTATTTTGACCTCTATTTGACCTTCAGGGATCACCTTGACACATATTTGTACGTAATTTTTTTCGCTCTTTCAATTTCCGATATCAAAAATAGGGATTCCGATTTAAAAAAACAAAGTTAACCTTGAAATAACCTTGAAAACGAAATCCAAGGTTACCATGACATACGTTATTAAAAATTTCGTTTGACGTTTTTTTTTATATTTCGATCAAATCATCCCCCTCCAAGATAATCAGGGGTTTCCATACTTTTGCCCCGCCCGGTATGTCTCACTGTGCTGGGCTCCTGGATAAGAGTGAAATTAACTTATTACCACTCTAGACAGACGGGAACCCGGATACAGGATTATAGGCTTTTATTTGGATTTATCCTTGTCTTGCATAGATGTTATATGCAGATTTAATCCCTTAGTCGTCTTTAACGACACCCACGAGTACAAGGGGGCTGGTAAATTATATTTTTAATTCGTCACCACACGGCCTTTTTTTTTTGTCAGTCAAAAATTGACAAAATTGATAAAATAAAATTCGCCGCATCTGTGACCTTCTGTAGTAAACGCTAAGACCTACCGCCATGGATAGGTGACATATTATGGGTTCTATCCCTAAAATATGGTGGTAATATGACCCCTTGGATAAGTAATGCAAAAGTTTGAATAACTGAAAGCCTTTGTACAATAATATTAAATAGGATTTTAATTTATTTAACGATTTGCAAATTTTAAAATTGACACAAGAGAAAAAGTTACCGTTACTGTAAGAAATACGAGACTTAATTACTGCATTGTGACGTCACTATACAGTAATTAGCAATTTGTATACGTTGCAATGCATATATTAAATTGCAAATTTTTATTATTGCATTCTCGCTTAATCACATTATTTTGCAAACTTTTATACTCAAATAAAATTTATTGCGTTTTTAATCGCTAACAATATATCTCATCGTTTAAGAATATATGTATTACTAGTTGACCCAACAAACGCAGTTTTGTTCAAATTTAAAAGAATAAAATTCTTCTCGAAATTGATCTCAGCACCATCTACTGCGGCCAATTATTAATCTGAATTACTGAAACAAAGACAAAATAATCGTCATAATTGGCCCAGCCGTTTAGGAGGAGTTCAGTTACATACACTCCGAAGAATTATAGATAAAGATGGACTAAGCAAAGACGGAAAAATAAGTATGTCTAACGTTTCACTAAAATTATTCACACATATCTTTCATACTTTTTTTTTGGGGTGGGCTGCGGTCGGGGCGCTCCTCGCACCACTCCGTCCGGGGCGACAGAGGGGCGTAAGCACGCACACCAGCAACCCACCCGAACACCACGTCGCCTTCGTCGTTGGGCCGACCACTGGAGCAGGGTTACTTGTCATCAGTGGTCGGCCCGACGGAATTTGGGGCACCCTCCCATCGACCGACGTCCCCTCCTCGGGGGTATCTTTATCTTATCAGGGATATCTTTCATACTACCATCTAAATAGCGATATTAGGAGGCATGTTAATATTTATGTATTCTATTCCTAGTGATTAAAGCTAAGTGATTCATCGTATGCCGTGTCTATGGGTGCGTGTGGCAAAGACGACTAAGGGATTACAATATGCAGATAACGTCTATGGAAGAGAAGGAAAACTCGAAATAAAACTATATGACAATCCGCGTGACAAGTGTAGTAAGTCAATTTCCCTCCCATTATGTAGGAGGCTCGAGTCCAGTAGTGGCCATCTATGAGCCGTAAGGAAGAGACCAAGTGTGTCTTTATTAGTATAGATCTTAACTAGAGAATATAAAATTGCTCGGTCGACTTTTATATACGTATAAATATTTTTGTGGATTTTACAACTGTGTTTTTATATCGAAAAATCCTTCGAAATCCGCGTTATCCCGGCGGGTTGAGATAGGCCGTCCAAAAAAGTAAAGGTGATAGAATAACAGAATATAATAAGTTAAATGAGATTAGTGTATACTTTTAATAATGATTAATAACCTTTCCACAAGTATTACATATATGAAACAAAACACATTGTACGGATTGTATTGCATTTTCAATTTTGTTTTCACAGATTCAGTGCTTCTATTTACAGGTATTTCGAGTACTTGTATGTAGGACTAGCAACCCGCCCTCGCTTCGCTTCGGTTATAGTCGTTTTACCCGCGTAGTTCCCATTCCCGTGGGAATACCGGGATAAAATATAGCCTAGTTTACGCCCTGATATTATAGCTTTCCATTGATGAAAGAATTTTTGAAATCGGTTCAGCCGTTTTGAAGATTACCCGGAACAAACAGACAGACAGACAGACAAAAATTTTTTAATCTGTATTTTAGGCATAGGTGTCGTGCAAATAACCGTGTGAGCATGAAAAAAGCCTATTATTTTGACATTACAAACAGACACTTCAATTTTATTTATTGGTATACATTGATAGGTTGAAACATTTTAGCATTTATTGTAGGTATATAGCACAGGGATAAATGAAGTGAGCGATGACGGAAATGTATTAAATAATAGACCCGATATCTGTCTACTGATGGGCAATGGACAAAATTATTTGATATCGTAATATTATATGCCTCCATCATGTTACGCCACAAAGTGCGGTTCTGTGCCGCCTGCATCCAATGACGCTCAGCAAATTTCACCAGGTCGTCGGTCCACCTAGTGGGAGGCGTCATACACAGCGTCGTCCGATACGTGGTCGCCACTAGAGAACCTTTCTTCCCCAGCGGTTGTCGGTTCGTCGAGCGATGTGGCCTGCCCATTGCCACTTCAGCGTGCTAATTCTTCGTGCTATGTTGGATGTAAAATATCGAAATTATTTTGAACAAGTATATATGCATAAAGGAATTGTTTACGACAGGAACTAAAATGGCATAATGTATAAATTACGATTATTACGATTTTTTCCAGAAAATGATGATTTTTATTCAATAAATATTTATTTTCATTAAATACGAGAATTAAAATGTCATAAATGTATATTTCAAATTCTTGTAATCAGTGGTTTCTGTAATAATATAATATATATTTGATGCCTCTGACGATATTACTGTGACAATTGGTCAGTACTTACTATCGTATAGGGTGGCGAGGCCTCGCCACGGTATGCATCGCTTTACGCCACGCCAACGATTAGGTTTATCCTCGCCTATAGATGTTTCGCATCAAAAAATGCGATTTGTTTCAACTGACCGCGGTATGGGGATGGTTAAAACAATGCCTGGGGTCATTTAAAATATATGCAAATAAAAAATATTAATGTTTATTAATCATCTAATAATATTTTACAACTCGTAATGACATAATTGAATATCCCAGATATTTATTTATTTACGCATCTTATTGCGTTTGTATTTGATTTTTAATATCTCAACATTTCCAACACTTTTAGGGTTCATGATCACGAAAGGATGGACCCAATGTGTACTTAATACTCACGTAAACATCAGAAATCAAAATTGGAAACCGCGATAAAGCCGTAAAAATGTTTTCTTTTATGAATGAAATGAATTTATATGTACCCTTTTAATATGTAAGAATTAAAGTAAAGACTAATTCAAATGAAGTTGACAAGAAAATACCTCAGCTGTCGTAGTTCGCTAGTTAATGAGTAACTTAATTATTTTTAATTAGATTTAAGCTCCAACTTGTGATATATTTTTATATTTACGAAATTAAATAATTCATTTTTAATCCTGTTTATTTTTTTGTGGCTATCTTAGTTTAATTAAGAATACAATTCACCACTCCCTATTCTGCCCGTGGATGTCGTAAAAGATGACTAAGGGATGTAATATGCACATAACATCTGTGCAAGACAAGGGACACTCGAAATGACCCCCTATACCAACATGGCTGACCAGCATGGCATAATAGGTCAATTTCCCTCTTATTAGGGAGAAGGCTCGAGCCCAGCAGTGGGACATTTATGAGCTGAGACGACGATGTTAGTTTAATATCTGTTAATTAATATTACTTTCGTTATCCGTCTGGTGATAAAGTAAGAATACAAATCACTATACCCTATCTTGCCCGTGGATATCTTAAAAGACGACTAAGGGATGTCTTTTGGTTTTTTTTAATGACAATGCACTAAGGATATAATACTTGTATTGGAGAGGACTTTACAAACATAATTAACGGAAACAAATTATATTCAGAACAACAATTTCTGGATCGCTCAAAGTGTGATCCTGCGTGGGATTCGAACCCATTGGCACGGCAGATCGGTATCTTAACCACTACGCCATCAGAGCAGTCTATGACGTATAGACACATAATATCTGGTTGACCGAGCTTCGCTCGGAATATTTTTGTCGAATTTATTTAGAGATATATTAATAAAAAATAAATAATGAAAATATTTAAAAAATTACAAAAAGAGAATAATAAAAACACCGAGATTCTCACCGACAAAAAGCGATGGGCTACCGTAACTCTTGACATTTACAACGAAATTTGAATTCATATTCTTTTAAAATTTAATGTCATTTATTGTTATGCTAAAAACACCGACAAAAGAACATTTTCTATAAATAAAACCTAGCTAAATCGATTTTTTGTACCCGAATCCTCTAGTATGCCAAGTTTCAACAAAATCGTTGGAGCCGTTTCCGAGATCCTGAATATATATATATATATATACAAGAATTGCTCGTTTAAAAATATAAGATAAGATAAGATTATGCATTTAACATCTACGTATCGATAAGAGAAGGCAAAGTAAATAAACCGGCTTTTGATTTTATTTTTGCTTAAATATATAATAAATAAATAAACCGGCTTTTGATTTTATTTTTGCTTAAATACATATTTCATATTATTTAAAAACTTCACTTCTGTAAATATATTTGTTATTTGGGCACATTAATTTTTGCATACCCACTAATTCAGTCCTCCCAAAATATTTTACTTTGTACTTTGCAAAATAAAAAATAAGTACTTTATGAAGCATTTTTCCATTAAGCGGAGTCCGCTGCTCCAAACTTTACTTAGAGACAATGGCGCCCTCGTCTGCGGTAGTAAATCACTAATTTTCTCATCCAGCCTACCCCCTTTTTTTTAAGCCGAATTGGCAACACTGAACGGCGCGCCGGCGACGCCATTTTGTTGTGTTGTCTGTCACTCGCAACAAGACGCCCGTGCTAGTCACATTTCTGTTCGCTGAGTGCTCTTTCATATTTTTCATACGCTGTGTTGAGTATTTATATTCCACCGTATTGATTTCATTGTTCTTACTTTGATTGAGTTGAGCGTATCGTTCCTCCCAGTAAGATTTTACTTGCAAAATGCCGAAAGGTATGGTGCTTAAAGGACAATCCAGAGAGTTAGTGCTGCGGCTTCGTGAATTTTTTGAAAAGGAAAGCCGCAATGGCGGACTCCTTATACCAGTAACCCAAGTTAGAGACCGTGTTGCAGCAGCATTAGGTATTAGTGCTCCAACGGTGGCGAAAATCACTAAAGAAGCTATCTACGCCTAAGAAAAAACGTCAGCCCCGTAAAGTGACAGCAATTGACAGTTTTGATACTGATGCTATTCGTCGTCATATATACAATTATTACACAAGCAAAGAGATTCCTACTTTGAAAAAATTAGTAGCGTCTCTACGAAATTGTGGCTTGTTTCGTGGTCAAAAATCTTCTTTGTCAAAGGTGCTGCACCAAATTAGGTTCTTGTATAAGAAATCCGACAAAAGAAAAATTTTAATGGAACGTCGTGATATAGCCTTGTCTCGCTGTGAATTTTTAAGACAAGCGAAGAAAATAGAAGACTGGTCGAATGTCGTTTTCACAGATGAAACTTGGCTCAATGCCAATCATTCCATACCAAAAGGTTGGACTGACGATACTGCTGCTTCTACTTCTGCAGTGCCAATGGGGAAAGGTGAACGCCTCATCATTTGCCATGCGGGAACTACAAAGGGATTTGTACCAGACGCTCTGTTAGCGTTCAAATAAAAAAAAACAGGAGACTATCATGAGGAGATGAATGCGGACGTGTATGAAAAGTGGTTCAGAGAAATGCTTACATCACTTGAAGAGCCATCAACAATATTTATTGATAATGCACCCTATCACTCTCGCCAAATTAATAAAATGACAACACAGGCCTACAAAAAACACGAGATTATAAACTGGCTTCGTGATAATGGGGAAGATGTGGACGAATCCCTACTAAAAGTAGAATTACTTAAAATATTAAAAAGTAAAAAGCAGCCAAAACGATATGTCATCGACGAAATGGCAGCAGAATATGGGCATGTTGTAATCAGAATTCCTCCGTACCACTGTCAATATAATCCAATTGAAATGATCTGGGCACAAGTCAAAGGACACGCCGCAAGAAACAATACAACTCCTCCTTTCACAGCAAATAAAATGCTTGAACTTTTAAAAAACGCATGTGCTAGTGTGACGCCTGAAAACTGGGCGAGTGTCGTCAACAAGACAAAAATATAATATTCTCTGATTGGGATCGGGAAATTGAATTTGACAACATACCTACACAAGAGTTAATAATAAACACTGCAGATGATTCAAGCGACGATTCGAGTTCGTATGAAGAATCCGACGATTCGTTATAATAAAATAATATTAAAATATTTTGGTTGTTTTATTTCATGTTATAGGTATGATGAGAAGATTTTTATATCTCCCTGATACAATTTTAACGTGTTGTCTATTACAACAATTCAAAACTCAGTTGTCAGCTGACTTAACTGCAAATAAGTGTAATCGATTATTTGCGATTCATTAGTTTGCACCGAATACTTTTGATCCTGTCACTAGATGCGATAGAACGTAACTTTTTTTATAACGGAAATGAATTATCACTTAAATTTTATGAATAGAGCTATTTACGGCATATTAATGTATTTAGTGGGTAATAATTAAGATATATAAATATTATTGGGCAGTTTATATATTTCTCTGTTCACTGGTTTCAAAGTTAATAATTGCGTATAATGAAACAGTTACGTCCTAAAGCATGTGTCAAAAGTAAAATAAATGGTTGGAACGAGTATAAGTGCGAGTCGGCGTCGCATACGAAGGGTTCCGTACCATTATCTATAAAAAGAACAAAAAAATCGCGTTTGTTGTATCTGAACCCTCCTTAAATATTTATTTTGTTATTAGTATTTGTTGTTATAGCGACAACAGAAATACATAATTTGTGAAAATTTCAACTGTCTAGCTATCGCGGTTGTTGAGTTACAGCCTGGTGACAGACGGACGGACAGAAGGATGGACAAACAGCGAAATCTTAGTAATAGGGTCCTGTTTTTACCCTTTGGGTACGGTACTCTAAAACAACTTGTACTAACCTGTCTGACCAGTGCAGCGTGGGTCAGTACCCGGGCAGTGGGACAGACGTGAGATAAGTTGATGATAAATTTTGTGTTGAATAATACTTTGGTAATATTGATTTCAAATTCAACTCATTTATTACGCTTAAACACTGCGATGCACTAACATAATGTAATTTTTTACAATTTACCTTAACTTACCAACAAATCGGTCGCGTTCCGATTCGTTTCCACACTGAGAAGATCCGGCAAGAAACTCAGCGGGATTAACTAATTTTATTTTATTTACTAACTAGCAACCCGCTCTCGTTTCGCTTCGGTTTCAGTCACTTTACCCGCGGCGTAGTTCCCGTTCCTGTGGGTATACCGGGATAAAATATAGCCTATGTTACTCCCTGATATTATAGCTTTCCATTGATGAAAGAATTTTTGAAATCGGTTCGGTGGTTTAAGCGTAAAAGCGTTACAAACAAACATCCTTACTTTCGCATTTATAATATTAGTATGGATTTCTTTTAAATTAAATTACATACAACAACATGGCTATTAATAGCTCCAGTCTGACAGCTTTCGAACCATGATATAATCATCATTTCAGCTCATATACGTCCCACTGTTGGGCTCGAACCTTCTCTACAATAGGAGGGAAATTGACCTTACTGTTCCACGCTGGTAGAGATCAGACAGGTTGGTGTAGGGCTTTATTCCGAATTTTCCTTCACTTGCATAAATGTTATATGCATATTATATCTCTATATAAAAAACGACTACGTCTTTTACGACACCCACGAGTAAGAGAGGGGGTGGTAAATTATATTCTTACTCCGTCACCATACGGAGGTATAATAAATTAAAAAAAAAATAACAAGCACATGCCAGTTAAGAAATATTGACTTACCAAGCAGGCCTGGTACAGGTACTTTTTATTACCATTTTTTCTTCTCCATTGATGTTATAATAAATATTACGTTTGCATTCTTTAATTTTTACAATAACCACGAAGAAAAGGAAATGTATTTTTATTATAATTTTTTCCGTCATAACACTGATAAAAAAATACTTTAAAAAATTCCCTCCCACAGCGAAAGAGGTCCTAGGCCAGCAGTGGGACGTATATTGGCTGACATGATGAATATAAATTATGGTCAAAATCTAATATTGTATAATAAACTTTATTCTCTATTTTACCTCACACAATATCTGGGTTATTAATATTGGTATAGTGGGTTATAGATGGCTATAGACCGGTTCTATGGCGAACCAGTTTTATACTTTCTCTATGTAAATGCCAAATCACATTGGTTGATTCATGGGAGAAAATATAATCTTATTACTTAAATATCTATGTCGTTTGTTAAAGTAGAATTTGTTATCGTTACCTTTACAACAGATATTTTAAAATGTCAAAACAGTTTTTACGGATTTTATGGCGTTTAAATTAGATTTTTGAATGCTCGATGGCGGATTGTGACCGTTCGTGTCTATGAACTTTAAAAAGTATTCGAAAAGTTGTGCAATCAAATATCAAATACATACAAACACGATAAAACCAGTTGTAGTTTTATTATAGAGACAATCATTTGTAGGTCGCACTAAAAACTGTCTAGTGTAACGGCCCGTTCACGACCTTGCCGCTGCGAGCGGTGGCATCGGCAGCTAAGCGCGGAGCGGCGCACAGTGAGAAAATCGCGTATGTTTCGTCTCAAAACTCCGTATCTCAGTTGTTTTAAAACTAACTGAGCTGTAATTTTGCACACTATACTTGAATGTTTAAAGTTTAAATGAAACAACTGTGATTTTAAAAAATCTGATTATAAAGTAATTAAAAAAATAAAATTAAAAATACATGAATTATATAAGAAAAAAATACAAAATATGCTTGTTTAATTTACATAAAATGGTAGAACATAATAATAACATATTATAAACGTATACTACACTACTACTACATACTATATATACTAAAATGACAGACCAAACTAGAAAAAAAATTGTAAATAAAACTACTTTTACGGATTATATCGCGTTTGTATTAATTATTTATATATGTATTATATATTAATTTATAAATTTTACTCCATTACAACGACTTTCACATGAAACAGTTTTGAGACGGCTTTGTATGGGGCTTTATCAGCGTGTGCCGCTCGGCACGCCGCGCCACTTGCCGCTAAGACCAAAGTCGTGACCAGGCCGTAAGGATCGAACTATGCTACTTAGTCACTACAGTGTTCGTGCAGTGTAAATAAACTGGGTATAAAACTAATATGGCTCTCATAAAATGAGCTGGCAATTTTTTCCTCTCTCTGTGCGACGAATCGTCTACTGGTGCCATCACAATTTTGGGATGGAAGAAGAATAAAAGACATCTACGATATAGAGTAGATGATATCAAAATAATATTTAATTGGCTCACGGCTCATATACGTCCCACTGCTGGGCTGGAGCATCCTCCATAATAGGATATTGACCTATAATACCACGCTGGTCAGACGAGTTGATATAGGGTTTTATTTCGAGGTTTCCTTTTCTAATATGGATATCATCTGCATATTATGCATATATTATCTGCATATTATGTATTTTACGACACCCACGGGCAAGTATATTTCACCATCATCACAACTCATATGGGACGTACGTCCCATTGGTGGGCTGGAGCCTCCTTCACAATGGGAGAAAAAATTAACCAACTCTCTGCTCAGACGGATTGGTATAGGTTTCATTTCGAGTTTGAGTTGCCTAGACGTTATTTGCGTGTTATATCCCTCAGTCCGTTTACGACATTCACGGGCAAGATAAGGAACGGTGAATTGTATTCTTACTCCGTCACCACACGGATAATATATAATTAATGAACAAAAAATCCATCCTGGCTCAGAATTCAAATTCAAATTCAAATTCAAATTATTTTATTATGCATAAACCCTGAGAGGGCACTTACATATTGTCAGGTTTACAATTTCCAAAAAAAATATACTACCACCGGATCGGAACGCGACCGCTACTGAGAAGATCCGGCAAGAAACTCAGCGGGCTTGTCATTATTTTTAATTTTTTTTTTTCTTCTTACTAGTTATACAATTGTGTACATGTTTTGTAAGAACAAGCTCTAGTGTGATGCCCTTCGAACCGCAAGACACTTAATATAATTTAAACGATTATGGCTGGACCAGATCCCACAAGCGGCACCCGATCACGAGTTAAC
Source organism: Lymantria dispar (assembly GCA_032191425.1). NCBI lineage: Eukaryota > Metazoa > Arthropoda > Insecta > Lepidoptera > Erebidae > Lymantria > Lymantria dispar. The sequence goes on from CM063452.1 coordinate 30,541,130, forward strand.
TACTAGAGCAGCCATCACTCCCCTCAACCACTATGGAGGGAAGGGAGAGACCCGCTCCACGCAGCTACCGCAAGTAGATCCCTATGTGAGCATGACCAACACCACAATATGTTACAAACGCTGAAAATACAAAAATTCGTTAGGCAAAACACGCTACACTTTACAATAAAAGTTAAAAGTACATTTACAAACAGTATATTTAAAATAACAAGGAAATTGCTGAATGAGGAGCTGCTCACAACCAATCTGTATTATCATCTACATAATCCGAGATTTTATAATAAGCTTTTTTACAAAGTCTATTCTTGATGGCTTTTTTAAACTTTTTCATAGGCTGGTCTCGGATATATTTAGGTAATCTATTGTAAAAGCGTATACATTGCCCCATGAATGATTTGTTAACTTTTTGGAGACGAGTAGTGTGTACAACTAATCTGTCCTTATATGAATGAGAATTTAAAGATCGCACAAAGTGTTACCTTACGTACGTGGGTACGAACCCACGACACTTGGTAGGATAGGTCAGTACCACAGTAGTACGTAGCACTTCGTCATCTGTATAGTCAATTCGTGACGTCAAGTCGTTTCTTGTGGTGACGGAGTAAGTATACAATTCACCACTCCCTATCTTCCCCGTGGATATCGTAAAAGACGACTAAAGGATATAATATGCATATAAGATCTATGCAAGAAAAGGAAAACTCGAGATAAAACCCTATACCAACCTATCTGATTGTGGAGGAGGCTCGAGCCCATCAGTGGAACGTATAAGAGCTGAAATGATAATGATGATGTGTAGTCAACTTGTTGCTCTAATGATAAATATTTTTTTTCAGCTCATACACGTTCCATTGGTTTCGAGCCTGGTCAGACGTTTCGGTATAGGGTTTTGTTTCGAAATTTCTCTGGCATACTATCATCTGGCATATATACATCTCTACGGAATGAGAGGGGTTGGTGAACTGTATTATTACTCCGTCACCACACAGAATATTTAGTATCATAAATACTGCGTTTGACGTCAAGAAATTCTCGGAAACTGCACAAGATGTGTGTTTATGCAATTTACCCTATTAGCACTATTACGCGGCACTTGAAAGTTGCATATGTGAATTAGGGATGTTATAACTTAACCATAGATTATACTAGACTTTCATGTGGTAACAGAGTAAAAATATAATGTGTTACCACCCCTTTCTTTTCAGTAGATGATCATAAACGATGACTAAAGTACATAAGCTGATAAAATACAAGAAAAGCTTAAAATAAAACCCTTTTTTTGGGATGGGTTTCGGTCGGCGCACTCCTCGCCCAACTCCGTCCGGAGCGACAGAGGGACGTACGCACGCACCCTCGTAACCCACTCGTGACACGTCGCTTTCGTCGTTGGGCCGACCACCGGTGCAGGGTGACTTGTCGTCAGTAGTCGGCCCGACGGAATACCCCTTGCGAAGTACCCTCTTCTCGACTGACGTCCCCCCGGGGGGATTGTCCTCTCGTCCTCCCGTCCGAAGGCTGATGTATTAATTCTCCGGTGCAGTAACCCGCGACCTCAGCTAGGGCGGCAACAGGCGCAAATACTCGCGCCGACGGCGGTTTACGTCGTCGCGCTCTGCCGCCTCCCTTCGCGAGACTACTGCCTCGCAGAAGGCTGCGACCGCGTCTCAGAAAATAAAACCCTGTACCAACCCCGATTTTCCTCACATTGTGAAGAAGTCTCTTCCAGCATTCTGACGTAGGTAAATGAGCTAAGGTGATGCCACCCCATGCAGGTCAATGAAACAGTTGACGCCAAATTTTGAGAAATTAAATATTTCATATTTGAATAAACAATCCATTGACAATGCTTACATACGAAATCCTTTGTGTGCGGACGAAGTAAGAATACTATTCACCCTAAGGGATTATAGTATGTTTAAACAAAAGAAGAAAAAACAGAAATAAAACCCTAAACCAATACGTTTGACCAGCATGATATAGTGAGTCCATGTCCCTTCTATTATGAAAAAGGCTTCAGCCCAGCAGTAGGACGTGTATGAACTGTGATAATGAAAGAAAGAAAGAAAAGATCTTTATTTGTTTTTAGTGCTTGAAAAACATAAAAATTAAGAAACAAAAACAAAAAAAAAAACACGTAAAAACAAAATGGACTTGGGCTCAACTTGTGGTTGGGATGCGCACGCACCCCTGCCGTTGATTTTCAGCCCAAGCCAAACTTACAAACTAAAGCCTATGTGTCCTCCCGAACACGAAACAAAAACATAAAAATAATTTAAAAATAATTGACATATAAATAATTTAATTATAAATAATTTCATCCATGTACATGTATTTCACCTTCTACTTATCTTCATGTCACATTGTAGCCTGAATTAGAGATCGTTTCAGAATTAACCTTCGATAGCAATAATTTTTGAAAGTGAAATGAGAGACAGAATATGTTGGTGGTAGTAATACATTCCAACATTGAGATCTTCATAATAATGATAATGACAACACAAGAAGGCATTATTACCTAGCCCTCACATTACGCTAAGTGAGATCGGCACAACAACTCTTTCCTATAAACACTTACCAGCCGTCATATCTATACTCACTATTTTCTTACTCGTATCCTCATTCACACAATCTATTCATCATTTTTTCGGTCGAGCATGATTTTTAGGCTCACCTTCATTCATTCACATAACCCTTCTTGTTTTATGCCTTACATTAGTTCTCATTACAGATAGATACTAAGACCATTCCGAGCTCCTCAATTTTTTTCTATAACTTGTGCAACTTTCAGACTTTCTAGTATTCAATTATAGTATACACTTTATATTTACTATGTGATTATGTATATGTAACCTAAATCACCGTTTTTAAAACACTTTTATAAAGTAAGGATATCCGAGTAATTTTATTTTGAAAACTAATTTACCAGCTAACAATGATAACTTGACTTTTCAAATTAGTGTCAGTCACGCAACGTAACTATGTATTATTTATAAACTCTGCCTTCATAGTTAATTATATACACCTTTGCAACTTATTAACAATAATTTCTTCATGCTACATATTACACCTAATTGTTGAAACATGGTGTACCCCAGGAGGGCGTCTATCTCCTTTACTATTCGTAATTTTCATGAACGATTTTTAATCGAACCACATTTAAACAAATTTGTGATCGACGAGAGTAATTCACGAATGTCCCGTAAAAGTAAAGTTTAGTTTTGTCAAAATAATCAAATTCTCTGAAACATTAATAAAATTAAATGAAATCTTTTATCAATGTTTCAGAGAGAACTCTATTCCATTTCCAGAATGTTATTATATTTTTAAATTCACACATTTATATGGTAAAAGCGATTTTAATGTGTAACTGTATTGTGTTGACATCAAAATATATTTTTGAAGAATTCCCGAATTTTGTTCAAGCCTTAAACAGTTCCTTACGAAGTCCTAAGTGCATAAATCAACTAATATATTTCATTCAATTCTGCAGCAAATATCTAGTATATATTTGGAGACTTGCTTATTACACGATTGTTATCTTAGTATACTGACGGAATAAGTATACGTCAGAAATCCTTCTTTTCACATTAGTGAACATAAAAGGCTAAAAAAGCAAAGTAGACTAAATGAAGCAAATAACAGCAGCCCTTCAGATCAGTGGAATATAATAGGACAATTTCCCGCCTAATATAGAGAAGATTTGAGGTCATCAGTATGTAATATAAGAAAAGCTGGACAACTGGTCCATTATTATAGTTTTATATAAATTTATACAAATAAACACCCCTATTTTGAGAACAGTTATATCTATCAAGCAATAGGTGATGTTATGTAAAAGGTTATTAAACTATTGGTCCACCGAGCTATCTAAACCTTTCACTTCATTCTGTCCGAGTCGCTTGCGCATGTAAACAAATATAAAACATTGATGAAACGGTTGATACGAGTACGCGATATTATCTTATTATTCATGCAATCGCCAACAGTGTCAGACGTGTAGTGTTGTAATAAAACCTCCTTTTCTTATACGTTATTTTTTGTATTTAATTTTTACTAAAAAATTGTGGATGACTTTTTGTGATACGCTATATATTTTTTTGGATTGATTTCTGATTGTGGTTTAGGTAAGTTTTTTTGATTATTACTGGTATGAAAATGTTTAGAATGTTCTGCTTTTTTGCGTGATCAGCATTTTAATGTATAATGGTGCCTCAATATTTTTATTGTAAACAAATGTCGATAAAACTGTAAATCGAAGGTTACATATTGAATTTTTGAAATTTTATTGTAGTTAAATTATGTAGGAAAGGGCAAATGCAGAAGAAGGGCAGTCACGATATTGAATATTTTTGTCAGAAAAATTATTGTAGAACTATAACGGTAAACTAAACTGAATAAGAACTAGACCGTAATAAGCTTAACCTTCAATAATGTGATACTGAAGTGATACTCTACCCAGTGCGGTGATGAGTTGAGAATACAATGTATCACCGGCCCTTATTTTCCAATGTAAATCATAATAATCATCTAAGAAATCACCGTGAGAATGAACTCCTGGAAAACTTAATATCACTGACTGCCATTACTAACCCACCTGCTAATTATGACATTATAGTTCTAGGGAATTTCTATATCCAACAGTGGACATCAATAGGATGTTAGATTTAAATTTATTTGTGTGGTAGGAGCACACTGTTGACAGTCGTCTATCTACAGATGCTGGCCGGTCTGTCCGGGGCGGTAACCGGGGCCAAATGTAATATTAAAAAAAAATTAAAAAATGAGATAGTTGTATATGATATTAAAAAAAAGTAATGTTAAACCGTCCCTTACTCGGAAGCTAATTGAATTATTAAAAAAAGAGAAGTGATATATTTGTGAGATGTTTAAAAATTTAAAAAATTATTATACATACCAAGAGGGCAGTGCTTCACCAAATAGACTAAAAGTAAGTTTCTCGGGCGCCAGGTGAAACTCTAAAGGGCCGGACAAGAATAATTGAACTTTAGCTTCTCGGAAGGGTCCAAAGGAGACAGTTAAAGAAAATGCAACATGAGCCTTCCATAACTTTATTTTCCTTGTGAGAGCAATTATGATACACTTAAAATTTCATAAAGTAATCTAAAACATCATCATCATCATCGCAGCCCACATACGTCCCACTGTTGGGCTCGGGCCTCCTCCACAATGGGAGGGAATTTGACATACTATACCATGCTGGTCAGACATGTTGGTATAGGGTTTCATTTCAAGTTTTTCCTCTCTTGCACAGATGTTATGTGCATATTATATCCCTTAGTCGTCTTGTACGACATCCACGGGCAAGATAGGGAGTGGTGAATTGTATTCTTACTCCGTCACCACACATATCTATCACGGAATCTAAAACATACTTATTTATAAAAGTTTAAATAACTCCTATGGGTCATGTCTGCAATATGAGAGAAAATAAAAATTAATTGAATACCTACTATGCTGTAAAACCAATTTAAATTCACCAATACCATGTGGCGTCAATATCCATCTGGGTGGTGGCGTCAACTACGGTTTCCACATAATCTATTTCAGCAAGCATTTAACGCTTTAAAATTCGGCATCGCAAATGGCAGTTCCATGAATGTTGGTCGACATAAAGGCGAAAGAAGAGTTTATAAGCCACTAATCCATGGCATAATACGAGAAAAGAAGAAATATCCAAAATAAGAAAAAGAAACCACTTTCTATAGCGGTTTCTTAAAAAATATGGGTTCACCCATAAGGTATATAAGCCTGTCCATAAATAAGTAACAATCTTTCGTATAAGGAACGAAGATTGCACTGTGATAATGCAGTTTAAAAAAAATACGTTTCTGACATCGTCGAGGCTGGATCGAAAACCGGGGTGTTTCCGTGTGGTGGGTCTTGGTGATGCCTTTAGTATCACCGAATTTCATTTCACTCATTCACATCCCCTTCACTTTCATCACGGTAGGCAATGGCATAGCAAAGGTCCATGAACGGCAACGGTACTTACCATCAGGTGTGCTGTATGCTCGTTTGTCATCGACCGCAATAACAAAAATCAAGATCATTACTTGATCTTGATTTTTTATCACGGAAGATAATAAAATATTACAGATGAGAATATTTCCTTGTTTCATACTTTTTAATCATATTATTTAGAGCGTGATTTTTTAGTAGCCGGGTTTTAGTTTAAGATTCTTTTCTCGTATTTTTTTTTGCAATGAATTCATATCACAAATGTAGGTCAAATTGAATGACTAGAACATGGGCCTTCTAACGAGAATGCCACTCGAAACTTTCAAGATAACATCAGTCCACCTAGTACGAGTACGAGGTCGTCTAACAACTACGTCGTTCGATTTGTGGTTTTGTGGTTCAACAAGAGAAATGGCCTATAGTCCATAAAATATAGCTTGATCTCTGTGACATAATTATGTCAACGCAACCGACGAAGGAAGTTTGAACGAGCGACATGTTTACAATTTTATTTTGTATCAGATATATTTTCAGTCTTTTCGTCCCAGTTTTATTGCAACTGAAGTTCAATAGATTATACATATAAAAATATTAATATTCATGCCTAAAATGCACCTCATAAGTATTGAAATACCTAGTAAACATTTTACAGAAAAATTACGCTTATTCACATATAAGGTCATGTTGGACTGTAAATAAAAAAGAGATGGGACAGTCGATATACGTAAATCGATAACCGATCTTTATCAAATTATTCATAAAAGAAATATACCCAAAATAGTATATATATAAAACTTTCAACATATTTTTACAATTACAACAGACAGTTACATTATGAAGTACATAAATTGAATTAATTAAACATTAAAAAACTACTTTTTGTCTCAGAGTAAATGATAATATTTTATGTACGCATTATCTATACTAATATTATAAAGAGGTAAAATTTGTAAGTTTGTATGCAGGGGGTAATCTCTGGAACTCATAATCTAATTCTAATTTTATTTTAACTGGCAGAAAGCTACATTATTCCTGAGTGCTATAGGCTATAAATTGTTTCTATAACATGTATATTAACCGAGCTATCACAACTTTTGTCTGGCAAGTCGGAAAAAAATACCTCGTAAAACAGAATTATTTGCGTGCGCTGCCTAAACAGTTGCTTAAAATTAAAAAGAATGTATGGCTACCTGGTTCATCTTAATTATTTCTACAAAAAAGTCAGCGATACCATATCTCTATCTTTTATATTTTATCTTTTATACTTCTATTATTGCATTAAAAAATTTTTTTTTCGGCATTGTTACGTTTGGTTGATTATTTGAGCAACAAAATATTAATTCTTATGACAATAAATTATTTCAGTATCACAGGAACATCATACAGATAAGATTTGCCATTTACAGTATATCAATTGGTCATAAAGTTTCGGAGATAATATAAAATTACTAAAACGCAAAATGACCCTAGCATAACTTTCATTGTGCAGACGTTTTACCTATTTGCCCATAGATGGCGTTCTGCAATGACGTCATTTTTCTGAATCGCGGTGTTAAGACTTTCCGTGGATTGATGACCCTCTCGAATTATTATGCCCACGTTGTCGTTAGTTGGAGTTCTAAAAATTACATGTCAGTTGGTTATTGGTTTCGGTTGTTTCGTTCGCATGGTTGTTGTTGTTGATAGATACCTCATAATCGAAAATATCGTAATTTCGTTGTACGTTTGTTTTGTATGTTCGTAGTTTCGTACTTCGTTCTATCGTAATAATCGACACGAGTTATTCGATATTACGATTGTTTTGTTTTGTAAAGGCGGACGGTGTTCGAGTCGCTCTCCCTTTGTTCATAATTGTTTTCAAGTCTGTGCGTGGTTTGTTGAGAGCATGCCTAAAAGGAAATCTCAACTGTCTCGGCAGACATCACAGACAAGAGCCGATCGAGTACGCCGTACGGAAGAATCTGCCCCTGAAAATGAGCAACGCCTCTCGAGAAATAGAGAATATATTTCGCAAGCACGCGCTAGAGAATCTAGCTCCGAGCGCTCACAGCGCCTCGCAAGCCAAAATGTGAGGACGACGCGGGCCCGTGCTCGAGAAACTAGCGCTGAACGGTGCGCACCGTCTATCTGAGTTAAGGCAGCATGTCTGTGAGACAAGGGATAGGGAGACTAGCACTGAGCGCTCGCAGCGCCTAGCAACAGAAAGACAGCGAGCAGCTACAGTCAGAGCGCGTAATCGGAATATAGCCCAAGGAAATAGATCAGCCTTCAATTACGATGCCAATATAGATTATGCTCAGCAAAACACTGTGAAAATAGGCGAAATGAATAAAACATGTCCTAAGTGTTTTGCAAATAAATGGAGCGATGAACCAAATGGTATGTGTTGTGCTGCAGGAAAAGTGGTTCTTCCTGATATCCAGGCACCACCACAACCAATAAAAGATCTATTACTGGGCAATCATCTATTATCTGCGCATTTTTTAAAAAACATACGAAAGTATAATACACTCTTCCAAATGACGTCATTCGGTGCTAAAGAAATTCGCGAAGGAAACTTTATGCCTACATTTAAAGTAGAAGGGCAAGTTTATCACTTAATTGGTAGTCTACTCCCTTCGCCAGGGCAAAGCCCGCAGTTTCTACAAATTTATTTCATTTCTGATGCCGACCAACTTTCGTTGCGGTCTAATATTGCTCCTAACCTAAATATCGATTTAATCAATGATTTACAGACGTCGTTAAATAGTCATAACATTTATATTCGCAGTTTCAAATACAATTTAGAACATAACTCTTCATCTGAAAACTTAAAATTAATCATTCACGCTGACCGCACTCCACAAAATCAACATCGTGGAAGATACAATTCACCTACAGCAAACGAAGTTGCAGTATTATTGGTGGACGAAGATAAGGGACCTAGAGATATAGTCCTTCATTGCAAAGATGGTCAACTGAAAAGAGTTTCTGAATTACACAGAGCTTACGATCCCTTACAATACCCTTTGATGTTTGTTAACGGTGAAGATGGTTATTATTTGACTATCCCTCTACAAAATTCAGCGCGAAATAAAACAGTTTCGTGTATGCAATTTTATATGTATAGATTGATGACCAGGGCCAACAGTTTTAATCCCCTTCATTATTATCGGGATTTGTTTAGTCAATACTGTGTTGACATGATGGCTAAAATGATAACAGAGAGACTAAGTTACATAAGTCGCAATCAACAACAACTGAGAGCTGATGACTATATCCATTTAAGAGACGCTATAAATCAGGATGCTAATGTCAACGCTGCAAATATTGGCCAACATGTCATCTTGCCTTCATCTTTCACCGGCTCTCCGCGTTACATGCATGAAAAAACCCAAGATGCAATGACGTATGTACGCAACTATGGAAGACCCGATTTATTTGTGACGTTCACTTGCAATCCGGAGTGGCCAGAAATTAAGAAAGAGCTATTTGCTGGCCAACGTTCTTTCGACCGTCATGACATTATTGCTAGGGTTTTTCATTTAAAGATGAAGAAAATGATCAAGTCGTTCACTAAAGACGAGGTATTCGGCAAAGTCAAATGCCATATGCTTAGTGTTGAATGGCAAAAACGCGGACTACCACACTGTCATATGCTGTTTTGGTTTGCACAAAAAATACAACCAGATGAAATAGACAGTATAATAGTTGCTGAACTACCAAACAAAGATGATGACCCAATATTATTCGATATTATCACCAAAAACATGATCCATGGACCTTGTGGGGAGCACAATTTATCATCACCGTGTATGAAGAACGGTATATGTTCAAAGAAATATCCTCGGCGATTCGTCACCGATACTCAGACAGGCGAGGATGGTTATCCTGTATATCGTCGTCGTAATGCTGAAAATGGTGGTCAAGTCGCAGTTGTAAACATCAGAGGGAGGCCGATTACAATAGATAACAGATGGATTGTACCATACTCTCCAATGTTGTGCAGGTCATTTAACGCCCACATTAACGTCGAATACTGCCATTCAGTTCAGGCTATAAAATATATATGTAAATATATAAATAAAGGTTCCGATCAAGCCACGTTCAGCGTTAGAAATCCGCATGATGAGGTGGAAAATTATTTAAATGGGCGATATATAAGTACATCGGAAGCCGTCTGGCGAATACTCGAATTTCCGATCCACGACCGACATCCCACGGTCGTGCATTTGGCCGTGCACTTAGAAAACGGGCAAAGGGTGTTTTTCACACCAGGAACTGCGCGACAAGTTGCCCAAAATCCGCGCAAAACCACTCTATTAGCGTTTTTTGAACTCTGCAATACCGACGAATTTGCAAAAACGCTGTTGTACCACGAAGTTCCACACTATTATACGTGGGCTAATAACAAATTTTCAAGACGAAGGCGCGGTCAAGACGTCGATGGGCATCCAGAAATAAAAAGAGATGAAGCTTTGGGAAGAGTGTACGGTGTACATCCGTCACAATCAGAATGCTTTTATCTAAGAATTTTATTGCACCACGTACGCGGTCCCACATCATTCAAAGATTTGAAAACTATAAATGGAGTGGTCAAGGAGACGTATCAAGCGGCTTGCCGGGACAGAGGTTTGCTGGAAAATGATGATCACTGGGAGAAGACATTAAGAGAAGCTTCGATGTCGGAATGTTCATTGAAACTTAGGGAGTTATTTGTGGTGATACTGCTATTTTGTCAGCCATCTGAACCGTTAAAACTATGGGATATCTTCAAGGACAATTTTTGTGAAGATATCAGACATAGAAATCGACAACAAAATCAGGACTTTACCATGCCTTTTAATGATGTTATGTACAATGAAGGTTTAATACAAATTGAAAACAAACTTTTAGCATTGAATGATAAAACATTGAGTGACTTTGGATTACCGTCTCCAGTTCGCCCTGTAAATGATGCAATAGATACAATGTTGGTACATCCGCACAACATCAGTGAATTAGCTACTTTTGTAAATGAAAATTTGCCTAAATTAGTCACAGACCAAAAACAGGCTTTTGATGAAATTATTGATAGCGTAACGAATAATAAAGGAAAAATTTTTTTTTTAGACGCCCCAGGAGGCACAGGGAAAACATTCCTCGCTAATTTAATATTAGCACATGTTAGGCAATCCGGAAAAATAGCTTTGGCAGTGGCTTCTTCTGGGATTGCGGCTACTTTATTGAGTGACGGTAAAACTGCTCACTCTACCTTCAAACTCCCATTGACAGTTTCATTGGAGCAACAGTCGGTATGTTCGATACGCAAAAATGGGCCCATTGGTCAATTGTTACAGAATACGTCGTTGATAATGTGGGACGAATGTACCATGAGTCATAGAGCTCATGTTGAAGCAGTGGATCGAACACTTAAGGACTTGAGAAACTCAGTCGCTGTCATGGGTGGTGTCACTTTTGTGTTTGCAGGTGACTTTCGTCAGACACTTCCCGTCGTCACAAGAGGTACACGTGCGGATATCATAAAGGCATGTCTAAAATCATCGCCCCTATGGAGTATAGTCCAAACTTTGAATTTACGTACGAACATGAGAGTCCACGTTATTGGAAATATGGATAACGATTTTCCACAACAGCTGCTCAAAATTGGAGAAGGGTCTTTTTCTTCTCGAACCTTGGACTCTAACTCTGCGGAAATCGTTATAAATGAGACTCTGGGTCGTATAGTTCACAGTCTACAGCATCTTATAGATGCAGTATATCCTGACCTCGAATATTTACTAGATAGAGACATTCATTGGCATTGTTCAAGGGCTATCGTCTCACCAAGGAACGATACAGTCAATGAAATCAATAATCTAATTTTACAAAAAGTTCCCGGCCATGGTAAAATCTACAAGTCAATTGATACAGTGTGTAATATCGAGGATGCAGTCCACTATCCGCAGGAATTTTTAAATTCGCTTAAACCATCTGGTCTGCCACCTCACGAACTGCTGTTGAAATCCGGGACACCTATCATGCTTTTAAGAAATTTAAGCCCACCTAACCTGTGCAATGGCACAAGGCTACTAATAAAAGATTTAAAAGACAACCTAATTGTGGCGACCATTCTCATCGGCCCAGGAGCTGGCCAGTTGGCGCACATCCCAAGAATTCCAATGATTCCGACGGACCTACCCATACCGTTTAAACGACTCCAGTTTCCAATAAAAACATCATTTGCCCTGACTATTAATAAGTCCCAGGGACAAACATTCTCTTTGGTTGGCATTGACCTACGAAAAGAATGTTTTTCCCATGGGCAATTATATGTTGGTCTATCAAGAGTGGGATCATCCGAAAGGCAGATTATTCTGTTACCGGAAAATAAAACAACCTCAAACATTGTATATAGAGAAGCTTTAAATTAAATAGATACCTAACTTAAACAAATAAATAAAATAAGTAAAAGGCAACTAAGGGTTAAGTTACCTTGAGCAGAAAATAGAACTTCGGTAATCTTTTAAGTTACTGATCTGATTCCAAAAAATATTTTACTAATAAAATTAAATACAGTAATATCAATCGAGTGTAATCTTATGTTAAAACAAGAAATTTTCCGCGGACGAAGTCGCGGGCAGAAGCTAGTTGTCAATAAACTAAACATGTTTACTAATAAAAGAGTCGCAATTCATCGATTGATATAACGACTGTCCCTATTATGACAAAAAATGATAAGCGTTCCTGCTAGAACATTTCAATGATGATAACAATAGCGATGTTGACCTTGATTGTACTCCTTTCGAACAATTAAAATAGTCAAAAACAGTTTTTGTTTGTTTTAAATTCAAAAAGATTTTCATTGATTGCATTTCAATTATAATAGAAAATAAAATTATAAAAATAAAGAGTTTTATTGATAAAAAACTACGGACTTCGTCGTAAGCGTGTCAGCACTATGGACAACTGTCACAGAGATCAAGCTATATTTTATGGACTATAGTCCTTGCCATTTCAATATACTAATTCTTTTGGCTCTGTTGTTTATATCCGTTCTTCTACGGATTTTTGTGTTCTTGATTTTATCAAGTAGAGAAATACTGAGCATAGCCCTGACAATATCAGGGTGAGCGACTTTGAGCCTTTTTATGAGGTCGTTTAGAGACCACGTTTCATTGCCATATGTCAGCTGGCAAACAAACTGGTTCTAAAACCTTGCTTTCAGTTCATTATCATGACCGCAACCCACATACGTCCCACTGTTGGATTCGGGCCTCCTCCACAGTGGGAGGAAATTTGACCTACTAAACTATGTCAAACATGTTGGTATAGGGTTTTATTTCAAGTTTTCCTTCTTTTGCACCAATGTTTTGTGCATATTATATCCCATAGTCGTCTTTTACGACATTCACGGGTAAGATAGGGAGTGGTGAAATGTTTTCTTACTTCGTCACCACACGGCAGCGCTTTCATTTACTGCCGAATATTGTCGAGATCCTTTTAAGTTGCCGGAATACTGTCCAGCCGAGCTGAATTCACCAGCCTCTTTCTCGATATTGGATCAGCCTAACTGGACTGTTTATCCTAGGTAAACGTAGTGATCGACAATTTCGAGAATTGATAATTAGGCATAATGTACTTATAGCTTGCATGACAGTTTTCCAATGTATTTTCTTTTAAATTTCGACCGTACAATGTAGTGTATGTTTAATTGAAACTTGTCCGTACTTATTGTAATGTTGTTTATTATTGTCTTGACTTATTATAGCTGAGCCACCTCTCCGATAACCTTTCAAATTATTATTTAAATTATTTATTACGATCTTTCTAACATTAAGCCCGCCGAAATTGTAAACAGAAGTTGTACCGTATCCACTTTCCGCTTGTGAAACTTTTAACATCCAAGTAATAAAGATATCTTGAACGTATTGCTATACATAGTCACTTAGAGAATCACCTAATGGAAAATCGATTACATCTAAATTGGATTTAAACCTGTGACGTCACACAATTTCACAATTGAATGCTTATGCCGACACCATATTTGGGTACTACACAGATTTTTTTGGAGATTATTTATAATTAGGCTATATACGATTTTTAACAAAAAAAAATGTTAAATTTTATCTATTTTACTACTACAACACTTACTGCACACTACCTACGTATGGTGACGCAGTAAGAATACAATTCATCAACACCTATCTTGCCCGTGGGTGTCGTAAAAGACGACTATGGGAAAGAATATGCACATAACATCTGTACAAGAGAAGAAAAACTCGAAATGAAACTCTATAGCAACATGTTTGACCAGCATAGAATAGTAGGTCGAATTCCCTTCGTGAATTGTATATACATATATACTATCAGTGTGCCTACTCTTGAATCTCGACTCCAATCCTAAATCCAATTGCAGCTCAAATTTGAGCAAATTTGGTACTCTTGAAAGCGACACTAGCGCCCGATTGGAATCGAATTAGGTGGAACGTTTCTAAACTAAATGAATTCGACTCTCGTCGATTAAGTCAAATATTTGCTACTCCCGACGGGATTTTGACGTAGTTTAAAATCGATAATGTTACACAATTTCAAGAAAGCGTGTTTGTGGTGATCGAGTTCGATATTGTTATTAATTTAAAGTAAGAAAACATGGCACATTTGGTGAAAATAACAACGACGAATGCGTAAAATTCATTCTCGATTTTGTTCAAGAGTACCAAAGATAAGTTTGGTGAGATTGGAATCGAATCGGATTCGAAATTAGAATTGATTTCAAAAGTAGGCCTGCAGGTGTACTGTTTGCTCGTTTTCCACCGTTGGCAATAAAAAATAATAAAAAAGTATTATTTTAATTTATTAAAGTATTATTTCTAATTTCAAATAATAAATTTCGATGTAATATTTACTCTAAAAACCATTGATGTAACAAATTAACTAGATACACAATCTCATACAAAAATTCTTTTAAAACTGTCCCCAATTATATTTACCTAGGTCTAGTCTAAATAATTATTATACATTAATGAAAATTCAACCTTATGAGCATAATTTATAGTTGTATTCACAATAATACGTACGAAAAGCCACAAAAATTTTACGACCGAAGCTCGCCTATGATTGGTCATCATACTTCAAATCAAATTCAGTCTTACACGCATGTTTTAAAGTTTATATTACGAGGTGTCAAAAAAGCTATATTAATAATAAAGGTCACGGTATTATTCGACGAAAATAAAAAGAGATATTAATGTCTTATTCTACATTGAAAATGATTCCATTGAATTCCATCGTATTATTCTTGCAACGTTGAGTGAAATTTTGAAACAAAAAAATCTAAATCACCATATTCCACCCGATATTTAGTCATATAAACAATAAAAGCAAATCAATGAACTGTTTAACTTACTGAAAGTACGAAATCTCATCCTTTTTTAACGTTTTTGACGTAGGTATTATTTTTACAATAAAATTGTTCAATGAACACTTCGTCATTTCTAACGTTCATACAATAACGCAGTCGACACAAGACTACTTGAAGAGAATGCTAAATTCTTGTTGTAGCGCTCTTTTTATGGGGACGTTTTTGAGACGCTGTTTGTGTATCTTGGGTTTTTTGTTACATCAATGCTAAAAACATAATTCCTACACACGAGTTGATTTTCTCATTAAAGCAATTTTAAACAGTAGTATAATATACTTACCTAGACACATATAATGACACCACAGAAAAAGTATTAATATTTCTGTGGATGACACCGTTTCAATCAAAAAGCCTATGTTCGACTTTAGCTGGACGCCTGGTAACGCTGGACGAGTACAATAGACTCAAGGCCAGCAGTGGGACATATATGACCTTAAATGATGAGATAATAATGCCTTAGAAAATAGAAATTATTTTGCCGCTAAATGTTTTTTACTGAATTATCAAATAAATACGTTCTTACACTTATAATTTTAAAATAAATAGAATTTTCCGTGTGGTTATGGAGTAAGGACACAATGCAAGACCTCCCTTACTTTGCCTTCCTTAATTTATAATTTACTAGTAAACTGTGTAGATAAAAATTTTTTATTACCATTTTAACTGTTATAGTATAAAACATTATCATAACGGATTATATGTAAGAGCCAATAAATATTTTGGCCATAACAATTAAGTATACTCGTGAATAAACTGATAATTGAGAGTAGAAGGTTTGTGAATACATTAACAACAACTCTTTTCATTTATGAGATCCTAGTATATGGTGATTTATACATTTCGTTATTTCTTAAGAAATTTGTAGATTATACGGAAATAGAGTAGGAGAGAATTGGACATGTTATGGTTTTTTATTGCTATTGGTGACAAACTAGCATACAGTTATACCTGGTGGTAAGTGATACTGCCTCTCATAGACCTTTGCTAGGCCGTTGCCTACCGTGAAGAAAGTGAAGGGAGTGTGAATTTGTGCAAGGAGGCTCGCTGATAGGTAATAAAAGCATCACCAAAACCCATCACATTCAAACACCCTCAAAAAGTACCTGCCGGCTCTCTCGGTCATCGAACGAAGTGCAGATGCAGTAACAAATTGCTACTCAGAGGTCGATTTTCTGCTCAGTGTGGTACTACCCCGGACTGTCTGGCCCGCAACTGCAGACAGACTACTGTCGACACTCGACAGTGTACCACATAAAAAAATATATAAAATGAACCCACTATGAACGAAATAAATATATGTATGTAGTTTAAAAACCCTTATGCCATATCTTTTCTACCATATTTTGGACTAATCGTAATGACCGAATATTTTACCGAATTGAATTATCAAGCACGCTTTTTTCACAATCTTACTAAAATGTTTATTATTTAATTCCTATATTAAGTGTTATTTTTCATTTTAATTTGATTTATCATTAAAGCGTATTTTTTTAGTTCTTTAAACTATATTTGTACAGGCGTAGTCTGGGCTAGTGGACTAACGCCGTGTTTGACAGAAGAACCTAAGGTTATAGTTTGAAGTACCTAAAGCCCTTAAGTTCCTAGCCTATATGATGGGATACCTGCACCGTGCTACCTAAGGTGACAGGTGGATGTGAGATGGATGTTGGGTGGAGGATTGGTTATTCTCACTGCCAGTCAAGCAGACTCACTCGACTAATCAGAACTGACGGCTAAGGGTGTCTTGGCCACAGTGAGATGGAGCTTTGGGTGGAGGATTGGTAACTCTCACTGCCAGTCAAGCAGACTCACAGGACTGGTCAGAACTGACGGCTAAGGGTGTCTTGGCCACAGTGAGAGGGATGTAAATGAGAGATGAATAAATTCAAATCTGATTTATTTTACACAATGTACACCTTATATACTACTTATTGCTAATACACACATATACCATTTTGTGTTAGTGTGTCGTACGTGTAAAGTATAACGCAGTGTCTTTAAATCATGTCAGTGCTAATTTTGCACATTTGTATGTTGACATGCTTTACTTGTATGTTAACATGCTCTACTTTTGAGTTTGCTGCGTTGCATGTTCAATGTGCATTGAACATTCTGGGGTCTCTCAGGAACACGACTGCAAGTCGTATAATTCGATAACCTCATATGGTCCAATGTGTCCTTCCGTCGTTTGTGGTGTTTGGACTGTAGTCTGGGGACGAGGTTTCCCATACCGTGGCCGTGGTTGTGGTGGAGCTGCCCGCTGTTTGTCTGTCTCTGTGGCTTGTGTTGTAGTTGTCTCTTTGTTTCGTCTTCTCGTAAGTCTATCTCGACATTGTTTGAGTGGTCTGAAATAAATTAAAAGACAAGCTAATACTATTAAAGAAAGAGATGTCACGGTGCTAACCACATAGGAATGAGACTCTATTCGCCTCCATATTGTGTTATCTAATCTTGTTTTTAGCTTTGCTTCTGAAGCGGCTAAGTGGTCAAATATACTGGTGGAGCTATCTAATACTTCCTCCTTCGGTATGTCTGGTATCTCTGATTGGACTACTTGTGTGTCTAGAGTAAAATTACTCCTTTTAAAATATGATGCTTGCACAGTTGTTGTTGTTATTCGTTTAGCTGCAAGAATGTTGTTCAACGTCTTTACTACACAGCTTTCTGAAATGTGTAGTACTCCTATATCCTCTAGGTTAATTTCTTGTCTTTGTCCATCACATATTATCGAAGCTGATTGTGTTTTTGTAGTGATAAACATCCACGTATTCTGCATGTAAAGTTGTTTCCATAGAATTGTAGATTGAATGTTGTATCTTCTTGATGTGCATTGTGATTTAGTGTTATTATTGTTGCTGAATAGCTGGTCAACAATGCAATTCTTGTTCAATTGCATGTTCTTAACAGCCACGGGATAGCAAACAAACTCCGATTTTTTGTGTAAACAATCTTTGAACTCGTCTTTACTTAATTCAAAGTATCGTTCATTGTTATAGTCGAAGCCTATGAATGCTCTTGGGATTGACAAGCATTCAAAAGAACTCCCGGTCAACTTTTGAGGAATCGCCGTTATGTGTATTAGCGTATATTTTCTTATGTCATGAATAGGATAGTACGCAAATACGTTTATATGTGTTGCATTTATTTCCATGTTAGTCTGTATTAATTGATCCTGAATTATTCTTAAGTTTCCAGGTAACTTTTGATTGGTTGTTTGTATTATATCATTAGCGTATTTAGGACTCAAAATCGTGTATATCGATGCGTTATTTAGGTATATCTCAAGTAACCCGTTGTAATAGTGAATAATCTCTGTTATGTAATTGCTCGCTAATTGATACGTTTGTATTACTTGTATTTTCACATTGTTAGCGTCTACCATCTTATACCATACGTCGTTATCGTACATGAATGCTATAGCTTCATTTAACTTCTTTTCAAAATTCTCTAACTTTTTCTTAATCCGCTCCTCGGTTTGGTTTACAGCGGATACTGTAGATATCATTATGTTTGTTTGATGATTGGCGGCGTTTATAAGTTCTTGTTGATTGCTACTCAATGAGTCAATACTTCTGTATACTTCATCGTTAACTCCGAACACGTATGTTAACATTTGTCCTAATAATCCACGTCTCCTTCTAGAAATCTTTATCCCAGTAAGGTAATCCTTTATCTTCTCAAATCGTGCTTTCTCTTCGTTCAAATGATAATAAAATTCTGCACAATGGGTGTCTTTTGTATACTGTTGTGTGTCAGTGCATAACTTTTGAAACTGATTAGTTATTTTTATCGTATTATTTAAATTCAGTTCCAAATCACTCCTTTCGTAATTAGTTTCTATTCTAAAACTTCCTCTGTTTATTGTTGAAGTACCTATTTGTTCTACATATAGGCCTGGATTTAAATGTTTCATAGTAAACATTGATGTACTTGTTACTTGTCCGATACACAATAATAATGTAGTATAGAGTAACACGCCTGACTTAAGTGTCTTAGACTTTTTATTTATGTTATTTGCTATGTTACTATTCACAGGCGTTTCGGTATTTTTTCTTAACGTATTCGTGTTAGTCATTAATTCTTCCTGATATACGGGTAAAGGAATTAATGTATGTATTGATCGTTTTTGACATAAACCTGTCGATTTTTTGAGTGTCACTACTCTTATCACCCCGTCGCTTCCTGGGTGAACGCTTTCCACTTTTGCCAAGGGCCACTTACTTGGACTTATGTTTTCATCTTTTATTAGTACTATGGTTCCAATTTTGATATTTTCTTGAGTTTCTTTCCACTTGTATCTTTGTTGAAGTTGATGTAAATAATCAGATGACCAGGCTTTCCAGAAATCTTTCTTCATTCTTTGAATTTGTTTCCATCTATTTATTAAATCAGTATTTATGTTTGATAACGGATCTGGGATTCCAACTGCTTCCCGACCAATTAAAAAGTGACTAGGCGTTAGTATTGTATTATCATTGATGTCTTCGCTTTGTGCACATAACGGCCTCGAGTTTAGGCAAGCTTCAATTTGATGTAAAAATGTTATCATTTCTTCGTACGTTAATGTCGATTCTCCAATTACTTGACGTAAATGGTACTTTACTGATTTTACGCTGCTCTCCCAAATCCCACCAAAATGGGGGGTTGCTGGCGGATTAAAATGCCACTGAGTACCTATACTGGTCATCGTATTTTGGAATCCAGGTGACTGTGTTATTTGCAATAATTCTTGTTCCAAAAATTTCGCTGCGCCTACGAAGTTCGTGCCATTGTCACTATACATATGTGACACGTGTCCTCGTCTGGCCATGAACCTCCGCAGTGCCGCAATAAATGTTTCAGTTGTCAAATCTCCCACTAATTCTAGATGAATTGCTTTTGTTGCTAAGCATACAAATACAGCAATATATGATTTGTAGGACTTGTGACCTCTTCCTTTCATTGTTCTTGTTTGTATTGGTCCCGCATAATCCACTCCAGTGTGACTAAATGGATATGATTGCGTGACTCTTGCTTTTGGAAGTATCCCCATTTTCTGTACTTTCGTTTCGGACCTGTATCTCGCGCATTTGACGCACTTTTTTAGTGTACCTTTGACAACTTGTTTTCCACCTATAATCCAGTATTTTTGTCGTAGGACAGCTGTAGTTAGTTTATTTCCTCCATGTAATGTTTTCATGTGTGCGTTTTGTATTATTAATGACGTTATATGATGTCGGCGTGGTAATAGTATAGGATGTTTTTGATTATATGGCAAGTCAGCGTTTTCTATTCGACCTCCAACTCGTAATAATCCATCGTTATCAATAAATGGATCTAGTGTGGATAATTTACTGTTTTTCTGCAGTGATTTTTTCTTTCGAATAATTTCTTTTTCATCGTAAAATTCTTCTTGTTGCAATATGCATAGAATTCGTTTCTCTGTTTCTTCTAGTTCCGTACAGGATAATGGTTCGTGCTTTTTGCGCTTGCTGATAAATCTGTAGCAATACGCTAATGTTCTTATCATTTTATTGTAGTTAGAAAATCGACTCCAGATGTCATACTTTTCATTCGTAGTATTAATTGTTGTTGATAAACAGTACTTGGCTTCTTCATTTGGCTGTGGTGCTGTTGTTGTAATAGGTATATCACTCGTCTGTAACCATGGTGGGCCGTTCCACCATAAGGAACAGTTTATTAATTTTTCTGGCTCCAATCCTCTTGATATAATGTCCGCTGGGTTTTCAGACGATATGACATGATTCCATTGAGCGTTAGGTATTATGCTGTTAATTTCTGACACTCTGTTGGCCACGAACGTATGCCATCGCCCAGGATCTCCTTTTATCCATCCCAACGTGATCATAGAATCCGTCCAGCATGAAATCACGGTATTGTTATCACCGTTTAGAGCATTTTTTATTTTTTCTATTAAATTAGCCAATAATACTGCGGCGCATAGCTCAAGACGCGGTAATGTTGTTTTTTGTTTTTTCGGTGCAACTTTTGACTTAGCTTGGAGCAATGTTATGTAGTAACTGTTATTCACCATTACTCTGCTATAGACGACAGCCCCGTATGCTTTTTCTGAGGCGTCGCAGAATCCATACAGCTCAAACTTTGTCCTGTCTATCGTGTGACACCATCGTGGTACTTGTATATTTTCTATGTTTTTTAACTGTTTTTGTATTTCTGTCCATTTATTTCGTATTATGTCATTTACTGGTTGGTCCCATTCCATCCCAGACGTCCACAGTTGTTGTACTAGTAATTTTAGTGTTATGATGATGGGGGCCAACCAGCCCAACGGATCAAATATTTTCGCCACCTCTGACATAATGAACCGTTTGGTGGGTTTTGTGTTTTCTGTTATAGTTATTTGAAAACAGAATTTATCTTCGCCTGGAGACCATATAATTCCCAACGACTTTCTTGTTTCGTCTAAGGGAAGTTTCAGCATCCGACTTTCTTCTTTATCGCATGTTAAATTGTTCAACAATTCCGAACTATTTGAAGACCATTTTCGTAGTTGGAAACCACCTTTGTTTAACATTGCTATTAATTGTTCTTGTAATTCCTTGACGGAGCTTTCCTGGGATTCTCCTGACAAAATATCGTCAACATAGAAATCCTGTAACGTTACTCTACTGGCGATAGGGTAATTGTCTTGTTCGTCTAATGCTAGTTGTTGTAATGTTCTCACGGCCAGATAAGGCGCGCTTGTTGTGCCATACGTGACCGTTGTTAGTTCGTATTCACTAATGGCCTTTTTTGGAGAAAATCTCCATAAAATTCTTTGATATTTATAGTCTTCTTGGTTTATTTTTATGAACCGGTACATTTTCATAATGTCGGCCATGAAAGCAATCTTATGCGTTCTCCAGCGTAATAATATGTTTGATAAGTCTTGTTGAAGTCGTGGTCCTTTATGTAAATTTTCATTAAGGCTTATTTTACTACTTGTTTTACTACTAGCGTCAAATACCACTCGTAGTTTTGTTGTAAGAGAGTCTTCTTTTATTACCGCTTGGTGGGGAATATAATACTCTCCTGTGTAATATTCTGGTTTAGGTACTTTTCTTATATGACCCATATTTAGGTACTCGTACATAAATTCCTTGTATTGTTGGCGTAAATTTTCATTTTTTTCGAACTGACGTTCTAGTTGTAATAGTCGAGCCACGGCTTTTTTCCTTGACTCGCCATATTTTATGTTCGCGTCCTTAAACGGCAGTCGTACCGTATAAGTGCCGTCGAAACTTCGTATTGTAGTATTTGTATAGTAATTTTCACACAACTCATCATCTTTGGTGAGTGCATAGTGTCGTGGAATTTCTTCTAATTCCCAAAATTTTGTTAATTGTTGTATGTCGTCGGTGCGAGTCATCATGCTTAATACTTTGATGCCACCGTTTATGTCTTGCGGATATAACCCGGATAAAATCCAACCCAATTCTGTTTCTTGAGCGATTATACCGCCTTGTAGTCGTTTAAAACCTTGTAATAGTATTTTACTATATTCTTGGGCACCTAAAATTATGTCTATAGGTCCCTTTTTGTTGTACGTTGGGTCTGCCAATAGAACATTGTCCAACTCTTGTAATTGTTGTAAGTTACTTCTTGGTAACGAGTTTGTAAGCTTTGGTAGTACTATAAGTGTTACAGGTAGTCTGTACTCACTAGAGTACCTTGGTTGTAGTTTTATGTTAATTGTATATTTCGATGTCTTAGGTTCGTTGTCTCCAATGCCTTTTATTTCGGCTCGAACCTTTTGTCTTGGATACGACAGCATTTGTGCTACTTCTTCCGTGCAAAATGACGCTTCTGAACCTTGGTCACACAATACTCTTAATAATTGTGGTGTTCCATCATACGACGTGGTTTGTAATAGCGCTGTGGCTAATAAGACCGTATTTTTTGCCTCTAAATTGGTAGCTGATAAGTTCGATAACGTTGTGTTTTGTTTTTTATCACTCATAGTTGGTTTAGGAGTGAACTTTTTCGTATACTCAGAAGACTCTGGTTGTCTTTTAATTGAATCGAATGTTCGGTGTAATAGTGTGTTATGACCTTTATGTTGACATATTTCACATTTTGTATAAAACTCGCTCGTGCATTTTATTTGTTTATCATGATTTAAGCAGCGTTTGCACATTTCTTTGTCTGAGACTTCCTTATATCGTTGCGTCACGTTCAAGGTTTTAAAACTAGGGCATTTATTTATATTATGTTCTGTGCTTTTGCAGTACCAGCAATGCTTACTTTTTGATGATTCTGCTATTGGTATGAGTGTTCCCCGGTATTTATTTATTGTATGATTCACCGAGTTATTACTCAGGTGATTATACGTAATTTTTTGCTGATCGTAGGACTTTAAACTTTTAAATCTTTTTTCTAAAAACTGTAACATTTCTTCAAACGATTCCAATTTGTTTGGGTGTTGTAACTGATCCTCGTATTTTGAATCAGTTTGTTGGTCCCATTTCCTGGCCAAAAGTCTAGCCAAAATAGGGTCCCATGTTGAAATGTCAATTCCTTGATGTTTTAAAGATTCCAAACATTCTTTTATGGTGTCGTGCATGTCTCTTAAACCCGCTGCATTCGCAACATTTAGCTTGGGTAAATCTAATAATTTATCGATGAATTTAATTGATATCATTCGTTCGTCTTCATAACGTTGCGTAAGCAATTTCCACGCGGTTTCATAGTTCGATTCACTTATCGTTAGATGACGTATAATTTTTGCTGCGTCACCTTTTACATTTGTCTTTAAATATTGCATCTTTTCTACCAATGAAATATTTTTATCTTCATGAATAATTTTTTTGAATAAATCATGAAAAGTATACCATGAGTCATAACTCCCAGTAAAAGTTGGAATAGAGATACGGGGTAGTTTTCCTGACGACTGTGTTAAGGTTATTTTTTCGCTGGAACTTTCATGGATTTTTTCTTCCAGCATCTCCATTGTAGTATCGAACTCAATTTGGGTGTTTTCAAAATATTTATTTTTGAAGTAAAGGTGTCCCGATGTATCCTCCTCCAATAATAATTCAATGTGTGTTTCTTCAATATCCTGCCATCGTTTTTGTAAGTTGTTTATTGTAGTTTGTAAATGCCATATAGGTTTGTTTTCAGTGACTGATTCTTTTGCCTGAATTAGCCTTTTTGACATCTGGGATATCCTGAACATTTGTATAAACGTCTTGGGATTCCCTCTCCCTTCTTCTTCGTTTGTGTTTTGTTCTTCAGGTTCATATATCGCCTGAACAAGTTGAAGTCTTGCTTCATAGTTTTGTAGGTGGGCTAAGCCCTCGTTGTATTGTTTTTGGATATTTCCAAAGTAATTTGTAGTGATATATTTGTGAGATGATAACATCTCTTGTTTTTCCAGTTTCGAGTGATTCTCTTGCACCCGTTGGAAAATAGTAGTTAGTGTTTGTCTTTTTTCGTCAATGTATTTTTGTGTTCTTCGGCTCACGGAGTCCTTTTTAATGTTTGTAATTATCCTCCTGATCTCGTTATAATCTTCCTCCTGGCTCCTGATTGCTGTGTTTATTTCTTGTATGTCCATAGTGCTTCTTTTGTCTTCTTCCCTAATAGCCCTACCCTAACTTCCCTACTACTAATGTTTTAAGTCAATACTTATCGTACCTGCGCTCTCGCTATAACACGTCCCTGAAGGTGCGACTTCTCAATCAGCTGGTGAGTCCCGCTTGTGGGAGGCCAGTGACCGAACCGCAACGAGAGGCTTTCTGACAGAGTACGTAAGTAAAAGTCCTTCAGTCAATTCCGAAACTGATGCTTTGTTGAGTACACCAGCCCGTTCTTAACTGATTTGTATGTCTGTTATGTCAAACCTACGGGGGGGTTAGAGGGAGGAAAAAAAACTTAACTTTTACTCGAAGGACCAAATGTAAGGGCGTAGTCTGGGCTAGTGGACTAACGCCGTGTTTGACAGAAGAACCTAAGGTTATAGTTTGAAGTACCTAAAGCCCTTAAGTTCCTAGCCTATATGATGGGATACCTGCACCGTGCTACCTAAGGTGACAGGTGGATGTGAGATGGATGTTGGGTGGAGGATTGGTTATTCTCACTGCCAGTCAAGCAGACTCACTCGACTAATCAGAACTGACGGCTAAGGGTGTCTTGGCCACAGTGAGATGGAGCTTTGGGTGGAGGATTGGTAACTCTCACTGCCAGTCAAGCAGACTCACAGGACTGGTCAGAACTGACGGCTAAGGGTGTCTTGGCCACAGTGAGAGGGATGTAAATGAGAGATGAATAAATTCAAATCTGATTTATTTTACACAATGTACACCTTATATACTACTTATTGCTAATACACACATATACCATTTTGTGTTAGTGTGTCGTACGTGTAAAGTATAACGCAGTGTCTTTAAATCATGTCAGTGCTAATTTTGCACATTTGTATGTTGACATGCTTTACTTGTATGTTGACATGCTCTACTTTTGAGTTTGCTGCGTTGCATGTTCAATGTGCATTGAACAATATTAATGTTTCACTCTTTAGTTAAAAATCTAAGTTCAAAACACGCTCATCTCACTGACTCTCACTCAAAGGATTTTAAGAAAATTACTAATCCTGGGAATGCTAATCGGGATAATGTGATAATCTTATCGAACTATTGTATTATCATCAGTGCTTCATAAGCCTATAACTTTTCGGTTCTGACCACTAAAAGTGGGTGAAAATAGAGTTCATAGGATTCTGTTACATACGAGTAAACATAAAGGAGAAAATAAATATAATAGTTCAAAAAAACAAAAAAAAAATACGCTTAAATCGCTAATCCTGATTAACCTAGTAAGGATAACGGGTCAAACTGTTAAAATATTGAATTGTCATCGGTCTTTAATAAGTATGCCAAATTTCGAGTTAATCCGACGTTTTGAAGGAGGTCAAAATCATGTTCAAAGATTCCGTTACATACTAACATAGATACGTCTGAAGCTAATAAAAGCGTATTTAAATAAAATCTCTAAAAATCAAGCATAGCGTCTTCGTCGTCAGCCGAAATGCACAAACCTAGTTGGGATGAATCCAATGAACCCAAACCAAATGGGTTTACTATACGACAATTCAGCGTTCCGTCTCCTACCTTCAAACTTTTCAGAGTAACACAGTGGTACCATCATACATATATATCTCAAATATTAGATACCATATATTTGAAAATTAAATAAATACACATTATGCGTCTCAAATCCCTAAGGCAAACAAAAAGAGTTAATGAACTTGAAACATCCAAAAAAATGTTCATCATTTAAAACTAATTATCACCGCGATCACGCCAGCTTGTAACAAAACCGCAACCTAATCGGACCGACATACACACAATTATTTTCGTGTCGAGCGTTAAAAAGAAGGAGCATTTGAAATGAAACCGTTCTCACACGATCACCAAATATAAAAAAGATGCATGACGTTGTTATGACAACGTTTTTGCCATTAAGAGAAATTTTTGCATTATAGAAGATTTCACTTTGTAAAAATATGATTCGTTCTACTGATATTTTTTTAAAACCTTTTATTTAACTTGCCCTGTTAGTATGTGACAAATCTTGCGAGTTAAATTAGCCACTTTCTGTCGTTAGATTAGGTTGAAATTTGGTTTACTTACGTAACTTCGGTGACAATGCAATAATATGGTACCATGAAGCTGATCTCAGTATGGCATCGGAAGGTGGCTATAGGAACTCCTAAACTAAACAAGATAAAACCGTCGAGTTGGACTCGTTTGAATATTCTTGATTTCTTCATTTTAGAGCATTTAAATAAAAGCTTGTTTTTAAAAACTTGTTTTAATTAATATTTTATTTATATTATCTTCGTTAGCACAAAATCATAAAACGTTTAATAGAAATATTAGCTTTATTTTAATATAATGAAATCTAATAAAAAATTTAAAAGTGACGCATTTAAACTATTTCATCTCACCTCAAGCCATTCACTGCCCACTATTGGGCTCGCGCCCCCTCCACTATTGGAGGATAACTGACCTACTACACCAGATCGATCAGACGTATTGATTGTGTTGGTTGCAAGCGTTTTGATGTATGAAATAATTTTTAACTATTATTATTGTGGGTCAAATAAATGCTCACAGTTGTTTGCACGTGAGACATTTTAGTCCGCCTGTGATCATTAATGTTGTAAAATGTTCGAAACGTCGGGCAATCAAAAATCAAATACAAACGCGGGAAATAATCGTAAAGTAGTTGTATTTATAACTAGCTGCTGCCCGCGACTTCGTCCGCGTGGAATAGTTACTTTGGGCTAACGCGAACTTTAACCCGCGAATTTGTTAATGTAAAAGATGAAAATATTTTTTAATAATACGATTCTGTCATATATGATAAATTTTGCAAAACTTACCGTTTACGTAGCGCACGCAGCGGCGACTCTTATGAGGGAAAAACCCCGTTTTTTAAACATTCTTCATTTCTGCTCCGCTCCTATTGGTCTTAGCGTGACGATATATAACCCATTGCCTTCCTTGATAAATGGGCTATATAATACTGAAAGAATTATTCAAATCGGATCAGTAGTTCCTGAGATTAGCGTGTTCAAACAAACAAACTCTTCAGCTTTATATATCTATACAGTGCAACCTCGATATAACAAATCCGACGGGAACTCGTAAATATTGGTTATATCAAGTAATTCGTTAAACTGAGGTTTGTTATATTGAGGTAAGGTTGGTCTAAATTTTGTTATAAAGAGGTAAAGAAATGGTTTAACCACCTCAACATTTTTGTATTCAGCAACTAGAATCTTCAACAATAGTGACGAGCAGCACCATTTACATTATTTTCCATCAAAAGACTTCAATTTGTTTTACGAAAAAAAAAACGTGTCGGAACCTGTCGTGACTGAATCACATACTATCGGATTAAGGGTCATATAGTGGTATTTACACTTTTTTGATAGTTGAAAATTTGTTATAAACAGGTTGTTCGATAAAAAATTCGTAATGTAAAGGTATTATTTACACTGACTTTTATGAACAATTCAAGGGGATTACGAAAAATTTGTTAAATAGAGGAAGTCGTTAAATTGAGGTTCGTTATATTAAGGTTGCACTGTATTATATTAATACATGAAGCAAATACTTTGTACCCCTTTTTACAGATATTACGCGGATGGACAAGTATGAAATTTGGCACAGTTGAAGTATATAATGAGGAGAAGTGCATAAAACTGAAATTTTATATAATAATGGATTAGAAATACATTAATTTAATTAAAAAAGGCATTACGCACACTACCACGCAATCGATACACACACACAAACACACGCTTATACACTTTTGCTTACAGTTAAAATTCCTGGTCGAACTGAATGTCAAACAATCATAATTATGATGACAATGTCTAATAGAGATTTGTGCTTATATATTAGTTATTAGTGAAATACAGCTTGCTCAATATACAATTATACATAAATAAAATTTAAAAAAATTGCGTATCAGAAAATTAATTTAAACTAGCAACCCGCCCTCGCTTCGCTTCGGTTTCAGTCTTTCCTGCGTAGTTCCCGTTCCCGTGGCAATACCGGGATAAAATATAGCCTAGTTTACTCCTTGATATTGGTTTGGTTGGCTTTCCATTGGTGAAATAATTTTTGAAATCGGTCCAGCCGTTTTGAAGATTACCCGGAACAAACAGACAAAAAAATTTAAAGTGTATTTTAGGCATATGTGTAGTGCAAATAACCGTGTGAGCGTGAAAAGAGTCTATTATTTTGACATTACAAACAGACACTCCAGTTTTATTTATTGGTATAGATGAATTATGGTCGAATTTCGATCACTCGGCGACCACTAGTTAGTGTAGATGTTTGTAATACTTGTATAAACGTCAGAAATCATTAAAGAGTTTTATGTTGATTTTTCCTTCAATATTTATTTATTTATTAAGGAAAACATACAGCTGTTAAAAATACAGGTAAGGTAAAAACAAATGCACGTAACAATAGCCAAACAGTTTCCACTTATGTATAACACAATGTGAAGATAAATAAAAAAAAATCATAACTGGCAAAACTATAGAAACTAAAATTATAGATTATAGAGAAAGGAATTAAGAACAAAGACAGTAGACAAATATTATTAATATAATAGAGTACATTATAGTCATAAATTAAGCATTAGTTCTTATCTTCTTTATTAATGAAACATATTGAGGAAGTGGTGACGGAGTAAGAATACAATTCACCACCCCCTATCTTACCCGTGGGTGATCGTACGAGACGACTAAGGCATATAAAACGCATATAACATCTATTCGAGAGAAGGAAAACTCGAAATAAAACCCTATACCAACACGTCTGACCAGCGTGGTATAGTAGGTCAAGTACTCTTCCATTATGGAGGGGGCCCGAGCCCAACAGTGGGACATATATGGGCTGAGATGATGATGATGATGATGATTGAGGAAGTTCCTTATGGAATATATCAATTTCACTATAGCTAGCATTATAAGTTCTACAAGCTCTTACCAAGAATCGGTTAAATGAATATTGAATTGCGAATGAAAGAGAGGATGGTGGATTCTTACATCGTTACCACACTCGAAAGTATCATCATCATCATCACAGCCCACTTACGTCCCACTGTTGGGCTCGGGCCTCCTGCACAATGGGAGAGAATTTGACTTACTATACCATGCTGGTCAGACATGTTGGTATAGGGTTTAATTTCGAGTTTACCTTCTCTTGCACAGATGTTATGTGCATATTATATCCCTTAGTCGTGTTTTACATTTTTTTTTTTTATGGGTGGGCTATGGTAAGCGCATGCGCGGTCCAGTCCATCTGGGGCGATGAAAGGACGGCGCGCGGGCCCATAACCCACCCGTACCCACGTCACCTCGTTGTTGGGCCGACCACCGGAGCAGAGGTGACTTGTCGTCAGTGGTTGGCCCGACGGAATACCCTTTCAGGTAACCTCACCTCTCAACGTCCTGGGACGTCGGTCGCCGTCGCGCGGTTAGCCACACTGCGGATGACGGACAATTCCCCGGTCCGATCACCCGCGGCCTCGGCTAGTGTTTTACGACATCCACGAGCAAGATTGAAAATGGAAGGGAATAGTGAATTGTATTCTTACTCCGTTACCACACTCGAAAGTATATGAAAAGATATTATTTCACTCAGTTCCACATTTTAAACATTATTTTCTATTTTCACAGAAACTTTCACTCGTACGTTTATAACTGTACAAAGTCTCGATTTGCAGAACGATGCGTAAACGCATAGAGAATGTTATGAATTTAAAAATTTTCAAAACTAACACAGATCTTAAGATGAGTTTTGAATTGGAGATAGTGTTGCCCAAATGCAAGACCAAAACGAGACTTGGACCGGTCTTGGTCTTGGTCTTGCAACATCACACCTGGTCTCGTCTTGGTCTTGGTCTTGCGCACCCGGGTCTTGGTCTTGGTCTTGGTCTTGCGCACCCGAGTCTTGGTATTGCAGCAAGAGTCTCGCAAAGTTTTGCAGTTAGAATAACGTAACAGTAATTTATCATGGCAATGAAAAATCCAACTAAATTAATCAAATATCCTATCCTATCTATCCATCTGTTAGCCTATAGTTCACTATTGAATACAATACTTACCACTGGAGAAAATTATTCTTCTATTCCCCTGGTGTTCCATTAGACAGCGTTACTACTCGCTGTTACTACAGCGTTATGACAGGACTTTCGACCCTATTTTCTTAAGACGTCACCACACGAGGCAGTTGATACAATAAATTTTATTTCATTTTATAATCAATGCGATATTTTACAATTAATGCGATTGTTTATATTCCCCTTCAAGTTAAGTGGTATGTATCTATTGTATTTCCAGTTTAGTTACTGATACTCTGGATACTTGAAAAAACCTGTTGCTCTATTGCCTATATAAATACTTTGGCCGCTGGATCCATGTAGCTCTTAATATACTATTTATTCAAGAACATATAAAACTGATTTAAAATTTTATGGTTTTAATACTTGTAAAATGTATGATATTCGTCGTCATCGTCACAGCTCATAAAAGTGCCACTGCTGGGCTTAAGCTTCCTTCCAGTAAGAGGAAAATAGATCTACTATACCACGCTGGTCAGACATGTTGGTACAGGGTTTTCTTTCTAGTTTCACTTCTCTTGCACATATGTTATATACACAGGGTGTATCAGGTTATGGGGCAACTGTTCGTGTATGTTGTAGTTCAACGGTCATAGATCATAATTAGAATGTATATTACACAAAAACAATATAACGTAAAAGTTATAGTGATTACAAAAATGTGTGTCTAAGAGTTTATGCCTTAAATTTTATGCATTATGTAGGTATGTACAGACAGGATATATGTAAGCATGTAAAATTTCGACAGTATAAATAGGTATTAGATTTGCGCGAACCTTTCAATGGTTACGTAGGTACAAAGGCGACTCATCAACGGTCATCGGCCGATCAGCTGATTTATGTTAAAGCGAAGTTTGTCTTGCTTATGCAAACGTAATCATTGATTTATTCAAATTCTAATGAACATTTAACAAAATACGAATATGTTGTAGATTAAGTATCATTCCTTTATACATTTTAATCAATTTACACGAAAAAACGATGACAAAATTGAGAACTTACATGTCTCTCAATTCATTAACGAATAGATATTTTTATTTCAATTTTTTTTCATGGGTTCCTAACACCATTGCCCGATTCGATTTGATACGACATCCACGGGTAAGAGAGTGGTGAATTATATTCGTACTCTGTCTTTTTTTTTGTGTGTGTGTAGCTGTTGGTCGCAGATGACCTTGACAGCTTAACGCGGTCAATGGGTGAGCGCTGATGGCTCTCAACCCGGTAAGTAAGTTAAGCGAACATCGCCCGAGGGCTCCCCCCTGTGGGGAACGGACCTCGGCTCGGGGCGTCGCTGAGAGCAAAGTGGGCGTGGCCAAGTTTAGGTTAATGACTTCTACGCGGCGCGGTTTTCGACCTCGACGGCGAGGCCGATACCGCGGCGTTTTATCTGTTATCGCTGCGCGAGCTGTGTAGGTCCTTTCTTGGGCGATCATAATAGCGTCATCTTCTTCTTCAAGAAGATGACGAAGACGTCGGACCGCGGATATTTTTGAGGGGACGTAGTTTACCGCCCCAACCACTAGTGGATTGGGGTGAGTCGTGGCAGAGGCAAAATAGCGCTGGGAGCAACGCTTCATGTACTGCCTGATGGTGATCGTACTCTGTCCCTACATGGACATTTATATAGATTAATTGTAGGCATATTTCTATGTCCAACAGTGAACGTCGTTGGGCTAATGAATAAACGGATATATAAATATGTATAATGGGCAAGAGCACTCTCGTGATTACGGTATTTTTGTCCTTAAGCCTTTCCGAAGAGTAATTCTGAAAAGCCAACACCAACATTGGGAATCGATTGGCCAATAGATGGATATCTCAAGACTGATTTGACTTGCCGTGTAGTGACGGAGTAAGAATATAATTCATCACCCCCTATTTTACCCGTGACTGCGAACCCACGACTAAGGGCTATAATATATAACATCGGTGCAAGAAAAGGAAAACTTGACATGTATGACCTGTAACAACACGGCCGATCACCGTGGCGATTCCCCTCCGGCCACGGCCGATTCTCCTCCTGTTATGTAGAAGACACGAGCTCAACCGTATATAAGCTGAAATGGTGATTTGAATTAAATGCAAGACCGCGAGACTCTTGCAGGCCCAGTCTTGGTCTTGCTCAAGTCTTGCAGGGCCAGTCTTGGTCTTGGTCTTGCAAAAATTAAGCGGTCTTGGTCTTGGTCTCGGTCTCGCATTTCTCGCAAGACCAAGACCAAGACCGCAAGACCAAGACTTTTTTGGGCAACACTAATTGGAGATGGTGAATTATATTCAATATTAAACTGTTTAAAGTTTTTATCTTCGAATAATAACATATAGAAGGTAAATCCGCGCACAAAAAATTAAGCATTTAAATTGGAGCCTAATGGAGCTTACGCCGGAACCGCTCCGTAGTGTATAAGGCCATTTTACTGCACGTACGTACGCAACTCTTAAAGCATAAATAGGTAGGTAATTAATCCCCCGCAATACAAGGATTATTTCCTTAGTGCAGGGTGTATTCTTAAATAAACAAAAAAAAATATGACGTTTTGTGCATTCAAATGGTGTCACAACACATTTGAAAAACATAAATAGTACATTACTGCAGCGGCCAGCAAAAGAGGCATTGATGGACGAGCGTGTGAATGGGGGCCGAGGCGAAGCCGAGGCACATATACGTAAGTCCATCAATGCCTAGCTGTAGCCAAAGCTTGTATGTAAGGTGCGGCAATTAAAACTGAGTAGTACTAAGTAGAAGTTTTGAAGTGAAACTTCTTTAGAATCGTTGTGATTTCAAACCCGATGAAACGAAAAAGCGAGTCCATAGAGACAAACACGTAAATGTATAGAATTCAGCCGGCGAGAGAATGAGATAAAGGATTAAGGATGATGAAGGAAGATAAAGTATGATAAGGGATGATTTGGGCTCGAGCTTCCTCCATAATGGAAGGGAAATTGACCTACTCTACCATGCTGGTCAGACGCGTATTGGTATAGGGTTTTATTACCAGTTTACCTTCTCTTGCATAGGTATTATATACATATTATATCCTTTAGTCGTCTCTTACGATACCTACAGGCAAGGGAGGGGTGAATTGTATTCTTACTCGGTCACCACACGAAAAACATTACATAGATTAAAAACTAAAATTGTATTTAAGATTCAAACGCGGTCTAAATGAAACATAAAACCTATTTCTATTTGAACATCGTTTATGTAATGGGTAAATAATACATGATATCTAAAATGAATTACAAGCATTTTATTTATATCTTCTAATTTATTTATGTAACTGTTCGGAATAACAATCAGTTTCTGCAATACAACATTATATTGTTTTAACTCGTTTAGGTAAAGAATTTACTATTGCGTTTTATATCTTTAGGACGACATGGCTACCTTTAGATCCTCAATGATCTCGAAGCTTATTTTATACCCTTCATTCAGACTTTTTAAATGATAACTCCCTCTAAAAATTGATTAGAACAAATGGTCGTGCTAAATAGCGTCAAATTATCAAGCTAGGTTCGAAGGGCATCATACTACCGGGTTTTGAACCCTCAGCACTCACCTATAGCGCAGACTAAGCTGTGAAAACCATCTGTAGCAGCTATACACACACAAAAAAAGAAGGCATCATACTTTATCTGGTACTTGCTAAAAATATTATATACAATCTAATATAAAAGAAGTTAGTAAAAAATAATTATAATACTAACTAGCTGTGCTGTGTGGTAGCGGCTTCGAATACTACCAACCCTTGCTTTGCTCGTGGGTGT
Source organism: Lymantria dispar (assembly GCA_032191425.1). Lineage (NCBI taxonomy): Eukaryota > Metazoa > Arthropoda > Insecta > Lepidoptera > Erebidae > Lymantria > Lymantria dispar. The sequence continues at coordinate 30,575,904 of CM063452.1, forward strand.
CGTAAAAGACGACTAAGAGCCCTAGATTGACCCGGACCAACTCCATCTGGTACCATTTGGGTCAACGATTATATTCCCAAGGAGGGTTGACGTCAGGCAGGCGGCCGGTCATAAAAGTCATTGCCGAAACTTTTTGCAATATGTCAAAACAGATGACATATTGCGTTGACCCCAAGTAATTGGGATAAGAGCAAGATGATGATGACTAACTAGCTGACCCAACAGACGTTCTGTTCAAATAAGAGCCGCCTACCGGGTCCAATTGTGAATCTAAACCATTCTCGAATCCCCTTTAACACACACAAAAAATTTCATCAACATCGGTCCAGAGATTTCAAGTGGGACTCAACTATGACTTTACGTCGTAGTTATGAAATATTCAAACACCACCATCACACCAAACAGTATGTTCAAATTATCTTAAATGTTACTTAAAATTTAGATGAAAACGAATATCAAAGAAACGTACAAGGTTATTTATTGAGTTCACACGCACGTATATCGCTTATAATTAATAAATTAGCAATTGTAATTGATAATTAGTATAAAACTACAGTGAGAGAGAATACATTATGATAAATATCAACTTTGAACAAACTGATCTAACACGTCATATTTTGCAATGGCTAGGTTATGTCCGTTCTCGCAAATAAGACAAACCACTTAACCGTTATATGTATATTTCTTGTGTACGTGTGTATGTCACTGCACTCCTCCTAAACAGCTGGACATATGTTGATGAATTTTTTTGTGTGTGTTCAAGGGGGATTGGAGAATGGTTTAGATTCACAATTGGACTCGGTAGGTGGTGCTTATTTGAAAAGAACAACGTCTGTTGGGTCAGCTAGTATATACATATGTATATATATGTATACATATACATATGTATATATATACATATGTATATGTATACATATGTATATATATACATACTAGGTTTGTTAACTTCTTTTATATAAGATCATATCCCTCATAGCCATCACTCATGATGATCGGTTGAGTAGTTACAGCGTGCATACATAACAAACAAACAGACTGGACACATTTGTGTAATCAAAAGATTGTAGTTCTAAGTAATTTCGTATCCATTAATTATACTTATGTATATTGTACACAGAGTTCTCCACTATTGTGATTTAAAAAAAACTTATGACTGAGCGAGAAAAACAGCCAAGGTTATTATAAAAAAAGTAACTTGACCAAGTACACCTTGTTAAACGTATGGTTTGAAATATAGTTTTATTTCTAGTTTTTCCGCTCAAGCAGTGACGTCTTTAACACTTAGATGTCTTTTACGACACCTTCGAGTAATGGAAATTGGTATTGGTAACTCGTATTGCATTGCTTTATAATATAATAGTAATAAATATAAAATAATAGTAAAATTTTATGATGTTTTGCTTTGGTAAACTTTAATTAATAATTGTTTATAGAATAAATAAACATTAGTTTAACATACAATGCTGATTGTGAAAGTATTTATAAACCATTTTGCAACACGTCTGACCAGCGTGGCGTAGATCAATTTCCCTCCTATTGTGGAGGAGGTATGAGCCCAACACTGGGACTTGTGTAGGCTGAGATGATATGAAGATGATGACGCAGTTACTCTGGCAGAGTTTAAATTGCAATTTACATAAATGGAATTCTCAACTTTTGTTTACGTGGTATCTATACCAATAAATAAAATTGGAGTGTCCGTTTGTAATGTCAAAATAATAGGCTTTTTTCATGCTCACACGGTTATTTGCACGACACCTATGCCTAAAATAGCAATTAAAAATTTTTTGTCTGTCTGTTTGTTCCGGGTAATCTTCAAAACGGCTGGACCGATTTCAAAAATTCTTTCACCAATGGAAAGCTATAATATCAGGGCGTAAACTAGGCTATATTTTATCCCGGTATTCCCACGGGAACGGGAACTACGCGGGTATAACGATTATAACCTAAAACCGAAGCGAAGCGAGGGCGGGTTGCTAGTTTTTTTTTTTTTTTTTTTAAATAGAAACATAACTGTTAATGTTAAACAGTTTATGTTAGCATGTCACTATTGACAACGACTTACCTTGACATAGGTACTTACCTTGAGATCTGATGTGATAATAGTATATAGTTAGCCCTTTTAGTTACCTTTGGTTTGAGTTGAAGATAAGTTGCTAATCGCTCCGTGAAAAAAATATATTCTACTTTTTTATTTATTTACTAGCAATCCGCCCTCGCTTCGCTTCGGTTATAGGTTATAGTCGTTTTACCCGCGTAGTTGCCGTTCCCGTGAGAATACCAGGATAAAATATAGCCTAGTTTACGCCCGGATATTATAGCTTTCCATTGGTGAAAGAATTTTTGAAATCGGTCCAGCCGTTTTGAAGATTACCCGGAACAAACAGACAGACAGACAGACAGACAGACAAACAAAAATTTTTTAATTGCTATTTTAGGCATAGGTGTCGTGCAAATAACCGTGTGAGCATGAAAAAAGCCTATTATTTTGACATTACAAACAGACACTACAATTTTATTTATTGGTATAGATTTAGACTATTTTTTTTTTTGGGTGGGTCACGTCAGCGCACTCCTCGCTCCATTCTGTCCGGGGCGACAGAGGAGCGTAATCACGCTCACCCGTATCCCACCCGTAACACGTCGCCTTCGTCGTTGGACCGACATCGGAGCAGGGTGACTTGTCGTTTGTCGTCGGTCCGACGGAATACCCCCTGAGGAGTACCCTCTCCTTGACCAACGTCCCCCCCTCGGGGAGAATGTTCGTCTTTCCTCGCGCGGTCGGCCTCTCGGCGGGTGACGGACTAATTTTCCGGTCCAGTCACCCGCGGCCTCGGCTGTTTTTATAACATCTTAACAGGACATTTAACCTAATGCGATATTATAAATAAATATTATAAGATTAATAACAATTAGGTATTACGTACATATAATAAGACAAGGACAAGAAGACAAGACCTTTTGTATTGGCAATCAGCCATAAATGCAAGGCCATTGTTGCCAGTCTCGAGTTATAATTATCACCACAAATTGTCAGTTTATAATCTTTAGTTTATTTTTATTGTTAACGGTGGCAATCAAACAGTACACCTGATGGTAAGTGTTGCTGCCACTCATGGATATTTGCAAGGCCGCTGCCTACCACGAAGAAAGTGAAGGGAGTGTGCAAGCGTGCATTGAGGGTCAGTGATACTAAAGGCGTCAGTAAAACCTACCATACGCAAGCACCTTCAGAAAGTTGGGCAGCCCGAAGTTCTGGAGTTTTTTTTATACTAGTCCTTGGCGGTCAGTAAATCAAGCCTACTATTAGTGGTATCTATTGGGAATTTTGATAGAAAATGAAAACATTCATAAAGCACATTTATATCATATTCGCTATACCCCAGCACTTCTTCCGCATCACATTACAGAAACTGCTATTAAAATTATACAATACTAGCAACCCGCCCTCGCTTCGCTTCGGTTTTAGTCGTTTTACCCGCGTAGTTCCCGTTCCCGTGGGAATACCGGGATAAAATATAGCCTAGTTTACTTCCTGATACTATAGCTTTCCATTGGTGAAAGAATTTTTGAAATCGGTCCAGCCGTTTTGAAGATTACCCGGAACAAACAGACAGACAGACTAAAAATTTTTAATCTGTATTTTAGGCATAGGTGTCGTGCAAATAACCGTGTGAGCATGATAAAAGCCTATTATTTTAACATTACAAACAGACACTCCAATTTTATTTATTGGTATAGATTACATGTATTAACACTTAGATATTGAATATAATAAAAGACCATCACCGAGTTTTTTTGGTGAGAAGGTGAAAGTGTCGTGCGGTGATCTTGTATTTTATTCAATACTAGCAATCCGCCCTCACTTCGCTTCGGTTATAGGTTATAGGTTATAGTGGTTTTACCCGCGTAGTTCCCGTTCCCGTGGGCATACCGGGATAAAATATAGCCTAGTTTACGCCCTGATATTATAGCTTTCCATTGGTGAAAGAATTTTTGAAATCGGTCCAGCCGTTTTGAAGATTACCCGGAACAAACAGACAGACAGACAGACAGACAGACAAAAATTTTTTAATTGTTATTTTAGGCATAGGTGTCGTGCAAATAACCGTGTGAGGCATGAAAAAAGTCTATTATTTAGACATTACAAACAGACACTCCAATTTTATTTATTGGTATAGATTAGTGGTTTAAAGTGTTATTAAGTTAAATAATTTTCATGGCATTTTGTGTAATATGCGACGTAGGATTTGCTGGAGTATAGTAAATATGACATAAAAGTGCTTTACATACCTTTTTGTTTCCACGAAAAATCTCAGACGATACCGTTAACAGTGGCCATAACACTGTTGAAGACGACTATTTCACTTACTAACGGACAATGACTAATTAGAAGAAACAGATAATTAGTAAAGAAAATAATAATGTATTTTTTATACTCTTTGTTTCAGTAATAAAAAGTTATTGCTAATAAATTATTATTTACTAGCAACCCGTCCTCGCTTCGTTTTGGTTTCTGTCGCCTTACCTGCATAGTTCGCGCTCCTGTGGGAATACCGGGCCAAAATATAGCCTAAGTTACTCCTTATATAAACAGCTACCTGGTAGAAAAATATCAAAATCGGTCCAACCGTTTTGAAGATTACCCCAAACAGAGAGCCAAAATAATTTAATCTAGTTTTTAGGCATCGGTGGCGTGTAAATAACCATTTGAGCATGAAAAATCCCGAGTATTTTGACATTACAAACAGACACCTCAATTTTATTTATTTGTAGTATAGATTTAGTTATAGTAAGTCACGTCAATGTAAAGTTTATTATGATTTATGGACAGGATTTCTGCTATGTAAAGATGTAATGAGGTACCAGGCTAACATAAGCGTACGGTAGTAATTATATATGTGGCACGCCACAAAGGCTGTAAAGGTCAATATACGTTGTGCGATAATTATAGAGAATGGCTTACAATGCTGAACTAATGTAACGACTACTGTCTTTTATTGTGAGAGAAAATATGTACTGTGGACATACGGATTACACTGTACATGCGAATGATAAATTGTTTTGTGCTGAATAGTTCTCTACATTTATGCTGCTCTAGTTAATATATTTCATTGCCGATGCGTCCTAATTTGTATATTTAGATGCTTATTAAGTGAAAATGACTAAACAGATTCGAATGAAATTTGCTATTGTTGTAAGTAGATACCGGCAATCTAGTAGGTATATGAGCTGAGATATACCAGCTGAGTGTATACCCACAGCTTCGCTAGCATATAAAGTTGAAATCAAAAGTACATAAGGAATGCAACTTCATTGTTATAATAATATTATCATCCTCATCATCATCACAATTCATATACCTCGCACTGTCAGGCTCGAGCCTCCTCTACAATGAGAGGGAAATTGACCTACTATACCAGGCTGGTCAGACGGGTTGGTATAAGGTTTTATTTCGAATTTCTCTTCTCTTTCATAGATGTTACAATAATTCCAAAGTCGTCTTTTACAACATCCACGGGCAAGAATTGTATTTTTACTCCGTCACCACACGGAAAATTATTTTGTTAGTATCAGAAAATATATAGACCTGGTGTCGATGGCTCACTCATAGAGCGATAGAAATATAAGTGTACGGCGGGTTATGCGGTTGCACGCCGCCCCTTTCATCATACTGAACGATTTGGGCAGAGTGTGGCCTCGCTAGAGAGATGGATGGGATGCTCCACAGCGCCAAGAACTGGGACGCAGTCCCCGTCTTCTGTGAGGCATTCATCTCACGAAAGGAGGCAGCAAAGTGTAGGCGAGAGGAAATCCTCTAGGTTGACATGGTCCGTCGCCGGTGACTTGGGCGGCCCAGGCGCGAGTACCTTCGCCTGATGCCGTCCTAGCCGAGGTCGCGGATGACTAGATCAGGGAATAGTCCGTCACCCGCAGAGAGGCTGACCGCGTGAGGACGACCGACGTCCCGGGAGGGAAGGTACCCGAAAGGGTATATCACTAAGCTGACCACGGACGACAAGGAACTCGGTACCCTTACGTCACCCCAGACGGAGATGGATGTGACCTGACAGGCTGCGCCCAAAAAATATCAAAACATAAACAAACCAGGCTGTCGCTATGTCAACTGTCGTTATCATCATCGTCTCTCTGACATGACTATCATCTTTATGTTAAAAATACAATCGTTAAGCTTTAGAATAATAACGTATAGAAGGATAGTGTCGGTACTTAAGTGATAAAAAACGTGATGCGTGCAAGCGATTATACACGTACACACGCACACCACTATACAATAGAGTTGCCTTGTACGCGGTGTCCTTGTACACGACGTCACGACCTGGCGTAGGGAGGAGCCATTACTGGCTCCAATTTAAATGCCTCAAATTTTGTGCGCTATTAAGCTTTTATTCTAAGCGTAAGCCAAACGTTTTAAAATCTAAATATAATTAGCCAATACCTTCTTATAATGACAATTATGAAGTTGAAGTATAATTAAATATTTTTAAAGTATGATAAAAAATTATAGTTCATTAATGTAATGTTATTTTGTTAACCATGGTTGGCTGAGCAGTTTGTGAAGCCAACAATCAAAGGCTTTTAATTTTATATTTTAATTTTATTATTTTTTAGTTTCATGTTAAATTGTCTTTATATGTAAAGACTAGCAATCCGCCCTCGCTTCGCTTCGGTTATAGGTTATAATCGTTTTACCCGCGTAGTTCCCGTTCCCGTGAGAATACCGGGATAAAATATAGCCTAGTTTACGCCTTGATATTATAGCTTTCCATTGGTGAAAGAATTTTTGAAATCGGTCCAGCCGTTTTGAAGATTACCCGGAACAAACAGACAGACAGACAGACAGACAAAAAATTTTTAATTGCTATTTTAGGCATAGGTGTCGTGCAAATAACCGTGTGAGCATGAAAAAAGCCTATTATTTTGACATTACAAACAGACACTCCAATTTTATTTATTGGTATAGAATATTGTTTGGGAACGATGAGTGATGACGTCCTCGCTAGACGTTTTTAGCGTACATTTATTCTAAGCACATTCACTCTGGTCTAAAATAACTGCTGAGTTTTCTGAACGTCATTACATACACTTTCTTAAACAATGTAAAGAAGAGCTTTTACCTCACTGTAGGCCTAGAGCTGTGCTCCTGGTATTGCAAAAGTACAGTAGTATCACTTAACATCACGTGTACTGCTTGCTCGTTTGCCACCATCATCAGCGATAAAAAATAAATTACATTTGAGCTAATGCATACTAAACATGTATACAATCTATCTATACCAATAAATAAAATTGGAGTGTCTGTTTGTAATGTCAAAATAATAGGTCTTTTTCATGCTCACACGGTTATTATTTTTTTTTTTTTTATTGCAAACGGTGGCAAACGAGCAAACAGTACACCTGATGGTAAGTGTTGCTGCCGCTCATGGACCTTTACAAGGCTGCTGCCTACCGCGAAGAAAGTGAAGGGAGTGTGAATGCGTGCATTGATGCTCGGTGATACCAAGGGCACCACCAAAACCCTCCACACGCAATCACCCTCAGAAAGTTGGGCTTCCGGCTCTCTCGCTCACCGAACGAAGCGCAGTAACAAATTGCTACTACTCAGACGTCGATTTTCTGCGAGAGCATGGTACTGCCCCGGACGGACCGGCACTATTTGCACTATACATATGCCTAAAATACACTTTATATTTTTTTGTCTGTCACAAAACACTTATATCTTTTGATATACAGTTCTTTTTTTTATTATTTACAGGGCTATCCAAACTACACAAAAAACATGCCATTCCTTGAAATAGCTTTTCAAGCAGAGCTGAGCCGTTACGAAGACCCGGAATTCGATGAGCTTGCCAGGATCCTCTGCAATGAAGATCCTGACACCAGGGGGAAAAAGATTGAGGAATTAAGGCAGTTAATACGAGGCAAGTATACTTATAATATCAAATACGATAGCCAACGACACTGGCAAGTATGGCTACTGCGTTTAACGTTCTTTTTTAGCCGTCTTTTACGACACCCACAAGTAAGAGATGGTGTGATGAATTGTATCCTTACTCCGTCACCACAGAGGCCACCATCCCAAATTCCTTCTAGTACAGTAATTTGATCCATTTCTTCAAATTGTAACATACGCAAGACCCCCTACTCCAGCCTTAACCCCCTACTCTTAGTAAGTAATTGATGTAATTTTAAAATATTTTACAATGTTTACGCCCTCTCATCCTCAGTGACCAACTGTAGTATATGCAAAGACCACATTCCCACTCCTCCAGTCTTCGTAGTAAGTCATTGATGTAATTTTAAAATATTTTACAATGTTTGCCCCCCCTCATTCTTAGTGACCAACTGTAATATATGCAAATGCCCCTTTCCCACTCCTCCAGCCTTCGTAGTAAGTCATTAACATAGTTTTAAAATATTTTACAATGTTTGCCCCCCTCATCCTTAGTGACCAACTGTAATATATGCCAATGCCCCTTTCCCACTCGTCCAGACCTCGTAGTAGGTAAAGCATTAATGTAGTATTAAAATATTTTTTGCAATTTTTACCCATCCTCATCATCAGTGACCAACGGTAGTATACGCAAAGACGTCTCCCCTATCAGTCTTCGTAGTAAGTCATTAACATAGCTTTAAAATATTTTACAATTTTTATCCGCCCTCATCCTCAGTGACCAACTGTAGTATACGCAAAAATCCCCTTCTCACTCCTCCAGTCTTCATAATAAGTTACTAATACGGTTTTAAAATATTTTACAATGTTTACCCCCTTTCATCCTCAGTGAACAACTGTAGTATACGCAAAGACTCCCTTCCCACTCCTCTGGTCTTCGCAGTAAGTCATTGACAGAGTATTAAAATATTTTACAATTGTTACCCCCTCTCATCCTCAGTGACCAACTGTAGTATACGCCAACATCCCCTCCCCTATCATCCAGATTTCGTATTAAGGCATTAATATGATTTTAAAATTCTTACAATTTTTCTGTGGAGCCGGTTAGAAATACTACCAACCCTTCCATAGCGCATAGATGTCGTAAAAGATGACTAAGAGTTTTTACATAGAACTGGGCCAACTCAATCTGATGTCATCTGATCAACAATTACATTCCCAAGGACGGCTGACGTCAGGCAGGCGACCGGACATAAAACTATTGCCAATAACTTTTGCCTTATGTATTATGAAAGAACATATTGAATCGACCACAAGTAATTGTTATAAGAGCAGGGTGATGATGATGATGAAAACATCTTCTAGAAGCAGAAGGATAAAAACTACTCCTGCTGATGACGAATGAATGTAGCTTGACTACGGTTCCTGATACGTCACATTCTGTGTGGTGACTAGTGTTGCCCAAATGCAAGACCAAGACGAGACTTGGACCGGTCTTGGTTTTGGTCTTGCAACATCACACCTGGTCTCGTCTTGGTCTTGGTCTTGCGCACCCGAGTCTAGGTCTTGGTCTTAGTCTTGCGCACCCGAGTCTTGGTATTGCAGCAAGAGTCTCGCAAAGTCTTGCAGTTAGAATAACGTAACAGTAATTTATCATGGCAATGAAAAATCCAACTAAATTAATCAAATATCCTATCCTATCTATCCATCTGCTAGCCTATAGTTCACTATTGAATACAATACTTACCACTGGAGAAAATTACTCTTCTATTCCCCTGGTGTTCCATTAGACAGCGTTACTACTCTTATGACAGGACTTTCGACCCTATTTTCTTAAGACGTCACCACACGAGGCAGTTGATACAATAAATTTTATGTCATTTTATAATCAATGCGATATTTTACAATTAATGCGATTGTTTATATTCCCCTTCAAGTTAAGTGGTATGTATCTATTGTATTTCCAGTTTAGTTACTGATACCCTGGATACTTGAAAAAACCTGTTGCTCTATTGCCTATATAAATACTTTGGCCGCTGGATCCATGTAGCTCTTAATATACTATTTATTCAAGAACATATAAAGCTGATTTAAAATTTTATGGTTTTAATACTTGTAAAATGTATGATATTCGTCGTCATCGTCACAGCTCATAAAAGTGCCACTGCTGGACTTAAGCTTCCTTCCAGTAAGAGGAAAATTGATCTACTATACCACGCTGGTCAGACATGTTGGTACAGGGTTTTCTTTCTAGTTTCACTTCTCTTGCACATATATACACAGGGCGTATCAGGTTATGGGACAACTGTTCATGTATGTTGTAGTTCAACAGTCATAGATCATAATTAGAATGTATATTACACAAAAACAATATAACGTAAAAGTTATAGTGATTACAAAAATGTGTGTCTAAGAGTTTATGCCTTAAATTTTATGCATTATGTAGGTATGTACAGACAGGATATATGTAAGCATGTAAAATTTCGACAGTATAAATAGGTATTAGATTTGCGCGAACCTTTCAATGGTTACGTAGGTACAAAGGCGACTCATCAACGGTCATCGGCCGATCAGCTGATTTATGTTAAAGCGAAGTTTGTCTTGCTTATGCAAACGTAATCATTGATTTATTCAAATTCTAATGAACATTTAACAAAATACGAATATGTTGTAGATTAAGTATCATTCCTTTATACATTTTAATCAATTTACACGAAAAAAAGATGACAAAATTGAGAACTTACATGTCTCTCAATTCATTAACGAATCGATATTTTTATTTCAATTTTTTTTCATGGGTTCCTAACACCATTGCCCGATCCGATTTGATACGACATCCACGGGTAAGAGAGTGGTGAATTATATTCGTACTCTGTCTTTTTTTTTTGTGAGTGTGTAGCTGTTGGTCGCAGATGACCTTGACAGCTTAACGCGGTCAATGGGTGAGCGCTGATGGCTCTCAACCCGGTAAGTAAGTTAAGCGAACATCGCCCGAGGGCTCCCCCCTGTGGGGAACGGACCTCGGCTCGGGGCGTCGCTGAGAGCAAAGTGGGCGTGGCCAAGTTTAGGTTAATGACTTTTACGCGGCGCGGTTTTCGACCTCAACGGCGAGGCCGATACCACGGAGTTTTATCTCTTATCGCTGCGCGAGCTGTGTAGGTCCTTTCTTGAGCGATCATAATAGCGTCATCTTCTTCTTCAAGAAGATGACGAGGACGTCGGACCGCGGATATTTTTGAGGGGACGTAGTTTACCGCCCCAACCACTAGTGGATTGGGGTGAGTCGTGACAGAGGCAAAATAGCGCTGGGAGCAACGCTTCATGTACTGCGTGATGGTGATCGTACTCTGTCCCTACATGGACATTTATATAGATTAATTGTAGGCATATTTCTATGTCCAACAGTGAACGTCGTTGGGCTAATGAATAAACGGATATATAAATATGTATAATGGGCAAGAGCACTCTCGTGATTACGGTATTTTTGTCCTTAAGCCTTTCCGAAGAGTAATTCTGAAAAGCCAACACCAACATTCGGAATCGATTGGCCAATAGATGGATATCTCAAGACTGAGTTGACTTGCCGTGTAGTGACGGAGTAAGAATATAATTCATCACCCCCTATTTTACCCGTGACTGCGAACCCACGACTAAGGGCTATAATATATAACATCGGTGCAAGAGAAGGAAAACTTGACATGTATGACCTGTAACAACACGGCCGATCACCGTGGCGATTCCCCTCCGGCCACGGCCGATTCTCCTCCTGTTATGTAGAAGACACGAGCTCAACCGTATATAAGCTGAAATGGTGATTTGAATTAAATGCAAGACCGCGAGACTCTTGCAGGCGCAGTCTTGGTCTTGCTCAAGTCTTGCAGGGCCAGTCTTGGTCTTGGTCTTGCAAAAATTAAGCGGTCTTGGTCTTGGTCTCGGTCTCGCATTTCTCGCAAGACCAAGACCAAGACTTTTTTGGGCAACACTAAGCCGCCTGATCAGCGTGGTAAGTCAGTTTCCCTCCAAATATGGAGGAGGCTCGAGCCTAGTAGTGTAGAAGGTATATAAGCTGTGATGATGATGATGACTTGACGAAAATCTAAACCTCTGTGGTTGAGGAGAGTGATGGCTGCTCTAGTAGTTAACTCGTGATCGGGTGCTGCTTGTGGATCTGGTCCAACCATGTTTTCCTTTCTTTTTTTATTTGATATAAATTAAAAAAAATAGTAATATCCTATCTTGAAGGGCATCACACTGGAGCTAAGACTATGTTGTATACGTAATGGTATTCAAAAGATGGTAAAAAAATGACAGTCCGCTGAGTTTCTTGCTGGATCTTCTCAGCGTTCCGATCCGGTGGTAGATATTGTATTATATTCAAACGACTAGCAACCCGCCCTCGCTTCGCTTCGGTTTTAGGTTATAGTCGTTTTACCCACGTAGTTCCCGTTCCCGTGGGAATACCGGGATAAAATATAGCCTAGTTTACGCCCTGATATTATAGCTTTCCATTGGTGAAAGAATTTTTAAAATCGGTCCAGTAGTTTTGAAGATTACCCGGAACAAACAGACAGACAGACAGACAGACAAAAATTTTTTAATTGCTATTTTAGGCATAGGTGTCGTGCAAATAATCGTGTGAGCATGAAAAAAGCCTATTATTTTGACATTACAAACAGACACTCCAATTTTATTTATTGGTATAGATGTATAAATTTGACAATATGTAAGTGCCCTTAAGGGGCCTATGCAGAATAAATGATTTGATTTGTGACCACGCTTGGTATGTTTGAAAACCTTCCACCCATCATTTAATAGGTCACGGAATATGTATATGTTGATAGTGGTCGGAGCAGACTGTTGAGAGTTGCCTGTCCTGGAATAGTACCACACCACCGTAGAAAATCGACGTCTGAGTAGTAGTAATTTGTTGCGCTTCGTTCGGTGAGCGAGAGAGCCGGAAGTCCAACTTTCTGAGGGTTTTAACATGTGGTGGGTTAAGGTGGTCCTCATTGCACGCATTCACACTCCCTTCACTTTCTTCGCGGTAAGCAAGGGCCTAGCTGTGCCCCTGGTATTGCAAACGTCCATAAACAGCAGCAACACTTACCATCAGGTGTACTATTTGTTCATTTGCCACCGTTCGCAATAAAGAAAAAAATAATGTTCCCTTACAAATATAAAAAAAAACACATCCAGACTCGGAACAAAAAATGCAGTTAGCACAATTATCTAATGTGAATATCGAACTTATGACATTCGATATGAGAGCTTGGTACATAGATCACTGCGCCACTCTGTGTAGTTAACGTGAATATAAACAGGTTATAATTTAACTGTAATGTAATGTCTACTACATTGTTGATGAAAATTTAAAATTGAGCAATAACCAAGCAATTTGTTATGATTGCAATATGTTGCAATTGTTATTTAGAATGATACTGCACAATTTATAGAAATATAGACAAAAATCTAGTTTTTATTCACTGTTCTATATATATATATATATATATCGATTTTTTTTAAGGACAGCACTAAGAAAATCTTTCCGTGTGGTGACGGAGTAAGAATATTCACAAGAAATTCACCACTTCACACACATCTTGCCCGTGGATGTCATAAAAGACGACTAAGGGATGTAATACGCATATAACATATATGCAAGAGAAGGAAAACTCGAAATAAAACCCTATACCATCCTGTCTGACCAGCATGGTATAGTAAGGTTAATTTCTTTCCTATTGTGTAGGAGGCTCGAGCCCAAAAGTGGAACGTAGGTATATGAGCTGAAATGATGATGAATGATAGAAAGTAATCTTTGTATTGCGGTAGAATATACAAACATCATTATAATCTCAACCCGTATACGTTCCAATGTTGAGCCCAAGCCTATTCCACAATAGGGGGAAAATTTTTCTACTATACCACGTTGGTCTGTCGTGTTGGTATTGGGTTTAATTGTAATTAAAAGTCCGCCCGTGATCATGAACGCTATGAAGTGTTCGAAACGTCGTGCAATCAAAAACAAAAGCGATAGATAAAATCCGTAAATTAGTTTTATTTACAATGTGTATTACTCGCGTATCAAGTTTTCCTTCTATTGTTATATGCATAACACCTATTGTTATATCTTATATATAAATTTCTAGCGTACGTGTGTATGTCACTGATCCTCCTAAACGGCTGGACCGATGTTGACGAAATTTAAAGCTAGTACATATATATAAACTAGCTGATCCAACAGACGTTGTTCTGTTCAAATAAAATAGAAGGAATTCTCCTCGAATTTGATAGCAGCGCCACCTACCGGGTCCAATTGTGAATCTAAACCATTCTCGAATCCCCTTGAACATACACAGAAAAAATCATAATCGGTCCAGCCGTTTAGGAGGAGTTCAGTGTGACATACACACGTACACAAGAAATTTATATACAAAGATATGCGATCCCTTAGTCGCCTTTTACGGCACTCAAGGGCAATGGCAAAGGGATGGTAAATTGTATTCTTACTCCGTCACCACACGGAACATTTATCTACTTACCAATTTTGTCTAATTTCTTTGCAAAACACACCTAAAACTTTTCATTTTAATATTGTAATTATTTGAAGTCCAAGCCAGATCTTTAAGTGAGATTTACAGATGTTTGTAAAACCGACGGCTAAACCAAAAGCAAGTCATGTTACAACTTATTCAAGTACCTACCATAAAAAAAGTTGTTACGACTTATATTGGTAAATCCGATTTAAACAGTATTTTTTTTCCCATTCTTAATACAATTAGGAAGAGGAAACGTTTTATAAATAACTTTAAAGATGTTTATGAAGCCAATTGCGTTTATCCGAGAATCAAAACAAAAATAAAATCATAAAATTTATTGCCGATATATTCTACTAGCAACCCGCCCTCGCTTCGCTTCGGTTCCAGTCGCCTTAGCCGCGTAGCTCCCGTTCCCTTGAAAATACCGGGATAAAATATAACCTATGTAATATGTTACTCCCTGATACTATAGCTTGCCATCGGTGACAGAATTTTTGAAATCGGTTCGGTGGTTTAAGCGTGAAAGCGTAACAAACAAACAAATGAACAAACAAACTTACTTTCGCATTTATAATATTAGTAAGGATACATCACAATGCGCCTGATGCCACCCTAGTAGAGGCTGCGGGTGACCGGACCGGGGAGTTGAGTCCGTCACCCGCAGAGAGGCTGACCTCGCAACGGTGACCGGCGTCCCGGGAAGGGAACGTGCGTCGACGAGAAAGGGTACCCACTCAGGGTATTACGTCGGACCGACCACAAAAGACAAGAAACTCTGCGCCAGTGGTTGGCCCTACGACGAAGACGACGTGCTATCGGATGGGTTACGGGGCCGCGCGCCGCTCCTCTGTCGCCCCGGACGAAGCCGGGCGGTGGGTACGCTGACCGTAGCACAACCCAAAAAAAAAAATACATGTAGGGGAGACCTAGGAGAGTTGTGACAATTTTTATATAAAAATTATTATCTCAATATATAATGCTGCTATGATTTTGAACTCTATATCCTACTTTACCTTAGTTATTGCTCTTTTAAAAACAGTCATCAACTTCAAAAAAAGATACAAGGTTTCTGAGAAATTTCTCGTAAAGTGAAACTACTCCGTTTGTCACAACTCTCCTAATACCGAGGTAAGTTGTGACAAGCACCAAGGTAAGTTGTGACAGCCATGAATTTGATAGATAAAGATACTTTTATATGAATTATAAACGGAATACGCATTGTTTTGCAGAAAAGTACTTTTATTGTCAATTTTGACTTAATTTGTAGGAACTAACTTAATATTTAACATTAACATAACAAGCATTTTTTTTTATAAATAATTATAGTATTATTACGAGATCAATGGTTTTAAAATCAGTGGAAAATCTTAATTTAATCTGATAAAAAATTATGACAGACGTACTGCAGTTCGCCTCCTGTGCAATCTTCATAAGACCAACTTTGTATTCCAGGCATTGATGGGTTTAGTGCCTGGAATACATTTGATCTACCTCTGGCATAGGACTCAAAGCACCATAAGCAGAAACAATCATTTTCTGCATCTTCTTCCGCACCACCTCTATTATTATTCTTGTTATTCTTGTCCTGTCCTTGGTTTTTTAGGTTTATTCTTTTCTTACCTTAGAACACACTTTTTAACTTTCGACTTATTTCCGTTTCATTGACGTTCCAAATAACTTCTACATTTAATATTTTTTTGCTCTTCTGTAAACACCGTTGAACTAGCATAAGGCATAGATGCAGCGATATCATATTCTTTATTTTGGAAAGCCTGTTTCTTCTTTATATATCTTTGCAAAGATATATGGTTGAGATTGTGAGAGGATGCGGGCTTTCGAAGACTTTGACCTCGTAACGAAATTGCCGAAACGCCAATTCATAACCTACGACACCAGCCATTCTCCTCTCAGTCTTTCGTTTATATTTATTAGACATTCAGAAAAAAAAAATCAGCACAACACCAAACCACATGCCCAAATAAATTTCTGTAAAAAATTACATATTTAACAGGGAATCAAATTGCCGATCACCTTTTATATCAAACTTAAGTTATAAGAGTTGATTAGAAAAACAAACATATACATAAACATAATAAAAACATTACAAAAAGCATGTTAAATAAGCTCACCAGAAAATAAAAGTAAAATAGGAGAGTTGTGACAGCGTGTCACAACTCTCCTATGGGCCAAAAATCGCGACCTATACAGAATAATAATTTGTAATTTTAAAACAAGATGCAAGCACAATAAAAAAATGCCACGTGTTGAAACTTCAAAAACTACACAATATGGAAAAAAATAGCAAATCCACGTTAATGCAATAGATCACGATTTAAATGCATTCAAAATATTGATAAAAAACTTACTTTTCGGTGTTTTTTGCCATGCAGACGCCGTATTCACACAACCACTTGCCGTGTACCTTTAGTGCATAATTTGTGGGGGGCGCGGCCGGAGCACCTCCTCGGTGCTCCCTGGTAACGTCCATTTGGACGTCATGCGTCCATTTGGACGGCCAAAATTCCGGCAGGTGGGGGTCTCCGCGTGCGGTTCTGGTGGCAGAGCACGGTGGATCTGACCCGGGGCCAATGGGGCGGATGTGCCTCATGGCACTCCGTCGCCAGGGACGGTTGCGTCACGGCCCGGGGGCCTGACGGGTCGGTCGCTCGCGAGCGGCCAGACCCGGAAGGCCCAAACCGTAATCCTGAGTAGGGGGGTCAGGACCGGGGGTCTTCGGACCGCGGGGAAGAAAACCCCTATAAAAAATTACCCCTAATCCTAAGTTTGGCCACTCGGCGAGGGGATGAATGGTTGGTGGGTTAAAAAGCGCGCGAGCGTCCAGCCGTTAGAGTGGTAGTCAAGGCAAGACTTAAAAACGTCCAAAGTATGGCAGAAGTTAATACAAGTAAGACTTCACCAGAGGGTCCCGGCCAAGCCGGGGAATCCCTTGCTGTGCCGGTGCTTGCGCGTGACGTCCATTTGGAGTCGCGCCCAAGTTCCGGCACAGTCAGTCCCCAGTCGTATGGGTGGGGGACAACTACTGCCCTTACTGCCGAGAGCCCGGCACAATATCCTGAGGCTCACCGGGGGGAGGGGAATGAGGAGGTGAAAGGGAGAGAGGAGGTGGAGAAGAAAAAGGTTAAGCAGAAGAAGGGGAAGAAGAAGCAGAAGCGTACCGTCCAGGCGCGAGCCCGCATTGTGGCTGCAAGGTCGAAGGCGTGGCGGGAGCGGCAGAAGGCAGCCGGTATGGCTGAGGGCGACGAAGGTGGCAGCACTGCTGCTGCAGAGCCGTCGCAGGACGAGGGCGGCGAGGCCGCAGGACCGTCCACGATGAGACAAGGCGGAGGGAGCGACTCCGAAGAGTGGAGCGTCTCCGACCGGTACAGCTCGGAATCGAAGCTGTTGAGCGACGAGGGTAGCACTGCTGCAGAGCCGTCGCGAAATGAGGGCGGCAGTGCTGCAGGGCCGTCGGAGGAGGAGTCGTTCATGGCCTCGGAGATGTCGGCGGACGAGGGCGGCAATGCCACAGAGCCGTCCGCCGACGAAAGTTGCACCGACCGGATGCAGGTCGGCCAGAGCAGGGACGAGGGCGGGGGATGCGCCGCAGGTCCGTCCGCTAGGAGTAGGATAGGGACGATAGGCGGGCCGTCAGTTGAGGAGCTCGCGGGTAGGCCGTCGTCGTCGAGGAAGGTGATGCAGGCTGCTGAGAGGACCACCACACCGGTGGGTGCCAGGAAGGAGAGGGAGGAGGCCCTCCCCCCGAGCGTCCGGAAGCGCCCCCTCAAGGGGGGCAGCTCGAACACCGACTCGGAGGGGAGTACCACCATGCCTCCTCCCAAGGTCCCGACCATGCCCCGTGGGCGCAGAGGTCGCGGATCGGCGGTGGCGGCGAGGCCAGGGACCCCCGGCCCGGCCGGCCACGGTGGCGAGGTGGCGGCCCTACAGGCCGCGAACGCCCGCCTTAGCGAGGAGGTCTCCGGCTTGCGGGAACGCAACCGCAAGCTGGAGACGGAGCTATCGGCGGTGCGACGGGAGAACCGCGGGTTGGCCAAGGAGATGGCCGACCTGCGGGCCCAGTTCGCGAGCCTGGCGCCGGCCACGCCGCCGGTGTCGGCCTCGCCACCGAAACGGGCTGCGCCCGGGAGGACGGGCACGTCGTCGGCGTCCGTGGTGCCGGCTGCGCCCGTCGCGGCTGCTGCGCCGGCTGCGCCCGTCGCGGCTGCTGCGCCCATCGCGGCTGCTGCGCCGGCTGCGCCCGTCGCGGCCTCGGCGCTTCCTCCCCTCGTCGTGGTCCCTCCGCCGCCTCGTGGCCGCGGGAGACCGCGGAAGGGGGAGGAGCCGCCGCTCGACGAGGTGCACGGCGTGTCGGAGTCGGCAGTACGCGTCATCCTAGCCCGAGTAGGGGTGATGGTGGATGCGCGTATCGCCGCCGTAGCGGCCAGGCTCCCGCCTGAGCCGCCCCTCCGACAGCCGCTCGCCGCAGACGGGGCGAGACGGCCGCAAGCGTCAGCTCCCACCCCGCTGCCCTGTCAGGGTGGCCGCGTGGTGAGCTACGCTGCGGCCGCGGCTGGGCCCAAGGGGGCCAAGAAGGCCGGCAAGGTGCCGGCTCCCGCCAAGGCCGGGCCGCGGCCAGCACACCCGCGACCGCTCCTGCTGCGCTCAGCGCTGCTGCCAGGCTCGAACAGGGCTGGCAGGTGGCTGAGCGGAGCAGGAAGGCACGCGGCCAGAAGCGGAAAGCGGCGGCCAAGAGTGCCGCCGTGGCCGCCGCTCCCCAGGCGGGAGCCGGCAGAAAGGGGAAGAAAATGTCGCGCAGGTCGAAAGGTCCACCCTTTCGTTCGCTAGCCCCGAGGTCGCCGCACGCGTGGGGAGCTGGCGCGTCGTGGAGGAGGTGGAGACCTTGTCGGACCACCGGTATATCCGGATGGAGGTCTCCCCGGTAATCCCGACGCCCAGCAGGGGTCACGGGGCGGATGGACGTCCTGCGTTCCCGCGATGGGCTGTGGGTCGCTTAGACCGGGACCAGCTGGCGGAGACAGCCATCGTTTACTCATGGCTGTCCTCTACCAACCAGTCGGACGGGGTGGACGCCGAGGCTGGCCGCATCTGCAGTGCGTTGACGCAGATCTGCGATGCGGCCATGCCCCGGGTACGGCGTCCGCCTCCGAGGAGGGCGGTCCACTGGTGGTCCCGGGAGCTGGCGGATCTCCGGGCCGCGTGCATTCGCGCCCGGAGGGCCTACACCCGCAGCAGGCGGCGCCAACGCGACGCGGAGCGGGAGGCCTTGCTGTATGAGGGCTACCGCAATGCGCGGTCGGCCTTCAGGCTGGCCGTCCGCTCCGCCAAGGACGTCAGTCGGCAGGAGATGCTGGACGGTCTCGACCGTGACCCCTGGGGACGCCCCTATCGCGCGGTGCTGAATAAGCTCCGCGCGCGGGGCCTTCCCCTCACCGAGACTTTCCAGCCCAGCCTTCTCACCCGGATCGTCGAGGACCTGTTCCCGCGGCGGGCGGAACACACGCCCCCGGTCGTGGCTCCGCTAGACACTGACCGGGAGGCCGACGACGACAGTGTTCCGCCCATCACGGAACCCGAGATGGGAGTGGCGGTGGCGCGCATGTGCGCAAAGTCCACCGCCCCCGGGCCCGACGGTGTTCCTAATCGCGTGTTGGGCCTGGTCCTCGACCACCTGGGTCCCCGCCTCAGGGAGCTGTTCGACGCGTGTTTAGCGTCCGGACGGTTCCCTGGGTGCTGGAAGGAGGGAAGGCTGGTGCTCCTGCCGAAGCCGGGACGGTCTCCGGGGTCGCCTTCGGCCTACAGGCCTATCGTGCTGCTCGATGACACGGGCAAGCTACTGGAGAGGGTGGTAGCTGCCCGCATCGAGCGGCACCTCGTCGGCACGGGGCCCGATCTGTCGGACGCCCAGTTTGGGTTTAGGAGGGGTCGTTCGACGATCGCGGCTCTGTTGCGCCTGAGGGCCGTGGCGACTGAGGCCGTCACCGGTGGGGGAGTGCTGTTTGCGGTGTCCCTAGACATCGCCAACGCATTCAATAGTCTGCCATTCAGCTGCATCAGGGAGGCGCTCCGGTATCACGGAGTGCCAGCTTACCTGAGGCGGCTAGTGGCAGACTATTTGGTGGGGCGTAGCGTCCTCTGTACTAACCGAGCAGGGGACGTTGTGCGAACGCCCATGACGTGCGGTGTCCCATAGGGGTCGGTCCTCGGACCCACCCTGTGGAACATCGGCTACGACTGGGCGTTGCGGGGGAGCCTCTCGCCCGGGCTGGGCGTGATTTGTTACGCCGACGACACGCTAGTCACAGCCCGCGGTGGGACGCTAGAAGAGGCGGTAAGCCTGGCGACCTATGGCACCGAAGAGGTCGTCAGGCGGATCGAGGCGCTGGGGTTGAGGGTCGCCCTGGACAAGACGGAGGCCCTCTTGTTCCATGGGCGCCATATGAGCCCTCCCATCGGCGTCTCGATCACCGTCCGATCGGTTGACATCAGCATCCGGGCCCATATGAGGTACTTGGGCCTGGTGCTCGACGGGCAATGGTGGTTCCGGGAGCATTTCCGCAGGCTCGCTCCGCGGCTCGTCGGCGCGGCGTCCGCCCTATCGTGGCTCATGCCGAACGTGGGCGGACCGAGCGCTACGTGCCGACGGCTGTACACGGGGGTCATCCGGTCGATGGCCCTGTACGGCGCACCGGTGTGGGCGGGGTCCTTGACCGTCCAACTTAGGGCCCTTCTGTGGCGACCACAGAGGGTCATGGCGGTCAGGGCCATCCGCGGATACCGCACGGTGGCGACGGAGGCAGCGTGCCTATTGGCCGGGACTCCCCCGTGGGACCTGGAGGCGGAAATGCTCGCCGAGTTGTATCGGCGGGTGTCGGGGGTGCGCGGGGGGGGCGGTGTAATCTCGTTAAGGGATCGCTAGGGCGATGGTCGACAGCGTCGGGAACTGGGACGCGGTCGCAGCCTTCTGCGAGACAGTGATCTCGCAGAAGGAGGCGGCGGATCGTCTGCGCGTGGAGCGCAGCCTCGATGAGGAGAACCGCCGCCGGCGACTGGGGCGGCGCAGGCGCAACTATCTGCGCCTCATGCCGCCCTTGCCGAGGCCGCGGGTGACGTGACCGGGGATTAGTCCGTCACCCGCCGAGAGGCCGACCGCGTGAGGAAAGACCGACGTCCTCCCCGAGGGGGAGACGTCGGTCGACGGGAGGGTACCCCGCGTAGGGGGTATTCCGTCGGGCCGACCACTGACGACAAGTAAACCTGCTCCAGTAGTCGGCCCAATGACGAAGGCGAGGTGGTTTTCGGGTGGGTTGCGGGAGTTGCGTGCTTAAGCCCCTCTGTCGCCCCGGACGGAGTGGTGCGGAGGCGCGCCGACCGCGACCCACCCAAAAAAAAAAAAAAAAAAAAGTGCATAATTTGTCTAGTAGCGCATCACTAAAAAGACGATTATGCGTTTTTGCCACCTCGTTAACGGTCATAGGTTCCGAGAAATCGTCCTTGTCACAACTCTCCTCTGTCACAACTCTCCCAGGTCTCCCCTATACAAATAAATAAAATTTAGGTGTCTGTTTGTAATATCAAAATACTTGGTTTTTTCATGCTCATATGGTTATTTGCACGACACCTATGCCTAAAATACTAAAGTCATTGATCGTTAGTAAGGCAAGTCGTTATTGATGTGAAACATCTATAGGTGAGGATATATTGCCCCGTCAAGACCTACACCAGTCGGAAGTAAGCACCCCGTGCTGTCAACACAACTGCTCCTTCAGCACCTGTCGGAAGGCCTCGACGGTCCTAAGAACGTATCAAAGCCTCTCCAGCCGTTCTGCCTAACGGACAATGACGTTACGGCGGTTGTTGTCCCATAAGGCGACCACTTCGCTCAGTAAGACTTTCCCGCCTCCGCCCGCATATAGGTGACACGGAAAAAAAATTCAGAAAGAGATTGGCATATGACAGATAACTTACAAAACTCGAAATTCCTAGAGTAATCTGCATGACTGAGGGTAATTACACGCTATGTAATGACCGTTAAATTGCTTATAGATGGCGTGGTCCAATCTTTGTAACCCAAAAAGAAAACTTGTTTAAATTTCTATAATAAAGATAAAGTTGTATTTCTAAAGATACTAAAATCCGATCAGTGAAAATAATCTCTCCTCTGCCTCTACTACCGCAACTGCAAATTTTATTCAAGTTTATTGACATTGCTTTCTATTTCTGTTTTCGGATATATTAGGTACGTAATAGGTATAAACCTATAATAATAATTTAAACGACACTTAGGCAACGGGATAAACGAAACTCAACAATGAATTTATCATTAAACGTCAGAATAAATCATCTAACTTGTTACCTTAAAAATGTGGGTAAAATAGTTTTAATAAAATTAAAATACTATTTAATTTTAAACATTAATATCATTTTAGTCCGCCCGTGACCATAATACCTTGAATGCTGTAAAGTGTTTGAAACGTCGGTGTTCGGTCGTCGTAAATACGAAATACAAGCGCGATAAAATCTGTAAAAGTAGTTTTATTTACAACTAGCAACCCGCCCTCGCTTCGCTTCTGTTATAGGTTATAGGACTACGGACTATATACTATAGGATATACTATAGGACTACGAATAGCGCCTCTGGCGGCCGTAACTGAAACTAATTTGAGTAACCCAAACAATTCGATTTCAATAGATTTAAACTCGATACCTGAATTTACTAATACAACAAACAATAACAATTTGTGTATGCGTGATCTAAAATTAACATGTACGTACGATTGTTTATTCAGAACGAGGTGAATGCACCCCCCGGCGGACAGATGACGCATATTTACTCCGTTTTCTGAGATGTCGAAGATTCATACCCGCTATGGCGCATAGATTGGTAAGCTAAGCATATTTTCTTATTGATAAAATTTGTATGTTTATTGATGAATGAATGTCATAATCTCCTTGATTGATAGGTGACTTTGTGATCTCAGTTAATGTTATATGGTACAGCCAATGGCGTAACTATAGGATGGCAGGGCTGGCAAAATGCCACGGGCCCCCAACACGAGAGGGCCCGGGCCTCCTCCAACTCGAGAGGGTCCCAGCCCCCCGTCCCGAGAGGGCCCCGGCCGAAAATGCCTAGGGATGAATCGATATCATCTAGGTATTTAATCAATACCGATGAAACTTACTGAATATGCTTTTTTTTAGGGAATCTGATTGTACCCGACTTATATAATACTCATTTTACCTAAGTTCTTACTGATAGGGCCTCATCAAAGAATTTGCCACGGGCCCCAAGTGGTATAGTTACGCCTCTGGGTACAGCAGAACACTGTTATCCCTTCCCTTCATCTCAGCTCATAAATATCTCAGTACTGGGCTGGTACCTCCTCCATGATAGGAGGGATATTGACCTACTATACCACGCTGATTAAATGGGTTGGTCAAGGGTTTTATTTTAAGTTTCCTTCGCTTAAAAAGATGTTATGTGCATACCTTAGTCGTCTTTTACGACCGTCTCGGACAAGATAGGGTTCACCGTCATCACACAGAACGTATTTCCCTAAGGCGGGTTTATATGATTCCCACGAGAAAGTAAGGATTATCAATTTTTTGTATTTACTACTATTACTAACAATGCCTGTGGGTGACCTGAAAGCCGATTAATAGTTCTACACCGACCGCTACTAATTTAATGTAAGTCATAGGTTAACAAAGATAGCGTTCTCAATAAGATGTTAGCCGGCTGATTGCAATTTGACAAGAACTTAAAGGACTAGGGAGTGGGACGTACATGGACCGAAAAAGTAATTTGATCCAATTGATCTTGAGTTCACGTTCATTTGTAACCCTGCCATAAAATATCTTAAAAAACCTCATCAATCAAACCAATCGCTGTCCGTCAGATTTCAATGACGATTGAAGTCAGCTGTAAAGTCTCTATTACCAGGAGAACATGATTTATTCGAGGTGGATTCGACATAGTATATTATTTTTATATGACTAACGAAGTTGAACAATAGTGATAGTTTTATTTGTATTGTATTTATTCATTTAACATTCATGCACATAACTTTGTAGATAAGCGGATGACATTCTTCCATTCAA
The DNA here is from genome assembly GCA_032191425.1 of Lymantria dispar. Lineage (NCBI taxonomy): Eukaryota > Metazoa > Arthropoda > Insecta > Lepidoptera > Erebidae > Lymantria > Lymantria dispar. The sequence goes on from CM063452.1 coordinate 30,600,471, forward strand.
TGTTTGGATGATTGGTGCCACTTTTATTGAAAATGCGCTAAGAAAATAGTAATAATCAATAATTATTCCGTATGGTGACGGAGTAGGAATACAATTCACCACCCCTTATCTCGTTCATAAGTGTCATAAAAGACGGCAAAGGGACAGAATATGCATATAATATCTATAGAAAAAAGGAATACTCAAAATAAAACCCTACCTATTAGCCCAGAAGTGAGACGTATATAGGTACATGAGCTGAGGAATCGATAATTCAATAATATAATTATTAGCTTTTAGGCTGAGGCCGCACTACGGTGAAACCGCGGCGATTTTTAACCGCGTGAGTTTGTGAAACAGGAAAACGAATGCAAGCGGCCGCACTTGCGGTTTTTATCCGCGACTGATTTAAAAACCGCGAAATGTTACAAAATTGTCGCGGTCAAAAACCGCAGCAAAATTTGTAATCTATAGAACTAAGTGGACGCACACGCACTATGCGTTAACCGCGGGCGGTTTTTTTGGCTAGTAATCCACCTACCGCCGCGAAGAATAGTTGTGTTGTCGTCCCGTTGCAATTAAATAATTATATTTTGTATCCATGAAGGTGGTAAGGTGTATATACATGTATGGGCGCACATTGCATTAAATTTTTATCAAACTGCCTACTGTCTGAATTCGATAGTAATTGAAAAATTTATTTGAATATTCTCTTAAAAATATATATTTCTTCTGAAAAAAAAAACCATTCTCAAATCTACGGCTAGTAAGTTAATGGACCCAATATTTGCGAAAATTTCGTTAACGTCTTTTTCTTCTATTTTTTAGAACAATACATACTGCTCGTTTGAAATCCATCTTAAAACTGTGCAAATCGTGGGCGGTTTTGCGGTTTAAAATCGTAGTGTGTGCGTCTCGAGCGGTTTCGCGGTTACAGGGCAGCGGTTAACCGCTCGCGGATAATAACCGTAGTGCGGCCTCAGCCTTACGGTAAAGTGACTTTTAATATACTCACCACTAAAATATCTATTTCATCGCTTAATGTAAAAAATATGGTTGATTTAAAAAGTAAAAACTTCACATTGTATCAGCTGTAAAAGTCAGAGTACCAGGCAGACATAACTAGCAAGGAGATATAAAATAATCATCTAATACTGACCACGACTGTGAAGATTTGTTAATTATGACATCCTTATGGTGCTTTAGTTTTGAATACTTATGATCTAAAATCTGATCGACCTTCACCTATGTTTTAAGCGTTACTTTTTGACTTATGGCCATGAATATCATTTTATTTTTAAAGTGAAAATTTTTATAGACATGTTTGTATATGGAGTAAATTCATGTTATCATCATCGACATGTTCACGTAACGTGTTAACGCTTACACTATATCTATAGCTATGTCAACGTCACTATATCTGTGACGATATATGTCAAAAACCAGATAAATGTAAAAAGTTTTAATATATACAAATTTTAATTTCAGATTAAACAATTAATTTGAATATCCAAAAATACCTAACAGGTTTATTCAGTTTTACACATGGTTATAAAAAACATTGTTTATATTTCAAAAACTATTTATAATTGAAGATGTTATTTGTGGCAACTGTATTAGGACACGTTAAGAATTATGTTTTATTTTCATTCATTTTCATTTACCTTGTGGTGACGGATAAAGTACACAATTCACCACTCCCTATCTTGCCCGTGGTTGTCGTAAAAGACGACTAAGGGATATAATATGCACATAACATCTGTGCAAGGGAAGCAAACTCGAAACAAAATCCTGTCTGAACAGTACAGTAAGGTTATTTCCCCTCCTATTGTGGAGGAGGCTCGAGCCCAGCAGTGGGACGTATATGAACCGAAATGGATAAATGAATGAAAGCAGATGAGTCCAGGTTGAGAGCCCTCAGCGTTCACCCATAGTCTGCCTCAAGCCATCAAAGCCATCTGCGGCTAACAGCTGTACACTCCCCAAATAAAAATAAGCAGATGGTTCTAAATTGATCTTAGTAGGGATTCTTCACTATTAAGATATCATATATACCTAGGTATAACTTAATATCTGATCAAAATATTTATTATGTGACCGATATACTGTATAATTATACAAAATTAAAAAATCCCCCATAGAAGTTTGTATTTATTTAAGATCAATAAAATGATCCTTTTCAACTTGCCCATTATTATGTTACTCAAAATGATTTAAAAAAAATTGCCGACTTAATATTTTAGTACCAATAACTTTGGTCGTTAAGTTGTTTAGTATTTATGGTTGCCTAGTATTCAGAAAATGATAATTTCGCCACAATGATGAGGTATGAAACATCGCCGCCTGGTGACGTAAAAGAGCAATGTGCAAGAGGTCTATTTAAATAAAAATGAATGTTATCCGCTATTAATACGTTCTTTTTTATTGTTATGATAAATCATAATAATAAATTTCCAATAAATAAACAGTTACTTCATTATAATTTTATTGTAACAGCTTATTACCTTATTGGTAGTTGCAACAGCGGCAGCGATAAGCGAAATGTTTCTACTACGCAACTCTATAGTTTAACACGCAACAAAACACTTCTGAATAACTCATGATGTTCTGGTAAGTTCGCGGCCGATATGACGCGCTGGACGCATATAAGTTACGTCACCGTCACCATTTCAGTTATCCATCAATTGGCTCATTTCTTATCATTTACTAACCTACTTAAAATGTATTACAGTATCAGTTACTTAAATGATATAATTACGCAACTATTTATGAAACATAAAATTATGTAGTTTTTAATTTTTTAAACTATTTATAAATACTGTAAAAAGATAAAAATGAAAACGCTCCTTCTGTAGTATAAACAATAGTTATAATCATTTTTATTGACACAAAACGCGACATTTGATAAAATTAAAAAAGTCGCACAGCATGTTAAGATTGTACACAGAAGGTCTCCTGGGGAAGTTATGTCCAATAGTGGGCATCGATCAGACGATGAATCGGTGGACGGAAACAATAATGATGGGATTGCCCTTTTTATATACGAATTGTAATTTCTCTCTGTTTCAGCATAATAATATAAAGTATTAATAAAATTATGTTTCTTTTTTCAGATAGTACGCTACGAACAATTTCGACGTCAAAACGCCTATTTATACGACTGCGACGCTTTCGCCTTGCAAAAAGTAAAAAACGTATACGGCGGCATCTTACCCGAGAGTCCTACTAACGGACGAATCATTCTTATGAGATTCGGTTGAGTATTTACAATCATATATTCATCTCTTTTTACCCATTCGCTATTCATATATTTTGTCTCTTTCTTCAGTGAAACGTCTTCATGACAGCTCTTTTAATTTATAGTTTCCTTGTACATACTAAGACGTTCTCTTAAATGTTTTCTTTTCCATGTCGGATCGCGGTCATTACAAATTGATGATAAATAAACGAAATAACAAAGTGTTATATATAAAAAGTACGCCGTTCCCAGGTAGCAAATATTCGTTCATAATTAAAATGGAGTGTTTTGTTATTGTACAAAATAATCATACGCTATATTTTGACGAAAGGAAATGGCACAGAGAAGTAATAAAATAGTTTAATATTGTCTTTTTTTATTCTCTAAATAAGTAAAGGTCGTACACCCTTAAAGTACAAGGGAGCACAATGATATCTAATATCTAACAGCCATACTTATCTCAGCCCACGTAGAGCCCATTGGAGCATATTGGGCTGGGTTCACCTCAATAATGAAAGAGACATTGACCACCACGCTAGATAGTCGTGCTTGCATAGCGTTTTATGTCGAGTTTTCATTCCCAGATATCGATGTTATTTGCAAATCATATGCCTTAGTCGTCTTTTACGACGCCCGCGGGCAGTAAAGAGGGGGTGGTAAATTGTATTCTTGCTCCGTTACCACACGGAAAACATCATTTTATTTAACATCATTTTAAAAATTAATTTCTAGGTCGATGGGACGTCAGTACTATACCAATAGAAGATGTGGTACGTTGCGCGTTGCTCATGGATGAAGTGGCAGTGATGCAGCCTAAACTACAAATATTAGGAGGAACCGTCATAGTAGATTTAGAAGGCTTGACTCTGCGACAGGTAGCACAACTAACACCTACTGTGGCCGGCCAAATAGTTGCATTAATGGGGGTAAAATACTTTTTTAATTCTGTGCCATCTAGCGGCACATTTTGATTCTTATTATTTGTAAATAGATGGCGCTATATTAAAGTTTTTTTCTAGGTATCTTTTCCTCTTGCTATCCGCTGCGTACACATGATCAACTACAGTTGGATTCTCAATACATTTTTCTATATATTCAAGCAATTTATTCCTAAAACTGCTTGGGGCCGTATCCATTTTCATGGCAATGACATGAGCTCACTTCACAAACACATTGATCCGGCGTATTTGCCGCCTGAATACGGTGGCCATTGTCAATATGTTATTTCGACAGAAAAGTGGATATCTAAAATAGATGAATACAAAGACGATTTTCTAGTACAAGAGCTAAGAGCACTAGGTTTTACTGTGAAAACTTGATATGAACTTTGTCTCTTTGAAATAATAAACTGTGATAATAAATATTTATCTTGTTATTGTGTTATTATTGCATCTCTACACATAAAATCAGAACGCCACCATGGTTAAATTGAGTTTTTAGCGGGAATGGGGAAGTGTCGAAGCGGGAATGTGGTGGTCTTGTGTTTTATTCAATATCTTAATGTTAGTGGTTTAACATGTTATATTAAATAATTTTGATGGCATTTTATGTAATATGTGACGGAAGAAATGCTGAAAATTATGTAGACGGACAATGACTAATTAAGAAGAAACTGATAATTTGTGCGTCTTTGTCGGTTTAGGATACTTCTAACCTAGCCTTTCTTAAGGATGTCCCCGATTTGAACATGAAACTTCCGCCTTGGTGTTCCTTTTCCAACACTTCCAGAATAGAGATAACCAAATCCCACTAAAATATGTATATATAAAGCGTATATTGTTTTCCTGCTATATATCCAAGCTTTAATTTCTAAATAGTATCAAGGAACGTCCCTACTATGCGAGCCATTTTTTTTTAATTTTCAACATCCCTTTTGAGCTTTCCGTATGGTGACTAGTGTTGCCCAAAAAAGTCTTGGTCTTGCGGTCTTGGTCTTGCAAGAAATGCGAGACTGAGACCAAGACCAAGACCGCTTAATTTTTGCAAGACCAAGACTGGCCCTGCAAGACTTGAGCAAGATCAAGACTGAGCCTGCAAGAGTCTCGCGTCTTGCATTTAAGTCAAATCACCATTTCAGCTTATACACGTACAACTGTTGGGCTCGTGTAGTCCACATAATAGGAAGGAATTGACCTACTATACCACGGTGATCGGACGTGTTGGTACAGGGTTTCATGTCAAATTTTCCTTCTCTTGCACCGATGTTATATATATTATAGCCCTTAGTCGTCTTTTATGACACCCACTGGTAAAATAGAGGGTGATGAATTGTATTCTTACTTCGTCACTACACGGCAAGTCAAGTCAGTCTTGAGATATTTGAGATATCTATCTATTGGCTAATCGATTCCCGGTGTTGGTCTTGACTTTTTAGAATTACTCTTCGGGAAGGCTTAAGGACAAAAATACCATAATCGTCACCCTATGAGTTAGCCTTGATAAGTTTCACACGAAAGTGCTCTTGCCTATTATATTTATATATCCGTTTGTTCATTAGCCCAACGACGTCCACTGTTGGACATAGAAATATGCCTACAATTAATCTACATAAATAACATCCCAATCTCGCAAAAAGAACTATTATGCGTAGATCAGTATGCGTACATAAACATCGCAATATAATAATTTTCCGTGTAGGGACAGAGTACGAATACAAGTCACCACTCTCTTTTTTACCCGTGAATGTTCTTAAACACGACTAAGGGATTATATCCCAGCTTGGAATAGTAGATCAATTTCCTTCCTATTGTGAAGGAGGCTTGATCCCAACGGTAGGACGTACATAAGCTGAAATTATGAATTATGAGGCTGCTACTAGGTGCGATATAGTATCCAGTTTTGTTTATAAGATATATCGTCATTTAACAGTCGCTGCTACTAGTATTTCGTTGTCGCTATTACAAGCTATCATTTCAAATTATCTATAACAGTGATGATAAATACGACCCACTGTTATTAGCCACTTCTTCTCGGAGTAACTTAGGTTATGTTTTATTTTCCATAAAGAACCTGCGCAAAGCCGGGACGGGTTGATAGTTTTTTTCATAAAACCGAAAAGTATTAAAACCGTGACTTTTTTAAATCAGTTTTATATGTTTTTGAATAAATAATATAGTAAGCGCCACACGGATTGCAGTGGCCAAAGTATTTATATAGGCAACTTTATATAGGCAATAGAGCAACAGCTTTTTGAAGTATCCAGAATATCAGTAACTGGACTGGAAATACAATAAGTAACTAACTAACAGTTAACTTGAAGGGGAATATAAACACACCCATTTGTTATAAAAATATTTAAAATTACATGAAATTTATTGTATCAACTGCCCAGTGTGTTGACGTCTTAAGAAAACAAGGTTGAAATTCCTTCCTTTTCCATAGGAGTAGTAACGCTGTCTAATGTAACACCTGGGGAATAGGAGAGTAATTCTTCCCAGTGGTAAGGGTTATATTCAATAGTGGACTATAAGCTAGCAGATGCTGCAAGACTTGCAAGACTTTGCGAGACTCTTGACGAGACCAGGTGTGATGTTGCAAGACCAAGACTAGTCCAAGTCTCGTCTTGGTCTTGCATTTGAGCAACACTAATGGTGACGGAGTAAGATTACAATTCAATTCACCACTCCGTCCATGTCTGTGGATGTTTCAGAAGACGACTAGGAGATTAATAAGTACATATATAACATGATATGAGATTAATATGCATATTTCAAACTGAAGAGAAGGAAAACTAGAAACAAAACGAACCAACACGTTTGATCGGCGCGGTATAGTAGGTCAATTTCCATCTTTTTTATTTTTTATTGCCAACGGTGGCAAACGAGCAAGCAGCACACCTGATGGTAAGTGAAACTGCTGCACATGGACCTTTGCAATACCAGGGACACAGCCAGGCCGCTGCCTACCGTGAAGGAAATACTCTTCTTAAACCTCGTTTAAAGAAGGACATGTCATAGCGCTCGGGAAACACAGCAGCAGGTAGTTCATTCCAGAGCTTGCACGTACGTGGGAGAAATGATCGTTGGAAACGTACAGTTGAAGACCATAACGTTTTCAGGTGAAATGGATGAACCCTGCTACGATGTCGAGTGGTACGTTGGTAGAATGGTGACGGTGGTACCAAGTCAAACAGTTCCTCTTATTGTGGAGAAGGCACGATCCCAACAGTGCTACGTATATGAGCCGAAATGAATGATGAAATGAGTTGAGAGTTTCTTGTCCTCTCGTATTACGATTCGGCCGCAGATTATTATAAAAAAGTGGGTGGATAAACTAGTTCTTAAATATGCTTATAACATTTACACGAGAAAAGGATAACACGAAATAAAACGCTATAGCAACACGGGTTGACAACAAGGTTGATTTCCCTTTTATTGTGAAGGAGGCACGAGCCTGACATTGAGACGTATATAAGCTGAAATGATTGTGAATGATGGTCAGATTGATTTATCATCATCTCTGCTCACATACATACTACTGCTGGTTCCGAAACTCCTCTACAATAGAAAGCACATTAACCTACTATTTCACAGTGACGACGGACTTTAGACAGGTTGGTATAAGGACTAAACTAGTTTCTATAGTTTAATTTCGATCGATATAGTTTAAAATTAATAATATAGTTTAAATCGAAGATCGGACCGGGGAATTATCTGTCACCCGCAAAGAGGCTGACCGCGCGAGGGCGACCGACGTCCCAGGACGTCGAGAGGTGAGGTTACCCGAAAGGATGTTCCGTCAGGCCGACCACTGACAACAAGTCACATCTGCTCCGGTGGTCGGCTCAATAACGAGGTGACGTGAGTACGGGTGGGTTGTGGGCCTGCGCGCCGTCCTTTCATCACCCCGGACGGACTGGACCGCGCGTGTGCTTACAATAAGACACCCATAAAAAAAAATTTAACTTCATTTTTTGATATGAAACATCTATAGGCGAGGATGAACCTGATCGTTGACGTGGCGTTAACGCCACGTTTTGATATGTACATTTGTGTAATGAAACCACAACCTGTTATAGGATTTTGTACAACGTCATCTAGTGAGCTCAAAATAATTTATTAACCTAAACACATACCTACAGTGTATACTAATGAAAATAAATGTTTATTAAAGAAAATTATCATTTACTGGAAAAAAAAAACGTAATATTTTATTAATACTTTATGCCATATTAGTTCCTGTCGTAATCTGTTCCTTTATGCATATATACTTGTACAAAATCATTTCGATGTTTCACATCTGCCAGGCATCCTGAGCGACGGCTCCCTTTTTTTAGAATAGTCTTATTTATGTGTGGTAACAGCTTAAAATACAGTTTGATCTCAATTCTTCTTACGGCGCGTACACATAGAACATCCGATATTACAGGATCCGTTTTAACTGATCCGTCGCTATTGGAGGTAATATTCACACAGCATTTACAGAACCGAATTTAACGGATCCGTCGCTCCTGGAATTTCGTTCTTCAGTGTATCGCCTACTTTCTACGAGGATGGACGTTGTCGTGTTGCATTGGTACTATCGTCGTCTGCGCCGAAGGAAGGCCCGGCGTTATTGGATACATCTATTTTTGCAAAGATTTCGATTTCAAAAGTTTCGATCCGATAAAACGGATCAGTATTTTCGTTGCGGGTGGGATTTTTTACTGGATCCAGAATACGGTATTCTGTGTAAACTCTGTCATACAACTACATACACTAATAACAATAAGTTTAAACGGACCTGTAACACGGACGTTCTATGTGAACGCGCCCTTACTTAGAGTCGTAAAAACAGGTACAGCAAACACTAGAAGAATGACAACCGAGGACAGTATGAGCATCTATAAGCTCATCATCATCTCAGCCCATATATGCCTCACTATGGGACTCGGGCTTCCTTTGTTATGAAAGGAAAATTGACTACTATACGACGCTGATCAAAACGCTGGTTTTGTTTCGAATTTCCTTCCCTTGCATAGATATTATATGCATATTATAATCCCTTAGTCGTCTTTTACGACACCCACGGGAAAGAGAGGGAGTGATGAATTGTATTCTTACTCAGTCATCACGCGGGAATTTATAAACTGATCAATGGAAAAAATAGTTATTCGCAAATTGTAAATCCCTTAGTCATAGGTAACCTTATAAGATAAGTAGATGTATTTTCCAGTAGAATGCTGCTGATTCATCATCGTCGTCATTTCAGCTCATATACCTACATCCCACTGTTGGGCTCGAGCCTTCTCCACAATAGGAAGGAAATTGATCCTACTGCTGGTCAGACAGTTTGGTATAGGGTTTTATTTCGAGATTTCCATCTCTTGCATAGATGGTATCATCATCATCATAATCGCAGTCCATATACGTCCCACTGTTGGGTTCAAGCCTCCTCCCCAATGGGAGTGAACTTGACCTACTATACCATGCTGGTTAGACATGTTGGGCTAGGGTTTTATTTCGAGTTTGCCATCTCTTGCATAGATGGTATCATCATCATCATAATCGCAGTCCATATACGTCCCACTGTTGGGTTCAAGCCTCCTCCCCAATGGGAGTGAACTTGACCTACTATACCATGCTGGTTAGACATGTTGGGCTAGGGTTTTATTTCGAGTTTGCCATCTCTTGCATAGATGATATATGCGTATTATAGTCCCTTAGTCGTCTCTTACGACATCCACGGGCAAGATAGGGAGTGGTGAATTGTAGTCGTACTTCGTCACCACACGGAAAATGCTGCTGATTATCATCATACTTCTCTTACCCCAATTGCTTGGGGTCGACAGGATATACACTCTTCTCTTTCTTTTGCCCAATCAAATAAAGTTTTGACAATGGTTTTGTGGTATTTATTTTTGTCCGTGTGGTGACGAAGTCTTTTTTTGCTCGTGGATGTCATAAAAGACGACTAAGGGATTACAATATGCGGATAACAAATATGCAAGAGAAGGCAAACTCGAAATAAAACCTTATGCCCAGCCTCCTGATCAGCGTGGCATAGTAGGTCAATTTCCCTCCCATTGCGGATGAGGCTCAGGCCCAACAATATGACGTATATGAACTGTGATGATTGACGATGAATGATTTTATGTCCGGTCACCTGCTTGACATTAACTAACCTTGGAAATATATTTGTTAATCAGGCTGCATTTGATGAAGCCGGGCCAAGTCAATGTTAAACTCTTTGTAAAACTCGTCTTTTACGACACCCACTAACAATTTAAGTGGTGGTAATATTCATAGTCGCCACCAGACAGCTAGAGAATTCTGCCTCTGAAGATGACTTCCTCGGAAGAACAAGGCATGGTCTAGCCGAGGCCGCGGGTGAAGGGACCGGGGATTAGTCCGTCACCCGCAGAGAGGCTGACAGCGCGATGATGGACGTCTTGGGAAGGGGACGTCGAGAGGAAAGGGTATTCCGTCGGGTCGAACACTTAAAACAAGGAACTCGGTTCCGGTGGTCGGCCCAACGACGAAGGCGACGTGCTATGGGTGGGTTATGGGGCCGCGGGCCGCCCCTCTGTCGCACTGGACGCAGCCATGCGGCGGGTGCGCTGATAGTAGCCCAAACAAATAAAAAAAAAAGTATAAGGAATGATAACATATTGTATACGCAACTCATATTTATTACAAGACAAATCTATTTAACATAATACAAATAAAATAACAGATTTTTATGTCTTTGTTTTTTTAATTTCCAAGCAATAGTTAAACAAACAGTCACACAGATGATGTAATAAATAGCGACTTTTAGCCAACGAATGCAATTTCTTTGATTTTACTGCCAGGCAACAACTTTGCCTCATGCCGCCCTAGCCGAGGCCGCGGGTGACGTGACCGGGATTAGTCCGTCACCCGCCAGGAAAGACCGACGTCCTCCCCAAGGGGGGGACGTTGGTCGATGGGAGGGTACCCCAATGGGGGGGTTGTTGGTCGATGGGAGGGGGCTCAATAGGGGGGTATTCCGTCGGGCCGACCACTGATGTCAAGTAACCCTGCTCCGGTGGTCGGCCCAACGACGAAGGCGACGTGGTTTTCGGGTGGGTTGCGGGAGTTGCGTGCTTAAGCCCCTCTGTCGCCTCGGACGGAGTGGTGCAGAGGCGCGCCGACCGCAGCCCACCCACAAAAAAAAAAAAAAGGCAACAACTTTGTTATTTGAGCTATCTACGAGTAAATATTTTGAATCTACATATTTGTATAAATCTGTATTTATAAATTGTAAGGAATATGTTTACAGTCCCCGGAATATATAGAATTTTACTCTATGCTCTTTATGTAATATAATGATTTATTACTCTATGCATTTTATTCTCAACAACCTATGGACGTCCACTGTTGCACACAGGCCTCCCCAGTGAAATTGTTCTTGTTGCCGGGTGTCGGCGGGGATTCTATCAGAAAGGGTCAGCCGGGCGGTCCACTGCGGTCAAAGAATCGGCAGCAGGGATCGGTGCAAAGGTAAGATAGGGACTTGGCGGGCTATGGGGCTGCACGCGACCTTCTATTCTATTTTTCTCAGTGGCAAGTGTTGCCGTTGTCGACAATTCTGCCATTGTCAGTTATGTGGAGAAACGTGTGTGTTTTAATCGCAATTAAAATTTTGATAACATTGTAACTATATGTGATCGATTTTAACATTGGAATACGTAGACAAACACAAATAAATATATATACTATTTTATAGCAACAAGTTATTTTACAACAATAAAGTATTAGTAACTACGCTACAGAGAATTATACGTCTGCGGGACCACAAATAATATAAAGTAATAATTATGTTATAAACGGATACAATTGTATCTCATAAAGTACATAATAGTTTTAAAGAGTTTTGGAGAGGAATAAGTTAAAAGTGAGAGAAAGTTAATAGGAAGGGGAATTTTCAGTTTGATGATGAGGCTATACAGGTCTAGGCTAGGGTTATTATTGGGGCAGCTAAAAAAAATGTGCTCTAAACTGCCTTCATCTATGCCACACTCACATAAAGATGAGTCGCGAACCCGGATCTTGTGAAGAAATACTGGTGAGCAGCAATGTCCTATTCGCAATCTACACATTATGGATATAGAGGAGCGTGACATTTTTTTAAATTGGTAAAACCAAGGTTTTACGGTAACATTTGGTTGTATCGAGCGGTAAAACTTGGCCTTTCTATTACTAGAATCATCCCAGTCTAATTGCCATGTAGAGTGCAGAGCTTCTTTAGCAAGGCTTGACAAGTCATGTCCGTAATGACCAAAATATTTTAGGTCGCTGCACTGGGAAGAGATTGCAGATTTAGCCATGCTGTCAACACACTCGTTTCCCTTTATGCCACAGTGGCTCGGAATCCAGACCAACTGAACTGTTTTACCACGCGACCTTTTACTGGACTGAATAGACGTGGCGCGTACAGACCATAGCCTGCCAAAAGAAGGCCATAATTGCCACGCTTAACAAATGTGATTATAGTCATATTAAAAATAAAATTGTACTGAGATCACGGACACTCGATGAGAGAATTTCCTAATTAAGTAAAATTGTGATCATTGAATCCACAAGCTATTATCATTTTAATTAAGTACATTAATTTAATAATTATTGTTGTAAACCAATTCTTCCAATAATTTGTTCAATACAAATAGGTCTTTGTTTTTCGAATTTACCTTTTAGAATTACCAAAGAGCGAGAATCAAATATTGCTACACAGTCCTCAATAAATTACAACCAGTATATTTTATAAAGTTCCTTAAAAACGTCATTAATCAATTATCGCTCTTATGTTTACAATACAATATACATATTTTTGTATGAAAAATTTGTAAATAATTTTATATATGAAATTAATAAGTTACAAATGTGAAGAAACGTTATAGTCCCAAAACCATATCTAATGTTTTTCTATACTCTATGCTTCGCAAATCTTTTTCTGATAACATCGAATCTACGTCATTTGTGTAATCGTCATCTTCATTTCTATGTGCCCCTGGTACAACAGCTACAACACCATCGTTTGTAACGGTATCCGAAACGATATTACCCTCGCCTACATTGCCGAAATATTTAAACGCCTCTTGGTAGCCTTGATTCTCGCTATATATCCTTGGACCATTTTTCATGTGTGCTGGCATGTCGTTCGTACCGTGAACTATTAAAGACAACGTACCTATTTCACCTGTGTTTTGTTCGTAAGTCTGTAAATATAAGAATATTATTTATTACTTTTAATTTACAATAATCAATATCCACATTTAAACGAAGACTGAAACAAACCTTATCTGTAATCATAGCCTTCCAAACGCCTATAGGATTTTCTCCCCATGTAGATACTGACATAAGTGGCCAATTGACAAAGCCTGCATTTGATTTGTCTTTTGGGCGACTACTGAGTAGCTGTACTTTGGTGCCTAAAAATATAAACAAATGAGCAATACTTCTTAATTGTAATAAAATCTCAAGTGCCTATTCTAACGATAGTATAGTTAGTAGTAGTCAGTTAAGTAAGTATCGGAGCGATCTTAATCGCTTTCAATTATTTAGTACGTCTCTCAGACGTATCTGACAAACCATTGTACTAGGATATTATAAGCTAATAAGAGCTGTCAAACCTTGAGGCGATACCAAATAAATTTCTAGCGCACCACGACGGCTATAACGGATATTCACAATCAATTCAACATGTTCAATGTAATTTACGTTGCAATCGTAATCCACAATCAAAGTAACATCTACATTCTCTCTAGATGATAAGCGTGCTTCGCCTACTCCAGCACTGCAAAAAAAAATAGTTTTGGAATTATTAATTACCAACGAAAAGGATTTATTTCATAAACGATAAAAAAATGTTCACAAACAATTATTTATATACATACATAGCATACATAAACAATTATAGTTTGTAATTAATTACCTATTAATAATATCTACAAAACCCGTTTGAATACCGTTTCTGTCTAAAAATGATTTTTTTTTGTATTTGTAACTTTATGACGAAAGTTTACGTATATATTTAACTAAGAATGCAGAAGTATTAGGAGATATTGTAAAATAGACGTCCGTTTATTTGTTCTTAGCATTTAGCACTTACAATTAGTATGACGTTCACAAGAGGTGTTTATCCATAATTTTTAAATGGGGGCTGAGCTTTATAATACCTACATATGATTATGGTTATCCATTTAGTACATAATTTAATAAAAGGTCATAATTTAATCAAAGTTTAAGGAAAAGGTACTTAGTAACCTGATGACTCTCATTCGATTCAAAAATGATTATAAGTATTATTGAAATAATGCCAAGTCAAAGTTGACACATAAATAACATTGTTACTACACTGCTCCATGAATGACATTATTATTGTCAGTTTGCTTTTTACACCGGATTTTATGTGGTGAATGATTGTACTAGGATTGCATACTTACGGTGTAGTATCGACGCGACATGTGTACGCCCTAGGTACGGTAGTCCAGTTGAGAGCTTTAGTAACAAGTGCCCCAGCATTCATAAGTCCAAAGCCAAATCGCACATCAAAATAAAGTCCAGCACTGGAAAATGCAGTTTAAATTATTAATAAAATTAAAACATCGATCGAATTTGATATAATATTTCACGATATTTACCCACCCATTAATCTGCCATCCAGGGTTGGCAGTCAGTGGGGCATATTCAGATGTCCACGCTATTAAATGCTGCACATCCCGCCATGTTAGATTTGGGCTTTAAAAATATTTAATAATATAGATAGAACGTAATAACAAATTTTGAAAATATATTTCTGCTTCTTTTCATGCAACAAAATAGATTGACTAATTAACCAATTAATTATTCTCAAAAGTTGCAAAACTTCATTTTTACTGTGTGACACAAACAATTGGACATCACGGGACATTGTGACAAACGGACCATGCCACGGAAAATACTCGGCGTACATGAGTATACAAGAGTTAGCTACAATTCTGTGCGAGGTCAACTAACTTGGCATTTAGAGCAAGAGCGATGATACCGGCAGCCAATGGAGCGGCAGCAGAAGTACCGGTGTGTGCAAGTGTGCATGAATTCTCTGTATCTGTAGTAGCCTGAAAGAGACAGGTATATAATACTGCGTGCTTCTAGCTAGACAAACGTAAGCAAACAGAACTAGTAATGTTTATTTAATAAATAAAATACATACAAATAACTCACAATTTTTTGATCTTTGTTGGCGCCAGAGGAATATGCCACAGCAAGTGTGGATGAACAAGTCTCTCCATACCAAGGAAACAGACCATGTTGGGATGCACTTCCTATTGATATTGTGTAAATACTAGAAGAATATCTAAACAAAAGTTATAATCCTAAATTAATTTTAGAATAAATTAATAATATTAAAAAAATATATAGTTTTCTTTCGCACCCGTCACAATTACAATTGTCCTTGGAACCACCTCCGTTTCCGCTCGCCCACACATAGATGGCGCCTTTACCGCCACGACCCTATCACAAAATAAATCTATAGCAATTGTAATAAATGATAGAATTTATTAACGAAAAAAGTAAACAATGTTTTAACCTCTGATATGCCACGTTTGAATGCTTCTGTAGCCAGACGTCCTGGTCCTTCGACAGTACGACCATCATCATTAGGGCCCCATGAAGCACTGTAAATGTCTACTTTATCTAACGCGTAACCTGTTGAATATAAATTTACTTTAATATAATTACCTAGTTCGCTAATCACTTACAAGTAATTAATTGAAATGATTAAATATTTTTCAGTTAAGATTTTATGGTAAGATATTTAGAATCTACAAAAATATTACACTTATGTTTTCTTAACGTTTTTTTGAGACTAAGACGACATCTAGTTTTTATTTAAGAAATCCTATATTATGATATAGAGCAGTTAGTATTGATAGCTTGTTCCTATATACTGTTCTCCTAGTACTCAAAACGCTAAGCGCCGTGGCGCTTGAAAAGTCTTTTCAAATCTTTTCAAAATTCAAAAAGAATTTTCAAATTCAATTTTCAATTTCAATTCGAAATTGGTTCCTTATTTTAGTTATATCTATACCAATAATTAAAATTGGAGTGTCTGTTTGTAATGTCAAAATAATAGGCTTTTTTTCATGCTCACACGGTTATTTGCACTATACATATGCCTAAAATACACTTTATATTTTTTTTGTCTGTCTGTCTGTTTGTTCCGGGTAATCTTCAAAACTGGACTGGCTGGACCGATTTCAAAAATTCTTTCACCAATGGAAAGCTATATAATATCAGGCAGTTACCTAGGCTATATTTTATCCCGGTATTCCCACAGGAATGGGCACTACGCAGGAAAGACGACTGAAACCGAAACGAAGCGAGGGCGGGTTGCTAGTTATTTATAATAATCATTTAGCGGGGGAAAAAGTACATTATAAAAAATATTAATTTTTCTGTGGTCAAACCTTTGCAACACAATCCTTCACTATTTTCTTCTATAATACGGTTCTCGTAGTATCTGTTAGCCTTCGACGCAATACGAAGGGTGTCAAACTTGACCTATCTATCTATGGTACCGTAGCTCCTAAATGAATAGACCGATTATGATACGATTTTTTGTTTGAAAGCTGATGTAATCGAGATGGATCTTAGCTATATACTTAGTTTCAAGGTCAAGGCCATTATTAACTGCCGTCATAATATTAGACGGATAATGGGTATTCATTTTCTTGCGCTATGACATAATATTTGAAACACGCATTTTGATTTTTTTAACTAAATTAAAATAGTATAATAATAAGATTTAGTTCGATTTCATTCAAAATATGTGCCAGTTGCGATGTAATTTTTATTCGATTACTTATCTGTTTGAGATTTCATTATCTTTAAATTAAAAGGAAAATATTTTTTATTGTTAATATCAAACCTTATATCGACTTTAGAAAATACATTGTCTTTAACAGTAATTAATCTGTGTATTGACGCAGCTTGAGTAATATTTAGATGTAAAAGATGACTAAGGGATATAATGTGCATATGACATCTATTCAAGAGAAGGAAAACTCGAATAAATCACTTTACCAACCTATAAGACGAGCATAATATCATTATCTCAGCCTATATACGTCCCACTGTTGGGCTTGCACCTCCTCCACAGTGGAAGGGAATTTGACCTATTATACCATGCTGGTCAGACATATTGGTATTTTTTTTTTTTTGGGTGGGCTATGGTAAGCGCACGCGCGGTCCAGTCCGTCCGGGGTGATGAAAAGACAGCGCGCGGGCCCATAACCCACCCGTACCCACGTCACCTCGTTGTTGGGCCGACCACCGGAGCAGATGTGACTTGTCGTCAGTGGTCAGACATATTGGTATAGGGTTTCATTTCGAGTTTTCCATCTTTTGCACAGATGTTATGTATATATTGTATCCCTTAGTCGTCTCTTACGACATCCACGGGCAAGATAGGGAGTGATAAATTGTATTCTTACTCCGTCACCACACGGATAAACGGAGCGTGATACCTACAGTAGGTCAGTTTCCCTCCTATTGGGGAGGAGGCTCGAGCCAAGCAGTGGGACGCATATGAGTTGATATGAACACAATGATTATTAATAGTATTTTGTTGTTGTCGTGTGTAAAGCTGTTAGCCGCAGAGGGCTTTAACAGCTTTGCCTCGACTATGAGTGAACGCTGAAGGCTCTCAACCCGGAACAAGTCATTAAGTGTATGTCCTTTCCCCTTTATTTCTCGCAGTTGTTTGTATTATTTTTGTCTATGCCATCAGCTACGGCGCGATAGGCAAGCAATTAGGTCGCCACAATAGCAACCCGTGTTAGTATTCCTTTTTGTTTTTACTAATAGATAACACTTAAAAAAATCAGTTCAATACTATATACATATAATTACTGCTGTTATCCTGTTAGGTCAAGTCAAAAACTAAAGGTTATTTAAATCCTTAGATTTTTTTAACGTACAGAGACATCTAGTTTTCACTAATGAAAACTTATTGTGATTTTGATGAACACCTTCCTTTTGGCAAATATTAAATTGGACTCCTGTTAATAACTTTTACATTTATATTTTATAAATATTTACTCTCATGACTTTATTCCTAAAAGGGGAAGCAAAGTTCTAACACATTTCTTTATGTAAAAACATCGCCCTTGATTACACAATTAAATCACATTTTCTCGAAGTTTCTTCTTATTTTCTCGAGTTTTAACACTGGGAAATTTAAAAAAATGTATAGAATGCTTGCAACATTTTTGTTTTTTTTTTTTTTCAAACCACGATTTGAAACCCATATGTGATATGTAGCCTACTTGTGCCACCGCACCAAAAAGACATTATCTCTGTTGGCGACCTATTTCTACATTCTGTTCTCCTAATAACAGTAACGTTAAGCGCCAGGCCGAGGCACTTGGATGTCGGTCATGTTAACATGTAATTCATTATTTTTTAACTTGGGTTGAAGACAGTATTTTTTATTTGTTATTAGGTACACTCTTTTAACTTTCACTCTATACATGCACTATGTATTCTTAAATTATTTTTTCATCTTATTATTTGATGTTCTGTTCAAACTGATCGCCATTTTGTACTTTGTCGCTCTGTTTACATGACCAAAATAATCAAGACGTTTGATTACTGCAGTGCTTATCATTTCATCGGGCGTTATTTATAATAACATACCCTGCTACATATAAATATAAAACAACACTGTCTTTTGCAATAAGCAGCAAGATGAATTCTATTTTTGTATTGGTCGTCTCTAATTAATTTATATTCAAAGATTATTTAAATATTCGGACATTTAAGTTGGTATATACATAACCGTAATGGCCTCCATTATAATTGTGTTATCAATAAGGTGGTGCCTAAATAGCCAGTTATTATTAGGCCACATAATTTGTTTACGTAATTATCGTAAACGTTTATTTCATCATTTAATAATAATAATCAATAATTTCGTCAAATAACAAAACGGTTTTACTGTTACGTCACATTTCACCCATATTACTAAGGCAGCATAAATTGAAACAGCTGTTGTCACTGTTGTATCACAGTGAGCGGAAGATGGCATAGCTATGATAAGGTTAGGTTATTAATATAAAAAAAGCATATAAATTAATTTAAATATAAAATACACTATAAATTACATCGGTACTTTGTACCTAAGCACTATAATAAAAAAAATATATTATAATGAAATTATTAGTTATTTTAATCTTATACTTTCAGGATTTAGCCACCTGGTGGCGAATAGATAAACGTTTATGAAACAAAATAAAAAAGCTTACGACATTTTCCCTCAACATGGCGACGCAATGTACTAGGCAATCATAAAACCAGAGAGAGCGTTTTGTGTTTTACCTATTGCTTCTCCCTCAATCCGATCGGTGATTCGTCCATCAAGCATTCGAACTCCGCCTACTTTCGCACCCCAAGCAACACCCACTCCACACTTCAAGTTGTTTGATGTCATCGCTATCTAAGAAACGATAAGGACAAAATATAATAAAATCCCTAATTTATTCATTTTGTAGGACAGTAAGTAATGAAATTGTCTTACTTCTCCTGCACAGCGCGTGCCATGTGAATTACTTTTGATGTCTTCATACCTTGGCAAAGGGTCTGGGTCACCATCATTACTATCCCAACTGATTTCTGGATCCTGTAAATAGGTATTAAAATGAATTAATTTTATGTAGGTTATCATTATTGTCGAACATAATTAAGTTTACTGAACTCAAACCAAATGACGTCACTCTCACACCAATAACGATGCAATTCGCGGTGTAATCTTAGACGCTTTAAGCGTCCAGCGCGTCATATCGGCGGCGAACTTACTAGGCGAACATAAGCGTCAAGAGATTTTTATTGAAACAAGCCTGACATGACAACATGACTATTGGAATAATTATGCACGTTAGTGTAGTTCAATAGTAATTATACTCTGTGATATCATGTACATAGATTACTTGGAAATAATGTTTTTTTTAATTCGAACACAATTTTTGCTTATAACGTTTTAATTCAATCGTTTTTGAAGGGCTACATGGAAGTGAACGTCCTTATTTGCGTGAAATAAAAACGAACCTTTTGATATTTAATAGGTGCTAATGATGAGAATTAACTTTATAAAAATCTAGATATAAAGGGCAACAACACAGCCGCGCTATTTTCTTTTATATATCTTTATTATTATTAAATATCTAATAATGACTAGCATAACTGCCCATAAAATAGTATGTTGTTATTTTATGAAACCACGATGCAAGTGGAAGTATTTAGCCGAAAATATTCGATTTAGGGTATTTAAATCGCGCAATGACCTAAACAACTGAAAAATAATGGCAAATCAATAGTAGACAACACCCCCATACATTTTAATTTTAATCTGTGTAATATACAATACGTACAATAAATAGTACAGAATATTTACATTATTGTATAAAACAAAGTCGTTCCCGTTGTATAGACAACTTAGATCTTACATCTTTACGCAACGAATTTTAACGTGATTTTCTTCAATAGACTGAGTGATTCACGAGGAAGGTAGAGAGAGTAGATAATATGTACTTACAATCATCATCATCTTGCTCTTATCCCAATTACTTGGGGTCGACGCAATATGTCATCTGTTTTGACATATTGCACAAAGTTTCGGCAATGACTTTTATGACCGGCCGCCTGCCTGACGTCAACCCTCCTTGGGAATGTAATCGTTGACCCAAATGGTACCAGATGGAGTTGGTCCGGGTCAATCTAGAGCTCTTAGTCGTCTTTTACGACACCCACGTGCAAAGCAAGGGTTGGTAGTATTTGAAGCCGCTACCACACAGCACAGCACTAATATGTGCTTACAATACATGTATGTATATTATAGAAGAGAAGAGATGAGATTTTCAAAGACAACTAACTACTGCAATTACAAACGCAATGAACTGCGTAAAAACAGCTTAATTCTCAACAACTTTTAAGGTGATATCAAAAAACTGTGCTATTTATTTTCTTACTTCATCAGATTCGACCGAGTAACGTTTGAGGATTCGATGAAGATACTAAGACAGCATAACTTGGCTGCAGTATTTTATTTTACGTATGTGTTAGGGTGCGCTACTGTGGCCGTTGACATTTAGAGAGCCCGCACACATACAATTGCAAGTTGGACGACTATCGTACAACTAAATTGCGTGCTCTTACAATTTAGTTGGCCAACTTTATTTAATTGGTTACACGCCGCAGACTTAACTGATTTAGTCGGTGCCAGTATTGCCAGCGCGGTGCATGTGCGTGAAAATGCGGGAAAAAACCTTTTAATTGCTCTATTAATAAAAAGAAGACGAAAACAAAAGAGAACATTTTGGGTGCATCCCATATTAAGTAACAGATTACAATATGGGGAGCATCATACATTGCATTATTAACTCAGATATTACCTTTTTTTTTTTATGGGTGGGCTATAGTAAGCGCACGCGCGGTCCAGTCCGTCCGCGGCGATGAAAGGACGGCGCGCGGGCCCATAACCTACCCGTACCCACGTCACCTCGTTGTTGGGCCGACCACCGGAGCAGATGTAACTTGTCGTCAGTGGTCGGCCCGACGGAATACCCTTTCGGGTAAGCTCACCTCTCGACGTCCTGGAACGTCGGTCGCCGTCGCGCGGTCAGCCTCTCTGCGGGTGACGGACAATTCCCCGGTCCGATCACCCGCGGCCTCGGCTAGGGCGGCATTAGGCGCAGATAAGACGTGTTGATATAGGGTGTCCTTTCGAGTTTTCTCAGATATTACCCTGACAAATTGTTTCAAGTCTTTTACAACCCTGGCCTTTTTTGAACTTCCTCTATGAGCTCTTCTACTTTTTCGTTTGCAACTTTAAAGTCCTCACTCTTAACGTTAGAAGCTATCAACGCAACTTCGACAGCCTTTGCACAGTCTTGACCAGCCTTAATACAGATTTCGATGTTATCGTCCTGACGGAATGCTGGCTAAAGGAGGGCGTACACCTAGACACAATCCCAGGGTACTATGTATTTTGTACAGATCACCAACAGAACAAAAACGGTGGTGTAGTCATCTACACAAAAACACACTGGACGACTAATCTAATCAACAATACTATAAAGGACGCTGACGGCCTCTTACTTTCATTTAACAACAGTATTGCTCTTTTAGGTATCTATCGCTCACCTTCTTTTTCCCATCTCGAAAACTTCTTATCTTCAATTGACACTACCCTGAACAGCCTAGCAAAATATCCCACTATAATTGTCACTGGCGACATGAATATAGACATCTGCCAAACTGTAAATCATAAGCACGGCGACTACTTGTCCCTAATGGCATCACACGGCCTCATCCCTGCCATAACCTTACCAACCAGAATCGACGCCTGCTTAGATCATACGTTTATTAAATCGAAATACAAATCCTGCGGACTGATATATAAAGGCTCTGTCACAGACCACGACATTGTTATAGCCACTACTTCAACCAGACTGACACAGCCCAATTCAAGTAGGAGTCGTAGGAGACTCATAACTGACGAGACTGCAGTCGCAGTAGAATTAGGAAAAGTATCCTGGGAGAGTACTCTTAACAACCGCTGTATTAACTCTGCCACTACGTCTTTTACCAATACAATCTCACGAATCATACAGGCGCACACAAAGCGGATAAAGGTTAGCCGACGACAATTCAACATCAAACCGTGGATTACCCCTGGGCTTGTAAGGTGTATGAGGCACCGCGACAAATTACACATGGCCACACGAAACAACCCGGAGGATAATACACGCCGTTTGGTGTATCTTAGGTACAGGAACTATTTTAACAAATTGTTATATAGATTAAAAACTGACTACAATAAACAACAAATAAATGACAAAACGATCAAAACGATCCCAAAAAATTGTGGACCATTCTTAAAACAATCTATGACTCCAATTCTCAGAAATCAAAATCGTCTGAGCTCTTTAATAACGCTGCATCGCTTTCAGACGTAACAAACAACTGTAATGCTTATTTTATCTCAGTCGGCAAACATATGTCCAAATCAATCCTTGTTCAACTTTCTGAAACTCAAAGCTCTTTAGTAGACAAATACATACCTTATACGACGCTACCTCACTCTATCTTCCTTCGACCATGTAATACAACTGAGATTGATACCATTGTAACTAACCTAAAGAGTACTAGCTCCCCTGGACCAGACGGCATTACCACCCGGCTTCTAAAAAAGTGTAAAGCTTCAATCGTTCAACCACTAGTACATCTAATAAACTTAAGCCTAGGAACTGGCACTTTCCCGGAGAGTTGGAAAACCGCAGCCGTTACTCCTATACATAAAGGTGGTTCAAAGGACGCACTCGAAAACTACAGGCCTATCGCTTTACTAAATATTACCTCAAAAATTCTCGAGAAGATTGTTAACACCCGTTTGACGCGTTTCCTAGAGAGCAACAGAGTCATCTCAGACAGACAGTTTGGCTTCCGCAAGGGTAGATCGACAGAGGACGCAGCCACATAACTAGCTAATACCGTGTCGACGTTAACAGAAAGCGGCGAGCACTGTGTGGGTGTATTCTTAGACCTGGCTAAAGCCTTTGACACCATTTCCGTTGACCTTCTCTTGCGGAAGTTGGAGGCATCAGGAATCAGAGGAACAGTACTGAACTGGTTTCGCAGCTATCTCACTAACCGGAAGCAATATGTTAAGGTCGGAGACCAGACGAGTGAACCTCTCCCCACCAGTTTTGGTGTCCCACAGGGCAGCATACTTGGTCCTACCTTATTCACACTCTATATTAATGATCTACTGCATCTCCCACTTTCCAATGGCCATACAATCTCCTACGCGGATGACACAGTAATTTTATTTCATGCAAAGACCTAGGAAAAAGCATACTACTACGCAGAGACGGGGCTCAAAACCGTAGCCGATTTCCTAAACAGAAACATCCTAACGCTAAATTTAAAAAAGACCAAAACTATTAATTTTTACAAAACCGCAAAATCCAAACCACCGCAACAACTCTCTCTAAAATATCACACTTGCTCTCCGAACATCACTGAACCCAGCAATCGCTGCAACAGTGTGACAGTAGACAATACATGTTCAATTAAATATCTCGGTATTGTCATTGACAGTAACTTGTCCTTCAAATCCCACATACGCCTACTCTCCAGTCGCACTCGTAAGCTCATCTACATGGCAAAATCATTACGAGACTGCACACCTCCTGCCACTCTGCGAACCGTCTATTTCGCGTTATGCCAATCAATATTACAATACGGTATCGCATTATGGGGCGGCGCAGCAAAAACTGCACTAATCGAATTGGAGAGAGCTCAAAGGGCTGTGATTAAAGTCATGTTGAAAAAGCCTTATCGACACCCAACAGATCTTCTATATCAAGAATTTGCCGTCTTAAGGGTCAGGCAATTATTTATCCTAAAAGCCACGCTGCTAACACACAAATGCTTAAAAAGTCGAAAAGACTATCAAGAGATTACCAGGAAAAGAACCTTCAGAATCCCCTGTCTGCGAGCAAATTCTCTCCTGGCGAGACGATGCCCACTATTCTCACATCTTCATATTTACAATGCAGTATCAAAGCACTGTAACCTGAAAGATCTGTCCTACTTTGCATGCAAAATTATTGTAAAAACATGGTTACTTTCTCTTTCCTATAACTCAACTGAAAAAATCATCAATCTTAACATATAATTGCTCAGGAGACGACATACACACCACATACACGCACATATATACACGCGCTCATACACATACACGCACACAAACACACCCACCTCGCCGCACGACTCATCACATGAGACCACACTTGCATGCACACCTGCCCGAAGTCACATGACCAAACTTTAATTCTAGTTTTTATGTCACCTTCACTAATGTGGTCACTAATGCTAAAATTTGTAAACCCGCAGCTCTGGTTCCTGAGATACAGGCCTTAGCCTAGTTCAGGGACTACTGTAATCAATTCTGTAAAATAGCATTTCTTGTTGAAATAAATATATTATTATTTATTTATTTATTTAACAAGTGATCGGGAGACAGACATCGTACCCGTCGACGAAGATGCGAGCGTGGGGAAATCACGCGCACGCGTGTGGTCGTCTTGAATCTTGCCGTGCAACTGTCCAACTAAGTTAGATAGTGTGCGAACTTGCATAGGATAACCGTGCTAATAAGCAGTTGGCCGATAGTTGGACAACTTTTTAATCGGAAGGGATTCGTGGATTTGGAATCGTGATTTCGATACGATCGGTGTCCAATTAATTAGTTGGACGATTTAGTTGGAGAAGATGTGCGGGCTAGCATAAGTAACTACACCTAATACACCTACTTGCGATTTAGTCGGCCAACTTACAATTGTATGTCTGCGGCCGCTCTTAGTTTTACAGTCCGATGGTAGATGGGTCGTTGTAGCAGGCAAATTTCGATCAGTCTGCTTTGGAATACACGGATATCATAAAATAATAAAGTTATCTTTAATAGAAAAGTGAATATTTGTTGCATGTATAAAGCAAGGCAACACTTACAATTAGTTTGAACTGTACTCGTATGAATAAATAATTTAATAAATTGCTTTCATTTTATAAAGTTAAGAAAGATATTTTAGTCATAATTCCCCACAGTTTTACTTGACTAAAAGTAAATAAACAAGACCAAATATATACTTAAAGCATGATTATAAAAAAAAATATTTAATGGCAAGTGTTTCTCTTTCTTCAGCGGTTTCTTAATTTTATTTGATATGTGTAAAAAAAATAACGCTTTTTACTTTAGAAACTTTAATTAGCTTTTAAGCAGTACCAGGCCATCAGAAGATCGCGGAGCAGCAATGAGTAGGTAAGATTTTGTAACTGGTTGCAGCTAACCAGTATATTTATAACACATTTACTTTTAATACATCCCATATTTACGGCCGTTTTATTTTTTACCTATACCTATAGGTACCCATATCTGGATCGGGCTCGTCTAAGTTTTTACCATATTCACGCGGCAAATCGAATCTGAGTAACCATTTGCTAAACAGTACTTCGTTCTATGAGCGAGAGAACCAGAGGCTAAATAAAGTACGACATATGGAGAGGACACCCCATCACACACAACCCAACATGCATGTCAGAGGACGGGAATAAAGATTATATGTATATATCACATCCATACGCTCCGCTTACTGTTTATTGAAATTCACTCCCACGATAAAACCATAACTGGAAATAAATCCCAAACTGGATTCTGAAAAGTTATCATCGTCACAGCTTTTTATGTCACTTTCCTCTGCTGGCCTCGAGGCTCCTCCATAATAGGAAGGAAGTTGACCTTACTTTACCATGCTGATCGGACAGGTTAGTATATGGTTTTATTTCGAGTTTTCCTTCTCTTGCATAGTTGGTATATGCGTAATATATCCCTTAGTCGTCTTTTACGACATCCACAGGTAAGATAGTGGTGAACCGTATTCTTAGTCTGTCACCACCCGGCCGGCATAATATTTATTTAACATATTACTTATTTCTTATTCCTTCTCTATCTAAGAATGACAATTCTATTGGGCAATGCCATATTTTGTATTCGATTTAAAATTACTTCTAGAAGTTTTTATTTAATTAGACATGTTAGTGTATGTTGCTCCTTTAAAAATGGCCTCACTAATTTTAAAACATTTCCTGCGATTGCCATGACTCTCCATCGGGTAGATCAACATCATTATATGACCATTAATATGCTTTAATAATTATCAATATCGTGACAGTTAAATAAATCCAGCAAACTAACTTGAAAGAATAACGATCTATCTGAACGGTGCGGTTATAGTACGTCAATATTCTTTCCTTTCGAAGAGGAGATTCCTGCCCAAATAAGGCATTCAGTCAAAGAAGTCTGTCTATCTTTATATATTCTGTTCTACTTCTTACATTAGGAGCTTATTTCAAAAACACCTTTTCAAAAGGGAAATAGTCTCAAAAGTACCCGGCTATTTTTTTTTACACTTACAATTAGCCACCCTGCTAAATACATTATCGCCAAGCATTTTTAAATTTGATAGATTTTTTTAAATAAGTTTCGGCCGGCCCATTTTCTTATTTGGTCAGATTTGACCAAGTAACGTTTGATGGCACTAGGAAGACATACTAATCGAGTAGGTAGTTAGCGTATGTATACTGACGTAATTTCTTATTTGTGACAGACGTCACAATAACAAGCATGTAACAAAGTCGTGTACCAGGGAAACATAATACTTACGTAGTTAGCACGCAGATCTGTGTGGTTGTATTCGATGCCGTCATCGAGCACTGACACACGCACACCAGAGCCGTTATATCCCATTAGGTAGACCGGTAACACATTCAAATCAAGTCGAGGCAAATGGCTTAGTGTGCGGGTGTCTTGCTGAAAGTAAACACAAGCGTATAATATTATTTTGTCAAATGGCTTGGCAATAACGGTTGTTGACCTTGCGTTTATCGTACGATTTTTTATGTTTTATTTTAAAAAGAAATATCGATGTTAACATCACGAATATCATTAAGATAAAAATAGGGAGATTAGAATCGGATGGCGTAATGCTTAAAATACTAACCTACCGTGCCAAGTATCAAAGGTTCGATTCCCACACTGGATAATACTTTCAAATCCAAAGGTTTTTATTCTGAGTTTAGGCGTAATTTATATTCGTTATTTATAGTTAGTTAGTCAGTCACCCACAGAAGATTATTTATTTCCTTGGTGTAGGCTGATGTCTATATAAAAAAATGTCTTTTCGGTGGTAGAAGTACACGTTAAATGAAATTTATATACTTTTATTAGAGGACCTAGACGGAAAGTAAGAATTCAAAGATCGAAAAAGTAGTCTAGGTGCCAACGTCCTATCCCAAGTATCGTGGATTCGATTCCCCGTCAGGACAATTCTTTGTGCGACCTACAATTTATTATTCTGAATCTGGATGTGATTTTTGTCTCTTGATTATATGTTTGTGAAGTTCGCCGTGTTTCTAAATAAAAAAGGATAATAGCAACTTAATATTATGAGTAGGTATTATGAGTAGGTATTACGGGCGTATTTATCTGGTGAAGATCTGTACCGTTTCTTAACGTGGGCACGCGACCCAAATTGGGTTCGCGGAAATCGCGGCCTACATTACTCTTTTTTAATACTTTTATTTAAACTCACAGTTTCGTTAATGTTATTTTATTATCACTGAAAGATAAACGTTAAGGTCGTCGAAATTTTGTAATTTTGATAGCCAGCCAAAAAGGTTAAGAGCCGCTGATTTATAACCTTGTTAAATATTATTCTAAACGTAATAAATAATATAATAATAAATAATAATATAAAAAAAAAAAAAAAAATAATGATTCTTGACGATCCTGTGCCCCTGGTACTACCAAGTCCATGTGCAGCGGTTACCACTGCCCATTTAGTAGTCCGCTGTCTCTTTCCGTCATTGCTCACGATTAGGGATGTTTTATCAAGCTCCATAAACGTAACCAAGAGACTATAGGATATCCGAAATCGAAACTGTAGGATATCCGAAAATATAACAACGAAAATATTAAATGTGGTGCATTTAATATTTTCTTTTTACAATTCCCTAGAAACAATATATCAGTTACTGAAACTATTCGAAACTGTTGGATAATCAGATATTATTTCATATCCGAAGCCTCTAGATACATCTGTATCAAGATTTGAAACTATATATTAATAATATCAACTAACCAGGTACCACTCCTGTCCCCATAATTCATCATTGAACAATGGCTGCCTGTTGCTAATTCTTTTTTCAAATTCTGTGCTATTTGGCTCGTATATCCTCTTTACTCTTTGCAAAGTCTGGTCTGGATCTGGTGTGGGGTAGCGCTTTACTCGAGACTTCGAGAATAGCTGCTGTGCCCAGCGGACCTAGGAAAATAAATTTTATAAATAGGTACTAGATTGTTCCGCGTGGTGACGAAGCAAAAGTATAATTCAGTGCCGTTTTTAGTTATATCATATCTAGTGTGTATTGCGAATTTCATAATGGACAAAAACATCGAACAAAGGGTTTGTCTTAAATTTTACATCGCCAATGGAATTTCGTATTCGGAGTCACTAAAAATGTTACAGAAGGTTAACGGTGAATCGACTTCATCAAAAACACGTGCTCATGAGTGGTACAAAGCGTTCAAAAGCGGTCGAGATGTGATGGAAGATTTGCCTCGCTCTGGTAGGCCGTCAACGTCTGCAACTAAAGTAAACATGTCTCACGAGTCGATCAGTAGCATTTTAAATAATCACTTGGGTATGAAACATGTTTCCGCTCGGCTAGTCCCAAAAGACCTGAATTTTCTCCAAAAACTCAATCTCATGAGACGCGCTAAGGACATGCTAGAACGAGCCAATTCCAACCCAACATTCATGAAGCGCATTGTTACTGGTGACGAGACGTGAGTTTACGAGTTTGACATGCAAGCTAGTCAACAAGCTTCGGAGTGGCGACTTCTAACTGAAGCGAAACCGATAAAGCCACGCCAAAGTCGATCAAAAATCAAAGTATTGAATAATATTGAATTCTTGCCAGAAGGCCTAACGGTAGATAAAGAATATTATTTGAGCATTATGTGGCGTTTAAGAGAGCAAATTCGACGAAAAAGGCCAGATTTGTGGAAAGAAAATTCTTGGATTTTGCACCACGATAATGCGCCTTCACACAAGGCCATTATTGTGAACGAATTTTTGTCCAAACACTAAATTTTTGTCCAAACACAAATACCATCGAGCAACCTCCAAATTCACCAGATATGGCTCCAGCCGACTTCTTTCTTTTTACTAAACCCAAATTACCACTTCGTGGCATCCGTTTTTAATCGGTAGAAGACATAAAAGAGAATTCGCGGCGAGAACTGAACTCAATTCCGAAAACAGCGTTTAAAAAATGTTTTGATGATTGGATTATTCGTTGGCGTAAATCTATCGTTTCTGAAGGAGCATACTTTGAAGGTGATAAAATAAATTTGGATGCATAACAAAAATTTTGTGTATTATTGATCTTTTCCGGTACTTTCTTGACAGAGTAGTATATGAGCTGTGATGATGATAACTAGATATACGCTGGGTATATGCACACACTGGGTACACGCATCGCTGTGGCTTAATGATAAAGAAAAAAACATGGTTGTCTGTAAAGTCGGTTTACGGACGATAGTTTAACGTGACAACGTCATAACAAAACATTGATGAAATGACTGCATACTTTTATGAATAAAATTGAATCAGCGTAACCAGTATCCATTGTTATAAGCTATTGAAATTAAATCGGATTGGCAATTACCGTAAGTCTCGATAGATGGCGCTGTTCAGTTTAGCCGAATCGCATTGCACTAAATGAATATATTTGAAATCCTTTCGCATCGATAGATGGCGCGCTTTAGTACAGCTGAATCGCATACTACTTAATAATAAAACAATGAGCGTAACGGGACACTTTTTCGTGCATGCAGCCAGCGTTCATCGATTTATTAGACGTTGTCACGTCAAAAAGACTAACTTTTAATAATAAAAAACCAATAAATTGACATTTGCTTAATATCATACGATAGAAGTGAAAAATTCATCACTTTTTTTAATTCTATGATCTAGGCACACCCCGCAAAACCCGTCCAGGGTGACCCCATAAACTACCGTATTCTCTTCCCATCGCCGTTGGGCCGACTAGTACCGATCCTTGACATCCGTGGCCGGCCCGGCATACGATATCATACCTACCGTAATCTATACCAATAAATAAAATTGGAGTGTCTGTTTGTAATGTCAAAATAATAGACTTTTTTTATGCTCACACGGTTATTGGCACGACGCCTATGCCTAAAATAGCGATTAAAAAATTTTTGTTCTGTCTGTCTGTTTGTTCCGGGTAATCTTCAAAACGGCTGGACCGATTTCAAAAATTCTTTCACCAATGGAAAGCTATAATATCAGGGCGTAAACTAGGCTATATTTTATCCCGGTATTCCCACGGGAACTACGCGTGTAAAACGACTATAACCTATAACCGAAGCGAAGCGAGGGCGGGTTGCTAGTATATGAATAATTTACACGAACAGTAATGAATTAATATTATGTACCTATTTTGCTTATAGAATGAGACACAATGTATGACGCAACAATAGACCTTGAAATACTTCAACATGCCTACATATATATTGTATTTTTAGACGACTAACCGAAACCGCCACGTGTAAGCAGAGTTCAAAAGTACTAGGCGTCCAGACATTCAGAGAGCATAATGTTCCATTCTACTTACCCTCCTGTCCTTGACAAGTGTCGATGTGTGCCTGCTAGGGGTGCGCCGTTGTTTACCGTGCTCGTATTTGTAGAATGTATATGTGTTTGGGAAGCCGATAACCTGTAAATTTAAAGTTTTTTAAATGCTTTATTATTAACTTTATATACGCATTGCATTTTTGGTCTCCATTTTAACGTGAAATATAATCTCAACTGTTATTAGTGCGTTAAATGTGAATAAGTTTTTTGGATGTTAATATAGGTATTGAGTAGTTAATTCGGGATAGGGGGCCGTTTACAAGATCTAGTCCAGAATTTTTATTTCATTATATATCAGTCCCACTGCAGGGTTCGAGACTCCTGCTCGATAGGAGTGAAATTGACCGACTATACCATGCTTATCCGACGCGTTGGTGTAGGGTTTTATTTCGAGTTTTCCTTCTCTGGTAGTGATGTTATCAATTTGCATGCCTTAGTTATATTTTGCCCTCACCTACAGGGAATGGAGAGGTGATTAGTATTACATTCTTCGAGAAAGTTTCAAATTTGGCCAAAACTTATACGTTACAGAAGTATCTCCAGAGGTTTTACTAACTTTTGTAAAATATTAACGCCTATCAGAAATGTTATGGAGCTCTCTAACTAAAACTATCCGATATCCAAAAGGAAAATATATCCTAAATCATAACCAAAATCTATATAAAAGTTTGGAATAATTTCACTGCACAGATGGCGTAGTGGTTAAGAGAGCGACCTACAGCGCCAGTGTCCGGGGTTCGAATCCCACGCGGGACAACACTTTGTGCGATCCACAAATTGTTGTTCTGAGTCTGGATGTAATTTGTGTCCGTTAATTATATGTTTGTAAAGTCCCCCGCAATACAAGGATTATTTCCTTAGTGCAGGGTGTTGTCTTAAATAAATAAAAAAATAATAAATAAAAAATTTCGGCAAGGGTCGTTAGTATTGACTAGTGTTGCCCAAATGCAAGACCAAGACGAGACTTGGACCGGTCTTGGTCTTGGTCTTGCAACATCACACCTGGTCTCGTCTTGGTCTTGGTCTTGCGCACCCGAGTCTTGGTCTTGGTCTTGGTATTGCAGCAAGAGTCTCGCAAAGTCTTGCAAGTCTTGCAGTTGGAATAACGTAACAGTCATTTATCATGGCAATGAAAAATCCAACTAAATTAATCAAAATCTGCTAGCCTATAGTTCACTATTGAATACAATACTTAACACTTGGGAAAAATTACTCTTCTATTCCCCTGGTGTTCCATTAGACAGCGTTACTACTCTTATGACAGGACTTTCGACCCTATTTTCTTAAGACGTCACCACACGAGGCAGTTGATACAATAAATTTTATGTCATTTTATAATCAATGCGATATTTTTACAATTAATGCGATTGTTTATATTCCCCTTCAAGTTAAGTGGTATGTATCTATTGTATTTCCAGTTTAGTTACTGATACTCTGGATACTTGAAAAAACCTGTTGCTCTATTGCCTATATAAATACTTTGGCCGCTGGATCCACGTAGCTCTTAATATACTATTTATTCAAGAACATATAAAACTGATTTAAAATTTTATGGTTTTAATACTTGTAAAATGTATGATATTCTTCGTCATCGTCACAGCTCATAAAAGTGCCACTGCTGGGCTTAAGCTTTCTTCCAGTAAGAGGAAAATTGATCTACTATACCACGCTGGTCAGACATGTTGATATAGGGTTTTCTTTCTAGTTTCACTTCTCTTGCACATATGTTATATACACAGGGTGTATCAGGTTATGGGACAACTGTTCGTGTATGTTGTTGTTCAATGGTCATAGATCATAATTAGAATGTATATTACACAAAAACAATATAACGTAAAAGTTATAGTGATTACAAAAATGTCTGTCTAAGAGTTTATGCCTTAAATTTTATGCATTATGTAGGTATGTACAGACAGGATATATGTAAGCATGTAAAATTTCGACAGTATAAATAGGTATTAGATTTGCGCGAACCTTTCAATGGTTACTTTTAATGGTTACCTTTGTACCTAAAAGGCGACTCATCAACGGTCATCGGCCGATCAGCTGATTTATGTTAAAGCGAAGTTTGTCTTGCTTATGCAAACGTAATCAATGATTTATTCAAATTCTAATGAATATTTAACAAAATACGAATATGTTGTAGATTTAGTATCGTTGCTTTATACATTTTAATCAATTTACACGAAAAAACGATGACAAAATTGAGAACTTACATGTCTCCCAATTCATTAACGAATCGATATTTTTATTTAAATTTTTTTTCATGGGTTCCTAACACCATTGCCCGATCCGATTTGATACGACATCCACGGGTAAGATAGTGGTGAATTACATTCGTACTCTGTCTTTTTTTTTATGTGTGTTTAGCTGTTGGTCGCAGATGACCTTGACAGCTTAACGCGGTCAATGGGTGAGCTCTGATGGCTCACAACCCGGTAAGTAAGTTAAACGAGATCGCTTAAGGACAAAAATACCGTATATTTTTGTCCTTAAGCCTTTCCGAAGAGTAATTCTGAAAAGCCAACACCAGCATTGGGAATCGATTGGCCAATAGATGGATATCTCAAGACTGATTTGACTTGCCGTGTAGTGACGGAGTAAGAATATAATTCATCACCCCCTATTTTACCCGCGACTGCGAACCCACGACTAAGGGCTATAATATATAACATCGGTGCAAGAGAAGGAAAACTTGACATGAATGACCTGTAACAACACGGCCGATCACCGTGGCGATTCCCCGGCCACGGCCGATTTTCCTCCTGTTATGTAGAAGACACGAGCTCGACCGTATATAAGCTGAAATGGTGATTTGAATTAACTGCAAGACCGCGAGACTCTTGCAGGCCCAGTCTTGGTCTTGCTCAAGTCTTGCAGGGCCAGTCTTGGTCTTGCAAAAATTAAGCGGTCTTGGTCTTGGTCTCGGTCTCGCATTTCTCGCAAGACCAAGACCAAGACCAAGACCGCAAGACCAAGACTTTTTTGAGCAACACTAGTATTGACCACTGAAGTCAAGGAATTTTGCGCCAGTGGTCGACCCAACGACGAAGGCGACGTGCTATGCGGGTGGGTTACGAGTGTGCGTGCTTACGCCCCTCTGTCGCCCTGGACGGAGTGGTGTGAAGAGTGTTCCCACCGTAACCCAGCCCCAAAAAAAAAATGGTCGTCAGTATAACGTTTTTTTTGGATGTTATACTTCTTTTGTCGCGTTAGGGAAAGATGATGAGAGCCCATTTTTACGATACGCTCGCACATCGGCACAAATGTCAACTAGATAATGCGTTATAATATATATTTTTTTTTTTTTTTTGTGTGACTTAGTTGTTAGCCTCAGATGGCTGTGACAACTTTACCCGGACTGGTGGGTGAGCGCTGAGGGCTCTCAACCCGCACGTTATAATAAAACTTTTAATGTATTAAATACATTTTTATTAGTGTCGTTTTTTCCGAAAGATAAAATTATTAGAATTTTTTTTATCTTGTTACCCCAAATAGTATAACTCCTAATGTGCGAATATGAGTAGGTAAGGTACACACTCACTTTTTAGGCGTAGACTAGATTAATAGACTTCTTATAGGCTTTCCTGTAATCTATATGAATAAAGCTTAGAATAATAACGCATAGAAGGATAGTGTCCATACGTAAGCCATCAAAAATATGAAGCAAATAATACTACATGCGTGCAAGCGATTACACACGCACACCACTATACAAATTATGAAATCAAATTTTGTTTTTATATATAAATATATAAATAATAATCTATATAAAATATATAAATCGTCGGAATACTTTTAAAAGTAATGTTAATACACTTTTTATGCTTTTCAAATGTGTTGTGACACCATTTTTTTACTCGCGTAGTTCCCGTCCCTGTGGGAATACCAAGATAAAATATAGCCTAGTTTACGCCCTAATATCATAGCTTTCCATTGGTGAAAGAATTTTTGAAATCGGTCCAGCCGTTTTGAAGATTACCAGGAACAAACAGACAGACAGACAAAAATTTTTTTAATCTGTATTTTAGGCATAGGTGTCGTGCAAATAACCGTGTGAGCATGAAAAAAGCCTATTATTTTGACATTACAAACTTTATATTTTTTTTGTCTGTCTGTCTGTCTGTCTGTCAGTCTGTCTGTCTGTCTGTTTGTTCCGAGTAATCTGCAAAACGGCTGGACCGATTTAAAAAAATCTTTCACCAATGGAAAGCTATAATATCAGGGAGTAAACTCGGCTATATTTTATTCCGGTATTCCCACGGGAACGGGCACTACGGGGATAAGGCGACAGAAACCGAAGCGAAGCGAGGGCGGGTTGCTAGTATGTTATAAAAGTGCTTTACGTACGTTTTTATTTCCACTGAAATCATCAGAAGATGCCGTTAAAAGTGAACGCACACTTACCCGCGCCGAACGAATCGAACGAAACAAGTTTTAGAATTCTGCATATGAAATCTTGTTTTAAAAAAAAGTGTAAACTACACCTACTTAATTTGCAAATTCATTAGCATATCTTGTGCGGAATTCAACACTATTCTGTCCTATTGACCATAAATGTTTTTTTAAGTATCGAGTAAGTCAGTATACAATAATATACATATTTTATTGTTTTATATATATCATATATGTATGCATCGTATTTAAAATGTATTACATCGTTACACAGCCACGCATACCAAACATACACGCACATTCACACATGCACATTATCATACTAAGTTTTTATTATTTTTATCATATGCATATATACCAGGTGTTGGCAGAATACCAGCGCTATTTCTCTAAGTAGAAGTAGCACGAGCTGAGCCAATAACCTTTTTTGTTCCTCGTTTAAATTATTTCAATTTATGTAAGAAGCTCTTTTTAGTTGTGTTTTTATAAGATCCAACGAGAACAAAATAAATGTTTTTCTTTCTTTCTTTCTTCTTTCAAATCTCATGAAACCTCGCACACTTGCCCGCGTCAAATCTTTTTTTTTTTTTTTATTGCCGACGGTGGCAAACGAGCAAGCAGCACACCTGATGGTAAGTGAAACTGCTGCACATGGACCTTTGCAATACCAGGGGCACAGCTAGGCCGCTGCCTACCGTGAAGGAAATACTCTTCTTAAACCTCGTTTAAAGAAGGACATGTCATAGCGCTCGGGAAACACAGCAGCAGGTAGTTCATTCCAGAGCTTGCACGTACGTGGGCGAAATGATCGCTGGAAACGTACAGTTGAAGACCATAACGTTTCCAAGTGAAATGGATGAACCCTGCTACGATGTCGAGTGGTACGTTGGTAGAATGGTGACGGTGGTACCAAGTCAAACAGTTCCTCGGAGCACTCCCCGTGAAAGAGTCGGTAGAGTACACAGAGTGAACCAAAGTCTCTCCGCTGCTCCAGCGACTCCAATCTGTCCGTAAGATTGGGATCCCCGACGATTCGAACAGCCCGTCTTTGCAGGGAGTCAAGTGGGTCTAACTGATATTTGGGCGCACCTGCCCAGAGATGTGAGCAGTACTCCACATGAGGACGAACTTGTGCTTTGTATAGCACAAGACGCTGTCTCGGTGTGAAGTACCGCCTGGCTTTGTTCAGGACACCCAACTTTTTGCTTGCCAATTTGGATTTGTCCTCCAAATGACTCCCAAACTGGACTTTGCTCGATATTTTGACGCCGAGAATCCCAATACTCTCAGAAATTGGGAGAGTTACTCCTTGGAACTGTGGCGCCATGACAAACGGGTCCTTCTTTGCAGTGAACGCGAAAACTTGTGTCTTTGTGGGGTTGAACTGGACTAGGTTCCGTTCACCCCATTCCGAGGCCCGCCCCAGAGAGCGCGAAATCGTCCGAATCTGGAAGACGATTTCTATACAAAATTCTAAAATTCGATCCGTTCGACTCGTTCGGCTCGGATAAGTGTGCGTTCACCTTAACAGTGGCCATAACAATGTTGATGGGGACAATTTGAACTGACGGGCTATTGTAAAAACTCTTTACGGATTTTATCTCGTTTGTATTTGATTTTTAATTACCCGACGTTTCGAACACTTTACAGGCTGACTACCGCCCGTGATCACCCATACATCTTAGTGATGTCTGACGTCCAAACAAGTCATCGTTATTACAGATACCTATTTATAATTATCTACCCTCTACAGAAATTTGTTATAAAATTTTGACCCACATTTTTGGTACAAATTTATTGCCAGTACAAGAAGAAAATGATTCTATTTAAAAAAATATATTGTTATGATTAGTAATTATTAAACACCAACAACACAATTTGTGGCAATTATTATGACCTATTTTATTAACTATTATTATTGTGGGTCAAATCTATACAATAAGTGCTCACAGTGTCTTGCTGTCTTGTGGTGGCCTTTTTTTGCTCTTATTTTTGACTAGCAACCCGCCCTCGCTTAGCTTCGGTTATAGGTTATAGTCGTTTTACCCGCGTAGTTCCCGTTCCCGTGGGAATACCGGGATAAAATATAGCCTAGTTTACACCCTGATATTATAGCTTCTTAAATTCTTATATGATATTATAGCTTCTTAAATAATTCTTCTAAATTCTTTCACCAATGGAAATTGGTGAAAGAATTTTTGAAATCGGTCCAGCCGTTTTGAAGATTACCAGGAACAAACAGACAGACAGACAGACAGACAAAAATTTTTTATTGCTATTTTAGGCATAGGTGTCGTGCAAATAACCGCGTGAGCATGAAAAAAGCCTATTATTTTGACATTACAAACAGACACTCCAATTTTATTTATTGGTATAGATTATATTTATAACAGGCGCCCAGTTTGATGTTAACACCCAGCCATCCTCTCTATTGAAATGTTTGTGTTTTTTAATCTCAATAGCCTCGCGTACTATTCTAGGCAAGTATCAGTGTTCTTTTGTGAGGATTTGTGGTTTATCAAACCTGATGTAATTACGGGCGGAGGAAGGGCGACAGGCGACGGACAATTATTAACATGAAGAAACTGATAATTTGTAAAGAAAATTATACCTCGACACTGGCAAAATTAGCTCGTGTTCGTAGCTGATTGCCAAGACAAAAAAAGAAGAAGAATTAGTAAGTACATTAGATTATTTACCAATATTAGTGGTAGTGCAACAACTACCTACATTTTTTAATTAAAAAAAATACAGCGTCACGTGTAAATAGGGATTGATAGTACCAGGTGCACATAAAATAATAGGGATGAATCTCACAAAGGGAGCAACTCTAGACAAGTAACTCGTTGATATATGTACATGTTGTATAAATTCTATGGGTAATATCTTTTCGTATAATTTATTGGTTCCGTGTAGTAATGAATTAAGAATACAATTCACAACCCCTTATCTTGCTTTTGGGTGTCTTAAAAGACGACTAAGGGATATGATGTACAGCATAACATCGACGTAAGAGAAGGAAAAATCAACTTAAAACGCTATGTCAACACGTCTGACCAACACGGTATAGAAGGTCAAAGGTCTGACAGTGGAGGAGTTCCGGGCTCAATAACGGGACGTATATGAGTTGAGAGGATGATGATGATAATGACGTATTTAAGGATACAAGGAGTCAGTATCCCTTATTTTCTTGTAGAAGTCGTAAGAACCGGGTGTGGAATCACCAGAATAATAAGTAGCGCCATTCTTCTAAGAAATTACAATATCAACTACGATCGCCAACTAGACTGGCAAGTATGGCAATTATAGTTTATGTTCTTGAATAGTTATAAAGCTTGGATACTTTTATTGTCTATTTATGTATTTCAGAAGGCTAGTAGAATAATGAAATACTTATTTTTCATTCTTCATTAATTTCAGCTCGCATATATCCCACTGTTGGGACCGAATCTCATCCAAAAGAAGGGGAAAATTGATTTACCTCGCTGGTCAGACGGCCAACCCGTCTATAGCTATGGCCTCTTATTTCGAGATTTCACTTTTCTTGCATATCTATGGCTAGGTTAACCGACACCCACGAGTAAGAAAGGGTATGTCACCACGCATATTATTATGATTCGTTTATTATTCGCATATTATGAAAAATAATATACCCGAGTGTATCTTTAACATACTTGATATGTATGTATCAAGAGGGGGGGGAGGGGTTGGGGGGGGGGGGGGGGGCTGGGGTTTATATGTGGGTTGTGATGCAATGGGGTAATATTATGGAGGATAAAAAGTATGAACGCCTGGTACTGTTGAAAGCATGAAGCGTTACACTTTGGAAGTCTTTGCCTCTACGACGTTTGTAATAAGATCGGTTCTAATATCTTAAATTTCGAATTTATTAATAGGTAAGGAAGTCAATTGCTCGAACTTTGGTCTCTTTGTGGCTAGCTACATTTGATCTCTTTCAACTGCCTTAGCCAGATAAACTCCCTTGTCCGTATATGGACAACACTCCTTTAGTTTAAGTGTGTGAGTGCATATAGTAAGTTTACACAACATTGGTCTACTACTATTTTTTTTTTAATTCCTCAAATGTTTATTACCGAAAATTATGTATAATATTTTTCCGTGTTGTGACGGAGTAAAATTTCCGTGTGGTGACAGAGTAAGATTACATTTCACCACTCCCTCTCTTACCCATGGGTGTCGTAAAAGACGACTAAGGGATATAATTTACATATAACATCTATGCAAGTGAAGGCAAACTCGAAATAAAATCCTATACCAACCTGTCTGACTAGCATGGTATAGCAAGGTTAATTTCCCTCTTATTGTGGAGGAGGCTCGAGCCCAACAGTGGGACGTGTATGAGCTGAAATGATGATGATGATATGTCCACATTTCGTGACATTATTTTTTGCCTATCACCCGTTAGATTCATTAGACTCGTGATTAAAAAGTCTAACAGACCTAAAATTTTTCTCAAAAAATATTAGAAAACAGTGAAAGTTTGTGGTAAAATTTATTTTTGACGGAGTTAAAATACAAATTACCAAGTTTTTTTGCCCATGGGTGTCGTAAAAGATGACATAAAGGATTAAATATGCACATAACATTTGTGCTAGAGAAAACTCCAAATAAAACTTATACCAACACATCGGATCAGCGTGGTATAGTAGGAAAATTTTCCTCCCATTGTGGATTAGGCTTGAGTCCAGCAGTGGGACGTATATGAGCTGTGATGATGATGATAATGATCACATCCGTGCTAGAGAAAGAAAAGTCATATAATGTATACCAACACGTGTGACCAGAGTAGGTTCAATGTTCCTATTGTGGAAGAGGCTCGCGCGCACCAGTGGAATACACATATTATTGTATGAGTTGAAATGAATGATTTCATGAATATAAAATTTATGCACAATCCAAAATGTACAAAGGCAGGCTTAATGCTATAAGCATTCTCTGTCAGTCAACTTTTAATAACATGCAGAAAAGAAATAGGTTGATGCATTGTCAATACTAAGTACAAATAGTAAGAATAAAATCATTATATAAAATACATCTATTTTTGATTTAGAAAGGAAAATCATAATTTGAAAAAAAAGTATTCAAGAACTCGTAATAATCGACTGTTTTAACGACTGAATCAACGAAGTTATAAAATTCAAATACTAATTAATATCATATTCCACTTGGAAACGTTATGGTCTTCAACTGTGTATATACTGGT
This sequence comes from Lymantria dispar, assembly GCA_032191425.1. Lineage (NCBI taxonomy): Eukaryota > Metazoa > Arthropoda > Insecta > Lepidoptera > Erebidae > Lymantria > Lymantria dispar. The sequence goes on from CM063452.1 coordinate 30,641,571, forward strand.
CTTTCCAGCGATCATTTTTCTGACTCTTTTCTGGATCTTTTTTCCAGCGATCTGGAGTGAACAACCACCTGCTGCTGTGATTTCTGAGTATTATGACATATCTGTCTTTAAACGAGGTTCACGAAGTGCACTTTAGAGTAAGCAGCGGCCTAATCGTCCATAAGCGGTAGTATCACTTATCATCGGATGTGCTGCTTGCTTGCTTGTCCACCACGATCAGAAATAATACAAAAAATAGAAACATAATCGTTAATCTCATCGAATTCGTTAACCGTTAATGTATTAGGTAGTTTAAAATAATTATCATTGCCTTCTTGGTGTAGTTAAAAACTTTAGATATATTTTAATGCCAATTCTTAATAATAAAAGATATTTATAGAATTTTAAATCTATGAATTCAAATGTATGAATTTAAATGTAGGAATATTAATAAATTAATATTTCCTCCACAGCCAAAACATATCACTCCGACTGCATTTCATTTAGTTCCGAACATACTTCTGTGAATTCCTTTATTCCTGGTAAATGACGTTAATAACAATAGGATGTAGGCGGCGCCCTAGGCGGATAAGTGATTCTTATTTGGGCGGTGTCATCCCTTTGCAGCGAGGGATTTATCACACAAGCATTTTATGTTAGTGATATTGATTTATCTATACCAATAAATAAAATTGGAGTGTCTGTTTGTAATGTCAAAATAATAGGCTTTTTTCATGCTCACACGGTTATTTGCACGACACCTATGCCTAAAATAGCAATTAAAAAATTTTTGTCTGTCTGTCTGTCTGTTTGTTCCGGGTAATCTTCAAAACGGCTGGACCGATTTCAAAATTTCTTTCACCAATGGAAAGCTATAATATCAGGGCGTAAACTAGGCTATATTTTATCCCGGTATTCCCACGGGAACGGGAACTACGCGGGTAAAACGACTATAACCTATAACCGAAGCGAAGCGAGGGCGGATTGCTAGTATTACCATATAACTAGTTTCTCCAGCCATTTATCATTTTTATGAGTGCGTCACTGTTCAGTAAAAATAATATTTTTCACTCGTCAGTTATCCATTAAAGATAATTTTTAACAATCAATATCGTGTCATACCAGCTTAATGGATTGACCCAAATATTAAATGAAATTAATTTTTCTGTGAATGGACTAAATTTAATTTAAAGATAAGGAGGTTATAAAATATATTTATTTTTTAAAATAAACATTTTTCAAACAATTTACGTATTGTTTGAAAATAATAATAATTCTATTTTAGGCGAATTATTAGAAAATAAAACATAGAAATACAGGAATCTCACTCAATAAAGCATAACGTATGCTTTATTGCGTAGAGTAGAGACTCTGATAGTGATTATTTTAAACACCTGTTTATATTATGCCGACTGATCTTCACAACTAATTTTCTAGAACGTATATCAAGGTTTGCTTAACTATTTTGTTAAATCGTATTTGCCGAAAACGATAATTAAACTTGAAAAAATCGATAAGCAATAGCAATAATGCAGACATGAATTACGAGATGGCGTTACAATCTATATATTTGTTGTCAAAAAGTTGTAAATAAAGAAAAACACGCAAGTAAAACCGGAAAAAAGAACAAATAAAATATTAAGTTTGCAGGATTTCATCTAAATAGATGATCCAAATCTTTAACAAAATATATTTTCGAGATAGGCGAACCAAATAGGTATATAGGTACTACACTAGAGTTATTCATTTAAATTTATTACTCATACATATATGCATGCATTCTACGTAATGCGTTACGTATTATTATCATGAATTTGATATACAAATATGTCCCACATTTTCAATTGGCTCTACTTCAAATTAATATTGAACGCAATATTTTAAAACGTAATGCCTGCTTCTAAAAATTATTATTTTAAAACATTAATATCAAACAAAGGAGTTATAAATAAACTGTCAATACCATTCGTTAAATTAATTCAATAGATAAACATAATCTATATTATGAACGAAAAGATTGCGCGCGTGACAATGTCACTTATGACATGACATGTGTCACAAGAAAATGGATGCCGTCATATGATGTCTCAAACGCACGTATGTACCAGGGCACCATAAACTGCAAGCGATGAATATGTTACACACATGTGGCTTATCAGTTATACACGCCCCAGCGTCGTTACGCCAATGATAACGCGATAATGTTCTGCGTGGAATGCGCGCGTTTTAGTACGTTCTAAAATTAAAATATTGTTGACGTTCATTCGACTACGATGTTTTAAACTTTAAAAAATATTTACTAATATTAAAAACGTTTTCAATATGAAACAATAGATTTTATCACTTATCTTCTGTAAATAATTGCGAGACGACAGTACAAATATAAAATGATTTTACAGCTCATGTGAAATTAATTATGATTTTGAAAAGAGGTAACTGTCATTAACAGTAATATTTACGACCCATTAGCTATATAACTATGATTTATTACTATCTAATGATATTATATTCCAAATATTTCAACTGTAAAAAAAACAGTAATAAGGTTATTAATAACCGCATCGATTTTAAGAAATAAATTTGAAATGCGATTAATGCTATGCTTTGATATAAATAAGCGAAAAACATTTGTTTGTATTGCTAGTGTCGAAACATGTTTTTAAAAGGAAGAGGGAGAAAAAGATTTCTTTTAGATAGTTTAGAAGGAGAAAAAGAAAATTCTTATCGTAATTAACTTCTCTAGTTTTATAATTGAATAATTTTGCTGCTGATGTGTTTAAATGTTGAAATACGTGCTATTTTTTTTTTTGTGGGTGGACTGCGGTCGGCGCGCCTCCGCACCACTCCGTCTGGGGCGACAGAGGGGCTTAAGCACGCAACTCCCGCAACCCACCCGAAAACCATGTCACCTTCGTCGTTGGGCCGACCACCGGAGCAGAGTTAACTTGTCATCAGTGGTCGGCCTGACGGAATACCCCCTACTTGGGGTACCCTCCCATCGACCGACGTCCCCCCCTCGGGGAGGACGTCGGTCTTTCCTCACGCGGTCGGCCTCTCGGCGGGTGACGGACTAATCCCCGGTCACGTCACCCGGAAATACGTGCTATGGAAATAATCTATAACATTCATCAATAGCTTAATAATAAAGTATGAAAATTATCGTTCTCTCATACATACATACACGCTTACATACACATATATCGATACAAGATAACGTAACACAGACATATCATACACATTATATGTGTATTGTACACATACTATCTAATTTCTTTCATCTACATCACACAAACAAACATACAAACTGTACACATGGCACGGATTTGTATGGAATCTATCCACGTATGCTTCATGTGTTACATTCGTGGCGTCATGTGAGTTTTTGAAGTCACATGTGTACTAGGAGAACAGGAGATGTAAGGAGATATTGTGTGTATATATGGGATGTGTGTAGTGTTGGGGTAGGTACGGAATAGGAGGGTTGCGAAAATAGGGCTGGCACATGGTGTTCGTAGCGGCTGTATGGTTTAGGGTTGAGATGTTACATTAGTATTGACGAAAATTTGATATTCATAACTTGTACAATTTGTCTACTAGCAAATTTTTTTTATAATTCATGTAAATTCAAGAAATGGATTTAAATAATTAAAAAATATACACAATTAAAAGAGTTTGAAGTTTTTAAGTTATGTTTTATTAACACATTCTAGCACTTTCTCGCACAACGATGATTACTTGGGACAATTACCTATTATTATTTTTACATTTTTTTGTACATATATTTCAATACAAAAAAAAAAATAATAGCCTGGTTCGCATATAACAAGATAATATTTACTAAAAACTATTTTTACGAATTTTTTAGCTTTATTGCCTATAGTTTTATGGCGTTTTAATCAAATACATAGGCGATAAAATTGGCAAAAACAGTTTTATTTGACATGTTTAATAATACAATATAACAAAATTGTATATTTTATATAAAAAAAGTTATAATCCTACTCAAGCAAGCAAGCAAAAGTATTGCTACTTAGCTTAATGTTAGCTACATGAACCTTACATAAAATTACCAACGCTGCTGTTTATCAATAACACTTGTGATGTGACTATTGTCAGCAAACTCAATATTTACAGTGTATCGTGCGTTTCATGCACATTAATTAGAAACAAATAAGTTGTCTCCGTATGGTGACAGAGTAAACATACAATTCATCACCCATCCGACCCGTGGGTGTCGTAAAAGACGACTGAGGGTTTGTAATATGCATATAACATCAATGCAAGAGAAGGAACCCTCGAAATATAATTTTAAACAAAAAAAAACCGACTTCAAACAGTAAACTAAACAATGGAGCTACGATCGAATTGAGAAACTTCCTCCTTTGTTGAAGTCGGTTAAAAACCCAATATCAACACGTCTAAGGTGTTTGACCAGTGTATACATAGGTTAATTATTATTTCCCTCCCATAAGGAGTGATCACGATTAATAATTTATTATTTGTTAATTTTAATTGTTGCCATTAATATTTGCCCAACGCTGCTAGATCTTTTTAATGATTAGACGGAGGACAATTAGGAAAGACAAAGAAATCGCGCTGCTCAGTGTGACTGGTAGAAAAGGAACTTTACTTTTTTATCGAACAGTCATTTGGGTAAATGCAAGGAAAAACGTCCTTTTAAACGTTTAAAAAAAGAGTGTTTTACTAACGGTAACGTATCCTTTCACAAAAAAAAAACATTACGTTCATGTTGAAAAAATAGAAAATTTCAAATTCACTTATTTCTATAGATTGTGCTGTGTGGTAGCGGCTTCGAATACTACCAACCCTTGCTTTGCTCGTGGGTGTCGTAAAAGACGACTAAGAGCCCTAGATTGACCCGGACCAACTCCATCTGGTACCATTTGGGTCAACGATTACATTCCCAAGGAGGGTTGACGTCAGGCAGGCGGCCGGTCATAAAAGTCATTGCCAAAACTTTTTGCAATATGTCAAAACAGATGACATATTGCGTCGACCCCAAGTAATTGGGATAAGAGCAAGATGATGACTTATTTCTATAGATTGCTATAATTTCGGTAAAGATAAATTATAGAAAAATTTATATTACGTTAGTATTTTATATTTTCATTAAACAATTAAGATAAAAATGCAATCAATATTCAGGGTTTAGTATTCATGATCATCATCATTCATTTCGGCTCATAAAGTCCCACTGCTGGGCTCGAGCCTCTCCTAAAAGAAGAGGGAATGTGACCTACTATTATATCACGCTGGTCAGACGATGTTGGTATAGGATTTTATTTCGAGTTTTCATCTCTTCAATAGATGGTATTTGCGCACTTTATCCCTTAGTCGTCTTTTACGACATCCAGGGGCAAGATAGGTGGTGAATTGTATTCTTACTTCGTCACCACATGGAAATTATCATTGGTTAAAGTATCATTGATATATGGGTATGTATGCCTATAAGTTGGCCTTTCAAACGACATACCTTTTCTACGCATATTTGACACGACAGTATGAGTTTCTAAATCTTAAGTTAAACTACAAGTCTCTATATTTTCAATAATAATTGCCTAATAAAAATATTGCTTTCACCGTTTTAATTAATATTCGTTGCCAATTATTTTTTGGTCTAGTTTCTTTAGGAAACTGTAGGAATTACTTGTAAAAATATCTACATTTATCCAAGCTAATAGTTATTATAATTTATATTTTGTATATAAATAATAATGTTATGTAGTGTGATGATATATGTAATTAGGTCAATACAAATTGTTTTATCAAAGAGAAAACGTGCATTATTGAAATTTACAAAGTTGAATGACACGCTCTGAGTTTTGTAAGAACCGCGTAAAGTCGATATCGTACACCTTCTCGATTTTATGAAACCCTGCTACAGCTCACATTTTTGTTAAGATTTAAGTAAAAATGAAACTTTTATTATCTGTTGAAATTTGTTAGAAAACTAATAAAAAAGTATTTTGTTTGCGTATTCGTTTGCGTGAGATTTTTACATTAAATTTTATATTGCTTCTAACTGTGACTTTAACTAGTACTTAATATGTAAAAGTTTCTTTTTCTTAAGCTGTTAAAATAAAAATGTGTTATTTGATATTAAAGAAATATAGAGAATTTAGTTGATTACTATAATTATTAATAACAATTAATATTTTTGACGTATTAAAATACATGAAGGACAAAAAACTTTTGATATTTTAATATGATCAAAATATAAGAATATATTTTCTTATAATTAGTTATAAAACAATTTTTAAAAATAATAATCTATTAGTATTTTAATTAAAAAGTAGATGTTTATACTGTATTTTTTTATAATATCCCTGAAAATTTACGAGTATGTTTGCTGTTAAGATTCATCATAGTTCTATTTCACGATGGTAGCGTTTCGTTTTCAGCCTTGTTTACGTAACAAGGGTTAGAAAGAGAACACACACGAGGTTATCCCGTTTTACTTGTCCCGCCCCCTGTACGGAAATAGAATGCCGCTGAAACCGCTGAAAAACACTTTCTGAGCTCACTGGGAGCCTAGTACAAGCGACGCCAATTCCACAGTTAGCGCCGCTGAAAAACTGAATGCCAGAGTTTACAGTACGTCCATTATGACATAGTCTAACACCAAATTTATTCTAAAATACATGGAGATATTTAGATTTCAGAGCCACCTAGCGTACATTACAGGAACAATGTAGTAAATAAAATACTTTTGCAGTGGTTAAAAAGTTGTGATAGAACTAAACGTATAAGATGTTTATTTTATTGAAGTATAGATGTCACTGTTTTAAAAAATTTGGAGAATGCATAAAAGTAAAAAAAACTTTCTAAAAATAAAATTTAGTAAATGTTTTATATTTTAAAAAGTAGTAGATAAAATGAAATATTTAAGACAAGCACAAAAGTGAAATGGTTCTCTGATTTAAAAGCAATAATACCTTACATTCTCGGAGAAATCTAAACATTTTTGACGGTTGTAGTACTAGTTCGTTACTTGCCCAGTGAATTAACTTGAATTAAAACTTCTCCGAGCATAAATCCTGTTAGTCATTAAAAGGATTAAATCTTAATAAGACATTATGGTGACTGACAGAGTGCTATATATATTTACAATGTTAGTGCAAAATACATTATCAATTACACCCGACTTGGCTAAGTGCAGTTGATTGGATTGTTTTTTAATGAAATAACGATCTTAGAAGTCCTACCAACATTCTTCTATTAAAACTGATTAAAAATAAAGTAGTAAATAAAAATAGAATTTTTAATCACTTTTTTCAATCACCTATAGGTTAGGTACCTATACATACATAGATCTCGAAATCATATGATTTTTTGATTGAAGTCCTGGAAAAAGCAGGCAATGCTATGCTTACGCTCCTGGAAACTCATAACACCAAATGCGTTAGTTATTAGATTTATTGTCTGTGGCAGAACTGTCTCAGAATTGTCTGTGGCTCGTACGATCAGTGGGCTTACCCTTGAAATCAATTAATTTCGAATTAATTTCGAATCAGATTCAATTCCAATCTCGCCAAACTTATTGTTAGTTATATTTGGTACTCTTAAACAAAATCGAGAATGAATTCTTCGCGTTTGCCGTTGTTATTTTCACCAAATGTGCCGCATTTTATTACTTTAATTTAATAATGGTACCGAACTCGATCACCACTATGACGCTTTCTTGAAATTGTGCAACATTAACAATTTTAAACTACGTCAAAATCACGTCGGGAGTAGCAAATATTTGACTTAATCAACGAGAGTCGAATTCATTTAGTTTAAAAAAATTCCACTAAATTTGATTCCAATCGTGAGCTAGTGTCGCTTTCAAGAGTACTAATTGCAAATTCGAGCTGCGATTGGATTTAGGATTGAAATTGAGATTCAAGAGTGGGCACACAGGGCTCTACCTAATCATTCGAGGTTAAAGATGAGACACTATAGAAATGTAAATTAAAAAATGGACTGCACAGAAGAAGTAGTAAGAGTACAGAAGAAGTAGGTTAAGACGGTGCCAAGTGTAGTGGATTCGATTCTAGGGAAATTAATTTTACTAGGCTGGATAGACGTGCTGTTACAGAGTTTAATTTCGAATATCCCATCTCCTGCATAGATGACAAATCAAATGCCTTAGTCGCCGTAAAAGACGTGAAATGCGGATGATATGACTTATGCAATTGAATTAGAAGTCGAAATAAAACCGTATACCAAACCCTCTGGTCAACGTGGTATAGTAGGTCAATTTCCCTCAAATTTTGGGGGAAGCTCAAGCCCAGCAGTGGGACGTATATGAGCTGTAATGAATTACCTTAAAACGCCTGAACAGATTCATAAAAAGTAGCAAAAACTCATTCGATACTCAGATCAAAAACTCGATTACATCAGCTTTAAAAAATAAACAACCGCATCATAATCGGTCCCTTCGTTTAGGAGCTACAATGCCACAAACAGACACACAAACTTAAGAAAACCTCTCTTTTTGCGTTAGAAAACAGCGTAGTACAACCGAAAACATATATATATTGGCTAAGTCGTTGATGAGTTGTGCATGATACGCGACGGTAATGGTCGAACGGAAAGGGTATAGTTTCACTCCTTTTAATCAAATGAAACAGTGATACAGGTAGACTCCTTAAGAAATAAATTTCCACTATGCAAAAATACCTTCAGACAATATAAAAATTTCCATTGTAAGTTCTGGGCGAAATACTAATTGAATTTTAATGATATCTATTTCTGTGTAGTGACGGAGTAAGAACACAATTCACCACCCCCTCCTTTGTCCGTGGGTGTCACAATAGACGACTAAGTGATTAAATATGCATATAACATCTATCTAACAGAAGGGAATGGGAAATAAAACTCTATACCAACACGTCTGACTAGCGTGGGATAATTGTGTCAATTTGCCCTCTTATTGTGGAGGAGGTTCGTGCAGCAGTAGGACGTGTATAAAATGATAACAGAGTATCTACTCAATTTTAAATAACTCTCTAATGTTTACGCGAGTATTACACATTTGAAATAAAGTTATGTTTATGCGATAATAATGCCGGAAATTGATTTGTCGACTTTTCGAACACTCTTTAGCGTTCATGGTCACGTGAGATCTGACTCCTGAATGTTGAAAAGTATTCAAAAAGCGATAAAATTCTTAAAAATAGGTTTGCTTAAATACTTTAAATAGAGTTTATCTACTTTATAACTAAAAGATTTGTTACGATTTTGAAATTAATCTAACACAGGACCGGAACGCAGCTGCTCGCTGAGAAGATCTAGTAAGAAACCATTTTTTTGGTTTCCTCCTGGACCCGCTCTGCCGCCTCCTTGAGACAGTTGTCTCGCAGAAGGTGGCGACCGTGTCCCAGTTCCTAACCCTGTCGAGCATCGTTCTAGCGATGGTCGGCAGCCTCAGGTTGGCACCGATGATTGCGATAAGTCCACGACGCTACTGTGCCCAGGCCACGCATACCTCAAGCGTTTGCTGCGCCGCGACCTCGTTGCCATCGTAGTGGTGGCAGGACGGCGTCCTCGTTGACCTTGTGCAGGTACTTCCCGAAATAATTATGCCCCGACAAAATCTGTAGCAGTTGGAACGAAAGGACCCCGTACCGCCGGCCCAAACCGGTATGAAACCCTTGAGACCCGTTATTTATTCAAATTATTTTTTTCAATTAAATTGTACAAAACAAATTTAGTAAGTAACATATAAACTCATGGACACTTCTCAAACCATCGGCCTAAGCGTTCAGCTTGTGATGTATATACCCCTATCTCTGTTCAAAAAAATATTTCAATTAACGAGTGCAAATAACGAGTGTTATTAATACGCTTTTATTAGCTTCAGACGTAGGTATGTATGTTAGTATGTAACGGAATCTTTGAACATGATTTTGACCCCCTTCAAAACGTCGGATTAACTCGAAATTTGGCATACTTGTTAAGAACCGATGACAATTCAATATTTTAAACAGTTTGACCCGTTATCCTTACTAGGATAATCAGGATTAGCGAAAATTCAACTAAAAATGAAAAATAAATAATAGTTCAAAAAAACTAAAAAAATACGCTTTTAAAGAAAATCCAACTAAAAAATAGAAAATAATTTTTTAAGAAATTGAATTAAGAATAGTGTACCTACCTATATAAGAAAAAAATAAATTTATTGTAAAAAAAGCGTGGGGTGCTTTTTAAGATATTATCAAAATGATAATCCTTCTACTCATATCTGTCAATAAAATATTTATAACTATTGACAACAAGCACCCCACGCTTTTTTACAATAATTTTTTTTTCTTATATACACTATTCTTAATTCAAATTTTTAAAAATTTATTTTCTCTTTTTTAGTTGGATTTTCTTTAAAAGCCTTAGAATAATAACGTATAGAAGGATAGTGTCAGTACTTGGAACTTTCAAAATTTGAATCTAAAAATACTAATGGCGCGCAGACGATTACACACGCACACACGCAAACCACTATACAAATTATGAAATCAAAATTTGTTTTTATTAACATAAATCGTCGGCATAGCATTAAAAGTAATGTTATAAACCTTTTTATGTTTTTCAGATGTGTTGTGACACCATTTAAATGCATAAACCGTCATAATTACTTATTTATTTTTTAAGAGTTGCGTACGTTCGTGCAGTACAATGACTTGTACATTACGGGACGGTTCCGGTGTAAGCTCCATTAGGCTTCAATTGAAATGCCTCACTTTTTGTGCGTGAACTTACCTTCTATATGTTATTATTCTAAGTTAAAAGCGTATTTTTTTAGTTTTTTCGAACTATTATTTATTTTCAATTAAGTCCCTCTTTGTAATATAAAAAATAATGATAATCCAGTGATAATAATTTAATTCAATTCATAAAAGTATTTAATTTTTCATTAATGTTTTCTTATGATGTTATCACGTAATATTATCGTCCGTAAAACGACTTTGGAGACAATTAATATTATTTTCTCTTAATTTGTAACCTTTCAACTAATACATATTCATAAACATTGTCAGAAAATGTTGACGTTAATTGTTTATAACTAGATTCATTGACCCTGAATGAGGCGTAAGTATCAAGTGTATAAATAATTCAAGTCATTTGCATAGCAAAACCTAGTTTAAAGACGTATTTCGTTCCACATATAATAACAAGGTAAGGCCAAGGGGCCCTGGCCTTACCGCTGCAACTCCAAGATCATAACAAATGATACGCCATTTTGAAACGGTGACCATATAGATCATCATCATCATTTCGATTCATATACGTCCCACTGTTGGGCAAGGGTCCCTCCACAATAGGAGGGAAACTGAACTTACTATACCATGCTGGTCAGACAGGTTGGTACAGGGTTTTATTTCGAGTTTTCCTTCACTTGCATAGATGTTATATGCATATTGAATCCCTTAGTCGTCTTTTACGACATCCATGGGCAAGATAGGGAGTGGTGAAATGTATTCTTATTCCGTCACCACATGGAAAGCTAGCACATAATATGATTATTAAATTAAAGGAACAAAATAAAATATTAATTGTTTTAAAAAAAAACAAGCTTTTATTTAAATGCTCTATAAGGAAGAAAATTTAGTTTAGGAGTTCCTATGGCCACCTTCCGACACCATCTTAAGACCCTGGCTGTCACGTAGTACAAGAATGCTTGTCAAGACTATTCAAACGAGTCCAAACTCGACGGTTTTATCCTGTTTAGTTTAGGAGTTCTTATGGTCACCCTCCGACGCCATCCTGAGACTAGCTTCATGGTATCATATTACTACATTGTCACCGAAGTTACGTAAGTAAACCAAATTTCAACCTAATCTAACGACAGAAAGTGGTTTTAATTTAACTCGCAAGATTTGTCACATACTAACAGGGCAAGTTAAAGTTTTTAAATAAATAAGTCAGGTCACCTTGGACAACTGAACGTAGGCTGAACCATAGTAGCCCCTAAAACAAAAAAGGGTCACCTTGTCCTAGTATAAAACTTGCTTAAAAATAGGCGGCTGTCAATTTTATTTAGAAATGCTATTATTAGAAGTAACCGCTGCGTATACTTTACTTCTATAAAATATAATATTTATATATTGCATATTTTCTTTTTTTAATTGAACGATTGAATTGAATAATTGGCCATGAATGCTGTAGTGTAGTGTTCGAAACGTCGGACAATCAAAAATCAAATACAAAATCCGTAGTTTTATTTACGATGTTATATTTTGAATAATTTATGAACCTATTAATTCGAACTATTCTCTACTTGCATTTCTTGTAACCTGTAACGAATCTAAGGCTGCAGCTGAAAATCAGCACTACAATTTTATGTAGCATATGCTGAGCTGTTTGTTGCCTTTTCGACACGAATACTTGAAATCTCGATTGTTATATATTACGATTATTTTAATTATCAATATTCTGATGGTTATGCGAGTATTACATATTGTAAATAAAACTACGGATTTTATTTGATTTTTGATTGTTCGACGTTTCAAACACTTTGCAACGTTCATGGTCACGAGCGGACTAAGTAGGACTAAGTAGGTTGGTATCTTAACCATTATGTTATCAGTGCAGTTAATTAATCATTGGCATTATATGAATTTATTACTCGTGTATAAATTAAAAATTTCAAAGCAGAATTCATTCCCTTACACACTTAGAAAAGAATATATCATCTGAGGTTGATTTTCAGAATAATTTTCTTTTATAATGAGTCGTTTTGTAATGATTTTTATTGAAGTAAGTAGTATTCTAAGCTGTGTAAGTTACTATAGTTTTTTAACTATCCCACGGGAGCTCTTTAATTTGCCGTGATTAAAAGTATCCTAAATGTTGACTGGAGATGTAAGGACCACCATGCAAAATTTCAATTAAATCGGTCGAATAGCTTTGAAACCCGTTTAATTAGCCCATACGAACAGAAACAGACAGAGAAATAAAAAAAAATTAAATATTAAGTATCTAAAACACATGGCAGAATAAAAAAAATCTATTCGATAATCGCAGCGAAATTTTAAATAATAGAAACGACGTCTGCCTGCTTTCGGGTTACCCACATATGAACTACGTACGTCCCGCCCCCTTTACTTTAAACTCTGAGTAGTGTATCGCCAATAACAATTATTAGGAACTAATAACATAAATACAAAATTTCATTGATATAATGTAGGTAAATACGAAAAATTATTATACCTACTAAATTTGCACCCCTCTTTTACCCCCTTGGGGATTGAATTCACAAAAAGGGATATCAGCAATAATCATTATTACGAACTTGTAACCCAACTACAACATTTCATTGAAATATCTTTAAAAATCAGAAAACTTTCATACTAACTTTGGACCTCCCTTTTAATCCCTCAAGGGATGATTTTCGCCGACCTGACGCTGTCGACTATCGCCAGGACGATGGTCGGCAGCGTCAGGAACTGGGACGCGGTTACAGCCTTCTGCGAGGCAGTAGTCTCGCGGAAGGAGACGGCGGATCGCCTGCGCGGAGCGCGGAGCGCAGCCTCGATGAGGCGATCCGCCGCCGGCGACTGGGGCGGCGTGGGCGCGAATACCTGCGCCTCATGCCGCCCCAGCCGAGGCCGCGGGTGACGTGACCGGGGATTAGTCCGTCACCCGCCGAGAGACCGACCGCGTGAGGAAAGACCGACGTCCTCCCCGAGGGGGGGACGTCGGTCGATGGGAGGGTACCCCAAATAAGGGGTATTCCGTCGGGCCGACCACTGATGACAAGTAACCGGTGGTCGGCCCAACGACGAAGGCGACGTGCATCGTGGGTGGGTTGTGGGTGTGCGTGCTTACGCCCCCCTGTTGCTCCGGACGGAGTGGTGCGAGGAGCGCGCTGACCGTGACCCACCCCTAAAAATAAAAGGGATGATTTTCGAAAAAATATTTTACACCTATTTCATGATTTTCAATGAAGAAGCTTCGTATTAAATTTAATTTGAATAACTTCAAAAACGGCAAAGTTTCATATTAATTTTGTACCCCCGTTTGATCTCCTTAGAGGGTGAATTTTCCAAAATCCTTTCTTAGTGCTCCCCTACGTTATAAAGGGAACTACGTTATAAAGGAAATTTCAAGTTTCTAACTCTTATAGTTTAGGCCCTGCGTTGATATGTCAGTCAGCTTCTCACAGATATCAATATTGTTTTGTTTTCGTTATGTATTTAATTATATATATATATACATTTTAAAGTATATGCAACTATAGTGTCCAATAAATTTTATTTTCTTTTTTCCTCTTCTTCTATCTATACCAATATATCTATACCAATAAATAAAATTGGAGTGTCTGTTTGTAACGTCAAAATAATAGGCTTTTTTCATGCTCACACGGTTATTTGCACGACACCTATGCCTAAAATACAGATTAAAAAAAATTTTGTCTGTCTGTCTGTTTGTTCCGGGTAATCTTCAAAACGGCTGGACCGATTTCAAAAATTCTTTCACCAATGGAAAGCTATAATATCAGGGCGTAAACTAGGCTATATTTTATCCCGGTATTCCCACGGGAACGGGAACTACGCGAGTAAAACAGCTAAAACCGAAGCGAAGCGAGGGCGGGTTGCTAGTATAGAATATACTAGCAACCCGCCCTCGCTTCGCTTCGGTTTCCATCGCCTTATCCCTGTAGTTCCCGTTCCCGTGGGAATACAGGGATAAAATATAGCCTAGTTTACTCCCTGATATTATAGCTTTCCATTGGTGAAAGAATTTTTTAAATCGGTCCAGCCGTTTTGAATATTACCCGGAACAAACAGACAGACAGATAAAAAATTATAAAGTGATTTTTAGACATAATTATGTATAGTGCAAATAATCGTGTGAGCATGAAAAAGGCTTATTATTTTGACATTACAAGCAGACACTCCAATTTTATTTATTGGTATAGATAGTGTCCGTGTGGTGACGGAGTAAGATTACACTTCACCACTCCCTGTCTTGCCCGTGGATGTCGTAAAAGACGACTAAGGGATGTAATACGCATATAACATCTATGCAAGAGAAGAAAACTAGAAATAATATCCTATACCAACCTGTCTGACTAGCATGGTAAGATAAACTTCCCTCCTATTGTGGAGGAGGCTCGAGCCCAACAATGGAGCGTATATGAGCTGAAATGATAATGATGATGATAAATAGAAACCTCTTGATCGTTCAGTTGCAAATGACTAGTGACTCTTAATCATGGGTCTCATATTCAAACTTAAGGTTAAAATTAGTAATAGTGTTGTGATTGAATAAGAATACTAATCACCAGCTTCTTGATCGTGGGTATCGTAAAAGATGACTAAGGAAATCCACGCAAAAGAAGTAGATTTCGAAATAAAATCCAACTAGTCTGACTAGTTTCATATAGTAAGTAGATTTTCTCTCCTAGTGGAGTCTAAAACTCAGCAGTTATATGAGCAAACTCAACAGTGACATCCAGATCTCCTATGGATGGTGGCAAGTGGTGAATTACATTCTTAGTCTGTCACCACACCAACGTGGTATCATCATCATCTCAGCCCAATACGTCCCACTGTTGGGCTCGAGCCTCCTCCATAATGGAAGGGTAATTGACTTACTATACCACGCTGGTCAGACGTGTTGGTATAGGATTTTATTACGAGTATTCCTTCTCTCGCATAGATGCTATATGCATTTTATATCCCTTAGTTGTCTCGTACGATCACCCACGGGTAAGATAGGGGGTGGTGAATTGAATTCATATTCCATCACCACACAGTGAACGTGGTATATTGGTCAATATTTCTCTCCTTAAGGAGGAAGACCAAGTCCAATCATCATCATTCAGCCTATCGCCTTCCACTCTTGGAAGTAGGCCTCCGTCATGTTTCGCCACAAAGTGTAGTCCTGTGCCGCAGCAATCCACGACGCCGTACAAATTCTACCAGGCCGTTGGCCCACTTGGATCGTCCTACACTGTCTCTTTCGATAAGTGGCTGCCACTCGAGAACCTTATAGTATATAGGCTGTAAAAAATAAAGAATATAACGCGTATTTAACGTGTCACGATAAATAAACGTTTAGCATTTCAAACTAAGATAAATGGTTCAACTAATTCCTAACATTTATCACTGTTAGAGTTCTCGACGAGCAGGTGACGTCACGTGCGCGTAGATAATTGACTGACAAACTAAGCCTATTTTGTGGAACATGTTCATTATGTATGTTTCAGCTAGTTTGTAGGATACAGAGTAAAAGGAACGTTCTGTCTCTAGCTTATGTAGCGGGTGTTCGATAGATACAACAGGAAATGTGATTTTCAACTCGTTTATTAAGAGTAACGATCATGGGGTTATATACTTCGGAGAGGTCTATGTTCAAGAGTGGACGTTGATTGATTTTATATTATGTGTAAACCCCGCAAGGGTATTAACATATTGTTAAATCAATCCAATAAAGCACAATGGGATCGAATCGGGATCCTCACTGAGAAGATCTGGCTAGAAACTCAGCAGTTTAGATTTTTTTTTAATTACTTCTTTTATGAAAATTATATAAAGCATGTTTATTAAGGTTAATCGCAAGTATGATGGCCTGTCAACCACGATGTAATTCTTAAATTTAATGGAAACAATTATGGCTCGACGAGTTTACTACTAGAACAGCCATCATTACTTTCAAAAACATTTGAGAGAAGCAAGAGACCCGCTCCACGTAGGTAATGGATAGAACATAAATATTCAATAATGAAATTAATCAATGCAATCTATGTTTCCTAGTCTCAGCTTGTAAATGTCCCACCGCTGGGCTCGAGTCTTCTCCTCATTAGGAGTGAAATTCATCTACTATCCGTACTAGTACTAGCCAGACAGGTTGGTATAGGGTTTCATTTCGAGTTTCCCTTCTCTTACACAGATGTTATGTGCATATTATACCTTTAGTCCTTACGACATCCACGGGCAAGATAGGGAGTGCTGAATTGTATTCTTATTCCGTCACCACACGGAAAATTTATGTATAGAATTAATTGTTATTGTTACTTTAAATGGATCATGTAACGCAAACGTAGCGTAGGATGTATTTGTGTTCTTAGTATATAAATAGCAAAATGAGACGGTCATCCACTTCAGATAATATTTCAATTAATTAAACTTATTTATGGCAGGTGCATCATTCTCATATCAGCCCACATAAATCCCTTTATTAGGCTCGGGCCTCCATTTACAATGGAAGGTAAATTGACTTACAATAGCGCGCTTTCAGACATGTTGATTCTCTTTTCTTGCATAGTTGTTATATGACATTCTAGCAACCCGCCCTCGCTTCGCTTCGGTTACAGTCGCCTTACACGCGTAGTGCTCGTTCCCGTGGGAATATCGGGATAAAATATAGCCTATATTACTCGGGGATAATGTAGCTTTCTAATGGTAAAAGAATTTTTGAAATCGGTATAGTAGTTTTTGAGTTTATTCATTACAAACACACACAAAAATAAAAAATTTTTTCTTTATAATATTAGTGTAGAAAAGATTCCTTAATCGTCTTTTACGACACCCACAGGCAACAGAAACGAGTGTTGAATTGTATTCTTATGGAGTAAGTGAATGTGGTGTTGGATCACCACAACGAAAATATGGCAGTTTATAACGACGAAAATAAGTGATGTAATAGAAATAATAAGAAATATTCAGTGACCATATGCAGGCCATATGTTTAGAATGGAAAATGACAGCTGGACCAGGAGAATATATTTCAAGGAATAAATGCTATAATAATGCTAAATATCTTCAGACAATATAAAAAATTCCGTTGTAAGTTCTGGGCGAAATACTAATTATTCAATTAGTAATGTAGTTAATGATATCTATTTCTGTGTAGTGACGGAGTAAGAACACAATTTACCACCCCCTCCCTTGACCGTGGGTGTCACAAAAGACGACTAAGTGATTAAATATGCATATAACATTTATATACGAAAAGGAACATTCGAAATAATACCCTATAATAACAGCTTGACCAGCATGATATAGTAAGGTCAATTTCCCTTCCATTGTGGAGGAGGCTCAAACCCAACAGCAGGAATGGATTTAGGCTTGATGCTGCCCTAGGCCCTGTTTATCGCGCCGCCCTTAATATTAGAATAAATTTTGATGTGAAACATCTACAGGCGAGGGTGTACCTGATCGTTGGCGTGGCGTTAACGCCACGCTTTGATATGTTCATTTATATAACGAAACCATAACCTGTTTTAACATTTTTTACAGCGCCATCTAGTGAGCTCAAAATTAATTATTAACCTAAACACCTACCTATAATGTATAATAACTTCTGAATAAGTTAACCATTCACGGCGTTGAATCTTTCCATTTTTCAATGAACGTTGAATTAACTTTTGAAGCACTCCCTAGCAATACTTATTTTCGTCTCTGAAAGTTTGGCATTTCGAAAATTTTGCCGCCCCTCAAATCATGCTGGCCTAGGCCCGGGTCTCACGGGCCTAGGTGTAAATCCATCACTGCCCAACAGTGGGACGTATACATATGAGCTGTGATGAAGATTATACTATATGATCCGTATGCTGAGGGAGTAAGAATACAATTCACCACTCCCTCCCTTGCCCGTGGATATCGTAAAAGAAGATTAAGGGATATAATACGCATATAACATATATAGAAGAGAATGAAAACTCGAAATAAAACCCTATCATCATCATTCATCATTTGAGCTCATATACATCCCACTGTTGGGCTCGAGCCTCCTCCACATTAGGAGGGCGATTGACCTTACTATATCATGCTGGTCAGACAGGTTGATATAGGGTTCTGTTTTGAGTTTTCCTTCTTTTACATAGATGTTATATGCCTATACCAACCTGTTTTACCAGCATGGTATAGTAAGTTTTATTTCCCTCCTATTTTGGAGGAGGCTCGGCCCAGCAGTGGGACGTATATGAGCTGAAATGATTTGTGATTTTACTATATGATAGTGGTATGAATAAAGGCCATTTTTAATTTATAAGGACCATTAATAATAACACATCTTACTAATATTTTGAATACGAAAGCTTGCGTTGGTTTATTACTTAATTACCTTAGAAGGGTTAAACGGACATGGATGAAATTTAATTTTTATTCTATCCTTTTTTTGTTTTTTTTTTGTTTGGGGTGGGTTGCGGCATTCCGTCCGGGGCGACAGAGGGGCGTTAGCACGCATACCCGCAACCCACCCGCGATGCACGTCGCCTTTGTCGTTGGGCCGATCACCGGAGCAAGGTGACTTGACGTCAGTGGTCCATCGGGGAGGACGTCAGTCTTTCCTCACGCGATCGGCCTCTCGGCGGGTGACGGACTAATTCCCCGGTCACGTCACCCGCAGCCTCGGCTAGGGCGGCATGAGGCGCAATTTTTATTGTATGCTGCAGGTAGGACGTTCAGCGTCCTACCTGCAGCATACAATAAAAATAACAGCTTTATTCACATTTAGAGTAGATGCCTCAATATTATGCTGAGCACTTTATACTCGCAAAAGAGGAAGCGAAGGAGACACCACTGTTGATATAATGTTTTCTTGTATCTTTCTTTTTATTATTTATTGTTTTTTTTTTATATTATTGTGGTTATATTCTAAGTTCTTGTAATTTGTTTCTTCCGTAAAGGAGTAATAGTTTTTCTTTCTATCTTTTCCTTACTTAACCGCAGATTCTGTTGCTACCCGCAGATAACAGCTTTTTTTAGCTTTTAATTTCAGCTCATATACGTCCCACTGTTGGGCTCGAGCCTCCTCCACAATAGGTGGGAAATTGACCTTACTATACCACGCTAGTTAGACAGATTGATATGGGGGTTTTATTTTGAGTTCACCTTCTCTTGCACAGATATTATGTACATATTATATCCCTTAGTCGTCTTTTATGACATCCACGGGCAAGATAGGGAGTGATGAATTGTATTTTTACTCCGTCACCACATTTTTTAGCTTTATGAATATATAATTAACACACATAAATTGCAACCAGACTCGGGACAACAATTTGTGGATTGCATAAAGTATTGTTTTGCGTGGGGATTGTACCCGTGACACTGGCAGGATAGGTCATTATTTTAACCAATACGCCATCACTGAAAACTCAACCAACAGCAAAATTTGACACATTAATAGTTTATAAATCTGGAATAGCATATAAGTTGCTGTTACCAGAATTTAATCAATGAAATCGAGCGAAGTCGCGTGCACAAGCTATTAAAAATATATTAGACCAGCACTTTCGCAAGGTCCATTATATTCGACAAGAATTCAATTTTTGGAATACCATTGTCTTTATCATCATCGATTCGATTGGGCAGGGTGTGTCCAGGTGGACACACCCTGCCCAATCTGTTCAGGACGAAGGATGAGCGGCGTGCGGCACTACCATAATTTCTTTTTTTTAATAACCCACCGTTTTACCTTCCCAGCGCCACTGGGCGAACCACTAGTACCAAGCCATGAGCTCCCCTTTCGTCACAGTGGGAGGAAAATTCCTGCACAGTGTTTCAATTCGAGATTTTCTCTTATATAACTTAAAAGTTGACCCGACTTCCGAAATGGTAACATACGAATATAACAAAATAGTACCAATTGCAAACAATGCAAATATCTAACATTGGCAATACTTTTATTTTCTTCTCAGCTGATATACGTCCCAGTGTTGGGCTTGGATCTTTTTCATATTAACAACTTAGCTGCTTGCTGCTATATCGGATCGAAAGGATCTTATATCTAGCCCTTGGTGCGTCTTTAATAATACTGTTCAAACCGTTGGTGCGGGACGAATATATATCTTACCAGCAACCCGCCTCGCTTCGCTTCGGTTTCAGTCGATTTATCCGCGTAGTGCCCGTTCCCATGAGAATACCGTAATAATTTATGTCATGCCCACGTTACTGCCTGATATTATAGCTTTCCATTGGTGAAAGAATTTTTGAAATCCTTTCGGTGGTATAAGCGTGAAAGCGTAATAAACAAATAAACAAACAAACTTACTTTCGCATTTATAATATTAGTAAGGATTTTCAACACTACGACAGAGATAAATACAGTTGTGGAATTTTCACGACAATTATTATAAAAAGAATACCTAAAATATTTATCGATTACGTAATGTAAATGCAAATCTGATACGCAATGTAAACGAAATATAGTCTAGTGCGTCGGATCTTTCGACGAGAGGGTACCCCAAGTAGGGGGTATTCCGTCGGGCCGACCACTGATGACAAGTAACCCTGCTCCGGTGGTCGGCCCAACGACGAAGGCGACGTGGTGTTCGGGTGGGTTGCGGGTGTGCGTGCTTACGCCCCTCCGTCACCCCGGACGGAGTGGTGCGAGGAGCGCGCCGATTTAAGCCATTTTTAATTAATATAACACGAAATGAAGAAATATAAAACATACTTAATGTTTAGTCATGAAAGTAGTAATACAAAAATGAAAGACCGAAAAGAAACACCCGAATATTCTACAATAAATTGGTCTATGAGACAGAATAATATTTTATCACAGATAACGAATTAAGAGGGAAACTGAATTACTATATAATGTGGCAAATGGATTGGCATAGGATTTCAGGTTAAGTTTTCTTTCTCTTGCATACCTAGATGCTATCTGCATTTCATACCTTAGCCATCTCTTACAACACCCAAGGTAAGAAAGTGGGGTGGTAAATTATATTCTTATTCAATCACTATACGGAAAGTACCAAGGCTAAATATGTTACTTCTGTATAAATAAACATTTTTAAGCGGACATTTACGTCGTAGGTCTCTCGAAGTTTAATGAGCTTGAAAGCTTAAGCGTCATATCCATATATTTTCCATCAATAGGTTTATATTTTGCGCGGATATTTACGTCATAGAACTTATTTATAGAGAGGTTATCTTTCATGGTGGGTGATAGAGGATCTGTTGTGCGCATTAAGTATTTGACTTTTGAAAAGGTTTATTCACAAACACAATCCACCTGTGTACGTTTTACAGAAGACCTCATTCTCAAGTACAATTTTGATTGCAGATAGCACTTTTTGGGATATCTTTATCTGTATATTTAGATTTGATTTTCCGTGTGGTGAAGGAGTAAAAATACGATTGACCACCCCTTCTCTTGCCTGTGGCTATCCTAAAAGAGGACTAAGGGATATAATGAGCATATAACATCTATGCAAGAGAAGGAAATTTCAAAACTAAACCCATGAATGAATTATATGCTTGTAAAGTCACTTGAAGTGGCAATGGGCAGGCCACATCGCTCGACGAACCGACAACCGCTAGGGAAGAAAGGTTCTCGAGTGGCGACCACGTATCGGACGACGCAGTGTAGGACGCCCCCCCACTAGGTGGACCGATGACCTAGTGAAAGTAGCTGGGCGTCGTTGGATGCAGGCGGCACAGGACCGCTCATTGTGGCGCAACATGAGGGAGGCCTATGTCCAGCAGTGGACGGCGATAGGCTGAAATGATGATGATGATGATGAAAGTCACTTGTAATCAGATATGTATCCAGCATTCGTAATAGAATATGGTCACAAGCAATTGAAAATCGGACAAGTGTGAGTCGGTGTATGCAATTCCTCATGATTGACAGAATCGTGCATGATTCGTAACTTTCTGTCATCACATAGAATATCATACGATTAATTTTTTTTTCTTTTTTTTTAGGAACAATACCCTGCACTAAGGTAATAATCCTTGTATTGCGGGGGACTTTACAAACATACAATTAACGGACACAAATTACATCCAGACTCAGAACAACAATTTGTGGATCGCACAAAGTGTTGTCCCGCGTGGGATTCGAACCCCTGACACTGGCGAGGTAGGTCGCTATCTTAACCATTACGCCATCTGTGCAGATTAATTGATAAAAAAAGAGTGTGTGTACAAAGTACGCATATCAGAAGTGAAACTCCTTTATCCTTTATGCTTTCCCCTTTATGCTTTATCCTTTATCTCATTCTCTCGCCGACTGAATCCTATATATTTACGTGTGTGTCTATATGGACTCGCTTTTTCGTTTCATTGAGTTTGAAATCACAACGATTCTAAACAAGTTTCAATTCAAAAATATACAAAAAATAAAAACAATAATTCGTGAATCACAAATAAATATTGTCCTGTAAATAAATATTGATGTATTATCCATTATGCCATCTGTGCTGACAAGCAGACAGTTCAATTTTAATTATCTGTTGGTTCGTCATATGATATGTGGATCAATCTATGCAATATAGTGGTCGGCTATCGTCAAGTGCCACTCGAGATATAACCGGCGTCAGAGCTTTGATTTCAGACATATCTCACGTACGCACAGACATAACATCGTTTATAACTTTTTTGCTGAATCATTACATTTTTGAAGAACCTACAAACGCAATGTCATTCCCGTGTATTATATATAAATAGCCGGTCAACCGGAATATTTTTGTTGTATTTTTGTCGAATTTATTTAGATATATAATAATCCATACTAATATTATAAATGCGAAAGTAAGGATGTTTGTTTGTTTGTTTGTAACGCTTTCACGCTTAAACCACCGAACCGATTTCAAAAATTCTTTCACCAATGGAAAGCTATAATATCAGGGAGTAACATAGGCTATATTTTATCCCGGTATTCCCATAGGAACGGGAACTACGCGGGTTTAAGCGACTGAAACCGAAGCGAAGCGAGGGCGGGTTGCTAGTAAAAAATAAATATTAAATAATGAAAAAAATATAAAAAATTACAAAAAGAGAATAATAATAACACCGAGATTCGATCCGACGCTGTTTGAATGCCAAAACAAAAAGCGAACTGGATCACTTCCCAACTGAGTTACCGTAACTCTTGACATTTATAACGAAATTTGAATTCATATTTTTTTTAAATTTAATGTCACTGTATTGTTTTGCTAAAAACACCGACTAAACAATATTTTCTATAAATTAAACCTAGCTCTTTTTTTTTATGGGTGGGCTATGGTAAGCGCATGCGCTGTCCAGTCCGTCCGGGGCGATGAAAGGACGGCGCGCGGGCCCATAACCCACCTGTACCCACGTCACCTCGTTGTTGGGCCGACCACCGGAGCAGATGTGACTTGTCGTCAGTGGTCGGCCTGACGGAATACCCTTTCGGGTAACCTCACCTCTCGACGTCCTGGGACGTCGGTCGCCGTCGCGCGGTCAGCCTCTCTGCGGGTGATGGACAATTCCCCGGTCCGATCACCCGCGGCCTCGGCTAGGGCGGCATTAGGCGCAGATACTCGCGCCTGCGCCGTCCGAGTCGCCGGCGACGGAACGTGTCGCCGAATAGGAGCTCTATTCGCACACGATCCGCCGCTCCCTTCATATATATATATATATATATATACAAGAATTGCTCGTTTAAAGATATCCGTTATATAGATCCGATATAGATCCGTTACACGTACGTCTCCACAATTACATCTTCATAAATACACACTTAGTAACATAAACTTTAATATGCACTTGCAATATACAAATATTTCATTACTTCTTTCAATCTTGCCCGTGGATGTCGTAACAGACGACTAAGGGATATATTATAAAGATAACAATTTGTAAAATATAACTATACTGTGCAAGAGAAGCATAAAAACCGGCTAAGTACGAGTCGGAGTCTCGCATGTAGGGTTCCGTAACATTATCTATAAACATCCGCGTTTATTGTATGAAAACCCCCCCTTAAATTTGTTTTTAGTATTTGTTGTTATAGCGGCAATAGAAATACATAATTTGTAAAAATTTCAACCGTCTAGCTATCGCGGTTCTTGAGATACAGCCTGATGACAGACAGACGGACGGACAGACAGTGAAGTCTTAGTAATAGGGTCCCGTTTCTACCCTTTGGGTACGGCTCCCTAAAACTCGACATAAAGCCCAATGCCAACATGTCTGATGTAGTAGATGCCATCGTGATGTAGAGATCAATTTCCCTCTGATTATGGAGTAGGCTCGAGAGCCTAACAGTGGAACCTATGTGGGTTAGGACTTAGGATCAAATGGAATAAGAACGGTATGATGATGGTGAAAAAAATGTTTTGAATGGAACCCGTTAGAGTTTGAATAACAAGTTGGTACTGAAACCACTTCACTATTAACGTAATAACCCGGTAGCAGTGGTCGGCTCAATGGCGAAAGGGAGGGACTACGGTGGGCTATGGGACCGTGCGTCGCCCTTGCGTCGTCGCCTCGAACGGAGTAGACGTAGCGGGTGGCCATAGCCCGTTCGAAAAAAATCCTTCTTAAAGTAGTAGGACCACACTGTTGATAGTTGTCTGTTCATAGCCGCGAGCCGGTCCATCCGGGGCAGTACCACACTCTCGCAAAAAATCGACGTCTGAGTAGTAGTGATTTGTTACTGTGCTTCGTTCGGCGAGCGAGAGAGCCGGAAGCCCATCTTTCTGAGGGTGTTTGCGTGTGGAGGATTTTGGTGGTGCCCTTGGTATCACCGAGCCTCAATGCACGCATTCACACTCCCTTCACTTTCTTCGCGGTAGGCAACGGCCTTGTAAAGGTCCATGAGCGGCTGCAACACTTACCATCAGGTGTACTGTTTGCTCGTTTGCTACCATTTGCAATAAAAAAAAACGTAATCAAATAAATGATATATTTGTAACATCTTTGAAAAGGTAAAGGTCTTAATAAATATCAGTTTCAATATAACATCTAGTAATTAGATAATTAATAATAACTATGTAGTTATGTACGTTGCTTTGCTTGGGTATATATACTCATTTATTATTTTGAGATTTATTGTTATTTTTTATCCTAGGATTTTTTTTTGGTGGCTTGCGGTCGGCGCACTCCTCGCACCATTCCGTCCGGGGCGACAGAGGGGCCTAAGCACGCACAAAAGCAAACCTACCCGAACACCACGTCGCCTTCGTCGTTGGACCGACCACCGGCGCAGGGTTACTTGTCGTCTGTAGTCGATTCGACGGCATACCCTCTAAGGAGTACCCTCCCATCGACCGACTTTTTATCCTAGGTATGGTATTTTTTCAGTGTTGTAACGGAGTGAGAATATAATTGACCACCATCTTGCCTGTGGGTATCGTAAAAGATGACTAAAAGATGTAACATGCATATAACATTTTGTCCATCAACTTTCATCAGGTCGTCGGTCCACTTAGTGGGGGGGAGTCCTACACTGCGTGGGCCGATACATCGTCACCACTCGAGAACCTTTCTTCCCTAGCAACTGTCGATTCGTTGAGCGATGTGGCCTGCCCCTTACCACCTCACCGTGCTAATTTTTCGTGTTATATCAGGCCAATTCCCTTCTATTGTGGAGGAAGTTCGAGCTCAGCAGTGGGACTTGTAAGAGGTGTGATTATGAGGTTCATAAACGACACCATAATTGAAGTTAGAGCTCCGTACTCTGGCAGTAAGTCTGTGACAATTGCGTTTAATGAGAGTTGCTTTTTCATGATGTTTGTATAAATATCATCATAATCATCATCACACCTCATATATGCTCCTCTTCTGGGGTCGAGCCTCCTTTTGGATAGGAGTG
Source organism: Lymantria dispar (assembly GCA_032191425.1). Lineage (NCBI taxonomy): Eukaryota > Metazoa > Arthropoda > Insecta > Lepidoptera > Erebidae > Lymantria > Lymantria dispar. The sequence continues at coordinate 30,668,079 of CM063452.1, forward strand.
AAATTGATTATACCACGCTGGTCCGACGGGTTGGTATAGGGTTTTGTTTCAAGATGTCCTTTCTTGCATTTTTATATTCACCATATGTCTCTTAGTCGTCTTTTATAACAACCACGGATAAGATGGGGGCTTTGAATTGTATTCTCTCCGTCATTATACGAAAAAATTGTATAAATATACAGACAGATAAATCTATTAATTGGTCTTCTGTTCTGTTCTAATAAAGACATACCATATTAGTTTTCTTTTATATTTGTAATGTATAGACATCGGCATGTTATTTATATCTGTCGAAGATACATGTCTTCGATAGAATACATAAATAAATAAAATAAAATAAAAAAAGCTTTTCATTTCTTACAGCAAATATATATTTAAATGATTTAGAATTTAGTTTGTTATTAATATTTATATATAGGTATTAATGGAATACATATTTCAAATAATTATTTATACATATTTGAAGTAAAACTTCTTTACGGTTCTTCACGGTAGGCAACTGCCCGGCTGTGCCCCTGGTATTGCAAAGGTCCATGTGCGGTAGAATCACTTACCATTAGGTGTTCTGCTTGCTCGTTTGCCACCGTTGGTAATAAAAAAAAATTAAAATGTGGAACGTTTTTGTTCAAGAAGAGGGAGAGAGCGACTGAGACCGATGGAGAGAGAGTGAGAAAGGGCGAACATAGCACATAGGCATGGAGCGAGAGTAGGCAGCTAGCGAGTGAGAAAGATCGAGAGAGAGATAGAGTGAGAGAGTATATATTGAATCGACTCTCTTGGGACTTATCTCTTAAGAGTAGGATGATGATGATGCCTGAGAGTGACGCCCTGACCAGCAACACTGAAATGCTGCCTGGGCGTCAAAGGGGACAGTACTCGAAAAGATAACCCGCCGGCCGGCCACGGATGTCAAGAAATTGATAGCAGTGGTCGGCCCAATGGCCACGGGGAGGAAATATGATAAGTTGTGGGGTCGCACGCCGCCCATCCATTGCCCCAGAGGGATTGGGCGGGGTGTGTCCAAACCTTAGCCTACAAAAAAAACCGGCTAAGTGCGAGTCGGAGTCGCGCACGAAGGGTTCCGTACCATTATTTGTAAAAAATCGCGTTTGTTGTATGTGACCCTTAAATATTTATTTTGTTTTTAGTATTTGTTGTTATAGCGGCAACAGAAATATATAATTTGTAAAAATTTCACCTGTCTAGCTATCGCGGTTCTTGAGATACAGCCTTATGACAGACAGACGGACGGTCAGACAGCGAAGTCTTAGTAATAGGGTCCCGTTTTTACCCTTTGGGTACGAAACCCTAAAAAGGATGTTAATGATGATAAAAAATATATAATTAAACGATACAAATAGTATAAATTTGTGTCTCGACTAAAAATTGTAATTAATCGAACCCGTAACATCGGGGATTGATATTTTAAGCACTGAAACGTTTGCGCAGTCGAAGTCTGTTTAACAAAATAACATCTAGAACGAGTTAAAATCCTTTATAATTAAAATTAACCAAGGAGCCCCGAATAGGGCTTAATGTAAAATTACGCAGACATTTTCTCATGAAATTATATAATCTACCTAGTTACTTTTTGAAATATAAAAAAAAATAATCGAAATTTGGTCTTAATGATGAGTTTGATGGCTATGAATATCACCAATACCATAATTACTAGTGGGTATCGTAATATTTGTAGTAAAAGGCAACTAAGGGATATCATTCATCATCATTTCAGCTCATATACGTCCCACTGTTGGGCTCGAGCCTCCTACACTCCATAGGAGGCAAGAGATGGCAAAATCTAAATAAAACCCTGTACCAGTTCGCCTGACCAGCGTGGTATAGTAAGTCCATTGCCCTCCCAATATGGAGGAGGCTCGAGCCCATGAGCCGATAATGATGTGTTTGACACCGACGAATACCATAATGATAAGTCGTGGATATCGTAATAAATGATTAAGTGCAGTACATCCACCTGTACCAAATCCATCTGATGCTGTTTGGTCAATAATTATAGTCTCAAGAAGGATTGATGACAGGCCGGTCATAAATTGCACCTGATGCCGCCCTAGCCGAGGCCACGGGTGATAGGACCGGGGACTTTAGTCCGTCACCCGCAGAGAGACTGACTGCACGACGGCGACCGGCGTCCTGGGACAGGGACGTCGAGAGGTAAGGGTACCCGAAAGGGTATTCCGTCGGCCCGACCAATGAGGACAAGGAACTCGGCACTGGTGGTCAGCCCAACGACGAAGGCGACGTGGGTACGGATGGGTTATGGACCCGCGCGTCGTCCTTTCGTCGCCCCGGATGGAATGGACGGCGTGTACGCTTACCATAGCCCACCCATAAAAAATAAAAAAAGAAATAGGCTGCTCATAAATATGGTCTAAAAATTTTGTAATATATAGGATGAAAAAAATCCATGAGGTGACAGATGAGAATACAATTCATCACTTGCTCGTTGGATGTCGTAAAATACAACTAAGGTATCCCTTAGTCGTATTTTACAAATTATACCTAATATGCATATAATATCGATGCACGAGAAGGAGAACTCAAAACAAAACCCTACATGTCTGACCAGCATGGTATAGTAAGGTCAATTTTACCTACTATACCATACTGGTCAGACATATTAGTATAGGGTTTCATTGCGAGTTTTCTTCTCTTGCACAGTTATTATGCGCATATTATATCTCTTAGTCGTCTTTTACGACACACGGGCATTGGTGAATTGTATTCTTACTCAGTCACCACACGGATAAATAAATACATAAATTTATTATAATTAATTACAAAAGTTATTAGCAATATTTTTATGACCAGCCACCTGCCTTTTTTTTTCGCGTGGTAAAATGCAATTTTTACGCATGCCCACCTTTGATAGATGGGGTGGTATGCCAGGCTCATCGTTGATTTATTATCAGCGCTACTACCAGCTAAAAACCACACGCTGTTCCTGTTCCTCGGCTACGGTGAAGTTATGGGACCGTTTTTACATGAACCACAACTCCACCGGAACTGGCCACCTGCCTTACGTGAACCCTCATTGGGAATGTAATTGTTGACCCGACGGCATCAGATGAACTTGGGCTAGGTGTATGAAAAGTAATCGTCTTTTACAACACCCCCTCGACTTTATATTTGTAGCCACCCCACAAAATTTTTGATTTCATTTTATAAATTATTCTTTTCTATATAAAACTTTTTTTTTTATTTCAAACGCTGACAGATGAGCAAACAGTACACTTGATGGTAAGTGTTGCTGCCGCTCATGGACCTTTGCAATATCAGGGAAGTGTCCCTAGCAGTGGCTAGGCCGTTGCCTAACGCGAAGAAATTGAAGGGAGTGTGAATGCGTGCAATGAAGTTCGATTATACTAAAGGTACTAAAACCCACAACACGCAAACACCCTCAGAAAGTTGGGCTGCCGTCTCTCTCGCTCACCGAACGAAGCGCAGTAACAAATTGCTACTACACAGACGACGATTTTTTGCGAGAGTGTGGTAATTACTACCCCGGACGGACCGGCCCGCGGCTGTAGACAACTGTCAATGCTGTGGTCCTACCACTATTAAAACATGCAATTATAATGAATTGTGAGTCTTAATCTCCGAAAACAATAGATATAGAAGTTTAAGTGGCATGTTGAATTTATGGGGTTATTGTGTTTTTTATCAATCAAATATTATTACGTAATTATTTATTATTTTTAGGTATATAATACGCATATAACACCTATGCAAGAGAATAGAAGAAAAACTTGAATTCAACGCTATATCAATCTGTCTATATACCAATATGTTATCATCATCATCATCGCAGCCTACATACGTCCCACTGTTGGGCCCGGGCCTCCTCCGGGAGGGAATTTGACTACTATACCATGCTGGTCAGACATGTTGGTATAGGGTTTCATTTCGAGTTTTCCTTCTCTTGCACAGATCTTATATGCATACTATATCTCTTAGTCATCTTATACGACATCCACGAGCAAGATAGGGAGTGGTGAATTGTATTCTACTCCGTCACCGCACGGAAAATATGTTATAATAAGGTCAATTTCTAGGTCTAAATTTAAAGAGCGTGACCAAATGTTAAAAAATCTGCAAGTGACTTCTGGAGTTGTATACTCTATGGACCTGGGTCGCGGTCGGCGCACTCCTCGCACCACTCCATCTGGGGCGACAGAGGGGTGTAAGTAAGCACACGCGCAACACACCCGAACACCACGTCGCCTTCGTCATTGGACCGACCACCAGAGCAGGGTTATTTGTGATCAGTGGTCGGCCTGACGGAATACCCCCTAGTGGGGTATCCTCCCATCGACCTACATCGACGACGACGGGGAGGACGTCGCTCTTTCCTCACGCGGTCGGCCTATCGGCGGGTGACGGACTAATTGCCCGCTCACGTCACCCGTGGCCTCGGCTAGAGCAACATGACTCGCAAAATGCGGCATCACTTGCATACTTTATGGACCTTGTCGCAACTCGAGAAATTTCTGTGCGTTTAGGCGTATAGCTGCCATATCTAGTATAGCAACCAATCTTATGGCTCACATATAGGCCCCGTCAAGCTCTCCCATATCCCTGGTGCTCTGCGGCTGTGTTTATTGTAACTGCATGTCTACTTAATTATTGACTAACTAGTCAAATTTGCTTCATGTCTAATGTATTGCATAGGAGGGAAGTGGAATCAATCTCTTTCAACTCCTCCGGTTTAACTTTTCTAATTAAATTTTTTACGGGTCACAAGACAATTAAAATCATTTCCCGGGACTGCCTGAGAGTCAAATCTCGGTGTGATCTATTTAGACCATTGTGGATCCTAGCTTACAGGAGTTACAATTTTGGGAATGTGTGATGGGATTAGTCCCAAAAAACATCAATTTCCCTCCTATTGTGGAGGAGTCTCGAGCCCAACAGTGGGACGTATATGAGCTGAAACGATAATGATGAATTATTCTTCTTGATATATTAATTTAATTCCTTTTCTTTCCTTATTACTTTTACTATTACTATTACTAATATTATAAACGCGTAAGTTTGTGAGGATGTGAAGATGATTGTTGCTCTTTCACTTAAAAACTACTGAATGGATTTTGATGAAACTTCACGATAATGTAGCTTACATATGAGAATAACACATAGGCTATAATTTATCCCGAAATTCTCACGGGAAGAGGAACTGCGGATGAAACCGCATTGCGCTGCTAGTTTTATTATAATCTATCCTTTTCTAAAGTTTTCCATATGAAGGAAAAATACGATATACCACCTCTTGCCCGCAGATGTCAATAATGACGACTATGGGATATGTTATGCCTATAACAAGAGAAGGAAATCTCGAAAAAAACCCTATAGCTATCCGTCTGACCAATGTCAATTGCCTCCTATTGTAGAGGAGGCCCGAGCCCAGCAGTGGGATGTATATGGCTGAGAAGAGTGGAGTAAGATTCACCACTCTATTCCAGATAGGTGTCGCTTAAGACGAAAATAATAGCATTTATAAATATAATAGCATCTATACAATATATGGTAAACCTGAAATAAAGTGCTACACACGAAAGGCAGTATTTACATTATTTATAATAATAAGATAGGCAGGTTAGGCGGACGACAGATTAAAAATAAAAAGTTTTAATTTAAACCAGTCCATCAAACCTATAATCGGATATTAGATACCATAATCACACAATAGTTTTACACCTACCGTTGGCAGTCCACGTGTGTTATGTGCAGACGCGGAGTCATCGGTAGATGTCCGATCTCATTTTGTAATTAAATTTCTACAAAGACTTCTGTGTGTTAGATTCACATCTCCATGTAAACCTTTCAAAAGACCGGCTATCTTCTCTTTAAAGATCCCGTGAAAAAGGAGATCCGATATATTATAATAATAATAAATAAATATAATAAATCTCTCTCATGAATTAGGTAATACATGTCTCAAGATAATTTAATATACAATTTATATAAATTGTTATTGATATTATACATAATCGTCGTATATAATACTAAGGCATCATAAACAATTAAGATATAAATCAAAACTCACGTTCCCTCCAAATGCATATCCAAGTTCCAAGGCGACCAGCTGAGCAACCTCCTCACCACCTTCGATTTCCAATGTCCACTCATTAATAAAATCTTTCGCATGTTCTAAACCATCGTGAACTCCTTGATATCCATAGTAACCTGGTACTTTAACGTTATATTGGTAATACGATAACACATAAGGAAATAATAACAAACTTCCTCCTATTAGAAGTATAAGCATTTTTTTTTTCAAAAAAGTTAACTTTAATTTGAAGTTAAGTTCAGAATAAGTATAGCCGGTTCGGTGTCCAAACAAATACTAACGGATGTATAGAAAATAAGAGAAGTGATTTTTCCCAAAGCGAATATATAGCTCGAGTTGTGTCGCGTTCAGTCTACGCGCAGGACAATTTTCACGCCAATGAAACGCACGAATGGGCCTTTGTTAAAAGTTTAGTGATGTTTAAATGAATCATTGAATTTTTATGGAAATAACAGTATAGCAATTAGATGTTATACCGTCAGTTTATCATTTGTATAATATATGAAAAAAAAAATGGTACAATATTTAAATTTCAAGTATTTAGATATGCATTTTTAAACATAATTATTATTTATTTATAACTATCGAGTCACCTTGGTTGCATTTCGATTCCAGCCGTTTTGCCCCAGCATATTAAATTTGCAATATGGCCTAAAATATTAGGTCCTTACATATGAAATTGGTGTTTTGTACGGGAGGAATATAAAGTAAATTTTTTTTTGTAAAATATATTTAATTAACCAAAGTATGCACCGTTGTTATCTATGCACATTGCCATCTCATATGTAGTTCATTTATCCCTTTACTAAAAAAAAACAGGGGGGCGAGAATCAATAACCTCTTTGAAAGCGGTTTGGACTGCCGCACCGGAGTGGAATTTTTTCCCTTGTAAGAAATTGTCCAAATTCCGTAAAAATGGTAATCTGTTGGAGCGAGGTCCGGGATGTATGGTGGATGTCGCAGACATTCCGATTATAGCTCCGATTATAGTTGTTTGTTGAGCAGTGTGTGCGTGTTGTCGTGAAACAGCAGTGGCCTAGTGCGTTTCACCAATCTCAGTTGTTTAGCAGCTAGTTCTTCCTTCATGGTTTGCAGTTGCTGACAATAGATATCTTCCCTAATCGTTTAGCTAGATTTTAGAAAGCTATAGTAAACGACACAAGCGATAGCGATACTGATCCTTTAGGGCAGGATAAGGCTGGGTCACCAGGGTTCAGCCATTGCGACGAGCGCTTCCAATTATGGTACAGTATCCACTTTTCATCACAAGTAATGATTCAATTTAAAACCCCTTCAATATTGTGTCGGTTGAGCAAAGTAACACAGTAGTCGACGAGTGTTTGCAAGTTCGATTTACTCAATTCATGAAGTACCCATAGTTCAACTTTTTTTCTTATCCGATATGCTTCAAGTGGATTAATACAGTTTTGTCACTTACCCCGAAGCCTGCTATCTCTGAAGTGCTTTGTGATGGATCCGCTTCCACAAGAGCCTTTAATTCTTCATTTTCCACCTTAGTCTCAGGCCGTAAACAGGGTTGGTACTGAAGGTCGAAATTTCCAGAACGAAAACGTTGAAACCAAAAACGTCTCCAGTTATCGCTCACCGATTGAAGCAGACGTAACAAACTGCTACTACTCAGACGTCATTTTTTTAAAAGGATGTATCTCGAAGGGGTCCTACTACTGCAGGAAATGGAAGGGACATCGCAGAGATACTTCTCACATAGGTATCGCGACCATACATCCTATTCTTAACGAGACAGTCCCGTTTTCAAGTTGTCTGTCCCGTTGTCCGCAGCCGTAACAAAAATGTTCCATTTTTGCAAACATATGTATTATTACCATATATAAAATTGGAATGTCTGTTTGTAATGTCAAAATAATAGACTTTTTTCATGCTCACGCGGTTATTTGCACTATACATATGCTTAAAATACACTTTATATTTGTTGGTCTGTCTGTCTGTCTGTCTGTTTGTTCCGGGTAATCTTCAAAACCGCTGGACCGATTTCAAAAATTCTTTCACCAATGGAAAGCTATAATATCAGGGAGAAACCTAGGCTATATTTTGTCCCGATATTCCCACGGGAACGTGAAAGCAGGAAAGACTGAAACCGAAGCGAAGCGAGGGCGGGTTGCTAGTCACAAATATACTGATACGGACAGGTTCTATAAGTTTTCTTTTCTTTTCTTTCTTTTTTTTTAAGGCCATGTTTTAATTATTTCTCTAAGCGTTACAAACGTGTTCGATACACCTCGCCTAACCTTGTTTCTTTAGTTTTTAAATTCATAGTTATACCTATTTCTGCAAGTGTAACGTTCTACAACAAAAAATAATGGTAACGTTGGGTAGGCTTCTACATTTTGACGTAAACCCATGGTCATATTACACATGGTGCTTTCCAGCAAAATTCTTACAAATATCTTCACTTGACGGGCTTATCTATGGGTTACTGTAAGAAGACAAAAAAAAATGCTTATTATCTTGTCATTGTAGTAAAATTAGTTGACGTTTTCAGCCATGACCTGATTTTTACATATGGCTCTTATCTTCAATAATCTAAACCTTTCTTTATAAGGCTAACGTAAAAAAATAGTTCCTCAAATACAAACTACTGTTCAGCTACATAATAGTAATAATACTATGTTTGCCCTGGGTAATAGGGGACGAGTTTACTGCCGTTACTGAAAGCAGTCCCAAATGCAGAGTTAATTGTTGATAATTTTCTGAACATTCTTTAAAATTGAGGAAGGAACGTCCTAGAAAACGACCGAATCAGCATTCGAAGTTGAGATCGCAGTACCTACGCCGATCGCAGTGAGCTGTTGCATGTTTCCTAAGAAAGAGCTGATACCCAGCTTTCTAGGAGACACTTAGTTGATTTATACGTGTCCCACGGGCAAGTAAGGGATGGCAATATTTGCATTCTTATGCCGTTGCCACTAGTAGAGTATTTTAAAATAATTTATTACTATTGTATAATTTATTACGACGGTTATTATGACAATAGCGTTTACACAGCAACGCTTTAGTAACTATGTCTGCTTATAAAAGAATAGCCTGATTTGCTAATAGTTATGGTCACAACTGGGCTCCTATACGTTCAGCATTATGTTTTATAGTCATTTCTCCAAAGAATACAGTTTTATGACGCGATAAGGTCTTATAAATCGATGAACGCCGGTTACACGCACGGGCATCAATGTCACGTTCTACCTGAGCTGAGCGTGCAAGGGAGAGCGCGGAATAAGCGATAGAGTCGGTCGAAGCGTTCAGCTTGTGACGCATTTATCTCTAAGTAAAAAAATATTTCGAGTCCAAAGAATTGTTTAATTTAAGGAAAAAATATGATTTTCTTTTTAACTTCTTTGTATTATACAAATTAATGATTTTTCAGTAATAATAATTCAATTCATAAAAGTATACAAAATTTCATCAATGTTTTCTTAGGAATATCATCAAAATTATCGTCCGTAAACCTTTACAGACAATTTAAAATTCAAATTTTATTATAATAATACAGATAAAACTTTATAATACTCAAGAACTTTTGTTTTACGTTCGTCTTTGAGCCGAGCTTTTAGTGTGAACTAAAAGTCTATATAGATGACTGCAATGCGCTTCTATTTTGTCTAAGATAGTTTTTTTTTTGGATAGTTGGTTTATTTTACGAAGATAGTGCATCTTCGTGAAATCACATGTAAATATTTTAGATAACTGCTCCCTTGCTACAGATGTCACTCAAGGAACCTTGGCTCTTCAACTATTGAGATGCAGCTGCAGACAGAGGATACCAGCTGTGATATTGCTTACATCCACCCTTATCAGATGGGGTGGGGTGACAATAAAATATTTTCGTCTCACGCAAAATTTACGCATGGGGTTGACGGCTTTTTACAGTGTGGTAGCGATTTAAAAGTACTTTAATTCTCTAATCGTTATTTTTTGGTAGGAGTCGTAAAGAGCAGTTCAGAGAACGGTTAGCAGCGGGCGCCGAGGCAAATCATAGTAGCGATAACCAATCCGCCTGTCAAGCTTGGTGATTACGTCATAACCCTTTGACAGGCCTATGTCCAATGACATCAGCTTCTATTTAATAACAATAATTGATTAAAGTGTGTAACGGGTGTAACCGACATAGCACGAAGAATTAGCACGCTGAAGTGGCAATGGGCAGGCCACATCGCTCGACGAACCGACAACCGCTGGGGAAGAAAGGTTCTCGAGTGGCGACCACGTATTGGACGACGCAGTGTAGGACGCCCCTCCACTAGGTGGACCGATGACCTAGTGAAAGTTGCTGGGCGTCGTTGGATGCAGGCGGCACAGGACCGCACATTGTGGCACAACATGAGGGAGGCCTACGTCCAGCAGTGGACGGCTGTAGGCTGAAATAATGATGATGATGAATTAAAGTGTTATTTATGAATCTACTGTTCAATTTTAGTTATCAACTCTGTTGTGTTGTGTCTCAGCTTTCTTCAAATCCAGAACCCAGGACATACTTTACCATTTTGTTTAACCTTCATAAATACGGTCATAATAACTCTACAGATAGATTTTTTTTAAAGATATTCTGCATAGAATTACTTTGCATTAAGGGAATAATCCTTATATTGCGGGGGATTTTACAAACATATAATTAACGGACACAAATTACATCCAGACTCGTCAATTTGTGGATCGCACAAAGTGTGTTACCCTACGTGGGATTCAAACCTACGACATTGGCACGGTAGGTCAGTATCTTAACCATTACGCCATCTGTGCAGTTAAATCAATATCAATCAATCAATCAATCGGCTGGAATCAATTAAATCTTCTAAAAGCAAGTTAGATTTAGTACCAGGATAACATAAACAGACGTAGGTATCTATTGCACAAGAGGCAGCCGGGAGGCGGCAGTGTGTCAGTGGAACGTTGGGGCATGGCCGTGAGTTTGTTCTTGCTTACATTACAGTAAACAAATACCATAGATAAACTAATGTGGCCATGATTAATTTTTATTAGAGATATCAAAAATGTTTAAATTCAAGTTAATTTTTCTTTTTGTCAAAAATGTTTGGTGTATATTAGGTAAATTCTATATGGTTTGGTCATTACTTTTATAATTTTTAAATATAATACATATATTCTAATTTGTGCTACTGTAAGAAAAATTGCATTTTCTTTTTTTTTTTTGTGGGTGGGCTGCGGTCGGCGCGCCTCCGCACCACTCCGTCCGGGGCGACAGAGGGGCTTAAGCACGCAACTCCCGCAACCCACCCGAAAACCACCTCGCCTTCGTCATTGGGCCGACTACCGGAGCAGGTTTACTTGTCGTCAGTGGTCGGCCCGACGGAATACCCCCAACGTGGGGTACCCTCCCATCGACCGACGTCCCCCCCTCGGGGAGGACGTCGGTCTTTCCTCACGCGGTCGGCCTCTCGGCGGGTGACGGACTAATCCCCGGTCACGTCACCCGCGGCCTCGGCTAGGGCGGCATGAGGCGCAGGTAGTTGCGCATGCGCCGCCCCAGTCGCCGGCGGCGGACACTAGTCGGAAGGAGAGCACCCCGTGCCGCCTTTCCAACCACTGCATCAGCACCGACCGGAAGGCCTCCACGGTTCGCACCCCGAACCGAGGCCTCTCCAGCCGGACTGCCCAACGGGCAAATTCCTCCAACCACCCATGGCCTTTTCGACATCTTGGTCATACAGGCCGAATCATCGAGATACATGTGCACACCATGCTCTTTGCGTAAGTATGCACATGCTTCTTGAATCTCTACAAGTTATTTAACTTTCTTCATCCTTTGCCCTGTGTCCTTCTCCCTGTATAACTAAGGCGGACAGCACACGGTACGAACTTCGTCGTCCGCGGTATTCCTGCTAGCTAGCCACATTTACCCGCTACTCTGGCTGCCATCTTGGCTTATCCTGCCAACCTGGTCTTCAAGCCGGCGGGCCTTGTACCAGGCGTGCGCGAATTCCCGTAACTGCCGGTAGTTCGCCTCCGAAGCCACGAGATCCGTGTAGTATACTGGACCTTCTCCGTCGCGATGTATCCCCGAGAGCATCCCCGACCTAATCTCATCATAGAGGGGACATGCCCACAGAACGTGGTGCATGTCCTCATCCCCTTCGCCGCAGCTACATTCCGCGTGAGCTCCTAGCCCTAAATCGTACAGCCGCCTGCGAAAGCACCCATGACCCCCCAGTAATTGGGAGGTTTCATAGTCCGGCTCGACCCAAGTCGCCTTGAGGCGAGCCGCCACGTCCGGAAAAAACCGATACGTCTCCCTCCCCTTGTCCTCGCGATCCCACCGCGCCTGCCACTGAGCAACAACATCCGTCCATATAGCCCTCCGCCTATCCCGATATGCCTGCCTAGTCGCGTCCTGGCGCGCCGCCGCTGCTCTCCCAGCACGGATGACCTCCAGGTCGGCCGGCAGTACCCCACCGATGACCGGCAGGGCAGCCGTACTGGTCGTGCGATATGCCTTGGTGAGCAGAACGAGCGCAGCCCTCTGCGAGCGTAACAACATGCTCTTAACCGCGTAGAGACCGGCTCTATGGAACCATACATCCGCAGCATACGCAATCGTCGCCACATATGTCCCGTGGTACAGGGTCTTAAGGGCCCTGTAGCGAACGCCCCACGAAGACGCCGAAATGCGGGCCACCTTACCAAAGCACTTGGCCGCTCGCTCGCCAATCGAGTGCGCATGCTGCGTGAAAGACAGACCAGTGTCCAGCACCACCCCCAGAACAGTAATCCACTTGACGTCCCTGACAGAGCTACCCCCAAGACGTATTGTGGGAAGCCTCTGGAAACGCCCCCTCAGCGTCATACTCGCTGACTTACCCGGGGAGAAGTCCAGCCTATTCCGGGCCCCCCACTCTCCAACAGCCTGTAAAACGGCCGCCGCGTTGGCCTCAATGCCCGCCCTGGAGTTTGCCCCAATCAGGACCGTCAGGTCGTCGGCGTATGCTACCATTCTGGTCCCCCCCGGAAGCGGTAGCCGAAGCAGGTCATCCATGAGCAGGTTCCACAGAGCCGGCCCCAAGACCGAGCCCTGCGGACATCCCATAGTAGAGGTCTTCCACACCACCTGGTCGCCCGCACCCATACCCACGCGCCGACCAGCGAAGTACCCAGACAACATCCGATAGATATTGCCCGGGCATCCCCTGGCCTTCGCTTTCAGCAAGATCATGGGCCACCAGGCGTTATCGAATGCCCCCGAGATGTCCAGGAAGATAGCCTGCAGGTATTTAGTACCTGCAGAGTTAACCGCGCCCGTAATGCTCAGCAAAGCCGAAGACGTAGATCTCCCCAGCGTAAAACCATGCTGTGAGGTCGAGATTCCCCTAGTAATCCCCGGTGCACACTTTAACATTACGCGTTCCAACAATTTACCTAGCACAGGTAACATCGTAATAGGGCGGTAAGCCTTAGGATCGGATAGAGGCCTGCCATTGCCCTTAGGCAGTACGAGTAACCTACCAATCTTCCAGACGGCTGGGAAGGTACCTTCGCATACGCATTTACCCATTACCAACGTCAACTCGGACGACGCTGCGCACCAAATGTGACGCAGCATGCGTGCGGTGATCCCATCAGCACCCGGTGCAGTGTTGGGCAGCGCTCTAACTATTCCTCCCAATGCAGCCTCCGCAGGCGGCAGTGCATCCCTCCCGGACGGCATACATATAGCCGCAACCCTGACCTGCCGGTGGTACGCAGTGTCCCGTGACAGTATGTCGTCAGGACACAGAGCCATCATCAGGTCTTTGATGGCACCCCGTAGGTCACCCTGTTGACGACCCGCATACGCGATCCCATGAACCACATTGGGAGGCGGCCTCGTTCGGCCAGTAGCTTCACGATAGGCCGCGCCCTAAGGGTTCTCATTCGCGGAGTCCGCAAGGCTCCTGAAATGTTCGATTTCCGCACGCTTCATCGCAATCCTGTAGCTGCGGCGGGCCTTACACATATCAGCTCTGGCTGATATCGCGGCAAAGCCATCGGTGGCTCCGCAACCCCTATACCGGCGGCGGCTGCGAGAGTAGGCCTTCCTGAGCCTGTCCAGCTCTGGGGTCCACCATTCATAGCCCCGATCCTGGGTGTTACCCGCAATACCCAGGGTAGACTTCGCCACCCGTAAAACCATAGCCTGGAAGGACGCGCAAAGGGCGTCCGCGGGTTCCCCAAATTTAAGCCCCCCCACACTCTCGTGGATACCCGCGCGAAACCTGGCCCGACCCACCCCACGGTCCCGGAACCTCGTTGGCTCCACCGACAGTCCCGCGCACGAGATAGTCGGGCTCCCCCGTCCTCCTCCCACTGTGAAGGCGATCAGACGATGGTCACTGACGCTAACGTCCTCCAGGACGCGCCAGTCCGAGACGGATACGCTACGGGTGGATAGCGTGATGTCCACATTTGACTCCCCGTTCGAAGTGGAAAAGGTCCACGACTGGCCCTCTCGATTGTGGATCACGAGGTTGCGTGCCAGGATGAAATCTTCCATTTAGTGGCGCTTGCGGGCGACCTCGTGACCACGGCCAACGTAATGGCGCTCCTCACAAAACCACAACGGGGAGTGCGCGTTGCTATCCACCCCAATCAGCACTTTCCTCCCCCGGAGCGCCTCCAGAACGTTCTCCAGTCGTCGTAGGTGCTGCTCGATGTCGTCGCTATACTGGAAGTACGCGGAGATCAGGTACAGGTCCCACGTTGGGAGGTGGACCACCACCAGGTGAGTGCTGCTTAAATGGGCCAGAAAAAGGCACCCGATGTCGCGACGTGGCAGATATATTGCCGCCTTCGAGTTGGGCCCAGCTTGGACTGTGCCTGGCGGTACGCCCTTATGCTATTCCTGCAGTAATATTGCGTCCAGTTGCAATTCTTTGGCTATCCTTCTTAATTCAGTGGTGGCCACCTCTGAACCAGCCAGGTTCAACTGTCGACGTGTTCCTTCCTCTAGATTTTGGGCGTGGCTAGCCATAGTTTATCATGCTGATCGCCTTGTTCTCTGCGTATCGTCGGGCTGGGCATTCCAAGGCCATGGTACGGTGCCCTTGGTATGGCTTCCCGGCAGCCCTGCAAGTGGCACATCTCGCCTGCTCTAGTACCTGTTGTGGGCAATCACGGGCACGGTGGCCCGTCTCAGTGCACCGTCCGCATACGTCTGCCGAGCTCTTGCAATACTTTGCAGGGTGGCCATACCCGTGACATTTTAGGCAACATATCACGTCGACGTAATCTCTCACCAGGTAGCGCTCCCAATCAATGAAGACCCGCTCAGCGTCTATTAAGGTGTCCCGTATCGCGGGGCTGCACTCCAGGACGTGTGTTGACCGGCCGCTTCCCTGCCGCGTCTTCTTAAAAGCTGCCCGACAGTCGCTCTTATATGCCTCTGGTGATATGCCCTTACCCTTCAGGTTTTGGGTATAGATTGCCTCCAATAGTGCGGCGCCGGTTATGTCACCCTCGACATTGACAATGGCCACCAGAGGTTTCTTGGCCTGTGGCTCCGTTACACGCACGGTGGGTGGGAGTGCACCCTTGATTATGTTGGCTGCATCCGCCGACGTCGTCTGCACGACCACTCCTGCATTCCCTACTCTCCGGACTCGGGAGACCTGGATGCCCAGCTCCGTGGGGTTAATTGTCTTCTTCAGTATGGCTTTCGTGTCCTCCGATGTTTTTACTTCTCCGTCTTTCTCCGTCGGATAGATGGCCAGGGTCGGTCCTCCAGGCGCGGGTTTGGGCGCGCTGCGTTTTCCCATCCGTAGTCTATCGGCATAGGTTGCCACTGAGCGCCAGGTGTGCCACCACAGCCGATACACGCTCGGTGAGTGCCCCCATGGAGGCCACCTCGTCCTTATTCAGCCTGCTACTCTTGGCTCTCACTGCCTCCATAATACCTTTTGTTGAGCCAGTTGCAACATTGACCAGTTGCATAACAGTGGCCGCTGCCAAAGGGTCCGCCGCCTCGTCCGGGAACAGCTCCACCGCAATGGGGCTCGTCATGCGCGGGGGCAATGGCGGTACAATGTTGGGCCTCGCCGGGCTCCTGGGCGTTGGTGATACGCACCCTGATGGGCCCGCGAGGATGCCGCTAACACGGCGGAGCCACGTGCCTCTCCTGCTTCCTGGTGGCAATCTTCCTCCGCAAGGTCTCCTGAACCTCCTCCGGCGAGGTAAGGGTGCGCTTTGTCCCTTGAGGTTGCACGGCGATCGTCACCTGCGATGGCACCATGGGGATCGAGAGCGGCGTGCTGAAGCCTGTGGGGGGGGGGTGCGTGCCAGCGACTGGCGAGGAGTGAATCCAGCCTCTGCTGACATCTCCAGTATTGCCTCGACCTCCTCTTGTCTTCTATCCAGAAGATCCTGCAGCATCTCTCGGTGATGGGCCACAGCCTCGTCATCTTCCGCCATAGTTAATAGCGCCTACTTTAAAAGAAGCACAAGTTTGGAAACCAATGCGGCCCCAACCTACTACTAGCGCCACCACCAGCGGTGGCGAGATAGGGGAACTAACTTATCGTACAGTTAATGTCAGTTTTCAAACGTCAAATGTCTTTTTGAAACGTCATGCATCAATTTGCTGGCTATTTGCACTAATATTTTTGTATGTAGTATACAAACCGTACGTCACAATAGCCGAATACTGGAAAAAAGTCTACCCTACATGTAATTTTATAACTAATTGAAATAATATTTCCTAATTAACTTAAAAATATCTAATTACAGGCTAAACTAAAACTAAAACAAGGTACTTAGCTGAGTAGCGGTCCTCTCCAATAAACACTTAAACCTAAAAAAACGTCACTATCGCGCACAAATACACAAGAACTGTTTCAAGTTTTCCAGCGTCTTTTCGCGTTTAAGAGGGCGTTCCGGGTCGCGCGGGATAGCACCGGGATGCCGGGAATACACGCACACACTCTATGAATATAAATATTCGGAGAAAACGCACTTTGATGGCCGAAAATAAATAAAGTGCACAGAGCACTAAACAAACACGTCTAACCGCAATCGGACCAGACAACGAACCAACGGGCAGACCTCTCCACCAGCCCATGGTCCCTCCAGCCATCCTGGCTATATGGACCGAATCACGGGAGATGCACGCCTTACTTGCGTGTGCTCTTTCGGGCGTGCACTTTCTTGACTCCCTACAAATTGTCTGCCCGAGCCCTCTCCCCTTTCTGGGGCGGCTTGTTCCGCGTGGGTGTCGCTATTGCGACGGACGACACGACGATGGCGACTGCGTCATGGACCCTGTCCTTTCTCCGCCAGCTCGAGCCCGCTCCTGATGTTATGCCAATGGTGCGAAAAGTCTCTCAACCGTCGAAAGTTGGCCTCGGAGTTAACAAGATCGCAATAGTGTATCGGTCCAGGATTGACCCGTTGAATCCCGTCCAACATCTTCATGCGGATTTCATCGTACAGTGGGCATCGCCATAGCACATGATCCAGACATTCATCCTCCTCTCCGCAGTAACACAGGCTGTTCTGACATAGCTTCATCTCATAAAGTCTCCTTCTAAAACAGCCATGACCTGTCAAAATTTGAGAGCACTGGTAGTCGGGCTCAACCCAGGGGGATCTGAGTCGAACACGAACATCGGGGAAGAACCGATGGAGCTCCCTACCCTTCTCCTCACCGTCCCATCTTCGCTGCCACTCAGCAACGAGCTCCTCCGAAATTTGGCTTCTCTCCGTCCTAGGGCAGTCCCGGCCAGAAAACCTTACATCGTCTATCCTACCAGCACGGATTACCTCTAAGTCCGCAGGAAAAACCCCTGCCAAAACTGGCAATGCTGCCGAACTAACTGAGCGGTAAGCCTTTGTGATTAGTATAAGGGCCTGCCGCTGGGTCCTTAACAACACGCTCCTTACCATGTAAATGGACGTGCGTCTCCACCAACATCCCGCCGCATAAGTGATGATGGCAACGAATATAGCCTGGTACAGTATTCGAAGGCCCACGTACCGTATGCCCCAGGATGAGGCGGAGACACGCGACATTTTCCCGAACGCTGCTGCAGCACGCTCTCCAATGGACTGCGCGTGGAGCCGGAAGCTCAAGTTAGAATCAATTACGACACCCAGGACAGTCGCTGATTGGACGCTTCTTACCGGCTCTCCACCGAGCCTAACAGTGGGCGGTCTTCCACTCAGCTTCCCTTTTAGGGTTATGGAACATGACTTCATAGGGGAAAAGGACAGTCTGTTACGAAATCCCCAGGCTGTGACAAGTCCGAGTGCCGTGGAGGCCAAAGCCTCTAATCCCGCACGAGAGTTCGACTCGATGGTGACCGTTACGTCATCCGCGTACGCAATCAGTTTGACTCCCTCTGGTAAAGGGAGTTGAAATAGATCGTCCATCAGGAGATTCCACAGAGCGGGCCCCAATACAGAGCCCTGACGGTACGGGCAATGACGTCTCGGTGGGCGTCGATGCGCCAGGCGGTGAGCTCCCTTAACGAGATCTCACCGCCCTCCGCTCGCACCCCCGTCACCCGCCGATACAATCCGGCGAGCATCTCCGCCTCCAGGTCCCACGGGGGAGTCCCGGCCAATAGGCACGCTGCCTCCGTCGCCACCGTGCGGTATCCATGGATGGCCCTGACCGCCATGACCCTCTGTGGTCGCCACAGAAGGGCCTTAAGTCGGACGGTCAAGGACCCCACCCACACCGGTGCGCCGGTAGGCCGTATAGGGCCATCGACCGGATGACCCCCGTGTACAGCCATCGGCACGTAGCGCTCGGTCCGCCCACGTTCGGCATAAGCCACGATAGGGCGGACGCCGCGCCGATGAGCCGTGGAGCGAGCCTGCGGAAATGCTCCCGGAACCACCATTGCCCGTCGAGCACCAGGCTCAAGTACCTCATATGGGCCCGGATGCTGATGTCAACCGATCGGACGGTGATTGAGACGCCGATGGGAGGGCTCATAAGGCGCCCATGGAACAAGAGGGCCTCCGTCTTGTCCAGGGCGACTCTCAACACCAGCGCCTCGATCCGCCTGACGACCTCTTCGGTGCCATAGGTCGCCAGGCTTACCGCCTCTTCTAGCGTCCCACCGCGGGCTGTGACGAGCGTGTCGTCGGCGTAACAAATCACGCCCAGCCCGGGCGGGAGGCTGCCCCGCAATGCCCAGTCGTAGCCGATGTTCCACAGGGTGGGTCCGAGGACCGACCCCTGTGAGACACCGCACGTCATGGGCGTTCGCACAACGTCCCCTGCTCGGTTGGTACAGAGGACGCTGCGCCCCACCAAATAGTCTGCCACTAGCCGCCTCAGGTAAGCTGGCACTCCGTGATACCGGAGCGCCTCCCTGATGCAGCTGAATGGCAGACTATTGAATGCGTTGGCGATGTCTAGGGACACCGCCAATAGCACTCCCCCACCGGTGACGGCCTCAGTCGCCACGGCCCTCAGGCGCAACAGAGCCGCGATCGTCGAACGACCCCTCCTAAACCCAAACTGGGCGTCCGACAGATCGGGCCCCGTGCCGACGAGGTGCCGCTCGATGCGGGCAGCTACCACCCTCTCCAGTAGCTTGCCCGTGTCATCAAGCAGCACGATAGGCCTGTAGGCCGAGGGCGACCCCGGAGACCGTACCGGCTTCGGCAGGAGCACCAGCCTTCCCTCCTGCCAGCACCCAGGGAACCGTCCGGACGCTAAACACGCGTCGAACAGCTCCCTGAGGCGGGGACACAGGTGGTCGTGGACCAGGCCCAACACGCGGTTAGGAACACCGTCGGGCCCGGGGGCGGTGGACTTTGCGCACATGCGCGCCACCGCCACTCCCATCTCGGGTTCCGTGATGGGAGTTCCGCCGCGGGAACAGGTCCTCGACGACCCGGGTGAGAAGGTTGGGCTGGAGAGTCTCGGTGAGGGGAAGGCCCCGCGCGCGGAGCTTATTCAGCAACGCGCGATAGGGGCGTCCCTAGGGGTCATGGTCGAGACCGTCCAGCATCTCCTGCCGACTGACGTCCTTGGCGGAGCGGACGGCCAGCCTGAAGGCCGACCGTGCATTGCGGTAGCCCTCATACAGCAAGGCCTCCCGCTCCGCGTCGCGTTGGCGCCGTTGGCTGCGGGTGTAGGCCCTCCGGGCGCGAATGCACGCGGCCCGAAGATCCGCCAGCTCCCAGGACCACCAGTGGACCGCCCTCCTCGGGGGCGGACGCCGTACCCGGGGCATGGCCGCATCGCAGATCTG
This sequence comes from Lymantria dispar, assembly GCA_032191425.1. NCBI lineage: Eukaryota > Metazoa > Arthropoda > Insecta > Lepidoptera > Erebidae > Lymantria > Lymantria dispar. The sequence goes on from CM063452.1 coordinate 30,688,395, forward strand.
CGTCAACGCACTGCGGATGCGGCCAGCCTCGGCGTCCACCCCGTCCGACTGGTTGGCAGAGGACAGCCACGAGTAAACGATGGCTGTCTCCGCCAGCTGGTCCCGGTCTAAGCGACCCACAGCCCATCGCGAGAACGCAGGACGTCCATCCGCCCCGTGACCCCTGCTGGGCGTCGGGATTGCCGGGGAGACCTCCATCCGGATATACCGGTGGTCCGACAAGGTCTCCACCTCCTCCACGACGCGCCAGCTCCCCACGCGTGCGGCGACCTCGGGGCTAGCGAACGAAAGGTCCACTATCGACCTGCCCCGTTGTCGCACGCACGTATGCACCGAGCCCCTGTTCAGCAAACAGAGGCCCAGTGCCGCCGCCCACTCCTCGATCGCCTGTTCTCGGTCGTTGGTCCGGGGAGACCCCCACGCCACGGACTTGGCGTTGAAGTCCCCCAAGACGAAGACCTGGCGCGATGCCATTCGCCGTAACGAGGCCTCCATGATGGTGAGGGAGGCCTCGAAATCGGTCACACTCCAGTTAGGGGAGAGATAGACTCCGAGGAGCGTAATCTCCTCTCAGTCCGCCGCGACGTATCCGACGCCCCTGTCCCTAAGGGTCAGAGGCGACGAAGGCCACGACGTGGAGGCGACGATTGCCACGGTGCCATCGGTGCTACCCAACCAGTTAGGCCGGTCGGGCACCACGTACGGCCCCGCGGCTACGGCTACTCCTATCAACCACTCCGCCATGGCTTGTAGGAACACGTCCTGCGCACCGGCGGTGTGGTTGAGGTTGGCCTGGAGGAGACGAATGGATACGGGGTCCATTAACGGTCCGTATCCATCGTCACCTCCTCCGCGCTGACGGGCGATCGGGCCGTGCTCGGAGCGGGGACTGGCCCGGTCGATGGGCCGTCCCGCCCCTTCGGGGCCGATCCCGGGGGTCTGCAGTCCCCAGAGCCCATGCGGTGTTTGGCAGGCCTATTGCCTGCCGCACACGCGGGGCAGTGGGGCACCGCAGAGCACGATGCCGCCTGGTGTCCGGTCTGACCGCAACGGAAACATAGCCCGCTGCAGTCAAAGCAGTTTTTGCAAGTCGGTCGGGTATGCCCGACCGCCATGCATTTGTAACACCTCGCGGGCCGGGGCTCTAGCACGGTTACCCGCGCCGAGCTCCAGCCCACGAGGAGCCTGCCTGAGTCGGCCAATTGCTTGACCGACTCCACCGGACACTGCACCCAGGCAGCACCGACGCCGCCCGGACCAGTGTGGATGGTGCCAATCCGGACGGTGTCCGAGGCACATCCGGTACGCGCCATAATGGCCTCCCGGACGTCCTCCACCGTCACGGAATCGTCCAAGCCCGTCAGGCGCATCTCTGCGCACTTGACAGGCCTGGCGATTCGGACACCATCCTGCGGCCCGAACAGCCCCCTCAGCATCGTGGTCAAACTATCGGCCGTCTTCGCGCCCTCGGCCCCAGGGAACTCGAGTATTCGAGCCCCTGTCCGGGCCTTGCGGGTCCTCGCCTCGACACCCCCGATGTCGGAGACGTCCAGCTCCCACCGGGCGCGTTTTAGGACGGCCTCATAGTTGAGGCCCCTCTCAGCCACCTCAGGCAGCACGGTGATGACCACCGCGGCCATCTTCCGCGACTTGAGGCCCCTGCGCGACCTTTTCCCCTTCCTGCCGGCTCACGCCTGGGGAGCGGCGGCCACGGCGGCACTCTTGGCCGCCGCTCTCCGCTTCTGGCCGCGTGCCTTCCTGCTCCGCACAGCCACCTGCCAGCCCTGTTCGAGCCTGGCAGCAGCGCTGAGCGCAGCAGGAGCGGTCGCGGGTGCGCTGGCCGGCGCCTGCGGTGCAGCCGCTGGCGCCGGCCGCGGCCCGGCCTTGGCGGGAGCCGGCACCTTGCCGGCGTTCTTGGCCCCTTTGGGCCCAGCCGCGGCCGCAGCGTAGCTCACCACGCGGCCACCCTGACAGGGCAGCGGGGTGGGAGCTGACGCTTGCGGCCGCCTCGCCTTGTCCGCGGCGAGCAGCGGTCGGAGGGGCGGCTCAGGCGGGAGCCTGGCCGCACCACGGCGGCGATACGCGCATCCACCATCACCCCTACGGGCGGCGGCCCCTCCCCCTTCCGAGGTCTCCCGCGGCCGCGAGCCGGCGGAGGGACCACGACGAGGGGTGGAAGCGCCGAAGCCGCGACGGGCGCAGCCGGCGCAGCAGCCGCGACGGGCGCAGCCGGCGCCACGGACGCAGACGACGGGCCCGTCCTCCCTGGCGCAGCCCGTTTCGGTGGCGAGGCCGGCACCGGCGGCGTGGCCGGCGTCAGGCGCGCGAACTGGGCCTGCAGGTTGGCCATCTCCTTGGCCAACCCGCGGTTCTCCCGTCGCACCGCCGATAGCTCCGTCTCCAGCTTGCGGTTGCGTTCCCGCAAGCCAGAGACCTCCTCGCTGAGGCGGGCGTTCGCGGCCTGTAGGGCCGCCACCTCGCCACTGTGGTCAGCTGGACCCGGTGTCCCCGCCCTCGCCGCCACCACCGATCCTCGGCCTCTGCGCCCCCAGCGCATGGTCGGGACCTTGGGAGGAGGCATGACGATGGAACTCCCCTCCGAGTCGGTGTTGGAGCGGCCACCCTCCTGCAGGGGGCGCTTCCAGGATCTCAGGGGGAGAGCCTCCTCCCTCTTCCTCGCACTTGGGGCTGGCGCCTTTGCAGCCCTCTCTCTCCTCTTCCTCGGCGACGACGACGACGGCCTACTGGAACCCTCAATTGACGGCCCGCCTATCTTGTCCCTACTAACGGCGCATCCACCGCCCTCGTCCCTACTCCGGCCGACTTGCATCCAGGGGGTGCTGCTCTCCTCGGCGGACGGCTCTGCGGCACTTCCGCCCACGTCCGTCAGCACCATCTCCGATGCCGTGTCCGACTCCAGACATTCGGATGGCCCTGCGGCACTGCCGCCCTCATCCTGCGACGGCTCTGCGGCAGTGCCACCCTCATCGCTCGAAAGCTTCGTTTCGGAGCTGTCGCCTGCTATCCTTCTGCACGGCTTTGCGGCAATGCCGCCCTCGTGCTCGGACCCGCTGCTGCTGCCGCTCACCTCGCGCGGCGGCCCTGCAGAGGTCTCCATACTCTTCCTCTCCTCTTCCGACGGCTGGGCAGCAACGCTACCCCCATCCCGCGACGGCCCTGCAGCAGCAGTGCTGCCGCCCTCGTCGTGTGCAGCAATGGCGGCCGCCAACTTCCGCTCCCGCTTCTTTTTGTCTCGGAGCGCTTGGGCGCGGACTCGCCCCATAGGTGTTAGCTTCTTCCTCCTTTTTCTCTTCTCCTTCACTTCTATCCCCTCCCCCCGGTGAGCCTCTTGATGGTGTGCCAGGCTCTCGGCTGTTAAAGCAGTTGTCGTCTCCCTCCCATACATGTGGAGACTGACTGTGCTGGTGACTGTGCGCCTCTCGCGCTCACAAACCAGCACAGTGAAGGACTCCCCGGCGTGGCCGGGACCCTCTGGAGTAGGTACGCCCGTTTGAACTCCTGCCATGGTTTTTGGTCATTTTTAAGTCTCGCCTTGACTACCACTCTAACGACTGGACGCTCGCGCGCTTCTTAACCCACGAGTCATACATCTCCTCGCCGAGTGGCCAAACTTAAGATTGGGGTGATTTTTTATAGGGGTTTTCTTCCCCGCGGTCCGAAGACACCCGGTCCTGACCCCCCCATTCAGGATTACGGCTTGGGCCTTCCGGGTCTGACCGCTCGCGAGCGACTGACCCGTCACGCCCCCGGGCCGTCCAAATGGACGCATGACGTCCAAGTGGACGTTACCAGGGAGCACCACGAGGAGGTGCTCCGGCCACGACCCCAAAAAAAAAAAAAAATTGCATAGCGGTCAGAGTGTCGCTCTAAAATGTTGAGTGTCGTATGTTCTATGTCGTAGATTCTCAAAACAATAACTTGTAGTTTACAGCAATAGTGTGCTTTATAGAGTGTTGTGTTTTCCCACGGTGGTCAAGGAATCGGTACCAGTGGTAGGCCCGATGGCGTATGGGAGGGAATGTGGTGGCTTATAGGACCACGTCGTGGGCGCAGACCATAGCCTGCCCCAAAAAAAAAACAAGATTAGGAAGGCTAAAGGATTAACAAAATATATATATTATGACTTCCCTGTTTGCCACATAGGGAACCGGTACTGTTACTTGTTAGTATATAATAGATAGTCCACACATACGATAAATTACCTTTGCCACAACCATCAGATGGAATTGGTCCAGGATTCTCAAGCTTTTAGTCGTCCGTTACGACATCCACAGACAATGAAAAGCTTGGTAGTATTCGTAGCCGCTATCTCACAGCGATTAATATTGAAACTAATATGATATTCTATTCAGTTTAGATGGTTAACGACTTTCCGTGTGGGGACGGAGTAAGATTGCAATTCATCAACCCTCTACATTGCCGGTGTACCTATCGTAAAAGACAACTAAGGGTTATAATATGCATCCAACATCTATGGAGGGGAAGGCAAACTTGAAATAAAACCCTATACCAAGCTGTATGACGTCTTCTCCCCATTATGGAGGAGGCTCGAGCCTAGCAGTAGGACGTGTATGAGTTGGGATGAGGTTAATGATAAATTAAAGCGTCTATATTGAATACTGAGTGTAATCAGTAAACATCATAATCTGTAGCTCTAACTGTACTAATAATATTTCTCGAAGTTTTCACTATTACAAGGTTAAAATTATAATAAGTGGGGGTGTTATAATGATGTATCAAAATAATGAAAGTGTTATTTGTATTTAGCTACTAGTAGCGCCATCTATCGTGAAAATGTAAACAATGTATTGTATTATGTGTATTTATGGTAAAGTCAACTATTAAAAAAAAATATGCATGTCTATGTGAATGGGTGTCGCAAAAAAAAACATCTAATGCAAATTATATACCCGGCAGTTATACATATAATATAAAAGTTCTTAAAAACCTTTCTCACCTAATGAATTTATGTGAGAATTTTCTATTACAATGTGTTTACATCTATCCGTAGGTGTCGTGAAAGATAACTAAGATATATATTCCCTTGCAAATATGCATATTGTATATATGCAAGGGAAAGAAAACTCAAATAAAACTTTACTAACCCATCTCATCGTAGGACAATTGTCCTCCTACTTAGCTCTATTTGATCCGAGTCCTGCAGTGGAATGCATATAAGGCCAATTTAATTAAATTTTTCGTTTAAGCAAGCGATGTTTAACAATGTTTGTTGATGTTACGGTCGATAAAATAATAGCTTTGACAGATCTCAAGGAATAATAACTTCTGTATATGACAGAATCTTTCAAGAAGACGACAACATTGTTGTTTTATGGCTACCCTACACGTAGTCGTTTATTTTGGGGCTATTACTAGTCACTAACAGCCGTGGCTCTCAAAATTTTAGGGTAATTGAAACTATATTTATACTTTCGTGTTGAAAGATACTATAAACGAATATTACGAAGACGGATGTAATGTGTTTTTCAAGATAAATATAAGATCGAAATATTGGATTATATAAAAACTTCTATATAATATTTTCTCTTCTTCTGACCATTTTTATAAAGAAAGAAAGAAAGAAAAATAAAAGTATTTTTATGATTTTTTGCTTCGTAGTGAGCAGTAAGCTCAGAAGCGGGTCAGTTAAAATCTACCTAGTATGGCATGGCTTCAAAGATGACGCGTCATGTACTCATGCCTGAATTCAGTCTTCAAACTTGTCTACTTTATAGCCTGGGATAGGTATTGTGCCTGGGAGCGATATAAGTTACTTTCTATTAATTTTCCCACGAATATCTTAAAAAAAAATTAAGGAATATTATCAGATAATATTGTTGCAAGGGAAATGCCAACGCATCAGGTCTCCATAGTGTCGTTCCATCATCATCCTATCTCATACACGTTGAACTGCTGGGCTTAAGCCTGCTCCAAGTAAGGATTGGACATCTATTTGTGGTAGCTACGATTCCACTGACCATCTCATTTTATATTAGCAATTTTTTCATTGGCCATGAACGAAAATAGCAGTAGGTTTATAATGATTATGTAATTTTATAAAATGAATGTTTCAGTTTTGAGATATATCTTTATATATATTTCTTGTGTAAGTGTGTATGTCACTGAAGTCCTCCTAAACGGCTGGACCGAGGTTGAGATTCGAGGATGGTTTAGATTCACAATTGGACCCAGTATGTGGCGCTGCCTGCGATTTTAAGCAGGATTCCTTTTATTTTTTTTGAACAGACAGAACAACGTCTGTTGGGTCAGGTAGTATATATGAACAAGAAGAAGAAGAAGAAAAAGAAGTCTGCCCAATAACCCGCCAAGGCCCCTGCGGCCGCCCCAGTACAATCCGCCTCTGACGGCGCCACTGGCGCCGCCCCCGGTATATATTCAATCTTATATTTGTATTAATTCTGTTTAGTTTTGTTGGTGGGTGGTAGCGGCTACAAACACTACCATCCCCAATATTGTTTGTGGGGGGTGTCGTAAAATACGACATAGAGCTTTAACAGCGACCTAGGCCAACTCCATCAGTGCTGTTTGATCAATAATTACATTGCCAATGAGGATGCTCGTCGTGACGTCAGGCAGGCATCCAGTCATAAAACATTTGTAAAGCCTACAATGGAAGAAAGAGTACATATTGTCTCAACCTCTTTTTTTGACCTTATAATGCCCATTATCGTGTTATCAAATGATATTTATTATAAATAAATAATTGCTGGTAGTCTATTGTAGTAGATTAGTTATTGTTTACCAAAAAACTTTTAACAGATTTGCCCTACACAATATTATAAAAAGGAATTTGACGATCAGTAGTCAGTAATGGACGCCCTTTGATCTAAATCAATGAGGCAATTTGTTTTATTTAATCATAAAATATTTCTTTGAAGTATATCAATAACAAATTCCCGGCAGTAGTTAGTATGACGTAATAGGGAGAATTATATCATATATTTATATACAACTATAACTTTGACTATCAGTGCTCAAACGCATATCCGCGCGGGCGCACCCGCAGTCGCGATGCGCGCGCCGCTCGTAACCGCGGCCTGTGCCGTATTACTTCTGTGTACTCCTACAGTCCTGGTACTCTGCTATCAGGACGACAGAGGATATCAAGCAGAGGATGCGTATCACGACGATGTTCTAGACGTGTGAGTGATTTATGATACTCTAGTAATTTAAATATGATCTTCATAATGAGTTTCAGTGAGTTAAAAAAATCAATGGTCTTTTAGCGGAAGTGCTTGTGTGCTGTAAATAATTTTATTGGTATCGTTTTATATTGCAGATAATAAATTAAATACTTTTAAATCGTACTGAAACAAAATTCTGATCGTCTTCCATTTCACCTTCACATGGATTTAACATGTAAATCTATCCATATTATATAAACTCATCAATCAATGCTATCATTGATAAAATATTTTAATAAAGAAAATGTCTCCTTGTCGTATATAAAGATACAATACTAGCATGTCCAACTTACTTTGCCGTAACAGTAGTAAAATGCCATCTGAGGAATAAGGAGAACGGGCAGCATTGCTCGGGTAACTTATAATAGCAAATGTAATTGCAAACCCGCCTGTAAGGTGTGTTTGGTTAGAGTATTATTTCTAACCTACCCCTTTGTCTAATAGTGGATGTCGATAAGATAAAAAAATCAGGTCAAAGTATACATTTAGCTAACTTAACTTTGTTATTCTTATTATCCGTACATAACCAAATAATAATATGAAATAAATATTTTTTATGGATATTATCGCATTTGTTATGTTGTTATGACGTGAAATCCCTTAGTCCTTCTGTGACCATGAACGCTGAAAAGTATTTCAAACGTCGGGGAAATAAAAATCAAACACAAACGCAATAGTCGCATAGACATCAAAACTCATTAAACCAAGCGAAAAGTCGAGAAAGAATCTTCTATTTTTTAATCTTCATCTTAGTTCGGAAATGTGCCGGGCTTTAGCTTCCTCTACAATAGGAGAGGAATTGGCTAGTCAGATCTGTTGGCATATGGTTTTTATTCAAATATTCTTTCTCTTGCAGTAATGTTTGCTTGTGTCCCTTTTTCTTCTTTTACGATCCTCCACGAAAAGGAAGTTGTGGTTATCTTATTACATCTCAAATACCTCCTACTATTGGATTCGAGCCTCTTTCGCAATGGAAGGGAAATTGACCTACTACACCATGCTGGTCAGACGGGGGTGGTACAGGATATTATTTCAAGTTTTTTCTTCCTTGCATAGATGTTGTATGCATATTGTAATCCCTTAGTCGTCTTTTACGACACCCACGGGCAAGAAAATAAATGGTGAATTGCATTCTTACTCCTTCACCACACAAATAGCTTTATTGATAAAATTAGCAGTAATGTTATTTATCAGATAATATTTAACCAACGTGTTATAATCGGCCTTCACTTCCTTCAATTCTATAACAGTCAATGTACTATCGACCTTTTCATTCAGAAGCCCCTTCATGTATTTATGAATAAAGTGCATCTCTTAAAAATCACTATTTGGGTTCAATGACTGTATCTAAATGACGTAGGTACATTGCATCATAAAGCTGCGCACATATTATCGAAAACGAATATTTGATTATATGAAATTAGTATGAATTCCAAGTATGTTATCGCGCTTGTATTTGATTTTTATTTGTCCGAGTGGACACTTTTCAGCCTCCATGATCACAGGAAGACTAAAGTATTCCTGCTTACAACGAGTCCTCGTTATTTGTATGAGAAACGATGCTCAAAATGTAGTAATTAAGCGGATAGATGGAATAGCGGAAGCGGTGGACTGACGACATTCTCAAAGTCGCAGAGAACCGTTGGATGCAAGTGCATAGTATAGTAGGTCCATTGCGGAGGAGGCTCTAACCCAATAGTAGGGACCAATGAGCTGAGATGATGAAATACCAGTTCGACAAAATCTGTAAAAGTAATTTTATTTCATACTCGCGAAAACATCAACAATTATCTTTTATTATTTCCTATCAAATACCTTCACCTCTTGACAATTAATGATAGAAAAATTGGTAATATTGAGGTAATTCGTGTGAAAGCATAATAATTGTCTTCATCGGCTCATTTACCAGGACGTCTAATCAAATTTGTAAAATAGAATAATTTTCTCTCTATTATAATGTTTTTTTAAGTTTACTAGACTATTAGACATATAAAGCCTGAAAAAAGGAGAAATTAAAAGGAAGGAATTGCAAAGAAAAAAATAATAAATTATAAAGACTGTAATAAAAGAAGAAAGAGTAAACCTTATAAAAAAGGAAGAAGGTATAAAGATTGTAAAAAAGAAAAAAGTGTAGAGGTTGTGAAAAAGAAAAACGTTTTCACATGCTCTTCGGAAGTATCAGCGTTTTATTCAGATGGTTTTTAAATTCCTTTGTAGCGACACACCTAGACTTTGCGAGATTTGGTACCCAATAAGATATTCTATTACTACTATTTTTATTTTGAGTCGTTCAGTTTTGAACTCTTTTTTGCTTTTCCTTAGATTCCAATAAGAAAATTGGAGCTATGTTAATATGTTTTTACCACAAGCAGGCAAATTAACAAAATCTAATAAAATTTTTATTGATTTTTATAACGGCAACATAATTTATATTTTTACAAATGTACAAGTATATATCTAAACCTTCTGTATGGTGAGGGGTAGGAAGATAAATTACCACCCTCTATCATATCCGTGAACATTGTAAAAGACTAAGGAGTACAAATATGCATTTCAAATCTATGCAAGAGAAGGCAAACTTAAAATAAAACTCTGTAGCAACTCGTCTGACCAACGTGTTATAGTAGGTTGATTTAATCTTATTATGGAGGAGGCTCGAGCCCAACAGTGGGACATATGTGAGCTGTGATGATGACTATATTTCTACGATTCATGAGGTAGAACCAGTTGACAGATATACAGGCAACGGAAAGCGGAAATTTTGTAATAAAATAATATGGATAAGTAATGAATAAGTCGTAATTAAAGTTAATTCAGTCCAATAACCACGTTGGTCAAATAGCAGATATGCTACTGGACCAATGTCATGGGATCCTGGATTGGAATCCTGGGTAACAAAACATTGCTGGGATTTTCTGTATTTTTTTATTTGTGAGGATTTATCAGACAATTCTTTGCAACAAACTCAAAGTTTAGAACTATGCTTCAATGAGTACTTCTTTAAAAAAGAAGAAAGGCGTCGTGCCTGGGGCATGGCCAAAGGAGTAGGCGGCAGTACTCTTCTAGCAAAGTAATAATACGAAATAGGATTGTCAAACCGACTGGAAAGCGGGCGTTGATGATTATTCTTCGTGCCGCTGAACCCACAAGGTCCTAGTCCAGCCATTATCTTTTAATAATTTAGGAAAAACAAAAAATCGTGGTTTGAAATGTCTATCACGTCAGCTTTTTAACGAAAACTGCATTATAATCGGTCAACTTATTTAGGAGTTTATGATGCCACAGATACTGACACATATCAAACTTATACCTGATTATTTACGTCAGCACTTAAAAATTATAAAATGTTTATCGCTAGTGCATACTCAGGCTTAGTAAATGAAAGCTATATTGCATTTGTGGTATTAATAACGCTGTGTTTAAATGGATACCTTTGATGTGTTCCAAGAATAGAAGACTAAGAAAGATTATACTGGTTGATGTGATGACACATGGATGAAAGGTGACACTTATCTGCTTATTCTTGGTATATTCGTTCTGACTTATGAGCTGTTTTTGTTATATTTATCAACTAGCAACCCGCCCTCGCTTCGCTTCGGTTTTAATCGTTTTACCCGCGCAGTGCCCGTTGCCGTGGGAATACCGGGATATAATATAGTCTAAGTTACTCCCTGATATTATAGCTTTCCATTGGTAAAAGAATTTTTGAAATCTGTCCAGCCGTTTTGAAGATTACTCGGAACAAACAGACAGACAAGACAGACAATAATTTTTTAATCTGTATTTTAGGCATAGATGTCGTGCAAATAACCGTTTGAGCATGAAAAAAGCCTATTTTGACATTACAAACAGACACTCCAATTTTATTTATTGGTATAGATATCCTTGTCTCTCTCAGTTCGCTTCGATGTGATTGAGAGAAGTGATACTTAGTTAATTTGTGATCCGGTGCTGCTTGTGGGATCTCAAAATCTTGGATTATATTTTGAAAAGATACACTGGTTTCTTTGCCCTCATCGTGATGGAATAAGAATACAGTTCACCACTCTCTAAGATAGAGATATATAGATCATAGGGAGGCCTATGTCAACATCATCATCTTAGCCCTTCTACGTCCCACTGTTGGGCTCGAGCCTCCTTCATTATGGGAGGGAAATTGACCTACTATTTTTGGTTAGTTGGTTTTGTTTCGAGTTTTCCTTCTTTTACATAGATATTGTATGCATATTAAGCCCCTTAGTCGCCTTTTACGACACCCACGGGCAAGAGAGGGGGTGGTGAATTGTATTCTTACTCCGTCACCACACGGAAAGTCAAGGCTTATGTGTAAATTAATAGGCTGGTGTACTTGGACAACGATTGTTTGAAGAAATATAAGTATGTTTACCCTTCTGCCTATCCTCTTTAAGCCATTTTATATAGATTAATTTTCTGTGCTGTGATGGAGGAAGAATGCAATCTTGCACGTGGATGTCGTAAAAGACGACTAATTGATATATTTCTTATTTAACATATGTGCAAGAGATACTTAACCACCTCAACCAACAAGCCATCTGTGCGTCCTGTCGTTCTCAATTCATTACCAGACACGGGTTGAAGGTTATAAGAACAGTATAATTGGATCAAATTCATTCTCATTCACGCGAATGGTTTTAATAAATCAAAACTTTTAATTGACATTGATTATATTGACGCATGATGTCCGACCAAATGTTACGACAAATGTTATATCCGCCTTCTGCCAAGTAATAAAATAAAATACGTTAATGTTTTAATACTGTAAACGTGTTTTTATTTATGATGTCCTAGTACTATGGACACTTTTATACATACATTTTATATGTGGCAGGAGTCTGTCCGGTCCGTCCGTTTGTAAATCCATCGAAACCCGAATATTAGTGGTCCGTTCCGTGGGTCATCCTTTCGGGTACCCTTGTTATCAACATTCCGACAACAAAGCACTGGATCGCTAGATATATCACACTCATGTGACTTCTCTGCGGGTGCTGCACTGTTCCACGGTATGACCATTCGTTCTTGTTACTTGATTTCCGCTTATCTAGGGCTCCCTATTAGGCTAAGGCCTCCTCCACAATCTTACTATTTTACACTGAGTAGTGTTGGAATAGGGTTTTATATCAAGTGTACCTTTTCTAGCATCGATGTTACCTGAATATAAGGTACGGTATCGTGTTCCCGTGTCCGAGTATTCGAAGTGTGTTAACGATGACTATGGAGATTGGACTACATTATTACTTGGTAATTGACGGGAGCGTTTTTTTTATGGGAGGGCTATGGTAAGCGCACACGCGGTCCATTCCATCCGGGGCGATGAAAGGACGGCGCGCGGGCCCATAGCCCACCCGTACCCACGTCACCTTCGTCTGACTGACAACAAGTCACCCTGCTCCGGTGGTCGGCCCGACGGAATGACCTTTCGGGTACCCTCAGCTCTTGACGTCCCTGTCCCGGGACGACGATCGCCGTTGCGCGGTCAGCTTCGGGTGACGGACTAAAATTTCAGGTCCAGTCACCCGCTAGGGCTCGGCTACACCAGCATAAGGCGCAGGTACTCGCGCCTACGCCGTCCGAATTGACGAGAGCTGGCGTACTATTTGTCAAAATGGAACAAAAATAACGTAAAGAAGGTATTATTATCCCTCAAAACCCTGCAGGCGGAGTAAATACGGCTGATGTGGAATATTTACACTATAACCAGATTATGACAAATGTTATATTGGGTGTCATTCTGGTAGTTTTATCCTAGCAGGGTCGCCATATTTGGACGAGACTCTATTGTAAATCAAAGACGAGTTTACAGCTTGAAGCTTGGTTTAATACTCCCACTTATAATACCTTTAATACCTACCTTTAATATTACTTGTATACTACGTCACAATATCCCTTAGTCGTCTTTTATGACACCCAAGGGCAAGATAGGTGGTGAATTGTATTCTTACTCCGGCATCACACGGAGAATATGAATGCGTCATATTCATAAATATACGTCTCCTGTTTACATTTTATTTATTACTTGTAAAATTGCATTTTTTATATAAAATACATAAAACCGTAGGTCATTCGGCATAATGTTAGTGAATAAATTAAATTAACCGCAAACGACCTATAAATTATCGTAACATGACGAATACGTAAAAATATTATTCACAACAAGGCGTATTAATATTTCAAAAAAACTTAATATGAAATATCTTTCGTGTGGTGACGGAGTAAGAATACAATTCACCAACGAGAGAAGGCTTTTGCCTTGAAGTGTCGTAAAAGACGTCTAATGGATTAAATATGCAAATAACATCTATCCAAAAGAAGAAAAATCTAAATAAAACCCCTATATGACACATGACGAGCTTGATATAGTAGGAAAATTTACGCTTTATGGTAGAGAAGGCTCGAGCCCAACAGTGGGACGAAATGATAACAATGATGATCAAATGCTCCAAGATAAAACATATATTATACTAGCAATCCGCCCTCGCTTCGCTTCGGTTTCAATCGCCTTACCCGCGTAGTTCCTGATATTATAGCTTCCATTAGTGAAAGTATTTTTAAAATTGATCGGTGGTTTAAGCGTGAAAGCGTAACAAATAAAGAAACAAACTTACTTTCGCATTTATAATATTAGTAAGGATGATTTTCTTTAACAATAAAAACAGAGTTTCATACGTGTGGTCATAAACTAAAAATAAAATGATGATGACCAATATAATCAATCAAGGTACTTATAGAAATAAACTAAATAGACAATTTACAAAAATATAGATTAGCTACATTATTCTATAATGGCAGGACCACGGTGCCTACAGATATGAAAAGGTTGTTTCAGCCTCTTTTTTTTCTAAGGTCAGCACATACGCCGTCTTTGCCGGCCGGGGTGACGAAAGTGTGACGGGCGGCCCCGTAACCCACCGTATTACATCGACCTTTGCTAAACCAGCCCGGCAGGTTACTCTTTCGGGCACTCTTCCTCCCCGACACTCCTCCAGAGCATCTGCCTATGCGGTTACTGACTATTGTCTCGACGGTTGTCTCTTATTTTTTTTGTTGGGTGGGCATGGTCAGTGGACACGCCGTCCGTTCCGTCCGGGGTGATGAAAGGGCAGCCCACTGCCTCATAACCCACTGTATTCCCTCTCCTTCGCTATTGAGCCGACCACCGGTACCGATACCCTTTCGGGTACCCTCCTTTTCTCCAGTGCCCCTCCCGGGACGTCGTTTGCCCTCGCGCGGTCAGCCTCTCTGCGGGTGACGGACTAATCCGCGATTCAGTCACCCACGATCTTAGCTAGGGCGGCATCAGGCGCAGGGACTCGCACCTGCGCCACCCGAGTCGCCGACGATAGACCGTGTCGCTCCACCTTCCACGAGATGACTGCCTCACAGAAAGCGGCGACCGCGTCCCAGTTCCAGACGTTATCGAGCATCTTCCTAGCGATGGTCGGCAGCGTCAGGTCGGCATCGATGATTGCGACGAGTTCACGGTGCTCCCCCTTCCACGCGGCGCACACCTCGAGCGTGTGCTGCGCCATATTCTCGTTGCAATCGCAGTGGTGGCAGGACGGTGTGCTCTCCCTCCTCACGACCGTGTGCAGGTACTTGGCGAAGCAACTGTGCCCTGTCAACACCTGCATCAGTCGGGAGGAAAGCACCCCGTGCCGCCGACTGAACCACTCGGGTGGGAGGCTCTCTCTCAACGTCCAGTCGTAACCGATGTTCCACAGGGTGGGACCCAGAACTGACCTCTGTGGGACACCACACGTCATGGGCGTTTGCACAACGCCCCTACTTGGTTACTCTTGTCTCGTCCTAGGAGTACAACACTCTCACAGAAAATCGACATTTGAGTTATAAAAGTTTGCTATTTTCGCTTGCTCTTCTTTTGGTGGACGAGGGGGAATCTTTAGGGTAGGCAGTAACCTCGCTGTGCCTTTGGCAGAAGTTCAGAAATGACAATTATCTATTACCATTAATATAGGCTGCTTGTAAAAAGCAATTATTCTCTTTTATAGAGGCATTTTAGAACATTTACAGGCTTCGAGTTTTCTTAGCTCAAGATGTAAATACACGACCAATTGGCCCATAAACCAATGAGGTCATCATTTCTTAAAATATAACATAATATGAATAAGGGTTTGTAATGTACACATATATTCAAATGGCGTAATTTTTATCTTATCATTGCTGTGAAGTTAATATGACCAACTATTAGCTCATACAATGACCTAATTTCTGAACATAGCAATTTTGTACTTAAAAATTTGCTTATACAGGCCGTGTATGTTCTACTGGTTTTGAGCCTTATATTATTGCAAACGGTGGCAAACGAGCAAACAGTACACCTGATGGTAAGTGACGCTGCCGCTCATGGGCCTTTGCTAGGCCGCTGCCTATCGTGAAGAAACTGAAGGGAGTGTGAATGCGCGCAATGGGGTTCGGTAATACTAAAGGCATCACCAAAATCCACCAATCCAAAATCCACACTCAAACACCTTCAGAAAGATGGGCTTTCGACTGTTTCGCTCACCGAACGAAGTGCAGTAAAAAATTGCGTCGATGAAAAAGACGTCGATTTTCTGCGAGAATGTGGCACTTCCCCGGACGGACCGGCCCGTGTAGTCGTACCACTATCCTCCTTCTCCAAAATGGGAGGGAAGTTGATTTATAGTATCTAACAGATCAGACGGCTTGCTTTTTTTTAAAGACAACACCCCGTAATAAGCCTTGTGTTACGGGGGACTCTACTCGCTAAATATTCAACGCATACACAAACCATACGCAGACTCAACAAGAATTTGTAGATCGTAAAAAATACCACAGCATAAACAGGAATAAAGCCCGCGACGGTACCTTAGCAATTATGCCAAAAAATCTATGCAGTAGAAAAATAATGATACGAATTTGTATTTGCTTTTTATCTCAGCCAATTTTTGTCCCACTGCTCGACTCGAGCCTCCTCCACAAATGAGGCATTTGACCTAATATACTACTCTGGTGAGACATGTTGGTATAGGGTTTTAAATCGAATTGCTATTCTCTTCATCATACATCATCTCAGCCAACATGAGTCCCATCTTGGGCTCAGGCCTCCTCCACAATGGGAGGGAATTTAGCCTACTATATCACTTTGGTGAAAAAATATTCTCCAAATGTCTCCTCCGTTACTGTCACCAATTGCAAACTACCCCTAATATATCAATACCCTCTTAATTTGTCTGTTCTCGTCTCGATGCATATTCACTTCAGCATTCGTATTTCTGTTAGATTTAGTGATCTCTAATATTAGTCCAAATTTTTACATTAATTATCAATGCGCTAGCTTATCATATTTTCCGTGTGGTGACGGAGTAAGAATACAATTAACCGCTCCTTCTTTTGCACATGGGTGTTTTAAAAGACGACTAAGAGTCTAATGCAGGTGTCATCGATTCAATAGAAGGAAAACTAGATATAAAACCCTATACCAACACGTTTGACCAGCGTGGTATAGTAGTTTATTTTCCCTCCCATAGTGGAGGAGGCCCGTGTATGGGCTGAGATGATGGTATATTGTAAAAGATTTGGCGATAGTTTTATAACCGGCCGTATGCCTTTTTTTTGGGGTGGGCTACGGTCAGTTCACTCGCCGCCCGGCTCCGTCCGGGGTGACAGAGGGGCGTCTCGCGGCTCCGTAACCCACCCGTATAGCACGTCGTCTTCGTTGTTGGGACGACCACCGGTGCAGAGTTCCTTGACTTCAATCGTAGCGCGACAACCGGCCGTATGCCCGACATCAACCTTTCTTGGGAGTGTAATTATTGATCAGACGAGATCAGATGAAGTTGACACAATGTAAAGCCCTTAAGCAAGCATGTAATGATAGTATTCGTAATCATCATAACACAACGAGAATGATGCTTAGAATTAGTTAAGATTCAGTGTAACATTTTTCTGATTATCATTACTTAACATTATCATCATCAGCTCAGCTCATACGCGTCCCACTGCCTGGCTCGAGCTTCCTTCACGATAGGACGGAAAATTACTATAGCACGCTAGTTAGGCGGGCTGGAAGAGAATCTTATTTCGAGTTTATCTTCTTTTACATTAATGTTATCATTATCATTAGCTGACTTATATACGTCCCACTGTTGGGCTCGAGCCTTCACCGCAATAGGAGGGACATCGACTTACCCATACCACGTTGGTCAGACATGTTGGTATAGTTTAATTTCAAGCTTCTCCTTTTCTTCCTCGGGTGACTGGACCGGGGAGTTAGTCCGTTTACCCGCCGAGAGGCCGACCGCGCGACGTCGACCGACGACCTCCGGTAGGTACTCCTCAAGGGGTATTCTGTCGGGTCGACCATTGACGACAAGTCACCCTGTACCGGTAGTCGGCCCAGCGACGAAGGCGACGTGCCACGGGTAGGTTACGGGGCCGCGCGCCGCCCCTCTGTCGCCCCGGATGGAACCGAGCGGCAGGTGCGTTGACCGTAACCCAGCCCAAAAAAAAATCTGTCTTTTTCTTACATAGATGTTATATGCATATTAATTCCCATGATCGCCTTTTACGACACCCACGGGTAAGAGGTGGTGAATTGTATTATTACTACGTCACCACAATGAAAGGTAGGTACATATAGGTAATTTTTAATCATCATCATCTCACCCCATGTACGTCCCACTGTTGGGCTTGGGCCTCCTCCATAATGGAAGGGTGAGTGACCTACTATACTACGCTGGTCAGATGTGTTTGTGTAGGGTTTTATTTCGAGTTTTCCTTCTCTCGCATGGATGTTTTATGCGTTTTATATCCCTTAGTCGTCTCGTACGATCACCCACGGGTAAGATAGGGGGTGGTGAATTCTATTCTTACTCCGTCACCACACGGAATATTTTTTAATATCTAAGATTTAATTTAATTTAAATTTTTAATATCTTACATTAATATCTATAAAGGGTTTAATAAATACGGATTCTGTTCAAATATAACTTATATAATAGTTTTGCGATGATTAAAATAGTTTTAACATAATATTACGCGTTGAATGTTATTTTAGTTGCGTCATTTCGGTTTAATGTTTGTAATTAATTTATGATAGACTATCAACCCGCCCTCGCTTCGATTCGCTTCGGTTTCAGTCGCCTTACCCGCGTAGTTCCAGTTCTCATGAGAATACCGGGATAAAATATAGCCTGTTACTCCCTGATAAAGAAAGCTATAATAGCTTTCCATTGGTGAAAGAATTTTTAAAATCGATTCGATGGTTTAAGCTTGAAAGCGTATCAAACAAACAAACTTATTTGCGCATTTATAATATCAGTTAGGATGTGGTAAAATTATTAATTACATAAGTTTAATACTAACTTAATTAAGGAGAAAATTCATCTTGTTTTTTATATTCATGTTGGTGGCAAACGAGCAAACAGCATATTTGATGGTAACTGATACCGCTCCTTAACCTCCATGGTCGACCCGGCGGGTTATACTTTCGAGTACCAACCCAACAAATGAGGGTGTGTACCGGGACATCACACTCGCGCACCTCTCTGTTAGTGAAACAATAATGCCCGGCACGTCCACCCGCGATACTTATCCTAATCTTACTTACTAATATTACAAATGCGAATGGCAGCTTATTTGTTACATTTTCTCGCCAAAATCGATTTAATAAGCTATATTTAATCAGTTGATTTTCCGTAAGGTGACGGAGTAAGAATACATTTCACCAGCCCCTCTCTTACCCGTGGGTGTCGTAAGAGACGACTAAGGGAGTATAATATGCATACAACATCTATGCAAGAGAAGGAAATCTCGAATTAAAACCCTATGCCAACACGTCTAACCAGCGTGGTATAGCAGGTCAATATCCCTCCCATAGTGAAAGAGAAAGAAAGGCCGAGCCCAGCAGTGGGTCGTGTATGGGCTGAGATGATGATGATGATGATTTTATCATTGTATTCTTATGATAACGGTTACTACGCGTATGAAACTTCGTAAATTTTACTTTCGCGGATTTTATCGAATTTTGTATTATGGACGAGAGAGAGCCCACCATGTCCATACGCCCTAAAAAATAAAAACCAAACGCTATAAAATTCGTAAAAATGGTTTTCACAAATCCTTCACAATTTTCATCTCATCCAATATAAGTCCAAATTACGCTCGAACCTCGTCTACAGTGGGAAGGAAATTGACCTACCGCCAACAGGCATAGGTTTTTATATCGAGTATTCTTTCTCTAGCATAGATATTAACTGCATATCATATCTCATAGTCGTCTTTTATTCATCCATGGGTAAGAGAGGGGTTGATGAACTGTATTCTCATTCCTTCACCATACAAAAAGCGTTGCCTTGATTCCTAAGGCGTTATAATCGTATATTACGCGATCCATAACATATTTAGACCAAGCATTCTTAAATTATTGTGCTAATAACATAGCATTGTATCTTACTGCATTGTTACTCTCATGTCCTAATTAATAACATCTGCCTAGATCGAGACGTACTAAATGACCTAGATTAAAGAGCATAAATCAATTAAAGTTGCAGACGGACTTGCAGAGTACTGTTAATTGATCATTTAACAATAATGGTCTAACTATTCCTAACGATTCCTGGACTTCTTTAAACGAGGTTTAAGAAGAGTATTTCTTCACGGTAGGCAACGGCTCGGCTGTGCCTCTGCTATTGCAAAGGTTCATGTGCGGCAGTATCATTAACCATCAGGTGCGCTGCTTGCTCGTTTGCCACCATCGGCAACAAAAAAAAAGATGCAAAGTGCTCGAAACGTCGGGCAATCAAAAAATACAAACGCGATAAAATCCGTAGTTTTATTTAAAACAAAAAAAAAACTCGAGCTTTGTCCATAATAGGAAAGAAATTCACTTACTACAAACACACTGGTTAGATCTGTTGGTAAAGGGTTGGCATTTTAAGTTTTCCTTCTCTTGTAAAGATTTTATATGCATATTATATCCTTTAATAATCATTTACGAAACCCAAGGGCAAGATAGGGAGTGGTGAATTGTATTCTTACTCCGTCACCACACGGATAAATATACTATCGTCATCATTGTCCCGTTTCAGCTCATACACATCCCACTGCTGGGCCTGAGCCTCTTCCACAACGGGAGGGAAATTGGTGTACTATAGTTACCAGCATGACATGACGCAATATGGTATACCATGGTATACGGTATACTACGTCATTTACGACACTCAAGGACAAAGGGAGGCAGATTGATTGACTGATTGCGAATCAAACCTTAGATTGCTCGTGAATGTTGTAAAAGAAGACTAAGAGCTGTGCCGCACTACGTCCGATCCGAACCCGTGAAAATATGGATCTAGAAAACTCGGACCAAATTTGGATATTGCTTACGCACTAGTCCGAACGAATACATTAGTCTGAATTAATACATTGGATGGGTGCCTGCCGCTTCACGTCACCCAGCCGCATACCCCACCCGCCCCGCTGCCTTTCTGCTCGTACGCAGCTCAACTTTAACCCGGATATTATAATCATAAATAAATTTATGCATATTATAATCCCTTAGTAGTCCTTTACGACACCCACGGGCAAGAAAAGGAGTGGTAAATGGTATTCTTACTAGGTCACCACACGGGTGTTTGATATTAATTAATTTTTCAGATTAGACGGCAGCTCACCTTGCCCGACGGAGTCGATTCTGCGCGTGAGGGAGACATGTCATGTTGATGGAGCTGATATCCAGTGCATCAAGAGGCGGTGTTGTGACACACATATATATATCGCTGGCAGGTGAGGATATATTTAGATATTGGTACTTTTAACGGGATAGATAGCTTTTATTGGAACTTTTTATGGGATAGTTAGCTTTTTATTGGTACTTTTTGTGGGATAAATAGCTTTTTATTGGTATGCACCTGCATTAGAATATGACGCGTGAATTTCAGGTAAATTTATTTAAGAAGTTTTAATTCTTCTTTGTTTTCTCGATTATGCTTAAACTTTCTTTTTGATAGGATCTAGTGACACCCTGTCCATATTCCGTCGGGCAAGGCAGCGTGATGAGGTGGTGCTCGATAACTTGTCATTATCCTCTCTGCTATCTAAGTGGGTCCCTGATACCGATTCTTTGATTCCGGAACGTGCCTGGAGAGCTACCTTTTCGGGTACCTACCGTGATGCCTTCGGACTAATACTCTGTCTCCGGCCTTGGATAGAAACTTTTGCTTAAATGAGTATAAATTAAAAAAATTAAGCGTTTATATTCGAATTTGCGATGAGTACTTAAATATTTTGAGATTTATTGTTATTTTTTATCTTAGATGACAGCATATTTTAAGTTAGATGTCTCACTTCTACAAAACTGCATTTAATTCTATGCTGTAGTTTTTGTGCGAATCGTGTTCAAAACATACATACAGACAGACAGAGAATCAAATAATTGTTATTTTGGCTTCTGTTGCTCTAATAAAGACTGAAAAATAAAAATAAACATTTTAACAGTAGAAAATAAACAAAAAATTGTATTTTAATTTTACCTAGGAATGTTATACGTAACTTATAATACTTAACTCGCTTATAATACTTAACTCGCTTATAATATATACATTTCTAGATTATCTACAGAACTTGGCACACACAGAGATCTAATCTCAAGTCTTTTATCGGTGAAGTTGACCACGCTATAATTAGCATAATTTTGAACTGGACTCTCACTTTTATATTTACGTTTTTGGTCGTATTTATAATGTGCGGATACCGTTGTACCGGTTGTTACAATTTTATTATAGAATTAGACACGCTTGTTAGGGCAGAAACTATTTTGTCAACCAGTCACGTCTTATAAAGGAACGAGGAAGTGCTTCAACATACAATCAATCACTGTGGTATTCTTGCCGACTGACTAAGCGTCTCGCTAAATTAGTGCTGTATCTAAGTATTAATAACTTATGTAGAGTGACATTTATACGTATCTAGTGAACAACAGCTAGTCACCAAGTCTTTTTATTTCATTTTTATTATTTTTTAAGATAATTTCTCGCTCTAAGGCAGTAGTTTCCCAAACTTAAAAGACTTCGACCCACCTAATAAAAACTGCAAAATTTTGGTGCCACATTTTTACTGTCTTAAAAAGGGGACACAAAATAGTGGTAATACTAAGATTCCCTGTGTCTGTGGTCGCTGACGCGAGGGATTAGGTACCACGTGGACCAAGAGTTTGTTTGAATGTACCTTTTTTATTTTATGTCGGATTATCTTATATTTCAGGGCCCACTTATGAGTCGCGACCTACGACTTTGGAAACCCCTGCCCTAAAGAATAAGCCCACGTCGCGAGGCAATCTATTTAGAAATATTTTGTATAGTTATTGAGGTTTTTATTAACAATCTATGCTCTCCCTTGCGTCCCCTGTGATCATTACTAATTTAAAAATTAATTAATTGGTTAAGCTCGCCATTTCACTCTCATTAATGTCATTTTTGCTATTTCAAAGGGATAGATTTTGTCGTGATAAAAAGTGAGTATGCTATTCCAAACTAATCTATCGCTCTGCCAAATTTTATCCATATCCTCTTATCCGTTCTGGGGAAATTGAATTATAAACATTCATCTAAACTTTTCTTTATATAAACGCCCCACCCCTGGGCTCGAGCTTCCTCTCCAATAGGAGGGAAATTGACCTACGCTGGTCACACGTGTTGGTATAGGGTTTTATTTTGAGTTTTCCATCTCCTACACAGTTGTTATATGCATATTATATTCCTTAGTCGTCGAAGACATCTACGGGCAAGATAAGGAGTGGTGAATTATATTCTTACTTCCTCACCACACAGATATATAATTAACGGACACAATCTATGGATCGTACGAAATAGTGTCCTAGTGGGAATCAAACCCTGGACACTTGGCAGGTCAGGATTGGTAGATTGTCATCTTAATCATTAGGCTATCGGGGTAGACAAAACTTACTTGCAATTGTAGTGGGTATTTAAAAAAATCTTGAAAATAAACTTTATAATTAGAAATAGATAGTTAAACCTGAAATGTATTAGTTCTTAGCGACAAATGACCTTAAAATCGTTTTAATTCTTAATTTATTTTATAGGTGTATACCAAAATCGGTAAACCCATGCAGTTTACAATTGTGCGAGCAAGCTTGTGAAGTGAGAGGTGAAAATGTATGGTGTACTTGCCACAGTGGCTTTCAGTTCCACCCTGAACACTACAGGAGAAAAACACAACCATATTGTGTTGGTAAGTGTTTATAGTGTTATGATTGCCTGGTACTTACAGGAGTATGCAGTATATTATTTGAACGGATATCTTCCATATTGCTTATGTGGTCCTGGTATTTATAGTTAGTTTACTCATTTATAGGATAAGATATAAAAGTATAATTATGCGTACAAAAACTATTTGTCATCATCATTTCAACCTATCGCCGTCCACTGCTGGACGTAGGTCTCCCTCATGTTATACCACAGAGTGTGGTCTTGTACCGCCTGCATCCAACGACGACCAGCAATTTTCACCAGGTCATCGGTCCATCTAGTTCGTCCTACACTGCGTTGTCCGATACGTGGTCGCCATTCGAGAAACTTTCTTCCCCAGCGGTTGTTGGTTCATCGAGCGATGTGACTTGCCCATTGCCACTTCACCGTGCTAATTCTTTGTGCTATGTCGGTTACACCCGTTCTTCTGTGGATTTCCGTATTTCGGATTCTATCTTGCAGAGAAATCAAGAGCATAGCCCGCTCCATGCTGAGTGATTTTGAGCTTGGTTATGAGGCCTATATTTAGGGAGCACGTTTCTGTGCCGTAAGTCATCACAAGTAACACACACTGGTCATAAACCTGTGTTTTTAGACACTGAGCTATGTTGGACGAAAAGATCTTCTTAAGTTGCCCGAACGAACTATTTGTACTTTGAGGAATATAGTCGTCAGTTATGATTTTGTTTACGAAAAACATCAACTTCTACTAATAAAATAATCCTTACGTTGCGGGGAACATTATAAACATATAATTAACGGACGTAAATTACATCGAGATTGAGAATAACAATTTGTGAATGGCACGAAGTGTTGTTCTGAGTTTTGAACCCACGACACTAGCATGGTAGGTTGGTATCTTAACTACTTATTACAAGCCCTTTCGCGCAGTTATCTTTAGGGCGATACCATTCTATGAGTGAAGTCATGCTAACGTAAATAGTGATGAGCTCTTGAGAACAAAAACAAACGCCTTGTTGAACGAATGGTGCGTTCGAAATATCCTGGTAGATATATGTATTTTTGTTGGCGTGAAAATAAGTTATTTTAAGACTTATGAAAGTGTAAGTATAAAATCATAGTGATAATTGCAATTAGGTAATTGTAAATAATTCTTTATAAATTCTAATGCCTTGTTATATTATAGATGTAGACGAATGCGCAATCGACAATGGTGGATGCCAGCAGCGATGTGTCAATGATCCTGGTAGCTACCACTGCGAGTGTTCTCCTCCGCTGTACCTCGCTGCCGATGGGAAGTCATGTGAACGACGATTAGCAATACCAGTAAGTACCATTTTTAATTTAAATATTTTCACCAATTCGTTAATTTACCTCAGTTTGTTTTGGTGTTCGAGCTTGCTTTTGGTATACCTAGCAGATTTATATGTGGGTTAAAAAATACAATTCACTACCCCCTTCTCGGTTCGGTGTCTTAAAAGATGACTAGGGGATACAACAGTAGGTGCGACTACCTGCGCCTCATGCCGCCCTAGCCGAGGCCGCGGGTAACGTGACCGGGGAATTAGTCCGTCACCCGCCGAGAGGCCGACCGCGTGAGGAAAGACTGACGTCCTCCCCGAGGGGGGGACGTCGGTCGATGGGAGGGTACCCCATTAGGGGGAATTGCGTCGGGCCGACCACTGATAACAAGTAACCCTGCTCCGGTGGTCGGTCCAACGACGAAGGCGACGTGGTGTTCGGGTGGGTTGCGGGTGTGCGTGCTTACGCCCCTCTGTCGCCCCGGACGGAGTGGTGCGAGGAGGGCGCCGACCGCGACCCACCCCAAAAAAAAAATGGGATACAACATGCACATAATCTCCATTCAAAATACGGGCAACTCGAAATAAAACCCAATAACAAGCAGTGTGGTAAAGTAGCTCCATTTACCTCCAATTGTGAAGGAGGACCAACAGTGGAATGTATTTTTGCTGAGATGGTGATGGCGATGAAACACTCTAGGTCAGCCGGTATAACTTAAGGTTTTATTTAGGCGCCTGTCGCATCTAACGCGACTGGCGGTAAGATCGGGGATCAAACCGTCACCCATTGTGAAATCGTTTGGTTTTCGACGAGATATATTCGAAACGATAATTGATGTGGCGGGCCATGAAAATCAGGAAGACTAGAGTGGATATACGTCGAGACATTACAGTAACATAACATGAGATATAGGAAGATGTCACATAATTAGCGCAGATTACTGAACTGTTCCAGGAGCCGTTACCACTAGTGAGAGCGTCGTCTCGATGTTACCTATCGTGCGACACCATGTCCTGGCTGACGAAGAAAGTCAAACAGCTTAATGAACAGTTGCGCACCACGCAAACGGCGCTTAAGAAGTTGATGGAAAATCCAGCTCTTAAAGATGGTGGTGAGATTTGAACTTGTATACTTTAGAAGTTATTTAGATGCAAGATAGATTGGTGTAATATTTAATTATGAACTATTCTCGCCTTGCACCCTTATAAGAATCATGTTAGGGAACGTACTCATACTACTTGACCCGTTTTCGACGTCCTTAAAATACTACGGTTAGTCACAGAAACAGGAGGGTAGCTCAGGTTTTTGTCACGTAGTCGATTTTACTGAGAAAAATCTCGCATTTTTTACCTATATTCGAATAATTTTTCATAATATTTATTCACTAGTAATTTAAGTATGCATGCAGTCTTATGCAATAAAGACGAGTATGAATCAAATTATTTCTTTTTTCACTATTTGCCTGTGCATTGATTAAAAATCATAATACGTGAAAACTAAAGGGGGAGAGGCGGGGTCTTAGCATAGCACTCGTAGTAACGAGTGTCATTGAGGGAGGGATCAAAAAATCTAAAGAAATAGGTCACGTAGTAATGGGTATGTTCTCTTAGGTAAAGAAGAGGTGGACATTTGTATTCTTATTTCGTTATCAGAAAAAAATACGTTTTACTTTATTGTCTGTACAATCATCATCAGAACTCATAAACATCTCCCTGCTGGGCTCGAGTCTCCTCCACAATGGAAGGCAAATTAACCTACCACACTTGTCAGACAGGTTGGTATATGGTTTTATTTCAAGTTTTCCGCCTCTAGCGTGGTTGTTATATGCAATTTATATCCAATAATCGTCTTTTATCCCTGTGGTGACGGAGTAAGAATACAATTCACCACCCCCTATCTTACCCGTGGGTGATCGTACGAGACGATTAAGGGATATAAAACGCATATAACATCTATGCGAGAGAAGGAAAACTCGAAATAAAACCCTATACCAACACGTCTGACCAGCGTGGTATAGTAGGTCAATTACCCTTCCATTATAGAGGAGGCCCGAGCCCAACAGTGGGACGTATATGGGCTGAGATGATGATGATGAATCGTCTTTTACGATACCCACGGCAAAGATGGCGAATGATGGCAAGAAGGTGGTAAATTCTATTCATACTCCGTTACTACACGGATCTCCTCTACACCAGAACTATTATTTTTAATTGATATTCATCTCTAAAAAGGAAAGTATAAACTTTCCCTTTTTTGGACTGTCTATGATCAGGCCTCACCTCACTCTATAGATGTACTGCCTAACAAATGGTGACTATCGCCCTGCTAAGCAGCATCCTTGCCAGACGAGAAGCGGTCACCTTTATCGCTGATAACCACCAAATTAGTCTGGTAGTTTAGGCTCTTTCTAACATTTAACTTTGTTCCGATTTGACGGCATAAAATTGTATTCATAGGAAGCATCTATGTGCTATTGTTTCTTTGATTGGGTAATTACCTTTTATTTTTGCTCATATCAAATGTCCAAGTAAACTTATAGGATCTATGACAATACATTTAACCAGTCCGGTCAAAGTTTTGTTGTAATAAATAGAAAGATCTCGATATATCTACTCAAGAGTGTATTAACCATATGAAGGTTCCTAGGCAATTATCGGGGCCCATTTTCATGATTTAATATCACCAGCCTTTTTAAGTTGATGAAGAAATGTGAATAAATTTCGAAATTTACACCCAAACATTCAATTTATTTTGTACGCGCGGGGCCCGTAGCCGATGCGCAGTTGTTAATTTTTTTTATTGGTTAACTTGACCCTGATCTCACTGAACAATTACTGTTTACCCAATCATCCACAATCTTAAATGAAAACGTACGACTACATATAACCATTGTACAATTTTAGCAAAAAACATTCAGAAATTAGAAGAAAAATAAATCAAAAGAGAATCATCACTTGTTAAATGCCAGCTTGACTTGGAACGTCTTTAGTTTGATTTTTAAACTCATAGGCAATTTATATTACGTGTAAAATAAGATATTGTTTGGATAGACAAATTTTTCAACTATGATTGCTTTATGTAAATAAATAAATCAGTGTTATCTATATTAAAAGTAGATAAAGATGAGACGATGGATTGCTTTTAAAATGTATCTATATTTTCAGGTGATGATAGGTTCGCAGAAGGTACTTCTGAGAATAAAGTGCTTGATTCAATAGCACCGTTAGAGGGTGGTTACTGTCGATGTGAAAGAGGACCCAGGGTAAGTTTTTATTTTCTTGTGTTATTTTTATTTATTAAAGTAAACTAGTGTTGCCCAAAAAAGTCTTGGTCTTGCGGTCTTGGTCTTGGTCTTGCGAGAAATGCGAGACCGAGACCAAGACCAAGACCGCTTAATTTTTGCAAGACCAAGACCAAGACTGGCCCTGCAAGACTTGAGCAAGACCAAGACTGGGCCTGCAAGAGTCTCGCGGTCTTGCATTTAATTTAAGTCACCATTTCAGCTTATATACGGTTGAGCTCGTGTCTTCTACATAACAGGAGGGAAATCGGCCTTGGCCGGAGGGGAATCGCCACGGTGATCGGCCGTGTTGTTACAGGTCATACATGTCAAGTTTTCCTTCTCTTGCACCAATGTTATATATTATAGCCCTTAGTCGTGGGTTCGCAGTCGCGGGTAAAATAGGGGGTGATGAATTATATTCGTACTCCGTCACTACACGGCAAGTCAAATCAGTCTTGAGATATCCATCTATTGGCCAATCGATTCCCAATGTTGGTGTTGGCTTTTCAGACAAAAATAAGGGACAAAAATACCGTAATCACGAGAGTGATCTTGCCCATTATAAATATTTATATATCCGTTTATTTATTAGCCCAACGACGTTCACTGTTGGACATAGAAATACGCCTACAATTAATCTACATAAATGTCCATGTAGGGACAGAGTACGAATATAATTCACCACTCTCTTACCCGTGGATGTCGTATCAAATCGGATCGGGCAATGGTGTTAGGAACGCATGAAAAAAAATTGAAATAAAAATATCGATTCGTTAATGAATTGAGAGACATGTAAGTTCTCAATTTTGTCATCGTTTTTTCGTGTAAATTTGATTAAAATGTATAAAGCAATGAATGATACTTAATCTACAACATATTCGTATTTTGTTAAATGTTCATTAGAATTTGAATAAATCAATGATTACGTTTGCATAAACAAGACAAACTTCGCTTTAACATAAATCAGCTGATCGGCCGATGACCGTTGATGAGTAGCCTTTGTACCTACGTAACATATCCTGTCTGTACATACCTACATAATGCATAAAATTTGAGGCATAAACTCTTAGACACACATTTTTGTAATCACTATAACTTTTACGTTATATTGTTTTTGTGTAATATACATTCTAATTATGATCTATGACTGTTGAACTACAACATACACGTTGTTATAATAGTTGCCCCATAACCTGATACACTCTGTGTATATAACATATGTGCAAGAAAAGTGAAACTAGAAATAAAACCCTATAACAACATGTTTGACCAGCGTGGTATAGTAGATCAATTTTCCTCTTACTGGAAGGAAGCTTAAGCCCAGCAGTGGCACTTTTATGAGCTGTGACGATGACGACGAATATCATACATTTTACAAGTATTAAAACCATAAAATTTTAAATCAGTTTTATATGTTGTTGAATAAATAATATATTAAGAGCTACATGGATCCAGCGGCCAAAGTATTTATGTAGGCAATAGAGCAACAGGTTTTTTCAAGTATCCAGAGTATCAGTAACTAAACTGGAAATACAATAGATACATACCACTTCACTTGAAGGGGAATATAAACAATCGCATTAATTGTAAAAATATCGCATTGATTATAAAATTGCATAAAATTTATTGTATCAACTGCCTCGTGTGGTGACGTCTTAAGAAAATAGGGTCGAAAGTCCTATCATAAGAGTAGTAACGCTGTCTAATGGAACACCAGGGGAATAGAAGAGTAATTTTCCCCAGTGGTAAGTATTGTATTCAATAGTGAACTATAGGCTAGCAGATGGATAGATAGGATAGGATGCTATTTGATTAATTTAGTTGGATTTTTCATTGCCATGATAAATGACTGTTACGTTATTCCAACTGCAAGACTTGCAAGACTTTGCGAGACTCTTGCTGCAATACCAAGACCAAGACCAAAACTAGGGTGCGCAAGACCAAGACCAAGACCAAGACGAGACCAGGTGTGATGTTGCAAGACCAAGACTAGTCCAAATCTCGTCTTGGTCTTGCATTTGGGCAACACTAAAGTAAACATTACAAATATTGTCGGATTACAGGGTCCTGCAGGCCCACCAGGTATGGAAGGGCCAAAAGGAGATAGCGGACCTCGTGGTCCTCGAGGTCCCAGAGGACCTAAAGGTTCCCTGGACCTCATGCTACTGATGATAGCAGATCTTAGACACGATATACAAAACTTAGAAGCTAAAGTTTACCAAGATGGAGAGCGGTAAGTATATTAATGTACTACGTGATATTTATAAGTACTAGGAGAACAGATAAGATAAAGGCATCGAGGTGTTTGTTTTCAACGTAAGATCAAGGATGTGAATGAACGGAGACGTTATTTAGTTGACATGCGTGATTAAAAAGTTACATGACGTCATGGTTTTTAAGTCTATGAATATTTACCTAAATAATTTGGTTCAGTGTGGTGATGGGTTAAAAATACAATGTGTTATTATATTACCCTTTACTTATACACAAGTGTCGTAAAATACGATTAAGAGACACGAGAATATTACAATACTGCAAGAGAAGGAAATTTTCAAACTATGACAAAATATCTTGTCTATTATAGCCAATATGGTGTGGCAGATCTATTGCCTTCCCGAAGTGGAACCCTTACCCAATATAGGGACGTATATAGCCTAAAAAAGGTATAATAGAATAAACTAATCAACAGAGATCAATGTATCTGTAATCTTAGAGTATTAAAAATGAGCATTTTTCCGTCCAGATTCGTGATTTCTATTTCAACAAAATATCTCTCTAATTCCAGACCGGAGCGATTCAATTTACAGAAAGCATGGCGTCGACAACGCAAACAAGAGAAGTTGGATAGAGAGAGTAAAACTGAACAAGAGTTAGAGGCGTACACTGCACCGCCCGTAGAAGGGCCCGTCGAGATAAGTCCTAATGGTAATAGTTTTAGTGACTCCTAGGGGGAATTAAGGGGTGCATACCATCCACACGCATGTCTTCTATATGCCCCAAAACTAGCAGTTAGACTTAATAGTACCTAATTATCATCCAGTTTTTGTTCCAATTACTTGAGGTTGACGTAATATGTATACTTCTACCATCGTACATATTGCAGAAGTTTGGCAATAGTATATAATACCTATAATTTTTTTTTTAATTGCAAACGGTGGCAAATTAACAAACAGTACACCTGATGGTAAGTGTTGCTGCCGTTTATGGACTTTGGTTAGGCCGCTGCCTACCGCGAAGAGAGTGAAGAGAGAGTGAATGCGTGCACAAATAGTTCGGTGATCCTAAAGGCATTACCAAACCTCAACACACATAAACACCCTCAAAAAGTTAGGTTTCCGGCTCTCTCGATCACCAAACGAAGCCTAGTAACAAATTGCTACTACGCGGACGTCGATTTTCTGCGCAGTGTAGTACTACCCCGGACGAACCGGCCCGCGGCTGTAGACAGACAACTGTCAATAGTGTGATCTATGACCAGCTGACTGCCTGACAACAACCCTCCTTGATAATCTGTCATACAGGTTTTTCTTAGTAGGTACAGATACCAGTCTCTCGCACAGATGTTTATTGTATTAATATTGTAAGCACAACTTAGGTTAAGACTTATTATTGTAACTTTTCTGTGTGAGAGAAAATAAGTAAATAATAATTATTATTAATATAATTGTTGAGTAGACGGCGTTAGATGTAGTTGGCCTGTGCAAGGTCCTCGAATAGCTTAGTCAGCTACTGTAATTTTTTTGCCGGAGCCTCCGTGGCTGATGACGTAATAGACTAATATATTCAGATAAAAATATATGGTATATCTAAAATAAAAGCTTATACAAATAAAGCCGATACCATATCATTTGTGCCAATAAATATGGCAAATATAATTGTGAAGTGCCCACCCACTTATAATTTTATCATTAATTAACTAACCAAGCTTTTACTATCGCAAACTCGTAGGCGTAAAATATAACAAAAATCATTTGAATGCTATATGATGTACATTTGATTATGTATCCATATAACTATTAGATTTGTCCGTGTGATGACCGAGAAAGAATACGATTCACCATAGCTTGAGGGTGTCATAAAAGTATAATATGCATATATGTGCAAGAGAAGGCAAATTAGAAATAAAACAAGTAGTCGGACTAGCATGGTGTAGTTGGTCAATTTCCTTTCAAACGTGCAAGACGCTCAAGCCCAACAGTGGAACGTATATTAGCTGAAATGATGATCATTTAATAGCTGTATGTGATATATTTTATTATTTATCCATATCATCTACATCACCCTTCTCTTATCCCTATTACATATATGACAAAAGTTATTAGAAATAGTTTTATGACCACTCGCCAATCTGACGTCAACCCTCAGGAATGTAATTGTGGACTGCTCAGATGGAGTCGGCCCAGGTCGAAGAAAGCCTCGCAGTCGTCGTGATCGGTAATTTTTTGACGAATTTGGTGGCGGTTCCTCTACTGGTAAAGTATAACCAACTTTGAGCCTCTCCCAATATGAGGGAAATTTACGTATTGTGCCACGGTGATTAGAGGTGTTGATTTAGGCTTTCAAGTGTTCCTTCTTCTATATAGATGTTGTATGCATATGTATTTTATGGCAGCCATGGGCAAGAGAGGGGGAGGGTTGCCCTCGCATTATGGAGGAGGCTCCTGCTCAACAATGGGACGTATAAGAGCTGAAATGATGATGAATGAGATATCGTTGTTCGAAACGGGTATTAGTATTTAAGTCCGTTGAGCCTTTAAATTGGTAGTTTTTTACGATATCTTCGCCCATCAATGACCAACCTACTTTTTATATTCACTAATTATATTAATTCTTATTTCAGGATTGAGCGGTGAAATTCTCCACGAATCTACCACCGATTGGAATTTAATAAAAGGCGACTCAGATTCTTCAGATTTGCCACTGGGTTTGTTAGATGACATGGTGGCCTTAGAGAAGCTCCGGCAGTACCACATAATCGCCAACATGAGTAATTTAGACGATGATGATGAAGAACCGGACAGTGATTATGATTATAGCTTTTACTAGGCTTACATGAACATAAAGGAGATTTTTATATTAACTGTGTTGTTATTTATATAAAATTTTAACTTCAAGATTCAATTAACAATACATGCTTACAATTTTCATTGAAATCGATTGGATAAAGGCCTGTTAAACATATAGATAGTCGGCATGCTCGCTATGAGCGCGTTAGTGATTGCTTTTGGTGTTATTAAGTTTTCCTTTTTGTTTTGGGGTTGGCCATGGTCCGCTCACATTCCGTCCAAACCTTTAGGCCGGCACGTAACCCAGTAACCTACCGTCTCTCTATGGTAATTTGCGCCTGCCACCAACACCGACTCTGTATCTTCGATTTATGAATTTACCTGGATGATGCTACTGCCCATTTCTAAATAACAGTGATGTGACAATTTTAAATATTAAGTAATACTCCTAATATTGCTCGTAGCTGTTATAAAAGTCAACTATTATTCAACACTGAGGTTTAACATTGACTAACACCATTGAGTAAGAATCTAATCTAGATACTTGTTTGATGCCTAGCACACATTTCTATGTAGGTATCCAAGTTAATAGGAGTAGACTTCGGAACGATATGTCAAATTGCTTATGAAATTATTTTTAATATTAAACGTTACATTTATTAACAAATAAGTGTCTAAATGTCAATATTACGATTATATTTATTTGTCCACATCGAATATTATAATTTACTAGCTGATCCAACAGACGTTGTTCTGTTCAAATGAAAGAACAGCTCCACCTACCGGTTCCAATAGTGAATCCAAACCATCCTCGAATCCCCTTGAACACACACAAAAAATTTCATCAACGTCGGTCCTGCCGTATAGGAGGAGTTCAATGACACACACGTACACAAGAATTTATATATAAAGAAGATATTGATTAAAGCAGATTTCACGGATAACTTAACATGTCATTCTGAAGTTTAAGCAATATAGAATAAGCGAGCTTATTGTACCTCGTGCCGTAAAATGAGTTTTCAGACTAGCGTCAGGCAGACAGATCATCCTGAAACTCAGCCAAAACTCTATGGAGCATGTTCTATTCTTATTCCGCCTGCATTTAAAGTGAAATATATATCGTGCAGACCATAGATAATTCACTATAAAATTAAGGTGTAGACCTGATTGATGTTAATTTGTAAACTTCTTTCTAGTTTTGTTTGTAACGCCATCTAGGGACTCTAATATGTATCACGATGTATTCATACATCAAGTCTACACAACTGGTGTACTTATAATAACTGGTTCATAAAATCTTTGCATTACACTCATTAAATGATTTTCGGTAATCTAGTGCGAAATACACAACTACTTTTAGTATCGTTTCGTTTCATTTCATTTCAGTAACTACGTCGAATCATGCATGGCATTGTTGTCGGTTGTAAGACCACAATTTCATATGGTAATAGTTTATAGTAGGAACTAGCAACCCACTCTCGCTTTGCTTCGGTTTCAGTCGGCTTACCTGCGTAGTTTCCGTTCCCGTGGCAATACCGGGATAAAATATAGCCTATGTTACTCCCCGATATTATAGCTTTCAATTGAAAAAATTTTTGAAATCGGTTGTGGTTTAGACGTGAAAACGTAACAAACAATCGAAGTTTCGAAACCGAAACTATTGGATATCGGACATGAAAACCTCACTAAATTTGAAATAAGTTTTGAAGAATTCAGGATATGGTCGGCGAACATGTATGAGATACGACAGTCTTTCAATCGACTGAACCAACATCGAAAGGCGAATTTTAAGTAAATCATAACGCATTTCCCTAAAAATATTTCATACTATCGTATAATGCGAAATAATTTATTTGTGTCCATAACCAGATTTGGAGTTTCATATATGAAAAATCCCTATTTTATAAGTATTTTGAAGTACATAAGTTAGCACAAGATATGTACCATTTTTCTTTTGAATTTTCAGCAAGTTTTGTGCTGAAGATACAAGTTGCAACTTCATTTCATCATTTCAGCTCATATACATATCTCTCACTGTTGGCTTCTTCATAAAAGGAGGAAAATCGAACTGCTATAACCACCTCGGCTAGACGAATTTGTATATAGTTTTATTTCGAGTTTCCCTTCTATTGTTATATACGTATTACATCCCTTAGTCGTCCTTTACGACACCCACGAGTAAGATAAGAGGTGGTGAATTGTATTCTTACTCCGTCACCACACGGAAAATCTTGAAGTTTTAATGCAAATAAAATATCATAATACAGTAATATAGGCTCTTTTAATACACAATTGATTTAAAATCAAGTTTATTATAATTAATATATATTTTTAACTCGACACTGAAGGCTGGTACTGGGCGGCTAAGCGCTTGAACTCGTTCGTCTTCGCGTGGTATTCCTTTGTGAATGGATGGTCAGGGTGACTGTCCAGAAGTTGAGCGACATACCGGTTGAATACCTGAAAAATTTGTTATCTGTTAAGTCATTTTGCGGACGATAAATTTACGTGATACCAAAATAAAAAAAAATTAAGAAAAATCTATACCAATAAATAAAATTGGAGTGTCTGTTTGTAATGTCAAAATAATAGGCTTTTTTCATGTTCACACGGTTATTTGCACGACACCTATGCCTAAAATAGCAATTAAAAAATTTTTGTCTGTCTGTCTGTTTGTTCCGGGTAATCTTCAAAACGGCTGGACCGATTTCAAAAATTCTTTCACCAATGGAAAGCTATAATATCAGGGCGTAAACTAGGCTATATTTTATCCCGCGGGCTTGGGGACGCCCTCCCCGCATACCGCACTTCAGTTGATACCCAAAATATTGTTCTGCGCATGACGTGTCATTGTTTAACTTATGTGCCGGTAATTACAATCACGTCAAAAATGAGTGTGTACAGGAGCTGAAAGTGCAACTTCTGTAGGTAATTGGTAATAAACCAATTTAAATATACTGGTACTCATACATTCTTTGCGTAACGTAATATTAATATTTTAGCGTAACTGTTCGCATTACAATTCGTAACGCTATTTGTCTCGGCTCGTATAAATCGCACTGGTGGGCTCGAACCTCCTCCACATAAATTGACCTACTATATCACGCTGATCAGACAAGTTGGTATAGATGTTTATTTCGAGTTTTCCATCTTTTGTATAGCTGTTACATGCAGAGAGGTAAGAGAGGTGGTGATGAATTGTATTCTTACTCCGTCAACACACGGGTAAAATTATACATACCTATCATCATCAACATCGCAGCCCACATACATCCCACTGCCGGGCTCGGGCCTCCTTCGCAATGAGAGGGAATTTGACTTGCTGTACCATGCTGGTCAGACATGTTGGTATAGGGTTTTATTTCGAGTTTTCCTTCTCTTGCACAGATGTTATATGTGCATTGTATCGCTTAGTCGTCTTTTATGACATCCACATGCAAGATAGGGAGTGGTGAATTGTATTCTCACTCCGTCACCACATAGATAAACTATCAAAACTCTGCTATAGTTGATGAAATAAATGGATAATTTTACTTTTATCTCATATTATATTGCCGTATGGTGATGGAATTGAATACAATTCACAACCCACTTTCTTGCCTATGGGTATCGTAAGAGACGATTAAGGGATATTATATGCATAATAACACCGGCACACAAAAAAAAAGTGGCATGTACTTTGGACCGGACCTACCTACCGACATGTATTTCGACCCGCTGAATCTGAATTTCAAGTCCGTTTGGCCCGGTCACCCTTCAGCTTTGAGTAAAATGCAAAAAACCTCAAAAAAGGCCAAAAATTGCAAAAAAGGCCAAAAATTGCAAAAAAACTGCAGTCACAGCAATGAAAAAATTTTTGTGGACCCGGATCACGTAAATACAAGTTAAGAAATTGATATTTTATGCGTGCAAAAATACAGAAAAAGTATTTAATCATGTTTTACAGATTTTTTTTTTCATATTTTTAATTGCAATATTCCCGATTTTTTTGTATTTTGAGATTTTTTTTAAATTTTAATACGTTAACGGGGCAAGAAAACTTCAGCGGAACAAAATACATGAAAATCATACTCAATCTGAGTCCAAAAAAAAATTAATTTCGAAAACTTAAATTTTTCATGATTTATTGCCATTTTTTTTGGGGTATTCATTTTTTTTTTCAAATGTGGACGGCTCACCGGGCTAATTAACTTTTAGATTTAGATACAGTTATTTGAAATACACAAAAATCATACGTGATCCGGTCCACAAAAAGTTTTTCATTACTGTGACTGCAATATATTGTAATTTTTTTTTGAGGTTTTTTGCATTTTACTCAAAACTGGAGGGTGACCGGTCCAAACGGACTTGAAATTCAGATTCAGCGGGTCGAAAAACATGTCGGTAGGTAGGTCTGGTCCAAAGTACATTCCACTTTTTTTTTGTGTGCCGGTGTAATCTATGGAAACGAAGGAATGTTCGAAGTAAAACCCTATACCAACTCGTCTGACCAGCACGGACAATATAAGTCCATGAGATGTGGTAGATTGTGACATTATAGTGTTAGGATCACACTGCCGACAGTTGTCTGTTTACAGCAGTGGGCCGAACTGTATGGGGCAGTACTACACTATCGCAGAAAATCGACGTCTGAATAGTAACAATTTGTTACTGCACTTCGTTTGGTAAGCATAAGAGCTAGATGCCCCACTTTCTGAGGGTGTTTCCATGTGGTGGATTTAGCTGATGCCTTTAGTATAACTGAACCTCATTCACACTTTCTTCATGGTAGGCAGTGGACTAGCAAAGGTCCATGAGCAGTATCACAAGTGTGCCGTTTGCTCGTTTGCCATCAACAGCAATAACAAAGGTAATGACAGACAGTTGATAATAGATATACCTCGGGTGGCTTGCCGCTGTGAGCAGCTGTAACGGCCAGTCCCAGTAGCAGGTCAGGTTGCTGCGGGGCACGTGCTTGAGCTTCGGTCAGCATCTGCTCCGCCTCCTCCCACATACCTGGGACAGAAACATGTTCAAATAAAAATGCGTACGCAGACCACTAGCCATTTTCATGCTTGTGGGTGCCGCAAAAGACGACTAAAAGCTTTACATCGACCAGTGGGCTTACTCTTGAAATCAATTCTAATTTCGAATCCAATTCAATTCCAATCTCACCAAATTTATATTTAGTACTTTTAAATAAAATCGAGAATGAACTCTTCGCGTTTACCGTTGTTATTTTCACCAAATGTACCGTATTTTCTTACTTTAAATTAATAACGTTACCAAACTCGATTACCACAAAGACGCTTTCTTTAAATTGTGAAACATTGTGACACTGACAACAAAATTGTGAAACTGTCAGGTAGGCTCAGCTCAGCGGTTTATGCGGTAAAAAAAAATCGCTTGTTAACCGATATTGAAACAGCCAGAATAATTTATTTCGCTTACTTTCATGTCTTATGTCATACGACATATTACTGTTGGGTGGCTCCGTGGAATTGAATAGAATCTTTGTTTTACAAAAAAGGGCTGTCAGCGAGATTTATAATTTAGGCCCAAGAGTATCACTAAGAGAGAAATTTAAAGAAGTGAATATTCTGACTGTTATATCCCAATATACACGGTGGCATTTATGTCGTCTTACAAAAGCAGATCAATTAAAGTATCCAGTATCTACTATTCATTCGTACAATTAAAAGGTTAAAAACAATATTTACTACAATATTTTTTAATAAAAGTTATTATAAATAATTACTAATTAAAATAGTAAGGAAAGAACATGTATCGAGCGCATAGGTATTCAACACAGCTGATGTAGTATCTAAGTACTACGACCGGTTGACCGCGGCGCCAATCGGGCATTGCAAAGGATACCTGTTAGGTATCTAGCGTGGGGAATTACGCTTTGTAAAAGCCGTCCACGTGGACTTCGTACCTATGATTGGCTAAATGTCGCATGATTACTTTTGTTTAAAATGTAAACATGATAAACAGACTGTTACCAAATATTAACTTAATTAACTTAATTTTATTGAAGTGAAACTTATTTATCGGCGTTGGAAAAAATTTACTGTCACATTTTTCGGTTACGAGTCACATTTTTTCGTTACGCGCCATCTTTTTATTTAATATTGAGAAGTGTACCGTGAATATGTATTTATCAGACAGATTAGTAGTATGTGTGTATTGTTGTAAAAACTTGTGACTTTTATCATTTACATACGATAGAAAATGTATTTTTATATTGTACATGAACATATTTGTGGGCCCTGAAAAGGGCCTTTTCGTACGTTGATGTGTGTGTGTGTGTGTGTGTGTGTGTGTGTGTGTGTGTGTGTGTGTGAGCAACGCACACGGTCAACGTTTTCGTCCAATCGACGAGGGAGACCGTCGCCACATCACTTGGAGCTGGTGTATTTAACCCTAGGGTTACACTAGTAGATTGGTCAGACCAGAGTGGTTAAGTTGCAGAATAAAGGATAGAAGGGAGTCCAGATATAAAAGGTGAAGTTCGTTTTCCGCTATTTAACCCGAGGTTTAATAGCGGAAGAAATTGAACAGACCAGTGTGGTTAAGTCAAGAAGGAGGTGAGATGAAAGCTAGTGTAGGTAAGAGAATCAAAATGGGAAAGAGAGGTGTAACCCCGAGGGGTTAATACCAGAGGATGAAATAGACATGGACTTTTTGTCCTGACCGCTTCTTAGGGCGGTCAAGACTTGTCCCAGGAGTAAAATAGTATTGTCGAGGATGACATCCTCATGTCGGGAACCTAAAAGAAAACCGAATAGTGCGTCAATTTTTTTTTTTGTGTGCGACTTAGTTGTTAGCCTCAGATGACTGTAACAACTTTACCCGGACTGGTGGGTGAGCGCTGAGGGCTCTCAACCCGTTTAAAGTTAAGCAACCGATCCCGATGGCACCCCCATTGGGGTACGGACCTCGGCTCGGGGGGTCACTGGCAAAGTGGGCACTCCCACGTTTATGATTTTAACGCGACACGATTTCCGTCCCCGGCGGCGGGGGCGGAATCGTGGATATTTACTTGTTAGGGCCTCGCGGGCTGTGTACGCCTCCGTCTGGGCGAGTGTGATGCTATCGTCGGGTTCGTCGAGGATTAGCCGCGATTGTTTTATCGCGGCAATTTTAGAGGGGATATAAGAAGCCGCCCTTACCACTAGTGGGTTCGGGTGTGTCACGGCAGAGTCGAAGTAGCGGCGGGAGCACTGTTTCATGTATTGCCTGATGGTCGGCAAGCCTAGATCTATGTGAAGATCCACATTGCGCATGAATCACGGTGCTCCCGTCGCTCGGCGCATGAAACTATTTTGTAATGTTTGTAGACTGTGTAGCCTTAGCTTGTGTAAACACTACACTGGCATACGTCATAATTGGGGGTATACAAGCGGTGTATAATCGAACTTTACTACTGAGAGATAGCTTGGACTTGGCGTGTACCAAGCTGAGTGCGTCAATTTTGTGCGAACCTCATTTTGTAAACTGCTCGATCGCGAGTTTATTATGAACCCTGTGAGCGAATCTAGTGAGATTATAAACTATCGACAGATTGTGAACAGATACAAAAATTTACAATCTAACGGTTATATTTTCGTAAGTTTATAAACTGACTATGTTCAACCGTCAAATTGTGAATAAAACGTAAAGTGGACGCTGATTGGTTCAACGAATCATTGTTTTCACACGCTGTCCCGCCGCCATTATTATTTTAGCGATACTACTACAATCCATCAATTTAAAGGTATTAAAAATAGATTTTTGGTGGTATTTAATAATGTACGTTAATATTTGCTGACAATGAGCTTTTTGATTAATAATCTTAGCAGTAATAAATAAGGTAAAATGAAAAAATTGTATTATTTGTATTCATGTTTATGAAAATAAAAGCCTTTTGTTTAAACTTTATCTAATTTAACTTTATTTAAACAATTTCTGAAAAGTTGGATATAGTAGATCATTTTTCGAAAAATAAGTTCATAAAGAAGTTTCACTTCTTACGTGTGTACACTACTAGTCATCATCATCATCGCAGCCCACATACGTCCCACTGTTGGGCTCGGGCCTCCTCCACAATGGGAGGGAATTTGACCTACTATACCATGCTGGTCAGACATGTTGGTATAGGATTTCATTTCGAGTTTTCCTTCTCTTGCACAGATCTTATGTGCATATTATATTACACACTACATTATATTGCACACTACTAGTACACGCACACATTTTTTTTATTAAATTTTGACCCACATTTTAGTACAAATTTATTGCCAGTGTGAGAAGAAAATAATTCTATATGAAAAAATTATATTGTTTATGGTTAGTAATTATTAATTATTAAATTTGTAGCAATTATTGTTACAATTTGTTGATTTAAAACTAACAAAACTAATATACTACTACCGGATCGGAACGCGGCCACTTGATGGTAATACCCAGCCATCCTCTCTATTGAAATTTTTATGTTCACCGATAAAATACGACCTACCGTGTCAATGCCGTGGGTTAGAATCCCACGCATAACAACACTTTGTGCAATCTGCAAATTGTTGCCCTGAGTCTGGATGTAATTTGTGACCGTTAATTATGTTTGTAAAGTCCCCCGCAACACAAGGGTTATGGCCTTAGTGAAGGGTGTGGACTTTTAAAAAAAATGGCTCAAGAGCAGAAGGATGATCATGATGATGATGATAATGACGATAATGATAGTAGACTGGCTTTGATCTGGTCTCGGCCCCATAATACGGGCGTATTATGCGAAGTAAATCCTTAACTTCAGTGCTACTGGGCCACTGAACTTATGCCTTGCAGTATTCTGAAGCACGATTATAGACTAATGGCAGCTAATCTAGCTGAACTTTAGTTACCTCTGGAGGCGGCTGCTGCAGCGCCTACAGCAGCGGGTCCTGCGCCCAAAGCGCCTAGACGTTCAGACAACTCCATGATGCCGTAGTGAGCATCTTGTACACCGGGACCACCCTGAAAATGTTATGAATCATAATATATTTACCATCTAAAAACTAACTTGGCGTTGTTATTCCTTTGTGCCAAATTTGATTGTCAACCAAATATGGTAAATATTAGGAATATTA
This sequence comes from Lymantria dispar, assembly GCA_032191425.1. NCBI lineage: Eukaryota > Metazoa > Arthropoda > Insecta > Lepidoptera > Erebidae > Lymantria > Lymantria dispar. The sequence goes on from CM063452.1 coordinate 30,730,518, forward strand.
TGGAGTTCCGTAACAGAAATTGACAGATTTTCAAAATGAAAATACATCCAAAACATAACATACCTCAAAATAAAGGTTTCGGATAATTTGGGATAGAGGCGAAAACTGAACGATTTATACTAAATACCTCGGTAAGGGCGACACCTTTTTGCCCGTTTTCGTTTTAACACGAATTTTAGATTTCGCGTTAAAATGCCTCTCATTATGTTTTTTCTATTCCTTGAGATTAAATTGAACCACTATTATACCATGCCGTCTGACCACTGAGATATAACTAGGTAGGTGAATTTCCATCACATTTTGATGAAGAATAATTCTCTTTGGAGTTGATTGTTCGTGTGGACAAAACCCCAGATTTAAAAAAGCTAGGCAAACCTATAAAGATTATATAGAAATTTAATAATAGAAAATAGCAAGTGCAAATACCTGGGAAAGATTAAGCCAGGCTTGAGCCAGCTGTGCTAGTGTGCTGTCATCTTCAATGTCCTGTAGAGCTTTGAGCTGTTTACGAGCGAGGTCGGGTCGGTTCATGGCCAACAGACATTGCAAGGTGAACGCACGAAGCTCTAGAGATTCAGCATTATGTAGGATCCTGAAAATTATACCAGGAACTTATAACATGGAGATAGACTTGGAAATTATTTATAATTTCGTATTTAAAAATGTTCTACTATTGTTTTCTTAAGAGAACATTGTTCAATACAGAATTTAAACCTAAGATGATAAAGTAAAAAATATAGAGAACAGAAAGTCCAAATCTTTATGGTAGATACCAACCCGGCTGTGCTCCTGGTATTGAAGCAGTTACCACTTATCATCTACTGTTGCAGGCTACCTGCTAAGGTAATAAGATAGTATGCTACCTTGGTACCGCATACGGCAGTAATTAGGACAGATATTTATAACAATATTTATTGCATTTTAAATTTACAGAAACTTAGTTACTAATAAAAAAATATAGTATGTAGCCATATTACAAATAGTATTCATTTTATTAAAGTGAAACTTCTTAGGCGGCGATTCGATAATCGAAATATAGAAGAGAATAGCAAGGACGAGTCACATTTAAGGCCATTTCGTTACGCGAGAGAGACAAAAGTTATTACGTAGCGAGAAAAAGAGAGAGAACTACATATTTAGGTTTCACAGCATTAGAGCAAAAGAGAATGACGTATAGACAATGGAGTAAGGCGATAGAGTAAGATATATGTATAGTATCGTGCATGTGTGATTATTTGATTATATCTATGAAGAATTATTATGTAAGTATAAGTAAACTATGTATTAAGATTTTATCAATAATGCTGTTTCTATGTTTATAGTGCGTCAAAACATTATAAATGAAACATTCAACAATTTTAACACAATAATACAACATTCTTTAGTTTAAATTATTTAAGAATATTTTGTACTGTTTAATTTCTTTTAAGATGCTCTCTCTCTCTCTCGGTTTTTCGCATTAAATCTCTCATTTTATATTTTTCAAGAAGTTTCACTTATCCAATTTTTTTACTTCTGTGTAGTGACAGAATAAGAATACAATACCACCCCACTATCTTGCCCAAAGATGTCGTAAAAGACGAATAAGGCATTATGATATGCATACAACATCTATGCAAGAAGGAGCAATTGAAATAAAACTCTGTAGCAACCCAGATAAGCTACAGGGTGGGTCAGATGACCAGGGGTATAGTGGACCAATTCTGCTCCCAAAGGGAAAGTCTTGAGCCCAGCAGTGGGGCATATATAAGATGTAATGATGATAAATTAATTTGACACAATAATAGAATAACAAATAAAATTTGAAATAAATTTCTTCATATACATTCCACTGTAAGGTCTTCTCTCTATACTCTTCTCTATAACAATATTTGATTGATTTTATATCATATTGGTTAGGCAAGTTGGCTTAGTGTAATATATAGAGCTTAAATTTAATTTGTAAAATGGAATTAGTGCAATTTATTCAAGTTTTAAAATATTACACATAAGTAGCTTTGGCACCATAATTCTCAATGAGTAATGCCTATCATATTTTTTGGGGATGGAGAAAAGTTGGCAGAAAGGTTTTCGAGTGGCGACCACCAATCGGGTTATGCAGGATGGGCGACCTCCTACTAGGTGGACTGATGACATCTTTTAAGTCACAGGGAACTGTTTGTGGCATTCTTGTAGAGAGGCCTATATCCCACAGTCAAGATCTATATATAGGCTTATGAATGAATATAACATCTATAAAAGTTATAGCTTGGAGTAAAAGGATGAGAAATAATAACTTACTTGAGCGCTGCTTCATAATTGTCTTCATGATAATAAATAGTAGCAGCCACAATGAGAAATATCTCATTGGACAATTCAGTGCCTTTTGAAACCTGAAATATCATACAACACCTCTTTTATCACACAAATCAATCATAATGACTAATGACTACTTTACAGCTGAAGCTTGCCATTAGGCGTACACATAAACTTGACTCATTCCATAATCTAAAAACCACAAAAGCATAAAAAGAGTGCCTCAAATATTTTGAACTATTTAATATTTCCTGACTAATTCAGATTTGATAGGCATCTTGTCTACATATCGAGTTTTACAGTTACCCACACGCAAGATAGGACTACCCAGGGAGTGATGAATTATATATTGACAGTACACGGAAAAGTGGATCGGTATATTATGTATATTTTATAGGAATCATCTTTTAGAACACCACAGGAAAGAGAGGGGGTGATGTCTTGTATTCTTATTCTGTCACCACACAGACCGGACATAATGATGGTTATCAATAGAAAACTTAAATTGTAACTAAATCAATTTTATACAAATATAATATATTCATACCCTTGCATCAATGTCAGCCACAATTGCAGGCTTGTTGGCATCTGGTGTGAGATACTCCACTAATGTCTTCAGCGGTTGGAGCATGGGATCTGCAGTTTTAAGTTCTTGTAATACTATCCTGTAGTTCCCTTGTGCGATATACGAGCGGTATAGGAAGGCATCTCGTTGGAGTTCCACTAACGGTGTGGATGGCTGGTAATGTACAAAGTGTAATATTTTACATAAAATGGTACTAAATTATTGGGGCTTGGCGAAAAATGATTTCCGATTGTAAGATTCATGACAGAACATGCTGCATAAGGTTTTGTTAAATTTTAACGCCGGTTTGTCTGACGTCAACCCTACTCGGTACATGCAATCATTGAAAACAATCTCCGTAGATAGAAATGATGCAGTTATCAACTTTTTACGATAGGCATGGTACAGTGTTAGGGTTGGTAGTATTCAAAATCGCTATCAAGAAGCATAATAAATTCACTAGAACACATTAACAGAATAAGATAAATACGAATACATGATGGACCTAGAGTCACTATCCAAAACAACATGAAATTTACGTGAAAGCAATATATTTAAGTGTTTAAAAAATAGTAGATATAATACTTACAGATACGCTTTGGGCCTCATTAATTGCTTGTTGATAATTTCCAACATAAAATGCATTTTTAACATCGAAAAGTTCATCAACATCCTGCTGCTGACGTGCCATTTTGACAATTGTGTGACGTTTACTTGTTGTGTGTGGTCAACGATCATTATAAAATTATTGTACTTTAGAAAATTGTTTTATTCATCATAATAAAACAAATACTTATAAATGCATATTACTGAAATAAGACTAGGACAATAAAAATAAGAAACTATAATTATTAATTAAAAACTATTGTGTAATACTAATACCTAATGTTGTTATTAGTGCCTTCAAAAAATAAGAGATGGCACTAATGCTGCATACAATAATTTACTTTAGCTTATAATTTTTAATTTGCAAAGAAACAAATTCATGGGTCAAACACAAAAACGTAAAAAAAAGTGTTCAAGCTACTTAACCTTTAAGTATTTATTATTTTTATCACGTAAGTATTTTTACTATTCAAAGTTATGTTTTGGCCAGCTTAATTGGCAAAGTTTCTCATATTTGACTAATGAAATATTATTTTACGAATTTTATTTGTTTGAAAATGTCCCCTTCTGTAGACTGTTCGGATACAAGGTAACTCACTTTCACAATAATTTAAAAATATTTCAAGCGTAATTAGTACATTATTTTTATTAAATAAACATTTGAAGATTGAGCAATTTTTTAAATAAGCGTTCATAAAATAAAATGGATGTAATAATTACAAATAAGAATATATAAACATTTGTTCTCATATTTATGATCTTCTTCTGTAGACATAAAAAACGTACATAGTTTTAAAATTATTTAACGCATTCGACATATTTTTGTTATTGTGTTGGCAATAATGTTTTCTCTGTCAGTCATTTGTTTGAAATTTTAATTAATGTCTTTGGTGTCGGTGAATACTACTTTTTTAAAAAGATACACAAGATTTATATCGTTTTTGTTGGATCCTTCCTGTACTGTGTGTATGTTGGTAAGTAGACAATTCAAAAATAAATAAGACTTAAGCTTTTACGCTCATTAGGGCTCTGATTGCAATACCCAACACGCTTTTGTTCTAACCTCAAAATGAAACACGCCATCTTTAATATTGTTTCATTTCTCTTTCCTGTAGACATCTTTTCTGTAAACATCAATGTCTACAGGATATACTACTGTCTACAGGATGTCAAATAAACTTTCATGCTATCAGAAAAATCTTTTTATATTATATATAAATATTTTTTGTTAGTGAAAAATAATGTGTCTGCATGTGACGACATGATATTATCAGTAGGTACACCTGCGCGCTGCTCATATGATTAAATCTTATTATGTAATTCATATTACAGTTACTATGCCACGGGTAAGCGGAATAAGAATTCAGCTTTCCGAGCAAGATAAAAAGGAACGTAGGCGGGAGCAGAAGAAACTTAGTATACGTCGCGCATGTGCTAAGATGAATGAAGCCGACTTAGAAGAGAGAAGGAAACAGGACAGGGAAAGATATCGACGAAAGAAGGAACAAGGTAAAATCAAAACTATTAACGATTACACAGCCAGAGAACAACGACAAATCCGAAAAGTATGGAGAGAAAAAGCCAAATTAAGACGCCAGAAGAAAAAAGTTGAGGAAAATGCTTTGCGTATCATCGAAGAAGATACGCCTCCGACTAGTCCCTCATTTTCACGCATGACAGTTGGTAATGCAGTTGTGAAACGCAACGCACAAAGACTGAGAACAGAGAATTATTACCTTAGAAAGAGAATACTGGAGCTAGAATCTAAAATGGCAAAATATAGAATGAGAGCTACTAGATCATCAAATAGATTAGAAAAACAAAAGAAAATACCCAAAACAATCAAAGAGTATAAGAACGCTTATAAAATTAAAAAAGCGGTACAAGAATTTTTGATTCAAGATGAACAAAGCACCCTTACATCGGGTAAAAAAGACACTATAACGAGAAAAAAGTCTAAACAACAGATTCGTTTTTTGAATGATTCTCTTATAAACTTGCACAAAACTTTTGTAAATAAGTCTGGAGTCAACATATCATACGAAACTTTTCGGAGGTACCGACCATTTTGGGCATTATTTCCTAAAGTAGGCGTTAGAAACACATGCCTATGTGTCATACATGCAAATAATGCCTTTATAATTCAGGCACTTTACAATGTTAAAATGATTCCTTATAAATCTATTAACGACTTGCTGAAGCATCTATGCTGTAATAATACCATAACTGTGGCTTGTTTAGAAAATAGATGTTTAGGTTGCAAAGACAATACTTTACAGTGTAACAATTTTGATGGCAGTGATACTGTATTATTTGAAAGGTGGCTTACAAAAACTGTTCCAGTTGTAATTAAGAATACTACAAAACAATGTCGAAAAACTGTAAAAGAAAAAGTTTCGACTACAAAGAAAGCATTGTTTCAAAAATTAAACTCGAATTTGCCTACTTTAAGGAAGCATGTAGCAAACATGATGCATCAAATTAAAATAATCCAAGGGCTCAAACAAAATTTGTCATCGGTTGAAGGATTACTTCATATAAATTTTTCCGAAAATTATAACTGTAAATATGGGCAGGAGGTTCAATCGGTGCATTTTGGTGGATCTAAACCTCAACTTTCGATACATACATCCATTTATTACAATACCAACTTAGAACCTCCTAATAATTATATAAATACTACATCTTTCTGTAGCATATCGGATAACCTGCGACACGATCCAGTTGCCATATGTGTTCACTTAATCGCTATATCAAAAAGAATTAAGGAACTATCTCCGGATTTACAAACTTTGCATATTTTAAGTGATGGTCCCTTAACTCAATATCGCAACAAATCTATGTTCTTTTTACTCGCTACGGTATTAAGTAAGGAGTTTGCCGTTACATCTGTTATTTGGCATTTTACTGAGCGAGGTCATAGAAAAGGTGCACCTGATGGTGTTGGCGGATGCATCAAGCGTATATGTGATATTCATGTTGCGAAGGGGAATGACGTATCAAATTTAGATGAAATGATGGCATGTTTAAACGTAAATTGTAAAGGCATAGAAACTTATAAGATCGACGAGTCGAAGTTGCCTGAAATCGATCAGATTTTGAATAAAAGTGCTACTCGTCCTTTCAAAGGAACACTCTAGATACATCAAGTTTTATGGACTATACAAAGTCCTAATGTTATTCGTGCCAGACGATTGAGCTGTTTAAATTGCACAGCTCGTGAAAGATGTTCACATTATGAATTAGGACAGATTCAAATAAAGTATAAAGTCCCAAATTCTCCTATTATCTGTCTTTTACCTGATCGTCACTTTGGCAGTTCATCATCGGCTTCTCCTCAGCCGGGTCCTTCCAATCATCAAAATACTTCTTTTGAGGTTCACTCTATTCAGTCTCTCAGTAGTTGAGGGACGAGCGAAGCTACAACTAAATCAATGACACCCGGTTTCTTTGATAGATTGACACCTGATAACTTGCCTCAAAACGTATTGCCAAGTCAAAAGCCCTTAAAGAAAGTACGTCGTTTCTTTTTAGAGGACTATGATTCTTCCCTAGAATTAATCCCAGAAAAACGACGCCCAATAATTTTTACATCGGATGATTCTAATGATGAAAATATATCTTAGATAATTTGTAAAATTTCGACAGAATGGTTGTCCATTCTGTGGATAACTTTTGATTATTTATTACCATAAAAAATAAGCACCTTTTCATATATTATATGTTTAGTAGGGGGAGTGAACACTCCTTTGATCATGTCAAATAACTTCTTTCAAATGAATCATATTAATTTGATTACTTAATAGGGGTAATTTTATCATCTGTAGACAAATGAGTCTCTTCTGTGAGCAATTAAAAACAAAAACTGTGATTTTTGGCTAAAATATATAAGACTGATCTATGTCGATATTTTTAAGGATAAACAGGAAGTACAATTTAAATACAGACTGATTTTCAAAACGATATGTGGTGTTTTATTTTCTGCATATTTTGAAACACACATTTTGTGTTTGACCCTCATGTATTAAAAATTGTAACGGTGTGACAGCTAATAAAGCATTATAGTGAAAAACAAGATTTTCTCAAATTGTAAATGAGCTTTATGTAATTAAGTAGTCACCTAGCTGTAGGTACTGGTCACCAATTTTTTATTTCGGTGCCGATTCAAGATAGTAATTATCTCATCATCGCAGCCCTTATACGTCCCGTTGGAGGGTTCGTGCCTCTTCCACTTCGGAAGGGAAATTGGCCTACTACGCTGATCAAACAGGTTGGCATAGGTTTTATTTCGAATTTTCCGTTGCATAGATGTTATATGCATATTATATAGTCGTCTTTTACGACATCGACAGACAAGAGAGGAGGTGGTGAATTATATTCTCCGTTACCAACAGCGGTCAAGACAATAATACAATAGAAATATGCCAGAAATAACACTAATACACATTAGTGATACATACCTACATGTTACACATTTTTTTCATGTTTTCGAACACATATTTTGTTTCCAACGCCTGATATAGCCATTTGCCTTCGACCGTGACTAGTTCGCTGCATCATAGATGCCTTGTGGGCTAAATAAATATTAAACACAAATGATTTCTACCTACTTATATTTTTTTACACTAACATTCCTTGCGTATAAAATTGTACAGTAATCATAAGAGGCAGACCTTGTGTGAAAAATTAGTTTAATTTCATAATTAACATACATTTTTTAAGCCTGACAGTATTTATTAATATTATTTTATATTAATATTAATGTGAAGATGTCAATCGTGAATTATGTGTGGTTTTTATAAGGTCAGGGCTCGGGCTCAGGTAGAAGACTCATCAACCGGCGTCACAGCAACTGATGTCGATTTTTGATAACAAAAGTATTTAACTTTTTAATACCTGTTTCGATTGATATATCTATTAATTAAATAAATTAAGATAACAGTAATTATCGTCTTTGAAATAAAGGGCCACTTATCGAAATGGGACGCTCACGGCTTAGAAATATGTCGCCAATTGTTACTTTCCCGTGGGAATCGTAAAAACCGGCTCTTTGGCTCCCCAAAGATAAGTCTTACAAGTAATATCAACTGTAGGCGCCAATCTGTCTGCCAAGCATGGTGATTGGGCCATTATCACCTCCTTTATGGGGAGGCTAACATCCAGCAATAGGCATCAATGAGCTGATTTATAGATAGAGAACAGCTAGTAAAGTTATAAATTGATAAAAACAATATTTTATAATATTACTAGTTGACCTAAAAGACTCTGAAACTCAAAAATCCTAAAAATTAAATAAAAGAAATTCTCCTTGAAACCGATCGTAGCATCATCTTACTGGGTTCAATTAATAATCTAAACCATTCTCGAATCGATTGGAACACAGAAAAAAAACATCATCAAAATCGGTCCAACCGTTTAGGAAGAGTTTAGTGTATATTACACACGGACAGAAGAATTATATATACAGTAGACTCTCGTTAATTCGAAACTCAAGGGACTCTTGAAATATTACGAATTATCGAGTTTTCGAAATATCAAATGGTTCGAAATTTGTGAGAGAAAATAAATAAAACTTCGAATTCAATTATTATTTATTAACTGCTATTCTATAACAATGACAAAAGATTAGAGGTACATACATGTACGTATTCATATTGTGAATTAATTAATCTTTCGAAAGAACTCTGTCATACTGGTTTGCTTCAAAGCACATTGCTGCTGTTCAGACTGCTCAATACCTTTTTTTAAGAGAAAAAGTGCCTGAAAAGCCACCCTCCACTTGCCGCTTAGTTTTTGATGCTTAGAGTAGACGCGAACGCTTTTGCTTTTTCCTTCAACAAGTTTCCACTAATAGACACTTTTTGTCCTCTACACTATCTTAGCCAAATGACCAGGCTTTCTTCCAGACGAGGAAATCGGATTTAGTAGTTCTTTTCCGTACTCCAGCAGTTTGGGCAGCATTAATTTTCTCCTTGTGCTTTATTATGATCGAGAGAGTACTCAGAGAAATCTTATATTCTTTTGCAACATCACTTTTCTTCTCACCTTCCTCTACTTTTTCGGTTCACTTCTTCTTTTCAGCAATCGTCAAACATTTATACTTTCTAGGAAATAATTAACCCGACGGCTGTACGCGGGGGTCATCCGGTCGATGGCCCTGTACGGCGCACCGGTGTGGGTGGGGTCCATGACCGCCCGACTTAGGGCCCTTCTGTGGCGACCACAGAGGGTCACGGCGGTCAGGGCCATCCGCGGATACCGCACGGTGGCGACGGAGGCAGCGTGCCTACTGGCCGGGACTCCCCCGTGGGACCTGGAGGCGGAGATGCTCGCCGGACTATATCGGCGGGTGACGGGGGTGCGAGCGGAGGGCGGTGTGGTCTCGTTAAGGGATCTCACCGCCTGGCGCGTCGACGCCCACCGAGACGTCATCGCCCGTTGGGCAGTCCGGCTGGAGAGGCCTCGGTTCGGGGTGCGAACCGTGGAGGCCTTCCGGCCGGTGCTGATGCAGTGGTTGGAGAGGGGGCACGGGGTGCTCTCCTTCCGACTGGTGCAGGTTTTGACGGGGCATGGGTGCTTCGCCAAATACCTGCACAAGGTCGTTAGGAGGGAGAGTACACCGTCCTGCCACCACTGCGATTGCGACGAGGACACGGCGCGCCCTACGCTCGAGGCCTGCGGGGCTTGGGCAGTGCAGCGCTGTGAACTCGTCGCAATCATCGGTACGGACCTGACGCTGCCGGCTATCGTTAGGGCGATGGTCGACAGCGTCGAGAATTGGGACGCGGTCGCAGCCTTCTGCAAGACAGTGATCTCGCGGAAGGATGCGGCGGATCGCCTGCGTGAGGAGCGCAGCCTCGATGAGGAGATCCGCCGCCGGCGACTGGGGCGGCGCAGGCGCAACTATTTGCGCCTCATGCCGCCCTAGCCGAGGCCGCGGGTGACGTGACCGGGGATTAGTCCGTCACCCGCCGAGAGGCCGACCGCGTGAGGAAAGACCGACGTCCTCCCCGGGAGGGGGACGTCGGTCGATGGGAGGGTACCCCAATAGGGGGTATTCCGTCGGGCCGACCACTGACGACAAGTTAACGCTGCTCCAGTGGTCGGCCCAACGACGAAGGCGACGTGGTTTTCGGGTGGGTCGCGGGAGTTGCGTGCTTAAGCCCCTCTGTCGCCCCAGACGGAGTGGTGCGGAGGCGCGCCGACCGCGGCCCACCCACAAAAAAAAAAGGATATAATTAACACAAACTTTTAATGTGTATACCAACAAAAGACTAACATTAACCGAAACGTATCTAAACAAACCAATTCGCGCGGAATTGTGTTTCAAATAGTCAAACTAATCATAACAAAAACAAAGGCTCGTGTATTTTGATACAAGTTTGAACTTGCCGCAAAATGTTCTTACAATCTTACCACATCTTTCTCTCTGCAACTTTGAATTATCGAGTGTTGGACGCCGTTGAGTTCGAATTAACGCGTCGTTTTGTTATATAGCAATGATTTTTCGTTCGAATTACCAAGTGCATAAAAGTTTAGTTCGAAATATAAAGAGATTTTGTAGGGAACTCATGATGACTTTGAATTATAGAGAGGTCCGAATTATCGCAGGTTGGAATTAACGAGAGTCGACTGTATGATGTTTCGATGACTTCAGTTGTACTTATTTTTCGGGTATTATTAGTTTTCATGAAGTTTGCAATCACAACCCCTAGATGGCAATGGTAGCGCCGTGTAATGCTTGACTGAAAATTATTTATAGGGGGTGTGTTGCACATCTAGGGATAAAGAGAAATATTGATAAACGAAAAGGCATATTACTAATATTAGTCGGAAAACATTACCTAAATTTCAAAAGGAATCTAGAATAACGTTTTAATGAATGTGCTATTTATACCAATAAATAAAATAGGAGTGTCTGTTTGTAATGTCAAAATAATAGGCTTTTTTCATGCTCACACGGTTATTTGCACTATATATATGCCTAAAATACACACTATATATTTTTTTTGTCGGCCTGTCTGTCTGTTTGTTCCGGGTAATCTTCAAAACGCCTGGACCGATTACAAAAGTTCTTTCACCAATGGAAAGCATTAGCTAAAATATAGCCTATGTTAACATAGGCTATATTTTATCCCGGTATTCCCACGGGAACGGGAACTACGCAGGAAAGACGCCTGAAAGTGAAGCGAAGCGAGGGCGGGTCGCTAGTATAGAATACGAAACATTTCTTTTGTTTGGGTTTAAAGCCATCACATATTCCCATCCTCAAAACTGCTGAAGGCCATCCAAATGGTTTCGATAAAGGATACCTAGTTTTAACCCTCAGGCAAGTCGACACACGATTTTAATTGTCTTGGAACCTGCAAAAATTTACATAATTAGAAAAAGATAAACAGGAAGAATTGAAAAGCTTCCATTTCCCTTTTATAGAAAGCGAGACACGAAGCATATTTGACTAAATAGCCAATAAAAACAGGATATATGTAGTCACATACCTAATAAGAAAGGCCTAGACTAAAAAGACCATTTAAAAGGTCCTTATTAAACATATACTAACTGCGCTCCCATCCAAGTGGTGATGGGTTAAAAATAATCTATTCCCACCCTTCCCGTGGGAGTTATATAAACTGACTACATGATCACTTTTAAGTGAATCGGCAGCAATACTTTGCCATAAAATTTATAACTATCACTGCGATCGACAAGTTGCCTGCAAGGGGGGAGATTTTGGAATTATCTGCTAGGGGTGGTCTACATCCAACAGCGAGCTTCCATAGGCTGATGGATGGATGAAAATAAAAAAAAAAAACAAAAAACGACAATTAATTTTTAATAGTAGTAAAAAAAATGTTATTTATACAACTTTCTTCGGATTGAAGTTATAACATATTGAATGACATTAGTTTAATTAATGAAGTCAGATGTTTAAGTCAAAAGCTGTAATTGACAAATATTTTACGGTAACTTTTTTATAATCTTCGACCTTACTGATCATTGGGATAGATCTTAATAATAAATGTAAAAGTAGGAACTTTGGGATGTTTGTGAATAAATCACTCCAAAATCGCTGTGTCGTTTCTAATAAAATTTAGAATGCCTGTGTCTTGAAAATGGGTGCAGATTGTTTTGGTCTTCATATTAGCTCACTAGCAATCTGCCCTCGCTTCGCTTCGGTTATAGGTTATAGTCGTTTTACCCGCGTAGTTTCCGTTCCCGTGGGTATACCGGGATAAAATATAGCCTAGTTTACGCCCTGATATTATAGCTTTCCATTGGTGAAAGAATTTTTGAAATCGGTCCAGCCGTTTTGAAGATTACCCGGAACAAACAGACAGACAGACAGACAAAAATTTTTTAATTGCTATTTTAGACATCGGTGTCGTGCAAATAACCGTGTGAGCATGAAAAAAGACTATTATTTTGACATTACAAACAGACACTCCAATTTTATTTATTGATATAGATATACTTTCCGTGTGGTGATGGAGTAAGAATAAAATTCACCACCCTCTTTCTTGTTCGTAGCTCTTGTAAGAGACGACGAAGGGACTATAATATGGAGATAACATCTATGCATGGAAAGGAAAACTCGAAATAAAACCCTATATCAAACCTTCTGACAAGCGCGGCTTAGTAGCTCAATTTGCCTGAGTCCAATAGTGGGACGTATATAAACTGTGATGATGATAATGATTCGCTCATTTTGTTCCTTAACACAAATGTCTTTATATAGACGTTAAATGTTCTCTATGTTGTTCAGTTTAACTAAAATTTTCGACTATATTTCGATTTTATTAGAGAATTTTCGACTAATTCACATGTTTGGGTAGGAACCTGCGACATGGCAGGCAAATTGACCTAATATACCTTTTGTTACAAGGAATAGCAAAGGTTTAAATTGCGAATTTTTCTTTTAACAATCAGGAGAGCAGTCAAATACGTAAGTTAACAAATTCATATGTTTTTAATTAAAATTTGAAAGTGATTTATTATGTTAGAAACTTCGATAATGTATATATATTAAAATTAATCTCTATTTCCCTTGGTTATCGCATCACGCATGAACGGATGGAACAGTTTCGCTAATTCTTCTTTCGTTGTATTTTTATTATTATCAGGAGAAGGTTCTTATGGAAGAAAAAAATACGAAAGTTGAGCACAAAAATAGAAATTAAGAAAACTTAACAACACTATTAATTTTACATGATTGTTAGTTGTTTGACATAACGGCCAGTCGTTTGAAATAAATGTCACATATCGACAGAATGCGCGCTGCAAATGTCATTTAACATAGATCGGTTGATATACACATGTGTAGTTAATTTATTTCATGTAATTTCATTTCAATTATACAGTAATTTTCTGAGAAATGTTGATTCATCATGCTTATATTTAAAGTTCAATTTAATATAGAGATTTTGGTAGGTTTTAGTATACTGCTTTCATTGATTTGATATAAAAAAGAATATAATAGTATATTTTTTAAATTTTAGTAGATTGTGTTCTGCTTGCGATCTATGGCCAAACAGATCAAAGGCCTGCCTTAAAAGTACAGTTCTTTTTTATTCATTGCTGAGCCTTCAATAAATAAATACATAAGATTAGGTACATTACTTCAACATGTATTTTTATTTGTAACAGAACTTATGACTTATTAATTACGTCTTATAATATACAAAAAAAATGTCGAATTCATATCTTACAGCATGTATGCTATATTGATATCTTGCAGTATGCTGTATTTATATTGCGGAAGGAGGCGGCGGATCGCCTGCGCGAGGAGCGCAGCCTCGATGAGGAGATCCGCCGCCGGCAACTGGGGCGGCGTAGGCGCAACTACCTGCGCCTAATGCCGCCCTAGCCGAGGCCGCGGGTGACGTGACCGGGGATTAGTACGTCACCCGCCGAGAGGCCGACCGCGTGAGGAAAGACTGACGTCCTCCCCGATGGGGGGGACGTCGGTCGATGGGAGGGTACCCCAATAGGGGGTATTCCGTCGGGCCGACCACTGATGTCAAGTAACCCTGCTCTGGTGGTCGGCCCAACGACGAAGGCGACGTGGTTTTCGGGTGGGTTGCGGGAGTTGCGTGCTTAAGTCCCTCTGTCGCCCCGGACGGAGTGGTGCGGAGGCGCGCCGACCGCAGACCACCCACAAAAAAAAAATGCTGTATTTATATTGGAATAACTCGTAAAACAATGCTGCGTATAAAATTATGTTAGTTGAAATATTTGTGTGTAAGAAAAATAATTGCTGGCGTATATTCTTTCTTAAATTATATATTTATTCAAGTATAAGTAATAACAATTAAATAAACAGCGCATTTTTTTTTGACAAATAATACATTGTAAATTCTTCAATGGAATGACTAGGGTAACATGAATAGGTAAGTATACAAAAAACTTAACAAAAACTCCAACAAAGAAAATGCATTATTTTCGCACCTTTCTTTTGTATGATAGATAAACCATTATATTTTTCATTGTAATCATATCCCAGGTAAAGTACAAAGTGTAAAGTAATATTTTAGATAAGATACGTTGTTTACAAATAGATACTACCTGGGCAAGTTCCAAGTGTTAAATTTTTCATAGAATATAATGTAGCTTTCACATCGTCTATATTCTACGTTTTCGAACTTATACATAGTATTCAAGATAAGTGCGTTTAAGCAACCTCGTCCGCTTACAGATTTATTTATCTATTAGTTTTATTTGTCAGTATCGCGTATATATTTAAAGAAAGAAAATAATACTGAACGACTACTGCTGTGCCGCTTTCTTTGCCTCTTTTCTCTACTTTGTATATTCCGAACGAAAGAAATTTACTGAAATATAATTATTGTTACATGATAATAAATGCTATTCCATTCCATTCCATCCCATTCCCTTCTATTCCACTCTATTCTATTCCATTCCCTAAATTAACGTTATTGTTGTCTAAAAGTTTAATAACTTAGCCAGATTCTGTTAAATAATTAACACAATGTTTATAATTTATTTAACAGAATCCTGACGTTGATTTTCAGCTGCAACTCACAAGTGTTTATAATATAATTGAAAAACAATGTCTCGTTACTATATAGAAGCAGTAAAAACCGAAAAGTCCTAACCGAATATGAGAAGGAAAACTGAAACGTTTTGTTTCGGTTTTCCTTTATTGTAGAGAAGGCTCGAGCCCAGCGGGGCGTGTATGAGACGAGATGGCAAACCGAAAAGCAAATATATACTAAGTAGTTTCAGTGGTTTAAAATATAGTACCTCCGTGTGGTGACGGAGTGAAAATACAAGTCAACACCTCTTATCTTACTTTTGAGTTTCGTAAAAGACGACTAAAGAATACAATATGCAGATAGCAACACCATACCAACTAGTCTTTGCCGGACTTACCACGGACGTCAAGGACTCGGACCAGAGGTCGGTGCAATAGCGATAGAGAGGGAATACGACGGCTTATGGGGCTGCTCGTCACTTTCGAAGAAACAGATGGCGTGTTCATTCGCCTGGCAAACTCTAACTCGTCTGACCAGTATGGTATAGTAGGTCAATAATTCTTCTATAAGCCCAACAGTAAGATGTATATGACCTGAGATGATGATGATGATAATGAATATACAGAGTGTATCAGATTATGGTTGGAGTATGTTGTAGTTTAACGGCCATAGATCGTAATTAGAATGTATATTACACAAAAAAACAGTATAACATTAAAGTTATAGTGATTTAAAAAATATGTGTCTAAGAGTCTACGCCTTAAATGTTACGTTTTATGTAGGCACGTATAGACAACATACATGTAGGCATGTAAAGCTTCAAAGTATTAATAGGTATGAATTGCGCAAATGCTTTAATGGTAACGTAGGTACATAGACGGCTCGTAAACGGTCGTCACCCGATCAGCTGATTTAAAGCGAAGTTTGTCTTGCTTATGCAAACGTAATCATTGATTTATTCAATTTTTAATGAACATTTAACAAAGTACGAATATGTTGCAGATTAAGTGTATCAGTTATGGGGCAACTGGTCAAAAGGGAGCTAGGCAATGGTGGTAGGAACCCATGAAAAAAATTTTAACGAAAAATATCGATTCGTTAAGGAATTAGAGATATGTAAAGTTTTCAATTTTGTCATCGCTTTTTCGTATAAATCCAATTGAAATGTATAAAGTCAATGATACTTAATACGGAACATATTCATACTTTGTTAAATATTCATTAGAAATTGAAGAAATCAATGATTACGTTCACATAAGCAAAACAAATTTCGCTTTAAAACAACTGATCGGCCTATGAGCGTTGACCGCTTGCCGTTGTACCTACATGTCATTGAAGCGTTTGCGCAATTGTAGGTATTAATGAATGAAATTATACTGTCGAAGCTTTACATGCCTACATGTATTCTGTCTGTACACACCTACATAATACGTAACATTTAAGGCATAGACTCTTAGACAAATTTTTTTGAAATCACTAACTTTTGTTATATTGTTTTTTGTGCAATGAACATTCTAATTATGATCTATGACCGTTAAACTACAACATACTCGAACAGTTGTCCCATAACCTGATACACCCTGTATAGAGTTTACAAAAAAATAATTAATAGACACAAATTACATTTATAAGTAGACTCAGAACAATAATTTGTGGATCGCACAAATTATTGTTCTGCGTGGGATTCGAGCCCGCGATTATGGCACGATAGCTCGGTATCTTAGTGTGCAGTACTTAAATTGCTTTATATAAAAATGTATTACCAAGATAAATATAGTAGACGTTTCTGATATTAATAATTATACTAAAGAAAATAATAAATACAGGAATATACAGGAAAAGTACAGATACTTTTCATGTGACTGGTATTTGTGTCAAAAATTATTTATATACCTAAAGCTATGCACTAGGTATATTCAGATATTGAACTAGTAAAAATACGATACAGTTTTGTGAGTTCTAAAGCTATTGCACTGGTACCGACTCTTTGACGTCCGTGTGCGTGACCGACAACGTCGAGCACTAAACTGTTTTAGATTAAAAAAAATATTTCTCAAATGGCGCAGCGGCTTCTGCAAAAAAAAAACATATTAACAATAATGAGTTTTGACGGAAACGTGAGTGTCATATGGCGGTGTTATATTATATTCAATATTTATATATTTACTCTAAATAATGTTGATGACATTTTATGTAATGTAATATAGAGAAAGTGCTAAAGTATAGTGAATATAATATAACATTACTTTACGTATATTTTGGCCAAATTCTCAGAAAAATGAATCATTAATGGTGTGATCATAGCACTATTCAAGCCGATAATTAGACTTAGGTACTTCTTTGAAACCTGTGCTCCTGGTAATGTATATAGCCTTTGTGAAAAAGTTAATAAATCAAGTTCTCTCTTTCTCCACTATTTATAAACTAAGTCTGGAGACCATAAATTAACACGGACTATATCTTATATTATTATATACAATACTAGCTGACCTCTCAATCTTTGTCTGCATCATATAAAAGAGAGAGAGAGGGTTAGAAAAAATGTACCGTAGACACCTTTCACAAAAGGAATTAATTTTACGTTTTGCAACATTTTTCATTGATGCTCTCTTCCGCTGCAATTGGTCGTAGCATACTATAATATCTATAACAGTCTTCCTTGATAAATAGGCTATCTAGGGCTAGAAGATTTTTTATTTTGCACCAGTAATTCCTGAGATTAGTGCATTCTATCAAACAAACTTTTCAGGTTTGTATATATAGAACCAAGGTCGCATTGCTTTTTGTTTCTTTACTTTTAGCGCGATAAGTCGCGGCGGGTGACGGACTAACTCCCGGTCCAGTCACCCGAGACAGTATTATTCTGCGTGGAACTCGAAACAGTGACACAGGCACCAATAGGTCTTATTATTTAATGCGAGGTATCTCTTCTCATCTATACCAATAAATAAAATTGGAGTGTCTGTTTGTAATGTCGAAATAATAGGCCTCTTTCATGCTCACATGGTTATTTGCACTATACATGTCATATGCCTAAAAATCACTTTATATTTTTTTGTCTGTCTGTCTGTTTGTTCCGGGTAATCTTCAAAACGGCTGAACCGATTTAAAAAATTCTTTCACCAATGGAAAGCTTTAATATCAGGGCGTAAACTAGGCTGTATTTTATCCCGGTATTCCCACGGGAACGGAAACTACGGGGATAAGGAGACAAAAACCGAAGCGAAGCGAGGGCGGGTTGCTAGTCTTATATATAATTTTCTAGCGTACGTGTATGTCACTGAACTCCTTCTAAACGGCTGGACCAATGTTGACGAAATTTTTTGTGTGTGTTCAAGGGGATTCCAGAATGGTTTAGATTCACAATTGGACCCGGTAGGTGGCGCTGCGATCGATTGCAAGGAGAATTCCTTTTTTAGATTTAAACAGAACAACGTCTTTTGGGTCAGCTAGTATGCAAATATTATAACACCTATGCAAGAGAAAGAAAACTAGAAATAGAACCTTATATCAACACATCTGACCAGCGTGGAGTAATAGATCGATGAAAAGCATCATTCATCATTTCAGCTCATACACTTCCCACGAGCTCAAGCCTTCTCTTGGCGTACTATACGACGCTGGTGAGACGTGTGGGTTTTATTTCGAGTTTTCCTTCTCTTACATAGATGTTATATGCATGTTGTATCTCTTAGTCGTATTTTACGACACCCGCGAGGAAGATAGGGGGTAGCAAATTATATTCTCACTCCATTCTGGAGTGGTAGGACCACACTGTCGACAGTTATCTGTCTACAGCCGCGGGCCGGTCCGTCCGGGGTAGTACCACACTCTCGCAGAAAATCGACGTCTGAGTAGTAGCAATTAGTTACTGCGCTTCGTTCGGTGAGCGAGAGAGCCGGAAGCCCAACTTTCTGAGGGTGTTTGCGTGTGGAGGGTTTTGGTGGTGCCCTTGATATCACCGAGCCTCAATGCACGCATTCACACTCCCTTCACTATCTTCGCGGTAGGCAGCGGCCTTGTAAAGGTCCATGAGCGGTAGCAACACTTACCATCAGGTGTACTGTTTGCTCGTTTGCCACCGTTTGCAATAAAAAAAAAAGATATTATTAATTTTAATATTCATCTTCATTCATAGGCTCCTTCCGTTGGTCTAACATGCTGGTATATAGGTATATTTTATTTCGACTTTTAATTTGCGACTGCACAGATGGCGTAGTGGTTAAGATAGCGACCTACAGCGCCAGTGTCGGGGGTTCGAATCCCACGCGGGACAACACTTTGTGCGATCCACAAATTGTTGTTCTGAGTCTGGATGTAATTTGCTTGTCCGTTAATTATATGTTAGTACAGTTCCCTGCAATACAAGGATTATTTCCTCAGTGCAGGGTGTAGTCTTAAATAAATAAAAAAAAAAAATCTGCATAGATTGTACTTATAAGCATATTACTACTACTAAGGGATACCTTAGTAATCTTTTAAGGCATCCACGGGCAAGATATAGGGTAGTTAAGTTAATTATATTTCACCATTCGGACTCTGTCACCGTTCGGCAAAACTTACTTATTATTTACGATAAAACGTACCATTTATTATGAAAGTAATCTATCGAAGCACGCATTACTTTATATTTATGTAGGCATACCTATGTAAAAAATAAAGAATCATAAATAAATAGTAAATTTATTAATGCAACCATATTTTTTTATACAAAAGAGTCTCGCTTCAAATTGAACCGTTGAAAATTGAACAAAACTCGAAGGTACTTGCATTGTATGCAGTTGCACGTAGGACCGGTGCACCAGCCCGACAGATGTGAGCCAAGGGCCTGAGAAAGGGCCTCACACAATACACAAGGGGTCGGGGGAAGGTAAATTGTAAAAGAAATTTCGCAAATCGTCGTCTTATCGATGCGAAATTGGGGCGATACGATTCTGTGGGAAAATATTTTCTATAGAGCTTATGCAACGATATTTTGAATTTGATTAAGTTCATCGATAACTCAGCCTATCCATTGAAGTTAGTGTTGCCCAAAAAAGTCTTGGTCTTGCGGTCTTGGTCTTGGTCTTGCGAGAAATGCGAGACCGAGACCAAGACCAAGACCGCTTAATTTTTGCAAGACCAAGACCAAGACTGGCCCTGCAAGACTTGAGCAAGACCAAGACTGGGCCTGCAAGAGTCTCGCGGTCTTGCATTTAATTCAAATCACCATTTCAGCTTATATACGGTTGAGCTCGTGTCTTCTACATAACAGGAGGAGAATCGGCCGTGGCCGGAGGGGAATCGCCACGGTGATCGGCCGTGTTGTTACAGGACATACATGTCAAGTTTTCCTTCTCTTACACCGATGTTATATATTATAGCTCTTAGTCGTGGGTTCGCAGTCACGGGTAAAATAGGGGGTGATGAATTATATTCTTACTCCGTCACTACACGGCAAGTCAAATCAGTCTTGAGATATCCATCTATTGGCCAATCGATTCCCAATGTTGGTGTTGGCTTTTCAGAATTACTCTTCGGAAAGGCTTAAGGACAAAAATACCGTAATTACGAAAGTGCTCTTGCCCATTATACATATTTATATATCCGTTTATTCATTAGCCCAACGACGTTCACTGTTGGACATAGAAATATGCCTACAATTAATCTATATAAATGTCCATGTAGGGACAGAGTACGATCACCATCAGGCAGTACATGAAGCGTTGCTCCCAGCGCTATTTTGCCTCTGCCACGAGTCACCCCAATCCACTAGTGGTTGGGGCGGTAAACTACGTCCCCTCAAAAATATCCGCGGTCCGACGTCCTCGTCATCTTCTTCTATTATGATCGCCCAAGAAAGGACCTACACAGCTCGCGCAGCGATAACAGATAAAACTCCGCGGTATCGGCCTCGCCGTCGAGGTCGAAAACCGCGCCGCGTAAAAGTCATTAAACCTAAACTTGGCCACGCCCACTTTGCTCTCAGAGACGCCCCGAGCCGAGGTCCGTTCCCCACAGGGGGGAGCCCTCGGGCGATGTTCGCTTAGCTTACTTACCGGGTTGAGAGCCATCAGCGCTCACCCATTGACCGCGTTAAGCTGTCAAGGTCATCTGCGACCAACAGCTACACACACACAAAAAAAAAAAAGACAGAGTACGAATATAATTCACCACTCTCTTACCCGTAGATGTCGTATCAAATCGGATCGGGCAATGGTGTTAGGAACCCATGAAAAAAAATTGAAATAAAAATATCGATTCGTTAATGAATTGAGAGACATGTAAGTTCTCAATTTTGTCATCGTTTTTTCGTGTAAATTGATTAAAATGTATAAAGGAATGATACTTAATCTACAACATATTCGTATTTTGTTAAATGTTCATTAGAATTTGAATAAATCAATGATTACGTTTGCATAAGCAAGACAAACTTTGCTTTAACATAAATCAGCTGATCGGCCGATGACCGTTGATGAGTCGCCTTTGTACCTACGTAACCATTGAAAGGTTCGCGCAAATCTAATACCTATTTATACTGTCGAAATTTTACATGCTTACATATGTCCTGTCTGTACATACCTACATAATGCATAAAATTTAAGGCATAAACTCTTAGACACACATTTTTGTAATCACTATAACTTTTACGTTATATTGTTTTTGTGTAATATACATTCTAATTATGATCTATGACTGTTGAACTACAACATACATGAACAGTTGTCCCATAACCTGATACCCTGTGTATATAACATATGTGCAAGAGAAGTGAAACTAGAAAGAAAACCCTGTACCAACATGTCTGACCAGCGTGGTATAGTAGATCAATTTTCCTCTTACTGGAAGGAAGCTTAAGCCCAGCAGTGGCACTTTTATGAGCTGTGACGATGACGACGAATATCATACATTTTACAAGTATTAAAACCATAAAATTTTAAATCAGTTTTATATGTTCTTGAATAAATAGTATATTAAGAGCTACATGGATCCAGCGGCCAAAGTATTTATATAGGCAATAGAGCAACAGGTTTTTTCAAGTATCCAGAGTATCAGTAACTAAACTGGAAATACAATAGATACATACCACTTAACTTGAAGGGGAATATAAACAACGCATTAATTGTAAAATATCGCATTGATTATAAAATGACATAAAATTTATTGTATCAACTGCCTCGGTGATGTCTTAAGAAAATAGGGTCGAAAGTCCTGTCATAAGAGTAGTAACGCTGTCTAATGGAACACCAGGGGAATAGAAGAGTAATTTTCTCCAGTGGTAAGTATTGTATTTAATAGTGAACTATAGGCTAACAGATGGATAGATAGGATAGGATATTTGATTAATTTAGTTGGATTTTTCATTGCCATGATAAATTACTGTTACGTTATTCTAACTGCAAAACTTTGCGAGACTCTTGCTGCAATACCAAGACTCGGGTGCGCAAGACCAAGACCAAGACCAAGACCCGGGTGCGCAAGACCAAGACCAAGACGAGACCAGGTGTGATGTTGCAAGACCAAGACCAAGACCGGTCCAAGTCTCGTCTTGGTCTTGCATTTGGGCAACACTAATTGAAGTTGAATGTAGATCATCATAAACCTGCTCCTATCCCAATTACGGTTGACTCAATATACCCAGTCTTGCCATAATACTCTATAACAGCTATACTCTAAGTGTGTTCCGCGGAACCCTAGGGTTCCGTGATACCTCTGTCGGGGTTCCGCAAGAATTTAGAAATAAAAAAATCAAAACACCTCTCTCTGGTCGCTCCGCGGCTGTGCGGACTCCGCGGCCGCGCGGAGACAAAACGCTATGAATGTTATTTATTTATTTATTTGTATTTGTATAAGCTTGTGTTACATTAGCTGGTACAATATCTCATAAGTTTGGTCTCAACAATTTTATACTTGTACAACGCGTTCGCTCTAAGTTTGCCGGTCTGTGGAATGCGCGTACCCTCCCCCACGTGACAACAAAACTTATAATGTGTCATAGTTTTACCCAAATATCTAACGTACACAATTTTTATTGTTACAATTAAATAAAAAATTTCGAACGTCATACACTCATACCTATCGCCAGCGGCAAACTTAAAACGAGCGGGTAGTATACTTGTAAGGGCTCAGTCTCTTTGATAAAAGCCGCCTCTGAATTAGACGCTATAGTTGTCAACTAGCGACTTTCGTCTCTAACTTCAAAGGATAAAGTCGATATTGTTTACAACGCTATTTTTAAATTTCTGTTTTTATTTTTGCTTTTTGTTTATCAAAGGTGCCGACTCGAGTATTTTCGAGAATATTTGAGATCGAGTCTAGGACTAAGTATAAAAGCGCCGATCGCGCGTTGGCGTCGTCTCCATCCGACGTCCTCGTCACGTCCTCGACGAAGAGGACGACATTATCACACTCGCTCAACAAAGAGCCTACACGGCCCGCGAGGCCTTAACAAATAAATATCCGCGGTTCCGCCCTCGCCGTCGAGGTGCGAAACCGCGCCGCGCAAAAGTCACTACTAAAAACGTGGGCACGCCCACTTTGCCTCCAGCGACGCCCCAAGCCGAGGTCCGTTCCCCACAGGGGGAGCCCTTGGGCGATGTCGCTTAGCATACTTTTCTCCGGGTTGAGAGCCCTCAGCGCTCACCCATAGTCCGCGTCAAGCTGTCAAGGCCATCTGCGGCCAACAGCTGTACACACACAAAAAAAAAAAAAAAAAAAAAAAAAAAAAAAAAAAAAAAAAAAAAAAAAAGTTGGCGTCGTCAGTTGATGATTAGCGTTCGGAGCGATAAGTTACTACCTACTTACAAGCTCGCTAGCGAGAAACTAGTGTTCATTGTTTTACTGCCTGCTGTATTCTGTTGTCTCAGTTTTATACATTTCTTCCCTGTAGGTTCTAAATTTAGTCTCTTATACGCAGTAACGATTGTGCATTATTTAAACCCCACTATCCTGACTTGTAACATTATAAATAAAGAAGAATGGAACGTTGGCTTAAAGGTGTTAAACGTGTTCCAACAACATCTTCTAATGACGCTGAATGTTCAAAAGCAATGCGCGCGGAGAATTTAGCAATCACCGATCCAGAAGATGATGCCACGAGTGCCACGACGTCAAGCTCGACGGTTTCAAAGACGAAAAAAAGGAAGTATGATGAATCTTATATCAGTTTCGGATTTGTTGATTCCAACGGCTCACCTCTCTGCATGCTCTGTAGTAAACTGCTTCCTAATAGTTCCATGGCACCTGCCAAATTGCGTCGACATTTAGAAACCGTACACCCCGAGACTAAAGACAAGAATAAAGAATTTTATGTTCGCAAAAAAGATCAGTTATTACAAAGTCAAAAAAATATGATGCATGTAACACAAACTACCAACGAAAAGGCCACGGAGGCATCATACTTAGTTAGCTATCGCATTGCACAAGCAGGTGAAGCGCACACTATCGCTGAGAAATTAATAAAACCATGTGTATTAGGCATAACAAAATGTATGCTTGATGAAAAATCTGCAAAGCATCTTTCTACTGTTCCGCTATCAAACGATACTGTTTCACGACGAATCCATGATCTGGCAAGCTACGTCAAACAAGAACTAGTTACACGTCTACAAAATACACGATTCGCTTTGCAAATGGACGAGTCGACTGATGTCGCTGGTTTGGCTATCCTGCTGGTTATTGTGAGATATCCATATAAAAGTTCTTTTGAAGAAGACATGCTTATGTGTTCATCGCTGCTTACAAACACTACCGGGGAAGAAATTTTTAATAAAATAAATATATTTTTTGAAGAACATAATCTCAGTTGGAACAATTGCATTGACATTTGTACAGATGGGGCCAAGGCGATGACAGGTAAAACAGCAGGAGCAGTGTCACGAATGAAAAATAAAGCGCCTAATTGTAGTTCCAGACATTGTATTCTGCATAGACAAGCACTTGCGATGAAGCAAATGCCGTCTAATCTAAAATTAGTTATGGATGAAGCGGTAAAAATAATTAATTTTATCAAATCACGACCACTACAATCCCGATTGTTCTCATTATTGTGTGAAGATTATGGCAGCAAACATAAAACACTGCTGCTCCATACAGAAGTGCGATGGCTGTCTCGGGGAAAAACTTTAACAAGGCTATTTGAACTTAGAGCCGAGTTACAAATGTTTCTTTCAGCAGATACTTCTTTTAATTTGAAGGACCGTTTGTATGATAAAACTTGGTTGTTCCGATTGTCTTTTATGGCGAATATCTTTCAAAAACTTAACGCATTAAATTTATCGTTGCAAGGTAAACAGACAACAGTGTTTCAGGCCTATAATAAAATAACTGCTTTTAAAAGAAAATTAGATTTTTGGATCATTTGCATTGGTAAGAAAGAAATAGAAAGTTTTACTTTACTCAGTGAGTTTGTTAGCGAAAACGACTCAGAAATGTTTGAAGATAATGTGTTTGAAGAATTGGTCCAATATCTCAGTTCGATGCGCGCATCTTTTGAAAAGTATTTTCCCGAAGAACACAATACAAAAATTAAAGTGAACTCCTGGATTCATAATCCTTTTTTACCCAACTTGGAAAAGCCTGAAAACATGTCAAATGAGATATATGAATCTCTTTTAGAAATGTCATCAGACACAAGTATGGAGTCATTGTTCAAAACGACGCCTCTTAATGATTTTTGGTGCAGAATCCAAGATGAATATGCAATGCTTGGCCAAATGGCTCTGGATATTCTTCTCCCGTTCCCAACTACATATTTGTGCGAAACAGGATTCTCTACCTACGCAGCCACGAAAACAAAATATCGCAATAGACTGGACGCCGAAGCTGATATGAGACTCCAACTTTCTTCCATCAAACCTGATATCAAGCAATTGATGAAAAATAAAAAACAGTTTCATACCTCCCACTAGTTAGATTTTTTCTTTTTTAATGTTTTCTATTATTGTCCTTACCAAGTGGTGAAGTAAATAATAATTAGTAACTGATACATTGTACTTTTATTATGCTGATTAATATAGAATACACTTATAAAAATCATCATCATCTTGCTCTTATCCCAATTACTTGGGGTCGACGCAATATGTCATCTGTTTTGACATATTGCAAAAAGTTTCGGCAATGACTTTTATGACCGGCCGCCTGTCTGACGTCAACCCTCCTTGGGAATGTATTCGTTGACCCAAATGGTACCAGATGGAGTTGGTCCGGGTCAATCTAGGGCTCTTAGTCGTCTTTTACGACACCCACGAGCAAAGCAAGGGTTGGTAGTATTCGAAGCCGCTACCACACAGCACAGCACAATACACTTATAAAAATAATTGTTTTATTGTAGGGTTCCATCAAGTATTTTGCTTCCCAAAAGGGTTCCGTCATTTAAAAAGTTTGAGAACCACTGCTCTATAACAAAGAAAAAAAATATTTTACTAATACCTTAGAACAATAACGTATTGAAGGTAAGTCCGCGCACAAGAAATGAAGCATTTAAATTGGAGCCGAATGGAGCTTACGCCGGAACCGTTCCGTAATGTACAATGTCACTGTACTGCACGTACGTACGCAACTCTTAAAAAATAAATAGGAAATTATGACGGTTTGTGCATTCAAATGGTGTCACACCACATTTGAAAAATATAAAAAAGTCTATTAACATAACTTTTAGAAGTATTGCCACGATTTATGTTAAAAATTAAAATTTGATTTCATAATTTGTATAGTGATGTGTGTCTGTACGTGTATAATTGCCTGCGCGCATGTAGTATTTTTAGCTTCATGTTTTTGATCGCTTAAGTACCGACACTATACTTCTAATAATAATAATAGTTTTACACCTACCGTTGGCAGTCCACGAGTATTATGTGCAAACGTGGAGTGTCATCGGTAAATGTCCTATCCCATTTTAAGATTAAATTTCTCCAAAGGCCTCTGCGTGTTGGATCCATATCTCCATGTAAGCCTTTCAAACGACCGGGTATCTTCCCTAGGAAGATCCGTGAAAAAGGAGAGACATTATAATAATAATATTTTTTTTCCTAAGCCACTTGCTCCAATGTTGCCCCCCTGTTGCCCGTGTGGCCAGCGTGTCTGTGGCGACCGTTTAGGGGAGCCCATTCAGTGAGTTGGCGAGTCACCGTCTGCCAAAGTTCAAGACGATAAAGGTATTGAAGGCAAATGACAGTTTTCAAATCAATAGTCTTAAGTTAACCAGTCCATCGAACCTCCAACCCCATAATCAGATTTTAGATACCATCATCACACAATAGTTTTACACCTACCGTTGGCAGTCCACATGTGTTATGTGCAGACTTGGAGTGTCATCGGTAGACGTCCCATCCCATTTTTAGATTAAATTCCTCCAAAGGCCTCTGCGTATTGGATCCATATCCCCATGTAAGCCTTTGAAAGGACCGGGCATCTTCCCTAGGAAGATCCCGTGAATCGGAGATACATGAAAATAATAATTTTATTTGCCGGAATGCAGGTTGTTACAATTAAGTGACAGACATTATAAAAAGAGCCTAGTACATTCTACCGTTTCGGCATGCAAATGTTTTGTTATAATAGATAGTACTTCCCTATAGCTTACCTACATACTAAACAATAGTAAGCTCGAACTCTAAGTAGGTAACTAAGTTAAATGAAATGGACAATAATATTAAAAGAAAAATTTCTATTAAGCCTCTTTTGCTTAATAGAACACTTAAAAATAATATAACGGGCTTATTAATTATAAACTAACATCATTTAGAAATTCTGATACTGAATCGTAGCATTTAGTTATAAGTAAGTCAGTAAACTGTGCTTTAAAATTTCTTACAGTTTGATCTTTCATAGATTTAGGTGTTTTGTTAAAGATAATAATTACATTTTTCTTGTATAATATAGTTTTAAAACCATTAGTATGAAGCAAATTTTGATATTTAGATCTCATTGCTACATTTCTGAAACGTGACTCATGTAACGTTGGAAATAGATGAGGATTTGTTTTTACAAATAATTCAATTTCCAAAATATACAAGGAAACGTTAACAATTTATGTTTATTGAAGACTGGTATACAGCTTTCTGGTTCAAAATTGCTCCTATGCATCGCTTTTGGGCCCTGAAAATGCCTTCTCTTTCGCTACAATTGCCCCAAAATATAATACTAAATCTTAAAACAGAAGCGACAAGACCATGATAAGCAATTCTATATATTATTATTCTAAGACCAATCTCAAGCGTATGGAAAGTTTTAAAAATTGCATTTAGCTCCATACCTACTTTGAGTAATGCAATCACAGCGATTCGGTTCTCTTTATTAATCCACTCCATTTTAATATCGCAAAATATTGTACAATGTATTCGCGCCAAAATGAGAAAACACAACGAACAATTATATAAAAATTACAGATTTGGCAAATACTCAAACCGAGTGGCCCAAAATCAAAAGAAAAAAAAATACAGATTCCAAATTCAAATGTAAAAATATTTTGTTTATTTTTAATTGTAACAGTGTTTATGGCCGAACGAACAAATTTAGGATAATATCCTAAATATGTTCGTTAATTAATAAAAACTAAAAATGATGAAGTAATGAAAAAAATCTCAAAAAATATCATAAACTAAAAAACAGAATAATATTAACACCAAGATTCGATCTCACGCTGTTTGAATGCGACTGGACAACTTCCCAACTGAGCTATTGTCACTTTTGACGGCGACGGCTAAATTTAAATTCCTATTGTTATGACTTTTATGTCATTGTATTGATTAGCTAAAAACACCAACAAAACAACATTTTCTATAAATAAAACCTGGCTGAATCGATTTTTGGCCCCGAAACCTCTAGTATGCTAAATTTCATGAAAATCGTTGGAGCCGTTGTCGACATTCAGATTATATATATATATATATGTATGTATATATATGTATGTATATATATATATACATACAAGAATTGCTCTTCTAAAGATATAAGATTAAAGACTTGCTTACTTCGTCGGAATGTAATTGTTAACCTGACGGCATCAGTTGGAGTTGGCCAAGGTTGATGAAAAACTTAGTTGTCAACACTCAGGAGCAAAGTAAAAGTTGGTAGCATTCGTAGTGCAGTTTCTTCATGTAGTTTAATTTGTGCAAAGCCTTACATACCTTTAATAAAACGCTGCCTGTCCTTTGAAAGATTCCTCTGCAAGTTTTGGCTGAACATCGAGGTCTTTGTCACATACTTTAGTGCTTTCTCTGCATTTATACTAAGAATTTAATACACCACATGCATTTTTACATCACAGACCACATAATCTGATTGTGTTTTTTTAAATTTATTTGTACTCATTTTTTTGTTTTTTACTTGCTCATATATTTAACGGAATATTAAAATATATGGTCGATACTGTGAGCTTAAAATTGTATACTAAACATGCGGGAGGCCCTGTGCCCTGTAATACAGGTTTTTTTTTTTTTTCAACTAGCACAGGACAGGCACAGGTACTACTAGCACAGGTACAGATGACCTTTTCCACTAATGTAACAAAATAAGTTTCTAAGTCATAGTGTATATTTTAATAGTAGAATAATAACTGTAACCTGTTTTTTGAGACTAATAAAGTTTATTTATTTATTTATTCAGGTTCCCGCTAAAACTCTCTTCCTTTGGCTTTGAAAATCAGCTGCCAGTACGAACTATTACTGCTAGTATAAAAAAAGCTATTGATTGTAAAATCATTTCATATTTTTTTCATCATAGTTCAACTGTAATAAAACGATATATAATTTTAGAGGTTGTTCCTATAAATTATAAGTTATTCTGTCTGTCACCTCATCAACGTCTACACTTAAACATAAGTTTCCGTAAGAGAGACTGTTATAATCGCTTTTGGCAGGTAGTTAGGCGATAGCAAATGGTGTTACAAGTATTCCAAGCAAATATTGGTGACCATTCTCCTGGTTTTATCACTCCTATGAGCAAATAAGGGATGGCGGTATATTGTATTCTTGACTGTATAGATGCTGGAGTGTTCTATATTCCAACTACTCCTGTTATGTCCTGGGTTCGATCCTAACTTCTTTGTGTGATTAAAAAAAAAATATTATGAATATGGGTTCGAGTTTGAGTTCTGGGTCTGGGATTTTCATGTTTTTAATGTTCGGGTCTTAGAATAATAACGTATAGAAGGATAGTGTCAGTACTTCGAACTTTAAAAATTTTAATCTAAAAATACTAATGGCGGGCAGGCGATTACACACGTACACACGGCAACCACTATACAAATTATGAAATCAAATTTTGTTTTTATTAACATAAATCGTCGAAATACTTTTAAAAGTAATGTTAAAAACCCTTTTATGTTTTTCAAATGTGTTGTGGCACCATTTGAATGCACAAGCCGTCATAATTACCTATTTATTTTTTAAGTGTTGCGTACATTCGTGCAGTGCAATGACTTGTACATTACGGGACTGTTCCAGCGTAAGCTCCATTAGGCTCCAATTGAAATGCCTCACTTTTTGTGCGTGAACTTACCTTCTATATGTTATTATTCTAAGGTTCGGGTGTTGTCAATAAAACGAAAGAAAAATATTTATCAATTTCGTTTCAGATTTACGGCGTCCACTATTGGTCGTAGATTTCCCCTACATAAATTAATGATGTAATCGCCTGATATGGCAGTCGGAGTGGTGATTGCTATGATATGTTAACCTATACTTGCGCCTGATGCCGCCCTAGCCGAGGCCGCTCGTGACTAGACCGGGGAGTTAGTCCGTCACCCGCTGAGAGGCCGACCACGCGACGACGACCGACGACTCCGAGGGGGGGACGTCGGTCAAGGAGTGGGGTTTGTTGGGCCGACCACTGACTACAAGTCACCCTGCACCGGTGGTCGGCCCAACGGCGAAGGCGACGTGTCAAAAATGGGTCGCGCGCCGCCCCTCTGTCGTCTCAGGCGGAGCCGGGCGGCGAGTGCGTTAACCGTAGCCCACCTCAAAAAAAAGGTTATGGGGCAACTGGTCAAACGGGAGTTAGGTCATGGTGGTAGGAAAAAATTTAAGTAAAATATCAATTCGTTAATGTATTAGAGACATGTAAAGTGTTTAATTTTATCATCGCTTTTTCTTGTAAATCTGATTGAAATGTATAAACTTAATCTGCAACATATTCCAAGTTCTTGCATAACTAGAGGCACCCATATATGTATATATTTTTATCATCGCTTTTTCTTGTAAATCTGATTGAAATGTATAAACTTAATCTGCAACATATTCCAAGTTCTTGCATAACTAGAGGCACCCATATATATATTTTTATCATCGCTTTTTCTTGTAAATCTGATTGTAATGTATAAAGAAACTTAATCTGCAACATACTCCAAATTCTTGCATAACTAGAGACACCCATATATATATTTTTATCAACGCTTTTTCTTGTAAATCTGATTGAAATGTATAAACTTAATTTGCAACATATTCCAAGTTCTTGCATAACTAGAAACACCCATATATACTCATTTGCAAAAAAAACGGGCACCTAAGCAATGAACCATTTCAAATGTTAATATTTCTTTGTTTGATAATTATAGGTAGTTTTATCCACACAATTTGCTAAATTAATAAGAAAATAATCGTATTCATCAGTATTTCATAAAATTTAGATACAATTTATGGGAAATAATGCTAAACCTCGCTAGTAGTGTATATTCGCTAGTAGTGCATATGCTCATGAAGTAAAAATAAAAAAGTTTTTTTGTTTGTTTTTCTTTAATAAAGTAAAAGCAGATAAATGTTTAGTATCGATTGTGACCCCCTCTAGCTAAAATCACAGCTTGAATTCGTCTGGGCATGCTAGCGAGTATATCCCGGATACTTGCTTGCGGAATACGTTCCCACTCCGCAGTAATCACATTCTTCAGCTCTCTGATGGTCTGCGGAGCCGGGTGTACTGATCTCACACGCCGTTTCAGAACGTCCCAGACATGCTCTATGGGATTGAGGTCGGGACTTCGAGCTGGCCAATCCAAACGACGAATGCCGACCTCTTGCACATACGCATTAACATCGCGGGATCGGTGGGCGCGAGCATTGTCGTCCATAAAAATCGAGTCTTCACCTAGAGCGGCCAATGCGGGTTATGCATGAGAAATTAGAACTTCCGTTATGTATCGATGCCCAGTCAGTGAGCCGTTTTCAATGAAGACTAACTCTGTACGATCCATTGAATTTATTCCTGCCCAAAACATAACAGAGCCCCCACCATAAGGTGTGATTTCTTCGAAACATGCCTCTGCAAAGCGTTCTCCTTGTCTTCTTAGCACTCGCCGACGTCGATCTTCACCGAACAGAGATATCCTGGCTTCATCAGAGAACAAAACCCTATTCCAATCGTCTTGAGTCCATGATTCACAATTTCTAGCGAACCTAAGCCTGTGAACTCTGTGCTCACGGAGTAATTTGGGGCCGCGGGCCGGGCGGTGACTGCGTATATTGGCAGCGAGAAGCCTCTTCCTGACCGTCCATAGACTAATATGCACATTTCTTACTTCTTGGAGGTTGTTCTTAAGATCCACATACGAAGATTTGCGATTTCTCAATGCGCGACTCACAAGAAAACGATCATCCCGTGGTTGGGTACATGGTTTTCTTCCAGAACCAGGCCTTCTCTCGACGGAACCAGTCTCCTGATATCGCTGCCAGGTCCTTTGGACTGTCGAGCGACTAACATTTAGCCTCCTAGCCACGAAACATTGGCTGCAACCCTCTTCAAGCAGCGCGATAATTTTGGTAGCTTTTACCACTTTATCTACCATTTTTGATACAGCCAAACAGCATTAAATAAAGCTTTGACAGTCAAGGATATGAAATTAATTGATAAAAATTGAATAAAAGTTATGAAAGTCGATGTTAACTTCTGGAACTTCGCGCCAAAAATGTAGGATAAAAAGGGGTTTTCTGTAAAAATGAACATCAAATGAAAAATTGAATTTAGAACGTACTTTTTTAAATACCACAGCATTTTTAAAACCGGCCAGTAACGTGTACAAACGATTGAAACCTTTTTGGTATTGTATCTTTTTAAATATGAATGAAAATCAAAACCGCCCGTTTTTTTTGCAAATGAGTTTATATATATTTTTAATCTGTTATATAAACAAAAAAGTTTCTTACAAACTTATATTACTTTTAAATCACAAACTTAGCCTAAAGATACATACATAAGTATAGTACGTTTATATCTACGAAGTTAAAAACACATATGGAGTTCGGTTACTACTAGCTGACCTTGGACAAACTGTTTTCCATTCAAATAAACCCCTGGTTAGACAAGGTTGGACCCTAATATTTGAGAATAATGTGTCTGGGAAGTAGACATTTGTTTATTAAAGAGTTTTTGCATGTATTCGTACAATAAAGGAAGCCAGAGGTTGGGCAAAAGTATTTGTATTAGATTTTCTATAGAGTTAATTTGTCTAATAGTGTTTTGTGTTTCATCACCATCATTATCTCAGCCCATATACGTCCCACTGTTGGGTTTAGGCCTCCTCCAATATCGGAGGGAAATTGACCTACTATAACACGCTGGTCAGACGTGTTGTCATAGGGTTTTATGTCGAATTTTCTTTCTCTTGCATAAATGATATATACATATGATATCCCTTAGAGCTCGTTCCCACTTGTCGGGTATCGGATCCGTATATTAATCGGATGTCGGTGCCTTTGTTCACACACACGAGTAATAATTGGTTGTCAGCCACGCTTTTTTTTTTTTTATTGCCAACGGTGGCAAACGAGCAAACAGTACACCTGATGGTAAGTGTTGCTACCGCCCATGGACCCTTACAAGGCCGTTGCTCACCGCGAAGAAAATGAACGAGTGCGAATGCGTGCATCGAGGCTCGGTGACACCAAGGGCACCACTAAAACCCTCCACACGCAAACACCCTTAGAAAGTTGGGCTCCCGGCTCTCTCGCTCACCGAACGAAGCGCAGTAACTAATTGCTACTACTCAGACGTTGATTTTCTGCGAGAGTGTGGTACTACCCCGGACGGACCGGCCCGCGGCTGTAGACAGATAACTGTCGACAGTGTGGTCCTACCACTCTTAAAAGAAGCTAGTGCCAATTTTAAGCACTCTACGTGACTTGTACACTCTTTCCGCCAAGCAGATATTTTCAGTTGCTTATCTTTATAATCATTTAGAGTTTTGTCCCAAAGAACACCTTTTCCCTGTACTAGTGTGATCAATTCTTCGGGATTGATACTTGTTTCCATTACTACGAATCACCAAACGTGCGTACAATAAAAACACAAACAGCTGCTTTATTTTACTTTATTATTATACTTTATTCTAAACATACAGTCCACTCATTTTATATAAGCCCTAATAACATATGTGTGCGCGATCGCAGCGACGGTCTACCACAGACGGACCGAGGGGTAGAAGGGAGAGGATTATCGGCCCCGACATCAGACAAATGTGAACAGCGCCATTCTTAATCATAGGCGAGCGTGATCCAACACGATTTTTTTCCGGGTGTAGAGGGCTGGCAAAACACCCGACATTTCTTGTCGGAGCCGACACAAAATCAGTTTCCGATAAGTGTGAATAGCTTCATATAAAATGCTCTGCCACTATAACATCCGATTAATATACGGATCCGACACCCGACAAGTGGGAACGTGCTGTTAGTCGACTTTTACGACACCCGTGGTAAGAGAAGGCGGTGAATTGTATTCTTACTCCGTCACCGCACTCCGGTTTTGTGTTTATATACATACTAGCAACCCGCCCTCGCTTCGCTTGGGTTTCAGTCGCCTTACCCGCGTAGTTCGCGTTCCCGTGGGAATACCAGGATAAAATAGCCTATATTACTCCCTGATATTATAGCTTTCTATTGGTGAAAGAATTTTTGTAATCGGTTCAGTGGTTTAAGCGTGAAAGCGTAACAAACAAACAAACTTAATTTATAATATTAGTAAGGATAGGTGATTCTGCTCGTATCTTCATCCGCTTGAAAATTAAATTTCCTAAAGTTATTATATAAACTATTATCTCGAAAATTAATATAACTGGGATAAAAGGTCTATTTGTTAATCCAGGAAATCATCTATCGATGTGCTAATTTTAACCAAATCTGGTCAACGGTTTACGAGTGATTGAGTAATAAACATCCGAAAATTTTTACATTTCTAAAATTACTTTTACCTATGCAGTTGAGATGTCTATGGAAATACGGCGATAAATATAGCGTTCCTTTCTCGCTGATAATGAAGCTTTTGGTAAAATAATTTTTTAAATCAGTCAACATCACGCGACTTCACTCTCGTAGTTACCGTACCCATAGAATTACCAGGATAAAAATTGTCTTTGTTACACAATGTAGTTTTCCATTGGTAAAAGATTTTTTTTAAAATGACCTAACTCCTGCGGTCTTACCCGCGTAGTTCTCGTTCCCGTGGGAATACGGGGACAATAACTTGCGTAGGTTACTGAGTTACTCACTGGTAATGTAACTTTCCATTGGCAATTTTCAAAATAATTGAAGTATCGTATAGTCTTATAGATACTTATGACTAAAAATAAACTATGTATAAATAAACTATATTAAAACTAAACTATGACGTGATCAAGACCATGAACAAGGCGCCAGTGAAATATGGGAATATTTGATAGGTGGGAACAAATGTGGTTGACATTCACCTTGGTAAAATTGCGAAGTTGCTGCAAAAATTTGAATATCTGTATTCATATTTATTAATTCGAATGTAGATCAATGTAGATCTAGAACTAGTCACGTCAAAAAAAATATTGAGTAGAGTTGTAGAGTGATGCGAGCTGAAAGTACCTACTAATTGACCAATATTATCATCAATAGCACGCAGACTTTTATAGCCAATATGTTCTAAGTGAGCAATCGCTAAGTAACGTAGGATTCCTCTTTGAATTCCAGTAAAACAGGTTTTAACCAAAATAATCAACCATATTAATCTTCATCAAATGTCGTCGCGGTTCATTCATGTCCCACTGCTGGGCTCGAACCTCTAACAGAATATGAAGGAAAATTGACCTACCTACTCGACCCACCTATCTACCCTATCACACTTATCAAATATCTTGGTATAGAGTTTCATTCCGAGTTATTTTCTCTTGCTATATATATATATATATATATATATATATATATATATATATATATATATATATATATATATATATATTAAGCGATCGTCTTTTTCGACACCCACGGACAAGAAAGGGAGTGGTGAATTCTTCTTCGTAGTATTCTTACTCCGTTTTCGTATGGAATTACAATGTACTAATAATTTAAGCCTTATTAATATTATAAATGCGAAAATAAGTTTGTTTGTTTGTTACGCTTTCACGCATAAGCCACGGAACCGATTTCAAAAATTCTTTCACCAATGGAAAGCTATAACATCAGGGAGTATTATAGGCTATATAAATATAGCCTATATGCCTATATTTTAACTCGGTAATCCCACGGGAACTACGCGGGTAAGACGACTGAAACCGAAGCGAAGCGAGAGCGGGTTGCTAGTAAAATAATAAGTAAAATTGAAATTTTTGAATAACCCCCAATATAAACTAAAATAATAAAAAAATGTATTACGTTCTGTTCAACAGAAATTATCAATTAATTGCCAGTTAACGATTATACTGGCACGCGTGAAGCACATAATCGAGTAACGCTTAAACGCTATTATATCATTTTGAAAAAGAGCTAATATTCTTACACTGCTAGAAGGATATTAACCAAACATAACTAAGAACCACCGCAAGGAAACTGACTATCAAATGCAAAAACCACATCGAAAACAGTCCATCCGTTTGAGAGCTACGATGTCACAGCCACACACACATACAGACAGACATTAATATCAAACTTATAACACCACTCTTTTTGCGCCGGGGGTTAAAAATAAAAAGAACGTGTTTTTTATATTTTATCTCAACAGTGATGATTTTATATTAAGGTCCGTATCCGCAAACCAGCTTTCTTTTGCTTGGAAGTCAAAAAAAAGCCTGCATCCGCAACTGGGGTACGCTGGTACTAAACAAAATATGTATAATAATTTCTTCGACTGGGCGCCCCGTAGCTTTATCAAAGCATATACTGAGTTATTTTTAAAATTGAACCTCCAAACGTGTACTTAAGCTAGTTCGCCGATCTAAGAAGCCAATTAACGCCTCCACTAATAGAATGACCGCGTTTGTTGGTTTGATATAAAAAATATTTCTAAGGTCTCGTCTATTTTCTGAAAGGTTGTTTTTGAGACGCCGCAAGGTTGAAGGGGCGTGGCAGAGAGCACAAGCGACAGTTTGGGCCTAAATTTATATAGTATAATCAGACATCCGATGATTAGAAATTCTCTACAGGATATCAATACAGGTAGAATTCTTACGCACCGTTTTTGAGTATTATTATCAAGGTATTTCGTGTTTTGACGGAGTAAGAATATAATTCACCACCCCCTGTCTTGTGCATATAACTACTTATTTGGAATACGTAAAGCCGTAGAAAAACGGATGTAATCGACATAGTCTGCAAAATTTGCACGTTGAAATGGTAATGGGCTGGCCACGTCGAACGGACATTGGGAAAGAACGGTTCTCGAGCGGCGATCACGAATATGATGACGCAGTGCAGGAGGATCCCCTACTAGATGGATTGACGATATCTTGAAAATCGTAGCTTACCGTTAGATACAAAGTAGTACAGGACCGTTCCAAGTGATCTCGTGGGGAGGCCTATGTCCAACAGTGATTGATTTTGGTTGGTTTGTCATATAATCTATACAACGATACACTCTATATAACATCACGTTCACTCGAAATAGCATTGAGCAGTACTTTCTTAATTGCCAAAATTTGAAGAACTGCAGCTGTGTACGTTCTTTGCTTTGTTGTTTTGTTATTTTATTATCTAGCACGTGTTTACCTCAACTGACCTGAAACATTATAAAAAATTCCATTTTGTTTTTTGTGTGATAAACTTGCACATGTTTACTTCGGCCCTTCGGCCACTGGACTGTCGTTAAGTTGTTAAACGTTGTCTTAATCATAGTTGTTTTTACGTTTGTAAAATTTGCACTATATTTAAGTAAATAAATATTAGAATAGTAAACTAATATCAATTTTTTTCACTCCAATTTACGACAACTCCCTATAACGTCAAAAAATTCACAGTCCCTTAAGTGTCGTTAAATAGAGTTTACACTGTAGTTCACACACGACCTTAAGTTTTATGTAATTCTATTTATTCTCCGGAGTAAGGGTTGCCTTGTTTTCCTTCTTCGGAAAATAAGAAATAGTTAATAATTTACAACACATAACAGTGAAAGTATTTTCCGTGTGGTGACAGAGTAAGAATACAATTTACCACCCTGCTATCTTGCCCGTGGGTGTCGTAAAAGACGACACGCAGATAACATCTATCAAGAGAATGAAATCTCTATGCCAACCCGACTTACCAGCGTGGTTACAGTAGGTCAAAAGCTCGAGTCCAGCAGTGGGATGTGTATGAGCAGTGATGATGGTGATGAAAAGTCAGAGATATGTGCCATTGGTCCAAATGGATTTAGTTTAGAACCCGAGACTACTGTGAGTTAATCGCTGCTTTTATTAAAAGGCAGGCTGCCCTTAATTGTAGTTAGTCTTTAGGCAAACAAAGAATATTGTTATATTTAGTTCACACCTCCTACAATATTATGTGCTCCTAGTCCCGGGCGAAAAATTTGATAAGAGATCATGACAGAACGAAATTAGTAGGGGTTGTTGAACTCAGCCAGCTGTAAGTCTAACAAAGGGTCAC
The DNA here is from genome assembly GCA_032191425.1 of Lymantria dispar. Taxonomy (NCBI): domain Eukaryota; kingdom Metazoa; phylum Arthropoda; class Insecta; order Lepidoptera; family Erebidae; genus Lymantria; species Lymantria dispar. The sequence continues at coordinate 30,769,760 of CM063452.1, forward strand.
GACCCTATACACACAAGAAATAGATCCTTAACGGTTGTGGGTCCAAGAAAGGATTATATTAAATCACCACCGAAGTTTTGGCGGGAAAATAGTGCTTTCACGTTACATTCAAAATTTTATGGTTATATTGTCTGTACTAATAATATAATAAGGTAAAATTTGTTCGTTTTGGCGGGAACGTTAGGGCCATGTGGTGCTCTTTTATTATAATTCAATATTTTTTTTGTTTTAATATGTTTATTCTGAATACATTCTATGTGACTTAATGCAGTGACAGTGCTAAAGTGTAATGAATATTATGTACCAGTGCTGCACATAAACATGTTTCTTTATCCATCAAAATACCACCAATTCAACATTATAGCTATTGTAATGTTAACAATTTGACTTACTGACGGACATTGACTTTAAATGAAATGACAATTTACAAATAAAGGCTGGACATAAATGTCTTACAAAGACATAAAATTCCTTAAAATAAAATGGTACAATTTGTAACTTTGAATTAAGTGATGCAATTGTTGACCAGGTTGTATCAGATGGAGCTGGCCTAGGTCTATGTAAAGTTCTTAGTCGTCTTTTACGACACCCAGGTGCATTGTAAAAATTCGTAGTATTCGTAGGCGCTACCACATAGAATAATCTCGTTTAATTAAATCTTTTACATTAATTATTTTTTAATTACCTTTCGTGAGAGACGAGCAATCAACCAATCTGCTGGTAAGTGGTAACTATCGGCCATAGACTCCTGAAAACTAAGAGCCCACTTAACCTTAACTAAAGTAGTGTTTGAATCTTCTGATCTCTCGCTCATCGGTCGAAGCGGAGTAACAAATTCCTTCAAGAAAATGTAATACTTTCTTCGACGAGCGGTTCTACTTGTGGCTGCAGGTAGAAAACTATCATCAGCAGTAACTATGCCACAAGATTTCACTCTTCTTCCTCAGTAGTATAAAATGCAAGTGTAAATTTCACCACGTAACTGTTTAGATCCAATATAACAAAGGTTGAAATTGTTTCCGTCTAAAGTACCGCCCTTATTGAATTTCAGCCCATATAAATAATACAAGCCTATGTAATCTGGAATGAAACATTGGGGTACCTTTTTATCCCGAACAAACAAGAAATTCTCGCGGGATAAAGTTATAAATTTTACACGGAAGAATCGCCCGAGAACACATTAAAAGCGGTACATTTATTTTTGAAAGATTTCCTTTTACCTTATGTGTGCCTGGTAAGTTCTGTATTTGTATAACTTCATTAGGATTCCATCAGTCTATTAATGTCCACTGTTGGGTATTGGGATGCCCACAAAGCAGAGATAATGCCACAATCTTACATGCAGGCAGACTGATTATCGTATCGTTATTGGAGATTGAGGTTATGAAAGGATTTTTTCAGTGCTCCATAGAAGCGAGAAAGAGGTCGTGATGATTTTAGTGGGTATTCCAATCCTAACAGGCGAGTCAAGAGTCCACGAGGAGGTTACTTTTTATCATTTCCTTATCCATCACCACATAAAAAATGAATTATACATATATATTATAATCGTAACAAGCAAAATAGCCACATTCTTCATCCAGGCCGCAGGAATGAGTAGTAATAGAATTTGGATGTTGATTGCTTTTTTATTAAGTATATGAATATGTAAAAGATTGAACACTATATCGATTTGTGAAAAGAACATGATATTTATTTTCATATTAAGCTATTTACAAGTATTTCAATTTTTAATAATTAGACAGAGAGAGCAATAGAAACAATATGACGTCAACGTCACATTCTACATACTAATCTGCATGCACTTTAAATTGTTGTGCGGGTAAGAGATAGAATGTACTTAATGCCTTTTTTTTCAGAGGTGGGCCATGGGTAGCGTACCCGCCACCCGAATCCGTCGGGGGCCACAAAGGGACGGCGCGCGGCCCCATGACCCACCCGTGACACGTCGCCTTCGTCGTTGGGCCGACCACCGGTGCAGGGTAACTTCTCTTCAGTGGTCGGCCCGACGGAATACCCTGTTCGCGGAGTACCCTCTCCTCTCGACGTTCCCCCTCAGGGACGTCAGTCGCCGTCGCGCGGTCATCGCCTGCGAAATCTATAATTTCTCTTAGTATAGGATCCCGCTATAACACGACCTTCACCGAGATGTTTATTTGATGAAACTTATTTTTTATTTAATTTAATATGTCAATAAATATAATATGTCAATAACTAATCATACTCTGGACTAAAATTTGTTAGGCAACCTATATGCAATATATTTATTGAGATATTAAATTAAATTAAATAAAAAATAAGTTACATCAAATAAACATCTCGGTGAAGGTCGTTGTATAGCGGGATCTTAGACCATCTGTATATATTTTAATTATAATTGAACTATGTACCAGTGTGGTATAGCAGGTTATAAGGCTTTTTCTTTTTTGTTGTTGTTGTTTTTACGAGTTATTCCAATATAAATACAGCATTTTTTTTTTGTGGGTGGGTCGCGGTCGGCGCGCCTCCGCACCACTCCGTCCGGGGCGACAGAGGGACTTAAGCACGCAACTCCCGCAACCCTCCCGAAAACCACCTCGCCTTCGTCGTTGGACCGACCACCAGAGCAGGTTTACTTGTCGTCAGTGGTCGGCCCGACGGAATACCCCCTACGTGGGGTACCCTCCCATCGGACCGACGTCCCCCCCTCGGGGAGGACGTCGGTTTTTCCTCACGCGGTCGGCCTCTCGGCGGGTGATGGACTAATACCCGATCACGTCACCCGCGGCCTCGGCTAGGGCGGCATGAAGCGTAGGTAGTTGCGCCTGCGCCACCCCATTCGCCGGCGGCGGATCTCTTTATCGAGGCTGCGCTCCACGCGCAGACGATCCGCCGCCTCCTTCTGCGAGATCACTGTCTCGCAGAAGGCTGCGACCGCGTCCCAATGCCCGACGCTGTCGACCATCGCCCTAGCGATGGCCGGCAGCGTCAGGTCGGCACCGATGATTGCGATGAGTTCACGGCGCTGCGTGGCCCAAGCGGCGCAGGCCTCGAGCGTATGCTGCGCCGTGTCCTCGTCGCAATCGCAGTGGTGGCAGGACGGTGTACTCTCCCTCCTTACGACCTTGTGCAGGTATTTGGCGAAGCTCCCATGCCCCGTCAACACCTGCACTAGTCGGAAGGAGAGCACCCCGTGCCGCCTTTCCAACCACTGCATCAGCACCGACCGGAAGGCCTCCACGATTCGCACCCCGAACCGAGGCCTCTCCAGCCGGACTACCCAACGGGCAATGACGTCTCGGCGGGCGTCGACGCGCCAGGCGGTGAGCTCCCTCAAGGAAACAACACCGCCCTCCCCGCGCACCCCCGACACCCGCCGATACAACTCGGCGAGCATTTCCGCCTCCAGGTCCCACGGGGGAGTCCCGGCCAATAGGCACGACTCCGTCGCCACCGTGCGGTATCTGCGGATGGCCCTGACCGCCGTGACCCTCAGAAGGGTCGCCACAGAAGGGCCCTAAGTTGGACGGTCAAGGACCTCGCCCACACCGGTGCGCCGTACAGGGTCATCGACCGGATGACCCCCGCGTACGTTTGGCACAAGCCACAATAGGGCGGACGCCGCGTCGACGAGCCGTGGAGCGAGCCTGCGGAAATGCTTCCGGAACCACCATTGCCCATCGAGCACCAGACCCAAGTACCTCATATGGGCCCGGATGCTGATGTCAACCGAGTGAACGGTGATCGAGACGCCGATGGGAAGGCTCATACGGCGCCCATGGAACAAGAGGGCCTCCGTCTTGTCCAGGGCGACCCTCAACCCCAGCGCCTCGATCCGCCTGACGACCTCTTCGGTGCCATAGGTCGCCAGGCTTATCGCCTCTTCTAACGTCCCACCACGGGCTGTGACGAGCGTGTCGTCAGCGTAACAAATCACGCCCAGCCCGGGCGGGAGGCTCTCCCGCAACGCCCAGTCGTAGCCGATGTTCCACAGGGTGGGTCCGAGGACCGACCCCTGTGGGACACCGCACGTCATGGGCGTTCGCACAACGTCCCCTGCTCGGTTGGTACAGAGGACGCTGCGCCCCACCAAATAGTCTGCCACTAGCCGCCTCAGTAGACATCGCCAACAGCACTCCCCCACCGGTGACGGCCTCAGTCGCCACGGCCCTCAGGCGCAACAGAGCCGCGATCGTCGAACGACCCCTCCTAAACCCAAACTGCGCGTCCGACAGATCGGGCCCCGTGCCGACGAGGTGCCGCTCGATGCGGGCAGCTACCACCCTCTCCAGTAGCTTGCCCATGTCATCGAGCAGCACGATAGGCCTGTAGGCCGAAGGCGACCCCGGAGACCGTCCCGGCTTCAGCAGGAGCACCAGCCTTCCCTCCTTCCAGCACCCAGGGAACCGTCCGGACGCTAAACACGCGTCGAATAGCTCCCTGAGGCGGGGACCCAGGTGGTCGAGGACCAGACCCAGCATACGGTTAGGAACACCGTTGGGCCCGGGGGCGGTGGACTTTGCGCACATGCGCGCCACCGCTACTCCCATCTGGGGTTCCGTGATGGGCGGAACACTGTCGTCGTCGGCCTCCCGGTCAGTGCCTGGCGTTCTTTATTTACCATAAGGTAGGGTTTGATCACACAGTGATCATGTCACCCTAATAAATTAACATGCAATAATAAGTATAACTAAGTAATTATGAACTAAATATTTCTATGTCTTAAACCTGTATTTACAATATTGTATAATAATTTTGCTTCCTCAGATAAAGGCGAAGATAGAATGCTGTTACAGACTCCAATCGTTCTTAAACAGATATCTTTTTCATGTTCAAACTCTTTTCTTTCAGCTTCGTTCCGTACACACTCCACTAGGATGTGATAGATGTCTTCCCTAACTGCACAAACACTATGCATAGTGGTTAAGATACATACTAACCTAACTAAACTACGGTGTCGAGAGTCACATGTTCTATTTCCAGGATAATAATTTATCATCATTATCATTTCAGCTTATATACGTGCCACTGCTGGGCTCAAGCCTCCTTCTGGATAGGAGTGAAATTGCCCTACTAGCTTTTATTTTGAATTTTCCTTCTCTTGCTCTTATATTACATGTGTTATATTCTATAGGCGTCTTTTAGGATACCCATAGGCAATGCAATATAATAGCAATAGTTTAATTGTATTTTTACCCCGTCACCACACGGAAAATAACAATTTGTGTGAACCATAATGTTATTCAAAGTGGGGCTGTAATTTGTGTTAATTTCATGTTTGTAAAGTCAAGGATGTTATCAAGGATAACAAGGATGATATCCTTAGCGCAGGGTGTTTTGTATTTAAAAATATCGAAGCCACGCTTCCATATTTTAGATTAGTATTTGATTATTATTAGTATTTCATTGGTACTAGTATTTAATTAGTATTAGTATTTGATTAGTATTGTTATTTTATTAGTATTAGATTAGTATGAAAAATGTACTGTCTTACAATTTAACAATGTCTGTAATAACGATTACAGCAATTTGACAATGTCTGTAATAACGATTACTTGTTGGACGTGAGACACCTTAGTCCGCCTGTGACTATAAATGCTGCAAAGTGTTCGAAACGTCGGGCAATCATAAATCAAATACAAACGCGATATAATCCGTAAAAGTAGTTTTATTTACAGAATTATAAATTTGACATCGGGTTCTGTAACTCCATTTTAGCATATCCTACCGCTGAACATGCTATTTTGTTTTATAGGTTAGCTAAATTATAGTATTAGATTAGTATTAGTAAGTAATCACAGTGTTAATATTAGATTAGTATTTGATTATTATTAGTATTTCATTAGTATTAATATTTAATTCGTATTAGTATTTGATTAGTATTGTTATTTTATTAGTATTAGATTAGTAAGAAAAATGTACTGTCTTACAAGGCGATATGGTCGCTCAGCGACAAAGCCTATAATAAATAAAAAAAAAAAAACTAAGTGCCGGCAGCTCCATAATGTTATTCAAAGTGGGGCTGTAATTTGTGTTAATTTCATGTTTGTAAAGTCAAGGATGTTATCAAGGATAACAAGGATGATATCCTTAGCGCAGGGTGTTTTGTATTTAAAAATATCGAAGCGTGGGTACGATAGCCATTTAGGTAAGGATATATACAAAATCTATACAACTAAATAAAATTAAAGTGTTTGTTTGTAATGTCAAAATAGTAAGTTTTGCATGCTCACATGCTTATTAGCACAATACCTATGCTTAAAAGTCAGCTTCAAATATTTTATCTATCTGTTTGTTCTGGGTAGTTTTCAAAACGGCTGGACCGATATTAACAATATTTTATATTAGTTGGCAGTCTATATAAGAAATAACTGGCTATATTTGATCCTGACATTCCCACGGGAACAGGCACTACGCGGGTAGAACTGTGTTTGCTTGTCAAAAATAAAACACATTCAAACATATCAGTACTACATCTAGAGTATGAACGAAATGATAACAAAGAACAGGACAAAAAATACACAATACTTTCCAGTTTGCCGCTGACATAGTCTGTAGTTATAGTTGAACCATTTTATTTGTTAGAAAAAATATAAAAACATAGATACACAAACTAGACAGGTGCAAGGAGCTTCACGTACATTGTCTTCCTATATATTTTACTTTGCCGTATGGTGATAAAAAAATAATACAATTCCTGCGCCATTTCTTTTCCGTTGATCTCGTAAAAGACGATTAAAGGCTATGGGGAGATATCTTTATAGTAAAGAAGAAAACTTCCGTGTGGTGACGGAGTAAGAATACACCACTACCACAATTCACCACCCCCTTTCTTGACCTTTGGTGTCGACTAAAACGACTAAGGGATGTAATACTCAGATAAGATCATTGCAAGATAAGGAAAACTCGAAATAATACCCTAAGCCGTCCAGCGTAATTGGGTAGGTCAAGTATCACAGTATAGGCAACTCGAGCGAGAACTGTGTGCCTACTCTTGAATCTCGATTCCAATCCTAAATCTAATCGCAGCTTGAATTTGAGCAAATGTGGTACTCTTGAAGCCGACACTAGCGCACGATTGGAATCCAGTAGATTTTTTTTTGAACTAAATGAATTCGACTTTCGACGATTAAGTCGATCGTTTGCTACTCCCGACGTGATTTTGCCCTAGTTTAAAATCGTTAATGTTGCACAATTTAAAGAAAACGTCTTTGTGGTGATCGATTTCGATAACATTATTGATTTAAAGTAAGAAAATACGGCACATTTGGTGAAAATAACATAACATAACATAAACGCGAAGAATTCATTCTCGATTTTGTTCAAGAGTACCAAAAATAAGTTTGGTGAGATTAGAATTGAATCGGATTCGAAATTAGAATTGATTTCAAGAGTAGGCCCACTGATTACAGTTTTCACTCAAGCTGCCGGCACTTAGTATAGTTCCTTCTTTCATCATGATCTTTAGGTCATGATGAAAGAAGGAACTATACTAGCTCTATTAAACAACGATCATCATCATCATCATCATCTCAGCATCAGTTCCACTGTTAGACTCGAGCCTCCTCCAGAACAGGAGGGAAATTTATAGTAAACTAGCAACCCGCCCTCGCTTCGCTTCGGTTTCTGTCACCTTATCCCCATAGTTCCTGTTCCCGTGGGAATACCGGGATAAAATATAGCCTAGGTTACTCCCTGATATTAAAGCTTTCCATTGGTGAAAGAATTTTTGAAATCGGGCCAGCCGTTTTGAAGATTACCTGGAACAGACAGACAGACAAAAATTTTTAATCTGTATTTTAGGCATAGGTGTCGTGCAAATAACCGTGTGAGCATGAAAAAAGCCTATTATTTTGATATTACAAACAGACACTCCAATTTTATTTATTGGTATAGATAAGTAAAGGCTGTTAATATTCGTAGCCTAGCTTGTAGTACCCCGTAGCTACATGCTATTTAGCTTTATTATAACAATCTTAAATATAAAATTACTATACCTCGGTATTGTTCGCAGCTGTTAAAATTAAATCTCATCTTCAACAGGAAGAAACAAGATAAGTCTTTATGGGATCAAATAATAAGGCTTTTAATTTACTTCGACAGAGATCCGACAACAATATGATAAGACAGATATAATTAAGTTTCGTTTCACGCAAAATTGTAACTCAAAAACGTACTAAACCGGATACCGTTTGCAATATACAAAAATCGATTCTTCATAGGCTGTAGAAGCATCCGCTTGATCTCGCCATTGCAAGACATTCAAAGGATCGTGTAAATGGCAAAAAAAAATATCAGTACACAAAGATCGTCTCGCATCTGCTATCCGGCGTATTGAGCAGATGGTCTGAAGGGTCTTTATAAAAAAAAATATCCCTACCTGCCCGTATTCATTGTTGTACTTATTCTTGAACTTGAGACGATATGAACGGTAGGGTGAGCAGATTTCTACATTATTACAAAACAGTTCTCACGTTTCCGTATAGTGACGGAGTAAGAGAAGACCATTTATCACCCCCTATCTTGCCCGTGGGTGTCATAAAAGACGGCTAAGGGATGTAATATGCATATAACATATAGATGTTGCATAGGCAAGGGAAGGAAAATTCGAAGCAAAACCATATACTAAGCTCTCTGATCAGAATGATAGGTCAAATAGCCTTCTATTTTAAAGGAGGCTCGAGGTCAGCAGTGGGATCCCACCAATCCAACAGACTGTGTGCTGTATAGATCTAGACAAAAAAAACAAAATGACTTGAAAATTATATTAGCGTCACCTACCAGTTCTAAATGATAATTTAAATAGCAATGTAAGCGCACAAAATATCTCGCCGCGCGGTGGTGTAGTAAGACTTATACCAACACCAGCCCATTTCTTGCCCGAGGGTATCGTAAAATACTATTTTACCTCAGTTAACCTACGCCCCACTGATGGGCCCGAGATTACTCAACAATAGGAGGGAAATTGGCCAAATATACTTTACCGATCAGGCAGGTGGAATGGGGTTTTATTTCGAGATTGGCCTCTCTTCCATAGGTTGTTATATACAAATTATATCCCTTAGTAATCTTTTACGACACCTAAGTAAAAAAAATAACGGAAATGATATGCAGATAACAATCAATGGTCTTGCTATGGAAACTCTAAAATCTAATACCAAACCGTCTCACCAGCGAGGTTATAATAGGTCAATTTCTTTCCTATTGTGGAGAACGCTCGAGCCCAGTATCAGATTTTTGACCCAATACTAGGATATATAAGATTTCTTGAACCCCTCCTCTTCTCTTACATACGACTCATTCTCGTTTTTTTTTTGAATAATAAAACTTTCTTAAAAAAAGTTTAGTTACACTAACACACACATTAAGACATAAATCAATGATTTTTGTTTTTCAGCAAATAATTTAGGTTATATTTTACGCGGGATTTTTATGTTATAAATAAATATAAGTTTGAATATGCTGTAGCGATCGCAATTATTATTGAATAAAAAAAATCATTCTACTATTATATTTTTTTTTCAAATGTTTAAAATAAAATGAATACGCGAGAAGAATGCGAGAAGAATTTAAATGTGATGTGATGAAATGAATGAAAATGAACTTATGTATTTAAGATTGTAAAATTTTAATAAACAATAAGAATTCAAAAAAAATAATTCATAGAATTCATAAATTTATTTATTATTTATAAATAAGAATTCATTATGGCATAAACAAAGTCATTCAACATTCGATAGAAACAGTTTTTTAATAATAAATTTCTATTTATAAAACATTACTTAAGAATGGATTTTACCCCAACTAAGATAATGCTATGAAAAGCTTTTCTTAACTCCTAGGACCTTTTGTAATTAATAAATGGCCCCTAAGGTGAAATGATGATGATGATAGGTTTATATTTATTTAGGGGCTTATCACATCTGATACCTACTGGATTTGAAGCAAACAAGATAAATCCAAATAGCGGCATCATTCATTTTCCGTGTGGTTACGGACTACGAATACAATTCACCACCCCCTTTCTTGCCCGTGGGTGTCGTAAAAGACGTCTAAAGGATAAAAAAATGCAGATAACATCATTGTAAGAGATGGAGACCTCGACGCAAAACCCTATACCAACCCACCTGACCAGCGTGGTATCGTAGGTCAGTATCCCTTCCATTGTGGAATGGGCCTGAGCCCAACATTGGGATCTAAATGGGCTGATAAGTGAAGAGAGTGTCATAATTATCATCATTCATCCTTTCACTATCTCCTGCTTGATGTAGACCTCCTAACAGACTTCATCGAATAAAATTGGCCCAGGTTGATGTAAAGCTTTCAATCATCTTTTACGACTCCTACGAGGAATCTTAATGATACGGCGGCTGAATATATTAGCCGCCGCACAGTGTTTGATAGGACCAAAAAAATTTCCCTCTGCTGTTTATAGCTTTTTTCGATTAACGTATGCATTTAAAATGCACGAGTAAAACACCCACGTGTCAAATTGAAATACTGTTTTTATAAAAATTATTGAACTTTTCGTGTATAACTTTAAAAAAAATAAAATTTATTCTGAAAACGTAACTATCCAAGTTAATTGTTTTAAATAAATATAATCTGATAGAACATCTTTAGGCGCATGTTTTTCTATATTAATTTTTCGAAAATCACCTCTGGATATTTAGTTATTTTTTTCAGATTTTCGTTATTATTTTTTTTCTCCTTATAAACTCAAAAGTGGCACTTGAGACTAGAACAGAAAAATAGCTCCTAATAAAGCCTACCGACAATAAAAAAACCATGTTCCACTTCTGCGGCCTTTGAGAGAAATTGAATTTTAAAAAACATTGTTAGGGTTGTCACTCTGCTTGACCTTAATTAATTTTGTTTCGAACTACATCTTTTACAGTAAGTTATCTCATTACTATGTACAATTAAATTACATGCTGGGCAGTTCTGATAGGTTGTGATAGGTAGGTCGTAAGCTTTTTTTTTGGCGGCGGGCTATGGAATGGTCACAACCCGCTTAAATTTAAATATAACATGTTTACCAACCCAGACCCTAAAATTGATTATTACAGTTTTAAAATACTGGCAACTATGCAGAACAATAATATTAAAAAATGGCACAAACGTAAAAAAAGGTTTTAATTATTTAGCATATTATATCCGGCGTTATTAGGTCTTCATATTATAAAGGGTAACATGATAATTGAAAACTTGATTTTTTGATAAATAATTTAGTTAATGTTCTAAACGAAACCATAAATGGACATACCCCTTTTGATCCACATTTTTAATACAATTCATTACTAGTACAAAAAGAAAATGATTCTATATATAAAATATTTTATATTTCTTATGGTCGGTTATTACTAAACATTTAATTTATGATAATTATTATATTGTGACAATTTATTAGTTTAAAAAACTAATAAATCTATTCAGCTACTACCGGATCGGAATGCGGCCACACTGAAAATAAAAATAAGTAGAAATACTTCTTTTTAAGAAATAAAAAAATGTCACTGTCATAGTTATCGTATAGCACACCTGAAATAATGTTTTATTAACTTATTCATATAAATCGTTTTCGTTTTTTAGTATTAACGTATAATCATCATCATCGTTTGACAGATTTTTATCATCATTGGATGAATCTTTATTGGCCACCTTTGTGAACTGCAAGTTTTCTTCATGAATTGGCTTTAAAAGGTCACGTACAGCTTTTGGCAGACAATGTCGCTTGGAAAATCTTCGACGCTGATTGAGGCGTACCATAGAAATACATGGATCCCATGATTCTAGTACACGATGAAAAAATGCTAGTTGGCTGCTCCCCTGCGTTACCGGGTAGGCTACCGTGCCAACAAACAAAAATACCTAATAGATAGCTACATAAGCCCGAAGGCATTTATGCGTATGTAAGTAAACAGGTTAAGTTATATGTATATTTGGGGAGTTTTTACTGGCTTATGTCATATTACATCCTGGCTATCATAATAAAACGGCCTGCCATGCTTGGAATTTAATTTTAGATATTAATGAGATAACTTACTATAAAAAAAATATATAGTTCGCAACAAAATTAATTAAAGTCAAGCAGAGTGATAACTCTAAACACAGCTTTTTTTTTAAATTCAATTTCTTCTAAACGCTGCGGCAATGGAACATCGTTTTTTAATTATTAATATGCCCTTTTAAGAAATATTTTTCTGTGCTAGTCACAAGTCCCACTTTTGAGTATTTAAGGAGTAAACAATTTTACGAAAAGCTGAAAAAAAAAATTATATGATTTTTGATGTTTATGCGAGTATTTGAAATAAAACTTCTACGTCTAAAAATTAAAAGTCAAACACAAACGCGATATAATCCGTAAAAATAGTTTTATTTCAAATACTAAAAAGAAGTGACCATTTGCGACAACCCTATACGAAATGTATAATTTGACCTTAGAACATAATGGTCTAGGCCGCGAAGGTGGAACATGGTTTTTTTATTGTCGATAGACCTTTTTAAGAGCTATTTTTCTGTGCTAGTCATAAGTCCTACTTTGAGTTTTTAAGGAGAAAAAAATAATAACGAAAATCTGAAAAAAAAATGATAACTAAATATCTAGAGGTGATTTTCGAAAAAAAAAAATAGAAAAACATGGGCCTAAAGATGTTTTATCAGACTATATTTATTTAAAACAATTAACTTGGATAGTTACGTTTTCAGAATTAATTTTATATTTTTAAAGTTAAATGTCACGTAAAGTTCAATAATTGGAACGAAGTTCCTTACGGCAGGCTTGGAGGAGATAGGGATTTTGCTGCGCGACCGAACTGAAAAAAATGTGATAGTAAAACCGTAAGAAAAAGTGCGCGGAATAAAACCGTTAAATGAGACGAAGTTCCTTATGGCAGGCTTAGAGGAGATAGGGATTTTGCTGCGCGACCGAACTGAAAAAAATGTGATAGTAAAACCGTAAGAAAAAGTGCGCGGAATAAAACCGTTAAATGAGACGAAGTTCCTTACGGCAGGCTTGGAGGAGATAGGGATTTTGCTGTGCGACCGAACTGGAAAAAATGTGATAGTAAAACCGTAAGAAAAAGTGCGTGGAATAAAACCGTTAAATGAGACGAAGTTCCTTATGGCAGGCTTGGAGGAGATAGGGATTTTGCTGCGCGACTGAACTGAAAAAAATGTGATAGTAAAACCGTAAGAAAAAGTGCGCAGAATAAAACCGTTAAATGAGACGAAGTTCCTTATGGCAGGCTTGGAGGAGATAGGGATTTTGCTGCGCGACCGAACTGAAAAAAATGTGATAGTAAAACCGTAAGAAAAAGTGCGTGGAATAAAACCGTTAAATGAGACGAAGTTCCTTATGGCAGGCTTGGAGGAGATAGGGATTTTGCTGCGCGACCGAACTGAAAAAAATGTGATAGTAAAACCGTAAGAAAAAGTGCGTGGAATAAAACCGTTAAATGAGACGTGCGCAGGCGCGACAGTCGTATATACAAGCGAGTAGTGTATAATACCGTTCTCTTTCTCCTTCTTTCTTTTCGTTCTCTCATCCCTTCTCTCTCTATTACCACTCCACCCCGCCAATACATAGTATATACTCATGAATTCATGGACAAGCACGTGGCGAATACTCACATTATAGATACATTTTACTTGTGAGTAGCCACGTTTATTTTTTGTAATTATTTCTATTTCTATGTAATTTTATGTTGTCAAACAAAAATAAAGAGACATATTTTGTTATTTTAATTGATAATTTGAATTACGATTTTTTTTATTTAACGTAATTTATTATTTCCTAAAATACTGAATTTCCTAAATACTTTCCTGTACTTAAATAAAAACTAATCAGCAAAATTTAAGAGAAAAATCAAGAAAACCTACATAAAATTGAGCACGATTTTTTTTTGCAAATTGTGTCGATTCTACATTAGCCGAAGGAACTTCGTTCCTACCTGGTGTCCCACGACACCACATTTCTTTTTATTTTTATAAAAAAAAGTATTTCAATTTGATACGTGGGTGTTTTACTCGTGCATTTTAAATGCATACGCTAATCGAATAAAGCTATAAACACCAGAAGGAATGCTTTTTGGTCCTATCAAACACTGGGTGCCGTACAGCGCCAAAGTACACACAGCAAAAAAACCGCCTAAGTGCGAGTCAGAGTCGCGCATGAAGGGTTCCTTACCATTATCTACGGGTGACGCGACCGGGGAATTAGTCCGTCACCTGCCGAGAGGCCGACCGCGTGAGGTAAGACCGACGTTCTTCCCGGACGTCGGTCGATGGGAGAGTACCCTAAATAGGGGGTATTCCGTCGGGCCGACCACTGACGTCAAGTCACCCTGCTCAGGTGGTCGGCCCAACGACGAAGGCAACGTGCATCGCGGGTGGGTTGCGGGTGTGCGTGCTTACGCCCCTCTGTCGCCCCGGACGGAGTGGTGCGAGGAGTGCGCCGACTGCAACCCACCCCAAAAAAAAACCATTATCTATAAAAAGGACAAAAAAAAAATCGCGTTTGGTGTATGGGATGGGTTGTATGTTGCCAACATACACAAATATTTATTTTGTTTTTAGTATTTGTCGTTATAGCGGCAACAGAAATACATAATTTGTAAAAATGTCAACTGTCTAGCTATCGCAGTTATTGAGATACAGCCTGGTGACAGACAGACAGCGAAGTCTTAGAAATAGGATCCCGTCTTAGTAAAATCCGTACCCAAAGGTTCAAAGCGGAATCCTAAAAATCAAAAGTTCTCATATATAAAACCGACTTATTTTTGTATTACGTAAAAATGTTAGTGTAGTCGAATTTTGTTTAATATCTTTTAAATTTACATTAATAATCATTAAACATGGCCACCCTAATGCAACTGTTCAAGTGAATGCATATATTGAAAAGAAATCCATAGAGATTTGGTTCACATTATGTTGTACGCGCAAAATAGACCAGACATTTGTATAAAAATATAAATATATATAGCTATATTATATAAAGATTACGCTTTGGCATATTAGATCGGGCCGACCGACCACTGAGGACAAGGAACACGGCACTGGTGGTCGGCCCAACGACGAAGGCAACGTGGGTACGGGTGGGTTATGGTCCCACGCGCCGTCCTTTCGTCGCCCCGGACGGAATGGACGGCGTGTGTGCTTACCATAGCCCACCCATAGAAAAACGGCGTAATAGATTATGTCCGAGATATTAACATAGTTTTCTTATGCATACTTGAAAAGCTAAGGTGTGGACGGGTAAATAAAAATATGCGCGAGGAATACTTCACTATTTGAATATTCATCATCATTTCAGCTCATATACATCCCACTGTTGGACTCAACCCCGCTTCCTAATAGGAGGGAAATTTACCTAATATGCCACGCTGGTCGGACGTATTGGGCTAGGTTTTTCCTTCGAGTTTTCGTTCATAAACGTTTTATTTATTTATTTATTTAAATTTCATGCACAAGTACATAGGCAGACTTAATGCCATAGGCATTCTCTTCCAGTCAACCTTTGGGTGATGACAAAATATTATAGTAGGTGCCATTTTTATCTACACTACATATCCTTTAGTCGTCTTATATGACATCCACGGGTAAGAGTTACAATTCACGAGATTCTCACTCCGTCACCGCACAGAATGTTATATTGCTGTTTCTTATTACATTACTAGACTAAAACTAAATTAACTTGTTTAAAAAGCTAACGAAAACAGTCAGCGAGCTAGAAAGTTTGGTAATCTAGTCTGCGGTGTAGCGTTGGTTGTACTGTCAAAAAGTATGATGACGGCTGGCTGACTGTTACAATAGTGTTTTGCACTTTCCATTGCTAAAGTAGGAATATTTAATATAAATTAAGGAGGTCAATATTTAATAACTAATTTCGGTATCGGGTAGATAATTATAAATTTTCTGCAATAACGATGACTTGTTGGACGTGTGACATCTTAGTCTGCCCGTGACCGTGCTGCAAAGTCTTCGAAATGTCGGGCAATCAAAAATCAAATACAAACGCGATAACAAATCCGTAAAGTAGTTTTATTTAAAATGTGTAATACTCGCGTAAACATCAGAAATCATTAAGGTAGGACGTAAACGTCATCTACTTAATATGGCTCCCGCTAGAAGTCTGAAAATAATTCGCTTCATTATAGAATGATTTGTGATGTTTACGCGAGTATTACACATCTGTACCAATAAATAAAATTGGAGTGTCTGTTTGTAATGTCAAAATAATAGGCCTGTTTCATGCTCACACGGTTATTTGCACTATACATATGCCTAAAATACACTTTGTATTTTTTTTGTCTGTTTGTCTGTTTGTTCCGGGTAATCTTCAAAACGGCTGGACCGATTTCAAAAATTCTTTCACCAATGGAAAGCTATAATATCAGGGAGTAAACTAGGCTATATTTTATTCCGGTATTCTTTTTTTAAATTATTTTTTATTGAAAGCGGTGGCAAACGAGCAAACAGTACACCTGATGGTAAGTGTTGCTGCCGCTCATGGACCTTTATAAGGGCGCTGCCTACCGCGAAGAAGGTGAAGAGAGTGTGAATGCGTGCATTGAGGCTCGGTGATACCAAAGACACCACCAAAACCCTCCACACGCAAACACCCTCAGAAAGTTGGGCTTCCGGCTCTCTCGCTCACCGAACGAAGCGCAGTAACAAATTGCTACTACTCAGACGTCGATTTTCTGCGAGAGCGTGGTACTACCCCGGACGGACCGGCCCGCGGCTGTAGACAGATAACTGTCGACAGTGTGGTCCTACCACTATTCCCACGGGAACGGGAACTACGCAGGCAAGATTGAAACCGAAGCGAAGCGAGGGTGGGTTGCTAGTTGTAAATAAAACTACGGAACGTAGACCATGGTCCGCCAGTGTCCATGAACGCTGTAAAGTGTTCGAAACGTCGGGCAATCAAAAATTAAATACAAACGCGATAAAATCTGTAAAGTAGTTTTAGTTATATCATTTATAAAGTTTCGTTAGACAGAATTTATTTGGGGGGCGCGGCCGGAGCACCTCCTCGTGGTGCTCCCTGGTAACGTCCATTTGGACGTCATGCGGCCATTTGGACGGCCAAGATTCCGGCAGGGGGGGGGTCTCCGCGTGCGGCTCTGGTGGCAGAGCGCACGGCGGATCTGATCCGGGGCCAATGGGGCGGATGTGCCTCATGGCACTCCGTCGCCAGGGACGGTTGCGTCACGGCCCGGGGGCATGACGGGTCGGTCGCTCGCGAGCGGCCAGACCCGGAAGGCCCAAACCGTAATCCTGAGCAGGGGGGTCAGGACCGGGGGTCTTCGGACCGCGGGGAAGAAAACCCCTATAAAAAATTACCCCAATCTTAAGTTTGGCCACTCGGCGAGGAGATGTATGACTGGTGGGTTAAAAAGCGCGTGAGCGTCCAGTCGTTAGAGTGGTAGTCAAGACAAGACTCAAAAACGTCCAAATAATGGCAGAAGTTAATACTAGTAAAACTTCACCAGAGGGTCCCGGCCAGGCCGGGGAATCCCTTGCTGTGCCGGTGCTTGCGCGCGACGTCCATTTGGAGTCGCGCCCAAGTCCCGGCACAGTCAGTCCCCAATCGTATGGGTGGGGGACAACTACTGCCTCAGAAGCCAAGAGCCCGGCTCAACACCAAGTGGCTCAGGGGGGGAGGGGGAACGAGGAGGAGGTGCAGGTGCGGAAGAAGACCCGAAGGACAAAGCCGAGGCGTTCCGCCGCTGCACGAGCCCGCATTAGCGCCAATGCATCGAAGGCGTGGCGGAGCGGAGCAGGAAGGCACGCGGCCAGAAGCGGAGAGCGGCGGCCAAGAGTGCCGCCGTGGCCGCCGCTCCCCAGGCGGGAGCCGCTAGAAAGGGGAAGAAAAGGTCGCGCAGGGGCCTCAAGTCGCCGAAGACGGCCGCGGTGGTCATCACCGTGCTGCCTGAGGCGGCTGAGAGGGGCCTCAACTATGAGGCCGTCCTAAAACGCGCCCGGCGGGAGCTGGACGTCTCCGGTATCGGGGGCGTCGAGGCGAGGACCCGCAAGGCCCGGACAGGGGCTCGAATACTCGAGTTCCCTGGGGCCGAGGGCGCGAAGACGGCCGATAGTTTGGCCACGATGTTGAGGGGGCTGTTCGGGCCGGAGGATGGTGTCCGAATCGCCAGGCCTGTCAAGTGCGCAGAGATGCGCCTGACGGGCTTGGACGATTCCGTGACGGTGGAGGACGTCCGGGAGGCCATTATGGCGCGTACCGGATGTGCCTCGGACACCGTCCGGATTGGCACCATCCGCACTGGTCCGGGCGGCGTCGGTGCTGCCTGGGTGCAGTGTCCGGTGGAGTCGGTCAAGCAATTGGCCGACTCAGGCAGGCTCCTCGTGGGCTGGAGCTCGGCGCGGGTAACCGTGCTAGAGCCCCGGCCCGCGAGGTGTTACAAATGCATGGCGGTCGGGCATACCCGACCGACATGCAAAAACTGCTTTGACTGCAGCGGGCTATGTTTCCGTTGCGGTCAGACCGGACACCAGGCGGCATCGTGCTCTGCGGTGCCCCACTGCCCCGCGTGTGCGGCAGGCAATAGGCCTGCCAAACACCGCATGGGCTCTGGGGACTGCAGACCCCCGGCATCGGCCCCGAAGGGGCGGGACGGCCCATCGACCGGGCCAGTCCCCGCTCCGAGCGCGGCCCGATCGCCCGTCAGCGCGGAGGAGGTGACGATGGATACGGACCGTTAATGGACCCCGTATCCATTCGTCTCCTCCAGGCCAACCTCAACCACACCGCCGGTGCGCAGGACGTGTTCCTGCAAGCCATGGCGGAGTGGTTGATAGGAGTAGCCGTAGCCGCGGAGCCGTACGTGGTGCCCGACTGGCCTAATTGGTTGGGTAGCACCGATGGCACCGTGGCAATCGTCGCCTCCACGTCGTGGCCTTCGTCGCCTCTAACCCTTAGGGACAGGGGCGTCGGATACGTCGCGGCGCACTGGGGGGAGATTACGCTCCTCGGAGTCTATCTCTCCCCTAACTGGAGTGTGACCGATTTCGAGGCCTCCCTCACCATCATGGAGGCCTCGTTACGGCGAATGGCATCGCGCCAGGTCTTCGTCTTGGGGGACTTCAACGCCAAGTCCGTGGCGTGGGGGTCTCCCCGGACGAACGACCGAGGACGGGCGATCGAGGAGTGGGCGGCGGCACTGGGCCTCTGTTTGCTGAACAGGGGCTCGGTGCATACGTGCGTGCGACAACGGGGCGGGTCGATAGTGGACCTTTCGTTCGCTAGCCCCGAGGTCGCCGCACGCGTGGGGAGCTGGCGCGTCGTGGAGGAGGTGGAGACCTTGTCGGACCACCGGTATATCCGGATGGAGGTCTCCCCGGTAATCCCGACGCCCAGCAGGGGTCACGGGGCGGATGGACGTCCTGCGTTCCCGCGATGGGCTGTGGGTCGCTTAGACCGGGACCAGCTGGCGGAGACAGCCATCGTTTACTCGTGGCTGTCCTCTGCCAACCAGTCGGACGGGGTGGACGCCGAGGCTGGCCGCATCCGCAGTGCGTTGACGCAGATCTGCGATGCGGCCATGCCCCGGGTACGGCGTCCGCCCCCGAGGAGGGCGGTCCACTGGTGGTCCCGGGAGCTGGCGGATCTCCGGGCCGCGTGCATTCGCGCCGGGAGGGCCTACACCCGCAGCCGGCGGCGGCAACGCGACGCGGAGCGGGAGGCCTTGCTGTATGAGGGCTACCGCAATGCGCGGTCGGCCTTCAGGCTGGCCGTCCGCTCCGCCAAGGACGTCAGTCGGCAGGAGATGCTGGACGGTCTCGATCGTGACCCCTGGGGACGCCCCTATCGCGCGGTGCTGAATAAGCTCCGCGCGCGGGGCCTTCCCCTCACCGAGACTCTCCAGCCCAGCCTTCTCACCCGGGTCGTCGAGGACCTGTTCCCGCGGCGGGCGGAACACACGCCCCCGGTCATGGCGCCGCCAGACACTGACCGGGAAGCCGACGACGACAGTGTTCCGCCCATCACGGAACCCGAGATGGGAGTGGCGGTGGCGCGCATGTGCGCAAAGTCCACCGCCCCCGGGCCCGACGGTGTTCCAAACCGCGTGTTGGGCCTGGTCCTCGACCACCTGGGTCCCCGCCTCAGGGAGCTGTTCGACGCGTGTTTAGCGTCCGGACGGTTCCCTGGGTGCTGGAAGGAGGGAAGGCTGGTGCTCCTGCCGAAGCCGGGACGGTCTCCGGGGTCGCCTTCGGCCTACAGGCCTATCGTGCTGCTCGATGACACGGGCAAGCTACTGGAGAGGGTGGTAGCTGCCCGCATCGAGCGGCACCTCGTCGGCACGGGGCCCGATCTGTCGGACGCCCAGTTTGGGTTTAGGAGGGGTCGTTCGACGATCGCGGCTCTGTTGCGCCTGAGGGCCGTGGCGACTGAGGCCGTCACCGGTGGGGGAGTGCTGTTGGCGGTGTCCCTAGACATCGCCAACGCATTCAATAGTCTGCCATTCAGCTGCATCAGGGAGGCGCTCCGGTATCACGGAGTGCCAGCTTACCTGAGGTGGCTAGTGGCAGACTATTTGGTGGGGCGCAGCGTCCTCTGTACCAACCGAGCAGGGGACGTTGTGCGAACGCCCATGACGTGCGGTGTCCCACAGGGGTCGGTCCTCGGACCCACCCTGTGGAACATCGGCTACGACTGGGCGTTGCGGGGGAGCCTCCCGCCCGGGCTGGGCGTGATTTGCTACGCCGACGACACGCTCGTCACAGCCCGCGGTGGGACGCTAGAAGAGGCGGTAAGCCTGGCGACCTATGGCACCGAAGAGGTCGTCAGGCGGATCGAGGCGCTGGGGTTGAGGGTCGCCCTGGACAAGACGGAGGCCCTCTTGTTCCATGGGCGCCTTATGAGCCCTCCCATCGGCGTCTCGATCACCGTCCGATCGGTTGACATCAGCATCCGGGCCCATATGAGGTACTTGGGCCTGGTGCTCGACGGGCAATGGTGGTTCCGGGAGCATTTCCGCAGGCTCGCTCCGCGGCTCGTCGGCGCGGCGTCCGCCCTATCGTGGCTAATGCCGAACGTGGGCGGACCGAGCGCTACGTGCCGACGGCTGTACACGGGGGTCATCCGGTCGATGGCCCTGTACGGCGCACCGGTGTGGGCGGGGTCCTTGACCGTCCGACTTAGGGCCCTTCTGTGGCGACCACAGAGGGTCATGGCGGTCAGGGCCATCCGCGGATACCGCACGGTTGCGACGGAGGCAGCGTGCCTATTGGCCGGGACTCCCCCGTGGGACCTGGAGGCGGAAATGCTCGCCGAGTTGTATCGGCGGGTGTCGGGGGTGCGCGGGGAGGGTGGTGTGATCTCGTTAAGGGATCTCACCGCCTGGCGCGTCGACGCCCGCCGAGACGTCATTACCCGTTGGGCAGTCCGGCTGGAGAGGCCTCGGTTCGGGGTGCGAACCGTGGAGGCCTTCCGGCCGGTGCTGATGCAGTGGTTGGAGAGGCGGCACGGGGTGCTCTCCTTCCGACTAGTGCAGGTGTTGACGGGGCACGGGAGCTTCGCCAAATACCTGCACAGGGTCGTGAGGAGGGAGAGTACACCGTCCTGCCACCACTGCGATTGCGACGAGGACACGGCGCGCCACACGCTCGAGGCCTGCGCGGCTTGGGCAGTGCAGCGCCGTGAACTCGTCGCAATCATCGGTGCCGACCTGACGCTGCCGGCCATCGCTAGGGCGATGGTCGACAGCGTCAGGAACTGGGACGCGGTCGCAGCCTTCTGCGAGACAGTGATCTCGCAGAAGGAGGCGGCGGATCGTCTGCGCGTGGAGCGCAGCCTCGATGAGGAGATCCGCCGCCGGCGACTGGGGCGGCGCAGGCGCAACTATCTGCGCCTCATGCCGCCCTAGCCGAGGCCGCGGGTGACGTGACCGGGGATTAGTCCGTCACCCGCCGAGAGGCCGACCGCGTGAGGAAAGACCGACGTCCTCCTCGAGGGGGGGACGTCGGTCGATGGGAGGGTACCCCGCGTAGGGGGTATTCCGTCGGGCCGACCACTGACGACAAGTTAACGCTGCTCCAGTGGTCGGCCCAATGACGAAGGCGAGGTGGTTTTCGGGTGGGTTGCGGGAGTTGCGTGCTTAAGCCCCTCTGTCGCCCCGGATGGAGTGGTGCGGAGGCGCGCCGACCGCGACCCACCCAAAAAAAAAAAAAAAAAAAAAAAAGACAGAATTTATTTAGAACTATATAGCTGACACGACAGACGCTTTATATGGTAGGAGATAGGATTATATTATGCATGTTTTATTTACATCATAATTATTTATCGAATTAAAAAATGGTGTTCTTTGTTCAGCTACAGATGTAGTTATGTTTTAAGTCTCAATTTTTATGTTAATTTTTATATGGTAGAAGTACACTATCGACAGTCGTCTATCTATAGGAGCTGGCTGGTCCGTTCGGAATAGTACTACACTCTCGCAAAAAATAGACGTCTGAGTAGCAGCAATTTGTTACTGCAGTTTGTTGGGTGAGCGAGAGAGCCGGGAACCCAACTTGCAGTGTGTCCGTGATATCAGAGACATCGTCAAAACTCACCACACCCAGGACTATATAAATTAGGCTATCGTTAGTCGTGGCCGTAACAGACTCGAAGGATAAAATTGCCCGTAGTTGTTATAAAAGCCGATTAAGACCTGTACATTATTGTCATCACAAAACCAACGTCAACACTTGAACAAAGGCCTCCTACGAGGGGAATTAAATCCATAATGGCGGGTGTGTTGTGGGTTTTGACGATGTCTCTAGTATCACGGACCTCATAACATGTATTCATACTCCATGCACTTTCTTCACAGTAGGCGCCCTAGCAAAGGACCATGAGCGGCAGTGTCACTTACCATTAGGTGTCCTGTTTGCACTTTTGCCACCAACAGCAAATAAGAAAAAACGCAACTCACTATAAATTTTAAAAAATATGAAATTGAATTCCTAGAAATCAATCGAGTGCAATCTAATGAGTCCTAATGTATTTTTTTTATATGTATAAATTATATTTTATATGTATAAATTTTTCGTGTGGTGACGAAGGAAGAATACAATCACCACTCCCTGTCTTGCTCGCAAGTGTCGTAAAAGACGACTAGCCCTTAGCCGTCTTTTACTATATGCATATAAATATGCATGCGAGGGAAAACTCGAAATATAACCCTATAGCAATCCGTCTGACCAGCGTAGTATAGTAGGTAAATTGCCCTCCCACTGTGGAGGAGGTCCAGTCCTGAGATATATATGAGCCGTAACGATGATAGATTTAACTCTTATGTGAAATTGCTTATATGCGTCTCACTGCTAAATTTAACTCTCGTCCAAAATTGACGGTAACTGACCTACTATCTATTCAGACAGATTGGTACAGGGTCTCCTACTGCAAGAACAAGAAAACTTGATGGTTTCCTTCACTTGAATTTTGCACATTATATCCCATAGACGTCTTATACGACACCCATGGGCAACAAAGGTGGTGGTAAATTGTATTCTTAATCCTTTACCACAAGGAAAATGATTACGTTGTACCGGGCTGGACAAAATTATATAGGGTTCAAATTCCCTCCCATTGTGGAGGAGCCTCGAGCCCAACAGTGGGATGTATATAATGTGGTAATAGAATGTGGTAGGACCACACTGTCGACAGTTATCTGTCTACAGCCGCGGGCCGATCCGTCCGGGGCAGTACCATGCTCTCGCAGAAAATCGACGTCTGAGTAGTAGCAATTTGTTACTGCGCTTCGTTCGGTGAGCGAGAGAGCCGGAAGCCCAACTTTCTGAGGGTGTTTGCGTGTGAAGGGTTTTGGTGGTGTCTTTGGTATCACCGAGCCTCTTTGCACGCATTCACACTCCCTTCACCTTATTCGCGGTCGGCAGCGGCCTTATAAAGGTCCATGAGCGGCAGCAACACTTACCATCAGGTGTACTGTTTGCTCGTTTGCCACTGCTTGCAATAAAAAAAAAATATAAGGTGTGATGATGATAATGAATTAACAATAGGAGGGTTATTGACCTACTATACCACGCTGGTCAGACGGGTTGGTATAGGGTTTTATTTTCAGTTTTCTTTCTTTTGCATAAACGTTATATGCATATTATATCCCTTAGTCGTCATTTACGACATCCACGGGTCAGAAAGGGAGTGGTGAATTGTATTCTTACTCCGTCACCACACGGAAAATATGGTATGGAGGTATGGTAGATGCGAATATACTGAGTAAGCAGAAGAAATAATGCTTGGACCACCCACCATAGAACAATGGTAACGATCCTACCATTCGGACCCCAAGATGATATGTTTCATCAAATAACTGACAACTATACTGAGCAAGTAGAAAATATTTTTATATTTTTAATACATATTCAAATATTTACGTTACATAATGAAAATACCGGTTATCAATAACAATGAAGCGAGTTAGAAAAAAATAACATGTAAGAATTATTGTAGAGAACTTTGGATATCGACAACTACCCTTTATTTTGAGGCCCGGCCAATAACCCCGGCGACCTAGTTTCGGAGACCTCACTTTTTGCTTAGCAATCATCTTTATTTCTATTGTTATAAGGACCAAATTAGTAGAGCGTTTAGCGCGGCCATTCGGAGCGCATAAAGTCGGAAGGGTAGTCGGTAATTTTTTGGATGAAAATTACGAAAGCTTCTGTCTTGAAATGTTTCAGTTTAACGTTTATACTTCAAGCTCAAATTCGAAAATTAGTTTCCAGAAATTTCTGTTTAAAGGGTGTCAACAATTCCATGCATGTTTTATTTACTTCATACATTTTTATAGTATAAAAAAAGTATGGTGACCGAGAAAGAATACAATTCACTACCCCCTTTCTTGCCCATGGGTGTCGTAAAAGACGACTAGGGGATATAATATGCATACAAACTCCATGCAAGAGAAGGGAAACTCGAAATAAAACTCTATACCAGCACGTCTGACCAGCGTGGTATATAGTAGGTCAATTTTCCTACCGCTGTGGAGGAGGCTCAAGTCCAACAGTGGAACTGTGATGATGATTAAAAAAAGGACTTGTTTGGGAAACTCATACCACCAGATATGTTTGTCGACCCGCGTGCCAAGATTGGTCATGGTCTCATTGTATTAACAACCCCGTCTTAAATACACATTTGTCAAAGAGTGGACGTTGTTATGCTGATGGATGCGTGGAGAGCTAAGCATATAAAAAAAAAATAAAACACGAGAAAAAAATATTAAAACATCAAATCTATAAAAAGTACTGAACTATTTAAGTAGGTAATCGTGCGGTGACTGAGTAAGAATACAATTCACCACCCTCTATCTTACCTGTGGATGACGTAAAAGTCGACTAGGGGATATCATATTCATATAATATCTACGCAAGAGAAGGAAAATTCGGAATAAAACCCAATACCAATACGTCTGACCAGCGTGGAGTAGTAGGTCAATTTCCCTTCTGTCATAGAGGCCAAAGTCGACGTATATGAGCTGAAACTATAAGGATTGATCAGAGCAAAAACTTGAAATTTCAGAAATTTCTCTATTTAATGTTTTCTTATTTTTTTGATCACAAAAAAAATCCATTCGAACTCATTTTCTTCGACTTGCCGAGAAATTTCCATTCTGCTTTTCACGCTAACGACCTTCTCAATAGTGTCCACTCAGGAATTTGTCAACTAGCACAGAGTGTAGCGCGAGTTTACAAGCAAATGACGTCACGTTGTGTAAAATTGCAAATAATATCTTTGAAAGTATCTTATCTAAAACCTGCCAAGTCCCCAACTAACCCCAAATAACGCCTACCAACGTTATGATGTTGGATAGAATTACGGTCACCCAGCAATTGTAACAATAGAATGAAAGTACAGTGGATTTCGGTTATAACGACGACGGAGGGACCACTTAAATGTCGTCGCTATAGCCGGCAGTCTCTATATCCGAAATAGTTATATTAACACTTTTTTTAACAATAAATGTACGTCTAAGAGCCGTGTTCACAAGTTTAAGAAACAATGTTCACTCATTGGAAATTCCTACGTAACTGATTCAATTTTTTTTAAATTCGTGCACATACTAATTAATCCTAGACACAAACAAAGAATTTGACCATCTGCGAATGTAGACAAAGGATAACTCTACACACAAAAAAGCATTTGACCATCTGCAGCTGTAAACAAAGGATCAGAAAGCTTAATAGTTAAAGCTTATGAATGCGTCTTTGTGCCTTTGCCGACTCAGTCGCAACATCCGAAAGGAATTTATAGGAATTTGTCCCAAATAGTTTATAAAAACAAGTCGGTATACCCGAATTTGGCGTTATATCCGATGTCGCTATTGCCAAACGAATTTCCTACGATAGTATGCTTTAAATTCAAGGGACGTAAGTTCGACGTCGCTATAACCGAAAAGTCGTTACAAGCGAGGTCGTTATTAATGAAATCCACTATATTTAACAACGTAAACAAAATTATTTCTGAATTCATTCGGTGTCATGTTGAAACAAGCTTTAACGAAAAACAAATATTATGTAACAAAAATATATATTTACACTTACCGACTCATTCCTAAAAATACTTTATCTAATATGGTAATATGTTTGTATAGAAGAATTCGTCTATATTATGTTACCAACCAAATAATATTAATCTCAAATTAATCTCTGGGCCTACTCTTGAAATCAACTCTAATTTTGAATCCGATTCAATTCCAATCTCACCAAACTTATATTTGGTACTCTTGAACAAAATCGAGAATGAATTCTTCGCGTTCGCCGTTGTTATTTTCATCAAATGTGCCGTATTTTCTTACTCTAAATTAATAACGTTATCGAACTCGATCATCACAAAGATGCTTCTTTGAAATTGTGTTACATTAACGATTTTAAACTACGTCAAAATCACGTCGGGAGTAGCAAATATTTGACTTAATCGACGAGAATCGAATTCATTTAGTTTAGAAACGTTCCACCAAATTTGATTCCAAACGTGCGCTAGTGTCGCTTTCAAGAGTACCAAATTTGCTCAAATTCGAGCTGCGATTGGATTTAGGATTGGAATCGAGATTCAAGAGTAGGCACACTGATCTCAGCCCATACACCTATTACTATTGCACTCCTCCATTGTGAGAGGAAATTTGGCCTACTATACCACGATAGTGAGACGTGTTGGCATAGAGTTGTTTTTGCATAAATATTTATTTCATACTAGCAACCCGCCCTCGCTTCGCTTCGATTTCTGTCGCCGTATCCTCGTAGTTCCCGTTCCCGTGGGAATACCGGGATAAAATATAACCTATTTTACTCCCTGATATTATAGCTTTCCATTGGTGAAAGAATTTTTAAATCGGTCCAGCCGTTTTGAAGATTACCCGGAAAAAACAGACAGACAAAAAAAATAAAAAGTGATTTTTTGGCATATGTATAGTGCAAATAATGTGAGCATGAATAAAGCCTATTATTTTGACATTACAAACAGACACTCCAATTTTATTTATTGGTATAGATTACTTTAGATCCCTTCGTTTCAGCTCATATAGAGAGCCTCCTCCACAATTGAAGGGAAATTGACCTTACTATACCATACTGGTCAGTCAGGTTGGTATAGGATTTTATTTCGAGGTTGCCTTCTCTTATATAGATGTAATATGCGTATTATATCCCTTAGTTGTCTTTTACAACATCCACGAGCAAGAGAGCGAGTGGTGAATTGTATTCTTACTCCGTTTTCACACAGTGAAATAAAAGATTACTATGTGGATAAAATAATTCATTGCATTAGATGATACATATCGGATCTCTATTTTTATTTTGAGGGATAAGAAGGGAAACCTCTCACTTCTCCAAGGCTGATCAAGATACCACACACATCAAGAATGGAAAGCATGCGTGATTGTATTAATGTGGAATTGGATATTGGGAAAATTCTTACTCCTATGTGATGAGCTGCCTTCAGAATTTCAACTTGCTGAACTTGGACTGTTGATTTGATATGTGTTTCAAGATATCCTTAGATACCCAAACCGTCCAGAGGATGGCCGCTCCCGTCTTAGTCGTATCTCGTATTCCTTTCCTTTTTGAGGTTAATATATTGGTTAATCGCAGCTACGTACTAAAGATAATACTCATAATTTTGAAATACTTTTATCACCATTTCATCATAATTTCGGCTCATATACGTCCCACTGCTGGGCTCGAGCCTCCTCCATAATAGGAGGGAAATTGACCTTACTATACCATGCTGGTCAGACAGGTTGGTATAGGGTTTTGTTTCGAGTTTGCCATCTCTTGGATAGATGTTATATGCGTGATATATCCCTTACTCGTCTTTTAGGACACCCACTGGTATGAGAGAGGGTGGTGAATTGTATTCTTACTCCGTCACCACATACTTTCATCATCTCACCTCATATAAATCTTACTGTTGAGCTTGAGTCTTCTCCACAATAGGAGGGCAACTGATCTACTATACCACGCTAGTCAGACGAGTTGACATAGTGTTTTATTTCAAGTTTTCCTTCTCTTGCACAGATGTTATATGCATATTGCATCTCTTAGTCGTCTTTTACGACACTTAATGGTGAATTGTATTTTTACTCTGTCCCCACATGGCATGCATATCATACCCCTTAGTTGTCTTTTGCGACACCCACGGGTGAGAAAGGAGTTGGTGAATTGTATTCTTACTCAGTCATCACGCAGATACTTTAAAGTTATTGTTGTAATACTTTGAGATAAAACTAAAATACTGTACAGCTCAATACACAAACCATAAACAAACGTATGATATATCACAGACGATCGAAGTAAAAAAGTCAAACTACTTATGACAAATGTTTGCAAAAAAGTCAATGGTTGTCCCGCCTTGACCCCGCTTCCGCCAGTCACAACTTACATTGTAGGTCATAGAACCGGAAATCAGAAAAAATAACGTACTTTTTGTGTGGTTAATAACAGATGTTTATTAGAAAAATATATAAAGCACAATCTTCAATTATGTCATTTCATCACATTTTTGTTAACAGGGAGCCCAGCTGTAATAAATTTGTATAATCGACTCTTATAAAAGCAATCCTCATAATATACAAAAAATCAAAAACATATAAGTACGAAATTATTTACTTGCTAATGCCCACGGTTTCACCCGAGTAGTTGCTGTTCCCGTAGGACTTCTAGGATAAAATATAGCCTGTGTTTCTTGTTGATAACGTAGCTTTGCCTTGGTAGAAGATTTTTTAAAATAGGTTTGGTGATTCACGCCTGAAAGCATAACAAACAAACAAACTCACATTCGCATTTACAAGTAGGATTTATTTTCATGCCCCTTTTAAATATGATTGAGTTTTACTTTAAATATGGGATAGTTAAATTTAGGATAGTTGGCTTGACGTTACGCCTTCTTTGAGAATGTAGCCGAACAGCCAAATGAAAAGTGATGAATATAGATAAAAGGGACGTTGGATTTAACACAAGTTATCCACATACGTCTATAACTATAACCCTCATAACTTTCTCAAGCTCTGCAAGATTATTTGGCTGGAGTGGTAAGATGTCATCATTCCAACAACTAACTACATATATGGCTGCGGATTAATCTGTCTGTTAACCGGATATTTGCTTTGGATACTCCTAGTTCTGTATAGCTACACCGTGATGCTGTAAAAGGAGGCAAAACTGAGCACAAGGCTACCGTGTTTATAAAATTTCTTCTGTAGAAAAAAACAATACGTAAAATTATAACTTATAAACGCTTTGCAATTTAAATACCACGGGAGAAGGACGGGGAGAACTGATGAAATGTGGCCAGCATAAGGTTCCTGTTTTTTAAAGAGACAACATCTTGCACACAGGTTATAATCCTTGTGTTGCGGTGGGGCTTTACATCCAGACTGACAACAACAATTTGTGGATCGCACAAGGTGTTGTCCTATGTGGGATTCGAACCCGCGGCACTGGCGCGGTAGGTCGGTATCTTAATCACTATTTTGGACTAGTAGTGTTAGCCTCAAATGGCTGTTACACTCTTACGCGGACTAGTGGTGAGCGCTGAGGGCTCTCAACCCAAAATAAGCAACGGGGCCCAAGGGCATCCCCTGTGGAGTACGAACCTCGGCTTGTGGCGTTGCTGAGGGCAATATGGGAGGTCCCACTTTAGATTTATTTATTTTTACGCGGCACGGTTTCGCACGTCGACGGCGAGGACGGAACCGTGGTCTTTTCTTTGTTACGGCTTCGCGGACCGTGTATGCTGTTCTCTGAGTTACGGTGAACTCATCGTCGGGCTCGTCGAGAGCGAGTCTCGGCCGAGGGATATGCCATCTGTGCAATATTTAGGTATTTATGGATTTTGAAAGACCGATCACGGATATCAAGAAATTGGTACCAGTGGAAGGGGGACACGGTGAGTTGTTTCTCGTCCAGTCCAGATCTTAGCCTGTCAAAAAAGGCACATTTGAAAAGATTGTTCAGCTCTTCAAAAGTGTTATTTTCCAATCGGTTGTTTAGCGGCAGCCCTTATCAGAAACCCCTATTACTTGTAGTTATCGAAAATCTTTTTATAACAGTTTGCTACAATTATAATAAAATGAAACTGTTCTATTGATCTTCGATGTCGCTACTGCTCGATTTAAATCGATCAAACAGATAGACAGAATTTAATATGAAAATTGGGCTAATTTGTTATCTATAAATGAACTTTTATTCTTTTTTAGTTATAGCAATCAGCTATTAATAGAAGCTCATAGTTGCCAGTGGCGAATGAATAAATTTATTTGAAAAGTTCATTTGATTAAAAAGGCCGATACACTATTATTGAGGATTTTTATCTCAATATTAATAAGTACAACAAAAAAAATGTATGTAAAATCAACCTTTTTTGATTATTACCACAAATTTTATTAAATTCTAATGAAATAAAACAAGCAATGTAAGAGCTTAACAAAAGCACAAGTCGGCAATAGTTTATTTGGTCCGGACACGCAATCGAAAAGCCTGTGTCTGGCTTTATCCAGACGCCTGGCAACGCTAGACGAGTGGAACATATTTCCAATAGATGTGAGTTCGAATCCCATGTGTGCCATTATTTTTTGTTCGTAAATAAGTATTTATAAATAACCTAGTTAAATGCTAAATTTCAGTAATTTTGATGAATAGATATTTGTTTTTTTTAAACATAATATACTGCACTAAGAAAATAATCCTTGCATTGTTTACCTTACAAAGATACAATTTACGGACACCAATTAAAACCCATCAGAATATATTCGTGCATGGGAATCGAACCCACGACACTTGGTACAGTATTTTAACAATTTAACCACTACGCCATCTGTACAGTCGATGAGTTGATTGGTTTAAATCTCTTTTAAAATATAGTGTAGAAGTGTGGTTTGAAGACTAATTGATCCCGCTCGCAAATTATAATAACTAAAAAGTTTCCCGTGCGGTGACGGATTAAGAATACAATTCGCCACCCCTTATCTTGCCCGTGGGTGTCGTAAGAAACGACTAAAGGATTAAATATGCATATAACATCTATGCAATAGAAGGAAAACTTGAAACTCCTGTATACCAACACGTCTGACCAGCGTGGTTATTGTAGGGCAATTTCCCTCCTATTGTGGAGAAGACTCGAGCCCAGCGGTGGGACGTATGTGAGCTGAAATTAATGAATGATGAATGAACTAAAAAGTACTAGGATAGCATAAAACGCGAGTGATAATAATCAAAACTGTTAAGATGACGTACTGTTTGGCCGGACGTAGACATGAGTAAGGTGAGGTCAAATGGCACGTAATTCCCCGAAATTCGGCGCCATCGATAAGTAATTCTCACTTTGATATGAGAACAACTTTGATGTTGACTTTTATACCGATTTTAATTGAATATAAGTACATTGTAATTCTAAGTAGCGATTGGAACAAACAAAATGGGCTAAGTGCGAGTCGGACTCGCGCACGAAGAGGTCTGTACCATTGACTAGGTATACAACAGTAGGAACAACACAAACGGTAGAAAATCACTTTCGTTGTATGAGAGAACCCCAAAGTAATTTTTAATTTAAATTTTATTATATATGATTAAAGTAAATATACAATTAAGTATTTTGTGAATATTTCAGGTGCCTACCTGTTATGATTTAATAATATCGAGCAAAAATAGGCCCAAAATTGCGTTTTTTGGCCCCTTAAATATCTATGTCATTTTAATTTCATTATTTATTATTACAGTAAAAATACAACTAAGTATTTTATGAAATTTTCAAGTGCCTACCTGTTGCTATTATCTATATCGAGCAAAAAAGGGCAAAAAAATCGCGTTGGTTGTATGGGAGCCCCCTCTTAGATGTTTATTTTATTTGCTATAAAGTAAAGTAAATACTAAAAAGTATTTGTTGTTATAGCGGCAATAAAAAGACATAATTTGTAAAAATTTCAATCGTCTAGCTATTGCGATTTCTTGAGATACAGCCTGGTGACAGACAGATGGACGGACAGACAGTGAAGTCTTAGTAATAGGGTCCCGTTTTTACCCTTTGGTTACGGAACCCTAAAAAAGACGAGTATATGTGTATAATAAATACACGTGCGAGAAATTTACATCTTTGGCATTATTTTTTTTATCATCCTCATCACAGAACTTATAAAGTCCACTTTTTTCTTATCCAACAAATAGAAAAATAATTATTTTACCATTCTGTGCACTGACTGAGTAAGAATACAATTCACCACCACCTTTCTCGCCTTTGGATGTCGTACAAGACGACTAAGGGGTATAATACAAAGATCAGTCATGTCAAAGATACGGCCCGCGGGCCGCATCGGCCCTTGGGCCGTATCAATAAGGCCCACGATCGCAATGATTTTTAACAACCTTATATTATATACTATATAATTTAATAAATAAAATGTTTTAATAATTCAGTTCATTTTTTTTATTTTCAATCTGGCCTACGAATTCAAAATTTAATATTTAATATCTCTGCAAAATTGACTTTGACACCTCTGACAAAAGTAAAATGGCTTGTGTGCCTGTAGCGACCGGTAGCATGGCCTCTTCGAGTTGGCGAGTCACCGTCTGCCAAAGTTCAAGACGTAATAGTATTGAAGGTAGACGATAGTTTTAAAGTCAATAGTTTCAAGTTAAGTTTTAATAGCGGTATAATCGCTCTGTTGACAGTTGTCTTGTCTACAGCCGCTGGCCGATCCGTCCGGGGTTTTTTTTTATTTTTTTTTTTATTGCAAGCGGTGGCAAACGAGCAAACAGTACATCTGATGGTAAGTGTTGCTGCCGCTCATAGACCTTTACAAGGCCGCTGCCTACCGCGAAAAAAGTGAAACAAACAAAACCCTCCACACGCGAACACCCTCAGTAAGTTGGGCTTCCGGCTCTCTCGCTCACCGAACGAAGCGCAGTAACAAATTGCTACTACTCAGACGTCGATTTTCTGCTCAGTGTGGTACTACCCCGGACGGACCGGCCCGCGGCTGTAGACAGATAACTGTCGACAGTGTGGTCCTACCACTAGTAGTACCACAATCGTAGAAAATCGACGTCCGAGTAGTAGCAATTTGTTACTGCGCTTCGTTCGGTGAGCAAGATATTCGTAAACTCAACTTCTGAGGCTGCTTGCGTGTAGTGGGTTTTAGTGATACCTTCAGTATCACCGAACCTCATTGCACGCATTCACACTCCCTTCATTTTCTTCGCAGTAGGCAGTGGCCTTGTAAAGTGTCATGAGCGGTAGCAACACTTATCATCAGGTGTATAGTTTGCTCGTTTGGCTCTGTTTGCAATTTAAAAAAAGTTAAAACTAGTCCTTTCAAGCTAAACCATTCTATCGAACCTCCAACCCCATAATCAAATATTAGATATCATCATCGCACAATAGTTCCATACCTCTCGTTCGCAGTCCACGACTGTTATGTACAAACCTGGAGGATCATCGGTAGATGTCACATCACATTTTTAGATTCAATTTCTCCAAAGACCTCTGCGTGTTGGGCCCATATTCCCATGTAAGCCTTCTCTATAAGACCAGGTCTTTTCTATTGAAAGATCCGGTGAAAACAGAAGTACAATATAATAATAATAATTTATTTCTTTATCATTCATCATCATTTCAGCTCGTATACGTCCCACTGTTGGGCTCGTGCCTCCTCCACAATAGAAGGGAAACCCACTTTACTATACCATGCTGGTCAGACAAGTTGGTACAGGGTTTTATTTCGACTTGTCCTTCTCTTGCTTAGATGCGTATTATATCCCTCGGTCGTCTTTCACGGCCAAGATAGGGAAAGTTGATTTGTATCCTTACTCAATCACTACACGGAAAATTTATTTCTTAGAATACAGTATATTCAGTTATCGATAAATTGTGCATTTCATATATTCTACTGGAAACAAGTGTAGAAATATTGTTTTTTTTTTTAATTATTTTACCAAAAGATTATCTCAAATTACATATGTTTGTCCCACTGTTGGGGTTGGGTCGCCTCCATTTAGAGGGAAACTAATATACTATACTGGTCAGACAGATTGGAATAAGGATTTATTTCGAGTTTGCCATCTTTTACATAGGACATCTATCATCTTTTACATAGATATCATTACCATAATTTCAGCTCATATACGTCCCACTGTTGGGCTCGAGCCTCCTCCACAATAGAAGGGAAAGCACCTTACTATACCGTACTGGTCAGACAAGTTGGTACAGGGTTTTATTTCGAGTCTTCCTTCTCTCGCGTAGATGTTCTATGCGTATTACATCTTTAAGTCGTCTTTTACGACATCCACGGGCAAGATAGGGAATGGTGAATTGTATTCTTACTCCGTCATCATACGGAAAGGATGTAACATACATATTATATTCTTTAATCCTTAGTCGTGTACAACACGTGCCGGAAAAGGGGGGAGGGGGGAATGGAATTGTATTCTTATTCCGTCAACAAATGAAAATTTTTGCAATAACATTATATAATAAAATGAGAATATATTACGCGTAAAGTTCTTGTTATACGTAAAAACGAATATATTGATTTGTCTGTCTGTACCAACGGTTCATTGTCGCCAACTTATGATAAAAACAGGCGAACTTTACGCAACCAAGTGTTGAATTCATTGTCTAAAAACATACTAAATTAATTAAATCACTTTAGTTTTACTTGAACTTCACTATTTTGGGCTTTATAGAACTAAGATATTGAACTCGATAAATATTAAACGTTCAATAATGTTAATAAGGCCTCTGTTTACCAATATGAATGGCATTTCTATGGCTTATATTTCATTTCACCTCATATAAGGCTAGGAGTTTTTGAGTTTATTCGTAAGGAACGTTTCCTTTTTATAATATTAGTGTAAATTATACCCTTAGAGGGTAAAAATTAAAAAATGTTGAAACTCATATTAATTTATTTTTACTAAAGAGTATTTTCGGAGAATTTGAAGAAAATTGATGTAGATTTTTTTCTTCTTATACAAACTTTGTTACTGCGGTTTACCCCCTAGGGGTTGAATTTCAAAAAACCTTTTCTTAGTGAGTTTCTACGTCAAGCAAAGTAACTAATGTGAAAATTTCATGATTCTGACTTCAGTAGTTTCGGCTCTGTGATAAGTCAGTTAACTGACATCTTTCTACCTATTTTACACCCTTAGAGGATGAAAATAAACAAAAGCTGAAACGCGTGTTTATTTATTTTTATTTATATTTTATTAAACACAAATACTCTTGTGTATTTGTGTTTTTGAAAATGTACACAGTACTCAACGCGGATATTGTTTACGTTTCTTTATTACTATTATTGTTACTCTTTGACATTTCTTTGACATTGTTACTTATCCTATTATAATTGCTGGTAACCTAATATTGTTAAAATGTAATCATCTTTACCATATTTATAATGACATGTAAGAAACCCTTACCAATAAATGAGTTATGAGTTAATTTGAAGACAGTAGCTAAAGATTTTTTTTTCTTTCCACACAGACTTTGCCGTTGCGTTTTACCCCCTTAGGGGTAGAATTTCAAAAAATCTTTTCTTAATGGGTGCCTACATCATGAAATGAAACTACGGTCTAAATTTCATTTTTCTAGCTTCAGTAGCTTCGGCTCACCCTGTTCCTTTATATGTATATTATTGTTAAAGCCCCCGCAACACCCCTTGCAGGTGGAATTTCGTGAAATCCGTTCTTAGCTGACCTCTACTCGACGAAAGGAATATTTCTGCCAAATTCCAAGTTCGGGTTGAAAGCCCTCAGCGCTCACCCATCAGTCCGGGTAAAGTTGTCACAGCCATCTGAGGCTAACAACTAAGTCACACAAAAAAAAATTCAAGTCTGTACGCCTTATGGTTCCAGAGATATGGTGATGAGTCAATATATCTCCTGCAAAACCCTCCTTTCCTATATATATATTATATATCTTAATATATATAAATTACGTGTCACGTTGTTTGTCCGTGATGGGCTTCTAAACTACTTAACCGATTTTAATCAAATTTGCACACCGTGCGCAGTTTGATTCAACTTGAAAGATAGGATAGCTTACATCTTAATTTATAGTCGCAATATTATTTTATTGCGAATTATTTGTCTATTATTTGACATTCACAATTATCTGTTAACTCTAAACGATTTTAACAGATGGCGATATCTGTTGCCTGGATTGAGTAATTAATTAATAGATGCCGCTGCTATGTCAAAGCTACAAACGTTTCATATACGATTTTAACTGGCTTTTTTACATAGATGCTATTTGTAAAAAAAAAATGACGACCTCCATGACAGATGTTCTCCTACAGTTCCACTTAAATAGTTTAATAAAATGTAATATAACAAAAACATTAGCCACAACAACGCGTGGCCAGGTCTGCTAGTAAATATATATAAGAAGAGCCTTGAGCCCAGTAGCGAAACTTATGAGCTAAAGTAAAATAATCATGGCTTATGTATGATATAGATTGTGTTCACAATTGACCGATGAAGAAAATAAAATGTATTTTTAATAGGAAAAATATGTGTATTGATATTTTATTAAAGATTTGTTGTATTTAGTATTGGGTTAAGAATACAGTTTGTCTCAACCCTTCTTTCTCATTTTCATCACAACTCATATACGTCTCATTATTGGGCTCGAGCCGCCGCCATATTGGGACGGAAACTAACCCACTATATTATACTGGTCAGGAGGGTTGGTATAGGGTTTTATTTCGAGTTTTCTTGTATAGGTGTTACATGCAGAAGCTATCCGTTAGTCGCCTATTGTGATACCCACTGGCAAGAGAGGGATGCTGAATTGTATTCTTACTCAGTCATTACAATGTACCCTTCTTTCTGATTTCAAAAAAGGAGGGGGTTTACAATACTGTACGTCATTCCGCCCATAATGAATCGATTTTGATGATTCTTTTTTTGTTTGGTCATCATAACTTCGTAAGTAGTTCCATATAAATTTGAGCAATATCTGGTAAGTAGTTATTGAGTGGTGCCGTAGTAAGAATACAATTCACCACTCCCTATTTTGCCCGTGGATGTCGTAAAAGGCGAGCAATATATAACATCTATACAAGAGACGGCAAACGAAACAAATCCCTATACTAACCTGTCTGACCAGCATGGTATAGTAAGGTCAATATCCTTCTTATTGTAAAAGAGGCTCGATCCCAGCAGTGGGACATATATGAGCTGATATGATGATGAATGATGAGATTTTGAGTCATCCTTGTTAATGTGTATTTAGTAATTTCGACTATATTGTTTTGAAGTTAAAATTTTCCAAGGAGAATGAAGAGCATCGCTTTCCTAAGAGTTTTACGAGTAAAACGGTATTGTTAATTCATGGGTTGCTACGTGGAGCGGTTTTTTCTTTTCCGAGAAGGAAGTGACAGCTGCTCCAGGAATTAACTCGTAATCTGATGTTGGATCAGCTATATTTTTTTATAAACTATTTTCTTTTGTATTGTAATCAATCTGCATTAGGCTATAACTTTTATCCGGGTATTAAAACTACGTTAAAGTTTCGATGGCAAAATTGGAAGGATAAGAGAAAAATCTCTTAAATTATTAAAAGCAATTTCTTTATTTTCCAAAAATAATATTATGGAAACATACCAGCATCCTTAATGGAAAATTGAAAAAACCTTAATAAAAATAAAAAATCTTTCAAAAAAATAATGTTTCAAAAAAAAATTCAAAGTTTTTTCTTTAAAATTGAACCAATTAAACAATTGCAAATAGTAATTTGATTCAAATAAAAAAAAATATAATGTTTAGAAGTGCCAATTCATTCGGTTTTGAAACATAGCTATAGCTAGCGCCAAAGTTAAATCCGGAACTGGATGTGAATGCGAATGTGAATGTGAACTGATATAAGTACATATAGTAAAATATAATCTAAATTTCTTGTGCTTTTTCAAATACGATAACGTCTAGCGTATTAAAAATCAAAGAGAAGGAACAAAACCGAAGGAGAGGTTCTCGAGTGGCGACCACGAACCGGACGACGTAGCGTAGGATGACCACCTACTAAGTGGACTGACGACATCTAGAAAGTCGCAGGGAACCGTTGGATGCAAGTGACACATTGCCTGTTCTGAGTGACATTCTTGTGGGGAGACCGATGGATGTAGGGATGGTATTAAAAACAAGAAATTAGATAAATACAGTGTAATATAATTGTAATGCAGGCGAACCGACTGACATATCGCTAATGTATAATAACCACAGACAG
Source organism: Lymantria dispar (assembly GCA_032191425.1). Lineage (NCBI taxonomy): Eukaryota > Metazoa > Arthropoda > Insecta > Lepidoptera > Erebidae > Lymantria > Lymantria dispar. The sequence continues at coordinate 30,808,479 of CM063452.1, forward strand.
TATGACTGTCTAAGATTTATTGTATTAACATACATGGATCAATCTTGTGTAATACTTGTGTGTATTGTGGCTAATATAATGCTGATTGTTAGCGCGCGACGTCGATATTGTTATCACTAACGCACACCTATACATTAAACGTGATCACGAAATAATTAGCAGTTGGGGCGGGCGGGTGTCGAACAACGGGCGGTATTCGGTTAGGTGCTAAAGCGCGGACATAGCCGCGGCACAGCACAGGGCGGGCGGAAGCTGCGACGCATCCCGCCCCCGGCCTGCAGTCGGCCACCGTCACCCCCCACCGCGAGTGGTACCCGCGCACACCGCACCGCCGCACCTCACCCCGCCGGCCCCCTGGGCGCGTGCGCTCGCCGGCCGGCGACTCAGTTCACGACCGCGCCGCGCGCCAAATACACGTACGCGTCTCGCATGATAACGCGCGCCGCTTAAACGATCGAACGCACCCCCAAATTTTTTATTAATACCAGTGACGGAGAGGGTGAACCTCTCAAAAAACTGACAAAATAGCTTCTCAAGTGGAAATGCCTTCGAGCTTGTTTGGGGATCTTGGAGGCGGCGGCGGATTGGTGGAAGATCAGCGCGCGTATCAGTTGGCGCTCGAGTTGAGCCTGCTGAGCCTCGGTGAGACACTGCCGACCAGTAACTCGCTGGCAAGCCCGCTCGGCTTCGCACCGCCGCCGGAAGATCGTGCGAAGAAGTCGCAGAATATGACTGAGTGCGTGCCGGTGCCTTCATCAGAACACGTAGCTGAGATCGTCGGTAGACAAGGTACGGTGATGGTGTCGTGTCATGCTTGTTATTACGATCAGCTGTAGAGATTGCGTCAGTCGGCGGCTACACCCTTATGTAAGGGCGCACGTGCCTCCCCGGCGAGCTTTTAGGTTATGTTCGATCAAATCTTAGTAGTAAACCGGTGAAGCTTCAGACCAGATCATGTACCGCTGAGAAAATAGTGCTCACGTTGTTTTGTATATTTACTCTTGATTATGTTATCATATTGTATGATGTAGGCAGCCTTTTAGGCTGCTACGTAGATGTTTATGTGTAAATATGTTTTCTGTAGTAAATAGGTATATTGTCAAAATATCGCAACATTTTCAATGTAACGTATTATCTTGACGCTCAAATCTGCCTTTATTCTTTAGCTTAATTTTCTATAAGTAATTTTGCAGCTGTAATTATAAATTTACCTACTTATTTAACTATCTAAATGCCAACCTACTCTTATTCTTCGTCAAATATATTTTTACGGAACTGGAAAATCGAGTGGATACCTATATATTTGTGATTTCATAAGATCGATTAGACAGAAATATATCTGTATCCATAATTATTATTGGTTTATCATTTCTATCTCTCATGTCATTTCTGAGAATCACTTCTAAAACTACTTTCAAAAATAAAAAAAACGTTGGTTCTAATTAAAAGGTAGATTTGAGCAAAAAGCGATACCCCAAGGGGCTCCTTTTTTTCTAAGGGTGGACAAAAAAAATACCGACAAAGCAAAACCATCAGCCCTTAAGGCATACGTTTTTCTTGTCTATGCATCGGTGTAAGAAATCAATTATCTGTATCTTAGCAAATCACGCTCTAATGATAAGTTAGATTTGTGGTTGAGAAATGTTATTCATTTTTGTAAAAATCACCAATTTTTTTTAGGCGGAAATGTAATCCACATTTCCACTTAAAATTCCTTCTTCCTTAATTGTTTTATGATTATTTTTTATTACCATTTTAATAAATCTATGCAAATTTTACGCGATCATGACCTTACTACATATCTAAACGTAATATCTTGTTCAAGAATATGTATTTTATTATAACAAGGTAGGTATAACATGTACTAATTAAATAATATTACGCAATTATTTAAGTAAACAAGTCCACGTCAGAACATGAAAATGAGCCTCTGAAATTCAAATTTGCAAAATGCTTCCAGGCAAAGTTAGATATATTATTATACTAGCAACCCGCCCTTGCTTCGCTTCGGTTATAGGTTATAGTCGTTTTACCCGCGTAGTTCCCGTTCCCGTGGGAATACCGGGATAAAATATAGCCTAGTTTACGCCCTGATATTATAGCTTTCCATTGGTGAAAGAATTTTTGAAATCGGTCCAGCCGTTTTGAAGATTACCCGGAACAAACAGACAGACAGACAAAAAATTTTTAATTGGTATTTTAGGCATAGGTGTCGTGCAAATAACCGTGTGAGCATGAAAAAAGCCTATTATTTTGACATTACAAACAGACACTCCAATTTTATTGATTGGTATAGATATATTAGTTACCATTATTTTAACTCATATACGTCCTACTATCAACGTTATTCCAACCTTCTCCATAATAATATACCACGTTGGTCAGACGTGTTGATTTGCTTTGATTTGAATTATGGAATTTTCGTTTTATTTTTATAAATCTTAATCGTCGTCGTCTTTCAAAGTCACCCACAGCTAAATTGGTGAATTCTCACTCAGTCACCACACTGACAATATATTTATGTTATTTTCCAACTACCCGCCGAAATTATAAAAAAGAAAGTTTTGATAGTATTGTGTAAGCCAGTATATATATTATTACATAGGTATATGGTTAATTAAATTTAATTAACACTCGCGTGAGTACCCACACGTTAACGCTCATATTCGATTCATTATATTAATCATAATCACTGCTTACCCCAAACATAAGCATGGTTATATATATATATCATCGACACAATTATTTCCACGTAAATATAATTACGAATATAATAGGCAAATGTAACTGTTAAATATTTATATTATGAAAAAGGTCTGATTGAAAAGATATTAAATTTCTGTATGTTCATTGTTGTTAAGCTTTTGATATGATAGAATAATTATCATCTCTATTACATATATAAGTTTATATGCTTCTACGCTATGGAGAAATGTTGGCTTACCTATACACGCTAAAAACATTGACCGGACTCCGTATGTATTTCATTATAGGAAGGTATTTTGCGTACGTGCTTTGTTTTTGTAGATAACCTTTGACTAAAGCAATAATCCTTATATTACGGACTGCCAAACATTCATCATCATCATCTCGGCTCACATACGTCCCACTGCTGGGCTCTAGCCTACTCCACAGTAAGAGAGAAAAATAATTCCTTAGACGTCTTTAACGACCCCTACGGCAAGGTGGAGGGTTGCGAATTGTATTCTTACTCCATCACCACACGGAATGTCATTATCACATTTTTAATTAATCATAAATTAAGAAAATGATAATTTATTGCTTCTGCAATATCAAAATAATATAATTAATCTAAAACTTTATTGACTAAATGTCAACATATTCAAAAATACATTAAAATAAACTCGTTAAAATAAATACCATGTTGAACAGACTTATCGAAATTAAGATGTCATAATAAAAAAGCAACAGATATGTTCTTTTAAATAATTTTATCGTAAATTATTAAGTATGGCGTCAGAGTGCTAATTGTTATCGGGGCGCCCTACCATCTTAATTGTTAAACTATCCTTTACGTATGCAAGTAAAAAATATGTATTTTATTTATGTGGCTCATTTTGACTGTATAAATTACATAGAAACCATAACCAAAGTATAAATTACCATCGTCATTAAAATGTAATTGGCCCACAGATAGGCCCTTGCCTTGACTCGTCTTTGAATAAATATTAAAAATAAAAAGATTAAAGAGTCGTTTTCGCATTCTTGCATGTTTATGCGTTCCATTTCGCATTTTCGCCTTCACCAGCGACAATAAAAAAACCTTTTCCCATGTCACTTGACATGAATTGACAGATGTAATTGTTTATAATTGGCGGTAAATTATTATAATCAAATAAAAATAATTATATTTAAATTGTAGTTGCGTACCATGTTTTTGATAATATATTATAATTATAATATCACGAAAATAATTTACTACTGTTCCAATTAGTTTAGACATTTAGCTGATTTTATTTTGTTTTATTTAAAAAAGGAATGATTCTATTTTTTTAAAAGATCCTGCTCTTGATATGATCGGTCAGTTCAAAAATAAAAACAGTCGCTTAACTTTAGCCGCAGTTCAAATTATGTTGTTGCCTGGAGCATCCTAATAAAAGTATTTTATAAAACTTCACAAAACAACTAAAACAATATAATAATAATATCGCATTATACAAAAAACTCGTAACTATTTAGATCGGAGCCGTTTAATGGGGCTTTCTGGAACCATTCCCATAAGCGTAGAACGAAACAATAATACTTGTGCTATAGACTAGAGTAGATATACAGAGGTCCCCTGTATTTCCAGCCTCGGAAACTTGTAAAACGAGAGCAAAAACGCAGCTGTTTCACTTACAACCCTGTCTAAGTGAGCTCGTCCTTTAGAACGAACGATGGACGCGATCCGTTTCGCACGGCCTACTCACACCTTTAACTAACCGCCGCGTTTATAATATTTATTAATAGATTATTATTTACATGAGGAATTACTGATATTTTTATTTAATTTGAAATCGGCTATTGTATTTGTTTTATTCGAGTACTGGAGGGGGAAATGATAATAATGCGGTTATAATTTCTTCCTATACCATGAATTTTGTATAATTTGATTGAAGAATGTAAGCAGATAATATCAAAAAACTTAAAATGAAACCCTACGTTGTATATAGTATTATCGTGGTGTATAGAAGGATAATTTTCTGTAGCAGACCCGAGACCAAGATTGAGAAGAACTTATACAGTCCGAGTAAATAATAATTCACCACGTGGCAGCACTATTTGCCCGTGGGAATCGTAAAAATCGGCTGTGTGATCACCAAGAACATAGGCAGCTATTGGGCAACTTATAATATTTTATCGCGATCGCCAACTACCATGCCCATGGAAAAGCTCTTATGAAAATGAGGATATATATCGAATAATGAGGGTTAATAGGCTGAAAAAATGATCTTTTTCAAAGATGATAAAGAAACAATAACATTTAAAGTCTTCTAAGTTATCTTCAGATGACGACTGGCTAGTGTATCCGTCAAGGTGAACGCTCATAAAAAACAATACTACGGCCATTGAAGAAGACATCTCTCATAGAATTCACAGATAAGGCAATGATTTATAGAAAAACCCTTAATTTCCACGTAGGGAAATAGATTACGATTGACAAATATTTGTTATGATTTGTGACAATTGTTTTTTTCAATTCTGACACAACATCGATACGAAAAAACGAAAGAATTGTTCTGTGACTATAGACTATTTACAAGCTGCAGTCCCACTAATAGCCTATTTAATTCTCGTTGTTTTTAAATAAATAAAACTTTTTAAGTGTTCTGTGAATATAATTGGGAACTCATTCGTTTGTGATAAGGTGTCTTTCACAACATGTTATATTTAGGGCGTTACGTTCCGTTTCCCTCGTATATACCCGATGGTTTTGCGATAAAAATTAAATAAAAACGTTCCTTCGCCTCTTCATTAGTACTGAGAAGATATGCTTGTTTCTTTTTATTGATACGTCTATCAATTATCAACTTTAAAAGGCTTTAAAACAAATTAAAATGATACTATTTGTGAAATTCAAAAATTAATACAATTGAAGTTACCAGTTTAACAATCAAAATCACAAATTGTTGAGTCTGGATGTAATTTGTGTCCGTAAATTATATGTATGTTTGTGAAGTCCCCCGCAATATAACAATTAATTTCCTGAGTATATGTATGTTCCTTGAATATTTTTTATGTTAAAAGCTTGTTATAAAATGTTAACATTTTCTGAAATCTGATAAACTCAATCTTGAAATAGAATATGGAGAATTTAAATCATGTATCATGGCTTTCTTTATCGAAGAAAATTAGATTTAGAAGAGCCACGATCACATATTGTATAAAGAATTTTAGAGACCAAACCAAGAAGAAAAAGTCCATGGGCTAAATGGTAACTATAATATTTAACATCAGCTATGCTGTTTTTCGTCTACCGTCAAAAGTAATAAAACAAATTAAAATATGATTTTATTTCTCTTTGTCATAAGTCCATTTTCGTAATTTGATTATTGATAATTTAATACATGAATAGACAAATAAGGTTATAAGTTTATATATGTACATGTAGATACGAAATAACTACGACGGTCCTTAACAAAGCTTTATAAATTAATTATGCAAATTTAATATTTGATTGCCTTATTAAGCTGATATTATTCTCTGAACTTACGTATGATTCTATATTCATCATAATGGCCATAAATGAAATCACTTTTGTTAGAGATAAGTATACTACAATTTTTTTTAATCTAGTGAATTTGGATACAATAGGCAGTAATTCAATACTTCAGGTATTCGACTATACAAAATGATTTAGCATGGAGTTGGAGTGCTTTCATAACGAGAACCTTTTATTTATTTTTATTCTTCGATGTCTTTTTGAAATATAAGTTTTGGTTGTATAGTTTGGTTTTTATGTAGAATTTCTAATGGCGGCTTTTGGACTGTAGTAAATGCCCTTCGGGCAGATTCGGATCCTTTCGGTGCTTTTCGATCTAGTGTTCTTCATTAGTTTCTTGGGTGAAAGCTGAAAACTTTTATTTCAATAAATTATATAGTTTATCTATCATTATTTGAAATATGTTTTTCATGCTTTTTTTAATATCTACGTTTCATTGTATTTTTAATACAAGGATAAGGTAAAAATAGCTGTGAAGCTACCAGGCATTCAACAAACATTTGCAAATTTTTGAGACTATATTCGAAAATACTGAAACAATTTAGGATGGAAACTTGAGAAATTAGTATTTATTTGTCATATATGCTTACTCGTAAGATAGCTAGAATCATATTTAGGCAGGGTCTTAGCTTGTTTTTAAGTATGCCGTAAGACCTCATTTGATTAAGTATTACCTTGCCCAACATATTATATATTCGTCCTTATTATGTATGACAACCACATGACTAAGTCGCGGAACAAAGAAGGCAAAAATAGAATTCCATGGATCATACATATTGCCTATTGAGAATTCGTGTCAAAAATCTAATGGCGACCTTTTAACAACGCACTTTTAATACGATATGAATATTAAATAAGTATATCCTTTTAATCGAATATTTATTTTATTACATTTTGAACCTTATTTATTTTAAAATGTCAATGTATTGAGGCATGTTTGTTTGTACCAATGACATCTGTTTTTAAGACAACGCAATACACCAAAAGGTTGTTTAAAATTCTCGCGTTTACGCACGGACATGGCGTGACGTCACGTCCGGTTGTCGACTCGTGTTGTACGACTATCGATACGATTGCCGATGATTCTTTCGATGTCCATCGGACCTCCTGTCGGCGCGTTTGTTGTTTTGATTTGTAATGACATACAGAACAATGATTTACGCATCTGTAAATATCATGCATTCTTAACTTAACTTTAAAATTTATTTTAAGTCATATCATTCATATGCATTCCACTGGGTTTGAGCTTCCTCCACGATACGAGGGCAATTGTCCTACTATACTGGTCAGATGGGTTGGTATAGGATTTAATTTCGAATATCTCTTCTCCTGCATAGATGTTAATAGTGGTAGGACCACGCTGTTGACAGTTGTCTACAGCCGTGGGCCGGTCCGTCCGGGGTAGTAACCACATTGAGCAGAAAATCAACGACTGAGTAGTAGCAATTTGTTACTGCGCTTTGTTCGGCGAGCGGAGAGCTGGAAACCCAACTTTCTGAGGGTGTTTGCGTGTGGTCGGTTTTAATGATGACTTCAGTATCACCGAATCTCATTGCACGCATTCACACTCCCTTCAATTTCTTCGTGGTAGGCAGCGATCTAGCTGTGCCTCTGATATTGCAAAGATCCATAAGCGGCAGCAATACTTACAATCAGGTGTATTGTTTGCTCGTCTTGCCACCGTTTACAATAAAAAAAAAATGTTATATTTTTCGATACCTACTTCTAAGTAGGTATCGAAAAATATAACATTTTTTTTTCATTTCAGGCAGCATTTTTTTCATAGACAAATCACAATAAACTTATATCATCATCTCAGTACACATAAGTCCCACTGGGCTCGAGCTTTCATAATGGGAGAGAAATTGACACACTATATCACACTGGTCAGACGTATTGGCACAGGTTTATATCGAGTTTTCCTTCTCTTGAATAGATGTTGTATGCATAATATGTATTGAAATGTATTCTTACTGCCTCACCACACGGAATTTATTTTTAACTAGCAACCCGCCCTCGCTTCGCTTCGGTTTTAGTCGTTTTACCCGCGTAGTTCCTGTTCCCGTGGGAATACCGAGATAAAATATAGCCTAGTTTACGCCCTGATATTATAGCTTTCCATTGGTGAAAGAATTTTTGAAATCGGTCCAGCCGTTTTGAAGATTACCCGGAATAAACAGACAGACAAAAATTTTTTAATCTGTATTTTAGGCATAGATGTCGTGCAAATAACCGTGTGAGCATGAAAAAAGCCTATTATTTTGACATTACAAACAGACACTCCAATTTTATTTATTGGTATAGATCATCATCATCGTAGCCCACACGTCCCATTGTTGGGCTCGGGCCTCCTCCACAACTGGAGGGAATTTGACCTACTATACCATGCTGGTCAGACATATTGGTATAGGGTTTCATTTCGAGTCTTCCTCCTTTTTAAATTTTTAATAATTTATTATTCATTTTTAATAGTTCATTACAAATCTAAAATGCATTTCACGTTGAGATATTCTCAATTTGTCTGTGACAAGTGTTCGTGTCTGTACAATTGTGTCCGCAGCCCGCGTCTCCGTGGCATCTCGGCTATGTTGTACATTATTAGATACAAAATTCTCAAACCGTCTCGTTGAGTAATTCATCCCTGTCCGTCACGAGCCGGTTCCAGTGACGACAAGACCGGTTCCACATCAATGACTACTTACCCTCCCCTCTTCACCTCCGTTTACTCCTTCGTACTTAGAATATATATTTTTTTACAGTAACTCTCAATTTTGACTTCTATTTCTTTTGACTAATCCACCGTCCCGTAGTTCGTAGTAGATTAAATTCCATTTCAATTTATTGTAATTGTTTTTTTGTTATTTTTATATAGTATCAGGGTAACAATAAAATTCAATACCAATTCTTGAACGTTGGTGTCATAAAAGACGATTAACAGATAATAATAATGTGTACGTTCTATACAAGAGAAGAAATATTCGAAATAAAATCCTATACCAACCCGTTTGACCAGTCTGGTATAGTAGGTCAAATTCCTTCTCATTGTGGAAGAGGACTCGAATCTAACAGTAAAACGTATTCGAGTCGCGAGGAATTGATTTTATGTTTGCTTTTTATATGCACAATTAAACAAGTTTCATGTTATGTCTGCCCGTATGGTGGCGGAATACAGATATGCGTCAATATCCCATCCCTTTCTTGGCGAAAGACCACTAAGAGATTTAAAAAGAAGAAAGATTTTTCCTTCTATTATCGAATAAGCCTGCCCTATACAGAGGGACGCACAATACTTATACGTATTAAACCATGTAATTTTCGAAACGAAACGAAAGAGAAAACATTCTAGTAAATCACACGTGCGAGCGGAATGTAGTAAGATTGGAACGTCTAGTGAATAAGTGAACGCCAATCGGCAAGATTCGCAATGTAGCTCGGCGCGTTCCGGTCGACGCCACCGCACTCAGGGTCAAGGCTTCGGGCTCCTGCACACTTCTGCACGCCTGGTGGACGCGAACACCCGCACGACGTATTGTACTAAAAAGCGAAACTCCACTAACTAGATTCTATTTACATTAGCCTCCCTTCGAATTGTTGATCAATTTATATTATAAAATCTGGAAATATTTTATTTAGATGCGACGATCTAAAGGAAATGTTCTCTTTAGGACAATGACAATATGAGATGGGTCACAAATGCTACATGCATCATCATCCATAAACCCCATCTCATAAACAAAAGCAGTCTGACCCCAATAAATGTCAGCTTCATTTAATTTCTTGAAGATCGCTAAATTGCTTGTTATCAAGCTAACTACTATTACTCTAACAAGATTACACAAATCCTCTATCCGTTGACAATTTTTGAATGAAACTATTCTGGCGGTAAAAAAATAAACAAGCATGTGTCCCGCCGTTGCCAAGACGTCCCGAAATTCCAGGGCCCCATTTTTTGTGTGACTTGACAGATGCATTCTGGGACGCCGCTAACCGCATCTTGCATCCTTATCGCGCATTCGGAAATGAAATCCACGTTTGTATGAGTTGTGTAGATAGTACGTCGAATTTGAGGGTTATTTTAAGGTGCATTTCTCTGTCCTTGTCGCTCGGAGTGGCGCCACGGCCGCGGGAAGAAACAGCCGCGCCCGAACTAACTCGCTCCTGTTTGTATTGCGCACGTCGCACCAACAGCATTCTTAAACATGGTTACTTTTTGTTTTTGAATGCGAGCTACGAGTAGCGGCCAGGCGACCTTATATTCAACCGGCCGCTGTCGACTAGAAACTTTGAATCATAGCGTGTTGCGAAAGAACAGCGTGACGTCACGATGCGCCGGCACCCCCACGTCTGCGAAACTTAGGGACCCTAATGAATTACTTCCTAATTGCCGCGGCAGCACGAACAAGCCCGTAATCCGGCGCGAAAACAGCTCCTCCGTTTAATTGTAGACCTTGAGCTGTTTTGTTTCTGAGCTTCAAATCGAATGCCAGACATCTCGCGACATATACTGCGAGAGTAGTTATGCTCGGATTGTAGAGCCCAAACTGTGATGACATTTCAAAGTGAATTGAACTCTTATTTTATGAGCTATTAGAATGATTTCAGAGCGAAGGAAACTGTAATCATGTGGTGTTACTAGTAATATCTTACGGGGAATATTTTAAAGAACGGCAAGTCGATATGCTCCCGCACTAATGTTGACAATAATCCATCTCCGACTGTCAGACGGCGCCGCGAATTAGACTCAATCCCATTACGATTTACTCCTCATTCAGATTTCATAAGTGACCATCTTACAACTGTCTTTATCTTCTAACTTGCTCGAAACTATTGAATATCTTAACGAGATTATTGGCTTTTAACTGTGGATGATTGAAAAAAACTAGTATACTTGTTGTGGAGACCTAATGACAGGATATGATGTTATTATCTTCGTGTCAAAGTCCTAGGAGCACAGATGTGCGAAACGTTGTCGCTTCGAAGTTCCGTTCTACCTAGCAACGACACATGTTGCCACCGAGAACATATAGTCGTTACATATACAACATATGTAATCACTAAATGTCTTGGTTACAGCCATTATCAATTAAAAAAATATCAAAAAATAACTTTGGTGGCGTTTGGTGGTAGTGTTCATTGGAGTATTTAACTCAAAAATTGCATTTGATGGCATAGATTACTTGGTACTAAGGGCTTACCTCAAAGTAATGCTGCTTATGGACGTAAATGAGGTAGGGACCCATTCTTTCGCATAGACGCTGTAAAGAATAGTATAGTCGCAAGGATACTTGTCGTCATACCGGCAAGTCATTTATTACACTACTAGAGAAAGAGTGGTAGGACCACACTGTCGACAGTTATCTGTCTACAGCCGCGGGCCGGTCCGGGGTAGTACCACACTCTCGCAGAAAATCGACGTCTTGAGTAGTAGCAATTTGTTTTTGCGCTTCGTTCGGTGAGCGAGAGAGCCGGAAGCCAAACTTTCTGAGGGTGTTTGCGTGTGGAGGGTTTTGGTGGTACCCTTGGTATCACCGAGACTCAATGCACTCATTCACACTCCCTTCACTTTCTTCACGGTAAGCAGCGGCCCTTTAAAGGTCCACGAGCGGCAGCAACAATTACCACCAGGTGTACTGGTTGCTCGTGTGCCACCGTTTGCAATAAATAAAAAAAAAAGTATTTTTCTCAAAATTTAATTCATTTCAAATTCGAATACCAATTACTCGGTAAAATATTAAGAGGCATCTGCTGAATTCTTCTAAGACAGTTTATGAGGTGTGTTTTATTAGAGAGATTAATGATACGTAGAGTGCTTTTAGATATAGAGACCTAAGATTTCTTTAGATGTGTTTTGCCAAAGTTATAAAATAATGATAATTAGCGCTAAGAATTCCGACCTTCTAAAATATTTAGATTTCTACACAATTGCCACAGATACATATCAAACACAAATTATTTCACAATATAATTTTAATAACGTGCCTAAAATGGATCGTAATGAGGAAATCCAATATTTTAACAGAAACGTGAATTGGAGATTGATTTATTAAATGATGAATATAGACCAGACTATGACATTTATACCCTCACAAAGTAGTCCAATGACCTACCTTTAAATACAAATAGACAAATTGATCGTTGTCTACAACACTGGCTGAACTTTATAGAGGAAAGTCTACTTTCAGAGAGCATAACTAAGCAAATTGCTAACTGCCACCAGTGCGATGACATACCATTAAGAATTATAATCGTGGGCCAGTAGACAAAAGGTGAAAAAACTTAATCTATTCTAGCCTCTTAGTCGATCACTCACGAGTGTGACTTTGCAGTAATCCACACAGCAAAATATCGTCAATTAACTAAATAGTTTACTAAATTGGAGCTTTAACATTCAGTCTTAATTTAATATCTGCGTTGAATTTTATTTGATGTTTAAAAATCTTTATTTTCTTTCTGTAACTTCAATTACGTTAATGTACCAGGACTACATAAGATATTAGGTTATAAATGATCAAATAACAAAATTCTTACTAGTGTAAGACATCTGCTAACCGTTCAGCGGCGCGTACGCACCACCTGCCTCAAACGCCTCCCTAAATAATGTTGATAATTTTACACTTATCTCTCTATATTCAACAAGGAAAGTGTTTTATTTCTTTCTTTATGTACATATTTAGTTTTTAACCGAGTATTTAAACTGGTCAAAAGGACTACCATATTTTCTCATGGTAGTTTTATTTCAGTCTTGTAATAGAATTTTATACCATGATGTGAATATAGTAAACTTATACTAAAATCGCGGTTGACAAAAAGAGACAGAGTTACAAATGTGATGTGAAATTATACCTTTGTCTCGATTTAATGTAATATTATTACATAGTTAATTCTATGATATTAATACCAAATTACTTTTAGAAGTTACGGTAAGATGCAAATTAATATTTTGTAGAAGCTAGTGACAGGGTGACAGGTTTTAGTTTCTTGCATCTGTAGTAGAACCTTTCTTTGTTTATTCGATTGGCGACTCTATTTTAATCAGAACTTCTCTACGATGTACTGATTTCTTCGCTATATTTCACTTGAAGTTTAAGCAAATGAGAATTGGAAATGCAGAGGACGTAAAAGACTAATATTGGATCTCAAAATCTTCATGCACTTAGAAATGCTGGCGCCCTATTTTCCTTCAGAGTTTAGGGTAATTGAAAATTCAAGCGATTTAAAGTACAGAAATTCGATAAAAACTTAGATGGAATTTTATTTAAATTTGGTGATGGTTATTTTTTTATTTACTTTTAATTTAATACTCAACCATACAACACTTGCCGTATGTGGGATGGATAAGAAATTAACCTACTATACCACGCTGGTCAGGCGGGTTAGTATAGGGTTTCATTTCGAGGTTTAATTTACATAGATGTTACCCGCGTATTCTAATTCCTTACGATATCCACGGATCAGGCAGGGGATGGTGAATTGTATTGTTACTCTGTCACCACATGAAAATAATTTATATCAAATTGAAATGGTATCCTTCCTAAGTCGTTCTTAAAATTTTCTTTAAATAACTGGTTCCTCGATAGCAATTGACTTTAACGGGTGATTATCGTCTGAACGCTTTATAAATAATAAAAACAAAATAATGGCAGGTGCAAATACTTATATGTACTCTGTTCAACCATAAGAATGACGATTATTCGATGGTAAAAAAAAATCGATCCAATATAATTTTAATTAACCAACTTCAAAAAGGGCGACGTTCACAATTCGGCGTATTATTCTTTTACGTGTCTGTTAAGCGATATTGTCGCTAATTGTGAACTGATTTTCATGAACCCTTTTGTATTTTAAAACAATTACAATATAGTCGGTATGGTCAGAGTTTTGTTATACATTAACAAAATTAAAACAATCTTAAGGGTTTATTGTACAGTTATAAATATTATCCATCCATTAGTCTTTCAATGTCCACTGTTGGATATAGACTTACCCAAAGAATATCACGTTATAATCTTCTCGTTTGGCCAGCTAGTTTTATGTTTCCCAGATTCCTACGGGATATTAAGAAATGGGGAAGTACTGTATTTTTATCCCCTTACCACACAGGAGTGTTCTGTTATCATTATTTTAGTTTTTACCAACGTACATATACGCTTTATTTTAAAATGTCGAAACTAAATTTAATTGTATTGTTATTGTTTAAAACTTGACAGTCGTTACTTTTGTATATGTATGGTCGTAAACACGCATGCCACATGTTACTCTATCGAACAGATCTGTTTTAAATTAAATACCAATAACATACTCGCATATGAAATTTATTCAAACATATTAATCTTCCACTTGTTACATATTTCGTTTTTTTTTCTTCTATATAATAGCGTAATCATGTACCCATCAAGTCTGAGACGTTATCAAATATACCTTTCACATTAACCGTCTCGCGGTCCGTCGCTCGTCGTTATTCAATGAAACTTTATTAAAAAGGGCGACGACAAAGCTCCGTCTGCTGTAACCGACAAACATTGGCAGCTGCGCTTTCCGTTTCGAAACAGTGTGCGTGCGACCAGTGTGGATACAAACGCACAACGGTCGAAATACTCGCTACGCAGCAGTTGAACGGTTGACACCTTACAGCTACTTACCACAGTTTTATATTACTTATAACCTCTTAAAAAGTATGATTGCCTGGTATGAAAAGAATCGGATCGCTTGATATTTTTTTAAACATTTTTTATTGTTTGGGCATTTAGATAGATTAATACGTAAATAGTGCTGTATTTCAATTTAAAGCTGCCTTTTATGTATAAACTGGGATATTGGATAAACGATACTTCGCTATTTTATACTATCCGATTTCGTTGTATAGAACGTATTTTAATAATTATTACAATATTTCGCAAAGTTGTTAGTTAACTAAACTTTTAACACATTTTTCTTGAGTTCTTTTATGGTAATGGATTTAATTTTCTAAATTAAATACTTTTATAATTTTATTTATACAACACATTATTTAGTTACAAATAACAATAAAAACTTGGCTTACAAACTAGACGAACTACTAGTACATCATAAACGCAGACAGGTATTAATACATATATTAAATGAAGCGTCCTTCGACCGGGGGCTCGAGTACTACGCTCGCCTCGCAACAGCTTGCTTGAACTGGGACAAACAAATGTTAAACAATTAATACGGTTAGTAACTATCTTTATTTTGATATATTAATATATTATCGTATCGTAAATCATACTGTCAATCATTACTTATTCTGTATATGTTGCGGACGCAAAGGTTATCATTCTCCTATCATATTAAACGGACATTTATAACTTATTGTGAATACACACTTGAGAGAGGAACGAAAGTAGTTGGCGCGACATAAAATGACAGTACAAAACTCAAGGACCGTTTGAGATGTCTTATTGTGAATGAGCGAACAATTTTAACACGCAGTAAACGTGTGTAATTTAAACTTTTGTCTACAGACAATAATGGATAAGACAAAAAATATCTTATCTTTGGTTCTGTCGAAATTTTCAAAAATTGTAAAAGCTTTAACACTTGCAACAAAGGATCTTTGTCAGAAAAATAACTGTAACATAAAGTGACCACCGAAAAAAAGGTCCTTATGCGGCCCAAACTCGGGGCTATTAAATGACGGAGCCTTTGAATTCCCGTGAAAGAGTGCCTACCTGCTCTTCTCGCGGTCTACCTGCATACTAATCAGGCTTATACCATTGGCGATAAATTAAATGTATGTTTAAACGTTTGAAGAGAGATTTAAAGTTTTGTGGAGTTCATTATTGTTGCATTTAAGTTTTTATTTTACACCCTTGTGCTTAGTCTGTCCTTTCATAAATTATACTGCAAAATAAATTACCTTTTGGCGGGAATGTGAAAACTACAATTGGTGGTCTTGTATATTAAATAGCTTAGTGTTTTAACGTATTATATTAAATAATTTTGATTGCATTTTATGTAATGTAATGCGGAGAAGTTCTGGAGTATAATGAATGTGATATAACAGTGCTTCACATTTGTTTTCGTTTTTCACTAAAATGCCCACAGGATGCTGTTAACAATGTGGCCAAGGCACTGTTGAAGTTGAGGACTTGACTTACCATAACTTGAAATGAAGTGTTAATTTATTTATAAATTAAGATTTAGTAACCATGCTATAAAATTCCTTAAAAACGTATAAAATAAACAAATTTAATTAACTCCAACATCTTTTTTATCCATAGTGCATGCTACCAGGAATGTAGGAGTTAAAAAGAAGTTCTAATTTTTAAATGCACATAGTGGGTGGCGAACTCTCAGCGTGTAAGCCGATATTTCCCTCGTGAAAATGTGTTCAATGGTTGGTGTCGTATTGCCCCCGTCGTTCGATGCGTGTCGAGCCTTTAGATTTTCGTCTTGCATGCCGGTACATTATTTCGCGTCGTTAATTATTGTGTACCGTACTTTTTGTACTCACATAAGCCACCTGTCGGGATTGTAGGTTGTAATTAAAGCTTAACATCAGGTCGCTGCGGTCTATAATGTTCGTGTTCGCCTCCATTAGTAATTGCTCGTACTACATTTAAATAAATGACGATATATATTTGACGCTGTTAATCTAAATGATATATCAAGAGAAATTTAGGTTCAGGCTTTGTAAAAGTTGATACTTGGAGTCATTTGTTCCCGGGAGACGGTGCAGCCGGCGGAAAGGCGCCATCTGCCGAACGGCGTCCGGAAACGCAATTTTGTTTTGTTTTCGTATTGGTACGAATTCGATTCTTGGTACTTGTTAGTACGTTATATAGAGATCGCATTGTATTTTTTTTTTTTATAATACTCGTAACTCTTGATACCTCGTCACAACTCTTGATAGTTGCGGTCATTCGCGTGCCCGTTTCGCTCATAACTTTCAAATTAAAAAGAAATATTTTGAACTTAAAACTCGTATAAAAAGGAAACTATTAATTTATCCATACTAATAAAATTATGGGGTCAAAACACCGCCAGTTGGAGCCGCAGAGGAATAATTCGAGCGTCGAAAATTAATTTTTGATGGCTTTAGTTATAACGTATAGCAATCTATTGACACGTTATACAGCTCGGTTTACGTTTTTAATTGATACAAACAAAACTTAAACTAATTACAATCTGATTTAAAATCCGGTAATGTATTGAGTATAACTGGTAATGTTAAATTTAACTATCAATATAATTAACATTGTGGCATAAAAATACATACAAATGTATTTTGAAATTAGTGATTTCCGGACGAGTAGTCGTAACGTCAAACAGTGTTGCATCTGGCGTAACACCTGCCCTCCAAGTTTTTGCTTTCGCAACACAAAACACACACACATATGTACTATCCCTCACACGAACACAACACATCCATAAAGATGACTCTTTCCGACATAATTCATTTACTCCCAAAACTATAAGATCCTTTCTGAGAATTTTAATTTTTTTTGGATTGATGTTTCGGAAGTATATTTTATGTTTGCTTTTATTTTTTTTATTATTTAGCACTTGAATACATATTTCCGTGTGATAGCGGAATAAGAATACAATTCATCTCCTCATTTCTTACCCGTGTGTGTCGTTAAAGACGTCTGGAGTATAAATACAGATAACAGCTTTCATTTCAGCTATGTAAGAGAAGAAATTTTCACAATAAAACCCACCTATACCCGGTGAAAGTTTCTGGGAGTCGTTGGATGCAGGCGGCACCTTTCACACAGCTTTGATCGGTGTCACACAGCTTTGGTCGGTGTTAGGACTAGGAAATAAGGAAATCTTACCCTCACGTGATGAGAACTTCGAATATTTATTCGACGCGTGTTTCGCCTCTAAACGAGTCATCTTCAGGACGGTTCGGCTTCAAAAAGTGCATTCATGTGACACCGATCAAAGCTGTGTGACACCGATCAAAGCTGTGTGATGCCGATCAAAGCTGTGTGATGCCGATCAAAGCTGTGTGACGCCAATCAAACCTGTGTGACGCCCGATCAAAAACCTTAATCCTATCCCGTACTCCTTCTATTGTGGTGTGCGGTATATTGATTAACGTGGAACAGTGGTGGGTCTCCCTTCCTTCTTTCCATTTTAAAATAAAAATCAATTTCCGCTATGTATCGCCTAATTCAATCAATTAAAATATCATCTTATAAGAATGTAGGGTTTAAGCTTAGAACTTTTCAATAGTAAGTTTTAAAAGTACAAGACACAAATCCCAATTAGTGTAGTCAGTAACGTCAAATTAGAATTTATTAAAGAAATATGATGATAATCCTACATAATCTTATAAGAAAAAGGATTATTAGTCTACCGTTTTTATATTCTCAAAGTATACAGAAGTATATTATGTGTATATGAAGTCTATGTAGGTACCTGTCGGCTCGTATACTTCTCACTATCGGACAGGAGCTCCTTCCACAATAGGAGGGCAATTAACCTACTATGCCACGCTGGTCAGGCGGATTGGTATAGTAGATTATTTCGACTTTTCTTTCTCTTGCATAGATGTAATACACAATCTCCTTTAGTTATTTTTACAACCATGAATAGCGGTGGTGTAGTATTCCTAGTCCATTTTCACACGGAATAAATCTAACAGTTTATTATTTATTATATTTATATTATATTAATTATTTATTTATATTATATTAACTATATTCGGCTACCTTTCGTGTATAAAACCTCAAACATTTCTCTTATAAGATTTTCGTTAAAAACTAATAGTGAATTAAAATTGTCAATTTTCTAATACTCTTGACCATCTCATTCCGCATAAGTCCCACTGTTGGACTCGAGCCTCCTCCATAATTAGAAGGAAATTGACCTACTAACCCACGCTTTTTAGACGTTGGCATAGGATTTTTTTATTGAGTTTGCCTTCTCTTGCATAGATGTTATCTGCATAATATATCCCTTAGTCATCCTTTACGACATCCCTGGGCTAAATGGAATAGCGATGAATTGTATTCTTACTCAGCCACCTCACGGAATGTTTTCTTATATAATATGTATGTTTATAACTCTGTATAAATATAAGACTCCAAAGAGAAAGAACATGTTTTCTTACAAGACCTACAGGGTCCACCGCTGAAGAAGCAAGAACAAACTGCACGCAAATCATATCTTATTGCTTAAATAACGTAATTTACAGGTTACCTAACCATTTACAGGTAACCATGAATTTCTTAGTCATTTACATGGCAATTGATACCAGAGGCAAAACAATTTTTATTTCCATTAATTGAAAAAAATCGCTTCGGTTGCATCTTATGGGTGTGCACTGTGCATGATACATCAAAATCGTCTTAGTTTGAGCCTGCTTCTTTATGGAAGAGAAATTGATATACTACGCTGGTCAGACATGTTGATATAGAGTTTTACTTCAAGTTTGCATACCTCCGTGTGGTGATGGAGTAAGAATACAATTCACCACCACCTATCTGCCCATGGATGTGGTAAAAGACGACTGAGCTTTTCATCATACTGAAACAACTCTATCTGATATTCTCAGTTCAACTATTCCATATCCAAGGCGGATTGACGTCAGGTAGGCGACCGATCATAAAACTATTTATTCTTTTGCAACATTTACTACTAGCAGCGCCCTGCGGTTTTACCCGCATAGTTCTCTTTTCCGTGGGAATTTCGAGATAAATTATAGCCTGTGTTATTCTGATATGTAATCTATATTATTGTGAAGTTTCATTAAAATCCATTCTGTAATTTTTGCGTGAAAGAGTAACAAACATCCTCACTTACATAGTCACAAACTTTCGCGTTTATAATATTAGTAGGTAGAACGAAGACTACCTACATATTGAGTCGACACTTAGTACTTGTTAGCTTTATTTCACTTCATTCATCCTTATCTTACGTATAAGAGCAAAATAAATGGTTCTTATTTCTTTCTTTATTTCGACACTTGATATTGGAAATCGCTAAATAATATAACAAATAATGTCCATATTAACTAAACTATAAGTCGATTATATTACGCGCTGTAGGACGACGTGTGTGGAGTTTAAAAAGTTATACCCGTAGGGTAGCATTCCGCAGTAATAGTCCTTAGAAACAAGTCAAGCGATACACCGGCATTCTTTCGCGACAATCGATTTTGGAACACGAAATGGACCTAATCGATTTCATTTTATATCGATGGGCCACACGATAGCTTCTGGCCATTGCTTGCAGCACGCCACTGCATCAGACATTCAAATTGATATTATACAAATTTTTGGCGGGCACATGAAAGTGTCATGTAGTCTTATGTTAAATACAATATTAGTATTTTAAGATATTATATATCATACCACGTAAAGGCGAAAGTTTACAAGTGTTTTCACAAACGTGTTTGTTACCATTTCACACTTTAACGGCTTGTCCGATTGTAATAAAATTTGGTATGGAGGTGGTAGACACCTAAATTAAAACGGAATACTTACTATTCTTATCTCAGTAATATTCTCTTGAGATAATATTTCACCTAGATATTGAATAAAAGCAAAAAAGAGGTCTTTATTAGAGTAACAGTCAAAATAATAATTTTTGTTTCTATTTATGTTGTTTGCATATGATTTACGCAAAAACTATTGCATGAATTTGAGCGCAGTTTTCTCCGATGGCTATTGGTTCTACCTTAAAACAGGTGTCATCCAGGATAAAAATAAATTCTGAATCTATACCAATAAATAAAATTGGAGTGTCTGTTTGTAATGTCTCAAAATAATATGCTTTTTTCATGCTCACGCGGTTATTTGCACGACACCTATGCCTAAAATACAGATTAAAAAATTTTTCTCTGTCTGTCTGTTTGTTCCGGGTAATCTTCAAAACGACTGGACCGATTTCAAAAATTCTTTCACCAATGGAAAGCTATAATATCAGGGCGTAAACTAGGCTATATTTTATCCCGGTATTCCCACGGGAACGGAAACTACGCGGGTAAAACGACTAAAACCGAAGCGAAGCGAGGGCGGGTTGCTAGTAATAAATATATACGTAATCAAAGCAAAACAGGCAACAGCACAAGAAATTTTGGATGTTTTTATATATAACTAGCTGACCCAACATACGTTTTTCTGGTCAAATTTGATATCAGGGCCACCTACCGGGTCCATTTATTAATCTAAACTATTCCTGAATCCATTGGAGCGCATACAAAAATTTTCATCAACATCGTTCCAGCCGTGTAGGAGTTCAGTGACATATATACGTACACAAGAAATATATAAAGATTATCACAGCTCATAAACGTCCCACTGCTGGGCTCGAGTAATCTCCATAATAGGAGAGACATTGACCTATTATACCATGCTGATCAGACTGACTGATATAGGGTTTTAGTTCCAGTTTTCCATATCTTGCGTAGAAGTTATAATCATATTTATATCTCTCAAAAGTCTTATTATGATACTCACGGACGGGAAAGAACGTTCTGAATTCTCTCTCCTTCACCACAGGAAACGTCTTGTGTGGTGATTCTATCTACGACACGGTCATGGGAGATCGCTAACAGACTATTACACCTTTGTCGCATTTTAAATATAAAATGGCTTCCTGGGCTTTATTACACATTTAATACGAAATTTTTCAATCAAGATAATTTGCTCATTAATTGTATAGTAATTTTGCAGACCGTACAATGTTATCCTTCAATTAAACCTCGTTTATATAATTAAATAAGCAGGTAAATCAGAGCTTGTCCGCAACAATGGCGTCAGACACGATACTATCGCTATTTCGCTTCTCTCCACAACTAAACTTATGCTAAATTGCTAACCTTACCGCTGGCTGTATTGAACAATTTTATTATAATTGGCAACGCGGTGAGCGATTCTTGGAAATTGCCATATATATTTTTTTTCTACCTTTATTTCCCAACATTTAAGCGCGATGTTGTTTTTGCGCCGGAATCATTCGAATGTACCTTTGTTCTCGGCCTTATTGTTTTTAATGTCGTACAGTTGGCAAGGAAACAACGAAAGTGAGTGAAAGTCTTCGTTTCGATCTATTGTGCAGCGATTTGCAAATATAATGTAAGGAATCACCTTTTGTGTTAATGCCCATGGAGAAATTGGATGACAAAGACGAGAATTCAATAGGAATCCATGTAAAATTATATTTATTATCCAAGCATCAATCCTGTATGAGCGTTATGAATACAAACACTCTTACGTTACCATCTCTTACTTTTTTGTGGGTGTTGTAAAAGCCGGCTGAGGGATTTCCAAGAGAATGAGCAAGAACTTAACTGCAATCACCAACTTATCTGTCAAGTGTGGGGATTACGCCACTATAACCTTATTTGAAGAAAATAGTCGAAAAGACCCCCTATATGAAACCAGCGCCGCTTGAGCCCAGCAACCTTATTTGAGCTCAGATAAGATGACTTTAATCTGATTAATAATTAGGCTGATTACTATAAGCTCTGTTACTAGTATTAAAAAAAAAAGAGTGTGTACAAAGTACGCATATCAGAAGCGAAACTCCTTTATTCTTTATCCTTCATCCTCTATCCTTTATCTCATTCTCTCGCCGACTGAATCCTATACATTTACGTGTTTGTGTCTCTATGGACTCGCATTTTCGTTTCATCGAGTTTGAAATCGCAACGATTTTAAAAAGTTTCACTTCAAAAATAATTTGTAAATTAATATTGAATAAATGAGCTGGATATATAGTAATATATTTAATTGTTATGTTGATCCACAAACGCGGTGGATGTAATTATGGGAGGGCGAGGTGACAGCATGGGCAGGGTACTCGAGGGAACGGACAGCTGACGGAGTTGGAAGCGCTCAACCATGAACTAGAAACTATTCACACAGAAAATAATGCTCTGCAAACTACTATATATATATATATATATATATATATATAATATTTATTACAAAGCTTTATTGTTTTCAATGTTTGATAACGCAATCATTTCGGAAACTAACAGTCCCATTGAATAAATATTTTTGCGTTATACCATCATAACTCAGTGTTTTGACGGATTAAGAATACAATTCACCATTCTCTATATTGCCCGTGGATGTCGTAAAAGACGACTAAGGGATATAATACGCATATGACATCCATACAAGAGAAGGAAAACTCGAAACAAAACCCTATACCAACCTATCTGACCAGCATAGTATAGTAAGATTAATTTCCCTCTTATTATGCAGGAGGCTCGAACCCAGCAGTGGGACGTATGATGGTGATACCATCATCATCTCAGCTCATATAAGTTCCACTGGTAGACTCGAAGCCTCTCCTCAATAGGAGGGGAATTGATCTATACATATACCACGCTGGCCAGACAGGTTGTTATAGTTCGAGGCATCATTTCGAGTTTCCTTTCTCTTGTATAGATGATATATGCATATTGTATCCCTTAGTCGTCTTTTACGACACCCATCCAGGATAAATATATATTTAAAAAAGCTATAATGTTGGCAGTCATGCTTGTCAGAGGCCGTGACGATCAAAATTGGTATTGTCATTTTCTCATGAGACTTCTTGCTTATTTTTACTTGAAATAATTAGTCCTTTTAAAATCGATTAGACCGACAACACGCATAAATCATTATTTTTTTTTATTTACTTTTTTAAATTATTTTTAAGAACGTTTTAGAATCGTTGACATTTTATTCTAAATGCAAAAGCAATAAATAACGAATTGTATATATTAATGTATGTTCGAATAGCCATTATAATGCCGACGACATTTTTGACGGCAACCGATGGAAATAAGTTTAGCTGACTGAATCTATATTCTGAGGCGTATCCGAATATCTCACGATTGCGGACAAATCAGACCTTGTCGGCCAGATATGTGCGAACTTCCTCCCGTCCCTTGATAGCTAATAATATAGGCTAGAAAACTGATTGTAACAATAATTTCGAAGGTCAATATTAAGTGGTAGAATAGCCGTGTCGTTTGATGTGGCCGTTTCATCGGACGATTTATTTCACATAAATTTCGGCCTCAAACAAAATGATTCACAATTCATTTAGATGTTTATCGTTTTAAGAAGAAATAATAACGTCATGGTGCTTATGCTCAGCAATGGCGTGGAATATCGATAAATATACATTTAATTAACTCAATCAACATTGGCGTCGAATAAAATATAGATCATTCATTCATTCAATTATTTCAGCTCATATACGCCCACTGCTGGGCTCTAGCCTCCTTAATAATAGGAGGCAATTGACCTACTATACGCTAGTCGAACGTGTTAGTATAGAGCTTTATTTCGAGTTTTCTCTTACACAAATGTTATCATCATCATTTCAGCTCATATACGTCCCACTGTTGGGCTCAAGCCTCTTCTACAATAGAAGAGAAATTGACTTTACTATACCATGCTGGTCAGGCAGGTTGGCATAGGGCTTTATTTATCGAGGAGAAGGTACTCTCAGGGGTATTCCGTCGGGCCAACCACTGACGACAAGTCACCCTGCTCCGGTGGTCGGCCCAACGACGAAGGCGACGTGTCACGGGTGTGCGTGCTTACGCCGCTCTGTCGCCCCGGACGAAGCCGAGCGAGGAGTGTGCCGACGGTAACCCACCTCCCAAAAAAAAAAATTAGGGCTTTATTTCGAGTTTACCATCTGTTGCATAGATGTTATATGCGTATTATATCCCTTAGTCGTCTTTTACGATATCCAGGGGCAAGATAGGGAGTGGCGATTTGTATTCTTACTCCGTCACCACATGGATAAATATAGATCGTTAGTTATCAATAATCATTCTTCGAGGCATTATTATCCCAATTGTATTCGGGTTGACCTTCTAGTCTAGTTTTCTAATTGGAATAACCATTGCTCTATGGGATTGCTATCGGAAATCGGTACATTGTGCGCATGTGTGTAAAATACCGTAAAATTGTCAGTCGATATCTATTTTTTTATCTATAATATTTAATTATTATATTTTTTTATTAATTAGTATTGTTTTAATTTTTTATTAAATTTAAAAATGTCTATATAAGGCGAACAGATCCTTTATGGCTTACCTTATATAGTCCTCTGTTGGACTCGGGTGGACTTCAGATTAAATAGCCGGCTTTTACAACTGATTAAATTCCTTAATCAATTTTACAACTCCCACGGAAGAGGAACTCGTGGTTATTTATTATCATCATCATCACAGCTCTCATACATCTCACTGTTGGGCTCTAGCCTCCTCCACGATAGGAGCAAAATTGACCTATTATATTACGGCGGTCAGATAGGTATAGAGTTTCATTTCGACTGATTCTTCTGGGGCATTATGATCGATATTATTTGCATATTGGTAACCCTTAGTTGTGTTTTACAACACCCACAATAAAGGAAGAAGTGAATTGTGGTGACGGAGTAACCGTCACCACACGGAAAGTCATTAACACAAGAATAATACTATTTGAGTTACTTTATAGTCTTTGATTGTTTTGTTAATATTAGATACACGAACAAGATATAAGTAGTCAATTGACCTTTTTGCCTTGTTACACAACTTTTTTATTTAAAAATCTAATTGAAATACGAACAATAAACGTTGAATTAGAATCTCATTAGAACCGCCCATCACTAATTTGGCAAGAAGTTTTAATGTAAGTGGACACAAGAGGCGAAAAATCGTGAGGTATTTTTTTGCAATTTTCGTAAGCTCCAAGTCATAGATCAAAGTGATTTAGCCGTCCGCGCGCGGTTGACAGATGTTTTGATATCTCGCAGATTATTTTAATGTATTCACGGATGACTTACTGTTCGCTGGTGGCCTGTTTTTTTTTCCAAAGTGACTTGTAAGTGACTTTGTGTCGGTCGCGTTCGATACCAAGGTGGTCTCGCGGCCGACTGGCGAACGAACCCGGAAAATTAAATGTCAATTTTATATTCTACGCGCCAATAATTTTCATGGTTAGTGTTTTTTTATTTACAATCTTACGCCTTTCTAACTGAGGATATAGGTAGAGATGTAGACTTTTATTTCTATGTAATAAGGGTGAACTCCTGACGTCAAAAATTCGTCTGCTTGCTACATAATTATATTTAGTGAACATCTAATATTACTTGTGGCCCGAAACAGGATTACAATTCAAGTCCTCATAATCTACAGTCGCATGTTTACGATTCTCGGGTCAATAAGATAAAAAGGTAGTTATCCTTTTTATTTTAATAACTCCGCATCGTTCAAGATTTAAAAAGGACCCTAATTTAATTAACAAACTAATCGTCCAAGATGCGTTTCAAATATAAATTCAAACGCCCCATAACGACGCTCATATGCCACGTTAGAAATTCCAATAATTGCTTAACATTTGGATTAGGTGCTTATCCGTGCGCCCTGGCAGGGTTGCCAACCTAAAGAGGTCAGTTCCCAGTGCGTTGCACTCGGTTACAAAATAACATAATGTCTTCGTCATTCGAGACTTTTTGTAATGTTTTGCCACAATAAAATATACATTTTTGTCCGACCCCAAACTTATTATCATAAGTAGTTAATTAATTTTTTAAATCTGATCCTTTTAGCGATAACGTTTTATTTTTTAAGATGTCCCAAATCTGTAGCAGTCTTTGTTTAATTTATGGTGTTTGCGAAACAAATTTTTAAACGAATAATAAATAAGCTAGGTAGTTTTTACATTATGATGAGTGTGTTCCCGACAAAAGATTCTTTGTATTGCTTTACGACATCGTCCGTTCCGGCTGCCGGGTGACTCCACTGACCTAAAGACGACCTATTGCAAACAAAAAATAAAGCTGCCCATTCAGGAGCACATCTCGAATAACCTTGAACTAGTTAAACTATGCGGGAATAAAGCGAGCCAGACATGGCAACACTGGCAAAGAAAAAACGCGGCGTTTCTCCACACAGTTTATACCAGACGTATTATTATCTAATTATAATGACTGCATAGAGCCGTGAAGTTGCTAGATATTCATCTAGTAAGTAATCGATCCTTCCAGAAGAATATTATAATATGGCACCACAAATTGAGGACCATTCAAATAAAATAAAAATTTGAAAGAAATGTGTGACACATTTGCCATGTGGTGACAATATAAGAATATATTTCACAACCCCGTCTTGCCTGTAGATATCATAAAAGACGACATATAATATGCATAGAAAATCTATGCAAGAGAATGAAAACGCGAAGTAAAAACCTATACCAAACCGTCTGACCAGCTCGTTATTTACAACCCGCCCTCGCTTCGCTGCGGTTTCAGTCTTTCTTGTGTAGTGCCCGTTCCCGTGGGAATACCGGGATAAAATATAGCCTAGGTTACTCCCTGATATTATAGCTTTCCATTGGTGAAAAAATTTTTGAAATCGGTCCAGTCGTTTTTAAGATTACCCGGAACAAACAGACAGACAGACAATAAAATATAAAGTGTATTTTAGGCATAAGTATAGTGCAAATAACCGTATGAGCATGAAAAAAGTCTATTATTTTGACATTACAAACAGACACTCCGATTTTATTTATTGATATAGATTTCCCTCCTATTATGGATGAAACTGAAGCCCAGGAATGGGACGTATATGAATTGAGATGAATGAGAAGAACTGTTTTATAAATACATGTTAAAATTTATTAGTTTTATGACTACTTAATTATATTTGCATCGTATAAATTTTATGGCACAAAATTATTAAGTATTCAAATATAATTAATATCATACAAAAGTACATGTTACAAATTTTAATAATCTTTAATAAACTCAAGGTAAATAACACTTTTTGTTAATATAGTCTAGTCTAACCGTTGTTTTTTTTTTGGATTGCGTCACCATTGCACCGATGCATGCTGGGGTCACACGCGAACCGTTTGATGTAGGTCCTTAATGGCTACAAATCATAATCATCGGAGCTTGCCACACACAAAAAAAAATAAACATATTAATCTTAATTTCAAGTTGCCATAAATAAAATTAACTTTTTTATAAACATTATAAACTATGGGAAAACTGGACGATGAAATAGTGATATCATCTTTTTTATTTAGACATTAATATACCAATCGATAAATAAATACCTAAATGTTATTAGGATAACATGGCCGTTAGGATATCGAATTAGTTCGCCACACTGTGAATGTATAGTAGTTATTTGTACAACATAATGACAGGTTAGGTGATTGCCTCTCCATCGTATTGTAATTATGAATCATAAACAAAGAGCATCAAGTTTTTGGTGGTCTAAAAAAACTGCCAAAATCTAATCTGTTCACAGCAATTAACCTATCAGGCTTATTTAGTGTTGAAGGTCGAGTAATAAATGGGTGCTACATTTTCTACACGTATACCTACTGTCAATCTAGTTTTAATATATTGTTTTGAGTGCACAAATGCGGACCTGTTTACAAGTGAATGTTCAGAGTTCGTTCTCCGATTGCATGTATTTTTAAAGACTTCAAAATAATGCTAATTATCAATTTATTTATTTGTGAAGGGATAGAAATAAATTTAATCCATAATTTGATATATACTTTTAATCTAATGACGAGTGAAGGGCTGAAGGGAGCTAGACAACTTCGAAAAGCTAATTGTACGGAATGGAGTAGAGGAAAAGTCTCACAGAAGATCTTGATCGCTGATCAAATAAAATTAAGTTGATTTTGGTCTCCCTATCACAATCACTATCCGACGGTTGCAGACAGCGTGAGATGGAAGACCTTCATATAAATATCCACGACGAAGTTTTCAAATGAGATACGACATTCAGTAATTGACGGAAAAGAAAGACTAAGAAAAAAATAATGGATGAGCCAGGCATATTGGTCCAGGTCCAATATTTCTGGTTTCAGCCTTTGAAAATTCCTTATTGCAAAAAAAAATATTATTTTTTTCTTTTGTTCCTGAATTGGAATCGCACACCTTTGGCTGTCGTATGCCACACCCAATTCAAATGGACATTTTTTTTTTGCAATACGCATTGAAATTTCTCCGTACTACAGTTGCGTTTTAAAAATGAAATGAATATAATATCGGTAATTATTTGAACAATACGTTATATGATCAGTATTGCCATACGTGCTTTTGATGTAAATACGTGCACTTTTTTAAAATCGCCACCAAAGAAAAGGATTTGGGTCATGTTTTTGTAAATCTTTTGAAAAAAATATACTGTTACTTACAATTTCTCTTGTACTTAAATAATTACCGATACAAAAGGCATTGAAAATTGTATAAATATTCGTGGTTTATTCATATTATTTACCAAAATCGTTACACTTTTCCATAATTAAGTACTTTTATTGAAGAAAAAAGGAGAAAATATCATAGTATACCAGTACTACAGAAAGCACGCAAAAGTAACTTGTCGTTATTGTAATTAAAGTCATTGAATGAAGCACGTTAATCGTGCTCACGGAGACATATATCATGAATTTTTATACAAAATATTTAAAAACTACATGCAATTTGTCAGTCAAAACAATTGGCTTCAACATAGACAAACCAGTTCTCGTCTATGCAGCTCCCACACATAAAAGGCTTCCCTACAAATGAACTCTGCGGTAACCCGTCCAATAGATCGCTTCATTTGATACCTTTCTTAGCCACTTTCATTATCATGTTCTCCTAGTACTCGTCACAGATTTTTTTTGTGTAAAATATCATTTTATGGCATTTGTGAATTATCCTATCTACGTTCACTGACGTCACTGACCCCTACAAAGATGTGGAGGGGGGCAAAGGGTATCATGGTATCAATTAGTGTTATGATTTGCCTAAAAGAGAAGATGTAGTGATATTTGATTATATTATGGAAGAGAAAATCATGTCATGCTGATCTCAGTAGTCAAGGGTGGGTGGATGACATAATCAGTGTCAGTTATACCCTTATAACATAGGAATAGAAAAATATTAACAAAGTCCATTACTTTTTGACCCCCTTATATTTTCCACATCCACTGGATTTAAACTTGAAATTACTGTGTTGGTAGTATATGGTCCGACTATTGTTACCTCAAATTATACAATTAAAAAAAATGAGGATATTAAAATTACAAGGCCTCATTCGCGTTGAACCCACTTCCTTGCGGTTACCAATTCACGATAGCGTTTCGAAAGTCCATAAAATTACTTGAACTTATGTACAATACATAATATATACGTTCGCTTAATACAAAAATAACAATGCCGTATAATGTAGTTGGTTTATATAAAAAACAAATAATTAACGTATACAAAAGCCATAAGCGATATCAAATTTACAATCTTTACACATACAATATACAAATGCCTATATCATCTTGGGATAGAATCAACAGCACCTTGCGTATAGACAGGAAAACAGTATAATCATTTATGCATTACTCGTTTTAAGTTGTCTGTCTTAAATAAAACTTGACATAGCAAGATGTTTAAGAATGAATCACTAGTTATGAACTTTTATACCCCTCTTTATTCCGTCTTAAACCACTTGTATCCTTTAAAGTAAAATATTATTCAATAAATGTGTACATGCACACCAATATCAGAACATTACACACATCCGGCCGACGTTGGGCTTTCGTCTGCCGAGTCGGACGCATGAGCCATTGTCCACCGGATGTCTTGCGGTCACACGCAATTTCACAACCTCTGCACTCCCTGCACTCATGATGCCCTGGTAACTAGCAGTTATAGGCGTGAGCGAATGAAGGCTGATTGTACTTATTTATTTACACATACAATAATAAAACTGCTTACATAAAGCCTAGTGACATAAAACAGACTACTGGCAAACGTGACGCTCTGGTTTCGATCCTGAATCGAGCAAAGTGTTTTGTCGAGGCTTTCTTTAGATTTTCGAGTATAATAATCGTCTTCCATTCATTACTTTTTTGCATTTTCCAGAACATTCAGGCAATGTAACAAATATTGAAATTTGTTCGTTGTTTTAAATTTATTTAACTGTTTAGAAAACGGAGCTGCTACTGGTTACACTACTAATTGTAAGCTATCTGCTCAGTTTAATGTAGTTTCTAAGTATTATTTTCCTGTAACACCGTATCCTTTTTTAAATTCAAAATAAATTGCGAAAAATTGAAGCATTACAAATAGCATTAATATGGCCGAACATCACAGGTGTTGACATTGGCAGGTGTTAATAGATTTATAATTTATAAATATTTAGATTTTTTAAATTATGATAGTGTTAAATATGAAATCATTCTTAGTTCAATGAATGATACTATCCTATAAAACATCGATTATATTGTTAATTATTGGCACGATGTTCCTTAACGCTTACGGATAGTGCGATTTAGTAGAAATCGTCACGTAACGAAATGTCGTATGCTATATGTACAATTAAATTTTTCCTAATGGCAAGCGTGCCGGTAATTCTGCCAATGACAAATGATGAGTGGAGAAACTTGTGAATTACGGAAAAAAAGAAAAATATTGAACTTTTAATGTCTCTAAGGCTTGATATAGGCCTCGTTTATTCTGATTCCACTCACTATGTGTGTATCGAGCCTACTACGCGTGTAACTCTTGTCTCTTTTTATCATATAACTTCAACACACGGTTGTATAATTTGATACAAATATTTATTGTTTACATTTATTTGTTTATTGCTGTGTGGTAGCGGCTTTGAATATTACCAAACCTTGCTTTGCTCGTGGGTGTCGTAAAAGACGACTAAGAGCCCTAGATTGACCCGGACCAACTCCATCTGGTACCATTTGGGTCAACGATTACATTCCCAAGGAGGGTTGACGTCAGGCAGGCGGCCGGTCATAAAAGTCATTGCCGAAACTTTTTGCAATATGTCAAAACAGATGACATATTGCGTCGACCCCAAGTAATTGGGATAAGAGCAAGATGATGATGATGATTTATTTGTTTATTGTACATGTGATTTGAGCGCAAGGAACTTCGTTCCTGACGAGGGTCCACCGACCATACATTTTTTTAATACATATATTAATGTTACGTATTCTAACTTAATTATCATCATCATTCTTCGCTAATCATAAATACTTGAGGTCTACGTAATATAGTACATATTCCTCCTTCCATCGTTAATATTGCAAGTTTTGATAATATTTTTGTGACCGCCCATCTGCCTGAAGTCTCTTCTTGGAAAAGCAATTGTTGAGTAGACTGTATCAGATAGAATTGGTTCAGTTGCACAGAGTTGTGTGTAATTTGTGTCCGTTAATTATATGTTTGTAAAGTCCCCCGCATAACAAATATTACTTCTTTAGTGCGAGGTGTTGTCTTAAAAAAAACTGGCTAAGTACGAGTCGGAGTCGCGCACGTAGGGTTCTCTACCATGAATTGTCCGTCACCCGCAGACAGGCTGACCGCGCGACGGCGACCGACGTCCCAGGACGTCGAGAGGTGAGGTTACCCGAAAGGGTATTCCGTCGGGCCGACCACTGACGACAAGTCACCTCTGCTCCGGTGGTCGGCCCAACAACGAGGTGACGTGGGTACGGGTGGGTTATGGGCCCGCGCGCTGTCCTTTCATCGCCCCGGACGGAATGGACCGCGCGTGCGCTTACCATAGCCCACCCATAAAAAAAAAGGGTTCTCTACCATTATCTATAAAAATCGTGTTTGTTGTATGGGAAACCCCCTAAATATTTGTTTTTAGTATTTGTTGTTATAGCGGCAACAGAAATACATAATTTGTAAAAATTTCAACCGCCTACCTATAGCGGTTCTTGAGATACAGCCTGACAGACAGACGGACGGACAGACAGCGAAGTACCCTAAAAACTGATATTTTAAAATCCTTTAAATTATTTTCCTATATCATATTTTGAAAATACTATATATTTATATAGGATTCTGAAACATTGATATAAAAGGTCACGTTAGCTTTTGATTTAAAAGGACGTTTTAAATCTCCACCTACATATTACAAACCTAGTTATTTAAATACAAAAACTATGCAACTATTAATATGATTAGCAGTAAGGTATTATTACAGTCAGTTAAGTATTACGTTCCTAAATTATTAATAGTTCTAGACTATGACGATTAGAAAAAAATGTTAATTTGTTTAGACGTAGCATAAATAAGATTAATAAATTCTTACTAATTACTTGGAAATTATTAGCTACATTAGTTATCTGAGATGTTTATAGACCGATTGAAAAAAATTGTGACGATCAGCATTTTGGCGTGGTCAAATTTAGGCGACCATTTAAACTACCCTTACTAATATTATAAATGCGAAAGTAAGGATGTTTGTTTGTTACGCTTTCACGCTTAAACCACCGAACCGATTTCAAAAATTCTTTCACCAATGGAAAGCTATAATATCAGGGAGTAACATAGGCTATATTTTATCCCGATATTCCCACGGTAACGGGAACTGCGCGGGTAAGGCGACTGAAACCGAAGCGAAGCGAGGGCGGGTTGCTAGTTATTGATAAATTCTCTTACGTTAGTACTTCTTTATATGTATAATAAACTAATAACTACTAAATGGTTGGATCGATTTTGATGCATTTTTGTGTGTCCAGGTGGATTCGAGAGTGATTTAGATTAATAATTGCTCTCAGTGGGTGTCGCCGCGATCGATTTTAATCCTTTTTATTTTTATTTTTTTATGTGATCAAAAAAGTCTATTTTGGGTTAGAAGATAAGAAGAAGGTTTGAAAAACATTGATATCAATTTGCTCCAACTATGACATTAGAGGGTTTAGAAAGATTAGTATAGGCTCTTCCATCCGTTATCACCCTATAGATGTCGACTATTGGTCATAGGAGTTCTACCTACGTTGGCGACGGTATTGGGTTAGCGATACCAATTAGTGATACCAAGGGGAGTGATGGCTGCTCTAGTGGTTAACTCGTGATCGGGTGCCGCTTGCGGGATCTGGTCCAGCCATAGTCCCATCATTATATTTGTGATTATTATTATATTTGTGAATTGTATTATATAATATTTCGAATGGTATCACACTGGAACTATTAATAAGCTTGTTGTATGATGTAATTTTATTCAAGTGAAATTAGAAAAATTAATAAAAAATAGACATGCCCGCTGAGTTTCTTGCCGGATCTTCTCAGTGCGGTCGCGTTCCGATCCGGCGGTAATTTTAAGAAAAATGTAAAAAAATGACAATACATATGTAAGTGCTCCCGCGGGGTTTATACATAATAAAGGTTTTGAATTTGTGGTTCTTAAGACGCTAAATGAAAAATATTATATTATGATCACTAATAAAT
Source organism: Lymantria dispar (assembly GCA_032191425.1). Lineage (NCBI taxonomy): Eukaryota > Metazoa > Arthropoda > Insecta > Lepidoptera > Erebidae > Lymantria > Lymantria dispar. The sequence goes on from CM063452.1 coordinate 30,842,875, forward strand.
AATAAACCAATTAGTTTAAAATACATAAAAGTATAACAAATTAATTCTTTAACAATGGAAGTACCAGGCGACTATGACTTAATATGGAGTCGTATGAACGAAAACAATGATCGAATTAGCAAGGTCGGTACGACCCTGAGCGGATTACTCCGCATCAATCATTTCATTAATAACAAAATGACGTATGTCTTTACTCTGCTTCAATACGTATATTTTGGACTATTTGTTTTTATCCCGACCTACCTCGATGTCAGATAGCGTGGGATGCTTCGGCCTTCTATCTGATTTATACATTTATAAATAGATTTTATCATATGCATAGACATTTAAAATCAATTATATTATATTTATAATACAATTTATTTACAATCTATTATGAACTATCAAATAAAACAGCCACTTATTGTATTACTTATGTAATGTATAATAAATAATGTTATTATATTACAGTTTATTTACCTTGAGTCATCAATCAATATAGAGGATTTCTTTCATTTTATTGAGTCGTTGACTTACTGCTTCCTCTGACTGTTAGGTCAATAAGTGTCTTGATAACAATGTTATTGTAATTTACGTTCGTAAGATTCCGCACACGGCGCCATTATCTTTGCGTTCTATATTCAAAAGTTTTGTTTATACTTTTTTTTTTGTTGCCGTGAGGCATTGTTCCAGCCAGTCTCGAATTTATATCGATAAAAATAAAAGTAAAATGCAAAAGGCGGTTCGACGCGTGACCCTATCGCCCTTAGGTTTTTTAGAGGTCTAGGTTTTGTAACGGTAAAGCAGGCGTCACATTCGGCACTGACCGCCGCTGTCATTTCAACAGCTAATAACCCCCGTCGGGGCTCATAATTTACAAGGCGGTACATGTGACCGCTTTTTACATCGACCGCCGTCAACCGCCGCCGTCTGGGAATCCGCAACAAAGACCGAACGAGATTCCGTTTTGCATTCCTAAAGTATTCGTGTGCGACGAACGATTGCGAATTTTTATGTTTTCAAATGCGCATTTGCACTGAATCGATAACCAAGAAAGTCGCATCGATAAATCGAATTAATTATCCTCGTCTCGGTTCCCACGGTGTGAGCTTAGTGATTCAGCCCTTAGTATTTACTACTCGACACGTACTTATATTGTGGCGAATCGTTGAGGTTGTGTCTCGGCTCTCGACTCACCTTCGGCGTCATTTTTATTGCGCACGTCAATTGAAGTGGTAATTCGCGGCCTTTGTATGGCGTCTGACCCACTTTTAGCACCATAAAACTTCCATCAATTTTCGTCCCGGCAGTTTCAAGTTAAAAGTTATCGAGATTTCGGCTCATTTTTGCGTTTTTTTTTTTAGGAACTGAGGACCCGTTGCATTCCCGTTTTTACGATCATCTCCCTGACCAATGCCTAACAGAGTGCTCGTAAAAGACACGATTTTATTTCTTATTGTTCGCCTTTCGCGAAATCTAATTGAAGTCGGTAGGGTAAGAGTTTGGAGCGCGCATCGTACGAGACGTGAGGCCACCCCGGTATTTACGTGTTTTTAATTTTACTGCCTGGCTGAATGCTGAATTATGTCCCTCGCAGTGATAATAACGCGTTCCTTCATTACTTTTTATAACGCATTAAATGTTTAAATGATTCTGGAGAAAATTAGCTTGTTGCTGATACAGTTGGACTTCGATTTTACAGCTATAATTAACACTAGACTGCCCGAATTTTTGTATATACTAATTGCATAAAATAGGTCAGAATGACTACTTATAGGAAATATAATATATTTATACTTCAGATATGAAGAAAAAGAGGCGATTGCCACTGTTTGTTAGTGAAGAGATGTACGATTTTTCTTTCGATATTTGTATCATATTTAACTCCCCTCTTTTTATGTTAAAATCGAAAAGCAGTCAAAATGACTTCCTTGGGCAATCTAATGTTAAGTTCATACAATTCATTATCTTGTTCATTACATATTTTTCTTAGTCTAGTAGTCGTCATAAATTTTTGCGTTGATGTTTAAGAGTTATTGTTAAGGTATTAAGTATATGTATATTTAGTAAAAGAATACATCAAAGTAAAAGAAATAAAACTTGAAATAGTACACTAAATGCCATCTACCCAGTGCTAGTAACTTTTCATACTATTACAGAGGATCCTATTGACCAATAATCAAATAGAATTTCACATGCTTAGGCAATATGCGTACGAGTAAAGGAAAATTGTTTGCCTTTTAGTTTCTCGTCTCGGCTCATACATGTCCCACTGCTGGGCTCAAGCCTCCTTCGTAATAGCAGGAAAATCGACCTACCATACCATGCTGGTCAAACATGTTGATATAGCGTTTTATTTCTAGTTTCCTCCTCTTTCACGAAACTTATACGCATATAATTTCCCTTAGTTGTCTTTTACTACATCCATTACACGGCAAGTTCCAACATGAGGATTTAAGTAAATGTAGTCCAATAGAAGAAATTAGTGACGGAGAAAAACACTTCTGCCTATTTCTATAAAGATGAGGTGATTAAATAAAATATTTTACATCGCCGGCATTTTAATCGGCTGAATAACGACAAGAAATAAGCAACGCAAATAATAATGGCCTGTTCTGAACTCTATTTATTTTATTTTATTTGCTAGAAGCAGGACCCGTTTTGGAGGTTACCTAGTAACTACTTCTTCCTATATTTGCACTCAGGAGTGGTTTGTCGACATTGCTGCGAGTTCAATTGAAACAATTTATCGATATATTAATATCTATAAATGATCTAAATGTGGACATTCTATTCCGGTTCTAGAATTGTTTGTGGTATATGAACATATTTTTTTTTTCTTTTAATAACCCATGTGAGCCAATGTTGCTAGTGTCGAGTGAAATTGATTTCCAATTTTGTTCATTTAGTAAGTGTCTACGATAATGGTGTAAGATTTTTACTAAGGTCCGTTATTGCAAGAATTCGAAAGATTAATAATTCAATGAGCTCAACACAACATTTTTTTATAATACCTCTTTAAAAAGACTCTCCGTGCGGCGTATGTAAGCAAATTATCACTCTCGCTCTCTTGCCCGTGGGTGTCGTAAAAGACGATTTAGGGGTTTAATATACATATAACATGCATGCAAGTGAAGGAAATAAAATCCTATTCGAACACGTTTGACCAGTGTGGTATAGTAGGTCCAACAGTGGACATACGTGGGTTGCGATGATGATGATGATGACTTATTCAGTTGAAATTACATATTTATTTGTATAGAAAATTTCTATTGAGATCTTATTTTGTATTGCCTTTGATGGCATGTTTTATTCTAGTTTTGGCCTTTTTTAAGCACTTGTTACTATTGTTCGATAGAAATTAGGTTGGAATTCAAACAATGGTGAAAGTCTACAGTTGTATGCGTCACGTACATTTCAAGAAATCTCTCATCACGAATCAATCAATGGAAATAAACAAATGTCTCATGAATTCTTCTCAAATCATAAACGGGATATCTGATGATTATTGAGTTATTTCAACAATATCTCTAATAGGTTGCTTTTAAGTAAAAATCATACATTAAAAAACTACTACAGGGTATCAGACAACCCAGTGTAGGACTAACTAGATGGACTGACGACCCGGTGAAGTTTACTGGGCGTCGTTGGAAGAGCGCACATTGTGGCGAAATATGAGGTAGGCCCACGTCTAGCAGTGGACGACGATAAGCTGAATGATGTTAATTTTCATATTCAATCCAACGATGAATTCTCTAGCCGAGAAGAATTAGAAAATTTTAATACAAATATTTTTTGTCCGACATATTCTTAATATGGTTATATTATGAAATGGTTATCAAACTACTCATAAGGAGACATCTGTTGAACAATTAATAGTAATTATACGAATATTAAATGCGTAGTTACCTTTATAATGTTTGTAGTTTGCCTGAGTCACTTTGTATTCAACATACGTATGTGTGCGTCACGAGTCTATCGGAAACGTTAACGGCCGGGGACTTGTATTTAAATATAACATCACCAATATAACCTGACCCCTTATAATATTAAAGATGGCGCTTCTTCTGTGTACGTAGTAAAAATACAATTTAACACCCCCTTTTCTTACCCAAAAGGGTGTCGTAAAAATTGACTAAAAAGATTACTATATGCAGATAACGTCTATACAATAGAAGGAAAACTCAAGATAGTCTAATACCAATCCGTTTGACCAGCGTGGTGGGTCAATTCTTTTACTATTGTAAAAGAGGAGGTTCGAGTCCGCCAGTGGGACGTATATGAGTTGTGATGATGATGAATGATGGCGTGTAAAACCTCTCCCGTAACGGCGATAATGAGAATGACAACGTAGATACCCACACTGGCCTAATTGATATAACGTTTGGAAGAGATTTTCAATACCCAAGTCATGAACATCATCCCGGCTCATATTCGTCTCACTGTTGGCTCGGGCCTCCTCCATAATAGCTTGAACTTACTATACCATGCTAGTCAGACAGGTCAGTATAATTTTGTATTGAGTTTGCCTTCTCTTTCATAGATGTTGCATGCGTATTATATCCCTTAGTCGTCTTTTACGAGTTCCACGGGTAGGATACTGATACATTGTGCAATTAACTATCGATTCATTACAGAGCAAGACGAATTTCAAAATGACGAAAGCTCATTTTATAATGGCTGTTCAATAATGCCTGCTTGTGTAAGATACCTATAGTGATACTGTTAAATTGTCTGTTTGTTTGTCTTGTAGCAACTATTTATCGGATTTGAAGAAAACCATGTGTATGTTTATCACTACGTGACCTAAGAGCGGTAATTATTAATATTACATACATTTACATCTTAGTCCGGTAAAGTGTTCGAAACATCGGGCAATCATAAATCAAATACAATCGCGATAAAATCTGTAAAATAGTTTTATTTACAACTAGCAACCTGCCCTCGCTTCGCTTCGGTTTTAGTCGTTCCCGTGGGAATACCGGGATAAAATATAGCATAGTTTACGCCCTGATATTATAGCTTTCCATTGGTGAAAGAATTTTTGAAATCGGTCCAGCCCTTTTGAAGATTACCCGGAACAAACAGACAGACAGACGGATAAAATTTTTTTAATCTGTATTTTAGGCATATGTGTCGTGCAAATAACCGTGTGAGCATGAAAAAAGCCTATTATTTTGACATTACAAACAGACACTCCAATTTTATTTATTGGTATAGATGTGTAATATTCGCGTAAACGTCAGAAATCATTAGTAATTTTCTTGCTTATATGATTTTTTTTTTAAAAAATAATGTGAATAATTATGTAGGTAGTTCTAAGCGTACTTTCCGTGTGGTGACGGAGTAAGAATACAATTCACCACTCCCTGTCTCGCCCGTAGATGTTGTAAAAGAAGACTAAGGGATGTAATATGCACACAACCCTATATGTGTGACCAGCATGTTGGAGTAGGTCAAATGCCCTCCCATTGTGGAGGAGGCCCGAGCCCAACAGTGGGACGTATCTGGGCTGCGGTAATGGGTGGCGGTGAGTACTAAGCGAAGCTGCCTGTCACAGCTAGTGTTAAAACAAAATATTATAGAAAGTAAGCATGTATTGCGTTACATATGATGAATATTAATTTGGAATAGTCACTAGGAATATGTTTGCGATTATATTTTTATCAGAGTTGTCCGACGCCTGACGTGGTGGCCATATGATAAGACTGGAATGAAAGTAATGTTGTGAGGTAAGTTTTAAGTATGAATATGGAAGGCGTTGGAAGTGAGGAAGGAAGGTGAACCGACAACAAAAAGATTTATTGTTTTAATAACAATTGGACCTGGTAGATGGTGTGATTGATATCAAGGAATTACTTTTTTTGGGATTAGTACAGCGCCTATTAAGTCAGTGTTTATTAAAAAGTTAGTAACTTGAGCACAGCTTTCATTGGTGTGAAAAAAAATACAGATTCTTGAGGCGCATCAAGCTTTGTGATTCAAATAGGACTAATCTTCAATAACAATCTAGGTAATAATTAATAGACTAAAAAGTTGGTAAGAGAAAATCGGTAAAAATGAATTTTATCACACAATTTGATTGTTTTGTAAACTTATATTTTAAATGTAAGACAATCATGTACAAGACTGTTTACAACATTACTTAATAATTTTATTTTTTCATAATTTCAGCTCACATACGTCCCACTGCTGGGCTTGTGTCTACTCCACAATAGGAGGGTGATTGAAAACAAACGTATTGATATAGAGCTTTATTTCGAGTTTGCCTTCTCTTATATACATGTCGTTTCACGTGAAAAGTGTATCTATTCGATATACTTAATCCTTATCATCTTCATCTCGGCTCATATACGTCCCACAGCTGGGCTCGAGCCTTCCCACAATAGGAAGGTAATTTACCATACTCCATCAGACAGGTTACTATAGGGTTTCGAGTTTTTCTTTTCTTACATAGCTGTTATATTCGTATTATATGCCTTGGTCATTTTTTCTACACTTATGGGGTGTCTTATCCGGATGGTGGTGAATTGTATTCTTACTCCGTCACCACAGCAAAACATGGGTTATTAAATAGCGGTCATCAGATGGTCATATCAAAAAATAATTCAACAAGCAAATGTTTAAATGTCTTATAGAACTATTATTGCCGTCATTTGGCGTTTTCATCTCATTAGGTGGGTGGTAGCTAATGTGAGACTAAACAGACACGTCACGGGGTTCAAACACCGCGGTATTAAAGGGGTGATGACATATTGTATTTTATTGCGTCATCGACACATCGTGATGTTGTGTACTCAAAATGACAACGTGGTGGATTCGGCATCAATTCATTTTTAATATTTTCTTTTTATTAATACTTAAGATATATGTTGGTGTGGTGACGGAGTAAGAATACAATTCACCACTCCCAGTCTTACCTGTGGGTGTCGTAAAATACAACTAAGGGATATAATATGCATATATATGCAAGAGATGGAAAACTCGAAATGCAACCCTATACCAACAAGTCTGAGTAGCGTAGTATATTAATTAGTTCCGCGGCTCGTCGGCGTGGCGTCCGCCCTATCATGGCTTATGCCGAATGTGGGCGGACCGAGCGCTGCATGTCGACGGCTGTACGCGGGGGTCATCCGGTCGATGGCCCTGTACGGCGCACCGGTGTGCGGGGCGAGGTCCCTGACCGCCCGACTCAGGGCTACTCTGTGGCGACCACAGAGGGCCATGGCGATCAGGGCCATTCGCGGGTACCGCACGGTGGCCACGGAGGCGGCGTGCCTGTTGGCCGGGACTCCCCTGTGGGACCTGGAGGCAGAAATGCTCGCCGATTTGTATCTGCGAGTGTCGGGGGTGTGAGCGGAGGGCGGTGTGGTTTCGGCCGAAGGCCGCGGGTCGAGCGCGCGAGGAGCGCAGGCTCGACGAGGCGACCCGCCGCCGGCGACTGGGGTGGCGCAGGCGCGACTACCTGCGCGCCATGCCGCCCTAGCCGAGGCCGCGGGTGACGTGACCGGGGAGTTAGTCCGTCACCCGCTGAGAGGCCGACCGCGTGAGGAAAGACCGACGTCCTCCCCGAGGGAGGGACATCGGTCGACGGGAGAGTACCCCACTAGGGGGTATTCCGGCGGGCCGACCACTGATGACAAGTAACCCTGCTCCGGTGGTCGCCCCAACGACGAAGGCGACGTGGTGTTCGGGTGGGTTGCGGGTGTGCGTGCTTACGCCCCTCTGTCGCCCCGGACGGAGTGGCGCGAGGAGCGCGCCGACTGCAACCCACCTCAAAAAAAAAAAGCGTAGTATAGTAGGTTAATTTTACTGCTATTGTAGGGTAGGCTCAAGCTCGGCAGTGGGACGTTAATGAGCTGTGATGATGATAATGAAATAGAAGATATTTTTCCATCACTTAAGAAAGTATTTTCTGCTGGTTTTCTTTTTGAAAACAGCAAACACCCTGCACTAAGGAAATAATCCATGTATTGCGTGCAACTTTACAAACATAACTAACAGACACAAATTACATCCAGACTCGGAACAACAATTTGTAGATTGAACTGGCACCGTAGGTTTGGTATCTTAAACACTATGCCATTTGTGCAGTCGAATTATCTTTTGTGTTTAAGCAATCTGAAATTAAAACTTACATTAATATTTTTTGTTTAATTTATATGTATAATCCTTACTAATATTATAAATGCAAAAGTAAGTTTTGTGTGAAAGGGTAACAACCCTTTCACGCTTAAACCACTGAACCGATTTCAAAAATTCTTTCACCAATGAAAAGCTACTCGTATAATATCAGGGAGTAACATAGGCTATATTTTATCCCGGTATTCCCACGAGAACGGGAACTACGCGGGTAAGGCGACTGAAACCGAAGGGAGGGTTGCTAGTTGATAATAAGAAGTACCCTCATTTTTCTTAATGAAGTTTTATTACGTTGTTTAAATGGCATTTATTAAGTTGGTTGTTTTTAATAGTAGTTATAATAATTGAAGCGGCGAACGTCCAATCGTTAAGACATCAAACTTGCAATCGTCAGTTTCCGGGTTCGAGTACGAAATCAATTTATTTTCTTATTATCCGTCATTAAATTGTTTTTTATTTATTTCAGGTAAATATCAGCTGTCCTGCGTACATCACAAAATAAGTATACGTAAAATTATAACATTTTTATTAAAATTCGCAAATTATGATTTAACTTTTTAACCGACTTCAAAGAAGGAAGAGGTTCTCAATATGACTGTATTATTTTAAATTTTTTGTTACGTCAGAACTTTCGACTGGGTGAACCAATTTTGATGTTTTTTATTTTTAAACTTTTTATACTTTTTTTTACTTTACCGGTATGGTCCCATTTCAATTTGGTCAAGTTAAAGTCGTTTTTTTTTTTAATTCTTAAGCAATCATTACAAAATTTTATACTTCTTTAGATCATGGGTTTGATTCTCGCATGAGATTAATATTTATTTGATCATTCCACAGAAGTTGTGTTAGGTCTGGATTACAGACTTGCGCTTTGCCACAGGGATATAGAATTTTGAGTTGTGGCATAGACGCGATCATATCTCTACACGTTTCATATTTTTTGTGTGTCTTTGATTGTTGTTTACTTAATGTAAATAAGTAGGCAGCTAAAATTTGTTGCAGGTCCCAAAAGGTTTTAACTAAAACATTTCCTGGGACTTTCTGAGGGTCAAACTTTGGTGTCTTATAACAGAGTTATTAAAGCAGAAATACGTGGCCGTTTTCCGTGTGGTGACGGAGTAAGAATACAATTCACCACCCTCTCTCATATTTAATTAGGGATTTATTACACATATGACAACTGTGCAAGAGATGGTAAACTCGAAACAAAACCTTATACCAATCTGTCTGACCAGCATGGTATAGTAAGGTCAATTTCCCTCTTATTATGGAGGAGGCTCGAGCCCAACAGTGGATCGTATATGAGCTGAAGTGATGAATGATGACGTGACCGAGGAATCAATATTTGCCATGAACATGTTACTAATTTTTTTTTTAAGGGTGGGCTATGGTAAGCGCACGCGCGGTCCAGTTCGTCCGGGGCGATGAAAGGACGGCGCGCGGGCCCATAACCCACCCGTTCCCACGTCACCTCGTTGTTGGGCCGACCACCGGAGCAGATGTGACTTGTCGTCAGTGGTCGGCCCCACGGAATACCCTTTCGGGTAACCTCTCCTCTCGACGTCCTGGGACGTGGGTCGCCGTCGCGCGGTCAGCCTCTCTGCGGGTGACGGACAATTCCCCGGTCCGATCACATGAACATGTTACTATTAAAATAACAATGCAATTTTATATTGAACCAACGACACACCCTCGCTTCGCTTCGGTTTAAGTCGCTTTGCCTCCCCATATTTCAAATCTTCAACATGTCTTTAAGATATTACGGTAGGCGACTGCAGTCCATAAGCCCTCGGGTTCGATTTTCGGATCGTAAAATCTTATATAGTTTTTCTTGGAGGTAAAATAGCTTAAATCACTTTATATATGAATAGGTACCTGGTAATAAAATATTCTCATAATCGGACCAGCCGTTTTGAAGATTAACCCGAACAAAAAAATATTAACTGGATTTTAGGCGTAGATATCGTGTAAATAACCATGTGAGCATGAATCCTACTATTTTGACATTACAAACAAACACTTGAATTTTATTTATTTGTATAGATGCAACAAAAACTGCAATGGCGTGTGTATTTATAGCGCATATTACGATCGTATTAAATGTCCATTGTCGTAGTCGGGCAGACAATTAATTTGTTTATCTGATTCTATATGTGGAGGTCAACCGCTTTCTTGCACATCTGCCGGCTTTCGGTACAATATTTTTTAACATTTTGTTTTAAACATACAATATTAATAAAAATATGTATAATTCCGTGTTATGACTAAGGGATTAATATTCAGATAACATCGATATAAGTGAAGGAAAACTCGAAATGAAACACTATGGCAACATGTCTGACCAGCGAGGTATAGTAGTAGGTTGAATTCCCTCCCATAATGGAGGAGACCCGAGCTCAACAGTGCGATGTGTATGGGCATAGGCTGGGTTGATATAGATCATGATTAATAAAATATCTTCTCTCTCCCTTCCCTTCTGAAGGGAGAGAAAGATCTTTCTGTCCCTTCAGTTCATAGTCGTTCCATTATTGGATTCAAGTCTCCCTCACAATAGGAGGGCAATTGACTATACCATGCTGATCAATATATTGTTGTATTGGTATAAAGTTTTATTTAGTGTTCTTATGCAATATTATAACTTTTTAGTCGTCTTCTAGGACACCTACAGTGGAAGAGGGGTTGGTGAATTGTATTCTTACTCCATCACTACACTGAGAACTATAATTATTTTGAGAATTATATGGTAAACTTTGAAAGTGCATGTGTGTTTGTTTGTATTACAATCGCTTATTCCTTCGCGGTGAAATGTGTGGGGGCGATATATAAAAAAAATGTTGTTGATATTAGTGGTACTGACCTAGGCCAACAACGTCAAAGCACTTTCTTCTAAACTCAAAATGTAACCGTAACTACGAGGCGGACAATCGTTTCCGGCGCCCGTGACGTCACGAGCCGTCTCGCCGCGCGCCGGTCGCCGCCCCTACCACACGTAACCTTGGCGCGGCGGTGAGATGCGACTTGACTCGAATCGACTCAACTCGACTGCTCGCTTCACACCGCCCGCGCCGCGCCGCGCCGTCTTCGCTTTCATTTTCATTGTTCTTTTTCAAATTATATTTATAAGTAGTTACTGGGATGCAAGTCCCTTTGTCGAGTTCAACGATCGATCGCCGAAAACCGCAACTATTCTGTGCGTGCACCGAATGCGAACATTCGACCGGACGCAGAAATTATACATATCGAATACCACTTATGACGCGAAATAAGAGCAAAATTTGTGGTAATTTTTCACACGATCCACAATAGTTGCCCTTAACGCGACGTGGCGGGGTTAGCGAACTCCGCAACCTGTAATTTCGGACCGCAAAACGAACAAAACATATCGAGATCGGTGATTAAAAACCTTTGTCGGTTCTACTAATATTTATATTATTTTCGCGATGCGCCCGACATCTAATTGGTTACTCGTATATTCTGATATAGGTACCGACGGCGCCGACCACCGACGCTTCATTAGTTTTCCTGGTATACAAATCATAAACTATTCATTTTTTTTTATATCCAATCGTTTATGTCAAACTTGACCCCGACCGAATCGTTCAAGCAACGCCGACAAAGGCACCCATGGAAAAATCCATTTCCTCACGACACCTTTGCGTTAAATTAACACACGTTTATTATTACGCCGATATATAATATTATAATAATGACTAAATTACAAATGAGTGCAGTTGGTAGGTATAAGTAACTAGTTTCAAGTTGCCGTCGGTACTCTCGATCGTTCCAAGGTCTGGGATATTGAACCTGGCTCGGATCAACAGCACGGCAAGGTTCGCCGCGAGAGAGACGGATGCACTATCACTCATTGTTATGGGGGAAATGTCGCGGCCACACGCGCTGCTATTCCATTCATTTCATCAATGACTAACTAAACCTTTTGAGTCCTAATCCGTTCGGTATGCGATGCAAAGCAGCTGCCGGCCGGTGCAGTCCCGTAAGCATGAGTAGCACTTCCTCAAACAGAGTAAGGTGTGAGCGAGATACGACAAGTCATAGAGCGGCGTCGACGTGCGAAGGAAAAGGATGGATACATAATGACAAGTGTATTAACCGTCGCGACAGAGATGGCAGAAGTGCATTGCGCTGACGCATCACTATGGTCTACACATATTTTAGTCTTTTTTGTACTCACTACCCCCACAGCTTTCAATTTCGTTCTGTTAATAAGAAACAACAGTTTCGCCGAATGTCTTTTATGACAATATTAATCAAAAGCGTCGTAATTAAATCTGCCGGTCAGACCGGTCGTATATTTGGCATTTACATGTTCCCACGCGGTTGATGTCGCATTTTTTTATGAATGGCGGCGGGATTCTTGTGAGATCACCCGCTCCCTTGACGGGGTCCACTGACCCAGTGACGAGTGGCCGGGTTGCGAGCGCCCGAATGGTTTTCGCTTCGTCAGTGGCCGAGCCCGTTCTGCTTCAACGGTTGCGTACACTTGAATGAGTACACAAATAATGTCTACACACAAACATGACTCGAACAGGAAGCTTCAATAAAGGAGTAGATGCCAATCGAAGGTAAACGTGCTAAGCGTTCATTGGCATTATTAAAAATAAATAATATCGGTTTTGGAATGTAAGCCGCCGCATCATCTCGCCCTCCCGCCGAGATCGCATGAACTCTTTATCGGTCGGACACCTCAGAGCGCTATGCATTCAAACACATAAATATCAAACTTAAAATAATTGGCAAGCAAGTAACACGGAATAGTAACAACTGGCTCGCGATAAGCACTCGAAGTTTGAATACTTACGCAATATTACATTGTAATCGCTAAGCTTCGATTACCACGTGTCGTTTTATCGTACATATCATCGCTCCTAATATGTGGTAGTTCTCACGACGACGACGGCATAGTAGAGTGCGTTCACACCCATAAACATGGTGTGCCGTATCGACCGAGTATTTCGATCGCGCTGTTGAGCCGCTGCTTATTTATACTAGGCAAACATAAACGCGGAGATAAGACGTGAACGACGAGCCTGTGCTTCCCACATCTGCCGCGACCTTGGCTCCTCTAGCCCGTTGTGTAACCTCCTTATCAGTCACGCTCTCCTAGTACCTAGAGCGCGCCCACCGGCAAATCTTACCGCGTTTTCCGGTATCGATAAATGTCGGTGGTTATCTAGCAGATGCAGCGAGACACGTGTGTTACCAATATCTATAAAACTAGCTCGATGTTATGAAATCATCTTTCACTATCGTTCATTATATGATGAAACTAATATATTGAGGTATGGGCACGTGGGTTTGGCGCGTCTCGTTAACATAATTACAGAGATTTCGGCCGCCATGACCGGTTTCAATGTCCTCACTCTTTTATTTTTTATAGTTCTACTCTAAATCAATGTTACTTTTGTGCGAAACCGAAAGTTAGGGCGGTACGTTTGGCTAATAACATTGCATCAAATTAGCATGTATAATCGACTGCTTAATAACAAATCGGACATAGAAAAACGCCGTTAAATTAGTAGTTTGCATAATAAAGTCATTAACTAATCCAAGTTTAGGGCACTTTTATGCTTTTAGTAAAAACACATTATAAGTTAAGTAAACTATTCAATAATCTACCGCGATTGTAGTTGATCTGTTGATTAAATCTTTGATCGTCTATATTAATTTTAGAGTTTTATTAATGAAAGTTGATCTAAGTCGTAGTTTCAATGTGTGTACGACAATTCAATGTACAATCCATAAATAATTGAATGGCCTAGTTCAAGATAAGCCCTAAGTCCACTTAGGGATTTTATACACTATCAACACTGCTGCTAAAACCTGGTCATTGTCTGTGGTTTTCTATATTTAAGATGTTTGTAAGTGGTCCCTAAGTGTCTTTTTATACACTTTTGATAGGCTCAAAATCCAGTAATTGCAGTTCAAAAATTCCTAAGTATAAAAAAAGTCCCTTAGTCCATGTTTTTTTTTACCGTAATGACACTAAGTTGACAGATTTTGTTAAATTTAACAGCGTTAATATTAATTATAATGAAGAATATAGAGAATATGAATAGAAGAGGAGGAGGAAGGACAGGAAAGGAACAATTATTGTTCCGAGTCTGGGTGTTATTTGTGGTCGATAATTGTAAGTTGTACGAGTCAGAATATAATTCAGTAGGCTCTATCTTGCCCGTGGGTGTCGTAAAAGACGACTAAGATACAATAGGCGTACATCCCTTAGTCGTTTGACCAGCCTACTAGGTTTTCATTTTATGTTAGAGACTCGAGCCCAGTAATTAGAGGCATTTTTCATAGCTGTTGTTTAAAAGCAATCCGTCATTCTTCACCTATGGATAATATTGAAATAACCAGTTAGAATCCGTCTTATTAAGCAAGAAGCTAAGCAATAATGGACGTTTGTGATTTGAGATGTAACTTCATAAAACCTTTCTTTATTCGCATCACTTGAATCGTAAGGCAACTTTGTTATTCGTTTGATTGGTTTTAATTAATTCATTCTTTGCCCTTCCCATTATGGAGGAGGCTCGAGTGTAACAGTGAGACGTAAATGAGCCGAGAAGATGATAAAAGGGTTTATTTCTTAATACGAAGTGGAGTCATTAAGAATAGTATGCCGTATAATGTAAGAACTGAATTTGCTAGATGATCGTATAATTATTTCTGAAGGTTTTCGGTGCTTTAAAATTCGATCGAATCCTTTTAATAGCCTACGTTGTCGTCACTAAGCCTAAACATTTGAATTTTGTGCACGTTGCTATTAAGGCAGTCCTTCCGTAAGCTTTTATTATTCCGGTTATAAATTAAACTGCTCGTTAACGAGCCCTTTAATACGTCTGGGCGTTGACTCCGCGAGTTTCTCGCGTCAATGGTACACTAAGAGATGTTTAAAGTTGTAAAAAAGACTTAATAATGAACGCCTATGATGTTTACATGTGAAAAGCTCACTACGGTGGTCTGGGGGTGCGTCATCACAGTGGAATGTGGTTGCATCTCGGGGCCCCCATCTGACGGGACCTGCGCTACCCCCTCCTCCTGCCCTTCAAGCACACATAACCCCCTCTGAACCACACACACGCACACACATATAACACTTACTAGATATCGACGTGAGATAATTCGATACGATGCTTTTTTATATCAAACGTTATTGTTAACCTCGAATGATACACTCTTTGAATATTTAGCTATATCCGCTGACTTCACCGCATATAAAAAAATGGCGAATAATTAGTCAATAAAAATTCCGCCGATTATATACATAGTCGTAGTTGTTAGTTGTTACACGGGTGTTACGTAATTGGAGTAAATGACCTAAGAGTTGGTGGTCTGCGCGAAGGTCTCGCAGACCACGTGTTGTCAGTGTGCTCAGCACAACACTAACAAAGAAATAATAATATTATATATTATAATACGACTATACAATGTGTTAATGTATTTATTCACTTAAATCATATGTGTACTTGCATTTGAAAATGGTTGGATTATGTACATCGCGAATGTTTCGTTCAATTACTACCCTACGGAGACGTTCTTATTTCAAAATATACAAATTACACTATACACGTTTTCACACTAAAACTTCAGGCGTGTCAACAAAACAATCTAATCTAATATTATAATAATTGAGTGTACAAAGCATATTAACGTAATCATTGCGTTAGAAGTATGTGTTGTAATATTTCGGTTGTATGATGCGCGGGCAATGTACGCCGCCCTTGACCGTACCGTCGCGGCGGCATACGCGATGAGTCCGTGTAAACAAATTGAATGAATCGCGTACGATCCAACATGGCGTATGTACCATTCATGTGTATGCCGTTAAACGCACGATAGTTCAAGTACTCCGTATGTTTGACTAACAAGATTACGTACTCGAATGATAACTGCCCAATATTATTGTTGAAAGCGTGTTTTAAATGTATATAAAATAGTAATGATACTAAGGAAATCGATTATACCGTGAGATCTGTTAATAAAACAAGTTCCTTGTAATATAATTGCTTTGCTAAGAATTGTGATATTTCAGTATCAATGTATAATATTGTAATGTGAATTTAATTTATAACTTTGAGAAAATTTCTTCGAAATGCGGAGGGCTTGCTTTTTTTAAATTTAAACAGATAGATGTTTGGTTGTATCATGTAGTGACGAAATAAAAATACAATTTCTCTATCTCACCCTTAGATGTTATAAAAGATGACTAAGGAATTAAATATACATATAACATTGAAACTCTATGCCAACCCGTCTGACCAGTGTGGTATAGTAGGTCAATTTCACTCTTATTACGGAGGAAGCTCCAGTTCTCGGTCCAACAACGAAGGCGACGTGGTGTTCGAGTGGGTTGTGGGTGAGCGTGCTTACGCCCCTCTGTCACCCTGAACGGAGTGGTGCGAGGAGTGCGCCGACAACAGCCCATGCCAAAAAAAAAAAATAACATTCCACATAACAACGACTGGATATCAAATATTTTATGAAATACAACTAGGTTATAATATTCATTTGTTGCTCTAAGTTTTGAGATTGTTTGCTGGTAGTATCAGGGGTTCGATTCCCATATAGGGCAATGGTTTGTGTGATTCACAAAATTTTAATTTCGAAATGTTTATAAAACTCTCAACACAAGAATTAGGTCCTGATATGTGTTGTCCTTCAAAAAAAAATTTGCGTCTATCAGCAGCTTTATGGTTACACTTTGAAAACTAATTAAACTAGAGACCTTGAAGTCTAAGACTACGGTATAATTTTAGATATTTTTTATGCGAAAAGGATACTTAGTGATAAGAATTTATCTGCACCCGCCGCGTATTTAGTCTATCACGATACAGCGCTACAGCTCCTTAAAATATATTAACGAGTAATTTAAAATTAATTATCAGTTAGAGTACCTTTAGATTCGATATCGAAAATCTGGCTGTCCACAGTCATACAACTAATTACTTCAATTAAAATTTAAAGCGTAGCTTGTAGTTTTAACAGCAGAATGATATGTTCGGTGCGCGAGGTGTCTGTGTGTCCCTTTTCCAACGGAAATGCGTCGAGGTAGCTGTCATGGCTCGCGCGCCGAGGCGCCCCCTTGTAAGATATGCGCATTAAAACTGTAAGCGTACGCCACTCATACTCTCTATACATTGTTACAACTTATTTATAAAACTATTTCCTCTTATTCGCAAAATGTTTTGTACATCTCATTTACTGGCTGAATGGTAATGTTTGAATTTCGAATGATAAAAAAGTAAATTCGAAATTTAAAATTATTGAAATTATTATTCTTACTAGAACAATAATTATGTCAATAATTTTAAATTTCGAATAATCGTTCTTATTAGAATAACTATTTCAATAATTTTAAATTTCGATTTCTTTTATATTGTTCGAAATTTGAAATTACTAAAATAGTTACTATTTTTTTTTTAGAATAGGCGCCGACCTCGCGCGTTTAAATCCTTATAGTTTTATAAAAGATATAAAGCTTACACCTAGATATAACAGCCCACATCGTACAAGGAATTGATTTGCGTGGGTATCGAATTTTAACACTTTCATGCTAGCCAGACGTGGAGTAGCCTAAGTATGCTAGGTTTCGATTTTGAACCCTAAGTGCCGGTCTAAAACCTATTAGTCCCCTGGTGGACATGGGTTTATAATTTACATATTCTATATTCCTTGTAATTTGCTGCCTCTCGTTCTCTTATTAAGCATTCAGTCTGGTTTAACGACTCCTATAAGAAAGTGACAGGTGTTGAAAAATTGTTTATTAAACAACTTTCCATACGTCCACACTCCTTTCGTCTACTAAATTGATAAGCAAACAGTCTGGAATTATATCTGGGACTGCAATAGGTACGGCCGTACTACGTAGAAATAATACGTAGAATAATTAGGTACATGGCCAAATACGAGTAGGTATGTTCCTTTGCTTGAAACATGATTATAGAATTAAAAAATATTTGAAGTTTATTCACAACGCAATTTACGGAAGATACAGGCAGCAGTGCATCGTACGCGACGTTATTAGTGGCCCCGGCGAAGATGACGTTTCAAATTTAGTGATGGGACATTGCATATTAGTAATAATATCGATTATGGGCTATGTACTCCATATTTAAAGACTTGTACTTACAATTTTATGAACGTATTCAAGTCAATATTTGGCGATATATTTTTTTCACATAAATACCTACACCTTATTTATAAGCTGATAGCAAAAACTGTGTTATTCAAGATATTAATAACAGATACACTTGAAATGCGTTTAGTTGTTTTTGTACTTATTACTCATCATTAAGTTAGGCACGTTATGCGTGCTCAGCAGCGCTTCTTCCTCCAATTAACCGATAGTTAACAATGGATAGATGTATTGATAGTTTCGTAGGCAATAAATACAATAAGCTGTAAGCGGCGATGCAGTGGAGGCGCGGTGCGGGGCGGTCGGCGGCGGGTCGACGCTCGCCCGCGCGACCGCTCGCACCCGAAGGTCAAGGCTGCCCGCGACCGATCGAGATCCTACTCGCAGCGCGCCGTTCGCCCGTCCGTCCACTCGCGCCGTCACTACAGCAACGAAAGAAAAAGTGACAGCCCAAACCTGAATAGAATGCGAGGACGAATAAAAATGAAAGCACTATTTATCTTACGCGTCTAGCGCACAACATCCCGATTAAAAAAAATCGAAAAGAAATTTCCGGGTTATACGCATCGATAATCGTTTAATCAGCAGTGACTTGCTTTATTAAACGTGCGAAATGATCTCGATAAAGCAGATATGTACGCGATTAGGTCACCAGGCGGTCAACGAACTCTTTAATCCGTTGCGATTGGAATATTCATTAACCTATTTGTTAATGGATTGAGAAGTGATGTCGGATTGTGTCAAGTTTTTGGTGTATCGTGTTGCCGAAAAGTGGTAACGATTGTTCGAAGCGACGGAGTGTGAAGAAGCGTTTAAAAAACTTGCGTTGTTTCTGCGAAGTAGCTAGTGGTGTGGGCTGCGACTGACCAATCGTTGCATTCGTTTTGTATTTATTATTCTCACTACAAAAATATATCGCAATATAATGGGTGTTAATTAAAATGTTCGGAACTGAACCTGTAACGTCTGTTTACGATCGTATCATTTTTTATTTAATGAGTTATTTTCGCTCCAAGCAAACGTTAATCACGTTTAGCAAATGTTCGACATCCCTTTACGTTGATTAAAAAAATAAAATAAAAAAATGATTTAAAAAGTAATTGT
Organism: Lymantria dispar; assembly: GCA_032191425.1. NCBI lineage: Eukaryota > Metazoa > Arthropoda > Insecta > Lepidoptera > Erebidae > Lymantria > Lymantria dispar. The sequence continues at coordinate 30,862,253 of CM063452.1, forward strand.
TCATGGACTATATTTTTATTGCATTACGTAACCTGATACTATGAGGTTTAAGAATAGATCTTCTATCAATTTAGACAGCGACATTGCTATGGCATTGGTAATTTCTAGGTTCATGAGCGGCAGTTATCACATTTCAGAGGATGAACATAAAGCAGGCATAGATCGTAAAACTTAGTCGAAACTTAAATTATATTTTCAGATTTTATTTCTTATATGCCAATCATAGAAGTAATATGGTCCTTTATATACATTTTTTTTTTAAAGGTAACCCCCCTGCACTAAAGAAATAATTCTTGTATTGCAGGGGACTTTACGAACGTATATCTAACAGATTACATCCAAACTCAGAACAACAATTTGTGGATCGCACAACGTGTTGTCCTGCGTAGGATTTGAACCCATGACACTGGCAATGGTGGTTGGTATCTTAACTACTACGCCATCTGTGCAGTCAACTTTATATTTACTAACAGACGCTGTACAAATCTATACCAATAAATAAAATTGGAGTGTCTGTTTGTAATGTCAAAATAATAGGCTTTTTTCATGCTCACAGGGTTATTTTCAAGACACCTATGCCTAAAATACAAATTAAAAAATTTTTGTCTGTCTGTCTGTTTCTTCAAAACGGCTGGACCGATTTCAAAAATTCTTTCACCAATGGAAAGCCATAATATCAGGGCGTAAACTAGGCTATATTTTATCCCGGTATTCCCACGGGAACGGGAACTACGCAGGGAAGACGACTGAAACCGAACCGAAACGAGGGCGGGTTGCTAGTCTAAATATAAAACAATAGCGATACTTTTGAATCGGTCGTAGCAATACCATTGTCAAGCTATATCATTTTTGAAAACACCACTCACATGAAAAAAAAACATGAATAAATCCGTCCAACAGTTTAGGAGCATTTCAGTCACATTCACACTTATCAAAGAAATCCATATAAACATAAAAATATATTATGACGTGTGTTTATAATAAAAGCCATCAAATCATCAACTCATATGCATCTTCATTTAAACAAACATTAATCCTGTTGTCTGCCTGTTATGTGCAATAAACGTCATATTATTGCAGACTTTTTGTTATTGCATTACTACAATAACGATATTATCATCTCAAATACAAGTCCGAGTATTGGGCTCGGTACTCCTCCACAATGGAAGGGAAACTGACTTATCTTGCTGGTCAGACATATGTCAAGTTTTTCTTCTCAGATATTATCTGCCTCTCCTTTAGTCGTTTTTTTATGACACCCACGGGTAAAAGTGGCGAACTGTTTCTTACTCCATCACCATACTTTGGTTGGTAATGTAAGGAAACTGGATTCGATGATCATAAGACAAAAAACCTTAGAATAATAACGTATAGAAGGATAGTGTCAGTACTTCGAACGTTCGAGACATGAATCTCAAAATACTAATGGTGCGCAGATGATTACACACATACACACGCATACCACTATACAAATTATGAAATCAAATTTTGTTTTTATTAACATAACTCGTCGAAATACTTTTAAAAGTAATGTTAAAAACCCTTTTAAGTTTTTCAAACGTGTTGTGACACCATTTGAATGCACAAACCGTCATAATTATCAATTTATTTTTTAAGAGTTGCGTACGTACGTGCAGTACAATGACTTGTACATTACGGCACGGTTCCGGCGTAAGCTCCATTAAGCTCCAATTGAAATGCTTCAATTTTTGTGCGCGAACTTACCTTCTATACGTTATTATTCTAAGCAAAAAACATTGTGCTTAGGAATATACCTCTTTTTGGTGTAACATTGATCCCCAGCTCTTCTCTTCCCGTAAGCAGAAAACATCACCTTAAGAGTGAGAAACTATGGCTCCCATCTGGCTATGGTATAATGGGCTAATTTCTCTTTCCTAGGAGGAAGAAAATGAAATTACTTATCTACCTACCTATTATCCTTCCTATTATCTTGTAGCATAAGAATTTAAATCTGCTAAGAAAAGTATTATTATTAAAATAATATGTTGGAAACCGTGGTGGTACTGGTCATAATCATCTCATCTCTTATAAGGCCACTGCTGCGTTTGAGCATCCTCCACAATATGACTGCAATCGACTGACTATAATCATGATGATCAGACGGGCTAGTATTTTTTTTTATGGGTGGGCTATGGTGGCAGCAGGGTGACTTGTCGTCAGTGGTCGGCCCTGACGGGTTGGTATAAGGTTTTATTTCGAAAATGATGAAATAAAAAAAAAAATATAAACCTAATTTAATTCGGAATCAATAAAAACTCTTAACCCGTATTTCATGAGATGTATTTGATGATCAAATACATCTCATTTCAGATTTCATCTCGTTTTAATGGCAATCGCCTATTTATCTAGTGCTTTAGTGTCTAATTTGGGTAATCTTATGTTCAACAATGGACATTGATGGCTAATGAATAAATTTGATAAGTTTTCATTAATATTGAAATCAAAATCAGTAAAAAAAATCACCACAAATTCTGCGAAGCGTAGCGTAGCGTTAAATGAAGTACATTGGTAACTTCAAGTTGTTGTAATAAGGCCACATGTTATAGCAAACATTATTATAATGTTTCCTTTTTATTAATTTGGTGACGTAATTACCTAATTATCTTTTGCATACAACTAGCATATCTATGTAGATAGAAAGAATACAATTAACCATCCCCTCTCTTTCCCGTGGGTGTCGTAAAAAACGACTAAGGGATTATAATATGCATATAAACATCAATGTAAAATAACGGCAAACTTAAAACCGTTTGCTCCACGTGGTATATTAGATCAATTATTACTTATTGTGGAGGAGTTAAGTGCTCTATAATGGAAGGTATATGAGCGGAGATGATATTTCAAGTTTGTGATTAGAAAATTCAAAATTTTTCATGTGGTGATGGAGTAAGAATACAATTCACCGCCCTCTTTCTTACTCGTGGGTGATCGTAAGAGACGATTAAGAGATACAAGCAGATAACATCTATGCAAGAGTATAAATTCGTCTGACAAGCGTGGTTTGGTAGGTAAATTCTCTTTCACTGTGGAGAAGCCGACCCTAATAGAAGTGACGTATATGAGCCGACAGAGATGATTAGAGAAATATATACAAAAAAAAGAACTCAAAACTTTGTATAATAATTTCTGTTTACGCGAGTATTACACATTATTTAAAACTATTTTTATGGATTTAATCGGGTTTATATTTGATTTGTGATTGACATTTCGAAAACTTCTGTGTTCATAATTGCTGGTCGATACTCATAGACAAGTGTTCGAAACGTCGGGCAGTCAAAAATCGCGATAAAATCCGTAGAACTCTTTATTCTCGAAACATACTCAGTACTTTAGTGAAAACTAGTTCTGAACGTTTAAATATTAATGTTCGTTATATGTTTTATATACGTTCGTGTTATGTAAAACTTGATCAACATCAATATTTTCACAGTTTAATCAAATTAGCTACGCGTTAAGCTCATATATAATTGCAAGCTCACATGCCGAATAGGCATTGCCTGTTTGTTCGTTACTTAAACATCCTTCAACATATTTTAGTAATATAAGGCCTCTTAACTTGTTTACGGGTAATAAATAGTGATTTTTGGTAACGTTTATTATGCGTGGTACACGGTCATTTTGTTAAATAAAGCTATAAAAATATCTTTAATATCTGACCCAACAGACGCTGTTCTGTTTAAATAAAAAAAAAATTAAAGAGTACCTGCTTGAAATGAATCGCAGTGCCAACTATCCAATCATTAATCTAAACTGTTCTCGGCTCTACTAGATAACACAAATAATGCATCAAAATCGGTGCAGCGGCTTAGGAATTCAGTCACATACACACGGACAAGAATTACATGTGGAGATTTGGGATTATACCCTTATTATAACAAAAGCATCATCATCCTTTATCCCAATTAGGGTTGACACAATATGTAAAGTACATACATTGGTACGGAATGTTAAATTGTATTCTTATTCCGTCACCACACGGGAAAAAAAGATTAATTTACGTATTTTTAGCTGTTAACATGCTAGGTTATTTATAAAAACTCATTTGCGAATGTAAAATGCTCCTCACGTGGGATTTGAGGTAAGTACTTGTAGTAAACAAATTATAATTAGTGTCTTCTAAAGACTAGAATCATCATCGGCTTATATACGCTGCTGGGCTCGAGCCTCCTTCACAATAGGGCGGAAAGTTTGGAACTCTGCACCGGTGGTCGTTCCAACGACGAAGGCGACGTGCTATATGGGTGGATTACGGATGTGTGTGCTCCACCCCTCTGTCGCCCCGGACGGAGTCGGGCGAGGAGTGCGCCGACCGTAACCCACCCCAAAAAAAAAGTGCGGAATTTCTCTCACTATACCATGCTCAGCTTGGTACAGGGTTTTGTTTCAAGGTTTTGTTCTCTTAGTGTTATATGCGTATTATATCCCATAGTCTTCTTTTAAGACATTCATGGGTAAGACAGGGAGTGGTGAATAGTGTTCTTATTCGGTCATCACACGTACAAGACTTTAATACAATTGACAATTTCATTACACTGGCGTAATTAGTAAGCGGTTGGAATAAACGTAGTTCCAAATTCTTACACTCATTTTTCGCTCGCAGAGTATACAAATTTTACTATCATAATATAAGTTACTATCTAAGTCTTTTAAAAAGATCAATTGACCTATTTTTACAATACTGCCCAGACTTATTGGCATAATAGTTTATTTTGACTTAAAGACGGACGAATGTAGATCCAGTTATAGACGAACTATTTCTAGTGCAGTTATAGATAACTATAGTATTTGATAGTACATAGTCGGATGCATCTAGCCCGACTAAATGTCACTCGGTGAGCCGCCGCTACATTTAGTCGCTTCAAAATAGACTGCGCTCGCGTTCAACAACCCCTGAATTCGTCATCAAACTTCAAGTCACCGACTGACCTTATACATTGACGTTCTGATTAGAAAAGAGTATTTTAACAACCAAACAAAAGTCGCTATGTAAATATTGAAATGAAATTAGAACGAACTTATTCGGGTTTCATTTGAAGCATCTAGGTTACAAATATTTGGTCGCATTTCAAAATCGTTTTGTCTGCATCTGATATGTAATTTGGTGCTGTCAAATCGCATTCAAATTAATTGAGCTTTAGTACCGTATCCGACCCGCAACGATACTGCAATTTTGGAGCTGTCATAATGACGGTGCAGCAAAAACTTTAACACCTTTGATGGTTTAATAATAATTGATTATTTAATATCACATCAAAGCAAATCGGTTCCGGTATACTAATTCCTTTTGACTAAAGATTTATCCTTCTCTTTATGAAATAAATTTTATCTCTAAATTTATGTATCTGATGGAGAGTGAACAAACTCGGTAATACAAAGTGCACCTTGGACTATTTATGGACTGCTAGCGGGATTCCAATCAAAACTTTAGGCGCATAGGACGTCTGAAGGTTTATCAGCGGAGTCTTATATTTATCTAGCTACCAGGCTAGCATAAATGTGTAAGTGTAAAACTTGAACTTTGTTGAGGTTCATCAGTGAAGTCTTACAACATTTATCTACTTACTAGGATAACTACACGTGAAACAGCAAAACTTTGGAAATGTTCAGGCATTTCTCGCCTACATAACCTAACCATATAATCTCACTACCAGTGCAGCATACGTATAAGGAGTAAAATCATGAAAGCGTTACGTTCCAAATCTTACAACTGAATGTTTGTAAACATTCGTCAGTAAAATTTACGCGATTTTTTTCCGTGGCGCCACTCCAAGCAGCTGAGTTTTATTATACAATCGCAGTTTTATTACCGTGCTATTTACAATTTAGGGAGCGTCATTTTGGCAACGTCATGACGCATGACGCGATTTAAAATGGACTACGCTCAGACTATCTTAACTACTAGTTTGTCGAAGTCGAACTGACTTTTTGCTATTGGTACTAATCTGACCACACGTTCCTACCATTGTAACTTGTGCAACTTCTTTCAATAGTGAAGGTTCTACACAGAGGCTTGGATATGATATAGTATGTGCGGCTATGATTCAGTCTTCTACTTTGATCAATTCTGCGCCCCTCCAGGATGTATCTAGTACCATGTATCTTAGACAATACGAGATCAGCCTGACGTCAAACATTCTTTGGGAATATAATTGTTGACCAGACGACTTGAGATAGAGTTGTCCAGGTCGATGTAAAACTGTTTTTCGTCTTTTACGGCACCCGCGGGTATTATGTTGCCCGGGTTGGTAGTATTCGTACCTGTCACAATACAGCATACTAAATACATACGTATTTAAATTTGCATATTATATTTAGTTAAAATATATTTGAATTTCGACATTTATGTATTTCAATAAAGAAATACCTACGTTTAAAATAAAATTAAAAAAGAAAACATTAAAAAAACGAACATTTTTAATTTTGAAATTAGTGTGCTCGCAAAACTTATATGTAAAATATAGAGTAATTAATGAAAACATTTAATTGAATGATATATACACCCTATTGCAATAGATTAAAGTTCTATTTAAAGTGCATAGGGTACAACGGGATAACCCGCCAATGCGTCATTTACTATTTGGACATCGACATCTTGTACCAGGGCTGTGTTATTTCTAGCTTTGTGAAGCGCCAACTTTAGATTGTATACAGGGCTCGTATGTACTCGGTCTGTGTGGCTTCATAATCCTTCATTCATATTCTTAGAGAAGTATATTAGTGTTGGGATAAGTCGACACGATCAAAATAAATTTAATATTGTTTTAATTGAAAACATATATCAATTGAATATATTCTTTACTTTCAATACCTCAGATCTCTTATCCAACGCAATGGAGTCATAAATTTCGCGGTAAAGCATAGGAATGATGAGAGATGGATTATGGCATGTCACGGGTACATTTGACTCCCGAGTGCCTATTAGAAGGTGAAATTAGCAAAACCTTGCCTGCTGTTCTGTACGGTACTCTTCTTTGTGGTGACGGTATCATCATCATCCCAGCCCATATACGTCCCACTGTTGGGCTCGGGCCTCCTCCATAATGGAAGGGTAGTTGATCTACTATACCACGCTGGTCAGACGTGTTGGTATAGGGTTTTTTTCGAGTTTTCCTTCTCTCGCATAGATATTATATGCATTTTATATCACTTAGTCGTCTGGTACGATCACCCACGGGTGGTGAATTGTTTTCTTACTCCGTCACCACACGGAATAACAATAGAATAAATCATCCCCTATTCTTACTGTGGTCGTCATAAAAGAATATTAAGGGATATGAAAATAATATCTGATCTACGCAAAATAAGTAAAACTCGAAATTACTAATACGTTTTGCCGGCTTAGTATAATAGCTCAATTTCCTTCCCTTCTAGAACAAATAAGCAAATAAGCTATGACTTCTCAATGTCCTGTGACAGTTGGGAGTTAATGAGAGTTTATATAAAGTTTGAAATTGTTTATGAGTATGTAAGTTGTAATATATAGCTTGATTGTAGAGATAATGATGATTTTTTTAAGCTCCTGTTACTGAGTCACGTCGTAATCTCAGCGTGTGGCGGCCAACGGCAACTCGCTTTCATAACGTGTAAAATATTTCGCACACGTTCATTGCGTACCATCGACAAAGATTTCTTTTTTCAATCTTGTACTAGATAATAAATTATGTTCGTGGAGACTTAAAATATATAGCTAGCTAGTTTTATTGGTTCAATATCTAATGTCTACTCACCTGACTCCGATTTCGGCTGGTTGACAGAAAACATGTGGAAATATATCTAATACAGACACCGAGCCTATCTGAAATTATTAAAACCTTTTGTATCGGATTCGGTTTCGGATATACCTTAGTAGACTTTTAGGACACCCACGGAAAATAAAAGGTACACACCTTTTATTTTAGCTACCTACCTAGTAACTAATTCGATATGAAACCTAAAGGTTTTTGTGACTCAATTGTGTCAAAGTTCCATACATAACTTGCGTGTGTCTTTTGTGTACGATGCGCGCCTGAGAACACGTGTGTGGGTTCAAAACCGCCTTTTGTTTCCGTTTAATAATATTTGCAAATTAACTGTAACCTCTTCAGCCTTTCGTGTACAAAATAAAGGTAACTTCATACTGTATGTATCCTTTATGGGTTAAATTTTACCGAATTAAGAATACAATGGGCTGAGAGTCGTAAAAATCGACTAAGATCAGTATCGGATTGCTCAATTAGCGATGCAGAGATTATAAGGCAGGTTGCAGATCCCCATCCCGCCGGGCTGGCCACGGACGATAAGGAACTTGGTACTGGTGGTCGGCGGGCGGCTATACAGTGAATTATGGGGCCGTGCTCCGCCGTTTCGTCACCCTGGACGGAGCGGACGGTGCGTGCGCTGACCAAGAAAGAAGGTATTGGTCCTCACGCCTTCATTGTCCCGGATAGTTTCGACAATATGGGTCCAAATAATAGGTTGTTAAAAATGAAGCACATAGTAAATGAGGTGCAGAATTTACTTGGTGAACTTAAAACAAACTTATAATTACACTCGCACAAACATTGGTTGATGTAACCTAAAATTCCGAAGACATGGGCTTAATATCTGTGGACCGTTGACCGTCGTGAAATTGTACGCCATCCTTTTTGTCGCCCCGGGAATTTGAAAGGGGTGTGACCTGACCACAGCCGGTCTCCCTGAAAATGGGGTAAAAGTAATTGCTACGGGTATACTTTTATATATAAGTATAATTACTTTTTTATTACTGTTGACGGCAAACTAGCCAACAGCACACCTGATGGTAAGTGACAGTTCCGCACATGCAGCTTTGCAATACCAGGGACACAGTCTGAGGCCTGTTATGAAGCAAGTGTTCTTCTTAAACCTCATTGAAAGAAGGACATATACCAACGTGCACAGGGTTTTATATTCGTAAAAGTGTCATACGTAAATTATTGTGAAACACAAAACCTGTACATATGAAGGGAGCACGGCCGTGCATCCGCCAAGTCAATATAAACTTCTTAAGTATTGTTGTTTTAATAATTTAACATAGCCTGACAAAAAAAAAACAGAAATCGGTGAGAAACACTTGACCGGGTTTTAACTTAAACTTTTAACTTGTATATTTTTTCAATTAACATGGTGTTCAGCCGTTAATTAGCATTTATGCCTGTTTCACTGTTCCTATACCTGGCGAAGGTCTACATTTTTTTTATATTCATTCTGAATATATTTCTTTATTATGACTAAGAACATAATATATCGGAGATATTTTTCTTAAACGATATTTTTTTTTTGCGGTCCGTCCGGAATGACGTGAGGGCGACGCGTAACCCTATAACCCACCATATTCTCACCCCTTCGTCATGCGGCCGAGCACTGCTACTAATAATCCTTTGACGTCCGTGGCCAGCCCCACTGGATACCCTGTCGGGTACACTCACTGCCCACGCGGATTTTCTTATTCGATATAAGATAACTTGTCGCTCTCCTAGTAAATTTTTGGTAGAAAACTTGCAGTTTTTATTACCTATTTAGTATGCATCTAAAAGTGAATGTGAATTGTATTACATGAAAAGCCAGATGGAGTAAGAATACATTTAACCATCTCATTGCTTTGTGTAGTCAAACATCAAACATCTGATCAGGGCAGAGTAGTAAATCATGTTCCCTCCTATTAAGAAGGAACCCGGAGCCTAGCGTTGGGACTTATAAAAGCTGATATGACGATAATTAGGTAATCTTTGACCTTAATAGCAATAACACATAAAAAAGGAAAATCTCTGTTTTAAGGTCAAGCTTTCAGTCTCCAATTTCCGTGACAGTCACAAAAAACGTTTAAGAGATCTTTTTTTTTATTGCTGGCAGTGGCAAACGAGCAAACAGTACACCTGATGGTAAGTGTTGCTGCCGCTCATGGACCTTTACTAGGCCGCTGCCTACTGCGAAGAAAGTGAAGGGAATGCGTGCATTGAGGCTCGGTGATACCAATGGCACCACCAAAACCCTCCACACGCAAACATCCTCAGAAAGTCGGGCTCTCGCTCACCGAACGAAGCGAAGTAACAAATTGCTACTACTCAGACGTCGATTTTCTGCGAGAGCGTGGTACTACCCCGGACGGACCGGCCCGCGGCTGTAGACAGATAACTGTCGACAGTGTGGTCCTACCACTACGACTACATCTAAAGACAACAGCGCTTACTTGGATATCATAACCACCCGTAATCACCAACTGCGTTCGTCAATCCAAGCATAACGATTTTGATGTTTTTAGCCCTTTAGTCCTGTCTAACAACGAACATTAATACGCCATGATGATTATTAGTCCAAAAAAAAATTACGACGAATTGTTTTCTAAACAACATCATCATCTTAGCCCATACACTTCGCACTGTTGGGCTCGAGCCTCCTTCGCATTATTATTATTAATTATCCCTTAAGTTATACATCATATTTAGATTTCTGACATTAGAAGGGCAATTGACCTACTATACTATGCTGCAGTTTTCCTTCTCTAGCACGGATGTTATATGCATATTATATTCCTTAGTCGACTTTTACGACATTCATGGAATGATAAATTGTATTCGTACTCCGTCGCCACGCGGAAACTGATGATTATTAGTCCAAAAATGTAGACTAAAATTATTCTCTAAACTCATTTACATATAATTAGTTATTTAAATAGTTATATAGGTATTCAGGTCGTTAATGACGATAGAGCATCTTATATTTTAAGATACCGAGGAGATGAGCTCCGTTGAATACAATACAAATAACACTAATATTATTAAGTGTATAATTTGTATCAAATTTTGTTTAGTGTTTGTTAAAATAAACATTATAAAGGGAACAACACACCGTCAGATACGCTGTAAATTATCGCTGTTTTCATTGTAACCTTAGATTTTACGATACATGTTAGATAAGACACGCTTCGCTGTAAATGTACTAAACTTTGAAACATTCGCCGCCTTTAAAATAATAATGAATCCATTGTAAGAAACGCGTATATTAGAATTTTTAATGAGGGCATAATCTAGTTTCCTTGTCGTGACGGAGTAAGAATACAATTCACCAACCCCTCTCTTACTCGTGGGTGTCGTAAAATACTACTAAGAGATACAATATGCATATAAGATCTATGAAAAAGAATGAAACTCGAAATAAAACTCTATGCCAACACGTCTGACCAGCGTGGCATAGTAGGTAAATTTCTCTCCTATTATAGAGGCTCGAGCCTAGCAGTGGAAGATATGAGCCGACATGATGAAATCTGGTAATAATATTTTATATTTTAGTTTTAATGAGGTTTGGATGTTTGAGTTAACTTAATCATCATCACAGCTAAAATACTGCTCGAGCCCCCTAGATTATGGGAGGGCCATTGACCTACAATATGCTGGTCAGACGTCCTGTCATTTATTTCAAAGTTTCATTCTCTTGCTGCGATGTTATATGCATATGTTTTTCTTTCCTACACTTCTGCCGGTTTTTGTTAAAAAAAAATTACATTTACTGTAGATAACATATAATATTAAGATAAAAATCTCTCTCCCTCTCTCTCTCTCTCTCTCTATCTCTCCCTCTCCATCTCCTTCTCCCTCTTTTGCTCTTCAGTTCACAGACTACTTGAGTCGAGCTTCCTCCACAATAGGAGGGAAATGACCTACTATACCATATCTGTCAAACGTGTTGGTACTATGACACTTGGGGGCAAGATAAGGGGTAAATAGTATTTTCACTCTGTCACCACACGTAATTATAAAGGTAATAAATAATATTGAGTAATTAGTATTATTGAATCTCATACAAAATAGCATTTATTTTGCAAATAACCTTTATAAATGCAATTAGTTCGCAATCACAACTGAAAATTAAAAATGAGTTCCCAATAGCTTTTTTTACAATAAAGTCTAAGTACACTAAATATAGTATTTCAGCTTGTGTAATTTAAGGTATATTAAATAACATATCGTACAATAGTTTCGCATCGATATATCTCGACAATGTAATAACAGTTTAATACACGTAATCGTAGTCTACTACGACGGTTAGCCGTCGTTTGCGCAGGGTCATTACCGGATAGCTAACTCAAGGCCGAGATACTATCGGCTTTTATGTTTTATAATATTTGAACGCACTCCACTTAACATCTGGGGCCCTAGTACCTTGCCATTTCCAACTTGCTCAAATCTAAACCAACTATGCGATCCTAGTAACTAGCATGTCATTGCAGTATGTGATGGCGTCACCGAACACTAACGGTGGCCCGCACAAATGGCGACAGAGACTGTACTGGAGGTTATGGGGTTGCATGCCACACCGACTCGGACGATCTGTGAGACTGTCCCAATAAAAAAAGTTAGATGACGTGCAAATATTACGTGTCTTTATCACTAATCTCTGTCATCATGGACTAAGAGCTGCAAAGCACAGGCAAGGGCTAAGAGTTGAGCAATGTATGTACAATAATGTTCATGCCTATTTACACGTGGATAGCATATTTTTATGAATCACCTATTTATATTTTTACTACTAAATCAAATACACTCATTTGCAAAAAAAACGGGCGGTTTTGATTTTCATTCATATTTAAAAAGATACAATACCAAAAAGGTTTCAATCGTTTGTACACGTTACTGGCCGGTTTTAAAAATGCTGTGGTATTTAAAAAAGTACGTTCTAAATTCAATTTTTCATTTGATGTTCATTTTTACAGAAAACCCCTTTTTATCCTACATTTTTGGCGCGAAGTTCCAGAAGTTAACATCGACTTTCATAACTTTTATTCAATTTTTATCGATTAATTTCATATCCTTGACTGTCAAAGCTTTATTTAATGCTGTTTGGCTGTATCAAAAATGGTAGATAAAGTGGTAAAAGCTACCAAAATTATCGCGCTGCTTGAAGAGGGTTGCAGCCAATGTTTCGTGGCTAGGAGGCTAAATGTTAGTCGCTCGACAGTCCAAAGGACCTGGCAGCGATATCAGGAGACTGGTTCCGTCGAGAGAAGGCCTGGTTCTGGAAGAAAACCATGTACCCAACCACGGGATGATCGTTTTCTTGTGAGTCGCGCATTGAGAAATCGCAAATCTTCGTATGTGGATCTTAAGAACAACCTCCAAGAAGTAAGAAATGTGCATATTAGTCTATGGACGGTCAGGAGGAGGCTTCTCGCTGCCAATATACGCAGTCACCGCCCGGCCCGCGGCCCCAAATTACTCCGTGAGCACAGAGTTCACAGGCTTAGGTTCGCTAGAAATTGTGAATCATGGACTCAAGACGATTGGAATAGGGTTTTGTTCTCTGATGAAGCCAGGATATCTCTGTTCGGTGAAGATCGACGTCGGCGAGTGCTAAGAAGACAAGGAGAACGCTTTGCAGAGGCATGTTTCGAAGAAATCACACCTTATGGTGGGGGCTCTGTTATGTTTTGGGCAGGAATAAATTCAATGGATCGTACAGAGTTAGTCTTCATTGAAAACGGCTCACTGACTGGGCATCGATACATAACGGAAGTTCTAATTTCTCATGCACAACCCGCATTGGCCGCTCTAGGTGAAGACTCGATTTTTATGGACGACAATGCTCGCGCCCACCGATCCCGCGATGTTAATGCGTATGTGCAAGAGGTCGGCATTCGTCGTTTGGATTGACCAGCTCGAAGTCCCGACCTCAATCCCATAGAGCATGTCTGGGACGTTCTGAAACGGCGTGTGAGATCAGTACACCCGGCTCCGCAGACCATCAGAGAGCTGAAGAATGTGATTACTGCGGAGTGGGAACGTATTCCGCAAGCAAGTATCCGGGATATACTCGCTAGCATGCCCAGACGAATTCAAGCTGTGATTTTAGCTAGAGGGGGTCACACTCGATACTAAACATTTATCTGCTTTTACTTTATTAAAGAAAAACAAACAAAAAAACTTTTTTATTTTTACTTCATGAGCATATGCACTACTAGCGAATATACACTACTAGCGAGGTTTAGCATTATTTCCCATAAATTTTATGAAATACTGATGAAAACGATTATTTTCTTATTAATTTAGCAAATTGTGTGGATAAAACTACCTATAATTATCAAACAAAGAAATATTAACATTTGAAATGGTTCATTGCTTAGGTGCCCGTTTTTTTTGCAAATGAGTTTATTTTACTTAAAATTCTCTGTTTTAAGTGCGTAGAATAAGTTTAGGACACCTCATTAGTGTCACGGTCGAATCGCTGTGTTAATTTCTAAATCTAAACAAATCTTATCAAATGTTTTAAGGTTGTATTGCGTAAGTCGCGAATATCGTACGTAGCCGGAAGCGTGAGCGTTCGGCAATGAAAGAGGTCGTAGCCACTGAGTTATCAAAATCTCAACATATTATTATCTCGCCTGTCATGGTGACCTGGTACATAGAGCTCTATACCTAAAACAACTTTTGATATTTCGCCGGCAGACCAATAAAACCATACGTGATGTTAGCCGAACTTTTTTAGGTACAGTCGCTGAGTGATACAAGCCCGTTACAAATATTTAATTTTTATATTAATTCCTTTTCAAGGGAATTTTTTTTAGAAGGTTTTTGATATTCTGTGCCGCAAACTTTTTGTTACATATAAGTTCACAACAAAAAGCGCTTCAACGACACACTTAAACTGATGTACTTTTAAATTCTCTCTTCTCGCTTCCATAATTCTCTGTAAATAAATGAATAATGAAAAGAGATTGATTAATATTAAAATGTTCCCATTTTTTATTAATGTTATAAATATTAAAATAACTAGCTGGCCAGCAGATTCGCTTGCATGGACGCCAAATTTAATTTTATTATTTTGTTTAAATACCCACATTCGATGTGGCATTAATAATATTATCAATATTATTAACATTCATATACATAATATCATAATTGTTTAACATATTTTACACATAATACAATCGTTCAGTCCTAACCCAAGAGCATGATCATGAAAAAGTGTATGTAAAAGTGTGTGTTAAACGTGGGTAATTAAAAATCAAAAACCAAAGTGATAAAATCCATATAAATTGTTTTGTAATGTGTGCAATAAAATTCTTTGGTGACTGTTATGAATAGTACAAATCGTCTCTCTGCAGTCTGGTCAACAATTACAAGCAGGGTTAGCGTCAAGCAAGCGACCGGTCATAATACTATGCCAATAACTATTGTAATATGCGCTATGAAAGTACATATTGAGTCAACCCTAAATAATCGAGACGAAATGATGACAATGATGATTCATATGTGTAATACTCGCGTAACTATCAGAGTTATTATATCTTATAAATTTAAATCTAGCAATTAACAATATATTGTATCGATGCACGGGATTTCTATGCGAGATAGAATCCGAAATACGGAAATCCGCAGCAGAACAGGTTTAACCGACATAGCACGCTGAAGTGCCAATAGGCAGGCCACATCGCTCGAAGAACCGACAACCGCTGGAGAAAAACTAGGTAGGACGAACTAGGTGGACCGACGATCTGGTGACTGGGCGTCGTTGGATGCAGGCGGCATAGGACCGCACACTGTGGCGTAACATGAGGGAGGCTTATGTCCGGCAGTGGATAGCGATAGGCTGAAATGATGATAATACAGAATGCACTGATTGAATACGAGCGCCCAACATCGAGTCGACGCTGTCTTTCATCTATTTATTTGTATGTCATAACTATGTATATTTTGAATGAGATTGTACCTATTACTCTGTCCTTGTTGATTTTAATATGTAAACTCCTCTTACATAGTTATATAAATATTATCTTATGCAAAATCTTAACAAAAAAAGATTGTTCAAAATTGTGGGTGAGAGACGTGTGTTGCGGTGCGGTTCTATGTCAATGCACCGTGGTACTGTCGAGGTCATTAACCGATAACGTTTATCAGCTGCACTTAAATCTTCATAAGCAATGTTGCACAATATGTAATCATGTATTGATCGGATTTTTCGTGTGGTGACCGTGTAAAAACACAGTTCACCACCCCCTCTCTTGGTCGTAGGTGTCGTAAAAGACGACTGAAGGATGTAATATGCATATAAAATTATTGCAAGTAGAAGAAAACTCGAAACAAAACCCTATACCCAACACGTCTGATAGCGTGGTGTCGCGGTAAGGTCAATTGCTCTTCTATTATGGAGGAGGCTCGAGCCCAGCAGTGGGACGTATATAAGCCGAGGTGATGATGATTTGTTTTCCGGTAGATATGTTGTGTGGTAACGGCTACGAATACTACAAACACACACATTATTCGTAGGTGTCGTAAATGATGATGCGCTTTATATAGACCTGGGCCGATTATATCTGATGCAGTCTCTTCAACAATTACATTTCCAGGGAGGGTTGACGTCAGGCTGGCGATTAGTCATAAAACTATTGCCAATAATACTATAAAAGACATTGAGTCGATCCCAAGTATTTGGGGTGAGAACCGTATAATGTTGATATTGGTCGGTTATTTAGGTTCTTAAGGCTCACGTGTTTTTCACTAATTATGCTTATCACCTGCTTCGCATATGAGCGAAGTGGATTTTGATTCTTGTTGGTTTTTTTTTTTAATTAAATTTATTATGGTGTCCAAAACAATTAGAAGATTTCCCGATTTCAATTTCCCGGGACTTCGTAAGGGTCAAACCAAGGTGTCATTTATGGAGACCATTGATTCTTGGTTTTATAGGAGTTAGTATAGAGAATGGGTGTTGGAATTAGTCCCAATATCATTTTATATCCAGATTCAACTCCTACGTGTGGCAATCATTTTTCGCTCGCATACGTTTTTTTAAGAAATAGCCTTCAATCTTTGGGATTAGGCTATAGTCAGGTCAGATTAATCTGTTCTGGGCGACGGAAGGGACAATATGCAGTCCATGACTGAATCTGAATCCTTGTCTTTGCTGGTTTTATAAATATACATACTAGAGTGTCAAATGCTAAAACGAGAGCATTTAGTAGCTGATAGTAAAGTATACCTTACTTAATATGAATAATGAGAGAGCCGGAAGCCCAACTTTCTGAGGGTGTTTGCATGTGGAGGGTTTTGATGGTGCCTTTAGTATCACCGAGCCTCAATGCACGCATTCACACTCTCTTCGCGGTAGGCAGCGGCCTTATAAAGGTCCATGAGCGGCAGCAACACTTGCCATTAGGTGTACTGTTTGCTCGTTTGCCACTGCTTGCAATAAAAAAAAAAAAAAAAAAAAAAATAATTAAAATATTTAATGACCCATAAATAATAAAAAAAAGTTGTACTCATTTTGCATAAATGGGTAATTAATTTGCAATACTGTCAAAACCTATCGCTTAATGATTGCTAGGTACAATGACTTAACAAGTACTAGGCGTTTATAAAGTATAAGGAGCATACTAACGCGTTAAGAGTTCAGTGATTAGAAGCGTTTACCGTGAGAGCTGGCGGCGGGCCAACCAGGCCACGGCGTGCGTTCACCCACAGTCGTACATACACACCGTATAGATAATTGCTAACCATTGTTTTTATTTATATTACTAAAATCATATAAATATTAGTTTTTTCATCTCTAAATATTGATTTCAACATAATACTATTGACTAAGAACTATATTGGTTCTGTGTGTAGACGAAGTAAAATTAAAATTTACCACTCCCTTTCTTGCCCGTGGGTGTTGTAAAGGACACGATATTCAAATAAAGAAAACCCTTTACCATCCCGTCTAACCAGTGTAGGCAACCTCATATTGTAGAGAGACTCGACTTCTATAGTGGAAATATATGAGATGAGAGGATATTGAGACGATTACGTACTGGATTTTAATAAAAAATATTTAAAATGTGATTTTTCCATCTATTATATTATTAATGCTAAAATAATAGATAGCTGGATTAACTGTTATTTTTTTAACTGAGTATGCAATGTTTTTCAATTAATTTTTGCTTTATAGGCACGCTTTCATCATCTCAGATCTAATACGTCCCACTACTGGGTCGAGCCCAGCCTCCTCCGTAATGGGAGGGATTTTGACTTAATATACCATGCTGATCCCACAAATTAGCATAGTTTTATTTCGGGGTTTCCTGCTCTTGCTTGATGTTATCTGCATATTATACCCTTAGTCGCCTTTTACGACACCCACGGCCAAGGAGGCGGGTGATGAATTATATTCTTACTCACGCACCACACTGAAAAGGCTCGTTTTACTATCGGAAATCCAGCTTTTTAATTTTCTTCGCCAACATAAAAAAAAACTATCAAAATAGAAGATTTTCCCCAAAATTGTGGCAAATATCTTCCATCTGGCAGCTCAAATTGCCGACGCCCGACCGCATTGCACAATTCAAGTCACCCAAATGTCCAACACAATTCCAACTCAATTTATCTTCTGAAACACTTTTATCTGAGTTTAAATTATACAAAATTATCCCCTGTCCGTGTGTGATGTAGGTAACCATAAGCCAGTTCAAGTTTATTTTGTGACAAATGTGTAAATAAAGATTATCTTGATGTTCTGCGTACCTAGTACCTACATGTCAAAATGTAGTTCGATGCACCACAGGGTTTAGTCATAGTTTCTTTTTTTTTAATTCGAATGGCGCGTCCGTTAAGGTGATATCACCAATTTTATGTTGTAAACAATTTCATTATTTGAAATTGACCAATATTTTTATTCATATAGTAACGAAGTAGTTACATACTCTGATTAGTGGTTATCTAACTCTAGATATACTTAGAACTCATATTATATGTCGAAGCAACTAACGCAATTAATATTATTCCGTAAGAAACAAATTTTAAAAATAAATCTAATGCAAATTCGCTTGGCTTGCTAGCTATAGCATGCTAATCGTCCTCTCATAGCAGAGGACAGCTTTCCGTGTGGCATATTCCCGAGTTAAGAACGATCACAGATAAGTAAATCGCTGGCATTCCTCAAAGCTCAGTAACTTTAGAAGAATTTCAGTGTTAAAACTCAAAAGTTCAAAGCAGTGAATTGTTTCCTGGAAAAGTTCCGAAAATTTGGTGATTTATAATACAGAAATACGAAAGATTTTATGTTTTTGTTAAGTCTTCTTTTTATCCTTAATTAATCAATAGAATCTATTTCTTATGTAGAAGCCATTGTTTGATAAATCTATACCAATAAATAAAATTGGAGTGTCTGTTTGTAATGTCAAAATAATAGGCTTTTTTCATGTTCACACGGTTATTTGCACGACACCTATGCCTAAAATAGCAATTAAAAATTTTTTGTCTGTCTGTCTGTTTGTTCCGGGTAATCTTCAAAACGGCTGGACCGATTTCAAAAATTCTTTCACCAATGGAAAGCTATAATATCAGGCCGTAAACTAGGCTATATTTTATCCCGGTATTCCCACGGGAACGGGAACTACGCGAGTAAAACGACTATAACCGAAGCGAAGCGAGGGCGGATTGCTAGTTAAAGATATAAATAGCCAAGACGGTATTCAAAATATTTTAGAAGATAAACTTAACCTTATATTATGACAAAATGAACTGACTTCGGTAGTAAGTAATGTTTTCCAATTGAAGTATTTTTATATATTTTTATGTAACTATAAATTGGTTCATGATTGCGTCAAACTTGAAGATAGATTGATATAATACGAGCCGAGAGTGAAGCAATTTAGTAAATAATATTTACTTTTTGAAGTATATCTGTTTGGTTATTTGTTACGTAGGCCATTGTACCTATAACATTTATAACACCTCTGCAGACATTCTGTGCTCCTAGTAATCGTATTAATGATGATTTTTTTCTTTATAAGTTTTTTATTTAGCGAAGAAAAAAGTATCTCTGGGAAACAGATCGGTCTGACTACCGTGATATACTAACCCAATTTGAGGCTCACGCCTAACGTACAAAAAAGATTTACAATAATTTAAATGCCGAATATAGAGCGCAGAGTTGTAGTAGAGTAGAATATAGAGTAGATAATAAATTAAAATTTTATTACTTGCGTCTTTCCTTTATAATCACCTGGTATATATTTTTATTTTACTTTACCTTGACTAAAACGCTAACTACATAAATTTCTGGGTTCCTAGTACAATAAGTCATCATAACAAAGCGTCTATTTCTCATTATTCAAATAAATCAACCCAAATTCATGCGCTTCAAGGCCATTACGTCCAATTATAACTATTTTAACTTAAAGATTTAATATTCATTTTTATCAACATTCAATAAAGATAATATCTTATAGCTTTGCCTTGTAATGAAAAACTAAATTATAAAAAAGCCAGCAAAATACATAAAGTTATATATTTAAATAAAGGGGTTCGGTTATTATTTGTTTATATACCTATATTGTTGTTTATACGACCTATGCGGTGAAGGAGTTAGAATACCATTCACCACCGCACTACTTGTCACACCCATGGGAAAAAGGGTAAAAGACGACTAAGGGATATAGTTTTCCTTCTCTCTTAGCTGAGATGACGACGGCGAGATGACACCCATTGTTTCGTTATCTTTCATTATCATCATTATTTCAGCTCATATAAGTCCCACTGTTGGGCTCGAGCCTCCTTTACAATAAGAGGGAAATTGACCTACGCAGATGAAACGTATTGGTATAGGATTTTATTTCGCGAGGAGCGCAGCCTTGATGAGGCGATCCGCCGTCGGCGACTGGGGCGGCGTAGGCGCGAATACCTGCGCCTCATGCCGCCCTAGCCGAGGCCATGGGTGACGTGATCGGGGAATTAGTCCGTCACCCGCCAAGAGGCCGACCGCGTGAGGAAAGACCGACGTCCTCCCCGATAGGGGGACGTCAATCGATGGGAGGGTACCCCACTAGGGGGTATTCCGTCGGACCGACCACTGATGACAAGTAACACTGCTCTGGTGGTCGGTCCAACGACGAAGGCGACGTACGTCGTGGGTGGGTTGCGGGTGTGTGTGCTTACACCCCCCTGTCGCCCCGGACGGAGTGGTGCGAGGAGCGCGCCGACCGCAACCCACCCAAAAAAAAAAAAATTATTTCAAGTTTTCCTTTACTTGCATATATGTTATACGTATATTTAATCCCTTGGTCGTCTTTTTCGATACCCACGGGCAAGAGAGGAGCTGCTGAATTGAATTCTTACTTCGTCACCACACGGTAATCTTTAATAATATCTTATATTATATCTTAGAATAATAACATATAGAAGGTAAGTCCACGCACAAAAAGTGAGGCATTTCAATTGGAGCCTACGCCGGAACAGTCCCATAATGTACAAGTCATTGCACTGCACGAACGTACGCAACTCTTGAAAAATAAATAGGTAATTATGACGGCTTGTGCATTCAAATGGTGCCACAACACATTTGAAAAACATAAACAGGTTTTTACCATTACTTTTAAAAGTATTTCGACGATTTATGTTAATAAAAACCAAATTTGATTTCATAATTTGTATAGTGGTTTCCGTGTGTACGTGGGTAATCGTCTGCCCGCCATTAGTATTTTTAGATTCAAATTTTTAAAGTTCGAAGTACTGACACTATCCTTCTATACGTTATTATTCTAAGATGGCTATGAAGTAAAAAAGTTTCGTAGGCTAACATCCAATTCCCAGATCAATAGAAAAACGTACTACAGAATAAGTTTTCACATTACATAAGGTGTAGGCCATACATTTACATAGGGTTCATTGAATGCTTAAATATCCTTAAAATTCATACTAACTTTTGAGTATTAGTTGCCAAAAAATTAAGTTAATCTTCACCTTTTTTTTTTTTTTTTTTTTTGTGACTTAGTTGTTAGCCTCAGATGGCTGTGACAACTTTACCCGGACTGGTGGGTGAGCGCTGAGGGCTCTCAACGTAAAAATAGCTATTTAGTAGTATTGCCTTATAATGACGCCGAATTCAGAATGGAGGTGCAAAAATAGGAATATAGTAATATACATCGTTCCTTTAGACTAATCAACCCTTTAAATTTATTCAGTAAACTAGTTAATATAAGTCTACTGTCACATGGGCTTAATATTGTATGATTTTATTTCAAATTTTCTCTTTTACAGTAATGATTAAGTTGTTTAAAGAGTTTACCTGTACGAAGAAAGAGAGTATTTGTTGCAATTTATTGTTCAAGTCCGTAACAATATAATATTTAGGCGATAAACTTTGCAAATTATATCTAAATTTGCAAAACCATGTCATACGATGTTATGCTTATTAATTTTTAATACCACGGTCGAAAACAATATAAATTCATGTTTATGATGTCTTAATTATACAAATAAGTTTCGTATGTAAAGTATAATTAGTTTTTGTGTGTTGCCCCGCGTTATAAAATGTGATATTTATGTGTGGCAACACTATAGGTGGTGATTACAACTATATCCTTTAACTTATTGTTGACTTTTGAGCGTAAACATGATGTTTTATTATAATGCAGTTGCTTTTTTTTCTTGGAATTTGAAGATATCTAAATATTATGCAAAAATGACGACCGACTGTGTTACTTTACAGATAATGTGGTAGCCATAATATAAATACCTATTACGATTTTTACCTAGTATTCTTTGTGTGATTTACATATGATTATTTTGGGTCTGGTTGTTATTTTTGTCCATTACATAAATGTTTATAAAACTAGCATAACATAAGAATTAATTCCTTAACGTGTCGTATTATCTTAATCAGAACACAAAGTAGCGATGAGGACTGACAACAGAAGTGAAAACTTAAAACTAACAAACAGTTTTATTTAAATAACTAAAAAAATTGTTGTTATTTTTGGATATATTGTTTGATTATAAATAAATATTTGTGAATTAAAACTTTTTGCATTTATCTGGTGTTTGAAATCTATTGTCACAGTGACATATAGTGACGTCGACATAGCTACAGATACAGTGTTAGCGTTAACACGTCACGTGACCATGTCGGTGACGACTTAAATGAATTACTCCCCATAAAAGTTTCCGCTTCATAATAATATTAGCAATATTTGAAATTGAGAAGCGGGACAATGTGTTATTTATTTCGTTCAAATAATTGTCGCTTAAAACTAAAACGATAATTCAACTAGGCAAAGTAAATGACATTTTAAAAGTAATAGATTAAGAACGATTACGTAATGGCTTGTAGCTTCTTTTACATTACTCCTTTTAAATGACTGTGGTCGCAATTGATTGTACGCAGATTATCACATCTATTCCAACGAGTTTGTTGCCAAATTAAAAAAAAGAGCGTGCGTACAAAGTACGAATGTCAGAAGTGAAACTTCTTTGGTCCCACGTGTTTTTCTTTATCCTTTATCGTAAATTGTAAATTAAAATACGTAAATCTTAATCGTTACTCGTAAGTGGTAAATCGTGCATTAGTAGATATAGTGGGGACGCTACGCGAATGTGTTCTATCTCACTCTCTCGCCAGTTGAATGCTATACATTTACGTGTTTGTGTCTCTATGGACTCGCTTTTTCGTTTCATCGAGTTTGAAATCACAAAGATTCTAAAGAAGCTTCACTTCAAAAAATGTTGCTTGTCTGTAAAATTGGTTTACGAACGATAATTTTAAGTGATAACGTCATAAGAATACATTGATGAGAAATTGAATACTTTTGTTTTAATTATTATTACTGAATTATAATTATTTTGTATAATACAAAGGAGTTAATTGAGAATTACAATTTTTTCACTAAATTTATTTGCACTCGTTAAATCAAACATTTTTCAATGAGAGTGCGTTGCAGCCGAACGCTTAGACCGATCGAGTTTCTCTATCGTTTGTTTCGCGCTCTCCCTTGCACGCTCGGCTCAGGCGGAACGTGACAGTGAGTCACGCATTTTCATGCGTGCAGCTGGCGATCATCTATTTATAAGACGTAATCGCGTCAAAAAATAAGGTATTATGAAAATTTATTTTGGTTTTGGCACATACCGCGTGAAATAGATCTGTATATTTAAGATACAGTAAACGTATTAAGAAGCTCCAAAGCACCTTGATCTATACTTAACCTGCTATTGTATTCAATACATTATTTAATTCGCTTTATATATTCGAAAGCGATTCACAAACGGCGCCACCATAGCCTTGAGTACAATGAATTACCATCAGCATAACAGATTGGCGTTTATTCGGATTATGACTAAACGATATAATATTAATTCTGTTACTGCCTTATATCCTGTGTGCTAGGCTGGTCTGGGCACACTCCGCCCAATCGGCCCTGAGCGACGGATGAGCCTGCTATCTCTCCCCATCGCCATGGGACCGACCACTGGTATCCTATGCAATCCCATGCTACATCCTATGCAAACAAATTCCTACACTTTCATCCTCGTAATCCCAGTTATGGGGGATACAGGGATAAAACATAGTAGAATGTAATAATTAAAGTTGTCAACTGGGAAATATTTAGCGTTGTGCTGCATAGAAACTATGCAGGGCTGGTTTTCGTTGCGTTAGAAATATAAAAGAAAGAAAATAAAGAAAAGATTAAAAAACCGGCTAAGTACTAGTCCGAATCGCGAACGTAGGGTTCCGTACAATTATCTATAAAAATCGCGTTTCTTGTATGGGAACCCCCTTAAATATTTGTTTTTTTTTTAGTATTTGTTGTTATAGCGGCAACAGAAATACATAATTTGTAAAAATTTCAATTGTCTAGCTATCGCAGTTCTTGAGATACAGCCTGGTGACAGAGAGACGGAAGGACAGACAGCGAAGTCTTAGTAATAGGGTCCCGTTTTTACCCTTTGGTTACGGAACCCTAAAAAAGAATTAAATAACAATACCAATGATAGAAACAATAAGAATGATAGTCCGCGAGCGTTATATGCAAACGTACTCCACGTTCGCAAATAACGCATCGGTAGACGTCCCATCACAACGTCATCGGTAGACGTCCCATCACAACGTCATCGGTAGACGTCCCCTCACAACGTCATCGGTAGACGTCCCATCACAACGTCATCGGTAGACGTCCCATCACAACGTCATCGGTAGACGTCCCATCACAACGTCATCGGTAGACGTCCCATCACAACGTCATCGGTAGACGTCCCATCACAACGTCATCGGTAGACGTCCCATCACAACGTCATCGGTAGACGTCCCATCACAACGTCATCGGTAGACGTCCCATCACAACGTCATCGGTAGACGTCCCATCACAACGTCATTGGTAGACGTCCCATCCCATGCTTAGACAAAATTTCTCGAATGATAATAATATAAATACCTAATATCATGAATTGAATTATGAACGATGTGCTTTTATAGGATGTGTTCGTCTAATAGTCTATTTTACTCTTTGATAATGTAGTTTTCCATTGGTTAAAGAATTTATAACCGAATTCAAAAAAAGGAGGTTTCTCAATTCGACCGTATATATGCTTTTTTATGTTTGTTCGTGCATAACTTCGTCGCTTATGAACCGGTTTTGATGATTCTTTTTTTGTTGGAAAGAAGATATTACACAAGTGCTCCTATGATAAGGAAATCAGGGGTTGATGATAGCAGACCAGAGAAATCGAGGGGAACTTTCAAACATCATAGGGGCGACTAGTGCGTTTGTAAGCTTTTTCATTAAGTATTTTATTAAGGCACTACAAATTAGTATGGAGTAGATCTGATGATGGAGCCGAGAGACAGTCGAGGGAACTCCTCAACGATTCACAGCAGCTACTGTTTGAATCGGTTCTTTTTGTTAAAAATTATTAGAGTCACTTTAGTGGTTTAGACGTGTAAGCGAATCAAACAAATATATCAAAATCCTTTGCTTTTATAATGTTTGACAAATGAATAAAATTTAAGTGTACCTACGTATGTAAAGTAAACATAGTAGGTTTTCTTTCAGGCTCACGCGGTTATTTGCAGGAATTATTAACAATTTGCTTGTTTATTTCGAGTAATCTTCAAAACGGCTGAGCTGACATTGATAATATTTTACTACGAGGTAGCTCTGTTTCTATTATAACTTGTGCTATATATGATCCTGGTATTCCCACGGGAATAAGACCTACGCGGGTAAAACCGCGGGCATTTGCTAATTTAAAATATGGCTCGTGGTGTGAAAATTAGACATATTAAATGGATATATTTTTTTTTAATATTTAAATTCTGATATGCTCTATAAATATCAACATCGACGAAATTCTTGCTAATTTCTTTCTTTTATTATGAAACAAAATATTCTTATTTATAAATAAAGTTGTAATCTGTATGCTGTAATGCAATGTGACAACCCTGCCAGCTGTGTGGAGATAATCCCGAACTATGGACACAGTTTGATAAATACGGTAACACAATAAAACTCTCTCAAGTCGTCAGAATCTGCTGTAAATGAACTTACAAGGAGAAAATGCAATGTGTTTTTTATTTATGATTATTAGTACATAGTTATTAGTTGTATTCAATAGTTCACAATACCGACAATTTTGTTTATAACCATAAATGCGTCGGCTAACACGACACTCTTGTAGAAAATCAATGTCTTCTGTTAGCAATTTGTTATTGCACTTCATTCTGTGAGACAAAAGAACCGGAAACCTAAATCTTTATAGAGAATTGACCTACTATACGCTGCTGGACAGACATGTTTGGGTTTTATTTCGTGTTTTCTTTCTCTTACCTATGAAAAAAGCCATATATTCCTTCTAATCTACGTTTTATTTATCATCGTCTCAGCCCATATTTGTCCCATTAGGGTTTTATGTTGAGTGAAAAACTTCCTCGTCTCTTATTAGCTTTTTAGGACAGCCACAGGCAAGAGAAGGGATGGTGAGTTGTATTCTTACTCCGTCATCATGCGGAAAAACGTTTTATTGTTATATGCATGTTATATCCATTTGTAGTCATTTACGACATCCATGGTTAAGATTATGCCGTACCAGACGAAAATATCTATACATTAAACTATATTGAATATATGAATTATTATACTGGTTTAATATTTATACTGTGACCGAGGGTATGGGTGGCAAGTTTTTGCCCACACGTGACCTTGGTACGACTTTTACTTACCTACATCGAACTTTGTATAAAAATAAACATATTATATGCTCCAATGGGCTATTAGTCTCAATTAATTCTGTCATAACGAGTATCGTGTTCGATTTTGATTTACTTATTTGTATTAATAATAAATTTAATGGACTGTATAATCTAATAATAATATATTCAGAATATTTTAGACATCACAGATAGCGTAATGGTTAATATATCTATGTACCGTGTTAAGTGTTATGGGTTCAATTCCCATGGAGAACTACACTTGTGCTATCTTGTTGTTCTGAGTTAGTGTTATTTGTTTCATCTTCATGGCTCATATGTGTCCCACTGCTGGACTAGAACTTCCTTCACAGTAGGAGGGTAATTGACCTATTACATCATGTTAGGTAGACCTGCTGGTATCACTCCCTTTCCCTTTCCTATCATACGTGTCGTAAAAGTCGACTTAGAGATTATAGTATGCATATAACATCCATGCAAGACTAGGAAAACTCGAAATAAAACCCTATACCAACCCGTGTACCCAGCGTAGTATAGTATGTAAATTTTCGTCATGTTATGGAAAGGGCGCTATCCCAGCAGTGGGACGTATGAGCTAAAATGATGATGATGATATAAAAAGTATTATTTCTTAATGCTGTAAAAATAGATGGTAATATTGAATGAAAAAGTAAGTTGATACCGAAAGTTTTTTTTACTATAGCTACCTGCTGCAGGTCTTTTTACGCTTTCTCCACTGTTATGGAGACTTGTGCTTCATAAAAAATTCACGAACTGAAAAAGAAATTAATAATCCTATACATTGAGTCCTACTGTTCTACTTATATTGATAAACTGTGGTTATCGTTACGTCATCAATTGTCACAGATTACACAGATGGTGTATTGGTTAAAATATCGACCTACCGTGCCAGTATTATAGGTTTAAATCCCACGCAGAACGACACTTTCTGCGATCCACAAATAAGTCCCATTACTGGGGTTGGGTCTCCTCCACATTAGAAAGGAAATTGACCTACTATACCGCGCTGGTCAGACGTGTTTGATTTAATTCGTTTTTCTTCTCTTGCATCGATACTATCTGCATATCATATCCTTTTGTACGACACCCCTGGACAACGATGGGTGGTGTATTGTATACTTACTCCGTCACCATACGGAGAAGGAATTAGATAAGTTTTTTTGATCTTTAATATACTAACTGATATTTTATTTTCCAGGTAAATATGGCGGCCATACCAGATAAGTATAATCAACTTATTCATTGAAAAAATTGGGACAAAAGTAGAGGTTTAATGTTAAGATTTCCGTGTGGTGACGGAGTAAGAATACAATTCACCACCCCCTCTCTTGCTCGTGGGTGTCGTAAAAGACGACTAAGAGATATAATATGCGAATAACAGCTATGCGAGAGAGAAGAAAACTCGACTTTAAACCTATCTATACGTCTGACCAGCGCGGTATATTAGATCGGTTTACGGATTCGGTGAGACTTATATGGGCCGAGGTGATGATGATGAATGTTAAGATTGAGTACTTACTCGCTAAAACTTTGTAAATGCAAAGATTTAACTCGAGGAGGCCCGAGTCTTTCTATTAAATGCAAGGATTTTCAGATAGACACAAGTTTGCGCATTCACTGCAAAGAAGGACCCGTTTGTCATGGCGCCTCAGTTCCAAGGAGTAAATCTCCAAATTTCCGACAGTATTGGGATCCTCGGCGTCGAAATATCGAACAAAGTCCAGTTTGGGAGTCATTTGAAGGACAAAGCCAAATTGGCCGGCAATAAATTGGGCGTCCTGAACAGAGCCAGGCACACCGAGACAGCGCCTTGTACTATACAAGGCGCAAGTTCGTCCTCATGTGGAGTACTGCTCACATCTCTGGGCAGACGCGCCCAAATATCAGCTAGACCCACTTGACTCCCTCCAAAGGCGTGCTGTCGGGGATCCCAATCTCACGGACGGATTGGAGTCGCTGGAGCGGCGGAAAGACTTTGGGTCACTCTGTGTACGCTACCGACTCTTTCACGGGGAGTGCTCCGAGGAACTGTTTGACTTGGTACCACTGTCACCGTTTTACCAACGTACCACTCGACACCGCAGCAAAGTTCATCCATTTCACCTGGAAACGATATGGTCTTCAACTGCAAGTTTCCAGCGATCATTTCTCCCACGTACGTGCAGTCTCTGGAATGAACTACCTGTTGCTGTGTTTCCCGAGCGCTATGACATGTCCTTCTTTAAACGATGTTTAAGAAGAGCACTTACTTCACGGTAGGCAACGGCCTGGCTGTGCCCCTGGTATTGCAAAGGTCCATGTGCAGCAGTATCACTTACCATCAAGTATGCTGCCTGCTCGTTTGTCACCATCGGCAATAAAAAAAAAAAAGACAGCATAGATTCCAAGCCATCCAGCATATATTCCAAGTAATGTATTCTGTCTTCTCTTCTGCTAATGACTATTCGTAAGGTGTTGGAGTAAGAATCACCGCCTCTTGTCCGTAGGTGTCGTAAAAGACGACCAAGTGTTATAACGTGCAAATAACATCAATTCATAAGAAGGAAAACTCGGCATAAAACCATAGGGTATGCCGAGTTAGCCTAGGTTTTATGCCTAGGGACAATATGAACCAGTTTTTTTTTTCAGAAACTCCCTGCGGCAAATTCTTGTATTTCGCGAACGGGTGGTATTTACACATAGCCTACCTGTAGTAATATTACGAAAGTGTCTCATACCGGTCATAAGTAGCGTCCCATTAGCACTTGTGCTTACGACAATAAGTGACAAATGTGTATACACTAGCAAATTCTCGCAGTTTCACCTGCGTAGTTCCTGTTCCCTTCAAGTAGCAAAAATGAAGCTGAATTGTATTCTTACTCCGTCACCACAAGGAAAGTGGTGGATATTGATTGCCTCATTGGCTGCCTTATACACGCAATTTCTCACCGCAATTCCCCTTGTTCCATTATTAGGTCACTATAGTTATTTATTTATTTTTATTCTTAGTACTGGTACAAGGTCTAGGATCAATTCTCTTCAGATTAACACGTCCCCTAATAAATAAATTCCTTAAAAATCACGAGATAGTTTGATGCTTATGTTCGCCTTAAAATGTCAAATAAAACAAGCTTCAGATCTTAGAATAATAACGTATAGAAGGTAGTGTCAATACTTCGACAGTTCGAAACATGAATATAAAAATACTAATGGCGCGCAGATGATTACACACGTACACACGCACACCTCTATACAAATTATGAAATCAAATTTTGTTTTTATTAACATAAATCGTCGAAATACTTTTAAAAGTAATGTTAAAAACCTTTTTAAGTTTTTCAAATGTCTTATGACACCATTTAAATACACAAACCGTCATAATTACCTATTTATTTTTTAAGAGTTGCGTACGTACGTGCATTACAATGACTTGTACATTACGGAACGGTTCCGGCGTAAGCTCCATTAGGCTCCAATTGAAATGCTTCACTTTTTGTGTGCGAACTTACCTTCTATACGTTATTATTCTAAGCTTCAGATGGAAGCAATCTCTGTCACGTTGTATAATAAGAATCTCACGCAGAACAGGAATATCTCTTAAAGAATTTGAACAAAAACGTTACGCAAACCAATCTACCCGTTCTTACAGCAATTTTATTACAACAATATTTAGATTGAAAAACCGAACCATCACGAAAATAACACAAGTCTCGTCCAACCGTTTCCCTTTCGTCGGAAGACATCTATCTCGGGCAATCAGAGCGAGACAGCGAGCCACCCTCTCGTTTGCACGCACGCGACATTCCCTAGACGCCACGTGTCAATCCACTCGTGCAATGTATCAACTCTATGCCAAAACATTGAGCGATATCAACATTTATGACGTATGCACTAAGGTCCCTAATTGCTCAGCCAAACATTCAAAGACACTCACCATGTCCAAGAGAAAAAAGCCATACATCAATTATTTATATTTTAATATGTACTCAATTGTAAATCATTAAGTTTCAATTTTCTCTGATGTTACATTCAAAGCTTATACTGTTCTATTTTCAAATGTCTCTAATTTCGAATCTGCATTTTGAATTTCTTGACCAGTCTTGATACTTTCATTCATAAAATTTATTGTTGTGATTAAATATATGTAAACGTGAGACTATGAATAATTAAATATATTTCGTTAACTGTTGTACCGTGACAAATGACTGAATATAACAAATAGCAGGCTTTCAACGCTGCCAATTTCAGTTCGATCAACCCTAAACAGCCCCTCTGCCTCACCACAAACCCCTGTGTCACCCGCACGCGCTAAGACGCGTCATTAATCATTCTCGTAAACAGAACTCCTTACCATCAACCGTTTAAATTTAGAAGTTATTACCGAGGCAGTAAAGACTATTGTTACTCGTGTAACAGAAATGATACGTCATCTGGTATCCCAGTGCGTACAGCGTTGGCTCACCTCTTCGCTACCTCTGTACCCCTGGTGTTACATAAGCCGGGTGCAATGGCCGCCATCAAAACACGAAGCGTTTTCCTGTTTCCCTCCCCTATGCCGAATTTTCCTCAAGTGACCTTAATTAAAGCGCCAAAAATATTACGATTCTCTTTTAGATAAGTACCAAGTTATTTATTACGAAAAATTCGCTGAATCATTTGAATAGCAAAACTTACAAAAAAATTATCGTCGCCCGCTATTGAGTCATATATAGTCCACTGCTGGGCTGGCCACCTCCACAATAGGAAGGCAATTTACCTGTTGTACCATGCTGGTCAAACAGATTGTTATTGGGTTTTATTTCGAGTTTTCCTTCTCTTGCCTAGATATGGTAAATTATGAATATAACTTACCATATCTATGCAAGAGAAGGAAAACTCGGAATGGAGGAGGGGAGAATGGAGGAGTGAGAATTCACTCCTTCCCCACATGAATATTATATTAAAAAATTACAAAATGGGCTATTATTTAAAAATAAATAAAAAGCTATCTTAAACCATTTACATCAAAATAACTTAATTTTAACTTTCTAAATATCTATATAATTATAATACCATGAAAAATTTGGCTGAATACTAGCGCACTAAGAGACTATCTGACATTATCTGACTATAGCCATTTTAGTATTAAATAGTCTATTTATATCAAGAAATGTCAATGACGAAATGCTTCTATCCAAGAGCAAAAAATACACCAGTAGAAGTAATTTTAAAGTCAACAAACGTTGTATCAGACAAAAACTGTTGAAATCAGTAACGTAGCCATTCATTGCGTAAATATTTCTAATTAACGTATTTAATTAAATTTTATTTATAACGACCCAACGAATGTACGCACGAGTTATAAAAAGTATTAACAGAATCGTCTGTTTGACGCGGGCCCATATTTAGACAATGTTATATTTGATTTTATCTGGTAGAAGTAAATTGTCGTGCGGCATTTGCCTGTGGTGGAACGCGAATGTGGGTTAGGTTCGCGAGCGACTGGACCGGCAATGCACCGGTCGCAGACCGCTGACGGGGTCGTTGACCGTTATCGATCGCGGGGGTGTCGCGAGGGTGCGACTCGGCACGCGCCCCTGCGGCGCCCCGAACCTCTCCGTCTCTCTCCCCGCTCCCCTCACACACGCTGAGGTACTTGTTCCGCTACCGCATGCGTCACTCCGGTCAAATAGCGACTCAGTTTTGAAGAAAGTTCACGTAATAGGGTCACCATCGTTCAACTCTAATGAGATTCTTTACAACTTACGATAAATAAACGTATTCAAAATTTCGCAACTAGATTTCTTTACCTTTTTGAATTTATTAACATTAACGCTTAGATTTTAGAAAAAAATGTTTTACAGAACATTTGGAACAACAAAACAAATTATAAACAGTTTTTAAACTTTTATTTATTAGATACGAAAACATTTATATTTTATTGAATTTAGAAACGTATAAGCCACTCACCTCTGTATACAGATTAACAAAAGAATAGAACGTAATGTTTACAAAAAAATTATTTACGAGCAAAAAAAAATTATTACGTAGGACATCGATTGAAAATCCATTTCAATTGCCGTACCAATTAGGCTAGTGTAGGTGGATTAATAAACGACGTAATGTTAAAATAAACTTATTCGCTAGCGAAAAAATTTTACTACAGGACTTGACTACGTCTATTGGAAATCCGTTTCAATCGTCTTACCAATTAGACACATGTGGGTAGATTAGTAAACAATGGAATGCTATTAAAATAAACGAAAAATATTTAAAATTTAGATAGATCATCATTTCAGCTCATTATACGTCCCACTGTTGGGCTCAGCCCTCCTCCACAATAGGAGGGAAATTGACCTTACTATGCTGGTCAGACAGGTTGATATAGGGTTTTATTTCGAGTTTGCCTTCTCTTGTATAGTTGTTATATGCATTTAATATCCTTTACTCGTCTTTTGCGACATCCATGGTTAAGACAGGACGTGGTGAATTGTATTCTTATTCCGTCACCATACGGATTAATGCCTATTGAAAAACCGTTCTAACCGCCTTTTAGACGAATTAGTCCAGTGTAGATAGATTAATAAACGACGTAATGTTGCAAACCTATTGCAAATTCGGTCCACTCGTCTTAACAATATGACCACTGTGGGTACGTATGATAATCGAAAGACTCGAATCGTCCCCTTTACGAAAGTCGTTGCGAAACAAAATAAAAACTACGCGGAAACGAAAGTTTTAGTACCGAAAGATAAACTAGAAACTTGATAATTAGTGAATATATTTGTCGTATACGTTCCGTTAATCTAATTCGCGGTAAGTGTTGACAGTTTTTTTTTGACGTAACCGAGTTCACTACAGTTCGTTAGTTGAATGTTGATCTGGCGATCATCTGGCTGCGTGCCAGTATTATGTGGAAACCGTGTCTCTGTAGATAACGTTGGCTAATAGTCTTACAATCGAATTTGTTTACCGAAAAAAAAATACATATTTACAAATTTTTGATGTGTCGACTTCTGCAGGCAAGATTGGGAAGTAAATTCATGTAAGTCTTATTCATGGAAGTAAGTTCATGTAAGTCTTATTCATGGTAGTAAATTCATATAAGTCTAGTGTTAACACTGACACATCTGTAGCTATGTCAATGTCACCTATATCTGTGCCGGTAAATGTCAAAATCAGAAAAATGTAAAAAGTTTCAATTTAAAATCAAACAATTGATTTGTACATAGATACATAGGTTAACTAACGCCTCTTGCCCATAGGGGTTGGCAGAAACCACTTTCCTCCACTTGCTACGATCTTGACATACCACTTTCCCCTCCTCCACATTCATTAATCTCTTCATGCATGTGCTTCGGTTTAGGTTACTTCTAACCTGGTCTCTTAAGAACGTCCCCGATTTGATCGTGGTAGGTTCGCCTTGGTCTTCTCCTTCCAACACTTTCGTTCACGTTCGCCCTAGCCACAGAATTAGTTTGTATATCCAAAAATAACCAGTATAATGAATTCTGATGTTTACGCGAGTAATACAAATTGTAAATAATACTATGGATTTTATCACGTTTGTATTTGATATTTGATTGCCCGATGTTTCGAACACTTTACAGCGCTCATAGTCACGGACTGTGCGCCCGTGACTATAGTAAAAGTAATTTTATTATCAATAACCAGTATGTTCGTAGTTTTAAGTTTTCACTTCTGTCGGCAGTCCACTTGACTGTCAATTGACTTCTTCTCAACTGATATACATTCCACAGCTTAGCTCGGACCTCCTCCACAATGAGAAAGAAATTGATGTAATTTGTTCGCACGTTGATGAAACGTGTTGTTATATGTCATAAGTTTTTATAACGAATTTTCTTTTCAATTGGATCGATGTTTACTGCATAATATATCCCTTAAACGTGTTTTACGATACTCGAGGGTAATAAAGGCGGTGTATTTTTTACCATTCACTACAATAGAATATTAATCAACATGTATATAGCATATTATGTACTTGTTACCCATAATATAATTTACTATGGGGATATAGCCTCCGTGTATGCCACTTAACTCTCAAGATAGTGTTTTTGCTTTTAATGCTTACTAAGTTATGGAACACACACAAATCTATAGAAATAAATAAAATTGAGGTGTATATTTGTAATGTCAAAATAATACGTTTTTTTCATGCTCATATAATTATTTATTAAAAATGGTTTTTAAGCAGATAGTTAGGTGGTATCTATGCTTAAAAACCACTAATATTTTTGTCTATCTGTTTGTTCCGGGTAATACTTCAAACGGCTGAGCCGATTTTAATAATGTTTTACTACCAGGTATTCTATCTAAGGAGTAACTTATGCTATTTCCCTTCCAAGGAACCCCTATAAATTGGCCCAAAATCAAACTCAAGATTTTAAGTGCAGGGGCAAGACTACTGAAACAGAAGCGAACCGAGGGCGGCAGGCTGGTCTATGACATAATCAAAACAATTTTCACGCATTTTATCGCTTTTGTATTTCATTTATACATTCCCGCCATCTGAAACACATCTTTCCAAAATGAAGGGCCGCTTTATAACAAAGTATATAATCTAAGCGGGTATAGCGGCCGTATGGTTTGTCTATAAAAACATTTCTACTGAATACAAAAACAAGAATTTAACGGCGGATAAAGTAAATAACAATATTTTCACAAAACTGCAAATAATGTATAAACGAATAATATTCTCAATTCACCAAAGGGGCGGTATAGATGAATACTTATTCCCGACTTCCCGGGCATCCATTATAGACAGGAAAATCATCTATAGTATTCTATAGGTCAATATAGCGATATAGCGAACGCGGGAAAACAGCTTTTCTTCAAGCGGGGGCCGCTCGGATTTCCCTCCCTCGCGAATCTACCAACGTTGTTATGGCGACGTTCTTTGATTTATGTTATACTAGTGACTAAGCGAACTTATCCCACTGTATTTCTTAGATTATTATTATGTTTATACGTTTACATAAATATAAAGATACTAGCTGACCCGTCGAACTTAGCACCGCCTTTTTCATAATTATTTTTATTTTAGTATTTATCAGTTTAGTTTCAGTATTATCCGTGCGGTGACGGAGTAAGAATACAATTCACCACCTGTGAGTGTCGTAAAAGACGACTAAGGGATATTCCGCCTTTTCTTATCGATTCCAAAACCTTTTTAATCTAGATCTAGATGTAATTATGCTAAAAATGCCGAACCGACGGGACGAACGTCAAATGTTTGACAGGCAAGAACAGTTTGTATGGGGAAATACAATTATTGTTTTTAGTATTTTACTCGGAATTTTTTCCATATTTTCTCACTGTATAAACCTTCCCTGGACTTCCACAAATAATTCAAGACCAAAATTAGCCAAATTGGTCCAGCCGTTCTCAAGTTTTAGCGAGACTAACGAACAGCAATTCATTTTTATGTATAGATAAGGATATTTTGTCTATTATAAATATGAGATAAATAAAAATATATTTATAGAATTTGTAAAATAATAAATTATGATACGATTGGTAATGAAAATAAAACTTATTCATTGAACTCATCTTGGATCATAAGACGATGGTGTGACAATCTCTGCGTAAGTAACGTGGTCTAAGTGTTCTGGTTTACATTCTCATTCCAGACAAGTATACGTTTAGTTTAATAGTTATTTCGAGTCTCAGTATAGTTTATGTCCACTAATTTCATGTTTGTAAAGTCCTTCAAAATACAAGGATAGATATCCTTTTATGCTAATCTTTTATGCGGTTGTAGTATTTAAAATAAAAAAAAAACTAATTTGACTCCGTTAAAGATTTTATTATTCATTGCATATCATATTAACAGATATTTAAAAAAAAAACTCTTTCCAAATGGCCCCGCAGGCTGTATAACATAGAAAAATACAGCGGCAGGTGTCGACCAACAGCTCCTTTGAAGAAAGATTTGAAATAATATACGCAACCTTTCTTTGATAAAATACAAGAGCTTTTATAAAAAACCAAAGATTTTTACTGTTTTAAGTCTAATTTAACTATATTTCCATACGGTGACGGATAAGAATACAATCCACCATTCCTTCAATTCCATTTTGCTGGATGATAAGGTCTGTTCTATAAGTTCTCTTGCATTCCGCAGCAGGTCCTTGCTAAGTATTGTCACTTATATAGGTTAAAGAATTCAATACTCTGAGAGTTAAATTCTTTTTCCTCTAATTCTGAAAATTTTAATGTGTTGCTATGAATCCTAATCTGAAACCTCTGAGGACTATTTCATCTATTTCACCAGTAAGCTATTCTGACTCTTTATATGATACTAGCAATCCGCCCTCGCTTCGCTTCGGTTATAGGTTATAGTCGTTTTACCTGCGTAGTTCCCGTTCCCGTGGGAATACCGGGATAAAATATAGCCTAGTTTACACCCTGATATTATAGCTTTCCATTGGTGAAAGAATTTTTGAAATCGGTCCAGCCGTTTTGAAGATTACCCGGAACAAACAGACAGACAAAAAATTTTTAATTGTTATTTTAGGCATAGGTGTCGTGCAAATAACCGTGTGAGCATGAAAAAAGCTTATTATTTTGAGATTACAAACAGACACTCCAATTTTATTTATTGGTATAGATATCCATCAACCTATACACGTCTTCTGTGTTGGTTTTTTTACTCCCCCAACAGGTAATTAAGAATTGGTGACGCATTTTATTTTTAAGCAGTTCCCCACACACTTACTATAGTGGTAGGAGCACACTGTTGACAGTTGTCTGTCTACAGCCGAGGGCCGGTCCATCTGGGGTAGTACCACACAGCAGAAAATGAACGTATGAGTAGTAGCAATTTGTTAAGGCGCTTCGTTCGGTGAGCGAGAAAGCTGGAAGCCCACCTTTTTGAAGGTATTTGCATGTGGGGTGGGTTTTAGTGATGCTTTTAGTATCACCAAACCTCATTGCACGCATTGATACTCCATTCTTTTCGTGATAGGCAGCGGCCTTGCAAAGGTCCATGAGCAGAAGCAACACTTACCGTCAGGTGCACTGTTTGCTCTTTTGCCACCATTAGCAATAAAAAAAGACTTTATATTACTTCATGTAAATTATATTAATAAGCGTTTCATTATACATTGCAGTAATTTTAAAGTAACTATAACTTGATGAAATGATATTAGGCAGATAGAGAGAGAGATGAGCTATGTACGAGCGAGACACGAGTTGAGGCTTTGTCTCCTTCATTATTCAGGCTACTACGCTTTTCGGTGCTTACTTATATATTTATGTAGGTAGTCCGTTATGTACCATTGACCTATAATACAGTTTACTTTAAAATTTGATGCCCTCTTAAAATTTGTTTTAATTAATGTCATATTATAAAGATATGTTGGCAATTTAGGCCCTAATTACATTCACAGTTAAAAGTGACTTCACTTCATAGTTATTAGAGGGTATCAAAAAAGCGACATCATTACCACGAATGTAATTCCTGTAAACAAGGATACACATTTCATTCTATAGATCACGCACAAGTTAAAGGAAATCCTAATTATCTAAGTACGCAAAGAGATTATGAGAAACGCTTTTAATTGTCTTGAAACTCGCAATAAATGTAATTAGAAAAAAAATAGGAAGAGTTGAAAAGATTTAAACTTCCCTCCTATAGACAGAATAAAATTAACTGGTCAGCTAACAAATAAGAGGATATAGAATCACGAAGAGCGAAGCGATATAACAACACGGATACGATAGAGATTTGAGACCTACATATATACGAATGTTAAGGTTGATTGATATCTGTAGCAGGCATGTATGTCTAAACGCATCGCAATGTTCTCTATTAGGTCCCGGAACAGTATAGAAGAAAACTGTAATCGTAAACTCACTATCTCCGTCTATCCAGAATTTAAATCAAATAGAATATCCATATTGATTTTTAAAACTCTAGCAAATTATTTTTAATAAGAATATTACCAACACTATTGGATGGGGCCGAAAGTTGGAACTGAAGGAAAGAGTTTAAGAGCTTCTTCAAATTAGTTTTTTTTTTACTTCTACTCATATTCACTTATATTAACGTTCTAAAGTATAATAGATTGTTTGCAAATACATCTTACTACAATGCTTTATTTGAACATAATAAAATTTTAATTGTCCGTCTGTAGGAGCGCTATAAAACCAATCGACGTGTCTCAGAAGGCAGTCAAAACAAACATCAAAAGTACGACAATTGACCTTCACCCTTCCATGAACAACATTATAATTTACAAGTCAAATTTCTAATTAAAAAATGCAAAGTATATGGCGCGACCAAGTACACTATGAGGGCGTTTAGTAAACCTCCCTCGTGCCACTTATAACAGGGTTGCCTGATAACAACCTACTTGATTAAAATCATAGACATCAGTTGAATTAATTTAATAAATAAATTTTAAAAAGCATGATATATATATACGCTTGTATAACTTGAACTAAAACACTCGTTTCTGAAAACAGTTCTCGCTAGTTGAAATACCAAAAAAATATCTAAAGCAATCTTTAACGTCAATAATTAGTTATTATTTTATTAAATGAGAGAAGGAAAACTCGACATAGTGTATCTCATAGTGCCAACACGTCTGACCAGCGCGGTATAGTAGATCAATTTCCCTTCCATTGTGGAGGGGATAAGTCCCAACAATAGGACTTATATGGGCTGAAATGATGATAAGATTCTATTAAAAAATATAGTACCGTTGTATTTACGTTGATGTTTTTTTTAAATATAACAATCCGGACTGATAAATATATTCTTTTGTTACGGAAGATTTTACAAACATGCAATTAAGGGTTATAAATTAAATCCCAAACTTCGAATAATTATTTGAGGATTGCAAAAAGAACTGTCCTACGTTGGGATCGAAACCAAGACAGTCTGAACGGGCGGTCGGTACTTGGAAATCCATACTAATATTATAAATGCGAAAGTTAGGATGTTTGTTTGTTTGTTTGTAACGCTTTCACGCTTAAACCACCGAACCGATTTCAAAAATTCCTTCACTAATGGAAAGCTATAATATCAGGGAGTAACATAGGCTATATTTTATCCCGGTATTCCCACAGGAACGGAACTACGCCGCGGGTAAAGCGAATGAAACCGAAGCGAAGCGAGGGCGGGTTGCTAGTTAAATTATAAATTTATATCATTAGTTCACAATGTGTCTAAATGAGGTTCTTACTGAACAATGGCGGTTAAACATACATGAATTCTGATGAAGAAAATTTGGTATTAAACATTATAAAGTAAACAGTCATTATTGTGTAAAAAATGACATGCTGACTTTTTAAGACAACCAAATTTAAATTTATGTCCTCAAATTGTATCTTTGAAAAATTCTACTATATTCTACAAAATGTCTTTAAATAAATAAATAAATGCGTGCTATAAATTGATAATACTTTGTTGTTTAAAAAATGTTTTCCTCAACCCTGGTTCATTGCTTTATCTCGAGGAAAGAGAAGCCGCAGTGTCTGATTACGACAGGAAATTATCATTTGGATGCATGATAAGGGAAAACAAGCGACCAGTCTGAATTTATCACATTTTTTTCCAGTAACAGCAACAAATGATGATATTATTTTTGTTATTGTATTTTAAAATAGTATTTTTGAAGTGAAAACTTCTTTAAGCCGCGTTGGACACTTTTTTGGTAGGAGAAAATCGACTTGCTCATGATTGACGCACGTTTGTACGCCTTTGACAATCTTTGTATGGGTGAAATCTCGTGCGTTTGCCTCACCGACATGCTTATAGCAGTACCTGTAGCTCTACAGCTTTTTTAATCCTTGCGACGACGACCTAACTTTGTCGCGAAAATCGTGAAAACCGGGTAAGGAAAGCGCAGCAATGTTTTTAGTGGGCTATGAGACTGGCAATGCCCCGCCCCTTCGGACGTTAAAAGAATGGTGTGCAGTTCCATAACCTACCATATCCTCTCCCAATCGCTAATAG
This sequence comes from Lymantria dispar, assembly GCA_032191425.1. Taxonomy (NCBI): domain Eukaryota; kingdom Metazoa; phylum Arthropoda; class Insecta; order Lepidoptera; family Erebidae; genus Lymantria; species Lymantria dispar. The sequence goes on from CM063452.1 coordinate 30,903,183, forward strand.
ACTGACCACTTTTATTAATGTCTCGATGTCGATGGCCAGTTACTTTACCGGGTACCATCACTCTACCTCCCCTCAATACTTTGAATACTAACTGTATTATCTCATCTCGACTCATATAGGTTCCACTGCTGGACTCGATGTTAGATGGATCCAGGATTCATAATCTAAACCAACTATTTAAACCACTAAACTATCCGTGTACTTAAAACTGAATGATTAATTACTATAATTATCTGCATCAGGGTCTTTGATACTCCACAATAACTTCGGTAATATAAACCCATGGCATTCTAAACCTTGTATCAATATAGTTAAAGTCGTTTATAATGATATACTTAATAGATTACATGCTAATAAATCAAGTCGCGATTGATGTAAAGCCATGAAAATTGTGGAATTTCACAAGTTTACGATACAATATTCTGTTTTAGAAGAGGATCAGAACATTATCCACTACCTTCATCATAATATCATTAATACTAACGTGAAAGTGATTTTGTCGGTTTGTTTGTTACGCTTTTGCGTTTTAATTGCTATACAAATCGGCAAGAAATTTTGAATATACTAGATGTACAGAAAAAAGTTCCGTGTATTGACGGAGCAAGAATACAATTCGGCACCCCTTATTTTGCTCATGGAGGTCGTAAAAGATGACTAAGGTATCCCTTATTATATCTAATATGCATATAATATTTATGCAAGAGAAAGAAAACTCGAAATAAAACACAATATCAACACGTCTAATCAGCGTAGTATAGTAGGTCAATTTCCCTTCTGTTGTGGAGGCGTCTCAAGCCCAATAATGGGCCAAACCTATATAAGCTGTCAAGATGAGATGTATAGAAAAGAATATAGATTCCTTCTTTCCCTTATTTTGCTTTAATCCTAATTGTTGGCCGTCAAAGCAATATACACCTATTTCATTGCACATATTACAAAAAGTTTTCGTAATAGTTTTATAACAGACCGCCTGCCCAAGGAGAGGGGATCTCATCAACCCTTTGACCAGACAGTATTGTTTGTTGTTGGGATAAAAACCCCCTTTATTTCACACTTGGGATTAAACAATTAACATATTCAGTATTTATGAGTAGTTTCAGTATACAATATTTTAATTTATCTATACTTATACTTGAATGTGAAAAATGAAAATTAACATGCAATAAAATAAAATTTTTAAAATATTTAATTTTATATTATAATTGAAATATTTCGAATTTAATTGATGGATCTTTATAATCAACAATATTTTACTGTATACATTTTTCATACTTTTTTTAATGAAGGTGATAATCGTTTTTATATCCGTTATAAATAAAATGCGTTATAAAAACATTGTTCTATATCCATGGAGGTTATAAATATAGTACCGGCCGCCCATGTTGTGTAGCTTCGTAGCGATCTCGTAGCACATCGTAGCACTATCACTCTACTGCTAATATTATTCTTCAGTTCAATTATTTAACATTTTAAACAATATTATGTGAGAACAATTAATCTGCTATTATTTATATATAAATATCCGTGTGGTGACGGGGTAATATTACAATTCACCACTCTCTGTCTTGCCCTTGGATGTCGTATAAGACGACTAAGGGATATAATAAGTATATAACATCTATGCAAGAGAAGGAAACCTCGAAACCAAACCCTATACCAACCCGTCTTGCCAGCATGGTATAGTCAGATCAATTTCCCTTCTATTGTGAAGGAAGCTCGAGCCCAGCAGTGGGACGTATATAAACTGAGATTAATGCTGATATATATATATATATAAATTAATTTACAATTATATTATATATTACATTAAAGAGGTAATAAAACTGTTTAAAATCAGTATAATAACAAAGTAAGTTCAAAATTCATTAGACTTTCATTTCACGTGTGCTTTTGATTTAGCTGTTAATTGAAATATATTTAGCAAATCATCGGGGGTCGTCGACCTAGACACACCTATTGTATCGACATTAATGCTGTTACAATTACTCCCCTTCCTCGTTATCACAAAGTAAGCGTACGTTGGCATTTTCGGGAATGAAACTCCCTAGATTTATTGATTTCTAAACATCTCGGCTCAACCTCGCTTGGATAAACACTACGAATTTCTATCATTCATTTGGCTTCTTATAGTTCAATTATTTGAAATATAGTGGTTTATAATATATCGGTAAAAAGCCACTATATCAATTTCATCTTTATTATATAATGAATTTGCAGATATTTGGTTAATTCATTCGTAATAATATACATATTTTTTAGGGGTACTAAATATATAATTTCATTATGTCGGCTCATATACGTCCCACTGCTGGGCTCGAGCGTCCTCCATATCAGGATGTATATTGATCTACTACACCACGCTGCTCAGACGAATTGGTATACGGTTTTATTTCAAGTTTACCCTCTTGCATAGATTTTATACTCGTATGCATATTATATCCCTCATTGGTGTTTAAGACATCCACGAGTAATATAGGGATGCTGAATTGTATTCTTACTCGGTCACTAAACAGAAAATATAACCTCATAGGCGAAAATAATTAAAATTAGTACAAATAACGTTTAATAAAATTAAAATATACAAACAAGGTTCAAGCGTTCAGAAAATAATAACTATTATGACTAAAGGTTATTATCAAATTGTCTTTACCGGTTTCAGCAAACTAACTCCAATAATACAATAATAAAATAAAGAACTATTAAAGTCTATCGTAAATATAAATCTTGCTATAAAAAAGATAAAACTGTAATAATAATATAATTGGGGTTGCTAATGCAGTATTTATTACCACAAAAGTAACATAAGAATTCACGTGGAGTAGGCATAAGCCATGGAACGAGTGCGGGTATCAGGAGGGTAGGAAGAGGGAGGAGGTGCCCGGCTGTGACCCGGTTGTTCAACGCTACGCCAGCCGCAGGGTGCAGTGGCCGCGTACACACCTAGCCCCTTATGAATGGTACGCTCCCAAGTATACTCTCAGCGTTGCAGAATGATTTTTCATAACGGTCTAGATATTTCTGCGAATAAAATAATTCGCCTATATATCTATGAGATATTAACTGAAAATATATTATTAGAAACTTCTAATGAAGCAAGTCATATATATATTGATATATTAGGCTTTATTTTATATTTACTCTTTGAACAAACACTAATTCTGGAATTAAAAAAGAATGCCGAACTTTTGAAGTCACTAATACAAATTCAAATTGATTATTACGTTTATACCTGTGCGTAGGTTATATATTTGACAATTTATAATCACGTAGTCTATATGAAATAATGAATGGCCATTTTTGTTTTAAATAAAAATATAATGATAATGATGAAAGTGTCAGGCATTATTTCCTCAGGCAAAGGACACAATGATTAATTCCTTAGTGCTGGGTATTTTTAAAAACAATATATAACAATTCAATTTGCTTGTAATAGTCTGTCTCGTTCATTGATTGCTTTTAAATATTTGTATTATTAGAGAAAAGTGCTCTTTGGCAATTTAATATAATGATAATATAAAATAAAAAAATATAAATAAAAAAAAATAAAATAAAAAAATATAAAATATAAAAGAAGTATTTATTTTTATTAATAATTAAGAAACGTGCTTATAACGCAATTGATGCTAAGTGCCAAATTTTTAGTCTACATATTCTTTATAAAACAATAATATATATATATATATATATATATATATATATATATATATATATATATATATATATATAAGCAATTAAAAAGGTAACCGTTTTAAAATATTTTTTGCTGAATTACTGATATTATTTCAGTAATAATTCAAGAGAAATTATTTTAGAATAATAGTAGTAATATCAAAACCCTATTTGTTTTATGGGTTAAGGTAAAATTGTTACCTATTATTATTATTATATTTATTATTCATAATATTCTCTATCCTTGTTCTAGATATTCAAATCACGTTTTATATTTTTTAGCTATATTTTCCTCCTAATAGCTGGATAAATATTGTTTTTTTTTATATTGGTTTGCACGAGCTCCCAGTTGATTTAGGTGTACCATTGAGCCCAGATGGCGCTGCGATCGGGTTATAGAAATTTTAATATCCTTTTTTTTCTTGTTTTTTATGGTAGACTATGTTCTGGATAATTTTAATACACCCAAATGGAATTTACAATCGTATTTGGTGTTTTAAATTTCCTAACTTAGTGCTACTTCCCATTCTTTTAGTGTCTTATCCAACCTATTTTGACGACTACCACGGGGATCTCTATGGGTGGTGGCAAAATTTTCAAATAAGTTCCACATGAATACAGAAGAAATAACTATGTTATTGGTTATCAAGTTAACTCAGCATAGCAATAGCGCGACAAGCGCAGCGTTAGTTCATTTGTCTAGTAGCCGCCCGGCGCCTGGAGGCTTGCCAAATTCTCTTTAACTTATACCACTGAACATTTCGAGAGGACAGATATAAAGTGTATAAAATTACCCACATCGGCCCGTGTAGGTGTTATTTGATATTGAGATTCGGGTCTTTTTTATCTCATTTTTTTATATAACTCATTACAATTTATACTTCAGAATTTGGGCATAAAAATAAAAATAAAAAATGAAACTACTATGTTTGGTAATGGGGAGATTTAGGAAAACTAAAACCTTTTATTTTATTACATACTTTTCTCTGTTAATGGTGGAGTATGAAAAAGGTTAAAAAAGGGGTTATAAACCTAAATTTTACATCGACATGAGCTAACTTCCATGTGATGACGTCTGGTCAACAATGCATGATGAATTCCTAAAGAGGGTGATTCCGTCAGGCAGGCGGTCGATCATAAAACTATTGCCCAATTTTTTGTAATATATAGGATACTAGCCGACGCAAAAGACGCAGTTCTGTTCAAATCTAAAAAAAATTAAATACCGGTTCCAATTATTATCTAAATCGAATCCACAAAAACTCATCAAACTTGGTCCAGCCATTTAGGAAGAGGATTGTGGTGATGATTGTACTTATGTCCCTTTAGAGAGGCTTATTTTTAGGCTGTCTGGTCAGCTGGTAGATAGAAAACCTGCCATAACCTGTCTCATACGGCACCAACCCTATCCGAAAATATCCAGAATGTTTATATCGGTTTCAATTACGGTTTCGGTATATTTTTATTTCGGTTATCCGATAATTTCGGGTTGCCGGCAATTTCGGTTACGGTTACAAAACTCCATAACATCCCTACTATGGAGCTACGATCGCTACGAATTTCGTAGCAGACATTATAGGCATATAACCGTTTGCATGGCAACGATAACCTGTTTTTTATACAGTGATATTTTAAGATAACAGACTGTGGGAAACAAATATATATATAATTGTTTTATTTATTATACATAATATTCATCAAATGGAAGTTAATTGCTTCGCCAATAATTGTTAACGTATAACTAACACAAAAACTATTTGTGTTAAATCAATTATTTATCGTTATAAATTAAAGACAAAAAAATTCGACACCATTTTTTTTTGTTTTTATAATCTGCTACCTTAACGCGAAAATAGGCAAAGGGAGTGATGATGAGTTGAGAGTGGGGAAACATGGATATGGATAGAGAAACCAGAGGGGCCAGAAACTGGCTGATTTTCTGGAGAAGGAAAGCTTCTTTATGATGAATTCCTTCTTCAGGAAGCGGCCACAAAGAAAATGGACCTGGATTAGCCCCGATGGTTCAACAAAAAAACGAGATAGACTTCATCTTGTCAGACAAACGACAGATATTCAATGATGTCTCAGTGATCAGCAGGATTAAAACTGGGAGCGATCACCGGATGGTACGAGCCACATTGAATATCCACACAAAAGTCGAGCGGTCACGCTTGATGAAGTCTACACTCCGACCTACATCTGTCCAATACCAGAACCTCAAAGGCTTTCAACTCGAACTACACAATCGCTTCCAATGTCTGGACGAATACGAATCTCCGAACGATATGAACAACAGGTTCGTGGAAACTGTCCACGCGGTTGGGTCGAAATTTTTCAAGGCTCACCGCGTTAATAGACCGAAAAAACTTTCTGACCAGACTCTCGAGCTCATGGGGCGGAGAAAAGAAATGACGGTGCAGTCTTCAGCCGATTGGTCCAAACATAGGCAGCTAAATAGGCAGATCTCCAGGTCTGTGCGTCGCGATATTCGCCGATTTAATACGCTCCGTATTAAAGAAGCGATAGAGCGGAATCGTGGCTCAAAAGTGTTCGCACAAGATCTGTCTATTTGGCAAAGCCAAATGACTAAGCTGAAGACCGAAGATGGCACTGTCATTTCATCCCAAAGTGAGATCTTGGGAGAGGTCGAAAGGTTCTATGGACAGTTATACAAATCATCCCGAAATCCTGTTGTTGGCTTGGTCGAAGATCCCAGATCCAAGTTAACTCGGCACTATACCGAAGAAATCCCGGACATCAGCTTGTACGAGATCAGAATGGCTCTCAAACAACTACGTAACGGTAAGGCACCGGGAGATGACGGAATTACGGCAGAGCTTCTGAAGGCGGGCGGCAAGCCAGTCTTAATAGCCCTTCAAAAGCTATTTAATTCCGTTATCCTCGGGGGCGACGTTCCAGAGTCGTGGACCAGGAGTGTGGTGGTGCTGTTCTTCAAGAAGGGTGACAAAGCTCTTCTAAAGAACTACAGACCCATCTCACTCCTGAGCCATGTTTATAAGTTGTTCTCGAGGGTCATTACCAAGCCCGATATTACCCGCGCAAGCTCGATGACTTCCAGCCGCCCGAACAAGCCGGCTTCCGAAAAGGCTATAGCACCATAGACCATATCCTCACGCTTCGGCAGATTATACAAAAGACCGAGGAGTATAATCGGCCCCTGTGCTTAGCGTTTGTGGACTATGAGAAAGCCTTTGATTCAGTCGAAACTTGGGCGGTGCTGCAGTCCCTTCAGCGGTGCCAAATCGACTATCGCTATATCGAAGTGCTGAAGTGTTTGTATAAGAACGCTACAATGTCAGTCCGTATCCGGGATAAGAGTACGAAACCGATCCAGTTGCAGAAAGGCATGAGACGGAGATGTCATCTCTCCGAAACTGTTCACCACTGCACTGGAAGATGTCTTCAAGCTCTTAGACTGGACTGGACTACGCATCAACATTAACGGCGAATACATCACTCACCTTCGATTTGCGGACGATATAGTCGTTATGGCAGAATCCATGGAGGACCTTGGCACATTGCTCAATGATCTCAGCAGGGTATCCCAACTAGTGGGTTTACGAATGAACATGGACAAGACGAAAGTCATGTCAAATACCCATGTCATTCCTGTACCGGTCCTAGTTGGCAATGCGGTTCTTGAAGTTGTCGACCACTATGTTTACCTAGGACAAACAGTCCAGTTAGGTAGATCCAATTTCGAGAAAGAGATCAGCCGACGAATCCAACTCGGTTGGGCAGCGTTCGGGAAACTTAAGAGGATCTTCTCGTCCAACATACCTCAGTGTCTGAAAACACAGGTCTTTGACCAGTGTGTGTTACCAGTGATGACTTACGGCACGGAAACGTGGTCCCTAAATGTAGGCCTCATATCAACGCTCAAAGTCGCTCAGCGTGCTATGGAGCGGGCTATGCTCGGGATTTCTCTGCGAGATAGAATCCGGAATACGGAAATCCGCAGAAGAACGGATGTAACCGACATAGCACGAAGAATTAGCACGCTGAAGTGGCAATGGGCAGGCCACATCGCTCGACGAACCGATAACCGCTGGGGAAGAAAGGTTCTCGAGTGGCGACCACGTATCGGACGACGCAGTGTAGGACGCCCCCCCACTAGGTGGACCGATGACCTAGTGAAGGTGGCTGGGCATCGTTGGATGCAGGCGGCACAGGACCGCTCATTGTGGCGCAACATGAGGGAGGCCTACGTCCAGCAGTGGACGGCGATAGGCTGAAATGATGATGATGATGATGAATCTGCTACCAGTACGAGCTTTTGTAGCCAATGTGAAGTAAGTTTGTAATATAGGTAGTTCTAACGTCATATAGAGTAGAGTGATGGCTACGCTATTAAAAGTCTAATTAACTAATTCTAGTAGAACATAATATATAACGACTGTTATTTTATTATGTATTAGTTTTCTATCATCATCATCATTTCAGCGCATTTATGTCCCTCTGTTGGGTTCGAGCTTCCTCTACAATAGGAGGGAAATTGAGGGGATGGTGAATTGTAATCTTATTCCGTCATCATACGGAAAATTTTCTATGCATTATTTTTTATTAATATCATAAAAAAATTAAGTGTATAAGTCTGGATATGATAACCTGACGTTCTGTCTCACGGACTCCACCTATCTTCGGAAACAGATAGATATCGTAGGCCGCCCGTGACCATGAACGCTGTAAACTGTTCAAAACGTTGAACAATCATAAATTAAATACAAACGCGATATTATCCGTGATTATAGTATTATTTACTATAATTCCAAATATTTATAGACGCACGCTGTGGAGATCGAACCTGACACCTTTGAATTCCAGTCATTGGTTTCGCACTTAACTATCACTATATACAAGCAGGCAGATGACGTCACAATATTTTGACGTTACTGCCAAAATTATGTCACCACAATTAATTATAGCCGGGCGGCCATGACGCGCCAATCAATTCGAATACAATCCACCTAATCAGAATCATAATCGAATAGCGATCCTCCACCTGATTTCCACAAACCAATTCCTCCAATATCCCATCCAATTACAAACCTTATTTCTACGCAAATAAAACACAAAAACACCTCGGCAATAGCAAAAGTTACTCGTCTTTGTAAACAAATCTATTATTAGCTTTATACTATATAGAATAAGGTGTAAAATTGTTTGGCTATGATCGCTCGAGGTTACCGGCCGGGTCGACAACCTGTGATTCATAAAACTACCCTCACATATAGGCATTTCCCATTTGTAATGTACGTCGATTGTATGTACCTGCTGTTCACGCGAACTGAATTTCAATATGATTCTTATGTGTAATACAAGTAGTAGAATAAAAATAATCTGCCGAAACTTTATTTTTATCAATATTATTACTGTAGTTTATTGACAGATCAAGAACATAATCTGTCACCATTTTATCACTTCCTTTCCTATCGTCGTCTCATAATTTCAGCTTGTACACGTCCCACTGCTGGGCTCGAGCTTCCTCCCCAATAGGAGGGCAATTGACCTACTATACCATACTGGTCAGACATGTTGGTATAGGATTTTATTTCGAGTTTTCCTTCTCTTGCATAGGTGTTATATGCATATTATATCCCTTAGTCGTCTTTTATGACATCCAAGTAGAGAGTGGTGAATTGTATTCTTACTCCGTCACCACACGGAGGAGTCCTAAAATTGGTTTAGTGATAATGAGGAGGCCAATGGTGACGAGAACTAGTTGGTACTGGTGGTCCCTCTAAATGACAATAAGAGGTCGTCCGCCGCCCTAAGCAGTTCAGCCGGCGTATCATTTTAGCTGATCTCTAAAAATGATATCAGGAGAGTCGCCAGCATTTTTCTGGTGAACTAATAACATTAATTATAATATTGACTCATGATTACCAAGCGTAGTCGTTATGCCACTATCTTTCGTAGTAAGGTTTACCTTCAATAGTAAACATTGATAGACGGATAAATGGATTAGAGTCGGTTTTTTAACTTATCCGGTAAGCGCAGAATATAATTATTTCCAAAAGAAAACTCACTGTTGCGTTCGAGCCTACTCCAAATAGTAGTGAAATTAATCTACTGTACCACGCTGGTCAGACATCTTGGCATAGAGATTTATGTCGAATTTGTCTTCTCTTGCATAGATGTTATATATATCACCTTCCACCATCACCACAGGGAATCGCTATATCATCATCTCCGCTGATATAAGTCCCACTATTGGGCTCGGGCCTCCTTCACAATAAACGGAAAATTTACCTACTATTCCACGCTGGTCAGACGTGTTGACATAGCAGTTTATATCGAGTTTTCTTTCTTATACTCCCTATATATAATAAATCAATAGAGTCATAGGTGTCTTTTGTGAGAATCGAAAACTAGACCTCTGGCGTAGCAGTTAATTGATTACCCACAGTTCAATCGCTACTTTCACAGTATTTAAATATTAACAAAAATCATTATTACTAGTATTTAATAATGTAGACCTCTCAAATAGTACTTCGGTCTTGTCTTAACGAACTAAAATGTGGATGCTGTGAGTAACCTTGCCATATTTTTGCCGCATTGGGGTAAGCGTGCGAGCGGGACGGTGTATACTTAACACAACATGCTGATAAAGGACAGAAAATTACTTGTACACGTGCCGTCTTCTTTATTTGTTTTAGTATATTATTAACATTACAAAGCTCATTATGAACTTATTATATGTATTTTTTTTCTTTCTTTATTTACAACGCAAATAAATTAACGATATTGAGGATATGCCTTTAGCATATTAAGAAGAAAATTGGCATTTTTGGGTCGAAAAGTGTGTTATTTCTAGCCAGATTCAAGTCTCCCAGCAAGAAAATTCACACACTATACCAAATTAGTCAGAGGGGTAGGTTATCATCATCGCAGCCCACATACGTCCCACTGTTGGGCTCGGGCCTCCTCCACAATAGGAGGAAATTTGACCTATGACTATGCTGGTTAGACATGTTGGTATAGGGTTTCATTTCGAGTTTTCCTCCTCTTGTACAGATGTTATGTGCACATTATATCCCTTACTCGTCTTTTACGACATCCACGGGCAAGATAGGGAGTGGTGAATTGTATTCTTACTCAGTCACCAAACGGATATGACGGGAAGGTATAGGGTATTATTTCGAGCTTTTCTTCTCTTATTTAGATATTATCTGTATGTATATCACATTTTTTAGTAATCTCTTACAAAATCCACGGACAAGAAAGGGAGCGGTGAATCGTATTCTTAGTTAGCAACCATTCGAAAAGCCTTCCTCTTTCCTTAACAGTGAGTAATTATCTCTGCTTAAACCATTTTCACCAATGACCCCTAAGATTTAGGTAACACATAAAATAGTATAAATATCACATAACAAACGACCGGCTATTAAACTAAATTCGTAACAAACAATTGCGGATCGCATAGTATTGTTTGTGTAGGAATCAAACGTGACACATGACACGGTATGTTTTTACCTAGCTCTAATTTTGCTATTACTACGCCATCTATCGCCTAGATCTTAAGTATTGCGTAAAATACCTTCAGATTAAACAGACCGCGTGTTAAGAAAATTCTGTGTACGTGTAAACGGTACGTCGGCCGAGCCCCGAGTAACGTATAACATATTTCGTTGAGTACTCGTCTGGTAGTTGTGAGGGATTAACTGTGCCCCGCGGGTCATATCGACGCCGACAACACCCGAACTTCGCACACCAAAATTTATATTGTGTAATGGCCTTCAAGTACTATACAATGGCGAGGCCATTCTAAATATCTTATATACAAACAAACAACCTTGAATTTTCAAAGGGATAAAGTTGGACGTCTTTTATTTACAATCAAAGGGTAACTAAAGAAATATTCACATAGCGTTCATCTAGACGTTGAGTATTCACCATATCATTTAGAAGATCATCTCGGCTCATATACGTCCCACTGCTTTGTCCGAACCTCCTCCGCAATAGGAGAGAAAATCGCCTACTATACCACGCTAGTCGGACGTGTTGGTATAGGGCTCTATTATAACTTGTTCTTCTCTTGTTTTGATGTTATTTATATCCATTAGTCATGAGATGACTGCAAAGATTAGTGGTTAAGATATCGGTATCTATCCTTCCGTGCCAGTCTCGCGGGTTTGATTTTAACCTGGATGTAATTTGTGTCTATTAAATATATATTTACAAAGTCCCCCGCAATACAAGGATTGTCTCTTTAGTGAAGAATGGTTGTCTTATTAAAAGAACAAAGTCTTACGACACTAACGGACAATTGCATTCTTACTCCGTCACTACACGGAGTAAGACGTTATAAGCAAAGCCTTACATGTAATTCAAGATATCAATAAAGACTTGCCAATTTAGACTTTTGCCATGTCCTGTATAAATAAAGATGTAAGTTATTTTTAGAAATATATGCTGTAGGGTCCGAATAAATAATTTTCTTTCTTTGTTTCTATGTAATCTTTTATTGCATGTAATATCGTATTCTGATATGATACATAAACAAGAATTAAAATTAGAAGCTAGTGTGCTTGTTATATGGCCTATCATCATCTTGGTGGCCATTCGATAAGTAAATTGCCCTATTAGTTATTAATGAATGTAACATCGGAAAATCTTAAAATTTATAGATACATGTAATAAAATAGTAACTGACTAATCTTTGTACATAAATATTAGAGTAAAGCAAATATAAAGGTCTATATTAACGTACACAACACCAACGACTGTGTATAGAATTTGAGTCTGATTATCTGTATGCACTACGCAGTTTTTATTAGTATTACTAGAGGTCTAACTTACAATTTAGTGTCATCTAGAATATAAGACAATCAATCTCAAAATATACTAATAAATACCAAAGTTGAATACTTTGCTAAGCTAAGCATATATCACACACAACTAGTACTCTAATACAATGGTTCCCAAACCTGATTGAGCTCGGACTCACCCAACAAAAACTAGGTGGGTCATTGAAAGGGGTTCACCGACGCGAAGTCTTACTACGTTGACCATCTAAGAGTTTATTTGTTTCGAAGTATCTTTTTTTTCTATTTCATGTCTGATTAATTTATGTTTAAGGGCTCACTTATAATTCTCTTGCGACCCACCAGTCGGTCGCTACCCATACTTAGGGAATTACTGCTCTAATAAGTATAGTAACATGCTTTGTTATTTTGTTTCAGGTTGTAAAATCAAAGCGCTACGAGCGAAGACCAACACATACATCAAGACACCGGTCCGGGGCGAGGAACCGGTGTTTGTGGTAACCGGCCGTAAGGAGGATGTCGCGCGAGCCAAGCGCGAGATCCTCTCAGCGGCCGAGCACTTCTCCCAGATTCGTGCGTCGCGCAAATGCGGTGCGGCCCCACCACCGCCAGCCGGAGCACCTGGACACGTCACCGCGCAGGTGCGCGTGCCGTATCGCGTCGTAGGGCTTGTCGTCGGCCCCAAAGGCGCTACCATCAAGCGCATACAACACACCACGCACACTTACATAGTGACGCCGTCGCGCGAACGCGAACCAGTATTCGAAGTCACCGGACTGCCTGAGAGCGTGGAGGCTGCCCGCAAGGAGATCGAAGCTCACATCGCCCTGCGCACCGGCTCAGCAAGCGCGGCTGGAGGTGCGCCCGCGCCGGATGGCGAGCCACTCGCTCAACTGTACCGCGCCGGGCTGGCATCACTGCTGCGTCCCGAACAAGAAGCCGCATTCTCTTCGGCTGGTTCCTGCTCATCAGGCGGTTCTTCGGCGCGGCTCGGTGACTTGCTCGGTATTTGGTCGTCGACGGAGCGTGATGAAGGATTGGGTGAGTCGCCGTCGTTCGAGTCTCCGGGTGGTGCTGCGAGCGTCTGGGCATGGGGTCCGCCAAGGCCGTCGCCCGCAGCGTCACCGGCGCGTGCTTGCGGAGTATGCAGTGAGCGCGGCGTGTCGGCGGCGCTGGTGCCCTGCGGACATAATCTGTTCTGCCTTGAGTGTGCGCAGCGGCTTGCGGCGGCCGCAGCGCCTTGCCCAGCGTGCTCGGCGCCCGCGCACCAGGCCATCCGCATCATCTCGTAAGCGCAGCGAGCGTACAGCGCCACACGAACACACCGCGCGCTCTCCTACGGATCTTTTTTACTCGAATCGTTATAAAAATATTAAAATCGCGTAATCGAAATCCTGGTGCCAAAAGTCGGCGCCCAGCCGGCACGGCCCGCCCGCCGCGCCGTACCTAACGTAAGTCGGCAGAGTTGTTCACCATATATTTTCTTATTATGAACGTTTTTTATTAGGCGGTGTAGCGCACGCAGCGCCACCGCCGCAGAGAGACTCGAACCTACGTTACGATAGAATTTCGAAAAAAAAAACATAAAATTTAAAAAAAGTTGTATAATTATTATTATTGATAGCGTAAATGAGAAATCGAAAAAATTTATAAAGCTTATCTAACGTAATAGCGTAAAGTATTAAGATTATTATTATAATAATATAAATAAATGTTGTGGAGGGGAGTAGTGTGTCGAAATGTGGGGGGGCGATAGGTGGGTGTCTCGTCTGCGCGCGGTCTAGTGTAATGTGTTTAGGAGAGTGTAGTGGCGCCTAGCTAATGTCGTTTGTACGTAGGTAATGAGTTGGTTTGTGTGTGAGAGAGTGCACCCCCGCGCGGCGCCCCCCTCGCACGCGAGCGACCCCCTCGCACGCGAGCGACCCCCAAGCTCGCCATGCTCACAATATTTTTGACTATACAATTATTCGCTTAAATGATATTATACAATACGTACACACTATGATTATTAATAATATTTAATATAAATGTTTGTTTTAAGTGTGTTTTAATGTTTAGATTTTTATTGTAATGTTTTTATGAATGATTTTTATCTGTATGATTATTATTATTGATTATTATTTTATGTGTTGACGATGTGTTTTTTTTTCTCTTTGTGATTACGTGCGCCCGCGCAAGCAAGCGCAGCCGGGCCGAGGCTGCTCTATGTTCGTTTAGTGTTTATCTTATCGATTAATAAATTTAATGTAATAAATGATAAAAAGAATTAAATACGATTCATTCATAATTATATAAAGTATAGTAGTTCGTAGTAAGACATTGACTAACCAATACCTATTGATACTTATAAGTATTATTATTATTATATTATTATTGAATAAATTTAAAGAATGCATAATTATATTTCATAGGAATCATTATTCTGTATAACTCTAGTTAATTATAATGATAATAAATATTATTATTGTATATGTACCTATTATGTAATGTATGTGAAACGAGTTGTTGTTTTTTAATTAACGGGGGGCCTATTTTACCGATTGATATTTTTTTATTTTTTTACAGTAATTAGTTTTTGACATACTCGTGTTATGTTACACGAGGATATGAAGAAAAAAAAAAGAAAATGCCTATTAGATTTATATTTTAAAAATAATGGTTGAGTAAAATGCGCCCCCGACGTTCGTAGTTCCAGTGATTTCGATAATTTTATTTTCATAATAAAATGGGTAGAACGCATTACATTCAAATAACGTTGTGAAAATTTGTGAAATTTTGTAGACTACATATCTTATTATAAATCTAATATAAACTATAACTTTCGAAATGTTATCTTTCATTTTCTACCCCGATCAAAATACATTTATTTTACATGATAACGTCTTATAAGTCGGTGAACGCCAGCTGCCCCCACGAAAAAGCATGATATAGTCACGTTCCGCCTGACCCCAGCGTGCAAGCGAAAGCGTAGCACAAGCGATAGAGAGGCACGATCAGCCTAAGCATTCAACTTGTGACACATCTATCTCTCTTAAAAAAATATTTGAATTAACGAGTCTAAAATAAATGTAGAAAATAATGATAATTCAGTGATAATAATTCAATTCATAGAAGTATGCAAAATTTATCAATGTTCTCTTATAACGTTATCACATAAAATGATCGTCCATAAACCGACTTTACAAAACACTTTTTAACTGATATCTTTCTTGTGTGGCGGTGGACTTTACAAACATATAATTAACGGACACAAATTACATCCAGACTGAGAACAAAAATTTATGAATGGTACGAAATGTTGTCCAACGTTAGAACCTGACGCTGGCACTATAGGTCAGTATATTAACCACTACGCCATTAGTATACGAACAAAACTTATTAAGATATGAAATCTATATTACAACTGCTGACAATACGCCTTTGACAGTAATTAAATTTTCTGTGTGGTAGCATCTTGGAATTCAACACTTACATTGCTTTTGGATATCGTAAAAGCTGTAATGAGAGCTATATATTAATCTTTGTAAACTTCTGCTTATGCCTTATAGTCAACAATTACATTCCCAGGAGGGTGACGTCAGGCAGGCGGCTTCCCATAAAACTATTCCAATACGGATGGAAGGAGAGGAGGTATATATTGCGTCGATCCCAGGTCATAGGGATAAAATACTCTTAATTTACTGCTTAGCTTGCTAGTGGTACGACCACACCGTTGACAGTTGGGTCGGTCCTATTATGATATTACAAACAGACACCTCAATTGTATTCATTTGTATATACAGTATCAGGTTATGGGGCAACTGTTCGAGTATGTTGTAGTTCAACGGTCATAGACCATAATTAGAATGTATATTACACAAAAAACAATATAACATTAAAGTTATAGTGATTACAAAAATGTGTGTCTAAGAGTCTATGTCTTAAATGTTACGTATTATGTAGGCATGTACAGACAGGATATATGTAGGCATGTAAAGCTTCGATATTATAAATATGTATCATTTGCCACTCGTCAACGGTCATCGGCCGATCAGCTGATTTAAAGCGAAGTTTGTCTTCCTTATGCGAACGTAATCATTAATTTATTCAATTTCCAATCAACATTTAACAAAGTACGAATGTGTTGCATATTAAGTATCACTGACTTTTTACATTTAAATCAGATTTACACGAAAAAGCGATGACAAAATTGAAAACTTTACATGTCTCTAATTCATTAAAGAATCGACATTTTTTTCCATGGGTTCCTACCACCATTGCCTAGCTCCCGTTTGACCAGTTGCTCCATAACCTGATACACCCTGAATAATGAAAAAGAAATAATCCGACTGTAACAGGTAAATAAAAATTCTAGAAACTTATATGAATAGATATCCAAGATAACGTAAAGATAGTTGATACAGAGCAACTGGTAATGTATATATTGTGACGGAGTAAGAAGACAATTCACCACCACTCTCATACTCGTAGATGTCGTAAAAGACGACTAAGAGATTTATTACGCATATGAAACAAAACCCTACACCAACTTGTCTGACCAGCATGGTATAATAAGGTCAATTTCCCTCCTATTAGAGAGGAGGCTCGAGCCCAGCAGTGGGACGTTTTTGAGCCAAAATGATGATGTCCCGATGTGGTGAGAGAACAAGATCCTATCTCTTCTTATTCAGTTAGTATATCTAATAATCGATTAAAGAACATAAACATATAACAAATGAAATAATAAAAAAAACCGTAATGAAACTGTCAACTTCAGCAGGCCGGTGCTTATGGAACGAAAATAAGAAAATCTCAATATATTTTTAATATATTGTATATCATTTTCCGGAGTAAAAATACAAAGTTACCATTTCCTATCTTGCCCGCGGATGTTGTAAAAGATGACTAATATAATATGCATATAAGTAATATCTATGCAAGAGAAGGTAAATTCAATAAAATCCTGTATTAACATGTCTGACCAGCGTGGTATAGTATGTACTATAATATCAATATCCCTTTTATTAGAAAGGAGGCTCGAGCCCAGCAGTACAACGTGTAGGAATTGAGACAATGATATATAATACACATTGTATCCCCTTCTGTGTGGCGACGGAGTAAGAATACAGTTCACCGCTTCCTATCTTCCTCGTGAGTATCGTAAAAGACGACTAAGGAATAAATACAGATAACATTGATGCAAGAAAAGGAAACTCGAAATAAAACCGTATTCCAACACGTCTGACCAGAATGGAATAGTAGGTCAATATCTCTCCCATTGTGGAGAAGGCCTGAGCCCAACAGTGCGACGTTTATGGGCTGAGATGATGATGATGATGATAGTGATTGTATCAAAAATAAAATTCTCTTGATGAATGAGAATGATGGTATAATCATTATTCAACCTGTGGCCGTACATTGCTAAACGGACTGCACAGCACTGCCTTCCTCGTGCCGCTCGTATTTAACGATTTAGTATGACTTTTATCAAGTCATTGGTCCAGCTGGTGAAGGACCGTCTCGCACTAGGTCGTCCGATACGCAGTCACCACTGAAGAACCCTCAGCGGTCATCGGTTCGTTCAGCAATGTGACCTGACCATTGTCACTTCAACCTGCGAAAATCGAACTGTACTTGTATTTAGGGTACGTTATAAACTTGTTCGGCCCTTTTCGCACCATTCTCAATGAATATACTGACGGAATGAACGATATCCTATAGCCAATACTGGAAGCAGAATCAACGTCTAGTGGCTTACTGGAAGCCACGGACGAGCGCGATCGATAGTTGCAGCTAGTGGCCAGACTGAGTCATTAGTGGTTGCTACCAGAATACTAGGACTACTAGCTACTAGGACACCCTAAGTCAGCTTTGTAGGTTGGAATTAGTGGTTGAGAGTCGAAAATTGAGCAGCACTTGCGTAGAAAACTTGATACTAAATGCTATTGCTAACCCGTCTACCAAGCAATTAGGGTTTTTTTCTCCTTCGTGGGGCCTATGTCCATCAGCAGTGATGTACTGATCGCGTAATGGAATAATTAATCATAATAACAATGGCATTAGTTATTGATTGAATACAAAGGATATTATAATATAAAATTAGTATTGGTAACCCAAAATATGGGGCATCCCAATAGTTGTGTATGGTTTGTAAAACAACTCCGATGGTTCTTTTTACCTTCTTTTCAAATGATTCTTTCCGTGTGGTGACGAAGAAAGAATACAATTCACCACCTCTTTCTTACCCGTGGTGCCGTATAAGACGACTAGAGGTTATGATATGCCTATAATACCTATCCAAGAAGGAATACTCGAAATAAAACCCTATACCAACCTGTCTGACTAGCATGGTATAGTAAGGTCAATTTTCCTCTTATTGTGGAGGCTCGAGCCCAATAGTGGTACATATGTGAGCTGTGATGATGAAGATGATGATTGCTTTCACAATCGCCATTTAAGCTGATCACCAGGACTGATTTTTAGGTTTCAGTGGTGAAAGGAACAAATTATTTCCGTCGTAATTTCATTGACTTTAGAACTTGGACATGAAAATTATATTAAGCAACATCAAGATCGTGAAGTTCAAAAACCATAGTTTATATTTACAGTCGCTTTTTTTATGAGATTATCTAATAAACTTGCACAAACATAACTCTTATAATTGTCCTTCAGAAATAAAGAAACTTTTTCTAATAGTTCGAAAGGAAAAGTAATTATATAGCTGAGTTAATGTCGTTTACTTTGCATTTAACATCATCATGATTCAGCCTATCGCCGTCCACTGCTGGACTCTCCCTCGTGTTTCGCCACAAAGTGCAGTCCTTTGCCGCCTTCATCCAACAACGTCCAACTACCCTCACACGATCGCCATTCCACCTAGTGGGGGGCGTCTTATATAGAATTTAACAAATAAAATTGTAGCTATTTTACAATTATAACAAGCGACGAAGTAGGAACAGAATTCGTCACTTCTTATCTTGCAGTAAAAGACCACTTAGATATATAAAACGCCTGTACAAAAGAAAAAAAACACGAAATAAAACCGTATACTAACCCCTCTGACCAGCGTGGAATAATAGATCAATTTCCGTTCCCCTGTGAATGAAGCTCAATACCAACAATGGGACGTATAAGGGCTGATATGTCTTCAATCCAATTCATATACGTCGATAATGTGGCATCACACTGGAACTATTAATAAGCGTGTTGTAAGATGTAATTTTATTTAAGTGAAATTAGAAAAATTAATTAAAAAATGGACAATCCCGCTGAGTTTCTTGCCGGATCTTCTCAGTGCGGTCGTGTTCCGATTCGGCGGTAATTTTAAGAAAAAATGTAAAAAATTGACAATATGTAAGTGCCCCCGCGGGGTTTATACATAATAAATGATTTGAATTATAAAACTAAAGCTTTTCATTTACTTTTATACTTAAGCTCCGTTACAAAAAGAGAGGTGTTATAAGATTCACGTCGATGTCTGTCTGTATCGTAGCTCTCAAACGGATTGACCGATTTCGATGCGGTATTTTTCATTTAAAAAGCCAGTTTCCTTGTAATGGTTTTTAGCTATGTTTGGTTAATATTGGTCCAGTAGTGTAAGATTACCAGCTCTAAAATAATGTAATATCGTATGATTATACTCGATTAAGTGCTTCACGCGCACCAGTATAATCGTTAAATGGCAATTAATTGATAATTCCTGTTCAAGAGAACGTAATATTTTTTTCAATATTTAATTTGTATCGGTGCTGTGTGGTAGCGGCTTCGAATACTACCAACCCTTGCTTTGCTCGTGGGTGTCGTAAAAGACGACTAAGAGCCCTAGATTGACCCGGACCAACTCCATCTGGTACCATTTGGGTTAACGATTACATTCCCAAGGAGGGTTGACGTCAGGCAGGCGGCCGGTCATAAAAGTCAACGCCGAAACTTTTTGCAATATGTCAAAAGAGATGACATATTGCGTCGACCCCAAGTAATTGGGATAAGAGCAAGATGATGATGATTTAATTTGTATCGGGGTTTATTTAAAATTTTCAATTTTACTTATTATACTCTACACACAGGGTAATAACCTAATTTTCTATTATGTAGAACTTTACCAAACATATAACTAATAGCAACCTATCCTCGCTTCGCTTCGGTTTCCGTCGTCTTACCCGCGTAGTTCCCGTTCCCGTGGGAATACCAGGATAAAGTAGAACCTATGTTACTCCCTGATATTATAGCTTTCCATTGGTGAAATAATTTTTGAAATCGGCCCAATAGTTCCGGCGCCTATTCAATATAAACAAACAAACAAATCTTTGCTCTTTATAATATTAGTATAGACTAATACATTATTTGTTTTAAATTCAAATAACGTATTTTATTAATACGTTACTGTTATCATAATACCGAAATAAGTTTCCTTATATTAACCATTTATAAATGTATAATAAACAATTGAACATTGAATGAAGGGGCTACAATGAATGAAAGGAAAAAGGAAACAGAAACATTGAATGAAATGGTACATTTGAATTAAACTATTTTTAGGTATTTTATCGCGTTTATTATCAATTTGCTGACTTTTCGAATATTTTAGCGTCACGGGAGGATGAACGCTGATGATACTACACAATAGGAGGTAGATTGACCGTACTATATCATGCTGGTCAGACAGGTTGATATTGGGTTCTGTTTGGAGTTTTCCTTCTTTTGCATGACGTTATATGCGTATTGTATCCCTCAGTCGTCTTTTACGACATCCGCGGGCAAGATAGGAAGTGGAGAATTGTATTCTTACTCCGACACCACACGGCATACTCGCTTATACGTCAGAAATTTAGGATTACATTATTATGACCTAGGCGAAGCCGCGGTTGACTGGACCGGAGAATAACCCGTCACCCACAGAAAGGCTGACCGCGTGAGGGCGGGGCCTCGGAAGGGGTGACGGAGAGGGATGGTACCCGAAAGGGTATCCCGCCGGGCTGACCATAGACGACAAGTAACTTTGTTCCGGTGGTTGGTCCAATGGTGAAGGGGGTAGAAATACGGTGAGTTATGGGGCCCCAGACGGATTTGACCGCGTATTGCGCTACCAATAACCCAACAAAAAAGGTGCTAATTTACTTTGTTATAAATCCTGTGGGGGCACTTATATAATAATTGTTAATTTTACCTTACAATTAATTTAATCTAACAATATTCCGCTTGATCGCTACTTGACTGCCACTCAGAAGTTCCAATTTCTGGGTGACAGTCGCGTCACAGCTGCTCTATTTTTATAAATTCTTTGTATTTAAAATTGTATAGGACATAATAAATTACAAAGTTAGTACATTATATCCGTGTGGTGACAGAGTAAGAATACAATTCATCCCTCTTTTACCCGAGGGTATCGTAAAAGACGACTAAGGGATATAATATCTGTGCAAGAGAAGGAAAACTCGAAACAAAACCATACACCAACACGTCTGATCAGCGATTCTCCTCCACAATAGAGAGAAATTGAGCTTATACCATGCTGTTCAGACAGTTTTTTGTTTTGAGTTGTCCTTCTTTCCACGGGCATAATAGGGGGTGGTGAATTGTATTCTTACTCCGTCACCAAACCCAAGACAGAATCTATTAAGTAGCTGAAAATAGCTGTACTATGATCATTATATACCGTAGACCTCTACGACAAGCGTAGCTCGTAGCGCGTCAGTTTTGCTACGCAAGTAAATACTTTGCTACATTGAACGACAATGTGTCATAAATATAACTCGTAACGAAATAAAAATAGTATGTGTCACCGCCCCTTGCATTCCAGTTTAACTGATCGCTGGGAAAATAGACAGCGGCAATTTCTTAAAATACTTATAACATAATTTGCAATCGCCTATTGGACTACTCATATGGCGATTATTCTTTTGGAGATACCTATGTTCAATAGTCAACATCAATACATTGATGAAATAAGATTAATTTTCAGTAAAATATGATCATTATATCGCTACTAACCTTTAAGGGATATTTAAAGATTACCAAAAAACATTTTTTATTACAATAAAGAGATTTCATCATCATCATCATCATCATCATCTCGGTTTATATAGGTCCCACTACAGGGCTCGAGTCTCCTTCATAATAAGAGGCAGCATTGAGGCAAATTGACCTTCCTATACCATGCTGGTCAAACAGATTGGTATAGGGTTTTATTTCGAGGTTTCCTTTTCTTTTATAGATGTTATATGCGTATTGTCTTGTCTTGTATCCCTTAGTCATCTTATACGACATCCACGGGGAAGACAGGGAGAGGTGAGCTGTATTCTTACTCCGTCACCACATAGAATAACCTACTTTCGGCCCAACGACGAAGGCGACGTGGTGTTCGGGCGGGTTGCGAGAGTTGCGTGCTTAAACCCCTCTGTCGCCCCGGACGGAGTGGTGCGGAGGCGCGCCGACCGCAGCCCATCCCAAAAAAAAAAGAATAACCTACTTCAAACCAATATAATGAAACATTTTATTGACGATAATTCAAAATAAATTTCATGAAACTTCTTCTCTTGTACTTTGACCGCAATGGCGTAGTGGTTAAGATACCGATCTACGTCGATTCGATTCCCACGCAGGACAACACTTTGTGCGATCCACAAATTGTTGTTCTGAGTCTGGATCTAATTTGTGTCCGTTAATTATATGTTTGTGAAGTCCACCCCAATACAAGGATTCCCCGGGTGACTAGACCCGGGAATTAGTCTGTCACTCGCAGAGAGGAGGACGTCAGTCAAGGAGAGGATACTCTTCAGGGGGTATTCCGTCGGACCGACCACTGACGACAAGTCACCCTGCTCCGATGGTCGGTCCAACGACGAAGGCGACGTGTCACGGGTGGGTTACGGGTGTGCCTTCTGTCGCCCCGGACGAAGCGGAGTGAGGAGTACGCCAAGCGTAAGCCACCCCAAAAAAAAATCTTAAATTCCTTAATCGACTTTTAAGACACAATGAACTGTATTCATAACAAAAACTTACGTATTAACTTATTTATTTACCTAGTAATAATAACAGTATCCTTTGAAGCGATTTGTTTGTCATTGATAGGGGACAATGACCGTAATATACAAGCCGAGCGGTCATTGTTCTACATACAACCACCTTGGATAGTTGTAATAAATAATATACGGTGGTAACTATTGCAGCTGTCACCATAATATGGTTCATTATCAGTTCATTTAACTGATTTCTAAAATTTCTACGAAGATTACATTTCAAATTAAACAATTTCTCTAGATTTTCGGTTGGATCCCGTGACTAAACGCTAAATGGTGTCTGAAACGTCGAATAAAAATTCAATATAAACACTGTAAAAGCCGTAAAAATGGTTTTATTTCACTTATGTTGTTAAAGTTATACAGATGCCAGAAGAAAATCTGATTGTTGAATAAAATAATAATTATTAAATATTTATTTATATTAAAATTACGCAAATACTACGAAAATTTTTATCTGTCAATTGAAATATTTATGACAAATTAAGAATGTAATTAGCCCTTTGCTTGCCCGTGGGTATCGTAAAAGACGACTAATGGATATAATATGAATACACCATCTATGCACGAGAAAGAAAACTCGAAATAAAACCCTATAACAACAAGACTGACTAGCGTTGTATTAGGTCAATTTACCTCTCATTCTGGAGGAGACTCGAGCCCAATATTGAGCGTGTATGAGCTATGATGATGATGACGTTACATAGTAGAACTAAAAATTAAATGCTAACGCCATAAAATCCGTATAAATAATTTTATTTGAATTTATAAATTCAATATTATTTTGTTTCTCGTTCAATGACAGGTTAAGAATGTGAGCGTAAAAGATGACTACGAGATATAAATAGACAAATATTGCAGAACAATGTGCATTGTAAATAATAAAAAAACCTTTTTTTAAAAACAAGCTTTTATTATTTGCTAATAAAGTGAACTAAAAAGTTAAAAATCTAGGTCCATCGTCAGACCCTGGTTACCATATAGTATCAAAGTACTCGTCAAGATGAATCAAATGAGCCCAAACTCGATGGGGTTGCATCGTTTAATTACGCAGTTCCTATGGCCAGCTTCCAGGTCCATCATCAGATCAGCTCTATATCACAATAATTTTGCATTGTCATCCGATTTATACATGTATGCAAAATTTGAACTCAATCGAAAACCGGGAAGTGGATCAAATTTAACTTGCAAGATTTGATTACAGACAACGGGACAGGTGAAGCTAAATAAAAGCTTGTAACAAATTTTATGCTAATCCTTCCGACCAGCAGCGTGGTTCTAGTATTTCAATTTAATTCCCATCATAAAAGACATTCAAATTCAAATTTTTTATTTGCTCAAAAATAGGGTGCACATTGGTCTTAAGAGTATTTGAGTTTAGATCACCTACTTGGCCATTAAATAATAGCATGCAAATATAGAGACTTAAACTTTCATAGATACATAAAAATATCAGCGATGGCGTAGATCGATCTTTGAAGAATAACTCAGAATAAACATAAAATATTTTTACAAAATGGCCACGTATCATGCGGTAATTGCAAAGCTAATTAGACGTATACAGTATTAATCGTTATCATCCTTACTAATATTATAAATGCGAAAGTAGGTTTGTTTGTTTATTTGTTTGTTTTTTACGCTTTCACGCTTAAACCACCGAACCGATTTCAAAATTCTTTCACCTATATGGAAAGCTATAATATCGGGGAGTAACATAGGCTATATTTTATCCCGTTATTCCTACAGGAACGGCAACTACGCGGGTAATGCGACTGAAACGGAAGCGAAGCGAGGGCGGGTTGCTAGTTTGAAATAAAGTAGTATAAGCATTTCATGCACATTATTATACTCTTTTACATAATACAATTTAAATAAATGTCTCAGGAACATTGGCAAAAATTACGGTCGTGAGCAAAAAATTCAAGCGCGTTCTTAACGTTCTCAACGATGACTGAATTCGCTTGATGCGTTTGCCGTACCGCCGGTGGAGCTGAATCTCCCCAACATTCTATTAAAAATTCTTTTACTATTAGAAAGCATATCGCTTTCTTATAGATTAACGATAAAACAGCTGATCTATCTCAATTGTAAATTTTATATAATGTAAGATGGCTTACTCATCGAAAAACGTTAAGCTTATAATATACTGGGGTATTCCGTCGGATCGAACACTGACGACAAGTCACCCTGCTCCGGTGGTCAGTCCAACGACGAAGGTGACGTGTCGGGGGTGGGTTACGGGTGTGCGTGCTTGCGCCCCTTTGTCGCCCCGGATGGAGTGGAGCGAGGAGCGCGCCGACCGTAACCCACTCCCAAAAAAAAAGTTAATAATATACTAGCAAACCGCCCTCGCTTCGCTTTGGTTTCAGTCGCCCTACCCGTGTAATACCGGGATAAAATATAGCCTATGTTACACCCTGATATTATAGCCGTCCATTGGTGAAAGAATTTTTGTAATCGGTTCGCTGGTTTAAGCGTGAAAGCGTAACAAACAAACTTTCACATCTCTAATATTAGTAAGGATTACTACTTACACGAAGTGGAGAGGAATATTGTCGAAAAATGTTAGTAATAGTATAATAGTAATAATACAAAAAAGAAAAGAAAATCGATTTTTTGTAATTTTTAAACCCGCCTAACTCTTTAATATTGATATTATTATTATTAATGTCATGAAACGTGGTTTTTAAAAGAAAATAATAACATTAAATAGAAGCAACTAATAATATAAAGTTCATAAAATTCTGTTAATAAACCTTTTTAGTAACGATAACTGTGAACGTAAAAATCCATATTTCTCCCACGACCATGAAATCTGAAAAATATTTGAAACGTCGGGCAAATAAAACTCAAATACAAACATAATTAAGTGGCAGTGGTAGGAGAACACTGTTGACAGTTGTCTGTCTACAGCCGCGGGGTAGTACCAAACTGAGCAGAAAATTGATGTCTGAGTAGGAGCGTGTGATTTTGCTGATACTTTTAGTATCACCGAAACTCATTGCACGCATTCACAATCCCACATCACTTTAAAGGTTCATAAGCGGCGCCTAGTAAAGGTCCATGAGGGGCAGCATTTACTTACCATCAGGTGTACCGTTTGCTCGATTGCCAGTCTGCAATAAAAAAAACCGTTTCATTTCATATCGTGTAAACATCAGGTATAATTTTGCTAATAAAAACATCGCCAACATCGAATAAATCTTTGAAACTTTCTCTTAAAATCACAATAGCTACAATATACTTAATACATCCTATTCGTCCGACCTTTGTTTACTTAAAGACACCACCTGCGCACTTAAAAATAGATCACATCCTGAACGGAGTTATGAAAAAAACCGTGTGATCGTGTTCAAGAGTCGAACGGGATAGTTTAATGATTGCCTATACAACATATGCGCTTGGAAAGTAGTTATTAAACATAACATTAAGATATTGCGTTTCATAAAAGCAACGCATTGAAAAACTTAACCTTATAAGACAAGAAATAAGGGTGAGATATATAAAAATGTTAGTTTCGTAAAGATAAAATTATGTTGGTATTCCTTTTGGTGTCAAGTTGCAAGTGACATCCTGTGAAGGTTGCGTTTTATTCAATAGTGAATGAAGTATCGAGTTATTAAAATTAATCTGTATTCAAACTGTATTTAAATTTATAAATGATCTGAAACCAGAAAGGATTACTGTAGCACTTCACGTTCAATAATCTATAAGCAAAATAAATACACTTCATAATTTTGGTTCATATACGTCACACTGCTAGACTCGAGCCTTCTTCACAATAGAAGGAGAAATTGACCTTACTATACCATGCTGGTCATACAGGTTGGCATAGGGTTTTGTTTCAAGATTTTCTTCTCTTGCACAGATATCATATGCGTAACATATCCCTTAGTTGTTTTTTACGACACCCACGGGCAGGAAATGGAGTGATGAGTTCTATTCTTACTTCGCCACCATACGGAATAACATTTTCATTTACACTATTTGTAACCATTTCTGAAAAAAGAAATGTTTCAATATTAATAAATAATATATAAGATTTACGATATCTTATTGAATTAAAATACAACAGTAATGATTAAAAACAAAACTAAGAAATAGTTCAAATTACTTTATATATATATATTATATTTACTTTATATATATATATATATATATATATATATATATATATATATATTAGTAAGGATTAAATAATATAACTATATAGGTAACTTATATATAGTGTGTGTGTCTATGTGTGCATACGGACATGTGTGCGTGCGTCCGTGTATATGTGTCGGTGTCAAATTGTTTCGATCCTGGTCCTCGAGCACCTGGGACCACGCCTCAAAGGACTATACAACGCTTGTTTAGCATCCGCACAATTCCCTGGGTGTTGAAAGGAGGGGCGGCTCGTACTCTTGCCGAATGCCGGTACGGTCTCCGGACTCCACTGCGGCTTACAGGCCCATGCTGCAGCTGGAGAGTCAGTCATGTCGGGCGGCACCTCAGCGATGACGGCTCCGATCTGTCGAGCGCCCAGTTTGGTTTTAGGAAGGGATGTTTGACAATCACAGCCTTGCTGTGTCTAAGTTCCGTGGTCGCGGAGGCAGTTGCCGGCGGAGGTACTGTGCTTAACCAGGACCCATGAGCTGCAGTATCACTTCACACGAGCTGATTGCTCTTTTGCCACCAACAAGAATAAAAAGCCATTACTAAATTCCAACTTAATCTGTCCTGTAGAATAGAAACCACAAATTTTCACAGACAGATTTAAATTCGTTTATTTTATATAAATCTCGCAAAAACAGTTACGTATTGTCAATTTCAACATTTTTTTTAAGTTAATTTAATAAATAAACCAATAAACTACCACTCTGTAATCGTGATCGCTTTTAGCGACCAAGCCCTTTTATTTCTTCAATAAATTAAAAAAAAAAAAGAAAATAAAAAGAATATGTGGCAATTAGATATGGGCGTTTTCGGTTTGTGCCACAAACGGTTATGTAGCCGATATACAGTTTGCATATCGATATCGGAAACGGTTTTCTGATATCGATATCAGTAGTACAGTTTTCAAACGTTAACATTGATATTAATATGAGCAAACTAGCTACGAATGCGAACTAACACAAACTCCCACATTTATTACGTTATCATAACTATAACTATACAACGGAAACTAAACCTTATTGCTAGTATTTTAAGATATATTAACCACGCAAACATTTCTAAAGTTATTTCATATTCTCTTCATCTCTTTTATACTAATAAAAGAATATATACTTGGAACGAGAGGAACGAATATGGTTCATATCTGAATATCGTTTATGAAGTTTGCGTTTTGTTCGTACGTATTCACATCGTTATAGTTTTAAGTTTTGACTCGATACGGTTTTTGTGATATCGGCTACATTGAAATAGATATCGGATATGGTATGATATCTAACACATATCCGATATAAGTTACGTTTTGATATATCGAACTCATCATTAGTGGCAATGCTCCTATAAGTGCAACATTTCTCGTTCGGATAAAACTTTAATAATGGAATGTCTCACAGTTAATTATTACAACATACTCGAAGTTAATAAAAATCTGTCAGATATTGGCAATTGACTACGAGTTCCGCTTAAACTCCACAGATGTAATTAAAAGCTATCGACACTGTAAACATACTATTGGAATAGTCTTTGTGTTTATGACAGTCTTGAACGGGGTTACTCTCCTATTTCGATACTTTTTTTAAATCCAATTGATAATTCTGTATTATCTTTATTTCTTTATATCTAAATTTCATGTGTATGTCACTGAACTCCTCCTAAACGGCCGGACCGATGTTAATGAATTTTTATGTGTGTATTCAAGGGGATTCGAGAATGATTTAGATTTACAATTGGACTCGGTAGGTGGCGCTGCTGTTTTATCTGAACAGAATAACGTTTGTTGGGTGAGCTAGTATAATATAGATGTTTCCTGCTCGTGTATGTTGTAAAAGATGACAATATGCAGATAACATCTATGCAAGAAAAGGAAAACTTGAAATAAAACCATTTTGCTTATCCGCCCGACCAGCTTGAAATAATAGATCAATTTCCTTCCGATTTTGGCGGAGGTTTGAACCCATATGATGTTGTTGCTGAAGATGAAAGTCCCTCATGAGATAAGAATTAATTTCTTAGTACGGGGTTCAAATGAAAGTAATATATGTGTTGTAGCAGGAATCCTTTTCAAATAAAGTCCCTTTCCAAAGTTGGCCATCCATCCCGGTTTTCGGCTAACTCTTGTCAATTTAGCCCTGCAATTCGTTTGATGTGATCATCCTATAATACTTATAGTTTTGCTATAGGGTCCTTGCATGATAGACGGTTATGGCATGGTATGCATTATCCACCTGTGATCTATGAGATAACAGCCATAAAGGTTTGAAGACTATCATTATTCATTCTATCATTGTTCGCCGCTATATGTAGAGTTAAAAAATGACAGGACGGTTTTCTTTTTTTTTTTATTGGGACTAATTCCACCACCCATTCCCACCACTGTAACTCCTGTAAGCCAGGATCCACAATGGTCTCCGTATAAGACACTGAGGTTTGAGCCTCAGGATGTCCTGGGAAACGCTTTTAATTGTCTTGGGACCCGCAACAAATTTAATTAGAAAAGAAAAACAGGAGGAGTTGGCAAGATTCCACTTCCCTCCTATGCAAAGCGGGAGACACGAAGCAAGGTTGGCTAATAAGCCAGTAAATAAGAATTTGTACAACTACGTGAAACGCAGTGGTACAGCACCACGGATTGGACAGAGCTTAATGGACCCATTTGTGAGCTTTAGGTTTGGTTACAATAGTAGGTATGGCAAAAGCGCCTAAAGGCACGGAAATTTTCTCGAGTTGCTACAAGATCCGCATAGTATATTACCCCTAACAGGACGGTAAACGATCGCAGGGAGCTATAAGACGTTTCCCAGGAAGGAACTAATGCCCACCCTCTTTGTGACGTCTTAACCGATTTTTACAGCTCCCACGGGTAAGGGGTAGCGACAATTGTATTATCCAGTCGCCTCATGGGGAGATAAAAATCATTGAAAGTAACTGCTGACTGCACAGAACTGCTTGACTGCGTAGATGGCGCAATGGTTACGATGACATACAATGCCGATGTCGTAGGTTTGAATCCAATACAATGCAATACTTTGTATGTTACACAAATTGTTGTTGCTGTATGTAATTTGTGTCCATTAAATTATATATTTGTAAAGTCCCCCGCAATGTAAGGATTATTTTCTTAGTGTGTTGTCATTCATTTGACAGAAAAAACAAAAAAAATGCTCAAGTACGTTGTTATGAAATTGTAATATGTTAGGTAGGTATGTATATTACGTAAGTGCGCAGTTAGGTTCCAGCCTTGCAGATCTGTTTGTGCTAGAGGGCTGGCGGTATCGCTCGCGACCTTGAACTGAGCGAACACGTGTATTGATACGTTACCAAGCAACCGCTCAGCGAGCTGCCCCTGACAACCATGGCCTATTTAATCGAAGATCATATATTTTGTACTAAATTAAACGCAATAAAGAAATTCTATCAATTTTTTGAGAAATAAAATTATATTCCGTGTGTTGATAGAGTAAGAATACGATTCACCACTCCCTATGTTACCCGTGGGTATCGTAAAAGACGACTAAGGGATACATTAAGTAATAACAACTGTGTAAGAGAAGGAAAACTCGAAATATAACCCTATACCAACTTGCCTGATCAGCATGGAGTAGTAAGTCCATTTCCCTTTCATTGTAGAGCCCTCTCGAGCCCAGCAGTGGAACGTATATGAGCTGTGATGATGATGATGAAAATCGTATTTAATCTTTCTTTATTTGTTTTATAAGCATCATACACTAAAAATAGAATTGTATGGCAGAGGACTTTACGAATATAATCTGTGGATAATACAAACAATTGACTGCATAGACGGCGTAGTGGTTAAGATACCGACCTACCATGCCAGTGTCGTGGGTTCGAATCACACGCAGGACAACAGTTTGTGCGATCCACAAATTATTGGACTGAGACTGGATGTAATTTGTATCCTTTAATTATATATTTGTAAAGTGCCCGACAATACAGGGATTAATGCCTTAGTGCCGGTTGTTGGATTTAAAAAAAATGCATGGAAGTTTTTGGGGACTGCGGATAGAAGTGCTAAGTAACTTTGTCGTCGAGCTATTAGATTATTATATTTTGTATAATTTTTGGTTTGTAAAGATCTGTTCATTACTATTTCGAAATTTAATTCACATGATCATAAACACTTCGTTATAAACCAAAAATAATTAGAAAATAATAATCTAAATTAATAAGTTATAGCTAATATTATATGACTTTTTTTTTGGGGTGGGTTGCGGTCGGCGCGCACCCCGCACCACTGCGTCCGGGGCGACAGAGGGGCGTAAACACACACACCCGCAACCCACCCGCGATACACGTCGCCTTCGTCGTTCGGCCGACCACCGGAGCAGGGTGACTTGACATCAGTGGTCGGCTCGACGGAATACCCCCTATTTGGGGTACCCTCCCATCGACCGAGGGGTAAACCCCCGGGGAGGACGTCGGTCTTTCCTCACGTGGTTGGCCACTCG
Source organism: Lymantria dispar (assembly GCA_032191425.1). Classification (NCBI taxonomy): domain Eukaryota; kingdom Metazoa; phylum Arthropoda; class Insecta; order Lepidoptera; family Erebidae; genus Lymantria; species Lymantria dispar. The sequence goes on from CM063452.1 coordinate 30,935,259, forward strand.
GCGGGTGACGGACTAATTCCCCGATCACGTCACCCGCGGCCTCGGGTAGGGCAGCATGAGGCGCAGGTATTCGCGCCTACGCCGCCCCAGTCGCAATATTATATGATTATATAGTATGCTAACATTATAAAGATTATAATTAAGGAAATATATATCATGTATTTTATTATGTTATGGCAGAATCTATGAAGAACCTGATGCTCAACGACCTCAGCAGTGTATCCCTACTAGTGAGCCTATGGGGAAGAGAGGAAGTGGTGATTTGTATTATTACTCCGACACCACACGGAAACATCTTCATAACTTAAAGCATAATAATCCACTGCTTCGTATTGAGTAACTTCTTTATATTCCTAGTTTATCAGTAAATTAATTTATTACGATTAATTAGAAATTGATAATCAAACTTCCGTGTGTCATGAAGGAGTAAGAAAACAATTCACCGCCCCCTCTCTTGCCCATGGGCGTCCCCCATGGGCGCCCATGCACATAACATCTGTGTAAGAGAAGGAAAGCTCGAAATGAAACGCTATACCATACACGTCTGACCAGCGTGGTAGAGTTGTTTAAATGACTGGTCGCCTGCCTAACGTTAAGCGCCCTTTGAAATGTGTAATACATTGTAAAAGTGAGTACACTAAGTATTGTACATGTAAAGAAGCAAATCGGCGAATATACGTTGTACAAAAAACTCGCGGAACATTGCCGAGCCCTGCATCCCGGCTAACCTATACAAATAAATAAATTTGAAGTGTCTGTTTGTAATGTCAAAATACTGGGCTTTTTCCATGTTCATACGGCTATTTGCACGACACCTACGTCTAAAATGTAGTTTAAAATTTTTTTGTCTATTTCTCTGTTTATTTAAGATAATCTTAAAATGACTGGACTGATTTTAATATTTTACTACCAGGTAGCTATCTATATAAGGAGTAGCTTAGGCTATGTTTTATCCCGGTATTCCCACGAAAATGGGCACTATGCGGGTAAGGCGACTGAAACCAAACCGAAGCGAGAGCGGGTTGCTAATCGGTAATCAGATTGATTGGGCCCTGGTCGATGTAAAGCTCATAGTCAGCGTTAACGACAATCATGAGCGATGTTAATGTTGGTAGTATTTGTAGTGAAACACACGCAAGTTGGTTCAATACTGATTTATTATTTTAATACCCTCCACCTAGTTACAATTAATGTACTGACAATATACTACATCTTCCTCCTTTTATAGAAAAAGAAAAATAATAATAGAAGGAAAAAAAAAAGAAACTCATTTTAATATTAACTTAAACGTAACTTACATAGGTACTACAGATACTTATATAATTACTTGTCTACTAATTACATTTTTTTTTATAGATATATTTAATTAAATGTAGTATAGTACGTATAGTTATTATCTACTTAAATGCATGTAAAAGCTGAGAAAAGCAACCTAATCAAATTGTAAATTGGCCAACATTCGTGCAGTTCTTTCCTTCGACCTTGTAATAAGTACCGCAGGTGGAGACGGAGACGACGATGTAGCCGACATATCGTCCTCACTTCGCGGACTTTCAAATTTGTCACTGTCGTTCAGTATTGCTGTCTTATCATCACTGGTCACAGTGTTTGGCGACAAACTACCTGTAGCCTGTCTAAGCTCATGTAATGACGAAGTATTTTCGCTGTTTACAGTAATTGTCTGCTGTTCCTTAGCTACTCTCGCGTGCCTACGTCTACGAATAATACCAGAACTCTGAAACCGATCAATGACGGTTGCAGCCTCAAATACACCCGGTTGCGATAAATGATAGCTTTTACTCGTGCCAGAGCGGCGCGTTGTTCGGACAACTAATTGACTTTGCGTACGACGGAAGCGATTCCCGTATTCATCTTCTACAAAATAAGACCGAGGTTGAGACGCATGACCAACAACAGTAACCGACTTCCTAACACCATTATTAATCAGAGTTGCATTGTCTCCTAACGAAAATGGTTTAACTGACTTTGTCGATTTATCGTAGTGTTTTTTAATATTCTCCCTATTTGTCATTAACACTTTGTAATTGCGTTCATTGTCAACCTTCTCCGTCAATAATCCGGAAGTAATAGGTAGCCTTGTATTTAAGCGTCTACCCATAAGGATTTGTGCCGGTGAGTCTAACCCATTTCGTGGCGTTGCCCTAAAATTTAAGAGAGACAAACGATAATCCTGGCCAGAATCAACACACCTTTTTAACATATTTTTTACCGATTGAACGGTTCTCTCACTTTTCCCATTTGATTGCGGGTATAGTGGAGAGGAAGTCTCTTGTTCTATTTCCCACTCACGTAAGAATTTCTTAAATTCTAGCGAACCGTAAGCCGGCCCATTATCAGTTACTAATATTGTCGGTATACCGTGACGCGCGAACTGATCTATCATAAAATCGATAACATGTCTAGAGGTAATTCCCGCCAACTGTCCGACTTCCATATAATTAGAAAAGTAGTCTACTAAAATAATATATTTTTTCTTTCTATATTCAAATATATCTGAAGCTAATTTGTGCCATGGCAACGCGGGCACCTCGTGCTGTAGGAGCGGCAAGCGCCGCGGTCGGGGTGCGTATAGCGCACACGCACCGCAGGCGCGCACCGTGCGCTCGATGTCAGCGCTCATGCCCGGCCAGAACATGACGTCACGCGCACGTCGCTTGCACCTCTCTATACCCAAGTGACCCTCGTGTATCCGCGCCAACATTAGGTCACGTAAAACGCGCGGTATGAACACACGCTCCGCTTTGAAAATAATACCGTCGACATAATGGAGCTCCCCGCGATAAGGCCAAAAGACATTTAACGTATTGTCAATATCACGCCTACTCCTAGGCCAGCCATTCTTTATATATCCTATTAGTAATTTACAATCCCCATCTATCTCTGTTTCTTTTCTAATAACGTTTAATTTCTGATTACTGTACGGTACATGATCTATCATGAAACACGATTGCACTTCGACTTCATCAGAAAGACTATCAGACATCTTATCATTCAAGGGGGCCCGCGACAGCGTATCTGCTATGTACATACTTTTCCCCGGAGTATATACTACTTTAAATTCGTACCCTTGCACTCTCATCATCATTCTTTGTAACCTAGCTGGGACCGAGACTAACGGCTTGCAAAACAAACTCTCTAGAGGTTTATGGTCCGTATATACGGTGACGTCAGACCTACCATAAATATATTGCCTGAAACGTTCAACCCCAAAAACAATGGCTAACATCTCCTTCTCAATATGCGCGTATCTGGCTTGTGTGTCAGTGAGCGTCAGCGAGGCGAACTCGACGGGACGACCCCCCTGCAGCAACACCGCCCCCACAGCTACGCTGGACGCGTCCACTGACACCACCAGTGGCAGTCTGTCGCTGTACAACGCCAGAACTGGCGCGCTGCCTAACTTGCTTTTAAGCTTATCCACTGCTTCAGAATGTTGACAATCCCATAACCACTCGGAATTCTTTTTTAATAGCGAACTTAACACATTCACACTTTCAGAGTAGTTAGGAATGAACTTAGATAAATAATTAACCATACCTAAAAATCTTTCAAGGCTCTTTCTATCCGATGGATATGGCATTTCCATGATTGCCTTCACTTTTGAATCATCAGCCTGCATTCCTGACGCGTTAAATTTGTGACCTAAATAAGTAATCTCCTGTACCCCAAATTTACATTTTGTACGATTGAATTTAATGCCTACATCCCTAGCGCGTCGTAAAAGATTTTCGAGTCGACGGTCATGCTCGTCCCTATTGTGTCCCCACACTATAATATCGTCGATAAAGGAATCGACACCCTCTAAATTTTCTAAGTGTTGTCTTAGCTTCGCATGGAAAACTTCTGGTGCACAATTAATTCCATAAGGTAAACGTAAAAATTGATAACGACCAAAGGGTGTGCTAAACGTACAGAGGTCAGCACTGGCGTCATCGATCGTCACCATCCAAAAACCACAGCGCGCGTCCAGCACGCTGAACACGGCGGCACCACGCAGTCGCGCCGCCAGTTCGCCCACCGTGGGCAATGTATAATGCGCACGCCGCACTGCACGGTTCAAAGGTCGAGGATCTAAACACACACGAATACCGCCGTCCTTTTTCGCTACTAAAACAATAGCATTAACCCAGTCCGTCGGATGAGTAACTTTCCTTACTACGCCTAAACCTTCCATTCTACGTAACTCATGTAACAACTTATCTTTAAGACCTAAGGGAATTTTTCGTGTTGGACATATAACTGGTTGCACATTTTTATTCAAAATAATCTTATATTTACCCGGTAACCGTCCCAGACCTTTGAACAAGTCAGTATATTTATCAATATTTATTGCATTAATCTGATTAATTAATCCTAAAGAAATACAACCTTCCAGACCGAGTACATTCTGACAGTTTATATTAGCAACAACAAATGATAAACAATACTCTTTACCGTTAAATATAAAAGTTAGTTGATTTGTACCTACAATAGGTAATCTCTCACCTGTAAAGGATTGTACACATTTTGTGAACGGCATAAGGTTGTCAATTGAGAAACCTAAGTTTACATACTCTGCTATAGAAATAACATTTATCATTGAGCCGGTATCTATTTTTAGTGAAATAATTTTGCCGTTACACTTTATTATTTCAACCCATTCCTTAGCAGAACGCTTACATGTTTTTTTATAATCTTCGATTGTGCCTACGTAAAATATTTCTTCACTATCACTTGTTACGCTATCTACACTTAGATTTAGCACTTTTTGATTTGTTTTCTTCACATCACACACTCGCGAGAAGTGACCTTTCGTCTCACAAACGTAACATAACGCGTCTCGCGCCGGGCACCGCTCGGCGTCCGCGCATCGGGCGTTACCACACCTACGACAGACGCTCCGCTGAAGCTGCGCGCGCGCCGGACGTGGCCCGGCGTTACCGCCGCGTCGTCTTGCCCCAGCGCCGTCACGTCGTCGTCCGCTACCACTCTGGACAGCATTCACTTGCATCCCTTCTGAAGGTCCCTCGATGCACTTACTTTCTTCCTTAGACATTTCGGCTGCTTGACACATTTGTATCGTCTTGTTTAATGTTAAATCGTCTGTGCGGAGAAGGCGATCCCTCACCGTGTTATTAACAATGCCACACACTATTTTATCTCGCAACAAGCTCTCCTGCAGCTCACCGAACTCGCACTGCTGACTCAATACCCGTAACGCCGTTACATATTGGTCAACGTTTTCGCCATCTTCTTGGTTGCGGGTAAAAAACTTAAATCGCCTGACAGTAATATTCGGTTTAGCACCAAAATACTTATCAAACTTCTTCAACACACAGTCGATGTCATCCTCACTTTCACCTTCATTAAATGTGAAGGTAGTGTACACTTCGTATCCAGCCGACCCTATGAGATTAACCAACAAGCTAGCCTGAACTTCTTTAGGCTCTTTGCTCACTCCAGATGCTTTTAAAAATACTTCAAATAGCTTCTTCCATTTTCGCCACGCCTCGGACCGCGTGGCTGGACCGCCATCGAGTGACAATTCTATTGGAGGACGTGCGTGTTCCATGTCGATAGTTTATTTTAATAACTATTTCGTAAATTGATGAAAATGATGGTTCGGGGGTTTCTATTTATCTTTTTATCACTTTTTAACCCATTAAAATACACACCGCTGTCACCATGTAGTGAAACACACGCAAGTTGGTTCAATACTGATTTATTATTTTAATACCCTCCACCTAGTTACAATTAATGTACTGACAATATACTACAGTATTCTTTGCCGTTACTACACTGTAAACTTTCTTTGTATGTACATAAAATACCAGTAACATTTACAAAATAACGCTATAAAATACGAAACGAATGAATAATTTAGGTGCGCGATATGACATGTTCCCGTCAAAACTCACTAATTTATCACTGGCTGCATGTGTAATATATACTGGCTATGTGTTGCCATCTTGGAGGGGTAAGACAATATGAATATTTATTTATTACTAGGTTTTGCCCGCATCTTTCTACGCTTAGATATTATGTAGCACGCAAAATGCTATTTAGTATTTATTAGTGCGCATTTTTAATTTAAGAAAAATTATATCCTAAAATCAAATCTCTTATTTTATACCCTTAGGGGATGAAAATTGACAAAGGGGAAACGCGTGTGTATTGATTTTACTGAAGAGTATTTGGGTTTAAATTAAAAACAATCATTCATCCATTCATTCATTCACCATCATTCAGTCCTTCATCGTAAATTGCTAGACGTAAATTTCTCTCATATTTCGTCACAAAGTCCGATTACTGTTGCCCCTATTCAATGACTTTTGGCAATTCGTCGGTCCACCTGTTTGTTCATCCTATGACCAACCGCATACTAGACGTCATTCCTACTTGGGAATGTAAATGTTGATCAAACGCTATAATATTGTGTTGGCCAGGTGTATGTAAATTTGGACTGGGGAATAGTGGTCACTCTCAGAGAGGCTGACCATGTGAGGAGGACCGACAGCCCTGGAGGGGCGTTCAGGAGGGAGGACATATACACTAGGGTATTCCGCCGGGCTGGCCACGAACGACATGGAACTTGGTTCTTGGAAAGTGGTCTTGGTGGACCACCTACCGGTGGTCGACCCAATGGCGAAGGAGAGGGATTGCGATGGCTTATGAGGCCACGCGCCATCCTTTCGTCGCCCCGGATGGAATGGACGGCTTGTGAGCTGACCATAGTTCGTCCAAAAAAAAGGTATATGTAAAATTCTGTCTTAAAATATACCATTGTATCCTAGATCTTTTTTTAACAGACCAGACACACCACTTGCACAGCGCCGAAAAGAACGGCGGGTTATATCTATTGCAATTTTGCCGTACGTATCTATGTGTGATGAAGTAAGGTGGAGTAAGAATACAAATCGTCACTCCCTATCTTGCCCGTGGATGTCGTAAAAGACGACTGAGGGATATAATACACATTTAATATTATGCAAGAGAAGGAAAATTCGAAATAAAACCCTATATCAACCCGCCTGACCAGGATGATATAGTAAGGTCGGTTTCCCTTCTATTGTGGAGGAGGCTCAAGCCCAACAGTGGGATGTATATGATGATGAATGATTTGAAGAATGATGAATGAATGATGAATGATTGCAATTTTGGCGTATGTATCTATTGCAGTTTTATTACATCACTGGTATTGAATCTTTATCTTCAGTGTTCTTAACCTTGCTACATGGTTAAAATGACTATGAATTATTCTAGAATTTGGTAGCAAAACTTGGTTGTCCTTAAAATAACGATACGATGTGGAGCAATGAAATGTTGTCTCAAAGGAGCGCGGAGCTAGCCGCGGCCAGCGTTCTCTTAAATAAATAAACGTTGTGTAATTGGTCTACTAGTTCAGTATAAATCCTTAACAGAGTCGTGTAACCTTCGGCTGGGTCTCAGTACCGCAGTACTTCATATCTATTCAACTATAGGTAGGTATGAAAATGTACTTGTACTTTCGTTTATCAATTATTTTATTTTAATCCAGATATCGGCCCCTTTCGTAATACTAGATACATAAAATTATATTCGCTTTTTAACTTAGAAAGATTTGTAACCTCAAACTTAAAATTTGTCCGTATAGTGCCGGAGTAAGAGTACAATCCACCACCTATCTTGCCCATGAGTGTCGTAAGAGATGACTAATGAATTAAATACGCATATATTATCCAGGCATAGAAGGAATCTTCGCAATAAAGCATGTACTGCAACACGTCTGACCAGCGTGATATAGTAGGTCGATTTCCCTCGTATTGTGGAGTAAGCTCGTTCTACTATTGTAGATATATATGAGTTGAAATGATGATGATGATGAATGATGAAATTTTAAATGTATAAATCTTCTCGTTGTATTTAATTTCTTTCAAAATATTAAATTTCTTAATATTTTATACGTGAGTTTTCCATTAGTATGAAGTGAATGTGACTAAATACAATCGACTGAAAAGGTTTATTAACGTTTTTGCTTCTTTTTGAGTGGGTCTAAAAAAGTTCCACGTAGTCCTAACGTAAGAATATAATTCACCGCCTCCTTTCTTTCCTATATGTCGTAAATGCGACTAATATAAGGAATATTATATACAAATAAGATCGTACACCACGCCCTATGCCAAACCCCCCCGACCACCATAGTTAATTATCTTCCCATTGGGCAGCCCGAGTCCAATAGTGGACGTATAAGGACAGAGAAAGAGAAATATAAATGTTTTTTTTTAATTACTGAAGCACCGAATGGATAGTTTATCGAAATGTTTGATAGAAGACAAATGAACAGAATGTATCAAATATAAGATTTATTTTGTGTTTTCCAATAAATTTCCCTTCTATTTCTTTATTTTGGCTCTTCTATTACCGTGTGGTGACGGAGTAAGAATACAATACACTACCTCCTACCTTGCCTATGGGTATCGTAAAATAAGACTAATGAATGTGATATACCTATAACAACTGTGCAAAGAAAGGAAAACTCGAAATAACACCTTATTCTAACCTGTCTACCAGTGTTTTCCTCCTTTTGTGTATTTGGCCTACCACGTATATGAGCTAAAATCAATTAAGGCTACTATCGGTGATGTAATACCTTAATCGATTTATATGATATTAGCTAATTCCCGCAGATTCACCCGCAGTACAATTGCCGTGGGACTGTGGGGATGAAATACAGCCTATGTTACTCGCAGATATCTAGATACTCGTAGATATATATCTATTGGTAAAAGAATCTTTGAAATTTGCTTTAGTAATTTAAACGTGAAAGCGTAAAAGAAGAAGACAGGGGTACGTGCGCAGGAGGATACTCCTCTACTTTGCCACCTGATACACCTGATGCCGGAATACTCCATCATCCGCAGAGAGGCTGACTGCGTGAGGGCGATGCCCCGTGGGCACGTCGGGGGAAGAACGGTGGCAGCAAGTGTAACCCGCTAGGCTGGCCACGGATGTCGAAGGGTAAGGATTACAGTAGGTAATGAGACCGTGCGCCACTCTTTCGTCACGCCGGACGGAATCCAAACTAAACAAAAAATAAGTAAAAAATTGTAACTCAAATAAGAGTTACTTTCACAAGAGTTTTATTTCAGGATATTGTATACAATATCGTATGAGTACAAGTTGTCCCGTTCCATATTACACTCGTAAGGTTGTGTAAGCGCTGAGAGGCTGTGGCGCGCGCATCCGGTACACGCTTCCGCCGCTCGCATTACAACTAGTTTGGACTTCCTGTTCCCATGACCCAATGTTGCCACCTTTTATTGAATCAATCACGTTTTATTTTTCTATAACAATATGTTTTTTGATCTACCTGAGTTAATGAAAAAAAAATCTGTCGTCTTTTTTGTATGGCGTGAGAATTTCAATTTGTATTGTGTCATAATGTTGAAGTCTTTTTTTTGGCGGTAGGCTGCTGTATCGGCGGTAGGCTGATCGGAAAGGACTACCCTTTCCGATCTATCCGGAACGACATAGGATGAGCGGATGAGTCCATACCCTGCCAGGTGCATAGCTCTCTCAAGCCCAACGGTCGGGGCAACGGTAGCTTGTTATCAGAAAATTTTTTTTTTTAGTGTTGTATGTTGATGACAAACGAGCAAACAGCACACCTGATGGTAAGTGGTACTGCCGCACATGGACCTTTGCCAGGCCGCTGCTGACAGTGAACAAAGTGTGAATACGTGCAATAAGGCTCGTAATAAAATACTAATGGCATCAGCAAAACCCACCACAAGCGAACACCCCTAGAAAGTTAAATTTGTTTTCTCACACTGTCATCACGCGGACATAATAAATGATAATAAAATTTAAACAACTAAATTCTGTGTGATAGATACATGTACTTCGTAAATCACAAGAAATTTTATCACATAATAATATGTATGTGACTGGACCGGGATTTAGCCCGTGACCCGCCGAGAGACCGATCGCGCGACGGTGACCGACTTCTCCGAGGGGGGACGTCGTGAGGAGAGGGTACCCAACGTGGCTATTCCGTCGGGCCGATCATTGACAGGAAGGAACTCTGCACCGGTGGTCAGCCTAACAAGGAAGACTAGGTGCTACGGGTGGGTCATGGGGCCGCACGACACCCCTCTGTCGCCCCGGATGGAACCGGACGGCAAGTGCACTGACCATGGCCCACCCCCCAAAAAAAAAAACAATTATATATCACAAAAATTATGAAACTGTTTCAGATTATTGTCATTCATCATCTCTCCTTTTACTTTTTCTGTTCGGTGACGGAGTAAAAATACTATTCATCAACCCCCCTATTTTGTCCGTGGGTGTTGTAAAAGACGACAGAGGGATAAAACACGCCTATAATATCTATGCAAGAGAAAAAAAATCGGAATAAAACATTACGGAGGAGGCTCGAGCCAAGCAGTAAGACGTATATAAACTAAACTGAAATAATAATAATCAACTCATCTCAGTAGATCCTATTGGGCTTGGGCCTCCTCAACGAGAGGCAAATTAATTTACTATACCGCGCTGGTCAGACGTGTTGGGGGTTTTATGTCGAGTTTTCCATCTCATATATAGATATTATGTGAATATCATATCCCTTAATCCTCCCGTAACCATAAACGCTGTTAAGTGTTCGAAACGCCAGGCAATCAAAAATCAAATACAAACGCCATAAAATTCGTAAAATAGTTTTACAATGTGTAATATTCACGTAAAAATCGGAAATTATTAAATTAGTTATAAGTTCATCAAAATAATTATTATGTAAGGCCACTTTCTACATTAACTAAAACTATGTTATATTAATACAAGTACTTGTTATACGTGTCGTTAGGAACCCCTGACTATCTGACTCATGGGTTTTACCATTCCGCTATAGGTATATACATTTATTAATTGTTACACTACCTGGAAATTATTGATGTTTTTATTTAAAAATAGCTCATGGCTCAACATTTTATAGCGGTAGGACCTGTCGATAGTCTTCTGTTTGCAGCCGCGAGCCGGTCCGTCCGGATTAATAGTAGTACTAGGTAGTAGTACTCTCATAGAAAACCCTCAGAAATTTGGGTTTCCGGCTCTTTCGCTCACCGAACTAATTGCACTACCTAATTGCTACTACTCAGATGTCAATTTTCGGCAAGAATGTGGTACTAGCTCGGACGAATCGGCCCGCGACTGTAGACAAATATAAAACGTATGACATTAGTAAGATACCTAAAAGCACAGAAATTTTTTAGAGATGCTACAAGATCCATATTGTATCTATATACTACTTAAAACATTTTACGTTATAAGTTACTTGTATACTTTACAAGTAACTTTAACAGATTCGCTTGTGTAGAATACTTTCAAATTTAATTTATATTATTTAAACACCCACCCTCACCCCTTGATATTAATAATAGTATCAACAATAATAATATTTATTTTCTGTGATGTGATGGAGTAAGAATACAATTCACCACCCTCTCTCCCGCACATGGGTGTCGTAAAAGACGACTAAGATATATAATATGCATATAAATTCTGTGCAAGAGAAGGAAAACTCAAAAGTAAAACTGTATACCAAATCGTTTGACCAGCGTGGTGTAGTAGATAAATTACCCTCTTATTATAGAGGAGACTCGAACCCAGCAGTAGGACGTGTATGTGCTGTATGTACTGAGTATGTACATTAAATCATAATTTTTGTTATCGCTGTAGTTGTCACGACAACGGTAATTGCAACAAAATCCTTTATATATCATTTCTTATTAGCATAAATTTTCTATTTTACTCACATTTATAAACACTACTTCGTCCCTATTTATCACGAATATATAGTTTATTTGATATTTTTCTCGATAAACAACGTAATTAGTAAAATACGACTTTTAGCCCAATCCAATTGATGGTTATTGAGAGTTATCATTACCATCATTTCAGCTCATATACGGTCCACTGCTGGAATAGAGCCTCCTCCCCAATAGAAGGGAAATTGACCTATTTATTCTATGCTGGTCAGACGTGTTAGTATAGGGTTTCAGTTCAAGTTTTCCTTCTCTTACACAGATGTTATATGCATATTATAGTTAATTCTCTTTTACGACAGTCACGGGCAAGATAGTGGTGAATTGCATTCTTACTCCGTCACCACATGGAAAACTCGAAATGAAACCTATGTATCGCGTTCAAATAATTAAACTCGTCAGTTTTATGATAATATTGTAAGGTAACCAAATGGCCGATATGTCGGGGTGTATGCCCTCCGGTTAAACTAGGTGAATCGGTCCGCTATTAAATTGGGACGCCGCACCACCGCGCTGGATAATTTACAAATCGCGTGCTAAGATTCACTGATAACATCTTACTTAGATATACTTAAAAACTGGATGTGACAATCGCATTAAAAATTAAAATACTTTGTTCCATTATCATCATAATCTCAGCTTGTATATGTTCTAATGCTAGGTTCGAGCCTCTTCTACAATATGAGGGGAATTAACCTACTATACCACACTGGTCAGATGTATTGGTATCAGTGGCGGCTGGTGGGTCAACAAAGTGGTGGTGCACTTTACTTGCTCACTAAGTATTAAGTTCAGAAATTGCAATGGAACAACAATTTATAAAAAAAATGTAATTTTTTATTATTTTCTAACTCATTACATTTTGTAAGTATACATGTGATGAAACACGTGGTTTTATTTGCTTTTCACACTTCAAAAAATATTTATAAAAGAGTGCAAATCAAAAATATTTAGATTTGAACTCTTTTATTAAATTTAGCCTGGGCCTTGGCGGTCCCGCCAATTTTATATCAACGTTATTTTGAAAAGTTTTATTATGCTAGGCTCATTTACACTCACACCACACACGGTACACGAAGTATAGAATAGAACTAAGACCAAAATAAAAAAACAATTACTTAATGTAAACAAACAATATTTAACGCGTCACAGGAGAAATTACTAACCATAAACAATATAATTTTTTCATATAGAATTATCTTCTACTTGTAATGGGTAATAAATTTGTACCAAAATGTGGCTCACAATTTAATAACTAATTTCGTAAAATTATTTTATTTACAACACTAGATTACCTATTTCAGATTAAACTTTATTAAGAGTAGATAGGATAACGTGAACGAACGTGTCCACCTCGTGTGCTAACTGATAAGAGAATGACCAATTGTGACTACATTTGGCGACACCGTTTGAGGGTTACACGCTCTTATTTTTAATATTACTGTAAGCTTTACTGATTCAAATTTTTAGTGACATATATTTTTTAAATCAATTATTATTTAATTCGAGTCTATCTATCTACCTCGGCTCATATACAGCCTGCTGCTGAACCTCGTCCATAATAAAAGGAATTTGACCTACTATACCAAGCTAGTCAGACGGATTGGTATAAAGTTTTATTTCGAGATTGCTTTCACTTACATAGATGTTATATGCTTATTATATCCCTCAGTGGACTTTTACAAAACCCACGAGCAAGATACATAAATACTCTCCGTGTGGATACTCCGTTACCACACGGAGAGTTTTCAAATCGAGTATTCTTTTAGAATTAACAAATTCATATTTAGGTAAATCACAGTACACACACAATATTATACGGTTAGTAAATATTAGCTTCAACGTAATACCCAGGATATAATCTATACCAATAAATACAATTGGAGTATCTGTTTGTAATGTCAAATTAATAGGCTTTTTTCATGCTCACACGGTTATTTGCACGACACCTATGCCTAAAATACAGATTAAAAAATTTTTGTCTGTCTATCTGTCTGTTTGTTCCGGGTAATTTTCAAAACGGCTGGACCTATTTCAAAAATTCTTTCACCAATGGAAAGCTATAATATCAGGGCGTAAACTAGGCTATATTTTATCCCGGTATTCCCACGGGAACGGGAACTACGCAGAAAAGACTGAAACCGCAGCGAAGCGAGGGCGGGTTGCTAGTAATAAATGTAAAAGATTATGTCTGGAACAGTACTTAGTTAATCCGATCACGAGTTAACTACTAGAGAAGTCATCACTCACCTATTTCTAGGGAAAAAGAGAGTTGTTCCACGTATATCCAGTAAGTATACTAATTCCGTGTGATATACAATTTGTAACCCATTATCAACGGCGTAAATCAAACCCTAATGACTTGGTTATAGAGAACATATTTAAACCTTATGTTGTTTTTGAAACAGTTAAGTGTGCCTGGATATGGCGTATTAACGATAGGTATCGGTAATGTTATACATATAAACAGTTCAATATATACGTCAGATGAAAAAATAAAAATAGCCTTTATTTTCTCTGTATATTAAATATTATAATTATATTTACAATAGAATATAAATTATCAACTTTTATATTGTTCTACGTTTTTACCAACACGTCTGACTAGCGTGGTATGTGATTTTCCCTCATATTGTGGAGGAGGCTCGAGCCCAGCATTCAGACGTAGTCAGTTCAGTAGTAGGAGTGGTAGGACCACACTGTCGACAGTTATCTGTCTACAGCCGCGGGCCGGTCCGTCCGGGGCAGTACCATGCTCTCGCAGAAAATCGACGTCTGAGTAGTAGCAATTTGTTACTGCGCTTCGTTCGGTGAGCGAGAGAGCCGGAAACCCAACTTTCTGAGGGTGTTTCCGTGTGGAGGGTTTTGATGGTGCCTTTAGTATCACGGAGCCTCAATGAACGCATTCACACTCCCTTCGCTTTCTTCGCGGTAGACAACGGCCTTGTAAAGGTCCATGAGCGGCAGCAACACTTACCATCAGGTGTACTGTTTGCTCGTTTGCCACCGTTTGCAAAAAAAAAAAAAAAAATAGTAAGTCTAAATAAAACATCGTAATTTGAAACCTACTTTGTTTAAATGAAATTAAAATAAGCACATAGTATTAGGAATGTATAAAAAAATCAGTAAATGGCGTATGGGACGTCTCCCATAAAGACGACACCACGTGTCACCATTTGGTTATTATACATACTAAGTGTATATATAACCAAATTTAAACCAAATGGTATGATAGTTAAAACCGAAATTCAAATGACGTGAGATTCATTCCTATGCGTGGTAATCAATTTTCGCTCGCAAATATTTTATGTAAACACTAGCAACCCGCCCTCGCTTCGCTTCGGTTTCAATCGCCTTACCCGCTTAGTTCCCGTTCCCGTGGGAATACCGGGATAAAATATAGCTTCCTCGATATCATAGCTTTCCATTGGTGAAAGAATTTTTGGAATCGGTTCAGTGGTTTAAGCGTGAAAGCGTAACAAACAAACAAATAAAAAAACAAACAAACTTACTTTCGCATTTATAATATTAGTAAGGATGTATGTGTAATATTTAAATAAATATATTATACTTTAATCTTATTCATAGGTTCTTTATTCTCGTTACTTTTTTACTAAGACACCGCATTATTCTTCATTTTCTAACATAATTGCACAATTAGGCAACTAAGAAGCACCTTTTATATATAAATATATTTATATATATGAATCTTCTGATCGTGTGTTTGTAATTGAACCCCCCGGCTGGATCAATTTTGATAATTTTTTGTGGCTGTTCCGATGGATATGAGAATGGTTTAGGACTTAGGTTAATCTTTGCAACCGGTGCCGCTGCGATCGATTTTAACTTTTACTATTTTTTTAGATTTAAACAGAACGTCTGTTGGGTCAGCTAGACATATGTAAGTATAAATTCAGCCGTTGCGTCCGATGAAAAAAATAATAAATAGGGTTTAATTATTTCTATGTGATGATGACTGACTGAATGATTACAATTCACCAATCTATCTTGCCTGTGGAGGTCCTCCTATTGTGGAGAAGGCTGAAGCCCAGCAGTGGGACGTATATGAGCTGAAATAATGAGATGATTTATTTCTAAAGTTTACGCGACTTTACAAATGTTCATTATCGATCCATTTTTATTCCAATGGACCTCCAGATGGTTACGCATAGGATTTTCTTCACGTTTCATTCGCTTGTTATATTGTAATACCCAAATCCTTCAACTGTTAGGTAACATTGCCAGCGATTACTAGATCTAAGAATATTTTGATTTAGACATGCAAATTCCTCCTCATGATGTTTGCCTGTCAATTTTGTAATGATGATAAACTAATAGCATATAAATTTTTAATTTATATACAGTGAGATGATACGTTAAATATACCACTTACCGTCAAGAGAGGAAGGCTTCGCCATGTGTGGCATAAAACACGACAAATATTTTTCCATTTTGTTCACACTCAGATATCGTTACACAGCCATCAAGTGTTATGGGTACTAACCGCATATAAGACAACTGTGCAAATGATTCTGATGCAAATTGTGTCTGTTAACTGCATCTTTGCAAAATACCCCACGACATGGATTATTCATAAATGCGTAGTTATTATTTAAAAAGAAATGAAGATGGATATCACATTAATAACATATTTTATTATCATCATCACAGCTCTTTCACATCCCACTGTTGGGCTAGAGCTTAGAGAACTCCATAATAGGAGAGAAATTAATCTACCTACTATAGAATTTCATTCCGAACTTTCCTTTTCTTGTATAGATGTTGTATTCATATTCCTTTTTTTTTAGGGGGTGGGTTGCGGTCGGCGCGCTCCTCGCACCACTCCGTCCGGAGCGACAGAGTGGCATAAGCACGCAACTCCCGCAACCCACCCACGATGCACGTCGCCTTCGTCGTTGGGCCGACCACCGGAGCAGGGTTACTTGTCATATTATATCCCTTATTCGTATTATACGACATCCATAGACAAGAAAGGAAGTGGTGAATTGTATTCTTACTCCGTCACCACACAGATATTGATAATTCACCAAATACCTATATACGAGTATACTTCATCTGTCTAACCTGAATACAAAGGCATGAGATTATATTAATAAGAACTCTGTCAGAGGTCACTCTTAGAACAATATAGCTATAAAAACGGTCACCACCCCAATTCATAACTTGTGTTCCGACTACAAATACACTTAGTTATTTGTCCCTTTCTAATAAATCTCTTGTTTATTAGTGTAGCCCCTTCATCCCCCTTTACCATAAAGGGCTCCGTATTGTCGTTGCAACTCAAGGAATGCCTGAGCGTGTATGGTGTCAGTGCTAACGGGATTGCATCTACAACTATTTTTGGATCGCTTTTAATCTGGCGTCATTTGGATTAGATGATGATGGAACAGGACGTAGGAGCCTCTAACCACCAGTTTTTTTTTAAAGACAACGCCGACAAGCCCGTGTGGGCTATGGTTTGCACACACGCTGTCCATTCCGTGCGAGGCTCCATAAACCACCGCATTTTCTCCCCATCACTATTAGGTCAACAACTGGTCCCGAATCCTTGACGTCTGGTCGGCCCGATAGTTTACCCCTTTAGGTAACATCCATCCCAGAAACCTTCGGAGCGTCATCTTTACGCGATCAGCCTCTCTACGAGTAAAGGAGTATATAAATCAGCCAACCGCGGCCTCGGCTAAGGTAGCATCAGGCACAGGTATTTAAGCTTGTCAACGTGGTCGGGCTTAGACCTAAACCACTCCGCCTTCTCCTTCCTCGAGACTATTACTTCGCAAAAACCAACAGCCACGACCCAATTCCTCACGCTGTATAGCATCGTCCTAGCGATGGTAGGTAGCGTCAGGCTGGCAGCGATAATTGCCACGAGTTCATGGCGCTGCCCCGTCTACGCGGTACATACTT
Source organism: Lymantria dispar (assembly GCA_032191425.1). Lineage (NCBI taxonomy): Eukaryota > Metazoa > Arthropoda > Insecta > Lepidoptera > Erebidae > Lymantria > Lymantria dispar. Next base: position 30,952,988 of record CM063452.1, read on the forward strand.
CGAACGTATGCTGCACCGTGTTCTCGTCTCAATCGCAGTTGTAGCTAGGGATGAATCGATACTAATGAGTACTCATATGGTATCGATAGTTTTCATTCGATACTAGTACTCAGTATCAAATGGGCTAACATTCAGTATCGAATGTAAACCATGGTATCGGTATCGAATAAAAAGAATGGTATCGATTGGCAGGTATGGTATCAATATCGTGTCTATCAGATTACCTTGACTTACCCTTAGATTACCTAAAGCTCATCACAATTCTGTCAGGAAAAGTACTCGATACTTCGAAAACGATTCGATACTAAAGTAGTGTCGTACTATATTATGAGATAATTATTACTCCTAGATTTTCTAAAAAAAGCTCACCACAATCCTGCCAGGGGAAAAGTATTCGATACTTTAAAAACGATTCGATACCAGAGTAAGCATCGACTTTTAAATTGATACTGATTATTGCATATTCGATACTAGTGCTCAATATTATTCTCAGATTTTCTAAAAAAAGCTCATCACAATCCCGCCAAAAACGTTTCTCATATTTCTTAGGCTCTATGAATAGTACTCGATGCTACACAATGGATTCGATACCGATACCAGTAAGTATCGATACTTTTCAATAGATACTGATTGCGTTCCGATACTTAACGACCGATACAGTATCGATTAAAAGTATCGATACCTAGATGGTATTGTTTCATCCCTAATTGTGACATGATGATGTACTCTCTCTCTCTCTCACTCCTTACGACCTTGTGCAAGTATTTGGCGAAGCGACCGTGCCCCGTTAATAGGTATTATTTATTATATACACCAGTCAAAAGGACATAACCCCGTGCTGTCGATCGAATCACTCCATCAACACCGGCAAAGGTGACATGATGCTAAATTAATATTAATTTTGAAGGCGGCTTACTTTATGTTACTAAAAGGTTTTAATTTATTAGAATAATCTTTAGTTATTATTATTGTGGGTCAAATCTATACAATATGAACTCACAGTGTCTTGCAGTCTTGTGGTGGTCTTTTTGGGTTTGTTTTTAACAGGATCCCAGCTTGATGGTAACACCCAGCCATCCTCTCTATTGAAATTTTTGTGTTTTTTAATCTCAATAGCCTCGCGTACCATTCTAGGCAGGTATCGGTGTTCTTTTGCGAGGATTTGTGGTTTATCAAACCTAATGTTATGGCGGGCGCGGTCCTGACTATGTTCACAGACTACAGACCTAGTGTCACGACGGCAAGTCCTCGACGGTTTGGACTGTCTTAAGGACACGTCCATTCATCCTGCCCAAAAACAACACCTTGCCAAGAAAACAATCCTAGTATTGCTGGGTGATTTTATAAATATACCATTTAATGGATACATCCTTACTAATATCATAAATGCGAAAGTAAGGATGTTTGTTTGTTTGTTACCCTTTCACGCTTAAACCACCGAACCGATTTCAAAAATTATTTTACCAATGGAAAGTATAATATCAGGGAATAAGATAGGCTATATTTTATCCCGGTATTCCTACAGGAACGGGAACTACGCCGCGGATAAGGCGACTGAAACCGAAGCGAAGCAAGGGCAGGTTGCTAGTATTATATAATACTCTGGGTATTATATAATGTTAGTCAGAAAAGTAATTTATGGATCGTCCAAATCCTATTGTACAGAGTATTGTCCTGGGAATCGAACCCACGTTACAGTAGGTATAACACTACGCTATATGTGCAGTTTCACCCCAGCAATCAATGCTCAGATTTTAGGGATATCTTTATTTTGACGAACTTATAGTTTAGTCGCAGCCTGCCAAACAGGGTCGATCGTAAAGCAATATTTTATCTTATAACTTCCTTTAATAATTTTCACCCCTAATTGAATGCACCTAAATATTTTCTTTAATTTCTATAGTCTGCACGGCGGTTTACCTGTGCGGCAACGTAATTCCGTTGAAATCCTGTTAACAGAAAGCGGTAATCCTCGATTAAGAGACTAGGGACTAAACAAATATTTCACCCTTACGAATTCATGGCTCAATATATTGCATCATCCTTATTCCTAACTATACGAAAAGTAACGACAGATTCACTAAATATCACCTATCCCTACTTTGTCGCTATATAATAAGTGTATAAGTAGTCAACGTAGTCATATTAAATACTAAAACAAAGATGTGATAAGAAAAAGAAATCTATACTAATATTATAAAGCTGAAGAGTTTGTTTGTTTGAACGCGCTAATCTCAGAAACCGCTGGCCCGATTTGAAATATTCTTTCAGTGTTGGATAGTCCATTTATCGAGGAAGGCTATATTATATTTACAGAAAAATTAGGGATCCGTACTAAAAGTCCAATAATGTAACCCAATGTGTAAAAAATTACCTGAAAAATCCTTATATTGCGTGTGCTGCGAAAACTATTGATTATAGAACAAAACAATGTACTACAACTTTGCAGAACATATAATTTCTACAAAAAATATATATATTTCGACATCATATGTCTAACTATTGTAGTTATCTCACAATAAGTATTTTTCTTTTATTTTTTTTAAATAATTAAAACACAGTCGCTTAAAAACTCTTTATTTTGAACCTTGGTATTAATCCTTATCCAAATAAACTTTTTGAATCATTATATTCGGACATTTCATTCAAAAGATATCGCGATATTAAAAATGTAAGTATTAGTGTTGTAGCCAAATAAGTATTAAGTATTTTTCGTGTGGTGACGGAGTAAGAATACAAATCACCACTCCCTATCCTGCCCGTGGATGTCGTAAAAGACGACTAATGGATATGATACGCATATAACATCTATGCAAGAGAAGGAAAACTCGAAATAAAACCCTATATCAACCTGTCTGACCAGCATAGTATAGTAAGGTCAACTGCCTTTCTACTGTGGAGGAGGCTCGAGCCCAACAGTGGGACGTATATGAGCTGAAATGATGATGAATGATGATTGCACGTGCATGTACCTATGATGTGGCGGGCGGTCATGAGGGACGAGGAGGCGGTAGCCTCTGCGAGATACTATGCCGCGCTGCTCATTCTAGCGATGGGCAATCTTTCTGAAAAAGATCGATTTGAATCGTCATCCAAAGAATCGTTCCACAAGAAAATCGAGGTCTGAAAGATCGATTTCCGATTAATCGATCTATCGATCTTTTTTCTACGGGAGCTTTGTTTTAGGACCTCTGCAGAGTAAATATGTGATGAACTTTATTTTTTAGGAAATCTGAAAATGTTATTAATCTTATAATCTTATATCTTATATATAAATTTCTTGTGTACGTGTGTATGTCACTGAACTCCTCCTAAACGGCTGAACCGATGTTGATGAAACTTTTTGTGTGTGTTCAAGGGGATTCAAGGATGGTTTGGATTCACAATTGGACCTGGTAGGTGGAGCTGCTATCAATTTCAAGAAGAATTCCTATTATTTTATTCGTACAGGACAACGTCTGTTGGGTCAGCTAGTTTGAAATAAAAATAACAGAACCAGCTTCACATTGTTAGATGTTTACCGTATAATGTTAGAGTAAGAATACAATTCACCATTCCCTACCTTGCCTACAGGTGTTGCAATACATGATTAAACCATAAAATGTGCAGATAACATTGATGAAAGAAAAGCAAATCTCGACATAGAACTGCCAACATGTCTGTATAACGTGATGGAAGGTCCGTATCCCAATAATCGGACATATTTAAGCTGAGATGATTACTACATGTTATCCGCTAACACTGTAAACCTACAGTTAGGTTGGTGACCGCGTCGCGTCTACAGACAAACAAACTGATTGCCGCCCTAGGTCAGGGCGGTGCGGGGCCCCCGTGACTAACGAATCTATATCGCATATACATCACCTGTCTCGATCTATAATGTCTGCGATGTCTGATGCAAATATATATCTAGGTATTATAAATCTGTGCTCTGTGGTAACGGCTACAATTACTACCAAAAACTACATTGCTTGTGTGAAAAAAGACGGTATTTTTTTTTTTTTTTTTGTGGGTGGGCCGCGGTTGGCGCGCCTCCGCACCACTCCGTCCGGGGCAACAGAAGGGCTTAAGCACGCAACTCCCGCGACCCACCCGAAAACCACGTCGCCTTCGTCGTTGGGCCGACCACTGGAGCAGCGTTAACTTGTCGTCAGTGGTCGGCCCGACGGAATACCCCCTATTGGGGTACCCTCCCATCGACCGACGTCCCCCCCTCGGGTAGGACGTCAGTCTTTCCTCACGCGGTCGGCCTCTCGGCGGGTGACGGACTAATCCCCGGTCACGTCACCCGCGGCCTCGGCTAAGACGGCATGAGGCGCAGATAGTTGCGCCTGCGCCGCCCCAGTCGCCGGCGGCGGATCTCCTCATCAAGGCTGCGCTCCTCACGCAGGCGATATCCGCCGCCTCCTTCCGCGAGATCACTGTCTCGCAGAAGGCTGCGACCGATGAAGGATGTTGATCTACTCCGCTGGTTAGATGTGTTGGTATAGGATTTGTTGATAATAGTTCTTGTAAGGGAGGTATATTTGATTGTCGAGACTTTGATTTGATAAATGATTATTATTATTTAAGTAAAATTACAATTACTAGTGGTCGCCGTGTGGTCGAAATTCGGCCATAATTCATTTTAATTAATTTTTCTGCTATACAATTTTCTTTTAATTTTATTTATGTATAACTGTAAATTAAGCAAGCTGTATTTCACTAATAACTAATATATAAGCACAAATCTCTATTAGACATTGTCATCATAGTTGATTGTTTGACATTCAGTTCGACCAGAGATTTTAACCGTAAACAAAAGTGTATAAGCGTTGCTACACAACACACTCACACAAACGCGCGCGCGCGCGCGCGCGTGTGTGTGTGTGTGTGTGTGTGTGTGTGTGTGTGTGTGTGTGTGTGCGTGTGTGTGTGTGTGTGTATGTTGCGGTAGCGTTGTAGTGTGCGTAATGCCGTTTTTAATGAATTTAATGCATTTCTAATCCATTATTATATGTAATTTCAATTTTATGCACTTCTCCTCATTATATACATCAACTGTGCTAAATTTCATATTTGTCCATTCACGTAATTTTCGTAAAAAGGGGTACAAAGTTTTAGCTTCACGTATTAATATATATATTCAATTCGTAGTATAAGAAATGTGTGATCGCAACGCAATAGGAGTAGGGAATGAAGAATACGTTTTTTTCTCCTATTCAAAATTCACGCCCAATTGCATTGGACGTAGATGGCGGCACTGGTGATTAAGGTGAAGTTTTCTCATTAAGGGGAAGTCTCAACAGGATTTTATTTCAAGATTTTCTTCTCTCGTATAAAACATTTATCTTCTTCCTTAGTCATCTCTTATGACACCCATGGGTAAGAAAGGGACTGCTGAATTATCTTCTTTGTTACCACACGGAGAATAATCTATACTACCTATCTATACTAATATTATATAGAGGAAAAATTTGTATTTTGATGTGTGTATGTTTGTAATGAATAAACTCAAAAACTAAGATGCCGATTTCAAAAATTCTTTCATCATTGGAAAGCTAAATTATCCCTGAGTAATACAGGCTATATTTTATCCTAGTATTCCCACGGGAACGGGAACTATGCGGGTAAGGCGATTGTAACCGAAGCGAAGCGAGGGCGGGTTGTAATAAATAAACCTACACAATATAATATTAAAATTAATCTATTACAAGCTATAAAGCAAAAAATAAGACTTTATACCTCAAGACCCGAAATACATACAAAAGTTTTGGAACTCCTGAGATAACGCTAACTACTTTATTACTAGGTAATCAGAGTTTCTAATTTAGCCGTTTGTACTGTGGTTATATTGTAACTTTAAATGAAATAAAACATTAATTTTTATTTAAAGGGAAAACAACTTCTTGTGTATTCCACTCATTGTCATCATTCTTCACTTATACCAATTACTTAAAGCAATATATGAAGCTTCTTCCATCGAATTTATTGCATTTTTTTTTTGCTTGGGCTAGGTGTATTAGTCTCAGAGTGCTGTTACGCTCTTACACGGAACAGTAGTGAGCATTGAGGGCTCTCCCAAAACGTTTAAGTATCAGGGCCAAGGGTCCTGTGGGGCATGAACCCCGAATTGGAGCGTTACTGATGGCAATGTGGGTATTCTCATATTGGATGCATTGATTATTACGCAGTACGGTTTCGCATCTCGACGGGTGGGGAAGGAACCGTGATTTTATATTTAGCGTCGGATCCGTCGAGAACAACTCACAGCCGGGAGACCTTCGAGATCCGATACGGGGTGTACTCCAAAAAAACAGAATAACATCTTGGCAATAAAGAGAAATCCGCAATAAACATCTATATCCAACCGTTTTACTAGCTTGGTTCAGATATCCAGCGTGGATTTTCCTTATTTAAAAGAAGTACATGCCCATCATTGGGACGCATATATTTTGAGAAGGAAGGAATAGAATATATCAGCAAATCTTTCTTCTTCCTGGGAGGTTGTATGTGTTTGTTCTTAAATAAAATAACAAAAAAAAACTTTAAACAACTTGATTACAGTGATGGCTTAGTTGTTTAAGTAATAACCACCGATGCCGAGTGTCGTAGGTTCGATTCTCATGCATGACAGTTACTGTGAGATCCGTTATTAATTCCTCTGAGTCTGAATTTAATCTGTGTTTGTTAACTGTACGTCTTAAAAATAATAATAATAGACATCATCATTAACTCAACTGACAGTTGTCCCACTGTTGGACTCGGACCTCCTTCATAATGAAGGGTATTTTGACCTACTATACCGCGCTGGGCAGACGTATTGGCATAGGGTTTTATATTGATTTTCCCTTCTCTTGCATAGATATAATTTGCAAATCATATCTCTTAATCCGTGTAATAACGGAGTGTAAATACAATGCACCACCACTTATCTTGCCCGTGGGTGTCGTATAAGACGACTAGGAAATATCTTGTGCATATAATAACTTTGTGGCGACTATCCGCCACTAAGACAACTTGGACCACAACCCAACATGCGAAGCAATCCGCTTCGCTAATGAATATTGGGCCATACAACATGACACCTGCGTTTTGCACCTGTGTTTTGCACGTGCTATATCCGGACCACACGCAGACTGAATTCTAGTATATATACCGCTTTTGGCTGCCTATTCATTCATTCGATATTCGCTCGCACACTTGTACTGTCGTCACTAGTTTGTTATTAATTTATTGTACATATATAATTTAGAACCATGTAATTAAATCTTCAGTCCTATAAACAACACTATTCATTATTGTTCGCCTTCTTCTCACATCTTCCTGCGACGAACTCAATACAATAGTAGGATGGCTAATCTCCTCACGCCACCCTACAACTTCATCAAGCTGCTTGACCAGCGTGGTATAGTAGGTCACGTTCCCTGGCAATATGGAGGAGGCTTGAGCTCAATAGTGGGATGTATATGAATTGTGATGATGATGATATCTTTTAGTCGTCTTTTAAGACACCCATGGACAAGATGAGGTGGTGAATTATATTTTTACTCCATCACGAATAATGCAAGGATATTACAAGAATTAATTCTTTAAAACATGCTTGTCATCATCATCATCGCAGCCCACATACGTTCCACTGTTGGACTCAGGCCTCCTCCACAATGGGAGGGAATTTAACCTACTATACCGTGCTGGTAAGACGTGTAGGCATAGGGTTTTATTTCGAGTTTTCCTTCTCTTGCTAGATTTACTACTAACATGCTTGTAGTCTTTAAATATTATTGTTGCAGTGCATTAGTTATGATGTTCCGCCCTAAGTTAAGTGATTCCACATTAGTGTAATAAAATAAATCTAAGGCTGTTTCGTTGAGTGCTCAGCGAGCTCGTCTAGGCGCCTCTATGAATCATAGGACGTTATTACCAATGACACACCAAGGAGCCCTTCTTCTGAATATTTGGGGAATTTTCATATAACTGTTTAAATATTGACGTATAATGACGCAGAAATAACACGATTCATCACCTTCTAAATAGCCGGTGCGTTTTGTAAAAGACGACTAAGTGATCGGAGTACGGGAAGACCCATTTAAAGACAAAAAATCTGCATTATTATACGAGAGAAATTGATCTCTTATACCACGCTGGTCAGACGTGTTGGTATAGGGTTTCGTTTCGAGGTTTCCTTCTCTTGCATTGATATTATATACATATTATATCCCTTAATCGGCTTCTACGATACCCACGGGCAAGTGTAGGGGTGGTAAATTGTATTCTTACTCCGTCACTACACGGAAAATGTGCAAACATAAGTTTTTAAAAAACTTGTATCCACTCTGAGAATTGACCATTGAAGATCTAAAAGCACCTATAGTGTCAATTTTAACGCAAATTTATCACCTGAATATTATGAAGTGTAATAGTAAAAATAGTTAATTCAGCGAATTAAATGTTGTAATACACAAAATGTTTGAACCCTCACTTAATTACATTACTATGAAATACAATACATTTTATTCATTTTAGATACCATGTTTCATAGTATTATTTACTGCATAATCAGTACGCCTACATAACTGTAATGTATAGCAGTATAAATAGTAGCCTAAATCCATACTAATATTATAAATGCGAATGTAAGGATGTTTGTTTGTTTGTAACGCTTTCACGCTTAAACCACCGAACCGATTTCAAAAATTCATTCACCAATGGAAAGATATAATATCAGGGAGTAAGATAGGCTATATTTTATGCCGGTATTCCCACAGGAACGGGAACTACGCCGCGGGTAAAGCGACTGAAACCGAAGCGAAGCGAGGGCGGGTTACTAGTATAATATATAGGCCACACACTATCACACACTACACGAGTATCATTTTTATCATCTCAAAGAAGTTGACTATACCACGTAGGTCAGACGTGTTGGCATAGGATTTCGTTTCGAGTTCTCCATCTCTGACATGGATGTTATATGCATTTTATATGTGGCCTGTCGATTGCCACCCGTTCTTTTACAAATTGTCGTATTTCGGATTCTATCTCTAGCACGCTAACCTTGGCTTACATTTAGGCACAACCTTTCCGTGCTGTAAGTTTTCATAGGTAACCCACACTGGTCGTGAACCTATGCTTTCAAACACTGAGGTATGTTGGATGAGAAGATCCTCTTAATTTCCTCAAATGCTGTCCAATTTCTCGGCAAGATTCGGTCGGCTGATCTCTAATTTAGTCCGAATCGGTTGAAGCTGGAAGGCCACAGTTCTATGTAGCTTACGCTAATAATTTTCTCAAAGGATGGACTGCGATTTTTGAGTCCACCTTGTTGATGTTTTTAGATACATTTATTGCCTACGAATTAAGTCTATTGCATCCTTACAACTGAAATGCAATATTAATATATATATATATATATATATATATTAGGTGTTTCAAAAAAATCGAATATTTTTTTTTTTCAAATGGTCGGCAAATTCTGTCAGAGAATGCTAAAATAAAGACCTCGTCAAAATTTGAGCTCTTAATTTAAAGATTTAGTGGTCGCGGTTCGCAACTTTCTATTTCCCATTTAAATAACATAAGAAATAAATGCTTTTAACTTTAGAATTTTATACCTCTGGATTGAATGAACTTATAGCAATGGTCAACTCAGATTCTTATAGGAAATTTAATGCTCTACAAAAAAGGTCTCTTATAATTTTTCCATAAATTGAATCCTCCCAGGGTTATTTAAGGTTAAAGTTTAATTTGAACCGATTTTTTGGGTTTTTCAACTTTTATCATTATGTAATAAAAAAATATCATATATTAATATCTGAGACATACGGGAAGGTGATAAAAAAAATAAGAACAAATGTAAAAAGGTAGAAATTAACAATAATCAACTGTCTAACTGTTATATTAAGCCTTTTTTATTACAATTAGGGTACATCTCTCTGTGTTTTTTTAGAATAGAAGAATACAAGACACTATGAAACTTAGTATAGAAAAAACGCATTTGATATGTAATAATAAATTGCAAATGACACCTAAACATAATTTTGTCTATAGTTAAGTATGGTTGAAAATTTGATAACTATAATTCTGTCAGAAATCAATAATCAGTAATTTGTATTCTCTTCGAATCATCATTAACAATGCCGCGATCAAGACGATCGAATCTTTCCCGACAAAGCCGTAATGGTTTATTTTAGAGACTATATTTTCGGAAACTTAGAAAATATATTTACGAAAAAAATTATGGTGGTACGAAGTTCGCCGGGTCAGCTAGTTGGATTATATAAAACAAATAACATTGAAATCAACTAGCCTGAAAGCACCAATAATTGTCAAGAACCCTCTCGACATTGAAAATGCGATAAAGAAACACTAATAAACTTGTTTGCATGATATTGTCGTATATTTAATAATCTTTATAAAATACAATATCCGCGTCCTCAGGCGAATGCTTTTATTATAATAAAAATGTTATAAATGAAGATAAAGTGGCCATATAATCATTTGTTCTTTTTTTTTTTGTTTTGATAGAAAAAATGTAACCTAACCGCACACATTGCTATTAAGGGCAGCAATAATGCCTGCCTAGAGAGCCCAGTAGCATCGACCTCGTTTCGGCCTGGTTAAAGCGATGACGAAGCCAACTACGAAATATGAAAGTATAAGTTTCCATTAAATTCAAAGATGGACCACGATTTCCACTAGCCTGTAACATCTATTAATTAGAGACCGCTAGAGAACTCTTGGTGGAGAAATGAAGAATTATAATTTCAAGCTAGAATGCGACCTATACGTGTAACTAAAAGGATATAACAGAAGGTAAATTCTAGATAAAACCCTATGTTATCCCGACTGTCCTGTATGTCAATTGTCATCTTATTGTGAAGGGGGCTCAAGCCCAATAGTGACACGTATAAGATGTGAATGATAAAAAGGCGTATATCTTTTGTCAATAAATTATTTTAAATTTAAAAAAGTCCTTCATAAAACACCAAGTCCTTCATAAAGTAAAAGAAATGCCTTTTGAAGTCCATACCTCTTATAAGCTACTACCTAACCTATACTAACTTCTACCCGAGACAGGTTTTTTTTTACTTAAAATAATTTATTTTTGGTCTTTAATGGTGAAACTACACTATAAAATATATACCCAAATAGCTTTATGTGAATATAAAATTTGAAAGATACCCTCGATTTACCAGGATCTCATCAGATCCGAACTTGATGATCATGGGACCACCTGGAAATTATACTCTATCAAACAAAAAATTTTCGAAATAGGTCCAAGCATCTTTGAGTAATCGATGAACATACAAAAAAAAAAGAATCCAGCGAGTTTAAAAATTCCTCTACTTTTTTGAATTTTTAAGATCGATTAAAAAGAAGCGAGTTATTTCTAAATGCATGCTAGTCATTACAGCAGCATAGCCAAGTTACAATCTACCGGAAACAGATCTGCTCAAAGTATTACGGCAATATGACCGGACCAGAGACTGGAGACCGGTGACCGGATCGTGTCAAATCCGATGTTATACTAGTTAGGCTGTACGGTTCCGGTTGCTGTTAACAAGTGGGCGCAATAATATGACGCATGGTCACACCTATCTGTGCGGCACACCTGCTCCTTGATGTATAATTACTAAAAGTGACATCATATACATCAAATTTATGCTGAATCTTTATTTATTAGAATAATCTATTATTATGTACATAATTAAGAGTAGCAGTAGAATTTATTATCATCTCAGTCCACGGAAGTCCTGCTGTTGAGAACCTCTTCCATAATAGGAAGGCAATTGAGCTAGTTATTGAGAGTTTTTCTTTTCATGCACAGATGTTATCAGCAAATCAAATCACTTCGTCTTTTAAAATACCCACGGGCAAGAATAGGGGTGGTGAACTGTATTCTTTCTCCGTCACATGGATAGTGCCTGCTTTTTCTATAGAAGTGCCTGTTCCATAATAGGAGGGGAATTAAACTACTATAACTCGCTGGCCAAGCATGTTGGTATAGGGTGTAATGTTAAATTTGCTTTCTCTTGCATAGATTCCATCTGCATATCATATAACTTTATCATTTTTTACGATACCGACGAGCAATAAAACTGTTCTTACTCCGTCACCATATAAAAAATATATTCATCATCATCTCGGCTCATATACGTTCCACTGCTGAGCTCGAGACTCCTCCACAATAGCAGGGAAATTGACCTTACTATATTATGCTGGTCAGATAAGTTGGTATAGGGAGGGATATATTCATATGAAACAGTAATATTTTCTCACAAGCTTTTCCTATTATTTTGTAATATAAGCTTTTTTTTTTTTTGTGTGTGGGCTGCGGTCGGCGCGCCTCCGCACCACTCCGTCCAGGGCGACAGAGGGGCTTAAGCACGCAACTCCCGCAACCCACCCGAAAATCACCTCGCCTTCGTCATTGGGCCGACCACCGGAGCAGGTTTACTTGTCGTCAGTGGTCGGCCCGACGGAATACCCCCTACGCGGGATACCCTCCCATCGACCGACGTCCCACCCTCAGGGAGGACGTTGATCTTTCCTCACGCGGTCGGCCTCTCGGCGGGTGACGGACTAATCCCCGGTCACGTCACCCGCGGCCTCGGCTAGGGCGGCATGAGGCGCAGATAGTTGCGCCTACGCTGCCCCAATCGCCGGCGGCGGATCTCCTCATCGAGGCTGCGCTCCACGCGCAGACGATCCGCCGCCTCCTTCTGCGAGATCACTGTCTCGCAGAAGGCTGCGACCGCGTCCCAATTCCCGACGCTGTCGACCATCGCCCTAGCGATGGCCGGCAGCGTCAGGTCGGCACCGATGATTGCGACGAGTTCACGGCGCTGCACTGCCCAAGCGGCGCAGGCCTCGAGCGTGTGGCGCGCCGTGTCCTCGTCGCAATCGCAGTGGTGGCAGGACGGTGTACTCTCCCTCCTTACGACCTTGTGCAGGTATTTGGCGAAGCTCCCATGCCCCGTCAACACCTGCACTAGTCGGAAGGAGAGCACCCCGTGCCGCCTTTCCAACCACTGCATCAGCACCGGCCGGAAGGCCTCCACGGTTCGCACCCCGAACCGAGGCCTCTCCAGCCGGACTGCCCAACGGGCAATGACGTCTCGGCGGGCGTCGACGCGCCAGGCGGTGAGCTCCCTTAACGAGATCTCACCGCCCTCCGCTCGCACCCCCGTCACCCGCCGATACAATCCGGCGAGCATCTCCGCCTCCAGGTCCCACGGGGGAGTCCCGGCCAATAGGCACGCTGCCTCCGTCGCCACCGTGCGGTATCCGCGGATGGCCCTGACCGCCATGACCCTCTGTGGTCGCCACAGAAGGGCCCTAAGTCGGACGGTCAAGGACCCCGCCCACACCGGTGCGCCGTACAGGGCCATCGACCGGATGACCCCGTGTAATATAAGCTTGAAGTGTTACAAATATCCAATTGTAATACTTACTTTAGTACTTGCATTGGAAGCTAAATACAGTTTCCCTTGAAAAATATTTTCATAGTAAAGTTCAAAGGAAAGTATTACAAGTCGGTTCGACTGATAAAGAATTTCATTAATAAACTTTTTTTTTTAGAAAGTAACAATAAATACTACCTGGAAACATAGCTGCTAACGTTTTTATTAATGCCCGATACCGGACCCCCTTATAGGTTCTTATTTTAAAAATATTTTGAATTTTACCGTTACTAATTTACTAAATTAAATCTCTTTTTTTTCTGGTAAGCCATGGTCTGGACACATTCCGCCCGGGGCGATGGATGGGCGGCGTGCGGCCCCATGACCTACCGGGGAGGGAATACCCACCCCACCGCCAATGGGCTGACGATTGGTAGCGATTCCTTTATTCGTGGCCGCCCGGCGGATTACCCTTTCGTTTACAATCCCTTTCGAAGCACCGGCAGCAAGGCAGCGGTGTGGGGACATCGTCTTCACGTGATCGGCCTCTATATGAATGGCAGACTAATCCCCGGTCCCTCCACCCAGTTAATTTTAAACCCTAAGAAAAAAAAAACTTTCTTCTTAGTTAACTTTAAATCTAAAAGAAAATGTGATATAAAGAAATAAAAAGAAAATGATTAACCTTCGAGATTTTGTTATTGCCTTCTACCTATGTAGGATATTCAGCAGCCAGTTTAATTTTTGATCACGGCGTGAATATCTGATTAATTTAACCCAAGATTGATCTAATCACATTAATAGACACGAATAATCATTATTATTTGTTGATAAGAAATGCTATTTGTTTTTTGGATGTCTGAGCCATTGCTGGCTACAAAGCTTTTTCCCTTAGTGTGGGATTGTGATTCGGGAGGCCGGATCAGAACTAATCCGCCATCGTAGAAAATACAACAGCATAAGAAAGATGCTTCGGTATTACGTTGTCGGGGATAGGATTTGGTACCAATGAGTAGCCAGGCAAGTCAACAGTAACAAGAAATCGGTACGGTACCAGTGGTCAGCCTAAAAAGAGCAACGGGGCCTTAAGCCGACCTTCCGTCACCCAGAACAGTTTTCACAAATTGTGTCTAGCCTATATAAGGTCAGAAAAAAACATAAAGCAGTCATGAGGGCTGTCGACAGAAGTGAAAAGTTAAAACTTTTATAGTTAAAACTATAAAAGTTTTAACTTTTTAACTTTTCATTTTCAAACAATCGTTATTTTCGAATATTCTATTTGTTTGATTTTAAGTTAAAATTTGTAAATTAATAGTTTTTACATTTATCCAACACTACTAAACTATATCAGTGTCATTAACATAGCTAGTGTTAGCATTACCACGTCACGTGACTGTCAATGACGACTTACATGAACTTATCAAGGCGTGCTAATATATGTTATCACTTCTGTCTTTAAATTAACCATCAAAATGAGACTACCGTAACAATTATGGGAGACACTTCTAGTAATGTATGCATTTGCCAACAACCCCCGTGGAGAATAAAAATTAAAATTGTAGTCGCGGAGGTAATTAGCTGCTTTCATTGTTACTGTAACCGTAATTATGCCACACTTTTTGGATTTAGTCGGTGTATTTTACAAATATTTTTTAAAGCTGTATGTCAGTTCGTCAAGCGATGTGGCCTGCTCATTTCCATTGCCTTTCAGCGTGCTAATTCTTCCTGCTATGTTTGTTTACACCCGTTCTTTTATGGATTGCCGTGCCTCGGATTCTATCTCGCAGAGAAATCCCGAGCATAGCCCGCTCCATAGCATATTGAGCGACTTTAAGCTTGAAGCTCACATTTAGAGACCACGCTTCCGTGCCGTAAGTCATCACTGGCAACACACGCTGGTCGTGGGCCTGTGTTTTCAGACACTGAGGTATGTTGGACGAGAAGACTCTCTTAAGTTTCCCGAACACTGCCCAGCCAACTTAAATTCGTCGGCTGACCTGTTTCCCGAAATTTAACCTTCCTAATGTTTGTCCTAGGTAAACGTAATAATCGACAACTTCAAGGACCGCATTGTCAACTAAGAATTTTTCAGGAATGACATGGGCATTTGACATGATTTTCGACTTTAAAATTTTGCCTACCTATTTGGGTGTGTTTTTACATGCATTGCGCAAAAACTGCATGGAAATTAAAGCAATATTTAAATATTACTTGAGATATTACTTAAAATTTTCGTGTGGTGACGGAGTAAGAAGACAATTCAACACTCGATTTCTTGCCAGTGAGTGCCATAAAAAACGACTAAAGGATAATAATGTGCAGAAAACATATATGCGAGAGAAGGAAAACTTCAAATTCTAGATGACACTATCTTTTAAGCACCACTGATGGGCTCCAGCCCTACTCCACAATAAGAGGGAAATGGAAACGGAAAACCGGGTATAAATAGCGGGCTAGATCGTGTAAATAGTATTCGGCGTCAATAGACACATCATATTTAAGGAATAAGGCAGTAGTAAAATAGTCGAATAAGTCGTTAGTAAATTATATGTATTTATGAAGATATAATGGTGGAGATATACGTGTAACGAATTAGATGTATTTCAATGGATTGATGTTACTCTTTCAAATATAGAAATTTTTTTAGAAGATTTTCTCAAAATATCAGGAGTGATTTGTTGTTTGGTAGTTAGTAGTCTAAACTAACCAATGAGCTATCGTTGTTTTTCCAATTAGAATTTATAACTCGTAAACCGCCCTCGCTTAGCTTCCATTTTAGTCGATTTTAATATCTTCTAAAATATTACGCGACTACAGTCCACGAGGCCTCGGGTTCGATGCCCGGACCTAGCAAAATTTTATAAGGGTTTCGTTAGAGGGAACATAGCCCAGGTTACTGCTAATATAAACATGTAACAGAATGTTAATAAAATCAGTCCAGCCATTTGGAAGCTTATCAGGAACAAACCGAAAATTTTAAAGTGGCTTTTAGGTGTAGATATTGCGTAAATAACCAGGTGAGCATGAAAAAAACGTATTATTTTGACATTATAAGCAGTCAGTTAAATTTTTTTTTATTTGTATAGATAGTTTCTCGGCCCAACTTCGCACGTTCGCTTAATATCAATAAGTCAGATAAGGTTTTCTTGATTATGTTTCTCTACTTCAGTATCATCATCATCTCAGCCCATATACGTCCCACTGTTGGGCTCGGGCCTCCTCCACTATGGGAGGGGAATTGAGCTATATACCAAGCTGGTCAGACATGTTGCCACAGGGTTTTGTTTCGAGTGTTCCTTCTCTTGCATAGATGTTGTATGCATTTTATAATCCCTTAGTCGTCTCTTACGACAGCCACGGGTAAGAGAGGAAGTTGTGATTTGTATTCTTACTCCGTCACCACACGGAAACTTATTACAAACTAGCAACCCGCCCTCGCTTCGCTTCGGTTTTAGTCGTTTTAGCCGCGTAGTTCCCGTTCCCGTGGGAATACCGGGATAAAATATAGCCTAGTTTACGCCCTGATATTATAGCTTTCCATTGGTGAAAGAATTTTTGAAATAGGTCCAGCCGTTTTGAAGATCACCCGGAACAAACAGACAGACAGACAAAAAATTTTTAATCGCTATTTTTTGCATAGGTGTCGTGCAAATAACCGTGTGAGCATGAAAAAAGCCCATTATTTTGACATTACAAACAGACACTCCAATTTTATTTATTGGTATAGATGTCTGTCTGTCAATTTCTCTGCTTATTACAAATGAAAATTTTGCTATTTTTTAAGTTAGTAGCAAGTATCATATTTATTATATTAAAATCGGAACACTTATTTGGATAATTAGTAGATATGAATGAAAAACCTATTTTTTGTGAAGATATTTCTATAAAAATGTCTACTTATTTGTCATCATTTCACCTCATATACGTTCCACTATTTGACTTGAGCCTCCTCCACAATTGGACGGCAAATGAGCTTACTATACCATGCTGGTCAGACAGGTTGGTATAGGGTTTTATTTCCAGTTTTCCATCTCTTGCGTCGATGTTATATGCGTATTATATCCCTTAGTCGTCTTTTACAACATCCACGGCCAAGATAAGGAGTGGTGAATCGTATTCTTACTCCGTCACCACACGGTTAGTAATACTCGATAATAGGAGATAAATTGACATACCTACTATACCACGCTGGTCAGACATGGTATATGTATCAGATCCCTTAGCCGTCTTTAACGTTCTCCGTCAACATTCGGATGAAAAAATATTAAAATTTTCAGAAATATATCCGTAGTCACAGTTTTTGATTAATAAAATCTTATACAATCTGTCCTTCAACGTAATTATACAGTCATTAATTATTAAAGACCAATCTCATTATTTTAACGTTTTGCTAGTCATCAGATATCGTCAATAACACTCCCTAGTTAAATTAAAAAAATTAAGAAATACAACCTTAATGTGAACGAATAGAGTCTATTACAGTATATGCAAGATATATTATGAAAGCAATTCCCGCCTTGTTGACGAATGTTTTTGATTCTGACAGGGAAACTTAGTAATAATATTTTTGTATTACGGATATATGCAATGTCGCCACGCTGAGAGGAAATTATTAAAAAAAAAATACAAAGTATGTTCTGACAAAATTAAAAATAATGGTATTTTTTTCTCATATAAAGTCTCTGTTTGCAGTAACTATGAACAGTTTCAGAACGATAATAACAACAAAACAAACAATAGACCCGGCGAGGCGCGGCGTTCCTAAACGCACTCACAACAACAAACAACTCCACACAGATAACCAATTCACAAGTTTCCCGACGCGAACATTCGAAAATGGAACACGCCGCTACGTAACACTAACACAGGTCACGCACACTAACAAAACGCCCGGGGAAATTTAACGCACACATCGCTAACGACCAGAAACGGTTGACCTCTTACCCTATAGTTATAGCAATAACCGTTAGTTGTGACGCAACCCCGCAATACAGCTCGCAGGAAAATGGTCGTGTGTGACAGAGACAGAGTTATACGGTTGGGGCGCACTCATACCGTCGCAGTAAGATAGGTTTCCCGGGGACCGGGCGTAGTACTAGAGACACATTGATCCACAGGCGGGAGCAGAACGTCTGGCAACATCGATTGTGCAGTTTCCTGCAACCAGCCGTTGTCATGGCGACCGCCCACCTCTGCCCCCCCGCTTGCCTACGTTATTTGAAACTTTTCTATTACATCGGTTTGTTAGACTTTTATTTTTATTATGTAATGGTTACTTTATAACAAAAACACACCGCGTAACGGTAAATGTACCTTGTATTTAAAACGAGGTGGCATTTTCCCGCCAGTTTTTACGATAATATATACACGTAACAGAGAGTAGAATGGTGGCGTAATTTTTCATTTACCTTTGTGCAATTTAAGAACATTGTAACATCTTTACAAACATGTACCCTTAGAATAATAACGTATAGAAGGATAGTGTCAATACTTCGAACTTTCAAAATTTGAATCTAAAAATACTAATGGCGCGCAGACGATTACACACATACACACGCACACCACCATGCAAATTATGAAATCAAATTTTGTTTTTATTAACATAAATCGTCGAAATACTTTTAAAAGTAATGTTAAAAACCTTTTAAGTTTTTCAAATGTGTTGTGACACCATTTGAATGCACAAACCGTCATAATTATCAATTTATTTTTTAAGAGTTGCGTACGTACGTGCAGTACAATGACTTTTACATTACGGAACGGTTGCGGTGTAAGCTCCATTAGGCTCCAATTGAAATGCCTCACTTTTTGAGCGTGAACTTACCTTCTTCTATACGTTATTATTCTAAGCATGTACGCCTAGTCAATCAGACGTTACTTTTCTTGGAAAATGAATTAATAATTCTTTTAAATCTCATTCATGCCCAACAGTGGGACGGAATCATCTGTGTTGTGCCAGTGATATCAACATTCGATAAAGTGATTAGGTTTCGAAATGACCACATCTAGAAATGCACATGGTGGTTAAAGATAATCAGGGCTGGCCCGCCCATACGGCGAACAGAGCATTCGCTCCAGGCGCCAAATCCTAGGGGGCGCCTAAATGGTTCCATACTTACTTTACACTCACAATTGGTATAGGTATATATTATTAGGAGCAAACGGGAGAGGCGCCATAATTGCATCTCGCTCCATTCTAAAATTTACTTCGGGCCGGCGCTGAAGATAATCATAGCTCTTCACCACCCACTAGTTGAGTAGGCCTGTCATAGAGAATGTATGGCATTCTCTGGTATGGCTATTGCCTTACTCACCGCGCTTGACAAGCTGGTGATCGCAGTAAGATATTAAACGTTTCCCATTACAGCACTGCTTTTTATTCCCGGTAAGCTCAGCCCCAGGTTCTACCAACTCCGACAGGCAAATAAGGGGTGGCAAAAATTGTATTCCTATACCGTCGCCACAAGAAAATAAAAATAATCTCGTCGCTTTTGACTTAAATTACTCCCCATGTATTGATGGGTTAAAAAAACATATTATGGCCATTTTACCATGAGTTCGTAAAAATGAACTGCATATCAAGCTTGAGCATATCAAGGTAGTGGACAGCGGCGCCATCCTGGGTAATTCACAATATCAACTAAAATATGCCTTCGTTGAGACGCCAACGCTCGAGAGTGAATAAAGCAATGATTGGATAAATGAAAATTACGTGGACGAAATGTGAATTGTTTTAATCACTGCCTACCTCTTTAACGTCATCGATAAAACAAATATGATGTGTATTACTGGATAATATTTGGTCGTGGTTTTACGTTGTCGAAAAAGGCGTAGGAATTATGAATAGCTTCAATGCGTCATGCTCTGAATATAGAAGCTAGTAAATAGATTTAATATAAATTATTTTAGCCATATTTGTATCTATATAAATAAATAACATTGAAGCGCCTGCTTGTAATGCCAAAATAGTAGGTTTTTCATGTTCAAATGGTTGTTTTCATGAAATCCGGTTTAAATTTTTTGTCATCTGTCTGTCTGTCTGTTTGTTCCGGGTTTTCTCCAAAACGGTTGAACCGATGTTGATTTTACTACCAGGTACCTGTTTGTATAGGGAGTAACTTAGGTTATTTTTCCTCTCCGAAAAGCCCTATAAAATCTTGCCCGGTCTGGGATCAGAGAAGATTTTGCAGATTCCAAATGCGGTACCAAAGTTGCGAAATCAAAAATCAAAGCGCAGTTAGGGCAGGTCATAAATAATTTAGCAATAAATAATTTTGTTGATATTTAAACATTAATATATCAACTGGAAAAGGTTTTCATTATAAGTTTCAAAAGATTATCGTGATCAGCAGATTTATTTTCACTTTGTAAGCGTTCATTTAAATATTTCACTCGTTCATTTTAATAGTTATAACAGATGGCGCGGTTGGTTAAGATACTGACCCACTATCGTAGATGCCACTTGCGATGAGACGAATTGCTTTTTTTTCAATTCGAATCAATCGAATTAAAATTACTATTGATTCAAATCGCAATTCGAATTGATTCGGATCGTCACGTTCGTCACGTCAGCATTATAGTCAAATTCGTACTCGTATGTCAAGTCATCCGCCTGTGAAATCGAGTTGGCGAGTTATAATTCATTTACATTATTTTTAGAGCGAGTTTTTTCGCGGATCGGTTTGCATTACGCACGAATCGAGATTTTGAGTTACAGCAGTGTGCTCAGTATTTGGTTACGGAAAGGAGACTTATAGGTATATTGACTTTTAAACACGTAGGTAATGTCAATACTCTTTTATTATTATGATTAAAATCAGCATACTAAATAACAAAAAGTAATAATAAAATCATATACAAAAAATACTTTTTTTAAATAAAGTCTGATTTTAATTAGTAATTACCCGATAAATCAACTTTAAAAAAAATAAATACGTTTTTATACTTCTTAGGTATACTCATAATTAATAACTATTATTTCTAATTACGTAAACGAGCAGCCAACAAAAGCAAGAAAATATTAAATCGCGCGAGGGACAGGAAACGAATCAACGAATAGAAAACGAATCAACGAATGTCCTATCAAACCGAGTCGACTGATCGCCGCGTCGCGCCGCTGCGGCCGCCCACGCTACGAGTACCTGCCTATGTACGACACGAGTTAACGAATTGATTCGGTTTCGGTCAACGGCGATTCGAATGAACGAGTCAATAGTCTTATTCGAGTTATTCGAATTAAATGATTCGAATTACGCAACGCTAGATGCCACCCTTACTTACTCATAAAGTAATATACGTTACTTCGGACAATGTTACTCTTAATTTATATCAACAATAAAGTACAAAAAATATTTTATATGAATCTACTTTAATTAATGATAATGAATGATGGGATGATATAGATATCATTAATTTTAGAATTAATCCAAATGTCTTTGAACCCAATTTAAAAAAAAAAACACAACTTGATAAAAAAGCGGATTATTTATCTATACCAATAAATAAAATTGGAGTGTCTGTTTGTAATGTCAAAATAATAGGCTTTTCTCATGCTCACACGGTTATTTGCACGACACCTATGCCTAAAATAGCAATTAAAAAATTTTTGTCTGTCTGTCTGTTTGTTCCAGGTAATCTTCAAAACGGCTGGACCGATTTCAAAAATTCTTTCACCAATGGAAAGCTATAATATCAGGGCGTAAACTAGGCTATATTTTATCCCGGTATTCCCACGGGAACGGGCACTACGCGGGTAAAACGACTATAACCTATAACCGAAGCGAAGCGAGGGCGGGTTGCTAGTTTAAAAATAAATACAGGCTACAAAGATGCTGTTTAGCAATGATAGTTATTGCATTTGCTAAAAATAAGCTAAAATCTGTTTTCATTTTCATTTCGGCCCCGTCTATACGTCCCACAGCTGGGCTCGAGTCACCTTCATAATAGGAGGGATGTTGACCTACTATACCACGCTGCTCAGACGGGTTGGTATAAGGTTTTATTTCGAGTTTTCCTTCTCATGCTTATTACATTCCTTAGTCGTCTTTCACGATATCCACGAGTAAGAAAAGGAGTGTTGAATTGTATTCTTACTCCGTCACCATACGGAAAAATGTATTTTAAATCAATAATATAATAATCGTATTTTATATATGTTACCGGAAATGTATGAAACCTAGGAATTGTATACAAATCCTAGAAAATTTAT
Organism: Lymantria dispar; assembly: GCA_032191425.1. Lineage (NCBI taxonomy): Eukaryota > Metazoa > Arthropoda > Insecta > Lepidoptera > Erebidae > Lymantria > Lymantria dispar. The sequence continues at coordinate 30,975,578 of CM063452.1, forward strand.
ACAATTCCCAAGCTATTTAGGAAATATTGTTTCAAAAACTATTTAATACATAAATTTCCTAGAAAATATGTGCAATTCCTAGTAATTGTACATATTTCCAATATCGTGTTAGGAAATGTATAAAAATAATGCTTTCTGTAATAAAACACGTTGTTAAAATGAGAATAATAATTTTTATTAAAGCACTCGTTGAGACAGCAACGTTCAGGTAACAATCATATCGTAAAATATTAAATCTTCATATTATCTTGCTAATTAAAGCTAACCTAACCTATCCCTGATCAGACGAAGCAATACCCTCCCCTCGCCCCGCTATCTCTGCGTACCCATTGATATTTCAAATGTTTTACATTTCCGATTGCTATTTAGGAAATGTATAGATTTCCTAGGATACGTATCTAATATAATTTATTTTATACATTGCCGTGCAATTTTAAGAATTACACATTTTTTTTTTTTTTTTTTTCAGGGACAACACCCTGCACTAAGGAAATAATCCTTGTATTGCGGGGGACTTTACAAACATAATTAACGGACACAAATTACATCCAGACTCAGAACAACAATTTGTGGATCGCACAAAGTGTTGTCCCGCGTGGGATTCGAACCGCCGACACTGGCGCTGTAGGTCGCTATCTTAACCACTACGCCATCTGTGCAGTCAAATTCACATTTCCTAGAAATTGTATACAATGACGGATTACTTACATTTCCGGTAACATAATATACCCAAAGTACTTATTTTCCCTTCATTCATTAGACATTTATAAGCGTAATAATAATCCAATGAAATACATATACCATTCGTTACACAGATGTCTTCGCAATTACATCTTCATAAATACTCTTTTTTTTTGCTATAATCAGCGCACCTGCCGACAGGCTCCGTCAAAGGGGTGCCGCGCGGCCCCGTAACCCACCCATGTAGCACGTTGCCTTCGTCGTTGGGCTGACCACCGGTGCAGAGTTCCTTGACTTCAGTGATCGACGCGCCGCATATCCATCTCCATCGCCCCGATCGTAGTGTTATTATAACAGCCTATATTAAAAAAAAAAGAATATTAGGGTATGACCGGATGGACCGGGAAATAGTTCGCCACCAGCAGAAAGGCCGATCGTGTGAGGACGATGCCCCGGCAACACTGTTTTCGGAAGGAGAGTATTCAGGCTATAGCCTACCCTAAAAAAACGCGTGTAGCTGAACAGTACCCTTTCAATAAAAAGCCCATCTTCTTTCTACTTCATATTTTATTTCATATAAGAAATTTTGTGTTTTATTATTTCTTTTTGAATAACTGTTATGACACACAATGTTATGACAACAGCAATATGGAGCTAACGACGGGATGACAAACCGTGCTCTCGTATGTCGCTCACGTAATAATAACATCAACCCATGGCGGATGACGTACAGACATTAGTTATGGATTCATATGAAAATTTGAGAGAACTTGAGGGGAAATATGACTATTTGGAATTTGTATGGTTTTCCTCATTCCTTCTCTTGTTAGGTTGGCGTAAGATTTTCTTATAGATAAATCTATATTTAATGTATTAGTAATTAAAACCGTTTACTTTTTGCTTTCATTCCCAATTTCGTGATGAATTCAAAATAAAATGTTATTACCCCTTTTCAAATTCCATAAAATCCGTCTGAGTGATCACCAGGTGATTATCGCGGCACTCTATTATGTACATAACGCCAACTGTGATCACCAATGGTCGTATCAATCGTAATTAAAAGCCACTCATTTTTTTACCGCCTATCGTCTGGATGTCAATTTGGTACCGTCCTGGGTGACGTAGAAGTGATACCAAAAACCTGTGGTATTATTAATACTATCCATATTTAATATTATTATGAAGATTAATTGCTTTTATAATGATTGAAAAGAAGTATACTACTATGATTTTTTTTTTAATTATTTGATATCGAAAAGTGTTTAATTTTTGTATGTTTATCAAACTATAAGTATTTCTTTGTTACAGTTTTATAGGCAATAAATCCAAATAAAAACCTTACGATTATTTTATCACACTCACTTGTACAATGAGAAAATAGTCAAAATTAAAAAAAATCATCTCAGCTCATATAAAGCTCGAGCCTCCTCCAAAATATAAAGAAAACTTGACCTACTATACCACGCTGATCATGCCTACGTGTTGGCATAGAAATTCATTCCAAGTTCCCTTTCTATTGCATAGTTGTTATATACATATTATATTCCTTAGTCGTCTCTAACGACAGCCACAGGAAAGAAAAGGGATAATGAATTGTATTTTTATTCCGTCACCACGCAAAAACAAGATTATAATAAAATATTAATTAAAAAAAATAAAAAAGCTTCTTCCGTGTGGTGACGGAGTAAGAATACAATTCACCACCCCCTATCTTACCCGTTGGTGATCGTACGAGATGACTAAGGGATATAAAACGCATATAACATCTATGCGAGAGAAGGAAAACTCGAAATAAATCCCTATACCAACACGTCTGACCAGCGTGGTATAGTAGGTCAATTACCCTTCCATTATGAAGGAGGGCCGATCCCAACAGTGGGACGTATGTGGGCTGAGATGATGAGATGGTGAAAAAAGCTTTTATTTAAATGCTGCTTATCATCTTAAGACCAGCTTCATGGTACCATATTATTGCATTGTCACCGAAGTTACGCAAGTAAACCAAATTTCAACCTAATCTAACTACAGGAAGTGGTCTTAATTTAACTCGCAAGATTTGTCCCATACTAAAATACTAACATGGCAAGTTAAAAGCCTTAAAAAAAAACTAATTATATTGAATGATATTAATGGTCAATATAATTTAATCATTCAATATAATTTTCTTATCCTTGCAAGCTTTTATTTAACCGACTTGAAGTCGGTTAAGAGTTTCTCAACTCGACCGCTTATATATATATATATATACTAGCAACCCGCCCTCGCTTCGCTTCGGTTATAGGTTATAGTCGTTTTACCCGCGTAGTTCCCGTTCCCGTGGGAATACTGGGATAAAATATAGCCTAGTTTACGCCCTGATATTATAGCTTTCCATTGGTGAAAGAATTTTTGAAATCGGTCCAGCCGTTTTGAAGATTACCCGGAACAAACAGACAGACAGACAGACAAAAATTTTTTAATTGCTATTTTAGGCATAGGTGTCGTGCAAATAACCGTGTGAGCATGAAAAAAGCCTATTATTTTGACATTACAAACAGACACTCCAATTTTATTTATTGGTATAGATATAAAAGCGGCTTAAGTATGGCCTTTGTTATATTTAACATATGTTAATTAACAATTAATTCACAGCCTTCGAAAGCTAACATAAACTTAAAAGGGAATCGAATCATTAATTGAGGCTTGAGCTAAAGCCTCATCTATCTCCAGTAACGTTCTAACGACCTTAATTCCATTTAAGATAAACATCTTAAGGGTCATTTTGTTACCTATAAATAACTGTTTGTAGATATACCAGAACTAGTGGTATGAGCTTAGCGATATTAGTTGATTATCGAAGTTAACAGAAATGATAATCGAGATGAAATCTATACAGATATTATTTACATACAGATATAATTCTTACTGTGAAAGTTGCTGGGCGTCGTTGGATGTAAGCGGCACAGGACTGCACTATGTGGCGAATCATGAGGGAGGCCTACGTCTAGCAGTGGACGGCAATAGACAGATGATAATGATGATATGTGGATGTCCTATTAACTGCTGAAGATCTGTAGAAAGTTTTTGAGGAGTTACGTCACTGTAATATTCTTGGAAAGGTTATTTGTTGTATGGTTGGAATAAAAACGCTGAACACCATTACCATACTTTTAATTTGCCCATCCATCCATCCATTACCCCCATAGAAATTCACTATTCTACATAGACCACACGAGAATGCCATATTTTATATTAAGCATTCATTTATTTTTTGTTATGATATCATGCCATTAGCATGTCCTACGCCGAATAAATGTATTTTCTTTCTTTCTTTCTTTCACTATAGAAATAATCCTTGTATTGGGGGGGAACTTTACAAATATATATTTAACGAACATAATTGTATCTAGACCCAAAGAATCTGTGGGTGGCACAGTGTTATCCTGCGTGGGATTCGAACCCACGAAGCTGGCATGATAGGTCGTTGTCTTAAGACAACGTCAAAATTGACAACACATGTGGCGTAGTGGTTAACCACTACGCCACATGTGTTGTCAATTTTACGCCGAGTGTTAGCGTTAGATTCCAATGATTGATTGACTAAAATGATCTTCAATAAACACGTGTGCAACTGTCAATGAAATGTTTTATGAACATCATCTCAGCTCACATACGACCCACTGTTGGGTTAGAGATTTCTCCACAGTAGGAGGGAAACTGGCCTTATTATACCACGCTGGTATGACGGTACCAGGTTGATATAGGGTTTTATTCAAATTTTCCTTCTCTTCCATTAATATTATATCTCTTAGTCGTCTTTATGATATCTACGGGCAAGTAGGGGTAATGTATTTTTGAAGTGAAGATGAAGTATTTCTATTCCGTAATCACACGAAATATTTTTTTAAAGACAGCATCTTCCTCTAAGAAAATAATCCTTATATTGCGGGGGACTTCACAAACATATAATTAACGAACACAAATTACATCCAGACTTAGAACAACAATTTGTGGATCGAACAAAGTGTTGCCCTTTTTTTTTTGGGGGTGGGTTATGGTCGGCGCGCTCCTCGCTCCATTCCGTCCGAGGCGACAGAGGAGCGTAAACACGCACACCCGTAACCTACCCGTGACACGTCGCCTTCGTCATTGGGCCACAGGAGTATGGTGACTTGACGTCAGTGTCGGTCCGACGGAACAAAGTGTTGCCCTGCGTGGAATTCGAATCGTATGGCATGGTAAGTCGGTATCTTAACCACTATGGCAGCTGTGCAGTCGTATTTTTGTCTCTTGAAAAATAGACGATCGCTGAGTAGATAGTATATAAATTGACATTTAAAGGTTTTTCACACCTTATAAAGTTACAGATCGACATTTAATATAGAAACCAACATTTACGGTCAGCTTCTGCAGCCCGTTAATCAAGTTTTATTTTTTTCTTCCCGTTGCGTCTTTTGTGCTTTCCTGGTGGTAATGGAATAATAGTATAATTCACCATAATTTATCTTGCAAGTTAGGTGTCGTAAAAATAACAAAACACTAAGATATGCATATAACATCAATGCAAAAAAGAAAATTGAATATAAAACTCCATATATATATATATACCAAATCGTCTGATCAGCGTGGTATAGTAGGCCAATTTTCCTTCCGTTGGGGAGGAGGCTGAAGTCCAGCAGTGGGATGTATATGAGCTATGTTGATTATAATGGTGATGATGATATAGAGTTTCGTTTCGAGTTTTCCTCAGCATAGATGTTATCGGGTGACCGGACCGGGGATTAGTTTGTCACCCGTAAAGAGGCGGACCGCGCGACGGTGACCAACGTCCCGGGAAAGAGACGTCAAGAGGAGAGGGTACCCCACAGGGTATTCGAGCCGACCACGGAGGACGAGGTACTCGGTAACGGTGGTCGGCCCAACGACGAAGGCGACGAGCTGCGATGAGTTATGGGGCCGCACGTCGCCCCTTCGTCGCATTATATGCCTTAGTCGTCTTTTACGACATCCACGGGTAATATGAATGGTGAATTATATTCTTATTCCGTCACTACATGGAGAAAATTAATAACAAAAAGGGAGCTGTCGCTCATTACGCCTGGCTGATGTGAAACATCGAAATTATTTGGTAAATATGCTTAAAAGAACAGATTACGACAGGAACCAATATGGCATAAAGTATTAATAAAATATTACAATTTTTTTTCTAGGAAATGATGATTTTTTATTCAATAAACATTTATTTATTATTAATAAACATTATTCATTCATATACACTATAGGTATGCGAGCTCAGTGCGGCGAAAGAGACAGCGCACAGGCGCTTGCGCACGAAATCGCTTCGCTCCGTCTCACTCACACACTACTACGTATGTAAATATATATAGCGTGGCGTTAATAACGCCACGCTACGAAAATCAGGTTTACCCTCGCATATTCCGTCATATAGCGTGACGTCGTAACGCCACGAGCTGTTGATGTCACGCCACGAGCTTTTTACGCCACGCCAACGATCAAGCTCACCCTCGCCTATAGATGTTTTACTTGAAATTTTATGTAGTGATGTCAAACCCAAACTAAGTGTTAGACAAGCAATATTTATACAAGTACATACTCATATATCACCCGTATAACCCTTGGCTATAAATAAATCTTTTAGAAATCGTACGCCACCCTAAAGGATCATCGCAGCGGGCGATAGTTAATTTGGAAACATTTAACACTTGAAGAGATCCTAGGGTAAAGGGTATTCTTGAATAAATTTTCATGTTTACAAAATACGTAAGCCTTTTTTTTTACTTACAATTTTGTGGTGACGGAGTAAGAATACAATTTACCACCCCTGGCCGGGCGGTATCGTAAAAGGCGAATAACGGATATCTTGTGCATATAACAATTGTGCAAGAGAAGATAAACTCGAAAAAAAAACACTTTAATAACTCGCCTGACCAGAGTGGTATAGTAGGTCATTTTCCCTCCCAATGTGGAGTAGATCCGAGCTCAGTAGTGGGACATATATGGGCCGTGATGATGATGAATGATTATTTACTGTGCTAAAAGGTAATATTTCTTTTAATGATTGTATTTTGAAGATCATGAAATTGTAAATCTATAGTCTAATGATGTAAAGTATACGAAACGTAGGGCAATCGAAAGTCAAATACAAACGCGATAAAATCCATAAAAATAGTGTTATTAGAAGTCTTATTCCGCCTGTGACCATGAACGCTGCACAGTGTTCGAAACGTCGGGTAATCAAAATCAAATACAAACGCGATAAACTCTATAAAAATAATTTAATTTACAATGTGTAATACTCGCGTCAACGTCAGAAATTACTAATATTATATATTTTGTATTAAGCTGAAAACTAGCGCTAGGTTTCTGACTGGCCTTTTAAAAAAACGATACACTCATTTTGTTTCAATATCATCTTCATTACAGCTTATATACGACCCACTGCTGGGCTTAAGTCTCCTCATCAACGGAAGGGGAATTTACCTACTATACGACGCTGGTCACACGAGGGTAGGGTTTTATGTCGAGTTTTTCTTCTCTTTCAATGTTGTTTTCTGCATATGATGCCGCCTTCAAAATTAATATTAATTTAGCATCATGTCACCTGAGTTTTCTTGCCGGATCTTTCTCAGTGTGGCCGTGTTCCGATCCGATGGTAGTATACTAGATTGTTAGGTTTTTAAATATAATTACTATTAATTTTAATATTAAATAATTACTAACCATAAACCATTTAATTTTTTCATATAGAATCATTTTCTTCTTACACTGGCAATAAATTTATATCAAAATGTGGGTCAATATTTAATAACTAATTTCTGTATCGGGTAGATAATTATAGATTTTCTGCAGTAACAATGACTTGTTGGACGTGAGACATCTTACTCCGCCCGTAACCATGAACACTGCAAAGTGTTCGAAACGTCGGGCAAACAAAAATCAAATACAAACGCGAAAAAATCCGTATAGTAGTTTTATTTAAAATGTGTAATACTCGCATATACATCAGAAATCATTACATTGATAATTTGTAAGGAAAATTGTACATCGACCCTGACAATTTTAGGCTCTTATTAGCAGAATTAAGGCTACAAAAGTTACCTATAAATTGATGTTTAACAACGTACAGAAATGGATACATTTAAAAAAGAACTAAAAGATTAAAGAAAAAAATTAAATGAATACATAATAAACATTTTTTACATATGGTGATGGAATAAGAAGACTTTACACCGTCCCTTTTTTAGCCAAAGGTGTTGTAAAAGCCGACTATGGTATTATGATAAGCAGATAACATTTAAGGGAAGGAAAACTTAAAATAAAACCTTGTACCAACAATGTTTGACCAGCGTGATATATTAGGTCAATTTACCTTCCTATTGTGGCGGAGGTCCAGTAGTGGGACGTTATAAGCTGTAATAATGATGATGACTTCTCAATTACCCAATTTATATTATTTACATATCCTCGCAAATAAATCCAATCATGGTTGCAGGAAAAGCTAGTGCTAAAAGCTAGCTATTAGTAAACATATGTTCTAAGCCGGTAATATGAAAAAAGTAACTCAAAACAATCCGAAATGCTTTCATCCAGGATTAGTAATCAAAAGGCTTGTAGGTAAAAAGCGGCTGAATCTGGTATCCATTAGGCAGACTAGACGCGCAGACACAAAAGAACTGTGAAAACGCCTCCCGGCTGCTACTGTATTCGTTCTGTTTCACTTTGCACTTTAAGGGTACTGCCTACAAGGGCATTTTACTTGAAGCGGGCAGCAAAAAGTATGTCACATTTTAGATTTTGTTCATACTTGGATTAAAGATACTTCTATGAAACCTAAATAGACAAACATAATTAGAATTTTTATGAAGCTTAATTTCTATAATGATGCCTGATATTTACGCGAGTATTACACAATGTAAATAAAACTACTTTACGAATTTTATCGCGTTTTTATTTGATTTTTGATTGCCCGACGTTTCGAACACTTTGCAGCGTTCATGGTCACGGGCGGACTAAGATGTCTCACGTGTCCAACAAGTCATCGTTCTTCTCTCTCTCTCAAAAGATCTGTTTTGTGTAGATAATTATAAATCTCTGTAATAACGAAGTGTTCAAAACGTCGGACAATCAAAAATCAAATACAAACGCTTAGTTTCTAGTTTATTAGAATTAAAAAAAATTTGCGAAATTTTAACAACGAATTTTTGGAAAGCTTTTTAGGGTGTCGTACCTAAAGGGTAAAAACGAGACCCTATTACTAAGACTTCGCTGTCTGTCCATCCGTATGTCTTTCAACAAGCTGTATTTCAAGAACCGCGATAACTAGACAGTTGATTTTTTTACAAATTATGTATTTCTGTTGCCGCTATAGCAACAAATACCAAAAACAAAATAAAATAAATATTTAAGGGGGACATCCAAGCAACAAACGCCATTTTATAGATAATGGTATGGAACCATTCGTGTGTGACTCCGACTCGGACTTAGGTGTTATGATTTTTGGTAATATTGAATCTTATAAAAAATAAACTAAATGTTGGATGTTTGAGAATTAATATACATATTTTATTGCCATTTTCTACAAATTTCTTTTCTTTTTACTTAGAAAACCGAAAGTAAACATTTAAAATCAGCTTTAACTGAGCTTTTTAATATTTATTATTTTTATAACACAACATAGCTAGTGGTCCATAAAGTATGTGTGTAAAGTTTTCGAATGGGATCTGCATTACTTTTTTATTTATACGTACTTTAGTGCGAGACGCCGCAATATATGCAATAAATGAGGTAGGTGGTCATTTTTATTATTAGTCCATCAACACACAGAAAGATAGGTCTGTTATTTGAGAATTACAACAGCTTAAATGGCTATTATCCGCGTACTATATTTTCAGCTTCGTTTTGTTAAGAGGACTCAAAATATCATCATTAATTGCAGCGCACATAAGTAACATTACTGGATTCGAGCCTGCTTCATATTGGGAGGAAAATTTACCTACTAATTGAGCGAGTTACTATAGGGTTATATTTCGAGTTATCCTTCTCTTGCATAGTTGTTATATGTATAAGATAATTAGTCGCCTTTATGCCACCCACGGGCAAGAGAGAGAGTGCTGAATTGTATTCTTACTCCACAATACGGAAAGATAATTCATTTATAACAAAATTCATACCTTATACGTATTGCGACGAGGACACGCGATTGCGACGAGGACACGGCGCGCCATACGCTCGAGGCCTGCGCGGCTTGGGCAGTGCAGCGCTGTGAACTCGTCGCAATCATCGGTACGGACCTGACGCTGCCGGCTATCGCTAGGGCGATGGTCGACAGCGTCGGGAATCGGGACGCGGTCGCAGCCTTCTGCGAGACAGTGATCTCGCGGAAGGAGGCGGCGGATCACCTGCGCGAGGAGCGCAGCCTCGATGAGGAGATCCGCCGCCGGTGACTGGGGCGGCGTAGGCGCAACTATCTGCGCCTCATGCCGCCCTAGCTGAGGCCGCGGGTGACGTGACCGGGGATTAGTCCGTCACCCGCTGAGAGGCCGACCGCGTGAGGAAAGACCGACGTCCTCCCCGAGGGGGGGACGTCGGTCGATGGGAGGGTACCCCAATTAGGGGTATTCCGTCGGGCCGACCACTGACGACAAGTTAACGCTGCTCCAGTGGTCGGCCCAACGACGAAGGCGACGTGGTTTTTGGGTGGGTCGCGGGAGTTGCGTGCTTAAGCCCCTCTGTCGCCCCGGACAGAGTGGTGCGGAGGCGCGCCGACCGCGACCCACCCACAAAAAAGAAAAAAAAATACGTAATTTTATATATACGAACTTTTATGTTTAAGTTTTCTTCACGTATACTTATAAATTACGTAAACCTGCTAATGTAAAAATTTTCATCCATACAATTTACATATAATTAGAATAATATAAAATATCATATTAATAGGGAAAAATTCGAAATGATACCCTATTCCAACTTGCCTGATCAACGTGGCACAGTAGATCAATTTAAGATGAGAATCGTACCTAGTAATGAGATATAAATGGAAAGAAAAAGAAGAAAACATCATTTTTATTATTTTGATATCCCTACTAATATTATAAACGCGAAAGTATGTGAGGATGTGAAGATGTTTGTTGCTCTTTCACGCAAAAACTACTGAATGGATTTTGATGAAACTGCACAATAATATAGCTTACATATCAGAATACCACATAGGCTATAACTTATCCCGATATTCCTACAGGAAGAGGAACTGCGGGTGAGACCGCAGGGCGCTGCTAGGAAAGGTATAAACGTAGTTTGCCATATGGTGATGAAATAAGAATACAATTCACCACTCCTCTTGATCGTGGTTGTCGTAAAAGATAACAGGAAAATATGCAGATTACATCTTTGCAAGAGGAAGAGAACAGGAAACAAAATCCTATACCGACACGTCTGGTGAGGGTACCCGAAAGTCACCCTGCTCCGGTGGTCGGCCCAACAACGAGGTGACGTGGGTACGGGTGGGTTATGGGCCCGCGCGCCGTCTTTTCATCGCCCGGGACGGAATGGACCACGCGTGCGCTTACCATAGCCCACCCATAAAAAAAAATACCGACACGTCTGACCAGCTTGGTATAATAGGTCAATTTGCCTTCCATTGTAGAATAGGCTCGAACTCAAAAATGAACATAATAAACGTAGGTACGTTTACTATGTTTTGACCGTTACTCGGATTGAAATAAATATGTTTTACATAAGCATTATGTATAAACCAGTCACCTAATCGTTGATAATACATCCTGTTATCATATTGGGTGTATGTTTCCTCTATTAAACATGAATTTGCCCCGCGGGACAACATTATAATCATCACGCAAACTTATGTACAAATAGTTACGGTTTAAGAGAGCATAAGGTTTCTTATGTCCTAATAAATATTACAAATCAGACTGTAGAATACAAACTTGTAATATTAGTAGCAATACTAAAAGAAATATTTTCCTATATTATCTTTGTTAGTGCATTTATATTTTTGTGTCTATTTTTTTACTACTGTCGATAACCAGTTATTGGCGGAACGCATTATTATAAAATCTTCTCCTTTATTTCCAAGGGGAATGGTAAAGATATTAAACACCATATTCTATACAGATAAATAAAATTGAAGTGTATGTTTGTAATGTCTAAATAATGGGTTTTTTATGCTGGTACAGCACGATACTTGTCTAAAAATCGATTTAAAAATGTTTTACTCTCTGTCTCTTTATTTTGGGTAATCTCCAAAACGACTGGACGGATTTTGATAATATTCACTAGGTAGCTGTCTATATAGGGAGTAATTTAGGTTATATTTTATCACGGTATTCCAACGGAAACAGGAATAACGCGGATAAGGCCAATGAAACCGAAGTGAAGCGAGGGTGGTTTGCTAGTTATTACATAATTTTGTATATTCTATATTAGAGGTATAAAGAATATATTGTTGAAAAATTTGTTAGTGGTACTTAGCCAAGAATCGATACTATAGTAACAGACTTACACTCTGCTAAAAAAGTTATTATTATAATGGTCTTTTAAGGTCAAATCAATGTTAAAATTTAAAGTCATCGAGTGAGTGAAATAAATTCGAAGATAAAAAAGTGCTATTTAAAGAGAGCATAAAGGAATGACTCAAACGACGTCAAACCGCCCAGCGCTGTCTGGGCGGTATAATTGGTTTGTAAGTTTTTGATGATTCAATTAACACGACAATTTTTTATCGTTGATTCTGATAGTTTTTGTATTGTTCACTCATTATTCCCATAGTTAAATTGTATCACAGAGCAAAGTCAGCTGTAATTTAATCTCAACTTTTTTATACAATTCAGAGAACTAGCTCGATTCAATCGTATAACATAATTCAAAAGTCCGAAGTTTAAATGTCTATTTGCATGTCACAAAACATGTAGCCTAATTGCTCAAGGCATGATTTTAGTAGTGAAGGTAAGCTTGCTCACATCATCATTAGCCTTTTTCTGGGTGAGCTATCAGCTAGGAGATATCGACGCACACGCCGTCCGCTCCGTCCGGGGTGACGAAATGACGGATCGCAGTTCCATAACCCACCGTATTCCTTCTTCCCCTTCGACATTGGGCCGACCATTGGTACAAAATTCCTTGCCGGCCGTGGCCAGCCCGGTGGGATACCCTTTTGGGTACCCTCCCTATCATCATTAGCCTGCCACGCTAAGAGGTGTTGGCACAATATATCCTTACCTTCCACAGGCTCTTGTCAGCCGTCATATCTGCACACATTGCTTTCATACGCATATCCTTATTCATATAATCCACTCATGTCGTTTTGGGTCTTCCAGAATTCTTACGTCCATCTTCAATCATATTGATAACTCTCCCTGTCATTTGCCTTTCATCTCTCCTCATCATATGTTTATATCAAGATTACACCGCGCTCCTATTCTTCTATATCAGTGGTGCCACTTTCACACTTTCCTAATATATTACGCTCGCCCACAATTATGCGAAATTAAGAATCGCAGACAATTAATGCAATAAGTACTCTTCTTTGTATAACACTATAACTGCCAGGCTTGGCGAGGAAGGTTAGCGATCGCGGTTGGTGTAAAAAAATAAAGACTACCATGGAATGGCGAGGAGTGGTGGCCTTGAATACCTACACCATGGTATATTTTATTGAGAGAAAAAATACAGGTCACACGGTTTATTTTAATAAGAATCCTTAATAAATATTAAAGTACTAGGGTAACATGAAATTCAAGGTGTAAATAATGTATCAAAATAAAGCAGGTAAAATCTGAATTCGCGGTCCGATGTGCACATCCAATCAAATCATCCATTAGTGTGTGACGTACAGGTGCCGATGCTAAAACCTGGAACAGACGACTAGACCAAACCACAAATTGGTATGAACGGACCGTCGTACCATATCAGTTATTGTGGCGCACGCTACGTCAAATATAATTATTAGATATAATTAATTCTTACCTGATTGGAAAAAATATGTAGGTAATTGTAATTTGCGCTATGCCTATTCTTCTAACCAATTGCCGTCTTTTTGATGTTCACTGGACTCTTTCTAGTTTGACGTCAGGATAAGAAACACAATTACAATTGTATTACAATGTATAATTATTGCCACTTCTTACTTAGTCTTGGGACTTGTACAAAATGGCTAAAGGATCTTTAGGAAAGAGGAAGCAGCGCATTCCTGGAAAACGTATATCTTACTGCGATCGCCAATCAGCTATCCAAGTGAGGCGATTATACTAATAACTCCACCAGAGATTAGCCGCATTTTGTGGAGGCCCACGTCGTGCCTATGGGGAGACCTTAGACCTGCAGGTATCAGTTGAAAGGCTGAATATTGATAGTGATGATGTTGGATGTCATCATCATCATGTCAATTCATATACGTTTCACTGTTGAATTCCTTCCACATGGTCAGACGGATTGGTATAAGTCTTTATCTTGAGTTTATCATTTAGATAGATGTTCATATTCGTGTTCTATCTCTTACTCGTCTTTTAAGATAATCACAGGCAAGATAGGGGGTAGTAAGTTATATTACATAATCCTCCCCATCATCATCACCTTAGCCTATATATGTCCCAGTGTTGGGCTCAGGCCTCCTCCATAATGAAAGGGGAATTGACCTACTATTTCACGCTGGTCAGAGGTGTTGGAATAGGGTTTTGTTTCTAGTTTTCCTATTCACATACAGTCGTGTTTATACCGCAGCCTTAATTTCATCTGCAACACTCAATCACCTCTTTAATAAAAAGTTAAATTAATAAGAACATTCATTTAAAACGGTATTTTTTTATTTGAAATAATAACTCGGTTACCATTTCAAATAAAATACGTCGGACAATCTCTATTAACAACTCGTCGTACACGTTTTCAAGAAGTTTATTTAATTAACACAATCTTAAATAGTGGACAAAAAGGGTATTAGAGGACATAAAGTAGCCATGAAGACTGCTGATAGAAGTGAAAACTTAAAACTATAAACAAACAGTTGTTATATTTGAGTATTTAAATTAATTATTTGATCTTAAATTTATATTCGTAAATTAAAATTTTTACTTTTAACTGATTTTGATATCTACCGGATGGAATATTGTGATACTGACATAGCTACAGATATAGTATTAAGTTAGACACGTGACCATGTTGATGACAACTTACATGAACTAACTGTTCACCCAAATCTATAGAGGTTTTCACTTCAACAAAAAAGTGAACTTGGTACACGTTGGCTTTGGTTTGGTGGTAGATACAATTCAGTCGTCTGTTTCAGCTATAAGGGTGCACTAGCATTATATTACTATTTACCTTATGTTTTCCTGGTACCTACAGATGCATAATAGCGAAATGTAGGAGTAAAAGCTTTATTGACAAATTACCGCTGTATTTAGATAGATGGCTTTCTGTACTATTATAATAAACTAGCTGACCCAACCACGCCACCTACCGGTTCCAATTATTAAAGTGAAACTTTTATTACAACGCCTAAAACTTTTTCGACCATCTATTGCATGTCGCGTGACGGTCGGCCGCAGAGTAGGGCTAAAGCGAAAGGCGCTCGACAGAGCAGCCGAGGCCAATACAACGGCATTCGCATCAGCTGATCGTGTAGTGTGTAGATTGTGTGTATTTGTGCCAGTGCTCCGCGCTATTTGTTTGTTTTTATAAGTGTTTAATGTAAATATTACTATTTTTTTGTATTGCGAAAAAAGTTTCACTTTTACCGTGGTTTCATAAAACCACACAATAAATTTTTTTTAGTCTAAACTATTCGCATATCCATCGGCACAGCCACAAAAATCATCAAATTCATTACAGCTATTTAGAAGGAGTTCAATTATAGACTATTTTATATATATTAATATATCAATAAAGACATCCTTTGAAATATTTAACTCGTATCTAATATTATTCCAATATTATAAAACTGAGGAGTTTGTTTGAATGCGATAATCTCAGAAACTACTGGTTTGAATTTAAAATTTCTTTTAATATTCGATAGCCCATTTATCTAAAAAGGCTATATACCTTAACTCGTATCTAATATTATTCCAATATTATAAAGCTGAGGAGTTTATTTGTTTGAATGCGATAATCTCAGAAACTACTAGTACGAATTTAAAATTTACAATAGGGTATAAACCGGAGTAGTAACTGAATATTCTTAGGCCATCTGCCCACGGACATGAAGGAACTAGGTGCCAGTGGTCAGCCCAATCGCGATGTGAACACAGTAGGTTTGAGGTCGCACGCCACCCATCCCTGACCTCGTACAGATTGGGGCGGCTGTTTAAAGACCATAGTCTACCCAAAAAAAAGATCCTCTTTCCACCTGGCCACGGACGTCAGACTATTTACCAATTATCACCCCGGTGGTGAAGGGTAAGAAATACGGTGGATTATGACGCCGCGTGCCGCCCTTTGCTCATTCTAGACGGAACGAACGGCGTGCGTCTAGACCATAGATCGACCACAAAAAAAAAGAAATATGCTCATCTTCCCACGGACAGTAAGCGAATTATTTACAATGGAATAGCTTCATATATCTATTCCATATGATGATGGGTTAAGAAGTACGTACGGGTGTGTCTTCAATCCTTATTTACCCAGGAAATATTCCCGGAGAAATAATGAACTGGAAAACGTGGCTAAAGGGTCATTAGTGGATGAGGCAGTAGCACTTTCCTGAGAAACTCACAACACTATTGCCAGGCGTGGCGATTATTGTACGCCCAACAGTGGATTTAATCCTCTGATGAATGAATGGATGAGAACGCCATTTTCTAAAAAGAAAAGTAAAAAATATAGCTGACATGTTGAAAAGTATTTTCTATTTTCTACTACAATCAACGTTTGAATTCAGAATTCTTTAAATAAAAAATAATCCCGGATACAAAGCCCCGTGGGCGAAATACTAAAAATGGACTCCGCATTCAACCAAACAGCGCCGCGAGACTAGATACTAATTTGTAATATTTTAGGCACATTTTTTCATCGCATAGGCAACGTTTAATTTTGTAGATTTTAGATTATTTAATACTAGCTGACCCGGCAAACTTTGAAGCGCCATATATCTTTTTCGTAAATATCTTCTAAATTTCCGGAAACCTAACTTCATTGATAATGGATTTTACTCAGCGCCGCAGGATAGGGATGACCCCAGGACCCAGGAGAGGGTACCCCGCAACCGGGGTATTCCATCGGGCCGACCACTGAAAACAAGTTACCCTGCACCGGTGGTCGGCCCAACGACGAAGGCGATGTGTCACGGGTGGGTCATAGAGCCGCGCGCCGTTCCTCTGTTGCCCCGGACGGATTCGGGGCGGCGGGTGCGCTGACCATGGCCCACCCCTAAAAAAAAAAGGACTCACGTTCGAAACTCTCTAGCATCTTCTGTTGACTGACGTCCTTGGCGTGACGGACAGCCACCTAGACAGAAGGCGGACCTCACACTGCAAGCAAGTCTCGTACAGCTGACGCCTCCGTACAGCGTTGTAGTGACGGCATCGGCTACGAGTATGGGAGCTCCGGGCACGTGCACGCAGCCTGGGGATCCGCCAACCCTTGGGATTAACAGGAGACCGCCCCCTTCGGGGACAGACTACACACTCGGGCATGGTCGCATTGCAGAGCTACGTTATCGCACAGTAAATGCGGCCAGCCTCGACGTCAACCACGTCCGCCTGGGGTGGTGAGGTGGTGAGGACAGCTATGTATGAAGGATGGCTCCGCCAATAGTGTCTGGGAGACCTCTCTCCAAATGCACCGAGCCCTTGCTCAGTAAACAGAGAGCCAGTGGCGCCGCTTGCGATCGTTCGTCCTGTGGAACCCCCACGCCATAGACTTGGGATTGAAGTCCCACAATTGAAGTCGGTGGTATGAGTTCTTCCGGAGTCATGGTAGATCTCGCTTGAAACATTCTCATTCTGTTTAGCTCCGCTGTCAGCAAAATAAAGTACCCCTTTTTATTTTGGACAAGCTATAGTATGGTCGCACTCACCCAATCCGTTCAGGGCGATGGGTGGAACTGTCGTATACATACGTTGTTATCATTACCCTGGAGCTAGTTCTTACAAAACATGTTGTACGTAAAAATTTAATTTAATTTTGTAAACCTGACAATATGCCAGTGCCCCCTCGGGGTTTATGCATAATAAATAATTTGAATTTGAATAGAGATTTATGTCAATTTTTTTTCTAGTGACCTCGTGATCGTATTCCTCAATCCTCTTCCACGAGCAAGAGAGGAGATAGTGATTTGTACTCTTCTACGTACCAGACGGATACAGAAAAAAAAGGAAATATGACAGTTATTAGGGCTGTCACTATGCGACTACAAAAAAAAACAGAAATGCAATTAGTTGACAGAATCAAGGCCTTTATAAGCCTAATTTTGCCAACTTGTATAAAACAATAGCTTCATTAAACTTTGAGTCTGACAACACACTGTTACAGAATCCTTCATCAAATATTCTGCTTCCATTGAAGAATACTTCAGGCAAATAGCCTACCGTTATTTATATATAAATAAATTCAAAATTCAAACGTATATATCATAATGTCTGTCTGTGAAATTAATAATCAACTTCATACAATATACGTGCACCCCATCCGTTAGGGGGTGGTTATTAAAAACTGCGAGAGATTGGTACACTAGTTATATAGGTATGTCGTGTGTCTGGCGTGCAACTTCGATCTGTTTCAGTCTGGGAGCCGAGATAGTGCAGCTTTTAATACAATTTCAGGGGGATGACGTCATGACTGCTTCAAACCACTACATAAATTATGTTAGGCGCTTGTATACACATTTATACTATGAAAGAAGTAATGTATACTCCATGTGGTGAGGGAGCAAAAATACAATTCACCCCACGTCTTTTGCCCGTGGGTGTCGTAAAAGACAACTAAGACTAAGGGATATAACATATGTGCCAAAGAAGGAAAGCTCTAAATAAAATCATAACCAACACGTCTGATCAGCATGGTATAGTAGGTCAATTTGCCTTTTATAGAGGTGGAAGCTCGAACGCAGCAATAGGACGAGTATGAGTTGAAACGACGACGAGACGCTAGTTTACATAAAAACACAACAACACAACTTTTTGAAAGCGAAAAATGACCATGTCCCACGCGTGGTAATCATTTTTCCTTCACAAATAATTATTCTAAGTTGGGGTGTTTTTATTCTTGTACATATTTAAAAGTTTTTCTCTTAATCTGACCTAATGATTAGGTTGATACCTACGTACATCCAACTTTGAACAAGTCTTTCTCTAATCTGGCACCGTCCTGGACAGACATTTTGACGGACAAGAACTTGGTACCAACGATATCGCTCAAATGGCAATAGAGGTACGGTATGGCAGATGGCCGCATCGAGCAATTTGAGCGGTTTGTAAACTGGCTCCTAACCAAACCTTATCTGACCGGTCCTCTAAAAAAGGATCTTTAGCAGCCGGTATTATGAGTGTCTTCTCGTGTAGCGCCGGGATAAGACGGGACAATACAATTACCACGCCTTGCTTCTCCGAGGGAGTCGTAGGAATTAGCTAAACGTTCACCAGAAGAAAAAGCAGCAGCCCTTTCCTGGGAAATGTATAACATAACACTACAATCGCCAACCTGGCTATGAGAAGCAAAATACGAGGAAGGCTTGCATTCAACAGTGTACGATAAAGGGCTGAATAATTATGACGATGATGATAGTTATGAGTTAAAGTAGTAGTAAAAATTCAAAAAGAGAGTACTATACTCTCTCTCTCTCTCTCTCTCTCTCTCTCGATCTTTCTCACTCGCTTGCTCCCTACTCTCGCTCCATGGCTGTGCTTCGTGCTATGTTCGCCCTTTCTTACTCTCTCTCAATCGTTCTCAATCACTCGCTCCCTGTTTTTGAACAAAAACGTCCCACATATTCGTGTCACCAAATCGCGTTTCATCCGTAAAAAGTTCAACCTCATGCGCGCAAAGAAGTTTCACTTCAAAAATATTCCTAAGCCATCATTATCGTCTCTGCCCGTCCCTTTAATGGACTTTCAACATAAAAGAAGAAAATTGACCATGTGGTCAAGAATTTTATTTCGAGTCTTCTTTCTCTTGTGTAGATTATTTGTATATTTTACCACAAAATAGTCTTTTATGACGTCCACGGTTAAGCAAAGTAGTAGGGAATTCCATTCTTACGCCTATCACTTCATGGATAATATTTCTAAATGCTGTATTTAAAAGACGGAACAGGATCATCAATATTCTGTTACAGTCGCATTCTCTAATAGCCGTTAATTGGAAACTTGCCCTTGTCGGACATTTTGAGTATCAACCCCATCACGGGCAGTCTATTTTAATCACGTCAGAGGGTTCTACCGCCCCTCTTTTCAATCGAATATTGAAGCTGGCTGAGCTGAGCTTGTTTAAGAGACGATATAATTGGTTTGCGGTAATATAATGTCAGGCAGGACCAGTGATGCGAGTTTATATAAAAAAGCTTGCTGACAGGCTGCTAACGCAAAGCTGAAAGTTCTGAAACAAACTACTTCTATGAAATTTTTAACTATTACTATTATTGACGCCACATATATCGTAATGGTTAAGATACCGACCTATTGTGGCGATGTCGCGGGTTCGAATACCACGCACGACAAAACTTTGCAATCCACAAATTGTTATTCTGAGTCTAGAGGTAATGTGCCTGTTAATTATATGATTATAAAGTCCACCGCAACACAAGGATTATTTGCTTAGTGCAGGGCGTTATTTAAAAAAAAAAGAAACAGGACGCCTGGAAGATGTCAAACATCGAAATTATTTTGTACAAGTATATATACATAAAAGAATAGATTACGACAGGAACTAATGTGGCATAAAGGATTAATAAAATATACGACCTTTTTTTTTACTGAAAATTATGATTTTTATTCAATAAACATTTATTTTCATTAGTATACGCTATAGATATGTTTAGTTTAATAAATTATTTTGAGCTCACTAAATAGTGTTGTACAAAATTCTAAAACAGGTTATGGTTTCGTTACACAAATGTACATATCAAAGCGTGGCGTTAACGCCACGCCAACGGTCAGGAGCACCCACGCCTATAGATGTTTCACATCAAAAATATAATATTATAACTATTATTATTATTATTATCTTTATTTAAACTTATAACTACTAAATACATTTTTAAATATAATATAAAAATACAATATTTAAAAATATAAAAAGTGAAATGACCCAGCGGCAGCGAATTCAAGGACCAAGCTGTCGGTGGTTAGGGCTCCAAAGAAAGGAACTTCCTCACGATGCATGCCGTGTCCAGCAATACTGCCTTCTGTATCAGACCCATAATCCCACCATCCAACGCGAGCCTCTTAAGATGTTCGTCGAGACTCTTGGCTATTAGACCGTTGGTCGAAACGACTATCGCTACAATGATTGCCGTGTCCACTTCCCACATGTCGGTTGGTCGGTTGTCCACTTCCCAATTGATATTTGATTTGTTTATCCTTCTCAGCCTTCACGAGATTCCCATCATGGGGGACTGTGACATCAACAATCATTGCACGGCGCTTTAGCCGATCTATCACCACGATATCAGGCTTGTTGGCTACAACACTCCTATCAGTGATGATAGATCGGTCCCAGTACAATGTGACATGACCATTTTCGAGAATTGGCTCTGGTACAAACCTGTAGTACGGCACCTCTACGTTCACAAGTTTGTATAGCAAAGCAAGTTGCTGGTGAATGATCCTAGCTATTTGGTTGTGTCTGTGCAAGTACTCGCCGTTAGAAAGACGCGAACAGCCAAAAACAATATGCCTGAGGGACTCGCCTGGTAGGTGGCATGCCCGACAAATGTCAGCCGTCCCATCCCTCAAGATATATTTCCGGTAGTTATTCGTCTTATTATTATTAAAAATTGTTTTCTAAAGCATTTTTTTTTAGTTAGACCAATTGAGCCACTTTTTAAAAGTCAATAATAAATTAATACCATATGCCCTCTGAGTTTTCTTGCTGGATCTTTCTCAAAATGGCCACGGTCCGATCTGGTGGTAGTACAAATATGAGATTAGTTAGGTTTAAATTAATCATCATGTCGGCTCACATACGTCCCACTGCTGAGCTCGAGCCTCCTCCACAATATGAGGGAAATTAACCTACTATGCCACGCTGGTCAGACGTATTGATATAGGGTTTTATTTCGAGTTTTCCTTCTCTTGTATAGATGTTATATGCATATTGCATCTCTCAATAGTCTTTTACGACATCCACGAGCAAGAGGTGGTGAATTGTATTTTAGTTGTATTTTTACTGTCACCACACGGACAAGCATTGTATAGTTAAGTCAATTTCTCTCCTATTGTGGAGGAGGCTCTAGCCCAACAGTGGGATGTATATGGGCCGAGATGATATAATGATCTACTGAGTTTTACGTTAACCTAATTGTGATCGATCTAATCATACTATTGTACTAGCAATCGTAGTTTTAGTCGTTTTACCCGCGTAGTTCCCATTCCCGTGGAAATACCGGGATAAAATATAGCCTAGGTTACTCCCTGATATTATAGCTTTCCATTGGTGAAAGAATTTTTGAAATCGGTCCAGCCGTTTTGAAGATTACCCGGAACAAACAGACAGACATACAAATTTTTTTTAATCTGTTTTTTTAGGCATAGGTGTTGTGCAAATTCGTGTGAGCATAAAAAATGCCTATTATTTTGACCTTACAAACAGACACTCCAATTTTATTTATTGGTATAGATTATTGCGAGCAGATGAAATTATCTACCTGCTTCTTAAGTCAAGCACGACTGGTTAGCAACAAATAATCATCTTCAATGTATTCTTGAGAGATACCTTAAGAGCTCTTGGAAAGATATAATGCTAAGATATATAACAAATATATCATCGTCATCTCAGCCCATATACGTCCCCCTGTCAGACCACCACTACGGGAGGGAAATTATCCTACTATACCACGCTGGTCAGACGTGTGATTTCTCTTGTAATAGATGTTGTATGAATATCACAATTCCTTAGTCGTCTCTTACCTACGGGTAAGAGAGCGGGTGGTGAATTGTATATTATTTCTCTTGCATTATCATTGAAATGTTATGAGAATAGCTTTATGACTGCCTACCTGCCTGACATCAAGCCTCCTTGCTGATATAATTGTTACAAAACAGCATCACACGGATTTAGTCCAGGTCGATATTAAACTTACTTTTTTTCCGAGTAAGAATACAATTCACCACCCCCTTTTCTTGCCATTGGGTGTGCCAAGACGACTAAGGAATATATTTCGCGTATAACATCTATGCAAGAGACGGAAAACTCGAAACAAAACTAAGGTTGGTATAAGTACCAACACATCTGACCAGCGTGGTATAGTAGGTCAATTTCCCCCCAAAATAGAGGCGGAAGCCCGAGCCCAACAGTAAGACGTATATGACTTGTGATGATGATGATTATATTGACGATGATTATTCCCTTTTTAGACACAAAAGTTTCCTTTTTGGCCTAGTCATATCCCACCCAATTTACCTACTGCGGTGGAATGGCTGCCGTACTGTACCTCTCTATTGACATTTGATTACCGGTATCTACTCCTTCTTTTTAGTGGTAATTAAACCGAACCTAACTCGGCAATGATTGTTTCCTTTTTTCTGAAAGCAGTCATCATCATAATTTTGGCTCATCTACACTCCACTGCTGGGCTCGATCCTCCTCCATTTTAGGAGGGTAATTGACCTTACTATATCATGCTGGTCAGATAGGTTGGTATAAGGTTTTGTTTCGAGTTTTCCATCTCTCGCATATATGCCATATGCGTAATATATCCCTTAGTCGTCTTTTACGACTCCCACGGGTATGTGAGGGGGTGGTGAATTGTAATTCAACTCCGTCACCACACAGATAAGTGAAGCAGCAAGTGAAAGCAATAATAGATATCAAAAGCCATGCAATATATTAATATATATAAAAAAAAATGTATATATAAAATTCGCTTGTAACAGAAAACGAGTTATTCCCTTAATATACCTTACGTTTCTGCAGTCCTAGTACCATCACAGGATTGTTTTTACGAAATTTAATATTATGAAAAGCAACAAATGGAATATGAAAAGTTATTTTTACTCTCAGCATTTCTCCATTTGAGATGAAACTAAGACATCTTGGAAACATTACTCGCAGTCAGAGTGAATCTGCATTGAATTGTGCGCTGCGTTTTGTAGTAACTTCAGATTACAGAAAGTAAGCAAAGATTTGGTATGAGTTGGGATCATTTATAAATATTTATTTGATGTTTTTATTCATAGTACAATTAATATCTGAAATGAGAAGGGGTGAATTGTATTCTTATCCGTCACCGCACTAAGAGGTTTTTAATAATATAATCTCGTAAGTGTTGTGACATTAATAATTCTGCCCTTTGGCTGCCCTCCTAGTATTTATTTGATGTCTACCTTTAATGTTACATGAATGAGGCGGAAAAGAATCATTGAATTGTCTGAGTATACAGTTGTCGAATACGTTCTGCTTTGAATGTGTGATAGAAATATCACATCTGTAATGAAACAGATTTTATCACGTTTATATTTGATTTTTAATCTCCCATCATTTCTAATACCTTTCAACATTATTCATGGTCACAGGAGGACTGACCTCCTGTGACCATGAATTCCATAAAGTATAAATACTCGCATAAACATAATAAATCATTAGAAAAATCACAAACAATTTGTGAACCATATCCTCTTTTACTACCAGGCGCAGTTCACTGAACATATTGAATAGCGTAATGTAGAGGTAAAAATGATCAACTACATACCATAATGGCTATACGGATGGCATAATTCTCTAAGCGTCTCCCTATCTATATCGAGTGTAGTAACTTTGACGCCCACACAAGATGTTTAGGATTATTTTTACGATATAACATTGTTCTCGCGATACACTGATTTATTTCTGAGTACTTAATTGTAATATTAGCTTAGTAAATACCTCATAATAAAAATATTAGTAATTAAAGAACATTAAGGGGAAATAAGAATATTTAACAAAAAAAATATCATCCGCTAATATTATCACCGCAACAAATAACGAAAGTAAGAAAATATACCAGGACATCATAAACTCAAGTAGGTATAACAATGCGTGCATTACTAGCAAACAACAAAATCGAGCGACGCAGCTAACTAGCCCCTAGAGTTTAGATTGCTTCGCAAAAGCTATTAATTGAATTGCAGTCTTTGTACCATCATGACTATACAATGTTAGATAAAAATACATTGCTGCTTTTAGATAAACAATTTTTCTTAACTCATGATTTTAGACAGCAGTCTATATCGTGCATTATTCTGAAAACAAAATATCAACAGTCTTAATAGAGCGCAGTAGAAAGGACTGTCTCGACACCTACTTTAGTGATCTAAACCTACCCCAACGTAAAGCGCGTTGCCCTCTCTAAATGCACCGAGCACATAGTAAGTTTGTGACAACATAGTCTAGAAGTGTAATGAATATTGATGAGGATAAAGTCTCCATAGACTAGATTTGCAGGTTTGATAAATTTTGATTCAAATGTTAATGTTTTTGAAGAGGATATATCTTTCGGTGCATTTTGGTAAGAGGGGGTAAAAAAGAAGGACAAAAAGCGATGAAAGAGGGCTAAGGACATGTTCTAAATAATTGAAATTGGTCTGGTAGTCCAGTTCATGTGTCATAGGTCTAACGAAATCGATTCCTCACTAACGGCAGACCTCGATATTATTTCTGTTGCCTCAGAGCTTATTCATTATCATCATCTCAGCTTATATACGTCCCACTACTGAGCTCGAGCCTCCTCTACATTAGGAAGGAATTGGACCTTACTATGCCCTGTTGGTCAGACAGATTGGTATAGGGTTTTGTTTCAAGTTTTCCTTCTCTTGCATAGATGTTGTATGCGTATTATATCCCTTAGTCGTCTTTTACGACATCATACGAGTAGGATAGGAAGTGGTGTGGAGTGCTAGACGTAGGCCTCCCTCATGATACGTCACAGAGTGCTGGCTTGTGCCGCCTGCATCCAACGCCGCCCAGCAACTTTCAACAGGTCGTCGGTCCACCTAATATACATTAGGTGAGAGAAAGATAGTGTCGGCATTTAGGCGATCAAAAACATGAAGCCAAAAATACTACATACGCGCGGGCGATTACACACGTACACACGCACACCACTATACAAATTATGAAATCAAATTTTGTTTATATTAATATAAATTTATTTATCTATTTAAACTTTAGCACACTAAAATAAGGTACAAGGCGGACTTAATGCCTCAGGCATTTTTTACCAGTCAACCTCGGGTGGAGCAGAAATAATTTAGGCAGGTGCAATACATTGTAAGTGGTAATTTGTAAAATTTGCTTATCAAAGTATAGCAAATATATTCTTATACACAATACACATAAACAATACACACATATATAGATACATATATACATATATATATATATACACATGGAAATGCATATAAATTTTATTAAAAGTAGAGGAGAGCCATCATTGATGAGTTGACTCCGTCAGAAAATCTAGGTATAGACGTTTTACCATACCTTTAAAATCATCACGGCTAGCGGCCATTCTGATTTTTAATGGTAACGCATTCCAGAGAAGAATAGCCTGGATATAAAACGAAGAGTGTACCAGATTAGAGGAATGAGAAGGACAGTGAAGAATAAGATTTTTGGAGGAACGAAGATTACGGTCGTGAGTGGTACATAGAAATTGAAAGTGAAGTTTTAAGTAGGGGGGAGCATTAGGAGAGTTTAAAATAGAGTAAAGAAAGAGTTCGCAAGCTTCGTTTTTGCCTAATCGATAACCAATTAAGCTGAGAGCGAAATGTGGAGACATGGTCGAATTTACGAAAGTTAAAAACGAATCGAATGCAATTATTGAGAAGATGGTCCAGTTTATTGAGTAGATCTGCATTCAGGTCGAGGTAGCACACATCAACATAATCAATGATAAGAAGGATTAAGGTTTAAGGTTTGAACCAGCGCTGTCTTGGTATTTATTAGAAGAAAGTTCTTCAAGCGATATATAAGTATTAGAAAATATCAGCACATAGTTACGGCCTTCAATATTGCTGAAATACATTAAAAAATATAATAAGCTTCTTATCAAGCTCCGTGAAATAATTGAATGAACGTAGTTAGCTGTCTCTATGTTTATGTTGCTAGCCTGGTAACGCGAACGATGTCAGGTACCAGGTAGCTATGTCTATGTAGGAGGTATGGTGGGCGGTAGTCATGGAGACCGCCGGATGCGCCCACCATAGCACGCCAGCTTGCAACCCTGGGCATTGGGGTGACCATGTACACAGAATTTAGTTATATTTAAATAAAACTTGGTAATGTATATATTTTTAGTTTTTATATTAAAATAATTGAAGCAGTGATCGTTTGTCATTTTAGCATTTGTTTTGAGCAATGTATATTATTGTGTTTTCTTTAAAACGGTTAAGCGTTAAAATTACAATCACCAATCCTCTATTTCTGTGTGAATTGTAAAAATCAGTTGAGGGATTACCAGAAGAATGGGTAGTGGCACTTTTCTGGGCAGCTTATTGCACTTGTCAAGCATGTCGTAGCCTATTTCCAAAAGTGGATAAGCTGGAAGGAGGGAAGGCTGGTGCTCCTGCCGAAGCCGGGACGGTCTCCGGAGTCGCCTTCGGCCTACAGGCCTATCGTGCTGCTCGATGACACGGGCAAGCTACTGGAGAGGGTGGTAGCTGCCCGCATCGAGCGGCACCTCGTCGGCACGGGGCCCGATCTGTCGGACGCCCAGTTTGGGTTTAGGAGGGGTCGTTCGACGATCACGGCTCTGTTGCGCCTGAGGGCCGTGGCGACTGAGGCCGTCACCGGCGGGGGAGTGCTGTTGGTGGTGTCCCTAGACATCGCCAACGCATTCAATAGTCTGCCATTCAGCTGCATCAGGGAGGCGCTCCGGTATCACGGGGTGCCAGTTTACCTGAGGCGGCTAGTGGCAGACTATTTGGAGGGGCGCAGCGTCCTCTGCACCGACCAAGCAGGGGACGTCGTGCGAACGCCCATGACGTGCGGTGTCCCGCAGGGTTCGGTCCTCGGACCCACCCTGTGGAACATCGGCTACGACTGGGCGTTGAGGGGGAGCCTCCCGCCTGGGCTGGGCGTGATTTGTTACGCCGACGACACGCTCGTCACAGCCCGCGGTGGGACGCTAGAAGAGGCGGTAAGCCTGGCGACCTCGGGTACCGAGGAGGTCGTCAGACGGATCAAGGCGCTGGGGTTGAGGGTCGCCCTGGACAAGACGGAGGCCCTCTTGTTCCATGGGCGCACTATGAGCCCTCCCATCGGCATCTCTATCACCGTCCACTCGGTCGACATCAGCATCCGGGCCCATATGAGGTACTTGGGCCTGGTGCTCGACGGGCGATGGTGGTTCCGGGAGCATTTCCGCAGGCTCGCTCCGCGGCTCGTCGGCGCGGCGTCCGCCCTATCGTGGCTTATGCCGAACGTGGGCGGACCGAGCGCTGCGTGCCGACGGCTGTACGCGGGGGTCATCCGGTCGATGGCCCTGTACGGCGCACCGGTGTGGGCGGGGTCCATGACCGCCCGACTTAGGGCCCTTCTGTGGCAACCACAGAGGGTCACGGCGGTCAGGGCCATCCACGGATACCGCACGGTGGCGACGGAGGCAGCGTGCCTATTGGCCGGGACTTCCCCGTGGGACCTGGAGGCGGAGATGCTCGCCGAACTATATCGGCGGGTGACGGGGGTGCGAGCGGAGGGCGGTGTGGTCTCGTTAAGGGATCTCACCGCCTGGCGCGTCGACGCCCGCCGAGACGTCATCGCCCGTTGGGCAGTCCGGCTGGAGAGGCCTCGGTTCGGGGTGCGAACCGTGGAGGCCTTCCGGCCGGTGCTGATGCAGTGGTTGGAGAGGCGGCACGGGATGCTCTCCTTCCGACTGGTGCAGGTTTTGACGGGGCATGGGTGCTTCGCCAAATACCTGCACAAGGTCATTAGGAGGGAGAGTACACCGTCCTGCCACCACTGCGATTGCGACGAGGACACGGCGCGCCATATGCTCGAGGCCTGCGGGGCTTGGGCAGTGCGGCGCTGTGAACTCGTCGCAATCATCGGTACGGACCTGACGCTGCCGGCTATCGCTAGGGCGATGGTCGACAGCGTCGGGAATTGAGACGGTCGCAGCCTTCTGCGAGATAGTGATCTCGCGGAAGGAGGCGGCGGATCGCCTGCGTGAGGAGCGCAGCCTCGATGAGGAGATCCGCCGCCGGCGACTGGGGCGGCGCAGGCGCAACTATCTGCGCCTCATGCCGCCCTAGCCGAGGCTGCGGGTGACGTGACCGGGGATTAGTCCGTCACCCGCCGAGAGGCCGACCGCGTGAGGAAAGACCGACGTCCTCCCCGAGGGGGGGACGTCGGTCGATGGGAGGGTACCCCGCGTAGGGGGTATTCCGTCGGGCCGACCACTGACGACAAGTTAACGCTGCTCCAGTGGTCGGCCCAACGACGAAGGCGACGTGGTTTTCGGGTGGGTCGCGGGAGTTGCGTGCTTAAGCCCCTCTGTCGCCCCGGACGGAGTGGTGCGGAGGCGCGCCGACCGCGGCCCACACACAAAAAAAAAAATGCATGACATTCATTAACACATTAAATTCGAGATACTAAATTTGTATATGAATATAATTATTTGTAACTAATTATTAGTAAAAAAGAAAAACAAAGTATAACAAAGAAGCAATTACTCGCCCTTTAAAAGGCAGTGTCTGTATGTTGCATATGTCATTGAAAATATGTCGATATTATCCATTTCAACAGACCTTATATTATATGACCTTGCCATGCGTGTAAGTGGACTGTTAAAGGAAGTATTTAAGGTAGATGCTGGGATATCAAATATACGAGGTTGTCGCAGAGTTCGCGTGCTGAATCTGAATTTCAGACAGTTGATTAGCGGAGCGTCTATCGAACCATTTATGATCTTGTGAAGAGTTAATAGATCAGAGTTGTTTCTTCGTTTTTTTAGACTAAGCATGTGAAAGTAATCTAGTCTAATAATATAAAGTAATTTAGTCTAAGTAGATACCTAAAAGGCACCAAGGCTTCAGGAATGACGATTCGACTGATTAAAAACTGTGTTTTAATTCCTACTTATAAATACTCTATAAATAGCGTAGTTAAGTGGTTAAAATATCGATCTACCGTGCCAGTTCCGCGGGCTATAATCCCACGCGGAACAACTTTTTGTGCGATCCACAAATTGTTATTCTGAGGCTGGATCCGTGTCCGTTAGCTTATATGTTTGTATAGTCCCCTGCAATTTAAGAACTATTTCCTTTTTTTGAGACTATACCTTGTACTAAATAAGGTATTATCTCAAAAAACAATTGATTATTTTAACAACATCTTCATAAACACCAAAAGCAGGTCATCCTACTGCTATGCGTAACGCCACAATGGAATGGAAATTAACCTACTATACCTAATGTAACCTAATTTTCTGTGTGGCGACGGAGTCAAAATACAAAACACTACCCCGTCTTTTTCTTGTGGCTGGCGTAAAAGACGACTAAGGGATATCATGATGCATAATCATATGCATGCAAAATCCATACAAAAGGAGGCATATTTGAAATGAACCCAACAGTGAAATGTATGTAGGCTACGATGATGATGGTGTTTAGAAGACTCGAGCTCGAATGGGACAAATATGAGCTGAAACTATAAAGGGTAGAATGAGCTACAGCACTCTCCTAGGAAACTTATTATAAACCGTGATCACCAATCCACCTAACAAAGATTATTCTTCTTCATCATCATCATCATCACAGCTTATATACCTACATCCTATGGCTGGGCTCAAATCTACTTCACAATAGGAAGGAAACTGACCAGACCACACTGGGTAGAAACTTTAAATCGAGTATTCTTTAACCTGCATAGTTTTCTATACATTTTATACTCACTACTACTTAGTCGTCTTTTACGACACCCATGCACAGAAGAGTTGCTTATGAATTGTATTCTCAGTTCGCCATCACACGGAAAATTTCTCTTGGATAGATTAGATATTTCTGAAAGTATTTTTACGTATAATTGGCGAATATTTCTGAAAATAAAGCTGGTCACCCTACTGCACTACAAATATCCTTATATATGTATCCAGTGGAGGGATGCCAGCGTGCACTCTACCCCTCCTTATATATACAATAATATTTCCTTTTTCCTACCAGACTCCGAGGTCGCCGTAAAAGCTCTCTAAACGCATTGGTAACTTGCTTATACAAGTTAGATAGAAATGCAATTATAAATTTCAATCATTTCGTATTGTCGATATTTTATATTTTATTACATTATTAGCTTATGGTATCTTGAGGTAAATATTATGAGAGGGGTAGTATCATTATAGATGTATCTACAGTAAAACCCGCTTAAGACGATTTCGCAGGGACCCCACCAAAAACGCGTCTTAGGCGAGCAAGCGTATTATGCGGGAAAGGGGAAAAAGGTGCCATTATTATTTATTATATTCTATTATTATTTTGAATACGTATAGAATTTATATTTTTAAAGTAATCACGTAGATTTTCAAAGTAATTTAATTTTCGCAGTGCGTCTTCGCTTTGATTCAAAGAAGTTACACAGCGTCTTAAATCATTAATTGCTGATAATGCCTGGGCGTGTGACAAAATCGGTATTGACTCATCTTATTTTTGATTATTATCGCTTAGGGTCGCTCGACAGTCGTCACTTCGTCAGTCGCTGGCCGCTGCTGCTAGCTTAACTACGTTGGGCACTTTTTGGTAGGGGAAAATCTTATGGGTTCGCAACTCCAAAATAATAGTAATTTATAATTTTTATTAATAATTGCGGTCAAATAGAGCTTCCATTATATAAATATAGTATATGATTTTTTTTTTTCATATGATGACGGACTAAGAATACAATTCACCACTCACTCTCTTGCCCGAGGGTTTCATAAAATCCCGCTAAGGGATATTGTGGAGGAGACCTAAACCCAATAGTGGGACTTATGTGGACTATATCACGTTTACTTTAGGTATTCCTTAGTTTTTTCAATTATTACTTTATGTGGCAGACGCACAAGACCGCTTATAGACCTAACGCAGGTATAATAGTCTTCGGACGTCAAGGATTCGGTCGGACGGGTCATGGAGTCCGCCAATCAGCTCCTTTTGTTCTACGTAGTTCCCATTCGCGTAGCAATATCCAGATAAATGTCAGCCACTCTAGCCTATGTATATATCCAGGCAGTCAGCTCCCACTATGCAAATTTTATCAAAATTGATCCAGCCGTTAAAATGTGTAAAGGTAACAAATATACAACTAAACTTTCGCTTCTATAATATTAATGTGATTCTTTATGCAATCGAAAAATATTCTGAATTTTGAGTTTTGTTTGTCCGTCAATCACAGATTTGTAAATCGATACACAAGGTATTTGCCTCAGGCGTTTTTATATAAAACAAGATAAAATATGTATTTCCAAATATTTTTCTAGAAATTTTATCCTTCGCATTACGTTTGTAAAAAAAAACACTAATAATAGAAAGAAAAGGTATTTAATTTGAAAGTTTCATAACACATTATCTAGTTGATATTTGTGACGGTGTGCAGCGCGCATCGTAAAAAATGTTGACTAGCTAACTTCAGAGTGTCGGTTTTTCGTGACGGTGTGCACACGTAAAAATTTATTGTCATCATTTATGCCCTAACGCGCCAAAAGTGTAATAATAAAAATAAAATTTAAATATACTACGGGTAAAAACCTATTAAATACCAGGACTTCAGAAAGCAATATCGTTTCGTAAAGTGATTTCCTCTTTTGCGGCGTCTGTCTGGGCACGCACCTTACATCTTCATATCTATAAACATATCATACGTCAAACATAGAGCAATATAACAGCAACCTCCACCCCATCTCTTAACTCCTAGTCTAATGGTAATTAATTACTGTTGGTAGTATTTTTAAGTTGTTTAATATATTTTTATTATTTTCATATTTTAAATAACTAGTAGTCGCCAAGTGGTCGAAATTCGGCCATAATGGGGTTGGCCACTTGAAACTTTTCGCAGATGTCGCTAGTATAGCTTGAACCTGTCAAATTTGTTTTGATTTTGTTGTGATTATAAAATTA
Source organism: Lymantria dispar (assembly GCA_032191425.1). NCBI lineage: Eukaryota > Metazoa > Arthropoda > Insecta > Lepidoptera > Erebidae > Lymantria > Lymantria dispar. The sequence continues at coordinate 31,008,484 of CM063452.1, forward strand.
AACAATTTTAGCGTGATACAAGGATGAAATTTACAAACAATATGTATTCGATATAGAGAATAAGCGAGCTAAAAACCGAACTAAGAAAACGTGTTACTTCCTTACAAGGTAGAAAGGCAGGCCTTGTTTAAAGGTATAACCTTAAATTTACTTTAACATGCTTCCATTTCTAAAATATTTAGTTTTCTAGTGTAATTTTTATATCTTTAATATTCCTTTAATTGTAGATAAATACATATAGCATAAAAAGAGAATAATCCTTAGTAATATGTATCATAAAAATAGATTCTTGGACAATGATTAATTTCATTTTGTTTACAGATTGGAATTACAATTTTAATTTCGGAAGCACTAGTGTTGATAATGATGAACCTGCTATGAAAGTGCCAAATTTTAATAGCTATTGGGATATCAATAGCAATACTTTATTGACACCAATGAATGAATTACAAATAACAAGAACAATTTACTTCTTTTTTATGATAACTACCTACCCTATAGGTGGTATTATATCAACCTAGCTATACCTATAGGTGGTATTACATCAACCTATAAAGAGGTTGCACCTCAACAAATGCATCTGCCATATAGCCCTGATCTTGTACCTTTAGATTTCCACCATTTCCACTGTCTTTCAGAATTCTTTAAATTCAGTACGACCAGAGATTTTAACCGTAAATAAAAGTGTATAAGCGTTAGTGTGTGTGTGTGTGTATGTGTGTGTGTAGCAATTGCATTGTAGTATGCGTAATGCCTTTTTTAATTTTAATGTATTTCTAATCCATTATTGTATGAAATATCAATTTTATGCACTTCTCATTATACACTTCAACTGTGCCAAATTTCATACTTGTGCTAATTTTTCGTCCTATGTCCGTTATACACGTTCTTCTGCGAATTGCCGTATTTCGAATTCTATCTCACAGATCGCTGCCGGAGATTCTTCGCACTACCCACTCCACCGCTACCGAGCCGGTCATCAAAATCAGCCCGTATGCTACCGAAGCTGCCGTGACTGGGGGCCATTTCTCATTTGCTTGTTATGAGGAGATAATGCTGCAATCGCCACGCTTGGCAGCCAAGTTGGCGATCGTAGTAATATGTTATACATTTCCCAGGAGAGAGCTGCTGCCCATTCTTCTGGTGAACCCTTAGCCCATTTTTATTACTCCCACGGGCAAGCAAGGGGTGGCGACAAATGTATTCTCATCCTTTTAAAAATATTATTTTTATATGAATACTATCGAATGTATTCTCATAGGTATTCAGTATGAATTTTGTTATTTTGACATTACAAATAAACACTTATTTACCTCTATAGACTTACTGCCGTAAAATTAATAGTTCTCAATTAGCAAGTAATAATTTAACCGCAATCAGAAGTAAGCAGGCACTCGGCCCAGCCCAAATTTACATTAGTATTATGCGGCAGACCTCTCTAGGGAACATTACAATCACTTTACGATCGTTTAGGACGACATTAATTCAGTTTAACAACCCGTTGGTTGTCTCATTATGAACAAACAGAAAACACTTCGAAGCAGCAATAGCCCAATGGAGAGAACATTAGATTGGTATGTAAAGCCACCAAATTGATTCCACAAATACTGTAGGCAGTGACTAGGTTGTTTAAATTCAAATCACATACATAGTCTTACGCTGGTTTCCCAGAAGGGCAGGCAGAGATTACGGATTGCTACTACACTGATGAGGTACTGATTAAAATATCTACATCTGCCGCGTCCATACCGTGAGTTCGATTTCAATGTAAGGTACCTAACTTGAGGTTAGGTTTGGGTAGGTAACAACGTAAAAATCAAGGTAAGGCAAACTTTGTGCTGTCTACAAATATTCAATTGGGGTTTAATTTGTGTTTATTAATTATATGTTTGTAAAGTTCCCTGCGAAACACGGATTATTTCCTTAGTGAAGGCTGTTGTCTTAAAAAAATGTCATAAGTCACGTTCCTGGTATACTTCCCTCTATTCACTCGCGCTCATCACAGTTACGCGTACTCTTAACATCATCTTTCGCCAGCAGCCTGATTATGTACAGTGGGTGTCTTATACATTTGAAATGCAGTCAGAATTTATACACTTAAGTGTCCAAATACTCATTGAATTCATGGAAACAATAAACAAATTACCGATAAATGAGTCCATAATAAAAATTTATGTGTTAAATTCTTAATTAGTGTATGCTTTAATAATGAAAGGAAATGACGTAAAATCCTCATTTTCTTAGTTAGTCGTCTTTTACGACACCTACGAGCAAAAGTGGGAGCGGTAAAAATTCAGTTATCGTTAATACTATTTAAAATTGGAGATAACACGGTAGATTTCTCATATAAAGGTATTAACGGTAATTGACAATTATTACAAAAAAAAATACCATAGCAATTCTAAGAACTTTAGTCTTTCCTTTCATCCGTTCATCAGCTTATATATATGCATTCGGTTTTGGGCATAGGCCTCACCAGAGGGGGATAATAGCATAATCGTCATGTTTGTTAAACGTGTTGGTGATTGCATATGCTTCTCAGGAAAGTACCAGACAATTAACCCTCAGCCGGATTTTAAATCTTTCGAAAAAGTAAGGAGAGGTGACATATTTGTATTCTAATTTCAGCCTATCACCACGTTGGGTAGAAATTCTTACTAAGGCGTCATAAGTTACATGAAGTAGCTAAAACTTAAAGACTACACAAGGCTCAGGTTGACCTACTTCAATATAATTTTAGATCGTCTCCATGAATTTTATGATCTCTTAGTAATTAATATTTTGAAAGTATAAATCCGTTGTCATGAAAACTATGTTCTTTAATAGAAATTACAACTAATTCGTTTGTACAATTATTCATTTATAGTTAGTTTTCTTATGATTATATACATACATACACACACACACACACACATATATATATATATATATATATATATATATATATATATATATATACAGGATGTCCCTAAATTAAACGTCCAACGGTAAGTGGGTGGTAGATGACTTTATGACAGCTATAAAAAAAATAAAAAAAATCCATGTCACTTTTTTTTTGATATGAGAATATTACTAAAAACGGTGAAAAATCAGACCTTGTACAATGTTTTCAAGTACTAAACGACAAATAGGCTAGTTTTGGCATCGGATATTACTTGTTGGAAGCGCAGATAACTGCCCTATTGACCAAAAGTACAATTAAAACTAGACATGTTACAATATCATAAAAAAATATACATTTGTTATGGCTATTCCTTAATTTTTTCGAAGAAAACGTTAATCATTTGACTTAAACACACCACCCTGTAAAAAAAATGTACCGTAACCATAATGGCAAGTAATTTCAAAAGATGGCCAAATTATTCATTATTCCAAAATGGTATAATACCTTCTAGATGGTATCGTAACTTTTAGAAAAAAAAATGTTTTTGTGACAGACAACGAAGTTTATTGTAAATTAATAATTGATATACAGGATGTTATATTCTTATGACATAATTATGAACTAAATCACTTACATTTTTTTAATGTAATTATCTAGGCAAGTCAATTTGTGTAGGTGGCTGAAACATCTTACGAAATCTAGATTTTAATTGTCTAAATATTCCAAAAACAAAATTGTTTTATTACAACAAAATTAACGTTTCAAAGTAAAACTAAAGTAAACAAGTCATTTTATGTATAAAGGTCATATTTCGCTATTAAAATCTATTTAAATATATTATTAATATAACTAAGTTTGTGGCGTATTTGCTTCGCTGCAGAATTTTCCAGACGAGCTGTCAAAAGTCCCGCCCAGTACTCGACTATTTCCGTTAAACATCGGCACTACTCGACACCCCCTTCACGAAAAACCATTTTAGTTAGATCTGTGATATAAGCTCCTGCAACTTGAAATTGTTCTAGCTACTAGAGCGGTTGAGGCTCCGACTTTGTGGTTAGTCTGATGCGTATATGCACCGCATCATAGTCAATATAGTATACAATATGTATGTGTGCAGCGTACTAGTGAACTTTGATAATGAACCGACGCGGGCAATTGCCTGGGCGGGTTGAAGCTCCTGCCCCCAATCCCCCTGTTACGTCGCACGGGATGTGCAACGACCTGCAGCCACTTCCTAGTATATATATCTGTTAAACATATCGAAACCGAATATAGAGAAGATTAACAAAATTTCAATTCAATAATTAATAAAGTGTAAAGATATTTTTTGTTTATTTACTATATATAAAATTTGGTTTACTACAGTATTTCTAAAGCATCCACCACATGTAAACACCCTCAGAAAGATGGACTTCCGACTCTCTCCCTCGTCTCAGACCTCGAGTTTCTGCGAGAGTTATACGGAGTTATAATTCGCCAGGCCCAATATAAAACAAACATCTTTTAAGTGGCAGGATACGGATAATATATATACATAGTAGCTAACGATACTAGATGTTGATAACAGCTCCATCTACCGCGTCCAATTGTGAATCTAAAGTATTCTCGAATCCCCTTAAACACACACAAAAAAATTCATCATCGGTCTAGCCGTTTAGGAGTTCAATGATATACACACGTACACAAGAAATTTATTTCTAAAGATATTGTCTTTTGTAATGAAATAATTATATTATTTCTATCTTAATAATACTTTAAATAAAACTACTTTACGGATTTTATCGCGTTTGTATTTGATCTTTGATTGCCCGACGATTAATAATATTATTAGAAGATTGACAGCTCTTTTTTCTTTCTCTCACGTATATCCATACTAATATTATAAATGCGAACGTAAGGATGTTTGTTTGCTTGTAACGCTTTCACGCTTAAACCACCGAACCGATTTCAAAAATTCTTTCACTGATGGAAAGCTATAATATCAGGGAGTAACATAGGCTATATTTTATCCCGGTATTCCCACAGGAACGAGAACTACGCGGGTTTAAGCGACTGAAACCGAAGCGAAGCGAGGGTGGGTTGCTAGTAAGAAATATATTAAGAAGATAGTAGAAATCTCACGTTTGTCCGCTTTCGTAATTTTAACAATATAATTGAAAAAAATCATTAAATTTTGATTGTAAACGCTGAAATCAAAACTAATGCAGAGTATAAGAAATGATATTTTCGTTTCAATAGAACTTTCCATCTTAACAAACTGTGAAGTGACACTGTCACCGAAAACAAGGAATCGTTGACCAGTTGGGGAGCTGACACAGTAGATGATAAGGCCACAAGCCATCCTTCCATAGCTTCGAATAGTTCGATTCATTCAGGCTATGCCTAAACCATAACTTTCCCCAAAAAAGTCAATGTAAAAAATAGGGTTCATGTTTTTAACGCTTAAGGATAGATCTGGACATCAATGATTCAATTCATCATTTCATCGTCAACATTTCAGCTCATATATGTACGTCCCACTGTTGGGCTCGAGCCTCCTCCACAATAGGAGGGAAATTGTCCCTACTATACCATGGTCCATGCTGGTCAGACAGGTTGGCATAGGGCTTTATTTCGAGTTTACCACCTCTTGCATACATGTTATATGCATATTATATCCCTTACTCGTATTTTACGACATCCACGGACAAGATAGGGAATGGTGATTTGTATTCTTACTCCGTCACTACACAGAACCATGTTTTTGATTAAAAAAAGTAAAAAAATATCGAGCTCGTAAAAGAAATAAAAAAAATTATACCTATAATTATCATTTCTTATAATTACTGAAAATGTTTGAGCACCACAATGCGCACATAAACAGAAATCAAGTCTTTCACGCTTAGAATAATAACGTATAGAAGGTAAGTTCACGCACAAAAAGTGATTCATTTCAATTGGAGCCTAATGGAGCTTACGCCGGAACCGTTCCTTAATGTTCAAGTCATTGTACTGCACGAACGTAAGCAATTCTTAAAAAATAAATAGGTAATTATGACGGTTTGTGCATTCAAATGGTGTCACAACACATTTGAAAAACTTAAAAAGGTTTTTAACATTACTTTTAAAAGTATTTCAACGATTTATGTTAATAAAAACAAAATTTGATTTCATAATTTGTATAGTGGTGTGCGTGTGTACGTGTGTAATCGTCTGCCCGCCATTAGTATTTTTAGATTCAAATTTTGAAAATTCGAAGTACTGACACTATCCTTCTATACGTTATTATTCTAAGCTTTCACGTTAATTATTCTCGACAAGGCAGATAAAATAATAAAAAATTAAAATTCAATATTATCACCATCGTCTCAACCCGTATACGTTGGTCTCGGGTCTCCTCCACTATGGGGACATTAACCCACTATACCACGCTGGTCAGACGTATTGGTATGTGGTTCCGTTTTGAGATTTCCTTCTCTTGTGAAATCTTATATACATATTATATCCTTTAGTCGTCTATTGTATATATACGATACAATACGAATTGTATTCTTACTCCGTCACAAGACGGATAGTAATCATTCCTTATAATTTATAGAAAATTCTAGAGCACCATGATGCGCACATAAATTGAAATCAAGTCTTTTAAGTTAATTAATCTCGAAGAGGAATAACAAATAATTATAACAATAAAATCAATATTATATTAACCCAATAAGGATCAAGATCGTTCACAGTGTTACATATATTTTGTACCAAAATTTCATTACTTCAAGCAAACAATACCTTTAAAACAGGCAAATTATGCCTAAAAATAAAATACACCTACTGTTTAAAGATAAAATACACCTACCTACCGGTTAATTTTGTTCTTCGACCCTTAATCTAAAAACAACTGCCTTCCCAGAATTCCGCCAATAAGTTCATAGAAATGATCTATACAAATAAATAAAATTGAAGTGTCTGTTTGTGACGTCAAAATAGTTAATTTTCATATTATTATTAGAGTAAGGATTACTTTAATAAGAGCACACATATTAAATTAGTTAAAGAATTACTCTGATATCAAAAGAGTCAAAATACATATCACCATTTTGCTTATAATATTTCGATGTGATGATGGAATAAGAATATAATTCACCACCCCCTATCTTACCCATGGGTTTCTAAAAGACGACTAAGGCATATTATGTTATGTATATAACAACTTTGCAAGAGAAGGCAAACTGGAAATAAAACTCTATACCAACTCGCAAGACCAGCGTAGTGTAGTAAGTAAATTTTCTCCTAATGTGGAGGTGGCTCGAGCCCACCAATGAGACGTATTAAGCTGCGATGATCATAATATTGAGTTAATAACAAAATCAAAATTGAAGTTATTGAATACCAAACAAAACTTACCAAGCAAAGACCCCCCATACACGTAATTGCTACTCGAAAATCAAATCCAAATCAAATGAATAAAAACTACATCAAAGGCTGTTTGTTGCTACGTACTGCGTAATTCGCCGCAACGTAATATCCTCATGCAATTTTGAGCCTTCATTGCTCTAAAGCAAATTATAAATTCCTGTCGCGAAAAAAACTTATATATAAAGAAAATTAAGTACATAACTATATCACTTTCATCTCATTGCTTCATAGAATTATGAGCTCTTGTCACTTAATGTTTAAGATGAATTTCCTGTCATAAGGAATCTATAAAAATTAAATAACGCACACGCATAAACGATAGGGTTCGCTTATACGTGAAAGAGGGGTCCAGACAGAAAAATGCACTCGGCTCCCCTCGTCTAGACTGTAGACTGTCTGGCAGACAACTACCGTAGCTTAAGACTTGATCAACTTCTATCAAGGCCTACAAGTTTTAGTTACAATATTCCAAATATTATTGTTACAAACTGTTTAATAACACGCATTTATGCTATAAAAATATATGCTTAATCCATTTTTAAATACCATCATCATCATCTTGCTCTTATCCCAATTACTTGGGGTCGACGCAATATGTCATCTGTTTTGACATATTGCAAAAAGTTTCGGCAATGACTTTTATGACCGGCCGCCTGCCTGACGTCAACCCTCCTTGGGAATGTAATCGTTGACCCAAATGGTACCAGATGGAGTTGGTCCGGGTCAATCTAGGGCTCTTAGTCGTCTTTTACGACACCCACGAACAAAGCAAGGAGTGGTAGTATTCGAAGCCGCTACCACACAGCAACATTTTTAAATATTATATCTTTATATATAATTTCTTGTGTACGTATGTATGTCACTGAACTCCTCCTAAACGGTTGCACCGATTTTGATGAAATTTTTTGGGTGTGTTCAAGAGGATTCGAGAATAGTTTAGATTCACAATTGGACCCGGTAGGTGGCGCTGCTTGCGACTTCAAGGAGCATTCCTTTTATTTTATTTGAACAGAATAACGTCTGTTGGGTCAGCTAGTATAATATAAAGTTTTAAGGGATATAAAAACAGTGTTGACCCAGCGGCAACGAATACCTACAAGAACTAAGCTGCTGGCAGTTAGGGCTACAAAGGCAGGCATTTTCTCACAGGTATGTACCAGCGCTGGATCCTGAAAATATTTTACTTTATATTTTGTATTTCAAAATACCCTAGGTAGTTTGTAAATTAAATAAAAATATTAAATATGAGATAACCTCTACTGATAATAAATAATCTCTGAACCTGTTGCTATCTCATTATAAGACTAACGCAAACATCGCAGAAACATTATGTTGCCCTCTAAGTTCTTTTGATATAAAAGAAAAAATGTATTACAAGATATATAGGAAAGCCAAAAAACCGTATGGCAGCGTATGGCGTGCTGAATGTTTGTGTGTGTTTGCCTGGAAACGCATACAACCTCATTGTGATCGCCAACTCGTATTTCAAACGTACCTATTCCACTTTTACTCTATTAGTAGATAATGCCTCCATTGACTAATAGAAGGTTGTAAGAAAATCATGACATTATATTTTTTATATGTCCCCACCACGATAGTAATTATGCTATTATATTAATATCATCATAACTTGTATCATAATATGTCCAAGCTTTAGTTTGACTAAAATCTTATAACTGGACTACATATACGTCCCACTGTTGGGCTCGAGCTTCCTCCACTATGGGAGGGAAATTGTCCTACCACGCTGATCAGCCAGGTAGGTATGTCAAGTTTTCCTTCTCTTGCATAAATGTAATATGCATATTATATCCCTTAGTCGTCCTTTACGATATCCACGGGCAATATATGGGGTGGAGAATTGTATTCTTACTCCGTCACCACAGGGAAAAAATATCTAATTTTCTCTTCAATACGCTGACCTGGTAGCGTTATTGCGCATTTGCGTTTGATTATGAGGACTTTTCGCAGAACATTTTTTAGCGTTTATGGTATTCCCGTGTATGAATAAACATTTCTATATATACAAACCTTATTCGGTAATATGGATTATAACAAAGTTGAATCACTTCTCAACATCTATTTCACTTGATTATACCTATGTTACACACACACACACGCACGCACGCACGCACGCACGCACGCACGCACGCACGCACGCACGCACGCACGCACGCACGCACGCACGCACGCACGCACGCACACACGCACGCACGCACGCACGCACGCACGCACGCACGCACGCACGCACGCACACACACACACACACACACACACACACACACACACCGCGGGCCGGTCCGTCCGGGGTAGTACCACGCTCTCGCAGAAAATCGACGTCTGAGTAGTAGCAATTTGTTACTGCGCTTCGTTCGGTGAGCGAGAGAGCCGGAAACCCAACTTTCTGAGGGTGTTTCCGTGTGGAGGGTTTTGATGGTGCCTTTAGTATCACGGAGCCTCAATGAACGCATTCACACTCCCTTCGCTTTCTTCGCGGTAGGCAGCGGCCTTGTAAAGGTCCATGAGCGGCAGCAACACTTATCATCAGGGGTACTGTTTGCTCGTTTGCCACTGCTTGCAATAAAAAAAAAAAAACACCCATGTAAGTGTCAAATGTATATGGTTTTTAATAAAGATTATTATTATTATTATATTGTATCTCCCAGTTTCACGGCTATCTTCCACATTGTTAAAAAGAGAAGATACCCGGTCCTTTGAAAGGCTTACATGGGGATATGGATCCAACACGCAGAGGCCTTTAGAGAAATTTAATGTAAAAATGGGATGGGACGTCTACCGATGACACTCCACGTCTGCACATAACACACGTGGACTGCCAACGGTTACTATTGTGTGTTGATGGTATCTAATACATGATTATGGGGTTGAAGGTTAGATGGACTGGATTAATGGTAAACTATTGATTTAAAACTGTCGTCTGCCTTCAATACCTTTATCGTCTTGAACTTTGGCAGACGGTGACTCGCCAACTCACTGAATGGGCCCCCCCAAACGGTCACCACAGACACACAGGCCATACGGGCAACAGGGGAGCAACATTGGTACAAGTGGCTTGGGGTGTCGAGCGGTGTTATTATTATTATTTTTGTTACTGTTTAAATAATAATCATTTAGATATACTATGTTATATCTCTTTCGATACAATTTGTTTAAAAAGAGATCGCAATACAAGTCTATTACGTCACCATACAAGGATCAAAGTAAAAACTAAATAAACGATTCCTCGTATATCTACAACTCGAATTGCCAATTAAACTTGGTTTGATTGATAAATTTATTATTATATTGACCTAAGTCGCCAGTTTCGATGTTGCTACCCCACAATAAAACCAGTGTATAATTTAGTATTGGTGTACAAGTCTGGGGGTAGTATGTACTATAGGTAACTATATATTAGAGTGGTACGTCGCATTGCGCAGCCAGTAGGGGTAGGTCAGGTACGTATTGCAGTTTTGTTTGAATATTTCGCGTTCATGTCTGTTATAACCCATCATTTTTGTTCGAGAGATGTGATTAATAGATAGATGAGGCTTTTTGAATAATTAAAAATGGGGTTTATAAGGGTTGAAATGTTGAAACGTGATGTTTTGGTGATTGAGAGGTACATTGATTTAATATATTTTATACTTTTGAAGTGAAAACTTCTTACGGGAGGGTAAATCGCTTCGTTACGTAACGCGTTACGATGCTACTCTGTCAGGCTTCCCTCTCTCTCACGCACCGGGCAGCGATAGATAAAGATTTTATTAATAATTAATAACCTTTTCTTACATTATCACATTAATAGACATTTAAGTAATAACTTTTTTTTTGGGCGTGGGTTACGGTCGGCGCAATCCTCGCACCTCTCCGTCCGGGGCGAGAGAGGGGAGTAAGCACGCACACCCGTAACGCATCCGCGCGACACGTCGCCTTCGTCGTTGGGCCGACCACTGGAGCAAGGTGACTTGACGTCAGTGGTCGGCCCGTCGGAATACCCCCTTGAGGAGTACCCTCCCATCAACCGACGTCCCCCCCTCGGGGAGGACGTCGGTCTTTCTTCACGCGGTCGGCCTCTCGGCGGGTGACGGACTAATTCTCCGGTCACGTCACCCGCGGCCTCTGCTAGGGTGGCATGAGGCACAGGTATTCGCCCCTACGTCGCCCCAGTCGCCGGCGGTGGTTTGCGTCGTCGAGGAGACGCTCCTCGCGTTTAAGTAATAACCTAAGCGTTTCTTAATTTATACAGTTTCATTATTAAATATTTCAGCTTAGATTAGTTTCCGTGTGGTTTTGAAGTAAAAATTCAATTCACGACCTCCTCTCTTGCCTATAGATGTCATAAAAGACGTCTAAGGGATTATAATACGCAGTAACGTCTATGCAAGAAAAGAAAATCTAGAAATAAAACCCTTTACCGATTCGTTTGATCAGCGTGGTTATAGTAGATCAATTGCCATCTATTTGTGGAGGAGGCTCGAGCCCAGCAGTGGGCTCATATACGTATATGAGCTGTGTTGATCTATTGCGAACCAAAGCGATGAATTTTTTCAACGAAGAATTGAGCTTGATGGAAATCGAAGGCAGGGGATAGACGTTTGACACTTAAGCCATTGCATCATTTATAAAGTCCATAGAGAATTCAATAACTTCTCCAACTTGAGTATTGAATTATAAGTTTAGCGGCCTTAACTTTTAGTCAAACGAGCAAGTCGAGTTGAAGATTTCTTCAGAAATTCTATGTCCAACAATAGGGCTTTAGTGTATAATCATAAACTTTGCATTGAATTGTCAAGTTATCTATAAAATCTGCTTTCGCTAAATAATACCTTTGTATAGAAAACAATATTAATACACCATTATCACATAAACGTCTCGAGCCTCCTCCACAATGGGAGAGATTGATCTACTGCGAAGGTCAAATGGTTAGTATAGGGTTTCATTTCGAGTTATGAGAAGGAAATTGACCTACTATACCGGTGGAAAGGCTGGTTGGCATAGGGTTTTGATTTCGAGTTTATATCCCTTACTCGTTTCTTACGACACCTGGCATGAAAGGGGATGGTGAATTGTCTTCTTACTCCGTCACCACACCGATTAGCCGTCACCACACAGCTCTAATTAATAACACTGCTTCACAGATTAATTTCATCTGTTATTTAACAGATCTTTCCGAAATCCATTTGCTTACATAGCAAGTAGTTGATGATTAATTACCAGTTTTTTTTTTTGGCATTCGAGATAAGAATTCGTTATGACGTCACGTCTTATTCTTACGCTGAATTTAATTTGTTCTTCTCACTAGTGACATGAGGTTGACTTGGTGACTTTGTATTTGAGTTAAGAATTCGTTATGACATCACTCTTTATTCTTACAATGAATTTAATTTGTTCTTCACACTAGTGACATGAGCTTGACTTGTGACTTCTTTTTATATTTGAGTTAAGAATTCGTTATGACGTCACGTCTTATTTTTACGCTGAATTTAATTTGTACTTCTCACTAGTGACACAAGGTTGACTTGATGACTTTGTTTGTATTTGAGTTGAGTTAAGAATTCGTTATGACATCACTGTTTATTCTTACAATGAATTTAGTTTGTTCTTCACACTAGTGACATGAGGTTGACTTGATGACTTTGTTTTTATTTGAGTTAAGAATTCGTTATGACATCACTCTTTATTCTTACAATGAATTTAATTTGTTCTTCACACCAGTGACATAAGCTTGACTTGATGACTTCTTTTTATATTTGAATTAAGAATTCGTTATGCCGTCACTCTTTATCAGATATTGAATTTAATTTCTTCGTCTCACTGATAATGCGAGTTTCGTATTAATAGGTAAAGTTGTAATAACATTGCCTATATCTTAATCTGTCAGTTTGTTAGCCTATATACTTACGTTCCATTGTTAGGCATAAACCATCTCCAGAAGGGGGATTTTAACGTAATACACCATATTGACTATTTGGGTTGGTATAATTTAATTTCGGGTTGTCCTGGTCTTGCAACGATGTCAATTGGTTATATATTTTAATCGATTTATAATATACTAGCAACCCGCTCTCGCTTCGCTTCGGTTTCAGTCTTTTCTGCGTAGTTCCCGTTCCCGTGGGAATACCGGGATAAAATATAGTCTAGTTTACTTCCTGATATTATAGCTTTCCATTGGTGATAGAATTTTTGAAATCGGTCCAGTTGTTTTGAAAATTACCCGGAACAAACAGACAGACAGATAGACAGACACAGACAAAAAAAATTTAAAGTGTATTTTAGGCATATGTATAGTGCAAATAACCGTGTGAGCATGAAAAAAAGCCTATTATTTTGACATTACAAACAGACACTCCAATTCTATTTATTTGTATAGATTAGATGTGCTTCATAAAAAAGAATAAACGGATGCGAAGTGAATATAAATTTATTTTTCACTTTCACAATTCGATGGTCCCCCGAAAATCAAACCTTAATTCTCCAGGGCAGTAATTCCCAACCTGTGCTACTCGTACCCTCGGTATGCGGAGTCTTATTAGGGGCACGTAAAAATTATAAAAACAAGAGTAAAAATACCTAAGGAGTAAAATTATAATTAAGCCACCCCCTATATTACGCGCAGGGATCTGAAAAAACGATGAAAGGATATAATATGGATATAAAACCATGGCAAAAGAAGAAAAACCCTATGGCAACCCGTCTCACCCGCGTGGTATAATGAATGAAAATTAATTCTACTCTTATGGAGGTGGCTCAAGCTTAAAAGTTGGGCGTATATTAGCTAAAATGGTGATGCCCGTGGGTGTCGTAAAAGACGATACAATGCATATTATATCTATGCAAGAGAAGGAAAACAAGAAACAAAACCCTACGCCAACACGTCTGACCAGCGTGGTATAATAGGTCAATTTCTCTCCTATGGTAGAGGAGGCCCGAGCCCAACAGTGGGACGTATATGCGCTGTGATGATGATGATGAATGTTATCTATGCTTATACGAGTAAGTTACTTAAACATTTTTTTTTTTTCCTACGACATTCAATTGAAAGACAGAGTTGACACATCACACATCGAGGTCAAGAAATCGGTATCAATGGTCAACATAAGGTTGATGTGGGGAGAAAATGTTATGTGGCCACGCGCCTCCCTTTCACTATTCCAGACAGAACGGACGAGCTGCGTCTAATAGCCTACCAAAATAAAGGAATGACACATAATATTTTTAGTCTCTTATCACAAGGAAAATTATCTGCACACTTAATAAAGCAAAATATTTAAAAAATAAAAACTGACTTCAAAATAATGTACTCAAAATGAGCCAATTACAAGCATAACTCAAACGGATCAGAGCTTGATCAAAATATGGGAGGGATCACCTCTGAAGTATTATCTACCAAACAAAAAAAAGGACTGTACAAAATAAATCTATAATTGGCCAAATGATCGCATAATATGTTGTATAAAAAACATAAAACTATAGTTAAATTGAAAACGTCTTCCTTTTTTGAAGTACTTATCATTCTTACTATGTGATGACGGTGGAAATAATAATAATAAGTGTCAATTTCAAGGGCACAACTACGGGGAAACCACTGCGATGGTGAAACCGGCGCCGCACCGCTCGACACCCCAAGCCACTTGCACCAATGTTGCCCCCCTGTTGCCCGTATGACCTGTGTGTCTGTGGCGACCGTTTGGGGGGGCCCATTCAGTAAGTAGGCGAGTCGCCGTCTGCCAAAGTTCAAAACGATAA
Source organism: Lymantria dispar (assembly GCA_032191425.1). Lineage (NCBI taxonomy): Eukaryota > Metazoa > Arthropoda > Insecta > Lepidoptera > Erebidae > Lymantria > Lymantria dispar. The sequence continues at coordinate 31,023,509 of CM063452.1, forward strand.
AGGTATTGAAGGCAAACGACAGTTTTTAAATCAATAGTTATTAGTTTAGCCAGTCCATCAAACCTCCAACCCCATAAACAGTTATTAGATACCATCATCACACAATAGTTTTACACCTACCGTTGGCAGTCCACGTGTGTTATGTGCAGGCGTGGAGTGTCATCGGTAGACGTCCCAACCCATTTTTACATTAAATTTCTCCAAAGGCCTCTGCGTGTTGGATCCATATCCCCATGTAAGCCTTTCAAAGGACCGGGTATCTTCCCTTGGAAGATATCCGTGAATCAGGGAGATACATAATAATAATAATAATAATAATTTATTTAAACAGGAAATGCTATTTTACAGATAAATAGTATGTTATCGCTCCTTGGCTTTCCACACGAGTCTTAGAAACCACTGGAGTGATATAACCAGAGTTCGGGGGCCACTACTGCAGCGATTACCTGAGAATCTTATTGCATATTCTGCAAGTGTAGTATCTATAGGGCTATTTATTGTATTTTTACTCTTGTTATTATATTCCCCCTCTTGCCCACGGGTGTCGTAAAAGACGACTAAGGGATAAATATGCATAAGACATATCTGCAAAAGAAGAAAAACTGGAAATAAAACCCTATGCCAACACGTCTTGACCAGCGTGGTTAAAGTAAGTAAATTTGCCACCTGTTGTGGGAAGATTCGAGCCCAACATTGGAACTTATATGAGCTGAAATGATGATGAATGATGATTATAATTTTTACGTACCCCTAATGGGACGCCGCGTACCGAGAGTATGAGTATCACAGATTGGGAATCACTGGCCTTCTTCTTAGGATTATCGATTTGTGAAAGCCATAAGTAAATTTGTATTCAATTTGTACCTATCCATTTATCCTTTTTTATGAAGTAAATACATCACTACATTTAAGGAAGGGTTTTTTTTTAATATTTACATCCGTAAAGGAGTTTCTTTAAAAAAAATTAAATGCATATTATACTAAGTCGGTGTTGTGTGATGAAGAAATCAAAAAAGTACATTTCCTGTGATCATTTCTCCCACGTATATACATACAGGGTCTGGAATGAAGTACCTGCTGCTGTGCTTCCCGAGCGCTATGACATGTCCTTCTTTAAACGAGGTTTAAGGAGAGCGTTTTCTTCACCATAGGAACGGCTTAGCTGTGACCCTGGTATTGCAAAGGTCTACGTGCGCCAGTATCACTTATTATCAGCTGTGCTGCTTACTCGTTTGCCACTATTGACAAGCATACCACTTTCTGTGGTGCCACTTGTCGCGCGTTTTCCTGAGAATCTTATTGTATATACTGCAATTATCAATTTGCCCATCAAGTGTAGTATTTATGATATTATACTCAGCCCTATTCGCACGCTTATTTTCAGTAATGGCTCAAGTTGCTTCCCTAATAGCACGGAAATTGACCGACTATATATACCATGCTGGTCAGACATGTGACAGGTATAGATCTTTTATTTCGAGTTTTCCTTCTCTTGCATAAATGTTTTATGCGTATTATATCCCTTGGACTATATGCATATTATATCTCTTAATCGTCTTTTATGACATCTACGGTCAAGATAGGGAGTGGTGAATTGTATTCGTACTCCGTCACCATATGGATGTATTATGGTAATTTAAGAGCATTTTGACCAATCCTAAGCAACATCTCCCCTCCAATGACCCCTTATTTTGGACAGATTCCAAATCATCCCCCCTACATATTTCAGCACTATTAACTTTATCGTCTATTAAAATTTGCTTCTACCCATACAAACTGTGGTTTTGAAACCTTCTGTATTTGCACATTTGAATTATACTTATTAATACTAACGCGATTATTTTTCGTGGCCGTGGGATAAAATATAGCCTATGTTACTCCCTGATATTATAGCTTTACATTGGTGAAAGAATTTTTGAAATCGATTCAGTGGTTTAAGCCTGAAAGCGTAACAAACAAACTTACTTTCGCATTTAAAATATTAGTAAGGATGCCATTTTCCTCAATTACTGTCTGCCATCTCGTATGTAGTGACAAGATCCCGACGCTGTAGAAATTTTGGAACTTCTGATCAAAAAAATGCGACAAGTAGGCAATCCTTGATGTTAACCTGATACTATAGGGCCTATTACATTTTATAGAACAAATAAAAATAAAAATATTCTTACCTTCTAAAACACGTATATTGAAAAAAAAATAATTAAATCGCTAACAGCATTCGTAAATCAGAATATAAAATTAAGGCTCAAATTGTGCCAAAGTACAAATTAGTTCCAATGTAATTAACGTTTTTTTTATTTTTAAATTAATAACGATATCTGATGTTTACTCGATCAGTACATATTGTAAATAAAACTACTTTTACGGAATATATCGCGTTTGTATTTGATTTATGATTGCCCGACGTTTCGAATACTTTACAGCATTCATGGTCATGGGCGGACTAAAATGTTTGACGTCCAGACAAGTCAACGTTATTACAGATTTTTATTATTATCTACCTGCTATAGAAAATTAGTTATCGCGTTAATTAGTTAATTCGTTCATTTCATATACGTCTCCACAGCTCATATACGTCCCACTGCTGGGCTCAAGCCTCCTCCACAAAGGGAGAGAATACGACCTACTATACCATGCTGGCCAAAATTGCAGTATATTGTATATACTGCAATTATCAATTTGCCCATCAAGTGTAGTATTTATGATATTATACTCAGCCCTATTCGCACGCTTATTTTCAGTAATGGCTCGAGTTGCTTCCCTAATAGCACGGAAATTGACCGACTATATATACCATGCTGGTCAGACATGTGACAGGTATAGATATTTTATTTCGAGATTTCCTTCTCTTGCATAAATGTTATATGCATATTATATTCCTTAGTCCTATTTTACAACACTCACGGGCAAAATGAGAGGTAGTTAATTATATTCTTACTCCGTCACCATATGGAAAATCAAACTATTATAGAATATATAAACGAAAATAAACAAGAAAAATATTTTTTAAAATTCGAAACAATGAAATCTTTTATTAAATTCGAAATGTTTACAAAATACGTTTTTAATATACAAATAAATATATACCTAGTAGGGATTTTTTTTATTACAGATAAAAAATTGCTCATTTTAATGGTTCTTTGTCAATGCATATATTCATAACATCAGTACTTAACTTGTCAGATATTCGTAGCACGTGCGTAGAGCCACTACGCCGACGCGTAGCGAGATGTCACGTAGGCATCTCTGCGTTCGATACAGAGCGGTTCGAAGATTTTCAACTAATTTTATATAACACATAATAATTCTGTCGAGGTTAGAACCTGGCGTACTTGTTGGTAACTTATTAATACTATTTTACATTGTTCTGTCCTGACTTTAATATTAACACGTAAAATTTTTTGAGTGTTTTTTAATTATTTTTGTCTATGTCAGCCCCGCAGTATCCAAATACATGTTAGTTAAGTTTCCTCGACAACCCACCAATTTGGTTTTAGTATTCTGATTTTTAAAAACCCGGATACGTAAATCATCAATTTATTTAAGGAATTTTATGTATTGTTATAAAATCTTTATGCTAAGACTTTATTTGTAAATTATAACTTCATTCAAAGACATTATCCGTTAGTAAGTCAAATCCTCGCCTTCAGCAGTGTTAATAGTATCTTTTGGACATTTTGGTGGTAAACTAAAACATTTGTTGTATAAAGCACTGATTAATTACACCCCAACTTTTCTTTCGCATGACATGTCAAAACATGTCACAATATCATTCAAATTATCTAAAATACGCATTAGAAGACCAAGATATTTAATATAATATAAAACGCCATGATGAAGTTTTAAACCTCCCGCCAAAATCCTGTGTCGATAAAAGGTATGTAATTATACACAAGCTTTAAGTCTTAAAAGTAAAGTAAAATTCGCACCTATAAAAAACGATCTATTTAACTTAACTCTATATAATATTTTTCTTTTTACACTAAAGCGAACGACCCGGCGCGGCGTTGATGAAAAGTACCAAGGTAGCATAAAATATAGGCGGATGTGTGCAGGCTGGCTAGGTGTAGGCACGCGGCGGTGGCGGCGGCCGGCGAGGCGCATTGCAGGCGGGTGAACGGCCGCGCATCGATCGGCGCCCCGGCCCCCACCACACCGCCGCTTGCGTAACCCCCCTCCCGCGCTTATGTAACTGTGACGCGGTCTACGTTATCGCTTCCTGATTTTTGCTGCATCTCTATCACAGGAATTATATACTAGGAACATATAGTTCGGTTAAATATTAATTTACTATGTAATAGCAACTCATAAGTAAATTCTTACGCAAAATAAAGATATAGATATATATATCATTGAATAATACAAATATTATTATATTTGCGTAGACATCGAATCCCTACAGTCATGAATTTAGGTAATCACTACTTTACCTATTTATTCCAACTCTACGCAGTCCAACAAGTTTCTAAAGATTATTGGCTTTATTTTTATTTAATTAAAATTGCTGTTGTGTAATTTAAAATATTATTTCGACAAAAAATAATAAAAATTTTTGCCTGGACCAGGATTTGAATTGAGCTTAAAAACATTAAACTGACGCGGGCAAAAGAGGAGATTGTTTCTGTTAGATACGGAAGCAAGTGAGCGCCTAAGTATAAGCGGTAAATATCTAAGTCATTAATTAATAATACTAGGGCTACATCAAAGTCAGTATGTATCGTGAAAAAATACTTGGGAACTATAAAATTAAGGTTAATAACTGAAAAAGGAAATCACGTAAAATATGCCACATTATGCTTTAAATAATATCACAAATATTGATTGATAACTAAAATATAAATAAACCACAAAGGCGAGTCCCAAGAAAATAAGCAATTTCCATTTACGAATAAAATTTGTCCTAACACACAAAGTACTAAGACTACATAAACGACAAGAAGTCTAAAACACACTTCAAGCTAGTCAGTACTATAATGCAGAGAATACGTAGCAGAATTTTTCGAATAAATATCGCCTACTAAAGCTGAAATCCTTGTACTCTCGCTGAAGGCAGACTTGATATATAGGAGACCATTAATTAAGACTGTCCAGTGCTCGTTGAATAGCGGCCAATTTTAAACCTAAAAAAGCATTTTATTGCTTAAACAATGAAAATGCCCCCGTGTTGGTAATTTGGCTGTTTAACTTTTTGACGGTGATATTTACTTGTACTAGGGAGACAGCAATACCAGATTATGCTATCTATTCGCTGCAGTAGATTAAATGATTATAATAATAACTAGCAACCCGCCCTCGCTTCGCTTCGGTTTCAGTCACCTTACCCGCGTAGTTCCCAATCCCGTGGAAATACTGGGATAAAATATAGCCTAGGTGCTAGGCCTGCCTGATATTATAGCTTTCCACTGGTGAAAGAATTTTTGAAATCGGTCCAGCTGTTTTGAAGATTACCCGGAACAAACAGATAGACAGACAGACAGACAAAAAAATTATAAATTGATTTTTAGACATATGTATAGTGCAAATAATCGTGTGAGCATGAAAAATGCCACACCAATAAATAAAATTGGAGTGTCTGTTTGTAATGTCAAAATAATAGGTTTTTTCATGCTCACACGGTTATTTGCACGACACCTATGCCTAATATACAAATTAAAAAATTTTTGTCTGTCTGTCTGTCGGTCTATCTATCTGTCGGTCTATCTATCTGTCGGTCTGTCTGTCTGTCTGTTTGTTCCGGGTAATCTTCAAAACGGCTGGACCGATTTCAAAAATTCTTTCACCAATGGAAAGCTATAATATCAGGGCGTAAACTAGGCTATATTTTATCCCGGTATTCCCACGGGAACGGGAACTACGCGGGTAAAACAACTAAAACCGAAGCGAGGGCGGGTTGCTAGTACTAAATAATTTTGATGGCATTTCATGTAATGCAATGCAAAGGAAGTGCTAAATTATAGTAATGCGACAAAGTAATGCTTTACATAGATATACGGTCAATCAAAATTCTCAATAGATACCTCATTAAGTACTGTTGAAGGCGACGACTTAAATTACTGACATATTATGTTAAATGAAGTATTCTCATGATAAATAATTTGTCGCCATAAAGATTTTTGCAATCATTCTTTAGAATTCACCATTCTACCCGTTGGTATCGTTAAAGACGACTAAGAGATATTTTGCAGATAACATCTATACAAGATAAGGAATACTCGAAAGAAATCTCTAGACCAATTACTATATATTTATTTATTACTAGCAATCCGCCCTCGCTTCGCTTCGGCTATAGGTTATAGTCGTTTTGCCCGCGTAGTTCCCGTTCCCGTGGGAATACCGGGATAAAATATAGCCTAGTTTACGCCCTGATATTATAGCTTTCCATTGGTGAAAGAATTTTTGATATCGGTCCAGCCGTTTTAAAGATTACCCGGAACAAACAGACAGACAGACAGACAAAATTTTTTTGATTGCTATTTTAGGCATAGGTGTCGTGCAAATAACCGTGTGAGCATGAAAAAAGCCTATTATTTTGACATTACAAACAGACACTCCAATTTTATTTATTGGTATAGATTATTATCATCATTTAGCCTATTACCATTTACTACTGGACGTGGGCCTCCCTCATGTTTAGACACAGAGTACCGTCCACCGCCTATATGCAACGACGCCGAGCATCTTTCACTTGGACTTTCTAGTGAGATTAATTATGTATTTATTTTTAATATTCATCAAATTCAATTCAAATCATTTATTATGTATAAACGCCGCGGGGGCACTTATATAGTGTCAATTTTTTACGTTTTTCTAAAAATTAAAATTACCGCCGGATCGGAACGCGACCGCGCTGAGAAGAGCCGGCAAGAAACTCAGCGGGATTGTCTATTTTTTATTAATTTTTCTAATTTCACTTGAATAAAATTACATCTTACAACATGCTTATTAATAGTTCCAGTGTGATGCCATTCGAAATATTATATAATACAATTCACATATATAATAATAATCACAAAAATAATGAAAAGATTATGGCAAATTTGTTACAGGAACACATACAAAGTGAAATGAACCATAGAATTCGAGGTATATCCTAAACAAGTTTTACGAGATCATTATATCAAATAACGCTGAAACGTGGTTTCTAAATGTTGACCTCATAAAAAAGCTCAAAGTCGCTTAACGTGCTATGGAGAGGGCTATGCTCGGTATTTATCTACGTGATAAAATCCGAAATATTAAAATCCGTAGAAGAACTGGTGTAACTGATGTCAGTTACACCAGTTCTTCTACGGATTTTAATATTTCGCCTGAGGAATTAGCACGTTGCAATGGCAATAGGCAGGTTACATCGCTCGTTCAACCAACAACCTTTGGGGAAGAAAGGTTCTTAAATGGCGTCTACGAATCGGATGATACAGCGTAGGAGGACCCCCTACTAGGTGGATTAATGAAATGTTGAAAGTCGCATTGGACCATTGGATGCAAATAACACAGAACCGTTCCAAATGGTATTCTCATGGGGAGGCCTATGTTTAACAGTGGACGTTTATGGGCCGATGGATGGATGGATAATATCAAATAACATAATCAAAGTTAATATTATTTAGATAAAAATTTGTCTATTTAGCGATAGTATATAATATCATATATAATAGGCGGCAAATTGGCATATTGTACCACGCAAGTCAGACAGGTTGATATATGGTTTTATTTCGAGTCTTCCCTCTCTGACATAGATGTTATATCGTAAAGGTAATGAAGAAAAAAATAAACATAGCAGTCATAAGTACTATCGATAGAAGTGAAAACTTAAAACTATTTACAAACAGTTGTTATTTTTGGACATTTTAATTGTTTGATTTTAAATTGAAATGTATAAATTAATACTTTTGACATCTATCAGCATAGTTATATATTGACATAGCTACTGATAGTGTTAACGTTAACACATCACCTGATAATATCAATAATAACATACATTAATGTACTCCCCAAACAAACCTATAAAAGTTTTCATTTAAAAAAGATAATTTAAAAAAACAATCGGTACTATTATTGATCAGCATAGTAAAGTCAATAGTGAAACAAATATAGACTGAAATTCGTGTCATCATTGATTTAAAAAATGATTTGACCTAAATAATAAACAATCAAATTATATAGACAAGCACATGGAATTAAAACAAAAGAGGAAGCTACGGGCCGTAGCGGGGTTACGGCGTAGCTGGGGTGCGGTCGTAGACCCCTGGCCGTGAACGGGGGCGCGCCGGGCTCCAGCCGCACTGCACCCCGCACAACTCACCCCCCCCCCCTCTCCACCCTTGTACCGCACCGCTACGGTAGACACGTGCGCACCACACCCCGACATACACAGGCTGATGTATATACACAACAGGACGCCGCAACCTCTAAATTTGCCAAGTGCAGTTGTACATTGGCTATGTATTGCTTTTATTTCTCTCGTTTGCGTTCACACACTACAATATATGTGATGCATTTCAGACTGCAGTTTATAGGCTGTACAATTAATTTTTATTTAATTTCTAGAAATCATTGCAATTTTATCTGTGTGGTGACGGATTAAAGATACAATTCCCTATCTTGCCTGTGGATGTCATAAAATACGACTAAGGGATATAATATGCACATAAAAACTATGCAAGAGAAGGAAAATTCAAAATAAAACTATACTAACTCGTATGATCAGTGTGGCTTTGTAAGTCAATAGTCTATTGTGGAGAAGGCTCGAGCTCAGCAGTGGGACGTACATGAGCCAAGATGCTGAATTGTTATATTTGGGATTGCTATGGTTATTCGCACGTCGCTATGGCGCATATTTGTTGGCCCACTCAGTAAGACGAAACGGTTAGACATATCTGGGAGATCAAGAGTGATAATTGTTCAGATGTATCCAAAAATCCTTCTTAGTAATTTCAGTTGTGATGAATGAAACCCAAAGTTTACCAAAATTTCGATCACAATAAATATTTTAATTACCTAAAGTAACGCACAATTTTTCCAAAAAAATTGTTAATCTTTTGGCACATCGGCACACACGAACTTCTTTATGGCACGTATGTGCGAGGTGAAGTAATGTGATCAGTTTGGCAAGTAATAGAAAAATGTGAACATCTGGAAGCCGCAATATACTACGCACTTTGAAACAGAAAGGAATGCGGCACATGGTTCAAGTTAAGCAGTAAAATTTTTGCCCTTGCGTGATTTGCAGCTTCTAATGCTTGATCTTGTACTTTTTCGCAGAACTTCGAATACGGATTCGTGATATATTTTGCCTTTAACCAAACATCTTTGGGATGGTCTTGCTTTAAATGCCCTTCCTATTGGCTTCGAATTTAGGTAGAGGGCTGATTGCTATGCATCCAGTATCGCGTTTAAATACCCATAACATTTCACCATTAAAGTCTTTTTTTGAACATAATGTCACTAAAATATCAGTATGTAATAGCAATATAGATTTATAAATCTTTGCTGTATTATAATAATACACAACAGCAATGCTATATATCTAATAGATGGTCATGGTGAAAAAGTGATAAAACTCCTGGTCAAAATACTAGAATTAGAACATAAAATACGTTTCCAGTCTCACGCCTTTATCCTCGGTGGTGAAAGAAGAAGAAGTAACCTCAACAAAATTGTATTTAGGTCTGACAAAGAATTTTAACCCACGACGCTAACCTACCCAAGTAGGTCAGACGGATGAGTATAAAATTTTGTTTCGAGTTTACCTTATCTTACTGACGACTAATGACTTGACGTTATCTTCTTGTAAGCGTAAGAATTAATAGTTTTTTACACCTACCGAGAAGGAAAGGATATTCATATTCTATGGCCACCTGGAAGTAAACTACTACATACTTACTAATATTTTTTACAAAGAAGAGGAATGATCAATGTTATATACCCTCTTGATCGACTTTATTAACTTCATTATTATTAACATGATAATTATTAAAGAATTTTCTAATTAATTATTAATAAAAAAATAAACACACGCTGTATCAATACTATTCAGTTCAATCACGCACACAGAGACATTCGCCCAGATCTGTTAAAGCGTGTACAGTCAACGCCACACCCCCGACGTTGTACAAACAGGGCGGCACTCGCACATTCGCACCATCAAAGAAAACTCCTTATATGTATGAGTAGTAGACTTGTCGGTACAGGTCGATAGTTTTATTAGTGTGAGTGGAAAATGTATGTTAATGTGGAACTTCCGCGTTTAGTGTATTCGTGTCACGCACACATGTATAGAGGGTTGTAGATGGTGGTTGGCTGTGATTTGTATGTGTGCGTGGGGTGCATCGACTTCGCTTCCTGTTCCGCAGGGTACAACGGCCCCGGGCCGTGATTTATGCCCGTTCGTTTGAAGGTTTGCGTGCTATTGTGACGTTTTTGACTTATTTCATTATGAGTGTATTTTTAACGTTATATTAGTTTGATTGATCGATATGTTGGTAAAATATGTGTGTTCATTAAACAATTTCTAGAATATTTTGAAGAATTTTCTTTACTAAACTATCGCTACGTGTGTTAATAGTATGAGATTGAAATGTATAATAATTCCTATCTTTACCACGGATGTCGTAAAATACGATTATATAATTTAGCAGGCAACATCACAGAGTAGGAAAACTCAATACAATCTTATGCAGAGATAGAGGCTGCCTTACTCATCAATAGAATCAGAGGAATAAGAAAACGGAAAAATAATGAGATGAGAGTTTGGAAGCAAATATTTTTGCGGTATTCCGTCGCACTTTGCTTGAGTATTTAAATTGTTTTCTTTTCTTTTGTTTTAAAAGAGTTAACTGAACAACACGGACAAAATCTTAGGGTTGCATTTCATTTACGTAAAAGGCTTGAGCTTTTTATTTTACATTGTTGTGTGGTACTAGGCTCGCAGATTATCGAGGAGATAAAACTTATTAACAAATGGATATTGATTGAACGAGCATAGTATTGCCAGATAGTACCAGGCTCGCAGCTTATTGAAGAGATTAACGAATAGGCAGTAATGTATCGGATGAATAGTACTAGGACATTAATAACTATTCAGTATTTATTTGAGGCCAAGAGCGTTAAGTGAAAATATACCTTTTGATCTATTTGGTGACGTAGTAAGAATACAATTCATCACTCCCCATCTTGCCCGTGGATATCGTAAAAGGCGTCTGAGGGATATAATATGTATATAATGTCCGTAGACCTTATATAACACCAATTGCAATCGCCATTCACCTGTCAAGTGTGGCGATTATAACATAATTATTATTTTCTTTTCTTTTTTAAAAAGAACACCCTTCACCAAATTCAAATCATTTATTATGCATAGACCCCGAAGGGCACTTACATATTGTCAATTTTACAAAATAAAATTAAATTATCCAATAAAAATAAACTACCACCGGATCGGAACGCGACCGCTACTGAGAAGATCCGGCAAGAAACTCAGCGGGCTTGTCTATTATTTTAATTTTTTTTTCTTCTTACTAGGACACCTTCACCTAAGGACATAATCCTTGTAGTCTTGGGGACTTTTCAAAATAACGGACAAATTACATCCAGATTTAGAAGAACAATTTGTGGAATGCACAAAGTGTTGTCCTGCGTGGGATTCAAACCCCCCGACACTGTAAGTTGTCAAACTTAATCACTACGCTATCTGTGCAGTCAATTTTCTCTTAGTTGGGTTACGTCAGAAGTGTGGATGAATATTTTACGATAAATTTTGCTTTTAAATTATATACTATTGGGACATTTTACTACAATTTCACCGACATACTGCTGAAAATGGAAATGACCACCGGAATTTTATGCAAATTTGGCCTTTTTTCTTTTGTAAATGCATAGGAGTGAATATCACACAAGATGGTAAGTGATAGTGGCGGTTATAGACCTTTGCTAGAGCGCTGCTTACCGTGAAGAAAGTGAAATGAATGTGAATGTGTGCAATTAGATTTGGTGACAATGAACGGGTTACTAAAATCCACCACACGCAAATACCCCCAGAAAGTTAAGCTGTCAGCTCTTCTTCTTCTTCTTTTATTGTCTTGGCAATCAGCCATTAATACAAGCCATTTTTGCCAGTGTCGAGTTATAATTTACTTTTCAAATTATCAATTTTTTCATGTCAGTAATGGTCTGTCAGTAAGTCAAAGTGTCGCCTCCAACAGTGCAATGGCCACTGTTAGGGGTATCTTCTGAGAATTTTGGTGGAAACAAAAAGGTATGTATAGCAGTTTTATATCATATTCACTACACCTCAGCAGTTTTGCCACTATATATTACATAAAATGCCATCAAAATTATTAAATATTACACGTTAAAACACTGAGATATTGAATATAATACAAAAACACCACATGACACTTCCAGATTCCCGCCAAAATCCAGCTGTCAGCTCTCTCGTTCACCGAACGAAGTGGCAGTAACAAATTGCTACTACTCAGACGTCGATTTTCTGCTCGAGTGTGGTACTACCACAGATGAGCCAGCTCGCCGCTGTTGATAGACACTGTGGACAGTGTGTTCCTACCCCAAATAAAATTAGAAATGACTAAAATCCATCTGAAAAAGCATCTGAAGTTTATCATTCTTTATTTTCAAAATCAGTCAAACCATTCGGCCACAGTGAATGAACAAAAAAATTTACAACATACATGCGAAACTAATAATATTAAAGTAATTGCAACCATGTGGTGACGGAGTACGAATACAATTCATCACTAATTTTTCCCGTGGCGTGGGTGTCGTAAAAGACGACAAAGGTAGTAATATGCATATAACATCTATGCAACAGAACGAAAATTCGAAATGAGACTCTATACCAATCTGACTGACCAACATTTTTATTTATTTTTTTATTTTATTTATTTATTTAAGACAACACCCTGCACTAAGGAAATAATCCTTGTATTGCGGGGGACTTTACAAACATACAATTATGGGTCAGCGCAGACAGAACGGAGCTCAGCGGAGAGGATTTTATTAACGCATTTGAAAATAAACTTTACAATTATTACAATAAAGTGCATAAATGCTTGAACCTGACAAACGCGTCCTCGAAGATACGCGGGAATCCCCGCACGGCGTCGAGTCGGCGCCCGCATCGTACGCGTATTTCAGTGTTGTCACTGAGTTTAAAGGGAAGGACATCATTTTTAGATTTTTAATCCGAAGTACCTACATAACGAACAGTAAAATGGACAAAGAAAAATTAATATGTTTAGTATCATCTCATGAATGTTTATTTAAATTCACCAAAACTTCTCATTTCTTGCCAACATTCCTCGACCCATATTCTTCGTCTGACTTTCTGACGCCTTATTTTATTAACATGTTCTTCCATTTTTTCCTGTTCCGCCAAAAACACAATTATAATCATATCCCAGTCCACCATCGTTGACGAACTTTCGCGACAAATTGGCATGTTTACTGTAGAGTGGTAACACAGAACGGTTTACTCGCGCAGGCTCGCGAGGTCGCGCGCAAGTTCGAGCATACGCAATCCGTAAAGAAAATGCCTGAGACCGCGCGGGGATTATTCCTCTCTGTCTGCGCTGACCCTAACGGACACAAATTACTTCCAGACTCAGAACAACAATTTGTGGATCGCACAAAGTGTTGTCCCGCGTGGGATTCGAATCCCCGACACTGGTGCTGTAGGTCGCTATCTTAACCACTACGCCATCTGTGCAGTCATAATAGGTTATGGCAACATGGCATAATTTCCCTCTAAGGTTAATTTCTCTCCCACTGTAGAGGAGGCTCGAGCCCAACTATGGCACGTATAAAAGCTGTGATGAATGAGTGAATGAAATTGTAATTAATGCAATGAATCAAAATTTTCAATTCCAATAAATTGCAAAAGAGTAGAGTTCGAAGTATATCAAATATGCATTACCACGATCAATCCGTATTACAAATTCACACCGGGGCTTGCAGTAAAAACGTTTTAAAAAACAAACGCAGCCAGTTGACAAAAAAACTCATCTCGCCTCCCGACTCGTCCCATTGTGGGCATTAAATATTTAATCTGCTTTTTCAACAGTCGTACGTACCCGCAAATGCGATGGATCATTCCGTCTGTCTGCAAATCGATATATATAGTGAGTACCTCTATATGGAGTTATAAAGCTGATTTTTTTAAATTTCTTTTGATGGCACACGAACAAACAGCACACGCGATGAAAATTAATACTGACGCTCAAGGAACTTTGCTGGATCGCTGCCTAACGTAAAGAAAGTGTGAATTACATGTATTCAGGTTTGGTTAGGCATCACCAAAACCCACCACGCGCAAAAACCCTCAGAAAATTAGGCTGCCGGCTCTCTCGCTTTTTTTTTTTTCACGCTGTGGAAATGCATTTACGCACTATTCCCCGCCGGTTACAGACAGGGGAGTATATGTGGGACTCGCCGGCCACAGAAGTGACCAAAATACCCCCTAAAACCACAGCGGCCCCTTCCGCGCTTTTATGAGGTGCCGGAGAGATCGTCTGACAACATTCTATCCCCGACACCCAACGCTTGGCCGTCTGGCCACGTCCTGTCATCATTCAGAGCGGTGGGTGGAGGAGCGCATAGCGGCGTCTCCTCCTCCCTGGTCGTCGCCGGCGGAGCGAGTCAGCGGACGCAAGCGCCTCACGTGCCCGCTCCGCGGCCTCCTTCCTTGTCATGACAGCCTCACAGAAGGAGGCCATCGACGACCAACAGCTGTCGCTGCCGAGCATCTTGGAGATGATGGTCGGCAGCGACAGGTCTGATATTCCCAGTTCCGTTGACAGGACGTGGCGCTGTGGCCCCCAGGCGGGGCATACTTCCAGTGTGTGGCGCGCATCGTCGATTAGCGCGCCACACTCATGACATCCTGGGGCCTCTTCCCTTCCAATTCTGTGCAGGTACTTACCGAAGACCCGCCGGCTCTCTCGCTAATCGAACGAAGTGCAATAATAATTTGCTACTACTTGCACGTCCATTTCCTAAAAGAGTGTGGACACTCTGGACAGATCGGCCCGTGGATGTAGATAGAAGATTTATTTTTTGTTTCATTTATTACTATAAATGTGTCGCAACGGTGAAGAATACAATTCCCCACCCCCCTTTCTTATCCCCGTGTCATAAACACAATTAAAGGATATAATATGCATAACATCTTGTTGTTATCATCATCACATTTGGCCCATCACTGTCCACTGCTGGATGTAGACTATTATGTTTCACGACAAAGTGCGGTCCTGTGCCGCCTGCATCTAAAGACGCCCAGCAACTTTCACCAAATCGCTGGTCAACCTAGCTTGGGGGCGTCCTACACTGTGTCGTTTTTTTTTTCACTTTCACGCTTAAACCACTGAACCGATTTCTAAAATTCTTTCACCAATGGAAAGCTATATTATCAGGGAGTAACATATGCTATATTTTATCCCGGTATTCCCACGGGAGAGGGAACTACGCGGGTAAAGCGACTGAAACCGAAACGAAGTGAGGGCGGGTTGCTAATATAATATATTGACCATCATGATAACTCTGTACATATATTCCGTACGGTGACGTCATAAGAATACAATTCACCACTCCCTATCTTGGCCATGGATGTTGTAAAAGACGACTAAAGGATACCTTGTGCATATAACAGCTATGAGAGAAGAAAAACTCGAAATAAAACCCTATAACAACCCGCCTGACCAGGGTGGTATAATAGATAAATTTCCCTCCCAATGACTGGTCCGTAAATGAGCTGTGATGATTATTATGTACTTATCTTTATATATAAACTAGCAACCCGCCCTCGCTTCGTTTCGGTTTTAGTCGTTTTACCCGCGTAGTTACCGTTCCCGTGGGAATATCAGGATAAAATATAGCCTAGTTTACGCCCTGATATTATAGCTTTCCATTGGTGAAAGAATTTTTGAAATCGGTCCAGCCGTTTTGAAGATTACCTGGAACAAACAGACAGACAAAAAAATTTTAATCGCTATTTTAGGCATAGGTGTCGTGCAAATAACCGTGTGAGCATGAAAAAAGCCTATTATTTTGACATTACAAACAGACACTCCAATTTTATTTATTGGTATAGATTTCTAGCGTACGTGTGTATGTCACTGAACTCCTCCTAAAGGGCTATGTTGATGAAATTTTTTGTGCATGTTCAAGGGGATTCGAGAATGGTTTACAATTAGACCCCGTAGGTGGCGCTGCTGTAGATTTAAAGGAGAATTCCTTTTTTTTTATTTGAACAAAATAACGTCTATTGGGTCAACTAGTTATATATATTTATTTTAGTAGCAAGAAGTATTGTGAGCAGTTCACATTATGTAATGTTAAACCCGGTGCATCAGACGCCGACGTACCAATATTTGATCTGCAAACTGATAACTACTCGCTTCACACAACCACAAATAATATTGAGTAGAATTATTATTCACACTTATAAATAAAGGACATCATCATCATCATCATCTTGCTCTTATCCCAATTACTTGGGGTCGACGCAATATGTCATCTGTTTTGACATATTGCAAAAAGTTTCGGCAATGACTTTTATGACCGGCCACCCTGACGTCTGTCCCTGACGTCAACCCTCCTTGGGAATGTAATCGTTGACCCAAATGGTACCAGATGGAGTTGTTACGGGTCAATCTAGGGCTCTTAGTCGTCTTTACGACACCCACGAGCAAAGCAAGGGTTGGTAGTATTCGAAGCCGCTACCACACAGCACTTATGAATAAAGGTAACGGACTAATAATACAATTCACCAGCCCCCCTCTTAGCCGTGGGTGTCGTAAGAGACGACTAAGAGATTATAATATACATATAACATCTATACAAGAGAAGGAAAACTAGAAACAAAACCCTGTGTCAATACATCTGACCAGCGCGGTGGGTCAATCTCCTTCCTATTAAGGAGGACACTCGAGCCCAAAAAGGATGCATATGAGCCGAGATGATGATGATGATGGAGTAAGAATAAAAGGCACTGCCCCCTCTCTTACCCGTAGGTGTCGTAAAAGATGACTAAGAGAATGATATGCAGCACACAGCATTGCAAAAGTAGAAAAAAGTGAGCTGTCGCTCAGGACGCCTGGCAGATGTCAAACATCGAAATTATTTTGTACGAGTATATAAGAACAGATATAAGAACAGAATAAAAGAATAGATTACGATAAGAATTAATTTGGCATAAAATATTAATAAACTGTTACGATTTTTATCCAGAAAATGATGATTTTTATGCAATAAACTTTTATTTTCATTAGTATACCTATACACTATAGTTAATAATTTATTATGAACTCACTAGATGGCGTTGTACAAAATTCTAAAACAGGTTATCGTTTCGATGCACAAATGTGTACATATTTCTTTTTTTTATGTTTTTATTTTATTCCCCGGGTTGAGAGCCATCAGCGCTCACCCATAGCCCGCGTTAAGCTGTCAAGGTCATCTGCGACCAACAGTTATACACACACAAAAAAAATATTTTATTAATCCAAGCGTAATCGTTAACGCCACGTCAACTATCAGGTTCACCACCCGCCTATAGCTGTTTCACATCAAAAGACTCGACATAAAACCCTATAGCAACCCGTGTGAGCAGCGTAGTAGTATATCAATTTCCATTACGTTGTCGAAGAGACAAATTTAAAGATATATTTCATAGCTTGCATAGGAATGAATACATCCTTACTAATATTATAAATGCGAAAGTAAGGATGTTTGTTTGTTTGTTACGCTTTCACGCTTAAACCACCGAACCGATTGCCAAAATTCTTTCACCAATTGAAGGCTATAATATCAGGGAGTAACATAGGCTATATGTTATCCCGGTATTCACACGGGAACGGGAACTACGCGGGTAAAATGACTAAAAGCGAAGCGAGGGCGGGTTGCTAGTTTTAAATAAAGTCAATCGCTTTCAAAAGGTGCAAACAAGTGGTAGTTTACTGTGTAAACTTTAGCAGATGTACCTTAAATCGTTCCCTCATTAAATAACTACTCATCATATCATCATCTTGCTCTTATCCCAATTACTTGGGGTCGACGCAATATGTTATCTGTTTTGACATATTGCAAAAAGTTTCGGCAATGACTTTTATGACCCGCCGCCTGCCTGACGTCAACCCTCCTTGGGAATGTAATCGTTGACCCAAATGGTACCAGATGGAGTTGGTCCGGGTCAATCTAGAGCTCTTAGTCGTCTTTTACGACACCCACGAGCAAAGCAAGGGTTGGTAGTATTCGAAGCCGCCACCACACAGTACATTAAATAACTACTGTGTATGTGAAATATTTTTCTTATTCTTCCTAGTCCTTACCCATAAAGGACAGATAATTTCATAATCGCCACGTTTACTAAGGAAGTTAGCGACCAAAGCAAGTGCCCGTTATCTTACTCATCAGGCTGGTCAAGTTGGATGATTTCGTTAGGAAATTGTCATAGAATCCTGCACAGCCATAAGACGTATGTAAATGAATTAAAAGAAGGTATAGAAGAACAAAATTTTTCTCTTACCATACGAATGTTAATATAATGGTAAGTGATCATTACATAGATTCTGCATATTTTCTTAAATCATCATCATCATCGCAGCCCACATACGTCCCACTGCTGAGCTCTGGCCTCCTCCACAACGGAAGAGAATTTGACCTACTATATCATGCTGGTCAGATCATTTGGTTTAGGGTTTCATTTCGAGTTTTCCTTCTCTTGCACAAATGTTATGTGCATATTGTATCCTGAAATTGTCTTATACGACATCCACATGCAAGATAGGGTGTGGTGAATTGTATTCTTATTCCGTTCACCACACGGACATAATATGCAATCCGTATGACCAGCATAGCATAGTAGTAGGGATGATCGATGAACATCGATGTTGACAGAAAAAACATCGATGTTTTAACATCGATGTTGCTATAGGCAAAACATCGTAACATCGATGTTAACGGAATTCATCATCGATGTTGTTATACGAAAAATATCGTAACATCGATGTTAACGGAATTAAGCATCGATAATAGCTCACGCAATAAAATGATGAGCACTTGTACATTTCAGCCCGTAGAAAAGTACCTTACTACTACCGGGAGTCCTATATTATAAGATCCGACTCAGGCTTCCTAAAAAAAGTCTCATCACAATTCTGCCCGGAGAATTTAGAATTTTATTCAAATATGAAAACCTAACATCGACGTTGAACTTTCGATAATGACATCGATGTTTTTCTAACATCGATGTTATCCAACATCGTTGTTCGGTTTTCGATAACATCAATGTTTTACTAACATCGATCATCCCTACATAGTAGCTCAATTACCCTCCCATTGTGAAGGAGGGACGAGGTATGATGATGTGATAAGAAAAATAAGATAATGATTATATTTAAACATAATTGTAATAAAAAATATATTTTATTTTCAACGTATAAGAGAATGTTGATATAAAGCGTAGGTTTTTCGGACGGCGTCTAGACATTCTAAGTATTATTTGAAGAAATGTACGCCCACTCTCTACGCTAGCATTTTTATCTTAACAAAAGTTGGTAAGGTACCGGCAAATACCATAGCAACAAATCTCTCTGTCTCCTAGTAACGCTCCCTCGGTGCTAGAAGAGGATAATAATAAGAGGTACCTCTTACAAACTCCTTTACGCCTGGTATATACCTGTTTATAATTCTGTTTTTGTTGTCTTCTTTTTTATAAATTGATGGAAAGCGAGTCAATAAATGATATCAGTAGTCATCCCAATGGTGATGGGAAGGTAATATTATAGTAGGTTATGGGGCCACATCATTTTATATCTCCGGAATAATCGGACTGAATGTGTCCACACCATAGCCTACCAAAAATAAGTCATAATATGCCGATTTCATTCGTTTATTCATCTCAGCCTATACATATAAGTGCAACTGTTGGGTTTAAGCCTCCCCATAATGTGGGGGAAATTGACATACCATTCCTCGCTGGTCAGAAGTGTTGGAATATTCTATTTTCAGTTTTCCTTCTCTTGTAGCGACGTTACCTACATATATCCCTTAGTCGTCTATTATGAGACCCACTAGCAAAAGAGGGTAAGTTTAATTGTATTCTTACTCTATAATCATACGGATAATATGATGATGTTAAGACAAAATTGCCATTTTACATGAGAAGTCATGTCGTTTCTTCGTTTTAGTGTACGCATTTTAAGGTTTCTCTAGGCATTTTGTAAGGACTTTAATACATTCAATAAAATAAAATGCCAATGAAAGGAAAAATAAAGTATACGAAATATGTACTATGCCATGCTTATTAAATGGGTGTCAGACATGGGCTTTAACAGAACTACAAGAAAGTAAATTAAAAGTCTGCCAAAATTCGATAGAAAGGAGTATTTTAGGTACAAAACGAAGGGATAGAGTGAAACTACAAGAAATTAAAAAGAAAACAAAATTCAAAAATGCACTCACAGCCTACAGACAGCTCAAATGACGTTGGACGGGACATATGCTTATAAGAGAAATTAAAGAGAAATGGACTAAGTTATTAACAGAATGGTATCCAAGAGATAGCAAAAGAAATAGAGGCAGACAAACCAAGAGATGGAAAGACGACCTAAAAAAATAGCTAGTCCGATTTGGACCCGTTTAGCAAGAGACAAAAATGCGTCGAAATGTTTAGAGGAGGCCTTTGTCGACAGACAAGTTGTTTCACACCAACATCCAGTTACCGATCATTCCAAAGCAAGTTAGAATTGATAAATTAAATTAAGCTTTAGTAAGTAGACATGTATTAATTGTAAAGAAAGAAACAGCAATAGGGGCTATTTTATTTATTATTTATTTAATACATTCAAAAGACTAGTGTATCATATTTAGTTTACTCTTATAATTTCACTGCATTACATACTGTGTGATAGCGGCGTTAAGATGATGATGATGATGACTGCATTACAGAAAACGCCAACAAAATTACTTAATATAATAATATAAACATAAAGTATTGAATATAATTTTGGAGCACTGCACTGTACTGTGTGAAGTACACACATCGCATATTTTTATATTCCCACCAAAGTTCATAATAAGAGCGCCGAAATATATTGACTTGGACGACATCACTGCTCAAATATAATCCATGCATCAATTCGTATGGAAGTAGAAAAGGACGATTGTAGCATACCAAACAATAATTAAATCAGGGAACTCCAGAGAACTCCAGGAGTTAAACAGTTGATAGAACATTGTTAAAGTACGTTCTTCCATCTATCACTTCGAGAAAGTTATCAATAACATATTTTTTATTTGATTTATAACGAAGGCACTATAACGAAGATATCCCGGACATCAGGCAAATCATTATTAAAAGCACTACAGAAACTGTTCAATTCTATCATTCTCAGGGGCGACGTTCCAGAATCGACCAGAAGTGTAGTGGTGCTGTTTTTCAATAAGGGTGATAAAATGCTCTTAAAAACTTACAGGACCATTTCACTCTTGAGCCATGTGTACAAATTATTTCATTACAAACCGACTCGTACACAAGCTCGACGACTTCCAACAGCCCGAACAAGCTGGATTCTGAAAATCTTATAGTATTATATATCACATCAACACATACTGTGCTGGCCAGACGGGCTGATAAATCGTTTTTATTGCCCGTTTTCTAACATAAATGTCAATCATGTTTTACGTCTACCATGGGAAGAAAAGAGGGTAGTGAATTGTAATTTTAATCCGTTATTACACGATTATTACAGATTGTAACTGTTTCATTTTTAATTATTTTAATAGCACCAATATAATATAGGATCATGTAAACAGTACTTAACCCAGATAGGGAGCGATCATTAACCTGAATAAAACAAACAATGTACGGGTACTAGCAGTGACTTTACAATAAGGGCCGGTAAAGAGATTGGTCTTATCTCGCGCAGCCTGTTATTTGACAGGCAAGCGGAGGGGGTGCTAGGGGAAGTATTGACACAAATTTAAGGCCTTGTAGAGTGTCGTGCACCCCTAGTTACCGGCACAATTAGAAGCAATTTAGTACTTATGTTAACAGTACACAAAGAACCATTTTGAATATAATTATTTCGTAACATTTTGGGGCTACCAATTAGTAGCACTATTTTCTGTGAAATTTAACGTTTAAATACTTTATTAATTTTTGTATAATCAGTACTTTGCTAAATTGGAGTAGTGTTTGAAGAAAACAAATTAATGCAAGTCCAAGAAATTAGAACACAAGTTACACCCAGACTCAAACTTAGAAGCAATTTGTGAATCACACAATTTTGTTGTGCATGAAAATTCAACCTGTGACCCTTGGACAATCTAATCACTACGCCATTTGTGCAAGTACAATTTCGTTTTGAATATAAGTTGGTCGAAAGCGACCAAAAATAGTCGAAACACCGATGCCTGTTCAGTCTAGATGAAATTTGTGTCAGCTGTTTAAGTTGGTAAAGCCCCTTGACAATGTTTTATTCCTGAGTACGTTGTGATATTTTTATTGAGCGAAATGTTAAATTTGATTGCAAACTTTAATCGCCTTTATACAGTACATTTTAAAAATTTTAATATTAACTATTTACCATATGGTAACTGAGTAAGGTACAATTCCCCACTCTCTTCTTGACAGTGAACGTTGCAATAGACGACTAGAAAATACAGATAACTGAAGAAAATCTTCATGTAAAACTGTACTCTGTTTGACCGCAGTGGTGTAATAAGTAAATTTCCATCCCTTAATAGAAAGTCCCAAATGACGACGATGACGAATATATAAGCGCTAAAAACTTTACATAACGATTTCTGATGCTTACGCGAGTATTACACGTTGTAAATAAAACTACTTTACGGATTTTATAGCGTTTGTATTTGAGTTTTAATCAGTCCACGCCATGAACGCTTTAAAGTGTTCAAAACGTCGGACAATCGAAAATTAACAAACGCGATGAAATTCGTAAAATAGTCTTATTTACAAATTGTTCATCATACACGATCGGTATGGAAGTCAACAACAGCGCTATCGATAAAATCATACATAAATAAAATAGGTATAATAACGAATAAATTTATTTGTAAAGCAAGTAACAGCCTCACGCACGGAGTCCCTCGTAAGGAAATGAATCTTTTAATACTCTTTTCCTCATAGGAAATACGAAACATGTATTATTGATACATAAAGCAAAATATATTATACTCATGCTATTGATTTATTCAGTTTACAAACTGATTCTGCAAATAGCGAAGTGGTTAAGATACCGATTTACTAAGCGAAGTGTCACGGATTCGATTCTCGTTTAAGACTATACTTCACGTTTGACTTACTCCACGTTCAGAGATTGGGTGTAATTTTTGTCCGTTTCTTGTATTTATAAACATAAAAGTGTTGTCCAATGCATACAGCCAAAATTCTCTCCAACAGCTTGCCCGCATTGTCCAGCAACACGATGAGCCTGTAGACCGCGGCCGAGTCCGGTGATCATCCCGGCTTCGGCAGGAGCTCCAGCCAGAAAGAAAGTCATTCAATATTCAAGGAAATTTTGCGAGGACAATCACGAATGAGCTGCCTCTGCCAGCAGGTCCAGATCAAGTCGACCCACAGCCCACCGCGGCCACAAAGGAGTTCCGTCAACCGTGTGACCCTTGCTGGACTCCCGAAGGGTCCAGGAGACCTCTATGCAAATTTATCAGCTCCTCACACGTGCTGTGACATAAGGCTAGTAAACAACAATTCCACCATCGACCCGCCTCGCTGCGGCACGCACGTACACCACCGAGCCCCGTTCAGCAAACAGAGATCAAACCCACTCCTCGACCACTCGGATGTAAAGGAGCCCTCCTTTAACCACCATCTTGACAAATGCTTTGACAAATACCGTAAAATATAACAATATATACCTTTTTTCAGGAGAAAGCTGAATCTACAGAAATAAAAGATCATTATGACCATTGTGCTCTTACTCCGTCACTACACAAGCTATCACCGCTTTCAGATAATTCATATTATTCATTCCCAAATCAACCTTAATTTTTTTTTTTATACGTAATAGGTCGTAAAGGAGTAAGCACTCGATGTTAAGTAACACTGCCGTTCATGAATCTTTGCAATACAAGGGTACTGGAAGACAGACGGCTGCCTACCGTGAAGAATGTGCTCTTCTTAAACCCCGTTTAAAAAGGACATATTTTAGCGCTCGGGAATCTTCCAAAAGGATTATTTTATAAACAACTAAATGAGTAGTTCCCAAACCTGATTGGACTCAGATCCACCTAACAAGAACTTCCAAATTGGGGACCGTTCTTGACCGTCTTAATAATTTAATAACGTAGGCGACGTGGTGTTCGGGTGGGTTGCGGGTGAGCGTGCTTACGCCCCTCTGTCGTCCCGGACGGAGTGGTGCAAGGAGTGCGCCGACCGCAACCCACCCCCAAAAAAAAAATCTTTGTTGTCAAAAATATTCACCGACTTCACCTTATTTTTAACCAGTTTTAAAAAAGGAAGACGTTCTCAATTCAACTGTATTTTTTTTATGTTTGTTACCTCAGAACTTTCGACCAGGTAAACCGATTTTGTGATGTATGTTCGATGTATGTTATTGGGCTGATACAGCGGTTTATCTGAGAAGAAAAACCGCTTTGTTATCTAACAACCTCTAGTGCCGAGTGTCATCGTCTCAGCTCACACTTGTCCCACTGCTGGGATCGAGCCTTCTTCCCAACAGGAGGGAAATTTACCTACTATACCACGCTAGTCAGACGTGTTGGTATAGGGTTTTTATAGCGAGATTTCCGTCTTTTAATTAAAAATGAATATAACATGCATTTTTAATCTTCTAGTCGTCTTTTACATCACTCAAGGGCAAGATAGGGAGTGGTGAATTGTATTCTTACTCTGTTACCACACGGATACGTGCCAAAGTGAGTGTCAAAGGTTCGATTCTTTGTCATCATCATCGCAGCCCATATACGTCCCACTGTTGGGCTCGGACCTCCTCCACAATGGGAGAAAATTTGACCTACTATACTATGCTGGTCAGACATGTTGATATAGGGTTTTGTATCGAGATTTCCTTCTCTTACACAGATGTTATGTGCATATTATATCCCATAGTCGTCTTGTACGACATCCACGGGCAAGATAGGGAGTGGTGAATAGTATTCTCGCTCCATCACCACACGGAAAGGATTCTTTGTGTAATCTATAAATAACGTCGGTCTCTCATCACGCGGTCGGCCTCTCGGCGGGTGACGGACTAATTCCCCGGTCACGTCACCTACGACCTCGGCTAGGACCAGGTTTACCCTCGCATGCAGATGTTTCACACCAAAAACTTTTAGTAGGTGTTACAAAAAAAAAACGCACTTGCCACACATGAATTTAAATTATTAGTGGGTGATGAGGTCCTTTTATAAAAATAAACTAGTATTGTAAAATATATTCTAAAAGAACTACATTCCATTTCAAAGAGCAACACATGACCTACAGACAGGTGTTTACAAGCGTTCGTTACGTTCAAAATAAGGACAAGAAGAATCCCATTAAAGTGTAATTATAAAACTGGTCGGTTTAACAGTAAATATCTTTATTTATAGCGCAGGACACCAAATTTGGTTATTAATGGCATACAATTAATGTGGTTGACGGCTGCACGCGTCTTGGATGAAGCTATTGGGTCAACACTTATAATTCATTCAAAGGAAATAATATTTTATTTAAAATAAGCTTAATTAAGGTATGCCGTGTGGTGACGAAATAAGAATACAATTAATCACAACCGCCCCTCCCCACACCCCGCTCTTGTGAATGTCGTAAAACACGACTAATTCAATTCCCCTCCTATTGTGGAGGAGGCTCAAGCCTAGCACTGGGAAGTATGAGTCGAAATAATAAATGATTAAACATACACAAACATTCAAACTACTCGTCCGTGTGGTGACGAAGTAAGATTACAATTCACCACTTCCTAACTTTCCCGTGGATGTCGTAAAAGACGGCTATGGGAACAATATGCATATAACATCTGTGCAAGAGAAGGAAAACTCGAAATGAAACCATATACCAACATGCCTAACCAGAATGGTATAGTAGGTCAAATTCCCTCCCATTGTGGAGGAGGCCCTAGCCCAACAGTGGGACATAAGTGGGCTGCGATGATGATGATAATGAAACACTCAAAAAGTTGCGCTTCCGGCTCCCTCGCTCATCGAACATTTACAGTTTTCCGTGTGGTGACCGAGTAATAATACAATTAAGTACCCTCTCTTTCCCGTGGGTGCCGTAAAGACGACAAAAGAGGGGGTTACTTGAAAAGAAGCCCTGTACCAACACGTCTAACCAGCGTGATAAAGTAGGTCAATTTCACTTCTATAGTGGAGAGGCTCGAGCCCAACAATGAGACGTATATAATGATAATGATAAACAGTAAATATAAATATTTTTTTAAATATCCGCAGCTAATATTAGCTCCTTACATATGAAATTGGCGTTTTGTATGGGAAGAATATAAATTCAATTTTTTTTTTGTAACATATTTTTTTTTTTTTTTTTATTGGGACTAATCCCACCACACATTCCCACCATTGTAACTCCTGTAAGCCAGGATCCACAATGGTCTCCATAAATGACACCGAGGTTTGACCCTCAGGCAGTCCCGGGATATGATTTTAATTGTCTTGGGACCCGCAACAAATTTAATTAGAAAAGATTAAAGAGGAGGAGTTGGAAAGAGAGATTCCACTTCCCTCCCAGGCAAAGCGGGAGACAGGAAAACAAAATGACTAGTCAGCCAATAAGTAAACAGGAGTACAGCTACGATAGCGCAGCAGTACGGCACCACGGATACGGAAGAGCTAACGTACATACATGTAACATATATTTAATTATACAAAGTTGTTACCTATATACTTTTGCCATCTCATATGTAGTTTATTGATCCCTTTACTAAAAAAAAAACTATTGGGGCGAGAATCAATAAACTCTTTGAAGGCGGTTTTGACTGCTTTCTTTTGCGTACCAGCGCCGTACACATCATTAATCCTTCGAGCTGTTTCTGCAGCACTGGTGCCACGGTAGAACTTCATGTTTTCTATTCTATTAAGTAACGCCAAAGAAAAAAATAATGAGGAAAAATCAAATGAATGACTGTTTTCAAAACTCAAATGTACCAGTTAAATGAATTTATAAATTAGAATTTGGAATTCTTAACCAAAGAGGCGATATTTCAGATCAAAATGGTCAGTACTACAAAACGCTAATTTCATGTACATATATGGACCTAATATAATAATAATAAAATTAAAATAATCATTGCAACGAATTTTAGAGGAATTAAATTGAAAATTACTATCATTCGTTTACTATATGAGGGTGAGCCGAGTCCTCGACCCCATTACAACCCTCCGTGACCCCGCACGACCAGAGAACCATGAAACGAATATAATACAATTAAACACTAGATAGCTCTACCTGTATCTCCTGTCCAATAACCTCACAGGACGATGATCAACATACAATTGGGACGTTGACCTTTTTTGACTTACGCTTATATAGATTAAAAACCATAATATATCGGTTTGTGATAATGTATATTTTCATACTAGCAACGCCCTGCGGTTTCACCTGCAGTTCCTCTTCCCGTAGAAATATCGGGATAAATTACAGCCTATATTTTATTCTGATATGTAATCTATATTATTGTAAAGTTTCATCAAAATACATTCAGTAGTTTTTGCGTGAAAGAGCAACAAACATCTTCACATCTTCACATCCTCACATACTCACAAAGTTTATAATATTAGTAGGATTAAGTTCGTTATACCTCGCCTCATATACGTCCCACTGCTGGGCTCGAGCGGCCTCAAAAGGGCGAGGGAAATTGACCTTACTTATACCATGTTTGTCAGATAGGTTGGTATAGGGTTTTGTTTCGAGCTTTTCTTCTCTTGCATAGATGTTATATGCATATTATATCCCTTAGTCGTCTTTTACGACATCCACGGTTAAGATAGGGAGTGGTGAACTGTATTTTTATTCCGTCATCACACGAATAAAGTTAGTTACAAGGTTTTCAATTTTATTATTTACTAGCAACCCGTCCTCGCTTCACTTCGGTTTCAGTCCCCTTACCAGCGTAGTACCCGTTCCCATGGGAATACCGGGATAAAATATAGTTACTCCCTGATAATATAGTTTTCCATTGGTGAATTAGAATTTTTGAAATCGGTTCAGTGGTTTAAGTGTGAAAGCGTAACGAACAAACTTACTTTCGCATCTATATATATAAAAATGAATCCCTATTTTCCTTGGTCACGCCAACACGCGTGAACGGCTGGACCAATTTCATTAATTCTTTTTTTGTTGTATTTGTTATTGTCAGGAGAAGGTTCTTATGAATGAAAAAATATGAAAATTGCCACAGAAAATTAGATAATTTAAGAATACATAACAATCATATAAAATTATTTCTAATCTAACCGCTTTGGACAATATAAACTTTTTTAATGTAACCTTATGACGTTTAACATAGAATTGACAGAACGCGTGCTGCAAATATCGTCAAAGAGGATGTAAAAAACTGAAAATTGTTTAAAACATAGAGTTGTACACAGCGCATATATATCGATGGTTTAAAAAGATGCTTCGGTTGGAGTTATTTTATTAATAAAATACATGTAAAACAATTGATTCATTATTTCTTACAGAAATGATGTAAGAAAACTGAATTTCTTAGTGCACATCAGGGTAGGTAAGTTCAGAGCCATCACGCCTAATATAAAAAGTCAATTTAATATGGAGTTTTGGTAATTAAGAGACATGTTACTAATATAACAAGTGATATACTTAGTTATTAAGAAGAATACAATAGTTTTCTTTAATTTACAGTTGAATTTTCGTTTTTGAAAATGCCAGCAATTAGACGTACTAACTTAAGTTGTAAGTATTGGGTCAATGAACGTTGTATGCCAATATTGCAAGGCATTTAAGTTTAAAAATTAAGGCCCTGGATTGTGCTGCGCGAGCGCAATTGACGCCATTGGTACCGCCGTCAGAGCCATTACATTCAGTGGTTACATACGCATAAGGAAAAAAAAATAAGTATGTTGTAAATAGGAATTAGAATAATAAACATTTTTTTTAATTCAATTGAATTCATTATTCATAGTTAAGACATGACAACGTCTGTCGGGTCAGCTAGTTTATAATATTAATAAGGATAAGACAGAGAGTCAATACATACAACGTGACGTCACTGCCGTAATCTCTGTAGCAATCAACATCTGCACTAAACAGTACAAGAAAGAAATAGAATATGGCCCCCTTCCTAATAATTCTGGCAACTTCTTTAATTGTTTATATTTAATGCTGATTATATGAGTTGCTACAACGTCTTTATTTTGAATTTTCCTTCTTTAGTAGTATTGATAGGTACTTCCTAATCTTCATCATCATCATCATTTCAGCTCATATACGTTCCACTGTTGGGCTCGAGTCTCCTCCACAATGGGAGGGAAATTTACCGCCCTATAACCATGCTGGTCAGACAGGGTGGTATTTTTTTTTTATGGGTGGGCTATGGTAAGCGCACGCGCGGTCCAGTCCGTCCGGGGCGATGAAAGGACGGCGCGCGGGCCCATAACCCACCTGTACCCACGTCATCTCGTTGTTGGGCCGACCACCGGAGCAGATGTGACTTGTCGTCAGTGGTCGGCCCGACGGAATACCCTTTCGGGTACCCTCACCTCTCGACGTCCTGGAACGTTGGTCGCCGTCGCGCGGTTAGCCTCTCTGCGGGTGAAGGAGAATGGCCCGGTCCGATCACCCGCGGCCTCGGCTAGGGAGACAGGGTGGTATAGGGTTTTATTTCAAGTTTTTCTTCCTTGCATAGATGTTATATGCATATTATATCCCTTAGTCGTCTTTTACGACATCCACGTGCAAGATAGGAATTCGTGAATTCTTACTCTGTCACCACAGGCAAGTATCTTACCACTCATTAAAAAAAATTAATTCTATAAAGGTATGGGTTTGCCCCTGGTATTCCTAAGATCCATGAGGGGCAGGCAGTGTCACAATCAAAGATATTCTGCTTATTTGCTATCACGGGCAATAACACAACGATCTTTTACGACATCCACGGGTAAGTAGGGGAATGGCAAATTATATAAATAGTTCACAGTATATGAATAGAATGAAACTAGTTTTGAATAAAATACAAATTATTCTGAGAAGAAAACATCTTAAACATACAAAGCAGTTAACATTTGTAATATACTATAAAGCGCCATGAAACCAGTACCTACTGCAGTAAGTAACATCTGTGGTAGGTATTAATTTTAAATTTTATATCCAGTCTTAAGCGGCCGTACATACGAAACAAATAACAAGAATTTGAGCCAAATACAAAACGATAAAAATCTCAAAAAGAATTATCCTGCTGGGAATCCAACCATTGACATTCCGCACGTAAGTTTGATTAATGAACATCACTGCATTTGTACAGTAAAAAATAGAAATTAAAAAATTAGAATCTCCATCGTTATCAATTAATAATAAATTAAATAAAAAATAAATTAATAAATGTTAATAAATGAATAAGAAGTCCATATCTATTAATTATCAACAACTATTTCAAACCTTTAACAACTGCTGATTTAATTGACATTGAGACGATAAAAAACTTAAAAAGTCACTTTATTTTTAATATAAGTACGAGCTTTCACTTACCGGGCACGTGTCAAAAGCACACCTGCCGTTTTTTTATAGGCCGGATACACACATGCTTATAAAACAACCTGTCGGTTGATGAGCCGAGATATGAAAGGTATATATTGATTAAATCTTTTTTTAGATTTACTCCTTTATCTGTGACTATTATAATAACATTATTTTTAACTGACTTTATTTATAATTAAAAAGCAATGCCTTCACGAAACACCTAGAAACGAATAAACAAAGAAAATACATTTATTTGTAAATAAAACTACTTTGTAATACAAGAGTAATGGTAGACCGCTGTCAACCATAAATAGGCCTCTTTTGAAAACTCATTGAAAGAAGAACATTTAGCGTTAGGGATTAGGTAATCTACCAAAAAGATTATTTTATAAACATCTAAATCAGTTGTTCTCAAACCTTTGAATTCGTATCCATCTAACAAAAACTGCCTAATTTGAGACCCACCTCTTGACAGGACTAAAAAGAGGACATAAAATATTGGTAACTGATATTCCCTTTTCTTTGTTGATAAGACGAGGAACCCTACACCGGTGGTCGGCCCAACAACGAAGACAACGTGCCACGCGGGGTCATGGGGCCGCGCGGCGCCCCTCTGTCGTCCCGGACAGAGCTGGACAGCAAGCGAGCCCACCCCCAAAATAAAAAAGAAACACGACCTTTTTTATATAGAGTTATAATGATTTCTGATGTTTACACGAGTATTATACATTGACATTTATTGACATTTACATTGTGTAATACTCGCTAAACATAAAAAATCATTACATTCATTTTACGATTCCTTTTCTTTAACAAACTTTTAAAGTCTTCCTATGATCTACTTACCTAACGTAAGTGACTACCCAGGGAAAACTTTATTAAGCACTAATTTAATATCCACAAGAATCTTATTAATAAGAACTTCTAAGGCACCGACATCAAAGGGTTATTAAAAATAAAGAATGAGTATGTTCGGATAAGAAATCGTATTATTTTTTGCTTATTAGCTCTCTGTGTTTTAATACGGCTTATTTTTAATTAAAAATAATATTTTCTGCTCTACATCACGCTATACGGAATAAGTACAAAGATTAGAGTAAACGGTACGTAGGGGACCATGACCAAATCGCTACAAGTGATATTTTTTAAGTAAATCTTAATTTTTACCCTATCAAATAAAGAAAGAATTTTCAAATTGGTTCAGGTGATTCCGACTGGTGCAGGTTTTGACGGGGCATGGATGCTTCGCCAAATACCTGTACACGGTTGTTAGGAGGGAGAGTACACCTCCTGTCCTGCCACCACTGCGATTGCGACGAGAACACGGCGCAGCATACGCTCGAGGTTTGTGCCGCCTGGACAGAGCAGCGTCGTGAACTCGTCGCAATCATCGGTGCCGACCTGACGCTGCCGACTGGGACGCGGTCGCAGCCTTCTGCGAGGCAGTAGTCTCGCGGAAGGAGGCGGCGGAGCGCGTACGCGAGAAACGTCGCCTTGATGACGCGAACCACCACCGGCGACTGGGGCGGTGTAGGCGCGATTATCTGCGGCTCATGCCGCCCTAGCCGAGGCCGCAGGTGACGTGACTGGGGAATTAGTCCGTCACCCACCGAAAGGCTGACCTCGTGAGGAAAGGCCGGTCGATGGGAGAGTACCCCACAAGGGGGTATTCCGTCGGGCTGACCACTGACGTCAAGTCACTCTGCTCTGGTGGTCGGCCCAACGACAAAGGCGACGTGTCACAGATGAGTTACGGATGTGCGTGCTTACGCCCCTCTGTCGCCCCGGACGGAGTGGTGCGAGCAGTGCGCCGACCGTAACCCACCCCCCAAAAAAAGGAGATTTCGAGTAAAATGGAATCATATATAAAAAAGGATTTGAAAGGAAGAAAGGATTACGGAGGAGGCTCGAGCCCAGCAGTGGGACCGATATGAGCCGAAATGATGATGAATGATAAAAAAGGAAAATTCCATGAAAGAGATGAATAACTATATGTCTTACTATATAGCGTCCCATTTTACTCGTAATTCTTAATAATCAAATGGAAAACGATTAACAGTATCATAAAATACCCATTACATTATCAGATCAATGAAGGGGTGATGCCATAAATAATTTTGTTACCAACAAAAGAAATAAACGGATACATATTATGCAGAACATTAACCTAAATAAATATAGTATAATCTTAAACTACATAATAATGTGCTTTGCGATGCGACGACGTGCAGAAAATTCAATATTTTTATTTGCGGTTTTAATTTCTTCTTCTTTCTGGCTTCTCAAGCCCTGTATTTCTTACTACTGGCTGCACGCCTTCTTCAGATAAGGGCTATTAGCCTACCATGCATTCAGCCAAATTGGCAATTGGTTTTATTTCAAATATCTTATATATAAATTTCTTCTACACGTACGTGTGTATGTCACTAAACTCTTCCTAAACGGCTGGACCGATGTTAACGAAATTTTTTGTTTGTGTTTAAGGGGGTTCGAGGATGGTTTAGATTCACAATTGGACCTGGTAGGTGGCTGCCTTTATTTTATTTGAACAGAACAACGTCTGTTGGGTCAGCTAGTCTTATATATAAATTTCTTGTGTACGTGTGTATGTCACTGAACTCCTCCTAAACAGCTGGACCGATGTTGATGAAATTTTTTGTGTGTGTTCAAGGGGATACGAGAATGGTTTAGATAATTTATATTTACAATTGGACTCGGTAGGTGGCGCTTTATTTTATTTGATCAGAACAACGTCTGTTGGGTCAGCTAGTATACTACATTTCTTAATCGATTTTTACAATAACTACAGTAACTTGTGAACGTGCGAATGGAATTGCTTGTGGTGACGAAGTAAGAATACAATTCACCACCTACTTTCTTGACCGTGGCTGTCGTAAAAGACGACTAAGGGATGGTTGTAGATAACATCTATGCAAGAGAAGAAAAACTTGAAATGAAGCGCTATTTTAACCTATCTGACCAGTGGGTCAATTTTCCTCCTACTGCGGAGGAAGCTGGAGTCCAGCAGACGTATATGAGCTGTGATGATGACGATCAGGGGAAAGAAGAATTTAGTCGATGGTCATGTGCATCCTTCTCAGGCTCAAATTTTACAGTATATGAAGTCAGAATGATTTCTCAAAATTATGTATGAATTAAATCCTAAATTGTTCACTATTGCTTCATTTCAGCCTATCGCCGTCCACTGCTGGATGTAGGCCTCCCTCGTGTTACGCTACAAAGTGGGGTCATGTGCCCCCTGCATCCAACGACGCCCAGCAACTCTCACCAGGTCGTCGGTACACCTGGTGGGGGACGTTCTACACTGCGTCGTCCGATACGTGGTCGCCACTCGAGAACCTTTCTGCCCCAGCGGTTGTCGGTTCGTCGAGCGATGTGGCCTGCCCATTGCCATTTCAGCGTGCTAATTCTTCGTGCTATGTCGGTTACACCCGTTCTTCTGCGGATTTCCTTATTCCGGATTCTATCTCGCAGAGAAATCCCGAGCATAGCCCGCTCCATAGCACACCGAGCGACTTTGAGCCTTGTTTTGAGGCCTACATTTAGGGACCACATTTCCGTGCCGTAAGTCATCACTGGTAATACACACTGATCGTAGACCTGTGTTTTCAGAGACTGAGGTATGTTGGATGAGAAGATCCTCTTAAGTTTCCCGAACTTTGTTGTTGCTAATTGCTTACCTTAACAATTATAGAAAATGGAGAACCCTGGTATAAAAACTGTTTCACAAAGTACTAAACTTGGACTCCGTGCTGAAAGAACTCGTTAAGCCACCGGTCTGATTGTTGAATCATGAATATCTATGAGACACAATAAACGCAGAGAGTATCCTCAAATATCTTCAATATTTGGTCTAATCCTAGAATATCATTTTCCTTTTGTCTTTGTGTTATTCAGAATAGCTTTCACTAGGACAAGGACGATCTGCAGAAACTGT
This sequence comes from Lymantria dispar, assembly GCA_032191425.1. Classification (NCBI taxonomy): domain Eukaryota; kingdom Metazoa; phylum Arthropoda; class Insecta; order Lepidoptera; family Erebidae; genus Lymantria; species Lymantria dispar. The sequence continues at coordinate 31,058,197 of CM063452.1, forward strand.
TCAAACTAGAAACAGGTCAATGTTTTGTAATAACTCAAAGGACGCAATAATGACATTCCTTGAAGCATATTTTTGATGTAGAATATGAATTCTCCACATTACTTGTTATACAGCGCTAAAATGTGTATGACACAGGTGCATTTTTATTACCCAGGGGGGGGGGGGGGGGCAAATGGGCTAGCAATTGTTCTACGAGTAACATGGGGCAATTCAAGTTGAACAAAAAGAGATCAAGCCAGGTTCTATGTGTCTTTTGAGTCGTAAAAAGTAGTGGTTATTAAATTAATACATATATAATATTGAAAAGTAAAGCATACCTTGAATTTTGGTGGAAACACACTGTCGACAGTCTTCTATCTATAGTCGCGGGTCAGTCTGTCCGGGGTAGTACAATTCGCAGAAAATCAATGTTTAAATAATAGCAATCTATCACTTCTTTCGGTGAGCGAGAGTGCCAGAAGCCTAAATTTCTGAATGTTTAGGTATGTGTAATTGGTTTTGGTGATGTTTCTAGTATTACCAAAAATCATTAACACTACCTTCATTTTCTTCACGGTAGACAGCAACCTAACGAAAAGTCCATAATCGTCAGTATCATTTACCAAGTGTGCTGTTTACTCGTTTGACACCAGCAGTAACAAAAAAAAACATTTTAAAATATTATACTCAGTATGGAAGTCAACATTATTACCTATTAATAATTTTTTTTTCATACTATCTATCGCTGTAAATCCCACTATAATTTTAAGTTTTGCTATCATATTTTAACTCTAATTCATTCGAGCAAAATGCTCTCCACAGAAACTTCTCTTCTAAATAAGTCCTTGTATCCTGATCCTTTAAATAACATTTAATCGTAATTAAACTCACATTAATATCATAGTTACGAGTTCAAATCCCAAAATTTGGTCACACGAACACAAAGTCAATGAACACGGAAATACCGATTGCACATTGGAACGGAAATTATTAATAGATATGCGAGTAATGTTCTAAATAATAATAACTTCCGTATAGTACAATACATCACTCACTCTCTTGCCCTTGGGTATTAGAAAAGACGACCAAGAGATAAGTGTCATACTCGTTTCACCGAAGCATCTGAATTTTAGTTAATGTTATCATCAATGTTACATAACGAATGACATTAAAATCATATTGTCTTAGGTATCACCTAAAAGTCAGTATTAGTGGAATCGAGTAGAAATTTAACACACCTACCTATATTATGTTTTCAAATACAAAATAGTAAAATCCATTCAAATTATATATTTATCTATTGCAGTATATTTTAAACGTAACCTCTTCGTGAGCTCTGGCCTCCTGGTAGCGAGGGTGCGTACGATGGGGGCGTATGACCTAGTTTCGACGGGGCTGCTTCCTCTAACGGTGTGCACCATCGATCCATGGGGTAAGTGATACGCTAAACCCATAGAAACGGTATATATTGATACAATTTAAATATAACGTTGAATGATTTTGATATGGCTAAAAATAAAAATAATAATATAAAATGTAAAGTTCATTAAATGAAAACTTTTTAAATTAAGTATAGAAAGTTATTTAATTTAAAAAATATATATATAACTAGCTACCCGCCCTCGCTTCGCTTCGGTTTCAGTCGCCTTAGTTCCTGTTCCCTTCGCGTAGTTCCCGTTCCTGTGGGTATACTGGAATAAAATATAACCTATTTTACTCTGGGATACTGTAACATTCTAATGGTGAAAGAATTATCGAAATCCGTCCAGGAGTTTTTGAGTTTATTAGTAAGGAACGTTTCCTCTTTATAATATTAGTGTAGATTACACCCTTAGAGGGTGAAGTTTAAAAAATACTGAAACACGGGTTTATTTATTTTTAGTAAAGAGTATTTTTGGAGAATTTGAAGAAAATCGATGTAGATTTTTTTTCTCCTTATACAAACATTGTTACTGCGGTTTACCCCCTAGAGGTTGAATTTCAAAAAACCCTTTCTTAGTGGGTTTCTACGTCACGCAAAGAAACTAATGTCAAAATTTCATGTTTATGGCTTCAGTAGTTTCGGCTCTGTGATAAGTCAGTAAACTGACATTTTTCCACCTATTTTACACCCTTAGAGGATGAAAATGGACAAACGCTGGAATTTCATAAAATCTTTTCTTAGCAGGTGCCTACGTCAAGAAATAAAACTACGGTCCAAATTTCATTTTTCTAGCTTCATTAGCTTCGGCTCACCCTGTTCCTTTAAATGTATATTATTGATAACCCCCCGCAACACCCCTTGCAGGTGGAATTTCGTAAAATCCGTTCATAGCTGACCTCTACTCGACGAAAGGAATATTTCTGCCAAATTTCAAGTACGCCTTATGGTTCCAGAGATACGGTGATGAGTCAATATATCGCTCGCAAAACCCGCCTCTCGTATATATATAATATATATAGATATATATATATATATATATATATATATATATAGATAGATAAAAAAATATATTATTATTATAATATTACTCAGTGCGGTAACGGAGTGAGAATAAATTTCACCACCCCCTTTCTTGCCCGTGGATGTCGCAACAGACGACTAATGGACTATGCATACAACATCTAAACAAGAGAATAAATAATCGAAATAAAACCCTATACCTTCATGTCTTACCAGCGTGGTATAGTAGGTCAATTTCCCCCAATTGTGGAGGAGATTCGAGCCCAACAGTGGGACGTAGGTATATGAGCAGTGATGATTAGATTACTATAATTATGTCAAATAGAAATTACCTGTAAAATACTTTGTGTAGGAATTTCTTACTCTCACGGCAGTCGTAAAAACCTGTTGAAGAATCACCAGGTGAAGAGCATCAGCACTCTAAAGAAAACCTCACAATACCAACATTAATCGCCAAAACGTAACGATTATGGCACAACGTGGCGTTTATGAGGAGGTTTTTGTTCATAGTTGTACATTAATAGCCGGATAAGAAGGAGTAAAACATGTAATTCAATAGTTTATAAAACACAAGGCAGTCATAAGAACTACCGACATAAGTGAAAACTTAAAACTATGAACAATCATAGATATTAAATTAATTGTTTGATCTTAAATTAAAATATGTAAATTAAAACTTTTTACATTCATATAGTTTTGACATATATCGTCACAGATATAGTAACATTGACATAGCTACAGATATAGTGTTAGCGTTAACACGTCACGTGACCAAGTCGTTGACGACATACATGAATTTACTCCCCATACAAACCTAACTATAGAAGTTTGCACTTCATTAAAATTGAAATTTTTTATGGTGTACATACTTTAATTATGCAATTTTTTTAATAAAAATAAATGATATTTTTGATTTAACTATATTGTCTTTGGTGACAGACAAATAAGTAGGATAGCTGATGGTAAGTGAAAACTAATGCTGATGCCGCATTATCAAAGATACAGCCAAATTACTGCATACCGTAAAGGTGAAGTTCAGATCTCCTGCTCTTTCATGTAATATATCTCTAAAACACATTTTAATACTTATGATACGCCATAAAGGAACCTCTCAGGTACGCGGGTCTATTTGCCCTTTAGCATTTAAATTATCGAGAATGTGAAGCGATCAAGAAATCATTGCAAAATAAAGTTTTACATTAAGACTTATACAATATCACTACGAACAAACAATCCTATTTTCTGTTTTTCTAAATATATAAAAAAATTAAATTAGATTTTTTTTATAATATCTTGATTTTTATTTTTTTATATTTCTCTATTTTTATTTAATAGTAATCATTACTGTATCGATGTTATTTTATACGATGTTTTGATATTGGGGTTTCTGTTTCTAAATAACTAAAAAAAATGCTCATCACATCATGTTGTAAAAAATGGTCTTCGCATAGCTTTTTAAAAAACATCGATGATTTTAGGGCGATGTTTTTTTGTACATCGATGTTTGTTCTGAAACATTGATATTCTTGGTTTCGATATTTGCATCCCCAATCACGCTGTTCCCCTATAGCCCTTAATCGTCTGTTACGACAGCTACAGGCAGGATAGGAGTTATTGAACTGTATAGTCCTTTACCACATAGTATCAAAAGTAAATATAATAAGTAGGTACATGATGTGAAAATTTATCCATACATTAGATTATCGTCGCCTGTCCTGAGATCCTGAGAGATGCCATAATCACCACGCTTGGCAGGCGTTTCAACGACCTTAGTTGGTGTTAAAAGCTTCCCAGGAAAGTTCCAAGCCATTATCCGATATATTAGAACTCCCTCGGAAAAGGGTTATTATAAAAATGTCAATTTTTAGATTTTTAATTAACCATGTGTCTTTATAGAAATTGGAATACTAGCTTATGTATTGGGTCTCAAAAGTACCAAATATACTCTTAAACAAAATCGACAATGAATTCTTCGCGTTTGTCGTTGATATTTTCACCAAATGTGCCGTATTTTATTAACTTTAAATTAATAACGATGCCGAACTCGATCACCACAAAGACGCTTTCTTGAAATTGTGGAACATTAACGATTTTAAACTACGTCAAAACACGTCGGGAGTAGCAAATATTCGACTTAATGGAAGAGAGTTGAATTCATTTAGTTTAAAAAAATTCTATCAAATTTGATTCCAATAGTGCTCTAGTGTTGCTTTCAAGAGATAAATTTGCTCATATTCTAGCTGCGATTGGATTTAGAATTGGAATCGAGATTAAAGAGTAGGCACACAGTTCTCTTTGCTTGACCTTGGCTTGACATTCTACCGCGTATCTAGCTCGTATTATTTCCTTAAATCGAACTATACAATGAAATGATATCAAAATAAAAATATCAAAAATAAAGTGCATACATTGTAAGTAAATTATAACAGAGAGAGACATTGTTCGTTGTACGTTCCGTTACAAATAATTACACAAAAGAGCAGGTGAACATAAGTTAGTGGCATCAGGCATATAGTTATGTGGACGGACAAGTCGCCATAAACACGTATGCGCTCTCATTGGACTTATTGTGCGGTGCATAGGGCGAGGACCTCTCTGACTCACATTCAAACGTGACCATAGATCTATAGAAATATCCACATTATATATTCTATATTCAATTTATTTACTCTTCATTAAATTTGTGTTTTTTTTTTGCCAACACCCTGCACTAAGGAAATAATTTTTAAATTGCGGTGGACTTCATCATTTCAGCACATATACGCCGCACTATTGAGCTCGGGGGTCCTCCACTATAGGAGGTACATTGCCTACTATACCACGCTGGTCAAATGTGTTGGCATTTTTTTTGTTTATGGGTGGGCTATGGTAAGCGCACACGCGGTCCATTCCATCCGGGGCGACGAAAGGACGGCACGCGGGAACGTCGCCTTCGTCGTTGGGCCGACCACCGGAGCAGGGTGATTTGTCGTCTGCGGTCAGGTGTGTTGGCATAGGGTTTAATTTCAAGTTTTTCTTCTTATGCATCGATGATATACTAGTCATATCCCATAGTCATCTTTTACGAAACCCACAGGCAAGAGATGGGGCGGTGAATTGTATTCTTACTCCGTCACCACACGGAAAAGACGCAAAGGATTTCACAAACATAGAATACACAGGCTCAAAACAAGAATTTGTGGATAGCACAAAATGTTGTCCTGCATGGGATTTAAACTCACTACACTGGCACGGTAGTTCGGTATCATAACCACTACGCCATTTGTGTAGTCAAGATAAAATATATGACATTTAGAGATTAAGGATGACCGATCGTCTATTAGTGAATTTTATTACAAAGGTATCGTATGCCAAGTGTCTACTGTCAAAAAAAAAAGTGTCTACTGCACAGATGACGTAATGGTTAACATATCGACATACCTTGCCAGCATCGTTGGTTCGATTCCCACGCAAAACAATGCTTTGTGTGACTCACAAGTTGTTGGTCTGAGTCTGGATGTAATTTGTGTCTGTTAGTTATACGTTTATATTATTCCCTTAGTGTTGTCTTAAAAAGTCTGAATGTAATTTATGTCATTTAATTGTACGTTTTTAAAGCCTCCGTAGTACAAGGTTTAATTCTATGCATCTGTTCCATTTGGTGACGGAGTAAGAATACAATTCACCACCCCCTATCTTACCCGTGGGTAAGGGAGAGACGACTAAGGGATATAAAATGTATATAACATCTATGCGAGAGAAGGAAAACTCGAAATAAAACCCTATATCAACACGTCTGACCAGCGTGGTATAGCAGGTCAATTACCCTTCCATTATGGAGGAGGCCCGAGCCCAACAGTGTGATGTATATGGGCTGAGATGATGATGATGATCTTTTAATAAATGTTACTTTGTGGTAGAGGCTACGATTACTTTTTTTTTTGTTCACGCTGTGGAAATGCATTTACGCACTATCCCCCGCCAGTGACAGACGGGGGGGACCGTGTGGGACTCACCGACCACATCCGCGGCCGGAATACCCACTAAAACCACAGCGGCCCCTTCCGCGCTTTTACGGGGTGCCGGAGAGGTCATCTGATGACATTCAATCCCCGACACCCCAACGCATGGCCGTCTGGCCACGTCCTGTCATTACTGTTCAGGGCGGTGGGAGTAGGTGGGCATATTGTCGCCTCCTCCTCCCGGGTCGCCGGCGACGAAGCGAGTCAGCAGACGCAAGCGCCTCGCGTTCCCGCTCCGCCACTTCCTTGATATGACGGCCTCACAAAATGGCCTCATTTTGTGAGGCCGTTTTGTGAGACAACCAGCACCTGTCGCTGCCAAGCATCTTTGCGATAACGGTCGGCAGCGGCAGGTCCGCTGCAAGTATCGCCGACAGGTCTTGGCGCTGAGACCCCCAGGCGGGGCATATCTCCAATGTGTGACGCGCATCATCAGTTGGCGCGCCACACTCATGACATCCGGGGGTCTCTTCTCTTCTAATCATATGCAGGTACTTACCGAAGACTCGTGGTAAGCACCTGCACCATCCTAAATGTTAGGTTGCCGTGCTTCCTTGTGAGCCAGCGGTGGAGATGCGACGCAACCGCTTCCACAGTCTCCTGCCCTGCTACGGGGGACTCCAGGTCTTCCCTACACCGCCGGATAACCTCCCTTCGGGCCACTTCTTGTGCTCTGCCCAGTCTCCTTGCAGAGACTTGCTCGCCGTTGGCCCGCGCTGTTGCATGGAGCTGGTAGACCTCCGCCAATGCCTCAGCCACAAGTGGCCAAGGCGGATCGCCTGCCAGTAGCGTCGCCGCTGTCCAAGACACTGTACGATAACCCCTGATAGTTCTCACCGCCATGACTCTCTGCGGTCGACGCAGGAGGGCCTTGTTGTGGGCGGTAAGGGACTCCGACCAGATAGGGGCACCATACAGCGCCATGGACCGCAGGATTCCAGCGTAGAGACGCCGACAGGACGACCCAGGACCGCCAGTATTTGGCAGAAGCCTTCCCGACGCCGCGGCTCACTTGATGAGCCTAGGGACGAGCTGAGCAAAGTGTGGCCCGAAATTCCATTTGCTATCGAGGTGCAGGCCCAGATATTTCATCTGGGCCCGCACCGGCACGACAACCCCAGACACACTGATATGTGCTCCTCGGGGGAGGACCTCGACGTGGGCCATGAAATAGGAGGGCCTCAGTTTTGTTTAGCGATACCCTCAGACCCAGCATGCCAATCCGATCTACGACGAGTGCTACTCCCTCCTGTGCCAGTCGGGCAGCCCCCTGGAAGTCAGCCCTCCTCACCGTGATGAGGGTGTCGTCTGCGTAGCAGATAACCCCCATCCCGGGAAGAGGCTACGATTACTACCAAGCTTTATATTGTTCGTGGGTGTCGTAAAGGACGGCTAAAATCTTTAGATTGACCTGAACCAATGCGAAAGGCATCACACTGGAGCTATTAATAGACGTGTTGTTGTATATTATTTTATTAAAAAAAAATAAGACAATCCCACTGAGTTTCTTGCCGGATCTTCTCAGTGCGGTCGCGTTCCGATCCGATAGTAATTTAAGGTAAAATGTAAAAAAATTACCATATGTAAGTGCCCCGCGGGGTTTATACATAATAAAGGATTTGAATTGAATTGAATTGAATTTGATGCCGTCTGGTTAATAATTACATTCTCAAGGCGAGTTGACACCAGCCAAGCAGCATGTGTAGGTGCTATGAAAGAAGAATACATATTGTGTCAACTCCAAGTAATTGGAATAAGAGCAAGGTGATGATGACATATTTTGATACGGGTTGAGAGCCCTCAACGCTCACCCATCAGTCCGGGTAAAGTTGTCACAGCCATCTGAGGCTAACAACTAAGTCACACACAAAAAAAAGACATATTTTGATACATTTGCATGAGTAGTAAGTTGTTAAAGGAGTTGCACGTCTTAGTAGTGTAGCAATTTGTTACTGCGCTTCGTTCAGTGAGCGAGAGAGCCGGAAGCCCAACTTTCTGAGGGTGTTTGTGTGTGGTGATTTTTTGATGCCTTTAGTATCACCGAACCGCATTGTACGAATTCACACTCCCTTCAGCTTCTTCACGGTAGGCAGCAGCATAATAAAGGTCCATGAGCAGCAGTGACACTTGCCATTAGGTACTGTCGGCTCGTTTGCCACCGTTTGTAATAATAAAAAATGTAGTTATGTAATTTTTTTTTCTTTTGCATAACAATCTTTGCATTTGCCCACATAGCTATCGTTATTATCACAGCTAATATAAATCCCACTGCTGTGCTCGAGACTCCTTCCCAATGGAAGGAAAATTAACCTTCTATCATAACTCATTTATTGATAAGGGTTTCTTACATGTCATTATAAATATGGTAAAGATGATTACATTTTAACAATATTAGATTATCAGCAATTAAATTAAAATAAATAACGATGTCAAAGAAATGTCAAAGAGTAATAATAATAGTAATAAAAAAACGTAAACAATATCCACTTTGAGTACTGTCTACATTTTCAAAAATTCGTCAAACGTATAGAATGCCTGCCTGACGAGCCACCGCTTTAGTTGGACCTTGAAGGTTTGGAGGCTAGGAGCGGAAGTTATCGGTGTAGGCAGTTTATTGTACACCGCTGGGCCCATAACATGAGTTGTCTTCTCTGACTTAGTGAGTGTTCCTGCTACGGCTGATAAGTTATCACGGTATCTTGTGAGATACGAATGCTTGGCTTGGCTTGGCAAACTTTAACAAGTTTTTTCTGACATAAATAGCCACCTGGTATATTACCACACTAGGAAGGGTAAGGATGTTTAGTTTAGTGAAAAAAGGTTTCACTGCCGAATCGTTTGGTATCCCGATTATTGCTCGTACGGCGCGCTTCTGCATACGAAATATCCCAGGCTGAACACACGTGTTAGTATAGGCTTTTATTTAGAATTTTCCTTGTCTTTCATAGATGTTATCTGCATTATAGTATTGGTAGGACACACTATTGATAGCTGTCTGTCTTCAGCCGCGGGCCGGTCCGTCCGGGTTAGTACCACGCTGAGCAGAAAATCGACGTCTGAGTAGTAGCAATTTATTATTGCGCTTCGTTCGGTGAGCGAGAGAGCCGGAGCGCAACTTTATGAAGGTGTTTGCGTGTTGTGGGTTTTAATGCTACCTTTAGTATCACCGAACCTCATTGCACACACACTCCCTTCACTTTCTTCACGGTTGGCAACGACTTAGCAAAGGATCGTGAACGGTAGTGCCACTTACCATCAGGTCATCTTTTTGCTCGTTTGCCACCGTTTGCAAAAACTATTATAATCCTTTAGTCGTCATTTCCGGCACTTACAAGCAAGAAATGGGGTGGTAAATGATGTTCTTAGTCCATCACCATACGGAATACAAAGCTATCGCTGCTTATCGCTGCTTCGATTTGAGATCTTCATAACATTATTTGAACAGTATTACACTCTATATATAAAACTATTTATACGGATTTTATCGCGTTTCTATTTGAGTTTTGATTGTCCGATATTGACATTAACATTGATGGTTACGGGCAGATTAAGAAGTAACAACTCACAACCAAGAAGTCATCATTGTTTATTACATTGGAGACATCTTACTCCGCGATAAAATTCGTAAAAATAGTTTTATTTATAACGTGTAATACGCGCGTAAACATCAGAAATCAATGTTACTCTTCTGTATTTTAAACGAATACCTATACCGTTATGGTACCCATTCTATAACTAGACAAGAACCTTCATAAGTGAATTTTAATCTGTATCTGGAAGTTCAGAGATCAACAAATGCTAATAACAGTTGTTATATTACTCTAATAGCCAATAAAAAATTAAATAATAGCTTGAATAAGCGATACGCACACACGTGGAAGCACCCACAGCTGTCTTGTATCATTCAATCTGTGCAGCTGTTGTTATCCTTATTATCCTAGACATCGTTTCGAGAAATACCCAACGATCGTCGCCAGTTGATGGACCAACAAAGGCTTTATAAACTACACAAACGATACGGGCGTCAGCTGCCCAAGACAGCTTGCACCATAAAAAAATAGACCAATAACTCCAATGCGAAAAAAAACTTAAAAGAAATGTTAAAGATGGCGGCAGGTGCGGTGTCAGCTGCGCGCACGCACCTTTGTAATAATTGCATTGCGCCCGCGCAACGTTCGTTTTGTTTACTCCGACCGACACATATGACTTTTGAATCGTTTTGTGTCGGTCGGCGATCGCGTGTGATCGAGAACTTAAATTATATACGTATTTGAGCCTCTCATAACCTGTGTTTACTAAGTAATAAATCATAATTGATTGTGTGATTAAAGAGCGGTTAGTCTAACTCTTATCAGGGATCTATCGGAACTAAATGCGAATTCCATTGCATAGAAATCATTTTAAAATAATTGAACAACAATCGCTAATATCTTGCGGCGCTGTTATAAACCCTGATAACTACATATGAGTAAATTCATTAGAATATATTATAGATTGCGTGTGGTGACGGAGTAAGAATACGATTCACCACCATCCATAGGCAAGAGAGGGCTCTTGCCCATGGGTGTCGTAAAAGACGGCCGAAGGATATAATATGCATATAACACCTATGCAAGAGGTAGATAACTTGAAATTAAACCCTATAGCAACACGTCTGACAAACCTGGTTTAAAAGGTCAATCTCCCCCTATTGTGGAGGAGACTCGAGCCCAACAATGGGACGTATATGAGCTGAAATAGTGACTGATGATTTATCATCATATCTCTTGATAATATTGGATTAGAAACTTTACTAAACTATGTTATAACAAACTAATCTGGTAATTAAGTAGAAACAAGTAAACATCTGTAATTTGCTTAACTTAATCCATGATTAATTGCAGTATAGCTTTAATCATTCAAATGAGACGGTCAGTCACAGTTTATGCAGACAACAAATTTATATAAAATACAAACAACAGTTAAGTATAAATTGTTACTACAGCAATTAAATACGGAACGATAATTTCCGCTACTTAATCTAACATCCACCTTAGGACGTAGTAACAAATTCATTTAATAGAAATAAATCATTCTAGGGACGAGTTAGGCGACGCGAGGCGGCTGCGGCCTGCGACTACCCAACCCGTCAGCACGTGGACACACATCTGCTTCATACATTGTAATCACTCTACCTGCCAACAAAATTTCTTATAATACGCTTCATTAGATAATCAAAAAGACTTGGGAGCACTTTTTATGTGTTAACGCAATAAAGGGCTGTCAGCTATCCATACATATGCAGCTATATAATTTTCGTTAACTTTAAAATAAAACAAAACTAAATTCAAATTTGAGTAGTTGAATATTTGAGTATTATCCATGTAGTGACGAAGTAAGAATACGATTCACCACTCCCTGTCTTGTTCGTGAATGTTGTTAAAGTATGCATTATACAGGTTGTATCAGGTTATGGGGCAACTGGTCAAAAGGGAGCTAGGTAATGGTGGTAGGAACCCATGAAAAAATTTGAACGAAAAATATCGATTCGTTAAGGAATTAGAGACATGTAAAGTTTTCAATTTTGTCATCGCTTTTTCGTGTAAATCTGATTGAAATGTATAGTCAAAGATACTTAATACGCAACATATTCATACTGTGTTAAATGCCCATTAGAAATTGAATAAATCAATGATTACATTCACGTAAGCAATACAAAGTTCGCTTTAAAACAGCTGATCGGCCTATGACCGTTACCGCTCGCCGTTGTACCTACATGTCATTGAAACGTTTGCCCAAATCTAGGTATGAATGAATGAAATTATACTGTCGAAGCTTTACATGCCTACATGTATTCTGTCCGTGCATGCCTACACAATACGTAACATTTAAGGCATAGACTCTTAGACACATTTTTTTTTAAATCACTATAACTTTTATATTATATTGTTTTTTGTGTAATTTACATTCTAATTACGATCTATGACCGTTAAACTACAACATACTCGAACAGTTGCCCCATAACCTGATACATCCTGTATAAAAAAATGAACGAAAACTCGAAATAAAACCCTATTCCAACTTGTCTGACCAGCGTGATATAGTAGGTTAATATCCCTCCTTATGGAAGAATAGGACACACGGATCATAGTCAGTTGCCTTGCCAACTGTTATTAAAAGTTAAAGTTCCATTGTAGCTATTATATTGTTAAAAGTATATTAATTCAAAGTATACATTTATAAATGTACCTACAGCCCGTATTACGTTATGCAATGTCAGGGGTGCCGAGTTCATAAAGGACTGGATAAGGCCAGGTAAATTTAAAATACCCGTACGACATAGTGCATATTGACAGTGAATCGCATTCTGGTGAACATATAATTGAAGACAATTTAATTAAGACTACCAAGAAAGTTTAATCTTTGTACTCTTTAAATAAAGGAAAAGAAAGCCCTTAGCTGTAACAGCTGACCTCAAGCTTGGATTCGGAAATTGGGATCGTGTTTAATATCAAGGACTTCATAACAACACGATAGTTAGAACTTTGTCCGCTAGATGGCAAGAGGCTCATATTACATTAGATTTTGGAATTAAATCCCATTTTGATATAGCTTCTAAACACATGAGGATAGGTGCCCGTTTGGGGCATTCTCTGGAGGAAATTTATTGATATTATTGGACACTAGACAATATATATCGACGAGCTTCAGGCGTAACATGCCTCAAGAATATCATTTCATCATATTACACTCCAGAATATAGATGTTATGGAGCGCGCGAGCTATCGGATATCCGAAAGCGTAACCTAATTCGATATAACATTTTCGAGTAATTCCGTATAATGTCGGTGTCTGTATACGTCACGACAGTTTTCCTCTCAACCAGCCGAACTGACGACCTAAACTTAATCGTTCAAGCACGCGTCAAAATCCAAATACCAACCAACATTCGTTCAAATATTCGTCACACAACTGTCGTATTGGACCACATGATGTTTTGGAATAAATGAAAGCCTTATAGCTATGCGTCCACACAAGATTGCGTGTGCCGGATCGCATCATAATGTACTTGTATGCGATATATGATAGCTGTCAACGTGTTAAGCTCTCTCAAGGCTCTCTAAAGAAAAATAATACATTAATCACCACACATTTCCATTTTACTATTCCCTAAAAATCAAACATCCAAAATTGAAACTCTCTCAAACTGTCGGATAAACCTAAGTAATTTAGGTTTCCGTGTCCAAATCCGAAACTACATATCAACCATCACATCAACCTTACTCTAAAAATTTGTAAGTTATTTCTCAAATTAGTGGTCCTTCGAGCCGGGTTTAAGTTACGGCTTATTAGCAATAATGCTAAATCTGCTAATATAATGGACCGTGAGGTGACGGAGTAAGAATACAATTCACCAACCCCTTTCTTGCCCGTAGGTATTGTAAAAGATGATTAAAGGATTAAATATGCATATAAAACCTATACAAGGGAAGGCAAATTCGAAATAAAACCCTATGCCAACACGTCACCAGCGTGATAATAATAGGTTGATTTCCCTCCTATTGTGGAGGAGGCTTGAATCCAACAATGGAACTTATATGAGCTAAGACGATGAATATAAAGGACAACAACACAAAATAAAACAACACAAAATAAAACCAATATACTTGTATTTATTTTCAAATTTTACATTTCATTTTGTTAATTTACATTTTCTTAAAAATTTAACATTTTTACAAATACTTAAAACATACATTTATACCTTTTTACAATAACTATGTAACAGGTTCATGTCTTGATATGAAACATTGTCTACGTGCAATAAGTATATATTATTACACAATACAAGCTATGTAAAGATAGAGTTTATTCATTTATTGATTAATTTTCTAAATATGTGACTATCCATGTAAAGAATAAAATGTGTGTCCGTTAATTGTACATTTGTAAAGTTAACTATGATACAAGGACGCATTTCTTAATACGAAGTCTTTAACAAAAAGCGGGCAAATATTAATTTATTTGATGTAAAAAAGCTACTATTTAATGAGACAAAAATATACTTATATGTATATTCTTCGTCCACAAAATTAATTGATGTGTAAAAAATACTTTTCATATTCGATAAATTGAAATGGAGATCGCATCCGCACATTTTTTTACTCTTGAATGCGACACTGGCGCACCATTGGGATAGAGTTCAAGGTATTTATTTCATATTTTAGCCAAAAATCCACAGAACGATTCCAATGTTGCGCTAATGCCGCATTAATGAGTTGGAAACTACGAATACAATCTTAATCCTAAATTATCAAGGATCAAGCGTAGGCCTCTTCTGCTAGCATGGATGTATCGTATCTTATGCAAATAGTACATTTACCTTAATATATATACCCCTAAAACAACTCAATGTGGGCCATAACTATCGTCCTTGATGTATTACTAAATTCGAGACAACTAGAGAACGCTACTACAAAGTAGGCAGACTAAGTTAGTAGTAAAAGACTTTTTTTTGTAAATCAATAACCAAATCTTTACCATCTCATTGCTGCTACTAATCCAATTACTAGTCGTTGTAATATAAAACACTACAATTTCAAATCCTGCAGCTGTTCACAGAGAATATATTGGTTATTTTTTACACGAATTATGACAAATAAAAACCTTTTTTATACATGTATCACAAGGTTCGTACTTTTTTATACTCTCGCTCAGAGAATGTAACCTAAAAAATTAATTTTGGTCAACAGTTTGAGTAAGTAGGAACATAAATTCTAAAATGTTTAGATGATTTAAGTTTTGGTGTTTTCGTTTCATTAGTGTAGGACATATTTTATCGACCCCGCAAATTGTTAACAAATGCAGGTGTTACTTTGGTGACATCTTTTTATAAAGACCACATCTCGTACTATGAAATAAATCCTTGTATCGCGGGGGACTTTACAAACTACAATTAACCGACAGAATTAATACCACGGACTCGAAATAGTCATTTTCGCACTATAAAAACCTCCGTGGGGACGCACGATACTTGACAGTGATTAGGAGTATTTAGACCATGCTACCTCAATTGATAACTCTTCAAAGTATTTACGGCAATTTTTTTTTGGACACTACATTGTTAAGGAGGACAAGGGCGGTAAAAGTGAATGTTAAAGTACCGCGTATACATCAGAAGTTTTGTTCCTGCTCAAATTCAAAGTCCGTAATAATAAATGACAAAGTTCCATATCAAAGTAAGATTTCTATTCAAATCTTTCGAGACTCAATTTCAATAAAAACTGTTACTTTCGAGTACGAAAGTAACAGTTTTTATTGCGATTTATTACGATTAGAACCAAAATACTTCGCTAAAGGATTATCACCAATATGTAGATTACAAACCTGATGTTAGTAATTTTTATAGATTTATTGTCCCCAAAGGAGTTTCTCCTTTGGGTTGAGGTGTAATGCATGCAACACGAATATTTGCGTCAAAGTATTCGTATCGTTATCGAGACCAATTTGCATCGGATTTCTATCGGACGATAGCAAGCACTGCTCCAAAACCATACAAATAGTCGACGAAAAAAAAACGTTACGAATATTTTGGCGCAAATATTTGGCCCACAAATCACAGTTCAATACCGTCAGTGAATTTTGTTTGACGCTATTTTTTTAAGAAGTTAAAAAATATATAGCTAAATGAGCCAGCAATTCAACTACTGAGCACAGACAATCGATAATAAACAATAGCATAAGGATAATAATCTACACAGGAAATATCCTAAGGGTTGGACTTTATAAAGCCACAGATTAATAATGGTAGTCAGCTATGATAGTTTACATGGAGGGTAGATGTAAGGAGCATACTCTTATACGTCACAGTGTTCACAAAATTGCATTGAATAAAGAGGGCGCTGCTGTAGTAGGACTTACTGTAAATGACTTCAGGTTTACTGATTGGTTGAAGGTTTGATTTTACTTGAAGTTGAGTTTTGGCGCTTCTTTTAAAAAGCGGTCCTCTGATACAGAAATGTCACTTAAGTCTATTCAGGAGACACTTCTTGTAACACAGACAGTGTGCTCCTTACTTCTATCCTCCCATAGTAGGTTATAACTGCCTATATAGGTTATAACTTATGAATATTAATTAACACATTTTTGGCGTACACAAATTGATTTTAATTGATGAAACAGATATTTAAAAGATACTGTTATATTAAAAAATATCATAAACGTAATCTAGTTACACTTTTTTTTATTTTCGTCTACAGAGTAATGATGCTTTAAGTAGAGACTATGGAGGGTAGAGGTAAAGAGTACACTCTCATATGGCCTTCTGTCTCAAAAAGTGGCCACAAAATAGCATTAAATAGGGACGCTGGTGTAGTGGAGAGTATGAACTAAATTTAACTACATATTTTAGATAACTTGAAGTTTGCCGATTGGTTGAAGCTATGACTTGAAGTTTGCTGATTGGTTGAAGGTTTGATTAACTTGCAAATTTATTTTTAGCGCTTTCTTTAAAAAACGGTCCTCTGGTATAGCACCGCCATCTTTATTTAAGGCTATTCAGAGGACACTTCCCCAACACAGAGATTGTGCTCCTTACCTCCACCCCCTCCATAGTAGAGACATTTTATGTAAGGCGAGGTATAGATGAATGTTTAAAGGCACTTGTATGCACTTAATGATGAAACTTCAGAAAGGTCGTAAAAAATTGAGGTTCAAACATACAACCCGTGCTCTGTGACATCCAACCCTAATGAAATCAATGGATGATCTTTATTTACATCAATTCTTTACAAAATGTTCGACTAGAATCTCGCAATGTTAGACCTATATTTACGCCGAGTGATGTTTATACAAAAATATAATTTCAAATTTTATTAACCTTAAGTTTTTATCACTTAAGAGATCAGTCTTAAGATCTAGAGTCGCTAGATCTAAAATTTGAAATGTATATTTAAGACATGAGTCACTTTAGCGTATATACAATACAAATTATTAAGAGTATTAAACTAAGGCCAAATGAAAATAATGATACAATTTTGGACTAAGAGGGGGGAGGGTCATCAGGGGGCAGCGCGCTTGAGGCCTTGTCCAGAGGACATCCAAATCGCGAGATTCACGTAGGCATCTGTCGGTAAACTTTTTCCTAACATAAGCAAAATATATTAAGATTGCTAGACAAAGGTGCTTTGTAATTCTAAGACCCCATACTTTGCGATAATACTCTTGCATGGTTAAAGATTTTATGAGGATATCAAAATTATATTATGGACCTGTCGTCATTTACGAACCCTCATTATACTTAACGTATAGAGGAAGATACAGAGGGGCCACCCTTAAGGACCTCAGTCGGTTGTTACAATAACAATTACAATCAACTACTAAAAGCCAAGTTGTTACTGTATATTATTCAAAATATAGAAAGCAAATCATTATGCGTATGGTAGGCGAGGGTAAACCTGATCGTTGGCGAGGCGTAAAACGATGCGTGCCGTGGCGAGGTATCGCCACGCTATATGATAGTAAGTGGAGTTCCGACCAAATGTTACAATAATACCGTCAGAGACATTGAATATAACTATTATATTATTACAAAAATCACTGATTAAAAGAATTAAGTTGTCACAATTTGAAATGTTTTTGAATTTTTAATTCTGTATTCAATGAAAATAAATGTTCATTGAATAAAAATCATCATTTTCAGGAAAAAATCTTAATATTTCATTTATACATTATGCTATAATAGTTCCTGTCATAATCTGTTGTTTTGTGCGTATATACTTGTACAAAACCATTTCGATGTTTCACATCTGCCAGGCGTCCTGAGCGACGGCTCACTTTTTTTACGATGATTATATTAGATAGGAAAAAAATAAGTGTCAACTTACTAGAAAGTAAGAACTTAATTCAGAACTAGTGTTGTGTAGCGAGTTGGGGGAACCTGTAGCGAGTTATCCATTTTGTAATTAATCGAGTCATACACGAAAAGGCGACTTAACAATGTACAAGTAAAGATAACATATAACATTTATGCCACTGGCTCGTTCTCTCATGATTTCAAGTGACGTTTCAAAAATTACTTAGACGACGCGGTAATAAGCGCGTTGCCATTCGTGCACAAAACTCATCGCACATATATAAATAGTATTGCTATAAGAAATGATGCTAATTTGATGTTTTACCCGAGAAGTAATACTTTAAAAATTAGCAAGTATGGTTGATGGCAAATATAGTGAGAAAACTCGAAAGATTTTCTGGAGATGTTAACTCTACCTTAGTGCGTAATATTGCTTTATTACCCAAAACCGCTCATAGCTTAGTAAAAAGCCCCAACAATGGGACAATATACAGGGGAAGGCAATTACTATTTCTGCGTCACATGGCTATGGTGACACTTGTGCAAGATGGTCTTACGTTGTTGTTATCACTTTCGTGAGATTATAATTCTTAAAAAAAAACAATAAGGTTCACAGGAATATGATGCAAAATGAATAATAATAGTGGAAATGTTTCTTTTCAGGCGTACGGTAACAAAAGAAAGTTTTTACAATATAGAAAATGCATAACATTGGGTGGTGTTATTTTCGATCGCTTATAGTAAGTAGTAAACAAGCAAACTGGTATATGACAACTGCGCTTACGAGGCATTGCCAATTTCATTCAGCATCAATGAAAATTTGACTGTGAGGTAGTAATAGCAATGTTACTAAAATTAATCAAAACTACATAAAAATCTACATAGGAACATCACACTAAGATTGCTATTACATATGATTAACTTTACTTACATTTGTATGTTCTAGACTTTGGGTCTTCAAACGTCTTTATTTGCGCCTGACGTCTCCATATCGTTTCGAATCGTTCCTAATAATTCCTTCAAAGGAAACCTGACAAAATCATCAACAGCATAATTTATAATATCAGTTGTTCGATCTATTCCCGGTCCCCACGTGGTGATAAATTGAAAATATAATGACTGCCAAATACTTTGGCATACAAGTCCTAATAAGTGTCCAAGGGCTCAGCAGAAGAATATCCAACAGCATCCTTCTTTTTTAAGGTAGGTTATCTATATATCCGGGGCGACGAATGGGTGGCGTGCGGCCCCATAACTTACTATATGCCCTCCCCACCGCTATTGGGCCGATACCGATTCCTTGACATACACGGCAGACCCGAAACAACATTATCCTCCTAAAACTGCAATCGCTAACTCGCATATTAATATTGGCGATTATGGCATTAACCTCTCGCACTAATGCACTATGAATACATAAACCGTGCGCGCGTATTCATCAGCTTAAAACCCACTTTGATACCGATATTCGGCAACGGTTATAGATATCGGTATTGACACCAAATATCGGTTAGTAGCCGTTGTGAGAAACAGCCTTTTCAAGTGAAATTAATTTCTACTCACTTGTCCGTCGACACGTCCTTCAAAAAGTGAAAAACAAGAGTTTTCACTTTTTGAAGTTTTATTTTATCATATGTATACTGTATTATGTACTAGATATGACTCTTAGAGATTGTCCCGAAAAAACGAGATTCGGATTCTCTTACATTTTGATGTACAGTTGTGTAAAGTTCGAATTCGATTTTTCTCGATTTCCCGTACTTATTTCTATGAGCTAGAATTGTTCCTCAGTTCCAGTTGACTATGTTAAGCTGCATTTAGTTACATATTTTTGAAAAGCATAGTGCAAAAAATGTATAGTTGAGACATTTTATCGAAATATAACCCAATACCGGTTGAACCATCGGAACTTATATCAACTAAAAACCACCTCTAGAAACATCTCAACACTCTTTTAAATTCCCGAATGACCAATTGGTATTATTAATCAAGCATCGTATGAATTCTAGATAATATATGTTATTAAGTATCCCTATTGAATTTATCACATAAACTAAGCATTTCAGTATATCAAAATAATTACAATCACAGCCCCAATGTCAGACCTAAGTATGTATCTATTAGTTTATGGCCTAAACAAGATGTCAGTACTTCTCGAGAGATATATATCTTATATATTCAGTGTCTCAGGTTATGGAACAACTGTTCGAGTATGTTGTAGTTTTTTTCATGAGCTCCACCATTACCTAACTCCCTTTTGACCAGTTGCCCCATAATCTGATCAGGTGTATCAGATATATATATACATAAGCAATGATATTATGTAGGTACATAAAAAATGTTATATTTTGTATTAAAATTCATATGAAACTGTATGAAGAAACAACGACGTAATCATTTGGCCTAATAGAAAATAAGAACAGAAACTAATCCTAGAAATGAAGAAATGAATGAGAAGAGTGCAGCCCTAGCCCTTAATAATAGATAGCTGAAGCATCAGTTTTGGAAGGTAGACCAGCACAAAAGGGGATACAACAAATTGACACACCGACAAAAGCCGTTTCTGTGCCTGCCCAGTAAAAGTTCACGCCGTCCACTGCTGGACGTAGGCCTGCCACGTGCTTTATCACTGACATGAGGCGACAATGCGGCGGTAATTACGGAATCACCACGGTTAGCAGATGGATTGGCGATCTCAGTGAGTTGTTATACGTTTCCTAGAGAGAAAAAGAGAGAAGAGCTGCTACCCGTTCTCCTGGTGAGACCCTTAGGCTGTCCAGCAAGGATTGCCGACAATTCTATTCTTATCCCATCGCCATACGGGTTACAATATAACAAGAAATAGAACAGGAAATCTTGGTGAGTCATTAAAATAGTGAACTTCCCCTATACATATTGCGTCAACCCCAAATAATTAGGCTAAGAGCAGGATAATGATGAAATGATAATATGTAATAATACATATATTTATATATAAATTTCTTGTGTACTTGTGTAAGTCACTGAACTCCTCCTATACGGCTGGATCGATGTTGATGAATTTTTTTGTGCATGTTCAAGAGGATTCGAGAATGGTTTAGATTCACAATTGGACTCGGTAGGTGGCGTTTATTTGAACAGAACAACGTCTGTTGGGTCAGCTAGTATTTATAGATTTTACGTACTGTGACTGCCATAGATTGAAATAATTCCCGAAAACCAATAATGGTTGATGTAAACAGAAAACAACGCTCTATCGCTTATAATATGACAGTGAATAATTTATATTTTCCACTACTGAAATTTAATCCTATTATACTATTTGTTGCTTATTGCTAAGTTCTATAATACTATCTTCACAGATTCCTTATGTGTTGACAAAAAATGGAGCATATATTGCTATCCTACACCTTCGCGTGGGCTAAAAACCGGTTAGGAGGTCACCAGGGGTGTGAGCACCAGTACTTTTGAGAACACCAAATATAATCACCGCATTGGACACAAGTCCGGGTAAACCTATATAAACATTGGCCAACAATAAGTTGACATAGAACCTTATCTTGCTTCATGCAAAAACATGCACTAACATAATATTTGCTAGCTATCATATCTGAACTTTTAAACGACTTCCTCATTTATATCTATATGTTTATCTGTATATAAAATGTAGCGGCAGTAAAAATACATTCTAATATATCCTAGCAAATAGGATGCCAATATACGAAAGATATAATAAGAATAATAAAAAAAGGCCAATGGTGACTTGCCATGCGATCTTAATTGTCAAATATTACTTATTATTTATATATATTAATCACTACATTAATAATTATTAATATAACAATAAAAAAATAGGTTTCCATCTAATTTTCTGATTGTTATGTTAAGTTTGACGAGCAAAGAAACTGAATTTCGTGACAAGATAACAATGTTTTTAATATAAATATAATTTTAAAGTTATAGAGATGAAACAATAATGTCTCAATGTTTAAAAATTATTCATTTGGTTTGTTAAGAATTAATTTCTATACTTTTAAATTATTTTTGTAGTACATTGACCATTTTAATGTCATGTACACTGTTAATTTAAATTATATAATAAAATTATATCATTCATTAATTCATTGGAGTAAAAATTATTATTGGCTTTCATAGATTTTTGTTTACATATGGTTAGAGGCCGTTCATAAAATAGTTTGTTGGGGTTCTTGCTGAATGTGACAAGATATGACAAAGAGGCCCGGAGGATCTACGGAAACGTGATGTTCGCCGTTCACTAAAACATTTTGAAGATGAGAGAACTCGATGACGTAGACGGTAGTTTTGAAGATAAAGAAGATGTTGCAATAGTAATTACAGATATTTCGACGCATTTATAGAATCCTTGGACTTCTGATAAATAGAATTATTATTTATTTGTTCATCATAAAATATTTTATTAAATTTTTCAAATTTTATTATAAAACCTAAATAAATATCTCTAATTCTCAAAATTTGTGTACTATCCATTGAAATGTAATATAAAGTTTTTCAATTTTTGTGTCGAAATATTTACATGGGGTCACAGAGAGTGTGACACAGCGTGACAATAGGGGGAGGGGGTCAAAAAAAGTTGATTGTTTAGTGACGTATTTTATGAACAGCCTTTTATATTTATGTAAATATGCACAATATTGACACAAAACAAATTCAATAAAACAATTAATTGCTTATAATAGTTCATATTTATAATATCATAATATTAATTCAGTTCATCATATAAAATGGTTTTATATTTCATTATTCATAAATTATAAACAAAATTGAATATTAAACGAAAATAAAATTAAATATATATACAAAATGGTGTTACATGTTTTATAAATTTTTGCAAGAAATAGCTAATAATAATTATTGTTCAGCAATATTTTTAATAAACCAGCAATCATTATTATGAATTTTAAAATACAATATATTCAACTATAACTGTGTATTGTAATATACAGACAGTTTATAGCAAATATATTTCATTATTTACATTCATATTTACAAAATTTACAATAGACAAATCCATGCAAGATAAGCCACACCATACACTACCGTAGTAATTTTGTACAAGGCTACAGATAGTCTACAAAATATCGTGTAGTCTTCAAAATGGCAAAATAAATTAATTTCAACTACAAACGCGAGTGAAATTTTTACGATAGCATTTTTAACATACACCTCTAATATACATGAACAATTCTACAGGTCCAAATTAAAGGCACACAAACTGTTGAGTATGTTTACATAATTCTCATACAAAAGAACTTGTAACTTCATAATATATATTTTTTTAAATAAATCTCATACAATGGTCGTACTCATAGTAATAGTATGCAAAAAAAAAATATAATTATCAATTAAATAAAACACAAAAAAAAAAATAATAACTTACGGTCCAATATTTATGGTGTAACACTAACACTTCACAAACACAACCATTGTGGAGTCACAGATTGCGGAACACTGTCCTTTAATCATAGTCAATATCCATGTTGTACTGGCTACTGTGCTCCGTGGAGTTTAATGACGATGATGAGTTCGATGTGTTAGAACTGGTTGTAGTAGGTGGATAAGCAGGCGCTGGTGTGCCGGACGCAGCGGATGACACTGAACCAGATGAGGACGACGATCCTAAAACGCTCCACGCGGCACCACCGCCTCGTAATGGTAATCTTCGTAACACCAATTGGGAGAATGATGCTGAAACAGAAATATTGATTTGTCAATTTTATCAGTTATTTAATTAAGTATGATGTGGTGACGGAATAAGAATACAATTCACCACTCCCTATCTAGCGCGTGGATATCGTAAAAGACGACTAAGCTATATGTAGATATAGCCCAGTCGAATTAGACGAAAAACGGACCAAACCCAGGAAAAATTATAAGTAGAATTTTTCCTTCGGAATTCGTTAGGGGGGATACTGGGAGTCTACATTTCGGTTTTCGAATTCCCAGTGGTCTTGCGTTTTCCGCCATCTTGATTTTAAGGGTAGTTTTATGTTTTTTAAATAACTCGTTTATTTTCAATTTTTCACGAAAAATGGTCATTATCAAAGTTGTTCAGAATTAAATTTCCTACAATTTTTGTTCTCGTCATTTTTTCCGTAGGATCGATATTTCTCGATTCACACCCGAAAAGAAAGGGTGATTTTTTGTTTATTGAATAACTCTTTTGTTTTCAATTTTACACGAAAAGTGGTCATCACCAAAGTTGTTTGAAAGTAAATTTCCAACAAATTTTGTTCTTATTTCTTTTCGGGTGTAATAAACGAGTTATTTAAAAAAATAAAACCACCCTTAAAATCAAGATGGCAGAAAACGCAAGACCACTGGGAATTCGAAAACCGAAATGTAGACTCCCAGTGACCCCCCCCTAACGAATTCCGAAGGAAAAATTCTACTTATAATTTTTCCTGGGTCCAATCAACAATTTGACTGGGCTAATAACATCTATGCAAGAGTAGGAAAATTCGAAATAAAACCTTATACCAACATGTCTGACTATCGTGGTATAGTAAGTCAATTGCCCACTCATCGTGAATTAGGCTCGAGCCCAGCAGTATATGAGGTGTGATGATGATGATGATGTGTTTTAGTGTGACGTACTAAGAATACACTTCACCACCCCCTCTCTTGCCGGTCGGTGGCGTAAGAACGGCCAATAATCAACATTAAGCGCCATGCCAACACATTTGACCAGTAATAGGTCGAATTTCCTCCCAGAATAGAGAAGGCTTGAAGCCAATAGTAGAACGTAAATGGGCTGAGATGATGATGTGGTTTAGAATACAATTTCTTATCCTATACTTTCCCATATGAGTGGTGAAATGAAAATTAGGGTTGACCAGAACAGCAGCATTCAGATGGGAGGCTTATAATAACAACAGCGATCGCCAACTCGTCTGTCATGAGTCGCAATTATGACGTTATTCCCCATTGGAAAGGCGTAGGCGCAATTGTGGACATGCTTAGGCTAATGAATTGACTGCACAGATGGCGTAGTAGTTAAGATACACAGTGCAGTACATACAACAGTGCCAGTGTCGGGAGTTCAAATTCCACGCAGGGCAACTCTGTGCAATCCAAAAATTGTCGTTCTGAGTCTGGATGTAATTTATGTCCATTAGATGTAGCTTTGTAATATCCCCCGCATTACAACGATTATTTCCTTAAAGTCTAACTTTTTATTAGCTGCAGTAAAATGACGTTTCTAAATGTCATTCCGTAAAATAATGTTGACAGCCTAATCTCAATAGGGATGTGATTCAGTTCACAAAAGTTTACAGAATATCTAATCGTTCCATAGCTGACTCATAATGATCATACTAAATTCTATTTAATATTAATGTAAATAAAAGGCTGTATAAACGTTGATCCTTTTAGACATATACAAGGTAACACTCAAGAAAACGCTCTCTCAAGTTGGTAGTACTGGTTTTTGGTTACGGTGCTACGATGACGCTTGACCGCCATTTTGTTTCGGTTGTCATTCGCTCATTCGGCTTCATACTTCTGTTTTGAGTGCATGAATAACTTTGATTTGCCCACTGCGCGTTATTTTTGTTATCATTATTGTTAAACTTATGTTACGTTGTGTTTGTTTTTCATTACCTGTTTTCGTTAATCGTGTTAGTTTTTTTTTGTTTGATACATTGAAGACATGGATGCTCTGCCGAGCACATCGCAAGATGGAGACACATTTTTATCTCCTAAGAAAAAAAGGCCACGTGTAGCTCTAAGTGCAACTGAAAAACTTTGGGTCCAAAACGTTTACAAATATGTGTTTGAAGTGAAATCTTCAGAATCAAACATTGAAGTTCCAAAAACAAGTGAATGCGTTAACAATGTGGCTGAAGTCTTGGGAATATCCGTCCGCACAGTTTATTCCGTTTTAAAGGAGCACAAGGAGAACGACAGCGAATCACCAAAACCTCCCGAAAAAACGGGCCCAAAACTTACATTTAAAGATAAACTTGATGATTTCACATTCACTGCTGTTAGACGAATTGTACATCAGTTCTTTCATAGAAATGAAATACCCACCATCGCAAAAGTTAGTTTACACATGTCGTCACTCATCTTTTTATTATACGTTATGTATGTTTTCTCCCATCCCATGTGTAATCTTAACCAATTAGGTAATAACTTTAATCATTTTTAGGTGCTGCAAGTTGTAAATGATGACCCAGGATTGCCCAACTTCTCGAAAGAGACATTGAGAAAGATTATGAAGCATCTTAATTTCGAATTCGCTACTCAATCACGCAAGAGTGTGCTTGTTGATAGACAAGATATCATATCATGGCGCCAGCGCTACCTGCGTTTAATTAAATAATATCGTAGGGAGGGAAAATACATATATTATCAAGACGAGACCTGGGTCAACGCTGGTACGTGTCAACTCTTAGTTTCTTCTATTTGTTCCCTTTTTGTTTTGATGTGGAAACTTATGATTCTTTTTTCTTCTTTTCAGGTCATACTACAAAAAAAAGCCTGGATTGACGGAAGTATTAAATCTTCTCGACAGGCATTTTTAGACGGCCTGACTACGGGATTAAAAAATCCCACAGGAAAGGGCAAACGACTCATAATTAGTCACATAGGCGGAGAAGAAGGCTTCCTGGTCGACGGACTTCTTATGTTTGAAGCAAAGAAAGGTACAGAAGACTACCATGATGAAATGAACGCGGAGTGTTTCGAGGATTGGTTCGGCGGTATTCTACCTAAACTCAAGCCGAATGCAGTAGTCGTAATGGACAATGCGCCCTATCACTCTCGGAAGATCGAAACAATCCCGAAGATGTCGTGGACGAAAGCACGAATTCAAGAGTGGCTGACTACTAAAAATATTGCGTTTGAACCAAATATGGTCAAAGCCACTCTCATAGATATTGTGAAACAACAAAATCATACTGGGAAATATGCCGTAGACGAGATGGCTGCACAAAAAGGTATCACACTTTTAAGACTGCCCCCTTATCACTGTGAATTGAACCCCATTGAGTTGGTATGGGCGCAGGTAGAGTCACGTCGCAAACAATAATAAGACGTATAAAATGCAAGAAGTGAAAAGTTTATTCCAAGAAGGAATCAAGAAAGTGACACCGGCTAAGTGGAGTGACTGTGTGTCTCACATTATTAAAGAGGAAGATAAAATGTGCCACCTCGATCATATTATAGATGAAGTGACAGATAGATTTGTTATTAGTGTGACCGAAAGCGACAGCGACAGTGATTTCGAAAAAGATTAATTAAATAACATTATTATGACGTTTTTGTTTCATTTTGAATGTACCTCCCTATACTTCCACTAAAAAAGATCAATCCTCTAGTATAGTAATAATAATAGGTTAAAAAAATACATTACAACTTAATATTAAATCTCAAAAAAAAAACCAAACTGATTATTCATTTATGATTCACTGATTTAGCTACATCCCTATTTATTTTTCTTCAAAAACCGGCAACCCACAAAACGTCATTTTACTGCAGCTAATAAAAAGTTAGACTTTAGTGCATGGTCTTTAAAAAAAGTGAATGGACAACGTTTTAATATTATTTTCTTTGTTATTTGGGCTCCTATTTTGATGGGAAAATCGGAAAATGTAGAACAGCTAAATTGAACAAAAATACGAAAAACAATAATGATAGCAGATGTTTACGCGAGTATCGCGGCATCTGTGTTACCCATAGCCCGCATTTCTTACTTTTGCTATATTCTAAGAATCTAAAACCAATTCCCTCCAGGTAAATTATCTGCAATGTCAAATATAAGAAAATACTAACTGATAGGTGAATCTGTGGTCGCTGCAAGCGTCGCTACTGTGGCAGCGGCTGTGTTAGTGGCGGGAGCGGGCGCGGAATCGGACGAGGGAGCGGAATCAGGCGCGGTGACAGGCATGGAGGCGGGAGCGGACACAGGCTCCTCTGGTAGCAGCGAGTGACGACAGATCGGACACGTAGCGTGCAATTGTAGCCACGGTGCAATACACGCCGCATGGAACACGTGACTACATTCCAAACGGGATACTGTTTGACCTGAAAATAACAAGTAATTCAGCGTTAACACACCATAAAGCACAAGAGACTCCCAGATTCAAAAACCTAGAACTTGCCACTCAAGTCTTTTTTGATACGCTATTGCACGGTAAGTCCCGCCCAAGCTGTCTCGGGCCACTGAAAAATGGCATGTGGCCTCATAATCTGAAATATCAACCCTCAAAGCGTTTTCTATAAAAAATCAATATGCCCATGTTATTCCAAAACTGGTTCCAGTTGGATGACTATGTTTACCAAGGTCCTAAAGCAAACATTCCAATTTTAAGAAAATGGTCACGTCACCCGACGAAACCAAGTATAATCAGTAATATCTGGTTGACCGAGCTTCGCTCGGAATATTTTTGTTGTATTTTTGTCGAATTTATTTAGATATATATTAATAAAAAATAATAATTAAATAACGAAAAAAATATAAAAAAATACAAAAAGAGAATAATAATAACACCGAGATTCGATCCGACGCCGTTTGAATGCCAAAACAATACTATAAGGAAACTGCACTACTTCCCAACTGAGCTATCGTAACTCATGACGTTCAGGGCAAAATTTGAATTCATATTCTTTTAAAATTTAATGTCATTACAGTAGAATTCATATATAACGACTTCGCTTATAACGACTAACCGTTTTTAACGACGATAATGTTTACTCAAGTTAGGTTTCATAGCTAGGTACTGAGAAAATATAACCGTTTAGAGCGACTCCGGTTTAAACGACCATTTGCTTATAGCGACCATTTTTTATGATAATACGTCCGGTTAAAACGATGCGCAATGGTTTGTTTATACAATCTACGCACCAATACTTCGGCGCTCCAACTTCGTCCCGCCCCGCGCGCTTCACCTTTCCTTATTAGCGCGCGTAAATCACAATTAGTGTTTGTCATTTGTTATTAAAAGTTCTTAAAGCTCGTCAAAATGAGTTCTGTGAAGCGAAAGTGATATACAATTGAAGAAAAAAATGCAATATTACACCAATTAGAAGCCGGTGAATCAAATGCAACCAAACAAACTTTCTCAATTATAATACACGTGTATATGTGTATTCGTAAGTTCGGTATGTACTTAAGAAATAATCCTGCCGTTTTGTACGTCATCCGTTTTGTACGTTATCCGGTTAGTACGACATAGTATCGCTGGTCCCTTACAGGTCGCTATATCCGGATTCTACTGTATATTGTTTTGCTAAAAACACTGACAAAACAACATTTTCTATAAATAAAACCTAGCTAGATCGATTTTTTGGCCTCGAAACCTCTAGTATGCCAAGTTTCATCAAAATCGTTGGTGCCGTTGCCGAGATCCTGAAAATATATACTAGAATTGCTCATTTAAAGATATAAGATTAAGGCAACTTAGAAGTTCTTGTCCAATATTCTGCAGTAGCTGAAAACAAAGTGTGGTTCCCAAATGCCTGTTTTAAAACTATGTTAAAAATTGTTGCAAAGGCGGCCGATTCGGGATTTCTCTGCATGGTAAAGTCCGGAATACAGTTGCAACTATGATCAATAACGTAACAAAGTAACCGATAAAGTTAGCATACTGAATTGGCAAAGCACATTGCTTGTCGAATCTACATTGAGTGAGGAAAGATCGAATGACCTCAAAACGCAGGCAAAAAGGTGCTGCACAGGATGAATTCTCATTGCGAGTATAAATTCCAACAGTAGACGTTGATGTATGAATCCATACATCATGGAGTAGACGCCATGATGTATGGGTATACATTTTAAAATAAGGGGCCATTTCACGTCAAGCGAACAACAAAAAAAAGTGAGTTTGTGAATTTTGTTTATACTCTGGTCAGTTATACTTCTAGTAGACCTGGATGTGTACACACATTATTTTTTTCGTGTGTTGCTTTATTACTGAGTTATGAGCTTTTGAAAAGTGACTAAGAATGAAGTCATGAATTTTTGGATTCTTATTATCTGCATCAATTAATTTTTAAAAAAAACTAAAAAATACTGTTTCTTATAGTTAAAAAGTTGAAGTTTTTAATTTTTTTGTTGAATAATAAATTTGATTTTTTTATGTATAGTAAACCGGAAGTGAACATTTCAAATCGATATTTCAGTGACTTCGAACCTTTTTATTTTTAATATTTTTACCTTAAATTAAAGCTTTAGATGTATTAATTCCTCACAAAAAAAAATAAAATGGCATCTCCAATAGTTTAGGAGCTACTGCATATAAAGTACATACACATAGCTATGAGCACTTTCTAGGCAATCGGATTTATGCGCTAATATGTTAAAATACTACGCTATTAATATTTTATTCCTTCAAT
The DNA here is from genome assembly GCA_032191425.1 of Lymantria dispar. Lineage (NCBI taxonomy): Eukaryota > Metazoa > Arthropoda > Insecta > Lepidoptera > Erebidae > Lymantria > Lymantria dispar. Next base: position 31,088,807 of record CM063452.1, read on the forward strand.
CTAACATTCAAAAATACAAAAATAAACGTTTTTTAAATAAAATATAATTAAAAATGTAAATATACCCATTTGTTATAACAATATCAAGTTCATACAAAATAGTAATTTCAAAAACTATGAAACCACACCAGTAACGCCATTTCGTAGTTATAAAAAGTGTCACTAACAAATAAAATACTAATTGTCGTTACTTGCTAGAAAGAGACATCAGGCCAAATAGACTCGGTAATCTGTATAAGATCGTTGGTTTTAGTTGAAACTTGACTGCTCATCAACTGGACGCGTTACTATTTCCAATTAGTTCTAGTATATCTTGCTGTGGTGATGGTTTTTAATCCGTTCCTCTTGACTAGTCATAAAAACATGAAAAATTAGAAATATATCTACAATAAGTTCAATTTTGTGAATGTATTTTACTATAAACAAGATTTTAAGAATGAAGCAGAATTACATTTCCATTCATTTCACCGCTCATGGAAAAGGGCCATAGTCTTGGAGGAAACCTTAAACGTTTGGCAACCCGTGGAAGTTTACAGTCTACAAATAATACTATACCTATAAGTTAATAATAATATTAAATGAATGGGCCAAGTTATCATTGACTGAGACTTTAATTTACTACTGCTCAAAGGAAAGTATTCAACAAGAGCGATATTTTATACGAGTCTGTTTTGCTTCCGCTGTGACCGTTCGAGGAACTAAACAACTGCATACTTTTCTTCTAATCAACGAGGGTTTATGTGTGGGAATTTGTGCTAATGCAAATAGTATTATTGTAAAAATTACAAAACAAGCATCAATATCAATTAATAAAACCACTCTAAGTTTTAAACTAATGGTGAAGACTTTTTAATATTGTTATGAAGAATTAAAGAAATCGTTTTTATTATATTTTTGCATATTAGAATAACGGAATAAAATATTAACAGCGTAGTATTTTAGCATATTAGCGAAAGAAAAGTTTAGAAAGTGCTCATAGCTATGTGTATGTACTTTATATGCAGTAGCTCCTAAACTATTGGAGATCCCATTTAATTTTTTTTGTGAGGAATTAATACATTTAAAGCTTTAATTTAAGGTAAAAATATTAAAAATGAAAAGGGTCGAAGTTACTGAAATATTGATTTGAAATTTTCGCTTCCGGTTTAAATAAAAAAAATCAAATTTAGAATTAAACAAAAAAAATTAAAAACTTCAACTTTTTAACTATAAGAAACAGTATTTATTAGTTTTTTTTTTTTTACAAATTAATTGATGCAGATAATAAGAATCCAAAAATTCATGACTTCATTCTTAAGTTACTTTTCAAAAGCTCATAACTCAGCAATAAAGCAACACACGAAAAAAATAATGTGTGTTTACATTCAGGTCTACTAGAAGTATAACTGACCAGAGTATAAACAAAATTCACGACCTCACTTTTTTTGGCTGTCCGCTTGACGTGAAATGTCCCTTAATACAAGTTTATTCGCATAGAAATCATCTCCAAAACCTTGCAAGCGATTTTAATAAAATTTCGTACATATTACTATTTTACTAGCTTTAAAAAATATATAAGTATCCACATAGGCCAGTATATGTATTACCCACGTGAATAGCGGATAATAAGACAATATGTCACCACCCCTTTATTACTTGCAAGTAGTAGTCATTTTTCGTGAAGCGATGCAATAATTATATAATTCACCATCTTGTTCCCGTGGGTGTAGTAAAAGACTAAGTAAGAGATTTAATATGTAAGTTTACCAATTTCAAAGTTCTCCCAACAGACACTACACGATGTGTTGACTGCTGTGTGATTCTCTGTGAGCACTTCGCTGGGCAGGGCAGCAATCTGTTCGCGAGGAAGTGGTGGTGGTCCCGAATTCTCTAGTTGACCTAACAATTGTGTTACTACTGCATCCAGCCCTGCAATGTTTAAACATGTTTTATTTTATGATAGCCTAGTACAGTTACCATTGATTTGTATATAGATTAAAATTAATAGCCACGCGAGGTTCATCCCATTTTACAATACTCCAATTCATGCCATTGATATAAAATTTGCATACGATGCTTGTGCTGATGAGGTATTTTTTTTTTACCTATTCTTTCATTTTCCGTGTGATGACGGAGTAAATATACAATCTCTTATTCCTTTGTCAATCGCTCATTTCTTGTCAGTGGGTGTCATAAAAACAGACTAAGGGATATACATATTATACAGATAACATCTATGCAAGTGAAGAAAAATTCGAAATAAAACGCTATACCGACCTATTTGACCAGCGTCTATACTACTCTATACCACGCTGGTCTGGGTCTACTTGCGATCATAAAGGAGGCTGGTGCTCAACAGTCAGATGTATATTAGCTAATATGATGATGATGGTATCTATTTATGACCATCTCATCACCCTCTCTTATCTGAATTACTTGGAATCGACGTAATATGTATTCCTCCTTCATCGTTGGACTTATTGCAAAAGTAGGCAGTAATGATATTTGATGATTAAGCGAGTATTACACATTATAAATAAAACTACTTTTTTATCGCGTTGATATTTGATTTTTGATTGGCCGACGTTTCGAACACTTTACAGCGTTCATGGTCATGGGCGGACTAAGACGTCTTACGTTCAACAAGTCATCATCACATATATTTATAATTATCTACCTACTATCCGCTACTTATAATTATCTACCCGTGTGGCGACGGGTTGAGAATACATATGTCGCCACCTCTTACTTGCCCGTGGGAGTCGTAAGAATCGGCTGAGTCAATATCTCTCCTATTGTGGAGGAGGCTCGAACCCAGCAGTAAGACTTATTTGAGTAGAAATGATGATACAATTTTCTTCATAACTTACAGCATAATATTCCACTTTATCACATTGAGTATCATATTCATCAACAGTTACCATTAATTGGGCGTTGATAACCAAATTACGATTCCTCTAAGAATTTTAACAGAACATGACAATATACGTACAATAAACTATTATTATATTATCATATTCACTACACTTGCCATGCTCTGTTGCTGCATTACATTAAATAAAATACCAGGAATGTGTAATAATGTCCCAATATGTATTGAAAATAATTTAAGAGCGCCACATGACATTATGATGTTTATGACCAAATTCAATGATTGAATTGTAGCGCCGAGATTTATGTGTGGATATTATGTTAGTGTGCGAAATTGTTGTAAGCATAGACTTTGCCTATGCGTTAACATTAAACGGAGGGAGAAATGCGGCGACACTGGTCTTAGTACAAAATACGAACGATGGCCTTTCTAAACTATTAATATTTCTGTGATTAAAGGATTTTTACCTTCACCACCAAAGACGTAGTCTCCAGGTGCGCCAACGAGGACGAAGGGTGCACCGGCAGTGGTGGCTCCACTGCCCTGGCGCGCACCGCCTATCATCAACACGAGCTGTTCCATCAAAGTTTCCCGTCGACCCGTGCCTCTGTTGAAAAAAAAAATAATAAAAAATGCGTCACACAATATCATCCCTTACTTTACCTTATCATCATCATTTAAGCCCGTATACGTCCTACTGTTGGGCTCGCGCCCACTCCACAATAAAAGGGCAATTGACATTACTATACCATGCGAGTTAAACAGGTTGGTATAGGGTTTTATTTCGAGATTTCCTTCTCTTGCAATGATGTTATATGCTTACTATATCCCTTAGTCTTCTTTTACGACATCCACAGGCACGATAGCGAGTGGTGAATTGTATTCTTATTACACACGGATTACTTTCTCTTGGGTGTCGTAAAAACCGATTGTGAAATCAACATGAGAATAGATAGCGGCACTCTTCTGGGCATATTATAACACCAACTGCGATCGTTAACTCGCCTATCAAGCATTCCTATTGAGCGATTTGAAAGAAACTTAAATAAGCTCAACGTTGATAAGCTGATGGCTAGATAGAAGCCACGTAGTAGACTGAAACACAGATAGTAATACTAATATCTTCCTAGATTTTATACATTGAAAAATACTTCGACCAAGTAAGTCATCACCATCATTTCGACTCATATAAGTCCCACTTTTCTGTGTGGTGACGGTGTAAGAACACCATTCACCACCCCCTCTCCTACCCATGAGTGTCATAAAAGACGACTAAGGGATTAAATATGCATATAACATCCATATAAGAGAAGGAAAACTCGAAACAAAACCCTATGTCAACACGTCTGACCAGCGTGATGTAGTAGGTCAAATTCCTGTGAGGAGGCTCGAGCCTAACAGTGGGACGTATATGAGCTGAAATGATTAAGTCCCACTGTTGGGCTTGAGCCTCCTCCGTAATAGAACGGTTATTGACATACTATACCACGTTGGTTAGTCGGGTTAGTATAAGGTTTTATTTCGAGCTTTCCTTCTCTTGCATAGACGTTATATGCATATTATATCCCTTAGTCATCATTTACGGCATCCGCGGATAACAATGTAATTGGTGAATTGTATTCTTACTCCGTCACCAGACGTATAAAGTGAGTGCGGGACTCTATTAAATGTTATGTAACCTTTAATATGGGAAACTTCATTTATCGACAGGTCGCTCCGTTTAGTTTTAGTATCGCTGTATCATATCTTGTTCTCAGCCCATATAAATCCTCTGTAAAATGCGAACCTACTCCAGATAAATGTAAAATTGCCCACTACATCACGTTGGCCAAACGTATAGCCAAGTGCCATCACGATTCTCGAGGCACACCTTTTGCTCTGCATTCAATGTAAAAACACTAGCATCACAAAGATCAAAGTCTTATCAAGATACGTGGAGTAGAAACACAGCATTATTAACTTAATTGAGATAATAATTAACTAATCTACAAAATAAATGTGCCGTGTAGTGACGGAGTAAGAATACAATTCACCACTCCCTATCTTGCCCGTGAATATCGTAAGTGACGACTATGGGATATAATGTGCACATAAGATCTGTGCAAGAGAAGGAAAACTCGAAATGAAATCCTATACGAACATATCTGACCAACATGGTATAGTAGATCAAATTCCCTCCCGTTGTGGAGGAGGCCCGAGCCCAACAGTGGGACGTATGTGGGCTGTGACGATGATGATGAATGTACAAAATATCGAGTTTGTTGCACCAATATGCGACAACCTTAATACGTTTACCAATGTTCATCCATATCGAATGAAAATGAGAATAGTATGATTTTAAAATTGATCACCAAACTCTGTCTAAAGGGTCCTGGGGAAGGGAATACATTGTTTTAGTGGTCTAAAACACCTTCGCAATATTTTTAATAAAAACGGTCCGGGGCACATTGTTACAAAGTGTAAAACGAACGTAAGTAAAAACCAATTTTACCTTTTATATACACAATATTTCCAATAACTTTTTTCCTTATTAGATAAAAAAAATAGACAAAAAATAACGGTGTAATTCATATAAAAAATAAACTTACCGTAATCGACCGCCGGACATTAGAAATGCTAAATCATTCAACATCGGTGGCATCACCTGAAATTATATAAAAATAGTATTATATACAAGTTTCTGGTACTGGCGACTACAATAACTACCAATCCTTATACATGTATACTCATGGGTGTCAAAAAAAAGAGGGTGTGTACAAAGTACGCATAACAGAAGTAAAACTCCTTTATCCATTATCCTTCATCCTCTATCCTTTATCTCATTCTCTCGCCGGCTGAATCCTATACATTTACGTGTTTCTATGGACTCGCTTTTTCATTTTATCGAATTTGAAATAACAACGATTCTAAAGAAATTTCCCTTCAAACAGACAGCTAGAAGCTTAATGTCGACCAGGGCCTACTTCATCTGAAGCCTTCTGGACAACAAGTACATTTCTAAGGAGGGTTGACTTCAGGCTGGCGGTCGGTCATAAATCTATACTAATATATACAGTTAAAGAGTTTGTTTGTTTGTTTGAACGCGCTAATCTCAGGAACTATTGGTACGATTTGAAAAATTCTTTCAGTGTTAGATAGCCCATTTATCTAGGAAGACTATAGGCTATATATCATCACGATAAGATCAACAGGGGCGGAGCATCAATGAAGAACTCATCGCTTTCCCGTGTGGTGACAGATAAAAAATACACTGTATCGCCACTTCTTAACTTGCCCGTGAGAGTCAGGAAAAGATGCTAATGGATCACAAGGTTGCCCCTTGTAGACCTGGTAAACTTTTAACAACCGTTGCAATCGCTAGCCCCGTACGTTATGATTATGGAATTAATGTGTATAGGTTTGTCGTATGGTTGCGGAATTAAATTTGGAAACCTCTATCTTAGACGTGGATTTAGTAAAAGACTACTAATGGATATACTATACATATAACATCTATGTAAGAGAAGGAATACTCGAAATACACCCCTATACCAATACTTCTAACCAGCGTGGTGTAGTAGGTCAATTGCCCACCTAATGTGGTGTAGACTCGAGTCCAGCAGTGGAGTGTGCATAAGCCGAGATGATGATGATGTGAATAGCCAAATATCCAACAATTAAAGCCGATAGGCTAACGATGAAATTTCACTAATCTCGGTATTTTTTTCATAACGTACCTACGCGACTTCAATAAAATCAAGGTCCGACATAAAAATTCTATCAAGATAACACTGCTATCGTTATGGTTACTGAAATACTTGTGAAATGCGGTTTTGACTAAACCACAGCTCAATAATTCCAGAATCGTATAGAATTTCTACACATTTCGACAGTCAGTAAGTGTTGTTATTAAACCGCGCTTGAACAATGTCATAGCGCTCAAGAAAACACCACAGCAGGCAGATAATTCCAGTGCCTATCCGTACTTGAAAAAATGTTCATTGGAAGCGTACATTTGAGGAAGATATAGTTTCCGGGTGAAATAATGCTTTAAGAAATATCTTTCTATGCATAACTGCGTAGATACATATTTTTAAGAAGTGTTGTATTTTTAATATTGTTGTCAATATGTAATACACAATACCAAAAGCATGTGCCATCCCACCTTTAATTTAAACAAAGAAAACATCATATCAGCTGACATTCGTCCCACTGCTGGGCCCGAGCCTCCGTTACAATAGAAGGGAAATTGGCTTAATATATTACGCTGGTCAGACTGGTTGTTATAGAGTTTTATTCATTTTTTCTTCTTTTGCCTAATGTTATCTGCATATCATTATCTCCAAGTAGTCTTAAAAACACCCATAGGCAAGAAAGAGGTATGTTGCATTGTATTCTTAATCTGTCACCACAGGGACCAAAAAAAAAAACAGATACAAAGTTTTTTATCTGAGATCATTATATAGTTAAAACACGCTGGTCATCACTGCATAGATAGTGCAGGAGTCAAAATAGTTCCCCGAGGGGGGGGACGTCGGTCGATGGGAGGGTACCCCAATTAGGGGTATTCCGTCGGGCCGACCACTGACGACAAGTTAACGCTGCTCCAGTGGTCGGCCCAACGACGAAGGCGACGTGGTTTTTGGGTGGGTCGCGGGAGTTGCGTGCTTAAGCCCCTCTGTCGCCCCGGACGGAGTGGTGCGAAGGCGCGCCGACCGCGACCCACCCACAAAAAATAAATAGTTATCTTCCATATTGAAGGTCGTGAGGTTCAATACCAACGCAGGCAAATTCTTTTACGATCCACGGTTGACCGTTGCAAGTCTAAGTGTTATTTTTTATATCCGTTAATTCACGTTTATTCTGTGTGTCATATAAGATTTTGCTCAATTTTATAGAAGAAAAATACTTCCGCATTCTTCCGCCCGGCATTCTTAACAAATATCTTCAATAGATAAAAAACAAAAAAAAGACTACATTTAATAGAAAGTGATATATGTAACATATAAAAATCATAAACTCAGCGTTACAGTTGCTTACTGAATATCTATTACGAAGTCTGAATAGATATCTACGAAGGTCACGTCAATGTGAATGACCAATCAATTCACAGCTGCGCTTGCGCAATTGCAAGACTGACGTGACTACAAACGTCACAACAACGTGGACAGATAGAGAATAGACAACGTGGTGAGCCGCAATGGTAATCAACCGCAACAACTCACTTGGCTATAGAGATAATGGGATCTAGAAGCTTGCTTGAGAGTGAAATATTAAGCTACCCGTCAAATCGGTTAAATTAACGATTCTGCTCTTGTACAGATGGTGTATACATGTTTAATCCCTTAGTCGTTTTATACGACATCCACGCACAAGAGAGGAAGTTCTGAATTGTTTTCTTACTCTGTCACCACACGGAAAAATATACAACCTCCGTATTAAGAATCCAAACCCGTGTGTCGCAAGGGACTTTAAAAATATTCAAATAATTGACACAAATAATATGCAGACTCGGCACAATTATTTGTAGATTGCACAAAGAACTTAAGATACGTAGATCGGCAACCAGAAAACTACTTGACGACACTAGAGATGTTATGGATATGAAGTTTCGCATCTGGATACGGTTACGGATATTAGGATAACATTATATCGATTACGGTTACGGATATGTAATTATTTCGGATTATCCGATAGTTTCGGTTACGGATATTGATTTTTTAGAGAATCGTAAAAGAATTTAGCGAATTTTGGTGATCATTGTGTTAGTTCCTTTTATAGAGGCTTGTGTTTAGGCTGTCAGGTCGGCTGATAGATAGAAAACCTATCATAACCTGTCTCATACAGACATCGACCCTATCCAAAAATAACCAAAACTGTTATACTGGTTTCGGTTATATTTTCATTTCGGATATCCGATAATTTCGGTTACGGAGCTCCATAAAATCCCTAATATATACTGTAATCTATTTAAAATACATTTCGTATATTTATAAACATGGTCGCGTGGTATTCACGCCTTATCAACACGTGTAAAGCAATAAAGCGTCCGAAATGTTTATTTTCGATTACATGTATGACGAACACAGCCACACGACGCACCAAAGTACTAATGAATAGTTCAACGACAAACTCACAAGTTTTAAACAAACAATAAAACATGATTTGACGGCCTAAAGTTGTGTTGCAAATTTGATATTGTTATGCAAACTAGAACTAACAAACATCACGATCTAAATTGAGTTAGATATTTAGATAGGCATTCAACGGTATGCTTCACCTTTTCAAAAAAGATCCTCGCCAAAATATCAAGCAACAACAAAAAAAGATTATCGCCTTTTTTTGGGTGGGCTATGGTCAGCGCAACGTCCGAAGCGACAGAGGAGCGACACGCAGCCCCATAACCCACCCGTAGCATGTCGCCTTCGTCGTTGGGCCGACCACCGGTGCAGAGTTCCTTGTCGTCGATGGTCGGCCCAACGTAATACCCCCGCGGGGTACCCTCTCCTCTCGACGTCCTCCCTCCGGGACGTCGGTCCCCGTCGCGTGATCAGCCTCTCTGCGGATGACGGACTAAATCCCCAGTCCGTTCACCCGCGGCCTCGGCTAGGGCAGCATCAGGCGCAAAAAGAATATCGCGTAAGGCAAAAACCAACCGAGGAATAGTCCGTCTCGCGCACAAAGGCTGACCGCGTCAGGGTGTATCTCCGGGAGAGCTAGCTAGCTTTCTATATTTATTTATTTATTTATTTATAGCAGAACCAACAGCTTACATATAATATATAACAGCAGAATAACAACAGATAGCCAATTATAGGTTCTTACAGATAGATAATTTATTACAATAGGAGAAATTCATCAGTCGACAGTGAGGAGAAACCAATCACATACTCAAACGCAAAGATCGAAGAAATGAAAAAGAAAGAATACTTATACTAAAGAATGCTACCACTGACACCCCCATAAATAGAGAAATGCTCACTTAGTCTATATTGGTAGAACCACACTGTTGACAGTTGTCTGTCTGTATTCTTACTCACGGAACATATTAAATAGCAGTACCTCTAAATCTTAAGTTTGATACTAAACAAAATAAAGCCACGTGTTTTAAAATTTTGAAAAATAGAGCTTCGCATTTCCATTACGTAAAATAGAAACAAGACACGTGACTTGTGCTTGCATGTTATTGAACAAATAAAGAAATTGTGTTTGACGTAAGGAACCATAACGAATTTAATTCTATTTTCAATGTTAAATAAACTAGCTCTCCGTGTGGTGACGGAATAAGAATAAAATTCACCATTCCACCATTTTCTTGCCCGTGGGTGATCGTTAAAGACGACTAAGGGATATAATATCCATATAAAATCTATGCAAGAGAATAAAAACTCAAAATTGAGCCTTATACCATCATGTCTGACGAGCGTGGGTCTATTTCCCTCCTATTGCAATGGAGGCTCAAGCCCAATAGTGATAATGATGTTATCATCACAGCTCATATACGAACCAAGTAGCTTATAAAATAACCAAAATGCGTTTTTCATATGGTTCGTTCAACTCATACATACCTATTGTTGGGCTCGAGCCTCCTTCCCAATAGGAGGGAAATTGACCTACTATACCATTTTTTTTTTATGGGTGGGCTATGGTAAGCGCACGCGCGGTCCAGTCCGTCCGGGGCGATGAAAGGACGGCACGCGGGACCATAACCCACCCGTACCACGTCACCCCGTTGTTGGGCCGACCACCGGAGCAGATGTGACTTGTCGTCAGTGGTCGACCTACTATACCATGGTCAAACATATTGGTATAGGGTTTTAATTCGATGTTCCTTTTCTTGCACAGGCGTTATTTGCACATAATATCACTTAGTCGTCGTTTACATCATCCACGAGTAAGATAGGGAGAGGTGAATTGTATTCATACGCCGTCACCACACGGAAAGTGTTAATTAAATTAATTATTGATTCGAAATAATAATTGCTGACGTTTACTCGAGTATAACACATTTGAAACAAAAATATTTTTCTATTGTTCCTGTCTTTTTTATTTCTGTATCTACGTGTGCAATAAAGAGCTATTGTATTTTTAAGGAATTTATCAAGTTTAGATTATGTTATTATATAACTAAGAATACTACCAACAAGACTCCAAGACACTATGTGAACTTTAGTGTTTAGATTTCACCAACTATATAGTTCAACATTTTATTCAATTTTAAGTAAGATAAAATAACCAGCCCCTTTAAAGTCAATAACTATTGTAAATAAAATTACGGATTTTATCGCGTTTGTATTTGATTTTTGTTTGCCCGACATTTCGAGCACTTTACAGCATTCGTTAGACTTCTTAATCCGCCTGTGACCATTCACAGGCAGACTAAGATGTCTAACGTCCAACAAGCCATCGTTATTGCAGATATTTATAATTATCTACCCGCTATAGAAATTAGTTATTAAATTTTTATTCACATTTTGTTACCTATTTATTGCCAGTATAAGAAGAAAATGATTCTATATGAGAAAATTATATTTTTTTCTGGTTAGTAATTATTAAACAGTAATTTGTAGTAATTATTATGACAATTTATTAATTTAAACCTAACAAATCTAATATTTTACCACCGGATCGGAACGCGGCCACACTGAGAAAGATCCGGCAAGAAAACTAGTTTTATTTACAATGTGTAATACTCACGTAAACATCAGAAATCAATAACTAGTATTATGTCCTCTGAGCTTTCCTGCCACATTTTTCTTGGCGTATCGCGTTCCAATCTCAGGGTAGCTTATTAGGTTTCATCATCTCGGATCCTATACATCCCACTGTTGAGCTCGAGCCTCCTCCACAATGAGAGGGAAATTGACCATACTGGTCAGACAGGTTAGTATAGGGTTTTGTTTCAAATCACCTTATCTTGTATAGATGTTATATGCGTATTATATTCCTCAATCGTCTTTTACGATATCCAGGAGCAATATAGGGAGTGGGAAATTGTATTCTTATTCCATCACCACACAGAGAATAGAATATTATTATTAGATTTATCAGGTTCAAATTAATAAGTTGTCCACCATGAACACTGAAAAGTGTTTGAAACATGTTAGGGGCAATAAGAATCAAATAACCTACAAAATTCGTAAAATATTATTTTAAAACGATGATAAATTTTATATCTGGGATCTACATTTGCGAGAGATGGTAAATGTGAAAGTGATATTGAAAGAAGAGTGTAAGGGAAATATGGTGAATGGTGCTTTGCGCACCTTTATGGGCAGCCGAAGTCTGTCTAAGAAGGCTCGCCTAGCTGTGCATAGGGGAGTGCTTGTACCAACTCTAATGTATGGAAGTGAGAGCTGGGTATGGCAGAAGAAGCACGAAAGTAGAATATATGCTGTGGAAATGAGAGCGCTGAGGAGCATGATTGGTGTGAAATTGAGTGATAGAATTAAAAACAGAGTGATTAGGGAACGTTGTGGAATGAATGTAGATGTGGTGACAAGGATTGAGAAAGGTATTTTAAGTTGGTTCGGCCATGTAGAGAGAATGAAAGGAGACTAACGAGAAGAATTTATAAGGTGAATGTGAACGGAAGTGTTGGAAGGGGAAGACCGAGACGGACGTTCCACAATCAAATCGGGGATGTTCTTAAGAAAGGCCAGGTTAGGAGTACCCTGAACCGAAGAACATGTATAAGGAGATGAATGAATGTGGAGGAGGTGAAAGTGGTATGTCAAGATCGTAGCAAGTGGAAGGAAGTGGACTCTGCCTATCCCTATGGGAAAGAGGCGTGATTATATGTATGTATAAATTTAAATATCAGCTTCTTGCTAATGTAAAATAATAACATGATGGTGTATGTATAAATGTTAAAAGAAATATGTATGAACACGTTATGAAATTATTTTAATTAAAGTTATTTTAGTGTTAACTAAAATTGTGTATGTTTCCCTATAAAACCTAAACACAATATTGTTATAAAGAACTAATCCACAAAAGTGATTTTGCATTAAAATACCCTTAGGTTTTGATCTTCAACTAATACTAAAACAAAGGAAAATTAAAAGGAATCATTTTCCTATATTGTTATCAATGATACACACTGTTAAAAATTGGTTTTCTCAAAACCTATTACTATTACACGCTTTTTAATTATCTCAAAAGTGACATTTTAAGGTTTAGTTCTAGTTTGAATAACTATGTCAAACTAACAATTTAATTATCTGTCAACTAGAGACAACATATGCATATTGTGCTCCAGACTGATAATTAGTTGTAACTTCAGTTAATTTATTTGGGAGTACTCTACGCTTGATTATATTACCATTAGGTTGAATATAAAAAATGTTTATATTAAACATTTATCATATTAAAATACATGAAAAATAAAAACATAAACACTTATCCCCTAATTAAACAGTATTTGTTTAACACAGTTTAGAAATGAACGGATCTTGTAAAATTCATAAATATATATATGCATTTACAATTACATATTGTTAAAACCATTTCTGGGCCTCGTTTGGCAACACTTACGGCAATAATAGGAACTCCTGTATTATGGAACATAATATGTATTTAGGTAAATATGTACATAATTAATACACAAATCCTTAATATGTATCTGTACTCTTGATATGTACATATGCAAACACAAAGTAGTCAAGTCATGAAAGTGATGACAGCAAATAAACTTATAACATATTTAGTTTCTTGAACATTTCTTTGTTTTATGTTTGTTCCTAATTTATAATAAGTTCAATAATAGTTAAACTTATATAAATGCCCGAATTGAGTTATAACTTTAAAAACACACTGGCCAGATTCCATTTGTTATTTGGACTGGCATGATTGAACAGCAACCAACCTGACAGCAGTACAATAGCCTGCTGTCCACACAGCCTGCACTGCTGGCCACATAATCTACCTTACACCCTCACTCAATCAATGAGTAGACAACTAGATGTGTGACCTGACCTTCAACGAGACGGTAAGCCCTAAGTAAATAACTAATTACACATTTTCAATTTAACCTAAGTTTAGTGAGTCATATTGTAGTCATTACTATAATAATTAATGTCATATAAAAAAGCAACCCTTGGTCTAAATTTATAATAAATCAAACAAAAAAGAATTATGATATTGATTCTATCCACCATTTTTATTGGAATAGATATTTTTGTGAATTCTTTAATTTGAGTATTTGAGATCTTAAAAACTGTATTTACTTACATTGGATTAAAGAAAAGTTCTTCATCATAACAGCTCATGTTCCATTCCTGAGCTCGAGCCTCCTCCACAAAAGGAGGGCAATGAACTTAACATACCACACTGGTCAGGTGGATTGACATAAAATAATATATTTCAAGTCTTCCTTCTCTCGCACAGATGTTATCTGCATACTGCCTTTAGTCATCTTTTATGACACCCATAGGCAAAAAAAAGGGGTGGTACTCATACTCCATCACCACACAGCTAATATTAGATTAGATCATAATATGTATCTCATGAAATAAAATAATACAAATGTAGAAAAAAAATATTTTGAATAAAACCATCTCTCATTATATACTGGCTCTTAATAATTTAAAGATGGAGTCAAAGCCTTTTTGATGGCCAGCTTAAATCAATTTCATTAAATTCATTCATACTAAAAACCAAAATATAAACAAATAATCTACTAAGGGAAAGAAAACATGAAATAAAGGCCAATGGCATCTGCCTACCTTACATGATATAGATTTATCATCCCATTTGTGAAAGGGATTTATATCCAGCACTAAGATGTGTTGAAAAAAAATCTGCTACTACTAGATTATTGGATTTAAACTGATTTTATCTGACAACTGATCCTACAAGTTTTCCGATCTAAATAAATACTTTACAGCGAAACATACTTGCGATAAATGTGGTATTTCTTCATTGTCCTCCAAATTGCTCATATCATCAATATTGCTCATGTCTGCATCACTAAAATCCTCTGCTGATAATGGTATGTGCTCAGTCTCAGCCTCGAGCTGTTCTATAAAACCACTAGCACAGTACGGGCATGTGTAATCCTGAAATACAATATTATAATTGCACTAACATATATGTTTTAATAGTTTTCTACTTAAAGGCACATGTCATTCTAAATAGATTCATCATCATCTCGGCTCATATATGTCCCACTGCTGGGCTTGAGCCTCCTTCATAATAGGAAAGTTATTGCCCTACTATACCGCCCTGGTCAAACGGGTTGATATAGGGTTTTATTCCGACTTTTCCTTCTCTTGCATTAATGTTATATGAATATTATATCCTCATCTTTTACGGCATCCACGGGCAAGAGAGGGAATGCTGAGTTAAATTCTTACTCCATCACTACACATAATCAGATCTAAAAGAGATTAATATAAAAAATATGGCACCTTTAAATGCAATTATGAAGATATTTGAAATATCTGTATAATATTGTAGTTTGTAAGAAGCTTTCACAAATAATTATAAGAAACAATTTTACATAATATAAATACATTTTCAAGTTTTATACTGTGCAAAGAAAGCTTATTCATTATTATAATTGAAAGACAATGTCATAATGTGAATAGCAGATAACAAATTTGCAACATGACTTATTGTAATGTAAAACTTTTCAAGGACATTGCCAATGTAACCTATACACTTAATCAAAGCTATGACTAAGAAAATGTCTTTATTTTTGTACGTCCTTGATAATCATTAGATATCTTCGTTCCTAATGATTTAAACTGGTATTCCTTCATATTGAACTCCAGCACAACAGCTTAGGTAAAACAACATAGTTATTGAACGGTGAAATACAATATACAGAATGATGTAATTAATAATATTGTTAATTTTGGATTTCAGCAAATTGTGTAGAAATGTCACGCAGTATTATGAGCCGGTACGACAATATTGCTAATAGTCATGGACATTAATCTACTTATCACAATTTTAAAATAAACTTTATATAATCTCTATACATACATATAGTATAGTCCACATTCAACGTGAGCAATAATGTAAATAATTGTGTAATTATTAAGCTCAATTAATACAAACTTATTGATTTTTACCTGCAAAACATCTTCAAATTCAAGATTACACCTGTGGCAGAAAAACCGAGTGGCAGGTCTCCGCTCTACTATAGCATCAGCCATTTCCCGAATAATGTAATCAGTTTCACCAACAAATAATTAAAGTTTTTAATATGTGCTTGAGGATTGTGCTTTCAAACTCTTAACAAAAATTTAACAATCGCCATTTTTTTATAAGACATGCACAATCTATGGTTCCGTTTTATTTAATCACAGATAACGTCGTGGTTAATGACATAGACTCTAAAGTGATGTCTATGGTTTAAATTAGTTTACCCTATGTAAAAATTTATAGTTGACGTAACTTTGAAGTGTTAGTTATTGCTTGTGGCAATACTGAGTTTTAATTGTCGTTGTTGGTTTGCGTGTTGCTGTGGGTCATATTTTAATATAATACATAAAAATAATATCTTCATTCAGAGTTTAATGTTTACTTGCACTTGTTTTATACATTAATTATGTTTAGTGAAAACGTGATCTACTGCTATACATAACGCAGTGTTGGTGAATAAATTCTATCCAGATAGTAGTGTTTGTGCAGATGATTGTTATCAAAAATAAGTTATTAGTAGAATCATGTGGATAACTGTTATTTTAATAAAACAATACTTGCTGTTCAACATAAAATAGTGTTCGATTTATAAATCAAAAACAAAGTTGATATCCACTAAAGTGGGTCAACACTGTATTGGTGTTTGAAAAATGAATGAGAAAAAGTTGGGTCAATTCAAAAGCTACATCAATGTATCTCCTTTGGTAAGATATATATACTATATACGCTTAAACATAATGTATAATTTAGAACGGCTATGCCATTGCACATGATCAAGATAAAACAAAAACTAACCAATTTGAAATATGAATACTTCATAACTGTTCTTTATTATATTCAAAGTTTCGTTGTAATCCATTATCTTCTCGTTTGATATTTGCATTCTCTAGTGTATTTATTATGTAAACAGATTAAATTATATCCAACTCTTTAATTGTTTTAGGATAAAGAGGGAAAAAATGGTACACTACCAGAAGTACCCAAACCTAAACTGCTGAATGGTAAGTTGAACATCTGTAAATATATTGGAAAACTTTGTAGTATGATACTAAGCTTCACTTGCCCATTTGATATAGATAAAATGATGAATGATGTATTTTAAATATATGATGTCTTTACCTGAAATTATATACCATACTAAAAAAAAAAGAATATGTTGTGTATGTATGGAGCAAGCGGAAGACATAAATATGTATATAATAAAATATTAACATATTTGACAAATTTACATAACAAGAACCTGTTTAACATCAGATTTTAGGCCCATAAGCTGATGTTGAAACCTTTTTATTTAACATACAGTGTATTTCTCAAAGGTGTAAGTTCTTAACTACATTATTTTCAATTAAGTACAAGATTTTGTTTGTTAATAAATTTAATGCATTACTAAAGGAATGCAGATAATGCAGAATACAGCTAAGATAAATCTTAAAATTTGTGTGGTGACGGACCACCTCCTCTCTTACCCGTGGGTGTCGTAAAAGACGACTAAGGGATTAAATATGCATCAACATTTATGCAAGAGAAGGAACGCTTGAAATGAAACCCTATACCAACACATCTGAGCAGAGTGGTATAGTAGATCAATTTGCCTTTTATTGTGGAGAAGGCTCGAGCTCAGTAGTGGAACGTATACGAGCTGTAAGGATGATGATGATGAAATCTTAAATTTGAAAATGTTTACATAATTTCATAATCCACCATTATGTATTTGATTAAGCACTAGTTAAAATCACTTTGAATCACTGGGTAATTTAATTATAATCATGTGTTTTCCTTACATTTTTTTGCATTTTGTTATACAATTTGGTTGTATTAAATCGACACCAACAATTTATACTACGCTAAGTCATAAAAGTGTACTTTATAGTGGAGGTTTATATAGGCAAAAATGTGATAACTTTTATATTAATTAAGATATTTATTTGTGTTGTATGAGATTTGTAACTTTGTTATTTTTGTGTATTTCTTCACGATTTTTTTATGACATAAAAGAAACCACATTTTAAACTATTTGGCATAAAAAACGATTTTTCTTAAAATTTAAGTTAGCATAGTATAAACTGTTAGTGTCGAAATGCAATTGGGATGGATGTATACAAGGTTAGATAAGAAATTAGTATATTAGGGGAAGCCTGAAAGTGGCACTAGTGATAGAGAAATTTAGGAGCATGAGATCTTGGTATGGACAGGTGATGAGGAGGGATTAACAGCATGTGATAGCAAGAGTTGTCAATAGACATTGAGAGACCTAAAAAGAAACGGATGTGTGAATGAGCATATACATATATAAATGCAGTATGCGTGTAATAGCAGTAAACGCATATGATGGCTGACGAGAGTCTACGGAAGGTAAGAACATGTTGTGCCAACCCCACTTAGCATGAGATTAGGGCAATCTTATGATGATTCTGTTACATCCAATTTCTCAGTGACTATACTATAAAAACATAGGAGAAACACAAATAAAGTTAATAATTAAAACAAAAATGATAACATAAAAATATTTATCAAATTATATTTGGATTCTTTTTTCTTTCATTTGATTTGACAATATATACAGTAATTATTACTATTGTTTATGCGAGTATTACACATTGTAAATAAAACTATTTTACAGGTTTTATCGCAATTGTATTTATTTTTTATATTGCCCGTTGCTTTGAACACTGCAATGTTCATGGTCACAGGTGGGCTAAGATGTCTTACATCCAACAAGTATTTGTTATTACCGAGATTTATAATTATCTACCCGTTACAGAAATTATTTATTAGATTTTGACCCACATTTTGGTGCAAATTTATTGCCAATACAAGAAAAAAATGTTTATGTTGACGAGACAGCATCAGTTGGCCTAGGTTGTTATAAAATTCTTAGTGCAATGTAAAATTCATACACGCACAACATAAGGCTTATTGGTGTTTGTAACTGTCACCAAACAGCAACACAAATAACCTACCTAATATTCTTAATATGATAACCTAAAGCAAACACTGAGGTTTATCACAATGTC
Organism: Lymantria dispar; assembly: GCA_032191425.1. Lineage (NCBI taxonomy): Eukaryota > Metazoa > Arthropoda > Insecta > Lepidoptera > Erebidae > Lymantria > Lymantria dispar. The sequence goes on from CM063452.1 coordinate 31,107,803, forward strand.
TGTTATCCATAACATTGTAGGTGTCATCAGAGCTGATTCAGAGTGCTACACTGATCTGAATCAACTAACAACTGCTCTCTGATTAACAATTGCAATCCCAAGTCGAGTTGATATTAGACAGAAGGCCTTTGTAAAACCAAAACGAAAATACCGTGTACCATATTCTGCTGTCTCCACTTTAGTCAACGGAAGGAAGTATATTGTGGCATTGATATATAAATATGGAACAGGCCATGAGACTAATGGTGTGGGTTAAACCCAAGGCATATTTTAGTATACCCTTTATGTCTTATGTGTTACTTAGTCACCATTTTAAATAAAAATCCAAGTGAAAAAAAGATTGTAATAACTTCTTATATTTCAATAAAAAATTGACAATCTATAATAAATTCAAAGTATGGAACGGCCACATCCAAGTTGCTAATAGTCTGTTATATTAATAATAACAACTGTCTTTAAGCATATCCCTCCATCCATCAGCCCATTGACATCCACTGTCAAACATAGGCCTCCCCACGAGAATGCTTTTGCCTCAACCTCAAACTCGGAATGGTCCTTTACCTGCATCCAACAATTCCCTGCAACTTTTAAATATCCTGTTCACCTAGTGGAGAGTTGTTTTACGCTGCGTTGTCCGATTAGTGGTCGCCACTCGAGAACTTTCCTTCCACAATGGTTGTCGGTCGGTTTCGCGAGCAATTTGAGCCTACACATTGCCACTTTAACGCGCTAGTTCTTCAGTTTATGTCGGTTACACCTTGAACATATCCTGTTAACGATCTCGATCAATAATCATACATGAAAAAATTAAAACTACTGTTCTAAGTTAATCGAATTTGTTGGAAGTGTATCATATATCCGTGTGGTGACGGAGTAAGAATACAATTCACTACTCCCTCAATTGCCCGTGGATGTCGTAAAAGACGATTAAGGAATACAGTACACATATAACATCTATGCAAGAGAAGAAAAACACGAAATAAAACCCTATACCAACCTGCCTGACCAGCATGGTATAGTAGGTCAGTTTCCCTCCTATTGGGAAGGAGGCTCGAGTCCAAAAGTGAGACGTGTATGAGCTGAAACAAATTTGGATGAGTAATCATTTTTAAAAAATATATAATTTCGTCTATCAGAAAACAAGTTAATCGAAAATGAATCATATAAATTATATTGTTGTTCCTTTATTTTTTTTTGCTCTCAAAAGCAGTATCGCTATGGCCGATATATACTTTAATTTAATTAAAATGTTACATTAATTTCACGTTTTCAAGGACAAAACAATTTACCTCGATCTCACACATTTTACTTCACTAAGAGTATGATGCAAATTACGTTAATAATCATTACGTATGCGTTACGGATGCGTAACTGTATCGCCTTTTATGAACGCCTGGTAAGTCGAATAGTGTAGCAATAGGAAACCGTGTCCTCTATTATCAATAGTTACTTCAGTCTGTTCATAGTGCTCTGTGCTTCAATATGGTTGCTTTAAAGAAAGGTACCTGTTTATCACTTCTGTTACCCTAGTATTGTATTTTATATATATCAATAATAATGGAAAGTAAAGGAGTAAGGACTTTTACTTCGCCATCACAAAATTGTGACAGAGTAGGAATATAATTCACCACCCCCTATCTTGGCCGTGGGTGTCGTAAAATACGAGGTATATAATATGCATACAACATCTATGCAAGAGACGATAAACTCGAAATAAAACCCTGCACCAACACGCCCAGCGTGGTACAGTGAGTCAATTTCCCTCACACAGTGGATGAGGCCGAGCCGATTAGTAGGACGTGAATTGGCTGAAATGATGATGAAGATAATGAAATGATCATTCAAATAACATATACTAAAGTAAGTTTATCACTTAGTAAGTTATGTTGCCTTAGTATCTTATATCGCTGACCATGCTTATGACTTTATCGAGATGATTTTTATCATTGCTGTGTGTTATCGTTTTTCTAATAATGAGTCATGATTATTGCGTTTCTCATCTAGATGATATTAATAGATATAAAAACGCAAGAACTAGCTAAGCGAACATCTAAAAGACTACTAACGACAAGAAACTGTTGAATTATAAACTAAGCGATTACAATAGTCACATAAACGGAATACCCTTCAATTCAATTGTTTAGACTAGGAGTTCCTAAACTTTAAAGATAACCGAACACCAACCAAATACCTTTTATTTTATAGAACCCCATATCAAATGATAATAAGGGATGAGTGTGAGGGTCCGAATCCGCCACGCAACATTGCGCATTGTCACTGGCTACGTGTGCTGCTGTGCCATAGTCGAAGCTAAATTCTTGCTATTTATCTACCTACAAAATAGTAATGACTACTTCTCATCACTAATTTTACGTTATTTGAAAATAACAGTTATAACCGTTTTATTATTTCACAGCCAAATTACTAAAATTAAAAGCTATTTAATTTTGGCGGAACCCTACGGAACAACTAGGTGCCGCGAAACACACTTTGGGAATCCCTGGTCTAAAGTGTTAAGTTTCTCTGTACAATGTTCATCTCGTCATCTCATTCTCTTCAGGGGACTTACCGCATAAGTAATGAACTGTCAAGTTACCTGTGTATTTGCTTTAATTAGTCATACATTAGTAGAATATAGATAAAAGGGTAATGTATATATAAAGGGACCATATTTTTTACGTCAAAAAGGAATCCTTGCATAACGAATTTTTGAGTCAGAACCAGGCACTTAATAGACAAAAATATGAACTGAAAAGCTAAAAAAAAACAAAAACATGAAATGTCTCGCAGAAATAAACAAAAATATGAACCTAAAACTATGAAAAAGAGATCACATTTGTTTGCAAAAACGGGATATTTTTGTTACATGAGAACGGGAAGACAACCTGAAAACGGGACTATCCCGTTGAGAACACCACGTATAGTCACTGTATATATACATATTTGTTATTTCCTTAATTAATAGTGTCATTCGACAGATTAAAGCAATTTCATGCGCCATATGATAGATCATTACGAAGACCATTTACTTATTCACGATGCATCATAAATCACTCGACCACCTAAAGGAATATCTGAATACTGCGCCGCGACTACTAGTGTTCTGTTTCGTGATCATGAACGTTATTCCTCAACGTTATTTACCAATATTTACAGAACGCTATACCAATGAGTCCAAGACGATATTCACGGTCAGCGCGCATTGCATAAATTTTTCTTTTATTCGCTAAACCGCGATAAAAAAACATGGTCCAGATAGTTGACTGTGAAGGTCAATAGAAACTACGATTGTTACTGATTTAGAGCAAACAATGTATTTTCAATACACTGCGTAGAAGAATTTTTAGGATTTGACATAAATGAAGAAAGTCACTATGGCTTATCCTTTTTGGTTAGGCCTATACCAAAAAGGCGGCACGGGGTGCTCTCCTTCCGACTCGTACAGGTCTTTACGGGGCATGGATGCTTCGGCAAATACCTGTACAGGGTCGCTAGGAGGGAGAGAACTCCGTCCTGCCACCACTGCGATTGCGACGAGGACACGGCGCAGCATATCCTCGAGGTCTGTGCCGCTTGGGCAGAGCCGCGTCGTGAACTCGTTGCAATCATCGGTGCCGACCTGACGCTGCCGACCATCGCTAGGGAGATGCTCGGCAGCATCAGGAATTGGGACGCGGTCGCAGCCTTCTGCGAGGCAGCTATCTCGCAGAAGGAGGCGGCAGGTTGCGAGCTCGAACACAGCCTCGTTGGTGCGACCCGCTGCCGGTGACTGGGGCGGCGCAGGCGGGATTACCTGCGTGCAATGCCGCCCTAGCCGAGGCCGCGGGTGACGTGACCGGGGATTAGTCCGTCACCCGCCGAGAGGCCGACCGCGTGAGGAAAGACCGACGTCCTCCCCGAGGGGGGGACGTCGGTCGATGGGCAGGTACCCCGGGTAGGGGGTATTCCGTCGGGCCGACCACTGATGACAAGTAACCCTGCTCTAGTGGTCGGCCCAACGACGAAGGCGACGTGATGTTCGGGTGGGTTGCGGGTGTTGCGTGCTTAAGCCCCTCTGTCGCCCCGGACGGAGTGGTGCGGAGGCGCGACGAACGCAGCCCAACCCAAAAAAAAAAAAAAAGGCCTATACCAAAGAGTGGCGATCAATGAGCTGATTGTTTGGTATCAAAAAGGATTAGACAAAATTTTGAGTAAGAAGTTCTTTATGAAGTAAAGAATTAAATCTTATTCTTCATACGAGTTTCCAGCCCATAGAGTGATAATAGAGATCTGAACAGCAGACATGGGCTTGCACCGCTGTCCCTTCTGTCAACATGGAGGGACCAGACAAGGGATTTTTTTATAAATAGATACAATTGACAAACACCCTGCACTAAGGAAATAATCCATGTATTGCGGAGAACTTTACAAACATATAACTAACGGACACAAATTACTTCCTGACTCAAAACAATAATTTGTGGATCGCACAAACTGTTATCCTGCGTGGGATTCGAACCCACGACACTGGCACAGTAGGTCGGTATCTTAACCACTACGCCATCTATGTAGTCATGGCCTGACGTTGTCATAGTTACCGTTCACCATCAGATGGGTTACTTGCTTATCTGCCACCAAAGGAAATAATAATTGTATGTCTATTGAACACGCGTCTAACAAAACACGCTTTTATGGAGGCACAAAAGAAGGAAAATTGCATCTATTATTATGTACCATACCGACCAAATTAATTAACATCAATTTTAATTCAAGTTTAAACATCAGGTTTAATTTTGAGTTTTCATTATCTAACAACGATTCACCTGCTTACGTCTAATAAGCTAAATATTTCTATGAAGCATGTTGCCCGAGTACGTCAGCATAAAACGTCTAAAAAAGATTCTTCCGGGAAATACCGACATAGTGGTAATTATTTGTTTAGAAATATTTTCAGATGACACGGATTATAATGTCGTTTTCCTTTTAAAAAAACCATGTACTTCATCTTCATATGTATATATATGAATCATCTGTTGTTGTATATATATATATATACACATATATATATAAATCTTCTGTTTGTGTGCAACACGCACTGCAAAGAGGTTTTGCAAAGGTTTACAAACACCAACTTACCCTACTTTTGCCACCACCACCTTATTCGTCATGCTTAGTAAAAACGGGTTTTTTTTTTTTTTGTGGGTGAGCTGCGGTCGGGCTGCCTCCGCACCACTCCGTCCGGGGCGACAGAGCAGCTTAAGCACGCAACTCCCGCAACCCACCCGAAAACCACCTCGCCTTCGTCATTGGGCCGACCACCGGAGCAGGTTTACTTGTCGTCAGTGGTCGGCCCGACGGAATACCCCCTACGTGGGGTACCCTCCCATCGACCGACTTCCCCCCTCGGGGAGGACGTCGGTCTTTCCTCACGCGGTCGGCCTCTCGGTGGGTGACGGACTAATCCCCGGTCACGTCACCCGTGGCCTCGGCTAGGGCGGCATGAGGCGCAGGTAGTTGCGCCTGCGCCGCCCCAAGTAAAAACGGGCTTAGATATCACCGGGAGCATGGGGAACAGCATGCATCTGAGAAACTTATAGCACCAATGGCGGTTGCTAACGCGCCCCTAATACGTGGCGATTATGGTGATAGCTGTCATTAGCTGGACCTAAGTCCAACAGTGGACGTAGACAAGCCGGTTAGAAGTGTTTCGATTTAGGAAGGTTTTCCTTAAATTGTAGTACCAGGCGTTAATAAATCTAAAGAGATCATTAAGTGTATAGATCATTGAGTGAGTGCAGTGTTGTGCTTCTCTTTAGAGTGTTGTAGTACCAGGCGTTAATAAATCTAAAGAGATCATTAAGTGTATAAGATCATTGAGTGAGTGCAATGGTGCTTTTCTTTAGAGTGTTGTAGTACCAGGCGTTAATAGATCTAAAGAGATGTTTAATATGTCTGTGCAGGCGAGCTAGTGCCCGGCGCTGCCCACAACGTGGTGATGTTGACACCACTTAGCGAAAGCAATCGCGGACGCTTCGGATCATTGTTCATCACCAATTACAAACTGTCCTTCGTGCCCTTGGAGAACTCCAACAATGATGTGAGTATACCATAGAAGTGTTTATTTAACAATACAATCTCTTTATAAGACCGTATGCTTACCAGTCTGGCCAACGTGACACAGATTTGAACAGGATAAATCCAGGTATTATTGTGAGGAATAAAGAAAATGCAGAGTATATTAAAATATTACATCACTGTATGAACAGGATCTTGAGGATATGCTTGGGAAGGAAATGGAATTGTTTAAACTTGTATTTTTCTTTTCTAATTAAATTCATTACCGGTGCCAAGACAATTAAAAACGTTCCCCGGGACTTCATTTTAGTCATACATCGATGTCATTTACAGAAACCATTGTGGATTTTGGCTTACAGGAGTTACAGTGGTGCGAATGTGCAGTGCGATTAGTCTGATTCTACCTTTGTAGATGAATTGATTTTATTTCAATTCTCGTAAATTCTTCAAGAAAAGCAATCTACTATCTATAAAGTTATTCAAAATTAATCATTGTAGTTTATTATCGACCAATGAACGCATCAACTGACATTAGGTGTAGCCTATTTTTGTAAAATTAACATAAGATTCAAACTATTGTAGTTGATGTAGTCACAAAACACGTATTATTGTGAAACTTAATGCGGAAACTTTACGTCATACTGCGCCAACGTATGCATAGGGTTGCCCGAAAAATTACCTTATCAACAATTTTTGTAGGTCTTCATCTTAAGTAATATATATGTATATATCTATACATATAATAAAATTGTAGAGGTCGAATGTCTGTACATCGAAAACAAATCGCTAATAACTGAGTCAGGGGGATGTTAGAAGAATACATCCAATTCTTTTTGTTTCTCTGTCTATTTGTTTGTATGGGCTAATCTCCGAAGCTATTCTACCGATCTAAATGCAATTTTGCATGGCGGTACCTTACATCCCCGGTCAACATTTAGGATACTTTAAATCACGGAAAATTAAAGAGTCCCCGTGGGAAAGTTTAAAAACTGTAGTAACTTATACAGCTTAATACACAACCTACTTAATTGAAAATCGATATAAAAAGACTCATGATAAAAGAAAATCATTCTGAAAATCATCCACTCAGAGGATATATTCCTTTCTAAGGGTGTAAATTAGAGGGTGAATTATGCTTTGATATTTTTCACTCTAACACACAAGTAATACATTCATTCAACGTCAATGAATAATTAACATTAACTGCACTGGTAGCATAGTGGTTAAGATACCAACCTACCATGCCAGTGTCACGGATTCAATTCCAACGCGTACTAGGGGCCATCCATTAATCACGTGAGGCTTGAAATTAGGCGGTTGAAATGGGTTGTCCTGTTTGACAAAAATCACGAAATATCACAATTAGTGTAGTAAGATATCCCGTGTATTTATTTTTTCGCCAAACGCGCGATTTTTAAACCGATAGACATGATGTCTAGACATTTTTATCACGGTCCTTAGTTTCAGAATAAAATAAGATTATACTTTATACCTGTATTTAAAGATAATACTCTAAAAATTTTAAGATTCTTTGTAGGTACTAAAAATACACGTGATGTCGGGTGGGGGTTGGGGGGTAGTTTTAAATCTCACCACGTATCACCAAGGGGGAGGGGGGGTTGAAAAAGGCTTAAAAAAGATCACGTGATTAATGGACGGCCCCTAAATAATTTCGATGTTTCACATCTGCCAGGTGGCCTGAGCGACGGCTACCTTTTTTATATTCTCGTACATGTGAGTTTCATATATTCTACGGGATATTTTTGAAATTCTTAAGCATACCAGTTGCCTCGGCGTTTCTTGGTGCTTAAAGCAAGCAATAATTTATAATTCGCTATTTAATATACACACAGTACAGACTACCAACATTTCATAATAGTCTACGCACTAATCTCACCCACCGAGAGTTATCGGTTCTATTTCTATGCCCAATTCTTCGTATGATCTGCAAATTTGGTCTCAATCTTTTTGTAATTTGGGCCAGTTAATTATATACTTGCCGTGTGGTCACGCAGTAATTATACAATTCACTACGCATGTCGTAAAAGATAATTAAGGGATTAAAATATGCAGATAACATTTACGTAAGAGAGGGCAAACTCGAAATAAAACCCTTTTTTTTGGGGCTGGATTATGGTCGTCGCACCACTCCGTCCGAGGCGACAGAGGGGCGTAAGCACGCATATTCGTAACCCACCCGTGACATGTCGCCTTCGTCGTTGGGCCGACCACCGGAGCAGGGCGACTTGACGTCAGTGGTCAAATAAAACTCTATAAGAATTCGTCTGACCGGCGGTGTGGTATAGTAGGTCCATTTGGCTCCGATCGTGTATTAGACTCGAATCGAGCAGGGCTCATATATGAGCTCCCCACTGAAGTGTCATTAATTTTGACTATTAAGCAAAAAAAAAAACAAAAAAATATCATTAAAAATATAATTGACAGCCCTGTATGATTGTTGTTCGTTACTACATTTTGAAATTGGCTTCTTTATAGTTTGCAGCTTGTTAATAAAGCAAATGATATGGTGTTCTTTCTTTTCTCAAGTTTAGAAGTAAGCATCTCGAAAAATAAAAAACCTTACCTTGAAATGAAGAAATTCATTAAAGTGGCTTTGAGGGGGAAAAGGTGAGCTGTGGTACCTCACGTCAGCCATGCCATCGCCCGGGGCGGTTGCGTGGAGTAACGTTTGATGGAAGATGTTCGCAATTTTAAGTATTTTATTTTTCCTCCAAAATTCTAAAGTATTTGCCTTATTGATGCTTATAAGTCTGTCAATATCGGTACAACCGTTTCATAAAATAGCTAGCGTAGACAGATGTATAAACATTTTATGAATTTGATAAAAATGATGAGTGCACAAATGGCACAGTGGTCTTAAGTAGGGGATTTTCTATGCCAAGTATCGTGGGTTCAATCTATCACATACAAGACAGTTCTTTGTACGATACACAAATTATTTATTCTAAGTCTCGGTCAGATTATTTTGACATTACAAATAGGCACATTTTCTTTATCTATATAATGTACGAGGGGTGATCCAAAAGTAATGATAATCAGTTATTTCTAGTGCACACAAAAATACAAAAAAATTTCAGTCACTTGCTCAGTTACCCACTAGTTCAGGAAAAAAAAATCATATAAATAGGCCACAATTCCCGGGAGCTACATTCATTTGAATACGGACTGTCAAGGAGTGAACATCAAAATGGAAAAACACGAAATCAGAGCTGTCATTAAATACCTCTGCTTGAAAAAAATGTCTACCAAAGACATACACAGCGACTTGGTGGAAACATTAGGGGACTCTTCTCCTCCATATTCCACAGTTGCACGCTGGGCTAAGGAGTTTAAGCTGGGAAGAACATCGACGGAAGACGAACACCGCGAAGGACGCCCATCGACGTCCCTCACTGAAGAAAATGTGAAAAAAGTTGAAGAAGTTGTATTGGAAGATCGAAGAGTGACTATCAGGCATGTAGCTGAGGTCACAGGGATCTCATATGGCAGCATTCAAAGAATCCTTGCGAACGAATTGCATATGAGAAAGGTCTCCGCGCGTTGGGTACCGAAAATGTTAAACGACGAGCAAAAGAAGAAACGAGTCGACATGTCAAGAGCAAATCTCGAAAAGTTCCAGGCAGACAAGGACAATTTTTTGTCACGTTTTGTGACCATGGACGAGACCTGGATCCACCATTTTGATCCTGAAACAAAACAACAATCGATGACATGGAAACGATCCGATGAACCGACGCCGAAGAAATTCAAAGTGTCAAGCTCAGCAGGGAAGGTTATGGCGTCTGTTTTTTGGGACGCTGAAGGAATAATCATGGTGGACTACTTGGAAAAGGGGGCCACTATTACAGGCTCCTACTATGCAGAACAAATAAGAAGATTGCGGGAGGCTATTAAGGAGAAAAGGCGAGGCAAACTGCGGGCTGGAGTGTTGTTCCATCAAGACAACGCACCTGTTCACAAAGCTGCAATTGCCATGGCTGGCATTCAGGAAGCGGGCTTTGAGTTGGTGGAACACCCCCCCTATTCACCAGATCTAGCCCCCAGTGACTTCTATCTCTTTCCACGACTCAAGGAACACCTCCGAGGCAAGAAATTTGATGATGATAGCGACGTGATGGCCGCGGTTGAGGACTTTTTTGAGAGTCAAGATAAAGATTTTTTTTGTAAGGGAATTTTAGGTTTAGAAAAGAGATGGACTAAATGTATAGACTTGCTAGGAGACTATGTTGAGAAATAAATATATTTTTTTATTTTATTCATTGTGTTTATTATTGATTATCATTACTTTTGGATCACCCCTCGTACCTATTTTTTTAAACTTACGCGACCTTGGTAGGTAACTAACGTAACGTCCTTGCTTTGAATACTATTAATCCAATTCGCTTTAGCTGCCCAATGGACTAATTAAGTTTGTGTCTATTGGTATCACAGAAGTATACATAGTTTGTTTAGAAAATTGGTTTCACTCGTTACTTTTGTAATTCAACTAGAAATTAAGCGGAGTTTCGTTGTCAATCTATATATCTATACAAATAAATAAAATTGAAGTAGCTGTTTGTAATGCCAAAATATTGGCCTTTTTTCATGCTCACACGGTTATTTGTATGACAGGTACCTATGCCTACAACACAGTTTAAAAAAAAAATTATCTGTATGTTTGAGGTAATGTTCAAAACGACCGATTTCGATAATATTTTACTACCAGGTAGCTGTATATATAAGGAGTAACTTAGGCTTTAATTTATCCCGGTATTCCCACGGGAACGGATACTATGCAAGTAGGGCGACCGAAACCGAAGCGAAGGCGGGTTGCTAGTATTTTATAAATACATACAAATTTATTTAAATAAAGACATTTTCCTATAGTGATTGAGTTGGAAAACAATTCTTCGCCTTTGTTCTGCAAAAGACGACCAAGGGATTACCTCCCTTAACATCATTACAAAAGAGAGATAAAACTTTAAATAAAATCTTTTACCAGTTCGCAAAAATATTGCAAAAGTTTTGGCAATATTGGCGTGATCGGCCGCCTGAAGTTGACCTTCCCTGGGAATGTTATTTTTTGACCTGATAATGAGAAGGCGTGGTCTAGCTTGATGAAAAACATTTAGTAGTCTTTTACAACACCTTCGAGCAATGTAAAGTTGCTATTCCTAGTCGCCGCCACACAGCTCTGTTATTGTTGAACAATTTACGCTATTAGTTATAAGTAGGTATAGGTCGTGTTTTAGCCGAAACTTCATGTATAATGTATTTTTCGGTTCGCAATCAATGATTCTCTAGCGTTCCTCTCTTAGTAGCGATCATAATAAACTGTCATAAGCTTATTATGATCGCTAGTTACGACAGTTTCATTTTATTTACTAACCACATTTCTCCCCTCAATACCCTTAGATGCATATAATAATAATAGAAAATTTTATCACAGACAATCTGTGATAAAATTGTCGGAGGAAGTTTCGGAAGAATTTCGAAGGAACGCATAGAAGACAAAACTGATATTTATTTTTTTTCAATTCAGGAGTACTGCCAAAGGAATCATTTGCTAGGTGCATTTGACGTGCCCCTTACTATCGTGTGTACCGTATGGCTGACAGACGGTGGCCCTGTACGTCGGAGACGACTTATGCCGTACGGGGAAGTACCTGCCAAAGTAAAAGGACTGCAAGTTATTTGTAAGGTAAATACAATTTATCTGTATCGTGGACGGTATAAGTAAATATAATGGTGTGGGGGTTAAGACTGCACAGATGGCGTAGTAGTTAAAACCTCCGTCGGTTAAGACTTATCGTGCCAGTGGGTTCGACTCCCACGCAGAAAAACACTGTGCAATCCACAAGTTGTTGTTCTGAGTCTAAATGTAATTTGTGTTCGTTAATTATATCTGTATAAAGGATTACTTCCTTAATTCAGGAAGTCATTTTTTTTAAATGTCATCAAAATCTGCTTTCCCGTGGATATCATAAAAATTGATTTAGGGATTTAAACAGATAACATCAAGATAACAGCTAGATAAGGAAGACTCGAAGTAAAACCTTACACGTCTGACCAGCGCAGTAGAAGCTAATTTATCTTATCTAGAGGTCCCGCTCATCACATTGTCTCCACCGTAGTATATATCATCATCATCATCATCACAGCACATTGTAAATAAACTTATTTTTACAGATTTAATCGCATTTGTATTTGATTTATGATGTAATACAGTAGAATTCATATATAACGACTTCGTTTATAACGACTAACCGTTTTTAACGACGATAATGTTTACTCAAGTTAGGTTTCATAGCTAGGTACTGAGAAAATATAACCGTTTAGAGTGACTCCGGTTTAAACGACCATTTGCTTATAGCGACCCTTTTTTATGATAATACGTCCGGTTAAAACGACGCGCAATGGTTTGTTTATACAATCTACGCACCAATACTTCGGCGCTCCAACTTCGTCCCGCCCCGCGCGCTTCACCTTTCCTTATTAGCGCGCGTAAATCACAATTAGTGTTTGTCACTTGTTATTAAAAGTTCTTAACGCTCGACAAAATGAGTTCTGTGAAGTTTTACAATTGAAGAAAAAAGTGCAATATTACACCAATTAGAAGCCGGTGAATCAAATGCAACCAAATAAACTTTCTCAATTATAATACACGTGTACATGTGTATTCGTAAGTTCGGTATGTACTTAAGAAATAATCCTGCCGTTTTGTACGTCATCCGGTTAGTACGACATAGTATCGCCGGTCCCTTAAAGGTCGCTATATCCGGATTCTACTGTAATTACTAACCATAAAGATTATAATTTTCCATATAGAATCATTTTCTTTTTGTATTGACAATAAATTTGTACGAAAATGTGGATCAAAATTTAATAACTAATTTGTTGTTTGTTAACCACTACGGTTAGATATAAATCTCCATAATAACGATGAGAGAGTGATGGAGGGGGGGGGGGGGGGGTCGTGAGACATGATAATGAGCCCATAAGGAGCCAAGGGGGGAGGGGGGGTGTAGTAAGATATCACGTGTAATTATTTTTTCGTCAGACACGCGATTTTTAAACCGACAGACATGATGTCTAGACATTTTTATCATGCTCCTTAATTTCAGAATAAAATAAGATTATAAGAAATATAAAATAAGAAAGAGGGTGGTGAATTATATTCTTACTCCGTCGCCACACGGATAACACGAACAGCGTATTCCCTCTTCTTCGCTATTGGGCTGACCACCAGTAACAAGTTCTTTGTCGTCCATGGCCAGCCCAGCGGTATCTCCTTTCGAGTACCCTCCCTTTCTAACGCCCCTTTTTTTTGGGGTGGGTTACGATCGGCGCACTCCTCGCACCACTCCATCCGGAGCGACAGAGGGGCGTAAGCACGCACACCCGTAACCCACCCGTGACACGTCGCCTTCGTCATTGGGCCGACCACCGGAGCAGGGTGACTTGACGTCAGTGGTCGGCCCGACGGAATACGGGGGTATTCCGTCGTATTTATTAATGACTTACGTATACATTAATGACTTACCCTATTACGTAGGGGACAATCTAAACATTGTATTGTTCGCAGATGATACTTCTTTACTATTTAAAATTAAAAGACAAATGCTTAATTATGACGATGTGAACAATGCACTGTCTAAAGTTGTTCAATGGTTTAATTCTAACAATTTAGTTCTTAATGAGACAAAAACCAAATGTATTAAATTCACTACACCCAATGTGAGACAAGTGGGCACTAATGTTGTAATGAATGGTGTGGCTCTGGACCTTGTGGAATCAACCACATTTTTAGGCGTCACTATAGATGCTAAACTCCAATGGGGACCTCAAATTGAGAAACTGTCAGGTAGGCTCAGCGCTGCAGCTTATGCGGTAAAAAAAATTCGCTTGTTAACCGATATTGAAACAGCCAGAATAGTTTATTTCGCTTACTTTCATAGTCTTATGTCATACGACATATTACTGTGGGGTTGCTCCGTAGAGTTGAATAGAATTTTTGTTTTACAAAAAAGGGCTATCCGCGCGATTTATAATTTAGGCCCAAGAGTCATGGGCGTACCCAGGTAGGGGCAGGGGGGGCAGCTGCAAGAAGATAAAATGTTAAGAGATGAATTTTCGAAAATCCTTTCTTAGTGCTCCCGTACGCTATAAAGGGAACCCCTGTGCAAAATTTCAAGGTTCTAGCTCTTATATTTTAGGCTCTGCGTTGATATGTTAGTCAGCTTCTCCTTTTATATGTATAGATAAGCACCTAGCGTATAAATAATCTGACTTGCCCCCCCCCCCCCCCCCTGGCCCAGAACCTGGGTACGCCCCTGCCAAGAGTTTCACTAAAAGAGAAGTTTAAAGAAGTGAATATTCTGACTGTTATATCCCAATATATATACGAAAATGTTTTATATGTAAAAAAAAAATATAGGTAAATTTGAAAAATATAGTGACATTCATCATGTAGATACCAGGAATAAGCACAAATTAGTTGTACATAGTACTCGTCTTCAGCGAGTTAACAGGTCTTTCATGGGGCAAAGTATACGCTTTTACAACAAATTACCGAATAATATCCGAGATATGCCAGTGAATAAGTTCAAAAAAGCAATCAAGAATAGATTTTATCTAAAAGGTTATTATAAAATCTCAGATTATCTTGATGATAACTCGGACTGGCAATGAGCAGCTCCTCATACAGTAATTTCCTCATTATTACAATGATAGAAATTACGCACATGTTTATTATTTTTTTTTTATTGTTGTTACTATAATTTGTAAAGTGTAGCGTGTTTTGCCAAACGTTTTTTTTTATTGGATCTGTGTTTTGTTTATGTCAAATGGTATTGGTCATGCTCACTGAAGGGTCTGCTAGCGGTTGCTATGAGGAGCGGGTCACTCCCTTCCCTCCATTATGGTTGAGGGGAGTGATGGCTGCTCTAGTAGTTAACTCGTGATCGGGTGCCACTTGCGGATCTGGTCCAACCATAATTTTCTCATTACATTCGTGATTATTATTATATTTGTGAACTATTTTATATAATATTTCGAATGGCATCATACTGGAACTATTAATAAGCATGTTGTAAGATGTAATATTATTTAAAATAAATTAGAAAAGTAAATAAAAAATAGACAATCCCGCTGAGTTTCTTGCCGGATCTTCTCAGTGCGGTCGCGTTCCGATCCGGCGGTAATTATAACTTTAAGAAAAATGTAAAAAAATTACATACATATTTTTTTTTTTTGGACGTTGATTGTTCCTCGCGTCTAACGCCCCTCCCGGGACGTCGCGCGGTCAGGAGAGAAATTAACCTAGTAGTCAGATGTGTTGCATTTCGAATTCTTCTATTCTTTCATAGCTATTATATGCATATTTAATTCCTTAGTCGTCTTTAACGACACCCATGGCAAGAGAGGGAGTGGTGAATTATATTCTTCACTACACTTCAAACAGTACTATTAGACTTACATTTGACTATTATCGTCAGCAGATAATGTTTCACGTACCGATCTACGGTCTGTGAATCTGTTTCGTTACGTTATCTAATCAGATTAACGCCTTCGACTAACACATGTATGTATGTGTGTCATATGCCAAATACATGAACGATAAATATTATAATTTAAAATAAACAATGACTTGTCTTTTTAATTTTTAAAAACAAGACCTTAAGACTAAGGAAATTTTTGGGTGGAATGGTGGACATGCAATTCATCAACATCATCACACCTCATATACGTCCCACTATTGGGCTCCAGCCTCCTCCACAATAGGAGGGCAAATAACCTACTATACCATGCTGGTCGCACGTGTTGGTATAGAGTTTTATTTCGAGTTTTTCTTCACTTGCATAGATGTTATGTGCATATTGTATCCCTCAGTCGTATTTTACGGCATCCACGGGCAAGATTGGGAGTGATGAATTGTATTCTTACTCCGTCACCACACGGAGGAACATGCGATTAACGTACACAAATTGTACTCGGAATGAGAACAATTATTTATGGACAAAGAATTCTCCTGCATAGAACACAAGATACTTTACACGAGATGTACTTCTACCAATCTACCATATGTGCAGTCTTTTTTAAATATAGATTTTTTACTACCGTTTAATTGCTGTGTGTTGGCAGCTACGAATACTACCAATAGTGGTCGTGGATGTCGTAAAAGAATACTAAGAGCTTTACATCGATCTGTGACAAGTGCCTTTGATGCCGTCAGGTCAACAATTATATTCTCAAAAAGGGTTGATGTCGAGCCGGTCATGAAACTACGGTTAATCACTTTTGTAATATGAACATATTATATACCAGGTGTTGACATAATACCAGCACTGTTTCCTTAAGGAGAAGTACCATGAGCTGAGTCAATAGGCTTTTTTGTTTTTCGTTAAAAAGAAATTATGTAAGAAGTGCTTTTCTTCAGTTATTTTTGTGTGTTTTTTATTAAATTTAACGAGAACAGAATACATTTTTTCTTTTTTCATTTCCAGAATATGAAAGTTCTAACGTTCAGCTTCGCAAACTCACCAATAGACAACGGCCGCAAAATCGCACTGGCGCTAATGCATCACGCATTCCCAAAACGTCACGACTTACTGTTCGCATTCGAATACAAAGAACCTTACTACCCCACCCTACCCTCGGACATGAACATGTTTCAAAGGACAGGTGATTGGAAAAGGGAGTTAGAAAGGTGCGAATGTCCTCATTGGAGGATAACTTGCATAAATGGAACTTCTGATGCATTTATGTTAACTGCTGGAGAAACTTTAATAGTACCTAGTTCTGTATTGGATTATAATTTGATGGAGTCCGCAAGACACTTTCGGTCGGGTAGAGTGCCTATATGGGTGTGGGGGAGGCCCGAAGGTGCCGCCCTGTTGAGGAGTGGGGAGTTACTGCAGACGGAACAGTCCGCGACGGCTGAAAGTGTTTTGTTAGAGCAGGTTAGTAACAAATGTGGCAATAAGCAACTGATACGAGTTCATTCCTTGTGGTGATGGAATAAGAATACAGTTCACCACCCAATTTCTTGCCCGTGGCTGTCGTAAAAGCCGTCTAAGGGACATAATATACAGATAGCATCTATGCAAGTGAAGGAAAATTCAAAATAAACCCCTATACCAACTCGTCTGACCAGCGTGGTATAGTAGGTCAATTGCCCTTCCATTGTGGAGGTGGCTTAAACCTAGCAATGAGACATATATGAGCTGTGATGTTGACAATGACGAGCTCATTGTTGCCAGTGTCGAGTGAATTTGTTTCTTAAGATTATTTTGCACTTAGTTTTAATTTTATTGTCTATCGATCCAGTGTCGACTTTACTCAAAACATTACCTTACCTACCTTATAGCACCTGGCGCCTACTTGAGGATTTTCTGTGAATTTTGACAGAACATAACACGTTGAAAACTGCTATTTCATATTCAGTATAGTTTCGCATGCTCCTTGCATTATATTACATAAAATACCTTTGAAAGTATTTAATATAACATGCAAAATAGTAAAATATTGATAATAACATTTTCACTTTCCCGCCAAAGCTCCCATATCATCATCATCATCTCTCATATACGTCTCACTATTGGGCTCGAGGCTCCTCCACAATAGGAAGAAAATCGACCTTACATGATATAGTAAGTCTGGTCAAGTTGATATACAGTTTTATTACGAGTTTTCCTTCTCTTGCATAAATTTTATAAGCGTATTATATCCCTTATTCGTCTTTTATGACATCCACGTTTCGTCACCACACGGGACTCCATACAAACTCCCATATAAACTTTTATATAAACCGGTAGTCGTAATTTATCTATACTAATATTATAAAGAGGAAAGATTTGTTTGTTTGTATTGAATAAGCTCCGAAACTACTGGACTGATTTCAAAAATTCTTTCACCAATGTAATGCTATAATATCAGGGAGTAACATAGGCTATATTTTATCCTGGTATTCCCACGGGAACGGAGACTACGCGTGTAAGGCGACTGAATCTGAAGCGAGGGCGGGTTGCTAGTCATTAATTTATTAATTATATTGATGTAATTCGACAGGTGCGACGTTCACATCCGAAATTAACGCCCCCTCATGTGATATACCTGTGTGGCAACACATACACTAGCACAGGTGGACCAGGGATTCTACCACCGCTGGCATCACTACAAAACTCTTATAAGAAACTTGTTGAATTGTGTACACCGACCACACTTGGAGGATTCTGGGTAAGTCATATATAAATTGCCTTTTTATAGCCTTATTGCTGTTTGGCTGTTGAAGAGTGTTGCATGTTTTCAATAATAACATCTAAATTTTAGGTAACACCTAAAGCAATCTATGCGATGATTAATATCAGTGATTGATTGACACAGATGTTTCACGTGGAGTGCTCTGAGGACCTGTTTAACTTGGTATCACCGTCGCCGTTTTACCAACGTACCACTCAACACCGCAGTAGGGTTCATCCATTTCACCTGGAAACGTTATCGTCTTCAACTGTACGTTTCCAGCGATCATTTCTCCCACGTACATACATGCAGGGTATGGAATGAACTATCTGCTGCTGTTTCCCGTGCGCTATAACATGTCCTTCTATAAACGAGGTTTAAGAAGTATATTTTCGTCACGGTAGGCTACGGCCGAGCTCTGTGCCCCTGGTATTGCAAAGGTCCATCATCATCATCTTGCTCTTATCCCAATTACTTGGGGTCGACGCAATATGTCATCTGTTTTGACATATTGCAAAAAGTTTCGGCAATGACTTTTGTGACCGGCCGCCTGCCTGACGTCAACCCTCCTTGGGAATGTAATCGTTGACCCAAATGGTACCAGATGGAGTTGGTCCGGGTCAATCTAGGGCTCTTAGTCGTCTTTTACGACACCCACGAGCAAAGCAAGGATTGGTAGTATTCGAAGCCGCTACCACACAGCACGTATTGCAAAGGTCCATGTGCGGCAATATTACTTTACCATCAGGTGTGCTGCTTACTCGTTTGCTAGCATTTGAATTGCCTTAGATGCTACCCAAACTTTAATTTTATGAAAATGAGCATGAGACTTCTAATTCATACTGTAAGAACTTAGGTATTGTCTTTCGTATTCCGAAAAGCATGACTGTTACTAAAATCCTATTATAAATGCGAAAATAATTTCATTTGTTTATTACGCTTTCACGCTAGGGATGATCGATGTTAGAAAAACATCGATGTTAACATCGAAAGCCCAACATCGATGTTCGATGTTTATAGAACACCGAACATCGATGTTACAGAAATATCGATATCGTTGAACATCGATGTTACGATATAAATTTTGTTTTTTACGATATAAAATTTGGCGAAACCGCGTGAATTTGCTAATGCACGTAATACATTAAATAACTCTTCATATAACAGATACAAGACTCCCAGTACTACTCAATATTGGATTCGAGCCGATGGTTGCGGCACGTTGCCAACTGCATAGCGTTCGCGGACGATGCCGCTGAACATCTATCAAACAATGTCACTGTTGTATTACAAGAAGGTTGGTAGTTTTACTTTTTGATAATCTTAATTCGTTTTTAAGGCTTTCTTATTTTATTCAATAGCAGCGAGCATCCATCCCTGCGTTTCGATTTCAGCCGCTTTACCTTCGCATTATAAATCTGCAATTTCTTTCTGTGTGGTTACGGAGTAAGAATACCTTTCACCACTCCCTATCTTGCCTGTGGATGTCGTAAAAGCCGACTAAGGGATATAATATGCATACAACATCTGTACAAGAGAAGGAAATCTCGAAATAAAACCCTATACCAACATGTGTGACCAGCAATTTCCTTCCTATTAGAAGGAGACTCGAGCCCAGCAATGGGACGTTTATGAGCTGAGACTAATACGACCTACGGTTTCATACAGTTTTTCTGAGAGGAAAAATAGCCTAAATTACTCCCTATTTAGACAACTACTTGGTAGCAAAATATTATCAAAATCGATCCAACCATTTTGAAGATTACCGGAATTACATACAAACAAAAAATTTTAAACTGGTTTTTGACCATAGTTATCGTGCAAATATTGTGAAAAACCTACAATTTTGACTTTACAAACAGACACTTCAGTTTTATTTATTTGTATAGATACAAACTCTTTTTGTGTGGTGACTAAGAAAGAACACAATTCACCACGCACTGTTGTCAACTTTAACTACACTAATCGCAAAAATTTAAGGGATTGAAAAAAATTTGAAAATTTTGGTGTCATTTTCAACAGGCTTAACTCGAAGGGAAATGATCGTACTGCAATTAAAAACAAAGGAAACTGTAGCTCCAAGTGTCTACTTTTTTAATATGAACTTCAACAGTTTTTATAGACAGAAATTTTTGAGTGGTCATAAGAAAAACACCGAAACCTGTCTTTAAAAGCGTCTATGGACGTAAATAAATATTTTTTTTAAATTACCTACTATAGTCCATAAAATATAGCTTGATCTCTGTGACAGATGTCAACAAAACCAACGAAGTAAGTTTGAACGAGCGACATGTTTACAATTTCATTTTGTCTCAAATATATTTTCATTCTTCTCGTGCCAGTTTTATTGCAACTAAATTGCAATATATTATAAATATAAAAATATTAATATTCATGCCTAAAATGTACCTCATAAGTACTGAAATACCTAGTAATCATTTTATACATAAATGACGCTTACGCACGTACAAGGTCTTACTGGACTGAAAATAAAAAAGAGATGGGACAGTCGATATACGTAAATCGATAACCGATCTGTATTAAATTATTCGTAAAAAAAATAAACCCAATACAGTATCTATATAAAACTTTCAACTTTTTTTTTACAATTAAAACAGACAGTTACATTATAAAATACATAAATTGAATTAATTAAACATTAAAAAACTACTTTTCGTCTCAGAGTAGATAATATTATGTGCGCATTATTATCTATAAACTAGACATATTTATTTATAAAACAGTCTTGATTGATTGATCTAATAACTGTCCCCATTTGGCAAAAAATGATAAATATTCTAGCAGGAACGCTCCAGTGATGACGATAATAGTGACTTAGACCTTGATTGTACTCCTTTTGAATAATTAAAACAGTCAAAAAACACTTTTTGTTTGAAATAAATTCAATAAGATTTTCATTGATTGTATTTTAGTTATAATAGAAAATCACAATTATAAAAATAAAGAGTTTTATCGATAAAAAACTACGGACTTTATCGTAAGCGTGACAGAACTAGGGACAACTGTCACAGAGATCAAGCTATATTTTATGGACTATAGTAATGTATTAATTGTTCTTAAAAACTTCTTAAAATCGTTCTTAAAAGTAATTGTTGTTTAGTGACAGTAAATACTATTCTATTCTTTAACCAAATTGCCTTTCTTTTTCAGGCGATGGTGTGGACTATTGCGCCGTGGTTTCCTGCCTGACGCAGTTGCTCGTGGACCCCTACTTCAGAACTATATCGGGCTTCCAATCACTAATACAAAAAGAATGGGTCGCTTTGGGGCACCCCTTCTGTGATAGGTGAATATCTGTCTTCTTTTTTTAGGACAATTCCCACCACACATTCTCACCATTGTAACTCCTGTAAGCCACGATCCACAATGGTCTCCATAGATCACACCGAGGTTTGATCCTCAGCCAGTCACGGGCAATGATTTTAATTGTCTTGGAACTCGCAAGAAATTTAATTAGTAAAGTTAAACAGAAGGAATTGAAAGAGATTGATATCTATCTGTCTGTATAATTTACACTATTGTAGAAAAACAACTGCTGATAATTTTAATATCTTGTTTTTTATTACTTCTATATTCTTTTTTTCCCATTGCTGATGGTGACAAACGTGTAAACACCCCTTTTCTTGCCCGTGGATGTTGTTAATAACGACTAAGGGATATAACATCTATGCAAGAGATGGAACCCTATGCCAACAGGTCTGACTAGCGCGGTATAGTAGGTTAATTTTTCTCCCATTATGGATGAGGCTTGAGACCAGCAGTGGAACATATATAACCTGTAATGATGATGATATTTATATTATATTACTATTTTTTTTTTGGGGTGGGTTGCGGTCGGCGCGCTCCTCGCACCACTCCGTCCGCAGCGACAGAGGAGCGTAACAACGCACTCTCGCAACCCACCCACGATGCACGTCGCCTTCGTCGTTGGGCCGACCACCGGAGCAGGGTGACTTAACGTCAGTGGTCAGCCTGACGGAATACCCCCTATTTGGGGTACCCACCCATCAACCGACGTCCCCCCCTCGGGGAGGACGTCGTTCTTTCCTCACGTGGTCGGCCTCTCGGCGGGTGACGGACTAATTCCCCGGTCACGTCACCCGCGGCCTCGATTAGAGCGGCATGAGGCGCAGGTATTCGCGCCTACGACGCCCCAGTCGCCGGCGGCGGATCGCCTCATCGAGGCTGCGCTCCTCGCGCAGGCGATCCGCCGCTATATTACTAACTAGCAATCCGCTCTCGCTTCGCTTCGGATTCAGTCGCCTTACGCGCGTAGTTCCCGTTCCCGTGGGAATACCGGGATAAAATATAGCCTATGTTACTCCCTGATATTATAGCTTTCCAATGGTGAAAGAATTTTTAAAATCGGTCCAGTACTTTTTGAGTTTATTCGTTACATACAAAAATATAAATCTTTCCTCTTTATAATATTAGTGTAGATACATAAAATAGTTCATCTATATATATCATTCTCTTGCATAGATGTTATATGCGTATTATATCCCTTAGTCGTCTTTTACGACATCCACGGGCAAGATGGAGAGTAGTGATTAATATTCTTAGTCCGTCACCACACGGATTATATAAGTTGTATAAAATATAACATGTTTTGACCATCAGGTTCGGTCTCCCCCGGCCGGGCAACCCAAAAGAGTTAACGACGAAGGACACCACCACAGCACAGGCGGCGCCGGTGTTCCTGTTGTACCTTGACTGCGTGTGGCAGCTACTGCAGCAGTTCCCAGCACACTTCCAGTTCACGGAGACGTACCTTACTACTCTGTGGGACTGCGCACACAATCATATATTCGATACGTTCTTATTTAATTGCGCCAGAGATAGGGAGCTAGCCATAGCCAAGGTATGTTTTTTTTATTTTTCGTTTCTATTCTATAAAACTACCTTAAGGACCGTACATATTGACGGGATTAAAATCTATATTAGTTTTATTCATTTCGGCTCATACGTCCCACTGCTGGGCTCGAGCCTGCTCCGTAATAGAAGGGTTATTGACCTACCACGTTGGTCAGACAGGTTGTTATATCGTTTTTATTTCGAGTTTTCCTTCTCTTACATAGACGTTGTATGCATATTATATCCCTTAGTCGTCTTTTACGACATCTATAGGTAAGAAAGGGAGTGATAAATTGTATTCTTACTCTGTCATCACACGTTAAAAGCTATATACTAATTTAGAATGAAATCTAAGTCTGCGCCAAATTTCTTCATATACCTGTTTAGAGATTCTGGCGTAATTAAGTAACAGATATTCACCCAAACTTGTACATTTATGCTATTGATGATTTCATCAAACAAATCCAACCCACGGAAGGCGTGCATTTTGCCAGGACACACAATAGCCTATACGCTATTCCAAAACATAATCTATCGCAGTGCGCAATTTCATGCAGGTCCGTTCAGCCGTTCTGACGCAATTGAATAACAACAACCATTAAAATTTTTGCCATTATTATAGTATGCTACTAACCCGCCCTCGCTTCGCTTTCAGTCGTCTTAACTACGTAGTTCCCGTTCCCGTGGGAATACCGGGATAAAATATAGCCTATGTTACTCCCTGATAGTATAGCTTTCCATTGGTGAAAGAATTTTTGAAATCCGTTCGGTGGTTTAAGCGTGAAAACGTAACAAAAAAACGAACTTTCGCATTTATAATATTAATAAGGATTTTAAAGACGTCTAAGAATTTTTATGCTACGAGACACTTTGCAAACATACAATTCATCTCAGCCCATATATGTATTTTTTATTTCTCTTTCATAGATATTCTATGAGTATTATATCCCTTAGTCGTCTTTTACGACACCCACATGCAAGATAGGGAGTAGGGATGATCGATGAACATCGATGTTTGATGATCATCGATGTTGAAAGGAAAAACATTGATGTTGCTATAGGTAGTGGTAGGATCACACTGTCAAAAGTTATCTATCTACAGCCGCGGGGGTCCGTCCGGGGTAGTACCACGCTCTCGCAGAAAATCGACGTCTGAGTAGTAGCAATTTGTTACTGCGCTTCGTTCAGTGAGCGAGAGAGCTGGAAGCCCAACTGTTTGAGGGTGTTTGCGTGTGGAGGGTTTTGGTGATGCCTTTGGTATCACCGAGCCTCATTGCACGCATTCACACTCCCTTCACTTTCTTCGCGGTAGGCAGCGGCCTTGTAAAGGTCCATGAGCGGCAGCAACACCTACCATCAGGCGTACTGTTTGCTCGTTTGCCACTACTTGCAATAAAAAAAAGGTAAAATATCGTAACATGGATGTTAACGGAGTTGATCATCGATAATAATTCAACATCGTAACATCGATGTTAACGAAATTTATCATCGATGATAATTCACGCAATAATACGCACTCATTGTGTACTGAGTACTACCGGAAGTCACCCCACATATAAGGTTCAACTTTGTTTGGTTTCCTAAAAAAAAAAGCTCATCAGAATTTCGCGCTGAGAAAATTACTTACTACTACTAGAATTTAATCCTATATTATAAGAAGTGACTCCAGAATTTCCTAAAAAAGGTCATCAAAATTTTTGTTGGAGAATTTACCGATAATGGACAATGACATCAACGTTTTTAGAACATCGATGTTAGGAGTCCCCTATACATATAAGATCCGACGCATATTGCCTAAAAAAAAAAACTCATCAAAATTTGCCCGCAGAATTTTATTTCTTTGTCATATATTAAAAATTAACATCGATGTTATAGACTTTCGATAATGACATCGATGTTTTCTAACATCGATCATCCCCAATAGGGAGTGGTGAATTGTGTTCTTATTTCGCCGCCACGATGTAAACAGACACAAATTACGCTCAGACTCAGAACAACAATCTGTGACTCATATAAAGCATTGTCCTGCGTGGACATCGAACTGCGACACTTGGCATGATAGGTACCGTATCTTAACCACTACACCGTTCTTGCATTGTATTCTTTCCCGGTGATCATACGTAGAATTAATCCTCACTCATTTGTAATGGTTTATCATTTACAGAGCTTCGTGCAAAGGCCCGTGTGGGATTGGGGCGAGCAGTTCTCAGAGCAAGATAAGGCGCTGTTCTACAACCCACTGTTCACTGGAGCTGTTAGACCTAACAGTGTTAACTCAAATAGACTATGTTAGTATGTCGCTGAAACTTAGAACATAAACCTTCATATCGCTAGAATTCTCTAGTAAAGAGTTCCCCTCCAGATCATCATCATCATCTCAGCCCATACTCATCCTACTGATGGGTTTGGGCTGCCTCAATTGTGGAAAAGAAATTGACCTATTATACCATGCTGGTCAAACGTATTTGCCCTTTCTTGATTAGGTATTACAAGCATATTATATCTCTTAGTCGTTTACGTCACGGGCAAGAGAAAGAGTGGTGAATTGTATTCTTACTCCGTTACCACAAGGATACCTCTCCAGATACCTCAAATCCAAGACATCTTTTCTAAACCTAATGGTTGAGCCTCGATATAGGCAGCATCTTAGCATTCATCATCATTTCAGCCTATCGCCGTCCACTGCTGGACGTAGGCCTCCCTCATGTTGCGCCACAATGAGCGGTCCTGTGCCGCCTGCATCCAACGATGCCCAGCCACCTTCACTAGGTCATCGGTCCACCTAGTGGGGGGGCGTCCTACACTGAGTCGTCTGATACGTGGTCGCCACTCGAGAACCTTTCTTCCCCAGCGGTTGTCGGTTCGTCGAGCGATGTGGCCTGCCCATTGCCACTTCAGCGTGCTAATTCTTCGTGCTATGTCGGTTACACCCGTTCTTCTGCGGATTTCCGTATTCCGGATTCTATCTCGCAGAGAAATCCCGAGCATAGCCCGCTCTCTTAGCATTAAATTTATGAAATAAATACTTAGAAAGTAAAGTTTTAGTACTTAAGCATTTCAAATTATATATATTTTTTTTGTTATAACCTTTGGTGGCGAACAGGTACGTTCAAAAGGATAGTGGTAACTACCGCTCATGGACTTAAACAAAGTCGTTGCCTACCAGGCGGTGGGCGTTGTGCCTTCGGCTCTCGTACGCACTTTATCACTCTCACACACCGTGCAAGAGCTCTCTCTCTCTCTCTCTCTCTCTCTCTCTCTCTCTCTAGCAAGTAATGAATTTCTAAATGATAATTTCTCTTGATAAAAATGATTGTGGTCCTCTTGCAGCCCAATCGCCATTGTCTACTAGTGGTGCGGCGCAGTTATCCCGACTGCAGGCGTGCACTAACGTGGCGGGCATGGAGCTGTGGTCGCAGTGCTACGAGCGGTGGTTAGTGCCACTAGACGCGTGCGGCGCCGGCAGCGTACACTACCATATGCACAATTACGCGCTCAGGACACAGGTATTGTTGTAGTATTACAGATCTTATAAGCACTGCACATCTAAGTACTATACTAAGCACTACATACCTAAACACTACATAACTTTAAAGTACGTACTACATACCTTCAAAGTACTACACAACTAAGCACTACACATTACACAACTTCAAAGTACGCACTACACACCCAAACACTACACAACTTCAAAGTACTACACAACTA
Source organism: Lymantria dispar (assembly GCA_032191425.1). Classification (NCBI taxonomy): domain Eukaryota; kingdom Metazoa; phylum Arthropoda; class Insecta; order Lepidoptera; family Erebidae; genus Lymantria; species Lymantria dispar. The sequence continues at coordinate 31,134,680 of CM063452.1, forward strand.
AGTACTACACTACTTCAAAGTACTACTGAACTTAGCACTATACATCTCCTAAGTAATACAACCTTCCGTGTGGTGATGGAGTAAGAACACAGTTTACCATTTCTCTGACTTGTCCGTAGATGTCGTAAAATACGATTAAGGGATATATGTAATATGCATATAACATCTGTGCAAGAGAAGGAAAACTCGAAATAAAACCCTATACCAACATGTCTTTTTTTTTTAACGATGAGAAAATGCAACTTACGCACTGTCCCCGCCGGTAACAGACGAGGGGGTGTGTGGGACTCGCCGGTCACCTATGCAACCGGAATACCCACTAAAACCAACAGCGGTCCCTTCCGCGCTTTTGCGGAGCGCCGGAGAGATCGTCTAGTGACATTCAATCCCCGGCACTCCTACGCAAGGCCGTCGGGCTACGTCCTGTCGTTGTTCAAGGCGGTAGGAGGAGATGCGCGTATCGGCGCCTCCTTCTCCCTGGTCGCCGCCTACGGAGCGAGTTAGCGGACGCAAGTGCCTCGCGTTCCCGCTCCGCGGCCTCCTTCCGAGCGATGACCTCCTCGCAGAAAGAGGCCATCGACGACCAGCACCTGTCGCTGTAGAGCATGTTTGATGTGATGCTTAGCAACGACAGGTCTGTTCGTATAACCGCCAACAGGTCGCGGCGCTGAGGCCCCCAGGCGGGACATACCTTCAGAGTGTGATCCGTATCATCACCTATACCAACAAAAAAAATATCGCTAACTTCAAAAGATATTGTGACATTCATGAAATGAATACTCGGAATAAGGACAAACTAGTTGTACATACTACTCGTCTCCAAAAAATTAGCAAATCATTCATGGGGCAATGTATACGTTTCTACAATAGATTACCTAAAGATATCCGAGACCTGCCAACAAGTTTAAAAAAGCTATCAAGAATAGACTTTTTAAGAAAGCTTATTATAAAATCTCGGATTATGTAGATGATAATACTGATTGGTTGTGAGCAGCTCCTCATTATGCAATTTCCTTGTTATTTTAAATAAACTCTTTTTTAATAACTCTGATATTGTAAAGCGTAGCGTATTTTGCCTAACGAAATTTTGCATTTTCGTCGTTTGTAACATATGGTCTTGGTCATGCTCACTGAAGGATCTACTTGCGGTAGCTGCGTGGAGCGGGTCTCTCCCTTCCCTGCGTGGAGCGGGTCTCTCCCTTCCCTGCGTGGAGCGGGTCTCTCCCTTCCCTCCATAGTGGTTGAGGGGAGTGATGGCTGCTCTAGTAGTTAACTCGTGATCGGGTGCCGCTTGTGGGATCTGGTCCAGCCATAATCATTTGAATTATATTAAGTATCTTGCAGTTTCGAAGGGCATCACACTGGAGCTAGGTCTTACAAAACATGTATACAAATTTATATCTAGTAAGAAGAAAAAAAAAATAAAATAATAGACAAGCCTGCTGAGTTTCTTGCCGGATCTTCTCAGTAGCGGTCGCGTTCCGATCCGGTGGTAGTTTATTTTTATTGGATAATTTAATTTAATTTTGTAAAATTGACAATATGTAAGTGCCCTCTCGGGGTCTATGCATAATAAATGATTTGAATTTGAAAAAACATGTCTGACCAGCAAGGTATAGTAGGTCAACTGCCCTCATATTGCGGAGGTGGCTCCAGCTCAGCAGTGGGACGTATATGACGAGACGTAGCACTATGTAACTTTTAAGCATTACATTTTGGCATATACAATTTTTATTAGTATGACCTTACAGAGATATAAATGTTTATTATCAACAGATCCAACAGCTAAATGAGAAGCTGACGTCATTATCAATTCTATCGAGGCGGCATTCTAATAGCGAAGAACCGGCAGAGCCGAGACACCACAAAGTTTCCAGGTTCTACCCCTTCAGCATGAACCGATCAGACGTAGTCACAGCCAACCTGGATTCCATGCAGGCCACCCTCATAGATGCTAGTCAACTCGTCGAATCGCTATCATTACTCAACGCGCCCGATTAACGAGCGATTTTAAACTTTAATGTTAAATAATTTTATAACAAAACTCGAACGAATATTATTATTGAGTGAAGTTCAAGCGATTTTGAACTTCAAGCGATTTTGAACTTTATCACATATACGAAGGTCCAGCTATGTATTAAAGCGAGTTGTTTGGGATTGTTCGCTTCGTATGTATATATTATTCGCCTTGCACTGTTTTTGTTGGCCTCGAATTTAATTCAAAACAATATTATGATCATTAAAAAATCTAACAAAAAAATATTGGTGAACGTGAAGTCTATTTGTAGAGGACAGACCATAGACGTGTATAATTAGAATTGACCAAAAACTGTAGGTGATTATCGAGATTACGTACGAAATACTAATAAAAAAAATCTCCAAATTGTCTATGATATTTGTGAACGTTAAACTTTTTGTTCGAAATACATAATCTTCTTGCTGAATATATGGAAAGAAAGCTACTTTGGAGCACTTAACTAGTTACTTTTTTTATTCATATTATTACTTCTTTACAAAAATTTTATTTTTATTGCACCATCGACTGAATAGCCATCCGAAAGACTCCATTTTGCACTAGACCAAAAGGCATACTACATACATACTACAATATATTTAAAAAAAAATATAAGCTTTTACTCGATTTTTAATATTTTTATAATTAATTACTACGAAAAATATAATGAACCATTACTTTTATGTCTTCCTATAGTTCGGCTGCTTTTTCATTGTCTTTAAGACTTTTTCAAATATGTTCAAGTATATAATTATGTAGAATAGGATAAAAGGAAGTCTTCCTACTTCTACGTGATAAACTGCCTACTTCTATTTGCAATTTTCTGCAGAAATTCGAATATAGATTCGACACGTGTATCGCCTCTAAAGGAAGCATGTTCGGCTTCAAATTAACTTTAAGAAAGTAGTGGGTCTCCCTTCCTTCATTTTAAAATCTATAATGACTGAAAAAAGAATAAAAGCCCGTTTTTGCAATATTTTTCATTTATGCTCTGCTTTTATTGGTCGTAGCATATAACATCATTATATAGTTTACTAGCAAATGTCAGTGATTCCATTCGCGTAGTTCCCGTGGCATAATTAAATATAGCCTAAGTTATTTATTATATAGGCAGTAAAATATTATTAATATCGATCCAGTCGTTTTGAAGATTATTCGTAATAAACAGACAGACAGACAGGTAGACTGATAAACAAAAACAATGGTTGTAAGACATAGGTATTGTTTCAATAGCCTTGTAAGCGTGTAAAAGCTTACTATTTTGACATTATAAACAGACACTTCAATTTTTTTTATTTGCATAAATAACCTTAATTGTCTATTTAACACTAAAAGGCTTATTCAATTCGAATCAGTAGTTTATGAGATTAGCATGTTCAAACATACAACTTCACTTTAATATATTAGTATATATTGATAATGAGAGGTCAACAAACAGTATTATTAATTATACATATATCTAGAACAAGCAATATATCGAACAAGACTCTTAATCGCCGCAGCCATCTTGAGTATTAGGTAAAACTAGATTTAATATATTTCAACTTAATTTTTAAGACGTACATAACGTATATAAGTGTACATAGTCGTTTCAAATATTAAAAAAAAAGAAGTCGTTTTTTTTTTAATGTTTCCGCGGAGACAAGGAATTGATTATTGTATATTCCAATTTTATATATTGATAGTTATATTTTTGTATTTGAATCGTAAATATGGTATGACCATTGAAATTATTAGGAATTTCATGCGTTTTGGGCTATTCCGAAAAATTATTCCAATTTATTACTTTTGAAATATGCATACTAGACATGACCACGTATTAGACAACGCAGCGTTGGACGAGCCCTTACTAGGTGAATACGACATCTTGGAAGTCGCAGGGAACCGTTGTATGCTAGTGGCACAAGACCGTTCCGAGTGGCATTCTCGTGGGAAGCCTATGGCCAACAGTTGGTGTCTATAGACTGATAGATGGATAGTGACGATGCTTGTGGTCCGGTGCTTAGAGTTGTCAAATGTGGACCACTGAAATATACTCATTGATCTACTTGCGGTGGATAATGACGCCTCATTATCCGTGTTACGGACGGTTGGTAGGGTTCGGCCAGACTTTAATCTTTCAAACCCGATCGCCCAGGTGGTGTAGTGATCCAAGCAGCTACCTCTCGCTAATGTTATAGATTGGCTACCTGGGATTGACTCCTATACTCCTAAAGGGATATTTTGTCGTTATCGCCACGCTTTACCTCAGTCGGGTTTTGATTCCCATGGACAAGTAAGGAGTAATGACACATTGTATCCTTTCACCATCAGAGGTTTCCTTGAGCCATGCAGAGGCCTTGGGCGTCCAAGAATTTGGGACCCGGTTCTTGTTACAGTCATCATTTGCCTGCCCTCATCCCACGCTAAGTGGGGTCGGTACAACATGTTTTTACCTTCTAGTCTCCATATAAAACCATGTTGTAAAAGATACGGCTATTTTTTTTTATGGCCGGCCGCCTGCCTGACGCCAATCCTCCTCAGGAATTCTCGTTACTGGGGATAAAGGATGGGGATAAGGTGAATACCTATGGGATAAAGTGGGTTAAGGATACTACTGTCATGGGGTATAGGATAGAGACGACAGCAGCAGCTAGAGCAGTCCGGGATCGCGTGCCCGTAGTGACACTAATCCGTTGATGGACAGACAACTGGTAGTGGCAGCCTCTGGACGACCCAGTTCTTGTTACAGTACAAACGTATATCACAGAGTTCGTAGTCGACAGAATGAAGGCATGGGCTACGCGTGCCCTTATAGTGTAGACAGCTCTGTCACAACATTGGGAAAAATAATGTTGACTACTTATAAGCTACTTATGCCAATTTTCATCAACTACCCCTAAATTTTAGGTGACATCTAAGTCAATAACAACATAACATTGAGATTAATTTAACTTTTAGATGTTAAAAAAAATTACAATTCTATAGAACATCTTATGAAAGAAAGAAAGAAAAACATTTATTCTGTTCTGGTTAAATCTAATAAAAAAAAAACAAACAAAGAAAAGAACATATTACATAAAGTAATTTAAATTTTAACGAAGAATAAAAAAGTCTATTGGTTCAGTTCATGCTACTTCTCCTTAAATAAATAGCGCTGGTATTCTGCCAACACTTGTTAAAAACATTTTAAAAATAATTATCATAACTAGAAAATTTAAATAACGTAGCATCAATGTTAATAATATTGTCTATAAGGTATTAGCTAAATTTTAGAGGTGGTTGATGAAAACGGCCATTACTATAGATCATTCATACAATCCACAGTATGTGTATTTCAAATGTATTATATTTTATATTTATACTTACTAACAGATATTAAGTAAAAAATCTTCACAATAACTTTGTTACCATAAAACTCTGTTTCATAGTGTTCACACATTGGTCCACCATTTTTTTTTCGTATAGGCTGTTTCTAAATTAAAAGACTACTTACCTATGTACGTATGAAAAAAGTTGCTGTTTTTTTTTTTGTTTGGATTTATTCCCAAGGAACCCTCCTTCGCGACCTGACGTCAGGAAGGCGGCCGAACATAAAATTATTCCCAATAACTTTTGTAAAATGTACTGTGATAGAGAATTACATATTGCGTCTATTCGAATTTTCGAGAAGTAATCGAAATAAGAGCGGATAATGATTAATTGGTGTGTTTGATAGGAGGGATTAAGGCTTCACAATCCGCTCAGCATTGTCTAAAGAAAGGATGTTGCATTGTATTCTTACTCCAGAATCAAACATATTTTTTAATAATTTACACTATTTGTTCCAATAATAGGTTGACTTCACATAAACGGCCGGACCTTAAAGTTTAATATCTTCTTCCGCTATTGTGTGAGCGTGAAGACAAAACAGGCAGCACTCCACTGCTGCCTGTTTTTGAATTTTGTGTTGATAGTATGTGCCCAATAATCACAAAATTAAAATTATTTGACGGCACGTCTATGGCCTAATGGCACGCTGATACATATAAGGTTGGTCACCTCTGCTCTATACGTTTAAATGTGTCAACTAAAAAAAATTAAGACTTAATGAGTGGAACACCACAATGTACCACCATATTGCTTTTTTTATCAGGGTTTTATTTTTAATAGAAAAGTTATTTCAATTATGTAACAAATTTAAAAGTGTTCACGTTTACTTTAGAAACAGTCTTACTATAGATTTAATTAAACCAAATGTAACTTATTATAATAATTATATGTTGTAAATATGGCAGCTACACGCTTCACCTTAAGAGCGTTTTCGGTAATCGGCACTTCTCGCATTTTTGGATTTTTGCTACGGTCCGATATCGACGCACACTAATGCACTACACACACGCGAGTTCATAGAATGACCAGTCTTGAGCCTTGGCGCTTATAATAATCAATCTCTAATATATTCTTCGGAGAAGTAGATTTTCAAAAATCAACATGATGTAAATTTTAAAATTTTTAATTAAAAACCAAATCTCATAACAGTAAAACGGTTAAAATTGTATTTTTAATATGCAAAGTACAGGAAATAGTAAAATATAGGCACAGAGTATAACTTACAAGGAGACCCTCAGACGTGTGGGTCGGGGATTTCCATGATTTTTGGTGGGGTGGTAGAGGGGGCACGAGGGTATCACAACTACCAAATATTAGGGTCAACTGGGCCCTCGTTAAAAAGATTTTAAGGGTCAAAGTTGGATGGGTAATTTATGTACTAGAAAATTCAAAGTCGAATCGCCAACAAGCGGTAATCTCGTGGTAGCGTACTCGCCGGCGGGAACTCTAGTCTCGGGTTCGAGACTCGACAACTTATTTTTTTAAATTATCACATTATTGTGTAATAATTTAAAAAAAATAAAAGAACCCCAATCGACGTCCCTATCCCGGGACGTCGGTCGCCGTCACACGGTCAGGCTCTCTGCGGGTGACACACTAAAGTCCCCGGTCCGGTCACCCGCGGACTCGCCTAGGGCGGCGTGAGGCGCGGATACTCGTATCTGCGCCGCCCGAGTCGCCGGTGGCGGAACGTGTGACCAAAGATTGATTGCAACGAGTTCACGGCGCTGCTCTGCCCACGAGGCACACACCTCGAGCCTGTGCTGCGCCGTGCTCACGTCGCAATAGCAGTGGTGACAGGATGGTGTGCTCTCCCTCCTAACGAGCTTGCGCAGGTACTTGGCTATCGTGACCCATCAATACCTGCACCAGTCGGAAGGAATATACCCCGTACTGCCGACCCAACCACCCCATCAGCACCAGCTGAAAGGACTTGACGGTCCTGATACCGTATTGAGGCTTCTCCAGTCCGATTGCCCAACGAGCAATGGCGTCTCGGCGGGCGTCGACCCGCCAGGCGGCAATCACCCTGATTGAGGCTATATGTGGCTCGCGTCTCTGATACTCGCAGGTAAAGCTCGGCGAGTACCTCCGCCTGCAGGTCCCACCGGAGAGTTCCGGCCAAGAGGCACGCTGCCTCCGTGGCTGCCGTGCAGTAGTCGAGTATGGCCCTAGTCGCCATGGCCATGGATGTCTAACAAGTCCAGTCAGAGATTTAAATCTACCCACTACAGAAATTAGTTATTAAATTTTGATCCACATTTTGCTACATATTTATTGCTAGTACAAGAAGAAAATGATTCTCTATGAAAAAATTATATTGTGTATGGTTAGTAATTATTAAACATTAAATTTGAGTTAGCTGATAATCTTCAGAAGATGAGGCTGCATAAATGTTCCGTTCGGATTTTTGATGTGAAATATCTATAGGCGGGGTGAACCTGATCGTCGCGTGGCATTAAAAGCTGCGTTAACGCCACGCTTTGCGGTAACGACTTCAAAATAATTTTGATGTTTCACGTCTACCAGGCGTCCTGAGTGACGGCTCACTTCTCTTTTCGTTTACTCTTTTGAAACTATAAGTACCTTACAGTTTTGTCGTGTGTTCTCAAAGTCCGACTTTACACCACCTGCATACGGCCTATCATGACCTATACCAGCGTGGTGTTCGCGCACGTAAAGCCACACAGGATCCACAGGTTACAGACACTACAAAATCGTTTCATGCGCCGAGCTACGGGAGCACCGTGGTTCATACGAAACGTCGATCTCCACATCGACCTCGAACTGCCGACCATCAAGCAGTTTATGAAACGGTGCTCTCAGAGCTACTTTGACTCTGCCATGACACACCCCAACCAACTAGTGGTTGGGGCGGCTACCTATAGACGCTCCAAAATCTCATCCATCCGACGTCCTGGACGAAGAGGACGACAATATCACACTCGCTCAACAAAGAGCCTACACGGCCCGCGAGGCCTTAACAAATAAATATCCGCGGTTCCGCCCTCGCCGTCAAGGTGCGAAACCGCGCCGCGCATAAGTCACGACTAAAAACGTGGGCACGCCCACTTTGCCTGCAGCGACGCCCCAAGCCGAGGTCCGTTCCCCACAGGGGGAGCCCTTGGGCTATGTCGCTTAGCATACTTTTCTCCGGGTTGAGAGCTCTCAGCGCTCACCCATAGTCCGCGTCAAGCTGTCAAGGCCATCTGCGGCCAACAGCTGTACACACAAAAAAAAAAAAATCGTGTGTTCTCTTTTTCCTTGCCTTGTAACCGATTTTGTTCCCAAGATACAATCTGCTTTTTCGACCCATCACCTAAAACGTAAAAAGATTCAATATTATTCTTTACTAGCAACCCGCCCTCGCTTCGCTTCGGTTATAGGTTATAGTAGTTTTACCCGCGTAGTTCCCGTTCCCGTGGGAATACCGGGATAAAATATAGCCTAGTTTACGCCCTGATATTATAGCTTTCCATTGGTGAAAGAATTTTTGAAATCGGTCCAGCCGTTTTGAAGATCACCCGGAACAAACAGACAGACAGACAGACAGACAAAAATTTTTTAATTGCTATTTTAGGCATAGGTGTCATGCAAATAACCGTGTGAGCATGAAAAAAGCCTATTATTTTGACATTACAAACCGTTACTCCAATTTTATTTATTGGTATAGATAGAGATGACGCATGAAAGTAATTAAAAGAATTAGGTAGTAATAAATATTTACGAATCAAAACCGATTAGTCGCAGTATACGCTCAAGTTCGTATTGTCGTCTTTTACGCTGTGAGCGGAGAGCTCGAGCGACGTGACCCTGCTCCGGTGAGCGCCAAGGCGCGACTGGCTTACGAACAATTATGCCGTTCAATTTATAGTAATATTTAAAATTTAATTACGAGGGTGACTATTCGTATTTCAATTTGGTTTTTTTTTTACTGCTTCTACAATAGTCGAACAAATAGTGGATATTTTTTTAAATATTCCAAGGTTAGTATTATTCACAAAATTAAATGTTTTACAGGAGCCAATTTCGTCAAATTAATCTTAAGGAAATATTTTTTTTTTTAGTTTTAAAAGGAAGAAATCTTGAATTTCATTTTATACATACCCAAGAACAGTAATTTTCCTAACATCTACAATTTTTTTCGAGCTGCCACGACTTATCGTTTATTCGTACCTGAACTTCAAAACTCAGCGTTTTCGTAAAATCTCATTAACTTAAGTTCAAAATACCCTTGCCTTTTAATAAAATAGTTACAATATTGAGTTATAATTCTGTACAAGCACAATATAAAGATGTGTTTAATGTAGTGGTTATATAAATTTTTAGTAAGCTATTATGATGAACGAGTAACCAGTCCTCAAAAAACCACATTTTTGGGTTTACGGCCGCTTATTACCGATAACGCTCTTAATTACTTTGTTGTTTTTAATATTTATTTGTATTTAATTATAAATTTAACGTAATATTATGATTTTTGATGTTTACGCGTGTTAAATTGAACTATTTTTACGGATTTTGGCGTTTGTAATTTATAACGTTCATTGGTCATGGGAGGACTATATTGATAAACCAGTCCTCAGTTTAAATCCGTAAAATATAGTCCTATTTTACATATAAATATTTGTAATATGGAACTGGTATGTAATAGTTGTTAAAAAATATCTACTCCACAATTTAAGGTTTATCTTACTTAATAGAATACCGATTATCCGGATCAATTAAAACCAAAGGTAGGCCGAGTAAAATTTTAATAATAGATAACATATTTAATGATTTCTGGTGTTTACATGAGTATTACACATTGTAAATAAAACTAATTTTTGATTGACCGACGTTTCGAACACCATTCAGCATTCATGGTCTCGGGCAGATTAAAATGTCTTTCGTCCAACAAGTTACCGTTATTACAAATATATAAATCTCTGTACAAACAAAAGAAAGCTATAGTGATATAAAACTTAAGTTTAAATTATAATGAAAAAAGATGTCGCTGATGCAATTTTTGAATCAAAAATTAGATTGTAAATCAACTCATAGAAATGAGACGTAGGAATCCGGATAATCGGTTTTCTATTGTAATTTGAGTCTTAATAAGTTGTATGATGAGTTACGTATTATAATGTTGGATCCTTATTACTATGTAACAGCTTTCACACATTTGAAGAAAAAACACAGCGAATAATAAGTCCTGAATTATCTTCTGTAAAGTAATTAGCTTAAGTTACTCCTTATAACAGCCATTTGGCAGTGAAAACAGATCTTTCAGAGATTAGCTAGGACCAAACAAACAAAAATATTAAAGGATTGGAACTCGGCGGGCTTGTCTACGGCTGTAGCCAAAAAGACTCGACAGTGTGCTTATACCACATATGACTACAATCTTCTTTGCATTGGTCTATTGGCCTTTTATGTAAACTGCCTTAGTCCGTTACGACACCCACATCCAAGAAAAACTGTGGATAATTATATTTTTAATCCGCCATTCCAAATTTGTCAAAACTAACGGCACAAAAGTTTTACGTGTAATCTATATTAATTCGTAAAGTGGACGAAAAATCATAAATTATTCATTTAATACCATCTAATACCCAATATGTGCCATTTCGTTCACGCGTAACAAAAAAAATATATATTTTATATGAAAACTAATCAATAATTAGGAGCATGAATGTAGACCCAGTTGCATCATATGCTATGTTAAAATAATACAAACCAAATTATATAAGTGTACCTGATGTGTTACACGAAAATGTTCAAATATAAAGAATAAAAGAGTTACGAAACTTTTAGTTTTATTTTATTTGAAGTCATTTACCTTGACCGATAAATTTGGAAATATTTGCCTAATTTTCTCCTTTATTAACAGACAAGTAAGCCCACACGCATTCCACTGCTATAATCGAGCCGCCCCGCAATGGGAAATAAAATTGACACCTCGCTGGTCAAAAAGGATTAACTCCAATTAAAACCCTATTATTTCGAATCTTTCTTCCCTTGCATGTGTGTTTTCTGCATATCATATCTCATAGTAGTCTTTTACAGCAACCATGAGCAGCAAACGATGTGGTGATTTGTATTCTTATTTCATTACTACACGGCAGAGTCCGTCTAACCTAAATGGATGCTCACAGATCTCAGCAACACTAGTGGTACAACCAAATCGCTGCTTAACGCAGCAAAATTATGAAGTGATAGGAAAGAATGTATCGGGTGGTTTCCGAACCTACAAAAAATACAATTACCGCAAAAATATGCTGATCATCAAGGTGATGGATTTTAATGCGTCTGGTCCATTTTAGTCCAGGAGGTACGGCAATGTCTTGGCTGCGACCTACACGGCGTACGCCTATGACTTCGCAATTTGCTGTATGCCTATCTTGAGTGGGGAAAATATTGTGAGAAAACCGTATACTTATATTCAGTCTCAAGAAAAATCGAAGATACGCGAATTTCGTGACTCATAGCCAACGGTCCCAGCAGTTGTGAATATATAGCCGAGGCCGCGGGTGACGTGACCGGGAATTAGTCCGTCACCCGCCGAGAGGCCGACCGCGTGAGGAAAGACCCTTCGGGGAGGACGTCGGTCGATAGGAGGGTACCCCAAAAAGGGGTATTCCGTCGGGCCGACCACTGACGTCAAGTCACCCTGCTCCGGTGGTCGGCCCAACGACGAAGGCGACGTGCATCGTGGGTGGGTTGTGGGTGTGCGTGCTTACGCCCCTCTGTCGCCCCGGACGGAGTGGTGCGAGGAGCGCGCCGACCGCAACCCACCCCCAAAAAAAAAAATTGTGAATGTATGTTGCAACAGTTTTTTAATGTTGTCCTAACCTGCGAGAGGAGCCCACAGCAGCAGAGCAAAGCAGACCTCCGCCACAATAGGAGGGATATAGACCGACTATACCACACTGGCTAAACGGGTTGCTATAAGATTATATTTCGTTTGTGTTCTTTTGCGTAGATGTCTGTACATTACATACCTGTCGTCTTTTACGACACCTCCGAGCAAGATAAGGATTGGTGAATTGTATTCTTACATCGTCGCCATAAGAAGTCTTTTTGGATTAAAGGTGTCAGCCTCAGATGGCTGTTACACCCTTGCATAAGCGTAGAGGGCTCAACACAAAACGTGTAAGCAACAGGTCTAAGGCCACCCCCCTGTACGGTAAGAACCTCGGCTTGGGGCGTTGCTGAGGGCAATTGGGACCCATTAGATTCATTAATTATTATGCAGCACGGTTTCCATCTCCACTACGAGGACAGTACAGTAGTATCCAATTGGGCAGTTAGCAGTTTGGCAGATGAGACAACTTATCTTCTATTCTGTAAATATATTCAGTAAAAGCAAGAAAAAGGATAAAATGATATCTGCCATTTAATAAAATACAAGATACGTTGTGTATGTACGTTGCCTTTATTAGTTTTGAGATAATAACAAACAGAAGAAAAATCCACTGCGTAGATCGTTTGAGAACGAAAGAGTTCGATACCAACGAAGAACAGTTTGAAATTCGAGAAAATCGTTCTCTTTATACTAGTTATACGTCATTTTTTATAGATATTACAATTTTTTATATTTTCAATTTCTTGTATTTTATGCGTAAAAAAAATTTTTTTTTTCGTATTTTTAATTGCAAATTTCCCGATTTTTTGGTTTTATGAGATTTTTTCATTTTAAAACGTTAACGGGGCAAGAAAACTTCAGATTTAAACTCAGCGGAACAAAATACATGAAAATCATACTCAACCTGAGTCCAAAAAAAAATTTATTTCGAACATTCAATTTTTCATGATTTATTGCCATTTTTTGGGTTTTTCGTTTTTTTGCAAATTTGGACGGCTCACCGGGCTAATTAACTTTTAGATTTAGATTAGTTATTTGAAATACACAAAAATCATACGTGATCCGGGTCCACAAAAATTTTTTCATTGCTGTGACTGCAATTTTTGGCCTTTTTTTTTGGGTTTTTTGCATTTTACTCAAAACTGGAGGGTGACCGGGCCAAACGGACTTGAAATTCAGATTCAGCGGGTCGAAAAACATGTCGGTAGGTAGGTCCGGTCCAAAGTACATTCCACTTTTTTTTTGTGTGCCGGTGTAATTAAAGCTATTTGAAGTGTCAATTTTAATTTATTACACCCGTCTAGATCAGGCAATAACCATTAATACAATGTAGACTGAGAACACCTAATTATTTATTTAAAGAATAATGTCTTAGTTGAAAAACTCTACCTACTTAAGAAATTTACTAGGAATGGGAATATATTAATAAATATTCCGTGTGTGCTAATCCAGTAAATGATCTATTTATGTTATGCCAATTGTCGTTCAAATCCGTTCGGGTTTTCGCGTAAGTAACAAACATCTGCACAAACTTTCACATCTATAATATTAAGAAGATGTACTTATTGTTTTCAAAGACATTTTTGTAATAATGATTGTTTGCCAATGAGTTTTGAACGACAGAATTTTGCAATAAATTTCGACTAATATATATATTTTTTAATTTAATTACATTGTATAATTTTTTCCCAAACATTATTATGCAATCAATCCTTCCAACAATGAGCAGATGTGGCGAGAGATAGAATTAGATCAGAGAAATTCTTCATTAGGAATATCTAAAAATATTAATATATAAGTTAACTGTTCGAATTTTTCATTACTTTCGCCATTACCAATACGAATTTTAATCACCGCGAATGGGTCATCGTGTATCACCAGAGGTACGAGCACCACAAGTTGGGCATCACTATTGTAGGTACAAGACATCACTAAAATAAATATTACATTTGCGTACCAATAATGAAAAACCATTAATTTAGCAACTACGAGATTAATCCTCTTTAAATACTGCTACCCCAATTTATTTTTCAATTTTAGAACTCCGTGAGAAATCAATATTTTACATACAATTAATATGTAAAATCATACAGGGATAAACATTAATAAAACTCAATACTTTTTATCATTACGGTGGTTTTGAGTTTTCACTCGCCTTTGCTTCTCTCAATCTTTTGATCTTCTCCAAATGTTTTCTGGCGATATTGAATCGGTTAATCAGCAATGTTCTCCGCCAGCTCCAATGTGTCCAACGCTGTTGAATTAATTCGTAATATTTACCACATGTGTTGACGTAAATTGTTATTTTAAAATAAGTCTGAGTAATTAACATAAGGGATAAAAGCTTCAAAGACAGTCCCCAGCTTCGTAATTGCTAAATATACGCTCTAAGTAAGGAATTCTTCTACATTTTTTTATATAAATGACAACTGCACTAAGGATATAGTCCTTGTATTTTTTTTGAGGTGTGTCATGGTCAGCGCTCCCACCGCCGGCTCCGCCAGGGGTGACAAAGAGGCAGCGCGCGGCCCCATGCCCCACCCGTATTACATAATCCTTGTATTGCGGTGGACTATTACGAACATTTAATTAACAGACACAAATCACATCCAGACCCAAAACAACAATTTGTAGATCGCACAAAGTAATGTCCTACGTCGGATTCGAACCTGTGACACTGACACGTTACGCCAATATCTTAACCACTACGCCATCTATGCGGCAATTAGCTCTTTAATGAGCGAACTACGTAGTTTTAGCGTTCTCACAACCAATAAATACAAAATCCATCCGAACAACTTTAATAATGTGAACATCGAAATGGTTATGAGGAAGTAATCATCATTATCATCGCAGCACACATAAGTCCCACTGTTGGGCTCGGGCCTCCTCCACGATGGAAGGAAAATCGACTATACCGCGCCGGTCAGACATGTTAGCATATGGATTTATGTCGATTTTTCCTTCTCTCGCCTAGATATTATCTGCATATCATGTGATATCCTTTAGTTGTCTTGTACAACACCGACGGGCAAGAAAGGGGGTGAGTACACCAGGTTATGTGGACGCACGCCGCCCTTCCGTTGCCCCCAATGGTTCGGGCGGGGTTGTTTCCTACACATGCTATTCTCTAATCGTCATCGTCTTAGCTCATACACATCCTATTGCTGGACTTGAGCTTCCTCAAGGTAATTGATAATGATTGAATGATATAATGATTAATAAGAGGAAGGTAATTGACCTAGGCGGACATGTTGGTATGGAGTTTTAATTTTTTTTTCTCTTGCACAGATGTTATATCCCTTAGCCGTCTTTTACGACATCCACGAACAAGATAGATCGGATCGGTGAATTTTATTCTTAAAATAAAAGCAGCTTTTACTAATAAATTATTGGTAACAACATAATAATCAGCACCTCACATGTCCACTGACGGACTTAAGCCTCTTTATAAAGGGAGATAAAGTCTAAATCGCCACTCGTCAGGCGATCATAATTCGTGTTATAAGTTTCCCAAAAGTAAGCTCATTATTCTGGTGCTTCTGCACCAATTTTTCGACTCTCATGACATGGATTCGCTTTTGTGTGGTGACGGAGTAAGAATACTATTCACCACTAGTTTTCCCGTGGGTGTTATAAATACGACTAAGAGATATAACACGCATATAATATCTATACAAGAAAAGGAAAACTGGAAGTAAAACGCTGTACCAACACCAAGCGTGGTATAGTAGGCAATTTCACTTTTATTGAGGAGGCTCGAGGCCAGCAATGGGACACATATGAGCTGAAATAATAATGATGGAATGGGTCGATATGTACTCCATCACCACACAGGAAAACTAACAACTGCCGGCACTAAATGCTCCCGAGACTCGTGGATTAAATCCTTGTCCCACGGTACTTATGGTTTTGATGGGAACGTGCTTTAATCTCAGTTTTAAATTACATTCAACGCGTATTTTACCGTGTTAAATAAATCTGATTGTATTTTATATAATGTAATGCAGAGAAAGTGCTACGGTGTTAAAGATTATGAAAAATCAGTGCTTTGTGTGTATTTTCACATTGGGCCAAAATTCTCACTCAATCTTTACTTATTAAACAATAAAATCCACTTCAAAGTGATATAACAATACGGATAAATACTGTACATCACTGGTCTTACAGAACTAAATTGACCGTTAGATAGATTTAGCGTGTTTATTTATTCACGCGAAGAATCATGGCACAATACCATCACACTGTCTTCATCGTTCTACTGGTGATCGCTGAATAGATGTAAATTAATTACTTTGGTATTTGACATGCTAGGCATTCGTCTGACGCTGCCCTAGCTGAGACCGTGGGTGAACAGTGTGCCTACTCTTGAATCTCGATTCCAATCCTAAATCCAATCGCAGCTCGAATTTGAGCAAATTTGGTACTCTTGAAAGCGTCACTAGCACACGATTGGAATCAAATTCGGTGGAACGTTTCTAAACTAAATGAATTCGACTCTCGTCGATTAAGTCAAATATTTGCTACTCCCGACGTGATTTTGACGTAGTTTAAAATCGTTAATGTTACACAATTTTAAGGAAGCGTCTTTGTGGTGATCGAGTTCGATAACGTTATTAATTTAGAGTAAGAAAATATGGCACATTTGATGAAAATAACAACGGCGACCGCGAAGAATTCATTCTCGATTTTGTTCAAGAGTACCAAATATAAGTTTGGTGAGATTGAAATTGAATCGGATTCGAAATTAGAATTGATTTCAAGAGTAGGCCCACAGACCGGGGATTAGTCTGCCACCCGCAGAAAGGTCGTCTGCGTGAGGGCGGCGTAGGGCTGTTGATATTTTTAAAAATATCGTTTTTTTCGTTATATGAGATATATCGATATTTTTAAATACATATATCAATATCGGGGTTCTATATATCGAAAAATATCGCTATTTCGATATTTTTCCGCATGACCACTTTTTAGGTTCGTCCCTTGCATGGTTTCCGCGATAAGCTTTTTTTTAGCTAAATTCTAGACGTAAGTGATAACTTATCATCAATTTCATGCCGGCATTTTTACAGTGATTTTGTAGAATGTATACTTTACAAAAAAAAAACGATGAATCAACAAATTTATTCAAATAAATATCGACTCTCAATACTTACTTTTTAGTATCGAACTAACGACATATCGTCGATAATAAAGAGATATCGGTGATAAGTATCGACATTTTTAAATAATAGTATCGATATTTTATCAACAGCCCTAGGGTGACGCCCACAGAAATATTAATACTTTAGAAAGGCCATTCGGCTGATTTTGTTCGAAAACCAGTGTGGCATAATTGCCCCCTCCCGCTAATGTTAACACATATGCAAGGTCTATGCTTACAACAATTTTACACACTAACATAACACACACACATCAATCTCGAAGCTGCAGTTGGTACACAAACTATAACTAAGTTCTGTAGGCAACGTATACCCACATATAAAAAAGCACATGTACGCTAGTGCTTGCCATGGTCGATATACTACACGATATTTATTTAGCCTGTTTTATCGAAACAAAAATATTAATGTCTTTAAATTAAGCACTTGTGTGATGTGTTGAAGTTATTTGTAATGCAAATCAGTAATTTAATAGTAAAATCATGCAAATAAAATACTCCTCACTACACTCTGTATAGGTGACAGAAAATTTAAGTGCTATAATTAATTACGTAAGCGAGTAGCGATTTGTATATTATATTGTTCCCATATATGGTACACAAGATACAATTAAAATGTATTAAAAAGAGACCACAGTCAAGTTTATAAACTCCTGCATCTTGTAGAGGGATCTGGCACTTGACAGGTGCAAGAATTGACTAATCCTCTTGAGTGGTTTAAAATATGTTTTTATGGAAGCCCGTTTCAGGATGAAGCCAATTTTGTCAGTGACTCCTTTCACATAAGGTAGTACTGCAGGGAGGCGCTCAACTGTGGATGGTTTCAGACGGTCTCTACGACGGGGACCATGGACGTCTATAATAACGTTGACTTGTTTGGACGTCAGACATCTTAGGCCGCCCGTGACCAGGAATGCTGTAAAGTATTCGAAACATCGGGCAATCCTAAATCAAATACAAACGTGATATAACCCGTATAAGTAGTTTTATTTACAATGTGTAGTGCTCGCGTAAGCATCAGATATCATTCTTAAAATATGTTAAAATATTATTTTTTATTGAAATTCGGTTTATTTTTATTGGTGTTATTATTTAACTTAAAAAACAAAACAATTATTTATTTTTTTAGATATACTGGTACTGCTACTTGTTAGTACATTTTTGTTTATTGTAAACAAAAATGTACTAACATTGTCCGTGTGGTGACGGAATAAGAATATCAATCACCACTCCGTATCTTACCCGCGGATGTCCCATCCTAATATATTGAGACGACTAAGAGATATAGTAAGCATATAACATCTATGCAAGAGAAGAAAAACTCAAAACAAAACCCTATATTAACCTGTCTGACTTAGTAGTACAGTATAGTAAGGTAAATTTGCCTATAATTGCGGAGGAGGCTCAAGCGCAGCAGTGGAACGTATATAAGCCGAGATGATGACTATCATGTCAACTTTGCTTGGAATAAAAATTCAACACTTACGAAAAGTTAGAAATCAACACTTATAATGATAATAACTAGTAATGAATGACCAGTCTCAAGAAATTCATTCTTGTCATAAATTATTCCATCTTAAGGAAGAATAGAACAATTATTTTGTACGACAATTAAATACCTACTTAATTAAACATTTAGCTTTCCAATAAAAATGAAATACAATAACATTTGATCACTTTACCATTATTTTTAGTATTCTACAAAATGTTGTGAACAAATTGTGCTAGATTTAGTTGGTATTTAGTTAACTACCAGTTGCCTTAATCCATAGTTTTAAATGTAAGATCTTTTGTTCAAAGATAATTTTATTAATATGTATATATATTAATAAAATTATCTTTGGTGATTGGTCCTGAACAATAGATATTTTATTACTATTATTTTGTTATTTCTATTTTATTAATTACTAAAGAGCACTATGAAGTTTGTACTATAGATCATCATCATCGCAGCCCACATACGACCCACTGTTGAGCTCGGGCCTCCTCCACAATGAGAGACAATTTGACCTACTAAACCATGCTGGTCAGATGCGTTGGTATAGGGTTTCATTTCAAGTTTACCCTCTCTTGCACAGATGTTATGCGCATATTATATACCATAGTCGTATTTTACGACATCCATGGGCAAGATAGGGAGTGGTGAATTGTATTCTTACTCCGTCACCACGCGGAAAATATACAAGAATGTACTATAGATATACAAGATAAATTAAGTAGGTAATGTATACCAGAATAATTGATTTTTAAATACCTATTTAAATATTGTTAATATAATTATATAAAACGATCACTAAATTAAAAGTGTTAAAAATATTTATTTATATGATAAAATTAACCCATAGCTAATTATTGAAATCGATAACTTATAGTATGTTGAACAGCACTATCGATACGCGTGGATCGACGTCAATGTTTTGAATAAAAACGTATACTACCACGCAGTAAGGCGGTTCTTAGTGATATCGCATTGGACGCAGTACATTGCGCGGTTGCTGGACTAATAAAAGGTGATATCCATGTGTGGCAGACGATGTATAATATTTGGCTCTTTTTGCGATTTCATAATTTTTCTTTATAAACGACATAATACTTTCATAAAATTAAGAAATATCACTGAATTAATAAGTTTATGGACTTAACGATGAAAATAAATGCCTTCTTAGACTATAACTACGCAACTGACTTCTTTTTCGACGCGTTGTAACAGCGCAAGACGGCATATTTCTCTTTTTTGTCGGAGCTTCGTTCAAGGTCACTATATGAGCGCAACTAAGAGCCGGTAAAACGAATTTCGTTAATATTAAGACCGTTTGATCGCAATTGTGGCACGCTTGCCCCGCCCACATGGCCGTTCTATCTTATTAATTTTTCTGTGGTGACGCCCCATCAACACTGTTGAGTTGGGGTCGAAGGAGGCGGTACCCGAAAGCGTAATCCACTGGGCCGGCCATGGATGTCAAGAAATCAGTAGTCGCTCCAATGGCGATATGGACGGAACAACATAGGTTATGGAGCCACAGGCCGCCCATTCATCTCTTTGGACATATTGCGTGAAATGTATCCAGACCATAAAAAAGGCAATTGTTTTAATGACGCATTAAAAACGTCTCCCATTAGAATGCAACAGACTATTTGGTTATTACACGTGGACAGTGGCTAAATTGATATAGCGATTACAACAGATGTCCAATAGTGTTATGATTATTTTCGGTTTACAAATGTGATTTTACATAAAAATCCAGTCTAAAATAAAACTGCAACATCAACGAACCACATTTTATTTACGCTCCATGGAATAAATTAACAAAAAAAAACAATTCACATCACAAACCAAAAACAAAATTTAAGTAACATACTAATAATCGTATGCGTATCTCTATGGTCTTGATAACAGTCATAACCTTTCAAATTAAAATATTTAACTATCATAATATGTAATTACAAAGGCAAATCTCGCCCGAATGGAATCTTTTAGTTGATGCAAATTAGTTACCTATTTTATTTCTTGACAGTCTAGTTATATCCCGACCAAACCATACGGCATGACAAAATGGCCCGAGCAGAAAATTATTCATATTTTAAAAATATTAGATTGTTATTTTAAATTTAAAAACATACCTATAAGTTATTGAGCTTTATACATTAAAGAAACTATGAGAGTATTCTTTGTAAAGAGGTTTTTAATTCCTAAAATTCCCTCCATTGGGTGAAAGTTATTCGACGTCGCCGACAATAAGTTTAAATACAAAGAAAACTGATATAATTAATAATTACTAACTATTTCTAAATAATAGTTAAATAGCGAGTAAGACTGATTTGAACGCTAACTCCAAATATGTGTATTTTTATAATTTATTTTTATGAGTATAAAAACAAAATTCCACTATCCCCTTGTTGCATGCAAAGTTACTAATGTGACATTATTTTATCAATAGTTTAATATCTCAAAAGGTTTTGGAAAATAGCTTTGGATGCAAGTGTCGCAGGCCCGTTCCGAGTGGCATTCTCGTTGCAAGGTCTATTTCCAACAGTGTATGTCTAAGGAGTTAAAGAAGTATTGATGGATGTTATAAAATAATAACTCGTCAAATAAATATAATATACATCTCTTTTAAATTGATAATTATTGTTCTCAGATTTTCTTCTTCTTCATTTTGTGGACAGTGACTTTTTTGCTTTTATATCCCTCACATACAAAATTATATAATAAGGTTTATTATATTAAGCGTATCTCAGTTCATTTAAAACATAAATAACTCGCATATAATGCATTTTAGTGATAGGAACTGAAATTGTATTAAAGATAAAATATGTGGTATATATAACGTTTCAATGTCAAATATAAATATATCATCCTACATATTAAAACGTAACAGTTGATTGAAAGAATAAAATATTTTTTTAATTCTTCTATTCTCATAAAAGCATATAGGCACATATTAAAACAGCTCAACAATTATCTACTTCCAAATAAGTTTAAAAATATATAGTCACATTAAGACATTTTTATTGCTTCCGTTGACAAAAGAACAGGCAGTCCACCCAGGTAATCGACCTCTGCAATACTATAGACACAGTCTAAGGTAATAGTTTGGGTCTTTGGCTCTTCGACTCACAAAGCGCAGTAGCAAATTACTTACTGCACAGAATTGGATTTTCTTTGAGAATCTTGTACAAAACCTAACTAACCATCCCATCTATAGCTGCAGAAAACCCTCAGCTGAGTGGGCAACTAGAAATTATCCTATCTTTTTTTTTGTGCTAGGCTATTATCTGAACACACCTCGCCCAAACCGTCTGGGGCAATGGCAGGGCGGCGTCTAGCCCCATAAACTACCGTATCCCTCCCCCATCACTATTGGACTGGTCATTGGTACCCTGACCATAAAGGACCCTAAACCTAGAGCTGAACACAAGATGATGAGCTATCTACTTATAATCTGAAATTTTATTTAGAAGCGCCATATATACTTAACATTCAAAAATTTTCTAATTTCAATACTAAATGCAAACAAAGATATGTATGTTTATTTGTGAGTTTTAGTGACTTGAAGTTCAAAGTCCAACAGTCAAATATAAAAATAACATGTCTTATAATAAATGTTTGAAATTATTAACACAACAAATCACTAAAAACCGCATCAACTAACATAACAGTCGACAAATTAAAACTTTACAATCAACATCATTGTACCAACGTTAGATAATTTAAAAAATAACAGCCAACGTTGTAAAAATTACAAGCTAAATTTCAATTTATTTGTAGAATGAATTAGTGATGCAACAGAAATCATTAATACTAATGTGGGCATGCCCACTTTGCCTCCAGCAATGCCCAATACCAAGGTCCGTTCCTCACAGGGGGAGCCCTTGGGTGATGTCGCTTTGCTTACTGTCACTGAGATGAGAGCCCTCAGCGCTCTTCCATAGTCCGCATTAAACTGTCAAAGCCATCTGCGACTAATAACTATACACTCTGCAGAAAAAAAAATTATGCAACGGATGTCTGCTTCTACTTTCGCAACTGCGGCAGTTCTGCAGGTTTATTTAGATCTGTTTCTGCGCCCTTTATAACCTTTTAAATGGAACTATACCATGTTTGAAGGAATAATGCAGTCCAATTGTAAGTCATCATCAATAGCAAATTCATAATTACAAACATTTAGAGTTCAACAACCAGCCAACAAATTAAGTTTCATAAAGTATAACGTAAGCACTACACAATTTTAAATGAAAAAAAAATGCATTTATGGAAAAATTTACCTTTTCATTGTATTGACTATTTCATTTCAATATCCATTTCCGCTAAAATTTACTTTATACCTCTATTTCCGTTACAATTCACACTTCTGTTAGATCACTAGCATAAATCAAACGGTAGTACTTTCATAAATTATATTCAAGTAAATACTGATAATAAGTATTGGTACAATGATGTTGGCGACTTGATATAGTGTTGTGTGCGAGATGGTCGCGTGTCAGACCCGACGTCTCCGTCAGTTGTCGTCCTCTTCATTCTCAAACATCTCGTTGTAATCTCGGGAATGTTCGAAATCTTTGAAGTCCTGAACAAAAGATATATGAGACTATGAGAATGAATAAGAATACAACTATAGAAAGAACAGGTACTAGTGTATTGCCTTGCACTAAACTATAATTGCCTTGTGTGGTGACAGTATAAGAATACAATTCACCACTCCCTATTTTGCCCGTGGATGTTGTAAAAGACGACTAAGGCATATAATAAGCGTGTAACATCTGTGCAAGTGAAGGCAAACTCGAAAAATCCCTATTGCAACACGCCTGACCAGCGCGGAATAGTAAGTCAGTTGCGGGGGAGAGGGTTCTCCCTAGGGGTATTCCGTCGGGTCGACCACTGAAGTCAAGGCATTCTGCACCGGTGGCCGATCCAACGACGAAGGCGACGTGCTATACGGACGGAGTGAAGCGAGAAGTGCGCCGACCGTAACCCAACGCAAAAAAAAAAAAAAAAAAATATAGGTACAATATGTTTATAATATCTGCTCAAAAGAAAGACAACTCGAAACAAAACCTATGCCAACACGTCTGACCAGCACGGTGTAGTAAATCAATTTCCCTCCCATAATAGAGGAGACCCGGGCAATAGTGGGACGTACATATATGGGTTAGGATGACGTAGTTAATTCATTATAATAAAATATTAAATTAAAGCTATCAGTAATATGTTGAAAGTTGCTGGGCGTCGTTAAATGCAGGCGTCACAAGACCGTACTTTGTAGTGATACATGAGGGAGGCCACATCCGGCAGTGGACGGCGATAGACTGAATTATGATGATGAGTAATCTAATATGCTTAGGGACACGAAAAAAGTATCGATACTTTTAGGTATCGAGTAATTGTCTTTCGATACCGATACTTTTGTACTCGATACTTTCTATTCGATACTTTTACTCAATGAGTACTTTTAGGCAGGTATCGTATCGAACAAATTGTACAAATTATCCACGTTAAAATATTACCTTACGGCTCACTGCTTATGGTAACGCCATCTTTGTAAGGCGTAACGATCCTTCTAAAAAGTGCCTCGACAGATTTTAATCCGAACACATAAAACAAACTCCTACAAAAAAAAGCTGATCAAATCAGGGCTAATTCCTAAAAAAAAAGTCATCACGACCTGGATTCTAGAAAAAGTACTCAGTACTCGATACTTTGGAGTATCGATACTTTTGTTTCGATACTTTTTCTTCGATACTATCATACTACTCATGAGTACAGTATCGATACTTTCGTTTCGATATCCTGTCCCTAAATATGCTACCATAGACTTGGAAAAGGAAATCAGAAAACATCCACACCACATACCACACATATATACATATATATACATATACACATATATACATATACACATATATACATATACACATATATACATACCACACTTGCCCAAAGAACAACGTCCCTAACAAAAGTTGCAACTGTTCGATCGTAGACCAAACAGATTGTATAAAATACCTTGGCATCACAGTCGACAGTAATTTATCCTTCAAAACACATATACGCCTACTCGCCAACCGTACCAGGAAACTCATTTATGTGGTCAAAGCACTGAGAGACTGTACACCTCCATCAACATTGCGTACCGTCTACTTCGCGCTATGCCAGTCAACTCTACAATACGGCATTGCTTTATGGGGCGGCGCTGCGAAATCTGTCCTTATGGAACTAGAAAGAGCACAGAGGGCTGTGCTTAAAGTAATGCTAAAAAAATCTTACAGATACTCAACTGATCTCCTATACCAAGAGTCGTCGGTCCTACGGTTCAGACAGATATTTATTCTAAAAGCCAACCCTCCTTGCCCATAAATGCGTGAAAAGCCGCTCTGACTACCAGAGGACGATTCGGAGGAGAATATATAGGATTCCCTGTCCGCGAGCAGACTCACTTCTTGCGAGGCGATGCCCATTCTTCTTACATCCACACATTTACAACGCTGTCCTTAAACACTGTAACCTTAAAGACCTCTCTTACTTCACCTGCAAAAATACTGTAAAGAAATGGTTACTCTCACTCTCATACGCTTCCACTGAAATGATCACTAATGTTAGTAAGTAATGACACAGACGCATGCACCCCCACTCAGAAACATTCGCACATATACACACACACACATACACACAAACACACGCAAATACACACGCGCACACACACCCTATAGCACACACACAAACACACTCAATCACGCAGTTGATCAAGTCATAACATTGGCAAAATTACTGAACATTCATTACTAAATTTTATTTTCTTTTTTTCTCGTTTTGTATCTTTAAATATGTTTCATTAACTGTTAAAAACTTGTATACTCACAACTCAGGCTTCCGAGATACAGGCACTAGCCTAGTTCGGGAATCGTGGTAAACATTGCTATGTATATTGTAATCGTTATCAAATAAATTATTATTATTATTATTATCCATACAAATAAATATAATTGAAGTGTTTGCTTGTAATGTTAAAATTAGGTTTTTTGAAAAAATATCGATATATCAATGTAACGACATATTTAATTCCATAAATCGATATTTTTATGTGATATATTTAGATCCAATATATCGACGTATCGATACAAAATATCCAATATCGAAAAATGTATCAAAAACTACATATTTTTTAGTTATGTGACTTAAGTCGCTAGAATCCAAAACCGTAAAGGATAGTAACAAATGGCAAACAATAACTGTATTATCTGTAACTGGAATGTTTTGATTGCGTTGCATTTATGTCTGTCACTTTTAACAAGGGTGATTATTGACAAAAATAACAATTCAATGTCGCTTAGTATTCTAATGATAATTCGTTAAACGAATGGCTTTTTAAACATTATATTCTTTTTTCATTCATTCAAATTATTATTACAAAAATACCTTATAGATATTAGTAGATTTTGTAAATAAAAGGGTTTTTGTTTTAGCGATATTGCTTTTAACTAACTAACTTATATCATGAGTAGCATTTAAAGATTACAATACGTCGTACAATGATGTATTGTAATACTAGCAAATTCCCGGGGCTTTACCCGCGTTGTCATCGTTCCCGTAGGAATACTGAGATAAATGTAGTAAAATATTATCGACATCGATCCAGACGTTTTGAAGTTTAGCCGGAATAAATAAACAGAAAATATTAACACCTGGGACTACGCCTGAGGGGACTGTACAACGCTTGTTCACCGTCTGAACAGTTTCCTGTGTGTTGGAACAAGAGTAGGCCGGTGCTCCTGCCGAAGCCGTGACGGCCTCCAGACTCGCCCGCGGCCTTCAGACTCGCCCGCGGCCTACAGGCCCATCGTGCTACTGGACGATGCATGAATGCTGTTGGAGAGAATCCGGGCTGCCCACATCACGCAACCCCGAATTTACGCAGAGTCGGTCCCCATCGCCGCCCAGTTCGGTTTCCGCAAGGAGCGTTCGACGATCGCGGCCTTGCTGCGCCTAAAGGCTATGGTCCCGGAGGTATTCACCGGTGGTAGTCATTTAATAGTCTGCCCATTGGCCGAACTGGACCGATTTTAATAATATTTAACGCCAGGTAGCTATCCATATAAGGTATCTTAGACTATTCTTCCTCTCAGAAAAACCCTATAAAATTGTGCACAACTCGGACTCAGGGCCTTTCTTACGAAATATTGCAGATTTAAGCCAAAGCGAATGGAACCGAAGCGCAATTACGGCGTGTCGCTAGTTAAAAACTGATAATAGTGTCACAAATTACAAACATGTTACATGAAAACAAAAGAGTTACTTGAAGGAGAAAATTGTTAAAAATATCAAATATGATTATGTGTAATTTAAGGACGAGACAGATATATCACATTCATCATTATTTCAGCTCATATACGTCCCACCGCTAGACTCGAGTCTAATCTACAATAAATGCGAAATGGTTATTTTTGTGATATATTACGCTCTACCCAATGTGTCATTAAGGTTCATTCTCTAAGAATCAGGCGTTGGTTGTTGGTCATCAAGAAGGTCATGTGAACCATTCTTAGAGTGTAATTAGTGTTTTACAAAGTATACAATTATTTTGTCGTTGTTAATTTGAATTATGTAAAAGTGAATACTTTTATTGTTTAACCTCAATTTTTGCCGTAATAAACGGAGAAATCCGTTCATGTTTGTTTTTTTAAAGTATCTAAACCCCTAAATTATATTATGCCTATACTTAGTAGTCTTTTACGAAACCCACGAGCAAAATAGGGAATTTAAACTGTATTCTTGCTCTGTTAGTATCAAAAAGTTATTTTTCTATACTTTCATGAATTAATCGAGAGTTAGTAAAAATTGATTAAGAGATTATAAGCAGAGAACAACAGGAATGTAACAATAAAACTTTTTATGTCAACATGTTTGACAATCATGATGTAAGAAGTTTATTGCCCGCCTATGAAGGACGACCATGGCCGACAGTGGGGCATTCTTAACATAATATATAATATAAGCCAAAGCACGACGAATTAGCATGCTGAAGAAACGTTTTTGAGTGGCGACCACTTCATTACGTGGCTACGGACGACGCAATGAAGGACACCCCACCCCTCCTATAAGTGGTCCAAAGACCTAGTGAAAGATGCTAGTCGTCGTTGGATGCAGATGGCACAACACCACACTTTGTGATGAAAATGAGGGAGGCTAATGTCCATCAGTGGACGGCGATAGGCTGAATGATAATAATGATGATGAGTCATATTTCTTAAACAAATGGTGTACAATAAAAAATGCTGTTTTAATCCTTAGGTTCCGAAAAGATGGAAATGATGGGGAAAATTTGAGTGGAGTTTTATTTTACTGACCTGGAACATGCCGTTGGCGACAGCATACCCAGTCATGGCTATAGCAGCAAATATTGCAGCCAAAACTTTGTTACGTGTTTGATTAGGAAAGTTTGCTTCGCGATCTGACTGGGTACCCGTTGACTGTTTCTTTGCATTTTGTCTGTTATACTCTAAAATATAAATCACTTTCTTTAGAAATATAGACAAGGTTTTATTTATAATATTGTGACAAACTTTTACTTATAATATTGTTACATTTCTTCTTGATTTTCTTAAACAACAGCCTGCATCAAGGAATATTTTTTAAGAGGCAAAGGAAATGAATACAGATATGACATAGGATTGTTTGAAAAAAAAAGAACTAACTGTACTCTAAACAATTGGGATAAGAGCAGGATTGTAATGTCAAACCCTGAATAACTTTGTTACTGGTTAACTTCATAAGGTTGAGAACCATGTCTCATAATCAAAAATAATGAATTTGGAATTATGTTACTATTTGGAATAATTAAATTATGAATATAGAAATTGCATTTTATTGCTAATTATAAATATATAATGATCATGACCAAATCTCATAATTACACACTTGGGTGTCATAAAATATAGTTAAGGAATGAAATTAAAAATGTTGAGACTGCGGTGGCAACTTATATTCTTACTTCGCATTCTTACAAAACAGAAAAGACTAAGTTTATTAATTTTATCGTAAAAAAAAAAATTAATTGTGACACTTACCATCTGTAACCTGCCTAAAATTTTTCTGATTTATTCTGGCAACAAATCTACTAAGGTTTGCAATACCTTTCACATGATTAGCCAATGTGGCGTTAGGAAAAGGTGCTTTGACAAGGGGTGCAAGGTACGCAAACACTGTTGCATCAAACGAGGACGGTCGGTTACCAAAGAAGTATTCACTCTCGCCTAACCTATCTGAGAGAGTTTTAAGGCACTTCTCCGCTTCACTGTATATCTGAAAAATTTAAGACATCCAATTTAATATTAAAAAATCAACAATAATATATTATTATATTATGTGATAAAATATTATTTATTGTATTGAAAAAAACGGCAACATACACAAAATATGGCTGACCACTGACAACAAGTCACCTCTGCTCCGGTGGTCGGCCCAACAACGAGGTGACGTGTGTACGGGTGGGTTATGGGCCCGCGCGCCGTCCTTTCATCGCCCCGGACGGAATGGAGCGCGCGTGCACTTACCATAGCCCACCCATATAAAAATAAAATATTAGGTCAAGTTAACATAGGAGTTAGTAGCACAAAATTAATAAACACAAATTCTGTAAGACCTTTATCACAGCTTATATACGTCCCACTACTGGGCTCGAGCCTCCTCCTTATTGGGAGGGAAATTGATCCCGAAATAAAACCAACCCGCCTGACCACGCTGGTCAGGCTGGTTAGTTTTATTTCGAGTTTTCCTTTTTTTGCATCGCTGTTATATGCACAAGATATCCCTTAGTCGCCTTATACGACACCCACGGGCAAGGAAGGGGGTGGTGAATTGTATTCTTAGTCCGTCACCAAATGGAAACTGTAAGACTTGGAACAATGAATTGTGAAATGTGCAAAAGTTTACCCAATATGGGAATCAACAAAAGTCTAACCAATATGGGAATCAAATCATCAGCATGTAGTCACACTAAGTACAAGACTTATCATTACTTAAGCCCTTACTCCATACAGGTGTCCCAGGTTATTGAACAACCATTCGAGTATGTTGTAGTTTAAAGGTCATTGATCGTAATTACAATATACAGGGTGTATCAGGTTATGGGGCAACTGGTCAAATGGGAGTTAGGCAATGGTGGTAGGACCCCATAAAAAAAATTTGAAGGAAAAATAACGATTCGTTAAGGAATTAGAGATATGTAAAGTTTCCAATTTTATCATCGCTTTTTCGTGTAAATCTGATTGAAATGTATAAAGTCAGCGATACTTAATGTGCAACACATTCGTACTTTGTTAAATGTTCATTAAAAATTGAATAAATCAATGATTACGTTCGCAAGCAAGACAAACTTCGCCTTAACATCAGCTGTTTCTGTGGCAATGACCACCATGACCATGATGATGATGATGATCTTGTAGGCAAAATAAGACAATAAAACCGAAACTGTAATTTTTTAACGAAAATGAATTTCGTCTCTGTATACATGTAGGCAAGCCCACGAACAAGGTCGAAAGAGCCGCCCGACGGCGTTCGCTCGCTTATGGCCTGTCCGCCCTGCGACACTTCACAATGAAGTATTTTTTTTTATTCTCGCGTTTTATATTCCGCGATCGAAATTGCACTTAGTATGCACTGTGAATAAAATTTCGTACGATTTTTGATAGTTTAATTCGGTTCTCAGCTGAGACGCAAGATGGACATCATCCCACTGTTGGTCTCGGCCCTCCTCCATACTGAGAGGGAATTTGACCTACTATACCATGCTGGTCAGACATGTTGGTATAGGGTTTCATTTCGAGTTTTCCTTCTCTTGCACTGATGTTATGCGCATATTGTATCCCATAGTCGTCTTTTACGACATCCACAGACGAGATAGGGACTGGTGAATTGTATTTTTACTCCGTCACCACACGGAAACAGGATGGACAACCGAACTAAAATTTTAATTAATCCAATACTAAGGCGGAGTAAAAGACGTATTAAAAGATGTCATGAACATTGGATTACTCACTTATAGCATTGAGACCCATGAAAGGATTATTTGTGGCACGACTAAGTGAAACGCGTGAAATTTATTCCGCAGTGCGGACATAGCCATGCTTAATACATACTACTCAGAATATTCGCGCGAAAATAAATCGTATTGCACCACGTTCATGGTCCATGACCACTCCACTGACTCCTGAGTGCCCTGGCACTTCTGGGGCAACCACAGAGGGTCATGGCGGTCAGGGCCATACGCGGATACCGCACGAGGCCGCAGGTGACCTGACCGGGGATAGTACGTCACCCGCTGAGAGGCCGACCGCGTGAGGAAAGACCGACGTCCTCCCCGAGGGGAGATATCGGTCGATGGGAGGATACCCCAAATAGGGGGTATTCTGAATATCCCCTATTCGGTCGACGTGCATCGTGGGTGGGTTGTGGGTGTGCGTGCTTACGCCCTTCTGTCGCCTCGCGCGGATTAGTACGAGGAGCAAGCTGACCGCAACCCAACCCGCAAAAAAAAAAATTAAGAAATATCGCAGTGCGGATAGGCCCTTAGTGCCTATAAAAGTATAGGTTTTTAAAATTGAATTATTCGTTTTTATTTAATTACTTTAAATTACGTTTGACTGGGATTACCGGTCTAGATGGACAGTTAGCATTATTATCTCCTTACAAATTTTTCGCGTATTAAAAGTCCGCTATTTAAAGTGATTTGAAATATGGCTTTTTCCCGGTTCGGTGTGTTGGTGCGATGTGCGGTATTAAAAATGTGTGATATGTTAGGAATTGTTAATTTCGGAATGTTAATACCACATACGTATTACCTATCTGGATTACTCCGGTTATCGATATGGGATATTTACCTTGACGGCAACTTTCACGAAAAAGGTAGTCCATCTTTTTATTAAAAATAGGTAGATATCTAGCTTCGATTTTATTTTTAAGTTAATAATCCTTGTATTGTAGGGGACTTCACAAATAGATACAACGGACAGAAATTACATCCAAACTCAGTACAACAATTTGTTGATCGCACAGTGTTGTCCTGCGTGAGATTCGAACCTGTGACACTGGCACGGTAGGACAGTATCTTAGTACACTACGCCATCTGTGCAGTCAAAATCAATAGTACATACTTATTCTACTTTTTACCTACAAGAGTTTATTATAAACCATCCTACCACACCAACATTATTTAGGTATAAAAGTGGGCAAGGCGAGTCAGACGCCTACGTAACATCAACACGTCACATTTAAGGCGTAGACTCTTTGACACATATTTTTGAAATCACTGTAACTATTATGTTTTATAGTTTTTTGTGAAATATACATTCTAATTACGATGTGTGATTGTTAAACTACAACATACTCGAACAGTTGCTCTATAACCTGATACAGCCTGTATATTACACAAAAAAACAATAAAACATTTTAGTTATAGTGATTTAAAAAATATGTGTCTAAGAGTCTATGCCTTGAATATTACATATGTATTATGTAGGCACGTAGTCGACAGGATACATGTAACGAGTTGACAGTATAAGTATATAGGTATGAATCGTGCAAACGCGTCAATGCCCGAGTAGACACGAAGGCGCCCCGACAACGGTCATTCGCCAATCAGCTGTTATTAAAGCAAAGTATGTCTTCCTTATGCGAACGAGATCATTGATTTATTCAATTTCTAGTAAACATTTAACAAAGTATGAATATGTTGCAGATTAAGTATCAAAGACTTTATGCATTTGAATCAAATTCACATGAAAAAGCGATAACAAAATTGAAAACTTTATATGTCTCTAATTAATTAATGAACTGATATTTTACTTCAAATTTTTTCATGGGTTCCTACAGCCATTGCCTAACGCCCGTTTGACCAGTTAATCCATAACCTGAGACACCTGTATATGCAGACAATTACGAATGGATAGAATCAATCTTAATTATTTTACCCTGTTTTAGTATTTTTAAGGTACTCTTCTGTTAATCAAATGCAAATGAAGCTAATTGTGATTCAACAACAGAAAGCAAAGTGAATAACAGTAACGGAATAAAAGTTGAAAAGTTTAAACTATAAAAAAACTATTAAATTGTTTTGCCATTCCGAAAAATACTCATCTTTATGTCTACATAGTTCTAGCCAACCCCTCTCTTACCCGTGGGTGTCTTAAACACGACTAAGGGATATGATATGCAGATAATAGAAGAGTAAGAGAAGAAAAACTTGATGTAAAATCCTATGCCAACATCAGATTTGTTATAGCAGGTCAATTGCCTTCTCATTATGGAGGAGGCCCAAATCCAACAGCGGGCTTTATATGGTCTGAGATGATGATGAGGACATACTTCTATAACAAATAGAAATAAATATTGATCATCCTTATAAGTTAGCATCTATCATCGCAACTTGGACTTAACACAGATAGAAGGGGAGAGAACCAGGTATAACTATTGAGCATAGACAAAACTTTGCATTATCATACTTGCTAAATGTGTTGGTATGTTTCTAGTTCTTCTCATTCTAGTCCTTCATCTCTTGCAATGATGTTATCTGCTTACACACTTTTAATTGATTCTATGGTACCCACAAAAAAGGAACTGGTGGTGAGCCTTGAATCATTACTCTATCAAGGTGTGTAAAAGGACTAACTAATACTTATAAATACTTACAGTTCTCTCAATTTCTCGTAAATCTGTATGTTCACCATATAATGCATCAATCATTTCTTTAGCTGCATTTTGATATCTTGAAGGATAGTAGAAATTAAATGGTATAGACAGTGCTTTGGCATAAGTGGGTCTCGTTAAATCACTATAGTTCTTCTCATCTACCCACCATGCATATTGAAACGCTGGATAAAGTTTCTCACTTAAGTATTGTGTAAAAGCACTTGCTTCGGCGGCTTGCATTGTATTTAAATGGACATCTGTACTGTAATGCTAATTAAGAAAACTGGGATTAAAGAATATTGCTAAACGGATAGATTATAACTTTTATACTTTATGTATTGTTTTATACTTTTGTATTTTTTACTTTTATAATTGTGTTTAAGAAAACTCTCAGCATAGTAACAAATACAATGTCAACAACCCCCTCAATCAATGGATGTTATAAGAGGTATAAGGCAATATTAAACTACAAAAGAAGATGAAATTAAAACCCGCTTAAACCAGACAGAAGATTGGTTTTAGTAGACCATGTCCCATTTTTCATTAGGTATCTAGATCTATGTGTGGAGCCTATGGAGGCCAAGAAGAGAATATTTAAAAAGCCTTGCAAAAGCTCACATCTACAGGAAAAACTATTGTCATCTACATAATACAGAATAACTTGAAAAATGTCATGTACCAGAGATTTTAAGTGTTCTACAACTTCTTCGAAATTTGTAAGCAAATTGCGACCGTCCCTCATGACAGGCAAACGCCCTTTAGGTGTGAAAAATGGATTATTGGCCTCTCGAACTCTCACAGGAACTCCGATAAATTTCATATAAGTCTGCGAAACATAATACATTTTAAAATATATAGATTTATGCCGGTACTCCAGAATTTTAGGTTAGGGATATTTACTCACTAGTACTTTCAGACACTCTAAATCTATTGAAGCTAATCCCCACTCTCCTCGCCAAATATCTAAATCTATACTAGCCATGATTTAGGTTGTAATTTTTTTCAAATATATTCTGCAATTTCCCAAACATTGATCAAATGACATTACACAATATGTAATGCAATGGGATATGATCAGAATAGGGATGTCAAAAAATAATCGATTTTTAATCGATAACTCTTTTGTCAAAAATCGATTTTTATAATCTATTATCAAAATAACGAAAAGATCGATATTTTTTGTATTAAAATTTATCGATTATTTCACTGCCAGATTTCCTAAAAAAAGTCATCATAATCCTGTTGGGAGAAAAAATCGATTATTTATTTTTTATGATCAATTTATTTTAAAGAACAATAAAACGATTATTTAATTAATCGATTATTTTCCCTCCAAGTCACATCCTCATCAGAATTAAGGTTGTTGATAAATATATCGATAACGATGTATCGAAATTCCGATAATATTTAAAAATATCGATATTTGTCATTGATATTTTTTTGGACGATAGTTGGATACTAAAAAGTAAATAATGAAAGTCGATATTTATTTCAATAAATTTGTTATTCTATTTTACTTTGTAAAGTATTCACTCTACTAAATTATCGTAAAGTTAATATACTGTAAAATGCTGGAGTAAAATTAACAAAATTAAAAATTGGTCATGAGAAAAAATATCGATGTATCGAAATATAGATATTTTTTTTTTCGATATAACGAACTCTGACATTTTTAAAATATACAACGTCCTGCGCCGCTACATAATAAATCCTTGTGTAGAGACTTCACGAATACAAATAAGCTACACAAATCGCATCTAGACTCGGTATAATAAATTATGAATCCCACAAAGATTAACTTGCGTAGGGATGGAACACATGACATTTGCCATCTATACAATAAATGAAATAGAATTAAATCCATCAGATAAATGAAACAAAATTTCTGACATTCCAAAAACGAAAGTTTGGCAATGATTTCTTTATATTTTTTTAATTAAAACTTTAGGTAAGTTATGACAAATCTTTTTCGATCGGAGATAAGCTCTACAAATAGAAAAAAATCAATTAGCAAGAATAAATTAATTTATACAATATGAAAAGTAATGAAAACAAAACAATTGACCTTTAACTTTTGTCGCATCATCATCATCATTCAGCCTATGACAGTCCACTATTCGACGTAAGACCTCCTTCGTGTTTCGCCACAAAGTGCGGTCTAGTGCCACCTGGATCTAAAAACACTCCACAGCTTTTATCAGATCGTTGGTCTACCTATTGAGAAGCGTCCCATATTACGTCGTACGATACGTGTTCGCCATTCGAGAAACTTTCTTATTGTTGTTGTTGGTTCGTCAAGTGATGTGGCCATTTTCACTTTCCGTTGCCACTTTAATGTACTATTTCTTCTTGCTGTGTTGGTTACACCCATTCTTTTGCGGATTACAGTATTACGGTATTGCCGATTCTATCTCGCAGAGAAATCCCGCGCATAGACCGCTAAGCGACTCTGAGCTTGGTTATCAGGCCTACATCTCGAAAGCATGTTTCTATGCCCTAATTCATCACTGGTAACACACACCTATGTTTTAAAATGGAAGGAAGGAAGGGAAAGCCACCACTTACCCACGGTAATTAATATACCGCACACCACAATAGAAAGAATTCGGGATAGGATTGACCTTTTGATCGGCGTCGCACGGCTTTGATCGGCGTCGCATGGCTTTGATCGGCGTCGCACGGCTTTATTCGGCGTTGCACGGCTTTGATCAGCGTCGCGCGGCTTTGATCAGGGTCACACGACTTTGATCGGCGTCGCACGGCTTTGATCGTTTGTTTACAAGCAAACAATTTTAAAAGTGGAGACATAATAAAGTTCGTTTGTTCATTCAGCATTGCTTTTCATTTCTAATTGTTTCAAGATACACAGCCTCATGTTTTTAGTACACACATGTAGGGGCTCAAATGTATGACTACAGTTCAAAGTATGATTCTTATCTATTAAATGTTTAGCAAAATGGAACTTTTCTGGGTAATTATTCCTATATGCGGCTAAGTGTTCTTTATATCTGATTTCAAAATTGCGACCCATTTGTCCAATGTAAACTTTATTACATGTATCACCAGGGTCGGACTGGGCCGGACGGGCCTGGGTGGCTGACCCCAAGCTTGGGGCCCGAGACTAGATATTGGTGGATGACATACTATCATGGATGATTTTGTCATGATCTTGTACAGCCTGTAATACTCTTAAATAACAAAAAACCATGTAAACATGCATATTACTGTTACTCGGTGTGTCAATGGATGTTTAAACCAGATTGATGTTGATCATTTTAATTCAAATTTTAATACTTCAATTTTGAATACTAAAAGTTCTAAGTTTTCACTTCTATTGGCAGGCTCTATAACTGCCAATATTTTTGTTTTATCTTTGGCAGACTATGGTGCAGCCTCGCGCCGTTCATCCCGTCTGGGGTTACGAGAGGGCGACGCGCAACCCAATAACCCGCCGTATTACCTCCCCTTCACTATTGAGCCGACCACTGGTACCAAATCCTTGACGTCCCTCACCACCCCGGTGGGATACCCTTTCCAGTCTCTTCCTTCCCGGCGCCTGCCAGAGATTCCTCCTCACGCGGTCAGCCTCTCTGTGAATGAGGGAGTATTCTCTGGTCAGATCACCCGCAGCCTCAGCTAGGGCAGCATCAAGGGCAGGTACTCGCGCCTGCACCGCTCAAGTCGCCGGCGGCGAATCGTGTCGCCGTAGATTAGTTCCTTCCGCCACCTGCCTTGCAGAAATCGGTGACCGTGTCCCAGTATCTGACGCTGTCAAACATCTCCCTAGCGATGGTCGGCAGCGTCAAGTCGGCACTGAAGATTGGGACGAGTACACAGCGCTGCTCTGCCCACGTGACACACACCTCGAATGTGTGTGTCGTGTCTTTATTACAATCGTAGTGGTGGCAGGACAGTGTACTTTCCCTCCTCATGGCCTTGTACTTGGCGAAGCAACCGTGCCCCATTAAGACCTGCACCAGTCGGAAGAAAAGCACTCTGTGCTGCCGACTCAACTGCTTTATCAGCACCAGTCGGAATGCCTCGACCCGAATATCTGAATAATCCGTTGTTTGACATATTAAGTGTTTAACATAATATAAGGAGAGTTAAAACAAACTTCACGCATCAAAACATAAAAAAACTATCGACAAATTCCATAAAAAAAAAATCTAATACATATTATGAATTTTAATGAATGAGAGGCTTGCTCAGGTTCAACCATTTTTCGAATTTTTCATTTATTTCTCTCTAACTGTATTAACAAACTGTCTGATCTAGTTTTACATTTAGGTCGCAAGACTGGGATCTAGCCTGTGCGGGCCTCCTATCGTATGGTTGCTGCAAGCCCCGCAAAGCAGACCTGTGGAGAGCCCGCGCAGGCTAGGGCCCGGCTGGCAAATGCCACCTCGACTATATGGTCAGTCCGACACTGTATATCACATTTTAACTTATATACTCCGGACTTTTTAAATTTATCAACCTTATCTTTGCCTTTACAAAGAGCTTTAAATGTGCGAGTTGGTCTATAAGCATAGTGAATGTCGTGGAGAGTCCATTCCACAGTACGATACATAGAGTATGTAATTTACCTTTAAGTATTGAATTATTTAAAAAGGAACTCGATATTATATAGCATATTGCCAAAAGTAATGGATATAGTAAACATTTAATTGATAGATTGAACACGCGTAAAGAACGTAATATAGTAAAGCAGCTTTTATATTATATCCCTCTTTGAAAGAGCAAACAAAATTCACGTATACCTTAACTTATTTTGGTAACATAACTGATCGATTAGACAAAACGCTTAGAGTCCACGTACATCAAAATTATGGAGGGTAGAAGTAAGGAGGACCATCTCAGTGTATTAAAAAGTGTCCGTTGAAAGGGAGCAAACCTATAGTAGCAAGTGGAAGAATTTTAAATAGAGCGCCACAAATTATTAGAGTAGGATACTAAATTAGAAAAGGAAAGAAACATTTCCGGTTTGTTACAGCGCTACAAATTACAGTTGACTACGTAAATAGTTGAGATTTTAAATTCTGCATAGGTATTTCTTAACGACAGAAGTCAAGATAAATATTAAATTTTTCAACCCAGCACACTTCACTCTTAAGTTTCATAGGTTATTATTTACTAAATTACAGTTGACTACGTAAATAGTTGAGATTTTAAATACTGCATATTTCTTAACGACAGAAGTCAAGATAAATATTAAATTTTTCAACCCAGCACACTTCACTCTGTTTTATGGAGTGTAGAAGTAAGGAGGACCATCTCAGTGTTGAAAAAGTGTCCGTTGAAAGGAGAAAATTAAGGTGGCGCTATAGTAGCAAGTGGAAGAATTTTAAATAGAGCGCCACAAATTATTAGAGTAGGATACTAAATTAGAAAAGGAAAGAAACATTTCCGGTTTGTTACAGCGCTACAAATTACAGTTGACTACGTAAATAGTTGAGATTTTAAATTCTGCATAGGTATTTCTTAACGACAGAAGTCAAGATAAATATTAAATTTTTCAACCCAGCACACTTCACTCTTAAGTTTCATAGGTTATTATTTACTAAATTACAGTTGACTACGTAAATAGTTGAGATTTTAAATACTGCATATTTCTTAACGACAGAAGTCAAGATAAATATTAAATTTTTCAACCCAGTACACTTCACTCTGTTTTATGGAGTGTAGAAGTAAGGAGGACCATCTCAGTGTTGAAAAGGTGTCCGTTGAAAGGAGAAAATTAAGGTGGCGCTATAGTAGCAAGTGGAAGAATTTTAAATAGAGCGCCACAAATTATTAGAGTAGGATACTAAATTAGAAAAGGAAAGAAACATTTCCGCTTTGTTACAGCGCAATTCATATTTCTTAACGACAGAAGTCAAGATAAATATTAAATTTTTCAACCCAGCACACTTCACTCTTAAGTTTCATAGGTTATTATTTACTAAATTACAGTTGACTACGTAAATAGTTGAGATTTTAAATACTGCATATTTCTTAACGACAGAAGTCAAGATAAATATTAAATTTTTCAACCCAGCACACTTCACTCCATAACTCTGTTTATAACTGCTAAGTTCATATCATTTCCACTTGCTACACTAGCGCTATTAATTTGCTGTTTACAAGTGGACACTTTTTCGACTAATCACCCCATACGAGATGGTGCTCCTTACTTCTACACTCCATACTCTGTTTATAACTGCTAAGTTCATATCATTTCCACTTGCTACACTAGCGCTATTTCGGTGAGAGTTCGAACAGTAATTTGCTGTTTACAAGTGGACACTTTTTCGACTAATCCCCCATACGAGACGGTCCTCCTTACTTCTACCCTCCATAATCAAAATAGAATGATGTAAATGTTTTATGTATTGTGTTGTCTCTCTATGGGCAACAGTTACACTTAATACAAATCCAGAATTAGAACATGTAATTTGTTTTTATATTTATAGGGATTTACCATCAGATATCGCTGCAAATGTAATAAACTAATATTTATACAATAAATAATATCGATAACAGTTCATATCATAGGGATATCGCAAGAGAATTTAAATGTCGATATATCGATATTTATTAAAATTTCAATATGGACGTCAGATTTTGAGAGAAAAATATCAATATATTGGTGAAATAAAAAATAGTGATCTATAAATAGATCACCATTTTTTTATATAGATAGAAATATAAAAATTACTAGTGACATTAATAAGCTAGGTTTAACTAAAGTTAATAAGCTAGGTTTAACTAAAGTTAAACCTAGCTTACTAGCTAGCTAGTAATTTTTGTACAAATTTAAATATTTCCATATTAAAAATTATATCAAAAACTTATAAAATAAAATAGTTTCATTATATCGATTGAATCGATATATCGCATTAAAAATATTTATAAATTGATACTTTTTCAAGTCTCATTCATGTCGTTTAAAAATAAATATTCTCGAATGATGCTCGTAGGGATGGGCAATGTTTCTGAAAAAGATCGATTCTTGAATCGATTCCAATTGTTGTCCGAATCGATTCGCAATAAAATTGAGGTTTGAAGGATCGATTCCCGATTAATCGATCTGTCAATCTTTTCTTTTGGACGTGCTTGTGATGACCTTTTTTTTAGGTTTTAGAAAGTCAGGAAAGTAAATATGTGATGAGCCTTTTTTTTAGAAACTCAAAAGCCGAATCTATTCAGTGTAGGGATGGGCGATCTTTCTGAAAAAGATCGAATCTTGAATCGATTCACAATAAAATTGAATTCTGAAATGAAGGCTCGATTCCCGATTAATCGATCTATCAATCTTTTCTTGTGGACGTGCTTGTGATGACCTTATTTTTTTTTTAGGAAGTCAGGAGAGTATACATGTGATGAGCGTTTTTTAGAAAATCTGGGTCTTATTAGTGTTACTTAGTATGGAGTGGCAGAAAATAATCGAACGATAATTCTCTGGGGTAAAGAATCGATTCACCGAATCGATTCAGTACTTCGGATCGATTTATAAAATCGATCTTTTGGGCCTGAAAAATCGATTCTTAGATTAATCGATCTTACATCACCATCCCTAGATTCTCGAAGAACGAAATACTTCGAGAAGTTCGAGATTATTTCCAATTTTCTATTCTTTGAAAGAGGAGTTTGAAAGTAATTATTGTAATTACCTTGTGAAGTGAAATAAAACCTAACAAGCAAAGGGATCTAATTTGCACTAAAACAGAAATACAAATAAAGAAAGTTATAATGTCTATCCAGTGGACCTTCATAGCCGGCTATTTGTATTTTGAAGTAGCAGTAGTCATAATCATGATTCTCCCAATATTTAGTCCAAGGAGATGGAATCAATTTTTTAAATCACGCCTATTTGCCATGTTTCAAGAGCACACTGCTGTATACTTCTATGTGCTGTTGGGGGTGCTGAGTCTATTTTTGTTGGATGCCATTAGAGAAATGAAGAAATATTCACACAGTATGGAAGGATCTTCTCATGTTCATTTGTCTAATGAAATGAAAGGAAACGTAAAGCTGTTTAGAGCTCAAAGAAACTTTTACATTACTGGTTTCGCTATATTCCTGGCATTCGTTATACGTAGACTTGTTACTATGTTAATTATTCAAGATGAACTTAGTATAAAAGCAGCGGCAATTATAAAAGAAGCTGAGGCTACAGTGAAGCATGCTAAGAATACAGTGTTAGCTAATACACTAAAAACATCTGCGCAAAATTATGATGAAATAAAATCAAAACTTGAGGAAACAGAAGACTTACTTGCTGAAGAGCAAATAAAAGTAAAAAATCTAGAAAAAGAAGTTAAAGTTTGGCAGCTAAAATATGAGAGTGCTATAACTGCTGATACTAGTGTAGGGAAAGGTGACGAATAAGAAGAAACACTCTAAAACTGTTTTCGATGTAAATAATGGCTTGCATGATTAATAGTGACCTCATTATCATATACATCCCACAGATAGGGTTGGGCTTCTTCTGTTATGGGAGGGTAAGTGACCTACTATACCACACTGGTCAGACATGTTGACATAGAGTTTTGTTTCAAGTGCTATTTCTCTTGCAGAGATGTTATATCCTTATTATATCCCTTAGTCGTCTTTTCTAACGCGGGAAAAAGAGGTGATGGTGAATTGGACGTAGTTTAGCAAACTAGAACCAACCCTCAAAAATTAACTTTCGAGTTATTGAGGTTTTTGTTTCAAATATCTGTTGAAAATAATGGAACAGCTATTTTGAAAAAACAAATATATAATGATATTCTGTTTTGGGTTAGTTTTTTTGACCAGGATATTTTTAACCGACTTCAAAAAGGAGAAGGTTCTCAATTCGTCTGTATATATATATTTTTTTATTAAGTTTGTTACCTCAGAACTTTCGATTGGGTAAACCGATTTTGATAATTCTTTTTTTGTTTGAAAGCTGGTGCTTCCCGTGTGGTCCCATTTTAATTTCATCCAGTTTCGACAATGGCATCTATGGGAAAACCACATAAGTCTTTAATTTGCATTAAGTATGTGCGCGATAAATGGACGAAAACTAAATAACAACGCCAACCGAAGCCGATGATTCCTTTTTAACCGACTTTAAAAAAGGAGAAGGTTGAGAACCTTCTCTTTTTTAAAGTAAATTCGACTTTAATTATTTTTTTTTATGTTCGTTACCTCAGATCTTTCGACTGCGTGATCCGATTTTGATGATCTTTTTTTATTTATTTG
Source organism: Lymantria dispar (assembly GCA_032191425.1). Classification (NCBI taxonomy): domain Eukaryota; kingdom Metazoa; phylum Arthropoda; class Insecta; order Lepidoptera; family Erebidae; genus Lymantria; species Lymantria dispar. The sequence continues at coordinate 31,177,440 of CM063452.1, forward strand.
AAAGCTGGTGCTTTTCGTGTCGTTTCGTTTCAATTTAGTACAGTTTTGAACGTGGTATCCATGAGAGAACTAAGTCTTAAATTTGCATAAAGTACACATGGACGAAAACTCAATATAACACCAACCGATTTCGATGATTCTTTTTATTGGATAGGATGTACTTCAAGGGCAGTTTGATTAGGTTCTGATTGTAGGATCCATGCTAAAGTAACGGTACTCTTCAATTCTTAGGAGCAAATTATCGACACTCTGCTGAATCTCTTATAGTATTCGGATATTTGACTCACCTACCGTAATGTTGAACGGCACTGTCTCAAACGAGCAGCACTATTAGTAGGTTGACTCATAGGTAGAAAAAAAAATGTGCACTTCACATTCACTAAAAATCAAACAATAAAAATAATTTTTAACAAAAAAAAACTCACTTCAAACAAAAAACAATTCCCAAACAAATTAATATGCACTAAAAAGCAAAAAAATTATTCTTGTACAATGTAGTGCCCGCCCAATCTTACAACAACTTGATGAAAAAAAAAAAAGTACTTAAAAGTCAATCAAATTATTACGACAATATAATATAGTTACAATTATTGTTATTTTTGGAGTCTGTGTCAGTCAACAAAACTAGGACACTGACAAACATAGACCGACAACCGACATAGACACCGACTCCAAAAATGACAATAATTGTAACTACATTATATTGTCGTAATAATTTGATTGACTTTTAAGTACTCTATTTTTTTTTTCATCAAGTTGTTGTAAAGTTGGGCGGGCACTACATTGTACAAGAATTATTTTTTTTCTTTTTAGTGCATATTAATTTGTTTGGGAATTGTTTTTTGTTTGAAGTCGGTTTTTTTTGTTAAAAATTATTTTAATTTGAGTAAGTGCACTGCAGGTCTATTTTTATACTTAATTCAGGTGTGGGTTGGTTCTAGTTTGCTTAACTACGTTCAATTGTATTCTTATTTTGTCACCATATAGGCAAGACTAATATTATTCATTTGCAATAAAAGTATGTTAATATCAGTGTTAAGAATATAATATATTACTTGGACATCTCTCTATAATACTGCTAGTTCTATTTTAATCAAGTTGTAATATTAACAGAATGATTCAATTTTTTTTTTATTACATTGATGTGTTTTGTATCTGTGATTATAATTGTAAAATTATTGGTGCTTTAAAAATTATTATGTAGGACTAGTTTTTTGGAAGGCAAAAATTTAAAGAAAATTTAAAATTTAAGCTCTAATCTAGTCTTGTAATATAAAAGCATAGTTACTCAAATTAAGGAAATTACATTTAAATATTAGCTCATTTATTTTTATTGCATTTTCCATTATATTAATATAACATTGACTTGGCAAATTAACATAGTGAATTACATTTTTTTTTTGTTAATACCATAACATTGCAGTATACTTGTTCGCTTGTAAATATTTTTTTATAAACATTTTTATCTACTTTATAAATTAATTGCGTATGCATATAGCATTGTGTTTGAACATAATTTCATATTTTTACAATTTTACTTTTCTATTTGCTAGATAATAAGCAAGTAGCTGTAAATGTCTTCTGTATAAAGACTATTTGTAATCAAAGTTGATATGGTACATATTTCGTTAAGATTTTGACTTATCTATTAAGTGTTAGTATGTGTATGGGTGATTCTACGATAAGAGGTTTCAAATACATAGAGGATACGGCAAAGAAGAAAAGTTAGAGGTTTTTCTTCAAACCTTTATATTATGATTTTTGACCCGTTTATTTACCTTTTCACACAAGGGCAAGTCACTTTATACATATTTTATTACTTTTTCGAAGACCAGGGTAAATACATCGGGCAGGGGAGAGACATCAGAACCAGGGTAGATAATCTGATACAACAATATACTTGTACTACTAAAATAAAATCAATAACATGAATTAAATTAACTTTTATTAAATTAATCATTAATCAGACTATCATATTACAGCCTTTTTTTTCTAAAACAAGAGTGTTTAACTTACAAAAATACACATTTAAATTATCTTGCCATTGTACTTTAAACGATTATAAAATATTCTTTTATTAATACTAATAAAGCTCTTCTTAAGTGTTAATCAGACTTGGATAATCAGGTTAATTTTCATAGTGCCTATACCTATGCGGTTCTGTCACATTCTGTATACGGTTCATTAAATGAAAGATAGAAAGTAAATGTATATTAGAAAATGAAAAATAACAAATAATTAAAGTCACTCTTGCCTACATGCACAGAAATTAAAATCAAAATAACATAAAAAACTAAAGGCACTTTCTAACTTACATGAATAATAAATACAGTAGAACCTCGACAACTTAAAAACCTCTATAAATTCATAAAATGTTGTGTTCCCTTCCCCTCAAAGTCCAAAACCTCTTTTACTTAAAATACGAAACCTCTATAACTTAAAGGAATAATTTGGGCATCACACCTCAGTAACTCAAAGTTGTAATGATGACTACCTTTGTAACTTCAATAATCTATTAATAAGTTATTTTAAATGAATGTGCAAACCCAAAGAGTTACCTGTAGACCATTGTTATTGCTTACACATTTTTACGAAATGACTTCTCACAATACACTAAGGTCTAAGTACAGTAACATCTTTATATGTATCGGTAGCTTTTGGCCTTCGTTTGAATACGTTCGATATTGTCTCCCCTTTATTAAAATTTGAAAATAAAATTGATGTAGAAAGTGTGAACAGTTTGAAACAAAAAACAAGTTACCGATATTTTTATGTAGAATACCTGAATAAATGTACCTTTAAATGTAAAATAAAGTACGTATGTACAATTGTACATACATATTAACATTTCAAAGTTTCATTTACATTTAACCTAGCTCGTCTATCTCTATGAGTACTAAATAAAGCCCATAAACGAACCTCTGTGAGTAAAAATATAAACCTATAAAAACTCTTTAACTTAAACCCTCAGTGAGTAAAAACCTCGATAACTCAAAAAATTTAACGTTTCCCTTGCTCTTTATCTTATCGAGGTTCTACTGTATAATTAAAATACTTAAGCTTTCTCAAACATTTTCACCGACTTTTTAAAGGAGTAAAACATCCTCTGCCCTTTCAAAATAAGATTTAGCATAGAAAGTATTGTAACATGCTAATTTAGTCTTTAGTTTATTTATAGTCTCATCTTTTTTTTATTAATTATATATCTTAGTCTTCTAGCTCGATCTGATTTAACTTTAGCTGTAACTCTTCTACGGAAATTACTTTGCGACATCTGATGATGAACATCTGAAATTGATGGTGTTGCCGGAACATTAGTTATATTTTAAAAAGTTGTTGCCTACGTTCTCTTGCTTTTTTTTCATATCTTTTTCACCTTACCGATGCTCTCTAGGAGTCATGTGTTCGACAGTTTTGATTATTCCTTTCTCTTTATTTTTTAAATATTTCCTTTTTGCTTTTGCCATTCATAGTTTCAGGATCATTTTAATTTTTTGATATCATAGCCTCTCTGCTTCAGATTTCTTCTGTAATCTTTCTTCACGTGTTAACTTTTTCCTCGGTGCCATAATCTGTAATAATGACCATAATATAATAATATATTTTTTTTAACATAAAAATTTTCATTTACCATAATTATTTAAATCATTTAAAACTGACGTTAAAAGAAGTTAGTTAAATCTGCGTTTGTTATAACATCTTATGATGAATATTATCTCCCCTGGTCAGTGACTCTCTCCCCTGGAAGTTATCTTGACAGGGGAAATACTTCAGGGGAGAGACGTTTTCATGACAAAATCAATTATTGTAACTGAATAAATTCCTTTTTGGGTTAATTGTATATCTCAATTCAATTATTACTGTATTAATTAGAACAGTAAATGCAAATACATTAAATGAATATCATAAGTTTTATGACTTACCAGTGGAGAGACACAATCACCTTGCGAAACTAGTACACCGCACGGTCGCGTCCTAACAACTAGAAAATAGTGGTGCTTAAACAGCTCGCCAGTTTAGTATTGCTAACTTCACGCCGATAGACGACCTTGAGCGCTACCTCCAATATGCCTGTCCTTGAATTTGTATTTGTATTAGCGGAACTAAAATCGGCAGGGTAGATACACAAAAAAAGCAGGACAAAAGTTAATTTTAAAATTATTTGAAATTAACAAAAGTATTTTATTTTTTATTTAATAATGTTTAAATATCATCATCATCATTTCAGCCCATTGCCGTCCACTGCTGGACGTAGGCCTCCCTCGTATTGCGCCACAATGTGCGGTCCTGTGCCGCCTGCATCCAACGACGCCCAGCAACTTTCACTAGGTCGTCGGTCCACCTAGTGGGGGGGCGTCCTACACTGCGTCGTCCGATGCGTGGTCGCCACTCGAGAACCTTTCTTCCCCAGCGGTTGTCGGTTCGTCGAGCGATGTGGCCTGCCCATTGCCACTTCAGCGTGCTAATTCTTCGTGCTATGTCGGTTACACCCGTTCTTTTGCGGATTTCTGTATTCCGGATTCTATCTCGCAGAGAAATGCCGAGCATAGCCCGTTCCATAGCACGCTGAGCGACTTTGAGCCTTGATATGAGGCCTACATTTAGGGACCACGTTTCCGTGCCGTAAGTCATCACTGGTAACACACACTGGTCGTAGACCTGTGTTTTCAGACACTGAGGTATGTTTAAATATAATTACTTAAATTCCGTTTAAAAATAATTTAGTTAAGCAGCTGATACAAAAAAGATATGTATTGTTTGAAAGTTAAATAGAAACCGGCAAGGGGACAGGCCAGGGTAGATACTTTTTTAGACTTTGTAAGGAATTTCAGAAAAATGTATTTCAATTAGGCATTCAATCGTGATGTTTCTTAATAAAGTATATTATGATGATATAATTCATTGTAAGAAATAGCAACATATAGAATAAAAAAACTGTTATAAACGGATTGCCGCACAAGTTACCTCTTATCGTAGAATCACCCGTAAACATACTGATGATACTCACTTCATTAGTAGTTAGTGTTTAAAAATCATGTATCACCAATATAATATTAAGTCATGTTTTTGAGATTGAAAGAAACTACAAAACAAATCATTAGTGATAGCAAGAAATGCAATGATGAACTAAATAGAACTAATTATTCTGAAAATTTAAAAATAGTCAATTATTTACAGAGCAATATGTATGTTGATCTTACATTCATTTACTTAACATGCTTATTTTTTTAAATACATATTTTTAGTTATTAATTATGTTTTTCAATTACAGGTGATTGATTTACCCATTATTAAAATGTTACTAAGTCCAAGGATCAAAAAGAAATAGGATATTTAGGGAATCAAAACCTTAAAGGGCAAATATGTAAAAATTTATTATAAAAATTGTCGAACATAAAATTTGTGACAAATTTTGCTTTCAGAAATATTTCATACGCCCAACCGTTTCAAGGAAAGAGGGCAGAGAGCCTGTAGCATTCAGTCATAACTACTTCAGTTTAAACTGTAAATCTCAGATCTCTATATCTTTACATATATACAGTGGATTTCATTTATAACGACCTTGGTTGTAACGACTTTTCGGTTATAGCGACGCCGAACTTACGTCCCTAGAATTTAAAGCATCCTTTTGTAGGAAATACATTCGGCAATAGCGACGTCGGATATAACGCTGAATTCGGATATACCAACTTGTTTTTATGAACTATTTGGGACAGATTCGTAGAAATTGCTTGCGGATGTTGCGACTGAGTCAGCAAAGGCACAAAGACTCATAAGCTTTAACTATTAAGCTTTCTTATCCTTTATTCACATTCGCAGATGTCAAATGCTTTGTTTGTGTGTAGGGTTACTTAGCATGTGCACGAAGTTAAAATATGAGTAAGTTACGTAGCCAATTTCCAGTGAGTAAACTGTTTCTTAAACTTATGAACATGGTTCCTAGATGTACATTTACTGTTAAAGAAAAATGTTAATATAATTGTTTCGGATATAGAGATTGCCGGATATAGCGCCGACATTAAAGTGGTCCCTCCGCCGTCGTTATAACCGAAATCCACTGTATATATATAAATCTTCTGTTCATCATCATCATCCCAGCCCATATACATCCTACTGTTGGGTTCGGGCCTCCTCCACAATGGGATGGAAATCGACCTTCTATTCCACAAAGAAATTCAACATCAAGCAGGGGTGAATACAGTGAATGTACCTGCAGCTTGAGCTCACATACTAACGGCGGTCCCACATTAGGCGAGATAGATAACGGGGCAGAATCGTTTCCAACCTCAAGTACCTCAGTACCCTCTCACCCAACCAGGGGATAATAGAAAGAAAAAAACCCAGACCCGAACTAAGAGAAGCATTACTTAGGCTGCTTCCGAGTTAGTGAGGAAAATAATGGAAGATAAAGACTAATACTGCCGGATTAGAGGATTCATTGCATACAGTGCCATTAACCCCACATATTGTAAAGACAACTATCCCTGAACATAACTCTTGATCACTTAAGAAAGAGTGGGGCAGGACTGAACGAGGCAGAGCAACTACTGGCGAATATGCAAATATGGACATTGAAAGCAGGGGGTGATAATACCGATAATAATTACACACCCACCCTTAAAATGACAGGAGGAGATGTCAGTGCAAATGAGGATGTTATGATGATTCCTCGACCAGAGAAGCATTCTAGCGTAGACGCATTAGAAATCTTGGCGCACAAGAAAGGTATGATTGGAGAGGAGAGGAAGGTAACCAACATACATAGCATACATGGCATAGCCCTTATTCCTAACAAGCTTATAGCTTCCCTAGCAGCACATCACCATCTCTTTTGTTTGATTTAGTACCTGAGCGGTGAGTCAAGCGATGTTGAGGTGACAAAGGATGGCAAATATCTACCAGGTAATGAGGTGCTATCACTTATGAAAAGTGGCAGCACTAGGGCCCTGGAGGAATTAGCGAAACAACATAATCGTGAGATGCACGCGTTAAATAGAAATATAAGAATTGGTTGTTGAGCATCTCTCATCATGTCAGTCGTGTAGAAGTCAAATATAGTTGCATGGACACAGCTCAGAGACCCGTCAAACAGGAAAGTGGTCGATCAATCTGAAGAAAGTAAAAATCGCATATTCAGTACCTAATGAATTACCAGCCTATGTTGCATCCAATTCCAACACAGTCGGTGTCGCATCGTCTTAGTGGATATAGGGCCCACCCGTCACCAGCCATATTGGTATTCCGTCTTAGCAGATGGTGATGGACCAAGATCCCGTCAAATACAGGAATACTTCATATTGACCGGGACTAATGGCGAAGATGACCTGCGATTTACAGGGATGGTCCGTAACGAAACAACAGTGACAATGAATAACCGGTAGCGACATCTCATCTTTGTAACCACAAGAGAAACGGGTAACATTACGATATTTGAATATAATCGTCCATGCTTGGGCAACGATCGCGAGGTAGGTCCAATTCAATCTAATAGAATGGTGCTTTTATTAACACAAGCTTTTAATATGTTTATCACTGCTCCTCAACCACTAAAATATTTCCGCAGGCTCGCTCCACGGCTCGTCGGCGCAACGTCCGCCCTATCGTGGCTTATGCCGAACGTGGGCGGACCGAGCGCTACGTGCCGACGGCTGTACGCGGGGGTCATCCGGTCGATGGCCCTGTACGGCGCACCGGTGTGGTCGGGGTCCTTGACCGTCCGAATTAGGGCCCTTCTGTGGCGACCACAGAGGGTCATGGCGGTCAGGGCCATCCGCGGATACCGCACGGTGGCGACGGAGGCAGCGTGCCTATTGGCCGGGACTCCCCCGTGGGACCTGGAGGCGGAAATACTCGCCGGATTGTATCGGCGGGTGACGGGGGTGCGAGCGGAGGGCGGTGTGATCTCGTTAAGGGAGCTCACCGCCTGGCGCGTCGACGCCCGCCGAGACGTCATTGCCCGTTGGGCAGTCAGGCTGGAAAGGCCTCGGCTCGGGGTGCGAACTGTGGAGGCCTTCCGGCTGGTGCTGATGCAGTGGTTGGAAAGGCGGCACGGGGTGCTCTCCTTCCGATTAGTGCAGGTGTTGACGGGGCATGGGAGCTTCGCCAAATACCTGCACAGGGTCTTAAGGAGAGAGAGTACACCATCCTGCCACCACTGCGATTGCGACGAGGACACGGCGCGCCATACGCTCGAGGCCTGCGCGGCTTGGGCAGTGCAGCGCCGTGAACTCGTCGCAATCATCGGTGCCGACCTGACGCTGCCGGCCATCGCTAGGGCGATGGTCGACAGCGTCGAGAATTGGGACGCGGTCGCAGCCTTCTGCGAGACAGTGATCTCGCAGAAGGAGGTGGCGGATCGTCTGCGCGAGGAGCGCAGCCTCGATGAGGAGATCCGCCGCCGGCGAATGGGGCGGCGCAGGCGCAACTACCTGTGCCTCATGCCGCCCTAGCCGAGGCCGCGGGTGACGTGACCGGGGATTAGTCCGTCACCCGCCGAGAGGCCGACCGCGTGAGGAAAGACCGACGTCCTCCCCGAGGGGGGGACGTTGGTCGATGGGAGGGTACCCCATGTAGGGGGTATTCCGTCGGGCCGACCACTGACGACAAGTAAACCTGCTCCGGTGGTCGGCCCAACGACGAAGGCGAGGTGGGTTGCGGGAGTTGCGTGCTTAAGCCCCTCTGTCGCCCCGGACGGAGTGGTGCGGAGGCGCGCCGACCGCAGCCCACCCACAAAAAAAAAAGTACTAAAATATTATGTACTTAAATGGTTGGGTATCTAACAGGCTTACCACTAATAATATTGCATGGCGCGAAATTGATGATATGATTACGTGGGCATGCTATTAGTGCCGCAAGGGGAGGTTACGGTGCCGGGGTGGGTGCAAATATAGTCGATCGCATTGCTCAAGCTTATCGCAATGTTAACTATGGCACTGTTGTTTTGGCATATTATATAGACAACCAGGAGCATGATTTTATTATGCAGAAGACGCAGTGACGATGGCAGATCGCGCGTGACGAAGCTGAAGAGTTCCCCTGTCTAATTATTGAAGAATGGAGTAATCCGCTCGAACTGGTCACAGGATTAAAACTATGCCTCTTCAACCCTGAGAGCATATCTAGTGTAGGGTGTGGAGAACACACTAGTCCTATTATCGACAGTTGTGAACGAGCCATCCTGAGGAGGTGTGCATAGAAAGAGTACAAACGCGGATGTGGACTAGGGGATGAGCCCCGTAACACGAGATTTAGTCCAAGCAAACTCGAACTTCTAGGATACCATTATCAACGGCCAAGGTAATAATTATGAATGCGTAAAAGGTATCAGTTCACTTTTGGTGGACGGCGTGAAACCAGAAGAGTTGATGTGGAAAGTAAATGATCTCCCAGTGGGCAGGACAGTTAGCACCACCGGTGTAAGAAGTCCATTCTCAGTCAACTTATAGGACTGCATGCGTCAGGGAAGGGTAGGGGTAACAAATAGTCAGAACTAGAGTCTTCTCACCAATGTCTGGGGAGGCTGGTTGGAATCAAGGTACGGATATGCTGGGTTAGGGATCCTAGATGATGACAAGCTATAGTCTAACTTTTTATTAGTTGCAGTAAAATGACGTTTTGTGGGTTGCCGGTTTTTGAAGAAAAATAAATAGGGATGTAGCTAAATGAGTGAATCATAAATGAATAATCAGTTTGGTTTTTTTTTTGAGATTTAATATTAAGTTGTAATGTATTCTTTAACCTATTATTATTACTATACTAGAGGATTGATATTTTTTAGTGGAAGTATAGGGAGGTACATTCAAAATGAAACAAAAACGTCATAATAATGTTATTTAATTAATCTTTTTCGAAATCACTGTCGCTGTCGCTTTCGGTCACACTAATAACAAATCTATCTGTCACTTCATCTATAATATGATCGAGGTGGCACATTTTATCTTCCTCTTTAATAGTGTGAGACACACAGTCACTCCACTTAGCCGGTGTCACTTTCTTGATTCCTTCTTGGAATAAAGTTTTCACTTCTTGCATTTTATACGTCTTATTATTGTTTGCGACGTGACTCTTTACCTGCGCCCATACCAACTCAATGGGGTTCAATTCACAGTGATAAGGGGGCAGTCTTAAAAGTGTGATACCTTTTTGTGCAGCCATCTCGTCTACGGCATATTTCTCAGTATGATTTTGTTGTTTCACAATATCTATGAGAGTGGCCTTGACCATATTTGGTTCAAACGCAATATTTTTAGTAGTCAGCCACTCTTGAATTCGTGCTTTCGTCCACGACATCTTCGGGATTGTTTCGATCTTCCGAGAGTGATAGGGCGCATTGTCCATTACGACTACTGCATTCGGCTTGAGTTTAGGTAGAATACCGCCGAACCAATCCTCGAAACACTCCGCGTTCATTTCATCATGGTAGTCTTCTGTACCTTTCTTTGCTTCAAACATAAGAAGTCCGTCGACCAGGAAGCCTTCTTCTCCGCCTATGTGACTAATTATGAGTCGTTTGCCCTTTCCTGTGGGATTTTTTAATCCCGTAGTCAAGGCGTCTAAAAATGCATGTCGAGAAGATTTAATACTTCCGTCAATCCAGGTTTTTTTTTGTAGTATGACCTGAAAAGAACAAAAAAGAATCATAAGTTTCGACATCAAAACAAAAAGGGAACAAATAGAAGAAACTAAGAGTTGACACGTACCAGCGTTGACCCAGGTCTCGTCTTGATAATATATGTATTTTCCCTCCCTACGATATTGTTTAATTAAACGCAGGTAGCGCTGGCGCCATGATATGATATCTTGTCTATCAATAAGCACACTCTTGCGTGATCGAGTAGCGAATTCAAAATTAAGATGCTTCATAATTTTTCTCAATGTCTCTTTCGAGAAGTTGGGCAATCCTGGGTCATCATTTACAACTTGCAGCACCTAAAAATGATTAAAGTTATTACCTAATTGGTTAAGATTACACATGGGATGGGAGAAAACATACATAACGTATAATAAAAAGATGAGTGACGACATGTGTAAACTAACTTTTGCGATGGTGGGTATTTCATTTCTATGAAAGAACTGATGTACAATTCGTCTAACAGCAGTGAATGTGAAATCATCAAGTTTATCTTTAAATGTAAGTTTTGGGCCCATTTTTTCGGGAGGTTTTGGTGATTCGCTGTCGTTCTCCTTGTGCTCCTTTAAAACGGAATAAACTGTGCGGACGGATATTCCCAAGACTTCAGCCACCTTGTTAACGCATGCACTTGTTTTTGGAACTTCAATGTTTGATTCTGAAGATTTCACTTCAAACACATATTTGTAAACGTTTTGGACCCAAAGTTTTTCAGTTGCACTTAGAGCCACACGTGGCCTTTTTTTCTTAGGAGATAAAAATGTGTCTCCTCCATCTTGCGATGTGCTCGGCAGAGCATCCATGTCTTCAATGTATCAAACAAAAAAAAAACTAACACGATTAACGAAAACAGGTAATGATAAACAAACACAACGTAACATAAGTTTAACAATAATGATAACAAAAACAACGCGCAGTGGGCAAATCAAAGTTATTCATGCACTCAAAACAGAAGTATGAAGCCGAATGAGCGAATGACAACCGAAACAAAATGGTGGTCAAGCGTCATCGTAGCACCGTAACCAAAAACCAGTACTACCAACTTGAGAGAGCGTTTTCTTGAGTGTTACCTTGTATATGTCTAAAAGGATCAACATTTATACAGCCTTTTATTTACATTAATATTAAATAGAATTTAGTATGATCATTATGAGTCAGCTGTGGAACGATTAGATATTCTGTAAACTTTTGTGAACTGAATCACATCCCTATTGAGATTAGGCTGTCAACATTATTTTACGGAATGACATTTAGAAACGTCATTTTACTGCAGCTAATAAAAAGTTAGACTTTCGAGAACGTAAGGGCGTGTCAACGCATTAAATTTTAAGGGTCAATGACTTTACTGTTCAAAACCCCTTCAGGGTCAGGTTCTGATATACAGTACGCGAGTTAGTACAGCCATAACATTTATTGTATCTCATAACTTGAGATGGAGAGGGAATGTGAGACCCCTACAACAACCTTAAGGGTGTAAATTGTTGGCCTGAGTTCTCGATTTCGAGCGACCGCAGCGCCAAAGTTTAATGTAACATCCGACGGGGCGGATGAATGACCTAGAGAGCGCGATTTTCAAAATGTTTTGCAACAAACGTTCCACGTTGAGAAATTGTTATTGAACTTGAATATTTACAGCATAACAATAACGTTGAATTTTTGGAAACTAGCTGTTGATTCTTTTTAATAGATTAATAAGAGTAGTTGAGACACAATTTTTATGTTTTTCTATCATTACATTACATAGTATAAAACAAAGTCGCTATCCGCCGTCTGTCTGTCTCTATGTATGCTTAGATCTTTAAAACTACGCAACGGATTTTGATGCAGTTTTTTTTTAATAAATAGAATGATTCTTAAGGAAGGTTTATATGTATAATACATGCATAATATAGTAGAGAAACGCTGATTAATTTAGAGGTTTCTAATGTGATGTCGTAAATAAGCACGTTTTTTGCGCTTATATTGCAAACGTTGGCTGAACCCTACGAGATAGACCAAAATAATGTACTACAGTATTATCCATCTTAAAAAGTTCAACAAAAAAGTCCACGATGGCATATGTCTATCTCTTAGGGATAACCCACCATAACCATTTTTTATCCTCTACTAAAAAATGATTATTTACTAAGTGATTTTATAGAATACAGCATTAATCCTTATCCAATTAAGTACCTTAAATAAATTGTGCATTTATTATAGATCAATATGCTTTTTATAGTATGTAATTTAAGTGAATATTGCCGAAGATAGCGAAGATAGCGAGGGCGGGTTACTAGTTTATAATATAATATACAATCAAGAGCAGGTCCGGACTGACATTTTTGTATTCTACTTACCTAAAATTCCAACTATGTATTTATTTGTAATTTCACTACCAAAATTTATTCTAATTCGTAAAATATTCATTCAATAAAATAATTGCAAATTCAGTAGGAAGTGTGTTTATCTCTACGCAAGGAAATGTGCCTATTGCGTAAACTCAAATACTTACTTTTTGTTTACGATCACCTCGTCGATATCTAAAAAAAATCCTAGTGTTGGAAAGCAATGAATGTTAGCATAGACTGTGGAACGTAGAATAGTAAAATGTCACTTGTCAATGTCAACATTATTGGTCATTCAAATAAGCTCTCTATGTTCCCTTGTCTCTTGTTTTTTAATGGCGCCGGTGTACAGTAGTATTTTTAAGATGTGCTAAAGAAATAAATAACTAATAGAAGATAGAACACTTTATTTAATAATTCTATAGCCCCTTATACCGTAATACCTAGGGTTTTAAAAAAATGTCAATAAATGAAACACAAGTATAAAAATGATTTATTTACTACACAATAACAAATATGAGTCGCCATTAATCGCTATCTCAAAAGCGTGCTAGGGTTGTACCTACAAAAATTAGTAAATAATTCATTTATTTTGGACTGGCGTGTTTACGTGAATCGACTGGCTGGGTAGTTAAGTTACCTGTATCTTTCAAAATCATTAGGCGTTCTTCCCTTTCATAACACGTAAAGCTCTTTCTTTCCTCTCTTTCATAGCCTCTATGATACTGGGCGCGTCACGAATGGGCATGCTTCGTGACTGCCGAGGATCAACTAATTCTGGAAGTAGGCAATCGTAATAAAACCTAACTAATTTCATCTTTTTTTTTTTTTTTTATTGCCAACGGTGGCAAACGAGCAAGCAGCACACCTGATGGTAAGTGAAACTGCTGCACATGGACCTTTGCAATACCAGGGGCACAGCCAGGCCGCTGCCTACCGTGAAGGAAATACTCTTCTTAAACCTCGTTTAAAGAAGGACATGTCATAGCGCTCGGGAAACACAGCAGCAGGTAGTTCATTCCAGAGCTTGCACGTACGTGGGAGAAATGATCGCTGGAAACGTACAGTTGAAGACCATAACGTTTCCAGGTGAAATGGATGAACCCTGCTGCGATGTCGAGTGGTACGTTGGTAGAATGGTGACGGTGGTACCAGGTCAAACAGTTCCTCGGAGCACTCCCCGTGAAAGAGTCGGTAGAGTAGACAGAGTGACCCAAAGTCTCTCCGCTGCTCCAGCGACTCCAATCTGTCCGTCAGATTGGGATCCCCGACGATTCGAACAGCCCGTCTTTGCAGGGAGTCAAGTGGGTCTAGCTGATATTTGGGCGCACCTGCCCAGCGATGTGAGCAGTACTCCACATGAGGACGAACTTGTGCTTTGTATAGCACAAGACGCTGTCTCGGTGTGAAGTACTGCCTGGCTCTGTTCAGGACGCCCAACTTTTTGCTTGCCAATTTGGCTTTGTCCTCCAAATGACTCCCAAACTGGACTTTGCTCGATATTTTGACGTCGAGAATCCCAATACTCTCAGAAATTGGGAGAGTTACTCCTTGGAACTGAGGCGCCATGACAAACGGGTCCTTCTTTGCAGTGAACGCGCAAACTTGTGTCTTTGTGGGGTTGAACTGGACTAGGTTCCGTTCACCCCATTCCAAGGCCCGCCCCAGAGAGCGCTCGACTTCAGACACAAGTTGAACCCTTCTTTCCTGAGTACTCCAAGGGATATTCCGTTGCTCAGTGTACCGCTCATCACCCGTACTGTCATCCGCATAGCAACGCATACTCTCGATAGAGAGCATGTCATTGATATGCAGGATAAACAACGTCGGGGAGAGCACCGAGCCTTGTGGTACACCAGCATTAATGGTCATGGTATCGGAGCAGGAGCCATCTACGACGACTTTTATACTCCGACCATCCAAAAAGCTGGCAATCCAATTACAGAGTCCCTCGGAGATTCCGTATGATGGTAGCTTCGATAGAAGTGCCCTGTGCCAGACCCTATCGAACGCCTTTGCGATATCTAGGCTGAACGCCAGCGCCTCACCCTTGCCCTCCAAGGCCTCTGCCCAACGGTGTGTGAGGTACACAAGAAAATCACCAGCCGACCGACCATGACGAAAGCCGTATTGGCGATCACTGATAAGCTGGCGATCCTCAAGGTACTGCAGAAGCTGGCGGTTTATAACCTTCTCCATTATCTTGGAGAGCAAGGATGTTTTCGCAATTGGCCTGTAATTCGATGGGTCAGACCGGTCTCCCTTTTCATCTCCATTTTCTCCTCCCAAAATTTGTCGTCCTTTTCTATAATATAAACTTTCATAGGTACAGTAGCACCAAACCAGATGCCAAGCATGCAAACGTTTCTTTTAGTAATATGCACCTGTCCCTGAATTTGGAAATACCAGTTATGATTTTTATTTATGACATAACCCTTGGAAGCCTTGTCCTTAACCCAAAAGGTATGTTTGGCCATTGCTTCATCAAGAGTCATGCCAGCTAAAGAATGTGGGCACTTAATTTCAATTAAACCGTTTGCATAAATGCCATCTGGTGTAGTACCAAGAAATTCATATTGATCGTCGACGAACAAACCGCAACCTTGTATACTAATATTCTCTTGAATTTCTAACTGTTTAATTGCGGTTTCTTCGTTTTCGATACCGTACCGTACAGCAGGCAAACTGGAGATATTACTACCATAAACGATTTTACGAACAAGAACAGCACAACTTGTGCTTATTACTTCATGAGTTTTACTATGAATCGATCCTGTATTAAAAGACACAACAGCAGCTGCGCATCGGCCCGCACAAGAACCACGGGAAGAATAATTTACACGCTTACCCCCTACTAATTTGGCAATCACTGCGTTAAAACTTTCAACTATATTACTTGTACAATTATGAATTAAACTTCTAGAATGATATGACAGTCTTTTACTTAAAATGTGTACCGCGTCCATTAATCCGCATCCAACAATTGCTGGAAGCAACCCAACAGGTTCTATTCGACGAGTATCAGGTCTACAGAAATACTCCTTGCAATATTGGTGATTACCAAATACGTATTGTGGACCATTTAGGATATCTTCACTAAGATTTTTTATTTTTTCTTCGAGTGACTGATTTTGATCGCCCCAATATTTAATAGCGCATTTTACACCCGTTCTTAAACGCAAATACCTTTCTTTTAGGAATTTCCGCAATTCGCAAGGATACTTAGTGTCTTTCGACAGTTTCTCCAAGCTATTGCAGTAGTTTCGTAAAAGATGATTTTTGCAATCAATTTTCTCTATTGTTAAATTACCGTACGGTCGCGAATCTAATATTTTTTATAAGTACTGGAATCGCCGTCTGCTACAAATTTATTATAAATTACACCGTGATCAACAATGGAACGTTTAAACCCCTCAACTATTATGGTCGATTCCATACCGGTAGATGATCCCGAATAATTCTTGAAACAACGGTGTTCCGAGGGCTGACTGTCGTTCTTTGCGGCTCGTGCACAAACTACGCAGTATTTATTTTTAACTCCAAAAAATAATACTTTATTAGTTTTAATGCCAATTATCGCAGCTGCGCCGGACAAGGCGGAAAAATTCTTACCATAAGATCTCTTGCTCCAACAACCGTCAACAGCAACAGATATTAATGGTGTACCATTTTTATCAACACTACCTATAGACACTGCGTACTCCGCTTCTTCCTTGACAGCTTCTGCCATGGAATGTGCTGCTGTCTTTTCCCACCAATCGCAAACCGTATTATTAATTTCATTGTATAATGAAGGTGACATGATTGGTAGGGCTACTGCGGCAGTTAATGTTTTTAACTGATAGTAGCTCCCACCAGATGATATGATACCAGGTACAATTTGATGATTCACTTCCATTCTATCTTCTTTCTTTTCAATCAAACACACAGTAAATTTCATACTACACATATTTCATGATGAGTTTTGAGTCCAGACCAACTTTTACTTCACCTATTATACTGAGGTAACTTAACTTACAATCCATTGGACCGTGGTCCCCTATGGCCTGAAGAGCTTTAAAAAAAAAGAAACGTCTACAACTCTACGCCCAACTTCCATTTCATCCACCTTTCCCTCTTGGTCGTTTTCAATAACTAGTTCCTGTAAAGAAAGATAATGGCTTGATTTTTTTTATAAAAAATAATTAAAAATTTAAAAAAATGCAAAAGAATTAATACAATATTAGGTTCCTGATGAATAGAAATTATAATTTCTTTACGCATTAGGTATTGTTTTTTTATGACGTCACCTATTTGAACGTAAATTTTCTTTTGAGAAAGTAATTGAGAAGTATTTCGGTACTAAGGTGTTTGTCTCTCGATGAAAATAATAAATAATGCAAGAAAAAATCTATAGGTAGGTATTGAGATTTTGTCTTCGCCCATCACTAACTAAGTAGTTTGTTTATTTATGTAACAAGTCTACAAGAATTACGTATAACAACTTACCTCTATACAGCGCGTAGCATTGTTGCTCAGAGTCTCGGCCCCAAGGTTTTCTTTATTTTCAATACTGGAAATATTATTCATCAATATTATCCACTTTTTATTTATTTTGTACAACCCTAAGCCAGACGCTAGGCGTCTCGCGTCTGTTTGGCGGTATAGGTATGTCGACATAGTTGCGCTGTCGTCTACCTACTTCCACAATTTGATATTTAGACAATACTAGCCGACCCGGCGAACTCCATATCGCCTTTTTTTTTTTTTAAATCCTATTATTTTGATATTACATACAGATACTTCAATTTTATTTATCAGTATAGATATAGATAATACAAACCAATATTTACATGTTATTGTAGGTATATGTCTGAATCGGGCGATCTAAATCATATGACATATTGTATTAGCTTTGTAATGTACTCGTACCCTGTTCAAATGCGATAATAAATAAGTAGGGAGGAACTTACATTTTATTCCGAGATCTTTTGGCTTTCATATTTTTATAATGCGTACAAAACTTTCTTTTCCCTGGCATAACACTCAAATTCAATCAGTCCTGCGAAAAAAATAGCCTATTATACTACTATATTACTCAGTGATAATGTATCTTTCGAATGATAAAAGAATTATTAAAATCGGTCCAGTACTTTTTGAGTTTATTCGTTACATACAAAAATCCAAATCTTTCCTCTTTATAATACCTATTAGTGTAGATATTGTATTTTTTACGATTTATATCTAGTTCCATCATGGTTTTCTTTCAGACATTCATTATATCGATACTTTCTACTAACTGAAAATAAATTAATTATAAAAATGTTATACTTACAGTTTTTTACAAAAAACACAAATTCACAATACGTAATTCTGCTGTCTGCAGCCGACAAGCGTGGTGTCGCGTTCACTTACAGAAAGGAACTGCCGACCACCGAGATTGCACGAAACGAAAGCGTTATCCCGTACATTTGTGTATGAAAAATTTATATCTAGATTTTAGGGCTTTAAAAGAGGAAGTCTTTGTTTGTAAAGGTATAAAAAGAAGTATACAGCTATACTTATTGGTTTCTTCAGTGTTCAAAAAGTGTTTCTTTTTATCAATTTGTGTTGATTTATGGGGTTAAATCTGAAAAATACGAAGTCATGTTTTTGCATTTTTACTCAATTTTGTGCGTTTGTTGACGTTTATTATATAACAACTATTAGGTTTAAGACTTTAATATAAGCATGAACATACTTATTGGTCTTTGATTGTAATATATACAAATTATCATTGATATCAATCATATGTAAATAGGTTAAATATGAAAAATCGTAACACTCTTTTCGGTGATTTTCACGATCTACACCCTTAAGTATTAGCACCCGCGTATGGGTGGGGTCTTAGAATCCAGGTTAGGGATTTCGTACACTGTGATTATCTCTTGCCCACGTTACGCCCAACCTGATAGGGCAGTTCGAAAGTGGCAAGATGACGCAGCTTAAAATGTGGCATGCGCGTCTCCACGAAACAACATCGGCAGGCAGTTCTAATTCATACATCTATTCTGCACTATTTTCTTATCAAGTATTTGTTGTTGTTTTGGATAATTAAAAAGATTCAGCTCCTGGTTATGATGGGATTCCTTACCCTTTTATAGTTAATCTATTTACTTAGACATCTCTCTATAATACTGTTAGTTCTATTTTAATCAAGTTGTAATATTAACAGAATGACGCATTTTTTTTTATTACATTGATATGTGTTTTTATATCTGTGATTGGTATAGTAAAATTACTGGTGCTATAAAAATTATTATGCACTTTTAGTTTACTCAATAAGGATATTACATTTAAATATTAGCTCATTTATTTTTATTGCATTTATCATTATATTAATATAACATTGACTTGGCAAATTAACATAGCGTATTGCAAATTTTTTCGTTAATACCATAACATTACAGTATATACTGTAAAATAGCTATATTTAAATCACTAAGATGAGCATCCAACATGCTATTTTTGTAAAAACTAACCATATTGCTCTAGCTAGTTCATAGGATGAATAAATTGGTTTCCTATAGATCTGTATTAGAGTCCTGCACGTGACAGTCATTGTTCGCTTGTAAATATTTTTTTATAAACATTAGTATCTATAAATTAATTGCATATTATAGTATTGTTTTTAAAAGTAATTTTATTGCAGTGGAACTTCTTTAGAATCGTTGTGATTTCAAATTCGATGAAACGAAAAACGAGTCCATAGAGACACAAACACGTAAATGTATAGGATTGTATTGATGTATAGGATTCAGCCGACGAGAGAATGAGATAATGGATAGAGGATAAAAAATAAAGGATAAAGGAGTTTCGCTTCTGATATGCGTACTTTGTACACACACTTTTTTTTTACAATTTTACTTTTTATTTGTTAGTTAATAAGGAAATAGCTGTAAATGTCTTTTGTATAATGACTATTTGTACATAAACAGACTTACACCTATTAACATATTCAAAGTAAACATGGTAAATATATACGATTTTGACTTATCTATTTTCACATACTTATCCTTAGCTGTTAGCGTGTATACAACATGTTGATGATACACAGTTAATTCTTAAAACCATGTATCATCAATATAATATTTAGTCACGTTTTTGGGATTGAAGGCAACAAAGTGGCAGTGACAGCTTACGCGTAGTTCAAGAAATGCAATGAAGACCTAAATAGAACCAATTATTCTGAAAATTTAAAAGTCAAATATTTACAGTGATATACCTATGTATGTTGATATTACAGTCATATAATTAATCTGTACATGTTTATTTTTCTAAATATATATTTTAGTTATTATTCAGTTTCTTTTTCTTACAATTGAAGGTGCTTGATTTGCCCATAATAAAGGTATATCCAAGGATGTAAAATAAGTATTATATTTAGGGAATCACGACTTTAAAGGGCTATTGACATTATGTTTATTTTAAACCGCCTAATTGACTGCACAGGTAGCATAGTGGTTAAGATAACGGCCTTCTGTTCCAGTGTCACGGGTTCAAGTCCCACACAGGACAATACTTTAGGCGATCCACAAATTGTTGTTCTTAGTCTGGATATAATTTGTGTCTGTTAATTATATGTTTGTGGAGACCACCACAAGGATTATTTCCTTCTTTAAAAAAAACCTAATGCAAAACAAAATTCTGTTATCCATTTTATTGCGTATACAGAGTGTATCAGGTTATGGAGCAACTGGTCAAAAGGGAGCTAGGCAATGGTGGTAGGAACCCATGAAAAAAATTTGAACGAAATATATCGATTCGTTAAGGAATTAGAGACATGTAAAGTTCTCAATTTTGTCATCGTTTTTTCGTGTAAATCCGATTGAAATGTATAAAGTCAATGATACTTAACACGCAACATATTCATACTTTGTTAAACGTTCATTAGAAATTTAATAAATCAATGATTACGTTCGCATAAGCAAGACAAACTTCGCTTTAAAACAGCTGATCGGCCGATGACCGTGGACGGCTCGCCGTTGTTACCTACGCTCATTGAAGCGTTTGCGTAATTCTAGGTATGTATGAATGAAATTATACTGTCGAAGCTTTACATGCCTACATGTATTCTGTCTGTACATGCCTACATAATACGTAACATTTAAGGCATAGACTCTTAGACACATTTTTTTGTAATCACTATAACTTTTATGTTATAATGTTTTTTGTGTAATGTACATTCTAATTACGATCTATGACCGTTAAACTATAACATACTGGAACAGTTGTCCTATAACCTGATACACCCTGTATATCAGATATAATTATAATCACCTAATATTTTCTGAATATAGATAAAGTTTAAGAATTTTAACAAACTATTGTCCCGACGGCGTAGAAGTATCGCTTGGTACCACGTGTTATGGGTTCTATCCCCACGCAAGACAATTCTTTTTACAATCCATAGTACGGAAGTTATTGGGACAAGTCCATATTTCCATAGTCTGATGTCTTACGTATGCCGTAACTGTGGGGATGCTCCGCGGACTTGAATAGAATCTTTGTTCTTCAAAAAAGGGCTATCCGTGCAATTCATAATCTGGGCCCAAGAGTCTCACTTCGAGAGAAATTCAAAGAAATAAATATTCTAACTGTTATATCACAATATATATACGAAAATATATTATATGTCAAAAAAAATATCACTAACTTCAAAAGATATTGTGACATTCATGAAATGAATACTCGGAATAAGGACAAACTAGTTGTACATACTACTCGTCTCCAAAAAATTAGCAAATCATTCATGGGGCAATGTATACGTTTCTACAATAGATTACCTAAAGATATCCGAGACCTGCCAACAAAAAAATTTAAAAAGCTATCAAGAATAGACTTTGTAAGAAAGCTTATTATAAAATCTCGGATTATGTAGATGATAATACTGATTGATTGTGAGCAGCTCCTCATTATGCAATTTCCTTGTTATTTTAAATAAACTCTTTTTTAATAACTCTAATATTGTAAAGCGTAGCGTGTTTTGCCTAACGAAATTTTGCATTTTCGTCGTTTGTAACATATGGTCTTGGTCATGCTCACTGAAGAATCTACTTGCGGTAGCTGCGTGGATCGGGTCTCTCCCTTCCCTCCATAGTGGTTGAGGGGAGTGATGGCTGCTCTAGTAGTTAACTCGTGATCGGGTGCCGCTTGTGGGATCTGGTCCAGCCATAATCATTTGAATTATATTAAGTATCTTGCAGTTCAAAGAGCATCACACTGGAGCTAGGTCTTACAAAACATGTATACAAATTTATATCTAGTAAGAAGAAAAAAAAAATAAAATAATAGACAAGCCCGCTGAGTTTCTTGCCGGATCTTCTCAGTAGCGGTCGCGTTCCGATCCGGTGGTAGTTTATTTTTATTGGATAATTTAATTTTATTTTGTAAAATTGACAATATGTAAATGCCCTCTCGGGGTCTATGCATAATAAATGATTTGAATTTGAATTTGTAAGTGGAAATCACAGATTCAATAATGTTAATATTTGTTATAAAAATTTTAGAAGCGCTACGTGCTCTCTGCCCTTTGCCTTGAAGATTTTGGACGTACGGATAATGTTTGAAAACGTTTGTCGCGAATTTTATGCCCTCCAATATTTAAAATAAATCTTAACATTATTGGAGCTTTAGAAACTGTGATAATCGCGAAAAACTGTTTTTTTAGCCTCGAATAACTTGCAGTGCAGACAAATTAATACCATGAGACTTGAAAAAACTTTTAAAACACCAACCAATGGTGTATATGAGTTTAACTTTATAGCTTAATATGTCACATTCCGCGGTGAAACCCCTATATTAGGGTTGTACTAAATAGAAATTGCCAACATATCCAAGTTGAAAATAAACTACTCCTCTTTTAGTTTAGGCAATCAGCCTTATTTTCTGCTCATATTTGCGTGTAAATTGGGTTATCGAACTTATTTGGCGGTTGAAAGCTGTTGTATTGTCAGTAAGTGAACTCCTTTAAAAAGCTATTCAAGGTCACAAAATCGGTTTTCCGTGATGATCTCGGTTACTATATCTCCCATCTGTCAAATAGCTTTTATAATTGCTTTGAATTGTGAAATGGTAATATTTTTAAACAAATATGTGTCTATGAAATTAGGTGGTTTATGTATTTTTGATATAATTTTATTGATTTAAGCAGATTTCACGAGAGTTTTCCTCAGATGTTCGTTGCAAACGTGCTGAGATCCCAGAACTTAAAGTTCTGGGATCTCAGCATATGTCCAAAAAACTAAATTAAAGGCAACGATTTGACTTGCTACCGGAAGAAGACAAATTTAAACAAATTAGTCTTGTGCTAAATAGAGATTTCACGTTGAGAGCCTTCACTCATAGTTTAGGCCAGTTTAGGCCAAGTCATCAAAGCTAGCTGCTGCTAACGACTCCAAAAAATAAATAAAACTTGGTATAAAGGTCTTTGTAACCATGCCGTAAAAATCCCATAAGAAAGATTTTAAAAGGATTACTAATAAATAAATAAAGTTATTGTTGGTAATTGACTAATAATAAATGCTATATTAGTGGAATAAAACCATCGATTATATTTTAGTACGAGTGTAAAATTATTGTATAGAGATAATATTGTGGCTGAACATTTTATTAAGCAAAATCTCTTGTTTGATTTCATATTACAGTACAATGTCCTTATAAACTTGTCAGTATTCAGGGACCCGTTATAAAGGGTACCGTTAAAATATTATTTATGAATGTAAGAATTTTCAATAGAGTCAACCATCAGGTAAGATAATTTTGTTGTTTTATTTATAATCGGCCGAGATATGGTCAAACAGAAGTCTCATCACCTTGTATACATTCCACCTAATCATTTCATTTATATATGTTCCAAATAAATACATGCATATTTTCCTTCATTTTAAGCATATATTTTTTTAAATATATGAACTGGATAAAAGAACGATTGCTGATAATGTGTCGCCTTTATTAATTGTACAATTCTTTACCAAAACATCAACTAGCATTTAGTGTACTTATGAAGAGTAGAATTGTCTTAGAATATTGATGATCTTGAAAAGGATCCACTGTACCCCAAATATTGTTTGGCCCCCGAATGGTAGCATTTTGTGGGTTGTTTGTCTGACTGCTGCAATTAGAATATAATATAAAGTGTTTTGTTTCTCCTTATTGATGTTTTAAAAAACTTCTTATATTTGAAAAGAAACCAAAAAAACCAAACATGCTGTGTGGTAGCGGCTTCGAATACTACCAACCCTTGCTTTGCTCGTGGGTGTCGTAAAAGACGACTAAGAGCCCTAGATTGACCCAGACCAACTCCATCTGGTACCATTTGGGTCAACGATTACATTCCCAAGGAGGGTTGACGTCAGGCAGGCGGCCGGTCATAAAAGTCATTGCTGAAACTTTTTGCAATATGTCAAAACAGATGACATATTGCGTCAACCTCAAGTAATTGGGATAAGAGCAAGATGATGATGATGATTTGAAAAGAAACCAAAGATGAGAAAAGTGTAATAAAAGATGTCTAATGAAGATAGAATAAATATATCACAAAATAAAAGAATTGGTGATATCAATAGATAGAGATATTTAGACAGCCTTGATAGAAGGCTGAACCGAGGAAGAGAAGTATTGTTGTTGTCATTGTCATTGTGTTGTTACTGAGCCATGGCTTTCACATATATTATTATAATCATATTCTAAATATTGCTTTACTTTTTTTTTTTTGTGGGTGGGCCGCGGTCAGCGCGCCTCCGCACCACTCCGTCCGGGGCGACAGAGGGGCTTAAGCACGCAACTCCCGCGACCCACCCAAAAACCACGTCGCCTTCGTCGTTGGGCCGACCACTGGAGAAATATTGCTTTACTAAGCAATATTCATTGCTTAATACCTATTAAAATATGATTGACCATTCTCCACCTTCTGCATGGATGCTACTAAGGGATGTGAGTAAATAACATAATTGTGTGAGTGAGATAAGTCAGTACAGTACCTTATGTCATCTTGTTTGGGCAGCAAGGTAAAAATATATGCCTATAATAGATACATCCCATATATAGGCTAAGAAGAGAGGAAGGAAAATTGTAGCTGGAATTTTTATGTGTCAGTTTATTTTTGGTTCTATAGATGGCATAGGCACCAAGTTCAATTATAATTCACACTTTTTTGTAATATTAAATAATGTACTAATTTCAAAATTCATTTTACAAATCATTATAAAATATTAGTAAGTACATAAAACTTTAATTTTATCTTTATACAAATCATTTTTATGGATTTTATCACTTTTTGTATTTGATTTTGAATGCCCCATGTTTTGAACACTTTATAGCGTTCATGGTTATGTGCGGACTAAGATGTAGTGTTGAGTAGGACATACAATAGGCAGTACATTTTTTCCATGCATGATGTCAAAATAAGAGCGGCTCAGCATTTCACCACCTAAAATATTTCAGCACCTAAAATTTTTTGTCAAGGTAGTCACGTTAGTTGCAAGTGATAGGGAATACAGCATATGTTTCTAAACTCTAGAGTGAGTGAGAGAGAATGCATCGAGCCTCATAGTCATTTGGTTCACTTCAGTACTGTAGACACTCTTTCATTTAATTTATGTACCAGAATGAGTTGGCGCTGCTAAGTTTATGTTGAAACGTGAATGAAGTTATGTGTAACATTGAGCTTTAAGTCCAATATAAATAGTTTCAAAAGGTAGAGAATGGTGTGATTATATTTCGGCATTACCTTATTTGAAGTAGGATAGAAAAATGTACTGGCTCAGTATAAAAAAGAGGCTACTCTTACAAACTCTTACACATGTTCTGTCCTAACCTAATACTACAAAACCTTATTGGCCTTGCCTCATTTCAAGTGGCACAATGTACTGGCTCACGACACAAATGAGGTTACTCTTACAAACTCCTTGTTATGTTATGTTCTACCCAACATTACTAAGATGTCTCACATCCAACAATTCATTGTTATTACAAAGATTTATATCTACCTGCTACAGAATTAGTTATTAAATTTTGATCCATTTTTTGCTAATTCAAAAATAAAATGATTCTATATGAAAAAGTTAGAGTTCTATAGTTAAAGAGTGTTCATCATCATTTCAGCCCATCGCCGTCCACTGCTGGACGTAGGCCTGCATCCACCGACGCCCAGCACCTTTCACCAAGTCGTCGGTCCACCTGGTGGGGGGTGTCCTACACTGCGTCGTCCGATGCGTGGTCGTTACTCGAGAACCTTTCTTCCCCAGCGGTTGTCGGTTCGTCAAGCGATGTGGGCTGCCCATTGCCACTTCAGCGTGCTACTTCTTCGTGCTATGTCGGTTACACCCGTTCTTGTGCGGATTTCCGTGTTCCGTATTCTATCTCGCAGAGAAATCCCGATCATAGCTCGCTGCATAGTATGTTGTGCTACTTTGAGCCTTATTATGAGGCCTACATTTAGGCACCACGTTTCCGTGCCGTAAGTCATCACTGGTAACACACACTGGTCGTAGACCTGTGTTTTCAGATACTGAGGTATGTTGGACGAGAAAATCCTCTTTAAGTTTCCCGAACGCTGTCCAACCAAGTTAGATTCGTCGGCTGATCGCTTTCCCGAAATTGGATCTACGTAATTAAACTGTTTGCCCTAGGTAAACATAATGATCGACAACTTCGAGAATCGCATTGCCAACTAGGACCGGTACAGGAATGACATGGGCATTTGACGTTCGTCTTGTCCATGTTCATTCGTAAACCCACTAAGTTGGGATACTCCGCTGAGATCATTGAGCATGGTGCCAAGGTCGTCCATGGATTCTGCCGTAACGACGATATCGTCTGCAAATCGAAGATGAGTGATGTATTCGCCGTTAATATTGATGCCGAGTCCAGTCCAGTCTAAGAGCTTGAAGACATCTTCCAGTGCAGTGGTGAACAGTTTCGGAGAGATGACGTCTCCCTGTCTCACGCCTTTCTGCAACTGGATCGGTTTCGTACTCTTATCCCGGATACAGACTGACATTGTGACGTTCCTATACAAACACTTCAGCACTTCGATATAGCGATGGTCGATTTGGCACCGCTGAAGGAACTGAATCCAACTCGGTTGGGCAGCGTTCGGGAAACTTAAGAGGATCTTCTCGTCCAACATACCTCAGTGTCTGAAAACACAGGTCTACGACCAGTGTGTGTTACCAGTGATGACTTACGGCACGGAAACGTGGTCCCTAAATGTAGGCCTCATATCAAGGCTCAAAGTCGCTCAGCGTGCTATGGAACGGGCTATGCTCGGGATTTCTCTGCGAGATAGAATCCGGAATACAGAAATCCGCAGAAGAACGGGTGTAACCGACATAGCACGAAGAATTAGCACGCTGAAGTGGCAATGGGCAGGCCACATCGCTCGACGAACCGACAACCGCTGGGGAAGAAAGGTTCTCGAGTGGCGACCACGCATCGGACGACGCAGTGTAGGACGCCCCCCCACTAGTTGGACCGACGACCTAGTGAAAGTTGCTGGGCGTCGTTGGATGCAGGCGGCACAGGACCGCACATTGTGGCGCAATATGAGGGAGGCCTACGTCCAGCAGTGGACGGCAATAGGCTGAAATGATGATGATGATGATGATGAAGGAACTGTATATGTCCATGTGTAATAGTCCATAAACGCTAAACACAGGGGCCGATTATACTCCTCGGTGTTTTGTATAATCTGCCGAAGCGTGAGGATATGGCCTATGGTGCTATAGCCTTTTCGGAAGCCGGCTTGTTCGGGCGGCTGGAAGTTTTACTTACGTTGAGTATTACTTACCTTTTATTACAGTAAATGTCATAACCCTTCTTAAAATAGATTTTTGGTGTTGCTATTTCTAAAATAAATAATCAATGAATTTCAGAATAAAGATAGTGGCGGAATGTATTCGGAATGGAGTTCCTTACCATTAGAAGGTGGTGGACGGGGTGTATTGGGAGCAGTAGGAGGTCGTGATGTAGTGTTGGCTGTTGTCAAACAGCTGGCATCACATGAACCCAGTCCACTCACTACAGATGCTGAGGTATGTTATATAGTTGTATTTTTGGTATGTTTTCCATTATGATCATAGCCTTTAATTGGCCTATTGATTGATGTCCTCGGATCTCCTCCATTGTGGGTGATATTTTGACCTACTATACTATGCTGGTCGGGCAGGTTGGTATAGGGTTTTGTTTCGAGTTTTCCTTCTCTTGCACAAATGTTATATCTTATTATATATTCCTGAGTCGTCTTTTACTACATAAAAATAACATCCAAAATCATTACAATCATGCTTGGATTATACCCGTGTGGTGATGGAGTAAGAATACAATTCATCACCCCCTATCCGTGGATGATTTAAAAGACGACTCAATGATATATTATGGAGATAAAATCTATGCTAAGGAAAGCTCGACATAAAACTCTATGCCACCATGTCTGATCAGTGAAATGTAGTGGGTCAATTTCCCTCCCATTATGGAGAATGTTCTAGTCCAACAGTGGGACTTTTGTAGGCTGAAATGATGTGTGGATCACACAAATAAAGGTCTTGCATCCATTCATTCGTCAAATCCATGGCACTTCCATGGGAGGTTGTTACTTAGATTAATACGCTTCATGTGTCGAAATGCATGCCAAGAAAAAGGAAATTGATATCATGAGCATTTACAGGTGGAATGGGTTTTAGAAGTGATACGTTTCGGACTCTCTCTACCATTACAAGAGCATGAGGCACTCCGGGATTGTGTGCGAGTATGTTGTGCGTGGCTGGCGCCACTGCTGCCTCCAGCCCCACCGGCAATGCCACCCCCACCAGCTATACCGCCACCCGTAGCACAGGCCCCGCATAAATACGCAAGAAAAATACTGAGGCATTTACAGAACCTTTTTGTTCCAAGGCAAAATGAAAGTAAGTGTGTTTTATTAAGTCTTTAAAACTAAATTTACCGTGTGCTATGATTGTGCTATAGTTTTAATAAATCAAATCATTAATACTATTATAAAATTACACTCGAATAACGATGAATAAAATATGTAGGTAAAAGTTTTACTCATTATATTTTTAATTTATAATTATACTAGCAACCCGCCCTCGCTTCGGTTTTAGACGTTTTACCCGCGTAGTTGCCGTTCCCGTGGGAATACCGGGATAAAATATAGCCTAGGTTACTCCCTGATATTATAGCTTTCCATTGGTGAAAGAATTTTTGAAATCGGTCCAGCCGTTTTGAAGGTTACCCGGAACAAACAGACAGACAGACAAAAATTTTTTAATTGCTATTTTAGGCATAGGTGTCGTGCAAATAACCATGTGAGCATGAAAAAAGCCTATTATTTTGACATTACGAACAGACACTCCAATTTTATTTATTGGTATAGATAAACTCATTACTTGCATACGATTTATTATGCAATTTCGTATTGTTAGAACCATATTAATAAATCCTTGATCAAATATTCAAAATTATCCTTGGGGTTTTATTTTATTTGTGCACTAAAACAATAAAACAAAGTCGTTCCCGTTGCCTGTACGCTTAGATATTTTAAACTACGCTACGAATTTTGATGCGGTTTTCATCCATAGACATAGCTATTTAAGAGAAAGATTTATATGTAATGACGCGCAACCCGCCCTCGCTTCGCTTCGGTTTTAGTCGTTTTACCCGCGTAGTTCCCGTTCGCGTGGGAATACCGGGATAAAATATAGCCTAGGTTACTCCCTGATATTATAGCTTTCCATTGGTGAAAGAATTTTTGAAATCGGTCTTCTGGAATAGATTTGTGATGTTTACGCGAGTATTACATATCTATACCAATAAATAAAATTGCAGTGTCTGTTTGTAATGTCAAAATAATAGGCTTTATTCATGCTCACACAGTTATTTGCACGACACCTATGCCTAAAATAGCAATTAAAAATTTTTGTCTGTTTGTTCCGGGTAATCTTCAAAACGGCTGGACCGATTTCAAAAATTCTTTCACCAATGGAAAGCTATAATATCAGGGCGTAAACTAGGCTATATTTTATTCCGGTATTCCCACGGGAACGGGAACTACGCGGGTAAAATGACTATAACCGAAGCGAAGCGGGGGCGGGTTGCTAGTTGTAAATAAGACTCGCGTTTGTATTTGATTGCCTGACGTTTCGAACACTTCACAGCGTTCTGACTGACCGCCCGTGAGTAGTTTATTTACAAGATTTATATATAGGATTATAATAATGCTGTGTGGTAGCGGATTCGAATACTACCAACCCTTGCTTTGCTAGTGGGTGTCGTAAAAGACGACTAAGAGCCCTAGATTGACCTGGACCAACTCCATCTGGTACCATTTGGGTCAACGATTACATTCCCAAGGAGGGTTGACGTCAGGCAGGCGGCCGGTCATAAAAGTCATTGCCGAAACTTTTTGCAATATGTCAAAACAGATGACATATTGCGTCGACCCCAAGTAATTGGGATAAGAGCAAGATGATGATGATGATGATATATAGGATTATAATATAGGCATAACACAATAGAGGAAAGCTGCAAATTTCAATGATTTATAATCAGTCTTGCATGCGCACGCGCATCGATCGGATGTGAATGCGTGACGGGTGTAAAAAACAGTAAATAATTGTAAGATGAATTCTTCTAATGTGGTGAAATGTGCAAACTGCAACGTCGTGATAAACGAAATGCTAGCTTTTGTGTGTAATAAGCTAGATGTAATGGACGAAGAGAGCCTAAGTCGTATATGTCTAAGTGCTTTCTCGGACAGTGATATTGTTGAAGCAAAGAACCTTTTGTTTAGTGCTATACAGACCACTAAGCGTAAGATAACGAGGAAAAAAGATGGCAAGAAATTACGAGACATTGACGATATTATGAGCCTGCTACAAGTAACACATCCAGATGAAAGGCCTGTTTTTGTGGCAAAAGACTTGCATAAATTACCACCTGTGTTGTTTGATCATGTGGACGTGACTAAGTTGCTTAAAGATATAACAATACTCAAACGTGAACTGTTAGAAATCAAGACAAATTGTGTGACAGTCCATCAGTTGCAACCCGTTATTTCTGACGTAGATACTCTGAAAAAACATTGTTACATAAAAAGTGATACATATGTGAACACAAAACGAGGTGCTGCATACATATCGATGGACAATTCTGACTGTGACAGCGGGCCCATGGGATTACAACATATTCCTATGGCGCATGAGACCCCAGAAATGCAAACTTCTTATATTAATCAGGGTAGTGCTAACAAACTGTCACCTACCCACTTTGTGCTATTATCAGCTGATCAAAATGTAACGAACAAAATAAAACTGAGTGAGCGACGAGTGAGCGAAACCGGTTTTAAAACAGCTGTGAAGAACGATCACGTTTTTGAGCGCGGTCAAACAACTCAAAGTAGCGAAAACATTGTTGAACTATGTATGGGACACACGGCCGCAATGGTTAACGCACAAAACAAACAGGAAAAAACCCTTGCGGAAATTGTTAAAGACGGGGAATGGACAACTGTGCAGAAAAAGAAGAAAAACCGTTTTGTAGGAAATATTGGCAAGGCAATAATAGATCCCCATGGGAAATTTAAGGCTGTCGACGAAAAAGCAATTATTTATATTTATAATGTAGATAAAAATGTAGAATCGAATGATATAGAAGAATACGTTGAAGGAAAAGTGAATATAGCAGTTAGTGTTCAAAAAATGAAAATGAAATTGCAAAAAACCTACAATGCGTTTAAGATCTACGTCCCGAAACACAAATTTGATTTATTCATGAGTGATGACTTCTGGCCCGAGGGTATATCATATCGCAAATTTATAGAATTTGGAGAACAGGCAGAGTAAGTACTGTGGAAACTGGTATTACACAAAACACTAATGGATAGTATCACAAAACTAATAACTTTTAATTGCAAGGGTGTAAAAAGATCTGTTGACTGCGTGAGACGACTGTGTGTGGCGGCCGATATAGTGGCATTACAAGAACTATGGCTTATGCCACACGATATTAATTTCTTGCGACAAATTAATCATGAATTCGCTTATACGGGAAAGTCTGCGGTCGACACGTCTGCTGGAATACTTCGCGGCAGACCATATGGCGGTGTGGCTCTGTTATGGAGAAAAAACCTATTTCCAACAGTGAATATTATTAAGTGTTCGAGTGCGCGTCTGGTAGCGATTAAAATCGTGTCACAGGACAGTTCGGTTATTGTATTCTCTGTGTATATGCCTACAGACGTGAACGATAACTTGGCAGAATTTACAGACTGTCTTAGCGAGATGAGTGCAATAATAGAAAGCAATAGTGTACAATCTGTGATAATGCTGGGAGACTATAATGCGCACCCTGGTGAGCTATTCGGGACCGAGCTGCAGAGTTTCTGTGCGGAACAATGTTGGACATGTGCGGACCTGGAGTTGTTACCGCGCGATACGTACACATATGTGAGCGATGCGCACGGCTGCCGGCGCTGGCTAGATCACTGCCTAGTGACCGAGGCCGCGAGGCGGCTACTTGTTAGTGCTACAGTATTGTACGATACATATTGGTCAGACCACATGCCTGTATTATTACAATGTAATTTTAACATGATAAAACCTGTAGTTGTTATACCGACAATAAATAGAAATAATATTACATGGGGTGAAAGAACAGTTAGTGAGATAAATAAATATAGAGAAATATGTCACAAAAAATTAAAAGAAATTCAGTTGCCTGTGGAGTTATTAGATTGTGCAAATACCTATTGTAATAATTGTAGTCATAAGGAAATAATTAGTAAAATGTATAACAACATTGTGGGTATACTCTCGGAGGCTGCCCAGTGTTCTATTCAGGATAGGGTATGTAGGAAATTTAAGTATATAGTGGGCTGGAAAAAACATGTTAAACAAGCTCATGGGGAGGCGAGGCTTGCATTTCAGCACTGGCTTTCATCAGGCAAGCCTAGTTCGGGCTATTTATATAATAGGATGTCTGAAACTAGAAAAATCTTTAAATCTAGATTAAAATGGTGTCAGAACAACCAGGTTCAAATTAAAATGGATATTTTGGCGGAGAACCAAAGATCTAAGGATTTTTCTAGTTTCTGGAAAAATACAAACAAGTTACAGCCTAGACCGGGTGTACCAGTGACTGTAGCGGGTCAACACGATCCAACTGCAATAGCTAATATGTTTATGGAGCAGTTTAAAGTTGTAGCTCCACTAGGTCCATCGAAGGAGATGGTCGATTCTGAGATGTTCACGGATTTGAATGTTAGCTTCTCAGCTGAAGATGTTGCTAATATAATAAAAAATATGGTAAGGGGTAAATCTCCAGGGCATGATCATCTCAGCATCGAGCATCTTCAAGGCGCTGGTAATTGTCTTCCAGGTGTACTGTCAATGTTTTACACGTTATGTTTAAGTCACTCTTATCTGCCGGCAGACTTAATGAGAACCTATGTAGTGCCTATTATTAAAAATAAGACGGGTGACACATCAGATCATACAAACTACAGACCTATATCGCTTGCCACTGTACTGGCCAAGGTACTGGACGGTCTTCTTGACAGACACATGGCATCCCAAATAGAACTGAGTGATGCACAGTTTGGTTTTCGACCAGGGCTCTCTACAGAAACTGCAATACTGTCTCTCAAGCATACCGTCCAGTACTCCGCACCGCAAGAAAAACACCTGTAAACGCCTGTTTCTTAGATCTTTCTAAGATCTTTCTAAGGCGTTCGATCTGGTGTCTTACGATCTTCTCTGGGAAAAATTGTCCACGGTCACAACAGTGGATAAATCTGTTATATCATTGGTGCGTTATTGGTACAGTAACCAAACAAATTGTGTTAGATGGGCAGGTTCACTGTCCAATACGTACAGGCTCGAATGTGGAGTGAGACAAGGTGGCCTGACCTCCCCGAGACTCTTTAGTCTGTATATCAACGGGTTGATTGCTGAGCTTAGCAATACCTATCTAGGCTGTCACATAGACGGAGTATGTGTAAACAACATAAATTATGCTGATGATATGGTATTGCTGAGCCCATCAGTTAATGCTTTAACAATATTGTTGAACATATGCGAAAGGTACGCTGAGGCCCATGGCCTACGATACAATGTGGCTAAAAGTGAGTTCCTTGTGTTTAAGGCTGGTACAAAATATTACGATGACATACCACCAATAAAACTTTATGGACGTGCTCTGAACAAGGTCACTCGCTTTAAGTATCTGGGTCACTGGGTCACGGAGGATCTTAAAGATGACTGTGACATGGAGCGCGAGCGTAGATCGTTGGCTGTCCGATGCAACATGTTGGCCCACAGATTTGCACGATGTACAAAACAGGTTAAGGCAACGCTATTTACAGCATTCTGCCAGTCCTTTTACACGTGCAGTCTGTGGGCTAACTATACGCAGAAGGCATAAAACGCTCTACGCATACAATATAATAATGCCTTTAGGGTGTTGATGGGACTGCCGCGTTACTGTAGTGCCTCAGGCATGTTCGCCGATTCTGCAATAGATGGTTTCCAAGCTATTGTAAGGAAAAGATGTGCCTCTATTATGCACAGGGTGCGCGGCAGTGTCAACAACATCCTTAGGACTATAATGGACAGGTGGGATAGTCCCATACTGGGACATTGGCTGCGTCTACATAGACCTGTTGTAGGTAAGGTGTAGACTTAGTATAGTTTTAAAATAGTTGTAAGGAAATATGTTTATTACTATTATTACTAACAGTAGTTTATAAGCTTTAAAATGTATTACTAACAAAGAAAAAATGGGCAATTGGCCTGAAATAAATACATATTATTATTATTATAAAGTGATGTTATGAAAATACATATGTAAGCGCACAAAGCTTACATTGCAAACGCTGCCTAAACCTTACGAGATAGATCAGAAGCATCCATTTAATTTAGATCAAAATGGTCCTTTGCAATCATAAAAATGAATACATTAGGAGATATTAGACATTTAACATAATATAAAAGTAAAGACACTCGTCACGGGGTAAATATTCGCGGTATCGCCCCCGCCGTCGGGGACGGCGACCGCGTAATAGTCAATAACCTAAACCTGTGGGCCTACTCTTGAAATCAATTCTAATTTCGAAACCGATTCAATTCCAATCTCACCACACTTATATTTGGTACTTTTGAACAAAATCGAGAATTAATTCTTCGCGTTTGCTTTTGTTATTTTCATCAAATGTGCCGTATTTTCTTACTTTAAATTAATAACGTTATCGAACTCGATCACCATAAAGGCGCTTTCTTGAAATTGTGCAACATTAACGATTTTAAACTACGTCAAAATCACGTCGGGAGCAGCAAATATTTGACTCAATCGATGAGAGTCGAATTCATTTAGTTTTAAAAAAATCCACCGAATTTGATTCCAATCGTGCGCTAGTGTCGCTTTCAAGAGTACCAAATTTGCTCAAATTCGAGCTGCGATTGGATTTAGGATTGGAATCGAGATTCAAGAGTAGGCACACTGGGCACGCACACTTGTGCCTCTAGCGACGCCCCAAGCCAAGGCCCGCTCCCCACAGGGAGAACAGTTTTTGAATAGTTTTTTTCCGGACTGAGAGATAGAAACTATACCGGCCTACCATACCGGCTATAGAAACACAAAAGAATAAAAAGTTAACAACACAAATGTTTTAGTATTACACTGTTAGGCCTTCAATACCTTCTAATCGTGCATACCGCTGAGACCTAAGACGGCTCAAATTAATAGACAGGAAGACCCAAAGCCAATCATAATAATAAGTTTCTCTTTCACAAATTGATTTAAAAAGTTGTTATTGCTTTAATTTTACATTGAAATCTTTGTTGGTATAAACCAGGGGTGGCCAACCGGTCGATCGCGACTGTTAGTCCAGTCGATCGTGGCAAGGTAAAAAATATAAATACGTAGAACAGACTGCGCAATGTAATCACCAACTGCTGCACGCATGAATTGCAATGATATAGGTACTGAACTATGCTGTTTCATTTAAGATTTAAGTACGTATTTGATAGATCGCACAAGGTCTAGTCAATAAATAGTAGATCTCTGGTCTAATAAAGTTGGCCACCCCTGGTATAAACTGTTAGTGATTCATTTTATAATTTTGTTGCAAGCCCTCACTTTCATATATCAAATGGAATTGGGTGAGTGAATACTATTTAGTTTTTAATATATAGTCAAATATGACTTGATACTTTATATTTTTCTAACAAGAAGAATCTGCTTAGGTTTACGCACTCATGCCACGAGGGCGAAAAAATTATACGGGACTTTCGAAAACATTGCCAACTTATATCGCATAAAACTCTAGTTCCTGCCATTTAGCTATTGAGATATGCCTCTAGATATCGAGGGGTGTGGGTTACGCTCATAGCATTCATGCCTCCCCCTGGACATTAAATATAATGGTGGGTCATGATAATCTCAGCCCAGCCCATATACGTCCCACTGTTAAGCTCGAGACGCCTTCTTTGTAGGTGGGAATTTGACCTATTATACCTCGCTGGTCAGAGGGTTTGATATAGGCTTTCATTTCGAGTTTCCTTCGCTTCCGTAAGTGCAATTATATCCTTTAGTGACAAATTGTATTCTTACTCCGTTATCACACGTAATATTTTTAGATTAGTGATCTTTAAACCAGCGCCGTTGCGATTGATCAATACAGTGCATAATGTTTTATTTGGAAGCTGGTCGTAATGCCTACAAAAAAAAAAAAAAAATTACTCGTGATACCTGATATGGAGATTCTCGTAGATATTTTTCGGGTTGGGACGAGGTCGCTACCTTCTGTGAGGCAGAGAGGCTGATCGCATGAGGGCGATGCTTCGAAGGCGCAAGTCGCCGGGGCGTTGGCTCGAGACGGTACCCGAATGGGTATAGGGGCGGACGGGCAAGGCGGGCATGGCAAGGTTGGGTACCGGTGGCCTATCCACTTGGCGCTAGAGAGAGATACGCATCCAGTAGGTGACGGTGAGTCTGTATTAGGCGTGTCGCCAAAAAAAAAAAAATATCTGTGTTGGAACAACCTTATTCTTTGGAATGGCAATTTTGTATTTTTAACTGTGAAATAAAAAAAAATAACTATCAGTTAAATTGTTATTGAACATTTGTGTTTATAAGATATGATGGTGTTGAAACCAGGTGGTGACCTCATCAGCAAGCAGGGAGTCCTCTGCCATCGTGTACTGCGTCTGTCTCGCGCTTTAGCCGATGGCGGGGCACTGGGGGCTCGGGAATGGAGATCCTTGTTGCTGTTGCTCCTGGCGGCTGCGTCAGCGTTGCTGTCCCCACCAGCGCCTCACCACTCCGCCGCCGAGCAACTCTGCGAGCGCGTCTTATGCGTCCTATTCGAAGTGTGGATATTGGCGTGTCATAGGTCAGATTATGATGTTTTTTTTTGCACTATGTCTAATATGGAAATGTGTACAGGGTCAATGTGACGAAATAATTTTTTTTTTTTTTTGGAATGGCTATGGATAGCTCATACGCCGTCCACTCCGTCTGGGGTGACGTAGAGGCGGTGCGTCGCCCCATAACCCACCGTATCTCCTCTCCTTCGCTATTGGGCCGACCACAGGTATCGCAGTTCCTTGTCCTACGTGGCCAGCCCTGCGGGCACGAAATTATATTGACGACAATAGATACGTTAGATATGTCCGATTTCTATCAAAGACCTCATATCACATTACTTAGTCGTCTTTTATGACATCCACGGGTAAGAGAGGGGGTGGTGAATTATAATCTTACTGCGTCATCACACGGAAAAAAAATCGGTTGTCTGTAAAGTCGGTTTACTGACGATAGTTGAACGTGATAACGTCATAAGAAAATACTGATGGAATGGTTTAATTTTTCAAAAGAAAATTTTAATTTTATTTGTTTGATAGATATTTTGTATTTTTTTTATTGCCTACGGTGGCAAACGAGCAAGCAGCATACCTAATGGTAAGTGAAACTGCTGCACATGGACCTTTGCAATACCAGGGGTACAGCCAGGCCGCTGCCTACCGTGAAGGAAATACTCTTCTTAAACCTCGTTTAAAGAAGGACATGTTATAGCGCTCGGGAAACACAGCAGTATGGATCAAGCCTTAAATGGAACGCCTCAGAGCGAGGTAACGTCGCATACGTCATGTTTTTTCGTGTGTGCAGTCAGCTCCATCGAATTATAAAACGTTGTCACGTCAAATATATTACATAGTACACCCATTACTGTGCGAATACGGGGATAAAATATAGCCTGTTACTTGCTGAAAATATAGCTTGCCATTGGTTAATATTTTTTTAAAATGGTTATAAAGTAAGGCAGCAATAGTTGACCAGGTAGTAAACCACTAATGCGCACATAAGTCGGTAAAATAACAATTTACGGCGTGTTTTTAAACTAATTCCATATTAAATAGTCGATGCTATTACTAGTCATCAAATCGTGCAAACTACGCCATCCTCCAATTCTTTAATTTTCAAAATGCAGTCCAATTGTTTTTCAAGTGACACACTCTAAACATTTAATTTGCTTTTTTAACATTTTTTAAGGATTGTAGAATTTTAAAGTAAAATATTAACAATTTAGTGGTTTTGATAACATTTGTGTGATGTGGTTTGAAAACAATGTTTTCCTTTTTTTTGTTTGTGAAATATGAAAAAAAAATATTTACAAAGTCAATGCGTGGGGTGGGTCAACTACTGATTCTCAAGTTGTAAGCTTTATCGTATTTTTTTATTTTATTCCTTTATTTTACAAGCTAAATCACTAGTTTAATGTTCTTGAAAAACTTCCACAGAGCTCAGAAAAAGAAACACTAATTGAATTCGTGTGAATATTAAGATTGAGCAATAAAAAAGGATTTTGGCCTTAAATGGTCAACTACAGTCTACTACAGGTGCTCTTACATTAGTGGCTAAAATTTAAACGTTACAAATAAACGAGCAAACTGACGTTCGCATTTATAATATTAGGACATAAGATTAAAATGTTATCACATTACGTTCTAGGTGTTTCCCATCACCACCACTGTGGCGTACATTGCGGGAACAGTGTATCCGTTGGCGTCATCGCGCCCCTCTCACCGAGCAATGGACACGTGCTTCACTGTGCCTCACTGCGAGACTGTTGAAGCATATGTACGGACCCCTGTTTCCTGTTATGCCTATAAGTATGTTCATCTTCTTCTTCAGACTCTCCTCTTGCAGTAAGGTTATTCGCTTATATCTCTTAGCCGTCTTGTACCACAGCTGCATACATATGTGAAAATAAGGGATATATGGAAGTCGAAACTTAGCTGTCATAATAATTGTTGTAATAACAATTGTTAGAATATTATGCACTTTGCCTTATATGAGATCAGAATCAACGATGATTGTATAGGCCTTTGATTGTTCAGTGCCACTCACGAACCTCTGCGATACCAAGCGGAGCGCTTGGGTGCTGCGTAGGGATGATCGATGAACATCGATGTTCGATTATCATCGATGTTGAAAGGGATAACATCGATGTTTCAACATCGATGTTTCAACATCGATGTTGTTATAGGCAAAACATCGTAACATCGATGTTAACGGAATTCAACATCGATGTTAGAAGGAAAACATCAATGTTATAAGGAAAACATCGATGTTGCTATAGGCAAAATATCGTAACATCGATGTTAACGGAACTGATCATCGATGATAATTCAATATCGTAACATCGATGTTAACGGAATCGACCATCGATGATAATTCACGCAATAAAAACGTTACTGACTATCCTCAAAAAAAAAGATCAGACTGAGATTTCCTAAAAAAAAAGCTCATCCATAAGGATTTTATTTCTTAGTAAAATATTAAAACGCAACATCGATGGTATAATACACATTCGATTATGACATCGATGTTTTTCTAACATCGATCATCCCTAGTGCTGCGTACTTTAAGGGTTTTGGCCGACTCTCGATCACCCGACAAATGGCAGTAACAATTTGTTAGACGTCGGTTTTCTGTTAAAGTGTGGTACTACGCCCCACCAGTAGATCTTTATAGTTGCAGGTTACAGTTTGCAAAGATCTGTTAACGGTGGTATTGAGCACAATATTATTTGTACTTTACAAGGTGAAGAGGACGCTAATTTGATCCCGGTGGATATGAGCGCGGAGGCGGTGATGCAGAGCTGGTACCGAATCCTTCACACCATCGGCAACCCTGTGGACCTGTGTCGGCCACATGTCATCAGCCAGACACCTGATTTTCTACAGGTCCATAAGTATTGATTCATCATCATCATCATCGCAGCCCACATACGTCCCACTGTTGGGCTCGGGTCTCCTTCACAATGGGAGGGAATTTGACCTACTATACCATGCTGGTCAGACATGTTGGTATAGGGTTTCGTTTCGAGTTTTCCTTCTCCTTCACAGATCTTATGTGCATATGATATCCCTTAGTCATCTTTTATAACATCCACGGGCAAGATAGGGAGTGGTGAATTGTATTCTTATTCCTTCACCACACAAAAAGGTATTGATTATTCTGCAGAAAAATAGTTTAAAAATATCTTGATTATTTGAGGTATGCCCTATGCAAGTCAAGTGGATTCTGATAATTACCACATCATGGAATATTTTCTATGCTAAAGTTAGTTTCATTCATTTTCTGTAATTGTAATGCCAAAAATGATACAATGAGAAGAATAATTATTTTTTTCATTCATTTTCCCTAATGGCCAATAATGTAAACATAAGACAGTACACAGTAAATAATTTTATAATTCTTCTTTCTACCTTACTAAATAATGCAAGAAACGGTACCAAAACTTAAGTCATTTTATAATATACTTTTTCATCTTTCCTTAGTACTAAAACATGCAAGAAAAAGTACCAAAACTTAAGTCATTTCATAATATACTTTATTCATCTTGCCTCAGTACTAAATAATGCAAGAAAAGGTACTAAAACTTAATTCATTTTATAATGTACATTTTTCATCTTTCCTCAGTACTAAATAATGCAAGAAAAGGTACTAGAACTTATTTCATAATATACTTTTTTCATCTGCCCTCAGTACTAAATAATGCAAGAAAAGGTACTAGAACTTATTTCATAATATATTTTTTCATCTTCCCTCGGTACTAAATAATGCAAGAAAAGGTGTGGTACCTTTAACTTATTTTTAAATTTCTTGTTTTTTATTCAGTACTCGATAACGCAAGAGGAAGGTACGCGTGATCCAAGCCAGCACCCTTGTCTGCAGGCGCTCCCTTCCATATTCCATAAAGCTATGAAGGGAATTGCGGCACATGTCGACGCTTTTCTAGGTACGTATGTCTAATAATTTATGTATTGTATGAGAAATTTATTGCACGGTAATAGAAACATGCTGTTGATCTTAAAAAGTGATATAATATAACATTACTCTGCGCCTGGGTCGTAGAGCTTAATGTACTTTAGAAAGTTTTTAATTAAAAAATAAACTTTACATATGCCACAAATAGATTTTTGCCATATTATCTACTATTGCAACCAATCCTAAAGCTCACATATATGTCCCTTAAGCTCTGTTAAATCCGTGGTGCTATACTGCTGCGCTTCACGTAGTTGTACATCCTCTTATTAACTGGCTTATTAGCCTACTTTACTTCATGTCTCCGGCTTTGCATAGGAGGGAAGTGGAAACATTTCAACTCCTGTTTTTCTTTTCTAATTAAATATGTTACGAGTTCCAAGACAATTAAAAGCATTTCCTTGGACTTCCTAAGGGTCAAACCTCGATGTCTTATACGGAGACCATTGTGGATCCTGACCTACAGGAGTTACTGTGGTGAGAATATGTGGTGGGATTAGCCCAATAAAAATATGCCACAACTGCCATGGATTCTTTATATTTCTTTTGAAATCCAATTCTATTGAAAAAAAAAATGCGTGTAATACATACTTCATCGTGTAATATTATAAAGAGAGTCTTATGAAGTCTTGTTTAACAGTATGAGGTATATGAACTAAGAAAATTTAGAGGATACATACAAATTAATTGACAGTTTCCAGTTTGCATGGTTTAAATATTTTATCATTATATTATTTATTATATAATAAATTAGTTTACTAAAAGTATCAGTACTACTATTAGAATTGCAGTATTTATTTTAGTGTTTAATTTTTAGGGTTGACAGCATATGTGTTTTTAGATTTTTAGTTTTGTTAGTGTTTTTGTTTATGTATTTAATGTGATGAACTTAACAAATTTACAGCCCGACTGCTTAGATTCTTAATTGTAATACATTTTTCTGTTTATCTTAACTGATTCTAATTAGGTAGTTTTGTAATGTTGTGTGTTAAGAAATTAATTTAATGCTATTGCTATTTGTTATAGTAATTCTCTATGTAGCCAGGCTGTAGTCGAAATATACTTAAAAATTATTTAATTATCTTCTAGAGTTCAAGTGTGTGTATAAAACTAAACATAATTATCATGTACAACATGCATCGAAGTATAATAAATGTGAAATTATTACAATTATACTAACCGCTGTTGTTTATTGTAACCGCTACAAACAAACAATAGCAACCTTTAAAGACTAGCGAATATATAACGGATTTTGCCGATATAATAGAAATTCAACTTCAACTTCTTATTATGGCTTCAGTGGCGTAGGGTTGCCATA
The DNA here is from genome assembly GCA_032191425.1 of Lymantria dispar. Taxonomy (NCBI): domain Eukaryota; kingdom Metazoa; phylum Arthropoda; class Insecta; order Lepidoptera; family Erebidae; genus Lymantria; species Lymantria dispar. The sequence continues at coordinate 31,220,059 of CM063452.1, forward strand.
AATTTGCCAAAGTCGAGTAAAATTGAGGGAAAAGTGAGAGACACAAGTTGATCGGTATTAGAAGATAATTGGTATTTGTGTTGAAGTATTATTTCACATGTATTTACAAATAGAAATTTAAACATCAATGCTACATGAAGAATCACATATAATATCAATAATTGATATTGTGTTATTCAAATCGTTTTAGGTGTTACCTAAAATTTTATTATCACTTAATTATTCAACTATACTCTTAATTATACAACTATAACTACAAGCGACTTGCGTCATTACGTAAATGAGATGGTTGAAGCTTCGGCATTCGATAGTCGCGTATTATATATACAGGGTGGCCCAGAAAGACCGAAGTGGTGTGAATTCCTTATAACTTTTTATTTAAGAGATATTTTTTTAATTTTTTTTTTAAATACATTAAATTTATGGGGAATATTTTTGGATTAGTTATTAAAAAATGTGCTCTTTCCAACACATTTTCCATGACCTTTCGCAAAACTTCCGGTGGTATGTTGTTAATTTCTTCTCGAATATTGGTTTTTAACTCCTCAATAGTCCTAGGCTTATTAACATAAACTTTTCCTTTTAAATAGCCCCAAAGAAAACAGTCTGGAGCGGTTAAATCCGGGGAACGCGGAGGCCAATTAAAATTGCTGTTACGAGAAATTATTCTTTCACCAAAGATGTCGCGTAAAAGAGTCATTGTGGCCCTCGCAGTGTGCGCTGTGGCTCCATCCTGTTGGAACCATATTTGCGGATGGTTTTCCACTGGCCTTACAAAATTTTGCAACATGGCCCGATATCGATCACCATTGACGGAAATGGCGACACCTTGTTCATTTTCAAAAAAAAATGGGCCAATGATCCTTTCTGAAGAAACACCGCACCAAACGGTACACTTAACTGGGTGCAATTGTCGTTGATGAAGTACTCTCGGGTTTTCCGTAGCCCATATCCTACAGTTTTGCTTGTTAACGAACCCATTTAATTGAAAATGGGCTTCGTCACTCATTATTAAGTTATGAATAAAATTTGGATTCTCTTGTGCTTTTTGCTGGAAATAAATTGCATAGTCAAGTCGTTGCTGGTAATCTGTTGGTTTCAATTCTTGGACAAGTTGAATTTTGTATGGAAACAATCCTATGGTGTGCAAAATTCGCTGCAGCGACGTTCTTGAGAGGCCCAGTTGTGACGAACGTCTCCTGGTTGATGTTTCTGGATCCTCCCGAATACTCTCCTGTACCACTTGAATATTGTCAGCCGTGTGGACAGTTCGGTGTCTGCCGGGACCAGGAAGGTTCCTTACTGCTCCTTGTTCTCGAAAATTTGCAACCAGACGGTTTATTGTTGACTGAGAGGGTGCAACCCGCACATTAAATTGACGACGGTATGCACGCTGAGTCAACACAATGGACCGTTGATTTGAAAAGTAAATTTCAACAATTTGGGCACGTTGTTCAATTGTGTATTGCTCCATTATAAATTATCCAAGTCTTCTTTACAAAATACTGAAAAGAAAAGAAAAAAAAAATTATAATAAAAAAGTTATAAGGAATTCACACCACTTCGGTCTTTCTGGGCCACCCTGTACTTGTCAGTATTAATGGCATAGTTTTTAGAATGAACAAAATTACATTTATTTATTGCAAACGGTGACAAACGAGCAAACAGTACACCTGATGGTAAGTGTTGCCACCGCTCATGGACCTTTACTAGGTCTCTGCCCACTGTGAAGAACGTGAAGGGAGTGTGAATGCGTGCAATGAGGTTCGATGTGTAAAGGTATCACCAAAATCCACCACACGCAAACACCCTCAGAAAGTTGGGCTTCCGGCTCCCTCTCTCTCACTGGACGAAGCGTAGTTAGTAACAAATTACTCAGAAGTCGATTTTCTGCTCGAGTGTGGTACTACCCCGGACGGACCAGCCCGCGGCTGTAGACAGACAACTATCAACAATGCGGTCCTACCACTAAAATATTACATTGCAGTATTATGCTTATAGCGTCTATGTTATTATATTTCGATGGCATGTGATTCATTACATAATGGTTTGTCTTCGTGTGATATATTTTTTGCAATTATCTTAGTGCACTTCCTCTACATTTCATACATTTCTTACACACAAAACCTTATTACATACAATATATTTATTTGTATATATTTTTCATCACATATAGCGTGTATAATATTAAACTGCACAGCACGATTATGTAACGATGGCTTTCTTTCAGTGTTGCCATATTTTTTAATTTACTATATTATAGTCCATAAAATATAGCTTGATCTCTGTGACAGATGTCAACGAAACCAACGAAGTAAGTTTGAACGAACGACATGTTTACAATTTCATTTTGTATCAAATATATTTTCATTTTTTCGTGCCAGTTTTATTACAACTGAATTGCAATATATTATAAATATAAAAATATTAATATTCATGCCTAAAATGTACCTCATAAGTACTGAAATACCTAGTAAACATTTTATACATAAATGACGCTTACGCACGCACAAGGTCATACTGAAATGAAAATAAAAAAGAGAAGGGACAGTCGATATGCGTAAATCAATAACCGATCTTTATTAAATCATTCATAACAGAAATAAACCCAATACAGTACCTATATAAAACTTTCAACATATTATTTACAATTAAAACAGACAGTTACATTATAAAATACATAAATTGAGTTAATTAAACATTAAAAACTACTTTTCGTCTCAGAGTAAATGATAATATTATTTACGCATTATTGTCAATGAACTAGACATATTTATTTATAATACAGTCGTAATTGATCGATTGATCTAGTGACTGTCCCTATTTTGGCAAAAAAAATTATAAATATTCTAGAAGAAACGCTCCAATGATGACAATAATAGTGACATAGACCTTGATTGTACTCCTTTTGAATAATTAAAACAGTTAAAACACAGTTTTTGACTGAAATAAAATCAGAAAGATTTTCATTGATTGTATTTTAATTATAATAGAAAATCACAATTATAAAAATAAAGAGTTTTATCGATCAAAAACTACGGACTTTATCGTAAGCATGACAGCACTAGGGACAACTGTCACAGAGATCATCCTATATTTTATGGACTATAGTTTAAGTAAGAATCAATTTTTATTACAATTTGGTTATCCTAACCAAATGGTTAGGATAAATATCATCAGCAGTTAGTGAAATGATAGATCATTGGCATGTTTATGTCCGCTAGGTCTGACAACATTATTAATTAAATTAACAGTCACTCGCACCATATATGCTAACATAGTGACATAGACCTAGCATTTCGTTCGTCCGAAACTGCTCATGGCGGGTCATTGGTTAGATTAGATTGTTGTATTGTATTCAAACGTGTAATTTGACAATATGTAAGTGCCCGTAAGGGGCCTATGCAGAATATGCAGAAATGATTTGATTTAATTACCCAACGCTAATTATTGAGATGAGGACAGTAATCGAAACAAGAAACAGTATAATTATTTTTAATAATATTTTGTATATATCACTGGGTTGGTTTGAAATGCACTTCAATGTAATATAGTAATATTTTACTTTATATTTATACTATAAACTAGATATTTGCTTATAAGCGAGATTCTTGAATTAGAGATTATAAATTGTTTCATTTATGTAGATATTACATTATACACATTATTTTCAACCAAAACATTGTGAAAAGTGTACAGTGGAGGAGTAGAGGGTCAAAAATATAAAGTATAAAGTGAGAAATAGCTGAAACGAAGGGAATAGGAAATTTTTTGACAAATTAATAAACGCAAGTCTATATTATACTTTCGTAATTACTTACTTTTAGTAATTTAATATTTGTTTTGACATATTATCTTAAAATAAGATTGTATTATAGATCAACGTAGTATTCTAGTAAGGTCTCTATGTCCACAATTTGAAAATAGAAAAGAATATAAAGGTCGAATATCATCATCATCATCTCAGCCCACATACGTCCCACTGTTGGGCTCGGGCCTCCTCCATAATGGAAGGGTAATTGACCTACTATACCACGCTGGTCAGACGTGTTGGTATAGGGTTTTATTTCGAGTTTTCCTTCTCTCGCATAGATGTTATATGCGTTTTACATCCCTTAGTCGTCTCGTACGATCACCCACGGGTAAGATAGGGGGTGGTGAATTGTATTCTTACTCCGTCACCACACGGAAATATCGAAATAATTGGTCGAATTGAAAGGTCGAATATAATTGGTATTTTTTGGCTACTTTTTGTGGCATTGATATATATACATAATAGACTAATTATGAAAAGATATATTTTTACTAGCTTTTGCCCGCGGCTTCGCCCGCGTAAAACTTGGTTTTCATAATTCTTAATTTAAGAAATACTCTGTGTCAATTTTCGTCCAAATCCGGTCAACAGTTTACGCGTGATTGAGTAACAAACGTCCAAATATCTTCACAAATTTTTATATTTGAATATTACTTCCACCCTTGTAGTTTAAATTCAAGTGGAAAGACGATGAGAAATATGGGCATCCTTAGTCGCTGATAATACATTATCCATGATAGGTTTCCATTGGGGAAAAAATAATATCGATTAAAGTCCCGCAGTTTCACCCACGTACCCCCCATTTCCATGCAAACGCCGAGATAAAAATTGCCTATGTTACTCGCTGATATTATAAGTTTTATATATGGGTGAAAATAAAAATAATAATTATCAAATCCCATACAAATATCCGACATAAAAATTGCTTATCTTACTCGCTGATAACGTAGCTATTGGTGAAAGAATTTAAAAATTAGTCAACATCCACCGGTTTCACTCGCGGAGTTCTCGTTTCCGGGCAAACACCAGGATGAAAATAGCCTTTATTTGTTATTCACTGATAATGTAGATTTTCATTCGTAAATTAATTTTCATATCCATTTAGTTCCCGCAATTTCACCGGCATTGTGCCCGGTCCCATAGGAATATCGGGATAAAAAAATAGCCGAAATATGTTACTCGCTCAAAAATAGCTTTGCGTTAGTGAAATAATTTTAAAATCGACTAAATTCTCACAGTTGTTCCAGCCACACCGGGATAAAATATAGCCTAAGTTATTCCTTATGTAAGGCTTGGTAGACCTGTTAGTAAAGTATTATCAGTATGGGTCCAGCCGTTTTGAAGGTTACCCCGTAACGAATATAAGTCACAAAAAAATTGTCCGTCCGTCTGTCTGTCACCAAGCCATATCTCAAGGACCGCGATAGCTAGACAGTTGAATTTTTTACAAATTATGCATTTCTGTTGCCGTTATATCAATAAATATAAAAAACAAAATAAAATAAATATTTAAGGTGGCTCCTATACAACAAACGCAATTTTCCCCCTTTTTATAGATAATGGTACGGAACCCTTCGTGCGCGACCCCGACTCGCACTTGGCCGGTTTTTTAGACATAAGTATCGTACAAATAATTGTGTTACCATAAATAAATCCTATTATTTTGACAGACAAATAGACGCTTCAAATTTGTTTATTTCTAGACATAGAAAATTGGATTAATATCTTAATTTTAACTTACTGTCTGGTAGCGGCTAGGAATATTATAACGCTTTCATTGTTTGTGAGTGTCGCAAAATACTACTAAGACAAAGATTTACATCGACCTGGACCAATTGGCATTGCATTGGCATTGGTCGTTTGGCAGGCAGCTGGTCATAAAATGTTGCTAGAAGAACCTTTGCAATATCTAAATTAAGAAAGCCGACCGTATACTAAAATGATCGTTCCTAGGCTCAGTGATATCGGTTATATGCTTTTCACCTCCTTAGGGGTAAAATTGCAAAAAACTCTTTTTAGTGAGCACTTTCTCCAAGAGAGACAACTTTGTACAAAATTTCATATTTCTAGGCCTAATGATTTCGGCTATACATTTTTCACCCTCTTAGAGAATGAATTTCAAAAACTAATTTCTTAGAGCTCATTTACAACAAAAGAAAGAGAATCGAACAATATACAGAAATACACAGTTTCACGTTCCTAGCCCCAATAGTTTCGGCTATACGCTTTTCATTCCCTTAAGGGGGTGATTTGCCAAAAATACTTTGCCAGTGCTCGTGTACCCCAAAAATACGCCGGAGTAAAAAAAATACGTTTCTAGGCCCAGTGGTTGCCGCTGTATACTTTTTGTTTTTTTAGGGGTTGAATTTCATCCCCATGTAAGTAAAATTTTCAAAATGCTAGAACGAATACTTATTTATTTATTATCAAATACCTTAATACAAAGATTCATGGTTTTATCATCGAAAATGTCGAATTTCCATACAAAATGGCAGCCCCTATTTCAACCCCTTATAACTATTTTTTCGCGATTTCTTTGCTATAGCTCGTGAACCCCAAGAAATACTACGGTGTAAAAAAATTACGGTTCTAGGCCCAGTGGTTTCAGATATATGCTTTTTTGTCTTTTAGGGGTTGAATTTCATCCCCATATAAATGAAATTTCCAAAACGCTAGAACGAATATTAATTTATTTATTATAAACTGCTTCAACACTACGATTCATGGTTTTATCATCGAAAATGACGAATTTCCATACAAAAGGTCAGCCCCCATTTCAACCCCTTATAACCATTTTTTCGCGATTTCTTTGCTAGAGTTCGTGTACCCCAAGAAATACTACGGTGTAAAAAAAAATTCATTTCTAGACCCAGTAGTTTCGGCTGTATGCTTTTTTGTCTTTTAGGGGTTGAATTTCATCCCCATATAAATGAAATTTCCAAAACGCTAGAACGAATATTAATTTATTTATTATAAAGTGCCTTAATACAAAGATTCATGGTTTTATCATCGAAAATGACGAATTTCCATACAAAATGTCATCCCCTATTTCAACCCCTTATACCCATTTTTTCGCGATTTCTTTGCTAGAGCTCGTGTACCCCAAGAAATACTACGGTGTAAAAAAATTACGTTTCTAGGCCCAGTGGTTTCGGCTGTATGCTTTTTTGTCTTTTAGGGGTTGAATTTCATCCCCATATAAATAAAATTTCCAAAATGCTAGAACGAATATTTATTTATTTATTATAAAGTGCCTTAATACAAAGATTCATGGTTCTATCGTCGAAAATGACGAATTTCCATACAAAATGTCATCCCCTATTTCAACCCCTTATACCCATTTTTTCGCGATAAAAAGTAGCCTATGTCCTTTCTCAAGCTTTAGTCCATCTCTGTACCAAATTTCATCAAAATCGGTTCAGTGGTTTAGACGTGAAAGCGTAGCAGACAGACAGACAGACAGACAGACAGACAGAGTTACTTTCGCATTTATAATATTAGTAAGGATAATGATCAAGTTACAAGCAGTTCAATAATTAGACAGAGAGAGCAATACAAACTATGTGACGTCAACGTCGCAATTTCTATACTACACTGCGACTGCCTATAATAAACATCGTTTTGCGAGAAAGGGATAGAATATGCCGAAGCGATTAACTTAATTTTTTTTTAATTATTTATATTTTTTTTAAATGAGTATTGTTGTATCACTTCTTTTTTAATTTACATGCACTTTAAAAAAATATTAATAATAATTTAATGTTTCACAGTACGTATTTGATCATAAAAATGTTCAGCTGGCTGTCATAATAGCCAAGTAAAATACTTTCTATACATCTATAATGGTTTACAAATCGATAGCTCCTACGAATAATGAGTCATCTGAAAAATTCCAATTTTACAGGGAAACGTGTCAAAGGTAAAATGTTTACATTTTTTCAAATTCTTGTTCTAGGATTTTTAAGTTTTTGTATTGATTACGACGATTCATTGGACATTTAAATAGTTAACGGGATCAAACCATTCTTTATAGAGGTCAAACATCTTAGGAAACGTAAAGGATCCATCCAAATATTAACGATTTGTATCTTTGCGGGTGTAATAAGCTTCCACAGCACAGGTGAAAAGGGTTCAATGATTTACTTCAATGATTTTTTAAATTTTTATGACAGTCGATATACGTAAATCGATAACGGATCTGTATTAAATTATTCGTAAAAGAAATAAACCCAATACAGTACCTATATAAAACTTTCAACAAATTGTTAATAATTAAAACAGTTAGTTACATTATAAAATACATAAATTGAATTAATTAAACATTAAAAAACTACTTTTCGTCTGAGAGTAGATGATAAAATTATGTGCGCATTATTATCAATAAACTAGACATATTTTATTTATAAAACAGTCGTAATTGATTGATCTAACGACTGTCCCCATTTGGCAAAAAATGATAAATATTCTAGCAGGAACGCTCCAGTGATGACGATAATAGTGACTTAGACCTTGATTGTACTCCTTTTGAATAATTAAAACAGTCAAAAAACACTTTTTGTTTAAAATAAATTCAATAAGATTTTCATTAATTGTATTTTAATTATAATAGAAGATCACAATTATAAAAATAAAGAGTTTTATCGATAAAAAACTACGGACTTTATCGTAAGCGTGACAGAACTAGGGACAACTGTCACAGAGATCAAGCTATATTTTATGGACTATAGTCTCTTTATCAAATGTATATTTGTTTTTCCGTATGCCTCGAAAACCTTTTTTGTAATGATGTATACAGTTATTAGCCGTAGTTGACTTGAATAGTTTGGCTCGGGCTATGGATGAGCGCTGATGGCTTTTAACCTGATGCCGCCAAATGCATTAAAAGGGTATATTTTTATAATTTTTTAATTATATTCGACTTTTATATAATTTTCTTCATATATATTTATATATAAGGCATGACTAGTGTAACTTAAGTAGCACACGGAGTATACGGTTGAGGCTCGGTCAGGGCGCGGGTCGGAGCGGTGGTGGGTGCGGGGAGCGGGCGCGGGCGCCGGTGACGTCACCGACGACGGGGACCTCACGCCGCCCGCGCACCGGCGACTTGCCAAGTCCTTCAGCGTGTCAGCAGCACGGCCCAGGGATAAGCTACCAGAAAGAAGTAAGGATTGCCCGTCACGATTGGGACGAGTTATGTTAAAATGCGCCAGTTTATCAAATAATTTGTTTATTCATTCTTTCAGTCATCAAGCTAGCGTCCGTTTTAGGTCATAGAAATGAGCTTAAAGTCGAATCATAATTGCAAATCGGCAAGTGGATTGGTGATCTCAGTTAATCTATAAGTCGCTCAGAGCAGTGCTGCAGCTTGCTTTCTTGATGATTCCTTAATCGGCTTTTATCACTCCTATAGAAAGTACGGAATGTTTGATGTACATGATGTTTCTTAACTCGTCACCAAAATTAATTATTAATTTCAAATTGATCAGAATTTAACTATCCATCAATAACAAATACACATTTATTTTTTTTTATCTTTAATTTGTGTCTTGGTGCATTTTGACATAACTGACTCCAATTAGCCTTAAGCTGGTACAACCAACCCATTGTATAAGGCTATCATTACCATTTTTGCATATACATAGTTGCCTGCTTACCAATGGGATGATGGCGAGTATGAATGTTGATATACACATACTTCAATTTTAATCCAATAGATTGTCAAAACGTATTGTTTTAAAACAATAAATTAATTCGTCTTTACAGTTTAAATTAATCATTAAACAAATTTTGAATGGATTTAATTTAATTAATTAATTTAATAAATAATATTTAAAAAAAAAATCTGACTAATATTATTTTTGATTTTTTAATTGCCCGAAATTTTGACCACTACAGCGTTTATGGTTACGGTAAAATTAACTGTCTTACGTCCATTAGGAAAGAAAATGGATTTTGAATAGATTAATTACAAAATTTCTGTGTGGTGACGGACTAAGAATACAATTCACCACTCTCTTGCCCATGGGTGTCGTAAAAGACGAATATACATATAAACATCTATAAGAGAGAGGCAAACTCTAAATATAACCCTATACCAACACGTCTGACCAGAGTGGTATAGTAGGTCAATTTCCCTCCTATTGTGGAGGAGGCTCGAGCGTAATACTCGGACGTATATAAGCTGAGAGGATGAATATATTACTATCTTTATGACCCTAGCTTCCCTGGTACGGACTTATTGTTTGCCAGAGGATTCTTTTATGCAAATTATTTATCATCTTAAAATGTAAGACCGTGTCAATTTTTAAACGAATCTTTAATATTCTGTATGTCAACATTTATTACATCTGTAAAATAATTTAGATAATTCGTTTTAAAGACGATCTATCTTATTATGTAAACATGTAGATTTAATTACACAGTAAGATACGCTCAGTTTAAAGTTAGTTACACAAGAAAAACGTTTTTAATGGTATGTAGATCTGATTTATTAGTTTTTTTCCGTTGCACTTGTATTTTTAGCACTTTTTAGCATTTTGGGATGTGATCGTTCATTTTTTATTTTGCTTTTCCCTTCAATTATGTACACTGTGTTATAATTTGCAAGGTATCTTTAGTGTTTGTCGGTTGCTTACTTTTTAAGGATTTTTATTTAGTAAGCTTTATTATATACCCAGATTTAGAGATTATCTTTTTAGCTTACTACTCGCGAATCTCGACATGATATTCTATTGGCATTTTGTATTATTTTTAATCTCTTTAATCGATAGTAGGGTGTGTTCTGTAAAGGGTTTTTCTATAGTCGATGTTAAATTAAATTAACAATACAGGTACGCCTCGCACGTCTCTCATTGGACTAACAAGCAGCCGACCGCCCAGTGTAGTGCCAACTACGCCACCCAATTCTATATCCTCGCAAGGTAAATTTATTTCATTAATTACAAAAATTATTATTATTTCTTAAAATGATACGGAAACTGGCATTATCTATATATAAATACGTGAAGCAAAAACTTTGTACCCCTTTTTTCGATTTACAAGTGTGAAATTTGGCACAGTTGATGTATATAATGAGGAGAAGTGCATAAAACTGAAATTTCATATAATAATGGATTAGAAATGCATTAAATTCATTAAAAAAGGCATTACGCACACTAAAAAGTAATTGCTACACATATGTTTGTGTGAGTGTGTTGCGTAGCAACGCTTATACACTTTTGTTTATGGTTAAAATCTCTGGTCGAACTGAATGTCAAACAATCATAATTATGATGACTATGTCTATTTTTTTTTGTGTGTGGACAGCTGTTGGCCGCAGATGGCCTTCACAGCTTGACGCGGACTATGGGTGAGCGCTGAGGGCTCTCAACCCGGAGGGCAATGTCTAACAATGTCTAATAGAGATTTGTGCTTATATATTATAGTTGCGGCACGCTATGATGGCCGTTTTAACATATTACAATAGTGATGTGAAATGTCGATTTATTCTCAAAAAAATATAGGTAATGAAATCTACAAGTTTTTATTGCAAGTAGTACCTGATTAAAAAGATTTAATAAAACAAAATATAAATGTTTACGTAATATATTTGAATGATCTGAATTATGGAATGAAAATGAATATACTTATATGCACACGAAACAAACTAATACAAAAAGAGACCAAAAAATGGAGCCACAAAAGGCTATAATTAATCAGATTCGTCCATACTGCTATTTTCACTGTCGTCACGGCTATCACCACCTACATTAATTATAAGTTCGTTCTCTCAAATATTATCTATGTTCACATCTCTTTCATAATTTTCCCTTATTAACAGTTCTATTCACAACCTTTTCCCAGTCTCCTTTAATCACATATTTACAAGCTTCTTCTAATATTTTAACATCTTTGTTGTGGTAAATGGGAGTTCTCTATTGTGTCTTGCAGCATATCCCTTAATTTGAGCCCACGCAAACTCAATTGCATTATATTCACAATAGTACGGCCCCTTCATTTTGAGATTCACGATCGAAATAGTTACGAAGGCGTATAACGAACTCACGCGTCTGACTGTTTAACAGTTCTCTGTGTACATTCGGCCATATCGACGAAATCCACAATAAAAGGCATAAACAGAGTTCAAATTAACGAGCAGTACTGCTGTATCAATATCCGAAATCCAAAGCCAGGTCAATAATATATCACAATCGCAGTGCACTCAGTTTGTACTTTTTGAAGCAATGTCAAGTCGAAACTGCTTTGTTTTGCATAGAGCATTGACGCGAGTTTGCCGGAGGTAGTAGTTGTGTGGCCAGCGATACAATGTGACGACATATGAAATTTCATTTTTTTAAATTTTGAAATTCGAAAAACAAACGCCGAGTTGTGTGGTAAATAAGTACACCAATAATTATAATCTTATAAAAATAAAAAAATAATGTTCGCGGGACCCTAATATATGTAGTTTAAAAATGAATGTAATAAATAAATTTTGTGTCCTAAAATAATGATTCGATAAATTTTATGACTAACTGCACGCCACTATTGACAATAAAGAACAGCAATTTGCTCCTACAAATGTATTACTATAAATACGAAACTTCATGAGTGGACAAACGTCAAAACGGCCATCATAGCGTGCCGGTAGTATAATTATTAGTGAAATACAGCTTGCTCAATTTACAATTATACATAAATAAAATTAAAAGAAAATTGTGTAGCAGAAAAATTAATTAAAATAAATTGTGGCCGAATTTCGACCACACGGCGACCACTAGTCTATGTAAACTTATGTATGTGAATTTATTTAATATTGATAGAATGCTTATTCTGCATGATGACGGAGTAAGAATACAATTCACCACACCCTATCACGCCCGTGGATATTGTAGACTAAAGGATTATAATATGCATATAACATCTATTCAAGAGATGGAAAACTTTAAATGAAACCATATTCTAACATGTCTGACCAGCGTGGTATAGTAGGTTAATTGCACACCTATTGTGGAGTAAGCTCGAGCCCAGCAGTGGGACGTTAATGAGCTGTGATGATGATTATAAAAATATGAGTATATTCAATATCTTAAAGTTATAGCCATAGCTTTATCAAAGCGGCTAACTTGGTAGTCAATTGCTTTAACGTTATTAACATGAATCCATGGTCCATTCAATTGTACACAATGACACTATAACTTAATGTCAATGACTTTATAATCAAATGGAAAATTGACGATATTTAATTCACTGTGGCAATAATGGCTTATAGTTGATTTTTATTTTATTTCAAACTGTAGCAAACGAGCAAATAGTACACCTGATGTTAAGTTATGCCGCCGCTCATGGACCTTTACTAGGCCGCTGCTTACCGTGAAGAAAGTGAAGGGAGTGTGAATGTATGCACAAAAGGTTCGGTGATACTAAAGGCATCAACCAAAACCCGCCACACGTAAACATCCTCAGAAAGTTAGGCTTCCGACTCTCTCGCTCACCGAACGAAGCGCAGTAACAAAATGCTACTACTCACACGTCGATTTTCTGCGAAAGTGTGGTACTACCCCGGGCAGACCGGCCCGCGGCTATAGACAGAATTGTCAGCAGTGTTATCCTACCAATAAAGGTGTAACCTATGGCTTAAATAAAAAAAAAAATAGACTATGAAACGAATGTTGTACATATAATGAAAAATTTTGACAGTGGGTGAAACAGAGAAGCCGCCGTTGACACCGCTTCGTCCCAAGGTGAACTCTATCTTCCATTTGTTTGGGGAGTGGCTGTTTGAAGCTGCGCTTATTGGAACTATACCTGTATATAATAACCAACGTATGTATACACCATTTATTTAATATACTTACATACATTTTACTCCTTAAATTTGTTGAGGGTCTTAAGATGCTTAAAACCATTTTCCGGGACTGCCAGAGGGTCAAACCTCGTTGTTGTCTATGATGTAGACTGTGGATCCTGGCTTACAGGAATTACAATGGTCAGAACGTCTGGTAGGATTAGTCCCAAAAAAAACATGTCCTACTTCATAATAAGAAATACATTGTCTTACTATAAAGAAAAAAATATTGATGAAACGTATGTGGGGCGAGTCTCTCGCTTTCCTTTAAGATGGTTAAGGAGAGTGATGGCTGCTCTGGTAGTTAATTAAACCATGATTGGGTGCCGAAACTTGTTCAGCCACACTTCTTTTTTATTTTGGTCAGTTTTATTCTGGTTTGAAGTATATCACACTAGCATACGTCAGCGTTAGTAATTACTATACAATGCAAACTGGTAACTCGAAATAAAATCCTATACTAACATGTCAACTAGCGTGGTGATGAAATGAATAGCTGTCTTCTTTACAGTATATTATAGGTACATTCCATTTTTCCTAATTATCACCTCCATCAAATAGTAACTAGGTTTTTTTTTTAAAGACAACTTCCTGCACTAAGAAAATAATCTTTGTATTGCGGGGGACATTACAGACATAATTAACGGACACAAATTACATCCAGACTGAGAACAACAATTTGTGGATCGCACAAAGTGTTGTCCTGCATGGAATTCGAACCTATGACACTGGCACTGTAGGTCGGTATCTTAATCACTGCGCCATCTGTGCAGTCAAACTCGGGCCCTTTATGAGACAATTACGAGGCAGATTAGGTACCATAGGATTTTGTAACAAATTCTTTATAATCAACCAGACTTTTGTATATTTTATTTTGCTTATGGAACTATTATTTAATTTTTTTTTTATTTTGTTTTAATATTATTTCAGAACGCACCGAAGGCACCCCACCACCCCCTTCTATATCCGACGCAGCTTATAAACTTAACATGTTGAGTTATCAACCAGGTATGTTTTATTAATGTTCTTTCCGTGTTTTCACCACCTTCTGTTACCCGTGGGTGTCGTAAAAGATGACTAATGGATGTAATATGCATGTAAAATCTATGCAAGAGAGAGAGAGAGAGAATTCTCTAAATAAAACCCTATGCCAACACTTTCGACCAGCGTGATTTAGTGGGTCAATTTCTTTTTTCCGATATTTCTATTTATTGTATATGTTGTTCGTGTAACGAAGTAAGAATACAATTGATCACCCTCTTCTTGCCCGTGGGTGTCGTATAACTACGATTAAGGGATATAATATACATATAACATGTATGCAAGCTATGGAAAATTCGAAATGAAATCCTATACCAACACGTCTGAACAGCAATGGTATAGTAGGTCTTAGCTTCAATAGGCTCCTGTCAGCTGACATATCTACATTCACTGCTTTCATATGCATAATCTCATTCACACAATGCATCCATTTCTTTTTGGGCCCATCCACAAATATATTTACGACCTTACTTGCCACATGGCTTTCATCTCTCCTCTTTACACATCCATACCGAAACAATCTCGCGCTCCTAATCCTCTCTATCACTGGTGCCAGTTTCAAGCGCATCAATGGAATGTACAGGGTCAGATTATCCATAAGGCGGACTAGGCAACTGCCTAGGGGCCCTGCACCAACTAGGGGCCCCAAGTGTGTACCAAGAAAAAAACATTTCATCGAACGATTGTTTTTGAGAATTTGCACACTTCCTCAATATTTTTTTTATTCTTGTCGTGGCAAAAGAGAAAACAGCGCACCTGATGATAAGTGATACCGCTACTCGTAGACCTTGGACTATGGACCCGAGAATTGCATTACCTAGGGGCCTTGATAGGGTTAATCCGGCCCTGGGGATATAAATAAGCTGTGATGAAGATAATAATGACATGTTATATGTATGGTATTAGGTCGCGCTGAAGCTCTGGGCACACTGTGTCGTGTATTATGCTCAAAGCAGTGTCGCGAGGAAGTGTTAGCGCCGTATCTGGCTCGGTGTTATGCGGCCATACATCGCGGTCTGCGCGACCCCGCCACGGCTGCTGCCGTCGTACTTAACGCGCCAGATATATTCAGGTAAACTTTCCAAATTAATGTCTCACGTCCAACACTTGGACTTTATAAAAAAAATCGGTTTTCCTATGCTATCACTGGATTTTGGAAAAAAAAATACATCTTAGTCCGTCCGTGACCATGAACGCTGTAAAGTGTTCGAAACGTCGGGCAACCAAAAATCAAATACAAACAATATTTCTATATTGTTTGTATTTGATTTGCGTAAATAGTTTTATTTAGAAAAAAGAACGATTTTAATCGAATAATTCAACAGTAAAACAAATATAATTATTTGTTTCCAGACTTGACCTGGATGGTGTACTAGTTCTGGTACCAGATTTTGTAACTGCTTTGGACCAGATATTGTCTGAGAGAGAACCGAAGCTGGAATGTAGTTCCATTGATAAGAGAGAACTGAGGAAAGCTGCCATCAGTGCCCTGTTGTCACTCGTCGCGTTCCCCTATCATTATAAAGGGTTGCCCGTGCCCGAATTCCCTGGATGCAATGAATAGTGAGTATGTTATTTTTAAATCATTATTTAAGCTCATATACGTCCCGCTAGTGGGCTCGGGCCTCCTTACAATAGGAGGGCTGGTCAGACGTGTTGTTATATTATTTTATATCGAGTTCTCCTTCTTTTCCATAGATATTATTTACACATTATATCCCTTAGTCGTCTTTTATGACAATTGCGGGCAAACAAGGGCTAATGAATTATATTCTTACTCCATCACAGGACTGTCTGTCAAATGCCGGTACTAAACTGACCTTAATTTCTGGGTACGTCCCTAATCGATCGTATGGTATGTTTATTTTTTTTTAAAGACAATGCTACCTTAAAGAAATTATTGTTGTATTGCGGGGGAGTTTACAAACATATGTATAATTACACATATCCTTACTAATATTATAAATGCGAACATAAGTTTGTTTATTTGTTTGTTTGTTACGCTTTCGCGCTTAAACCACCCAACCGATTTCAAAAATTCTTTCACCAATGGAAAGCTATAATATTAGGGTGTAACATAGGCTATATTTTATCCGGATATTGCCAAGGGAACGGGACTACGCGGGTGAGGCGACTGAAACCGAAGCGAGGACGGATTGCTACTTATACATAGGACTTTTAGGAGTGGTAGGACCACACTGTCGACAGTTATCTGTCTACAGCCGCGGGCCGGTCCGTCCGGGGCAGTACCATGCTCTCGCAGAAAATCGATCGCTTTCTTCGCGGTAGGCAACGGCCTTGTAAAGGTGTCCATGAGCGGCAGCAACACTTACCATCAGGTGTACTGTTTGCTCGTTTGCCACCGTTTGCAATAAAAAAAAAAAAATATGTTTGTAAAGTACCCCGCAATACAACGATTATTTCTTAATTAAACGGACTCCAATTAAACCTAGATTTGAAACTACAATTTGTATTGATTAATAAGAATTAATATTATTTCAGTGCGGGCATGACATTAGGTGACTTCACTCGAGGCAAGATATCATTGATATGCGTTTCTGCAGTACAAGTAGAAACATTAGATGCGTTGGCAGTGCCTCTGTTGAGTGCCTTATACTTATGTGTGAGGCATAACGCCCACACGGGGTCGGGGAAAGCCCATAGTGCACCACCCGGCTCAACCCTCTCTCATAGTACGGATTATAAAGGTATGTGTCGAATATTGCTATCTTATTCACACTACCGGAGTTTGAGTGAGATAGTATTATCCGTATGTTGTTGTTGTAAATGTTTGTAAAGTATACACATTAGCAATTAGATTTCTAAATGACCGTTCTTTATTTAATGATAAAATAAAATAATAAATAAAAGTAGGAAAACATACTAATTAGTTCATATAAATAATTAAATGTTTTCATTATATTCTGTCCAGTGATTTTTTTTTTATTTGATAATAATAGAAAATCGAACTCGAGTCACAATATCATAAAAAAATCAAACTTAAGTCACGTTATCATAAAAAAATTGAACTTAAGTCACATTATCATAAAAAATCGAACTTAAGTCACAATATCATAAAAAATAGGGCTTAAGTCACAATATCATAAAAATCGAACTTAAGTTACAATATCATAAAAAAATCGACCTAAGTCATAATAACATAAAAAAAATCGACCTTAAGTCACAACATCATAAAAAATCTAATTTAGGTCACAATGGCATAAAAAAATTTAACTTAAGTCACTATATCATAAAATAGTCAAGCTTAAGTCACTATATCATAAAATAATAAGACACCCTTTTGAGGTAATCAATGGTTTGTTTTTGCATTAATCATATTTTTATTAATAACTACACATTTCTATATTAATATCACAGCGATTGCATATTATCTCATCACACTGTTACAAGTTATTTAGTCGGCTTAGTGATTTGACACCATTGCTATCACATTTTGTTCAGTACATTACAAATAAGGCACATTAACACACGCTACATTTATTTTGCTCTGCCAATTCCAATGGTAAAATTGTAATACATAAGGGGCATAACACTAATAAAACAATGTTTCAAAAATGTTTTAACATTAAAATAATATTACTTAATTTTGTACAACGATTTCTTAAAGTTAATTTTGTTTTGATGTCTTAGTGATTTGATAGAATGAACGATAAAAGTTGCAATTTTATGAGAGAATAAAATATAATAAATTTTTCACATCCAGCGGTTTTGGCGGGATGTGACGTGACCATAACTTGTCCCCAAAAAAAGAGAAGGGAATATTGTACCAAGTAAAATGTGTCATTACTTAGTACTAAGAGTAATTTCGATAAAACTTGACATTATGTATGTGTTTGAGAGAGTTTCATAGTTTCGAATAATAATAATAATAATATATGTTCAATACTGTTAATAGGTAAATAAAAATACTCGACATTCATAAGTATCGACGCCAATCCGTCTTTAATCTAAGAAATTACTGACTTGCGGCTGCCAACATGTGGGCTACTGTACATTCTATCACTAAAACAACGTTTAAAATAGAAAAAGAAAGACGTCGTTATGAAATTGACAAGTTTTTCTAACGATGTATAGAAATGCCCAGCGTGGGGAAAGAATTTAAAAGTATTTACTACTGTACATTCTATCACTAAAACGTATACAAAAATGTTTAAAATAGAAAATACATTGTTATGGAATTGAAAAGTCTTATACGATATATAAAAATGCCCAGCATGGGAAAGTAATTTAAAAGTATTCACCCATGAAGGCGGTCCCACAGATGTGGGGTATTATACAATTATAGTCATATTAAGAGCCGTTCTGTGTCAAGGTACATGGATGGGTTGATGGATGGTGGTGATCCATTGTGGTATGATGTAAGGGGTGTTGTAGCTCGGTCGGAGAGCGGCAGTGCATCGGGCAGCGCGGAGGGTCACTCTCTCGACGATTTCGCTGCCGATGTTAAAGAGCTAGACCCATCTTCGCCTGTTTTCGGTAATTAAACACGTTTTATTTGCATTCATTCAAGGGCAATATAATGCACTAACAATATTATTTAGTATTACTGTACATATGTATATCTTCAAATACAACTGTTTCATTAACGATATTTAAATTGTAAGTATCGCTCTTTCGTGTGGTGACGGAGTAAAAATGCAATTCACCGCTCCCTATCTTTACCGTGGATGTCGTAAAAGACCACTAAGGCAATATAATATGTATGGAAGAGGAGGAAAACTCGAAATAAAACCCTTTACTTACCTGTTTGACCAGCATGCTACAGTAAGGTTTACCTCCTATTGTGGAGGAGGCTCGAGCCCAGCAGTGCGACGTATATAAGTCGAAATGATGATGATGATGATTACGAATAATTAACCAATATCCTTAGAACCTTTATTTGTTACTATCGTGATTCGCCTGCGGACATAGACTTATTTATTTATCGTTACAGTAGAAGGTAATTTAAAAAACGATGGCTAGTCATTGTATTGTCCTTCAATAAACACACTGTTTGCTAAAATCCATTTAGGTTTTTAATTTAATAAAATTATTTTGTTACTATAGTCGTCCCATGACTAAAGAAATGACAACAAAATGATTTTTGATGTTTACGTGAATATGTGTACATAAAGCTATTTAAACGTATATTATTTTGCTGACGTTTTGAACACTTGTCAGCGTTCGTGGTCACGGGAGAATTAAGGTGTCCAACAAGTCATAGTTATTACACAGGTTACGATATTAATTATTAAATTTCTGCCCACATTTTTTATTCAAAGGTTACGAAGGACACTTACAGGACACGTTTCCAAGAAGATACGGAGTTTGTATATTACTGCTGGTAAAGAATTGATATACAAATTGTGGATCAAAATTTAATAACTAATACTGTAACGGGTAGATAAAAACTTCTAAATAGCGATGACTTGTTGGACGTGAAACTTCAGTGCCGTGACGATTAAAAAATTTTCGAAACGTCGAAATAATAAAAATCGTATATAAACACGATAAAAGGCTGTCAGTCCGCCCGTGACCATGAACACTGTAAAGTGTTCGAAAAACAGGGCAAAAATCAAATATATAAATATATATATATATATATATTCATAAAAAATAGTGTTTTTTTAATGCGTAATATTCGCGTAAACATCAGAAATCGTTACAATAAAATCCGTAAAAAATATTTTTATTTAATACGCGTAATTGTTGCATAAAATATAGTTCACAGTGTGTTTGTATCAAAGCTTATTTGTTTAATATTTTTGCTTGCCGTTTTTTTTTTAACTTAATCTCACATATTATCATAATCATTACGAATATCTAGATATTAACTATGGACTCGCAATGTTTTATCAAATTTTAGCTGACAAACAAATTTCTAATTTTATTTATTGCTGACGGTAGCAAACAAGCAAACAGCACACCTGATGGTAAGTGATACGGCTGCGCATGGATCTACCAGGGGCACAGTCAGGCCGTAGCGTGAAGGAAATGATTTTCTTAAACCTCGTTTATTCCTACGATAAAGTTTTAAGTGAGTGTTATTTAAAATAGTGTATAAAAAGTACTATGATGTTATGGCTGAGTGTGTATAGGTGCAGCGTTAGTGGTCCGCGCTACATACTTGGTGTGTCACCGTCTTATATCTTCGTGGAAGGGCGACTTGCAAGTGTCACTCGCAGCCCTTGAACTACTCTCTGGATTGGCAAAACTCCACTCATCAAAGCCAGGTTAGTTGAATGATTTTAAACTGCAAATCTATTGTTTTATTAATTACTAGCTGATCCAACAGACGCTGTTGTGTTTAAATTAAAAACAAAATCTCTTTGAAATCGATTGCAGGGCCACCTACCGGGTCCAAATATTGATCTAAAACATTCTTGAACCCACAAAAAATCATCAAAATGGATCCAGCCGTTTAGAAAGAGTTCAATTACAATTACATGAACAGAAAATTTATATATTTTACAGTATAATAGATATTTGAAAAATGGACTTTGGCTACTCTGATTGTCCTAAGACCAGGGTCGATTATTTTTGAAACAAAAAAAAAAAATAACAGTAGGATGAAACCCATTAGAAAAGGAGGATGTTAAAAATGAAAGGAAAAATAAATTACGGGCGATCGGAGTTCGGGAAGTGGGAGGGGGCGAGTTTTTAAGGGTAAAAAATGGTTTATCTCGATTTCCGGCAAAACTACAAGTCCTATGGAAAAAAGTTAAAGGGCAAAGTTGTAGGTACTAAAAAGATCTACAACTTTTATATTTACAATTTTTTCACATAACCTCAAAATTTTGGTGAAAAATTCAAATAACCAAGGTTTTGGTTTTTTATTTTTCTTATTAAAAAAAAAAAAAATTCTACGAAATTTGCTGAAACTTACCTTATTATGTCGCAAATACACTGTAATTTATTTGATTTAAAATATTTATTTTTTCGCCTTATTTTACCTTAATATCAAAAAGACACCCTAATTTTCAATCAAAAATTCTCCCCTCAAAATATCATCTTTTTGCAAAAATCGGGGGGTTTTTGTTAGTTGAAATCTCTACTTTCTGATGATGTAACTGGTCTATTGGATTAATTTAAGGCAAAATTTTCAATTGATAATATATAAATGCACCTTCGGACTTTATACATAACAAATAATTTTGGATTAGAATTTGAAGCTGTAGCCTGTAGTTTTGAATAAAACCGTAATTTTACTTATCTAATAGGTTCTCTTCTGAAATACAGATATTATTATGAAAATATTATATATTATGTAATAATTCATAATTAATATTCAATAATTTTTCATGCTAACTAGAGTTTGTTATCGGTAAGTTTATTTTTTTCGCTGATAGCTTTTGTTCGCGATCCACCCGATGAAAATTTTTAGCTGTTATTCGTAGACTCGTAGCATTAATATTCTAAACTAGCAACCTGCCCTCGCTTCGCTTCGGTTATAGGTTATAGTCGTTTTACCCGCGTAGTTCCCGTTCCCGTGGGAATACCGGGATAAAATATAGCCTAGTTTACGCCCTGATATTATAGCTTTCCATTGGTGAAAGAATTTTTGAAATCGGTCCAGCCGTTTAGAAGATTACCCGGAACAAACAGACAGACAGACAAAAAATTTTTAATTACTATTTTAGGCATAGGTGTCGTGCAAATAACCGTGTGAGCATGAAAAAAGCCTATTATTTTGACATTACAAACAGACACTCCAATTTTATTTATTGGTATAGATATATAGCCGATTCTCTGTGCGGTGACGGAGTGGAAATAAAATTACGATCACCTATTCCTTCCCCATAGCTATCATAAGAATTAATTTAGTTTTTCTTATTTAAAAAGATATTTGGATTTTGAGGACTTTACAAAGATACAAGTAACGAAGATAAATGCAGTCTAGACTCAGAACAACTTTTTAGGTCCCATAACGAATTGACACTGGGCATGAACATTCCATACTCCTCCTTCCATACTACTAGAACATTTGTAGAAGCAAAGCGATCAAGGTATTTAAGGCAGATAATATCTCTACAAGAGGGCTATCTCAAAATAAAACTGTACTAACCCGTTTATTGCTAGCGTGCTTGCGTGCTTGCGTGCCTACGTACGTGCGTATGTATGCTTCTGTGCGCGACTATGTATATCGTATTCTTTATACTCAAGAAAAGTCTATATCTCACACAAGTTTGTTAGTCATTTCAGAGTGGTAGGACCACACTGTCGACAGTTACCTGTCTACAGCCGCGGGCCGGTCCGTCCGGGGCAGTACCACACTCTCGCAGAAAATCGACGTCTGAGTAGTAGCGATTTGTTACTGCGCTTCGTTCGGTGAGCGAGAGAGCCGGAAGCCCAACTTTCTGAGGGTGTTTGCGTGTGGAGGGTTTTGGTAGTGCCCTTGGTATCGCCGAGCCTCAATGCACGCATTCACACTCCCTTCACTTTCTTTGCGGTAGGCAGTGGCCTTGTAAAGGTCCATGAGCGGCAGCAACACTTACCATCAGGTGTACTGTTTGCTCGTTTGCAATAAAAAAAAAAGTCTACGCCGACCATTCGTCGTCTTTCAAAACGACAGCGAAACTAGATCGCTTATGTTGCAAGTTAAGCGTGTACCTGTATTCATTATATATTTATTTCACAGAGGCGATAGAACGCAAGCGCGCTGTGCGTTGGATATGCGACTATATAACAGTGCAATGCAGTCGACCGCCTCAGGCGCACTCGAGGGACTTACACTCGTGCGTGGTGGCCGCCTACCAGTGCCTGGCCGCGTGGCTCTGCCCGGCGCTGCTTGCCGATCAGGAGTGCATCGCCACGCTCCTAGAGGTCGTCGAACTCGGCATATCCGGGAGTAAGAGTCAAGGTGAACGCTTTATAATATTTTATATAGTTATCCTTTTTTATTTATTACTAGCAACCTGTCCTCGCTTCGCTTCGGTTTCAGTTCCCTTACCCGCGGCGTAGTTCCCGTTCCCGTGGGAATATCGGGATAAAATATAGCCTATGTTACTCCCTGATATTATAGCGTTTCATTGGTGAAAGAATTTTTTAAATCGGTTCGGTGATTTAAGCGTGAAAGCGTAACAAACAATCATCCTTACTTTCGCATTTATAATATTAGTAAGGATTATTATTTCTGTGTGGTGACGGAGTAAAAATACAATTCACCACTCCCTTTCTGCCCGTGGATGTCGTAAAAGACGACTAAGGGATATATGTAATATACATATAACGTCTATACAAGGGAAGGAAAACTCGAAACAAAACCCTATACCAACCCGTCTGGCTAGCGTGTTATAGTAGGTCAATAACCCTCCTATTACGGAGGAGGCTCGAGCTCAGCAGTGGGACGTATATGAGCCGAAATGATCATTTTTTGCTAGCAGCCATTTGTGACAGTTCCACGTGTGGCGTCGGATGAAGAATAAAATGTGAAATAAATCTATATCGAGGTCGTCCATTGTGATTCGAATGCATAGTACTCGATAGTGAAGGATATAAAGTTTCGGAACTTGATATGATTAGAGATATTAAAATATAATTAGTTATATAGTTTCGTATACGGTTACGGATATGAAACATGTTATCTGTATATAAAAGTTGTAATGACAATTGTTTGTTTTGACGATAAAGGAAATATTTTGAGTAAACTCGCATTGATGAGTCCTACAAAATATTCTATTGAACGCATGAGATCACGCTTCGCGTTACGCCAGCCGGTTCTGATTACCATGTTACTACGATAGTTGATGATTGATTGATTATGTAGTCAGTACACTTTAAAAATCTTACCATCCAATCGTCTGCGGTTACTAATTGTCTTTTATTATTTTTAAAGACAACATCCTGCACTAATAAAAAAAACCTTGTATTGCTTTATAAACATAATTAACGGAAACAAATTACATCCAGACTCAGAACAACAATTGGTGGATCGCACAAAGTGTTGTCCTGTGTGGGATTCGAACCCCCGACACTGGCACTGTAGATCGGTATCTTAACCACTATGCCATCTTTGCAGTCAAAGGTGCAGTCAAATCGTGCTAGAAAACTGAATGCGCTTTTGAATAATAAACTAATACTCTGTATACCATTCCATCTGCAGGCAAGCCCGGCGAATCGCCTAAGATGAAGCATGAGAAAGAACTGAAGCCCGTATCGATGCGTGTTCGTGATGCTGCTGAATCTCTTCTCATGCTCATATTGGAACAGGTAAGTCTTTCTTTTTCTTTCTAGGCTACCTGTATATTTATCTACTATGTAATGTACAATAAAAAAAATATCCGTAAGTTGACGAAGCAAGAATACAATTCACCACCATATATCTTGGCCGTGGGTGTCGTATAAGACGACTAAAGGATATGATAGTATACTGCTCTAGTAGTTAACTAGTGATCGGGTGCCGCTTGTGGGATCTGGTCCAGCCATAATGGTTTGAATTATATTAAGTGTCTTGCGGTTCGAAGGATCACACTGTAGCTAGTTCTTACAAAACATGTACCCAATTGTATATCTAGTAAGAAGAAAAAAAAAATAATTAAAAATAATAGACAAGCCCGCTGAGTTTCTTGCCGGATCTTCTCAGTAGGGGTCGCGTTTCGATCCGGTGGTAGTATATTTTTTTGGAAATTGTAAACCTGACAATATGTAAGTGCCCTCTCGGGGTTTATGCATAATAAATAATTTGAATTTGAACATTATACACAATTTTATACCTAGAAAAAAATATTAAAAATAATAGACAAGCCCGCTGAGTTTCTTGCCCGATCTTTTCATTAGCGATCGCGTTCTGATCCGGTGGTACTTTATTTTTATCATAATCTAATTTTCTAAACTTGGCAATATTTCGAAATTAACCCTTATACCAACCAGTCTTAGTCCCTTAGTAACCCCGTAGTCGTTCTTTACAACACCCACAGGTAAGAGAGGGTGTGGCGAATTGTATTCTCACTTCGTGAACACACGGCAACTATGTATATTATAGCATAAACCTTTTGCGATAAATAGATATATTTTATATAATCCTACTAATATTATAAACACTACAGTTTGTGAGTATGTGAGGATGTTTGTTCCTCTTTCACGCCAAAACTACTGAATATATTTTGACGAAGCTTCACAATAATGTAGCTTACATATCAGAATAACATGTAGGCTATAATTAATTTTGATATTCCTACGGGAAGGGGAACTATGCGGGTAAAACCGCAGGGCGCTGCTAGTAAGATATAATAGTGTCTGATATGTGATACAGCAAATAGGTAACAGCGGTAATGGTTCGTCGTGGTGTCGCTTGGACGAGCGCTGGCTGGCGGCGCTCGGTCACGGCCGGCTGAGACATTTCGTGGCAGATGGCAACATACTACTGTCGCTGCTCGAGGAGCCGCTCAGCAATAGCCAGGAACCACAGCCTACGCTCATTGGTAAGTTTTATAAAGGCCTGCATTCTATACCTACTGATATTATAGAAGGCTAAAATTTGTCAGTTTGGATGTAAGAGGTAATCTCTGAAATTACCAGCCTGATTTTGAATTTTTTTAACTATTAGAAACTCCATTATCCTTGATCAACAATAGCAGTTGTTTTTTTGAAGTGAAAGAATTCTTTAGAATCGTTATGATTTCAAACTTGATGAAACGAAAAAGCGAGTCCATAGAGACACAAACACGTAAATGTATAGGATTCAGCCGGCGAGAGAATGAGATAAAGGATAGAGAATAGAGGATAAAAGATGAAGGATAATGGATAAAGGAGTTTCACTTCTGATATGCGTACTCGGTACACCTCTTTTTTTTTATACAGCCATGTTTTCAATAGGAAATTAAACTAAAAGTAATTGGAAGTGGGAATAATCTATAATTTAAAAAAAGAAACCGACTTCAAACAGTAAACTAATAAAATTTTAAGAATTCCACCAATTTCTCAAGGATATCATCATCAGATCCAGACCTGATGACTATGGGACCACCTGGGAAGTATACCCTATCAAACAAAAAAAGAATTTTGCAAATCGGTCCAGGCGTCTTTGAGTAATCGGTGAACATACATAAAAAAAAAGTTCCCACGAATTGAGAACCTCCTCCTTTTTTGAAGTCGGTTAAAAAAATCATGCGTCTGGTTGAGATATTGCCATCGCCTGTCTAAATAGTTTAGAGATAAAAAAATAAAATATACTAAAAATATAAGTCTGCTTGTGCATAGCATAAACATCTATCCTGGTATCGAAGTGACTACTCGACATGGAAGATTTAAAGATGTTATCTTCTCTAGTAATAATTCGGTGCGGTTGGGGTCGCTACGCTTGGTCGTTATCGTCGCGGGGTGCAGCGCGCTCGGCAGTACGTGTGTGCGGGGGTGCGTGCGCGCGGCCCGTGGATATGCGCGACCCACGGCCCGCCGCCCCACCCGTCTGCCGACCTCTACCGCCCGCACCACCGTGCGCATTGTAAGTAAACATCGTTTATCATAGACTATTTAAAAATTCAATTTTAAATACAGTGTGTTTAATGTCGTCGCTATATCCAGAGGTCTCTATACCCGAAATTAGTTTTTCTTTAACAGTAAATGTACGTCTAGGAGCCATTTTCACAAGTTTAAGAAACACTGTTTACTCACTGGAATGCACTGGAATAGCTACGTAACTGATTCATAATTTTAACTCCGCGCACATTATTTTTTTTTTTTTTGGGTGGGCTATGGTAAGCGCACGCGCGGTTCTGTCCGTCCGGGGCGATGAAAGGACGGCGCGCGGGCCCATAACCCACCCGTACCCACGTCACCTCGTTGTTTGTTGGGCCGACCACCGGAGCAGATGTGACTTGTCGTCAGTGGTCGGCCCAACGGAATACCCTTTCGGCTAACCTCACCTCTCGTGGGTGTGCTGATCATAACCCATCCCAAAAAAAATGGAAATAATTAAAATTTAAAAAATAATAAAACAATGTACCAGCCCTTTTGACCAACGTGGTATAGTAAATCAATTTCACTTCAATAGTAGAGGAGACCTGACCCAACAGTGGGATGTATATCATCATCATCATCTCAGCCCATATGCGTCCCACTGTTGGGCTCGGGCCTCCTCCACAATGGGAGGGAATTTGACCTACTATGCTGGTCAGAGATGTTGGTATAGGGTTTCATTTCAAGTTTTCCTTCTCTTGCAATATCGGGACGTATATAGCCTGAGATAGAGGTTCTATTGTTAACCAAGCAAAATCAAATTTTGAGAATAATAGGTCATAAGTGATTTGGTATGTGTTAATATTACGTTCTTGTATAGAAATTAAAAAACACCTATTTTTGAATATTAAACATTATTTAGCAGAAAACATTACAAGAAATTATATTTTAAATTTATGCCACACGTGGGACTCGAATCTACACAAATTATTAATATTATAATTCGGTAATTCGTTCCAATTGTTCTGGACCACCACCAACTGGACCAATATGGGCTGCCATATGACAACTAATTTCTCACTCGCATTTGTCTTTGCGGTTGATATGCGCCATCTAGCGGCAACCGTTTACACATTTTCTGATATAATACTCTAAACTTTTCAGTTAGAATTGTATTTAACTAAGATTAATAAAATTAATTAATCACCATCACGCATTTATATAAAGTGTGTTACTAATTTTACAGAGACTCCGCATTCCCGAGTCTGGAGGCGGTATTGCGACAATTAAATGATCCGGATGCGCCAACGCTATTCAAACTGTTGGAACAGCAATCTGCCATTGAGAAACGTGTTAGAGAGAGCGAAGATAACGTTGTAAGAAACATTAAAACACATACATATCTCTATATCTAAACCATCCATCAACATTCACGGCGTTCAAAGTTCTCAATAGGGAGATCTACTTGTGAACTTATGCATAGCACCATAATTCCTAAACGTGGCAGTTGATCTTATAAATTTCCCAAGAGTGTGCTGTTGACAATTTGCCTAATGATTCTAGAAAATATATGTGGGCTTCAGGAGTAATTAATAATGCGAATGCAAGTTCCTTGTGGTGACGGAGTAAGAATACAATTCACCGCCCTATCTTATTCGTGAGTATCGTAAAAAGACGTCTAAGCGATTAAATATGTACATAACATCTATATTAAAGAAGGAAAACTGTAAATAAAACTCGTACCAACCCGTCAACCGGTATGGTGTAATAGGTGAATTTCTCCTATTATTGAGGGAGGAGGCTCGAGCGTAACAGTGGGATGGACCTATATGAGCTGAAATCTATACAAATAAATAAAATTGAAGTGTCTGTTTGTAATGTCAAAATAATGGACATTTTTCATGCTGATACGGTTATTTGTACGACACCTCTACCTAAAACCAGATTAAAAAAATTTTTGTCTGTTTGTCGGTTTGTTTGAGGTAATCTTCAAAACGGCTGGACGGATTTTGATAAAATTTTACTATCAGCTGTCTATATAAGGAGTAACTTAGGCTATTTTTATCCCGGTATTCCCACGGGAACGGGAACTATTCAAATCATTTATTATGTATAAACCCCGCGGGGGCACTTACATATTGTCATTCTTTTTACATTTTTTCTTAAAATTACCGCCAGATCGGAACGCGACCGCACTGAGAAGAGCCGGCAAGAAACTCAGCGGGATTATCTATTTTTATTTATTTTTCTAATTTCACTTAGATAAAATTACATCTTACAACATGCTTATTAATAATTCCAGTGTGATGCCATTCAAAATATTATACAGGGTATTTTTTCAAAGGGTGCACAAATTTGCACAGGAGGTTCAGAATCGATAGTATAATTGATTATTGAAATAAAAACATATGCTTTTTTTTTCAAAAAATATCCATTTTACATTTTATGCATTCCCAAAAAAATCAAACTTGTTGATATTGCGTAGCCATTCATAAATTTTATAATTACGCCACGAACGCACACAAAGATAAATCTAAGCATCCTAATAAATCGTTACGTCATATCGTATGATTACCTATAGGTACATTCCCTCGCCTGTGCTTTGCAACCGCCCGCGCCCCCACCCCCGAACACACGCCGCACGCGCTACGTCGTTTGTCAGTTTCAGTTGATGTTTGACCGTGACTTAATTACGAGTGCGTATTGCTTATCTTTTACTACTTATCTTCTACAATGACGACACAAGATCAAATAACATATTCAAACCGCAAGTATTATGAGATGGTACGGTGCTACATATTAAGTGCTGAAAGTCTACGTGGAGCTCAAAGACTTTACGAGAGTGACTCTTTACCGCGTTTACAGCGATAAGGTATTAACTCGAGAGTACCTAATTTGAGGACGATTTTAGCAGCCAATCAAAGGTTATTGGATTTTGGGCAGTTCACTACACCGGGGCATGCAACATCTCGAGGAGGTACTGTTGCGATTACCCCGGCAGTCGAGAATGCTGTAATCGAGTTTTTTGAACGGGACCCTCGTGCTAGTACTAATGACGCAGCTCGACAATTCGGCGTAAGCCGTTATTACGTGTGGCAGCTGCTAAATTCCTTAGGATACCACCCGTATCATTATCAACGCGTTCAAGTACTGCATGAAAATGATGGATCGTTGCGAATTTAATTTAGTGGTTATTGGCAAACATCGACTCCGCTAACATTCTCTGGACTGACGAAGCCTTATTTACACGAATAGGACTTTATAATAGTCGTAACGAACATTATTGGGCAGTGAGCAATCCTCACGTAATCAAAGACAGTTACCATCAAGTGCGATTTAATGTTAATGTTTGGGCTGGGATCATTAATAACGTTTTCGTGGCTGACTGACGGTAACTATTTGGATATGGTGCAAAGTGTAATTCCTGATTTATTAGATGACGTGCCCCTGGGACTGTTAAACAACCTACACTATCAACATGACGGCGCACCGTCTCATTATTCAAGTGGTGTGCGTAATTATTTAAATAGTGAATATGGTGATAGATGGATAGGACGCGGCGGTCCGATACCGTGGCCTCCAAGGTCACCAGATCTTACCCCGTTAGACTTTTATTTGTGGGGAGAGATTAAGAGACGGGTGTACGTAGAAGAAGCGCGAAGTTATGAAGACCTTCGTAATAAAATAATCACTGTATTTAGTGAAGTGAAAAGTGCTCGGACACAAATAAATTTAAAAAACAATTTAATCAAACGTGCCCGGCTTTGTATTGAGAGGACCGGCCTACATTTTGAACAATTATTAAAATATCAGTAATAGAGTTTTTTCACGGACCCGAATGAATAGATAAGTTTAATTGTTGTTGATTCCACTTATTAAATACGCTTTAATAAATACGAACATTATTATGTGACTTTAATAAACTAGTATTTTATTGTATCTGTTTATTACAACGATCCTTAAGCCCGTTTGATGTTTGGTTAGAGAAAAATTGTGTAAGGATGTTATTTAATATTGTATTCCTGCAACATAATAAGTAAAAGAGTGAGAGGAATGATTGAGTGCACTAGGGTGTTAGAAAGAGAGCGAACAGGATCAGCGAAGTATGGGATGTTATGAGTAGTGCGAAAAAGATGAATAGATGCGAAAACGTGCATGGGGGAAAGTGTTGGTTGATTAAGATTATGTTAGAGAGGATAGACTAAGCAATATGTATGGGTGTAAGTGAAATAGAAAATAAACACCAATTAGAGAAAACGTTTCAACCATTCACTTGAAATCGTAAACTTATTACCTATAATACAATTTTTGTTAGTAATATGCTGTATTAGTGTGCGTTTACGCTACTTTTCGTTCTCAATGGCCGGAAATAAGGTGGTTAAAAGTCACGAACATTCTTAGATATTTTCAAATCAAAATAATTAATTAATTACTAGTGATTTTAAACATTTTACATTTTATATATCATTTTATTTATATCTAGAATATAATAAAAAAATTTGTGCACTCTTTTAAAAAATACCCTGTATAATACAATTGACAAATATAATAATAATCACAAATATAATGAGAAAATTATGACTGGACCATATCCCGCAAGCGGCACCCGATCACGAGTTAACCACTAGAGCAGCCATCACTCCCCTCAACCATAATGGAGGGAAGGGAGTGACCCGCTCCTCGTAGCTACCGCAAGCAAACCCTTCAGTGAGGATGAGCAATACCATTTGCCATAAACATAAAACACAGATCCAATAAAAAATTCGATTGGCAAAACACGCGATATTAGGGTAAGGCAACTGAAACCGAAGCAAAACGGTGGCTAGTGATGAATAAATGTTTTAGTGTTACGCTTTTAAAAAATCTTTCATGAAAGCTATATTATCAGCAAATAACATAGGTTATATTTCATCTCCGTATTCCTAGAGGAACGGGAATTACGCGCGTGAAACCGCGGGATTTCGCTGATAAACTCACTTGTGTGCCACATAATGAACTTTATTTTTCTATTGACTACTAACTTGCTATATCACGCTGGTCAGATGTGTGTTGGTATAGCATTTCATGTCGAGGTTTGCTTCTGCTTCTATCTGCTTACGTTTTTAGTAGTCTCCTACGATCGCCTATGGCTTAGAAAGGAGGTAGTGAATCTCTTAATCCATCACTAGGCATATGTATCTATAGAAACTTCTATTTATAACTAGCAACCCGCCCTCGCTTCGGTTTCAATCGCTTAAACCGGCGTAGTTCCTGTTCTCGTGGGAATACCGGGATAAAATATAGCCTATGTTACTCCCTGATATTATAGCTTTCCATTGGTGAAAGAATTTTTGAAATCGGTTCTGTGCTTTAAGCGTGAAAGCGTAACAAACAAACAAACATATTTTCGCATTTATAATATTAGTAAGGACTAGCTGCCCCGACGAACTTCGTACTGCCATAATTTTTTTCTTAAATATATTTTCTAAATTTCCGACAATATAGTCACTAATGGAAGAACCATTACGGCTTTGTCAGGCAAGATTCAATCGTCTTGGTTGCTACCATTGTTAATGATGATTCAAAGAAAATAAAATTACTGATTATTATTGATTTCTGACAAAATTATAATTATAAAATTTTCAACCAATCTCCTCAATCTCTCATAAAGTCTCACTCAATCATAGAGAAAATTACACTGGCACCAATAGCTCATATTATTGTAGCTCATTGCCATTAAATAAGAAGAAGAAGAAGAGAAAATTACGTTTAGCTGTCATTTGCGTTTTGTTATTACATATCATATGTGTTTTTGTTAGACCATATTTCATAGTGACTTGTATTTTCTCTGACTTTTTATGTCACGTCACACGGGAACGCAATCGACTGGAATAAAAAGTATCCTATATCCGTCTCCTGGTTCTAAGCTACATCTCCACCAATTTTCAGCCAAATCGGTACAGTCGTTCTTGAGTTATAAATAGTGTAACTAACACGACTTTCTTTTATATATATAGATTAGTAAGGATACATACATTACAGATTCCACAACCAATTTTCGCCACGCCCACCATAAAATATGGGGTTGAACTCCCAATGATACATTATATTCTTTGTTGCAGGTCCCAGAAGAATACATACCTCCGGAACCAGTCACGGAATTCCAAACTGCAAGATTGTTTCTCTCCCACTTTGGTTACTTGAATATAGGTGGTGATAAGAAGGGTACGCTTCCTCGACTGATTGCGTTAGATGACTCCCTGCCTGGGTTCTCAGCGGCACTTCGTAAGGTGGACGCGTGTGGGGCTAGGGCAGCGGTGACGGTACACGTGTTCTGTGCCCGGGCAGGACAGCTCCACGCTAAGGACATTGTCACCAACTCGCATAAGCTCAGCACTGTTCCGCCTGCCTTTGTCAGGATGCTTAGAGGGTATGTCTTTATTACTTTTATATAGATAATTAAACCTTTTCTGCGTCGTCTTTACAAAAAACCCTTAAATTGCAGAGGATTGGAGTCAAAGACATTAGCATAGCGTCCAGTACAGTTTTTACACTAAGCTATTACTATTTTAATCGCTACATTAATTGGAGTATAAAAAATCTTCTGGAAAGTATTTGATGGGTTTTAAAAACTAAAATTAACATAACATTTTTTGTCATTAACTGTGATCATCGCTAATCCATCTGCTATGCAAGGCACCCTCTGCTGGGAAGGCTTATGTTCACCATTGAGCGTCGATAGCTTGATGGATTGGATTGGGATTAATATAAAACCCTATTTTAAATTATCATCATTGTCATTGCGATCATCATCATCATTTCAGCAGATACACGTCGCACTGTTGGGCTCAAGCCTCTTCCACAATAAGAGGGAAATTGACCATGCTAGTCAGACAGGTTGGTATAGGGTTTTATTTTGAGTTTTCTTTCTTTTGCATAGATGTTATACAGGTGTATCAGGTTATGGGACAACTGTTCGAGTATGTTGTAGTTTAACGGTTATAGATCATAATTAGAATGTACATTACACAAAAAAACAATGTAACATAAAAGTTATAGTGACTTCAAAAAAATGTGTCTGAGTCTATGCCTTAAATGTTACGTATTATGTAGGCATTTACAGACAGAATACATGTAGGCACGTAAAGCTTCGACAGTATAATTTCATTCATTCATACCTAGAATTGCGCAAACGCTTCAATGACATGTAGGTACAACGGCAAGCGGTCAACGGCCATAGGCCGATCAGCTGTTTTAAAGCGAAGTTTGTCTTGCTTATGTGAACGTAATCATTGATTTCTTCAATTTCTAATAAATATTTAACAAAGTATGAATATGTTGCGTATTAAGTATCATTGACTTTATACATTTCAATGAGATTTATACGAAAAAGCGATGACAAAATTGAAAACTTTACATGTCGTTAATTTCTAAACGAATCAATATTTTTCGTTCTAATTTTTTTATGGGTTCCTACCACCATTGCCTAGCCCCCTTTTGACCAGTTGCCTCATAACCTGATACACCCTGTATACATATAGTTGTCATTAGTCTTAGTTGTATTTTACGACGGGCAAGATTTTTGGTGAATTGTATTCTTACTCCCTCACCATACTGATTCTCAGCATCATAAAAGCAGGGTGCTTTTATTCCGTTTACTTGGGGTCGATGCA
This sequence comes from Lymantria dispar, assembly GCA_032191425.1. Lineage (NCBI taxonomy): Eukaryota > Metazoa > Arthropoda > Insecta > Lepidoptera > Erebidae > Lymantria > Lymantria dispar. Next base: position 31,254,791 of record CM063452.1, read on the forward strand.
ATATGTATTCTCCTTCCATCGTATATATTTCTAAAGTTTTGGCAACAGTTTTATAACCGGCCGCTTGCCTAATGTTAACTCTCTATGGGTCTTCGCTTTAAATATTTTACTTAAATTACTGTATGATTATAGACTGGGTACACCAGTCCGCGTTCGTGGTCATCCAGGCTGGGCGGGGCACGTGGCTACGAGCTACGACGCTCGCGCTAACCTCAACCCTTCCCCACATAACACAAAAGACAAGGATCCCGCACCCTCCATGTACGATGGCAGAGACCAGGTATGCCCTATTTATACACTATACACATTATTAATTATAAATATTAATTTTATTTTATATAATGCTAGCTGATCCAATAGATGTTGTAATGTATTTACATTTGAATATAAAAAAAGTAAAAATAGTCTTCCGTGGAATCGATCCAGTGGCTTCAGTTACATACAGAGGAATTGGAGAATAAGATGAGAATAATAATTGTTTAATAAAAGAATTCTTTAATAAGAGAAATCCATAATAAGACATTTGCATAATAGGAGAATTTCATAATAAGAGAACCCCATAACAAGAGAATGCCATAGTATGAAAATGCTATAATAAGAGAATTCCATTAGGTACATAGTCTACTGTTTGCAGATTTTGTGGATTATTTTTATTTGCAAATTATGAGCGTATATTGTATTCTTATTTCGCGTCATTACACGGTATGCGTATTTTCGTCATTAGCCGGAATAATAACTTTAAAATTAGTGGTAAATCATGATATTTGATAAAGAAATAAAGGACGGGCAACAAAACAGGCTAGAGAAATAATATGTTCATAATTACTTAGCAAAAATGTTGACCACGTTGGCGCATCCCTGGAAACGTATCTGATACTACTAAAATGCGATTATTATATACAATATTGTTGATTAGGTGCTGTACTGGTCGGATTGTACGAATGAGATTGCATTCGTGGTGCCGTCCGGCCACAACATGCCCGACGGCGAGGAACGACACACCGACAGTATCAAATCGGAAGTCGATGGAACATGTGTATCTGCAAGGTAGGTAGCATTATTTTGTGGGTGACTGGACCGGGGAGTTGGTCCGTCACCCGCCGAGAGCTCTCGGCGGGATGACGACCGACGTCGGTAGAGGAGAGGGGTACTCCTCGGAGGTATTCCGTCGGGCCTACCACTGACGACAAGTCACCCTGCACTGGTTGTCGACCCAACCACGAAGGCGACGTCTCATGGGTGGGTTACGGGGCCGCGCGCCGCCCCTTTGTCGCCCCGGACGAAGCTGGGCGGCGGGTGCGCAGACCGTGGCCTACCCCAAAAAAATAACGGTAGCGTTATTTACCATCTATTAGGTAAAAGCGCCATCTCTGTCCATGTGGTGATACTAAGAATAAAATGATCAGTTTTGGTCACTGACCTAGTGAGACTTTTAGCATAAGATGTTATGTAGAGTTTTCCCCCTCTTGCATAGATGTTACCTGTATATCGTAACCTTTAGTCAACTTTAATGACACCCATGGACAAGAGAGAAAGTGGTGGTTTGTATTCATACTCAGTCACCACACAGAAAATTTGATATAACAGTATTTTAAATATATTTTCGTTTTCCAAGATCTCAGAATAAATCGTTAATTGTATAGCTATCGCACTATTGAAGGCAACGATTTAACTTAAAAACAGCTACTTCAAATTGACTTGTAATAAGTAAATAATTGATACAAATGTGTTTGTAATCATGTCATAATTGTTTTATAAAATAATCTTTCAGTGACAAGGCGGCCGGTTCGTGTTGGGATGTATCTAGTGGTAGCTCAGGCGCCGCGTCTTACGAGCGAAGTGCAAGCGAGTCTGAGCGCAGCGAGCGAGCAGCCCCACAACTTGGCGACAAACTGCGAGCGCTCTCACTCGACCTAGACAAACAACCCGCCGCAGTGCTCACCGGTATTGAATTACTTCGATCTTGACTATTATTTTATTCCGCCCACGAGCCATCCGAATGTCGGCCATCTCAGATCAGCTTGCCTTGGGCTCGCTTCCTTAATACCGCCGCCAAGGAATCGATAGTCAGCCCAAATGGTGATGCAGAGGTTATGAGTCCACACGCCTCTTTTCCATCTTATCGGAGGAGTGCAATGTATCCACACTGTAACTTGACAAAAGGCTGACTTTCTCCGAACAAACTAACCTCCGATTCCTGTCTGCTTTGTGGCCATTCTCATTGTTGAAACACGAATCTACACCACGATGCGAGTGAATTAAATTATCAAACCGCATCCATCAGCTCATTAATTTTATTATCTTTCTGTTTTTGCACTCTTCTTACATGGTACAGATTGCAAAAAGTGTAGGTAATAGTTTTTTAATTTGGCGTATACTATACCTGCGTCGCCGTCGTCGTGATTGATCGAATCAAAAAGATTAAATCGCGTTGTCTGCGTGATTGATTGAATTGAATGGCGACCGACCCTGATCGATCTCGGTCGGTCGCCATTCGGGCCGGTCTTAAGTGATTGGTGATTGAATCGGTCACGCAGACAACGCTAATCCATCTTTTTGATTCGATCAATCACGACCGACACAGGTATAGCGTCTACCTACCCAAACCAAATCAGATGCAGTTGGCCCAAGTACTTGTTAAGTTCTTAGTCGTCGTTTACGACACGGGCCAATCCTTACATTTGGTAGTGTTCTTCGCCCCCTACCATATATTAAATTAAAGTAACGAGGTCAATGATAGTAACTTTAGATAATTATATATCCTTTTATCTAGTTTCATATCTTGACAGGATAAATATAGGTAGGTCTCCGTGGCCTAAGAATTTATATAAGATATAAATTCAAGTATTTGTATTTAAAAAAAGTCTTTTTTTTTTCAGGCAGTGGAAGGCGCAACAGAGACTTCACTACTAAAATTCTCATTATATGGCTGGAGGACTTTGAAGATCATCTCAATTTACCTATAGGTTTGTAGCCATTTACACTCCCCTCCACATGCTTTTGCCATCCCTAAGCAAAATAGTGCAGAGCTAAAAGTTTTATATCTTCTAGAGAATTCATCGCAGCTCAAAAATTCCAACGGGATCTTAATCTACGAACCAAAACCTTCAAAAACCTGCATTTTACCCAAAACTGGAGGGTGACCGGGCCAAACAGACTGGAAATTCAGATTCAGTGGGTTGAAATACATGTCGGTAGGTAGGTCCGGTCCAAAGTACATTCTACTTTTTTATTTTTGTGTGCCGGTGTAATTAAAGACTAAAAAAATTCGAAATTTTTAATGCGCATGAAAGTTCCCACAGTTTTAGAAGCACTTATCTTACATTAAAATATCCAACGTCATTTGATAGCTATAGTCCATAAAATATAGGATGATCTCTGTGACAGTTGTCCCTAGTGCTGTCACGCTTACGATAAAGTCCGTAGTATTTTATCGATAAAACTCTTTATTTTTATATTTGTGATTTTCTATTATAATTAAAATGCAATCAATGAAAATCTTTTTGAATTTATTTCAAACAAAACTGTTTTTTGACTGTTTTAATTATTCAAAAGGTCAAGACAATCAAGGTCTAGGTCACTATTATCGTCATCACTGGAGCGTTCCTGCTAGAACATTTATCACTTTTTGCCAAAATAAGGACAGTCGTTAGATCAATCGATCAATTACAACTGTTTTATAAATAAATATATCTAGTTTATTGACAATAATATTATTTATCATTTACTCTGAGACAAAAAGTAGTTTTTTAATGTTTAATTAATTCAATTTATGTATTTTATAATGTACGACGGGTACATTGTAAAAACACACATGTTGTAATTGTAAAAAATATCTTGAAAGTATTATATAGGTACTGTATTGGGTTTATTTCTTTTATGAATAAATTAATAAAGATCGGTTATCGATTTACGTATATGGGCTGTCCCATCTCTTTTTTATTTTCAGTCCAGTATGACCTTGTACGTGCGTAAGCGTCATTTATGTATAAAATGATTACTAGGTATTTCAGTACCTTCGAGGTACATTTTAGGCATGAATATTAATATTTTTATATTTATAATATATTGCAATTCAGTTGCAATAAAACTGGCATGAAAAGAATGGAAATATATTAGATACAAAATGAAATTGTAGACATGTCGTTCATTCAAACTTACTTCGTTGGTTTCGTTGACATCTGTCACAGAGATCAAGCTATATTTTATGGACTATAATGCCAAAAACTTCAAATTGAGCGGTCGGACGATTTTTTATAAGTATTTTAAATGAAATTATGGTTATTTTAGTGAAAAAGATGGTGTTTTCTTTGATCGCTCATATCTCGAAAACTAAAAGTGGTAAAAAAAAAAATTCCTCAAGAAAAAAGATGTATTTTCACATGTAGAATACATATTCAAGGCGATATTTGGGTTTTGGGAGTGAAAATTCTTTTGAGGTTTTATGAAGATGTCGATAATCTGATGTTTATTAAATACAATTCTGAATATCTTACCAGTATATGTCAATTTTTCCACAAAAATACATCGCTATAATAGATGAAAGTCACCGAGATATAAAAAAATAAATAGTGTCGACCTACGACTAATTATTTATTTTAGAATAGACATTTCAATGGAAAATGTAGTTCTCCATAAACTTAAATTCTCAAATAATGAGATCGCGAAGAAATTGAAAATTGGTAGGCGTACAGTGGATTATAACGTTAAGAAATTAATTGAATCTGATAGTGTCAAGAATAAGTTTAGAAGAAACTACGCTAGAAAAACTAGTGTTAAAGAAGATCATTATATTTTGCTAACATCTTTATGCAATAGACGTTTGACTGTACTAGAAATAACTGCAAATGTGAACAAACATCTATCAAATAAAATCAGTGTGACAACTGTACGGCGAAGACTAAATGAAAAAGGACTTTGTGGGCGAGTAGCTGTTAAAAAACCACTTCTAAGAGCAGCAAACGTGAAAAAGAGGTTGAAATGGGCCAAAAAGCACCAGAGTTGGACAATCGAACAGTGGAGAAAAGTTCTTTGGAGTGATGAATCTAAATTCGAACTTTTTCAATAATAGAAGAGTACATAAGAAGAAGAGTTAATAAGAAATACATAAATTAATGTTTAGTTCCCAGCGTTAAACACGGAGGAGGTTCTGTAATGGTATGGGGATGCTTTGCAGGATCACAAGTTGGCGACCTTATAAAAATTGAAGGAATTCTGAAAAAAGAGAGTTATAAGGAAATCCTACAGAAGAACGTTATGCCGTCTGGAAATCGACTCATTGGTGCTTCATTCGTTTTTCAACATGATAATGACCCAAAACACACTTCGAAGCTGTGTAAAATTATTTATTGAACCTTCAGAAAAAAAAATAAACTGAGTGTCATGGAATGGCCTCCCCAAAGTCCAGACTTGAACCCAATTGAATTACTTTGGGAAGAACTCGATCGTTCCATTAGAAAGAAAAACTGCACTTCTATTCCTGAGATGTGGAATGCTTTGCAGAATGAATGGAAGAAAATTCAAACGGCTACTCTTGATAATCTTATTTTAAGGATGCCAAGGATCTGCAAAGCTGTTATCAAGAGCCAGGGTAAACATTTCGATGAAAAGAAAGTTTGAATATTTGTATTATTTTCATTATTATTTGATTACTTATTTTTTTTTTTGTATTTGTGTTTCATTTTATCTTACATTAATTTATAAGTATATAATAATTGAATATCTATAAACTGGATACAACAGATCATAATATAATTGAATTAAACTGTCGAACATGGGATGATTTTACCTGCAATTTAATAAACACAAAAAGGAATTTATTTATGTTACATGTCAACAGTCGATCAATAAAAAAAAAAAATTGCACAGATCGAGCTTATTGTATCAAGTTCGAAAAATATTGTTCACTTAATCTTAATAACGGAAGCTAATTTAAGGAATGATGAAGTGTCAATGTTTGGAATTCCTGACTATACACTGTATTCGGAACTAAGAACCCTTCGTAAGGGAGGTGGTGTGTTACTATATGTCCATAATTCAATATATTTTACTAGGATAAATAACTATATAGTTAATGAATTTGAATATATTTCTGGTTAGCTAAACTCTGGTAAATACATAATGGGCGTAACTGTCGTATGCCTTCTACAACGAAACATCGTTTTGTAAAGGAATTGTCCACATTATTAACTACGTATCGCAACAAACAGGACCATCTAGTCATGGGAGATATGAACTTAGATTTAAAACATAATAATCCTATCATAAGACAATACATGGATTCATTATGCAGTCTTGGTTTTATAAGTGGAATAAATACATATACGCGTATTGACAAATGTGGGAATCGAATAAGCGAATCATGTATTTATTCGAAATGCGTCTCCTATAAAGCTATTAGGACAGCAGTAGTAAACAGTGCGCCAGCGGATCATTGCATAACCGGTTGCGCGATCTTGGGTGCCCTCGGTCCGGGTGAATCTCATCACCAAAAACAGCTGATAACGGTCATTGATGACCGCTCAGTAAATGAGGAACTGCTTAACGTTGAATGGAATACACCTATGCAATATAATAATCCCAATGAAATTGTTCACTTTATATACAACAACTTTTCTCGTATATATAATAAACATAAAAACACTAAATATAATAAATACAAAAGGAATGCATGCGATTGGGCAGACAGAAAACTAAAAAATATGTGTAAACAATGTTACATTTGTATTTAATATGGTCAAAGGATAAAAATAATATGACAAAAAGATTATTGTATAATAAATATAGAAATAAAACAAATAAATATACGCAATTAATAAGGAACAAAAAAATCATGTCAGATGTAACTCAAAATTTCAAAAATACCAAAAAAATATGGTCGATTATAAATAGGTTAACTGGCAAAATTATGGAATGTATAGAGGACATCCTTTTAAAAAATTTTAAAATGCACCCTTTAATTTTGGCTAATAAATTTGCGACTGAATTTGATAATAACACAAAAATATGCCGTAGCATTTGTAATACACCCATTCTTGACCGTTCCACTTACGAAATTATACCCGATCGAGCTATTAGAATCAAACGAGCTGATAATCTATCTATTAAAAAAATTATTAATGAAATAAATTTAAAAAAGTCCCGGTTATGATGGTATATGTGCCAAAGATGTTAAATTTGCATCGGAAAAAATGGTTCCCGTTATAACCCACTTAATAAACTGTTGTTTAAAGACTGCCACTTACCCTGACATCTTGAAAATTGGAGTCATAAGACCAATATATAAGAAGGGACAGTGTGATGACTATAACAATTATCGTCCCATTACTATATTGTCCTGTATAGATAAAATTATAGAAAGATATTTAAGCAATGAAATCAACTACTTTCTTAGAAAAAATAATATTATAAACGAAAATCAATTTGGATTTCAAAAAAATAAAAGTACGACGCAACTTTTGTGTAAATTTACAAATGAAATAAACTCGTATCTTGATTCTAAAATGCATGTAATAGCAATTAGATTTCAGCAAGGCTTTCGATATGCTTAATTATGATATACTATATGATAAGCTATTGCGAAGTGGAATACAGGGCCCTCTTCTTGAACTTCTTAAAAATTACCACAAAGATCGCTATACTACAGTAAAAATAAAAGATCTATATAGTACAGCCATAATGACCTCCAAGGGTACGGCACAGGGGTCCATAATTGGCCCTAGTGAGTACTTAATGTACGTCAATGATCTTAGTAATGTGCTATCATCGGCCTCCGTATACCAGTTCGAAGACGACACGTGTCTGGTGGCTGCTCATAGAGATATCAGTATAGCTCAGAAATCAATACAATACAATTTTGATCAGTTATGTAAATGGGCCCGTGACGTTGGACTAGTGATAAACGGATCTAAGACAAAAGTTGTTTATATTCACTCATCACATAATAAATGCACCACTAGTCCTGTAGTCGTGGCTCATGAGCATCACTGTTTGCATGGACTAGTTATTGACTGCCAATGTCCAACTTTAGAAGTAGTTGATCAACATATGTATATCGGCTTAATCATCGATACTCGATTTTGTTGGGGCCCACACAAAGATTATGTCTGTAACAAACTAAGATCCATTATTGGGAGAATTAGTATTTTAAAATATAAATTACCGTATAAGACACTGAGATTGCTTTATATGGCCTTAGCAGATTCGATTGTTGGGTATGGTCTCAGTAGCTACGGCAGAACATATAAAACATACTTAAAGGAAATATATCACTTGCAACTACTAAAAATTATTGTACCTAAACATATTAAAGAATTATATAAAGACAACGAAAATGAGCTATTTAAATATTGTAAAGTGATGAATGTATATAATAAAATAAAATTTAGCATTCTCACTGAAATCAGTAAACCAGAAATATTGGATGAAAAAACTAGACTAAATTACCTGAGATTAATTTCATATAAAAATAAGTATACTCTGCCCAAAACGAACAACTGTTATGGAGAAAGAGTAGAAAAACATTTGATACCATTATTTTTAAATGAGCTTCCCAACAACTTACAACAAAAGTATAGAACTAATTGTAAACAATTCAAAAACAAACTTAAAAAATTTTATGTAACCAGTAGCATTGAGTAGTATGATGTGTAAAAGATAACATATGTATGTAAAATGTATATAACTATTAGAATGTAGGTATATAACGACTCACCGTAACCCAGACAAATCCCTCGCGGTTTACGTGGTACGGATCACGCCATTATATTATGTATTTAATGAGAATTTTGGAAATAAATGAATTAAAATTTGATTACTTATTGTTTATCCAATATTTCTATGAGTATTCTTTGTACTGTGGATGAGTATTTCTACATGTTTTTGTTTTTTTTTTCATTACGTTGATTTATATATATTTCACATTTTGACAATAAAAAAATATTCAAAATTTTATTTAATAAACATCAGATTATCGACATCTTCATAAAACCTCAAAAAAATCAAAAAAATTTCACTCCCAAAACCCAAATATCGCCTTGAATATGTATTCTACATGTGAAAATACATCTTTTTTTCTTGAGGATTTTTTTTTTACCATTTTTAGTTTTCGAGATATGAGCGATCAAAGAAAACACCATTTTTTCACTAAAATGACCATAATTTCATTTAAAATACTTATAAAAAATCGTCCGACCGCTCAATTTGAAGGTTTTGGCATTAGCTATCAAATGACGTTGTATATTTTAATGTAAGATAAGTGCTTCTAAAACTGTGGGAACTTTTATGCGCATTGAAAATTTCGAATTTTTTTAGTCTTTAATTATTGATTGAAAAATAAATTCTTCATTTTTTGAAATCGACCATATCATTTTTAGAAGGTTTTGGTTCGTAGATTAAGATCCCGTTGGAATTTTTGAGCTGCGATGAATCCTCTAGTAGATATAAAACTTTTAGCTCTGCACTATTTTGCTTAGGGATGGCAAAAGCATATGGAGGGGAGTGTATATCAGTTTCTAATATTTGCTCCTAGAACCGGGCCTCAATAGAGGTTTCTTGAGGTGAAAATCTAGAAGATTATCCGCAACTTAACGACAGATTTTTTTAAATGGCTTTTAGGCATAGGTATCGTGTAAATAGGCGTGTGAGCATGAAAAAATAAACGTTTTATTTTGACATCACAAACACTTAAATTTTATTTATTTATATAGATGATGACTACACAAAGACGTATGCGATGATACACCTGCCTAATAACTATGTATATGCGTATGCATATTAAGTAATATAATAGACAATGTGTATTTATAAAGACACCCTATGCACATATACACATTTCAACACTTAAAAGTTTACTGTAGAGAGAATTAGAGATGTTTTCTATAAATTATTAGTTAATTTTTTGTCACTGTGAAATATCTTTTATAATACTTCGTGAATATCAATGTTTGATACGCCATTTTGCACATTATTGTTATATTATGCACATTATTATAATTACTAAAAATAATTTAATAATTTAAAACATTTTCAATAAAAAAAACAGTTGATTATCTTACGTGATGAATCTTTAGGAAAGTACATTTATCAAAGTATGAGTGTAACTCAAGAACTAGCAGGCTGAAGTGGCAATTGGTAGGCCACATTGCTCGACGATCCGACAACCGCTGGGAAAGAAAGGTTCTCGAATCGCGACCACGTATCGGACGACTCAGTGTAGGATTATAAACTAGGTGGACCGACCACCTGGTGAAAGCTGCTGTGCGTCATTGGATGGAGGCGGCACAGGACCGCACGTTATGGCGAAACAGGAGGGAGGCCTACGTCCAGCAGAACATACCATTGCTAAGTTGCAAAATATTTGTACTGATTTCGTAAATTAATGTTCTTTTACAGACGAATTGTTGTCATACTGCGAGACGGGTCTGCCGTGGCGACGCCATGAAGTAGCAACCTTATGCGTGAGCGCGCGTCGCTGCGGCCTGGTACGAGTGCAATGCGCTGCGGGGGGAGGTGTGCTCGCCGACGGTGCACTCCTCGCACCCAGCTTACTGCCCGACTGTTTGCGTAGAGCTGCCCTCGATGCCGCACGACGAACCAGACTCAACACTGACTTGTATGTAAATTTAAGCTTAAACTTTCTCGTGTGATAATAGGTTAAGATTACTATGTGCCACAAATTTTCTTTTGCTTGGAAGCTGTAAAAATCATCAAGAGTAGGGGGGCAACTTTCTCTCTTTCTCGCCAATGGTCGCAATGCCTAATATAAAAAATGTCAATAAATCTACACGATCGGAACGCCATATCCAATGAATTATAAAATGTCTATAAGAATACTCCGAGTCTAAAGCAGCGAATATTTAGGCAATAAATTTAATTTCAGATATCAACCACCTCACGTTCGTCGGCGCCATTTGATCCAAGACCTCGCACAACAATACAAGAAAGATTTAACAGAACCAGAACTGCTCGAATCACTCTTCAGAACACCTTCATAGATTATACGGATACTCATTCATCAAGCAATCTATTTTTACTAAAATATAGTACCGTTACTGCACTACATATTATTTTTTATTAATTTACTGTTTAGGTACTATAGTTAGAATACAATTTGACGTTTCCTTTTTTACCGCGGCTGTCGTAGAAAATTATTATAAATGTAAGAACGATAACATCATTGCAAAAGCAGTAGATCTCAAAATGGAACATTATACTAAAATTTCTGACTATCATCGTTTATCTTTTTAAATTCCTCATCATTGTGAAAGAAGCCGTACCCATATAAGAACATATGCGGACTGAAGGGGTAGATTTGTAAATAGTGTATTTTATAAGACATACACAAAGAGGGGGGACTAATAGACTAAGAATACAATCCACCACCCCCTTTTTTGTCCGTGGGTGTCATAAAAGACGACTATCGATGCTCATTTCTCACATTAACGTTCAAGCTTTGGAATGAACTTTCTCCTAGTGTATTTCTAAGCACATGTTCGTACTTCTTTATTTTAAGAAGAGTGTTTCTGTAGCCGGCAGTAAATCTGGCTGTGCTCACGGTATTGCTGAGGTCAATAAGTGGCAGTTATATTTTATCATCAGGTGGACTGCTTAGTTGCCTGTCATCATTGGTAATAAAAAAAAAGGGTGTGGTTAGATTGATGAAGGGTTGGTCAGCGGTGAAGAGTAAGTCTTGAAGAAAAATAACCAAATCCGGAGACTTCATGTAACTATTTATGTATTTAGATATTGCTTATGTATTTATTAATAATTAAATGTAGAGGCACACTCCTGCAGTATTTAATTAGGTATTATAGTTTACTGCAACGCTTGCAGTCGGTAAGGTTTCATAAAATGTCGAATATATTTTTAATTTTATATTTAGAGACCATCCATAAAGTATGTCACACCTTGAGGGGGACGTGTAGTCTAGTCAACAAAATGTGACATTGTGTTATAAAAGGGGTGGAAGAGGTCGTAAGTTTCCTGTCGACACTTTTTAAAATTAAATATTGTTTTTTTTTTGGCGGGCATGTGGAAGTGTTATGTGATGCTCTAGTATTTTATTCAATATCTTAGTGGTTTAACGAGTTATATTAAATAATTTGGATGGCATTTTATGTAATATGTGACGAAGGAACCGTGCTGGATTGTAGTGAATATGAAATAAAAGTGCTTTACATACCATTTCGTTTCAACCAAAAATCTGAGAATATACCGTTAAGCGGCCATAACGCTGTTGAAGGCGACAATTTGAATTACTAACGGCCAATGAATAATTAGCGGAAACTGATAATTTGTAAAGAAAATTATAATTCGAAATTGACAAAAATGGCTCGTATTAATAGTCGATTGCCAATAGAAATAAAAAGAAGAACTAAGTATTAAAGTACTAATTTTGAGTTACCGGGTTGAGAGCCCTTAGCGCTCACCCACAATGCGGGGTAAATTGTTAAAGCCATTTGCAGCTAACAGCTATGCAAACAAAATCAACCCATTTTTAACTTATAACGGCAAATTTAAAAATATCTTCAACCCTATCTCTTCAGCAGCATCAACTCTTTAACAAATGCTGGCAGACGTGCCGCAATTCGTCGAGAGTTCATTATTCATATTGTTTAAAATTGAAAAATATGTGACGTCACGGTCTCGCAAATGTAACAAGGACAGAGGACTAGTTAAAATTCATGATATTAGTGTGACGTACGTTATGGATGAACCCTTATTTATCAATGTTACTTATTAATTAAGACTGACATAATAAAACAAACCAATGATATAGTTATGTTAACATTCCAATATCGAATGCAGTATTTTATTTCGCATAATGTACTTAATAATATTATTGTTATATTTTAATAAAATATTTAAATATTTGTACTTTTTTTTATTTAATTATTATCAACCTTTACTATATTCGTGGGGGTTGTAAGAGACGACTAAGAGTACATCTGATGCCGTCTAGTCGACACTTACATTCCATAGCAGAGATAACGTCAGGCAGGAGTCCGATCGGGCCGGCCACGGAAGTCAAGGAATCGGTCGTCAGTCCAATGACGTTGGGGAGGGAACACGGTAGTTTATGGGCCGCACGCCGCCCATCCGTCGTCCCGGGCGGATTGGATGGGGTATGTCCAAACCATAGTCTACAAAAAAAAAAGGCAGGTGTCCGATTATAAAACTTGTTAAAACTTTTGCAATACGTTCGAAGAGCATCCGGTTGTAGTTTAACGGTCATAGATCGCAATTAGAATGTATATTACACAAAAAACAATATAACATAAAGTTACAGTTATTTCAAAAATGTATGTCTAAGAATCTATGCCTTAAATGTATTATCTATACATATATAGGAGAGACGGGTTTTGCGAGCGATATATTGACTCGTCACCATATATGTGGAACCACAAGACGTACTGACTTCAAATTTGGCATAAATATTCCTTTCGTCGAGTAGAGGTCAGCTAAGAACGGATTTTACGAAATTCCACTTGCAAGGGGTGTTGCGGGGGCGTTAACAATAATATACATATAAAGGAACAGGGTGAGCCGACGTTACTGAAGCTAGAAAAATTAAATTTGGACCGTAGTTTCATTTCGTGACGTAGACACCCACTAAGAAAAGATTATTTGAAATGCCACCCCTAAGGGGGTGAAACGCAACGGTGAAGTTTGTATGGCAAGCAAAAAAAATCATTAGCTACTGTCTTCAAATTAAGCACAAATACTTCTATACCAATAAATAAAATTGTAGTGTCTGTTTGTAATGTCAAAATAATAGGCTTTTTCATGCTCACACGGTTATTTGCACGACACCTATGCCTAAAAGAGCAATTAAATAATTTTTGTTTGTCTGTTTGTCTGTCTGTTTGTTCCGGGTAATCTTCAAAACGACTGGACCGATTTCAAAAATTGTTTCACCAATGGAAAGCTATAATATCAGGGCGTAAACTAGGCTATATTTTATCCCAGTATTCCCACGGGAACGGGAACTACGCGGGTAAAACGACTATAACCGAAGCGAGGGCGGATTGCTAGTCTTTAATAAAAATAAATAAACACGTGTTTCAGCGATTGTCCTTTTTCATCCTCTAAGGGTGTAAAATAGGTAGAAAGATGTCAGTTTACTGACTTATCATAGAGCCGAAAGTACTGAAGCCAGAAACATGAAATTTTGACATTAGTTTCTTTGCGTGACGTAGAAACTGACTAAAAAGGGTTTTTGAAATTTAACCCCTAGGGTTAATCTACACTAATATTATAAAGAGGAAAAGTTCCTTACGAATAAACTCAAAAATTCCTGGACGGATTTCGATAATTCTATCACCATTAGGATGTTACATCTTCTATCACCATTAGGATCCCTGAGTAACATAGGCTATATTTTATCCCAGTATACCCACGGGAAAGGGAACTACGCGAGTAAGGCAACTGAAACCGTAGCGAAACGAGGGCGGGTTGCTAATATAGTAAATTATTTTAGTACATATTAGTATATATAATATATTATGTAGGCATGTAAAGCTTCGACATTATACTATCGTATGAATTGCGCAAACACTTCAATGGTAACGTAGGTACAAAAACGCCTCGTCAACGGTCATCGGCCGATCAGCTGATTTAAAGCGAATTGTTTAATTATGCGAACGTAATCATTGATTTATTCAATTTCTAGTGAACATTTAACAAAATACATATATGATGCAGATTAAGTATTACTGACTTTACACATAATAATAAAAAAAAAATTGAAAACTTTACATGTCTCTAATTCATTAACGAATCGATATAATTATTTCAAATTTTTTTCATGAGTGCCTACCATCATTGCCTAACTCCCGTTTGACCAGTTGCCCCATAACGTGATACATCCTGTATATATTTTGATTCCGATAACTATGAAATAAGTGTTTTTAGGGTTACAAATAGGCCTTACACTAATTGAAGTGAAACTTCTAATGTGACTTCCAACATGGTAGCGTTAAACGTTTAACGCTACGGGAATAAAAAGAGACAGAGCGAGAGTGAATGTGTGGCACTCGAACGCATGCGCGTAGTATACCTGTTACAGGCCAGTGCGAGCATTAGCGACGAGTAGCGTCCAATATTTATTATCATTTTTATTTTCTTTTTTTAACTTTTTTTATCGTTTTTTTTATATTGACAAAAAACACGTGACACCAAAGAAGTTTCACTTCTGACATGCGTCTTTTGTACGCATACTCTTTTTTTTCGAACGCATGCTGAACACTAAAAAAAATAACAAGTTTCGAATACTGTTAGCATTGATGATCATGGAAGGTCCAAAATGTTTGATATTCAACAAATCATCAATGAATGGTTTGTTAATTCTACTTACTTTTCCGTGGGTGACAGAAACTTAAAAGTAATACGTAAAACTCAAGCGAGTCTAATTGGTAAGAAAGTTTGAACGGGTTTCCGTGGTAGTAGTAGATGTGCGTTCAAGTCCCACGCGAGGTAATCATTTTTCCCTCGCAAATAAGTTTATAAAAATAGAAGAGTTCGATTAACAATGATAACTTTTTAAAACCATGGCCATCAGGCAAAAACGACTGTTCTAAAATCAAAAGTAAATGACACATTTCGTTTAGTTATTCGTAATAATTTAAAAATGTTCACGTAAAAATTTACAATAAAAGCGGGATTGTTGAGTTTTTATAGCATTTATTATTTATTGATACATTTTGTATGCGTTAGGAGTTATTTTGATATATTTAGATTGAAATCTATGTGATAGCATGTTGATAGGTAAAGTGACTGATGACGACGGAGCTAAAGGTGAGAGCTGTGATATCGCCATCAATGATGATTCTCATGAATATCAAACGGCAAGTGATCTATTTGATTTTATGGCCAAGAATCAAAATTTTAGTATGAACGGTAAGTTTTATTTATGACTTTTTGTTTGAATTTATTTTTATCACTTAGCTATTACAGCAAACCAAGCTCATTAGGCTCATTAGTGAATATTCGACATATTGAGCTTCATCATATCAGTCCACGTCTCACTATTGGGTTCAGGCCTCTTTCACATTCAGGTGCTTACCGGAAATAGGGTCTTCGGTAAGTAGGTACCTGCACAAAATTGGAAGAAAAGAGGGCCCCAGAATGCGCGCCACACACTGAGAGTATGCCCCGCCTGGAGCCCACAGCGCCACGTCCTGTCAATACCACGGTAGTAAGATATATGGTTAGAGGATTTTTTTTTGTGTGTGTATAACTGTTGGTCGCAGATGACCTTGACAGCTTAACGCGGGCAATGGGTGAGCGCTGATGGCTCTCAACCCGGTAAGTAAGTTAAGCGAACATCGCCCGATTGCTCCCCCTGTGGGGAACGGACCTCGGCTCGGGGTGTCGCTGAGAGCAAAGTGGGCGTGGCCACGTTTAAATTATTGACATTTACGCGGCGCGGTTTTCGACCTCGACGGCGAGGCCGATACCGCGGAGTTTTATGTGTAATCGCTGCGCGAGCGGTGTAAGCCCTTTCTTGGGCGATCGTAATAAGGTCATCCTCTTCTTCAAGAAGACGACGAGGACGTCGGACCGCTGTTAGAGGATATAATATCGAGTTTTATTTATAGGTGTTATTTGCATATCATATCCCTTAGTCGTCTTTTACGTATAAACGGAGAAGCGAGAGAGTGGTGTATACTTACTCCCTCACCAACAACACGCTGGGGTTATATACCATTAATTCAAAACATTTTAAAGAACATTTTGTTTAGTGTTATGAGATGTATAGAGGCACCCTTAAATAGCTGTTTATTTATGTTAAAAGCTTGAATATGAATAACATTGCACTTTGAAGTATATTATTTTAAAAAAGTGCCTGACTTTATGACCAATATTGATAATAATAGTATTAAAAATATCTGTATACGCATATATATTTTTCGTAAACTGTATCTACAGATGGTGATACCCTTACTCCTAGGGACTTGGTTCTCTTGTACAAGAACATAGATCTCGGTACAAAATTAATGACCGATGCTAAGGAGCTTCAAGACGTAAAACCGAACCAATACGTGGAAACAGTCGTCTATAATGACGACTCTGACGAATCCGACACTGGCGATATTTACAGCGACGAAGACATACACAACATATTCCTTATTAATAAAGAAAGATTGGATCTATTTAATAATAAAACTTCAATTAATAATACACTCTGTCATAAATTCGGTGATCTTGAAATTCAATCGTCTATTAACAGCGAATACGATAAACAATTTTTATTTAGAGATCCTTATATAAAAGAACAGCTCAAAAACTTCAATTTGATGACCAATAGTAATCAGTTTAACGGAACAATAATACCAACTTCTTTATTAGATTATATTTGTTGCAAGCGTTTGGAGGACAATTACAAGTTTTACATGGACAATATAATATTATACGTTCAAAATACAATAGAGCAACTAAAACGCATTAGCAATGGTGATTATTTAACCGATAAGGTAAAAGAAAAATGGAGGGAAGTTGAGAGCGAAAATACTGATATCCTTAATAACACTAAAGCTTTAGCAACTTCTACAAGTATTCCTTTACACGTTGAGTGTAAAATCGGTGGGCAATTGTCTACTTGGGATGACATTGTTCATTCAGCAGTTGATATACGATCGTTGTCGAAAATTCTCGAAAAGAAAATTTTCCTCGAAATACCTAAACTTATAAGCGGTTCGTATAAACTCTTCAGTAAATGTGACGCTGATAATTTGATTGTTAGCTGTAAAAAAGACAATGAGGCAATGGAATCGAAACAATCTCGAGTTGACGTTATGTTTCAACTGAAACGTTCAGAAACGGGGCATGTCATCAGTAATATAAATTCCATTATGATCCTACAAGCCGTGCCAAAAGTTCAAGGTATGTTTAAATATTTAACTTGTACTTTAATTATTAAGCTCGATTTGAGCAGCAGTATCCGTATCATATACTTCCACTGTTTTGATATAAATGTACAGTAATATGTTGCTAAGTTAAGTGTTTGTTTGTCCATAGCCAATAAGGGCCCCAAGCCCTTTGGCAGAGTGGAACCTTCTCCGTCTAATCCTAATCCACATACGCATGTAGAACCCATAACCTACATAATTTTCCCGTTGCCATTGCTTTAACCATTAGTACCGATTCCTTGTCCACTCCAGTGGCCAGCCAGGGCAATTAAAATGACCTGCTTCTTTGCGAAAATAATTATCACTTTTAAAAAGTAATTGACACGTTGAGTTTTCACGCGATTTTGACGAAAGTTTTACGTAGGTCTCGGACTTAGTAAATTTATCGATGAAATTAATGGAATGAAAGTTAAGTTTTTAAATGTCATAAATGATCTTCATGAATTTTTTTCTGATTGTGTGCTTCCTTCCTCTTAGGACGGAGAAATAACCTCATACCCAAACCCAAAAGTAGCGCGTATATGATCTAAGAAGTTTATTAGAGGACTACCTATAGGTCCTTGTGAAACACTAGTATGAGAGAATAACGTGGTGGTGTATTGTAATATTAATGGATCAAACTAAATAATTGTTTTATACATAACTAGCAACCCGCCCTCGCTTCGCTTCGGTTTCAATCACCTTACCCGCCTAGTTCCCTTAGAAGGTAAAAATTGACAAATGCTCTCTATTCATTTTTACTGAAGAGTAGTTTCCGTGTGATGACGGAATAAGAATACAATTCACCACCCCTTCTCCTACCCGTGGTTGTCGTAGGAGACGACTAAGGGATTATAATATGCATACTACATCTATGCAAGATAGGAAAAGTTCGAAAGTAAAACCTATGGCAACACGTCTGACCAGCGTGGTATAGTAGGTAATTTTTGCTCTCATAATGGAGGAGGCTCGAGCCGAACAGTGGGATGTATAAGGGTTTTAATGATGAAACAAATGATGAATGATAAACCCCGCGAGGGCACTTACATATTGTCATTTTTTTTACAATTTTCTTAAAGTTATAACTACCGCCGGATTGGACCGCGACCGCACTGAGAAGATCCGACAAGAAACTCGGCGGGATTGTCTATTTTTATTTATTTTTTTAAATTTCTTTTAAATAAAATTACATCTTACAACAGGGTTCATCCATTTCACCTGGAAACGTTATGGTCTTCAACTGTACGTTTCCAGCGATCATTTCTCCCACGTACGTGCAAGCTCTGGAATGAACTACCTGCTGCTGTGTTTCCCGAGCGCTATGACATGTCCTTCTTTAAACGAGGTTTAAGAAAAGTATTTCCTTCACGGTAGGCAGCGGCCTGGCTGTGCCCCTGGTATTGCAAAGGTCCATGTGCAGCAGTTTCACTTACCATCAGGTGTGCTGCTTGCTCGTTTGCCACCGTTGGCAATAAAAAAAAAATGCTTATTAATAGTTCCAGTGTAATGCCTTTCGAAATATTATATAATATAGTTCACAAATATAATAATAATCACAAATGTAAAAAAAAAAATATGGTTGGACCAGATCCCGCAAGCGGCACCCGATCACGAGTTAACTACTAGAGCAGCCATCACTCCCCTCAACCATAATGGAAGGAAGGGAGTGACCCGCTCCTCATAGCTACCGCTAGCAGACCCTTCAGTGAGCATGACCAATACCATTTGCCACAAACATAAAAGACAGATCCAATAAAAAAATCGTTTGGCAAAACACGCTATACTTTACAATTATAGTAGCAACAATAAAATAATAATAATAATAAACATGTGCGTAATTTCTATCATTGTAATAATGAGGAAATTCCTGTATGAGGAGCTGCTCATTGCCAGTCCGAGTTATCATCAAGATAATCTGAGATTTTATAATAACCTTTTAGATAAAATCTATTCTTGATTGCTTTTTTGAACTTATTCACTGGCATATCTCGGATATTATTCGGTAATTTGTTGTAAAAGCGTATACTTTGCCCCATGAAAGACATGTTAACTCGCTGAAGACGAGTACTATGTACAACTATTACCTATTGGCCGGGACTCCCCCGTGGGACCTGAAGGTGGAGATGCTCGCCGGACTATATCGGCGGGTGACGGGGGTGCGAGCGAGGGGCGGTGTGGTCTCGTTAAGGGATCTCACCGCCTGGCGCGTCGACGCCCGCCGAGACGTCATTGCCCGTTGGGCAGTCCGGCTGGAGAGGCCTCGGTTCGGGGTGCGAACCGTGGAGGCCTTCCGGCCGGTGCTGATGCAGTGGTTGGAAAGGCGGCACGGGGTGCTCTCCTTCCGACTGGTGCAGGTTTTGACGGGGCATGGGTGCTTCGCCAAATACCTGCACAAGGTCGTTAGGAAGGAGAGTACACCGTCCTGCCACCACTGCGATTGCGACGAGGACACGGCGCGCCATACGCTCGAGGCCTGCGCGACTTGGGCAGTGCAGCGCTGTGAACTCGTCGCAACCATCTGTACGGACCTGACGCTGCCGGCTATCGCTAGGGCGATGGTCGACAGCGTCGGGAATTGGGACGCGGTCGCAGCCTTCTGCGAGACAGTGATCTCGCGGAAGGAGGCGGCGGATCGCCTGCGCGAGGAGCGCAGCCTCGATGAAAAGATCCGCCGCCGGCGACTGGGGCGGCGTAGGCGCAACTATCTGCGCCTCATGCCGCCCTAGCCGAGGCCGCGGGTGACGTGACCGAGGATTAGTCCGTCACCCGCCGAGAGGCCGACCGCGTGAGGAAAGACCGACGTCCTCCCCGAGGGAGGGACGTCGGTCGATGGGAGGGTACCCCAATAGGGGGTATTCCGTCGGTCCGACCACTGATGTCAAGTAACCCTGCTCCGGTGGTCGGCCCAACGACGAAGGCGACGTGGTTTTCGGGTGGGTTGCGGGAGTTGCGTGCTTAAGCCCCTCTGTCGCCCCGGACGGAGTGGTGCGGAGGCGCGCCGACCGCAGCCCACCCACAAAAAAAAAAAGGGGTTGAATTTCAAAAAAATCCTTTCTTAATGGGTTTCTACGTCACGCAAAGAAACTAATGTCAAAGTTCATATTTCTTCTTCAGTAGTTTCGGCTCTGTGATAAGTCTGTAAACTGACATCTTTCTACCTATTTTACACCCTTCGAGGATGAAAATGGACAAACGCTGAAACACGTGTTTATTTATTTTTATTAAAGAATATTTGTGCTTAATTTGAAGACAGTAGCTAAAGATTTTTTTTTTCTTTCCATACAGACTTTACCGTTGCATTTCACCCCCTTAGGGGTGGAATTTCAAAAAATCCTTTCTTAGAGAGTGCTTACGTCACGAAATGAAACTACGGTCCAAATTTCAGTTCTCTAGCTTCAGTAGCTTCGGCTTACCCTGTTCCTTTATATGTATATTATTGTTAAAGCCCCCGCAACACCCCTTGCAGGTGGAATTTCGTAAAATCCGTTCTTAGCTGACCTCTAGTCGACAAAAGGAATATTTGTGCCAAATTTGAAGTCTGTACGCTTTATGGTTCCAGAGATATGGTGATGAGTCAATATATCGCTCGCAAAATCCGCCTCTCCTATATATATATATATATACAGGGTGTATCAGGTTATGGCGCAACAATTCGAGTATGTTGTAGTTTAACGATCACAGATCGTAATTAAAATGTATATTTCACAAAAAAAACTATAAAACATAATAGTTACAGTGATTTCAAAAATATGTGTCAAAGAGTCTACGCCTTAAATGTGACGTGTTGATGTTACGTAGGCGGCTGACTCGCCTTGCCCACTTTTATACCTAAATAATGTTGGTGTGGTAGGATGGTTTATAATAAACTCTTGTAGGTAAAAAGTAGAATAAGTGTGTACTATTGATTTTGACTGCACAGATGGCGTAGTGTACTAAGATACTGTCCTACCGTGCCAGTGTCACGGGTTCGAATCTCACGCAGGACAACACTGTGCGATCAACAAATTGTTGTACTGAGTTTGGATGTAATTTCTGTCCATTGATTCTATTTGTGAAGTCCCCTACAATACAAGGATTATTAACTTAAAAATAAAATAGAAGCTAGATATCTACCTATTTTTAATAAAAAGATGGACTACCTTTTTCGTGAAAGTTGCCGTCAAGGTAAATATCCCATATCGATAACCGGAGTAATCCAGATAGGTACACATACCTATGGTATTAACATTCCGAAATTAACAATTCCTAACATATCACACATTTTTAATACCGCACATCGCACCAACACACCGAACCGGGAAAAAGCCATATTTCAAATCACTTTAAATAGCGGACTTTTAATACGCGAAAAAGTTGTAAGGAGATAATAATGCTAACCATCCATCTAGACCGGACATCCCAGTCAAACTAAAGTAATTAAATAAAAACGAATAATTCAATTTTAAAAACCTATACCTTTATAGGCACTAAGGGCCTATCCGCACTGCGATATTTCTTAATTTTTTTTTTGGGGGTTGGGTTGCGGTCGGCTTGCTCCTCGTACTAATCCGCGCGAGGCGACAGAAGGGCGTAAGCACGCACACCCACAACCCACCCACGATGCACGTCACCTTCGTCGTTCACCTTCTTCGTCGACCACCGGAGCAGGGTGACTTGACGTCAGTGGTCGGCCCGACAGAATATAGGGGATATTCAGAATACCCCCTATTTGGGGTATCCTCCCATCGACCGACATCTGCCCTCGGGGAGGACGTCGGTCTTTCCTCACGCGGTCGGCCTCTCAGCGGGTGACGTACTATCCCCGGTCCAGGTCACCTGCGGCCTCGTGCGGTATCCGCGTATAGCCCTGACCGCCATGACCCTCTGTGGTTGCCCCAGAAGTGCCCTGAGTCGGACGGTCATGGACCATGAACGTGGTGCAATACGATTTATTTTCGCGCGAATATTCTGAGTAGTATGTACTAAGCACGGCTATGTCCGCACTGCGGAATAAATTTCACGCGTTTCACTTAGTCGTGCCACAAATAATCCTTTCATGGGTCTCAATGCTATAAGTGAGTAATCCAATGTTCATGACATCTTTTAATACGTCTTTTACGCCGCCTTAGTATTGGATTAATTAAAATTTTAGTTCGGTTGTCCATCCTGTTTCCGTGTGGTGACGGAGTAAAAATACAATTCACCAGTCCCTATCTCGTCTGTGGATGTCGTAAAAGACGACTATGAGATATAATATGCGCATAACATCAGTGCAAGAGATGGAAAACTCGAAATGAAACCCTATACCAACATGTCTGACCAGCATGGTATAGTAGGTCAAATTCCCTCTCAGTATGGAGGAGGGCCGAGACCAACAGTGGGATGATGTCCATCTTGCGTCTCAGCTGAGAACCGAATTAAACTATCAAAAATCGTACGAAATTTTATTCACAGTGCATACTAAGTGTAATTTCGATCGCGGACAGTGGCGTAGCGTGTGTCACTGTCGCCCGGGGCGGAGTTATAATTTGCCGCCCTTTTGACATCGTAAAAATAATAATTGTTGGTGTTGGTAAGAAAAAACGTAACGAAATGAAAGAATTGAGTGAAAAATATTTATTTCAAAACTATGTAAGTACATGTGTAAGTAACATGACTGTGTGAACTTTAACCCTATACTTGACGTAGTGTATGATCTGATACGTAGCACTTTAAAAAAATCTACTGCATTATAAAAAATATAAATATTATTTTAATATAATTATGTTATAATACGCTCCCGAATATTTATAGATATTGTATTATTTCTTTTTTATAATAATGGGCAACACAAAAACAGTAGTAGAACGAAAGATAGCAGACAGGTCATGTGCGTCTACGCAACACAAGGTAAAAAAGTTATTGTTTTTATATATTTTGAACTAATCTTGTTGAGAAGTGGCTTGATTCGAATAGATTACTATACTATCTTTGCAGAATAGACTTTATTGTGCACTAAAACATATTATAACTCCATTTTGTAAGCTGGTTTTTCCGAGTGTTTCAAATATGATACATTGCCAGGTATTTACATCTTTTTGATAATGTATCAAATATGAAACATTGCTTGATTTGTAAACGTGCTATTAATTTTTTTTATTTTAGTATCACAGGTGCATATTTGACTCAATCAGCAGCAAAAATAAAACATAGCTCGTAAATACATAGCCCTTGTTTCTAGACCTTGGGCAAAGTCAGATCAGAGACTTTTTGGTAATCATTTTATTTATGGGAGTCAAAGAAATGCCCTGTTACACTGGCTATGCTTACTAATCTTGAGACTCTTATACTGACATCGTATATGAACAGTATTTAACTTCTTTACCACCGTGAATTGAAATCTAGAAATGATACAAAGAAACTAAAGGCTTCGTAAATCCCATTGAGGTCTTTAGGAAGGACTTGGAAGCAATAAAGAAAAGAATAGCATAAGCAGCTCAACAAAAACGATGCAGATACCGGTACCTGAAAGATCTCCAGCATTTAATATCGCTGTGATAGTGTTCCTCATTATCAGAGGGGAGGTGCATGTACTGCACAAAAGATCGGTCCAAATTTGCAAATGCCATTTGCCAAAAATGCATATTCTGGTTATACCTATTAACAGAGTGCTTTTTTTTCGATTATCATAAAAAAGAAATAAAAAAGAAGAAGCTATAAGTATATTCCAATATAAGATTACAAATATGTAACTGCAATCTAATCCGTCCGATATCTTTGAGTTATAAGAAGTAAAGAATGACATATTGCTTAGTATTGTAATTTAAACAAGAATGTTTACATTATCTCACAGAGCGTGATTTTTAGTTTTTTTTATTCTATGTACTGGAATTTTTAAGCCTGGAAATATCATTAAAGTGATACAAACAATTCGCTAGGTTTATTACTACAAGTCTGGCAATGTGTCATATATGATACGCTCAATAAAACCTAATTAAACATATAAACATTTTTTTTTTATTATTTTTTTTTGTCATTAATGAATACCTCAAACCTCACATAAACTATAATTTATCAATATTTACAACAAAAAATATCTTGCCAAGTATAGGGTTAATAATTTACACTATCTTATTTTTTTTTTCGGGTGGGTTGCGGTCGGTGCGCTCCTCGCACCACTCCGTCCGGAGCGACAGAGGGACGTAAGCACGCACACCCGCGACCCACCCATGTGCACATCGCCTTCGTTGTTGGGCCGACCACGATAATTTACACTATAAAATTAATATTTAATAAAGTCTAAACAGTCTAAACCTCTACTTTTCGTGACTTACGCGCAGCGAAATCATTACTTTGGTCCTTGGACCCACCCTGTGTAACATCGGGTACGACTAGGCGTTGGACGGGGAGCCTCCCGCCCGGGTTGGGCGTGATTTGGGGGGCTCGTCACAGCCCGCGGTGGGACGCTAGAAGAGGCGGCAAGCCTGGCGACTCTAGGCACCAAAGAGATCGTCAGGCGGATCGGGGCGTTGGGGTTGAGGGTAGCCCTGGATAAGATGGAAGCCATCCTGTTCCAATGGCCCCGCATGGACCCTCCCATCAACGTCTCGATCACCGTCGATTCGGTTGATATCAGCATCCGGGCGCATATGAAGTATTTGGGCCTGGTGTTCGACGGGCATTGGTGGTTCCGAGAGCATTTCCGCAGGCTTGCTCTACGGCTCATCGGCGCGGCGTCCGCCCTATCGTGGCATATGCCGAACGTGGGCGGACCAAGCACTACGTGTCGACGGCTGTACGCGAGGGTCATCTGGTCAATGGCCCTGTATGGCGCGCCGGTGTGGGCGGGGTAGCTGATCGTCCGACTCAGGGTTCTACTGTGGCGACCACAAAAGGCCATGGCGGCCAGGGCCATACGTGGATACCGCACGGTGTCGACGGAGGCAGCGTGCCTGTTAGCCAGGACACCCCGTGGGACCTGGAGGCGGAAATGCTCGCCGGTTTGTATCGGCGGGTGTCGGGGGTGCGAGTGGAGGGCGGTGTGATCTCTTTGAGGGAGCTCAGCGCCTGGCGTGACGACACCCGCTGAGACGTCATTACCCGTTGGGCAGTCCGGCTGGAGAGGCCTCGGTTCGGTGTGCGGACCATGGAGGCCTTCCAGCCGGTGTTGATGCAGTGGTTAAAACGGCGGCACGGGGTGCTCTCCTTCCGACTGGTGCAGGTTTTGACGGGGATGCATCGCCAAATACCTGTACACGGTCGTTAGGAGGGAGAGTACACCGTCCTGCCACCACTGCGATTGCGACGAGGGCACGGCGCAGCATACGCTCGAGGTTTGTGAGTTTGTGTTCGGTGCTGGGTGAACTGAGACGTGGTCTCAGCCTTTGCGAGGCAGTAGTCTCGCGGAAGGGGGCGGCGGAGCGCGTGCGCGAGGAGCGTCTCCTCGACGACGGGAACCACCGCCGGTGACTGGGGCGGCGTAGGCGCGACTACCTGCGCCTCATGTCGCCCCAGTCGAGGCCGCGGGTGACTGGACCGGGGATTTAGTCCGTCACGGTCATGGGTTACGGGTGTGCGTGCTTATGCCCCTATGGCGCCCTGGACGGAGTGGTACGAGGAGTACGCCGACCGTAACTCAACCAAAAAATAAAAAAGTTTCCACACAAAATATTTTTCTTCCAATTTTGCCGCCCTTCTAATAGTGGCGCCCGGGGCGGCCGAGAATTACAGTTTCGGTTTTATTGTTTTATTTTGACTACAAGATATAGGTAATTATTTCATTTATTTCCCTTTTTCTTAATACACCTCTGTGTCGGTATTTCTTTCTATAGTTGTGGCCACGCCTCCTGGTCATTGCCACAAAATCAGCTGATGTTAAGGCGAAGTTTGTCTTGCTTATGCGAACGTAATCATTGATTTATTCAATTTCTAATGAACATTTAACAAAGTACGAATGTGTTGCACATTAAGTATCGCTGACTTTATACATTTCAATCAGATTTACACGAAAAAGCGATGATAAAATTGGAAACTTTACATATCTCTAATTCCTTAACGAATCGTTATTTTTCCTTCAAATTTTTTTATGGGGTCCTACCACCATTGCCTAACTCCCATTTGACCAGTTGCCCCATCACCTGATACACCCTGTATATAGACTAGCCATCTTTTATGTACTGAATTTCGACACTATTTATCGCTGACTTCCCCTTATATAAGTGGCACACCATCATTGCACTTGCAATAATTAAAAACCGCTAATTTATATGATAGTATAGTTTTACCTTCAGTCTTATCATCATTATCTCCGCTTATAATATATATTCCAATCCCTAGTCTTGAGCTTCATCCACAATATAAGGGTGCAGAAACTACGTGGCTCAGGCGGATTGGTATAAGTTTTTTATGTCGAGTTATGCTATTCTTGTATAGATGTTATATGCATATTGCATCTAGTCGTTATCTTTTACGATACTTACGGACAAGAAAGTGAGTGGAGAATCGTATTTTTTACCGTTATTACCTGGAAGTTCGGATTTCTCTTTTATTGATATATGTAATTGCCTGCACAGAAGGCGTAGTGATTAAGATACTGTCTTACCGTGCCAGTGTCATGGGTTCGAATCCCATGCGGGACAACACTTTGTGCGATCCACAAATCGCTGTTTGGAGTCCGGATGTAATTAGTGTCTGTTAATTATATATTTGCAAAATCCCGCGCAACACAAGAATTATTTCCTTAGCCTTAAAAAAATATGCATACCTAATTAAAAAATCCAATTGTATCCTTTGGATATCCTAATATTTGAAATAAAACTATTTTTATGGATTTACGCATTTTTATTTGCATTTGATTTCTTAAATCAAATACAAACGCGATAAAATGCGATATAGAAATACAAATGCGACAAAAAGTCGTTTAAAAGACAACGGCGACGACGTTGTTCTGTTCTATGGCAAGATTATTAATTGATATTACCCTTTCTAGCTGCATCACTTCCGTTGATGTATAAAGATAAGGAAGACAACGATGACGTCCATTATACAAATGAGGGAGAGCATGTCAAAATTACAGAATTAACTGAAAATGAAGATGTCCAAGATTCGTCTGCTACTGTTGCTAATGATTCAAAATTTCAAAAAGATTACTCAAATATCGTCGACGATGCTAGCGGAGAGAATGAAATCCATGTACCTTTTGATACTCAGAGTGACCAGGAATATACAACTGAATGTCATTCGTTGAACAATAATTATGATGAAATTCGAAAAGCCCACGGAGAACCCCTTTTTGAGTTGTGTCCAAACGATTTATGTATGACAATGCAAAACATGGTAATGCAAAGTGTACTACCAGAAGAAGAAGAAGATATAACGCAATCAATACCAATAAGGAAAAAGTCGCCGAAAGTTAGAATAAAGTCACCATACGAGAATAAGTCACACTATATTGAAGAAAAAAAGAGAAGGAAATTGCTTGAGATAAGAGAAAGACGCGAAAGGAAGAAAATGGCGTTGGCTGAGAATTGTAAGATTACAAAGCATAAATACGGCAAAGGTTCTGTAATGCCACAGGCCTCCAGTTCAGTAACAAAATTATCAATAAGTAATAAGTCGTTCTATAACTCCATTTATGGCCAAAGTGAAAATATAGAAACGAAAAAATTAAATAACCGAAACCGAAAGTCGGGCACCATGAAAGAAATAATTGGAGTAGATCTTGGTAATCTAGACAGTGAACGGGAGATACCTAGCGAGATAGCTGTGACAGAATCAAAGAAGTTTATTAACCGAAGTTACTACTTAGATGACACTGTAACAGAAATGATGCTAGTAAATATGAAACAACAAGAAGAAGAAAAGGATAACGGGACATGTTCTGCTTCCACTACAAGCGATTACCGTACTAATCTAAATATCCTCTCGCAGCTAATTGCATCGTCTGATTCAGACATCAATGTTATAAATTGTGATAACAATGCATGCTCTGATAGACCACCAAAACAACAGTAAGTTTTTAATATTAATTTAAATTTAAAATTGATAATAAATATCACAACGTGAGCAGAAGCTTTGTCATCCAAAAAAATAGGTCTTATTTGGTTTCGCTTAATGTAAGTAAATAGTAATACACTCATTAAATCTAGTTTAGGAAATTTAAAATTAAATGAAATAAAATTACAAATAAGAGTATAATAAATATTAGAGTGCAATACTAAGGTGTTGGATTAAGAATACTATACATTTGCCACCACTCTACGAAATTTGTACAAGTGAGTCTATTAACCAACTTACATCAGTTGGTTAATAGGGTCCAACTATATATATTACATAGTAAGAAATTGTTTTCTTAATCCATCACCACACGAAAAAAAATATAACATAAACTATACTTACAGGCTAAATGGTCCAGGTAACTATGAGACTAACAAAGAAAACGATTCGAAAATTTTAGAATTACAGAATAGCGTGAACATAGTACCATCAAATACTCCTAAAAATGTAACTACTATTGAAAACCAGACTAAGGAACTCAAGAAAATAGCATCTTCAATTGAATGTCGAAAAAGTATAGATAAAATATATCAATTGATGAAAGATTTGGAAAATCAAAAGGGAATGGACGAAAGGTTCCAGAATAATGAACCTAATAAAATTGACGTTACTGTGGCCCAGGCAAGTTCATCAGTACGAAGTAGTGACAGTGGTACCAGTCTGAAACATCACTTAACATCGTCTAATCCCAGTACTTTTAGCTTCGACAAGAATAATAATACTGAGGTATCAAAATATTTCAATAAAAGACCTGTGATTTCTAAAGTAATAATCAGTTCAAAATCGCAAATTCCAAGAATTGATATGGACAAAGCCAAACGAGAACGTAAGACAGAGAGAGTTTCCATTAATCCTAAAACACAAGAAAACCCTTTGAAAGCAATATCGCAACTTTTGCACGAATTTGAGAATGTACAGAAGAAACGCATAAAAAGTGGAACGGATCAGAAGTCTGTTAAAAAAACTGATATTGTCGCTTCGTCTAACGATGTAAAAACTTTACAACGTCAGGGATTATATAAACAAAAATCTCGATTGGAACAGAACACCGATTCTGCGATTAAATATGATAAATTTGCGAACACTTCGAAGGACAGGAAACTTAAACAGGTGAATCCGAAAATTGATCTTACAAAAAGTTCTTACCAGCCGGCTCCTACTGACAATAATAATAAGAAGAAGATAAAAGATATATTAGATGAAGAAAAAGAGGCCAGGGGAGAAGCAGTTAAAGGTCCATCTAAATTTAACTCTAGGTTAAATTCTTTAGCCCAACCGAAGAGAATTTATGTACAAGCTCACAGTGAAGAGTATCAGACAAGATATGGAAAAAACTTAATAACAGATAGATTACAAAGATTAGCAGCTACACCAACGCAGTTTGTTGTGGATAGAGCGACAGGTTTGGTCAATACTCGGAATAAAACAAAACGAAGTAACAATGACACAATTTCGCCAAGGCCTTTGAAGCTGCCTCTTCAGTCAGAACTTCCTATAGGTGTGTAAAGGTGAATCTTACTTCTTTTTTAATGGACCTTACACAATTCTTAATAAACTAATTAATTTAAGCAAATGTTATTTTGAGTTATTCTTTTTTCTCCATAGAACGACAAACGTTGAAATTACGAAGTCAACAATACATGTACAACAGTCTGGAAAGCAAAGAACAAATGTTTACACATCTCGAGCCATCCTACAAAGTCATTAATGAACCTGAAGTCCCCGAACTATTGTAAGATCTTAAATAGCCTTTTAAAATAAAAGGAAAACAAATTTTGCGTTCGTATATATTGCGTTCTATACATACAAGCAAAATCCTTATTTTAGCTACTTGAGAAATAACGCGTTATATATTATTATCGTCTTAATAAGTAAAGTGTCTGTATGTATATTTGTCCTATTTCATGTGGTGATAGAGTAAAAATATAATTCACCACCCTCTTTTGCCAGTGAGTGTCATAAAAGACTACTAAGGGATATGATTTGCAGATAACATCTATGAAGAGAAGGAAAATTTGACATAAAACCTTATGCCAACACGTCTGTCCAGCGCAGTATAGTAGATCAATTCCCCTCCCACTATGGAGGAGACCCGAGCCCAACAGTGGGATTTTTGTGAGCTAAGATGAGAGAATGATGATTATCCTCTTTTATGCCTCACTTAATTGTTACGTAAGTTTACACACTTTTAATATACGCATGCTCATAATAAATTACCTAATGAAAAAATTGGATCGGAAAACCTCATCAAAATTTTTGGTATTTAATGACTGTACAATTAGTTTGGAAATAAATGGGATATCGTCATAATGCAATGGCTTTCGTAATCCATGTCATTATACTGTAAATGCGGTTGCAATTTTCCATAACATGATACTTTCTGATAGTATCCGACTGTCCAATATTCGAATCTCCAACTGAACTTCTTGCTACAATCTAATCCTTTTTTTTTATTTTGCTATATACTGTTTTGTTATAGAAAGAAAAAGATGATTGCAGTTGAATCATATGTAAAAAATCACTACAGCCCCACTTCGTTGTCGACAATTCCTAATGAATTGCGATATACACAGAAGACGCGAACGCCTTTGTTACCAAGTGATATCGATATAGGTGACTATTTAAAATGGCGTGGTGGTGTATACTTAATTACTATGATCATTCACTGTATTTCTTTAACATTTTAGCGTCAAACACGTCATCCTTATCCCATAAAGAGTCTATGGAAGTGGGTAGTAAACTCCATAGCATTATTAATTCCATGGTAAAATCTACTTCGCCTGATTTAGAAGTTTTGGAGGAATGTTGCGAATCAAGTTCTAAGTTAAGTAAAAGTCTATCGAGGTGCGACGAGAGGATTTCAGTAGACTCAGAATACATCACAAGCACAATAGAAGAAGTAAATGTACTGACTAGTAATTACAATAGCGACAGTATACGAGTATACGAGGATCAGAGCACTGATCT
This sequence comes from Lymantria dispar, assembly GCA_032191425.1. NCBI lineage: Eukaryota > Metazoa > Arthropoda > Insecta > Lepidoptera > Erebidae > Lymantria > Lymantria dispar. The sequence continues at coordinate 31,286,659 of CM063452.1, forward strand.
TAAAAAATTGGACTGTAAATTATGTAATTTACCACCACTTCGCTCAGTCGTTCCATTAGAAAGAAATAAACAGATCTTGGACAGGCCTTTATCTTTGGGGGCTTTTTCTAAACATGTCAAATTTAGCGGCTTGAGCCCGAAGTCATCAGTGCAGAAAATATTTTTTTTGCAGTCGAATGATACTAACTCTATGCTGGTAAAGGCTTCATTATCCAAAAATTTACAAACCGATGTGTTGTTAGATTTAACAATACCAATATTGTCTAAACATGCGTTAGAATGGAGTTTCACAAATATCCCCAAGCAAATCACTACTGTCGGCTTCGCATTTCCTGAATACGGTAACTGTCATTGCGGCTCGCCATCCTTGTGTAAATTGTTTGATGATGTTTCGAAACCAGGCAATCATGATTCAACTATAAGCAAGCCTTTTAATACTGGACACAAGAGCCATGCTGAAGAACTATCGTGGTTAGATCAAGATGTTCAAGTAGAGCTCGACAAATTTACCATTGAAACTACAGAACCAAATTCGAATACTAATAACAAGGATCTTAATAAAATGGATGTAGATAAAATGCCCATTTCGAATAGCGACAATTTTCGAAAAGTTGAAACATCAACCAATAAAGAAGAAAACAAGGATCCAATCAACATAAATTTAGATAAAAAAGAGGAAAGTTCTATAACGTCTAAAAGTCCTGATAGCATTAACTATACAACATCTTTAGATATACTAGTTGGTCTTCTTAATGAAATTAAAAAAATAACGACTTGTCAAGCTCGCATAACGAACAACGAAAATGAAGATAGTAAAGAATTGCAAACAATTCTAAAGAAATCTCTTTTAGAAAGTCCTTTTCAAAGTAGCTGTTTCGATGAAATATCTGCCAATGAATTGTCTGTTACATCTCTTGAAAAACTGCGCTCTTTAGAATCCCACTCGAGCCTTTACTCATACTATTTATCTGACAATGAAGGAAGTGATACTTTTGGTAATATAAAACCCAACATAAGTAATTGGTACGACACAAGAAATGGTACTTTCTGTAAATCAATCTACGCTGATAAAGAAGTGAATGTGGACATAATAGAGAAAGAGTATATCAGTAGGCTAACTGATGTTCCCTCTATTGTTTTTCCAATCACGATCAACAGTACAACTGTGACGGACTCAATCGTAGAAGGTTGCCGTCAATCTTCGACACATTCATTGTATTCTGTTGAATTATATTCAACGAGTTCACACTACCCCACAATGAATGACGTTGTAGCATCCTCAAGAAAGGTAATAGATATAACAAAAACATCCGATATACTGGATGATAAATTACCTATAGTTAACAACAATAGTAAGGTAATGTCTGCAACGAATGCAATGGGGTCGTTTAGACGCGATCGACCTAATAGTAAAAGTGTGCAAAAGAGAGTAAAGCTTAACAATTTCATTATAAAGAATTCAGAGTTTGATCCAACTATGAAAATGAAACGGGATATCTTAGTAACTGTATATTCTATGTTGGTGTTGACGGTGTTTGCAGCGTTATCCTTTCCCGAAATAATGTATCACGTTTAAGTCTGTAATGTTAATATGTCAGTATTTACATGTGGTCATGGATATAAACTCTTCAAAATAAATTATTAGTTAGAAATTTAATTTTATTTATAAAATTTCACATTTTTTTTGCGATGGTTATGTAGTTTGCTGCCATTTTATAAAGTACGCCCTATTAAATTAATGGAAATAAATTATTCTTATTATATACGTTCGTATTATTTAAAATGCTATATTTACCTACATTAGAAACTATGTTTGGAGTATATGTCACCGATACAATAATCCTAACAGGTATCTAATAGGGCGTCTACATGTTGGCCGAGTGCAGGCGAGCGAAGGCGAACGCCAACGTGTGTACACCCGATTTGCCTTAGTTGGCCAACGCTCGCCGTCGCTCGCCTAGTTGGCGGAGTGAATACAAGCGCCAACGTGTGGACAGCTGATTTGTCTTCACTCGCCGTCACTCGCCATCGCTCGTGATCACTTGCCTCACTTCGCCTCGGTGTCGGTTTTTGTGCACAAATCAAAGGCACTCGTCTACGCTCGGCCAATGCCGTCTACACGTTGGCCGAGTCGTCATTAACTCATTACACGCTTGACATCCATCGCGGTTAGACGTGTTTAATGTGATATTGTCGCTCAATATAAATGATTATATTTTCAAATTTGCATCACTACTTCTAGATATGCGACGTAAATAATTAGATCCAAGTCACCCTATATGTTACCTATAGTATCAGAATGTATCTTCATCATTCATCATCATTTTAGCTAATATACGTCCTACTGTTGGGCTCGAGCCTCCTCCACAATAGGCGGCAAACTGACCTTAGTATTCCATGCTAGTCAGACAGGTTGGTATAGGGTTTTATTTCGAGGTTTCCTTCTCTTGCATATATGTTATATGCTTATTATGTATTATATCCCTTAATCGTCTTTTACGACATTCACAGACAAGATAGGGACTAGTGAATTTTTTTCTTACTCCGTCACCACACGGATATGTCTTACATTGTTCTATTTCTGTGAATACTCAGTATCAACCACCTTCTTTTTTCCCACTTTACTGCGGTATACACTGAGATAATAGTTATATACGCTCATTAAATAAATAGTCGAAGCTGCAGCAACGTTAATGTCAACGTCCGTAGTGTTTCAGTGCACAATGAACACTGACGGAGGCCAATGTGTAGACAGCTCTACAAACGCTCGTCTACTTTGGCCACTCGCGTTGGCGTTCGCCGCACTCGGCCAACGTGTAGACGCTAGCACTCGCCTTGTACCTATTTGCCGACGCTCGCGTTGGCCTAGGCTCGGCCAACGTCTGTACGGGCTATAACGAATGCCATATTCTCGGCCGGATTATCCATAAGGCAGACTAGGCAACTGCCTAGGGGTCCTGAGCAAGAAAATAGTTCTTTTTTCATTAATTGTATTTTATTGCATTTAACAAGATTAAATTTAAAATAATCGTATCATCTTATTTCTCTTGCCTACTCCATCATGAGAGCTGGATCATCACTTAACTACAACTATAACCTATTCATTAAGATAATTTCATTGAATATAAAAAGACGAGTCAGGCATATGAGGTCATGCTGTAGCGTCAAGTGAAGGTAACCAGGTACATCGTTGCAATAAGCGATTGAAGTAACCATACCAAAGGAGTCAAATCTGATCGACTTGGTTTTTATAACATAATGAAAATATGTATAAACGTATGTAAACTAAAAAAAGACGGTGTAGGAAAGGGTCCCTGAGAACTACCATGCCTAGGGGCCCTAATAGGAATTGCTATTGCCTAGGGGTCCAGTTAATCCAGCCCTGCATATTCTATACCACTTATTTTAATTAACCTTTATTTTCGAGTTCGCATGCGTTCTTTAGTTTGCGCCTGATGTCGCCCTAGCAAAGGCTGCGGATGACCGGACCGGGGACTTTAGTCCGTCACCCGCGTAAAGGCTCCGCGAGTTCTTCGCGACGGCGACGGACAACCCGGGAAAAGGACGTCGATAGGAGAGGGTATTTTTTTTTTTTTATTGATAACGGTGGCAAACGAGCAAGCAGCACACCTGATGGTAAGTGAAACTGCTGCACATGGACCTTTGCAATACCAGGGGCACAGCAAGGCCGCTGCCTACCGTGAAGGAAATACTCTTCTTAAACCTCGTTTAAAGAAGGACATGTCATAGCGCTCGGGAAACAGCAGCAGGTAGTTCATTCCAGAGCTTGCACGTACGTGGGAGAAATGATCGCTGGAAACGTACAGTTGAAGACCATAACGTTTCCAGGTGAAATGGATGAACCCTGCTATGATGTCGAGTGGTACGTTGGTAGAATGGTGACGGTAGTACCAAGTCAAACAGTTCCTCGGAGCACTCCCCGTGAAAGAGTCGGTAGAGTACACAGAGTGACCCAAAGTCTCTCCGCTGCTCCAGCGACTCCAATCTGTCCTTAAGATTGGGATCTCCGACGATTCGAACAGCCCGTCTTTGCAGGGAGTCAAGTGGGTCTAGCTGATATTTGGGCGCACCTGCCCAGAGATGCGAGCAGTACTCCACATGAGGGCGAACTTGTGCTTTGTATTGCACAAGACGCTGTCTCTGTGTGAAGTATACCGCCTAGCTCTGTTCAGGACGTCTAACTTTTTGCTAGCCAATTTGACTTTGTCCTCCAAATGACTCCCAAACTGGACTTTGCTCGATATTTTCACGCCGAGAATCCCAATACTCTTAGAAATTGGGAGAGATACTCCTTGGAACTGTGGCGCCATGACAAACGGGTCCTTCTTTGCAGTGAACGCGCAAACTTGTGTCTTTGTGGGGTTGAACTGGACTAGGTTCCGTTCACCCCATTCCGAGGCCCGCCCCAGAGAGTGCTCGACTTCAGACACAAGTTGAACCCTTCTTTCCTGAGTACTCCGAGGGATATTCCGTTGCTCAGTGTACCGCTCATCACTCGTACTGTCATCCGCATAGCAACGCATACTCTTGATAGAGTGATATGCAGGATAAACAACGTCAGGGAGAGCACCGAGCCTTGTGGTACACCAGCATTAATGGTCATGGTATCGGAGCAGGAGCCATCTACGACGACTTTTATACTCCGACCATCTAAAAAGCTGGCGATCCAATTACAGAGTCCCTCGGGGATTCCGTAAGATGGTAGCTTCGATAGAAGTGCCTGTGCCAGACCCTTTCGAACGCCTTTGCGATATCTAGGCTGAACGCCAGCGCCTCACCCTTGCCCCCCAAGGCCTCTGCCCAACGGTGTGTGAGGTACACAAGAAGATCACCAGCCGATCGACCATGACGAAAGCCGTATTTGCGATCACTGATAAGCTGGCGGTCCTCAAGGTACTGGAGAAGCTGGCGGTTTATAACCTTCTCCATTATCTTGGAGAGCAAGGATGTTATCGGAATTGGCCTGTAATTCGATGGGTCAGACCGGTCTCCCTTTTTAGGGATCGGGTGGAGATGGGCTACCTTCCACGAAGACGGAACCCTATTAGTAGCGTAGGAAAGTCGGTATAGGCGCGTGAGGATGGGAGTTAATTCAGGGGCGCACGTCTTTAGTACCACTGTAGGGATGCCATCCGGCCCACTCGACTTATGGACGTCTAAAAGCCGCAGCTCCCGCCTAACCGCTTGCTGCGTGATGCGGATTTCGGGCAGTGAGCTTTCACACCGTGGGATGGTAGGTGGAGTGGCAGCTCCGGCATCCAAAGTCGAATTACAGGCAAAGAATTGACCTAGAAGATCGGCCTTCTCCTTTGCGCTGTGGGCCAGACTACCATCATGTTTCTGCAGTGGTGGGAGATTGGGCTGGCAGAAGTTACCTTGGGCAGCCTTGGCGAGCGACCAGAATGCACGACTCCCAGCGGGATAGCTTTGCAATCGCTCGCCAATTCTGGCAACATGTTCCGCCTTGGCTCTGGCAATAGCTTTCTTACTAGATCTGGAAGCGGCGTTAAATTTCCGCTTCACCTCTTTGGCGTTCGGGTCCCGGTATTTTTTTGGCCCTATTCCAGGCCTGATATGCGGACTGTTTCTGGCATGCAGCCGTCCTGCAGGTTTTGTTAAACCAGGGTCGGCTGCGGCCACCGACGGGTATTTTGGTGTTGGGGATGAATAATTCCATCCCCGTAATAACCATTTCGGTAACGCAGTCTGCACAGACGCCAGGGTCCCCAGAGGCGAAGCAAAGCCGCTTCCATGGGTAGGATGCGTAAAACTCGCGCAGTCCATCCCAATCTGCTGGCTTATATTGCCAGACTCTGCGAGTCCTAGTCGCCTTAGAACGACTAGGCCTTACAACAGGGGCACTGCTACGAACCAAGCAGTGGTCAGAAGACCCAAGAATGGCTTCAACCACTACCTGATATCCGTGCTGGTGTGTAGTCAGCAGAAGATCCAGTAAAGAAGACTCATGGCTCTCAATATCTGGGATACGGGTGGGCTGTGTCACCAATTGTGAGAGACCATAGGCCGAGACCATATTGAAGAGATGTTGACCCCGGAGGTCAGTGGTTCGGGACCCCAGCCACTCTTTATGATGAGCGTTGAAGTCTCCAAGAACCACCACCTCCGCTGATGGACACTGCTCCAATATTTCGTCAATCCCCCATTGGACGTTCTCAAATAATTGAATTGACCCCGGATCACTGCCATGGGACCTGTAGAGGCATGCGTAGATGCGGGTAAGGCCTCCATAGTCTATGCGTAGCCACAGGATTGGCAAGTCACCATGTTCGAGGGCCCGAAGGCGGCGACAGCAGATATCACCTCGGATGAATACGCACACCCCGGCTTTACGACGGAAGGTATGCTCCAACTCGTAGCCGGGGTAATTTAGGTACGAAATGTCATCCGGAGCACCTATCTGCGTCTCCATTAAAAAGAGTAAGGTAGGCCGCGCCGTCTCGAGGTGATGGTGGACAGCGTCGAAATTGCTATGTAAACCCCTGATATTGCAAAAATCCACATCAAATGTGGACAAGGGGACCGCTGTAGAAAATCGTCTCTTTTTAACTTTCTTGGCCATGTTTTTTTAATTTAAGAAGAGGAGGAAGGGAGTGTGAATGTGTATAACGGAGTTCGGTGATACCAAAAAAAAAAGGCGGGGCAATAGTGCATGGTCGAGGAGTGAGTTTTGTGAGGAGCTGACACGAAGCACGGAAGGGCCCCCGATGCTCCCCCGTGCGTAGCCGCCGAGGTCCACTCCGGTTTCCCACACCGGCACGACGACTACCCAACGGGATTTTCGCCGGTTGGTGGGACAGCCTCCCAGGAAGGATGATACTGAGTTCGGGTCCCCTGCTGACCGCCAGGTGGCCGGCGGTGACCATTCCCATCGGGTCTCCCTGTACACCATGCCAGCCCCTCACGCTCAATACCCCGACCAAGACCTCACTACCGCAGGTTTCAGGCCTCACCAAAACCCGCCACACACAAACACACCTAGAAAGTTGGGCTCCCGGCTCTCTCGCTCACCGAACGAAGTGCAGCAGCAAATTGCTACTACTCAAATGTCGATCTTCTGCGAGAGTGTGGTACTGGCCGAGACGGACCGGCCCGCGACTGCAGACAAAAGACTGTCTACAGTGTGGTCCTACCACCAATAACCGCCGTATTCCGTCGGGTCGACGGAACAAAGGCTCAACTAATGTCAATGAACTCTGCACCGGTGGTTGGCCCAACGACGAAGGCGACGTGCTATCGTGTGGGCTACGGGGCCGCCCGCCACCCCTCTGTCGCCTCGGAAGGAACCAGGCGGCGAGTGCGCTAACCGTAGCCCACACAAAAATAAATGCGACTATTAAAGCGATCATCGTGAAATACTCATATTATTTATTCAGATACAAAGTAAAATTATTAATTCTCTATTCATTCAATAAGTTCTAGACAAATAAGCAGTTCAGAAATATGTACAAATGGCACTTATAGTCATTAAAAACATTTCTAGATTGCACTGATAACGAATTTTAATATGCGAGATTTAAAGTGCAATATGGCCAATAATGACGTTCAGTATGGAAGATCTTTACTTAGAACACACCTCATCAAATTTGTTTATGATAATAATGTGTTACAATTTCATTCCAATCTCGACAAATAAAGGTATGAGCAAATTTTTTACATTTCTTAGATAATAATAGATAATATTGACGTTTGGACAGCTGTGGAAGATAGGTGAATCATAATCTTGGCTCTGATTGATTTATAATTCAATATAAAGCGTTAGCAGTGATCTACCCTCTTATTTATCCCATCTTAAGTATGATGTCACTCACTACCCTGAAATGGTACTTATCTATCGCCAGAGACTGGCGGAGATAGTTCAACTAGGTAGACAATGGTTCATATGACCGACTCTTGGGTGTCCCTCAAGGTAGCATACTTTCTCCTACTCTTTTTATTTGACTCATTATCATGTTCCGCCCGAGCCGAGCGTGGAACAAGCGACAGGGAGGCACGATCAGCCTAAGCGTTTGGTTTGTGATGACGAGAGGGTCTCGGAGACCCTCTAGTGTCGTCACGCGCTTTCATTCTCGCCTTGGTTAGTCTCGGTCAACCTATTGGCTTTTTGCGCCCGAGTCAAAGGGTCACGCTAGTAAAACGATACGGAGCATGTATGATGTACACACTCGATCTTTTAGTTGTCCGCTGACAGTGTTTATGAGTAGACGATGCATAGTAGTCATCCACCATCTTCTTTTTTTCCATGGCTTACGAATTTTCTTTTCTCTCACGCTTTAATTGGTTGAGAATAATAAAAGTAGTAGTAGTAAAAAATAAATTGTTATGGAATTAAATGAAAACAGATGTGCCATTACACGCATAATGTATTGCGCATGTTGCCAATCGTCGAAATTACATGGCAACTTCGCTTTTTTTTTCAAATTCCGCATTTTCAGTATGTTAATGCGGCATTTTTTTAAGATAGTAACACCGTCTCAAATTGACATTTGTTACTTCATTTATTTGTTATGGTGAATGAGGCTCATTTTTTAAAATGTCTCTTCGAAAAGTTCTTTTTCTAACTAGAGCTGCGTGTTGTAAATTAGCAGATTTGAATTCAAAAACTTTAACGCGGCAGAAAATATGGTTACTTACAGCCAATTCGCCGAGATTCTACGCTACCGAAAATATAGGTTAGTATTTGATGGCACTTTTTCACCCGGGAAGTTTTAATTATATTTACCAATTTTATACCTACATAATGCAACAAGAATTACACAATTCCATTTAAGCAATTTTGTTCCACAACAATTTTGATAACATTCGATAAAGGGTTAGGTATCCGTAAATATTTAGGTACTAAAAATTATTTTATACATTGAGAAGCCATTTGATATTTATTAGGTGTTAATCAGCGTAAGAAAAATAAAGTAATTGTCAGTGATATAATACAGTGACAATAGACTATCTTTACTATTGCACAAGTTTAAGTGTAACAGAAGTCGTCATTTAGAACCTGTTCATGAATGTCATGATAGCCACACGAGCTAAATCTCCTTGTGTGATCCACAAAAGATTGTATCGAGTCCAGTTGCGTTTTGCGTTTGTTAATTATATGCTCGTAAAGACCCCTGTGACATGGATTTATTTTTTAGAGTGGTGTCATTGTAAAAAAAGGTTTAAAAGAGTGATGTTTATAAATTTTTATTTGACATGTACATTTAACTGTTCTTTGTTTAGGTGAACTTCTTAGTTTTATTTAAGACACGGCAATCGGCCCTCGCTGCCCTTTGATTTCAGTTGCCTTACCTGCGTAGTTTCCGTTCCCGTGAAAATACCGGGTTAAAATATAGCCTATATTACTCCCTGATATTATAGTTTTCCATTGGTGAAAGAGTTTTTGAAATCGGTCCAGTAGTTTCGGAGCCTATTCAATACTAACAAACAAATCTTTCTTCTTTATATTTTTTTTTTATTTATTTATTTAGGACAACACCCTGCACTAAGGAAATAATCCTTGTATTGCGGGGGACTTTACAAACATATAATTGACGGACACAAATTACATCCAGACTCAGAACAACAATTTGTGGATCACACAAAGTGTTGTCCCGCGTGGGATTCGAACCACCGACACTGGCGCTGTAGGTCGCTATCTTAACCACTACGCCATCTGTGCAGTCAATATTAGTATAGGTATAATATTATTATAGATTCCAATTTTGTACTAAGATTTGTGATATAGTTCACAACTGGATGCTTCCAGCTCATACTGTCTCTTGTGTCAGATATTATTAGTGATTAAGACAATTTAAGCAATAATTACATAGTCTAGCTTCTGATCATGGTTTTGTCTACTTAAAAAGTAATTTTCTTATTTTATTCACATACATCCAACATTTTGTCCAACATGTTTGATTGAGTAAATAAAGTGATCAACTTTATCCCAAGGAAATACATTACTGCGATAAGCCATTGTGTGTTAAGCCTAGCAATTGTCTATGTGCCACTTTTCATTGAAATCTGTTCAATAGTTATACATGATTGAGTAACAAACATTGATCAACCAATCTTCACAAACTTTCACATTTACAATACTAGTATATTTATTATATTTTCCCTTTTAGTAAGAATAAAATATGTGACAATATAAATGAGAGTAAGTGCAGGTTTTTGTTGACAATCACCTTACTGGGTTCAGTATTCATTAGTGACATCTGAGTAGTAGCAATTTGTTATTGCACTTCATTCAGTGTGCGAGAGAGCCAAATGCCCAAGTTTCTGAGGGTATTTGTGTGTGGTAGGCTTAGAATAATAACGTATAAAATAACACATTAAAAATCAAGCATTTCAATTGGAGCCTAACGGATTTTATGCTGGAACCGTTCCGTAGTGTATAAGGGCACTATATTGCATGTACGTATGCAACTTTAAAACAAAATAGGTATCTATGACGGTTTGTGCATTCAAATGGTTGCAAAAACAAAACAACATATTTGAAAAACATAAAAAGAGTATTCATTTTAAAAGTATTTCAACAACTTATGCTAATAAAAACAAAATTTGATTTCATAATTTGTTTTTTTTTTATCATTTATTATGTATAAATCCCGCGGGGGCATATTGTCATACATATTGTAATTTTTTTACATTTTCTTAAAGTTATAATTACCGCCGGATCGAAACTCGACCGCACTGAGAAGAACCGGCAAGAAACTCAGCGGGATTGTCTATTTTTTATTTACTTTCCTAATTTCTTTTAAATAAAATTACATTTTTGGCTTCATGTTTTGTTTGCTTTAAGTACCGACACTATCCTTCTATACATTATTATTCTAAGGTGGTGAGTTTTGGTAATGCCTTTAGTTTTACTGAACCTCATTGCACACATTCAAACTCCCTTCACTTTCTTCACAGTAGGCAGCAGCGCTGCTATGAGGCGTCCATGAGCAGCGGCAACACTCACCATCAAGTGTACTGTTTGCTTGTCTGCCACCAATTGCATTAAAAAATATCCATAAGTTCAGTTTCACACTGAACTCCAACTATCTTAATTAATACTTTACCTTTATGTAATTACAGAAAAATCAAAAGATGGCAAGACGGAGAAGGTAGATATTTTAGGACGGTTTTTCCCTGCAGCTACTGAAGATCCTCAAGCCATAAAGAGTGAACAAGAGAATTTCGAGAAGGAGAGTAAAGAGAAGACAGAAGAAAATGAGAAGAGTTGGAGAAGGATGAAGTTGGGGTATGTTCACTATGTCTAAGATATTCATTAGTAAAAAAAAAAAAAGATATTCACTAGTAACTAATCTGGCTTTTGCTGCTGACAATTTTAATTAGTTCTAGAGGCTATGTAGATTCCAAGAGGGGTTATTTTTTTTTAAGTAACACTTATTGCGATTAGGTCTTCCATTATATTAAAGAGACCAGTTTAGTCATTAAATAATGTTGTAAACATTAAATTAGTTTACTCATATAATGAGCGAACTAGCTTGCTTGTCATTGGGTGACAGACAATCTACCACCGTTTTTCTATGCAGGAGAAGGAAAACTTAAAATAGTACCCTATACCAATATGTGTGACCAGCATCATATAGTAAGTCAATGTCTCTCGTATTGTAGAAAGGACAAACTCTAGTCACTGTAAAGAGCTATTAACCGCAGTCCAAATGACAGCAATCTTATGATATTTAATTTAATGAAATATAAAGCTTTGCTTAAAGCCAGAGCCTTAACACATTAAACGGCAGCCTGATTTCTCAATTATCCATTTGGACCATGGGGACACCATGTACAGTTGATCCGTTGGTGCCTTGGGGGACATCATATGACCGCCAACCAGGGGCGAGTTTAAGTATTCCTATTAAGCCGTCAGGCCTCGATACAAAGCTAATATGTATTAGATTGTCTGAAAACAGCCAGAATGTTGTGTCGAAAGAACATGCACCTCTCTCTTGTTTTTTCCACTTCATGACTGTGGCCGAGGCACAGGTATAAGCGAAGATGATTGACACTTTGACTCCCGCTAACGAACACGCGAATTATTTGCCGCCCAGGCCATGGGGGGCTACTGTTGAGACATAGTAATATTTTAGCAAAATAAGTTCACAAGTTACTTTTCTTCGGTGTTTACTACGTGATTCAATACATTTTAAGGCTCCTAAAGCAATAAAAAATATTACAATTTTAGAAACGAGCGATTTTATTCTGCCTCCATATACTAGACAAGTGAGGCCCTTATGGTGATCCCCATGGCGTTCAACGTGTTAAAGGAAAACATTAAAATTACAGTAGAACCCGTTTAAAACGATCACGATTTAATACGATTTCCCGCATAATACGCTATTTTGCGTCGGTCCCAGCAACTTGAGACATGATTTCATACATTTCTTAACGCTTAATACGCTCGTCATCCCGTTTAATACGCCAACACGTACCACTCAAATACACATATTACCCCTTGCGGCAGCGGCCAGCGACTGTCGAGCGACCCTAAGTGATAATGACCGAGAAGAAGATGAGTCAACTCCGATTATGTCACACGCCCAGGCATTATCAGCAGTTAATGATTTAAGACGCTATGTAACTTCTTTGAATCAAAGCGAAGACGCACTGCGAAAATTAAATCATGTTGAAAATCTTGTAACTGCTAATGCCTCAAAATCTTTTAGTCAAACTAAAATAAGTGATTACTTTAAGTAACGTAATAATATTAAACAATTTTTTTTTATACTTTTAAATATTTTTTATTTTTAATACAGTAGAATCCGGATATAGTGACCTTTAAGGGACCGGCGATACTATGTCGTACTAGCCGGATGACGTACAAAACGGTAGGATTATTTCTTAAGAACATAAGTACCTAACCTACGAATACATAATTATGTACACGCCAAACTCCTTCGCGAGGGTTACATTTGATTCACCGCCTTTTAATCGGTGTAATAAAACTTTAAACTTTTTCTTCAATTGTAAAACACCTTCACTTCACAGAACTCATTTTGTCGAGCTTTAAGAACTTTTCATAACATGTGACAAACACTAACTGTGATTTACGCGCGCCAGTAAGGAAAGGTGAAGCTCGCGGGGCGGGATGAAGTTGGGCCGCCGAAGTATTGGTGCGTAGGTAGCATAAACAAAACATTGCGACGTATTAATCACAAAAAATGGTCGCTATAAGCAGTTTGTCGTTTAAACCGGAGTCGCACTAAACGGTTATATTTTCTCAGTACCTAACTATGAAACCTAACTATGAAACCTAACTTGAGTAAACATTATCGTCGTTAAAAACGGTTAGTCGTTATAAGCGAAGTCGTTATATATGAATTCTACTGTATTTAAAAATGTATCTAGTAGTAAGTATATTAAATAAAGAAAATAAACAACATTTTATTTAGGTAATTCTTAAATGTTAAATTCAATACGTAGGTATTCAAAATAATAATATAATAAATAATAATGGCACGTTTTTTCCCTTTCCCGCATAATACGCTTTCCCGCCTAAGACGCGTTTTTGGTCGGGTCCCTGCGAAATCGTCTTAAACGAGTTTTACTGTATTATAATTACTTCCGGGCTGAGCGCCATCAGCGCTCACCCATAGTCCGGGCTAAGCTGTGAAAGCCATCTGCGGCTAACAGCTATACATACACAAAAAAAAATGTAATTAAATTATATTGCCGAACTACTTTTAAAATTAAACACTATATGATAGTTTCGCAGTATTTGGTGGAGCTCTGACAGTAATGGGTGGATGCCTCGTAATTGAAATGGGTGCGCCGCGGCGTAATGACACTGGCGAAATCATTGAAGATGAGTACTCACATTTGCCAATTGTATTGCAGTACTTAAAACGTACGTGGAAAGAGCTTACATTTTACGAAAAGGTTAGTAATTCATCTATATAAAATTGGAGTGTCTGTTTGTAATGTCAAAATAATAGGCTTTTTTCATGCTCACACGGTTATTTGCACGACACCTATGCCTAAAATAGCAATTAAAAAATTTTTGACTGTCTGTCTGTCTGTTTGTTCCGGGTAATCTTCAAAACGGCTGGACCGATTTCAAATATTCTTTCACCAATAGAAAGCTATAATATCAGGGCGTAAACTAAGCTATATTTTATCCCGGTATTCCCACGTGAACGGGAACTACGCGGGTAAAACGACTATAACCGAAGCGAAGCGAGGGCGGGTTGCTAGTTAACAATAATAATAATTGATCCATGGTGATGCCATTTCTGTGTGGTGATTGAAGAATAATACAATTCACCACCCCCTTTTGGTCTGTGGGTGTATATATAGGTGTTTCAGGTTTTGGACAACTGGTCTTACAGAAGTTAGGCAATGGTGGTAAGTAAAAATTTCGATTCATTAATTAGAGACATGTTTTCAATTTTGTTATCGCCTTTTCGTGTAAAACTCTTTAAAATGTATAAAGTCAGTGATAATCCTTACTAATATTATAAATGCGAAAGTAAGTTTGTTTGTTACGCTTTCACGCTTAAACCACCGAACCGATTTCAAAAATTCTTTCACCAATGGAAAGGTATATAATATCAATATATAATATCAGGGAGTAACATAGGCTATATTTTATCCCGGTATTCCCACGGGAACGGGCACTACGCGGGTGAGCGACTGAAACCGAAGCGAAGCGAGGGCGGGTTGCTAGTCTACAATATATTCGTGCTTTGTTAAATATTTATTAGAAATTGAATAAATCAATGATTACGTCCGCATAAGCAAGACAAACTTTGCCTTCACATCAGCTGATAGGTCATCGACCGTTATTCGCCGCTGTTTCGTACCTACTTATACGGTCGACGCGACCTACAATGTCTGCCATGTATCCTATTCATAACATGTAACATTTAAGGCATAGAATCATAAACACACATTTTTGAAATCACTATAACTTTTATGTTATACTAGTAACCCGCCCTCGCTTCGCTTCGGTTTCAGTCGCTTTACCCGCGGCGTAGTTCCCGATCCTGTGGGAATACCGGGATAAAATATAGCCTATGTTACTCCCTGATATTATAGCTTTCCATTGGTGAAAGAATTTTTGAAATCGGTTCGGTGGTTTAAGCGTGAAAGCGTTACAAACAAACAAACAAACATCCTTACTTTAGCATTTATAATATTAGTATGGATTGCTTTTTTGTGTAATATACATTTTAACTACGATCTATAAACATTAAACTACAACATACTTGAACAGTTGTTCCATAACCTGAGACACTCTGTACATAGTGTATCTAACATGTTTGTAAGAGGAGTAAACCTTGAAATAACCTATACCCACCTGTTTGACCAGCATATTTATAATATAGCGCCGATTGCGGAGCGTTTCAGCGTGGAGGAATTCTTTTCTGACCCACTGTAACGTCTCATTGCATACTTACCAACAATAAACACATTATGTATATACCGTCATTTTAAAATTATATAATTGAATAATTTGTGTTGTCGAATGCAAAAAAATTGTTACGTGATGTGCAGAAATATTTATAATAACATTCCAGAAACAATTAGATTACTGGTACTAAGTTCTTTTAAGTTAACTCTAAAAAAGTGGCTTTTAGAAAAGGCATTTTACTCAATTGATGAATTTTTGACGTATAAAAAATAGTATGGAATGAGGCATGTAGTTTAAAATAGTTTTTAAGTATGCATGCTATTATTTAATGGCTAAATAGGTGATCCAATTTCAAATATTCCTTAAGACCATGTACACCCTATTATTGAGCAAATAAAAATGTGAATTTGATGATGTTGATTTCACAGATGATTAAAGAACCATCACGCGAGAAGCTACTGCCGGATGCATTGCCGCCACCTTACCAGCCGACATACACCCTTGTGCTGGAGTTTACTGATGTGCTGGTGCATCCCGACTGGTCTTATCAGACTGGATGGAGGTATACATGTTTTCATATCTTTGTATTACTATTAAGTACTTCCGTGTGGTGACGGAGAAGAATATATTTCACCACTCCCTTTCTTACCTGTGAGTGTCCTAAAAAACTACTAGATATTGTGCATATAATAATTGTGGGTGTTGTAAAAGACGACTAAGGCCACCAACACGTCAGACCAGCGCGGTATAGGCGATATATGTATAATCATCATTTCAACTTACATACATCCTACTCTGGCCTCGAGCCTCCTCCATAAGGGGAGCGAAATTGACCTTACTATAATATACTGGTCAGACAGGTTGGTATTGGATTTTGTTTCGAGTTTTCTTTCTCTTGCATAGATGTTATATGCATCCCTCAGTCGTATTTTTCGACATCCACAGGCAGGATGGCAAATTGTATTCTTATTCCGTCACCATATGAAAAATTGTAATATTACTTCAAATATTGTAGGACAAAAACACTCCAACATAGTTCCCAACATCACTCTGTACATAGTTAAGCCTGTATAATCACACGCCATATTTTTGTTTCAGATTCAAAAAGCGTCCAGGAGTAGACCAGTTCCTTCAAGCAGTTGCCAACTCCAACTATGAAGTGGTTATTTTCACGACAGAGAATGCGTTTATGATATGGCCGGTACTGGACAAGTTAGATCCGGAGAACAAGTTTATAACATATAGGCTCTTCAGGGATTCTACACATTTCATTGATGGTGTACATGTTAAGAATCTAGATGGACTCAATCGTGATTTATCCAAGGTGAACTGCATGATATTTTTATGATGTTTTTTACGACTACCTGCCTGCCCAGGAGTCCATATTGCGTTGATACCTAGTAATTGGAATAGAAGTAGGCGTTGATGATATTTATCAATGTTTATTAACATACCATTGTTAAATTCATCATCGTTTCAGCTCATATATATCCCACTGCTGGGCTTAAGCCTCTTCCACAATCATCATCATCATCTTGCTCTTATCTCATTTACTTGGGGTCGACGCAATATCTCATCTGTTTTGACATATTGCAAAAAGTTTCGGCAATGACTTTTATGACCGGCCGCCTGCCTGACGTCAACCCTCCTTGGGAATGTAATCGTTGACACAAATGGTACCAGATGGAGTTGGTCCGGGTCAATCTAGCTCTTAGTCGTCTTTTACGACACCCACGAGCAAAGCAAGGGTTGGTAGTATTCGAAGCCGCTACCACACAGCAGACACCTCTTTCACAATGGAAGGGAAATTGGCCTAATACACTATGCTGGACAGAAGGGTTGGTCTAGGATTTTATTTCAAGATTTTCTTCTTATGCATAGTTGTTATGTGCATAATAAAACCCCTAGTCGTCTTTTACGACACGCACGGACAAGATAGGCGATGCTGAATTATATTCTTACTCTGTCACCATATGGAAAATTATTAGATCTGTCTGTTTGTTCCGGGTAATCTTCGAAATGGCTGGTCTAATATCGATAATATTTTTCTACCAGCTGCCTTTATGGGGAATAACTTACGCTGTATTTGATCCCGGTATTCGCATGGGAAATGACATTACGCAGGTGAAACACGGGCATTTGCTAGTATGCAATAAAGCCACGACTAATGTTGCAAACTATTCGCACGCATTTTCTAGTAATTAATATGTGTTTCAGGTGATAGTAGTGGACTGGAATAAGTCAGCTACAAAGTTCCATCCTCAGAACTCTCTGATACTCAAGAAATGGAAGGGCGCAGACGACGACACGGCACTACTTGATCTAGCCAACTTATTGCAGAGTGAGTATAAACATTGTCATAATACAGGTGTAATAATTCATTCCTGGTCTTGTTTATTACTTTTATCTGTGGACAGCGAAATGCTGAATGATGATGATATTGATGTGAAACATCAAAGAGAATTTCTGTGCATTCAGGCGTTTTTGCCATATCTACTATTGCAATCAATCCTAAAGCTCACATATCCCTTAAGCTATGTTAAATCCGTGGTGCGATACTGCTGCGCTTCACGTAGTTGTACATCTTCTTATTAACTGGCTTATTAGCCTACTTTGCTTCATGTCTCCGCTTTGCATAGAAGAAGGTAAGTGGAATCATTCCTCCTGTTTTTCCTTTCTAATTAAATTTGTTGCGGATTCCAAGACAATTAAAAGTGTTTCTCGGGACTTCCTGAGGGTCAATCTCCGGTCTCTTATAAGGAGACCATCGTGGATCCTGGCTTACAGAAGTTACAGTGGTGGGATTAGTCCCAAAAAAAAAGAAAGGATGGACCTCTACTATGTACAATGACATTTTGAAAGTAGCAGGATACTGTTGGATGCAAGTGGCACAGGACTATTCTGCGTGGCATTGTTATGGGGAAGTCTATATCCAACTGTGGACATCTATAAGCCGATGGATGGATAGATTCCATAATACCAAAATAACTAATTTATGTATCTAAGATCTATAATTTCCCATTACCGGGTTTCGAGCCTTTTTCAGTGATAAAACATCAATGTTGTATTAGGATGTTTTTACATCGATGTTTTGCCTGCCATGTTTAGAAATATTTGGCACTTTTAGCAGAGCCTGTGTGACACTGTGACCAATGACTTATCTGTCAAAACTGTTATTTATAAATTGTATTTAAATAACTTATTGCAGTAAACATTAAATTTTCTAAATAAAAAAATAGTTTGATAAATTTAAATTTATTTCCTCTACTCCTACATCTTCCTTATTCTAAAGATAGGTAAACTTATTCAATAAATAATATTATTATAAATAATAAAGCTAACTTGCGTTTTAAATAAAATGTATGATTGTTGACACAATTTAGGGCCATAGATCATTACAAAACATCGATGTTTTAAGCCGATGTTTTTTGTACATTGCTGTACTTGCTTTCGATATTTGCATCCCTCTACTTTTACAACGCGGGCAATAAGATAAGGTGAATTGTATTCTTTCTCCGTCACCACACAGATAGTCTATATTTTTAGTACAAAAAATCTGTTCATCATAGGGATGTGAAAAATAATCGATTTTTATATTAATCGATTATTTTTTTGTAATAATCGATTATTTGAATAGTTAAAAACAATTCTTTTATAATTTGCTTTTTTGTTTAAAATCACTTTCCTAAACAAAAGATTTCCAAAAAAAAAAGGTCATCACGATATTGCCCAGGAAAAGTGGTCGATCGAATGTCAGTGTTTCATACTATATTAGAAAATAAATCTCACATTTCCTAAAAAAAGTCATAATCCTGCTGGAAGAAAATTCGATTATAAAATAATCGATTAATTATTTTTAATTTGATTATTTTATAATCGATTTGTTTTAAAGAAAAAATATGGATTATTTATTAATTGATTTTTTCCCTCTAAGACACATCCCTAGTTAATCATCATCAGTAAATGAAGGTAGACGAAATAATGTTGTGTACTAAAGGAACAATAATTATTTTCAGCGATAGCAATGTCTGATGTGATAGATGTACGTGAAGTACTTATGTACTACAGCCAATTTGACGATCCGATAGCCGCTTTCCGCGAGAACCAACGAAAACTAATGGAACAGCTCGAGGTAAAGGAGCGCGAGGGCAAGGGCTCAGATCAGACACTCACCAGGAACTGGCTCAGGACATTCACACGACGTTAGCATCAGTTATCGGTTCGTAAATCATTGACACTAGAATGTTGGCTGCCATTTAGTTCATCACAGCTCATATACATCGCACTATAGTCCATAAAATATAGGACGATCTTTGTGACAGTTGTCCCTAGTACTGTCACGCTTACGATAAAGTCCGTAGGTTTTTATCGATAAAACTCTTTATTTTCATAATTGTGATTTTCTATTATAATTAAAATAATGAAAATCATTTTGAATTCATTTCAAACAAAATTTGTTTTTTTGACTGTTTTAATTATTCAAAAGCAGTACAATCAAGGTCTAGATTACTATTATCGTCATCACTGCACTGAACGCGAGCGTTCCTGCTGCAGAACATTTATCATTTTTAGCCAAAATAGGGACAGTCGTTAGATCAACCGATCAATTACGACTGTTTTATAAATAAATATGTTTAGTTTATTTCACCATAATGCGTACATAATATTATCATTTACTCTGCGACGAAAAGTAGTTTTTTTAATGTTTAATTAATTCAATTTATGTATTTTATAATGTAACTCTGTTTTAATTGTAAAAAGAGTTACATTAAAACAGAGTTACATTATAAAATACATATGTTGAAAGTTTTATATAAGTACTGTATTGGGTTTATTTCTTTTATGAATAATTTAATAAAGATTGGTTATCGATTTATGTATATCGACTGTCCCATCTCTTTTTTATTTTCAGTCCAGTATGACCTTGTACGTGCGTAAGCGTCATTTATATATGAAATGTTTACTAGTTATTTCAGTACTTATGAGGTACATTTTAGGCATGAATATTAATATTTTTATATTTATAATATATTGCAATTCAGTTGCAATAAAACTGTCACAAAAAGAATGAAAATATATTTTGATACAAAATGGAATTGTTAACATGTCACTCGTTCAAACTTACTTCGTTGGTTTCGTTGACATCTGTCACAGAGATCAAGCTATATTTTATGGACTATAGTGGGCTCGAGCCTCCTCCAAATTTGAAAGGAAACTGACCTACACGACTGCCGATCCCCACGCTGGTCGACGGATTGTTATAGTGTTTTATTTAGAGTTTTCCTTCCCTTGTATAGTTGTTATATGCACAAGATATTCCTTAGTCACCTTTTACGACACCCGCAGGCAAGAGAGGAGTATGGGGACTCGTGCCCAGTAGTCTGGTGTATATGAGCTGTGATGATGAATGGCTCCTGGATTTATATCTTAGTGTGAAATGTTTTTAAAAAATAGCACCAGCATTTATATTTGATTTTGACACAGATCGCAATGCAAGCCGTGTCTAAGCTGTGGCCGAACAATATGTTGGATGATGTCAACACTATGTTTGTTTGCAGTGTTGACCTCCAGGGATGATTGACCACCCGCCACATATAATCGATGCTATTTATCACAAAGCTGTGCTTTAAATATCACCCTGGCATTTATGTGGTTTGTAAGTAAACTTTGCTATTGTAACACTTGTTAAAATAATTTAAGTATGGTTGATAGTTTCCAACTGTTCCTCGCCACGCAATTTTGAACCTTCCATTATTTCTATAGGTGCCAAAGTTCAAATTTGTGTCGCATATGTTATGAATTGTAATATGTATGTTTGTATGTTGATTGAAGTGCAATTTTGTTTGTAAAAACTCAAGTCATAGTTAGGAAATATAGTTGTTATTAATTTATATTGTGGTTTTATTTTAGTCATTGGAAAAGAAGTTTAAAGAGTCATCTTCTGTACGTTCGGCATCACCTTTGCTCCATACCTCCAACAGTCCCTCCTCAAGCTCCTCATTCTCAAACGCATCATAAATCTCTTTTTCATTAAATTTCTCACTTTTCCTAAGATATCTATTTTCACCAAGCTTATAATCATCAGGTACACGTTTCAACTCTTTTAAAACATTACTTATATCTAATATAGATGATACCTCTAAAACTTTTGGTTCATTTACAAATGATTTACTCCACTCGTTTAAAAGATCAAGACTCGTATCTTCAAAGAATGCAGTCATATGATGAGGACATAATGTATGACAAGATATATCACCGAGGGAATTCAACATAAGTATATCGAAGCTATCATCCTGTTCTAATACAGTTAGACCAGTTATAGCAGAACACAGCCTAGTATTAATCGAATTAAACAAATCACAACAATACATCTTCTCTTTCGCTTCCTTTAAAGCCTGTAGAACAGTCGGTGGGCGATAAGGTATAGTTACACCGCTAATATCATTATGTCTTGTGAGTCTATCAGCATAATTGCTAATAACGCACATATCCTCACACCACTGACTGCTCAAGCAGATTAATTCTTTATTATATTCAAATTTAGACACAGCCATATATGTAGGAAGGGACTGCATACCATGAGTCCATCTTTGAACAGCTTTCAATTTGTTTCTCTCAACTTTATTGAACCTCAAGTCTAATAAAAATAGATGATGGTCTGAACCGATATACATCAAACGATTATCTGTGCCATGTTTAGCTACACTTATATCATTACAAGATATATCATCCGTTATTTGCCTTATATTCTTCCATCGTTGGTACGCATAATTAGTTCTTTTATCATAAAGTGTTATAGAATTTTTAGTGATATGTGAGAAATAACTGCGGTCTGTACCGATCACTGTACTCCAATTGTTGATCATGCTGGATACTTCGGCTCGTAATTGTTTGCTGCGACCTTTCATTCTGTCTATATTGACTATGGTTAGTTTGAAATTTAAAGTGGTTACATATAAAATGTTCTTGTGATAATCATCAAAGGTTATTCCAGTAAAGGGTATTTTCGATTCCATTTCTTTGATTTTTTCTAGTTTTACAATACCCTCATTGTCTAATATTTTGAGGACAATTATTTTATTTCTGGTTCTCACTGCAATTATATTCTGTGAACATATTGTCTCAAAGATGTTCAGATCTTTTCCACAATCATATTTTGTCATACTTTCATAATCTATTGATAAGTTATGTTTAAAAAATGGAGATAGATCTGCAAAAACAAATTTTTTTTAGTATTCTTTAAAAAGTTTACCTACTATACAACACTGGTCAGATGAGTTGGCATACAGTTTACTATAATGTAAAAAACGACTAAAACAATAAATATGCTTTAGTTGTTTTTTAAGACATCATCAAGAAAAGTGATGGCGAGTCATATTATTATTATTAGGTGTTTTCCACCTCAATTCATACACGTCGCACTACTGGACTCGAGCCTATTCCACAATTATAGCGAAATTGATGTACTATACCATGCATATTGCCGTAGGGTTTTATTTTGGGGATTCCTTCTCTTGCATTGATGTTATCTGCCTATTATATCCCAAAGTCGTCTTTTACAACACCTACGGCAAGATAGGGAGTGGATAGGAAATGGTGACGAAATATTACTCTGCTTTTTCACTTATATCTCACAATCTTAAATCCACCTACATCATCAAAAAAAGAATCATCAAAACCGGTCCACTCATTTAGGAGTCCAATCACAGAGTAGGCTTCAATTAATGTAAATAAACAATTCTATTCACATTAAATAGTACTTTCTGCAGGCTACTAGGCAGGTACTCCCTATTAATATTAAGTCCATGTCGCAAGTAATGTTTGAACATGGTACCCAAACACTGGTTTATTATCTGGATAATCATCATCATCGCAGCCATATGGGCTGAAATGGCGTCCATCGTCATCTCAGCCCATATGGGCTAAGATGACGATGGACGTATATACGTCCCACTGTTGGGCTAGGACCTCTTCAACTATAGGGAGGGAAATTGACCTACTATACTTGTATGGCATAGGGTTGTTTCGAATATTCTTGCATAGATGTTGTATGCGTTTTATAATCCGTTAGTTGTCTTTAATGACATCCATGGGTAAGACACCCTCGGAGGTGAATTGTATTCTTACTATATCACCACACAGACCAGATTCTCTTACAAATTGGAACCACAGTTAATGGATACTTTTTTGGTGTGTTTAAATATTTGAAAAAGCTACTTACATACACAACTAAATTCACTATGCAACATGTATAGTAGTCCATTCAATGCTATATGTTGCATATTGCCATTACCAGCATAGTACCAATTATAATTACTATCAAAATATGGATCTGGATTTTGTTCATAATGAGCTGCTACTTGTACTAAATGCTTTGGACAATGGAGAATTTCATCATTAATCCATTCATATTTGCGTTTTTTACTCGTTAAACCTGAAAAATATAATGTTAAAACATCATTCATCTCAGCCCGTAGAAGTTGGGTTTGGACCTTCTCCATAATAGAAGTGAAATTGTCCTACTATATTGTGTTGGTCAGACGTGTTGGTATAAGGTTCTATGCCAAGTTCTCCATCCATTTCTATCGATGTTACCTGCATAATATATCCCTTAATGATTTCAAATGTTTAAGCGAGTATTACACATTGTACGTAAAACTGCAGATTTTATCGCATTTGTATTAGATTTATGATTGCCCGAGGTTTCGAACGCTTTACAGGGACATGAATGCTGTAAAGTGTCCGAAACGTCAGGCAATCATAAATCAAATACAAACGCGATAAAATCCATAAAGTAATTTTATTTACATAATATACCCCTTAGTCATCTATTACGACGCCCATAGTTAAAAGAGGGGTTAGTTAATTGTATTCTTCTCCTTATTTATGCTGTAAACATACACAAATACATAAACACATATTTATTTAAGGGTATCATTTCACAGATTAAGGCAATTTTATAGGTCATTTGACAGATAAATATGGGACCCGTTTGTTTCCATAGTAAGGGGTTAAGTCCTTTAGAATCATTGTTATAATGCAACATTAACAAAATAGACATAAATATCACCGATTAAAATAAGTGAGAAAAATCTATTCAACAAACTCTACTAAAACTATTAAATATTAGAATAATAATCAAAGACTTGTTATGGATCCAAAATATTAATAATTCAATTGTAAAAAATAAATTTACAACTCACTCATAATTCTTTTATAGTCCATCAAAGTATCTTGCCAAGCAATTTTCTTTCTCATATACTCAGTGACTGGATCTTTACTTCTTACATTTCTTACTTTTGATATAATTTTGGGCATTAAACTCTTGTGAGAAAATGTTTCAAAGTACCCAGAATTTAGTCCACCTTCCCAATCCAGGTTAAATACATTTAATGGATGGCCGGGAAGCAGATAATGTGCACTATCAAGGTATCTGCCAATTGTTGTGCGTCTCTGCCTTACTGCTTGACAGTAAAGCACATAAAGTTTGTTCTTCCTGATATTAGATTGCAAATTATCGATCAATTGTTCAACGGGTGCGGTATTGTCTAATCCCTCAGCCACAATATCCTTCTTTTTTTTCTGTAAAGCAGAATTATCAAGTTAATGCAATATTATGTGTGTACTCTAAGATCAGATTTGCAAGTGGTAGAGAGATGTTACTCTAACTATGGTGAACTACATCACTGTTTCATTTAAAAATACAGCGGGCTGCATACAACTATGAGCCATTTAGATACTCCTATTAAGAATAGAAGCGGTAAATTCTTTCATGGCTAGGTTGAAATAAATAAAACTAATCCTTATTTTGTAAAATAAAACTCATCATCATCATCATCTTGCTCTTATCCCAATTACTTGGGGTCGACGCAATATGTCATCTGTTTTGACATATTGCAAAAAGTTTCGGCAATGACTTTTATGACCGGCTGCCTGCCTGACGTCAACCCTACTTGGGAATGTAATCGTTGACCGAAATGGTACCAGATGGAGTTGGTCCGGGTCAATCTAGGGCTCTTAGTCGTCTTTTACGACACCCACGAGCAAAGCAAGGGTTGGTAGTATTCGAAGCCGCTACCACACAGCAAATAAAAACTATTTGTAAAATAAAACTATTTAGTTTAATTTTATTTCACATTCTATAGGTTTACGGGCCTGTAAGCTACAAATAAAAGTAAGAATGCTCTCCTCACCTTACAATGAGGGATAAAACATGATCCTAATTTTAAGGTTATAATAAAACTACTTACTTTTTTTATACCAATTTTGGTATCATCACTATCCATTATTAAAAGTATTTATTTAGACTAAGCGCACTACAGATTAAACGTATTGAGAGATTTTAGAAGTGAAACTGTATATAAAAAATTTAAACATTTTAAGAATCAAAACAATAACAAATGGTAATTATGTTTTCTGGTTCGAATTAGGCAAGGGAAATCACGTATACAGCCATTGCTGCTCTCTGTCAAATATTTCGTTTCATGTTTTTATGGAGTGGTAAATACGCTTTTAAAGCACTTATTTGTGAATTTTTTGAAAACATAATACATATGGATTTATGATTTACTTTTGCACTTTCTCTAACAGTGATAAATAATAGCACCTTTTTCTATTGCAAACGGTGGCAAACGATCAATCGGTACACCTGGTGGTAAGTGTTGCTGTCGCTCATGGACCTTTTCAAGTCCACTGCCTACCGCTAAGAAAGTAAAGGGAATGTGAATGCGTGCAATGGGGTTGGGTGATACTAAAGGCATCATTAAAACCCGCCACACGCAAACACTCTCAGAAAGTTGAGCTACCGTCTCTCTCGCTCACCGAACGAAGCGCAGTAACAAATTGCTACTATTCGGCATCGGATGTCGATTTTCTGCGAGAGTGTCTACCCCGAACGGACCGGTCCGAGATGTGGACAAACAACTGTCAGCAGTGAGGTTCTACCGTTATTGTCGCGAAAGCGAAGTAATATGAGAGTAAACACACATAAGATTGTAACAATAACAAAGAATATTAGGCCCAAAAGGGGGCGCGCGCGCGCGGTGGCGTGGCGCAGTGGCTAAGATCGAACGAGAGGAGGCAGTCGCAGAGTTGAGTGCCAGTCGTCGTGACAGTAACACGTGAGTAATATTTTATTGTGTATACATTATATTCGATCGAATTATATGAGTCACTAGTATAGTTAAGTACCAGTGTTTATCAGAGGCTATTTCAATGTAATGGTATATCAGGTATTAGCGAGAGATATCAGTGTTAATATATCTGAATACGAGATTCGCATATATTAACAGACCGAGTTTAGGCACATCGGAGTACAGAATCAGATGTGTCTGAATTTCAGAGCAGAAAGCAGATCAGTGTTGATATATTTAAATACGAGATTCAAATATATCGGCAAACCGAGTTTGGGCATATCGGAGAACAGAATCAGATATGTCTAAATTTCAGATTGTAAGAGCGAGGCTCGGGATGGCTGTAAGGGGAGGCAGGAGGCCATTTTAGGGGTGGAAGATCCCCGACCTGAGAGGTTTAAGGGGTGAAAGATCCCCGACATTTAAAGGGTGAAAGATCCCCGACCTGAGAGATTTAAGGGGTGAAAGATCCCCGACCTGAGAGGTTTAAGGGGTGAAAGATCCCCGACCTGAGAGATTTAAGGGGTGAAAGATCCCCGAACTGAGAGATCTGTGTTTCTGCGCCAGTATATTGAAATAACTAAGAGAGGCAGGAGGCCATTTAAGGGGTGAAAGATCCCCGACCTGAGAGATCAGTGTTTCTGCGCCAATATATTGAAATAGCTAACTGAACCTATTGACATGTATATAAAGTGTTGTTGTTTAGATATCAGAGTTTAACATATAACATATTCGCCATGTACTGTGTTTTGTAGTACTTCGGCGACACGGTGGAGATGCTGGGATATGATTATTTATGCAAAGTTATTTTACTAACAAAATTGTATGATATGATGAGATGTGTAAAAAGGTACTGTGGTTTTGTTACAGCAAAATAATACGGCTTAGAAGTCGTATTCACATATTGGTACTTGCTATTTAGAATGCTTGGCAAAGTGATCGTATGACCATACTTGCAAAGTATTTTTCATTATAGAAACATGTAGAGAATAATAGTTGATTATATTTGAACGCGGTTGAACGTATTGGAACGCATTTGAACGCGTTTGTTTACATATTGTGCAGAGCGTATCAATAACTTGAGTGTCAATGCTTCATTGTGCAGAGATTAATTCTTGATAACTAATACAACAAAGCGTTATTGAGTATAATACGTTCCTACATACTTTAATACATTCCCGTCTTAAACAATAACAATTTAAAACCCTAGAAGTGTTTACTAATGTACCGACAACGAATGTATTATGCAATATGTACAGTATTTATTGAGTTAAACAAATGAATAACTTTTTGTTATCCGGTTTAAAAATATTTTTTTGATGAGTTAGAGTTAGTATAACTACATATGTACCTAAGGATTTGGTTGAATATAAAGTTGATATATTGCTATACACCTACTGTATAACAATATATGTGTAACGATTTGATTGAAATTGATAAACAAGAATAAATTTGGTAATTGGTACCTAATGGTTTTGAATTGAATTTGTCAATCTCACAGAGTTAATTTTGTTTCACATATTTTGGGATTTATAACTCGTTTTTGGTCTCCAATTTGTTTGTCTATGGTTGTAGAATAAATCTGTTCTATGATGGAAAGCGTTATTGAAACGCGTCTTGAACTGATATACGAATCTTTAAAGACCTATAAAAATTCCGCTCGGTGTGCCCTAAAACAATAGACAATTGTTATGAACAATTGTTGACAATAGTGATGAAAGTATGGCCAGTTAAAAATAGTCACGTCAAAATTGAAAAGTACTAATGAAAGAGAAGGAAAACTCGAAAAAGGAAAAGGAAAATTCGATAAAAAAGGAGAAGGAAAACTCGCAAATGGAGAAGGAAAACTCGAAAAAAAAAAGGGAGAAGGAAAACTCGAAATAAAACCCTGTATTAGCCTGTCTGTTCAGCATGGTATAGTAGGGTCAATTTCTGTCCTGTTGTGGAGGAGGCTCGAGTCCGGCAGTGGGACGTGTGTGAGCTGAAATGATGACGATGAACGAAATAATTGTTACATAAATTAACAATTACTATAATTTATGCCAAGAGCCCAACGTTGAACAAATCAGACAATACACGTCGATTCAAATTGAATCTGCAGATTTGGGCATCAGAAATAAATGTAAAAATTAAACAGTATAACAGAAAACGTGCAACAGTAGCTACTAGCGGTGACACTAAAATTACCAGTAAATTACCTAAAATGGAGTTGGCAAAATCAATTGTGATGTTCTGAAATGTTACCACCTTTTGAGATCAGTTCTCATCAAATGTATACAGTAGAAAAAATCAATGAGGTGGATAAATTATTGTACTTCAATCGTTTCTGGAAGGCGATGCTAAACAGGTGATTGAAAGATTAGATACCACTGGGAAAAATTATCAATAAAAAACTATAGACACATTAAAGGAACGATATAGCAAACCTGGTGCAATTATAGAAGTTTTAGAAAGTCTCGACTGGGAAACCGTTGTTATAATTATTTTGCAGATGGCCATATAGCTAAGGATTGCCGCTTAAAACGAAAATGTCACCATTGCAATAAGTTAGGCGCTCATAATCGAGCTCTATGTCCCATTAAATGTAATATGCAGCCTGTAAAGGCACTACAACCAGTCAGGCCAATTCAAACAGACAATTTACATCTTAGAACCGAAATGAGCACTACATTCTTACAGACATGCACGGTTAACGTAAAGAATTCAGAGATAGGTTCAAATCTACTCACGAAATGTAAGGTTCTACTAGACTGTGGTAGTCAGCGCTCTTATATAACTGAATTCACTGCACAATTACTAAACTTACCTATTGTAGATACAATTAATCTATCAATATTCACTTTTGGAGCAAAATCACCGCATCACATTGAAAGTAGTATTGTAAAATTTACAATGACAACACGAACAGGTGTGAGTCGAGTTTTACATGCAAATGTGGTACCTCATATAACAGACAGAATACGTACCCCAGTTTTTCGTGATCAATACAAGATATGGAACCGTTTCGATCTGAAAGATTTTACATTAGCTGATGATGGTTCTTGTAGTGATAGAATAGATATCCTAATAGGTAATGATTACTATTATTCATTTATGTCACACGAAAAGATATTGATTTCTGAAGATCTTTTCCTAGTTAATTCAGATTTTGGATGGGTTTGGTCAGGTAAACTCAACGAGTCCACTGACAGTTCCGATCCGCTAACCGTTTTGACCTACTTTCAGTCAGATGGTATATTTGAGAATAAATTAAACAAACCTGATCTTCCATTAAAATTAGATGATGTCAAAAGATTATGGGATCTTGAGTCAATTGGTATCACAGATTCTCCAAAATGTAGTCGTGACGAAGAAGCGATTAAGCAGTTCAATAAAACTATTCAATATAAAAATAAGCGATATAGTGTCCAATGGCCATGGACAGAATCAGTGCCTAGTCTTCCTAATAACTTAGGTCTAGCGTGGGGTCGTTTGAACAGTTTACTAAAACGATTAGATAAGTCTAAGTTAGAAGCTTATGATCAGGTCATTCAGGAACAGTTACGAAATGGAATTATAGAAATAGTACCCCATAATTATATGTCGCAAACACATCCAGTTCATTATCTTCCTCACCACTGTGTTTATAGTCGTGATAAACCTAATAAGCTGCGTATTGTTTATGACGCTTCAGCAAGAACAGGAGATGATCCAAGCTTAAATGAGTGTTTATACCGTGGACCGCTGATGTTAGAGGACCTTACAGGTTTATTGATTAAGTTTAGAGAGCAGCCTATAGGTATAGTAGCAGATGTTGAGAAAGCATTTCTACAGTTAGGCCTCCAAGACGTAGATAGAGATGTTACACGATTCCTTTGGGTCAAGGACATAAAAAGCGAAGCTCACACAAATAATGTCGTACATTTGCGCTTTTGTCGCGTTCCATTCGGTGTTATATCCAGCCCATTTTTGCTAAATGCTACGATTAGGTACCATTTAATACGGTCAAACAACGATCTTATGAAACAAATAGCTGAAGATATATATGTTGACAACATAGTAACCAGTGTTAAATCTATTAAAGCAGCGCAATACTTGTATAACACGTCTAGAGAAGCATTCGAAAGCTTGTCCATGAACTTACGGGATTGGAACTCAAATTCTAAAGAATTACTCGCTTTTATACCAGATAATTTTCGTGCCAAGAATAACGAGAAAGTAAAAGTACTTGGGCTGATATGGGATATAATTAACGATCGTTTGTATTTGAACTATGATTTTAGTAAGACCATTTTACATACCGTTCAGTCTAAACGAGACGTTTTAAAATCTATTGCCTCAATTTATGACCCTTGCGGTTTTGCCGTGCCGATAATCCTCCCAGCAAAACTATTTTTTCAGAAGTTATGGAAAATAAAAACTAAGTGGGATGATCAATTAAATGACAATTTACTTATTGAGTGGGAACATATAACTTCAAAATTTACGTATATATAAAAGTGCCACATTAATCGTCATTTCGCTCAAGGTATAGGAAATGATAATGAAATGATTGAATATGAATTACATTGCTATACTGATTCGTCGAAGGATGCTTACGCAGCTGTTATTTATTTACGCAGTTCCTTACATACGAATAATATGGTCAGTTTCGTTATTGGCAAGTCTAGATTAGTACCCATTAAAGAACAAAATAATTTACAAATTCCAAAATTAGAACTGCTGGGCGCACTCATTGGCTGTAGACTTTTAAACTACGCTATTAAATTCCTGCGAATTAAAATCAAAGCACAGTTCTTATGGACGGACAGTCAAATAGTTTTAAGTTGGTATAAATCAGAAAAATTGCTACCGCCTTTTGTTGCACGTAAAATTAATGAAATAAAACTGAACAAGACATTACAAATTAGATATGTACCAAGTAAACTCAACCCAGCAGATATAGGGACTAGAGTGGAAAGAATAGATTCCTTTAGTAGATGGCTCATAGGACGAGAATTTTTAGCAAAAAATGCAGAACAATGGCCCACGTATCCCAATTGTACAGAAATAGTTCACACTCAAATTTCTTCGTCCGTGGTGGGTCTTTCAAAAGAAGTAATATCTAAAGATAATACCACATTCGATTCAGATCAGACAAAAGGAATAGTAGAAGATAAACCTGTAGATAGTGAAATCAGAGAAATATTAGAAATTTAATCTAAATATTTCCTTAAAGAATTTAGTGGTATCCAAACGAACTTATCAAGATCACTTCAGTTATACATAGACCATGATGGAGTTATTAGATGTAGAGGTAGATTAAAATATGCAGACTTACCACATAATCAGAAGGAACCTATTTTACTTACAAAAGCCTCTGAATTTACTCACAAAATTATTAGCGAATTACACGAGAAAAACTATCATGTTGGAGTTTCTCATACTTTAGCTCTCTTGAGACAGAAATATTGGATGCCACATGGAAGATCAACTGTTCAGAAAGTAATCAGAAAGTGTACTCAGTGTATTAAATACGGTGGTGGTCCTTTTAAACTGCCAGCAATGCCGGATTTACCGCAAGAAAGAGTAAAATATAGTTTGCCATTCGCTTTCAAGGGCCTAGATTATTTTGGGCACTTACTCGTCCAGGATGGTAATAAAGAAAAACGTTGGGTGTGTCTCTACACGTGCCTAACAGTCAGAGCCATTCACATGGAAGCTGTAAATGATTTGTCAGCAGAAGAGTGCTTATTAGCAATAGGGAGATTTACCGCAGCTAGAGGCCTACCGCAGTTAATTTTATCAGATAACGCCACGCAATTTAAGCTTACCGCAAATGTTCTTACATCCGATTACTGTATACAGAATAAATTACGGTGGAAATTTATTCCGGAATTATCTCCGTGGTTCGGAGGATTTTATGAACGTCTGATTGGCTTAGTTAAAAACTCTATGAAGAGAACATTGGACAAACATCTTATTAAACACAATCAGTTACTCACAGTCATCAAAGAACTTATCCTAACACCTGCAGACATTCTACGAGTAGGTGGACCAATTACTACATAAATTTCAGACCAAAGCTTTTTACAGTCAGCCACTACAACAAAAACTAACTTGAAGGCTGAAAACGTGGTCAGAACATTATTTTAGAGTTCACATAAATGTTTTCCAATCAGTACTTGACCAGCCTTTGCGAGCGTAATAACAAACAAGGCAACCAAGAGTTGTTGTTAATAGATTACCACGAATAGCTGAAATCGTACAAGTAAAATCAGACAGTAATAGGGCACACTGGAAGGTTGGTAAGATAGCGGAATTGATCAAAGGTTCAGATGATCAGATAAGGATAGCTAAAGTTAAGTTACCGACAGGTGAAACACTCACCCGTTCAATAAGCCACCTCTTTCCACTCGAGATCGAAGAAAAGAGCATGATAGACACACCGACAGACGACCAATCACCTCACGATAATATCGATGTCTCAAAAGTTCAAGACACCGAACCAATTTGTATTAAATCACAAATACCAGTTCAAGTATCAGACAGTAAGCGCCCAACTAGAACAGCGGCAACCAAAGCTAGAGAAAGGGTTAAGGAGTGGACAACGCAGTTACTGATCAGGTTATTTGAATGATAAGTAAACCAGATAAAATCAAGAACAGAAATTATTTTTAAGTATAGTTATATAATCAAGATAATCTTTGTTAGCCTCATAAGTGTTCCAACAATAAAGCGAACTAAATGTAGTGTAGATTTTCATTTCTCTGCGTCCCCCTGGGGAGTGTCGCGAAAGCGAAGTAATATGAGAGTAAACACACATAAGATTGTAACAATAACAAAGAATATTAGGCCCAAAAGGGGGCGCGCGCGCGCGGTGGCGTGGCGCAGTGGCTAAGATCGAACGAGAGGAGGCAGTCGCAGAGTTGAGTGCCAGTCGTCGTGACAGTAACACGTGAGTAATATTTTATTGTGTATACATTATATTCGATCGAATTATATGAGTCACTAGTATAGTTAAGTACCAGTGTTTATCAGAGGCTATTTCAATGTAATGGTATATCAGGTATTAGCGAGAGATATCAGTGTTAATATATCTGAATACGAGATTCGCATATATTAACAGACCGAGTTTAGGCACATCGGAGTACAGAATCAGATGTGTCTGAATTTCAGAGCAGAAAGCAGATCAGTGTTGATATATTTAAATACGAGATTCAAATATATCGGCAAACCAAGTTTGGGCATATCGTAGAACAGAATCAGATATGTCTAAATTTCAGATTGTAAGAGCGAGGCTCGGGATGGCTGTAAGGGGAGGCAGGAGGCCATTTTAGGGGTGAAAGATCCCCGACCTGAGAGGTTTAAGGGGTGAAAGATCCCCGACATTTAAGGGGTGAAAGATCCCCGACCTGAGAGATTTAAGGGGTGAAAGATCCCCGACCTGAGAGATCTGTGTTTCTGGGCCAGTATATTGAAATAACTAAGAGAGGCAGGAGGCCATTTAAGGGGTGAAAGATCCCCGACCTGAGAGATCAGTGTTTCTGCGCCAATATATTGAAATAGCTAACTGAACCTATTGGCATGTATATAAAGTGTTGTTGTTTAGATATCAGAGTTTAACATATAACATATTCGCCATGTACTGTGTTTTGTAGTACTTCGGCGACAGTTATTGAACCTTAATACATGATTGGCTGTTGAATATTTCCATTGTTTTAAGTACGTCTTGTGTTCCATTTCCGTTAATAAACTTCACTCTTTCGATCTGTATTGCTTTTGTTGTATTGTAGCTCCACAAGTTTTTAATTCTGGTACTGGCTTTTGCCATCATACGGAACTGTGTATAAAACACGGAACGAAACATCTGTGGGACAATTCTTGTTATACCAATACCTCACGGAATTGAATTTAAATTTCCATTTTTTCACACGTGGAATTTATGCCTATTCGATGATTCCGCTTGTGAAAAAATCGAATTATTGTTTCGATTTCGTGATCTATTTGAATGACGAAAATTGCAATTTCGATGAGCATACTAAAAACTCATTTGAATATTTAGATCAACCTCTATTTGGACCGCGACTACACATCGATCATCTTCATAGCGCTTAGATTCATCGGTATCAGTTATACAGTCATAGTCATATGATCAAGGTCATAGTAATATGGTAATAATGGAAGGCATTCAATTATTAAAACACTAGATAATCAAAAAGATTTATTTGAAGTATCAAAATCATAGGCACTTTAAAACTTAAAAATATTACTAAATTTACATATTTGAATTAATTTGTAGAGGCTGCATTACTTTGAGAAAATGTACTCTTATGGTGTCCGCACACTTATCCGAGCCGAACGAATCGAATTTTAGAATTTTGTATAGAAATCGTCTTCCAGAGGCGGACGATTCGACGCGGTCAAGTGTGCGAGGTTTCATGAGATTCCATACAGAATTCTAAAATTCATTTCGTTCGACTCGTTCGGTGCGGATAAGTGTACGTTCACCTTTAGGCGATGGGGTAGCAAACATTTATGTCAAATTTGACATAAATGTTGGTTTACATAGCGCGCCTTAAGGGTTTATTTGATCGGGCTTAATGTGTAAGCAATGAACTTCAGAATAAACTGTCAAAGCTACTTGGGAAATTGCTTTAATCATAAAATTTGCTTTAATTAACCATATTGTACTGTTGAATGGGTAAAATATAATACAAGAGTAACATGAATATATAAATATACATATTTATTTAATCATTTCAAATATTAAAGCAATTTCATACACTATTTGATAAATCGTTACGAAGCCCATTTATTTATACGGTAGGAGATTCATTAAATATTTAACACCTATTTTATAATGAGGTACGACAAACAATAAAATATTTATTACATCAAAATAATACACATAAGCCTCGATAATTCACGGACTCGAGTCCGTGTAGGACGTAAGAAAAAAAAAAAACATTTTACCATAAGAAACAATAACAATATATTTAGAGAAATTACTACATAAGTCTCGGTAAGTCAGGGACTTCAAGGACGCGACCTTGAAGCTTATTTAATTAATAATTTACGATAGTTAAAAGTGGTTTTAATTTGAAAGTAACGAAGTTCACATTTTTGAAACTACTTTTATTAGAACATAAAAAAAAAACATTGTTGTTGCTATATATTTGAAATTTTGTCGACAATTCCTAAGGACTCTTAATGAGTAAATGCGTTTCAGAGTTATTTTTGTAACAAGTGTTAGTTTTCTCCAAGCAATAGGTACAACATTCAACAACTTAATACAGTAGAACCAGTTTAATACGATTTCCCGCATAATACGCCATTTTGCGTCAGTCCTAGCAACTTGAGACGTTTTCATACATTTCTTAACGCTTAATATGATCGTCATCCCGTTTAATACGCCAACACGTGCCACTTAAATACACATATTACCCCTTGCGACAGCGGCCAGCGACTGTCCTATGTGATAATGACCAAGAAGTTGAGTCAACTCCGATTTTGTCACACGCCCAGGCATTATCAACAGTTAATGATTTAAGACGCTATGTAACTTCTTTGAATCAAAGCGAAGACGCACCGAGAAAATTAAATTACGTTGAAAATCTTGTAATGCCTCAAAATCTTTTTGTCAAACTAAAATAAGTGATTACTTTAAGTAACGTAATAATAATAAACAACATTTTTTTATACCTTTAAAATATTTTTTATTTTTTAATATTATGAATGTATCTAATAGTAAGTATATTAAATAAAGAAAATAAACAACATTTTATTTAGGTAATTTTTAAATGTTAAATTCAATACGTAGGTATTCAAAATAATAATAATATAATAAATAATAATGGCACATTGTTTTCCCTTTCCCGCATAATACGCTTGCTCGCCTAAGACGCGTTTTTGGTCGGGTCTCTGCGAAATCGTCTTAAACGGGTTTTACTGTATTTAAGTTTTATTATTGTTTGTATTCATAACTAAATCACAGTATTACGTGGTGGGTATTATTTTTAATTATTAAAAGGTGAAGGTGTGAAGATGACAAGTAGTTAAAAGAAACTTTACACTCTTGATTCTTTATATTCGTGTTTCTGTACTATAATATCATAGTAATCTAGGTTTTATAATTATTGTAAAAATATATATATATTTAGAGGCAATCTTGCAATTAAAAAAATCCGTTTAAAGTACTTGTATCCATAGCGGTTAATAAATTTAAAAAAAGGATATAATCCTTATCCTGGATAAGTTTATAAGTACGTAATTAACGAATAGAAAATCACACCAATCTGTAGATCGTACAAAGTATTGTCTTGCGTGGGATCGTACCTGCGACACTTGATACGCAAGGTCAGTATCTTAATCACTAGGTCATCCATGCAATCATAAAAATATTATCGACTAGCAGCGCCCTGCGGTTTCACCCGCAGTTCCTCTTCCCGTGGGAATATCGGGATAAATTATAGCCTGTGTTATTCTGATATGTAAGCTATATTATTGTAAAGTCTCATTAAAATCCATTCAGTAGTTTTTGCGTGAAAGAGCAACAAACATCTTCACATACTCACAAACTTTCGCGTTTATAATATTAGTAGGATAGGATTATCGAGACAGAGATTCATCATCACCATCTCAGTTCGTCCCTCAAACGTCCCACTGCTGGGCTCGAGCCTCCTTCCTAATAGGGGGAAAATTGACCTACCATGCTGGTCAGACATGTTTTGAATTTTCCTTCTCTTGCACGTATGTTATATGCATATTATATCCCTTAGTCGTCTTTTAGGACATCCACGGGCAAGATAGGGAGTGCTGAATTGTATTCCTACTCTGTCACCACACGGAATAACAAATGATAAACTGGAAAACTTTTCAAGTTGAATAAATCAATTCATTTTGATCTTCATGGCTTTCGTTAAATTGGTAAATGATTATATTCAATTATTACAAAAGTAATCTTTATTATATATATTTCTTGTGTACGTGTGTATGTCACTGAACTTCGCCTAAATGGCTGGACAAATGTTGATGAAATTTTTTGTGTTGTTGGGGGATTGTTCAAGGAGATTCGAGAATGGTTTAGATTCACAATTGGACCCGGTAGGTGGCGCTGCTGTTGATTTCAAGGAGAATTCCTTTTATTTTATTTGAACAGAACAACGTCTGTTGAGTCAGCTTGTATATTATAATTTTCTTGCCCGTGAATGTCGTAAAAGATGACTAAAGAATTATAATAGGCAATTAACATTAATGCAAGAGGAGAATTCGAAATAAATCCTTATGCCAACACATCTGACCAGTCATATAAATTTCCTCTCAGAAAGGAGGAAGGCCAAGCCAAACAGTGATTCTTATATACATATATCATCATCACGGCTGGACGTAGATCTCCCTCATATTTCGCGATAAAGCGATAAAGCGCGATCCTGAGGCGCCTGCATCCATCGAGAAAAAATTACATATTTAAAAAATCGGCCAAGTGCGAGTCGGACTCGCGCACGAAGGATGCCGTACCACTAACAAAAACACTTTTGTTGTATGGGAGGCCCCTTAAATATTTATTTTATTTGCTTTTTAGTAGTTGTAGTTATAGCGGCAACAGAAATACATAATTTGTGAAAATTTCAACTGTCTAGCTATCGCGGATCTTGAAATATAACCTGGTGACAGACAGCGAAGTCTTAAAAACATGGTCCCGTTTTTACCCTTTGGTACGGAACCCTAAAAACAGTAATAAATAGCAAATATAAAGAATTAATGATCACCTTCACCATTTTTAAATGAAGCGTTAATTATTATTGTTAATTTTTTAATAATTAATTAATTTTTATTTATTAATAATAAAATCATCTAAAATTAAATACAAACGCGATAAAATCCGTTAAGTAGTTTTATTTACAATGTGTAATACTCGCGTAAACATCAGAAATCATTATTAATAATAAAATTAATTTTTAAGATCAATAAATAAACTATAGTTTTATTAATTAAACAATATTATTTGGACATGTATTATGTGACTTTGGCGCGATTGGGCAAGGTTTGAAATTCTGTACATTTAAAATATCTGTGTGCCTACTCTTGAAATCAATTCTAATTTAGAATCGGATTCAATTCCAATCTCACCAAACTTATATTTGGTACTCTTAAACAAAATCGACAATGAATTCTTCGCATTTGCTGTTGTTATTTTCACCAAATGTGTCGTATTTTATTACTTTAAATTAATAACGTTACCGAACACGATCACTACAAAGACGCTTTCTTGAAATTGTGCAATATTAACGATTTTAAACTACGTCAAAATTACGTCGAGAGTAGCAAATATTTGACTTAATCGACGAGAGTCGAATTCATTTAGTTAAAAAAAAGTTCCACCGAATTTGATTCTAATCGTGCGCTAGTGTTGCTTTCAAGAGTAACAAATTGCTCAAATTCGAGCTGCGATTGGATTTAGGATAGGAATCGAGATTTAAGAGTAAGCAGACTGTTCTATTTTAAGGTTCGTTTTATAATTTAAGTACGATAAATAAATGAATATGTAGTATAAAATGCGAAAGAAAAAATAAATTTTAGAATATATGTATTAACTAATGAAAAAATTAAGATAGATTGAGTATTGGCATAACAAATAAGGTCTACAGATCGTATTACCGTATAGAGAACGGTCATAAAATCGGATATTGTTATGTATGTGACGATGAGCAATTCAGAAATTCAGCTTGGAGGCTTTGTAGACCCCTGGCCTAGAGTTCAGTGTCACTCCACCGCGACCTGGTAACAAAGTAAGTCATATAAAGAAACTGTTGAATTTCTACACTAATAGCAATAGTAGTTATTTGTGGGATTTATAATTTTCAAAGACGCTTATAACTCGATAAATAATAATATAAATTAATTAACATCTATACAAGAGAAGGGAAACTTGAAATGAAACCCTATACCAACTTGTCTGACCAGCATGGTATAAGGTCGGTTTCCGTCCTATTGTGGAGGAGGCTTGATGTTATCTGCATATTATAATACCTTTTACGACAACCACGGGCGCCCCTTTTGGCTCGTGGTGAATTGTGTTCTTATTCGGTTGCCACTAGGAAACTGCATAATATACATAGTAAATAAATGCATGTTTTTGAAATTATATTGTATGGTAACAAAAAGCTTCCAGAAATTTCCAGAAATCTGTTTAGACCTCCAGTGACTATGTTCTCCTTAACATACCTGTGCTGGTAGACGCACCGCGACCTCCACGCGCTGTGAATGCTCCTCGCATCGCCTTTTTCTTGGCAGCTGACGGAGCTTTGCGCTTGTACCTGTATCGAAAGCACACTTTAGTATTTTGTTTAATATAATTAAACTATTGCAATCACCCGTGGTTGCCGTAAAAGACGACTAAGGGATATAATATGCATAAAACATCTGTGCAAGAGAAGGAAAACTCGAAGTGAAACCCTATACCAACATGTCTGACAAGCATGGTATAGTAGGTCAAATTCCCTCCCATTGTGGAAGAAACCCGAACCCAACAGTGGGACATATGTGGGCTGCGATGATGATGATGATGAATCATCTTGTTTTTAATGGTAACCCCGCACTAAAGTATAAATTCTTATGTCATGGAGACTTCATAAATATACTTATTGCCATTTAAGCAGACCATCGGTATCTGGTATCACTATTATCATTTCGGCTCATATACGTCCCACTGCTGAGCTTGAAACTCTTCCATAATTGGAGGGATATTGACCTACTACCACGCTTCCTTCTCTTGCATAGACATTATCTGCATATTATATCCCTTAGTAGTCTTTTACGATATCCACGGGCAAGAAAGACAGTGGTGAATTGTATTTTTACTCCTTCACCACACAAAAATCAGCACTATACCACAATATCAATAAAAGTATTTTTACGGATCCTATCGATTTTATGGAGTTTGTATTTGATTTTTGATTAACCGACGTTTCGAACACTTTGCAGCGTTGAACACTTTTCACCAAAAACTGAAGTGTTTGAAAAATTTGGCAATCAAAAATCAAATACAAACAAAAGAGCGCAGTTGTCGACTTTCCTGGCGTTCCTTAGTCAGCTTTTACGACTACGACGAGGAAGTGAGGGATTTTAGACATTGCATTCTTAATCCATTACCAGCAATTAAAGTTCCTCTCCAAGTAAACATGCATTGTGTGATTCTCTGTGCAACATAGAAACTTACCAATTTAGCAACTTAATATGAATGTAAGTTAACCAAGATAAGTAAGTTAAGCATAAAATATATAAAGCATATTAGCGTAAAAAAAATATAACAATTTATTTGCCGGCGAATAATGATAAGGGCCGTCCATTGACTCCGTGAGGTGTTTGTGTTTTTCACTTTGCCTTATTTTGTTTTTATTCGTGTTTACCTTATTTTAGTATAATATTTAAGTACAGTTTTGTTATTTTTCTTTTATTATAATCTCTAGAATTTATTTAGATTCTCTACCGATTTTTTTAATCCGAGATCGAAATAAATGTATTTAAATAAAATTATTAAAAGAAAATCTTAAAAAGAAAGAAATTTTCTTTGTTTCTTTTTAAGGATTTTTTTAAATCACACTCCCCCTGGTGAGATGTCGGGAGATTTATCTCAATACTTTCCTAGTGTGAGATTGGTGAAAAGAGATATTTTTCAAAAGTCATATTTTAATTAGAAAAGCGTTGGATTCAGTCTAAAAAGTCACCTTACCACGAGTAGGATTTTAACCTACATCTGATAATCAACATCACAACTCATATGTCCCACTTTTGGGCTCCAGCCTTCTCCACAATAGTTGGCAAAATGACTAACTAAACCATATTGGTCAGACATGTTGATAGTTTCATTTCAAGTTTCCTTTCTCTTGCATATATGCAATATCCCTTAGTCGTCTTTTATGACAGCCATGAGCAAGATAGGGGGTTGGTAAATTGTATACTTACTCCTTCACCACACGGAAATTGAAGTTTGAAGGCTGCTGCTAATTAACTCTAAACGAGGCATCCTCAGAACGGTTCGCTAACCGTCCTGTCCTGAGGATGCCTCGTTTAGAGGCGAAACACGTGTCGAATGAATATTCGAAGTTCTGCGGAAAATTGCAAGTTGATGTTCTGGAAGGTGCTCATCACGTGAGAGTAAGATTTCCTTATTTCCTAGTCCACCTTATTCCTATCCCGTATTCTTTTCATTGTGGTGTGCGGTATATTGATTACCGTGGGAAAGTGGTGGGTCTCCCTTCCTTCCTTCCATTTCAGAATAAAAATGGATTTCCGCAAGATGGTGCTTTCCGTGTGGGTCCATTTCAATTTGGTCCAGTTCTGACAATGGCATACATGAGAAAACGGTTGAAGTCGTTTTTTTGGGATCTGGTCCAACCATGTTTTCCTTTCCTTTTTTATTTACCCTAAATTAAAAAAAAATAGTTATATCCTATCTCGAAGGGCATCACACTGGAGTTAAGACTATATATTGTATACGTAATTGTATTCAAAAGATAGTAAAAAAATGACAGCTCGCCGAGTTTTTTGCCGGATCATCTCAGCTTGGGGCCGCGTACCGATCCGGTAGTACATATTGTATTGTATTCCAACGATGTATAAATTTGACAATATGTAAGTCCCCTCAAGGGGCCTATGCAGAATAAATGATTTGATTTTGTTCAGAATATTTTTCAGGTTTTAAGCTCATAGTTTTAATAGTTTACTCCCGCAAGACTTTACACGTGTCCTTGATTGTTTTCATCTTTTAATTTCATATATTTACTTATTTCTGCAAGTGTACCGTTTTAACGTAAAAAATACGGTCACATTAGGAGTGTACACAGATTAACCGTAGAAAAGTAATAGCAAATAAATAAAATTTAAGTATCTTTTTATAATGTCAATATAAACGATTTTTATGCTCACACGGTCAATTTGTTCCGGGCAATCTTCCAAACTGGCTGGACCGATTTTAATAATATTTTACTACCAGTTTACCAGTCTATATAAGGAGTAACTTAGATATTTTCTCTCAAGAAACTTTTATAAAATTTTGCCCGATCGAGAGAACCGAACCCGAGGGCTCATTGACTGCAGTCGCGATCATTTTAGAAGATATTGGTGATTTAAAATGCAATTGTAAGGTGAATGAAACCGAAGCGAAGCGAGGGCGATTGCTAGTTTTAATATATGTTATAAGTTTTACTAACTGACCTTTTATAACTCCTTCTGCGTGATAAGCATGCAACAATAAAACATTATAATATATGAGTTTACTAACATAACAAACGAGTATCACACAATTGTAGAGATCCAGTGATCTACCAACGGAATCATCATCATATCAGCCCATATAACGTCCCACTGTTGGGCTCGGGCCTCCTACGCTATTTGGGAGAAATTGTCCTGTTATACCACGCCGCTCAAATGGGTTGGGATAGGGTTTTGTTTCGAGTTTTCCATCTCTTGCATAGACGTTAAAGGCATATCATCCCCCCCTAGTCCCTTAGTGCACTTATACGACATCCACGTTCAAGATAGACAGTGGTGAATGTATTCTTACTCCGTCACCACACAGCAAACGGTACAATAACCTACGTTATTCCCTCCCCATCGTAATTGGACCGAGCACTGGTACCAATTCCTTGAGATCCGTGGCAGGTCCGGCAGGTTAATCCTTAGGCATGACAATGTTCAAGCCTTGTTCGTATTACATTAGTATTTTAGTTCAGTAATTTAGTAACTAAACTAAAATTGATTCCATTCTTGACTGCACAGATGATGTAGTGGTTAAGATACTTATCTACGGTGCCAGTGTTTTTAGGTTTGTTTCCTACACAGGACAATATTTTGTGCGATCCACAAATTGTTGTTCCAAGTCTGGCTATAATTTGTGTCCGTTAATACCACGTTGTAAAGCCATAAGGATTATTTCCTTAGTGCAGGATTATGTTTGAAAAAAATGTCCTGGTGATTTTTCATTCAATTTTTACAACACCCACGGTAAAGTAAGAAGTGGTTACATGTATTTTCTTGCCCGTGGGTGTCGTAAAAGACGACTATGGGACATAATATGTAGATAACATCGACGCAAGAGAAGATAAACTGAAAATTAAACCCTATGCCAACATATGCGTATTATACACTTTTTTTTGGGGTTGGGTTACGGTTGGCACACCCCTCGCACCACTCCGTCCGGGGCGACAGAGGGGCGTAAGCACGCACACCCATAGCCCACCCGTATAGCACGTCGCCTTCGTCGTTTGGTCGACCACCGGTGCAGAGTTCCTTGACTTGAGTGGTCGACCTGACGGAATACCCTCTCCCGTCGACGTTCTACTGGGACGCCGAACGCCGTCGCGAGGCTAACCTCTCCGCGGGTGCCCGAACTAAATTCTCGGTCCGGTCATCCGG
This sequence comes from Lymantria dispar, assembly GCA_032191425.1. NCBI lineage: Eukaryota > Metazoa > Arthropoda > Insecta > Lepidoptera > Erebidae > Lymantria > Lymantria dispar. The sequence continues at coordinate 31,330,546 of CM063452.1, forward strand.
TATTATACCCCTTAGTAGTCTTTTACGACATCCACGGGCAAGATCAGCAAGAGAGAGTCGTGAATAATTACACAATCATCATCATCCTGCTCTTATCCCAATTACTTGGGGTCGACGCAATATGTCATCTGTTTTGACATATTGCAAAAAGTTTCGGCAATGACTTTTATGACCGGCCGCCTGCCTGACGTCAACCCTCCTTAGGAATGTAATCGTTGACCCAAATGGTACCAGATGGAGTTGGTCCGGGTCAATCTAGGGCTCTTAGTCGTCTTTTACGACACCCACGAGCAAAGCAAGGGTTGGTAGTATTCGAAGCCGCCACCACACAACTGTGAATAATTACACAATAATCTTTAAAAATAAATAGAGAAGAATTATGGCTGTACTTACGCTTTCCTAACTCCTCCCCTGTAAGTCCTCCGGCCTCGAGATCTAATCGACGAATTGGTAGAATCAGCTTCTCTCCCCAACTGTCCCCAATCCGTGTCAGAACCTGAATTATCATTCTTGAAGTCATCAGCATTCTGTTGTTCCAGTTCATCCTGATACATCATATGGATTCCTGGAACATAAATTACTAGGACTCAAAATCTTCACATAACAGGTAAGTTATTAAGCCTTAGTATTTTTCTGTGCAATTTATATCAAATTTGATAGTCAACTCGATTACCAAGTATAGTCAGTATATCAGGCCCGAGGATGTCATGAGTGTGGCGCGTTAATCGACGACGCGCGCCACGCACTGGAAGTATGCCCCGCCTGGGGGCCTCAGCGCCACGTCATGTCAACGGAACTGGGAATAACAGACCTGTCGCTGCCGACCACCCTCTCCAAGATGCTCGGCAGCGACAGCTGTTGGTCGTCGATGGCCTCCTTCTGTGAGGCTGTCATGACAAGGAAGGAGGCCGCGGAGCAGGCACGCGAGGCGCCGCTGACTCGCTCCGCCAGCGACGACCAGGGAGGAGGAAATGCCGCTATGCGCTGCTCCACCCACCGCTCTGAATGATGACAGGACGTGGCCAGACGGCCAAGCGTTGGGGTGTCGGGTATAGAATATTATCAGACGATTTCTCCGGCACCCCGCGGCCAGGCAAAAGCGCGGAAGGGGCCGCTGTGGTTTTAGTGGGTATTTCACTTCTGTGGCCGGCGAGTCCCACACACACGCCCCTGTCTGTAACCGGCGGGGGATAGTGCGTAAATGCATTGCCACAGCGTGAAAAAAAAAAAGTAGTCGCTATGGTTTTTATGAGGACTATTTATTTATCTATTAGTTAACAAAATCCACAGCTCTTACATATAATGTTTGACCTTAAAGCTAATCTTACAGCCAATTATGGATTTCCAATTTATTATTTACAGTTTTTGTAGCGGAGACCACAATGACATTAAAAGCAAAAACTAAACGTTATTGCGTGTTCTTGTGCAAAGAGGTCTTGTGATATATTCATTTCCTCGCGAGTTATTTCAACCCAAATACGTCCCACTTTGGACTTGGGCCTCCTCCACTATAGGAGCGAAATTGACCTACAATATCACGCTGGTCAGACGTGTTGGCCTAGCATAGATGTTATAGGCATATCATACCCCTTAGTCGACTTTTACGACACCCACGGGGATGATATGGAGTGGCGAATTGTATTCTTTGTATTCATATTGTAATTGTATTTCTTTCATTCCTTTTATTTTATTTGAGCACAACGTCTGCTGGGTCAGCTAATATAATTATAAAACAAGAACAAATAAACAATCACACTAGAAAATGCAATACATTCTCATCCAACTGTCCCTCTAATTTGTATGTTTTATGTTACTTTTCTATAACTTTTGGAATAAGAGGCGACGTCTTAGTGTTATTACAAATAATCAAAGTACGATGTACCAAGTACGTACCCATCTCCTCGAATGCGTATTTAGTGGTGATACTCAGTAGCGTGGCGCCGTACTTCTCATAGTTGGCGCGGGTCACGTACGGCAGCGCCAACATGTCCGCCTCCTTTTCAGGCAACTTCTGAGACATAGCGCGTAATGCAGCCTGCGGGAACACCGCCGCAAGCGACGTGCCGCGAGCATCCGCCATCTCACTGGAATATTTAACAGTCTCATTAAAATTAGCTGATTAACTTTTAAACCAGTATTTACAGATGCCGCAGAGGTCTAAATACCACCATTGTGTCCAGAGGGTCGTGGATTCGATCCACACGTAGTATAATTGAAAATCACAAATCAGAGTTTATAAGGACTTTTTGTGCTGATAATTTTCAATAGTAGCAAACAAATATTTGTTTAAAACGATTCTTTATCTCAACCTATATATGTCCCACTGTTGGGTACAGGCCTCCGAGATAATGGGAGGGGAATTGACCTACTATTCTACGCTGGTCAGACGTATTAGAATAGGGATTTTGTTTCGGGTTTTTCTTCTCTTGCACTGGTGTTATCTGCATATTATATCCCTTAGTCGTCTTTTACAACATCCACGGGCAAGATAAGGGGTGGCAAATTATATTCTTACTATGACACCTCAGAAATGTGTTAATATGATTGTTCAGTTTAAATATATAATTAATGCCCTGTTTCTTGTTAAAATATAATAGGTCAAGAAAAGAAACTGAATGACTGATTAGTTTTTTTAAATTATTAATATTGTAAAGCTGCTTTGACATTTGAATTTTTTAAAACCCAATTACTATATTGAGGACAAAATATACATATTTCTTTTTGAAATAAATAACTGATACCTGAAAAAATCGAATAGTGTGTCTTACGAGGATTTTGGAATGACCGATTCAATACTTTTCAAGATCTAGAAATTATTGCCGTTAATTTTGCAATTTGCAAAGTCCAAGACAAGGATTAATTATTATTGAATGAAAACACAGGTGGTAGTATCACACTGTTGGTTATCGGTCTACAGCCGCGGGCGGGTCCGTCCGGGGTAGTACAACACTGAGCAGAAAATTAACGTCTGAGTAGTAGCAATGTGTTACTGCGTTTCGTTCGGTGAACGAGAGAGCCGGCAGCCCAACTTTCTGAGGTGATGGATTTTGGTAATGCCTTTAGTTTTAATGAACCTCATTGCACCTATTCACATTTTCTTGACTTTCTTTACGGTAGGCAGCAACCTAGCAAAGGTCCATGAGCGACAGCAACACTTACCATCAAGCGTACTGTTCGCTCGTTTGCCACCGATTGTAAAAGCAGACTTTACACATTAACAAAATCTCACATGGCGGCACATACCGACAGGCTTCCACGAGTTCAGCATAACACTGCTCTTCAAGCTGTTTGATGCGCGCATCTAGTGGTGTGTCTGAAGTGCTCGTAGAAGGCGCTGCAGTCGTTACGACGGACGGCTTTCGTTCTACCTTCATAGGGAACACGATCCGAATACCTCCTCGCATCAATCTACATAAACATGTTCGTTCTGTTTACCACATAATGAATACAAATTGAGAGGTTATGGTAAAAGCTCATATGAGAAACAAAAAAATATAATTCGACTTATTCATATGCCAAATTAACCATAAGTAATAGTCTCAATATGGTGAGTACCCCACCCGTGTAGCACATCGCCTTCGTCGTTAGGCCGACCACCGGTGCAGAGTTCCTCGACTTCAGTGGTCGATCCGACGGATTACCCCGAGGGAGTACCCTCTCCGCTCAATATGGTGATGGAATAAGAATACAATTCATCGCCTCCTCTCTTACACATGGATATAGTAAAAGATGACTTAGTGATATAACATCTCTGCAAGAGAAGGAAATCTTTAAATAAAATCTTATACCAACCTGTATGACCAGCATAGGTCAATTTCCCTCCCATTGTGGAGGAGGCTCTACTCAGCAATGTACTACAATTCACTACCACTATCTTATCTGTGACCCCTTTAGCTTTGTTACTGGCACATCCTTTTATACAGGGTGTATCAGGTTATGGGGCAACTGGTCAAAAGGGGGCTAGGCAATGGTGGTAGGAACCCATAAAAAACATTTGAACGAAAAATATTGATTCATTTAGAAATTAGAGACATGTAAAGTTTTCAATTTTGTCATCGCTTTTTCGTATAAATCTGATTGAAATGTATAAAGTCAATGATACTTAATACGCAACATATTCATACTTTGTTAATTATTCATTAGAACTTGAAGAAATTAATGATTACGTTCACATAAGCAAAACAAACTTCGCTTTAAAACAGCTGATCGGCCAATGAGCATTGACCGCTTGCCGTTGTACCTACATGTCATTGAAGCGTTTGCGTAATTCTAGGTATTAATGAATGAAATTATACTGTCGAAGCTTTACATGCCTACATGTATTCTGTCTGTACATGCCTACATAATACGTAACCTTTAAGGCAGAGACTCTTAGATACATTTTTTTGAAATCACTATAACTTTTATGTTATATTGTTTTTTGTGTAATGTACATTTTAATTATGATCTATGACCGTTAAACTACAACATACTCGAACAGTGGTCCCATAACCTGATACACCCTGTATATTGGCTGAGCAGTCAATTTTGCTTCATGTCTCTCGCTTTGCCTAGCTGGTAACGGAAATATTCGAAATCCTGGTTTTATTATCTAATTAAATTTCTTACAGGTCAGATAATTTCTCGGGCCTTTCTGAGGTTCAAACCTTATTGTGGATCTTGGATTACAGTGGTTAGAATGTAGAGTGGGATTAGTCTCATTAAAAAAATGTGATTTTAAATCCTATTGTAATCTACTTTTTGTTTCACAAACAGTTTTCATACTTACTTTTCAACATTAGGTCCCAGGACTAAGTAAGCGTTCGCGATGTCATTATTGATGACCAGCTTCTCAGCGAGTATACGTTTCACCACCAGTTGGCGAAGCAATCTTGGTGGGTCACCACGGTGCCACGTCTTGCATCTGTATTATTATATAAAATATTATTATTTTATATTCCTTATTGCATTTTTGTGAGATCAACGCTGCGATCAATCAATCAATATAAAATCGATAGAAAATATAAACCTCGGAATGAAGATATTCTGATTCTCCACATATCATTTTGATATATCTTATATATAAATTTCTAGCATACGTGTGTATGTCACTGAACTCCTCCTAAACGACTGGACCGATGTTGATATTTTTGGCGTGTGTTCAAGGGGATTCAAGAATAGTTTAGATTCACAATTGGACCCGGTAGGTGGCGCTGCGATCGATTTCAACCACAATCCCTTTTATTTTATTTGAACAGAACAACGTCTGTCGGGTCAGCTAGTTGTGATATATATTTTGATTTTAAGAAGAGTTTCACGTCTTAACTGACTAGCAACTCGCCCTCGCTTCGCTTCGGTTTCAGTCGCCTTACCCCGCGTAGTTCCTGTTCCAGTGGGAATAACGGGATAAATTATAGCCTATGTTACTCCATGATATTTTAGCTTTCCATTGGTGAAAGAATTTTTGTAATCGGTCCAATAGTTTCGGAGCCAATTCGTTACAAACATACTTATATACAAACCTTTCCTATTTATAATTTTATTAGTATATTGGGGGATAAAATCGTGGTCTGTTTCTTTGATAGGGTGGTAATATCAGTGGTCCGTTTCTTTAATAGGGTGGTAAAATTATGGATCTGTTTTTTTAATAGGGTAGTTAAATGTTGAGACCTTCAAATAGGACCAGTGATTTTAATATAGTGTTGTGCTGCGGCCTTTTTTCAATAGGCCAGGTTTGGAACACAGATGCACCGCTCGCTCGAACTATCGGGGAGAGTGGTGAGCGAGCTCATAATCTCCACTGCCAAATAAGCAGACCACAGGTAACGATTGCTTGACTTTGGTGGCCGGCCTGGTAGGTCATTATTCCCTGACCACCCTTCATCCGTTGGTAGTATTCGTACCCACTACCACTCAGCACATGAGAGAGTGCGAGTCAGTTTCTCTCTCATGTAGAGGATACAGGCTCCAAATAACTGGAGGTCATGTGTAATAAAGAAATAGCTACTGACCTTCCGTGCAATGGTGTATTTTGGAGACCTTGCAATCTCTGTTGCATTGAGCCACGAAGTGCGTCCGCCACGTGTAGTAAAGTGAATGCGGATCGAGTGCGAGTCGTCAGCTCTCGAACAGACCGTACTATCATCTGACATTCATCAGTCAAGTCCACCGGCTGCAAAGTAATGATATTATAATTGTCATCTATACGTGTAGATGGAATTCATACTTAATACTTGGCGACTATCTTCGAATTTATTTAACTACAATTAACAATTTATACAACATAACAGTGGGACGTATATGAGCTGAAATTAAATGTATGGATTCATAAAAAATATATGCATTTTTATTTGTGTAACTTATGGCCAGACTAGGTATACAGCATAATAAGCATTAGCCCTAGTAATGCCTTTCGAACTAGGATATATTCTTTTTTCAAAATATAATACAAAAGATTATAGACCAGGGCCTCACACAATCTTGAGTTTTAGCAGTTTAAATACTAAACTATGCTCTGAGTAACAAATCTGTAGTTTCAATTATGTTGCAGCCACTAACATTGTACTCTTGCTTCGATAGACAGTTATCGCAGGTAGCTAATTTGTTCTTGAGGCATGCTTCCCTCTTGAAGCTCTCGCCCAGGTAGCCCAGTACTTGAGCACGTCGACACTCCGTTACATTCTCGCATACTTCCACCATACGTAGAAGATTGTCTAAGTGGACTTGTTTAGCGTCTTGTGTTGCATTGCTTTCGTCTAAACACAATTTAAAAGTTAACATAAAATTTGACAAGTTTTTAATGGTAAATTATATATCCAATATTTTCTTTAAATGTGTTATATCAAATAATTCTGATAGCATTTTATTGATTATTCTATAGGGAAAGTGCTAAGTGCAATGTGTATGAAATAGCAGTGTTTTTGTGACTTCGTATTTGCGAAAATTCTTAAAGAAATTTTTCAGTATGGTGCCTTTGCTTTATTAAGACAATTTTTGTGTGATGATGAGGTAAAACTACAATTCACCATCCTATATCTTGAGCGTGTGTGTCATAAAAGACGACTAAAGGATATGATATGCATATAAAATCTATACAAGAGAAGGAAAACTCGAAGTAATCCCTATGCCAATATGTCTAACCTGAGCAATAGTTGTCCAATTTCCCTACCATTGTGAAGGAGGTCCGAGCCCAACAGCAGGACTTATGCGGCTGATATTGACACACACTATAACCATGGTCACTTTAAAACTAAGAAGAAAATAAACTTCAGAAATAAATTCACTCAAAACTGACAACGATGGACTCAAACTAGTATTCGAGTAAAAAAAGAACTAACTATATCAGAAGCAAAGGATTACATTTTATTTGGATTTATCACATGCTAAATGCATGTCATGCAAATGCGTGCATTTTTGTATTTAGTACAGTTGTTAGCCGCAGATGGCTTTCACAGCTTAGCCCGGACCTAGGGGGAGCGCGGAGGGCTGTCAACCCGGTAAAACTTTAAGCGACATCGCCCAAGGACTTCCCCTGTGAGGAACGGACCTCGGCTTGGGGCGACGCCAATGGCAAAGTGGGCATGCTTAAGCTAGAGTCTTTACATTTACGCGGCGCGGTTGCCGACCCCGACGGTAGAGGAGGAACCGCGGATATTTATGTCTTATATAAATGCGTGCATGCTTATCAAATGCCTATAAATGTATGCGTGCGTTAATTTCAGCCTCTATATGTCCCACTAATAGGCTCCAGCCTCCTCCATAAAAGGAGGGAAATTGATCTACTATACCACGCTGGTCATACGTGTTGGAATAGGATTAAATTTCGAGTTTATCTTCTCTTGCATAGAAGATCCAAATTTTAGCCGTTATTCTTTTTTTTTACCTACATTTTAAAGAAAAAATAGGGCTATCGTTTGGTGCAAGAACGAGACAGATCCGATAATAAACAAGCGCCCTATATCAAAATTTGGATCTGCCACACAATTTGATCAAGCTGAAGTTGACCTTTAAATTTGTTATTTTTGTTAAACATTCGTTCGTTTTTGTTTTTCTTTTAATTATTAAACCATCCATGTGCTGATTAGTATTCTTGAAATAAAGACATACTTATTTTTGAGTATTTTATTACCTATAATAAAAAATAAGGTTTTATTTTCTTTAATTTTGGTGCAAAACGGAGGCAGATCCAAACTTTAAAAAATCGTAGTTATTCTAAAACTTACTTATTTACCTTAAATTATTTATTAAAATATGTAAATATGCATATTTTATATTGTAAAATTTAACTATAAGACGTAAGTGTAACAACTGATTTTTAGACATGTTTTATTTGAATACCCAAAAATGTTGAAATTTGGATCTGCCCCCGCAGAAGCTGCAAGGTCCTCGATTGTATTCTTACTCCATAACCACACAGACAGCGTCTGATATTACTAGAAAATAATTACGCTGCATCATTTTCTTGTGACGAACCACGTCGTTATACGAGTAATACAGTATACATGTGGCCAGCTCTCCGTCTCGGCCGGCTCTGCCCGCCTCCTGGTAGTAACCTTCCACGGACTTTGGTAGTGAGTGGTGTATCACGTAGCGCACGTCCGCCTTGTCTATGCCCATTCCGAACGCTATGGTCGCACATATCTATAAAAAAATGACATCTTTACCGGTGAGATTGTTATCATAAGCTTAAGATTTTCTCTAGTTCGACTTCTGTTGTCGGCATCTGTTATTCCTTATTTAGACAGCATGGTGTTTAGGTATTGTGCCAATAACCATGTGAGTATTAGAAAACCTACTATTTTGACATTACAAACAGACACTTCAATTTCATTTTATTGCATATATAATACTGCAACAATTTTTATAATTCATACTTTAGAATAATAACGTATAGAAGGATAGTGTTGGTACTTCGAGCGATCGAAAACATGAAGCCAAAAATACTAGATGCACGCAGGCGATTACACACGTACACACGCCCACCACTATACAAATTATGAAAACAAATTTTGTTTTTATTAACATAAATCATCGCAATACTTTTAAAAGTAATGTTAAAAACCTTTTTATGTTTTTCAAATGTGTTGTGACACCATTTGAATGCACAAATCGTCATAATTGCCTATTTATTTTTTAAGAGTTGCGTATGTACGTGCAGTACAGTAACCTTGTACATTAAGGAACGGTTCCGGCGTAAGCTCCATTAGGCTCGAACAACACTGTGATGCCGGTCCCGGTCCGATCTCACTCCGGTCTCGGTCCGATCAAATCTCGCTGTGTCTACACTACTAGTTCCACAATCAGTCTGTCTCGATCCATAGTCGGTTTGAATCTCATGTGTGACGATCATTTTTCGTTGGTAACCAAGGTTTTATAAGTCAACTGTTCTTTTAAAATGTTCGCGAATTTCACCATATACACTTTTATCTCGGCAAACTCCACAAACGCTTACAGAAATGCTGGCGAAAATAATTATAGTGTGATTATTTATTATTCATAATCAAATGTTATAAATCACACGCATAAATTACATTACTTACCCTTCTCAGAATTCCACGATTCATTACTAGCCATGACTAGAAGAAAAATGTAGGTAACATTTCCCTGCACGACCGAAGAAATACTGGAGTTGAAACAAAAACGTATTCACACTGTCGGTACAAGTCATTACAAGTCCGATCTCGCTCCAGTCAAATATTCTTTTGAACCAACCGGTACCGGCGCGATATCGAATCGGAACTAGAGCAATATGATAGATAGGTCTGGTAAAATATTCTTAAATAAGAAAGAATCAGAATTCATTCTTATTTAAGAATATTTTACCAGACCGGGAACGAACCGAGACCGGAGCGAGATCGAATCGTGAGCGGCATCAGAGTGTGAATCGACACTTAAGCTCCAATTGAAATGCTTCATTTTTGTGGGCGGACTTACCTTCTATACGTTATTATTCTAAGATTCATTCGCTATTTTAAAGTTTTTTTTTTCTATAGTGACGAAAAATGAGTCAATATCTTAAAATATCTTCCTCATCATCATCTTAGCTCATATGCGTCCCACTGTTAGGCTCGGGCCTGCTCTACTGTGGAAGGAAAATTTACCTACTATACCACAATGGTCAGACGTGTTGGTATAGGGTTTTGTTAAATTCCTATATTAGTCATTTACGACATCCACGGGTAAGAGAGGGGGTGGTGAATTGTATTCTTACTCCGTCAGCACACGAAAATATACATTACTATATCATATATCAATATTGTTTAACTGACCACATTGAACTTGTCGGCTACCCATCCGGCCTGCACCTCGGTCCTCCTTTTGTCGTTCAGTCCAGCGTGGTACGGCGCTGCCTGGATGCCCACTTTGCGCAAGTCTGCTGACAGCGTCTCGCACTCTTTGCGAGACAAACAGTACACTATGCCGGATTTTCTGTGAATGAAAACATTTTATGATAGCTGGTGCGCTAGTATATTTTCTGTAAAGACGAGATTTCAAAAGACCATTTCTAAATGCCAGCAAACAACCTACCAGCGGTTTTATCGCGTCAGCCGTGGGCTTCGTAATTATTTGTAGTCTCATCTCTGAAATTGTTTTAATCTGTGAAGTATGACTTCAAAAAAAAATTGTCGTCTGTAGTCTTTTTTTTTTTGGGTTGGGCTATGGTCAGCGCACCCGCCGCCCGACTTCGTTCGGGGCGATAGAGCGGTGGCGCACGGCCCCGTAACCCACCCATATAGCACGTCGCCTTCGTTGTTGGGCCGATCACCAGTGCAGAGTTTTTTGACTTCAGTGGTCGGCCCGACGGAATACCCCGAGGGAGTACCCTATCCTATTGACGTCTCCCTAGGACGCCGATCGCCGTCGCGAGGTTAACCTCTTCGCGAGTGCCGGACTAAATCCCCGGTCCGGTCACCCGGGGCTCTGCTAGAGCGGCACCAGGCGCAAGGTCGGTTCACGGTAGGGATGCAAACGATACATCGATATTTCTAAAAAAATCGATGTATCCTTTGCACTGTGGGTCACAACTGACTTGTCTGTTAAAACTGTTATTATTAAATTCTGCTTCTAAATAACTAACTGCAATTTACGTAAGCTTGTAAATAAAGAAATACTAAATATTGTTAAATGATTACATTTAACAAGTAATTTTTATTGCCTCTACGTCATCCTTATCCTAAAGGTAGGTAAGCTTATTCAATAAATAATATTATTACAGATAACATATAAATAATATATGTAGCTTGCATTTTAAATTAAATTTAGGATTGTTTGCAATTTTTAGGGCCATAAATCATTAAAAAAAACATCGTTGTTTCGATACATCGATGTTTTAGGCCGATGTTTTTTGTACATCGATAGTTGTTCTGAAACACCGATGCATCGATGTTTTTTCCTTAGATTTTTGCATCCCTAGTTTCCGTACGATAACTTTACGTGATAACGTCATAACATTTATGAAAAATTTAATACCTACATATATTTTATGAATTGAATTATTATCACTGAACTATCATTATTTTCTATAATACAAAGAAGTAAATTGAAAATTAATTTTTTTTCGATAAATCAACATTTATTTGCAATCGTTAATTCAAATATTTGTAACTTAAATAAAAGATAGATGCGTCACAAGCTGAACGCTTTGGTCGAACGTGCCTTTTTATCGCTTGTACTACACCCAACTTGTACGCTCGGCTCAACCGGAACGTGACAATGAATCATGCTTTTTTAACCGATTTCAAAAAAGGAGGAGGAGTACCATAAAGTAAGCCGCCTTCAAAATTAACTTTAATTTAGCATCATGTTACCTGAGTTTTCTTGCCGGATCTTTCTCAGTGTAACTGTGTTCCGATCCGGTGGTAGTATACTAGATTATTAGTTAGTTTTTAAATATAATTGCTATTAATTTTAATGTTTAATTATTACTAACCATAAACAATATAATTTTTTCATATAGAATCATTTTCTTCTTACACTGGCAATAAATTTTGTATCAAAATGTGGGTCAATATTTAATAACTAATTTCTGTATCGGGTAGATAATTATAAAATTTTCTGCAGTAACGATGACTTGTTGGACGTGAGACATCTTAGTCCATCCGTGATCATGAACGCTGTAAAGTGTTCGAAACGTCGGGTAATCAAAAATCAAATACAAACGCGATAAAATCCGTAAAGTAGATTCTTTTTTTGTTGGATAGGGTATACTTCCCAAATGGTCTCATGAAAACTTTATCGAAATTGGATAAGTGATTTTGGAAAAATCAACAAAAATCTAAAAATTTATCTACATTATTGAAGGTGGTTTCTTTTTTTGCAAAAAATAATTATCGTGGGTGCAGCCGGCGTTCAGGGATTTATAAGACGTTATCACGTCATAAACTTACTTGAAGAACTTCTCCTTAATCAATTTGGCTATGTCTCCATTGACAGACTTGGGTTTCTTCTCAAAGATTTTGTAAGCAAGATTGGGTCTGTCGAAACTGCATAAAAACCACTTGCAATCGGTCACTTTCAACTGATGGAGGATGTCTTTACGTACGCGTGGTGTCGCCGTGGCGGTTAAAGCCATCACATTAATAGTTGGAAACCGTTCTCTCAGGATGGAGAGGCGCTTGTAATCGGGTCTGAAGTCGTGACCCCATTGTGATACACAGTGAGCTTCGTCTATAACGAACCTGAAATAGATAAACGACGATAGAAAAAACTAATTGTAGTAGTAATCAGTAGTCACGCTGTGTCACCGGGATTCAATCCCCATTCAGGACAGTCGATAACACTTAGTCCGGGCAATCCAGTTTCCATTGTGCATAGTCCAGGCAATATTTGGACCAGATCCCACAAGCAGCACATGAAGAGGTACTATTAGAATAGCCATCATTACACTCAAACACATTGGAGTGAATGGAATAACCTGTTCATTCGTTTACTCTTTATCTTTTCCGTCACTGGTTTTTCGAATTTTTACCTATTTTGAATGAGTACTCCGAGTTTGATTTTGTTGGTTAAGTGTCTGTATGTAACTCTTTTTGATGCTGGGGACCTAGTGCGGGATATTGTTTTAAAAAAAGATAGATGAAGTTTATTTTCTGTGTGGTGACGGAGTAAGAATACAATTTACTACCGCCTCTCTTGCCCGTGAGAGTCTTAAATGACTATAAGATATATATATTATAGTTTTTTAAGACACCCACGGAAGAAAAGAAACCTCGAAATAAAAGCCTATGTCAACATGTCTGACCAGCGTGATACACTATATCAATTTCCCTCCCTAATAGAGGGAGGCCGAGGGACGTATATGGGCTGAGATGATGATGAAGGTATCTTTAAAGCTATTTTTTTCTAATCTTATATATGTCCCATAGTTGAGCTCAAGCTTCCTTCATCGTGGGAGGAACCTTCCATGCTATAACCCGTTTACTTGTACGTTCAGAATACAATGTGTCAACACTCCCTATTTTTTGCAGGATCTGGTCTGGACACACGCTATTCCTATTCCCTACCATACAGGGCGAAGGAACAGCACCCGCGGCTATACCCCATCGTGTTCCCTTCCAATCGCTATTACATCAGGCACTGGTGCTGATTACTTAACATCCGTGACCAGTTGCATGGGTTAACCTTTCTGGTACTATCCTCATCGACGCCTGGACAACAAACAACAGTGCTGTCGGAGAACCAACCCTTAGAAAGCATAACACACTACTTAACCAGTTCAGAGGTATTCAGAAATACGGGGGTTGCGGTAATGTTCGAATCGTCAGGGATCCCAATCTTACGGGCCGATTGGAGTAAGAGCAGTAGCAAAGTAGCAGCAGATTGGAGCAGTAACAATTACCATCAGGTTTGCTGCTTTTTCGCCACCATTGGCAATAAAAAACAGTCCTGGGCGTGGTCCTCATATGCTGTATAATACACACCTAGCAAGTTTATCCCTGGAGTGAAGGTTATCGAGCATTGACTGGAAGTTGGGTGAGCTGCTGATCTTCTCCGGGGTAACATACAGGAGTTTCAGTTCGGGCTCCTTCATGGACAACTTGTGGTAGATAACTCTGCTATCTTCAACGCTCACGTCGCCTAGTAAATGTGCCGCTGGGATCTAAACAAATTTAAAATTTACTGCACAGATAGCGTAATGGTTAAGATATCGAACTACCGTGCCAGTATCGTGGGTTCGAATCACACGCAAGACAACACTGTGTGATCCACAAACTGTTGTTCCGAGTCTGGATGTAATTTGTATCCGTCAATTATATGTTTGTAAAGTGTGGATTAAGTCTGAAAAAATAAAAACTATTCGTCCATCAGATATCCATTATCCAGGAATATCATAATCGCCATGCTTGGAAGGCAGGTTGGCGAATTCAGTTAATGTTAGAAACTTACTAGGACAGTGCTGCTGTTCATTATTTTAGTCTCAAGCGATTTTTAAGAATTCAAAAAGCAATAATTTTTATGTGTTCTATTGTAATCCGGCATAACGGATCCGGCATCATTAATCATTCACCGATAAAAACAGGCCGAATCGATGGGAATCCGTTCAGATCCGGACGGATTGAAAATAACGCTGGATTGCAATCACTAGATGACGTAAGAATACAATTCAGCACTACCTATCTTGCCCGTGGGTGTAGTAAAAGACGACTACGGGATATAATAAGTATATGCCTTAGAATAATAACGTATAGAAGGATAGTGCCCATACGTCAGCCATTAAAAATATGAAGCAAACAATACTACATGCGTGCAAGCGATTACACATGTGGCGACTATCCGCCACTAAGATAACTTGGACCGCAACCCAACAATGCGAAGCAATCCGCTTCGCTAATGAAGATTGGCCCATACAAGAAGACGCAGGTGCGAGGCAGCTGGCGTGCACAGCTGACAGATGTGCGACACACCTGACACCTGCATTCGCACCTGCGGTGATATCATCGAATGCGCACCTGTTGGAACACGTGCACATTCGGACCACACGCAGACTGAATGCTAGTATATATATACCGCCTTTTGCTGTCTATTTATTCATTCCGCGTCGGAGACCCGTAGCGTACGGACGTACGCCTCGTTGCTCTCCACTGCCGCGCTCTCCCCGCACCCGCCCCCTGCGGTCGTGCGATCTCGCTCCGTCTCGCTCGCTCTCGCAGCGTACCTCGCGTCGCGTCGCGCTGCCATTTTGTTGACGTCTGTGGCCGTTCAGTGGCCCGCTCCGGGTGGCCGTGTATACGGTTGTCTGTGGCAGTTTCGCTGTTTGGACGCAGGTGTTGCCGGATCCCAACTGCACGAGTCGACTTTTTCAAGACGTCGAGTGCAGATTTCTACCGTTGGTAGATAAAAAGTCAACCTATTTTGGCCCTCTCAGGGCAGAAAACCATATTGTTTGGTCCCCGGCGGAAACCTCACGGTGTTAACGAAGCCGGGTGAGGCAAGGCCCCGATTTGCCTGCCGAGCCCCTTCAGGGCAGAGCTAACAATCGGAAGGGGTTAGAGCATCCGGCCTTGGGGATCTCCTAGTCGGACCTAATCTACGGCTTTTCATCATTTTTCTGCGAAGGCCTAACGGCCCGAGCAGCTAGGAACCTATCGCACATTAAGATTGGCGAAGGATTACAAGCTTAGGGCACACTAGTTAAGCACACATCCTCCCGACCTGCACCCGGTTGGGAGGGACACGCACCACACACAACCCAGGGTTCACCTCACCCAGGACGCTAGGTTTCACACTTTTCCCGCGAACGTTTTTTCCACCAGCCCATGATGGCGGAAAAAACTATTACAATCAACGCCCTTCTGGCAATCCCAGAGATTCAAGCTTATATTGCCCAACATTTTGGAGCAATAACAATCTTACCACCCCAGCCTCAACGCGTTCCTACTACCGCCCTGCCGCTTGAGCCGGAATTACCAACCATCAGCACGGCGATGGAAACGGAATCACCCCCGTCCTCCTCAGCCTCATCGTCCTCCTCCTCCGAGTCGGAAGATTCGCCCAATGAGGGCTCATTTACTGAAGTTCGCTCCCGCAAGCGGAGCAAAAAGGTAAAGGTCAACAAAGAGGCTCCCTCTAAGGCCCCAAAAATTAAGCCGACTGACTCGGCAAAAACACCCGCTGCAGCCCCGTCTGCAACGACTGCCATGGCCGCCTCGGTCCCCCTAGTCGTCTCACATGCCACCCCTACCTCTGTCCCATCTTCCACGGACAGCAACACCGCCGCTCTGCAGACGGTCAAAAAACCACTGGCTCCGCCGCCCCTATATATCAGGGACAAGGAGAAGTGGCTAACCATCTCCGCTTGGCTAAACACCAATCGCATAAATTACAAATCGGCTAAATCCACGCCCCAAGGCATACGAGTGGACCTTCACTCGTCAGCCGACCACCGCACCGTGTCAAGCATGCTAGGGAATCAACAGATTCCCTACCATACATACACCCTCCCCGAAGCCAAACTTCTGCGTGCAGTTATACGCAATGTCCCGAGGGAAATCGACACTAAAGAGATCTTAGATTCTCTCAAAACCCAGGATCTGCCGGTTGTAGAAGTACACCGGATGATCCGGGGAAAGGGTCGTTACCCCCTTAACATGATACTCGTCTGCCTTACGAATAACGCAGAGGGTAAAGGAATCTACAAAATTAAGACCATCTGTGGCCTCTCTGGGGTCTCGGTAGAGCCTCCACACAAAAATGGTAATCTGGCACAGTGTCACAAGTGCCAAATGTATGGACACTCGTCCAAGAACTGTTTCGCCCGTCCTAGGTGCGTCAAGTGCCTAGGTGACCATCACACCGCCCAGTGTGAAAGGCCAAAGGACATCTCCCTCTGCAAAGAGCCACCTGCGTGTGTTCTCTGTGGAGAATACGGACACCCGGCCAACTACCGCGGCTGCCCAAGAGCGCCGAGGAGGCTAGTCCGCCAACCCAACACAAACGGCAAGGCCTTGTACTATAACAAGACCTTCGTCCCAGCCCCCTTACCAACCCACAATGCGTGGGCTCGCCCCCTGCTAACCAGCAAGGAGGCTTTCCCAACCTTGCCCAACAGGCAGCCCGCTGCCCCACCCGCACCATCTCAGCCCAAACCACCAATAATCGGGCCAAACCAGCCCACCGGTGGTAATCCCAAGCCCCCTCAGGGCGCCCCCATTCCCATCGTCGTCGCTAAAAGCGCGCCCCCAAAAGCCCCCCAAGGACTAGATCCAGATCTAGCCCTGGTGGCCAACTTCGCGGCTCAAATCAATTTCGCGGAAATCCGCGAAATTGCAGCCGATCTTAGAAAGAACGAGGGAAACAACCTCGCCCTCCTTAATATAGCGATCAAATTCGCCCCCACGTTAGAGCGTCTAGGCTCACTCAAATTCAACTAAAATGGATAGGTACACTCCCGGCAGAGTTAAACCCAGACACCTCAAAGTAGGGACATTCAACGCAAATAGCCTTACCCAACAGAGGGATGAAGTAGGCACATTCCTTCGGGAACACCAGCTCGACATCTTGTTAGTACAAGAAACGTTCTTAAAACCATTCAACAGGGACCCTAGAATCGCGAACTATAATATAGTTCGCAATGATAGGACAACCTCACCAATGGGTGGCACGCTCATTTACTACAAAAGGTCGCTGCATTGCACACCTGTGGATCCGCCCCCTCTGATGTACATTGAAGCTTCAATTTGCAGGCTAGCCCTCTCAGGCCATCAGCCTATCACCCTTGTATCCGCATATCTCTCTCCCAACAGAGAACATTCGAAACAGTTGGTTGAAAAAGATCTAAAAGCCTTGCTAGAATTGGGAGGCGCCGTCATCATTGGCGGTGACCTTAACGCCAAGAACACCTCTTGGAGCTGTCAAAGTTCCAATACGAGGGGCAAGACTTTAGAGCTATTCGCTGACAGACTGGGATTTGATGTCATAGCGCCCATAGAGCCGACACACTTCCCCTTTAACGTTTCGCACAGGCCGGACATACTCGATATCTTTCTTCTCAAAAACATAAACCTTCGTTTATGTTCAATAGAAGTTCAACACGAGTTAGACTCAGATCACCGCCCGGTGACTCTGGAATTAGCCTCCCGCACCCCCGGCCCCTCAGGCCATAACAACGAAAGGACCAAGATAGCGACTGACTGGGCACGGCTAGAGAAAAATCTCAAGTCAACCTCGTCGGTCCACCTTGATCAAATTCCCAATGACATTACGTCTAAGGAACATACCTCTCAGGCGATCGAGTCGCTTACAAGTCACGTGCAGTCGATAATGGACGACTGCTCGCGGCCGGTACCAGATACGAGCGATCGTAAATGGCGCCTGCCAGACGACGTCCGTGACTTGTTAAGACGTAAAAACGCCGCGACACGCGCTTATGACCGCTACCCCACGGAGGACAACCGTACCCGCCTACGGTCACTCCAGAGGGAGGTTAAACAAGCTATTAATGAATTGAGACAGAGCAAATGGGACGCCATGCTCGAGGAGCTAGAGCCCTCTCACACAGCCTTTTGGCAGCTTTCCCGCTCACTCAAAAAAGACATCGTGTCCACTCTCCCTCCTCTCACCAGACCCAACCAGCCACCGGCGTTTATGGACGACGAAAAGTCAGAATGCCTGGCCGACTGCTTGGAGCTTCAGTGTACGCCGAGTACACTACACCCCGACGCCGCGAATCACCGCTTCATCGCCGACGAAGTGGAACGTCGTACCACTCTCTCGCGCTCGTTACGAAACGACAACCCCGATCAGCCTATCCCAGTAGTAACCACCGATGAGGTCGAATCGTTAGTCAGGGGTCTTAAAACCAGAAAAGCCCCAGGTTCGGACGGAATCTCAAATAAAGTCATTAAATTATTCCCCGCCCACTTAATAGTCCTGTTGTGCTGCATCTTCAATGCAGCACTAAATAATAACATCTTTCCCGCGCAATGGAAAGAGGCCGTGGTAATAGGAATCCACAAACCCGGCAAGCGCCGTACCGAACCCAGTAGTTACCGCCCGATTAGTCTACTAAAAGGTCTAGGTAAGATCTACGAACGAATAGTTCTCAGTAGACTACGCACATTCGCCGAGGCTAACAACCTCGTTCCCGACGCACAGTTTGGTTTCCGAGCCAAACACAGCTGCGTACAACAAGTTCACCGCTTGGTAGAATACACAAGTAGTCAGTTCATCATGAACAGATATACGGGTGTATTATTCCTAGACGTAGCGAAAGCATTCGACAAGGTTTGGCATGAAGGCCTAATCTACAAACTCTATCTCCTCAAGATCCCTCACTACTTAATTCTCATTATACATGACTACTTAAGTCATCGCAGCTTTCGCTACAGGGTGGAAGGGACGTTGTCGACCTCCCACCCTATCAAGGCCGGCGTCCCTCAGGGGTCGGTCCTCTCCCCATTTCTCTTCACGCTATACACTAGCGATATGCCCAAATTCAACCGGGTACATAAAGCGCTTTACGCTGATGACACCGCACTCTTTTGTGCTGGTAGATCCCCGACAACAGTAGCCAAGACTCTCCAAACAGCGGTTACCGCCCTAGCCAATTGGTTTAGGAAATGGAGATTAGAAATCAACCCCGAAAAGAGTCAGGCGGTCATGTTCACTAGACGAACTGCCCGTTCCTACTCTATTGACAGCATACCCTCCCTTAAAATTTTCAACAAGCCGGTCACTTGGACCAGGCAGGCCAAATACTTGGGTGTGACCCTTGACGATCGACTCAGCTTCGCCCCTCACATAAAGCAAGTCCGCGCACGGGCAGCCTTTGTGATGGGCCGTCTCCACTGTCTACTCAACTCTAGGTCGCGTATGCCCCTGAGTAGCAAAATCCGACTATACACCACCTGCATACGGCCTATCATGACCTATGCCAGCGTGGTGTTCGCGCATGTTAAGCCACACAGGATCCACAGGCTACAGACACTTCAAAATCGTTTCATGCGCCGAGCTACGGGAGCACCGTGGTTCATACGAAACGTCGATCTCCACATCGACCTCGAACTGCCGACCATCAAGCAGTTTATGAAACGGTGTTCTCAGAGCTACTTTGACTCTGCCATGACACACCCCAACCAACTAGTGGTTGGGGCTGCTTCCTATAGACCCTCCAAAATCTCCTCCATCCGACGTCCTCGTCACGTCCTCGACGAAGAGGACGACAATATCACACTCGCTCAACAAAGAGCCTACACGGCCCGCGAGGCCTTAACAAATAAATATCCGCGGTTCCGCCCTCGCCGTCGAGGTGTGAAACCGCGCCGCGCAAAAGTCACTACTAAAAACGTGGGCACGCCCACTTTGCCTCCAGCGACGCCCCAAGCCGAGGTCCGTTCCCCACAGGGGGAGCCCTTGGGCGATGTCGCTTAGCATACTTTTCACCGGGTTGAGAGCCCTCAGCGCTCACCCATAGTCCGCGTCAAGCTGTCAAGGCCATCTGCGGCCAACAGCTGTAAACACACAAAAAAAAAAAAAAAAAAATGTCTATTCAGTCGACATACGATATCAGCTCGCACACTTGTACGGTCGTCACTAGTTCTATCATCAATTTATTGTACATAATTTATAAAATGTAAATAAATTGTTAGTCTTAGAAATAACTCTCTTCGTTCTTCTTCGCCGTCTCTTCACATCTTCATTCGCCAACCACAACACAAGTGTAGGGTGGCTAATCTCCACACGCCATCCTACATCTGGTGACCCCGACATCTGAACATGCAACCATACTACACACACGTACACACGCATACCACTATACAAATTATGAAATCAAATTTTGTTTTTGTTAATATAAATCGTCGGAATACTTTTAAAAGTAAGGTTAATATACTTTTTATGTTTTTCAAATATGTTGTGACACCATTTGAATACACAAGCCGTCATAATTATCTATTTATCTTTTAAGAGTTGCGTACGTATGTGCAGTACAGTGACCTTGTGCATTACGGAACGGTTCCGGCGTAAGCTCCATTAGGCTCCAATTAAAATGCTTCACTTTTTGTGCGCGAATTTACATTCTATACGTTATTATTCTAAGGTATATATGCATATGAAATCCGTGCAAGGGAAGGTAAACTGGAAATATATTCCAATACTAACACATCTTACAAGCGTGGTATACTAGGTCAATTTCTCTCCTACTGCAGAGGAGGTCAGAGCCCGGCAGTGGGGCGTATATGAGCTAAGATGATGATGAAAAATCAGCTATTGTGATCTATCTCTTTGTGTATAACTTGGAAGGGATATCCGTATCGTTATGGAGTAAGAATAGAATCCACTACACTGACTACACCCTATCTTACCCGTGGGAATGGTAAAACTAAAGGATAATATAATATGCGGATAACATTAGGCAAGAGAAAGGAAACTAAACAAAGCCCTTTATTAATCCGTTTGACCAGCGTAATATATCAGGCTTAGAATAATAACGTATAGAAGGTAAGTCTGCGCACAAAAAATTAAGCATTTTAATTGGAGCCTAATGGAGCTTAAGCCGGAACCGTTCCGTAATATATAAGGTCACTGTACTGCACGTACGTACACAACTCTTAAAAATAAATAGGTAATTATGACGGTTTGTGCATTTAAATAGTGTCACAACACATTTGAAAAACAAAAAGGTTTTTAACATTATAAAGTATTTCGATGATTTATGTTAATAAAAACAAAATTTGATTTCATAATTTGTATAGTGGTGTGCGTGTGTACGTGTATTATCGCAGGCGCGCGTGTAGTATTTTTGGCTTCATGTTTTTGAACGCTCGAAGTACCGACACTCTCCTTCTATACGTTATTATTCTAAGATATTAGATAAATGTTCCTCCTATGATAGAGCAGGTTCGAGCCCCATAGTGGGATGTATATGAGCCGAGATGATGATGATGAAGATAATAGAGTAAGAATGCAATGCACCGCTTCTACTGTAGCCCGTAAGTGTCATAAGAGACGACTAAGGGATATGATGCAGTTAACATTGATGCAAGAGAAGGCAACTCATAATACCCCGTATGCATAGAAATATTATTACTTTAGAAAGGCCCTCACTCGTATTTCGTACTAAAACCAGTGTCGTCGCATTTCTCCCTCCGTTTAATGTTAACACATACGCAAAGTCTATATAATAATACTGCATACAAATACAGGGTGGACGGGAACCGCTCCCAAAAACAAAGACTGGTGATAGTATTAGTCCTATTTGTGATGATAGGCTAGAAAAAAAAATCGATTTGGACGACGAAGGACATGTAACTCTGTTATTAATGAATAACACCACTACGACTATACACCTATAGGTACAGTGTCACAAAATCGCGGGCGTTAGATGCCTATTCTGTGACGTAGGGCGCACGGTGATTGACCTCTATGATATTAAAGCGCTTATTACACTACACGTTATTCAGGGCCCTGAATCACTAGGGGTGCTGTACAACAGCTAAATAGTGGAACTTGTTTCACCTTTAGCGAAATAACAGTTTCAGAAAACTGTTCCAAAATAAACAGCCTGTTGTGCTGTAATACGAGAAAAAAGGGGAAATAACCATTATTTAGGAATAATGTTTAGAAGTGGTTTCAGTGTTTGTTCCTAAAATGAAAACGATATATTTTAATCATAAAAATTATCAACCATTCATTTCGAATACATGGCTAAAAATCTCAATGTGACAATCAATCTTTCTCTAGGGCTTATACTTTGTCTTAAAATTGTGTCCTGTTTTTGTATAAAAGGAGTTACTAAAGTTAATAGCTCTTCAAATTCAACACCACTTATTCTTAAGTAATTTCTTAGACCTGATTGGTCCAGAACACTAAGTATCTGCATATTAGAAAGCCTTGGTCTTAATTGTGAATATTCCTTCACCCAGATTCTCTTTTTTTAATTTTCATGCTTGAAACTACAGCGGCTACAGCAAAAGCAATTTTTTGTTTTGACAATGTAGGAGCCATTGTAGCGGACGTGCAACACTTGAGACGGTTACAGCAAAACTAAGTTATACTAAGGTATAAGAGGCGTATATATCAAATCAGTTAAATACCTAAATAAAATAAATACGGTTTTGAAATATAACAGCATGGAACTGTTGTCTATAAATCGGCGTAACAACCCACCCGAACACATCTGAACGCGGAACATGCTTTTCTCTATTCTATCCTACGCAGATCACCTTTGTTAGAAAGAATAAAAGTAGGGAACATGCTATTCTCTATTCTAGCATAAACAATTACATTTGTAGGAAAGCGAAAAAAACTGTTGTTCTCAGCTGACAACTGTTTTCTGTTTGCCTGTGTCTGTGTTCATTAGATTGGATATTCACATTTTGATAGAATAATATTTTTGTTAACATATCATTATGATTCAAATGGAACTAGTAATATTAGACAAACACATACAGTATAATCAGATCATTTATTTTTTATCGTAATATTTTCTTGCAATGAATATTAAATCTTGTGACAAATTAATGATACTCATGTTTGTCTATATATTGTTAATAATTGTTGATATTTTTTGTTTTGAATTGTTGATAATTTTAAAAAATGTGCTGTAACAAAGCGGATTCTTTTTCCTTTTTCAGTTTAGTATCTTACCCTAATAATTTGTGGCGCTCTTCTTAAAATTCTCCCACTTGATGCTATAGCGCCACTTCAATATGCTCCCTTTCAACGGATACTTTTTAATACACTGAGATGGCTCTGCTTACTTCTACCCTCCATAGTGGAAAGGACGTAGTTAAATTAATAAAGAACAATGTCAACAAGGTCAAATTTAATAACTAATTTTCTGTATCGGGTAGATAATTATAAATGTCTGTAATAACGATTACTTGTTGGACGTGAGACATCTTAGTCCGCCCGTGACCATGAATGCTGCAAAGTGTTCGAAACGTCGGGCAATCATAAATCAAATACAAACGCAATATAATCCGTAAAAGTAGTTTTATTTACAAAGAACAATGTATTAAAAATGAATGGTTGATAATTTTTATGATTAAAATATATCGTTTTCATTTTAGGAACAAACAATGAAACCACTTCTAAACATTATTCCTAAATAATGGTTATTTCCCCTTTTTTCTCGTATTACAGCACAACAGGCTGTTTATTTTGGAACAGTTTTCTGAAACTGGTATTTCGCTAAAGGTGACACAGGTTCCACTATTTAGCTATTGTACAGCACCCCTAGTGATTCAGGGCCCTGAATAACGTGTAGTGTAATAAGCGCTTAAGTTTTGTATAGGTTGCGTTTTTTCTCATCTGAGTAAAGTGACGTATTTTTTATGAAATTATCGTTACGTGGGTGTGTCCTAATACGATGGAGTGTGAAAAAAAAAATAAAAAACCTTTGTACCAACAAAAAATTTTTTTCATCCTAATCGATTCTTTTTCTAGGTTATCATCACAAGTAGGACTAGTACTATCACCTGTCTTTGTTTTCGGGAGCGATCCCCTTACAACCTGTATAACATACATACACATACAAATCTCGGCACTGTGATTCGTACACAAACTAGCACTAATTTCCGTAGGCAATGTAAACTACACATTCACACACATTTATTATGAAAACAAAAGTTAACTCGCCGTTGCGCGGTTATTTAAATAGTAAATGATGAAATCAATGTATGACAGACAATATACAGTAGAACCCGTTCAATACGATCACGTTTAATACGATTTCCAGCATAATACGCCATTTTGCGTCAGTCCCAGCAACTTGAGACATGTTTTCAAACATTTCTTAACGCTTAATACGATCCATTGTAAATAAAACTAGTTTTATTTACAATGTGTAGTGCTCGCGTAAACATCAGATATCATTATGCTTAATACGATCCTCATCCCGTTTAATACGCCAACACGTGCCACTCAAATACACATATTACCCCTTGTGGCAGCGGCCAGCGACTGACGAAGTGACGACTGTCGAGCGACCCTAAGTGATAATGACCAAGAAGAAGCTGAGTCAACTCCGATTTTGTGACACGCCTAGGAATTATCAGCAGTTAATGATTTAAGACGCTATGTAACTTCTTTGAATGAAGCGAAGACGCACTGCGAAAATTAAATTACGTTGAAAATCTTGTAATTGCTAATGCCTCAAAATCTTTTTGTCAAACTAAAATAAGTGACCTTAAGTAACGTTTACTTTGACTGACTTTAAGTAACATAATAATAATAAACAACATTTTTTTATATTTTTAAATATTTTTAGTTTTTAATATTTAAAAATGTATCTAGCAGTAAGTATATTAAATAAAGAAAATAAACAACATTTTAGTTAGGTAATTTTTAAATATTAAATTCAATACGTAGGTATTCAAAATAATAGAATATCTATACCAATAAATAAAATTGGAGTGTCTGTTTGTAATGTCAAAATAATAGGATTTTTTCATGCTCACACGGTTATTTGCACGACACCTATGCCTAAAATAGCAATTAAAAAATTTTTGTCGGTCTGTCTGTTTGTTCCGGGTAATCTTCAAAACGGCTGGACCGATTTCAAAAATTCTTTCACCAATGGAATGCTATAATATCAGGGCGTAAACTAGGCTATATTTTATCCCGGTATTCCCACGGGAACGGGAACTACGCGGGTAAAACAACTATAACCTATAACCGAAGCGAAGCGAGGGTGGGTTGCTAGTAATAAATAATAACGGCACGTTTTTCCCCTTTCCCGCATAATATGCTCCCGCCTAAGAGGCGTTTTTGGTCGGTTCCCTGGAAAATCGTCTTAAACGGGTTTTACTGTATAATGTTTTTTCTGTTTGCGATTTTATCGTTGTTGTCTATAAATGACATAATACTATAACAAAATTAACAAATATCACTGAATTAATAAGTTCATGGATTACCGATGAAAACATATTATTTCACTGTAGTGTGTCCGATGGACACAACTTTTTCGACACATTATAACAGCATAAGACGACATATGTCTCATTTTTGTCAGAGCTTTGTTCAAGATCACTATACGAGCACGACTAATAGCCGATAAAACGAATTTCTTCAATGTCTGAGCAATTGCTCATAATTACGGTATGCCTGTCCCGTCCACAAGGCATTTCTATCTTATTAATTTTTCTGTACCTGTGCGATTGCCAATCGGCTTGACAAGTGCAGCGTTATAGCAATTCTGACACTATCCATATATATATATTTATATATCATGGAGGCCCATGTCCAGCAGTGGATCTAGATATGCTGATGGATATGATAAATCTGTATTTAATTTTACTTACGTCCAGTGAGAGTAGTTTATTGACTTGGTCTATAATGAGAGATTTCAATGGAGATATGACAATTGTCACCCCAGGGGTCATGGTCGCCGGTAGCTGGTAACACAGGGACTTGCCTGCAAATTTAAAAACAATATAAATAACGGGTGCAACCGACATAGGCCGCCATATAGTTGCGAGAGAGCCGGAAGCCCAAGTTTCTGAGGGTGTGGTGGATTTCGGTGATGCCTTTAGTATCACCGAACCTCATTGCACGCATTCACACGCCCTTCACTTTCTTCGCGATAGGTAGCGGCAAATATCCATTAGCGGCAACAACACTTACCATCAGGTGTACCGTTTGCTCGTTTGCCACCATTTGCAATAAAAAAAACACAGCGCCATAGGAAACTTATATTATAAGTTGTGATATTTACCACGCCGTGGGGTTATGGCATTATTCGTTCCCTTAGGGCTTAGGGAATCATAACGGCTCAGCATGCGATTGCGGGGTCTGTGAGTGGAGTCGCCGTCAAGTCATGTACGATTAACAGCGTTTAGCGACTGCGACTGAGTTAGACGTATTCTAATATGGCGTTATCCAAATTAGTTCGAACGAAAGATATTCATATTCTAATTGTAAGATATTTCTAGTTTCGATTTTTGGAAAACTCTGCTCTGTTTATTATCACAACCTTGTTATTAATTTTTAAATGTATGCTGTGGATTTTATAGGCGGTAGGATTATGATACCGCAAAAACCTTCAGTTTACCGCTGCCCACATCTCTCTGTGTAGTGGCATTTATTTGGGTCGCGCTTACGTTTGCTCCTGCCGCGCACCGCTACCGCAATTCGTTCGGTACGTCCAACGGTCCAACAGTGCCTCTATTGTTGGACTTAGACTGATCGACTTACAACTCGTCATGACTTGAGGGAAGAACTCTACTGTAGGGATATACTTTCTCCCAATGGGCTGATGATGCTACAATCCCCACGCTTGCCAGAAGGGTTGGCGATAGTTGGTGTTGAGTTGTCTCAGGTGAGGGGTAATGCTCCTCGGACTGGCGACGGCAGTCAAGAAAGTTGGTACCATTGGACAGCCCAATGACGAAAGGGAGGGAATACGGTAGGTTTTTGGGCCGCGCACCCCGGACCGAATGGATACCGTGTGTGCTGACCAAAACCAGCCAAAACACGGGGTGCTCGACAGCAGTGCAGCGTCGGGAACGGGGATGCGGTCGCAGTCTTCTGCGAGGCAGTAATCTCGCGGCAAGAGGCGGCGGGGCGCGTGCGCGAGGAGCGTCTCCTCGACGACGCGAGCCATCGCCGGTCGATGGATATTCCGTCGGGCCGACCACTGACGACAAGTAACCCTGCTCCGATGGTCGGTCCAACGACGAAGACGACGTGGTGTTCGGGTAGGTCGCGGGTGTGGGTGCTTACGCCTCTCTGTCGCCCCGGACGGAGTGGTGCGATGAGTGCGCCGACCGCAACCCGCCCCAAAAAAAAAGGGCTAATGTCCCCTGCTCGATTACCAAACACCCACGGCAAAGACGGTTGTTACAAAACATTTTTAACTTGTGAACGTATGGGATTTGTTAATTTATGATCAACAGTTTAGAAGGAAGAATTTAACATACATGAAGGAACAGATAAACATATATTTTCCGTGTGATCACCGAGTAAGAATACACTTCATTACGCTCTCTCTTGTCTTTGGGTGACGTAAAAGAAGACTAAGGGATATTAAACATAGCTAAGAACCATCACAACGAAACTGGCTTTCTAAAATCGCATCGAAATCGGTTCATCCGTTTGATGCCACAGATATATACACACAGACAGATATCGACGTCGAATTTAAAACACCCCAGTTAAAAAGCTACATACCACCTCCCGTAGGCATAAGTACGAAGCAGTCGTGTCGGAGTAGTGCTGCGTTAATCACCTGCTTCTGGTTCTTACGAAACGATTTTAATCCAAACTTCTCTCTCAGTGTCTCATTCATCACAATCGAGTGTGGATAATCATCACCATCAAATTCACCTGGAAGTAAGACAGCATTACTTTGTAAGAGTCAGTAAAATAATCTAAATTAATATATTTCTTGTACATCTTTAGCCTATATTTGTGACTATATCATGTTTCTTCATGTGGTGACAGAGTAAGAATACAATTCACCACCCTCTATCTTGCCCGTGGATGTCACATAAGACGACTAAGGCAGTGGTTCTCAAACTTTTTAAATGACGGAACCCTTTTGGGAAGCAAAATACTTGATGGAACCCTACAATAAAACAATTATTTTTATAAGTGTATTCTATATTAATCAGCATAATAAAAGTACAATGTATCAGTTACTAATTATTATTTACTTCACCACTTGGTAAGGACAATAATAGAAAACATTAAAAAAGAAAAAATCTAACTAGTGGGAGGTATGAAACTGTTTTTTATTTTTCATCAATTGCTTGATATCAGGTTTGATGGAAGAAAGTTGGAGTCTCATATCAGCTTCGGCGTCCAGTCTATTGCGATATTTTGTTTTCGTGGCTGCGTAGGTAGAGAATCCTGTTTCGCACAAATATGTAGTTGGGAACGGGAGAAGAATATCCAGAGCCATTTGGCCAAGCATTGCATATTCATCTTGGATTCTGCACCAAAAATCATTAAGAGGCGTCGTTTTGAACAATGACTCCATACTTGTGTCTGATGACATTTCTAAAAGAGATTCATATATCTCATTTGACATGTTTTCAGGCTTTTTCCAAGTTGGGTAAAAAAGGATTATGAATCCAGGAGTTCACTTTAATTTTTGTATTGTGTTCTTCGGGAAAATACTTTTCAAAAGATGCGCGCATCGAACTGAGATATTGGACCAATTCTTCAAACACATTATCTTCAAACATTTCTGAGTCGTTTTCGCTAACAAACTCACTGAGTAACGTAAAACTTTCTATTTCTTTCTTACCAATGCAAATGATCCAAAAATCTAATTTTCTTTTAAAAGCAGTTATTTTATTATAGGCCTGAAACACTGTTGTCTGTTTACCTTGCAACGATAAATTTAATTCGTTAAGTTTTTGAAAGATATCCGCCATAAAAGACAATCGGAACAACCAAGTTTTATCATACAAACGGTCCTTCAAATTAAAAGAAGTATCTGCTGAAAGAAACATTTGTAACTCGGCTCTAAGTTCAAATAGCCTTGTTAAAGTTTTTCCCCGAGACAGCCATCGCACTTCTGTATGGAGCAGCAGTGTTTTATGTTTGCTGCCATAATCTTCACACAATAATGAGAACAATCGGGATTGTAGTGGTCGTGATTTGATAAAATTAATTATTTTTACCGCTTCATCCATAACTAATTTTAGATTAGACGGCATTTGCTTCATCGCAAGTGCTTGTCTATGCAGAATACAATGACTGGAACTACAATTAGGCGCTTTATTTTTCATTCGTGACACTGCTCCTGCTGTTTTACCTGTCATCGCCTTGGCCTCATCTGTACAAATGTCAATGCAATTGTTCCAACTGAGATTATGTTCTTCAAAAAATATATTTATTTTATTAAAAATTTCTTCCCCGGTAGTGTTTGTAAGCAGCGATGAACACATAAGCATGTCTTCTTCAAAAGAACTTTTATATGGATATCTCACAATAACCAGCAGGATAGCCAAACCAGCGACATCAGTCGACTCGTCCATTTGCAAAGCGAATCGTGTATTTTGTAGACGTGTAACTAGTTCTTGTTTGACGTAGCTTGCCAGATCATGGATTCGTCGTGAAACAGTATCGTTTGATAGCGGAACAGTAGAAAGATGCTTTGCAGATTTTTCATCAAGCATACATTTTGTTATGTCTAATACACATGGTTTTATTAATTTCTCAGCGATAGTGTGCGCTTCACCTGCTTGTGCAATGCGATAGTTAACTAAGTATGATGCCTCCGTGGCCTTTTCGTTGGTAGTTTGTGTTACATGCATCATATTTTTTTGACTTTCTAATAACTGATCTTTTTGGCGAACAAAAAATTCTTTATTCTTGTCTTTAGTCTCGGGGTGTACGGTTTCTAAATGTCGACGCAATTTGGCAGGTGCCATGGAACTATTAGGAAGCAGTTTACTATAGAGCATGCAGAGAGGTGAGCCGTTGGAATCAACAAATCCGAAACTGATATAAGATTCATCATACTTCCTTTTTTTCGTCTTTGAAACCGTCGAGCTTGACGTCGTGGCACTCGTGGCATCATCTTCTGGATCGGTGATTGCTAAATTCTCCGCGCGCATTGCTTTTGAACATTCAGCGTCATTAGAAGATGTTGTTGGAACACGTTTAACACCTTTAAGCCAACGTTCCATTCTTCTTTATTTATAATGTTACAAGTCAGGATAGTGGGGTTTAAATAATGCACAATCGTTACTGCGTATAAGAGACTAAATTTAGAACCTACAGGGAAGAAATGTATAAAACTGAGACAACAGAATACAGCAGGCAGTAAAACAATGAACACTAGTTTCTCGCTAGCGAGCTTGTAAGTAGGTAGTAACTTATCGCTCCGAACGCTAATCATCAACTGACGACGCCAACTTTTTTTTTTTTTTTTTTTTTTTTTTTTTTTTTGTGTGTGTACAGCTGTTGGCCGCAGATGGCCTTGACAGCTTGACACGGACTATGGGTGAGCGCTGAGGGCTCTCAACCCGGAGAAGAGTATGCTAAGCGACATCGCCCAAGGGCTCCCCCTGTGGGGAACGGACCTCGGCTTGGGGCGTCGCTGGAGGCAAAGTGGGCGTGCCCACGTTTTTAGTAGTGACTTTTGCGCGGCGCGGTTTCGCACCTCGACGGCGAGGGCGGAACCGCGGATATTTATTTGTTAAGGCCTCGCGGGCCGTGTAGGCTCTTTGTTGAGCGAGTGTGATATTGTCGTCCTCTTCGTCGAGGACGTGACGAGGACGTCGGATGGAGGAGATTTTGGAGGGTCTATAGGAAGCCGCCCCAACCACTAGTTGGTTGGGGTGTGTCATGGCAGAGTCAAAGTAGCTCTGAGAGCACCGTTTCATAAACTGCTTGATGGTCGGCAGTTCGAGGTCGATGTGGAGATCGACGTTTCGTACGAACCACGGTGCTCCCGTAGCTCGGCGCATGAAACGATTTTGAAGTGTCTGTAGCCTGTGGATCCTGTGTGGCTTAACATGCGCGAACACCACGCTGGCATAGGTCATGATAGGCCGTATGCAGGTGGTGTATAGTCGGATTTTGCTACTCAGGGGCATACGCGACCTAGAGTTGAGTAGACAGTGGAGACGGCCCATCACAAAGGCTGCCCGTGCGCGGACTTGCTTTATGTGAGGGGCGAAGCTGAGTCGATCGTCAAGGGTCACACCCAAGTATTTGGCCTGCCTGGTCCAAGTGACCGGCTTGTTGAAAATTTTAAGGGAGGGAATGCTGTCGATAGAGTAGGAACGGGCAGTTCGTCTAGTGAACATGACCGCCTGACTCTTCTCGGGGTTGATTTCTAATCTCCATTTCCTAAACCAATTGGCTAGGGCGGTAACCGCTGTTTGGAGAGTCTTGGCTACTGTTGTCGGGGATCTACCAGCACAAAAGAGTGCGGTGTCATCAGCGTAAAGCGCTTTATGTACCCGGTTGAATTTGGGCATATCGCTAGTGTATAGCGTGAAGAGAAATGGGGAGAGGACCGACCCCTGAGGGACGCCGGCCTTGATAGGGTGGGAGGTCGACAACGTCCCTTCCACCCTGTAGCGAAAGCTGCGATGACTTAAGTAGTCATGTATAATGAGAATTAAGTAGTGAGGGATCTTGAGGAGATAGAGTTTGTAGATTAGGCCTTCATGCCAAACCTTGTCGAAAGCTTTCGCTACGTCTAGGAATAATACACCCGTATATCTGTTCATGATGAACTGACTACTTGTGTATTCTACCAAGCGGTGAACTTGTTGTACGCAGCTGTGTTTAGCTCGGAAACCAAACTGTGCGTCGGGAACGAGGTTGTTAGCCTCGGCGAATGTGCGTAGTCTACTGAGAACTATTCGTTCGTAGATCTTACCTAGACCTTTTAGTAGACTAATCGGGCGGTAACTACTGGGTTCGGTACGGCGCTTGCCGGGTTTGTGGATTCCTATTACCACGGCCTCTTTCCATTGCGCGGGAAAGATGTTATTATTTAGTGCTGCATTGAAGATGCAGCACAACAGGACTATCAAGTGGGCGGGGAATAATTTAATGACTTTATTTGAGATTCCGTCCGAACCTGGGGCTTTTCTGGTTTTAAGACCCCTGACTAACGATTCGACCTCATCGGTGGTTGACGACGCCAACGCGCGATCGCCGCTTTTATACTTAGTCCTAGACTCGATCTCAAATATTCTCGAAAATACTCGAGTCGGCACCTTTGATAAATAAAAAGCAAAAATAAAAACAGAAATTTAAAAATAGCGTTGTAAACAATATCGACTTTATCCTTTGAAGTTAGAGACGAAAGTCGCTAGTTGACAACTATAGCGTCTAATTCAGAGGCGGCTTTTATCAAAGAGACTGAGCGCTTACAAGTATACTACCCGCTCGTTTTAAGTTTGCCGCTGGCGATAGGTATGAGTGTATGACGTTCGAAATTTTTTATTTAATTGTAACAATAAAAATTGTGTACGTTAGATATTTGGGTAAAACTATGACACATTATAAGTTTTGTTGTCACGTGGGGGAGGGTACGCGCATTCCACAGACCGGCAAACTTAGAGCGAACGCGTTGTACAAGTATAAAATTGTTGAGACCAAACTTATGAGATATTGTACCAGCTAATGTAACACAAGCTTATACAAATACAAATAAATAAATAAATAACATTCATAGCGTTTTGTCTCCGCGCGGCCGCGGAGTCCGCACAGCCGCGGAGCGACCAGAGAGAGGTGTTTTGATTTTTTTATTTCTAAATTCTTGCGGAACCCCGACAGAGGTATCACGGAACCCTAGGGTTCCGCGGAACACACTTAGAGTATAGCTGGACTAAGGGAATAAATATGCATATAACATCTATGCAAGAGACCGGTTTGAGAGCCATCTGCGCTCGCCCATTGACCGCGTTAAGCTGTCAAGGTCATCTGCGACCAACAGCTACACACACAACAAAAAAAAA
The DNA here is from genome assembly GCA_032191425.1 of Lymantria dispar. Classification (NCBI taxonomy): domain Eukaryota; kingdom Metazoa; phylum Arthropoda; class Insecta; order Lepidoptera; family Erebidae; genus Lymantria; species Lymantria dispar. Next base: position 31,363,896 of record CM063452.1, read on the forward strand.
AATATGCAAGAGAAAGAAAACTTGAAATAAAATCCTATACCGTCTGAACATCGTGATGTATATAGATAGTAAGTCAATTTCCCTCCTGTTCTGGAGGAGGCTCGAGAGCAACTGTGGCACGTATACGAGCTGAAATAGTCTACAAAAATATGTCTAAATATCTATAATATTACAGATGAATCTATATTTGTTCACATATAATGGTATAACTTGGTTGATTAAAGTAGATTTCGCGGGTAGTTGGATATAATTCACAAGGAAGATCATTGCTTCCATAGTAAAAACCCTGACAGTACAAAATTTTCTTATCATTACAATAACCAACCATTATTCAGGGTGTCACAAGTTATGGAACAACTGGCCAAACGGGCGTTAGGCAATCGTATAGGAAACTATTAAAAAAAATCGAAGTGACAACATTAATTCGTTAATAAATCAGAGACATATAAAGTTTTCAATTTTGACATCGCTTTTGTGTGTGAATCTGATTGGAGTGTATAAAGTGAGTTATGATCCTTAATCTGCAACATATTCGTACTTTATTAAATGTTCCCCTGTATTCTCCTATGTTGAAATTTGTTATAAAATAGTCCATGAAAAACTGTATGAAAAAATAAACAAATTGTTCAGAACAAAGAACTTAGAAAAATATACCTGTGATAGCATCATTTCTGGTGCCCTCGTGAAAATCACCCATTCCCTCATATTCCGGCGTTTTAACTTCATCGCCTATCGCGTCTTCTGTCAACGCATTAATTTCAGTATTTGATATAAACTCATCTTCAAAATCCTCCGGTCTATACACTGGCCAGTCATCATCGTCACCAATTTCACTATTATTCTCAATTCCTACAACGCTATTATTGTTTATAGATTCAATGTCCTCCGAACCACTTTTATTCGAAGTTTCTATAATTTCTACATCATCATCCTTGCTCGAACACATATCTTCATCCATATCCTTACATTCTTCACTTACATCTCGTTCCATATCAGATTCTGCACTAGGTCTATTGAAATTCATTAAAGAACTTTTACTAAATTGTGGTGGTTGGAAATTTACAGAGCTACATGCTATGGGCTCACATTTTGGTGGTTCGGACTGTTCAATAGGCTTCAGTCTTTCAGACACCATCTTTATTCTTCCAGCAGTTGATGATGGAATATCTTTAGGTGTTGATGTATTTTCAGCTAAATTTAGTCGTGATGGTGTTTTGAATACAAATTTTTTACTTTTGCTATTATTAGTGTCTGTTTTTAAATTATCTGAATCTGAGTGAGAACTTGTTTCTAATTGTGTTGAATTGTTAGCAAGTGATGGATTATCAAATGTTAAAGGCTTTTTGGAATATTTTGTTTTAGTTGGTCCATTTTTATTTATATTTAAGTCTGGTGTTGATGTTTCAGAATTAATTTTATTATTAGTATTTACAGCATTGCTTGTATCAGAAGGTATAAAGTCATCCTCGCTATCACTGTTTAAAGACGTATTATTGGAATTATTTCCTAAGTGTCCTTGTCTATTTCCTTTTTCCTGAGTGTTTGAATTTATAGATGTATCATTTAAAATTCCTTTCATTTTACATTTAAAATATTTTATCTTTGTGTAAATATTTTTGTCATAGCCAGGCAATTTTTCTCTTATGCAATTTGGTATTCTATTGAATGCGTCAAAGACTTTCTCTAGTAATTCTATATACATATCTTTGCATTTGATTTTATCTGGGTCGCTTGAACTGGAATCCTGAATTATAACAATTCCTAATTACAAGATATATTTAAAATTATTCAAAAATAAACCCAATTCATTTTTAGAGACATTAATCAAAGATTGCATGCTACAATTATATTAGTATTTCATTATATTAGGTTCTATACTGAATTTAACTAAAGCAAATATAGCAAGCCATAAGTCTAATACAGTTTACTAGATACTGCCCTCTGACAGGCAGGCAGGATGCAATATAATAGGATTGTCAAGAGTATACTATTAGCATTTTTAGAACCACACTGTCGACAGTCTTCTGTCTACTACCGCAAGCTGGTCCGTCTGGGGTAGTACCCTCTTGCAGAAAATCAATGTCTGAGTAGTAGTAATTTGTTACTGCACTTCGTTCTGTGAGCCCAATTTTTGAGGGTGTTTACGTGTGGTGGGTTTTGGCGATGCCTTTAGTATCTCTGAACCTCATTGCATGCATTCACACTCCCTACACTATCTTCACAGTAGGTAGTGGCCCAGGAAAGGTTTGTGAGTGGCAGTATCACTTACCATCAGGTGTGCTGCCTGCTCGATTACCACCAACAGCTATAAAAAGAACTATAAATAACTAGATGTAATAATTCCACACCTTACTCAATGCTGGGTGTCGATCTAATTTTTTCAAAAACCCTGACATTGAATTATCCAGTCTGATATTCTTCAATGGATCTCTATCTGTCATCGGTTGCTTTTCTGGAGTTTTGACTAATTTGTTATTGTTAACTGTATTTACATTTCTGTTCATTGGTTGCGCTGATGTTTTCATTGCATTGTTTAAGGCACTCGGTGATGGAGTGGTAAGGGTGACATCCTGTGAACAAATAAATATTTTTTTATTTATCCCCACATCAGTCAATAATTACAGGATGTATCAAGTTATAGGGGAACTGGTCAAAGGCAATGGTGGTAGGAATAAAAAAAAATGAAGTAAAAATATGGATTCGTTAATGAATTAGAGACATGTAAAATTTTCAATTCTGTCATCGCTTTTTCGTGTGAATCTGATTGAGATGTATAAAGTCAGTGATACTTAATCTGCAACATATTCGTGTTTTGTTAAATGTTAATTCGAAATTGAATAAATCAATAATTATGTTCGCATAAGCAAGACAAACCGAAGGGTTTAACATCAGCTAATCGGCCGAAGACCCTCCGGCAACGGTCTTCGGCAACGCCGTTGTATCTACTTTAACATCGACGCGTTTGCGCGATTCATACCTATTTATACTGTTGACGCGATACATGTATCCTGTCTGTACATGCCTACATAATATGTAACATTTAAGGTATAGACTCTTAGATACACATTATGAAATCACTGTAACTATTATGTTTTGTTGCTTTTTATGCGATATACATTACGATCTATGACTATTAAACTACAACATATTCGAACAGTTGTTCCACAATCGGTGACACTCTGTATATATCTTGGGAAATCCAAAGCCTGTGAAGTCACAGGCATAAGATATATGTAAGATATTCAATGATCAATGCTGGATATCCTCTCTAGGCTCCACGTATCCAGAATTGATCATTGAATTCACTATAAAAGTGGAATAAATACCACAATTATGTATTTTGCTTTAAAGATAGATTGGCGATTATGATTGGTGGTATGAGTTTATTATGAGTGTTGTCGACCTCCTGCTCTGGTTTGATCGTTATCTGTATGTCTTCTATGATAATGAAAGCAATATTATTAAAACATATGTCGGTCTTAAGATTAATGAGTGACTAGACCGAGGTATTCCTCCGACCTGACTGACCACGTAAGGGTGAACGGTACCCGAAAGGGACGACTGGGCTGGTCACGGACGTCAAAGAACTTGGTACCAGCGGTCGGCCCAATGGCGAAGGTGAGGGAATACGGTGGGTTATGGGGCCGCGCGCCACACTTCCTTCACCCCGGACGGAACAGACGCTGCATCCTGACCATAGTATGCCCAAAGAGAAAATGAGTTCAGATGCTCTGGGCGTCCAATAGTGTAACCCACCAGCAGGACACGAAAGTCAAGGCCACCATGTGGCTTGAGTTCCGTACCAAAAAAAAAAGGATTTAAAAAACTCACCACATCCATTGGCAAAATATCACTACTATTATTGCCAATCACTTTGGTATTATTGTTAGTTGATTTAGTTTCAGGAACATTATTATGGGGTTTGTGATTTGATAATAATGATGGAGAGCTTTGTCTGGTGCTGCACTCCATATGTCCCTGGAAGAAAATACACTATTAATCTTATTATAAAACTTTTTTATATTGACTTTGGTGGCAGACGAGCAAACAAGATGTGAAGTGCCAACTTTCTCGTCACAGGCTTCAGCAATATCAATGGCACAGGTAAATAGCTATGTATTGATACAGGAAAAGTTATTAGTTTCAAAGAGAAGAATAAGTACAGAAAGGGGTTTGTATCTTCAACTATATTGACATCTAATTAAATATCTACATTTGTATATACATTACTAAAATTTAGTAGTAACCAATAGTGATGCAATATACAACATGTAACATAATTAACGCACACCCTGAAAGTAATTTGTTCAGAATCGGCATCTGAATCGAATTTGATTGTTTTTTATGTAGCTAATTTTTTTTCTCAAATTTAGTTAAAACTAAGTAAATAACAGTCATCCTACACAGCTAGCTAAACAGTTCATAGAAACGAAAATAGAACGTAAGTCAGGGTATTAAGACTTTTTAAAATGAAATATTAAATTAGTAAGCAAATTTCATCATTCAATTAAAGAAATCTGATACTTATTTCAAGGCTAATAGTCTTTTACAAATACCTACGCACACAATACCAACAGCGATAGCCGGCACACAGCAATACTACAGTACATAAAAGAAAGCCACGTAATACAATAATAATTACTTTCTCTTTCTTTCGTCGGCTTAATAACCTTATAATAGAGCGAGACGGCAGGCTGCACCGGCGAAGTCAACAAAATATGATTTGGACAGGTCACTTCAGGTCAGTCACGCCGCGTGCATCTTATCGATGAGAGGTCAAGTGTAAAGTGCAAATAAAATATCTTAATCCCGCATTTCGCTATGTCTTTTCGGTACACTAACGTTCAATACACGGAAATGATGAGAACTTTGGCACGGTGTGATGATAATGTGGCACTAGCGTGTATCGGTCGTGGAAGGCCTGTCCAGTGGCCCAGATCAGCTGATTTGACGTCACTCGACATTTTTTTGTGGGGGCGAATTAAATCGCTAGTTTATAACACAGAGACAACAAGTGCCGAGGAACTAAAAAATAAGATAATAACCGCCTTTTAAAAAAGTGAAAAGTGACACTGCAGTATTATCTAAAATAAAACAACAATTACGAAAACGGTCATTAAAGCGCATTGCACAAGGCGGTGGACATTTTGAAAATGTTTTAAAACGACAACGCCGTGTGAGTGCAAATTAAACTGTTTGTTTATGATCTTTAAATTATGGTAGATATTTTGATTCACACCTTTTACGCCGACTTTGTTTAACTTTGTCGTAGGTATTGTGGCGTCTAATCAAATCACGCTTTATCAGCAGTTTAATCATTCTTATTTACAAATTTAGTTTAACAAATCAGTAATTACGAAATATTGGCTTCACATTGAACAAAATTATTCAATGTCGACAATTCAAAGCCTGAAAAGTGTGCTGGAAAGAAGAATCGTAAATACATAATCGTATTTACTATCATAAAGCATAATGTAGTTATTTCGTGTACCTATTATTATCAAGTAGGTAATTATTGTCGGGCGGCACTCTGAGTTGGTCAGTCAGTCGGTGACCATTTTATTTCCACGAAATGGGAATAACTAATTTCACAAATAAACAATGTTAACGTACATATAAATAATATTTGGTGTATGCATTGCGTTTATATCATTATATTCTAATTGGGGTGTTTGAGGGTGTGCGTTAATTATGTTACATGTTGTATACACTCAGTAAAGTTTTTGAAAAAATTATCCTTAACCAAATGCTGAGCCATTTTAATAAACATGGCATCTTTCACAAAAATCAGTTTGGCTTTACCAAGAATTGCTCTACTACTGATGCGGGTGTAGAATTATTAAAAAATATCTTTGAAGCCTGGGAAAAATCCCACGATGCTTTGGGTATATTTTGCGATTTATCCAAGGCGTTTGATTGTGTACACTACGAAACCCTCATCAACAAATTACATTACTATGGGATCAGGAATAAGCTCTCGAACTTTTAACGTCTTATTTGTGTAACAGAATTCAGAGGGTTGATGTAAATGGTGTGCAATCATCTGGCTCTGTTATAGAAATGGGCGTGCCGCAAGGATCCACTTTGGGGCCATTTCTGTTCCTTGTTTATATTAATGACTTACCCTATTATATAGGGGACAATCAAGACATTGTGTTGTTTGCGGATGATACCTCTTTGTTATTTAAAATCAAAAGACAAATGCTTAGTTATGACGATGTGAACAACGCACTGTCTAACGTTGTTCATTGGTTCAATAGAAACAATCTTGTTCTTAATGAGAAGAAAACAAAATGCATTAAATTTACCACACCTAATGTGAGACAAATGGAAACTAGCGATGAAACGAATTGCTTTTTTTTTCAATTCGAATCAATCGAATTAAAATTACTATTGATTCGAAACGCAATTCGAATTGATTCGAATAGTCACACTCGTCACGACAGCATTATAGTCAAATTCGTACTCGTATGTCAAGTCATCCGCCTGTGAAGCCGAGTTATAATTCGTTTACATTATTATTCGAGCGAGTTTTTTTTGCGAATCGGTTTGCATTACGAATGAGTCGAGATTTTGAGTTACAGCAGTGTGCTCGGTATTTGGTTACGGAAAGGGGACTTATAGGTATATTGATTTTAAACACGTAGGTAATGACAATACTCTTTTATTATTATGATTAAAATCAGCATACTAAATAACAAAAAGTAATAATAAAATCATATACAAAAAAATACTTTTTTTTAAATAAAGTCTGATTCTAATTAGTAATTACCCGATATCAATTAAAAAAAAAAATAAGTTTTTATACGTCTCAGGTATACTCATAATTAATAACTATTATTTTTAATTACGTAAACGGTCAGTCAACAAAAGCAAGAAAACATTAAATCGCGCGAGGGACAGAAAATGAATCAACGAATAGAAAACGTTAAACGAATCAATGAATGTCCTATCAAACCGAGTCAACTGATCGCCGCGTCGCGCCGCCGCGGCTGCCCGAGCTACGAGTAGCTACCTGCCTAAGTACGACACGAGTTAACGAATTGATTCGGTTTCGGTCAACGGCGATTCGAATGAACGAGTCAATAGTCTTATTCGAGTTATTCGAATTAAATGATTCGAATTACGCAACACTAGTGGAAACCAATGTTCAAATGAATGGTGTGGCCCTAGACCTAGTGGAGTCCACGGTTTTTTTAGGTATCACCATAGATACGAAACTCCAGTGGGGGGCCTCATATTGAAAAATTGTCAAATAAACTTAGCTCAGCGGCTTATGCTGTAAAGAAAATTCGAATGTTAACTGACATTGAAACAACTAGAATAGTTTATATCTCTTATTTTCACAGCCTTATGTCCTATGGCATACTACTTTGGGGATGCTCCGCGGATTTGAATACCATCTTTGTTCTCCAAAAACGGGCTGTCCGCGCTATTTATAATCTAGGCCCAAGAGATTCACTTCGGGAAAAGTTCAGAGATGAACATTCTAACTGTTGTATCACAATTCATATTCGAAAATCTTTTATATGTAAAAAAGAATGTTGAAAAATTTGAAAAGTACAGTAACATACATCATGTAGACACTAGGAATAAGGATAGTCTAGTAATGTATACTACTCGTCTACAAAGAATTAGCAAGTCTTTCATTTAGAAATGTATACGTTATTACAATAAACTACCTAAAAATATCCGAGGCATGCCAATTAACATGTTTAAAAAAGCTATTAAGAGTAGACTTTGTAGCAAAGGCTATTACAAAATTTCGGATTATTTAGATGATAATACAGTGGTTATGAGCAGCTCCTCATTCAGCAATTAATGTTATTATAATTGTTACAGCTTTATGGTACTCCTAACTTGTATGAATTCACAGGTTTTTTTTATTTTAATATTATTATAATTTTTTTATTCTTACTCTTGTGAATGTACAGCGTAGCGTGTTTTGCCCGTCGAATTTTGGTTTTTATCTATTTTAGCATACCTGCTATAGTTCGTAGTTTGTTTTATAGTAGTAGTTTTTTATAGAATAGTAGTAGTTCGTTTTATACTTTTATTTATGGTTTGGTCATGCTCACCGAATAAGGTTTGCTTGCGGTAGCTAAATGGGGCGGGTCGCTCCCTTCCCTCTAATTTGGTTGAGGAGAGTGATGGCTGCTCTAGTAGTTAACTCGTGATCGGGTGCAGCTTGTGGGATCTGGTCCAGCCATATTTTCTTCCTTTCTTTAATTATTTTTTTATATTGCACTAAATTTTGAAAATTTATACATATATACAATTTCGAAGGGCATCACACTGGAGCTAATACCATATATGGTGTACGAAGCATAAAATTATGTATATTTAAAAGATTAAAGAAAAAAATTACTGCTCGCTGAGTTTCTTGCTGGATCTTCTCAGTTTATGGCCGCGTTGCGATCCGGTGGTAAATTATTGTATTGTGTTCAAACGTTATATAATTTGACAATATGTAAGTGCCCTTAAGGGGCCTATGCGGAATAAATGATTTGATTTGATATGGAACTTTTTCTTTACCATATGAAATCTATTTCCTGTTTTTTTTAGTCAGTTTATTAGAGTATGCATAAATTGAGAGAAGTAGACCCATAATTAAAATTCTGTGGCATCTTCTCTGGTCCTCATAGGCTAATATGTTTTTCCTTCTGAAGAAGGTTTATAACCAATATTTAGATTTTAAGAATTATAAATTATGCTTACATTTGAGTTTGTTGCCGGATTCACACTATTTCTTAATGGTGATGTCACTGTAAAAATAATTATATTCCATTAGTATATATATTATATATATGTCCGAAGTATTATTGCGATTCCATCGCGATGTATGATCCATCCGATGATGTACAGTACGAGACACATCCTCTCGAAATATATATACATATAATCATCATCGTCATTTCAGTTTGTATACCTCCTCCACAATAGGAGAGAATTGACCTACTATACCACACTGGCCAAAGTGGTTTGCATAGGGTTTTGTTTTAAGCTTTCCTTCTCTTGCATAGATGTTATATGCATATTTAATCCCTTAGTCATCTTTTACTACACCACATGCAAGAGAGGTGGTGGAGAGAGGCGGTTCTTACTCCCTCATTACATGGTATATTTATATGTATATACAGATATTGAATAAAATATATAATTTAAGCCTATTCCTTGTTAATACCCTAATTTGATACTATTAGTCTTTAAAAGAACATTATAAATAAATCCTGTAGAATTTTTAATTATATTAAAAATAAATACTCAGAATTTTTTTTTCAACGTTTGTGTTTAAATTTCTCAACATAATCTGTATGTAACGCAAACCTATCTTGCTGAACTGATGGATAGCAACCTATATAATTTCAATATAGAAATGCTCTACGTTATTTTAAACCTTTCCCTCCCTACGGTACTTAGAAGTATCTCCACATTTTTCGTCTAATAACTTAAGTTCGAAAATACTTTAAGCCAACTACAACTGACGATCCATTAGAGCAGCTATACTCTAAGTGTGTTCCGCGGAACCCTAGGGTTCCGTGATACCTCTGTCGGGGTTCCGCAAGAATTTAGAAATAAAAAAATCAAAACACCTCTCTCTGGTCGCTCCGCGGCTGTGCGGACTCCGCGGCCGCGCGGAGACAAAACGCTATGAATGTTATTTATTTATTTATTTGTATTTGTATAAGCTTGTGTTACATTAGCTGGTACAATATCTCATAAGTTTGGTCTCAACAATTTTATACTTGTACAACGCGTTCGCTCTAAGTTTGCCGGTCTGTGGAATGCGCGTACCCTCCCCCACGTGACAACAAAACTTATAATGTGTCATAGTTTTACCCAAATATCTAACGTACACAATTTTTATTGTTACAATTAAATAAAAAATTTCGAACGTCATACACTCATACCTATCGCCAGCGGCAAAATTAAAACGAGCGGGTAGTATACTTGGTAAGCGCTCAGTCTCTTTGATAAAAGCCGCCTCTGAATTAGACGCTATAGTTGTCAACTAGCGACTTTCGTCTCTAACTTCAAAGGATAAAGTCGATATTGTTTACAACGCTATTTTTAAATTTCTGTTTTTATTTTTGCTTTTTGTTTATCAAAGGTGCCGACTCGAGTATTTTCGAGAATATTTGAGATCGAGTCTAGGACTAAGTATAAAAGCGGCGATCGCGCGTTGGCGTCGTTAAATTAGTGGTCGCTGCGACCAACTATATCCCGTCCCGCATCTCGAAGGTCACTCGACCGAGACTTTCTCTCGACGAGCCCGACGACGAGATCACGATAGCTCAGAATACAGCATACACGGCCCGCGAAGCCGCAACAAAGAAAAGACCACGGTTCCGTCCTCGCCGTCGAGGTGCGAAACCGTGCCGCGCAAAAATAAATAAATCTAAAGTGGGACCTCCCACATTGCCCTCAGCAACGCCCCGAGCCGAGGTTCGTACCCCACAGGGGGTGCCCTCGGGCCCCGTTGCTTAAATTTTTTGGGTTGAGAGCCCTCAGCGCTCACCACTAGTCCGCGTAAGGGTGTAACAGCCATCTGAGGCTAACACTCCTTGTCAGAACAAAAAAAAAAAAAAAAAAAAAAAAAATTGGCGTCGTTAAAGTCTCTCGCCCAGACTGAGGCATACACAGCCCGCGCGGCCTTGACAAATAGTAGTAAATATCCACGTTACCACCCCCGCCGACGGGGAAGGAAGACGTGTCGCGTTAAAATCATAAACGTGGGAGTGCCCACTTTGCCAGCGACCGCCCGAGCCGAGGTCCGTACCCCACAGGGGGTGCCCTCGGGATGGGTCGCTTAACTTTAAGCGGGTTGAGAGCCCTCAGCGCTCACCCACCAGTCCGGGTAAAGTTGTCACAGCCATCTGAGGCTAACAACTAAGTCACAAAAAAAAAAAAAAAAAAATTGGCGTCGTCAGTTGATGATTAGCGTTCGGAGCGATAAGTTACTACCTACTTACAAGCTCGCTAGCGAGAAACTAGTGTTCATTGTTTTACTGCCTGCTGTATTCTGTTGTCTCAGTTTTATACATTTCTTCCCTGTAGGTTCTAAATTTAGTCTCTTATACGCAGTAACGATTGTGCATTATTTAAACCCCACTATTCTGACTTGTAACATTATAAATAAAGAAGAATGGAACGTTGGCTTAAAGGTGTTAAACGTGTTCCAACAACATCTTCTAATGACGCTGAATGTTCAAAAGCAATGCGCGCGGAGAATTTAGCAATCACCGATCCAGAAGATGATGCCACGAGTGCCACGACGTCAAGCTCGACGGTTTCAAAGACGAAAAAAAGGAAGTATGATGAATCTTATATCAGTTTCGGATTTGTTGATTCCAACGGCTCACCTCTCTGCATGCTCTGTAGTAAACTGCTTCCTAATAGTTCCATGGCACCTGCCAAATTGCGTCGACATTTAGAAACCGTACACCCCGAGACTAAAGACAAGAATAAAGAATTTTTTGTTCGCAAAAAAGATCAGTTATTAGAAAGTCAAAAAAATATGATGCATGTAACACAAACTACCAACGAAAAGGCCACGGAGGCATCATACTTAGTTAGCTATCGCATTGCACAAGCAGGTGAAGCGCACACTATCGCTGAGAAATTAATAAAACCATGTGTATTAGACATAACAAAATGTATGCTTGATGAAAAATCTGCAAAGCATCTTTCTACTGTTCCGCTATCAAACGATACTGTTTCACGACGAATCCATGATCTGGCAAGCTACGTCAAACAAGAACTAGTTACACGTCTACAAAATACACGATTCGCTTTGCAAATGGACGAGTCGACTGATGTCGCTGGTTTGGCTATCCTGCTGGTTATTGTGAGATATCCATATAAAAGTTCTTTTGAAGAAGACATGCTTATGTGTTCATCGCTGCTTACAAACACTACCGGGGAAGAAATTTTTAATAAAATAAATATATTTTTTGAAGAACATAATCTCAGTTGGAACAATTGCATTGACATTTGTACAGATGGGGCCAAGGCGATGACAGGTAAAACAGCAGGAGCAGTGTCACGAATGAAAAATAAAGCGCCTAATTGTAGTTCCAGTCATTGTATTCTGCATAGACAAGCACTTGCGATGAAGCAAATGCCGTCTAATCTAAAATTAGTTATGGATGAAGCGGTAAAAATAATTAATTTTATCAAATCACGACCACTACAATCCCGATTGTTCTCATTATTGTGTGAAGATTATGGCAGCAAACATAAAACACTGCTGCTCCATACAGAAGTGCGATGGCTGTCTCGGGGAAAAACTTTAACAAGGCTATTTGAACTTAGAGCCGAGTTACAAATGTTTCTTTCAGCAGATACTTCTTTTAATTTGAAGGACCGTTTGTATGATAAAACTTGGTTGTTCCGATTGTCTTTTATGGCGGATATCTTTCAAAAACTTAACGAATTAAATTTATCGTTGCAAGGTAAACAGACAACAGTGTTTCAGGCCTATAATAAAATAACTGCTTTTAAAAGAAAATTAGATTTTTGGATCATTTGCATTGGTAAGAAAGAAATAGAAAGTTTTACGTTACTCAGTGAGTTTGTTAGCGAAAACGACTCAGAAATGTTTGAAGATAATGTGTTTGAAGAATTGGTCCAATATCTCAGTTCGATGCGCGCATCTTTTGAAAAGTATTTTCCCGAAGAACACAATACAAAAATTAAAGTGAACTCCTGGATTCATAATCCTTTTTTACCCAACTTGGAAAAGCCTGAAAACATGTCAAATGAGATATATGAATCTCTTTTAGAAATGTCATCAGACACAAGTATGGAGTCATTGTTCAAAACGACGCCTCTTAATGATTTTTGGTGCAGAATCCAAGATGAATATGCAATGCTTGGCCAAATGGCTCTGGATATTCTTCTCCCGTTCCCAACTACATATTTGTGCGAAACAGGATTCTCTACCTACGCAGCCACGAAAACAAAATATCGCAATAGACTGGACGCCGAAGCTGATATGAGACTCCAACTTTCTTCCATCAAACCTGATATCAAGCAATTGATGAAAAATAAAAAACAGTTTCATACCTCCCACTAGTTAGATTTTTTCTTTTTTAATGTTTTCTATTATTGTCCTTACCAAGTGGTGAAGTAAATAATAATTAGTAACTGATACATTGTACTTTTATTATGCTGATTAATATAGAATACACTTATAAAAATAATTGTTTTATTGTAGGGTTCCATCAAGTATTTTGCTTCCCAAAAGGGTTCCGTCATTTAAAAAGTTTGAGAACCACTGCATTAGAGTATAGTTTTCGTAAGCTAATAACAGTGCGTTATTTGAATTACCGCATAATGTTGCTGAAAAATTTGAACATCAAGTTACATCCTGTCAATCATTTTGTCACTTCGCAGTGCTATGTAATTGGAAATATTTTATAAATAGAATATCATAGTCCTATTTTTTTTACTATTTACGTTATTTATATTATTGACAACATTTCTAAAACTATTACGGTGTATTATCTTTTTATTTTATACAAATATTTGATAAAAACTGATGCAGACATAAAAGTACCGTCGGGTGAATTTAGTCTCAAAAATTATGAGTTTTATATTACACATACTCGATGAAGTGGATATTTAATTTTATCATAAGCGATTTTTATTATTATTCTGACCTATTTTCTTATTGTTTTAGCCATTGAGATGGATATTATAACTAATACTGCTCTTACAAGAGCTTCCACGTGCCACGAAGAGCCTGATGCAGGTGGGTCTGATAATGAAGTAGCAAAGCTATAACTACCCTCACCAAGAGGTTTGGTTGAGGTTTTTAAAAGAGCTCGCGAGTGTTTTTGCCGAAGTACTGCCATTGTCGCCGTCAAATGATGATGTATTGGAATACCCTATAAATCAGGTACCCACATCTCCAATACCTGAATCTAGTGTTCAGACTGTTCTACCATCTGCAAATAAATACATCTTCACACAGAACTAACAAGGGATTACCTAAACCAAACCGTAAATGGAAAAAGAGGGACCTAGATACAATTTTACCGGAATACATTGCAGATACTGGAGTAGTAGAAGACTGTTTTGCTCACTGTACCACACCAACTGATATATTTTTAGTATTTATTAGAGATATTATTGACAACCATCCATCCATCCATCCATCAGCCTACGGACGTCCACTGCTGGACATAGGCCTCCCCACAAGAATGCCACTCGGAACGGTCCTGCGCCACCTGCATCCAACGGTTCCCTGCGACTTTGAGAATGTCGTCAGACCACCTAGTGGGGGGTCGTCCTACGCTGCGCCGTCCGATTCGTGGTCGCCACTCAAGAACCTTTCTTCCCCAATGGTTGTCGGTTCGACGAGCGATGTGGCCCATTGCCATTTCAACGCGCTAATTCTGCGGGCTATGTCGGTTACACCCGTTCTTCTACGGATTTCCGTGTTCCGGATTTTATCACGTGGAGAAATACCGAGCATAGCCCTCTCCATAGCACGCTGAGCGACTTTGAGCTTTTTTATGAGGCCAACATTTGGAGACCACGTTTCAGTGCCGTAAGTCATCGCTGGTAACACACACTGGTTATAAACCTTTGTTTTCAGACACTGCGGAATATTGGACGAGAAGATCCTCTTAAGTTTCCCAAACGTTGCCCAGCCGAGTTGGATTCGTCGGCTGACCTCTTTCTCGAAATTGGATCTACCTAACTGGACTGCTTGTCCTAGGTAAACATAATGATTCACAACTTCGAGAATCGCATTCCCAACTAGGACCGGTACAGGAATGACATGGGCATTAGACATTACTTTCGTCTTGTCCATGTTCATTTGTAGACCCACTAGTTGAGATACCCTGCTGAGGTCATTGAGCATAGTGCCAAGGTCCTCCATGGATTCTGCCATGACTACGATGTCATCAGCAAATCGAAAGTGAGTGATATATTCGCCGTTGATGTTGAGTCCGGTCCAGTCTAAGAGCTTGAAGACATCTTCCAGCGCAGTGGTGAACAGTTTCGGAGAGATGACGTTTCCCTGTCTCACACCTCTCTGCAACTGGATTGGTTTCGTACTCTTATTCTGGATGCGGACTGACATAGTGGCGTTTCTATACAAACACTTCAGCACTTCGATGTATCGATAGACAATTTGGCACCGCTGAAGGGACTGCAGCACTGCCCAAGTTTCGATAGAATCAAATTATTGACAACATTGTGTACCAAAGTAACCATTATGCTACTTTGAAAGCCAAGGTATTGAACCTAAAAAAGGAGGAACTCCTAACATTTATTGGTATGAATTTTTTTATGGGTTACAATACTTGTGTGTGGCGTGGAAAGACCGAATGGTTTCTTCGGTACCTGATCTCAATAATGCACTTATTTGCAAAAACTGTTTTGCAATAAGTGCATTGTTGAGATCAAATTTGCTATTATTTTATATCATCTGCATTGCAATGATAACTCCCAAATGTCTAGAGACTGCAAAGATAAGAGTCTAGTCAGAAAAGAAAGACTTCTACTGATAATAGTGCAAAAAGCGGCCCTTTGAGAAGGCGCAAATCTGACTATTCCACTATAAAAGAAGTACGCTTGGGTAACAGAGGCATTCATTGGCCTACGTTTGTAGAGAAGTGGAAGGTGTGAGGTTTGTAGTTTGAAGAAGATTCAGTTAAAACCTCATAGTAAATGTTTGCATTGCACCGTGTTTTTATGTGGAAATTAAAAGATTTTTTTTTTTTGTTGAATACCACAAAATTAATCTGTAATTAAAAACCGATTAATTTAATTATTACTAAGTCAAAATAGGATCTCATTACTTTTGTAGTTTCTATCAAAGTTTCTAACATTGAGATAACATGAAGTTCCAGACGGTACTTTTAAGTCTAGGTCTTGGAAGTAGTACTTCTAGGTATAATAAAAATCTAAAAAAATCTGTGCGTTTCCTTTTACCTACCTCATTTTAATAACAAACTATAAAAACGGAAATTCGTTAAAAATCACTTTCCGGGGGGAAAGGGTTAATCTAGATGCAACAGTGAGCTGAAAATTATAATTTGTCTTACATGTAACAGAATCTGTAGACTTCTTTTTCAAAATAAATTTTGATGTCTTCTCCGAGGTCTGCATATTATTCGCAGTGGCACTATAACAAAAACAGTTAATTCAATGAAGCTCAAACGAAGCCCTAAGTAGTAGGTCTTAGATTTATGAAGTTTTCGGGGCTATCAAAACATATTTTAGCCCGTTCAAAATAGCTGTACAAGTACCTTGACACATTAGGTTTATTAACAAAATTCGACATTAAAGGTTGTTTATTAATAGAGGACATAATGAAATTAAATTCTATTCGATAAAACCGATAACATAGTATTTACTGTATTATTATTTGTTTGCCGCCGATATCGGCTATTGTAACAATGTGACACAGACATAAAATAAAATGATGGTATCGTAATTATCACAGAAAGTAATCATAGACTTCATAGAGCATTCATTTTGTACCGAAGTAATTTATTTTTAATCTGTGGTGTGATATTTTTACATGACGTTTCCATTACATTCCATTCCTACTTACCTTTCGCGCCTATTTAATGGTTACGACTTGACTTACTGACTATAAATAAGCTATTCTATTTAAAGAAATGTTAAATAATTTGAAGAAAATTGTATCAGACTTGGCTGTATGGACTTTGATCCCTTTGCCTGTCTGAATGGACAAACAGAAACAAAAAATAACTATTTGACATTTTGACACGTCACACGCACCTCTTTTGACGCGAATGTCGGATTTTTTACAGAATGTCAAAATGTCATGTTGCGCTTTTAAATTTTATTTATTACTTAGGTGTTTTACAGTGTTATATTGAATAATGTTGCTGATATTTTATGTAATATAACGCAGAGAAAATTCTAAAGTGTAGTGAATATGATTTAATTGTGAATTGCGTGCATTTTCATGTTCTGCATAATTTCTAGAAAAACCATTGATTTGGCTATCAACTCCTAATCAATGGCAACGAATAAGACTAATATGACTATAAAGACGTATTAACTTGTTTTTAACTTGACACTGGCACCAATAGCTCATAATACTGTAGCTTATTGCCAATAAAAAAAAAAAGAAGAAGAAGACGCGAATGTCGGAGATTCTGTCATAAGCTTGGTTGAGAGTGTGATGTTTTTAGGTTATCTTGTGTGTTTTGTGTGAATTGGTTTTTTCTGTGGCTCTGAAATTATTTGTTTGTGTTGTTTGGTGGTGGACTAATCTATTAAGGTCAGTATTTAGCCTTTTTCGCTCTTCTCCATATGGAGATGAGCACAGAGGAACCCCCTGATGGGGGTGAAGGTTTACCTCCAGATAAACTAGTTAGATCGTTAAAGAGACCAGCTGACAGTGAACTAACAAAGGACTCTGATGGTAAAAAAATCCGCACTCCTGCTGAGTCTATACAATCCGTTTATTGTAAACCAGGATACGAATCCGATTCGAAGCTACATTATACAGACGCCGATAAAGGCCCTTTCACAGTTTTTGTATCCAGGCAGGAACCGGATTCCACCTCTGGATATTCTTTTAAAATTTTGAAGTTCGCCCATTTTCATAAAAATAATATATCAGGTATAAAAGAGGGTGGTATTAAAAATTTAGGCCGCAACAAAACTAGTATAGATTTCGTAACTGCTGAAAAGGCTAATAACTTTTTAAAACTCAGCATTTTGGAAAGTAATAAATATGCTGCATATATTCCACGCTTCCAAATTGTGCGTATGGGCGTAGTGAGGGATATTCCCACTGACTGGTCCCTTGAAGAATTGTTGGAGGGTATCCATACTCCCACTAACTGTGGGGTAGTAATTAGAGCTCGTCGATTAAATGTGAAAACTAGGAAGGAGGACTCTACAGTGTGGATTCCATCTAATTCTGTTGTACTCACATTTTTGGGACAACATCTACCAGAGAAGGTTTACTGCTTTAATGCAGCCCTATCAGTATCTTTATACCAGCTACCAACTATCCAATGTAGAAATTGCTGTCGTTTTGGCCATATAGCCAAACAATGTAGACCGCAGCCGCGCTGCTATAAGTGTGCCAAGTCACATCCTGGAGATGGTTGTACCACTCCTGATGTAGAGGTGTCTTGCCTCCTATGTCGTGGGGGTCATAAAGCTACAGATAATAAGTGCCCTGAACATGACAGACAAAAATCAATTAAACTAGTTATGTCTCGGGAGAATATCAATTACTTGGAAGCTTCTGCCAGATTTCCACAATCCAAACGCCTGTACTCAGAAGCTGTCACTCGTTTGCAATCAGCTCCTCTCTCCCAACCATCCACTGTAACTGCATCCCCAACCTCTTATAGAAAAACAGTCTTCTTGCCCCCTCGCTCCAAGCCAGTGTTAGGGAAATCTTATGATCGCCAAGCTCATTCATCTATTGTCAGCTCTCCATCTTCTTCTCAACCTAATGGATGTGCCCTTCCTGAATCTATAGAAACCACTCCTTTGGTTACTCCCAATGACAACCTAGTCGAACTCCTTCTTTGCTCCCTCATTAACATGCTAACCAAATTCTCCGACTCACTACCGAACAATGTCTCAGTTCTTGTAGAACAATTACTCACTGTCTTCACTCGCAACAACATTTCCAATGGATCTCCAGATTCTTCAGTGGAATTGCAGAAGTATTAGACGTAATAAACATGATATTTCTTATCTACCACAGTTTATGGGGATCTAACTCTAATGACCTTTGTTCTTCCTCATTATTAGATCTCCTATAGATGACATTAATCTCTGTGTGCTAAATGACGGTTCTGCTACCCGCCGTGTATCGCCATCCCAAAATATAAGTGTTCTTGACCTTACTTTAGCATCTCCTTCATTGTCTTCTCTCTTGGAATGGACAGTCTTGCCTAATTCTCTTGGGAGTGACCACTTCCCTATCCAAATTAACTACTTGCAGTCAATCTCTCCTATGGCTCCTCTCCAACCTCTACTTAAATATCGTGTCTGTGAAGCTGACTGGGAGAAATACTCTTCACAATTAGATCTTTCAATTTCTGCCTATCCTCTAATCGATTCTTCTAACTTTCTTAAACTATACGACTCCCTTGTCTTTTCTATACTCTCAGCTGCTAATGCCGCAATTCCTCTTAAAAATTCTTCATGCAAAAGGACCTCTTCTCCTCCCTGGTGGGACTCAGAATGCACTGAAAGTGTTAGAAGACGCAAGATCGCAGAGGACAAGTTTGCAGCATCCTTAGACATGACAGACTACCTTTCATACAAAAAAGTGGCTGCGAAAACCACTAGGTTACTAGCCACAAAAAAGAAACAAGGATGGCAACATTTTTGCGAATCCCTATCGCCTCTCTCATCTATTTCTCTTGTATCGAAAAAAATGAAGGCATATCGTGGTAGCCTCACTGACAATAACATAGTGACCAATAATCCAAATTTCTGGCTCTATCAATTCCTCTCCAAATTAGCTCCTCCCTTTGTCCCTAATTATGACTGCCTGATGCCTCCTCTTCTACATCCCTCTATTTTACTCTCTATGATGGATGATACCTTTTCATTCTCTGAGCTTATTTGTGCCCTTGACCACCTTCACGATTCCACTCCTGGTGTTGACGGTATCCCCTATTCCTTCATCTGTAATTCATCTAATGCATGTAAAACTTTCCTTCTCCATATCCTGAATTTTATCTTTACTACTGGTAAAGTGCCAGAGTCCTGGAAGACACAAATCATTATTCCCATACTGAAACCTGGCAAAGACCCACATGACCCCACTTCTTATAGACCCATTGCTCTCTCTTCAGTCTTGTGTAAAATAATGGAGAACCTTATTAAGAACCGACTAGAGTGGATCCTTGAAAATAGAGGACTGTTACCCAACAATCAGTTTGGCTTCAGACGAGCTAGAGGTACTTTAGACAGCCTTAGCATCTTTACCTCTGAAGTTCGTGTAGCTTTTTCCAAAAGTGAACATGCTATTAGGGTTTTCTTAGACATTGCATCGGCCTATGATAATGTTCTACTTCCGTTACTCAGGCAAAAGATGCATCAGCTGAGTATCCCCGTGAGGTTAAAAAATATCATCTTCAACATGTTTACAGAATGCTCCATAGTTGTCAGGTATCAGGGTACCCTACTTCCTCCTCGGGTAGTCTGGATGGGTCTCCCCCAGGGATCCGTCTTAAGTCCTATTCTATATAATATCTACACTTACGACCTTGAACTATCTACTAATTCTTTCTGCAAAATTCTTCAATATGCTGATGATGTTGCTCTTTATTCTGTTTCTGCTTCCTTTTCCGATGCTTCTTCTCGCTTAAATTCTGCTCTTTATTACTTGAACCAATGGCTCGTCGATCACAATTTATCTCTATCTGTTTCCAAATGTAATGCTGTTATCTTTTCTCGTAGACGTATCGTCCCTAGCATCAGCCTCTTTATAGGAGCTGAATCAATCGCTGTTAAAGAGAAAGTGAAATTTTTGGGTCTCATTTTAGATAATAAATTATCAGGACTTCTCCATTTAAATTATATTGTTAAAAAATGTGAGAAGGGTGTGAATATTATGCGGGCTCTTTCGGGAGTTCGCTGGGGTTCACATCCTTTCTGCCAGAAACTAATCTATAATGCAATAGTCCGTAGCCACTTTGATTATGGTTGCTTCCTTTTCCAGCCGTGTAACAAATCTGCCCTCACTAAGTTGGACAAAATTCAAGCAAAGTGTATGCGTCTTATCACAGGTGCAATGAAATGTTCACCTATTAATGCCCTTCAAGTTGAATGTATGGAGCCTCCCCTTCATCTTCGCCGTGAATATCTTTCCGATAGATTCATCTCTAAAACTATCCAAATCAGTTCTAATATCCTTCTTCCTATCCTTGAATCTTTATCTATCTTAATTTCCTGTTCCAGTTACTGGTCTTATAAGGACCTACCTCACTTGGCCATTTCGTACAACAAAATAAAAAGGCTGCCTTTTTCTATCTTTCAAATCAATTCAAACCCCCTCTTTCAGTTTGACTACCAATCTTTGATCTTTCAACCAAAAATCATTCTTGATTTTGGCATCAACAAAAACAGTTGTCATGCTAATCTAACACTCAATCACATTCTGTCTGAAGACTGGAGTGATTGGCTTGATATCTATACAGACGCCTCAAAAGTATCTAACAATAGTTGTGTTGGGTCAGCTGTTTGGATACCTAAATTCAAAATTATATTAAATTTTAAGTCCCCGTCTTGGTATTCTGTTTTTACTGGTGAAGCTATAGCCCTTTTAGAGGCACTAACTTTTGTAGAAACTCACAAAAGTAATAAAGCCTTAATACTCTCTGACTCCTTAAGTTGCTTGTCAGATATTTTAAAGATACCTTTTCGCTCCAGGGATAATTTCTTTTTAACTCTTCAAATTAGGCAAATTCTGTTTAGGTGTCACTCATCAGGGCTCGAGACTGCATTGGCCTGGATTCCTAGCCACACAGGTATTGAGGGCAATGATATGGTGGACTCCTGTGCTAAGAGTGCAGCCCACCTGGGCCTAGAAAACTACAATTATTGTTTTTCTCATGACTTATGTTCACTAGCTAAGCCATCTTTAATGAAGGCCTGGGATGATTTGTGGCAAGTCTCTAAACTATCTAAAGGAAAGTTTTATGGTTCTATCCAACCATCTATACCTTCTAAATCCTGGTTTTGCACTCAGAAAAAAGTTAATAAATTGGCCACTTTGGTGATAACCCGTTTGCGATTAGGATTTGTGGGTTCTCCTATTTTCCTGGCAAAAATCCGTGTTAAAGATCATTCCATCTGTGAATGCGGCCTAGATGAAGGTAATCTGGAACATATATCATCAGTCATCGTTCGCGCGCGGTTGTGAGCGTACGTGCCACTATAACAGCTTATAAGTACCCGCCTTTGAGTTGGTGCAATGGCGTCAGATATAGTGAAATGTGCAAACTGTAATATAGTGATAAATGAGCTATTAGCTTTTATACAAAATAAGGCGGACACTATGGATGAGGTATCTCTCGTCCGGATGTGCAGTGATAGCTTTACAGACAATGAAATTGTAACGGCTAAAAAACTACTGTACGATTCGATTCCAAATTCAAAATTAAAAGTACGTAAAAGGAAAGGGAAGAGTGCTCGCGACATCGACGATATTATAGGTCTTTTGAAATGTACTGATCCCGAGCAAGTACCTATTTTCGTGGCACGCAACCTACAAAAATTACCACCCATCACGTTTGATCACATTGATGTGGTAAAACTTTTAAAGGACATTATTGTGCTGCAATCGGAGATAAAAGTTCTTAAAACAGACTGTGCCACGGTGACGCAGTTATCGGAATTAATAAATGTAATAGAAAATTTGTGAGGCGTTTCAATAGTGCACAATAACTTTGATTTTATTAATAGAAGGCGAGGCGGTTATATAGCAAATCTAGATAATCTTGACAGTGGTCCAATGGCATTGCAACAAGAATCGAATACGGATATTAATAATAAATCATCCAAGTCATTGTTGCAATTAACGACCAGTGATTATTCTCCTAAATACGTGGGTATGCAGAAAAAACAATCGTCGACACCAGAAGGCGCGAACGGCGGCGCTACCCAACCAGCGGATCGTACGCAAGTAACGAATAACGCTGTCTCGCTTACGCCAAGCGACCGAGTCACCGGCCTGATAACGGAACAATCCAGGTCCCCTACCGTGTGTTCGAATCTCATTAACTCGAACGTAAATAGTATCCCTCCAGCTAGTTGTAAAGACAATGACGATAAGTTAACACCAGACGCATTGCAGGCGAGGAAACAATGCAAAACGGTAGTAGAGGATGAATGGAAAATTGTGTCCAGAAGGAAGCAGAGTAATAAAAAACCAAATTTGGGAGGAAAGCTGGGGAAGGCTTCCGTCGATCCCGACGGAAAATTTAGGGCAGCTATTACGAAAGTACCATTATTCATATCGAATGTGTGCAAAAGTACGAATGAGAGTGATATTATAAGTTATGTAAAAAACAAAACACAAGAGGATATTACACTGTTTAAAATTAATAGGAAAACAGAAAGAAGGTATAACTTTTAAGCTGTATGTACCCAAAACAAAATTGGATCTATTTCTGAATAATGAACTCTGGCCTGACGGTATTGCTTTTCGACGTTTTGTTAATGATTATAAGTCCATACCTAGCACATTCAAGCAAATACCAACACATTAAAATGGATGACAAAAATCTCCACATAAGTAGATTTGTAAGTTTTAACTGCAAATCGGTGAAACGGTCAGTTGAAGCTATTAAAGTTCTGTGCCAATCAGCTGATATAGTTGCTCTTCAGGAAACGTGGCTATTACCACATGATATACCATATCTCGGTCGAATACACGAAGATTTTGATTATACTGGGAAATCAGCCGTCGATACCTCATCTGAAACACTCAGAGGAAGACCGTACGGTGGTGTCGCGATCCTGTGGCGTAAACGAGCTTTCGATTCGGTAACCACAATCAAATGCGTTAGTGCACGTTTGACGGCTGTAAAAATGTCTCGCGGCGATAGTTCTATTATGGTGTTCAGTGCGTACATGCCGGTTGACTCCAGTGAAAATCTAGCGGAGTTCATTGATTGCCTTGGTGAAATGTGTGCTATAATAGAAAGTAGCAATGTCGAAGCTGTTTTTCTTCTTGGTGACTTCAATGCCCACCCTGGTGAGTTATTTTGTAATGAACTTTTAAACTTCTGTAGTGAACAGAAATGGACCTGCGCAGATATTGAACTATTAGGTTTAAATTCAGATAACTATACCTTTGTTAGTGACGCGCATGGCTGCCGGCGATGGTTAGACCACTGTGTGGTCTCACAATCTGCTTGGTTAACGGTCACGGATGTGGGTGTGGTTCATGATGTGTTTTGGTCTGATCATTTTCCCATATACATAGAGTGTAGATTAGATAAAATTGAATCGAAGTTATTAAACTCTAAAATATCTTGTAATAAAATTATTTGGGGAGAGAGGGACAGTAATCAGATAAATATGTATTATGATGTTTGTAATAAAAAATTAAAGTTGATTAAGTACCCTAAAGAGCTTGACCAATGTAGTAATAAACATTGCACCAATGTGGAACATAGGAAGATTCTTGATAAAATATATGCCAATATTGTATCAATTTTAGCAAACGCTGCCATTCAAGGTCATGTGGCCACTCGAAAAGGTAGGCATAGTGGCCGTGTTGTCGGGTGGAACAAGCACGTAAAAGAAGCCCACGCGAGGGCCAGGCTTAAATATCTGATGTGGATTGCAAGTAATAGCCCAACCTCGGGTAACATTTATAACGAAATGTGTCTTACGCGAAAAATATTTAGAAGCAAACTAAAATGGTGCCAGAACAATGAAGAACAGATTAAGCTAGACATCTTAGCCTCTCACCGCAAAGCTAATAACTTTCAGAAGTTCTGGCTGGCTACCAGAAAATTTGATCTTAAGCCTGGCCTTCCTTTGAGTGTAGGGGGAGTTGATCCGCCGGACGGCATTGCCAACATGTTTGTTGATCAATTTAAAGTGCAGTCACCGCTGGGCCCATCGTTGCGTGTGGTCGATGGTGCACGCTGTCGTGATACCGATTTGGTGCGTTTTTCAATTGAGCAAGTCTCAAATACAATTAAGAAAATGACTAAAGGAAGGTCTCCGGGTCACGATGGCCTAAGCATCGAGCATCTGCAACATGCTGGTCCTCACATGTCAAGAGTGCTGGCTATGTTTTATTCACTATGTATGTGTCACTCGTACCTCCCGTCTGATCTCATGCGCACAATTGTTGTGCCCATTGTTAAAGATAGAACGGGTGATGTGTCTGATAAGTGCAATTACCGACCCATCTCATTAGCCACTATAATTGCAAAGGTACTAGATAGTCTGTTGGATGTGCGATTGAATAACTTATTAAATCTACATGACGCACAGTTCGGATTCCGTAACGAGCTCGGCACTGAAACTGCGATTATTAGCCTTAAGCATACCGTACAATACTACACGAAGCGTCGTACTCCGGTGTATGCTTGTTTCCTTGATCTCTCCCGAGCTTTTGACCTGGTATCATATGATATCATGTGGAAGAAGCTCAGGGAGAGACAAGTACCTGCAGAACTACTGCAAATACTGCAGTATTGGTACCACAATCAATCGAATAGGGTGAGATGGGCCGATAAGCTTTCTGAGCCATATAGATTAGACTGTGGTGTGAGGCAGGGCGGGATCATATCGCCTAAGCTTTTCAATCTTTATATAAATGACCTGATCGTTGGGCTTAGCAGTAAGAGAGTCGGATGTCGCATTGACGATACAACGGTTAACAACATCAGCTATGCTGACGATATGGTGCTGCTGAGCCCAACGGTTAGGGCAATGAGGGAATTGCTTGGGTGTTGTGAGCTCTATGCTCAAACACATGGCCTAGTGTATAATACCAGGAAAAGCGAGCTCTTGGTCTTTAGGGCGGATGATGGAAGATGTCCAGATATAGTACCCGAAATTAAATTAAATGGTAATAGATTGGAACGGGTCTATCAATTTAAATATTTAGGACATTACGTCACCGATAATCTTAGGGATCAGGCTGACATTGATAGGGAACGTAGGGCGTTGGCGGTACGATGTAATATATTGGCTCGCAGATTTGCACGTTGTAGCGAACAAGTTAAAATAACACTGTTTAAAGCATATTGTCAAGTGTTCTACACGTGCAGTCTGT
Organism: Lymantria dispar; assembly: GCA_032191425.1. Lineage (NCBI taxonomy): Eukaryota > Metazoa > Arthropoda > Insecta > Lepidoptera > Erebidae > Lymantria > Lymantria dispar. The sequence goes on from CM063452.1 coordinate 31,389,676, forward strand.
GGACTAACTATACGCAGCGTGCCATCAGTGCCATACGGGTCCAATATAACAATGGGTTCAGGATGTTGATGGGGCTGCCTCGCTTCTGCACTGCATCTAACATGTACTCGCAGGCAAACGTTGCTGATTTTCATGCTATCATACGGCAGAAATCTGCCTCACTGCTCTGCAGGGTGCGGGCCAGCCCCAACTCCATTCTGAGGACAATAGCGAGAAGGTACGAGTCGCCTATTATGTACAATATTGTTCGTCGATGCCAGACGAACACTAAACTCGTTTCTAAATAAATATTATATACCTACTAACATAATTTTAAGATTGCATTTACTAACCTTCTATGGATGATATTTGTCCGAAATAAAAATTATTATTATTATTATATATTCTTTTTCTGTCCCAAGATAGTGGTTCCACTGTATGATCTCCTTCCTACATCAATTTCTCGCCCTGTTAACCTGCCTTTCTTGATGACACTAGCTCACACGCCATTTGTTAGCATACTTTATAGATTTATTTCTCAAAACAAAATCAGATTATAGATTGGTTTTTTATACTTTCTAATAATAGGTTTTAATAATAGGTTAATTCCCAATCGATTTATCATGTATCATTTAGTGTATTTATTAAATGTCTACTAACATATATGTACTAACAATTTGTAACGTCTCTTTCAGCCCACTCAAGAGAAACCATTGCTACAAGACCGATCAATTGTCACAAATACTTGGTTTATTTTTTCTCTCTCCACCCTGACATTGGCAGAATCATCGGTCATCGATGGAGCTACGCATACTTCTAAAAAACTGAACTGAACTGACGCGAATGTCAAAATGTAACGTTGCGCTTTTATATTTCTTTCATTATTTTAGTGTTTTGAAGTGTTATATTGAATAATTTTGCTGATATTTTATGTAATATAATGCAGATAAAATTCTTAAAATGTACTGAATATGATATAATAGTGAATTGCATGCATTTTAACATTCTGGCAAATTTCCCAGAGAAGGCATGACTTGGATATCAGCACTAAATCATGCTAACGACTGACTGAAAGACGAAGACTGAAGACCTGAATAATAAATATAATATGATAACTCGACACTGGCACCAATAGCTCATATTATTGTAGCTCATTGCCATCAAATAAGAAGAAGAAGAAGACACGTCACACGGGACTGCGGGAACGCAATGCCATTAGGAATAAGAAGAACACAAATTATAAAGTATAGTACAGATAGGACAGTACGTCACTATTGTTAACATTTTAAAAGTATTGTTCTTGATTGTATCATGATTTTATTTTTTTTTCCAATTGAAGGTAGTTTATTTTACTTAACACGGCTGCCACAAGAGTGCCACTATAGGAGGTGATGTAAGACAAGCGGCAGCCGTCTTCAGGCAGTCGATCGTTGACAGCAGCGGTGAAATAGTCTAGCTAAGCTAAAGTTGTATTTCGAGTATTGGAATGTCGTGTCAGGCATTCAATTATTGTGCGTTTAGTCAGTGGCGTAGCGTGAGTCACTGTCGCCCGGGGCGGAGTCATAATTTCCCGCCCTTTTGACGTCGTAAAAATAATAATTGTTGGTGTTGGTAAGAAAAAACGTTCTTTTTGTGTGACTTAGTTGTTAGCCTCAGATGGCTATGACAACTTTACCCGGACTGTTGGGTGAGCGCTGAGGGCTCTCAACCCGATAAAGTTCAGCGAGAAAAAACGTAACAAAATGAAAGAATTGAGTGAAAAATATTTATTTCAAAACTATGTGAGTACATGTGTAAGTAACATGACTGTATTAAAACATTAATAATTTACACTATAAAAATAATGTTTAATAAAGTCTAAACAGTCTAAAATTCTACTTATCGCGACTTACGCGCAGTGAAATAATTTAGTCGGTCCTCGTACCCACCCTGTGGAACATCGGCTACGACTGAGCGTTGAGGGGGAGCCTCCCGCCCGGGCTGGGCGTGATTTGTTACGTCGAAGACACGTTCGTCACAGCCCGCGGTGGGACGCTACAGGAGGCAGCAAGCCTGGCGACTTTAGGCACCGAAGAGATTGTCAGGCGGATCGGGGCGCTGGGGTTGAGGGTCGCCCTGGACAAGACGGAGGTCCTCTTGTTCCATGGGCCCCGCATGTGCCCTCCCATCGGCGCCGGCACGGTGTCGACGGAGCCAGCGTGCCTGTTTGCCGGGACTCCTCCGTGGGACCTGAAGGCAGAAATGCTTGCCGGTTTGTATCGGCGGGTGTTGGCGACACGGCGCAGCATACGCTCGAGGTCTGTACCGCCTAGGCAGAGCAGCGTCGTGAACTCGTTGCAATCATCGGCGCCGACCTGACGCTGCTGACCATCGCCAGGGCGATGCCCGACAGCGTCAGGCACTGGGACGCGGTCGCAGCCTTCTGCAAGGCAGTAGTCTCGCAGAAGGAGGCGGCGGAGCGCGTACGCGAGGAGCGTCTTCTTGACGACGCGAACCGGCGACTGGGGCGGCGTAGACGCGACTACCTGCGCCTCATGCTGCTCTAACCAAAGCTAACTTCTTGAAAAATTAATTGTCCGACTCACCGCCAGTGTCCGCACAAAATATTTTTCTTCCAATTTTGCCGCCCTTCTAATAGTGGCGCCCGAGACGGTCCGCCCCGCCGCCAAACAACCACCCCCCCCTTGCTACGCCACTGCGTTTAGTGTAATGGTGATTATATGTAATAAATAAATGAATTTGAATGTCATTCGGTGGTTTATTGGTAAGGTTAAATAATATTTAATACTAGTCCGCGAAAGTGTAATCAAGTTGAGTCTAACACTATAGTAAGTTTAGACTGCAATCATCTTTATCCACTTGGCGGCGCTTGTGAGCTTGTTATGACTATATTTATGTACGTTGCTATATTTATATTCTTTGATATCTATATACGTATAGATGATTTGAAATTTAAATAGAGTAGTATCTACAGATTGTTCATTTGTGTCTTTATATACAGGGTATTTTTTCAAAGACTGCACAAAATTTTTTAATGGATTCTAGATGTAAATACCATGATATATGTAATGTAAAATATTAAAAATCACTAGTAATTAATTAATTATTTTGATTTTAAAATATCTAAGAATGTTCGAGATATATTGCCACCCTATTTTTATTACGATCGTCCATTCAAAAATCTATGGTAAGGTATCTACGTTGTAGCGAACACGCACACTACTACTGTTAATAAACATACCAACACATCTAACATGGTAAATAAGTTTATGATCCCAATTTTCCGTCGTAATAAACAGATAATTTAAAATACTAGTTTATTATTTTAAAATCACATACGTTCGTATTTATTAAGGCGTATTTAAAAAGTGGAATCAACTATTTACAACAATTAAACTTACCTATTCATTTAGATCCATGAAAAACCCTATCACTGATATTTTAACAATTGTTCAAACTGTATTTCACTTCCCTCACTAAACAGCTGAGTACGCTTGCGTTTAAGTAGGTATTACATTATCAATGATCCCAGCGCAAACATTAACACTAAATCACACTTGAGATATTTATGTCTTTGATTACGTGGAGATTGGTCACTACCCATGTTCGTTACGACATAAAGTAAATAAGGCATGGGCGTACCCAGGTATTGCAGCTGCCCACCCTAGAAGATAAAATAAACGTCAATTTTCCTGGCAAGTGGGAATTAAAAACGTGTTACCTACTCTGCGCAAAATGAAGTGTTGGAAACAAAACATCTTTTCAGTCAGATATTTTGATTTAATATTTTTTATCTATAATTAAATATTCTACAACATTTGATATAGTATACTGTTAGCGACGCAATATAATTTATAATTAATATAATTTGGAGAAAACAACATCTAGCGCTAGCGCTATCTAGTTACGGAAGACACTCGACAGTACTTTTTCCAGTAAAGAGAAATGGCATCAATTTATTTTATAATATACGGTCAATAGCGACATCTTGTATTGAATAGCAATACCACGAAGAACGTTCTAGCATGGACTATTCTGGAAAGGAAAGTCAGTGATAGCAAGTATGAGACAAGGATGGAAACAGAGTCTAGTATTTTCTACGTATTTCGGGAGCGAGAATATTTGAATATATAAGCGGGATCGTGAGGCAGAGCAAGGCAATTTAGTTCGAAATTTCGAATACAGTTCAGTTCAGAGTTTAATACGAGCGAATATTTCATGCGACATAATAGTGTCTTATAGTTTAGTTGCGGCGACACGAGATTTACGTTTATTACGCAACAACTGGAAATATTACTCCGTTAAATGGATATCAGGAAATTCTTTGAAAGAGGTGGGTCAAAACAAAACACATATGTACCTAATATGATTATTTGATTTGTTTAAGGGGGGCTCTCTTGTAAGTGTATAGGAAGTAAATGATATTTGAATGTGATGTTTTTATAGGTATCTTGATCTTTATTTATTACCACGTTTTTATTAGGTCGCCTTCTTGTCTGTTCGGTACAAATCTGGCAATTGATTTTAAACTAACTTCCCGATCTCCCGATGAGCTAGATTTAAAATTTTGACTGTATGTCAGAAGTGGATAATAATACAATATTAGATTGTTTTCTTGTCTGTCTGTCTGTTTGTTTGTTTGTCTGTTCCGTACAAACCTTGCAATTGATTTTAAACTAACTTCCCAAAGAGCTAGTCTTGAAATTTTGACTGTAGCACTGTAGGTCAGAAATGGATGTTTGTTCGTTTGTTTGCTTGTTTGTTTGTTTGAAAGTTTAAAAAACATTACACATTTTTTATGACTAAAAAGCAGAAAATAAAAAAATAAATAATTTTTTTTAATATACCACGTTTTTAAAACGGACTAAAAAGTATAACGAAAAACGTGGGGCGCAAGAAAAAAAAATAAGATAGGTAATGATAAAAAGTGTAAAAAGTAGCAGTCGTTGAGAAACCTCATGTTAGATGAGCTTTCTCATTGACTGCTACTTTTTATGCATACATATTTGCAGTAGAATAAAATTTGTAATTTAGGTATCTATCTATTTCATGCGCCCCACGTTTTTCGTTTTAAATTTATCAAGAATTTCTGTAACTGTTATAAATTAAAAATGCTTAGGTCAATTTATATGGCATTAGAAAATATTATTTTATACTTTTTAGTCCGTTTTAAAAACGTGGTATATTATTTTTTTTTTCGTTCTATGCCTAAACACCGTAAGAGTAATTATGTTTGTGTATCCTTTTTTTAGGGACAACACGCGAAAAAAGAAAAAATGGTCGGGAAAGTAGCAGTGGAAGCGATGAAAATGACAACCGTGATAAAACTCATGTAATGCCAAGATCATTGCATGCTAACATTGGACAAGCGTCACATTCTCCAGTAGAACCTGTAAATATATCTGTTGCCGACTATTCTTCTCCATCGACATCCCAACAAACTTATGGCGTCAACGTCGATCCTGAAATTATAGTGGACGATGGCTATCATGAAAATGATCTGGGTCGTTATTTTGGTTTGGCTACTCATCTATCGACGGAAAAGAAGAGGGAGTTGTTACAAAATCCTTGGATCCCGCCCAGAAATTATGATTTTGAAAGTGATGCAAGCCATTTGAAAAGAAAATTTAATCATGCTTGGTTGGATCAATATGCACCATGGCTAGTATATTCCAAGCGACTAAAAGGCGCTCTTTGTAAGCATTGTGTTTTGTTCACTCCGCTCATCAGCACTGTGAAAGGAATTTTGGGATCATTTATGGTCAGGCCATATATAAAGTTCAAAAATATGCATGAAGACTGCCGAAAGCATGCAACGACTAACCTTCACCTAACAGCGACAAATGCTGCAAAAAATTTTCTTGAAAATGTTCCTGTAGATATTCAACTGCAAAGTGGACACCAAAAAGCAATCGATGGAAACAGACAAATATTGTCATCAATTATTTCTTGTATAGTATTTTGCAGTACACATGGTATGCCTCTTAGGGGAAAACAAGCAGATGAGGGTGTTTTATTAGATTTGTTGAAGTTGAGAATCAATTTAGGGGACGACAAATTAAAGAGTCACCTGGAAAAGGGGCGTCGCAATGCAGTTTACACATCGCCAAAGTACAAAACGAATTGATTAATTTATGTGGCGAAGTTATTAAGGAGAATATAATAAGTGAGGTTCAGAAGACCGTGGCTTACGCAGTCTTATCTGATGAAACAGCAGACGTAGCTGGGAAAGAACAGCTATCAATCATCGTGCGGTTCTACGACGAAAGCAAAAGGAGAATCAGAGAAGAATTTGTAGGGTTCGTTGAACTAAAAGCACAAAATGCTTCAGCAATTGCCGAAGCAATTGACAATTTCTTGATTAGTTCTAATCTCCCAACCGAAGATTGCGTAGGGTTTGGATTCGATAGCTGTTCTACAAAGGCAGGGAAAGAGGGTGGCGTACAAGCCATTTTGAGAAAAAAATACCCTCGTGCTTTATATTTTCATTGCTCAAGTCACAAACTCAACCTTGTTGTGAATGATGCGAACGCAGTGCCAGAAATTAGAAATACTGTCGCTAATACTGTAAAGGATGTTATAACGTTTTTCAGAGAATCGACTACTCGTCGAAACTACGCTCCAAACCTATCACGATTGTGTGAGACGAGATGGTCCGAAAAATATAAATCAATCAGAAAGTTTTTTCAACATTTCCCAGAGCTTGTGAAATCTCTAGAAACGTTATCTGTAGAGGGAAATTATGCCACCAGAAAATCTGCATATCAGTTGCATTCAGCCGTTACAAAACCAGTGTTTATTGTTGCTCTACAAACAATAGCCAAATATTCAGCAGTTTTAGAACCATTAGTTAACACACTGCAAGCTAAATCGATCGATATGATCTCGGTGGGGGAACACATCAGAAATATCAAGGACATTCTCAGAAATGACCGCGAGTTTCCTGATAAAATAAGTAATGAAATGCTTCAAAAAGCGCGATCTGTTGCAATGGATTTGAACATAGAAATTTCGGTTCCACGTCTTGCTCACAAGCAAACACATAGAAGTAACCCACCATCAGACAACGATAATGAATATTGGCGGCGTTCCCTGATAATACCATACATTGATTCACTCATTTCATCGTTGAATATTCGATTCTCCCAAGAAAATACTCCGGCGTTTGCTTTAAGTAAGCTACATCCCTTGTATATGACCAAAACCAGCATTACAGACTTACACAAGAACGCAGAATCATTCCAAGAATTTTATAACCTGGATATCACCGGAGAACTGAACCTTTGGCATAATTTATGGGTGAAGAATGCTTTATCAGATAATCAATTAAGGCAGTGGTTCTCAAACTTTTTAAATGACGGAACCCTTTTGGGAAGCAAAATACTTGATGGAACCCTACAATAAAACAATTATTTTTATAAGTGTATTCCATATTAATCAGCATAATAAAAGTACAATGTATCAGTTACTAATTATTATTTACTTCACCACTTGGTAAGGACAATAATAGAAAACATTAAAAAAGAAAAAATCTAACTAGTGGGAGGTATGAAACTGTTTTTTATTTTTCATCAATTGCTTGATATCAGGTTTGATGGAAGAAAGTTGGAGTCTCATATCAGCTTCGGCGTCCAGTCTATTGCGATATTTTGTTTTCGTGGCTGCGTAGGTAGAGAATCCTGTTTCGCACAAATATGTAGTTGGGAACGGGAGAAGAATATCCAGAGCCATTTGGCCAAGCATTGCATATTCATCTTGGATTCTGCACCAAAAATCATTAAGAGGCGTCGTTTTGAACAATGACTCCATACTTGTGTCTGATGACATTTCTAAAAGAGATTCATATATCTCATTTGACATGTTTTCAGGCTTTTCCAAGTTGGGTAAAAAAGGATTATGAATCCAGGAGTTCACTTTAATTTTTGTATTGTGTTCTTCGGGAAAATACTTTTCAAAAGATGCGCGCATCGAACTGAGATATTGGACCAATTCTTCAAACACATTATCTTCAAACATTTCTGAGTCGTTTTCGCTAACAAACTCACTGAGTAACGTAAAACTTTCTATTTCTTTCTTACCAATGCAAATGATCCAAAAATCTAATTTTCTTTTAAAAGCAGTTATTTTATTATAGGCCTGAAACACTGTTGTCTGTTTACCTTGCAACGATAAATTTAATTCGTTAAGTTTTTGAAAGATATCCGCCATAAAAGACAATCGGAACAACCAAGTTTTATCATACAAACGGTCCTTCAAATTAAAAGAAGTATCTGCTGAAAGAAACATTTGTAACTCGGCTCTAAGTTCAAATAGCCTTGTTAAAGTTTTTCCCCGAGACAGCCATCGCACTTCTGTATGGAGCAGCAGTGTTTTATGTTTGCTGCCATAATCTTCACACAATAATGAGAACAATCGGGATTGTAGTGGTCGTGATTTGATAAAATTAATTATTTTTACCGCTTCATCCATAACTAATTTTAGATTAGACGGCATTTGCTTCATCGCAAGTGCTTGTCTATGCAGAATACAATGACTGGAACTACAATTAGGCGCTTTATTTTTCATTCGTGACACTGCTCCTGCTGTTTTACCTGTCATCGCCTTGGCCCCATCTGTACAAATGTCAATGCAATTGTTCCAACTGAGATTATGTTCTTCAAAAAATATATTTATTTTATTAAAAATTTCTTCCCCGGTAGTGTTTGTAAGCAGCGATGAACACATAAGCATGTCTTCTTCAAAAGAACTTTTATATGGATATCTCACAATAACCAGCAGGATAGCCAAACCAGCGACATCAGTCGACTCGTCCATTTGCAAAGCGAATCGTGTATTTTGTAGACGTGTAACTAGTTCTTGTTTGACGTAGCTTGCCAGATCATGGATTCGTCGTGAAACAGTATCGTTTGATAGCGGAACAGTAGAAAGATGCTTTGCAGATTTTTCATCAAGCATACATTTTGTTATGTCTAATACACATGGTTTTATTAATTTCTCAGCGATAGTGTGCGCTTCACCTGCTTGTGTAATGCGATAGCTAACTAAGTATGATGCCTCCGTGGCCTTTTCGTTGGTAGTTTGTGTTACATGCATCATATTTTTTTGACTTTCTAATAACTGATCTTTTTTGCGAACAAAAAATTCTTTATTCTTGTCTTTAGTCTCGGGGTGTACGGTTTCTAAATGTCGACGCAATTTGGCAGGTGCCATGGAACTATTAGGAAGCAGTTTACTACAGAGCATGCAGAGAGGTGAGCCGTTGGAATCAACAAATCCGAAACTGATATAAGATTCATCATACTTCCTTTTTTTCGTCTTTGAAACCGTCGAGCTTGACGTCGTGGCACTCGTGGCATCATCTTCTGGATCGGTGATTGCTAAATTCTCCGCGCGCATTGCTTTTGAACATTCAGCGTCATTAGAAGATGTTGTTGGAACACGTTTAACACCTTTAAGCCAACGTTCCATTCTTCTTTATTTATAATGTTACAAGTCAGGATAGTGGGGTTTAAATAATGCACAATCGTTACTGCGTATAAGAGACTAAATTTAGAACCTACAGGGAAGAAATGTATAAAACTGAGACAACAGAATACAGCAGGCAGTAAAACAATGAACACTAGTTTCTCGCTAGCGAGCTTGTAAGTAGGTAGTAACTTATCGCTCCGAACGCTAATCATCAACTGTCGACGCCAACGCGCGATCGCCGCTTTTATACTTAGTCCTAGACTCGATCTCAAATATTCTCGAAAATACTCGAGTCGGCACCTTTGATAAACAAAAAGCAAAAATAAAAACAGAAATTTAAAAATAGCGTTGTAAACAATATCGACTTTATCCTTTGAAGTTAGAGACGAAAGTCGCTAGTTGACAACTATAGCGTCTAATTCAGAGGCGGCTTTTATCAAAGAGACTGAGCGCTTACAAGTATACTACCCGCTCGTTTTAAGTTTGCCGCTGGCGATAGGTATGAGTGTATGACGTTCGAAATTTTTTATTTAATTGTAACAATAAAAATTGTGTACGTTAGATATTTGGGTAAAACTATGACACATTATAAGTTTTGTTGTCACGTGGGGGAGGGTACGCGCATTCCACAGACCGGCAAACTTAGAGCGAACGCGTTGTACAAGTATAAAATTGTTGAGACCAAACTTATGAGATATTGTACCAGCTAATGTAACACAAGCTTATACAAATACAAATAAATAAATAAATAACATTCATAGCGTTTTGTCTCCGCGCGGCCGCGGAGTCCGCACAGCCGCGGAGCGACCAGAGAGAGGTGTTTTGATTTTTTTATTTCTAAATTCTTGCGGAACCCCGACAGAGGTATCACGGAACCCTAGGGTTCCGCGGAACACACTTAGAGTATAGCTGAATTAAGGGACATAGAAGTAGTTGATCTGTTCAATGAAGCCAACATTTTTTACCCTGCTGTCAGTAAGGCATTGATTATTTTAAGCACTATCCCATGCACCACGGCGACCGTAGAACGGTCCTTCAGTACGCTTCGAAGAGTTAAAACGTGGCTTAGAAGCACCATGGGTGAAGAAAGGCTTACGGGTTTATGTCTGTTGAGCGTACATCGCAATTATTTAAAAGAAAACAGTGAGTTTATTCAAAAGACTGTCATAGATAAATTTTCGGCAAATCCGAGATTACTGTTAAATTAATATATATATATATATATATATATATAATAAAAGACAATTTTCATGATTTTTGTTTCAATATACCCGACCGACCATCATGACCATCATATGATCTGCCCCCACCTATCTGAAATCCTAGGTACGCCCTTGAAATAATGCGGTCGTCAGTCCAATGTTTACGGAGTCGTTGTTTGCCAAAAGCCATTGTCAAAGAAATGCATTCGTCCGTCATTATCATGCAGTACTTTAACGCGTTGATAATGATACAGGTGGTATTCTAAAGAATTTAGCAGCTTCCACACACGGTTCGAATATTTTATTTGATCTTGTGCCGCCATTTTTGAAGATAACAAAAAAATTTGCATATACGCGCGTAATTAGGTCATGGGTCAAAGCGTCACTGGCCTTTGGCGGGCGACAAACGGCGTGCCGTGGGCGGCAGGGTGCTGCGGGTGCGCAGCACAGGCGGGGTTCGTAAGAAGAGGGGGGGAGGGAGTAAGACAAAGACACGACGACAACAATTTATTGTGAAGTTTTTGTTGTGTGCGGAAACGAAATTATGAATGACTAGGCATCGCCTACAAATTTGGTTTATATGGGAATGCATAAAATACAAAATGTCTTTTTTTGAAAAAAAAAATGTTTTTATTTCAATAATCAATTATACTATCGATTCTAAACCTCCTGTGAAAATTTGTGCACCCTTTGAATAAATACCCTGTATATTTCTTGTATAAGTTATACGTGATTATGCAAATCAGTAACGAGCAGTAATACTCGTGATTTAAACAAAATGCGCACGTGTCTTACGAACAAGCAGCCATTTGTAAAGTGTGTTTCCACTTTAAAGGTTACCTTTCCCCATGCTTCAATTCAGAGTTCCCCTTTTCGGGACTTATTCATAAGTTATTCTGCTGTAGTTCTTAGCTTTAGCGCTAGTGTAATAACTTAAAAAAACTTCGATTACCTTCTAATGGTCGGTATACTCGACAACAATATATCGCAGCGAATTAACTGCGCAGACCGTTTGTGCAGTTAATCGAACCTCCATACATCATATACACGTTTATGATATTTACGGCGATCGTCCATTTGCAGCAGAAATTCAGGCGAGAATCATGTCATCCTTGATGGAAGACGATAAAGCACTGGTGCCAGCGTCGCTTATTTTAGGTAAAAAGCAAAGAAAATCACGTAGTATGTGGTGTAGAAATTGGATTCTTATAAGGAAATCCTATGACTTGACGACTGAAAGTATCTCTCATGTGAATTTATTGAGAGAGACACACACGTAAAACATAAATGCAGAGGCCTCTGGAGGGACGTATGTAGTATGTGGTGTAGAAATTGGCCTCTTAAAAGGAAGTCATACCTTCAGATGAATTTATTGAATTATATTGATTTTTTTTTATTATAGTCTCCCTATTGACTTTCGAATCAATAGGTTTGTACAATTCAATTAGCCTATCGTTATTATTATCATCTTGCGACATGTTGACTTGCATCTACAGCAAGCGTCGTGAACGAACTAAAGAATCACCACGACTTCCCGTCCACATACCACAACAAAAGTGTGCAAATATGATCGACAACAATTTATCAAATAGTTTTTGAAACTGCCCCGATCGTTTGGGCCAACCAGAAAATTCTGAGACGATTTTCGTACACACTATCGATAAAACTGCACAAACGGTCTGCGCAGTCAAATCGCTACGATATATCGTTGTCGTGTATATTGACCAGAAATATATAAAACCTGCACGTGTTGCGACTGTTTCTTTTATACAGTAAAACTTAGGGTAAAGCCTAGCCTAAAAATGGTCGCAATATTTTAGGTTAGGCTTTACCCATGATTTATTGTAATTTCCCCTTTGCCTTCCTCTCAGGACCCTAATTTCCCCTCAAAATGGGAATTTCCCGTCATTGTGGAAACACTGGCAATATGGCAGCGGCACACGCCGTCATTCGGTTGACATTCTATCATGGAAGTAATAAGTACTACGTACAAGAGGAATGAGCTTCGTCTGTGCATCTTGTAGCTAAAACAAAGAAAATAAAACCTTATGTCAAGGACGTAAGAGTCTTGTCGCGCGCAAAATAAAAATGAAGCCGAGTGAGAAGGCAACCACTGTACCCTGTGTCCCTTTCTAACAGTGACTTAGAGTTGCCAGAGTTAAGTTGATTTCAATTATTTCGTTGTTGGTAGAAAAATAGGCGATTTATGTAATGTAATGAAGTAAAAATATTTACTTCTAAAATATTTCTAAATATAAATAATAATTTATTACTGACATGTTAAACCAATATTATTTGTTGCTACGTGCAAAACCTTATTAACGCAAAAATGTTGCGATTGGCGTATAGGTTTTCTTTTATTTGTATGAAATACGGACACCTGACCTGACAACCCACATGAAATTTTTAAACATAATTTGTGAATGAAGAATTACGGTGACCATGCTATCCTAGTCCTAGTTCAAGAACAAACAACTTAAATACCTATGCATTTTTTATTCCTTTCGATATTAAAATTACTTTGTTTCAATTTCAGATTTCCTAAAGATCTTAATATTAGGGAAATATGGATAAATATAATACCCATGTATTATATACCTATAGGTGGGCACAGTTAATCCAAAATTAACTTCGTTAATCGCTAATTAAAATTTTAACTTCGATAATCCTTAAAGCGTTAAATTCGCAAAAATTTAACGCAAGTTAAAGTTAACGTTAAAAGTTAACCATTTAAGACTTACTATTTTTTACTTAGACTTAGGTATTATTTAGACTATACTGTTTTCGTGCCTGTGTGGTGACGGAGGAGTAAGGGTCGGTATACACGACAATGATATATCGTAGCGATTCGACTGCGCAGACAGTTTGAGCAGTTTTATCGATAGTGTGTACGAAAATCGTCTTAGATTTTTCTGGTGGCGCAAACGATCGCGGTAGTTTCAAAATTATAAGTTGGAGCAATCGTTCAATTCGTTCGCAATGCTTGCTGTAGGTGCAAATCAACATATCGCTATACTCGTTCCAACCATTTATTTTACTTTTGGCAGGTCGAATTCTGATCAATTAGTGTTGTGCCAATGTATTACGGATACTATGTTTTGTAATAATCGATTTTAGTCAGGAAGAACTTTTAATCGATTTAACACGGATATTTTATTTTTGCTTAAATACATATTTCATATTATTTAAAAACTTCACTTCTGTAAATATATTTGTTATTTGGGCACATTAATTTTTGCATACCCACTAATTCAGTTTGTACTTTGCAAAATAAAAAATAACTACTTTATGAAGCATTTTTCCATTAAGCGGGGTCCGCTGCTCCAAACTTTACTTAGAGACAATGGCGCCCTCGTCTGCGGTAGTAAATCACTAATTTTCTCATCCAGCCTACCCCTTTTTTTTTTTTTTTTTTTAAGCCGAATTGGCAACACTGAACGGCGCGCCGGCGACGCCATTTTGTTGTGTTGTCTGTCACTCGCAACAAGACTCCCGTGCTAGTCACATTTCTGTTCGCTGAGTGCTCTTTCATATTTTTCATACGCTGTGTTGAGTATTTATATTCCACCGTATTGATTTCATTGTTCTTACTTTGATTGAGTTGAGCGTATCGTTCCTCCCAGTAAGATTTTACTTCCAAAATGCCGAAAGGTATGGTGCTTAAAGGACAATCCAGAGAGTTAGTGCTGCAGCTTCGTGAATTTTTTGAAAAGGAAAGCCGCAATGGCGGAATCCTTATACCAGTAACCCAAGTTAGAGACCGTGTTGCAGCAGCATTAGGTATTAGTGCTCCAACGGTGGCGAAAATCACTAAAGAAGCCTATGGTAGTAGTGGTATTGAACAGAACAAGCTATCTACGCCTAAGAAAAAACATCAGCCCCGTAAAGTGACAGCAATTGACAGTTTTGATACTGATGCTATTCGTCGTCATATATACAATTATTACACAAGCAAAGAGATTCCTACTTTGAAAAAATTAGTAGAGTCTCTACGAAATTGTGGCTTCTTTCGTGGTCAAAAATCTTCTTTGTCAAAGGTGCTGCACCAAATCGGGTTCTTGTATAAGAAATCCGACAAAAGAAAAATTTTAATGGAACGTCGTGATATAGCCTTGTCTCGCTGTGAATTTTTAAGACAAGCGAAGAAAATAGAAGACTGGTCGAATGTCGTTTTCACAGATGAAACTTGGCTCAATGCCAATCATTCCATACCAAAAGGTTGGACTGACGATACTGCTGCTTCTACTTCTGCAGTGCCAATGGGGAAAGGTGAACGCCTCATCATTTGCCATGCGGGAACTACAAAGGGATTTGTACCAGACGCTCTGTTAGCGTTCAAATAAAAGGGGGGGCGCGGCCGGAGCACCTCCTCGTGGTGCTCCCTGGTAACGTCCATTTGGACGTCATGCGTCCATTTGGACGGCCAAGATTCCGGCAGGGGGGGGTCTCCGCGTGCGGCTCTGGTGGCAGAGCGCACGGCGGATCTGACCCGGGGCCAATGGGGCGGATGTGCCTCATGGCACTCCGTCGCCAGGGACGGTTGCGTCACGGCCCGGGGGCGTGACGGGTCGGTCGCTCGCGAGCGGCCAGACCCGGAAGGCCCAAACCGTAATCCTGAGCAGGGGGGTCAGGACCGGGGGTCTTCGGACCGCGGGGAAGAAAACCCCTATAAAAAATTACCCCAATCTTAAGTTTGGCCACTCGGCGAGGAGATGTATGACTGGTGGGTTAAGAAGCGCGTGAGCGTCCAGTCGTTAGAGTGGTAGTCAAGGCAAGACTCAAAAACGTCCAACAACATGGCAGAAGTCAATACGAGTAGTACTTCACCAGAGGGTCCCGGCCAGGCCGGGGAATCCCTTGCTGTGCCGGTGCTTGCGCGCGACGTCCATTTGGAGTCGCGCCCAAGTCCCGGCACAGTCAGTCCCCAATCGTATGGGTGGGGGACAACTACTGCCTCAGAAGCCGAGAGCCCGGCTCAACACCATGTGGCTCAGGGGGGGAAGGGGAACGAGGAGGAGGTGCAGGTGCGGAAGAAGACCCGGAGGACGAAGCCGAGGCGTTCCGCCGCTGCACGAGCCCGCATTAGCGCCACTGCATCTAAGGCGCGGCGGGCGCGGTTAAAGGCTGAAGCCATTGCCGCACGTGACGAGGGCGGCAGCATTGCTGCTGCAGGGCCGTCGCGGGACGGGGGTGGCGTTGCTGCCCAGCCGTCGGAAGAGGAGAAGATGGAGACCACTGCAGGGCCGCCGCGTGAGGAGAGCGGCAGCAGCAGCGGGTCCGAGCATGAGGGCGGCATTGCCGCAGAGCCGTGCATAAGGGTAGCAGGCGAAAGCTCTGAGCTGCCGAGCGATGAGGGCGGCACTGCCGCAGAGCCGTCGCAGGATGAGGGCGGCAGTGCCGCAGGGCCATCCGAGGCATCGGAGATGGAGCTGACGGACGTGGGCGGAAGTGCCGCAGAGCCGTCCGCCGGGGAGAGCAGCACCCCTTGGGTGCAAGTCGGCCGGAGTAGGGACGAGGGTGGTGGATGCGCCGCAGATAGGCAGATGTTAGGCGCGCCGTCGGTAGGGGGTTCAGTTAGGCCGTCGTCGTCGCCGTCGTCGCCGTCGTCGTCGCCGAAGAAGAGGACGGAGAGAGCTGCAAAGGCGCCAGCTCCAGCCCCAAGTGCAAGGAAGAGGGAGGAGGCCCTCCCCCCGAGACCCTGGAAGCGCCCCCTGCAAGAGGGTGGCCGCTCTAACACCGACTCGGAGGGGAGTCCCATCATCATGCCTCCTCCCAAGGTCCCGACCATGCGCCGGGGGAAGCAGAGGCCGAGGATCGGTGGTGGCGGCGTGGCCTGGGACACCGGGTCCGGCCGGCCACGGTGGCGAGGTGGCGGCCCTCCAGGCCGCGAACGCCCGCCTTAGTGAGGAGGTCTCCGGCTTGCGGGAACGCAACCGCAAGCTGGAGACGGAGCTATCGGCGGTGCGACGGGAGAACCGCGGGTTGGCCAAGGAGATGGCCGACCTGCGGGCCCAGTTCGCGCGCCTGGCGCCGGCCGCGCCGCCTGTGCCAGCCTCGCCACCGAAACGGGCTGCGCCGGGGAGGGCGTGCCCGTCGTCTGCGCCCGTGGCGCCGGCTGCGCCCGTCGCGGCTGCTGCGCCAGCTGCACCCGTCGCGGCTTCGGCGCTTCCTCCCCTCGTCGTGGTCCCTCCGCCGGCTCGTGGCCGCGGCAGACCTCGGAGGGGGAAGGAGCCGCCGCCCGACGAGGTGCACGGCGTGTCGGAGTCGGCGGTACGCGTGATCCTAGCCCGAGTAGGGGTGATGGTGGATGCGCGTATCGCCGCCGTAGCGGCCAGGCTCCCGCCTGAGCCGCCCCTCCGACCGCCGCTCGCCGCGGACAAGGCGAGGCGGCCGCAAGCGTCAGCTCCCACCCCGCTGCCCTGTCAGGGTGGCCGCGTGGTGAGCTACGCTGCGGCCGCGGCCGGGCCCAAGGGGCCCAAGAAGGCCGGCAAGGTGCCGGCTCCCGCCAAGGCCGGGCCGCGGCCGGCGCCAGCGGCTGCACCGCAGGCGCCGGCCAGCGCACCCGCGACCGCTCCTGCTGCGCTCAGCGCGGCTGCCAGGCTCGAACAGGGCTGGCAGGTGGCTGAGCGGAGCAGGAAGGCACGCGGCCAGAAGCGGAGAGCGGCGGCCAAGAGTGCCGCTGTGGCCGCCGCTCCCCAGGCGGGAGCCGGCAGAAAGGGGAAGAAAAGGTCGCGCAGGGGCCTCAAGTCGCCGAAGACGGCCGCGGTGGTCATCACCGTGCTGCCTGAGGCGGCTGAGAGGGGCCTCAACTATGAGGCCGTCCTAAAACGCGCCCGGCGGGAGCTGGACGTCTCCGGTATCGGGGGCGTCGAGGCGAGGACCCGCAAGGCCCGGACAGGGGCTCGAATACTCGAGTTCCCTGGGGCCGAGGGCGCGAAGACGGCCGATAGTTTGGCCACGATGTTGAGGGGGCTGTTCGGGCCGGAGGATGGTGTCCGAATCGCCAGGCCTGTCAAGTGCGCAGAGATGTGCCTGACGGGCTTGGACGATTCCGTGACGGTGGAGGACGTCCATTAGGAGGCCATTATGGCGCGTACCGGATGTGCCTCGGACACCGTCCGGATTGGCACCATCCGCACTGGTCCGGGCGGCGTCGGTGCTGCCTGGGTGCAGTGTCCGGTGGAGTCGGTCAACCAATTGGCCGACTCAGGCAGGCTCCTCGTGGGCTGGAGCTCGGCGCGGGTAACCGTGCTAGAGCCCCGGCCCGCGAGGTGTTACAAATGCATGGCGGTCGGGCATACCCGACCGACATGCAAAAACTGCTTTGACTGCAGCGGGCTATGTTTCCGTTGCGGTCAGACCGGACACCAGGCGGTATCGTGCTCTGCGGTGCCCCACTGCCCCGCGTGTGCGGCAGGCAATAGGCCTGCCAAACACCGCATGGGCTCTGGGGACTGCAGACCCCCGGCATCGGCCCCGAAGGGGCGGGACGGCCCATCGACCGGGCCAGTCCCCGCTCCGAGCGCGGCCCGATCGCCCGTCAGCGCGGAGGAGGTGACGATGGATACGGACCGTTAATGGACCCCGTATCCATTCGTCTCCTCCAGGCCAACCTCAACCACACCGCCGGTGCGCAGGACGTGTTCCTGCAAGCCATGGCGGAGTGGTTGATAGGAGTAGCCGTAGCCGCGGAGCCGTACGTGGTGCCCGACCGGCCTAACTGGTTGGGTAGCACCGATGGCACCGTGGCAATCGTCGCCTCCACGTCGTGGCCTTCGTTGCCTCTGACCCTTAGGGACAGGGGCGTCGGATACGTCGCGGCGGACTGGGGGGAGATTACGCTCCTCGGAGTCTATCTCTCCCCTAACTGGAGTGTGACCGATTTCGAGGCCTCCCTCACCATCATGGAGGCCTCGTTACGGCGAATGGCATCGCGCCAGGTCTTCGTCTTGGGGGACTTCAACGCCAAGTCCGTGGCGTGGGGGTCTCCCCGGACGAACGACCGAGGACGGGCGATCGAGGAGTGGGCGGCGGCACTGGGCCTCTGTTTGCTGAACAGGGGCTCGGTGCATACGTGCGTGCGACAACGGGGCGGGTCGATAGTGGACCTTTCGTTCGCTAGCCCCGAGGTCGCCGCACGCGTGGGGAGCTGGCGCGTCGTGGAGGAGGTGGAGACCTTGTCGGACCACCGGTATATCCGGATGGAGGTCTCCCCGGTAATCCCGACGCCCAGCAGGGGTCACGGGGCGGATGGACGTCCTGCGTTCCCGCGATGGGCTGTGGGTCACTTAGACCGGGACCAGCTGGCGGAGACAGCCATCGTTTACTCGTGGCTGTTCTCTGCCAACCAGTCGGACGGGGTGGACGCCGAGGCTGGCCGCATCCGCAGTGCGTTGACGCAGATCTGCGATGCGGCCATGCCCCGGGTACGGCGTCCGCCCCCGAGGAGGGCGGTCCACTGGTGGTCCCGGGAGCTGGCGGATCTCCGGGCCGCGTGCATTCGCGCCCGGAGGGCCTACACCCGCAGCCGGCGGCGGCAACGCGACGCGGAGCGGGAGGCCTTGCTGTATGAGGGCTACCGCAATGCGCGGTTGGCCTTCAGGCTGGCCGTCCGCTCCGCCAAGGACGTCAGTCGGCAGGAGATGCTGGACGGTCTCGATCGTGACCCCTGGGGACGCCCCTATCGCGCGGTGCTGAATAAGCTCCGCGCGCGGGGCCTTCCCCTCACCGAGACTCTCCAGCCCAGCCTTCTCACCCGGGTCGTCGGGGACCTGTTCCCGCGGCGGGCGGAACACACGCCCCCGGTCATGGCTCCGCCAGACACTGACCGGGAGGCCGACGACGACAGTGTTCCGCCCATCACGGAACCCGAGATGGGAGTGGCGGTGGCGCGCATGTGCGCAAAGTCCACCGCCCCCGGGCCCGACGGTGTTCCAAACCGCGTGTTGGACCTGGTCCTCGACCACCTGGGTCCCCGCCTCAGGGAGCTGTTCGACGCGTGTCTAGCGTCCGGACGGTTCCCTGGGTGCTGGAAGGAGGGAAGGCTGGTGCTCCTGCCGAAGCCGGGACGGTCTCCGGGGTCGCCTTCGGCCTACAGGCCTATCGTGCTGCTCGATGACACGGGCAAGCTACTGGAGAGGGTGGTAGCTGCCCGCATCGAGCGGCACCTCGTTGGCACGGGGCCCGATCTGTCGGACGCCCAGTTTGGGTTTAGGAGGGGTCGTTCGACGATCGCGGCTCTGTTGCGCCTGAGGGCCGTGGCGACTGAGGACGTCACCGGTGGGGGAGTGCTGTTGGCGGTGTCCCTAGACATCGCCAACGCATTCAATAGTCTGCCATTCAGCTGCATCAGGGAGGCGCTCCGGTATCACGGAGTGCCAGCTTACCTGAGGCGGCTAGTGGCAGACTATTTGGTGGGGCGCAGCGTCCTCTGTACCAACCGAGCAGGGGACGTTGTGCGAACGCCCATGACGTGCGGTGTCCCACAGGGGTCGGTCCTCGGACCCACCCTGTGGAACATCGGCTACGACTGGGCGTTGCGGGGGAGCCTCCCGCCAGGGCTGGGCGTGATTTGTTACGCCGACGACACGCTCGTCACAGCCCGCGGTGGGACGCTAGAAGAGGCGGTAAGCCTGGCGACCTATGGCACAGAAGAGGTCGTCAGGCGGATCGAGGCGCTGGGGTTGAGGGTCGCCCTGGACAAGACGGAGGCCCTCTTGTTCCATGGGCGCCTTATGAGCCCTCCCATCGGCGTCTCGATCACCGTCCGATCGGTTGACATCAGCATCCGGGCCCATATGAGGTACTTGGGCCTGGTGCTCGACGGGCAATGGTGGTTCCGGGAGCATTTCCGCAGGCTCGCTCCGCGGCTCGTCGGCGCGGCGTTCGCCCTATCGTGGCTAATGCCGAACGTGGGCGGACCGAGCGCTACGTGCCGACGGCTGTACACGGGGGTCATCCGGTCGATGGCCCTGTACGGCGCACCGGTGTGGGCGGAGTCCTTGACCGTCCGACTTAGGGCCCTTCTGTGGCGACCACAGAGGGTCATGGCGGTCAGGGCCATCCGCGGATACCGCACGGTTGCGACGGAGGCAGCGTGCCTATTGGCCGGGACTCCCCCGTGGGACCTGGAGGCGGAAATGCTCGCCGAGCTGTATCGGCGGGTGTCGGGGGTGCGCGGGGAGGGCGGTGTGATCTCATTAAGGGATCTCACCGCCTGGCGCGTCGACGCCCGCCGAGACGTCATTGCCCGTTGGGCAGTCCGGCTGGAGAGGCCTCGGTTCGGGGTGCGAACCGTGGAGGCCTTCCGGCCGGTGCTGATGCAGTGGTTGGAAAGGCGGCACGGGGTGCTCTCCTTCCGACTAGTGCAGGTGTTGACGGGGCACGGGAGCTTCGCCAAATACCTGCACAGGGTCGTGAGGAGGGAGAGTACACCGTCCTGCCACCACTGCGATTGCGACGAGGACACGGCGCGCCACACGCTCGAGGCCTGCGCGGCTTGGGCAGTGCAGCGCCGTGAACTCGTCGCAATCATCGGTGCCGACCTGACGCTGCCGGCCATCGCTAGGGCGATGGTCGACAGCGTCAGGAACTGGGACGTGGTCGCAGCCTTCTGCGAGACAGTGATCTCGCAGAAGGAGGCGGCGGATCGTCTGCGCGTGGAGCGCAGCCTCGATGAGGAGATCCGCCGCCGGCGACTGGGGCGGCGCAGGCGCAACTATCTGCGCCTCATGCCGCCCTAGCCGAGGCCGCGGGTGACGTGACCGGGGATTAGTCCGTCACCCGCCGAGAGGCCGACCGCGTGAGGAAAGACCGACGTCCTCCCCGAGGGGGGGACGTCGGTCGATGGGAGGGTACCCCGCGTAGGGGGTATTCCGTCGGGCCGACCACTGACGACAAGTAAACCTGCTCCGGCGAGGTGGTTTTCGGGTGGGTTGCGGGAGTTGCGTGCTTAAGCCCCTCTGTCGCCCCGGACGGAGTGGTGCGGAGGCGCGCCGACCGC
Organism: Lymantria dispar; assembly: GCA_032191425.1. Taxonomy (NCBI): domain Eukaryota; kingdom Metazoa; phylum Arthropoda; class Insecta; order Lepidoptera; family Erebidae; genus Lymantria; species Lymantria dispar. Next base: position 31,411,327 of record CM063452.1, read on the forward strand.
GACCCACCTAAAAAAAAAAAAAAAAAAGGGTTCAAATAAAAAAAAACAGGAGACTATCATGAGGAGATGAATGCGGACGTGTATGAAAAGTGGTTCAGAGAAATGCTTACATCACTTGAAGAGCCATCAACAATATTTATTGATAATGCACCCTATCACTCTCGCCAAATTAATAAAATGCCAACACAGGCCAACAAAAAACACGAGATTATAAACTGGCTTCGTGATAATGGGGAAGATGTGGACGAATCCCTACTAAAAGTAGAATTACTTAAAATATTAAAAAGTAAAAAGCAGCCAAAACGATATGTCATCGACGAAATGGCAGCAGAATATGGGCATGTTGTAATCAGAATTCCTCCGTACCACTGTCAATATAATCCAATTGAAATGATCTGGGCACAAGTCAAAGGACACGCCGCAAGAAACAATACAACTCCTCCTTTCACAGCAAATAAAATGCTTGAACTTTTAAAAAACGCATGTGCTAGTGTGACGCCTGAAAACTGGGCGAGTGTCGTCAACAAGACAAAAAATATAATATTCTCTGATTGGGATCGGGAAATTGAATTTGACAACATACCTACACAAGAGTTAATAATAAACACTGCAGATGATTCAAGCGACGATTCGAGTTCGTATGAAGAATCCGACAATTCGTTATAATAAAATAATATTAAAATATTTTGGTTGTTTTATTTAATGTTATAGGTATGATGAGAAGATTTTTATATCTCCCTGATACAATTTTAACGTGTTGTCTATTACAACAATTCAAAACTCAGTTGTCAGCTGACTTAACTGCAAATAAGTGTAATCGATTATTTGCGATTCATTAGTTTGCACCGAATACTTTTGATCCTGTCACTAGATGCGATAGAACGTAACTTTTTTTATAACGGAAATGAATTATCACTTAAATTTTATGAATAGAGCTATTTACGGCATATTAATGTATTTAGTGGGTAATAATTAAGATATATAAATATTATTGGGCAGTTTATATATTTCTCTGTTCACTCGTTTCAAAGTTAATAATTGCGTATAATGAAACAGTTACGTCCTAAAGCATGTGTCAAAAGTAAAATAAATGGTTGGAACGAGTATAATCGGTTTTTAATTACAGATTAATTTTGTGGTATTCAACAAAAAAAAATTTCTTTTAATTTCCACATAAAAACACGGTGCAATGCAAACATTTACTATGAGGTTTCGACTGAATCTTCTTCAAACTACAAACCTCACACCTTCCACTTCTCTACAAACGTAGGCCAATGAATGCCTCTGTTACCCAAGTGTACTTCTTTTATAGTGGAATAGTCAGATTTGCGCCTTCTCAAAGGGCCGATTTTTGCACTATTATCAGTAGAAGTCTTTCTTTTCTCACTAGACTCTTATCTTTGCAGTCTCTAGACATTTGGGAGTTATCATTGCAATACAGATGATATAAAATAATAGCGAATTTGATCTCAACAATGCACTTATTGCAAAACAGTTTTTGCAAATAAGTGCATTATTGAGATCAGGTACCGAAGAAACCATTCGGTCTTTCCACGCCACATACAAGTATTGTAACCCATAAAAAAATTCATACCAATAAATGTTAGGAGTTCCTCCTTTTTTAGGTTCAATACCTTGGCTTTCAAAGTAGCATAATGGTTACTTTGGTACACAATGTTGCCAATAATTTGATTCTATCGAAACTTGGGCAGTGCTGCAGTCCCTTCAGCGGTGCCAAATTGTCTATCGATACATCGAAGTGCTGAAGTGTTTGTATAGAAACGCCACTATGTCAGTCCGCATCCAGAATAAGAGTACGAAACCGATCCAGTTGCAGAGAGGTGTGAGACAGGGAGACGTCATCTCTCCGAAACTGTTCACCACTGCGCTGGAAGATGTCTTCAAGCTCTTAGACTGGACCGGACTCAACATCAACGGCGAATACATCACTCACTTTCGATTTGCTGACGACATCGTAGGCATGGCAGAATCCATGGAGGACCTTGGCACTATGCTCAATGACCTCAGCAGGGTATCTCAACTAGTGGGTCTACAAATGAACATGGACAAGACGAAAGTAATGTCTAATGCCCATGTCATTCCTGTACCGGTCCTAGTTGGGAATGCGATTCTCGAAGTTGTGGATCATTATGTTTACCTAGGACAAGCAGTCCAGTTAGGTAGATCCAATTTCGAGAAAGAGGTCAGCCGACGAATCCAACTCGGCTGGGCAGCGTTTGGGAAACTTAAGAGGATCTTCTCGTCCAATATTCCGCAGTGTCTGAAAACAAAGGTTTATAACCAGTGTGTGTTACCAGCGATGACTTACGGCACTGAAACGTGGTCGCCAAATGTCGGCCTCATAAAAAAGCTCAAAGTCGCTCAGCGTGCTATGGAGAGGGCTATGCTCGGTATTTCTCTACGTGATAAAATCCGGAACACAGAAATCCGTAGAAGAACGGGTGTAACCGACATAGCCCGCAGAATTAGCGCGTTGAAATGGCAATGGGCAGGCCACATCGCTCGTCGAACCGACAACCATTGGGAAAGAAAGGTTCTTGAGTGGCGACCACGAATCGGACGGCGCAGCGTAGGAAGACCCCCCCACTAGGTGGACTGACGACATTCTCAAAGTCGCAGGGAACCGTTGGATGCAGGTGGCGCAGGACCGTTCCGAGTGGCATTCTTGTGGGGAGGCCTATGTCCAGCAGTGGACGTCCGTAGGCTGATGGATGGATGGATGGATGGTTGTCAATAATATCTCTAATAAATACTAAAAATATATCAGTTGGTGTGGTACAGTGAGCAAAACAGTCTTCTACTACTCCAGTATCTGCAATGTATTCCGGTAAAATTGTATCTAGGTCCCTCTTTTTCTATTTACGGTTTGGTTTAGGTAATCCCTTGTTAGTTCTGTGTGAAGATGTATTTATTTGCAGATGGTAGAACAGTCTGAACACTAGATTCAGGTATTGGAGATGTGGGTACCTGATTTATAGGGTATTCCAATACATCATCATTTGACGGCGACAATGGCAGTACTTCGGCAAAAACACTCGCGAGCTCTTTTAAAAACCTCAACCAAACCTCTTGGTGAGGGTAGTTATAGCTTTGCTACTTCATTATCGGACCCACCTGCATCAGGCTCTTCGTGGCACGTGGAAGCTCTTGCAACAACAGAGCAGTATTAGTTATAATATCCATCTCAATGGCTAAAACAATAAGAAAATAGGTCAGAATAATAATAAAAATCGCTTATGATAAAATTAAATATCCACTTCATCGAGTATGTGTAATATAAAACTCATAATTTTTGAGACTAAATTCACCCGACGGTACTTTTATGTTTGCATCAGTTTTTATCAAATATTCGTATAAATTAAAAAGACCGTAATAGTTTTAGAAATGTTGTCAATAATGTAAATAGTAAAAAAAAAATAGCACTTACCCATGATATTCTATTTATAAAATATTTCCAATTACATAGCACTGCGAAGTGACAAAATGTTCGACAGGTTGTAACTTGATGTTCAAATTTTTCAACAACATTATGCGGTAATTCAAATAACGCACTGTTATTAGCTTACGAACACTATACTCTAATGGATCGTCAGTTGTAGTTAGCTTAAAGTATTTTCGAACTTAAGTTATTAGACGAAAAATGTGGAGATACTTCTAAGTACCGTAGGGAGGGAAAGGGTTAAAATAACGTAGAGCATTTCTATATTAAAATTATATAGGTTGCTATCCATCAGTTCAGCAAGATAGGTTTGCGTTACATACAGATTATGTTGAGAAATTTAAACACAAACGTTGAAAAAAAATTCTGAGTATTTATTTTTAATATAATTAAAAATTCTACAGGATTTATTTATAATGTTCTTTTAAAGACTAATAGTATCAAATTAGGGTATTAACAAGGAATAGGCTTAAATTATATATTTTATTCAATATCTGTATATGTATACATATAAATATACCATGTAATGAGGGAGTAAGAACCGCCTCTCTCCACCACCTCTCTTGCATGTGGTGTTGTAAAAGATGACTAAGGGATTACATATGCATATAACATCTATGCAAGAGAAGGAAAGCTTAAAACAAAACCCTATGCAAACCACTTTGGCCAGTGTGGTATAGTAGGTCAATTCTCTCCTATTGTGGAGGAGGTATACAAACTGAAATGACGATGATGATTATATGTATATATATTTCGAGAGGATGTGTCTCGTACTGTACATCATCGGATGGATCATACATCGCGATGGAATCGCAATAATACTTCGGACATATATATAATATATATACTAATGGAATATAATTATTTTTACAGTGACATCACCATTAAGAAATAGTGTGAATCCGGCAACAAACTCAAATGTAAGCATAATTTATAATTCTTAAAATCTAAATATTGGTTATAAACCTTCTTCAGAAGGAAAAACATATTAGCCTATGAGGACCAGAGAAGATGCCACAGAATTTTAATTATGGGTCTACTTCTCTCAATTTATGCATACTCTAATAAACTAACTAAAAAAAACAGGAAATAGATTTCATATGGTAAAGAAAAAGTTCCATATCAAATCAAATCATTTATTCCGCATAGGCCCCTTAAGGGCACTTACATATTGTCAAATTATACAACGTTTGAACACAATACAATAATCTACCACCGGATCGCAACGCGGCCATAAACTGAGAAGATCCAGCAAGAAACTCAGCGAGCAGTAATTTTTTTCTTTAATCTTTTAAATATACATAATTTTATGCTTCGTACACCATATATGGTATTAGCTCCAGTGTGATGCCCTTCGAAATTGTATATATGTATAAATTTTCAAAATTTAGTGCAATATAAAAAAATAATTAAAGAAAGGAAGAAAATATGGCTGGACCAGATCCCACCAGCTGCACCCGATCACGAGTTAACTACTAGAGCAGTCATCACTCTCCTCAACCAAATTAGAGGGAAGGGAGCGACCCGCCCCATTTAGCTACCGCAAGCAAACCTTATTCGGTGAGCATGACCAAACCATAAATAAAAGTATAAAACGAACTACTACTATTCTATAAAAAACTACTACTATAAAACAAACTACGAACTATAGCAGGTATGCTAAAATAGATAAAAACCAAAATTCGACGGGCAAAACACGCTACGCTGTACAATCACAAGAGTAAGAATAAAAAAATTATAATAATATTAAAATAAAAAAAACCTGTGAATTCATACAAGTTAGGAGTACCATAAAGCTGTAACAATTATAATAACATTAATTGCTGAATGAGGAGCTGCTCATAACCACTGTATTATCATCTAAATAATCCGAAATTTTGTAATAGCCTTTGCTACAAAGTCTACTCTTAATAGCTTTTTTAAACATGTTAATTGGCATGCCTCGGATATTTTTAGGTAGTTTATTGTAATAACGTATACATTTCTAAATGAAAGACTTGCTAATTCTTTGTAGACGAGTAGTATACATTACTAGACTATCCTTATTCCTAGTGTCTACATGATGTATGTTACTGTACTTTTCAAATTTTTCAACATTCTTTTTTACATATAAAAGATTTTCGAATATGAATTGTGATACAACAGTTAGAATGTTCATCTCTTTGAACTTTTCCCGAAGTGAATCTCTTGGGCCTAGAATATAAATAGCGTGGACAGCCCGTTTTTGGAGAACAAAGATGGTATTCAAATCCGCGGAGCATCCCCAAAATAGTATGCCATAGGACATAAGGCTGTGAAAATAAGAGATATAAACTATTCTAGTTGTTTCAATGTCAGTTAACATTCAAATTTTCTTTACAGCATAAGCCGCTGAGCTAAGTTTATTTGACAATTTTTCAATATGAGGCCCCCCACTGGAGTTTCGTATCTATGGTGATACCTAAAAAAACCGTGGACTCCACTAGGTCTAGGGCCACACCATTCATTTGAACATTGGTTTCCACTAGCGTTGCGTAATTCGAATCATTTAATTCGAATAACTCGAATAAGACTATTGACTCGTTCATTCGAATCGCCGTTGACCGAAACCGAATCAATTCGTTAACTCGTGTCGTACTTAGGCAGGTAGCTACTCGTAGCTCGGGCAGCCGCGGCGGCGCGACGCGGCGATCAGTTGACTCGGTTTGATAGGACATTCATTGATTCGTTTAACGTTTTCTATTCGTTGATTCGTTTTCTGTCCCTCGCGCGATTTAATGTTTTCTTGCTTTTGTTGACTGACCGTTTACGTAATTAAAAATAATAGTTATTAATTATGAGTATACCTGAGACGTATAAAAACTTATTTTTTTTTTAAATTGATATCGGGTAATTACTAATTAGAATCAGACTTTATTTTAAAAAAGGTATTTTTTTGTATATGATTTTATTATTACTTTTTGTTATTTAGTATGCTGATTTTAATCATAATAATAAAAGAGTATTGTCATTACCTATGTGTTTAAAATCAATATACCTATAAGTCCCCTTTCCGTAACCAAATACCGAGCACACTGCTGTAACTCAAAATCTCGACTCATTCGTAATGCAAACCGATTCGCAAAAAAAACTCGCTCGAATAATAATGTAAATGAATTATAACTCGCCAACTCGGCTTCACAGGCGGATGACTTGACATACGAGTACGAATTTGACTATAATGCTGACGTGACGAGTGTGACGATTCGAATCAATTCGAATTGCGTTTCGAATCTATAGTAATTTTAATTCGATTGATTCGAATTGAAAAAAAAGCAATTCTTTTCATCGCTAGTTTCCACTTGTCTCACATTAGGTGTGGTAAATTTAATACATTTTGTTTTCTTCTCATTAAGAACAAGATTGTTTCTATTGAACCAATGAACAACGGTAGACAGTGCGTTGTTCACATCGTCATAACTAAGCATTTGTCTTTTGATTTTAAATAACAAAGAGGTATCATCCGCAAACAACACAATGTCTTGATTGTCCCCTATATAATAGGGTAAGTCATTAATATAAACAAGGAACAGAAATGGCCCCAAAATGGATCCTTGCGGCACGCCCATTTCTATAACAGAGCCAGATGATTGCACACCATTTACATCAACCCTCTGAATTCTGTTACACAAATAAGACGTTAAAAGTTCGAGAGCTTATTCCTGATCCCATAGTGATGTAATTTGTTGATGAGGGTTTCGTAGTGTACACAATCAAACGCCTTGGATAAATCGCAAAATATACCCAAAGCATCGTGGGATTTCTCCCAGGCTTCAAAGATATTTTTTAATAATTCCACACCCGCATCAGTAGTAGAGCGATTCTTGGTAAAGCCAAACTGATTTTTGTGAAAGATGCCATGTTTATTAAAATGGCTCAGCATTTGGTTAAGGATAATTTTTTCAAAAACTTTACTGAGTGTATGTATTGCATCACTATTGGTTACTACTAAATTTTGGTAATGTATATACAAATGTAGATATTTAATTAGATGTCAATATAGTTGAAGATACAAACCCCTTTCTGTACTTATTCTTCTCTTTGAAACTAATAACTTTTCCTGTATCAATACATAGCTATTTACCTGTGCCATTGATATTGCTGAAGCCTGTGACGAGAAAGTTGGCACTTCACATCTTGTTTGCTCGTCTGCCACCAAAGTCAATATAAAAAAAGTTTTATAATAAAATTAATAGTGTATTTTTCTTCCAGGGAGATATGGAGTGCAGCACCAGACAAAGCTCTCCATCATTATTATCAAATCACAAACCCCATAATAATGTTCCTGAAACTAAATCAACTAATAATAATACCAAAGTGATTGGCAATAATAGTAGTGATATTTTGCCAATGGATGTGGTGAGTTTTTTAAATCCTTTTTTTTTTGGTACGGAACTCAAGCCACATGGTGGCCTTGACTTTCGTGTCCTGCTGGTGGGTTACACTATTGGACGCCCAGAGCATCTGAACTCATTTGCTCTTTGGGCATACTATGGTCTGGATGCAGCGTCTGTTCCGTCCGGGGTGAAGGAAGTGTGGCGCGCGGCCCCATAACCCACCGTATCCCCTCACCTTCGCCATTGGGCCGACCGCTGGTACCAAGTTCTTTGACGTCCGTGACCAGCCCAGTCGTCCCATTCGGGTACCGTTCACCGTTACATGGTCAGTCAGGTCGGAGGAATACCTCGGTCTAGTCACTCATTAATCTTAAGACCGACATATGTTTTAATAATATTGCTTTCATTATCATAGAAGACATACAAATAACGATTAAACCAGAGCAGGAGGTCGACAACACTCATAATAAACTCATACCACCAATCATAATCGCCAATCTATCTGTAAAGCAAAATACATAATTGTGGTATTTATTCCACTTTTATAGTGAATTCAATGATCAATTCTGGATACGTGGAGCCTAGAGAGGATGTCCAGCATTGATCATTAAATATATATATCCGAAAAATATTAAATGATAGAAAAATTACCATTCGTAACATTGTATCATTTCAGAATATCTACAATATAACAGTTTAAGTAAAATTTTCAAATCAGAACTTTAATTCAATGCACTTTTCAATACATATTCAAATCGATTATATACTCATATAAACTTGATTAGATTTATCATGAGTATCGAGTACTGAATCGTATGGTTCATCACTAAATACATCTGTAAGACCAAGTGTCAAAACGGGCCTCTTATTTTGTGACAAACACAACTACCACAAATTATAAAGTAGTACAGATATGACAGTACGTCACTATAGTAAGTTTGGAATACAATCATCTTTATCCACTTGGCGGCGCTTGTGACCTTGTTAGTATTACCTAGGTAGCTATATTTATATCTATATTCTTTGTTATCTATATACTAGGGCGATTTTTTTTTTTGACTTCATTTCTGTTTTTTCGGTCCCATCGTGAAAACTCGTTGGAAATACCCAAAAAACAATTCCCTGAAAGTTTGAGGCCTTAATATTAATTTAAGTCCTAGACCAAGGCGTGTGAAGATTTCCCATTGAAAATACACGAAAACTCTGTATGTAAGCTATACGTGATTATGCAAATCAGTAACGAGCAGTAATACTTGTGATTAAAACAAAATGCGCAGGAGTCTTACGAACAAGCAGCCATCTATAAACCATGTAAACGCAATATGCAGTGTTTCCACTTTAAAGATTGCCTTTCCCCACGATTCAATTCAGATTTACCCTTTTTGGGACTTATTCCCCTTCATAAGTTATTCTGCTGTATAGTTGTCACAAGATAAAAAGCTCGTTTTGACAGTTCACGGCCAAGAAGTTTGCTATTTTTTACCCATCGAAATGTTTTGAATGTAATCACATTTTTCATTGACGGGTATCGCCCACTGGATTAAGCGCTGTGGCATAACGATTTTTTCATATTGTCCACAGACTATTAATAAAAAAATAAATCGATCAAGACATTTTTTTTAATGCGGACTCGTACTTGGCCGATGTTATTAATTTTAATACTAGTATTTAGACTAATTACAGAATTTCACCAGCTATGTAGTGATTTTTATTGAAAATTCGAGACGTCAATATTGACAATATGAAAATGAAATAATATATATACGGGTGACGATACCTCAATTGACAATTTGGGCTCATCATCTTAAGAAAATGATTGACTGAAGATTCACTTTTTCTTGATATTTTGGTGATTGAGTGAATGTTATTGTAATAAAAATATTAAATGATAGAAAAATGACCATTCGTAGCATTGTATCATTTCAAAATACCTACGATATCACAGTTTAAGTAAAATTTTCAAATCAGAACTTTAATCCAATGCACTTTACAATACATATTCAAATCGATTATATACTCATACAAACTTGAATCGATTTATTGTGAGTATCGAGTACCGAGTCGTATGGTTAATCACTAATTACATCGGTAAGTCCAAATGTCAAAACGAGCCTCTTATTTTGTGACAACTATAGTTCTTAGCTTTGGCACTAGTGTAATAACTAAAAAAAAACTTCGACTTCCTTCTAATGGTCGGTATACACGACAACAATATATCGCAGTGATTTGACTGCGCAGACAGTTTGCGCATTTAATCGAACGTCCATAAATTGTGTACACGTTTATGATATTTGCGACGATCGTCCATTTGCAGCAGAAATTCAGGCGAGAATCATGTCATCCTTGATGGAAAATGATAAAGTACTGGTGTCGCTCATTTTATGAAAAAGCAAAGAAAATCACGTATGTGGTGTAGAAATTGGATTCTTATAAGGAAATCGTATGACTTGACGACTGAAAGTATCTCTCATGTGAATTTATTGAGAGAGACACACACGTAAAACATACACGCCGAGGCCTCTGGAGGGACGTATGTAGTATGTGGTGTAGAAATTGGCTTCTTAAAGGGAAGTCGTACTCTCATGTGAATTTATTGAATTTTATTGTTTTTTTTTTATTATAGTTTCCCTATTGGCATTAGAATCAATAGGTTTGTACATATCAATTAGCCTATCGTGGGCAGCATTTTTCTCGTTGCGATTATGATAGTCTTTGCTTTTCTTACTCCAGAAGCAAATTATAACTCTGTATTAACTCTTCCAATAATTTCTGGTTGTTGTTATTATTATTATCATCTTGCTACATGTTGAATTGCATCTACAGCAAGCGTCGTGAACGAACTAAAGGATCACTACGACTTCAATCCACATCCTACGACAAAACTGTGCAAACATGATCGACTACAATTTTTCGAATAGTTTTTGACACTGCTCCGATCGTTTGCACCAACCAGAAAATTTTGAGACGATTTTCGTACATACTATCGATAAAACTGCACAAACGGTCTGTGCAGTCAAGTCGCTACGACATATCATTGTCGTGTATACCGACTAGAAATATATATAACTTGCACGTGTCACCACTGTTTTTTTTTTATACAGTAAAACGTAGGGGTAAAGCCTAGCCTAGAATTTGCCGCAATACTTTAGCCTAGGCTTTACCCATGATTTACCGCAATTTCCCCTTTTCCTTCCCTCTGGACCTAATTTCCCCTCAAAAGAGGAATTTCCCTTCATTGTGGAAACACTGGCAATATGGCAGCGGCAGACGCTGTCATTCGGTTGTCATTCTATCAATTCGCCAGCGCCCCTAGTGTCATTTTATTATTGTAACCCAAACTTCTAAATTATTAAAAAATGTTCTAGCTGTCAACGCCGTGCACAACTACCTATACACAATTTATACGAGTGGCACGTAGAAAATCCCCACATACTTAGAGATCGGTCCCAATATCGTTTTAAAGTGAACATGTGGACCGGAATACTGAATGGTAAAATAATCGGACCCATTGAGCTACCTGAGGCACTGACTGGCGAGGCGTACTTTTACAAAACGAATTACCATATTTATTGGAAGATGTGCCGCTGTAACAGTAAGGAATATGTGGTTCTAGCATGATGGGTGCCCAGCACATTATGCACGTCTTGTAAAATCCCTTACAAGACCTAGACGAAGAATACCCTGGTAGGTGGATGGGAAGGGCCGGTGCTATAGCATGGCCAGCTCGTTCACCGGATTTAAACCCGTTAGACTTCTTTTACTGGGGTGCTATAAAAGAAAAAGTTTATGGAAAACCCATCAGGGACTTGGCTGACTTGAGGGCGAGGGTCACAGAGGCCGCGGAATCAATTAACAATAGAAGATTTGCTCGCCATATGTCCCGCTCATTTTTAAAACGATGTAGGGCGTGTATTTATGTTGGTGGTAGACATTTCGAGCATTTTATTTAATTAAATAATTACAATTTTGTTTTATTTTCGAGTTTCATTTAAAACCGAACTGTAATGCACAGCTTACCACTTAGTTCACAGCTTACCATGTCTAAGACATGGTAAGCTGTGAACTAATTTTTAACCAATCTTTTTTTTGTATGGAAATAGGAATGATTTTTTCTTTGTTATCACAGCTTACCTAGTCTTGGACTGTACAGGGTAATAGATGTCTATGGCCTATACTGATGATGAATATTACTAAAATTATTTTGGGGATGAGCTGAAACTATTAATAAATAAGCCACTTTTAGCGTACGAACCAGCTGGATAAGCCAATCAAATCAATCAACCTTTGCTTTTGTACAGACGAGACAAGATGAAGCTTGATCCTTTACTACTTTCGCGTACTTGAATAAATGTAGTAAAGGTTATTTTCCCTGTCACATGGTACACACAAGTACAGTCTAGGCCAGATCAAGCTTTAGCTTGAGACTACTTGAGTGTTTGAGGTATGTCTGTACTGCAATCTTGAGAATTATAACGGGCAGTAACATCAAAGGAAGAGAATAGACATTTAAAAATGTATTTGCGTACGAATTTGAGACTATTGTTTTATTGATATGTTTTGTTTTGTACAGGTATTGTTGCCGAAAAGTATTTTTAAATGTCCTAGTATGAATTTTTCAAATAAGTGTTATACCATTTTGGAATTGCAATAAAATTACCTATTTTTTTTTAAGTTATTCGCCGGAGCTGCATACCTAGTACTTTTTTTTCAGTACACTTGGAGGAAGTTGAGTGAAATCGTAATTACTAAATCCTTGACTAGACAAGAACTTAATTTTCTTTAAAATCTTGGTTAGATATGTATTGTTTTTTTTATTTCAATTTGATAAAGTGTTATTGACGATTACATAACAGCTTTTTTTTAATAAAGCAATATTTGTAGGTACAGTTAGCAAAATACATGGTGTAAAATTTTTAGTTTTTTAAAAAATAAATTTATTTTTTTAAATACCCAGAGGGGAATTTTATTTTTATTTTTCTGGTGACCCTCGTGACCACCCCTATCACCTCCCTTCCCAGCTACGTAACCTTTTGGCACACCCTGTATAGATAATATATGGACACATCTCGTCCAATCTGTTCGGAGCAACGGATGGGCAGCGTGCGGCGCCATAACCTACCGTATTCTCTCCTCATCGCCATTGGGCCGACCACTGGTACCGACTATTTGTCATCCGTGACCGGCCCGGCGGATTACCCTTTCGGGTACCGTCCCCTTAAACACCCCGGCACTAGTCTTCACGCGGTAGGCCTCTCTGCGGGTGGCGTAGTCCGCCACGGTCCGTCCATCAGCGACCTCGGCTAAGGCGGCATCAGGTGTAGGTACTCACCGCTACGCTAGAACCCCGTGCAAATTTTTTTCTCTAACGTGATAGCGAACTGTCCATAAGCAGATTAGCTTAGTGATAGTTAACAATTTGATTGTTATAGGCGTTTGGACCCATAAGCCCATAACTCATGAAAACATATTATGAACATGTATGAAGTTGTACAATAACACGTCAAGACATAAGTATGCCAACTGTGTGCCGAGTGTGAGTTTTGTCGTTAACATGACGCGTTCTATCGCGAGCGCATAAACTTGTCATTTGTATGAAGACAAGTACAGCGCCACTAGCGGTGCGTATTTGAAACATTTTCTGCGAGTGCGAGTTTTTATTGTAAACGTTCACCATTGCGTATTGTAAAGTTAACGTCAATTTCGACCGTTTACTCTGTGGTTTGTCTATTTTAGCGAATGTGAGCGCTACTTTTGACAGTTCTTGACGCGTATTATTGTTAGTTTACGTTAACGCGGTAACCGAGTCTTTCACGGGTGTTTTAGTTGGTGAGAAGATAACATTATGGAAGGATTTTTAGATCAAGAAATTATTTTGCAAGGAGATTGCTTGCTGCAGCTCAAGCTGGAAAGGGATGTACACTATCCGAACTCTTCTTACACATAATAAAATATTCTAACATATTTGACATGAAGTGTGCTCCTTGCTCGTTTGCCAACTTAGGCAATAAAAAAAACACAAAGCTGTCATAAGGACTGCCGACAGAAGTTTGCACTTAAAACTGTGATAGCTCACAGTTTGTTATTATTTTTCGGCTATTCAAATTAATTGTTTGATTTTAAATTAAAATATGTAGATTAAAATTATTTGTTTCCTTGGACATATATCGCACAGATGCAGTAACATAGACATAGCTACAGATCTAATGTTAGCGTTGACACGTCACATGACCATGTCGATTACGACTTGGATGAATTTATTCCCCATTCATACCTGCCTATAGTAATTTTCACTTCAAAATCAAAAATCGGTTACTCAGAAACTATTTGAACTAAATACGTATTAAATCTGTTTTCTGGAACATATATAGACAAACTAAGATGCAACTAAAAGATAAATAATACTAACTACCTACTAATACTATTTTAAAAGTTTAATTTCAGTATTCGCGCGTGGTTTCAGCTATTCAACCATTTTAGAATATTTTGCAAACCCTAGCTATCACGAAGTATTTGTTAGTGAAAGCTGCTCTATCCTCACGTGAAGGCAATGCGGCGGCACATGCTTTGTAGACATGCATCGTCATTTTCAAGCGCTAGTTTAAGTACAGAACGTGTAGGTCATGAAGGTACTAAATAATAGATTCTTTCTTCTTATCATTTTACACATCGTATTTTAAGTAACACATATAAAAATCTATCTGATTTCAGTGTTTAAAACTGTTTAAAAGGTTCAAACAGTTGTTTTGAGGTTTTCAATCACAGTTTTAGATTTAAATCGTTTAATATCGGTTGTTTTACGAGAATAATTATCTCGCTGATAAAAGTAATGATTCATATCTAAATATATATTACATCCTCCAGAAGACTAGTACTCAGATAACAACACAACAAGTACAATATTAATGGAAATAATGAAGTTCCCTGAAGAACCGGCACTCCGCTGCAACATTTGCTACAGTATCCTCAGGGTTGGAGCTGTCTGTAGTTGGACTTCAAAACACAAAATTTTCCTGGACCGTCTGGATGTCGTCAAGTTGTGACATTATGCGGAAGTAAATAGTTGTTATTGGTAGATGAAGTTAAATTAGGGCAGTCTTCGTCGATCCTGCTTTAATCTACGGAGTAGACGTACACACATTTATAGACTGAAAAAGGAAGGCAAAATTAAAAAGCTAATTATTCTTGTACATGTATAATTATTTTCATAGCGTTGCCACTCTTGGCTAACTCCAGTGCTTCCTTGGTCTCAGCCAGCTTGAAGTGGTGAGTGATAAACTTCTTCAGTGGGATAGCACCACTCGACACTGATGCCAGAGCTGATGGATATCTGTGTATAAGAGCATTATAAATTAATTACTGTTTCACTTTTGGACACAGACATGACCCGATTAATTTTAAATTATGATGTACCGCATGGTCAGCCTACGTACGGTCGTACGTAGACTGACGACATTTTGAAAATGGCATGGAACCGTTGGATGCAAGTGGCATAGAGTCTTTCCGAGTGGCATTCTCGAGATTAGTGTGCCTACTCTTGAATCTCGATTCCAATCCTAAATCCAATCGCAGCTCGAATTTGAGCAATTTGTTACTCCTGAAAGCGACACTACGATTGGAATCAAATACGGTGATTTTTTTCTTTAATCTAATTGAATGCCACTCTCGTCTATTAAGTCAAATATTTGCTACTCCCGACGTGATTTTAAGATAGTTTAAAATCGTTAATGTTGCACAATTTCAAGAAAGCGTCTTTGTGGTGATCAAGTTCGATAACGTTATTAATTTACAGTAAGAAAACATGGCACATTTGGTGAAAATAACAACGACGAACGCGAAAAATTCATTCTCGATTTTGTTCAAGAGTACCAAATATAAGTTTGGTGAGATTGAAATCGAATCGGATTCGAAATTAGAATTGATTTCAAGAGTAGGCCCACAGGCCTATATTCAATAATGGATATCTATGGGCTGACAGATGGATAGATGTACGGTGACTGACAGGATGTAATAATTTCAGAAGGAATTTTATAAAAAAGGTCAGTTTTGGTCATATTCGGTCATACTTTACACTGATAAGTTAATCATTTAAATACATCTGGAGTTGTGTGATTGCGGTTACAATACTATGAGCCCTTACGTTTCTCGTGGGTGTCGCAAAAGACGACTGAGAGTTTTACATAGCCTTGGGGCAACTTCATTTGATGCCATCTCGTCAATAATTGTATTCCCAAGGTGTGACGTCAGGCAGACGACTTGTCGTAAAACTATTGCCAAAATTTTAAATTTTACATAAAAAGTCCAAAGTTGGACATACATATGTTAGCCCAAGGGCTGCAAAGAAGATACGATTATTCAAGATTCTGTCAATAAAAATCACAATAATAGTAAATCCTTCTAGTAGACCTTTGTCTACAAATAAAAATGGGACCTTCCGTAAGAGCAACATGTATGATCCTATGCCTCTTATATTCAAGACTTTCTGAAACTATTCGTACTTCTACTCAATTAAATAATTATTGTATAAGTTTTTACGTCTGACGACGGAGGAGGAATACAAATCATCACCCCTTCTCTTGCCCATAGATGTCGTACAAGGGATTAAATACGCATACAACGTCTATACAAGAGAAGGATAGCTCGAAATTAAACTCTATACCATCATATCTGACCAGCGTGGTATATTAGATCAATTGCCTTTTTATTGTAGAGGAGGCCCGAGCCCAACAGCGGGACACGTATGATGATGATGAGGATGTATAAGTTTGTAATAATTATACTAACGTGTTGACTATCCGCACAGATCCCAGGATATCGACCTCTCGCATTAAGGCTTGTGACAGAGGTACTTCCACTTTGTTGGCACCGATGCCAACGACAAGCATCGTACCGCCTGTTTTAGTCACCTGAAAATAAGTAACTGAAGTAATTTTTTTCAAAATTTAACATACATAGATAGTATTTGAGTAGAATCTATTGAAATACGAATTATATTGAATAGCATAGATTAAAGTTTTATTTAGGTGTTTTACAGTTTAATTACATAGGTAGATATGCAACTTAGCTCACGCCATTTTTCTTTTCAAATTTCAAAGCTTTATTACACTGAGCAGAGGTACATTTATGTATCAAGGTATAGGGGATATGCGATGCTCATGATTTTCGGCGTTTGAGGTTATTGTAAAAAAACTATTTTTCGTCACCACACACAAAACCATGCGAAAATCCGTTCTGTTTTTGTGTTCAAAAATCGATAAGCCTCAGCCACAGATTTTCAATGTTAAAATACTTCCCGCAAATGACGAGGATTCTGCTTACAAGTTGACATGTTTATTCGAGAAAATCTATATATGATGTAAACAGAAATCAATTACTTGTGCTATCAGTGGGCTAAACGCGAATATTTACATCAAAGTTTTTATGGGATTTGGAGCAGCGCCTCTATCGAACGATAGGGACTGCTCGAAAACCATATAAACTGGTCTCGATAACATTACGAATACTTTGATCGTGATTCGTGATCTTATCACAGATTATGTTTAGAAAATACTACAGAGATCGTCGTATACAATGAATGTACTTGACGTCCACTTATTGCCATCTGTAGAAAAACGAGCAAAGCTGTGTATCTAATATAAAGTAATGTATATTGTATCTTTTTATAAAATACTAGCAACACGCCCTCGCTTCGCTTCGGTTATAGGTTATAGTCGTTTTACCCGCGTAGTTCCCGTTCCCGTGGGAATACCGGGATAAAATATAGCCTAGTTAGTTTACGCCCTGATATTATAGCTTTCGATTGGTGAAAGAATTTTTGAAATCGGTCCAGCCGTTTTGAAGATTACCCGGAACAAACAGACAGACAGACAAAATTTTTTTAATTGCTATTTTAGGCATAGGTGTCGTGCAAATAACCGTATGAGCATGAAAAAAGCCTATTATTTTGACATTACAAACAGACACTCCAATTTTATTTATTGGTATAGATAGACTAAAAAATTTAGTTACCATCATAGCTACTCTCTGTGCGGAAGAAAAACCACATGCGTCGATGGTAATTTCAGGCTGCGAGCCCAACATCCCCACAATAGCGTCCACAATATCTTGGTCAGAGTACTCTTGTTTTACCAACAACGCGTAATCCGCAGCCAACTCTCGCGCCGTGTCTAGCCGACTCTGCACCACATCTATGAACATAATACACATTATCATCATAATTGCACAGGTGGAATAAATCGGAATAATAGTCCAAGGAGCGAACTCGCAATTCAAGCGTTATGGTTTCTATTCTCACCCAGAATAGCTCTGAATGCGATCTTCAAAAAAAGTAAGAAGAAAGAAAGAAAAACTCTTTATTTTGCTCTCATACATTTCATATACCACATCAAAAACACAAAAAATAATTGAAGCTAAGTTAACTTATGCAGAAATAATGCCGTGTTTCCCGAGCGCTATGACATGTCCTTCTTTAAATGAGGTTTACTTCACGGTAGGCAACGGCCTGGCTGTGCCCCTGGTATTGAAAAGGTCCATGTGCGGCAGAATCACTTACCATCAGGTGTGTTGCCTGTTCGTTTGCCACCACCGGCGAGAAAAAAAAAATAAAGCTTATAACTAATTTATTTATTTATTTATTAAACTTCATGCAACAATGTAATGGCGGACTTAATGCCAAAGGCATTCTCTACCAGTCAACCATAGGTGATGTATAGACGAAAAAAGGTAGGTGCATGTTCCGAGATAGCTATATTATTGTAAAATGAAAAAGAAAATATATTTTACATAGATAAATAGGTATATACGAAAATATATAATACATACCAAAGATACATACATACCCAAATACAAAGATAGATATGATATATATTAAGATATATAAATATATACATACACAGTATATATATATAATTATAAGGACATTATATGAGTTGTGATGATTCTGCCAAGTCGTTTAAGAGATGGAGTCGAACGCTCTTCTTAAATGTTTGACGACTAGTTGCCATCCTGATACCGAGAGGTAGTGAGTTCCAGAGGAGAACCGCCTGGACAACGAAAGAAGAATGCACACGATCAGAGTGATGAGATGGACAAAATAAGAGCAAGTTTTTGGAGGAACGAAGGTTTCTGTCATGATTAGTAGAGAGGTATTGAAAGAAACAAGACAATAGTAATTAGGAGAATTAGGAGAGTTGAGGATAGAATATAGAAAAGTAAGGACACGCAAACTACGGCGTTGTCGAATAGTTAGAAAATTTAATTGAGAACGATAAGCAGAAATATGATCATACTTGCGAAGATTATATATGAATCGAATGCAGTTATTGAGAAGACGGTCTAGTTTATTAAGAAGATCTGCATTCAGGTCAAAATAACACACATCACCATAGTCAATTAGAGGAAAAATTAAAGTTTGGACAAGCGTCGTTTTAGTTTTAACCGGTAGAAAATGTCTCAACCGATTGAGAGCACGTAAGCTACAGGTGACTCGCTGACTTACTCTGGTTACTTGAGTTCTCCAATTGAGAGTGGAGTCGATATATAAGCCAAGGTCTTTTACGTCAGGGGACAGCGGTACAATAGAGTCGTCGTACAATATAGAGGGGAGAGATTTGATGTCTACTCGGCCTATCATACGCTGATATATCATATATATATGCTGAGAGGCAAAACAGGATCTTAGCTCAGCTAGTGTTACTTCATTGTATTAAACTAACGCTAATATTCTGCTACGACCTAGAGTGGAATCATGGACAGTCACCATTAAATACTTTTAATTAATGAATTCAGCTGGGAGTTATCCATCCATCAGCCTGTAGACGTCTATTGCTGGACATAGGCCTCGCCACGAGAGTGCCACTTAGAACAGCAACTTTCAAGATGTCATCAGTCCACCTAGTAAGGGGTCGTCCTACGCTGCGTCGTCATTCGTAGTCGCCACTCGAGGACTTTTTCCCCGGATCGGCGAGTGATGTGACCTGCCCGTTGCTATTTTTACGTGCGCATTCTTCGAGCTATGTTGGTTACACCTGTTCTTCTACAGATTGCCGTTTGCCGGCTTTTATCACGTAGAGAAATGCCGTGCATAGCACCCTCCATAGCACGTTGAATGACTTTGAGCCATTTTATGAAGCCGACGTGGAGTAATATTTACCGTTATTTGTGTTTAGGTTTGTAAAGTCGGTTTACTGACGATAGTTGAACGTGACAACGTCATAAGAAAATACTGATGGAATAGTTTCATTTTTCAAAAGAAAATTTTAATTTTATTTGTTGATAAATATTTTGTATGGATCAAGCCTTAAATGGAACGCCTCAGAGCGAGGAAACGCCGCATACGTCATGTTTTTTCGTGTGTGCAGCCGGCTCCATCGAATTATAAGACGTTGTCACGTCAAAAAATCGTCACAATTTTATTGCTCCTCAGCTCGTATACATACACTATTCGGCATAGGACTCCTTAACAATGGGAGGGAAATTGACCCATTCTATCGGCTTTACCTCCTACCACGCTAATCAGACGCGTTGGCATTAAGTTTAATTTCCAATCACTCGTGGTATCTGTTGCTTGGTAACCACTAAGCGGAAAGGGAAGAGGTGTTTTTGTTATACAATCTTTATGTCTGTATTCTCACGGTGAGATTTTCAGCGTTCATGAATTAATATCACATTCCAGAGAAATAATGTCACAGATAGATTTTTCTTACTTTTGTAGCAATTGTTTCTAGCAATACTAACGCTTGATAATTAACAACACATAATTTCAAAAAGCTTGAATTGCTTGATTTTAACTTGTGATATTTATTTAGAATTCTGTTGATTAATTTACTTACTGTAACTATAGGGAAGAGCAGTTTCAATATATTTCAGTTATCTTTTTTAGTTTAAATACATATAAAATTAGCACTTGCTTACCAGTTATTAGTATTTTACTAGCTCCCATAGCTTTAGCGGTCATAGCACAGAGTACACCGATAGGTCCTGCTCCCAGAATAAGAAGAGTCGTCCCCAGTTTGATACCCGCGCGAGCGCACGCATGCATGGCAATCGCAAGAGGCTGCACGGCCGCGCCTTCCTCCATGGTTAAATTGTCTGGTATCCTTAGAGTAAGAAAAAATAAAGTCTTAAAGTTGAACACTTAAAAGTATATTTTAGCTGTTTTTGCTTATTTAACATAGCATTTAAAAAAGAGAGATAGCTATATAAAATCAGAAGTGGTGGCAGAATAAGAACACAATTTATCTCAATAACACACCCAATTTTTATCTTTGGGTGTCCTAAAACACGTCTAAAATATGTGATAGGCAGAAAACATCTATGCAAGAGAAGGCAAACTAAAAACCCTATACCAACACATCTAACCAGAGTGGTATAGTGGGTAATTTTCCCTTCCATTTTGGAGGAGTTTCGAGGGCTCATTGGGACTTATATTGACGAAGATATTATGTTGATGTAATTTCATGACCTTTTCATTTTTTTTGCGTGCCATCTTAGTAATTTTTGTGTAATAAAATAGCTTAATATACTTGTCATTAGACATTAGCTATCGCCGGTAAAGGTGCGTCAGAAATTGTTCAGGTCGTTTGGAATTAACCAAACTAAATGGACCGACAAACTTGTAAAAACGGTTAAAAATTGTAAAATTGTAAACGTTTTTTTGCTTATCATGAAATACTAACTTGTGACAGAAGTCTGCGACGTGCTTGTAGTACCGACAAAGGTTACCAGGTGCCCCTAAGGAGGCACAATAGTAGGGTGCGATGCATAAATTGTAACGACCAATCTTGCAATATTCGCACGCTCTGCAGGGCTGCGTTGGCTCAATAGCGACACGATCACCCACTTTTAAAGTAGTTACTTTTTCACCTATCTGTAAGTACGTATCATTTAATTACTACCTGACCTGCGCGAGAGAGAGATGATTAAAGAGAGAGAGGGAGGTTTAGAGATGGAGGTTTAGAGAGAGATAGAATGAGAGGGAGAGAGGACTAGAGAGAGGATTAGTAGGAATCTACAACGCACAGTATACGTAACGAAAACTGAATAACTTCCTCGCTATTTGCAACATTTTTCATTAACGCTCCCCTCCTATTGACCGTAGCGTAATGTTATAAAGTATATGGGCTAGCAGTATATACTAATAATAAATTAGCAGTTTCTGAGATTAACATCTTCAAACAAACAAACTCTTTAGCTTGAGTTAAGTATTTTAAGTCATCGTCAACTTGCTCTTATCCTAATTACAAATCAAATTCTCAATTACATATCAGATTCTCAAAAATCAGTCTCAAATTCTCAATAGATAATCTTCTTTCATAGAATGATGAATGAATGAGTACATATCGCAAAAGTTATTGGCAATAGCTTTATGTTGAAATTTAACAGTATCACACAAAATACTTAATCAACCCTCTTGATTACTCATTTGAATATTGGCTACAAAACTTATATTAACCGATTTTGTCAAAAGGGCAACCAAAAATTGAGAATAATAATACGCAGCGAAAAGTCAATGGTTTGCACCATCTATATTACAAGAATAGCATTATTAATATAGAAAACCTTTCACATCGGTAGATTTTGTAAATAAAACTATTCGTATCATGCGTTTACGGGCGGAGCCAGTCCGCTGTAAAGTGTTCGAAACGTCGGGCATTCAATAATCAAATACAAACGCGATAAAATGTGTTATAATATTTTTTTTAATGTATAATACTTGCGTAAATATTAGGAATCGGTAGATTTACCTGGGCTACGACACCAGCTCCTTCATGTCCCATAACCATAGGCTCCGTGACTACTTCAGTCCCGCAAGCACCAGTACTGTACAGCTTGACGTCTGTGCCGCAAATACCCACGCATTCTATCTTCACCAGTACCTCTGACACATTCAAAAAATTCCTTTAGTTTACAAAGTCCTCGTATCTAATATGAAATAGTATAGACATTTACGTGTTGTAACGGAGTAAGATTACAATACACCGCTCCTTATCTTGGCCGTGGGTGTCTTTTTCGTCGACTATGGGATAATATACATAATTTGCAAGACAAGGAAAACTCGAAATAAAATCCTACGTCAATGCATGGTATAGTAGGTTAAATTCACTCCCATAAAGGAAGAAACCCGAGTCCAATAACTAAGAAGATAAGATGATGATATGCATTTCCCCTTTTATTATAGAGCGTAATGGGACTTGTAAGGGCTGCAGAAAAGAAGAAGAAAGTTATATCTTCCTCACAACGTACGTATAATATGTATGCCTTTTTTACATGATAGAGTATTTCGTCTTGGCACGTCAAATGACGTGGAGAGCTAAGCAACTAGGTCACAAGTTACGATAAATAAATAATCGTAGTCCACTATTTGTAAAAAATATACTACTACAATTCTTCATATACCGTGTAGTGATGGAGTAAGAATACGATTTACCACTCCCTATCTTGCCCGTGGATGTCACAAACGACGACTAAGAGATATAATACAATAACATCTGTGCAAGAGAAGGAAAACTCTAAATGAAACCACATACCAACATGTCCGACTAGCTTGGTATAGTAGATCAATGTCCCTTCTATTGGGACGGAGGCTCGAGCCAGTAGGAGGCCGTGTATGAGCTGAGACGACATTCTTCATGATTATCTCCGCTTAGGTGTGACCCACCACTGGGTTCAAGAGGGCCAGAGCTAGTCTATAATAAAAAGACATTTGACTTACTATGCTACACTAGTCAGACCTAGACATTGGTATAATTATTTGTTTCGAATGATTTTCTTTGCTCTTCGACCTTATTTGTATTTGTTTCACTTTCTTTTACTGTTATAAGTTGTTATTGTTATAAGTTTACCGGCTGAATTCTGCTATCCATTCTAAAGCACTTTTCATTAATATTTACCATTAATAGCGATTTATATTTCTCGTTAATACTTACCGTTGTCTTTTATATCTGGAATCGGCCATTTTTCCTGAAACAACAAATGGTATTCGTTTAAGCATGTCCATACAGATCGACTGAGGGTAGTTTGAGTGCCTTTTTTAATTTATAAGATGTTGTTTTATTTCTTTTAACTTATTTTCTTTTTAAATTATTTTACTGTGTCCATTTACAGAAATTAATTGGTTTCTTCCTTTATTTCTAATGGAACATGTGTTGTAATTTTCACATAATCTAAATTAGGTTTTTCGTAATTTTTTGACAAACGCATGAAACAGCGCGCTTTATTAGTCACAGAGTAAAGTATATTATTTGCATAGTTTTTTAAATATGCTATTCATACTTCGTATTTAAAATCATGTCCAAAAGCTAATAAGGTTATCATTCTTTTGTTTGGATTGCTTATCTGACAAACAGACCCAATTACATGTGACAGGGTCACAAGATCACGTTATAAAACATTATTGCTTGTACAACTAATTAGCATTTAATATTTTTAGCTTTATAAAGAACATATTTGTTTTGATTAGTCATTGCTATGCTGTTTGATTTCTGAAGTGAAAACTTCTAAGGCATTATCGACATGGTTAGGTACGTAGTGGCGATATTGGTCAAAATCAACTTAAAATTCTAAATTACAAATAATTTAAGATCTAAAGCTGTAAATTGTTATTTTTGGATATTCAAATTAAATATTTTGAATATCCAAAAATAACAACTGTTTGTTGAGTTTGAGCTTTCACTTCTGTCAGCAGTCCTCGTGATTGCTTTGTATTCTTTTTGATTTAAAGATCTTCATAATGTTAGCTAAAATAATATTTTCATTGAATCTATGACTTGAAAAAGTATAAAATGAAAGCGTTACGACGAAAAATTGGCGATTGTAAAGCGGAATATGAGATATTCATCATCATCAAAATCGTCATCATTTAGCCTTTGGCTGTTCACTGTTGGATGTAAGCATTCTATAGAATGCTACGTAGCACGGTATTTCTTTGATGGAATCAATTAGGTTGAAGATCATGGTAAGATGTTATTCGTTTCCCATGGCAACGCACCGCTCCCTTTTTTTAATAACAAGACAACTAAGGATTGAAGACCCTTGTTTGAAGAGGGCTTTCATCGTCTCCTCATTTCGGCTCAAATGTGTACCACTATTGGACGCGAGCCTCCTCCACAATTGGAGTGTGTGTGTACAGGGTTAAATTTTGAATTTGCTTTCTCTTGCATAGATGTTATATGCATATTATATCGCTTAGTCGTCTTTTACGACACCCACGAGCAATGTAAGGTTTGGTAGTATTCGTAGCGGCCACCACACAGCTTACCATAATAGTAACGATCATAATTCACATATTCATCCATCCATCAGCCGATAGAAGTTCAATGTTTAGCATAGGGTCCCCACGACAATGCCACTTGGAATTGTCCCATGCCATTTGTATTCAACGGCGTCCTGCGTATTTCAAGATACCGTCAATCCACCTAGTAGGGAGTCGTCCTACGCCTAGTCGTTCGATTCGTGGTCGTCACTTGAGATCCTTGTTGCCCAACAGTTGTTTCCATTTCAACATGTTAATTCTTCTCTGTTGGTTACACCCATTCTTCTAAGGACTTTGTATTCCGGATTTTATCACCTAGAGAAATACCGAGCATAGCCCTCTCAGCACATTGAGCGACTTTGAGCCTTTTTATGAGGTCTACATTTAGGGATCACGTTTCATGTGGGCATTTGATATGATTTTCGTCTTGCCTATGTTCATTCGTCAACCCACTAGTTGGGATCGTTTGCTGAGATCCCTGCTGAGATCGTTTAGTAAGGTGCCAAGGTCCTCTATGGATTCTGTCATAATGAAGATTTCTGCAAATCGAAGGAGAGTAATGTATTCGGCATTGATGTTGATGCCAATGCTCTGCAAATGGATTGGTTTCGTACTCTTATCCTGGATACGGATTGATATTTTGCGATTCTTATACAAACACTTTTTTTCCTACACACACACACACACACACACACTCACACACACGTCGATTTGGCACCGCTGAAGGGACTGCAGCACTACCCAAGTTTGAACGGAATCAAAGGCTTTCTCATAGTCCACAAACGCTATACATAACAGCTGAGTATACTCGTCGGGCTTCTGTTTAATCTAGCGTAGCGTGTGTGTGGTCTATGGTACTTTATCGGAATTCGGCTTGTTCAAGCAGCTGGAAGTCATCAAGCTTACACGCGAGGCGGTTCTAATGACTCGTGAAAATAATTTGTACGCATGGTTATTCACACATTTCTTGTTATTTGGAATAATTATTATCTAATAACCATGATTATATTGTTTTTCAAATTAAGGAGGTGTATCTCGTGTCGTGTAAAACAAAAATCAGATTTAAAGTTCATTATTGTGATAGTGTTAACAGTTCGACTAGTGGTTTGCAAAGCAATTTTAGCATATCTTTGTAATTTATCAGTGCCTTTATGTAAGCTTCTATATACCTTGTGATTAAGATGAATAAAGCAAAATATTAAAGGCGTTAATGATACAATAGAGATAATTTGCACGCCAGCTTCTGTCGAATCATGTAATAGTGACTTAAAAAAATTGTAACATCTAACTTGTACCGTGATTCTGGCAAATAAATATCTTATTTACTCTTACTTAGAGATGTAAGAATACTTTAACCTTATTTTATTTCTCTTACAAAATTAACGTAGTTTATTAGTGGTAGAATCATACTAAAAGGTTACTATTAGCAGCCATAAATGAACCGTCTCTTGCAAAGTAAAGACCACGCTCTCGCAAAAAATCGACTTGGTATGGTGAAGATTCCGTGTGATGACGGAGTAAGAACACAATTCACCACCTCCTTTCTTCCCCTTGGATGTCGTAAAATTATAATATGCAGATAACATCTAAGCAAGAGAAGGGAAACTCGAAATAAAACCCTTATACCAACACGTCTCACCGGCGCAGTATAGTAGGTCAATTTCCCTCCCATTGTGGAGGAGACTCAAGCTCAGCAGTGGAACATATATAAGCTATAAGGATGGTGAGCGACAGATTCACAGGCCCTCATCCTTTATTCCATGTATTTTTTATTACCTAGCCGAGGCCGCAGATGACTCGACCGGGGATTTACCCGCCGAGAGACCGACCGCGCGATGGCAACCGACGTCGGAAGGAGACTGTACTCCGTAGGGATATACCGTCGGGCCGACCACTGAAGACAAAGAACTCTGCACCGGTGGTCGGCCCAACGACGAAGACGACGTGCCACGGGTGGGTCATGGGGCCGCGTGCCGCCACTTCTTCGCCCCGGACGGAGCTGGGCGGCGGGTGAGCTGACTAAGGCCCAACCACAAAAAAAAAGGCTCTCATCCTATTTTAAGGTAGATAACGACCTAGCTTGACCCAGCTTTGGTATTGCAGAATTCTATAAGCTACAGGCACCACGATGAGGTAGGCTTGTTGTTGTATATCAGTAAAGGAAATAAAATGAAAATATAACTTACAACTTTGATATTGTAGGGTCCATGAAGAACTACCGCGTAATTATCACCGTCAATCATTGCGAGGCGTATGAACAGACTGTTAACTGTATTATGAACATAACAAGTAACATAACGTTTATTATATAATACATTATTTACACATCTTAATTTAACGTATCATTTAGTTATGTAAATATACACGATACGAATGTTTATCGTGATAACACAATCAAATCAATATGAATACCTAATTTTGTCTTCTGTTTTCTTCTTTTTTTCAGCTCATATCTTTCTGTATGAAGGATTAAGAATACAATTCATCATTCACTCTCTTGCCCGTGTGTGTGATAAAAGACGACTAAGGCGTTAAATATGCATATAACTCCTGTGCAAGAAAAGGAAAACTCTATATCAACCCGTCTGACCAGTGCGGTATAGTGGGTCAATTTCCCTCCTATTGTGGAGGAGGCTCGAGTCCAACAGTGGGACGTATATGAGCAGAAATGATGATGATGAATGATGACCATTGTCATCTCAGTTCATATACGTTCCACTACGAGCCTTCTCTACATCGAGAGGAAAATTTAACGACCACACTGGACAAACGTATTGGTATAGGGTTTTATTTCGATTTGTCCTTCTCTTTGATGTTGTATGTATCACTTAGTCTTCTTTTACAACAAAAAAGGAGGTGGTGAATAATATTCTACTTCGTCACCACACGGACTTCTCCTATACGTATACCCATATATAGATTTCGCAACGGAATAATAATACATTTGTAAGAAATTATCCCTTACTTGAGTTTGATTGTTATAAATCAGTAAATAGTCACCAGGAGATTCGGCAGCAGCTCTGCAAACGTACAACACTTCATTACGAACACCATTTTTTCATTTATGAGGTAGGTCCGCGGGCCACTCTTTTTGTAGCTTTTTATATTTTTTTCATTATTTAATTTTAATTTTTATTAATATATATCTAAATAAATTCGACAAAAATACAGCAAAAATATTCCGAGCGAAGTTCGGTCAACCAGATATTAGGTCTTTACCTATGAAATTGCCGTTATGTATGAAAAAAATTAAACGATTTTTTTTCATGTATTTTTTATTTGTATTAATCGAAGTAATCATCCATGCAATCAATGTATCTTTGCCAACACAGCAGCAGTTTATTGATGTCCTTCTTAAAGAAATCAGCTGGACGGGAGGCAACAAATTCTTCAAAGGCATTTTTACTGCCTCTCGGGTATTGAATTTCTTTCCCGCCAAAAAGTTATCCATCCTTCCATCCATCAGCCTACGGTCGGTCAACCAGATATACCTATGAAATTGCCGTTATGTATGAAAAAAATTAAACGATTTTTTTCCATGTATTTTTTATTTGTATTAATCGAAGTAATCATCCATGCAATCAATGTATCTTTGCCAACACAGCAGCAGTTTATTGATGTCCTTCTTAAAGAAATCAGCTGGACGGGAGGCAACAAATTCTTCAAAGGCATTTTTACTGCCTCTCGGGTATTGAATTTCTTTCCCGCCAAAAAGTTATCCATCCATCCATCCATCAGCCTACAGACATCCACTGCTGGACATAGGTCTCCCCACGAGAATGCCACTCAGAACGGTCCTGCGCCACTTGCATCCAACGGTTCCCTGCAACTTTGAGAATATCGTCAGTCCACCTGGTGGGGGGTCGTCCTACGCTGCGCCGTCCGATTCGTGGTCGCCACTCAAGAACCTTTCTTCCCTAATGGTTGTCGGTTCGACGAGCGATGTGGCCTGCCCATTGCCATTTCAACGTGCTAATTCTGCGGGCTATGTCGGTTACACCCGTTCTTCTACGGATTTCCGTGTTCCGGATTTTATCACGTAGAGAAATACCGAGCATAGCCCTCTCCATAGCACGCTGAGCTGGAGAATCGGTTTCGTACTCTTATTCTGGATGCGGACTGACATAGTGGCGTTTCTATACAAACACTTCAACACTTCGATGTATCGATAGTCAATTTGGCACCGCTGAACGGACTGCAGCACTGACAGAATCAAAGGCTTTCTCATAGTCCACAAACGCTAGAC
This sequence comes from Lymantria dispar, assembly GCA_032191425.1. Taxonomy (NCBI): domain Eukaryota; kingdom Metazoa; phylum Arthropoda; class Insecta; order Lepidoptera; family Erebidae; genus Lymantria; species Lymantria dispar. The sequence goes on from CM063452.1 coordinate 31,440,636, forward strand.
ACAGAGGCCGATTATACTCCTCGGTCTTCTGTATAATCTGGCGTAACGTGTGGATGTGGTCTATGGTACTATAACCTCTTCGGAAGCTGGCTTGTTCGGGTGGCTGGAAATCTTCGAGCTTGCACGCGAGTCGGTTCGTAATGACTCTTGAGAACAACTTGTAGACGTGGCTCAAGAGTGAGATGGGTCTGTAGTTCCTTAAGAGCGTTTTATCACCCTTCTTGAAAAACAGCACCACCACACTCCTGGTTCACTGGACCTGTCCTGGACTCTGTAACGTCGCCCCCGAGAATGACAGAATTAAACAACCTCTGTAGGGCTTTTAGAACTGGCCTACCGCCTGCCCTCAGGAGTTCTGTGGTAATTCCGTTATCTCCCGGTGCCTTCCCGTTCTTTAATTGTTTCAGAGCCATTCTGATCTCGTGCAAGCTGACGTCCGGGATTTCCTCGGTGTAGTGCCGAGTTAGCTTGGATCTGGGATCTTGGACCAAGCCGGCAACAGGGTTCTGGGATGATCTATGCAACTTCCCATAGAACCTTTCGACCTCTCCCAAGATCTCACCCTGGGATGAAATAATAGTGCCGTCATCGGTCTTCAGCTTGGTCATTTGGCTGTGCCCGATAGACAAATCACGTGCGAACACTTTAGAGCCACGATTCCGCTCTATTGCCTCTTCAATGCACTGCGTATTGAATCGGCGAACGTCACGTCGCACGGACTTTGAGATTTGTCTATTTAGCTGCCTATGTGTGGCCCAGTCAGCTGAAGACTGCACCGTTATTTCCTTTCTCCGCTCCATGAGCTTGAGAGTCTGGTCTGAAAGTTTATTTGGTCCAAATATGAATCCAAAACTAAATCGTCACAAATTAACAGCTGGAAATCATTCTGTGAACGACAAAATAAAGAAGGCGTCTGGGATGGTATTTATCGTGTTATTAAATATACTAATAAATATGAAGAAGACATTCCACTCAAAATACAAGATAAATACCTCACAAATAAAGAATCTGCTGAGTTACTTGCCAACACCTTTTACCCACGAGATAATGTCAATGATGATACACTCGACCACCTAAAAATCCGTATACAAACAATGTTCGATAGTGATAACATCTCATCATCCACCTCTGAACAAGACTTTACAGGCGATGAACTACACTTTGCAGTTAATGCGTTCAATCCTAAAAAGGCGCCCGGCATTGATGGCTTTACAGCTGACATTTGTCAGAACATTATTAATAAAAACTTTCAACTCCATTTAGCTATATATAACAAATGCCTCAGTCTCTTTCACTTTCCAACACCATGGAAAGAAGCTGTAACAATAATTTTAAAGAAACCCAGTAGAGACAGTTATGAGAACCCTAAATCATACAGACCCATTGGCTTATTACCTATTTTTGGCAAAATTTTGGAAAAAATGGTTATAAGAAGGCTTATGTGGCATTTAGTACCAAGGATGAGTTCGCGACAGTATGGCTTTATGCCTCAGCGAAGCACAGAGGACTCCCTCTGTGATTTAATGGCGCATGTTAGAAACGGACTTGAACAGAAGAAATTAATCACAATCGTGTCATTGGACATAGAGGGGGCCTTTGATAGTGCCTGGTGCCCAATCATCAAAGTCAGACTGTCGGAAGAACAATGCTCCTTGGCACTACGCAAAATTTTAAATAGTTACATGACCGACAGACTGATCAGACTGCGATATGCTGGCCACGAACATTTGGTTAGAACAGAAAAAGGATGTGTACAAGGCTCCATTGGAGGCCCTTTAATATGGAATCTCATCCTGGATCCTTTGCTGAAAAATCTAACGCGAAAAGGAGTATATTGCCAGGCATTCGCTGATGATGTCATACTCGTATTCATGGGTAATTCGGCAAAGGATATTGAACAAGTAGGTAATGTTACACTCACATATGTTCGGGATTGGGGTGTCAAAAATAAACTATCATTTGCACCTAACAAAACAAATGCTTTAATAATTACCAAAAAACTTAAATATGATATTCCACACCTGATCATGGGTGGGATTAGCATTGCCTATGTTAATGAGATTAAAATTCTGGGACTAATTATGGATCGTAATCTCACATTTGGTGCCCAGACCACATATATTTGTAAGAAGGCACTAAATGTGGGCAAGCAACTATCTAAAGCCGCCAGAACCAGCTGGGGTCTCCACTCTCGACAATTTGCTCTAAAAATCTGTAAGGCTTACAAGACAGTATCCCACAATGCCTCCCTATTACTTGCGGATATACTCCCCCTCGATATCTGTATTAGGGAGAGAGCTTTCTTGTACGGTGTTAAGAGGGGTTATTTACCGTTAATTACTGGCAAAGAGCCTGAAATAATGACACCTTTTCGTGAACTGCCCCATCCAGCGAACTGTATGAACCGCCAATTTCACAAAATTGATAACCAAGAAGATTTAGATATCCTTATAAACAGTGCAGTATGTATATATACTGATGGTAGCAAAATTAATAACCAAGTTGGTGCTGCTTTTACAGTTTGGAATAATAATAAGGAAATTAATAACCGAAAATTATATTTGGCTCCCTACTGCACTGTTTACCAGGCCGAATTGCTGGCCATATGCCTGGCGGTTAAGATGGTGGCAGATAGTAAGTATGTAAAATGTGTCATTCTCAGCGACTCTAGGGCGGCATTGGATACTGTCATTGATAGTCTTTCATTACACCCATTAGCCATTGAAACTCGCAAATACCTAGATAACTGCCTCCTCCAGCATAAAGACGTTGATTTATGCTGGATTAAATCACATATCGGCTTGCAAGGCAACGAAAGGGCTGATGAACTAGCGAAATTAGCAGCCCTAAAACTAAACGTAGAGCATTCTTATGACAAATTCCCCATATCATATGCCAAAAACTATCTTCGCCACGAATCAATAGATGAATGGAACACCAGATACACCACCAACAACACATGTTATTCAACAAAATTCTTCTTTCCAGATGTTACGTCTGCTCATAAGATTTTAAAATCAATCCAGCTAGATCATGTACTAACACAAATATTAACAAGGCATGGTGGGTTCTCTGCTTACCTCTTTAGATTTAAATGTAAAGAGAGCCCACTATGCATTTGTAATACCGGCGCTGAGGAGAATGTTACTCACATCATCACTGAATGCCCGTTGTACACACAGGATAGATATAATATTGAATCAGAAACGGATATCACAGTTTCTGTTAATAACTTTTATAATTTAATATCTGATAGTGATACCAGGAAATTATTCATCGATTTTTGTAAAAAATTAGCTCTTAGAGTCATCAAAAGGAAACTATAAATTAATTTTTTCCACTGTATTACATTATTATAGTATTATAAATCCAAACAACGGTTAAGTTAGGTTAGACGATTCTACCATTATATATTTACATTATTATTTTACTTATTTCAAATATACATTTTGTAATTTACTAAACTATTTATTTTTCTATTCTTACTTACATTCCTAAATTACTAACCATAATAATGCATAGTAAAATATAATTAGTATAGATGGTGCTAGTAATCAAAAATCTTATATATAACTATCTTGCAGTATTACATTACTGAATTATCTTACATACAATTAATTCTCTATTTAATTCACAAGTAATACTAAATGTAACCTTTTATATATAACTGTCAATTACTACTTTTATACTGTATTGTCATAGATATACTATTGTATTATAATGAATTAATTTAACTTATTTAAATCCCAATTATAGTTTTATATTTAATTTGTCCTACCTTCCTATCTGAATTAATTGTACTGTCAACCTATACTGCTGTACATATAATGTATATAAGGTTAGGTTAAATAGTCACTATTTTTAATTTTATATGTCATTGTAACTAACTCATTTCCATATACCTAATATTATAAATTAACCTTACTATTTATATTTCTTACTTCCTATGTATAAACTCTCTAAGATAACTATTGTATAATAACCCATCAACTATTACTACTCTACCTTTAATTTAGTTTACTAGACCTATAGTTACACGATAAAAAAAAAATAATAATAATGAATTAAATATATATATATATATAAACAGAATTAAACAAAAAAAAAAAAAGTAAAATAAATAAAAATAAAAAAAAATGTACATATTCTATCTCCTATTACTATTACTATAATTACTATAAGTTACCTAAATAACTATTATAATTTTAACTCTTCACTTATAATTAATCACCAGCATATTCAATGATATATGCATATATCATTGACATTTGCATATGTACATGTGTTTCATCTAATCACTGAATAATAAAAAACATCATTGTCTATTTCTTTACTATCCCAATATTCACTACACTCCTACTCTCATTCTTATTACTTACTACTACATTACTACTAACTAATTTAACACATCATCCTACTTCTTTCTTCCTTATCAATTAACTTCTCTTGCTATAAATTAGTCTGGCTAATAAAGGTCTCTGATTATGTCAGAGGAGCATTTAAGCCCAAGTCCCCTAATGATTTGGAACTAAAAAAAAAAAAAAAACCTGTATGACCTTCAGCGAATACCGTTTGGTAATTCTGAGTATAAGGTACGCTACCCTTGTCGACAGACTCTCGATCTTCTCCACGTTGTTCACGAGAGACTTTCGAACGATAAACCCTACACCGCCTTGGGATGTTTGCCCTCCTCGCACCAGTCCGTCCGGGGCGACAGAGGGGCGTAAGTACGCACACCCGTAACCCACCCGAACACCACGTCGCCTTCGTCGTTGAACCGACCACCGGAACAGGGTTACTTGTCATCAGTGGTCGGCCCGACGGAATACCTCCTAGTGGGGTACCCTCCCATCGACCCCTCCTTAGGGGAGGACGTCGGTCAATACCTCGTTTAGGTACCCCTGGTGTACTATAGTATGTGTTTACATTAATAATTTATTGGAGCTCACTAGATGGCGTTGTACGAAATTCTAAAACAGGTTATGGTTTCGTTACACAAATGTACATACCCCAGCGTGGCGTTAACGCCACGCTAACGATCAGATTCACCCTCGCTTATAAATGTATCACATCAAAAATCACCTGTTATTGGTATTACTTTAGTGTACTGGCATTATTTTTTTTTGTCTCTCAGTATATACGAGTAAGTATACCTAGAATCTGCTGTTGGTCTTAAATCTCATCTATAATGAGAGTGAATTGGCTCATTATACCACGATGGATAGATTGGATTTACATATTTGTTACGAGTTTTCCGTTTATTGCAGTGATCTTATTTGCTCATATTGCGACTAGAAATAAAACTTTTTATACCAACTCCGTGTGGTGTAAAACCAACGTAAAACTATCCGCTACCACATTTCCGTGTGATGACGGAGTAAGAATATAATTCACCACCCCTATCTTACCCGCGAGTGATCGTACGAGACGAGTAAGAGCGGCCGCACACATACAATTGCAAGTTGGCCGACTAAATCGCAAGTAGGTGTATTAGGCGTTGTTACTTATGCTAGCCCGCACATCGTCTCCAACTAAATCGTCCAACTAAATTAATTGGACACCGATCGTATCGGAATCACGATTCCCTTCCGATTAACACATTTAGTGCCGAGCACACGGCGCCGTGTATAGTGGGCGGGGCCGACTACACGGCGCCGTGTATTTCGCCCGCTACTTTTCTATGAGTCCGTACGACTTTGGCTCTTGTGGCAAGCATATGTTAGTGTCGCGGTTATACGGGCAATACATCGATCTTGATAAAACTATAGTTGGATTTTTGTTTGCATGAGTGTTGTTGTTTTTACGAACGATTATCATATACGTGTTTACCCGCCAAAATGAACACTAAACCTGGTCCTTCTAAACGTCGTAGTTCTTCGACTACTTCAAGAGTTAGTGCCAAAAAACATCGGAGCCAGGAAAGTTCTGGTGATATCAGTGATTGTTCGAGTGAAGAAGCAGTTTTTTCGCAGTGCCAGGACAGTGAATCGTCAGATGGCGAGGGAACTGATGACAGTAGTGACTGCAGTATATTCGACGTTGGCCGTCGGCAACAACCACCAGCACATCGAGAGCTTCCTCAAGCATTACAGGTTCTATCGTGCCCAGAAGATGATAGAACAATATCACCATCCATTATTGAAGGGAATACAAGTTTATTTGACATACCAGATACTTGTATATACGACGTCCAGGCTACACCATCCGTTTCTCTTCTGCGGTCTGATGCTAAGAGCATCCTGAGTTATTTACAAGTGACGTTAACGTTATTACATCGCCTATACCACCCTCACCAACATCAAGCGGTATTGCAAATACTTCGCCAACGATGACTACAACAACTAACGTCAACGATATACTTTCCCAGCAAGGAGCAACATCCGTTTGGAGTAGCGATCGTTCTACTATGAGAATAATTGATTTTAAGAAATCACAAGAGTTATTAGTACCAGTTCCAAGTGACCCTTTTGAAGCCTTTCGGTTATTTCTGAACGACAATATTCTTGATTTGATTGTTCAGGAAACCAATTTAAATGCTGTAAGAGTACTGCATGGGCCTAATGTTTCTAGACAATCCAGAATAAACTCTTGGAAAGCTCTAACACGGGATGAACTCATAACATTCCTAGGATTACTTTTACACACTGGAACAATTCGTCTCAATAGGCTCAACACATGGACAATTATTATAATTCTTACGGGCTTGCTGTAAAATTATTAAATCGTGATACCTATTGCACAGGTACCCTAGGCAAAAATAGAAAAGGGAACCCTACTGACCTCGCAACAGTTACACTCCGAAAAGGCGAAAATAAATCTTTATTTTTAAATGGAGTTCATATCGGGAAGTGGAAAGACAAACGATACGTTTTATATTTGTCTACAGAACATGACGATGAGATGATAGAGGTAACCAGCAAGAGAGGTGAAGTAACTGTTAAGCCCTCTGCGATAGTCCATTATAATAATTATATGTCTGGAGTGGATTTACAGGATCAAATGCAATCCTATTATCCATGCGAAAGAAAAACCATGCGCTGGTACAAAAAGATATTTATCCATACCATATAAATGGGCTTAATCAATTCTTTTAATTTATATAATAAGTTTAGTGTCTCTAAGAAAATTAATTTATACGACTTTCGGCTGTTTATTTTAGAAAAGATGTTGCCAAATCCGAATTTAGAGAAAAGCCTTCAAAAAAGGACTGTAAGCAGTGAGCATAATTTAACTAAAATTGTAAGCGTTAAAATTCGAGAAAAAAAAGAAGGTAGCAGAACAAGAATCGTCAAAGAAATTGTTAGGAAGGAATGCAAGGGTAAAGCAAAAAACAGTTGCAACTGTTTATGAATGTAAGAGTTGCGATAGATCTCCCGGTTACTGCACTGTGTGTTTTCGTATTTCCAATTGTCATTGATTCTATTCTATTCTCTATTTTTCATTTTGATTGATTTTTTATTATTTTTCACTGTCTAAACATTGATTAAAATTACTGTTATTTTTAAAATTTAAGGTGTATTGTTTCTTAATTATTTTTTACTGTCTTAACATTGATTAAAGATACTGTTTTTTTTTAAATTTAAGGTGTATTGTTTTTAATTATTTTTCACTGTCTAAACATTGATTAAACTTACTGTTTATTTTTATTATTTTTCACTGTCTAAAGTCCATTGTTGTGTCCATTGATTAAAGTTTTTTTTTATTAAAGATGTATTGTTTTTTTCCCTAAATACAAAGTAAATACTTTTTAATCGATCTTAAACCCAAACTTAACAATTACACGGCGCCGTGTAATTGGCCTCACACTGTATTGGTGGCCAACTACACGGCGCCGTGTTTTGTTTTTTTTTTTTTTAAACTAGCCTATTTCCGATGTATAATTATATGGTAGTTCAATTAAAGTAAATATATAACCATTTCAACAAAAAAAAATAGGACGTTTTAGTGACATCACTTGAAATCGAGTCGGCATTGAATGTGTTAAAAAGTTGTCCAACTATCAGCCAACTGCTTGTTAGCATGGTTCTCCTATGCAAGTTCGCACACTATCCAACTTAGTTGGACAGTTGTACGGTAAAATGCAAGGTGACCACACACGTGCGCGTGATTTCCCCACGCTCGCATCTTCATCGACGGGTACGATGTCTGCCTCGTGATCACTTGTTGCAAACGAAAAAGTAGAAGAGCTCATAGAGGAAGTTCAAAAAGGCCAGCGTTGTACAAAAAAAACTTGAAACAATTTGTCAGGGTAATATCTGAGTTTATAATGCAATGTATGATGCTTCCCATATTGTAATCTGTTACTTAATACGAGATGCACCCAAAATGTTCTCTTTTATTTTCGACGGACGGACGGACGGCCAACTAAATTGTAAGAGCACGCAATTTAGTTGTACGATAGTCGTCCAACTTGCAATTGTATGTATGCGGGCTCACTAAGGAATATAAAACGCATATAACATCTATGCGAGAGAAGGAAAACTCGAAATAAAACCCTATACCAACACGTCTGACTAGCGTGGTATAGTAGGTCAATTACCCTTCCACTATGAAGGAGGCCCGTGCCCAATTGTGGGACATATATGGGCTGCGATATGAGCTGTGATGATAATGATTAATTGTTTTACCAGAATGGCCAATCTGACAGCGGCTTCAGCTCCACAGGCTTCGAACGTTACTTTGGGCTGACACCCTAGCAGTTCGTGGATTTTCTTCACGAGTTCATTTTCATCAGTCATTGCTCACGAGGAGCGCGTGATCAGCACCCATCTCTTCGGCAAAATCCACTCGGGACTGGCGAATATCTGCAAAAATTAAATATAGTTAGGATATTTTGTGTTTTTACATTAGCCAGCGTTTTGGTTTTTGTTTTTATTTTGAATTCCTGTTTTTACCTATGCCACATAACTTATAGGTACCTTTTTTTTATTGCCCACGGTGGCAAACGAACAAGCAGCACACCTGATGGTAAGTGATCCTGCCACACACGGAACTTCGCAATACCAGGGGCACAGCCAGGCAACGGCCTACCGTGAAGAAAATACTCTTCTTAAACCTCCTTTAAAAAAGGACATGTCATAGCGCTCAGGAAACACAGCAGCAGGTAGTTCATCCCAGCAAATGATCGCTGGAAACGTACAGTTGAAGACCATAACGTTTCCAGGTGAAATGGACGAACCCTGCTACGATGTCGAGTGGTACGTTGGTAAAATGGTGACGGTGGTACCAAGTCAAACAGTTCCTCGGAGCACTCCCCGCGAAAGAGTCGGTAGAGTACACAGAGTGACCCAAAGTCTCTCCGCTGCTCCAGCGACGCCAATCTGTCCGTAAGATTGGGATCCCAGACGATTCAAACAGCCCGTCTTTGCAGGGAGTCAAGTGGGTCTAGCTGATATTTGGACGCACCTGCCCAGAGCTGTGAGCAGTACACCACATGAGGACGGACCTGTGCTTTGTATAGCACAAGACGCTGTCTCGGTGTGAAGTACCGCCTGGCTCTGTTCAGGACGCTCAACTTTTTGCTTGCCAATTTAGCTTTGTCCTCCAAATGACTCCCAAACTGGACTTTGCTCTTAACTTCGACGTCGAGAATCCCAATACTCTCAGAAATTGAGAGAGTTACTCCTTGGAACTGAGGCGCCATGACAAACGGGTCCTTCTTTGCAGTGAACGCGCAAACTTGTGCCTTTGTGGGATTGAACTAGACCGAGTGCCGTTCACCCCATTCAGAGGCCCGGCCCAGAGAGCGCTCGACTTCAGACACAAGTTGAACCCTTCTTTCCTGAGTACTCCAAGGGATATTCCTTTGCTCGGTGTATCGCTCGTCACCCGTGCTGTCATCAGCATAGCAACGCATATTCTCTATAGAGAGCATGTCATTGATATGCAGGATAAACAACGTCGGGGAGAGCACCGAACCTTATGGTACACCAGCATTAATGGTCATCGTATCGGAGCAGGAGCCATCTACGACGACTTTTATACTCTGACCATCCAAAAAGCTGGCGATCCAATTACAGCGTCCCTCGGTGATGCCGTATGATGGTAGCTCCGATAGAAGTGCCCTGTGCCAGCCTATCGAACGCCTTTGCGATATCTAGGCTGAACGCCAGCGCCTCACCCTTACCCTCCAAGGCCTCTGCCCAACGTCACCCGCGGCCTCGGCTAAGGCGGGATGGCGCGCAGGTAGTCGCGCCTGCGCCGCCCTAGTCACCGGCGGCGGGTCGCTTCGTCGAGACTGCGTTCCTCGCGCGCGCTACCCGCGGCCTCCTTCTGCGAGATCACTGCCTCGCAGAAGGCTGCGACCGCGTCCCAGTTCCTGACGCTGTCGAGCATCGCCCTAGCAATGGTCGGCAGCGTCAGGTCGGCACCGATGATTGCGACGAGTTCACGACGCTGCGCTGCCCAGGCGGCACAAACCTCGAGCCTATGCTGCGCCATGTCCTCGTCGCAATCGCAGTGGTGGCAGGACGGTGTGCTCTCCCTCCTAACGACCGTGTACAGGTACTTGCCGAAGCATCCATGCCCCGTCAAGACCTGCACCAGTCAGAACGAAAGCACCCCGTGTCGCCGTTTTAGCCACTGCATCAGCACCGGCCGGAAGGCCTCCACGGTCCAGACACCGTATCGAGGCCTCTCCAGCCGACTGACGACTGCCCAACAGGCAATGACGTCTTGGCATGTGTCGACGCGCCAGGCGGTGAGCTCCCTCAAAGAGATCACACCGCCCTCCACTCGCACCCCCGACACACGCCGATACAAATCGGCGAGCATTTCCGCCTCCAGATCCCACGGGGGAGTCTCGGCCAACAGGCACGCCGCCTCCGTCGCCACCGTGCAGTACCCGCGAATGGTCCTGATCGCCATGGCTCTCTGTGGTCGCCACAGAGTAGCCCTGGGTCGGGCGGTCAGGGACCTCGCCCATACCGGTGCGCCGTACAGGGCCATCAATTATAGTTACCTTAGCGATGATTCCAGAAGCCTCATGACCCATGATCATGGGCCCCTGCATCTTGAAGTGGCCACATGAACCCTCGTTCCAATAGTGCACGTGTGAGCCGCAGATACCCACGGTGTCCATACGGATGACAACCTCTAAAAATTATAACATTACTAGCTGACCCGGCGAACTTCGTACCGTCATAATTTTTTTCGTAAATATATTTTCTAAATTGCCGAATATATAGTCTCTAATGGAGGAACCTTTACGGCTTTGTTGGGAAATATTCAATCGTCTTGGTGGCGGCTATGTTAATGATGATTCAAAGAGAATACAAATTACTTATTATTGATTTCTGACAAAATTATCAAATTTTCAACCATGCTTACTTAACTATAAACAGAATTACGTTTAGCTGTCATTTGCGTTTTGTTATTACATATCAAATGCGTTTTTGTTATCCTACATTTCATAGAGACTTGTATTCTCTTTGCCATGAGTTTCGGTGCGAATATGGAAATGTCATGTTAAGCTCTTGTATTATATTATTTTTTTAGTATTTCATAGTGTTATATTGAACAATTTTACTGATATTTTATGTAATATAATACAGTTAAGCTACTGAAGTGTGATGAATGTGATGTAAGAGTGGTTTACGTGTATTTTCATATTAATTTAATTAGGTTTTCAGCGCCTAATTAATGGTAACAACTTGACTTACTGACGGACATGACTATAAATAAGCTATTCTATATAAAGAAATGTTAAATAATATGAAGAAAATTGTATCAGACTTGGCTGTATGGGTTTTGATTCCTTTGTCTGTCCAAATGGACAAACAGAAACAAAATAATAAAATATATTTGACATTTTTGTCACGTCACACGGGAACGCGATGGAACGGGATAAATTGCCATTAAGAAGAAGAAGAAGAAGAACGGGATAAAAAATACCCTATGTCCGTCTCCTGATTTTAAGCTATGTCCCCCCAATTTTCAGTCAAATCCGTACAGCCGTTCTTGAGTTATAAATGTAGTAACTAACACGACTTTCTTTTATATAAACTCATTTGCAAAAAAAAACGGGCACCTAAGCAATGAACCATTTCAAATGTTAATATTTCTTTGTTTGATAATTATAGGTAGTTTTATCCACACAATTTGCTAAATTAATAAGAAAATAATCGTTTTCATCAGTATTTCATAAAATTTAGATACAATTTATGGGAAATAATGCTAAACCTCGCTAGTAGTGTATATTCGCTAGTAGTGCATATGCTCATGAAGTAAAAATAAAAAAGTTTTTTTGTTTTTCTTTAATAAAGTAAAAGCAGATAAATGTTTAGTATCGAGTGTGACCCCCTCTAGCTAAAATCACAGCTTGAATTCGTCTGGGCATGCTAGCGAGTATATCCCGGATACTTGCTTGCGGAATACGTTCCCACTCCGCAGTAATCACATTCTTCAGCTCTCTGATGGTCTGCGGAGCCGGGTGTACTGATCTCACACGCCGTTTCAGAACGTCCCAGACATGCTCTATGGGATTGAGGTCGGGACTTCGAGCTGGCCAATCCAAACGACGAATGCCGACCTCTTGCACATACGCATTAACATCGCGGGATCGGTGGGCGCGAGCATTGTCGTCCATAAAAATCGAGTCTTCACCTAGAGCGGCCAATGCGGGTTGTGCATGAGAAATTAGAACTTCCGTTATGTATCGATGCCCAGTCAGTGAGCCGTTTTCAATGAAGACTAACTCTGTACGATCCATTGAATTTATTCCTGCCCAAAACATAACAGAGCCCCCACCATAAGGTGTGATTTCTTCGAAACATGCCTCTGCAAAGCGTTCTCCTTGTCTTCTTAGCACTCGCCGACGTCGATCTTCACCGAACAGAGATATCCTGGCTTCATCAGAGAACAAAACCCTATTCCAATCGTCTTGAGTCCATGATTCACAATTTCTAGCGAACCTAAGCCTGTGAACTCTGTGCTCACGGAGTAATTTGGGGCCGCGGGCCGGGCGGTGACTGCGTATATTGGCAGCGAGAAGCCTCCTCCTGACCGTCCATAGACTAATATGCACATTTCTTACTTCTTGGAGGTTATTCTTAAGATCCACATACGAAGATTTGCGATTTCTCAATGCGCGACTCACAAGAAAACGATCATCCCGTGGTTGGGTACATGGTTTTCTTCCAGAACCAGGCCTTCTCTCGACGGAACCAGTCTCCTGATATCGCTGCCAGGTCCTTTGGACTGTCGAGCGACTAACATTTAGCCTCCTAGCCACGAAACATTGGCTGCAACCCTCTTCAAGCAGCGCGATAATTTTGGTAGCTTTTACCACTTTATCTACCATTTTTGATACAGCCAAACAGCATTAAATAAAGCTTTGACAGTCAAGGATATGAAATTAATCGATAAAAATTGAATAAAAGTTATGAAAGTCGATGTTAACTTCTGGAACTTCGCGCCAAAAATGTAGGATAAAAAGGGGTTTTCTGTAAAAATGAACATCAAATGAAAAATTGAATTTAGAACGTACTTTTTTAAATACCACAGCATTTTTAAAACCGGCCAGTAACGTGTACAAACGATTGAAACCTTTTTGGTATTGTATCTTTTTAAATATGAATGAAAATCAAAACCGCCCGTTTTTTTTGCAAATGAGTTTATATAAATTATAACAAAATTCATTCACTTTAGCACTAGTATTGTTTGAGGTTTAAGAGAAGTGAGCTGATGTGTCATCCGCTCACAGCATGACAGTATGAACTTGATACTCACCATTGCCGGCTATTTCTGGTATCGGTGTCTGTGTCTGTAAAAAAAGATGGACACAACATTATCGTCGACTCTTTAATATTCATAAAAAATAATAATCATTCGTAATCATATTTCCCTGTGGTGATGGAGTAACAATACAATTCACTGCCATTATCTTGCCCATGGGTATAGTAAATCAAGTCAATCATCAACTATGCAAGGGAAGGAAATCACCTATGCCAAAACGTCTTACTAGCGCGGTATAGTAGATAAATTGCCCGCTATTTGTGGTGGAGGCCCGAGCTCAACAATGGGAGCCCTTATGTGGGCTGAAATGAGTAATCATTGCCGTTCAGCCCCTTCTTTTGAGGTCTTTTAATAGGCTACGATCCGAATACACCCATGCTGAAACAGCCGAGGTGGTGTCTGGCTGTAAATCCTTTCATCACCATTTCGGCTGAGCACTGGTATCAACTCCTCGAGTTCCGTGGCTACCCCATTTTTCTGTGCGTATAGGTGTTAGGCAAAGATTGCATTGACAGCTTAACCCGGTCTATAGATAAGCGCCGAGGGTTCTCCGACTGGCCCAGAGGGTGTTATTATTATGTATCTCCGTTTCACGGGATCTTCCTAGGGAAGATACCCGGTCCTTTGAAAGGCTTACATGGGGATATGGATCCAACACGCAGAGGCCTTTGGAAAAATTTAATCTAAAAATGGGACGTCTACCGATGACACTCCACGTCTGTACATAACACGCGTGGACTGCCAACGGTAGGTGTAAAACTATTGTGTGATGATGGTATCTAATCTATCATGACTATAGAGTTGGAGGTTAGATGGACTGGATTAACGGAAAACTATTGATTTAAAACTGTCGTCTGTCTTCAATACCTTTATCGTCTTGAACTTTGGCAGACGGTGACTCGCCAACTCACTGAATGGGCCCCCCTAAACGGTCGCCACAGACACGCAGGCCATACGAACAACAGGTAGGCAACATTGGTGCAAGTGGCTTGGAGTGTCGAGCGGTGCGGCGCCGGTTTCACCATCGCAAGTCCCCGATAAAAAGTTAGGTTTGAGGTTTCCTTCACTTCTAGATGTTATATACATATTATATCCCTCAGTCGTCTTTTACGACACCCACGCATAAGAGAGGGCGTGATGCATTGTATTCTTACTCCGTCACCATACAGAGACAATATCTAGTAACTTAATTTAATAAAGCCGGACGCATATGCATATTTTTACCGAGGTTATCTATATACTGTCTTCCAGTTTTATTTTTGGATTTTGTAGTAGTGGGTGCGAAGAATATGCGGTAGCGATCTGACTATCAAACAAAACGACCCTTGGTCTTGGTAACACACAATATTCGGACACTCGGGACTGATGAGAGAGTCGTCGAGCTGGAAGAGGAAATGAGCAAATTTAATGTGACATTATAGAAATATCACAATGTCGGTATCTATCTGGGATAAGAGTACAAAATAACAAAACTGATCCAATTGCAGATAGGCATAAGACGGGAGTAAAAAAAGGTTGGTGTAGGGTTTTTCTTATTTTAAATTATTTCATCATCAGCGACACACCTCATATACGTCCCACAACTGATCTCGAGCCGCTTCCACAATGGGAGGGAAATTGGCCTACTATACCACACTGGTCGCTATAGAGTTTCATTTCAAGTTTACTTTCTCTTGCATGGATGTTAGGCGCATGTTGTATCCCTTAGTGATCGCACTAAATCGGTGAATGATGTGGAATTTCGTTTTTTTGGTAAAGGCGATATTAGGACCTTCACGCTGAGGAATATAACACCCTTCCACGCAGAGAGAAAGTTGCCCCTGGTTAGGGCAAAGTTAAGAAGGTAACAGACAATGGAAAATATTTCGTCAAGGATACATAGATTCATTTTACGGGTGATAGAATCGGTTTCAACTGACTTTTCTTGACGTCACAAACAGTGTATAAATTAAAAGCAGGGTATGATATTATTATTGGCCGGGACTCCCCCGTGGGACCTGGAGGCGGAGATGCTCGCCGGACTATATCGGCGGGTGACGGGGGTGCGAGCGGAGGGCGGTGTGGTCTCGTTAAGGGATCTCACCGCCTGGCGCGTCGACGCCCGCCGAGACGTCATCGCCCGTTGGGCAGTCCGGCTGGAGAGGCCTCGGTTCGGGGTGCGAACCGTGGAGGCCTTCCGGCCGGTGCTGGTGCGGTGGTTGGAGAAGCGGCACGGGGTGCTCTCCTGCCGACTGGTGCGGGTTTTGACGGGGCATGGGTGCTTCGCCAAATACCTGCACAAGGTCGTTAGGAGGGAGAGTACACCGTCCTGCCACCACTGCGATTGCGACGAGGACACGGCGCGCCATACGCTCGAGGTCTGCGGGGCTTGGGCAGTGCAGCGCTGTGCACTCGTCGCAATCATCGGTACGGACCTGACGCTGCCGGCTATCGCTAGGGCGATGGTCGACAGCGTCGGGAATTGGGACGCGGTCGCAGCCTTCTGCGAGACAGTGATCTCGCGGAAGGAGGCGGCGGATCGCCTGCGCGAGGAGCGCAGCCTCGATGAGGAGATCCGCCGCCGGCGACTGGGGCGGCGCAGGCGCAACTATCTACGCCTCATGCCGCCCTAGCCGAGGCCGCGGGTGACGTGACCGGGGATTAGTCCGTCACCCGCCGAGAGGCCGACCGCGTGAGGAAAGACCGACGTCCTCCCCGAGGGGGGGACGTCGGTCGATGGGAGGGTACCCCAATAGAGGGGGTATTCCGTCGGGCCGACCACTGACGACAAGTTAACACTGCTCCAGTGGTCGGCCCAACGACGAAGGCGACGTGGTTTTTGGGTGGGTCGCGGGAGTTGCGTGCTTAAGCCCCTTTGTCGCCCCGGACGGAGTGGTGCGGAGGCGCGCCGACCGCGACCCACCCACAAAAAAAAAAAAAAAAATGGTATGATATTATTACAGGCTTAAAACTTCGTTCTGGTCACATTCCACTAAATAAGTTCGCTTTCATGATGGACAAAGTCACCACTCCTAATTGTAGTGCCACAGTGGCGTGTTAGAGGACGTATACCATATCTTGGTGGAGTGTGTGCGGAACGAGAGGCTTAGAGTATCGCTAGATGTAAATTTATTGGACGTGGGCTGGTGTAATAGCATCTTAGCATTACCTACGTCTTCGGAGGCCAGATTATTATACAAAACTGCAAAGATAGGAATATGAAACCGTACATTCCCTTCAAATTGATTGTTCTATGTAGTAATAATTTTAGAATATTTGTATTTTATTTGTTATTCTTACGGGGATTATGTTCAAATATGAACCATTCCCCTTAAATAAAGAGAATATAAAAATTAAAAGCAAATTACGAGTAACTGAGAGTTGGAAGTAGTGTTGCCCAAATGCAAGACCAAGACGAGACTTGGACCGGTCTTGGTCTTGGTCTTGCAACATCACACCTGGTCTCGTCTTGGTCTTGCGCACCCGAGTCTTGGTCTTGGTCTTGCGCACCCGAGTCTTGGTATTGCAGCAAGAGTCTCGCAAAGTTTTGCAGTTAGAATAACGTAACAGTAATTTATCATGACAATGAAAAATCCAACTAAATTAATCAAATATCCTATCCTATCTATCCATCTGTTAGCCTATAGTTCACTATTGAATACAATACTTACCACTGGAGAAAATTACTCTTCTTTTCCCCTGGTGTTCCATTAGACAGCGTTACTACTCTTATGACAGGACTTTCGACCCTATTTTCTTAAGACGTCACCACACGAGGCAGTTGATACAATAAATTTTATGTGATTTTATAATCAATGCGATATTTTACAATTAATGCGATTGTTTATATTCCCTTTCAAGTTAAATGGTATGTATCTATTGTATTTCCAGTTTAGTTACTGATACTCTGGATACTTGAAAAAACCTGTTGCTCTATTGCCTATATAAATACTTTGGCCGCTGGATCCATGTAGCTCTTAATATACTATTTATTCAAGAACATATAAAACTGATTTAAAATTTTATGGTTTTAATACTTGTAAAATGTATGATATTCGTCGTCATCGTCACAGCTCATAAAAGTGCCACTGCTGGGCTTAAGCTTCCTTCCAGTAAGAGGAAAATTGATCTACTATACCACGCTGGTCAGACATGTTGGTACAGGGTTTTCTTTCTAGTTTCACTTCTCTTGCACATATGTTATATACACATGGTGTATCAGGTTATGGGACAACTGTTCATGTATGTTGTAGTTCAACAGTCATAGATCATAATTAGAATGTATATTACACAAAAACAATATAACGTAAAAGTTATAGTGATTACAAAAATGTGTGTGTTATGCATTATGTAGGTATGTACAGACAGGATATATGTAAGCACGTAAAATTTCGACAGTATAAATAGATATTAGATTTGCGCGAACCTTTCAATGGTTACGTAGGTTCAAAGGCGACTCATCAACGGTCATCGGCCGATCAGCTGATTTATGTTAAAGTGAAGTTTGTCTTGCTTATGCAAACGTAATCATTGATTTATTCAAATTCTAATGAACATTTAACAAAATACGAATATGTTGTAGATTAAGTATCATTCCTTTATACATTTTAATCAATTTACACGAATAAACGATGACAAAATTGAGAACTTACATGTCTCTCAATTCATTAACGAATCGATAATTTTATTTCAATTTTTTTTTCATGGGTTCCTAACACCATTGCCCGATCCGATTTGATACGACATCCACGGGTAAGAGAGTGGTGAATTATATTCGTACTCTGTCTTTTTTTTTGTGTGTGTGTAGCTGTTGGTCGCAGATGACCTTGACAGCTTAACGCGGTCAATGGGTGAGCGCTGATGGCTCTCAACCCGGTAAGTAAGTTAAGCGAACATCGCCCGAGGGCTCCCCCCTGTGGGGAACGGACCTCGGCTCGGGGCGTCGCTGAGAGCGAAGTGGGCGTGGCCAAGTTTAGGTTAATGACTTTTACGCGGCGCGGTTTTCGACCTCGACGGCGAGGCCGATACCGCGGAGTTTTATCTGTTATCGCTGCGCGAGCTGTGTAGGTCCTTTCTTGGGCGATCATAATAGCGTCATCTTCTTCTTCAAGAAGATGACGAGGACGTCGGACCGCGGATATTTTTGAGGGGACGTAGTTTACCGCCCCAACCACTAGTGGATTGGGGTGAGTCGTGGCGGAGGCAAAATAGCGCTGGGAGCAACGCTTCATGTACTGCCTGATGGTGATCGTACTCTGTCCCTACATGGACATTTATATAGATTAATTGTAGGCATATTTCTATGTCCAACAGTGAACGTCGTTGGACTAATGAATAAACGGATATATAAATATGTATAATGGGCAAGAGCACTCTCGTGATTACGGTATTTTTGTCCTTAAGCCTTTCCGAAGAGTAATTCTGAAAAGCCAACACCAACATTGGGAATCGATTGGCCAATAGATGGATATCTCAAGACTGATTTGACTTGCCGTGTAGTGACGGAGTAAGAATATAATTCATCACCCCCTATTTTACCCGTGACTGCGAACCCACGACTAAGGGCTATAATATATAACATCGGTGCAAGAGAAGGAAAACTTGACATGTATGACCTGTAACAACACGGCCGATCACCGTGGCGATTCCCCTCCGGCCACGGCCGATTCTCCTCCTGTTATGTAGAAGACACGAGCTCAACCGTATATAAGCTGAAATGGTGATTTGAATTAAATGCAAGACCGCGAGACAAGCCGGCTTCCGAAAAGGCTATAGCACCATAGACCATATCCTCACGCTTCGGCAGATTATACAAAAGACCGAGGAGTATAATCGGCCCCTGTGCTTAGCGTTTGTGGACTATGAGAAAGCCTTTGATTCAGTCGAAACTTGGGCGGTGCTGCAGTCCCTTCAGCGGTGCCAAATCGACCATCGCTATATCGAAGTGCTGAAGTGTTTGTATAGGAACGCCACAATGTCAGTCCGTATCCGGGATAAGAGTACGAAACCGATCCAGTTGCAGAAAGGCGTGAGACAGGGAGATGTCATCTCTCCGAAACTGTTCACCACTGCACTGGAAGATGTCTTCAAGCTCTTAGACTGGACTGGACTCGGCATCAACATTAACGGCGAATACATCACTCACCTTCGATTCGCAGACGATATCGTCGTTATGGCAGAATCCATGGAGGACCTTGGCACTATGCTCAATGATCTCAGCAGGGTATCCCAACTAGTGGGTCTACGAATGAACATGGACAAGACGAAAGTCATGTCAAATACCCATGTCATTCCTGTACCGGTCCTAGTTGGCAATGCGATTCTCGAAGTTGTCAATCACTATGTTTACCTAGGACAAACAGTCCAGTTAGGTAGATCCAATTTCGAGAAAGAGATCAGCCGACGAATCCAACTCGGTTGGGCAGCGTTCGGGAAACTTAAGAGGATCTTCTCGTCCAACATACCTCAGTGTCTGAAAACACAGGTCTACGACCAGTGTGTGTTACCAGTGATGACTTACGGCACGGAAACGTGGTCCCTAAATGTAGGCCTCATATCAAGGCTCAAAGTCGCTCAGCGTGCTATGGAACGGGCTATGCTCGGGATTTCTCTGCGAGATAGAATCCGGAATACAGAAATCCGCAGAAGAACGGGTGTAACCGACATAGCACGAAGAATTAGCACGCTGAAGTGGCAATGGGCAGGCCACATCGCTCGACGAACCGACAACCGCTGGGGAAGAAAGGTTCTCGAGTGGCGACCACGCATCGGACGACGCAGTGTAGGACGCCCCCCCACTAGGTGGACCGACGACCTAGTGAAAGTTGCTGGGCGTCGTTGGATGCAGGCGGCACAGGACCGCACATTGTGGCGCAATATGAGGGAGGCCTACGTCCAGCAGTGGACGGCAATAGGCTGAAATGATGATGAATGAATGAGACTCTTGCAGGCCCAGTCTTGGTCTTGCTCAAGTCTTGCAGGGCCAGTCTTGGTCTTGGTCTTGCAAAAATTAAGCTGTCTTGGTCTTGGTCTCGGTCTCGCATTTCTCGCAAGACCAAGACCAAGACCGCAAGACCAAGACTTTTTTGGGCAACACTAGTTGGAAGACACGAAAGATAATAATTGATTGTTTTAGTCTTAGAAGTTATTGAAAAGTTAGACGAAGTAGAGAAGTGGAAATTAAAGAGATCAAGGTCTAATTTTTTTTAATTAGTTTCTTTAGTTTATAGAAGTTTATTTCTCAAAAAAGTAGTTTCTTGGAATGCTTTTCCGATTCGTAATGTTCCAAGACTAGCTTGACGTTGAGCGTCCCTGTATACTTTATTGCAGTGATTCCGAATTAAAATGTATCTTTTCAGGTTGGACTATTTAGGCCTAATTTTGTATTTAAATTTCGCAGTAGCTTTTTGAGATGACAGAGCTTTAATATAGTTTGTAAAAAACGGTGCAGGCGGATGTTTAATTTATTAGGGCTCTAACAGGTACATGTTTGTCATAAAACCGGATGATGTTGGAGATGAAAATAGCAATTTGTTCATCAGTAGATTCAGACAAGGGCGTCGCCAAGGAGGGGCACGAGGAGGCAGTTTAGCAGTTTTACTTTCAGATTTCCTAAAAAGAAAGCTCTACACAATCCCAGGAGAAAGGTACCCGATACTTTAAAAACGATTCTTCGATACTAGTGTGCCGTATTCAATGTTCGAATGGAGAGTATCGATTCATGTCTATATTATTATAAGACACTACTCACAGATTTCAAAAAAAAATTAAATTAAAGCTCATCACAATCCCATCAGATACATATCTCATATTGAATGGAAATAATTCGAAAAAAGATCGATTAATCGGAAATCAATCCTTTAGACCTCGATTTTTTTGTGAATCGATTCTTTGGACGACGATTCAAGAATCGATCTTTTTCAGGAAGAATCCCCATCCCTAATGTGATGGCCGTTACGAATACTACCTACATTGCTTATAAGAACCTAAAATAAATACATCTGGTGCCAATAAATCTTAAAAAAAAATTATTTGTCTTACTCATTATAGTGTATAAAAGTCTGAAAACATTTTTATATGGCTTATATTTACTAAATTTTACATATATACTTTATGTCGGCCCAACGTCCGGTGGTCGGCCCAACGACGAAGGCGACGTGCTATCGGGTGGGTTGGGTTATAGGGCCGCGCGCCGCCACTCTATCGCCCCGGATGGTGCCGGGCACTGACCGTAACCCACCCCAATAAAAAAAAAGTTGGACATATGACCCGACATAGCCTGAATGTAATAATTTTATTCACTGTACATGTGATTTTTATGCTCTTCGAGGCCGTGCGCATCTCATTGTGTAGATGAAATCTTTGAAAGTACGACCGACACGTTCTTGGCAATTAAATTAGGTATGTTTTGTAGGTCAAATAGTCCGCCAAGTCTGACTGATACATTTATTTGTCGGACATATAGCCCGACATGGCAGCTAACGTGTTAAATATTATATTTTAATATTGCGCATTACAGATGTTATTCAGTGTATTTGTTGCTTTTCTTATATACTCGAGAAGGCCCCACTGCCTGGCTGTGCCCTGGCATTACAAAGGACTATGTGCGGGAGTATCACTTACCATTAGGTGCGCTGCCTGCTCGTTTGCCACCTTCGGCAATAAAAAAAAAGATAGGCAACTTTAACATATTGTATCAACAGCAAGTCATCATTTCAGCCTATTGCCGTCCACTGCTGGACGTAGGCCTCCCTCATATTGCGCCACAATGTGCGGTCCTGTGCCGCCTGCATCCAACGACGCCCAGCAACTTTCACTAGGTCGTCGGTCCACCTAGTGGGGGGGCGTCCTACACTGCGTCGTCCGATGCGTGGTCGCCACTCGAGAACCTTTCTTCCCCAGCGGTTGTCGGTTCGTCGAGCGATGTGGCCTGCCCATTGCCACTTCAGCGTGCTAATTCTTCGTGCTATGTCGGTTACACCCGTTCTTCTGCGGATTTCTGTATTCCGGATTCTATCTCGCAGAGAAATCCCGAGCATAGCCCGTTCCATAGCACGCTGAGCGACTTTGAGCCTTGATATGAGGCCTACATTTAGGGACCACGTTTCCGTGCCGTAAGTCATCATCACTGGTAACACACACTGGTCGTAGACCTGTGTTTTCAGACACTGAGGTATGTTGGACGAGAAGATCCTCTTAAGTTTCCCGAACGCTGCCCAACCGAGTTGGATTCGTCGGCTGATCTCTTTCTCGAAATTGGATCTACCTAACTGGACTGTTTGTCCTAGGTAAACATAGTGATTGACAACTTCGAGAATCGCATTGCCAACTAGGACCGGTACAGGAATGACATGGGTATTTGACATGACTTTCGTCTTGTCCATGTTCATTCGTAGACCCACTAGTTGGGATACCCTGCTGAGATCATTGAGCATAGTGCCAAGGTCCTCCATGGATTCTGCCATAACGACGATATCGTCTGCGAATCGAAGGTGAGTGATGTATTCGCCGTTAATGTTGATGCCGAGTCCAGTCCAGTCTAAGAGCTTGAAGACATCTTCCAGTGCAGTGGTGAACAGTTTCGGAGAGATGACATCTCCCTGTCTCACGCCTTTCTGCAACTGGATCGGTTTCGTACTCTTATCCCGGATACGGACTGACATTGTGGCGTTCCTATACAAACACTTCAGCACTTCGATATAGCGATGGTCGATTTGGCACCGCTGAAGGGACTGCAGCACCGTTTCGACTGAATCAAAGGCTTTCTCATAGTCCACAAACGCTAAGCACAGGGGCCGATTATACTCCTCGGTCTTTTGTATAATCTGCCGAAGCGTGAGGATATGGTCTATGGTGCTATAGCCTTTTCGGAAGCCGGCTTGTTCGGGCGGCTGGAAGTCATCGAGCTTGCGCGTGAGTCGATTGGTAATGACCCTCGAAAACAACTTATAAACATGGCTCAGGAGTGAGATGGGTCTGTAGTTCTTTAAAAGAGCTTTGTCACCCTTCTTGAAGAACAGCACCACCACACTCCTGGTCCACGACTCTGGAACGTCGCCCCCGAGGATAACGGAATTAAATAGCTTCTGAAGGGCTATTAATACCGGCTTGCCGCCCGCCTTCAAAAGCTCTGCCGTAATTCCGTCATCTCCCGGTGCCTTACCGTTACGTAGTTGTTTGAGAGCCATTCTGATCTCGTACAAGCTGATGTCCGGGATTTCTTCGGTATAGTGCCGAGTTAGCTTGGATCTGGGATCTTGGACCAAGCCGACAACGGGATTTCGGGATGATTTGTATAACTGTCCATAGAACCTTTCGACCTCTCCCAAGATCTCACTTTGGGATGAAATGACAGTGCCGTCATCGGTCTTCAGCTTAGTCATTTGGCTTTTCCCAATAGACAGATCCTGTGCGAACACTTTCGAGCCACGATTCCGCTCTATCGCTTCTTTAATACGGAACGTATTAAATCGGCGAATATCGCGACGCACAGACCTGGAGATCTGTCTATTTAGCTGCCTATGTTTGGACCAATCGGCTGCAGACTGCACCGTCATCTCTTTTCTTCTCTCCATGAGCTTGAGAGTCTGGTCATAAAGTTTTTTAGGTCTATTAACGCGGTGAGCCTTGAAAATTTTCGACCCAACCGCGTGGACAGTTTCCACGAACCTGTTGGTCATATCGTTCGGAGATTCGCACTCGTCCAGACATTGGAAGCGATTATGTAGTTCGAGTTGAAAGTTTTCGAGGTTCTGGTATTGGACAGATGTAGGTCGGAGTGTAGACTTCATCAAGCGTGACCGCTCGACTTTTGTATGGATATTCAATGTGCCTCGCTGCTGATCACTGAGACATCATTGAATATCTGTCGTTTGTCTGACAAGATGAAGTCTATCTCGTTTTTTGTTGAACCATCGGGGCTAATCCAGGTCCATTTCCTTTGTGGCTGCTTCCTGAAGAAGGAATTCATCATAAAGAGGCTTTCCTTCTCCAGAAAATCAGCCAGTTTCTGGCCCCTCTGGTTTCTCTGTCCATATCCATGTTTCCCCACTCTCAACTCATCATCACTCCCTTTGCCTAGTTTCGCGTTAGTCTCCCATAACCACCGTGAAGTGGGTTTTGGACGCGTGTGTGGCTTTCGAGATGTCCTCGTAAAATGCCTCCACCTCGTCGTCGGAGTATGTCGAGGTCGGTGCGTATACCTGTATAACCTTCAGCGAATACCTCTTGGTAATTCTGAGTATAAGGTACGCTACCCTTGTCGACACACTCTCGATCCTCTCCACGTTGTCTATGAGAGACTTACGAACGATAAACCCTATACCACCTTGGGACGGGTGATCGCCCTCCCGGTAGAAAAGCAAGTTTCCAGACTGGAGGATTATCGTGCCCTCGCCCTCTCTTCGCACTTCTGATAATCCTACAATGTCCCAGCGGATTTTGCTCAATTCCTCTTCCAGCTCGATGACCCTCTCGTCAGTCCTGAGTGTCCGAATGTTGTGTGTTACCAGGGCCAAGGGTCGTTTTTGTTGGTAGCCGGATCGCTGCCGGAGATTCCGGAGATTCAACAGCAAATAATTAGGTTAAAAGTAGTGTAACGATGCCAATGACAGGGACTATCACCACGAATACCTGGACCAATACGATGATTGGAGTTTTCATTTAAATAGACCTCAAAAGAAATAGACCTTTGAAATTTGCAAGAGATAAGACAGTGCGCAAGAATATGACCAGGGCATTGATGTAAGACTAAGTCTTGTACTTGTCGGCTTTAGTCTTGTATTTAGGCGTGAGGAAAGACCGACGTCCTCCCCGAGGGGGGGACGTCGGTCGATGGGAGGGTACCCCAAATAGGGGGTATTCCGACATCCCTGATGACAAGTAACCCTGCTCCGGTGGTCAGCCCAACGACGAAGGCGACGTGCACGTGGGTGGGTTGCGGGCGTTCGTGCTTACGCCCCTCTGTCGCCCCGGACGGAGTGGTGCGAGGAGCGCGCCGACCGCAACCCATCCCCCAAAAAAAAAAGTCTTGTATTTAGGCAACACTAATGACGACGGGTACAAATAAAACTTAATAAATTGTAATAAAAACATTTAATGATATAAAAAAGATTTTAATTTTATTTACGCGTCTGTACATACATACATATATTGGATATGTATAATTTATTTACATTTTAAATACAAATATATAATAAATAACAAAAACGATCAATAATCTAAAATAACAACAAATATAGTCAAAATGCTTTTTATAACAAAATAAATAACCCAACAAACTCGTGAATGAAAAAGAGGGTTCGTCTTGGATAAACATGACGTTCAAGGATGGAACGTCATGTACGTATGAATGTCATGCATGAACGTCATTTCCATCAGATGAATTACAGTGTTCAAATCTAAGGTAAGTTCCATAAAAGTTCGTAAATGGCGTAATGCAATTTTCTAACGTAAGTCAGTAATCTATAATTGATAAAAGTCCCAGTCCTAGTTCCCAGCATTGTTTTTAATAGAAATTCAAATTTTATAAGGCAGTTTTTGGTGAAATGTCCGTTTACAAATATTAAAATTTAACAGGATTGTTTGTGTCTCTTGGTTGTACGTGTATCATGACTTTGATGCCGGCACCCTGGCGAGCCAATTCATATGCCTCTAGGGTCTCTTCCATAGTGAAGTGGTGACTGACCAGGGGTTTGACGTTGATCTTACCGCTCGCTACCATCGCCAACGCTATGGGATACCTGGAAAATCAGTTGCGTTAAACTTTCACCATATTTAGCTATGTCACTCAACTCTTTAACTGTTTATCAGACTTGCAATTTTACTAAGCCGTTCACACATCTGTTGGGAACTCCAAACCACCCACATTTTACTACGTAGTCTTTAAGGTCTACGTAATAAAACCAGAAACAAAACGCCAACTGAAATTACAAATAATTAATTAACCAATATGGTGACGGAGTAAGAATACAATTCACCACTCCTTATCTTGCCCGTGGACGTCATAAAAGACGACTATGGGATATAATATGCACATAACATCTGTGCGAGAGACGGAAAACTCGAAATGAAACCCTATACCAACCTGTCTGGCCACCATGGTATAGTAGGTCAAAATCCCTCCCATTGTGGAGGAGGTCCAACAGTGGGACGTATGTGGGCTGCGACGACGACGATCTTGCCCGTAGATGTCGTAAAAGACGGCTAAGGCATTAAATATAGATGTAACAGCTATGTAAGAGAAGGGACACTCGAAATAAAACGCTGGTAAAACACGTATGACAGGTCAATTTCCTTCTTATTGTGTTGGAGGCTCGAGCCCAACAGTGAGATGTATATGTGTTGAAATGATAGCTAATTTTCAAGTAAAGACCATCTTAGTAACTGAAAACTTGGTATTTATTAATAACTGCTATAAATAGTCCGTGTGGTGACGGAGTAAGAATACAATTCACCACCCCCTATCTTACCCGTGGGTGATCGTACGAGACGACTAAGGGATATAAAACGCATATAACATCTATGCGAGAGAAGGAAAACTCGAAATAAAACCCTATACCAACACGTCTGACCAGCGTGGTATAGTAGGTCAATTACCCTTCCATTATGGAGGAGGCCCGAGCCCAACAGTGGGACGTATATGGGCTGAGATGATGATGATGATGATGATAAATAGCTTATCGGAGACGCACGTTACCATGTGTTGAAGATATAAGAAGGTAATACTAACTCGTTAACGTATCGGAAGATTCCTCTGATATCAATCTCCCGGGCGAGTGCTCCGGCCAGAGGCACCGTCTGCTCTGGCGAGCCCATACCAACCAGAACTGCCACACCGCCGGACTTGGTCGCCTAAAAACAAACAAGCGAGTGATAAATTAATTATTTCTCATCAACATTTCTCCGTGAGAGTCGCTAAGTCGTTGAGAATCGCTTAGAGCTGGCAGGAGAAAGCCTAGCAGCACTTTTCTATCAATCTTATGATTGATAACCAGAAATAATTATTTCCGATGTTAACACGAGTATTACATATTGAAATCAGATTATTATTAGGAATTTTATTGTCATTGTATTTGATTTTGAATTGCCTGACATTTTGAACTTTTAAAATGAACAATAATATTGTAGCCAGGGATGTAAATAAAACTACTATATGGATTTTATTAACAACTAGCAACCCGCCCTCACTTCGCTTCGGTTTCAGTCGCTTAAACCCGCGTAGTTCTCGTTCCTGTGGGAATACCGGGATAAAATATAGCCTATGTTACTCCCTGATATTATAGCTTTCCATTGGTGAAAGAATTTTTGAAATCGGTTCGGTGGTTTAAGCGTGAAAGCGTTACAAACAAACAAACATCCTTACTTTCGCATTTATAATATTAGTATGGATACACATTGGTAGCTTGACAACAATTGACAGAGAATTTATTTTAAAAAAATAATGGTAGAAACAGAAAAAAATTAGAAAGACGATCTGCTGGCATCTCTGAGGTAGATAAGTATTTAATGTTTACAATTTCACTAGCAATTTTCTCACTACAAAAATTATGCCGCACATCTATATGTTTGGATCTTTTATGATGAATAGGCTTAGAATAATAACGTATAGAAGGTAAGTCCGCGCACAAAAAGTGAAGCATTTCAATTGGAGTCTAATGGAGCTTACGCCGGAACCGTTCCGTAGTCTACAAGGTCACTGTACTGCACGTACGTACGCAACTCTTAAAAAATTAATAGGTAATTATGAGGGTTTGTGCATTCAAATGGTGTCACAACACATTTGAAAAACATAAAAAGGTTTTTAACATTACTTTTAAAAAGTATTTCGACGATTTATGTTAATAAAAACAAAATTTGATTTCATAATTTGTATAGTGGTGTGCGTGTGTACGTGTGTAATCGTCGGCGCGCATATTGCATTTTTAGATTCATGTTTCGAACGTTCGAAGTACCGACACTATCCTTCTATACGTTATTATTCTAAGTGAATAGGATTGGCTGACAACTTATGGGCTGACTGATTGCCATTATATATTGGTATGGGATAAGTTTCATTAGTTAATTCAAATAACAAATTTTGCAAATACACTATTTCTTTGCAACTTTCTGAAATGCCCATATACTCTGCTTCCGTACTAGACAATGCTTACAGTATTTTGTTTCTTGGTTTCCCAAGATATTTCACAATTTGACAGTTATAGTTATGGTATCTTTTTTTTAAATTAGGATTAATCCCACCGAACATTCCCACCACTGTAACTCCTGTAAGCCGGAATCCACAAGTCTTCGTATAAGACTAGGGTTGACTCTCAGGAAGTTCTGACCAACGCTATTAATTATCGTTCGACCCGTAACAAATTTAATTACACAAGAAAAACAACAGGAGATAAAATGATGCCACTTCACTATATGAAATAAAATTGACTAATAAGCCAGTAGATAAGTGGATGAACAACAACGTGTCGCGCAGCAGTACAGCACCATGGTTTTAACAGAGCTTAAGGGGCCTAATGTGAGCTTAGCATTGGTTACAATAGCAGATATGACAAAATCAGGCGTTTTAGATGTACGGCAATTTTCTCGAGTTGCTACAAGGTCTTTATAGTTATAGGTGAGCACAGTTAATCCAAAAGTTAACTTCGTTAATTAAAATGTTGACTTCAATAATCGATAAAGCGTTAATTGCGAAAATTTAATGCAAGTTAAAGTTAACCGTTAAAAATTATACTGCTTAAAAGCAGTACAAGTTAACCATTTAAAACTTACTAGTGATCGCCGTGTGTTCGAAATTCGGCCATAATTCATTTTAATTAATTTTTCTGCTGCACAATTTTCTTTAATTTTATTTATGTACTAGCAATCCGCCCTCGCTTCGCTTCGGTTATAGATTATAGTCGTTTTACCCGCGTAGTTCCCGTTCCCGTGGGAATACCGGGATAAAATATAGCCTTTTTTTTTTTTGTGGTTGGGCCGCGGTCGGCGCGCCTCCGCACCACTCCGTCCGGGGCGACAGAGGGGCTTAAGCACGCAACTCCCGCGACCCACCCGAAAACCACGTCGCCTTCGTCGTTGGGCCGACCACTGGAGCAGCGTTAACTTGTCGTCAGTGGTCGGCCCGACGGAACACCCCCTATTAGGGTACCCTCCCATCGACCGACGTCCCCCCCTCGGGGAGGACGTCGGTCTTTCCTCACGCGGTCGGCCTCTCGGCGGTTGACGGACTAATCCCCGGTCACGTCACCCGCGGCCTCGGCTAGGGCGGCATGAGGCGCAGATAGTTGCGCCTGCGCCGCCCCAGTCGCCGGCGGCGGATCTCCTCATCGAGGCTGCGCTCCTCGCAGGCGATCCGCCACCTCCTTCCGCGAGATCACTGTCTCGCAGAAGGCTGCGACCGCGTCCCAATTCCCGACGCTGTCGACCATCGCCCTAGCAATAGCCGGCAGCGTCAGGTCCGTACCGATGATTGCGACGAGTTCACAGCGCTGCACTGCCCAAGCCCCGCAGGCCTCGAGCATATGGCGCGCCGTGTCCTCGTCGCAATCGCAGTGGTGGCAGGACGGTGTACTCTCCCTCCTAACGACCTTGTACAGGTATTTGGCGAAGCACCCATGCCCCGTCAAAACCTGCACCAGTCGGAAGGAGAGCACCCCGTGCCGCCTCTCCAACCACTGCATCAGCACCGGCCGGAAGGCCTCCACGGTTCGCACCCCGAACCGAGGCCTCTCCAGCCGGACTGCCCAACGGACGATGACGTCTCGGCGGGCGTCGACGCGCCAGGCGGTGAGATCCCTTAACGAGACCACACCGCCCTCCGCTCGCACCCGCCGGCCACTCCGCCTCCAGGTCCCACGGGGGAGTCCCGGCCAATAGGCACGCTGCCTCCGTCGCCACCGTGCGGTATCCGCGGATGGCCCTGACCACCGTGACCCTCTGTGGTCGCCACAGAAGGGCCCTAAGTCGGGCGGTCATGGACCCCGCCCACACCGGTGCGCCGTACAGGGCCATCGACCGGATGACCCTCGCGTACAGCCGTCGGCACGCAGCGCTCGGTCCGCCCACGTTCGGCATAAGCCGCGATAAGGCGGACGCCGCGCCGACGAGCCGCGGAGCGAGCCTGCGGAAATGCTCCCGGAACCACCATCGCCCGTCGAGCACCAGGCCCAAGTACCTCATATGGGCCCGGATGCTGATGTCGACCGAGTGGACGGTGATCGAGACGCCGATGGGAGGGCTTATAGTGCGCCCATGGAACAAGAGGGCCTCCGTCTTGTCCAGGGCGACCCTCAACCCCAGCGCCTCGATCCGTCTGACGACCTCCTCGGTACCCGAGGTCGCCAGGCTTACCGCCTCTTCTAGCGTCCCACCGCGGGCTGTGACGAGCGTGTCGTCGGCGTAACAAATCACGCCCAGCCCGGGCGAGAGGCTCCCCCTCAACGCCCAGTTGTAGCCGATGTTCCACAGGGTGGGTCCGAGGACCGACCCCTGCGGGACACCGCACGTCATGGGCGTTCGCACGACGTCCCCTGCTCGGTCGGTGCAGAGGACGCTGCGCCCCTCCAAATAGTCTGCCACTAGCCGCCTCAGGTAAGCTGGCACCCCGTGATACCAGAGCGCCTCCCTGATGCAGCTGAATGGCAGACTATTGAATGCGTTGGCGATGTCTAGGGACACCACCAACAGCACTCCCCCGCCGGTGACGGCCTCAGTCGCCACGGCCCTCAGGCGCAACAGAGCCGCGATCGTCGAACGACCCCTCCTGGATAAAATATAGCCTAGTTTACGCCCTGATATTATAGCTTTCCATTGGTGATAGAATTTTTGAAATCGGTCCAGCCGTTTTGAAGATTACCCGGAACAAACAGACAGACAGACAAAAATTTTTTAATTGCTATGCATGGCATGGTGCGTAATTCAAGCAGACAAAAAATAGTATGTCAACAAACGACTAATTTAACGGACTAAAGCTAACGGCAGTTCAATTTAACGGAAGTTAACAAGAGCGTTAACATCTTTTGAAGTTAACTTAAAAGTTAATTCGTTAAGCAGATTGTTAACTTCGTTAATTAACGCATTAACGAGTTAATATATAATACTATAAACAAAGGGCACCTTTGTTTATCATCATTTCAGCCTATCGCCGTCCACTGCTGGACGTAGGCCTCCCTCATGTTGCGCCACAATGAGCGGTCCTGTGCCGCCTGCATCCAACGACACCCAGCTACTTTCACTAGGTCAACCTTTGTTTATAGTATGTACCAAATGTTAACCTAAAAAATTTAACTCAATTCGTTACTTTGCATTCACCTTTTACAATTCCCAAAAAACACAATAATAATCGAAACCGATATAATTGTTTTTGATTTTTATATTTACGCGAGTATTACACATTATAAATAAAACTTATTTTTGACGGATTTTATCGCGCGATTTCATTGGATTTTTTTTCTTATTTAGCGAAATTTCAAACACTTTTCAGCGTTGTCATGCGTTCACGGACAGACTACGGTATCTGCACTTCAATAACAGGGGAACTTCGTTCTCTATACCGCGCTGGCCAGACAGGTTCATATAGGATTTTGTTTCAAGTCGTCCTTCATTTGCAACAAATGCATTAAATAAATTAATTACCAGCATTGCCAATCTGACGGTAGCTTGAGCTCCGCTAGCGTCGAATGAAACGTTAGGGTGACCTCCCAGCAGCTCGTGGATGTTCTTCACAAGTTCATCTTCTTTGGAGTCGCGGCTCACTAGGACCGTGTGATCAGCGCCAAGCTTTTTGGCAAAGTCTAAACGGGACTGGAGTATATCTGAAAATGTAAATACATTTTTTGGTATATTTTTTTTATATTTTATAACCGCATTAACAAAGAAATCCGCTCGCGGCGGAGTTTACAAATAATTACCTATTGGACACAAATAATATCTAAACTCAGAGCCATGGTTTTTGGATCGTACAAAGAACAGTCCTGCGTGGGGGTGGCACCTACGATACTCTGCATGGGGCGTCGATGCTTAGACTACTAAGCCATCTATATATTCTTTCCTATAAACGAGTTAGTCTTAAGTTATTCTTGTGGTGATAAGAGTCTACGTTCACCAACCCCATTCACCACCATCGTGGACATCGTAAAAATCAATCAGGTGGTTGTAAGCAGGTAATGATAAGGTTTTCCCTCATGGTGACGTAATAAGAAAACAATTTACTACCCTCTATCGTGCTGGTGAGTATTAGAAAAAACGGCTAATGATGGATGATAACTAATAATGATAATGATGATAATTATGATGGTGATGATGATTATCATGATGATAATTGTGATTATTATTATTATAACAATTATGGTGATGATGACTATGATGATGATGATGCAGCAGATAACAACACTACGAAATGAGAATCGCAACAATATGTAAAACATTCTGTTGTAGATGCCGCGGATAACGCTACGAACTTAAAAAAATATGTGGGATAGTAACCTGTGATGAGCACCTTGCTGGCTCCCATTGCTTTGGCGGTTAACATAATGAGAAGACCGATAGGTCCAGCACCTAGCACCAGGACCGTGTCACCGGCAGACAGTCCTCCTCTCCGGCACGCATGCACTCCCACACTTAGAGGCTCTAGTAATGCGCCTTCTTCCATACTCACGTGGTCAGGTAACCTGGAAAATTACAAATCAGATGAGATCGATAGGAGCTGCAAAGAGAAACGCCTGTCAAGAGGACAATCCTTTAGATTTACTAGGTGTATATGGAAGCTTGTAAAAAAAAATCCGTTATAGGTCCTTCAGGGATTACTCCTGCACTAGTTGATGTCAGTATAAGCTATAAATAAAAGTAAAAATTTTGAATAACCCCCGACACAAACTAAAATAATAAAAAAAGTATGTATTACGTTCTCTTCAACGGGAATTATCAATTAATTGTCATTAAACTATCATACTGGCACGCGTGAAGCACGTAATCGAGTAATCATACGCCAGTATATCATTTTGGAAAAGAGCTGATACTCTTACACTGCTGGACCAATATTAACTAAACATAACTAAGAACCAGCTCAAGGAAACTGTCTTTCAAATGAAAAAAAAAACAGCATTGAAATCGGTCCATCCATTTGAGAGCTACGATGCCACAGACACACACACACGCAGACAGACAGACATTGACGTCAAACTTATTACGCCGCTTTTTTTGCATCGGGGGTTAGAAAAGATAATCTGAAAAAACAGATGGACTGCCGGTGCAGGTGAGTAAGGTCTTGTCCGAGCTATTCCTAAATTGAAAGTTAAACGATGATTTTTTTAGTGGCAAACGAGCAAACAGCACACCTGATGGTAAGTGATACTGCCGCTTATGGACGTTTGCTAGCTCGCTGCTCACCGTGAAGAAAATAAAGGGAGTGTGAATGCGTGCAATGAGGTTCGGTCATATTTTATGCATTATCCAAATCCGCCACAAGCAAACATCCTCAGAATAGTTAGACGTCCTCTCTCCCTGACCGAACAAAGTGCAGTACTAAATCGCTACAACTCAAAAGCAGTGTTGCCAACATTATTTTTTCGAAGATCGTACCACGGACTAAAAAGGATAGTATTTTGCCAAGAATTGAAGAAATATAATAGTACGCATGAAATTTGAAAAAATTACCGAAATTCTCTGGACAAATTTTGATGAGGTTTTTTTTTAGGACATTTGCGTATCGTCGATGTTTAAGAAACGATACATCGATGTTCATGAGCGTAATAAAAATCCTCCAAGCAAATTCTGATGAACTTTTTTTTTTTTAGGAAATTTGTGTATCGTCGATGTTTTGATGTCAACATCGATGTTCATGACTCCGAGCAATTTCTGATGAGCTTTTTTTTTTTGGGAAGTTTGTCGCTTATTTTACATTTTAACTACAGCAGGATGGATATATTAAATATATGGTTCTACAACATTAAAAAAATCTAAATTATTTACTAAGAATAACACATAAGATTTCATTCCAAAGGTCGTATGTTTTGCGTACGATTTCTATCACTCGATCGTACATCGTACAAGAACCAAAAAGATCGTATAAATACGATTTAAATCGTACGGTTGGCAACGCTGCTCAAAAGGCGATTTTCCGCGACATTATGGTGCTACCCCGAACGGACCGGTCCACGACTGTAGTCAGAAGACTGTCCACAGTGTTCTCCTAACACAATACATTTACTTATGTACGCAGTAACATTTAAAATGAGGTGTTTTCCTTTCAAAAGCATCGGGCAGTCAAAGTCCACTTTTATCATAAAAAAGAACATCGCTGAAATCTTTCCGCGTTAGTTCTATATTAACGACAAATAGCAAACTTCGATGTGCGATAAAAATTTAGAGAAATTTGATAGGTCCTTAAAGAGTTATTACATAATCATTTCAGCTCATACCTGTGTCACTGTTGGGTTCAAGCTTCCTCCACAATAGGAGAAAAATTAATCTACTATACCACGCTAGTCAGACGTGTTGGTATAGGGTTTCATTTCAAGATTTCCTTATCATGCGTAGATTTTATATGGATATTTAATCCCTTAGTCGTCTTTTACTATACTCAAGATAGGGGGTGGTGAATTGTATTCTTACTCCGTCACCACACGGAAAGGTTTTACATAATAAGGATTTTAGATAATAAATGATTTCAATGAACACTAACTTGTAACAGAAGTCGGCGGCATGCTTATAGTATCTGACAAGATTGCCGTGGAAGGGAGGCGTTGCGCAGAACGCCATTTCAGGGCAAAGGTGGTAGCGGCCCGTCTTGCAGAACTCACAGAAGCGGCACGGCACACCCGGCTCTATCGCCACGCGATCACCTACTTGGAGGTTTTTCACACCTGCTCCCACCTGGAAATTCGTAACACTGTTTTGTTAATATTAGTGGTAAACGTTAAGGATATTGTGGAGCTCCATAACAGTAACCGAATCGGATATCCGGAATGAAAATATATCTGAAATCGATATCATCATCATCTCAGCGCATATAAGTCCCACTGTTGGGCTCGGGCCTCCTCCACCAGAAATTGACCTACTACACCGTGGTCAAACGTATCAGTAAAGGGTTTTATAATGATTTCTAATATTTAAACACGTATTACACTTTTTAAATTAAACTATTTTACGTCTTTTATCGCGTTATTTGATATTTGATTGCCCGACGTTTCGAACACTGAACAGTGTTCAAACGCGATAAAATTCATAAAATAGTATTATTTACTAAGGGTTTCATATCGAGTTTTCTTTCTTGTACAGATGTTATCTAATTATCATATCGTGTATATAGTCGTGTTTTACGACACCCACGGGTAAGAGTGGGGATGGTGAACTGTATTCTTACGCCATCACTACACAAAAATATCTTTTTAATGTAATAATCAATATAAACTTCGTCGACGCGTAGTTAACGATAACATTTTGTCACCTCCAATGATACTCAAAGTGCGTTAGCGACAATAAAAATTTAATATTAAAATAAACACATGTAACTACCTAATTAAATATTGGATTAACCACACAGTAACATAACTACAATATGAACTTAAATTCAATAATCAATGCCAATTTGTCGCTATCGCTAAGATTGGTTTTCACTTTTATTATAAATAGCAACCCGCCCTCGCTTCGCTTCGGTTATAGGTTATAGTCGTTTTAACCGCGTAGTTCCCGTTCCCGTGGGAATACCGGGATAAAATATAGCCTGGTTTACGCCCTGATATTATAGCTTTCCATTGGTGAAAGAATTTTTGAAATCGGTCTCGCCGTTTTGAAGATTACCCGGAACAAACAGACAGACAGACAGACAAAAATTTTTTAATTGCTATTTTAGGCATAGGTGTCGTCCAAATAACCGTGTGAGCATGAAAAAAGCCTATTATTTTGACATTACAAACAGACACTCCAATTTTATTTATTGGTATAGACTACCAGCGCCCTGCGGTTTCACCCGCAGTTCTTCTTCCCATGGGAATATCGAGATAAATTATAGCCTATGTGTTATTCTGATATGTAAGCTATATTGTGAAGTTTCATCAAAATCCATTTAGTAATATTTGCGCGAAAGAGCAACAAACATCTTCACATCCTCACATACTCACAAACTTTCGCGTTTATAATACTAGTAGGATAGGATAGGAAGCGCGCTGTGGATTGCAATATTGGATATCCACGTGGGGACGGAGTAAGAATACAGTTCATCACCCCCTTTCATGCACGCGGATATTGTGGCTAGTTGAATTCTCTGTGACAATCATAAAACATTTTTAACTTTTTTTTTTATTTTTTTTTTTATTGCAAACGGTGGCAAACGAGCAAACAATACACCTGATGGTAAGTGTTGCTGCCGCTCATGGACCTTTACAAAGCCGTTGCCTACCGCGAAGAAAGTGAAGGGAGTGTGAATGCGTGCATTGAGGCTCGGTGATACCAAGGGCACCACCAAAACCCTCCACACGCAAACACCCTCAGAAAGTTGGGCTTCCGGCTCTCTCGCTCACCGAACGAAGCGCAGTAACAAATCGCTACTACTCAGACGTCGATTTTCTGCGAGAGTGTGGTACTGCCCCGGACGGACCGGCCCGCGGCTGTAGACAGATAACTGTCGACAGTGTGGTCCTACCTGAAAAATTAACTGTTAATTGTCGTGTGTCTACAGCCACGGGCCAGTCCATCCAGCGTAGTACAACACTCGCAGAAAATCGACGCCTTAGTAGTAGCAATTTGTTATTGCACTTAGTTTGATTAGCGAGAGAGTCAGAAATTTAACTTTCTGAGTGTGTTTGGTAGGTTTTCATGATGCCTTTAGAACCTCATTTACATTCCCTTCACTTTCTTCACGGTAGAGAATGGCCTAGCAAAAGTCCACGAGCAGCAGTGGCACACCAACAAGTGTAAGTTTTGCTCGTTTGCCAACAAAAGCAATAAAAAAAATATGACTGAGGGAGCAACACAAGAGCAGGCATCGTTCAGAAACGTAACATCAGCTGCGATTGCAAATTCAGCTGCCAAATGCGGCGTTTATGATATGAACGCGGAATAAAGAAGGCCTTCATTCAATAATAAGTAGATGACGACACACTGAGAACATATCATCATCATCATCATCATCTCAGTTCATATAAGTCCTACTATTGGGTTCGAGCTTCCTCCATACTAGGAGGGCAATTGACTTACTATACCACGCTGGTCCGACAGGTTGGTATAGGATTATAATTGAGTATGCCTTCTCTTGCATAGATATTACATGCATATTATATCCCTTAGTCGTCTTATACGACACCCACGGCCAAGATAGGGAGTGGTGAATTGTATTCTTACTCAGTCACAACACGGAGAAGATATAATCTTGCATAATTGCGTCATTATATAGTTATATATCTCTTATATAAATATTATAGTTGTTATATAACTTGTAGATAATAATGTTATGCGTAATCTGAAGGTTTATATACCTAATTCATCGCTTAATGCCCTGATAACGTTATAATGAAAATTTACGCAATAAGCGCTAATGGTTATTTGTTATCTTCGTTTAATATTACATTATATTTTTATAATATACATATTATTATATCGATACTCCCACATTTGGCGATGGGATAACAATAACAAATATTCATACTCCTTGATTGTACGTGAGACTTTTGAAAATGTCTAAAGAACTCGCTAGGAGATTGAGCAGCGGTGCTTCTTTTTTCTGACTAGACGCACGTTATTGTCCGTGTGGTGACGGAGTAAGAATCTTACCCGTGGGTGATCGTACGAGACGACTAAGGGACATAAAACGCATACAACATCTATGCGAGAGAAGGAAAACTTGAAATAAAACCCTATATCAACACGTCTGACCAGCGTGGTATAGTAGGTCAATTACCCTTCCATTATGGAGGAGGCCCAAGCCCAATAGTGGGACGTATATGGGCTGAGATAATGAGATGATAACGTCTATGTAAGAAACGAAACGTGGGACTCTAGCCTCTGCGAGCAAAAAAGGGAGCACAATGCGGCAAAAAGCGTTATAATTGCAAAAATATAATAACAGTATTATAACTTTGAAATTATGCACCATTATATTGAATTATTATGTTGGGCTACGGTTAACAGATACTTTACTTTCAATATCTTAGCAATGGTTTTATTAACTCCCGCAAAAAGACGGGTGTTATTAGTTTGACGTCGATGTCTGTTTATGTGCTTGTGTGTCCGTCTGTGGCATCGTAGCTCTCAAACGGATCGACCAATTTTGATGCGTTTTTTTTTTTTTTTTTTTTTTCATTTGTAAGCTAGTTTCCTTGCGGTGGTTCTTAGCAATATTTGGGTAATATCAGTCCAGTGTAAGAGTATCAGCTCATTTCCAAAATGATGTAATGGCGTATGATTACTCGATTAAGTGCTTCACGCGATAAAGGACAATAAATTGATAATTCCTGTTAAAGAGAACGTAATACTTTTTATTTTATGACTAGCAACCCGCCCTCGCTTCACTTCGGTTTCAGTCGTCTTTCCTGAATAGTTCCTGTTCCCGTGGGAATACCTGGATAAAATATAGCCTAGTTTACGCCCTGACATTATAGCTTTCCATTGGTGAAAGAATTTTTGAAATCGGTCCAACCGTTTTGAAGATTACCCGGAACAAACAGACAGACAGACAAAAAAATATAAAGTGTATTTTAGGCATATGTATAGTGCAAATAACCGTGTGAGCATGAAAAAAGCCTATTATTTTGACATTACAAACAGACACTCCAATTTTATTTATTGGTATAGATTATAGTTTATTTCGGATGTTATTCAAAATTTTCAATTTTATCATTATAATCATGCTCATCAATCATTGAAGAACTTTAAAATTATTGAACGATTGTTATCAAAAACGTATGGATAACGTAACAACAGAATTAATGTGTCATGTGACACTATTTATAATATAAATAGTGTGTTATGATATCAGATAAAGGCAACAAAGTTAAATTGCATACTGTTTACGATCTGATAAACAAAACATTTGATAAACATATAACTAACAATGTTATTGAGATTATATGTTACTGTTTTATTACCACTAAATGTTATATCAACCAAAAGACATTTAATTAAATTGTGAAATATTTACGATGTGGTAAACATTCCATGTATATTACTAACTAGCAACCCGCCCTCGCTTCGCTTCGGTTATAGTCGTTTTACCTGCGTAGTTCCCGTTCCCGTGGGAATACCGGGATAAAATATAGCCTAGTTTACGCCCTGGTATTATAGCTTTCCATTGGTGAAAGAATTTTTGAAATCGGTCCAGCCGTTTTGAAGATTACCCGGAACAAACAGACAGACAGACAGACAAAAATTTTTTAAATGCTGTTTTAGGCATAGGTGTCGTGCAAATAACCGTGTAAGCATGAAAAAAGCCTATTATTTTGACATTACAAACAGACACTCCAATTTTATTTATTGGTATAGATTACTAGCTTTTGCCCGCAACTTCATACGCCTAGAAAATCTAGAAATCACGTGCAATAGAGGCAAACAGATTGCGGCGCAGAGTATTCTAGGCTCTACGGGCCTATCGTGTTAGCGGATGATGAGTGTAAGCTAATGGGGAGAATCCTCACTGTCGCTACCACCTAGTATTTTAACGAAGTTGAAGCCGGTCTGACCAATGCTCAGGTTGGCAGGGGCGTTACATGATCGCGGCCTTTTTGCATAGTAGTCACCGGCGGAGAGGCAGTGTCTACAGATATCGCCAACTCATTTAAAAGTTTACCATTCAGCATCAAGAAAGCGCTCCGTTATCACGGGCATACTTCTATGCCTAAAGCGCCTGTTAGTAGACTATTCGGAACGAAGCAATGTTTTCTGCCAGAAGCGCACAGAGGAATTTATGCTAACGCCAATGTTGTAGGTTGCCCAGCAGGGGTCGGTCTTAAGTCTGACCGTGTGGTACAATGGCTACCACTGAGTGTTATGAAGTAGCCTCACTGAGCTGAGCTAATTTGAAGAAGCGTTACGGTTTGCCATTTTTGGCACTAAAGAGAATCACGTTGGCGCTTAAAGTAACCCTAATTAAAACGAAGGCTTTACTGTTTTATAG
The DNA here is from genome assembly GCA_032191425.1 of Lymantria dispar. Taxonomy (NCBI): domain Eukaryota; kingdom Metazoa; phylum Arthropoda; class Insecta; order Lepidoptera; family Erebidae; genus Lymantria; species Lymantria dispar. Next base: position 31,481,446 of record CM063452.1, read on the forward strand.
ACAACTAGCAACCCGGCTTCGCTTCGGTTATAGTCGTTTTACCCGCGTAGTTCCCGTTCCCGTGGGAATACCGGGATAAAATATAGCCTAGTTTACGCCCTGATATTATAGCTTTCCATTGGTGAAAGAATTTTTGAAATCGGTCCAGCCCTTTTGAAGATTACCCGGCACAAACAGACAGACAAAAATTTTTAATTGCTATTTCAGGCATAGGTGTCGTGCAAATAACCGTGTGTGCATGAAATAAGCCTATTATTTTGACATTACAAACAGACACTCCAATTTTATTTATTGGTATAGATGTAACGGTCCACCCGTTGATGTCTCACTTTGAAATATTTGGAACTGCTACTTGACTGGCAATTGCTGTTTCTGGATCAATGTTGTTGCTACTGGCGTGTTAGGCGGCGCAGTTATAAGGACCCGAGTCGGGGATCAGTCCGCTACCGATGTTATCCGCGCGAAAGCGACGCTACGACAACATTATTTGCTATCAGGGGTCGCCGGCCTTCCGTTGCCTTCCATGGGATTAGTGGTAAGGCATATCGACGCCATAGCCAATCAAAAGAAAAGAGCAATCGAAGTACTCTGCACAGTTTTCTATTTCTATTCATTCTACATATGATATACTTCGCCTCTTATATACCGTTTCTGAGGTATAACTAGGTTAACGTATAGAAGAACCTCTTTATATACAACTCCTATTGAAAAAATTACCAGACTGCTGCCGGAATTTACTTTTGAATCTACCACATAGACTACTATGTCCGTGTGAGAACACACTCTCTCTCTCTTAACCGACTTGCACAACTGTGCATCTCCATTAAATAAGATTTTCCTTTTCTTTTTTTTTTCTATAAAACACCTTGCATTATGGAAATACCTCACAAGCGAAGGGGCCCTTTGGGGATTGATATTTTTAAATATTTCCTTGGTGGCTCTATAGATCACAAAAGGGCACTTCAATCTAAATTTCATATTTCTATCTTAAATAATTACTGCTGGGCGTTATGAGTCAATCATTCAGCTCATTATGAGGCGAATATGTTATACTACTTTTATGGTCACTAAATGATACATATATCAACGGAAAATAACTAAATTAAATCGTAATTAGTTAGTAACATGATAAATATACAAATAATACTGTTGGGGGGCCTGGGAGATAAGAGCCACACGCACACATACGCCAACATCATTCCCGTAATTCTGTAAGTACTCATTATGAACTCTGTATACCTACTCAATCTTCTATAACCATCGAAATAGAATAAACGTGGAGTTGATTATGTATGGCGTTACATTAAAATACCGTTTTGCAGGCTATGTTGTTGTGTTCGAGCGATTGTTCAGAACGACGGGAGGCATGGCGTGCTTTAAGTTCCCATTCATAAAGTACGTCATACGTTAAGGGAGAGGGGGAGGGGGAGGGTCGTCAAAGTGTGTCATTGTGTGTCAAGGGGTGGGAGTTATGCTAAGTTTCGTGACGCCACTTTTCAAAATCTTATACAATCTTTATATATAAATTTCTTGTGTTTCGTGTTATTCGATGTTGATAATTTTTTTTGTGTGTGTTCAAGGGGATTCTTGAATGGTTAGGTTCACAATTGGACCCGGTAGGTGGCGCTTTAATTTATTTGAAAGGAATAACGTCTGTTGGGTCAGCTAGTCTAAATATAAAAATACTAATTTTGAACTATTAACAGGGAAAATATATTAATAATATTTCCAACTTTTCAGCAGCGTCAGCTCTTTGACAAAGGCATACACATCGCGTTTCGTCGTGATTTCATTGTATATATTTTATAAAATATGTGATGTCTCACTAAAGAAAGGATCTCACTAATGACCAACAACAAGGACGGAAGAGGGACCAAAAATCACGAAATTAGTATGACGTATTTTATGGATGAATCGTAACCTGTCTTACCCTCTCTACCACCATATGGTTGGTTCAACGGTATCGACTCCTTGTTTTTGGTAAATCCTATGCGGGACCATTTGCTCAAAATATAAAGAGACTTACAAAGCATCATACCACTGAGTGATTAAATTTATGTCTAAGTTGAGTGCGGCAAGACTAACAAAAATAATTACAAAATATTCCAATACAAAAACTAAATTTCTATTCTAGGAACCTATACTGTACGAGCGTTGTTGCTTATTAGTGGGCTTTAAAAAGCTGTATTGATACCACATTTTCGATCACAGTAAATAGTTATATGTCGTCATCATCGTCATCGTTCAGCCTATCGCCTTTCACTTTAGACCTTTTGGTATTGGAAAAACTTATTTAGGCGCGTAGAGTACTTTAGTAGGTGAGCAAAAATCATGGATTTTGCGTCATCGTCACCGAACGCCTGTCTCGAGAAATGATATAGAGTGCATGCGCACCTGCTCTTTGCTTTCAAATCCACAAACACCAGCGCTAAATTTGAAATGTTATTCAACTTTTGTTGAAAATATTCCACTACACATTTTCTAATAAATTATTAGCTATACCTAACCCTTCAATTTAGATTATCGTTTTCGAATTATTTGTGGTTTATATATAAGTTTTAATAATCAAGGATTAGATTTTAAATTGGTCAAACTTCTAAACCAAAAATAATTCAAAAATATAATCTAATATCTCGACGATATATTTCACAAGTTACAAGTTTTCCCTTCTATCGGCAGTCCTCGGAGACGGTTACGCTTTTTTTTATCCCGATGTTTGTTTGAGATAATAGTGAAATTGTACTAATTTTTAATCAATGGAGCATTATCCGTTGAACAGATTCTGATAAAACTTCATCTTGGGTAAGTTATTTTTCACGCTGCACGCAGAAGCCGCGGGCAAAGAAAATAAAAATATTTACCAATTTTTACAATGTTTTTTTAATGACGTACGGGAGCCTTAATCAAACCCTGCTGGTACTTGATAGCTATTTGCATAATCTTTTAGTACATACCAACTGTATCGTATTAATGATGGTTTATCGATAACCACACTCCATAGTTTTCGATAAACATTGAATTTTATTCCAATACCTACATCATGATATCAATTCTTATGATTTTCGAATAGAAAAAGTTAATTACGGCAAAAGACATTTATAATCATCATCTCAGTTTATATACGTCCCACTGCTGGGCTCGAGCCTCCTCCAATAGGAGGGAAATTGACCTACTATACCGCGCTGGTCAGAAGTGTCGGCATAGGGTTTTATTTCGATTGTTCCATTTCTAGCTTAAATGTCAAATACATATCATATCTCTTAGTCGCCTTTTACGACACCCACGGGTAAGAGGGGTGGTGAATTGTAGTCTTATTCCGTTACCACGCGTATAACAATAGTTTAGGTACATCTAAATGATCGATACTTGCAGAGTACCTACCCACTTGAGATAGATAGAGCGCTATCCTCGACCGACGATTAACGTATATACATACATATAGTACTAGGATGACCGAATTGAATATGTTTTTGGCAATTACTATTAGATAATAATAGATTTTCTCATAAAAAAATATATATTTTTATGCTCCGCTGCCTACCTTGAAGAAAGTGAAGGGATTATTAATGCGGTCAATGAGGTTTCACCAAAACCCACCACACGCAAATATCCTTTTTTTCTGGGCCACTGTCAGCTCGCTCGCCGCCCGGCTCCGTCCAGGGCGACAGAGGGCCCCATGACCCACCCGTGGCACGTCGCCTTCGTCGTTGGGCCGACCACCGGTACAGAGCTTCTTGTCTTCAGTGGTCGGCCCGACGGAATATCCCTGCGGAGTACCCTCTCCTTTCGTGTCTCCCTCCTCGAGGACGTTGGTTACCGTCACGCGGTCGGCCTCTCGGCGGGTGACGGACTGACTCCCTGGTCCAGTCACCCATGGCCTCGGTTAAGGCGGCATCAGGCGCAAGTAATCGCGCCTGCGCCATCCCAGTCGCCGGCGGCGGACCGCGTCGTCGTAGAGGCGTTCATCCCGCGCGCGCACGGCCGCCTCCTTCGGCGAGACCAGTCGTCAGAAGGCTGCGACCGCATCCCAGTTCCTACCGAGCATCTCCCTAGCGATGGTCGGCAGCGTCAGGTCGGCACTGATGATTGCGACGAGTTCATGGCGCCACACACCTCGAGCGTGTGCTGCGCCGTGTCCTCGTCGCAATCGCACACGCAATTACCCTGAGAAAGTTGTGTTTCCGGCTCTCTTGTTCACCGAACGAAACGCAGTAACTAACCACTACTACTCAGAGGTTGATTTTCTACGAGAGTATGATACTACCAGACGGACCAGCCCGCGGCAGTAGACAGACGACTGTCGACAGTATGGCCCTACCACAGAATCCTGTTTCTCATAAAAAAATACTTGAAAAAAGGTAAAACCAATTATCGAATTGCGTCTGTCTGAATAAAAGGACTGTTAGATTGCTCAATGGAGCCATTTTTAATCTCGATAGCAGTGGCCAAATTTATCTTTATATTTTAATTATTTTTTCATTGCCTAAAACTGATACGAGAAAATTTTCTATAAATGAAAACTACATAGATCGATTCATATCTTCCCGAATCATACTAAATTTCATAGCAATCATTAGAGGCGTTTCTGAAATTCTGAATGTATAGAAAATTGTGGAGGAGGCTCAAGTCCAATAGTGAGACGTATCAGAGCCAAGATAGTAATTACATGTTTGTAAAGTTACCCTATCAATACAAGAAGTTCCTTAGTGCGAAGTGTTAAATATCTTTTGCTAAAAAAGCCGAACAATAATAAATGCTACTATCAAACAGATAAACCTTCTTTCCAGCTGTAGTTGGATTAAAAATTGATTATCAGTGTATTCTCCTCTAATGCTGGCTGGCAAATTGGTAAAAAAATGATAAAATTAATGTTTTCACATAAAAAAGTTCATTGATTCTCTCACTTGTAACAACTTTAGGATTTACTTGATGTTTTTTTTTAATAATAAAATACATTTTAGTCGTTTTCGTCACAAAATTTTAGTCGTTTGTTTAGTTTTTAAGACAATTCTTACTGCTAAGGAACAGGAAGGTAAAATTAACAGAGCGCTCTATAACTGTTTTGACTAAATTACCTACTTAATGGTATTGTAACAGAGCGTAATAATTAATTATTCTCTAGGTGATGAAGTGAGAATACAACTTACAACCCTCTATCTCGCTCTGTGCAAGAGGAGGAAAACTCGAAATAAAACTCTATTTCAGCCGGTCTGATGACAGTATGATATAGTAGGATCAGTATAATATTAAGTAAGTACCTACTCATCATCATCCTGCTCTTATCCCAATTACTTGGGGTCGACGCAATATGTCATCTGTTTTGACATATTGCAAAAAGTTTCGGCAATGATTTTTAAGACCGGCCGCCTGCCTGACGTCAACCCTCCTTGGGAATGTAATCGTTGACCCAAATGGTACCAGATGGAGTTGGTTCGGGTCAATCTAGGGCTCTTAGTCGTCTTTTACGACACCCACGAGCAAAGCAAGGGTTGATAGTATTCGAAGCCGCTACCACACAGCAACCTACTATTAGTTCAAAATGATTAATTTCTCTCCTATTTAATTGAGTTGAATAAGGTGAATAAAAAATTAGAGTTGGGCAGAATATTAAAAAAAAAAATCGCTTTTTTTGTTTTGCATCTTCTTAAAGTATAATATCTTAAGAATGTTCTCTAAAAATTTCAAGTGAATACGACAATTTTTTTCGAGTTATTCATAAATGAACAATAAGGCTCTCGAGCGGCCCGGTATTTTGGAGAACAGGTGCATGCAACCCTTTCTTGGGTTCTATTGTAATTAATGACTGACCGGTAAAATATATAGACATCAAATACTTTAGGTAGTAAAAGTGTTGAAAATTATTTATCGCTACTACGCCTGTAATTAAATTATTCGTATTACTTTACATAAATTGACCGTAAAGCTTTAAAGTTTTGAACTGGTGACCACTGTAACTCGAAAACCGCTTGGTAGATTTCAATATTTATACAGCTTCTAGAAAACAAAAAAACTAGTGCCTGATCGAAGGACTTTTTTATTAAATTTCAATTTTATTAAATTTCAATTTTTTATAAACAATTAACTGTTGGTTTTTTTCCGGAAATCGGACAAAAAATACTGAGGCCGTCATTTTGTTACTTTAAAAAACAAAGAAAAAGCTTCGATCGGGCACATCAGATTAGCTATTTATAAAAGGTTTTTGTCTGATTGATTTTAGATGATTCTTCAAGTATTCACGGTGGTCACCGCAAGGAACTTCTGGTAAAACTTGTTTAACGGAAACAGCCATAACTTTTAAAATTATCAATATTTTTTCTTAAAATTTTAGTAAATTCGAGTGGAAATATGATGTTATAATGCAATATTTTTACTTTTTTAAAATAAAATAGATTACTGGCAAATAATAAAATATTTAGAAACATATTTTTTTAATGTTCCTGACAATAATCTCTCCCCCCGCCCTAATCTTAACAGAGAGTCAAAATCTGTAATTTTTGATGTGAAACATTTATAGGCGAAGAAGAACCTGATCGTTGGGGTGACGTTAACGCCACGCTTCGATATGTACATTTATGTAACGAAACCGGTTTTAAAATTTTGTACAACGCCATCTAGTGAGCTCAAAATAAATTATTAACCTGAACATGTATTTATAGTGTATACTAATGCAAATAAAGATTTATTGAACAAAAATCATCATTTTCCGGCAAAAGAAACCTAATATTTTATTAATACTTAAAAAATAATTTCGATGTTTCACATCTGCCAGACATCCTGAGCCCTTTCTTTTTTAATTTATTTATGGTACGTATAATTGACGTGCATTTGACTACTTTACTGATTTTATCGTGTTTGTATTTGATTTTTGATTGACTTACTTCTCCAACACTTTACAACGTTCATGGTCACGGGCGGACCATCAGAAACATCAGAAATCATGACATATTTTTATTTAGACATTTTATTAACTGAGCTAACAAACACTACAACATTAGTTGGAAAGGAACGCAGTGCCACCTACGGGATCCTAATGGTCTAAAACCATCTTTGTATTATTGCCTTTCTAATGGTTTGGAGAAACCAATAATGGTGTATTTGATGGTTTCGAAATCCATAACCAATACAGAAAGATTTTTAAGTTTTTTATATACAGATAAAATATAACGTTAACATAGGCAACAGAGCAACTAGTTTGTTCTAATTATACAAAACTTCTGCCAAGACGTACGAGGAGGGTCTGTCACTAGAACTCTTCAACTCATACTCTTCTTTCTATCTCAGCTCATATACGTCCGACTGCTGAGCTCGAGCGTCCTCCATAATAAGAGGGATTTGACCTACTATACCACACTGATCAGACGGGTTGGTATAGGGTTTTATTTTGAGTTTGCCATCTCTTTCATGGACATTTTATGCATAATTTTAAATTTATCCCTCAGTCGTCTTTTACGACACCCACGGATAAGAGAGGGAGTGGTGAATTGTATTCTTACTCCGTCATCACACGGAATAATATGAAATTAATTTTATTTTTTGGTTGGATTTTTAATTTATTTGTCATATATTCCAAACAAATATATCACCGTTACCGCTATACATTAGCAAATATACCACCTTATTCTAATTGCAAGACTCTTGCTGCAAAAACAAAACCAAGACCGGTGGTTTATCGCAAGAATAAGAGCAAGTCAAGACTTGTCTTGCATTTGGGTAACACTAATTGCTTATTTTTGGATGACGTTCATGACACATCAGTTGTTCAAGTGTAAGTATCTACTACATAGAATTGGACGTCCACTTGTGTCAAAATTAGTTATAATTAGAATTCATTTATTTGCAAATAAATTATTAATGTAACAAAATAACTACTTTGTCATAATATATACTACGTTGGTGAGACAGGTCAGAACAGGACAAGTCAGGCCATTTGAATATTATAATCTCTTAGGCGTCTTTTACGACACTCACCCACCATCAAGAAAAGTTGAATTATTACTCAGTAAAGACATGGAGAGATATTCGTATCTATACCAATAAATAAAATTGGAGTGTCTGTTTGTAATGTCAAAATAATAGGCTTTTTTCATGCTCACACGGTTATTTGCACGACACCCATGCCTAAAATAGCAATTAAAAAATTTTTGTCTGTCTGTCTGTTTGTTCCGTTAATCTTCAAAACGGCTGGACCGATTTCAAAAATTCTTTCACCAATGGAAAGCTATAATATCAGGACGTAAACTAGGCTATATTTTATCCCGGTATTCCAAAGGGAACTACACGGGTAAAACGACTATAACCTATAACCGAAGCGAAGCGAGGGCGGGTTGCTAGTCTTTCGTAAAGTTACTATCTTTTTTGCAAGCGGGATAAACTCTATAGACCCAATTCATCCAGGGCTACTGAAGGATGACCATAATCTACATTATTACCTCCCCAACGCTATAGGGCCGACCATTTCCTTGATTTCGCCAGGCTGGCCAGTCCAGCTTACCTTTTTCATTACCATCTCTCATTGACGGCCCAGCAACAAACAATAGTATTGCTGGAGCATAAAGTACATCTACGAATTTTCCAGAAACAACGTTCACTATATGGTTGTATAAAAAAAAATAGTTATAATAAATATAGGTACAATTGCCGATTATTTATTTTGACCAGCCACTATATGTAGATAACTAATCTATAATTTATTTACCTATAAACTGTATAATCAAATTAATTACAGATGATACGAAGTTCACCGGGTTATTTACTTTATTTAATAAATATTTTTCTCTTTACCTAGAAGATTGATAAACATCGCGAAATTGCACAGATAATGCAATTATGTAAGTAGTGGCCTTTTGTGGACAGTCTCCTGAGCTTAATTCTCACGCAGGGCGATTATTTGTCCCACCGGACTGACCAAGGACCCGCCGGGCTGGCCACGAACGGCAAGGACCCAATACTAGTGGTCGCCCCATTGGGGAAACGGAGGGAATACAGTGGGTTATGAAGCCGCGCGCTGCCCTTTCTTCACCCCGGATGGTACGGATGACGAGTGTCCAAAACATAGCCCGCCCAAAAAAAAATGGATGATTCGAATGAAATATTTGGTCCAGCCGATCACGATTTTGGGGATATTCGGAAATTGCCGTGACGATTCGTTTATTTGGCTGATTTGCGGACAAAGCGCACTACCTCCACGGACGTCAAAGATTCAGTATTAGTGGCCAGCTCAATGACAATGGAGAGGAAATACAATGTGTTATAGGCCAGTAACAATGTTATTGTTCATTAAAACGATAGGGCTTTGTCAAAATTTAATCATGTCAATAAGAAAATCTTGGGTATGCATTCTTTTTGGCCACTGGATAATGATGAAAGTGAAGTGTAACCAATGTTGTGATAATTTTATGGAAAAACAGCAAATACTACAAGTATGGGGAACCGTATTAAACTTTAATTCATCCTATACTTACATTTTATTGAGAAATACATATAAAGTAAGAAGCCGGATAGTCGGTCTCTTTGCCGATTAGTCGCTATACGTCCACTACGATAGCAGCCAGACAGTCGGCTTTACCGACTAGTCGGCACATTTTAGTGATTTCCCTCTCATCCTATCCTTATTACTTGTTACAGATGTAATTATACCTACCGTTCTTGACCGGACAATCCTATTTTCAAGCTGTCAATCCCGTTATCCTCAGCAAAACAAACATGTCCCGTTTTGATTACCAAGATCAATATCAACAAATCTTGAGTTTTTTTTCTTAATTGTATTACCATATCTACTTGAAAGCTAGCCGCGATATTTTCAAATTGATAAATATTAGTTAATCCGACAACAAATAGGTATACAGGTAATCTATACATAAAGTGACTAAACGTCACGTTTCGATCATTATTATACTAACAGGGACGTGCTTTTTTCTTTTCAGTCCATATTTAAATAACATAGTAACTATTGCCGACTCTTTACGTGTTCTTGATTTTTTTACTTTTAATTTCACAAGTTTACTTATTTTTGCAAGTGCCCCATTTTGATCAATCAATTGATCAAGCGTCCCGTTTTAAGTTAAAAATATATGGTCACCCTATCTATACATCTATACAAATAAATAAAATTGAAGTGTCTGTTTGTAATGTCAAAATAATACGTTTTTCTCGTGCCCATATGGATATTTACACGATAGGTACCTATGCCTAAAAACCACTTTAAAATCTGTTTGTTCCGGGTGATATTCCAGACAGAGGACTGATTCGAATATATTTTTACTACCAGGTATAGGTAGTAAGAAGATACTATATAAGTAGTAACTAAGGCTAATTTCCCTCTCTAAAATCCTCTAAAAAGTCTTGTACGGTCCGGGCGTCTTATAAACATAATTAAAAATAAAACCCATTTTTTTTTGTGGGTGGGTTGCGGCACGCCTCCGCACCACTCCGTCCGGGGCGACAGAGGGGCTTAAGCACGCAACTCCCGCAACCCACCCGAAAACCACGTCGCCTTCGTCGTTGGGCCGACCACCGGAGCAGAGTTAACTTGTCGTCAGTGGTCGGCCCGACGGAATACCCCTACTTGGGGTACCCTCCCATCGACCGACGTCTCCCCCTCGGGGAGGACGTCGGTCTTTCCTCACGCGGTCGGCCTCTCGGCGGGTGACGGACTAATCCCCGGTCACGTCACCCGCGGCCTCGGCTAGGGCGGCATGAGGCGCAGGTAGTTGCGCCTGCGCCGCCCCATTCGCCGGCGGCAGATCTCCTCATCGAGGCTGCGCTCCTCGCGCAGGCGATCCGCCGCCTCCTTCTGCGAGATCACTGTCTCGCAGAAGGCTGCGACCGCGTCCCAATTCCCGACGCTGTCGACCATCGCCCTAGCGATGGCCGGCAACGGTCAGGTCGGCACCGATGATTGCGACGAGTTCACGGCGTTGCGTGGCCCAAGCGGCGCAGGCCTCGAGCATATGCTGCGCCGTGTTCTCGACGAAAAAAAAAAAAAAAAAAACCATAAGACCATCACAAGACTGCAAGATACTGTAAGCACTTATTGTAGAGATTTTACCCACAATAATATTTAAAAGTAAATTTTATAAAACTAAAATTTTAACAAGATATTGTAAGCCGTCTTTTGAAAGTAGTATCATGCCCTCCGATTTTTCTTTTCGGATCTCAGTTTGGCGGCATTCCGATCCGGTACCACCGGATATTAGATTTGTTAGATATAAATTATAATTACTAAAAATTTCATGATTAATAATTATTGACCAAAAACAATATTATTTTTTCATATAGAAAAAAAAATTACCATAAGTTCTTATTTTATAAACATGCAAACGTCCCATTCTGACATAAACAATATTTTTTTTTTAATTTTAGTGGATAATTTTTAAAAATTACGTATTACGCACAAAATATTGATTCAATCAATCTTTAAGTAAATTAAAGATAAAAAAAGACCAGCATTAAATCCGTCGTAAGTGTCATCAGACGGGCATAATACTAAAGATAATACATTATCGCATACACTCTATACCTACGGTCAGTACAAACAACATTTCTGTCCGGTCGACGTATTACGTCGTTGAATACATAATAGCGCGTAATGTCAAGGTTAACATGTTTGTGTGTGTAAACTAGACACGTGTTTGCACACATATGTAAAGCGAACACACCTCCAATATTAATTATATAACTAGTAATAGTTGACTGGATACCGGACGGGTCACCGGTGATAAGGACTGCGCACCGGCGCCCCACCCACGTGACGATAATGAGATACGTGTACGGTAGGTTATGGGGTCACGCGCCTTTCCATCGCCTCGTACGGATCGGATCGGGATTTGATCATAAGTATATAATACATAAATCTCCATAGGTTACTCCAAAAAAACATTGGAATATAATTCACCAAACCCTTTCTTGTACGTGGGTGTCGTGAAAGACGACTAAGGGATTGTAATATGCATACAACATCTATGCAAGAGAAGAAAAACTCGAAATAAAATCCTGTACCAACCAGTCTGATCAGCATGCTACAAGTAGATCAATTTCACTTCCACTGTTGAGGAGGCTTGAGCCCGTACGTATAGGACATATATACGTCCCATTGCTGTGACGATAAAAGACATTTTTAGTTCGGGCCATAGCTTGATTCCGATAATGTTCCACAAGAGCACTACTTCAAAAACTTGGCATTTTCGGGCCTGCAAAGGTATTAGTTGACTGCATAAGTAATACAATCGTCTAAATCTTCATCATTCATTATTCATCGTATCGCCGTCCACTGCTGGACGTAAGCCTTTATGTTTTGCCACAGAATGCGGTCCTGCGCCGTCTGCATACAATGACGCCCAGCAACTGTCACCGGTCGTAGATTCAACTTTAGGGGCATCCTACAGTATGTCGTCCAATATGTAGTCGCGAACGAGAACCTTTCTTCCCCAGCAATTGCAGATTTGTTAAGCGATGTAACCGCTCCATTGCCAATTCAGCGTGCTAATTCTTCGTGCCCTGTCGGTAAAAGAGGACGGGTCTACCGTTCTTCTATGGATTTCCGTATTCTATGTCCATAGCACGCTAAGCGACTTTGAGCTTTATGGGGCTTATGAGGCCTGCCATTTAGGAACCACAAGGACGATGGTCTAAATACTAAACTATAATGTCGTTTGTCGTGGATTGTGCCTATTCTCTTCTTCTTCTTTTTTATCTTGGCAATCAGCTACAAATACGAGCCATTTTTGCCAGTGTCGAGCTATAATTATCTTTTCAAGTTATCAGTTTCTTCATGTCAGTAATGGTCTGTCAGTAAGTCAAAGTGTCGCCCTCAACAGTGTAATGGCCACTGTTAAGGGTATCTTCTGAGAACTTTGGTGGAAACAAAAAGGTATGTATAGCAGTTTTATATCATATTCACCTCAGCAATTCTGCCGCTATATATTACATAAAATGCCATCAAGATTATTGAATATAACATGTTAAAACACTAAGATATTGAATATAATACAAGAACACCACATGACACTTCCAAATTCCCGCCAAAGAAAAAAAACGATTGTGTCTATTCTTCCTATGCTTAGAACAATTTCTGCAGTTAACTCTCCAATTCCAAGGCTTTCTAGATTGGCCAATGAATGTAGTAGACATTTATTTATGCGGATTCGTTTAGCAAATTCCGGTCCAAACGTATTTAATATAATGTATATTTATCATTTGCGAACTAGTCTCGTGTGTATTCTCTTTGGCACTAATAAAGATTCATATATTGCTTCGTAATTGTGCTGTGTGGTAGCGGGTACGAATACTACCAAATTAGATTGCTCATGGGTGTCGTAGGGATGCTACAGCTAACGCTTTGCGATTACGTTACAAAATGTATTTTTATTACATACCTAGTTGTGTTAAAGCAAATTATGTTATAGTTGCCTATAACATTGAGGAGAAAGCCTTGCCTATAACATTGAGAGGGATGAAAGGCATGTGGAGGGTTGTCAATATGTTTGTGGATAGACGAAAGAAGCATGGGAGACCCAAGAAGAGATGGGTGGACTGCGTGAATGAGGATATGCGTATAAAAGCAGTGAGTGCACATATGACGGCTGATAGGAGGTTATGGAAAGTAAAAACATGCTGTGCCGACCCCACTTAGCGTGGGATGAGGGCAGGCAAATGATGATGAGTTGCCTATAACATTTGTCACAGAATTTAATTTCTGAAATACTCTTTGCACGTATTCACACGCCCTTTCTCTTTTTCCCCGAAAGGCAACGCCCTAACAAAGGTTCACGAGCGACAATATCACTTACTATCAAGTGTACTGTTTGCTCGTTACAGCACCTACCCAATTATAAAATGTATCGAGAAGGAGGAGTCAGTGGAGTTGCATGACGGCCTTGACTCTCTCTAAAATTTGTTTACATATTGATTTTGTGCCCTACTAGGATAGGTATGCCAGAAAATCAATATTGTTTTCTTCGTTCTCCGCCCGAAATATCAAATAATGTATCAAAAAACCTGTTAATTAAGGATTAAGGAGAGTTCGAAATTTAGTAGAAAGAAGTACGGTATTTAGATTAGAAGGTATATTATGCGGATATTTACATACTCGTACTATTATAAACAACTAGCTTTTGCCCGCGGCTTCGCCCGCGTAAAAGTTGGTTTTCATAATTCTTAATTTAAGAAATACTCTGTGTCAATTTTCGTCCAAATCCGGTCAACAGTTTACGCGTGATTGAGTAACAAACGTCCAAATATCTTCACAAATTTTTATATTTGAATATTACTTCCATCCTTGTAGTTTAAATTCAAGTGGAAAGACGATGAGAAATATGGCCATCCTTAGTCGCTGATAATACATTATCCATGATAGGTTTCCATTGGGGAAAAAAATAATATCGATCAAACTTCCGCAGTTTCACCCACGTAGACCCCATTTCCATGCAAACGCCGAGATAAAAATTGCCTATGTTACTCGCTGATATTATAAGTTTATATGGGTGAAAATAAAAATAATAATTATCAAATCCCATACAAATATCCGACATAAAAATTGCTTATCTTACTCGCTGATAACGTAGCTTCCTATTGGTGAAAGAATTTAAAAATTAGTCAACATCCACCGGTTTTACTCGCGGAGTTCTCGTTCCCGGGCAAACACCAGGATGAAAATAGCCTTTATTTGTTATTCACTGATAATGTAGATTTTCATTCGTAAATTAATTTTCATATCCATTTAGTTCCCGCAATTTCACCGGCATTGTGCCCGGTCCCGTAGGAATATCGGGATAAAAAAATAGCCTAAATATGTTACTCGCTCAAAAATAGCTTTGCGTTAGTGAAATAATTTTAAAATCGACTAAATTCTCACAGTTGTTCCAGCCACATCGGGATAAAATATAGCCGTGGATAAAATATAGCCTAAGTTATTCCTTATGTAAGGCTTGGTAGACCTGTTAGTAAAGTATTATCAGTATGGGCTCAGCCGTTTTGAAGGTTACCCCGTAACGAATATAAGTCAAAAAAAAATTGTCCGTCCGTCTGTCTGTCATCAAGCCATATCTCAAGGACCGCGATAGCTAGACAGTTGAATTTTTTACAAATTATGCATTTCTGTTGCCGTTATAACAATAAATATAAAAAACAAAATAAAATAAATATTTAAGGTGGCTCCTATACAACAAACGCAATTTTCCCCCTTTTTATAGATAATGGTACGGAACCCTTCGTGCGCGACCCCGACTCGCACTTGGCCGGTTTTTTAGACATAGGTATCGTGCAAATAATTGTGTTACCATAAATAAATCCTATTATTTTGACAGACAAATAGACGCTTCAAATTTGTTTATTTCTAGACATAGAAAATTGGATTAATATCTTGATTTTAACTTACTGTCTTGTAGCGGCTAGGAATATTATAACGCTTTCATTGTTTGTGAGTGTCGCAAAATACTACTAAGACAAAGATTTACATCGACCTGGACCAATTGGTGATGCCATCTAGCCAGCAATGTCGTTTGGCAGGCAGCTGGTCATAAAATGTTGCTAGAAGAACCTTTGCAATATCTATGATGGCAGAGCAGTGCCTACATATTGCGTCGATCCAAAGCTATCTTGATAAGCGAGCAATAAGAAAAAATAATGGGGTAACCCAAGAAAGCCGACCGTATACTAAAATGATCGTTCCTAGGCTCAGTGATATCGGTTATATGCTTTTCACCTCCTTGGGGGTAAAATTGCAAAAAACCCTTTTTTAGTGAGCACTTTCTCCAAGAGAGACAACTTTGTACAAAATTTCATATTTCTAGGCCTAATGATTTCGGCTATACATTTTTCACCCTCTTAGAGAATGAATTTCAAAAACTAATTTCTTAGAGCTCATTTACAACAAAAGAAAGAGAATCGAACAATATACAGAAATACACAGTTTCACGTTCGTAGCCCCAATAGTTTCGGCTATACGCTTTTCATTCCCTTAAGGGGGTGATTTGCCAAAAATACTTTGCTAGTGCTCGTGTACCCCAAAAATACGCCGGAGTAAAAAAAAATACGTTTCTAGCCCCAGTGGTTGCCGCTGTATACTTTTTGTTTTTTTAGGGGTTGAATTTCATCCCCATGTAAGTAAAATTTTCAAAATGCTAGAACGAATACTTATTTATTTATTATCAAATACCTTAATACAAAGATTCATGGTTTTATCATCGAAAATGTCGAATTTCCATACAAAATGGCAGCCCCTATTTCAACCCCTTATACCCATTTTTTCGCGATTTCTTTACTATAGCTCGTGAACCCTAAGAAATACTACGGTGTAAAAAAATTACGGTTCTAGGCCCAGTGGTTTCAGATATATGCTTTTTTGTCTTTTAGGGGTTGAATTTCATCCCCATATAAATGAAATTTCTAAAACGCTAGAACGAATATTAATTTATTTATTATAAACTGCCTCAATACAAAGATTCATGGTTTTATCATCGCAAATGACGAATTTCCATACAAAAGGTCAGCCCCTATTTCAACCCCTTATAACTATTTTTTCGCGATTTCTTTACTATAGCTCGTGAACCCCAAAAAATACTACGGTGTAAAAAAATTACGGTTCTAGGCTCAGTGGTTTCAGATATATGCTTTTTTGTCTTTTAGGGGTTGAATTTCATCCCCATATAAATGAAATTTCTAAAACGCTAGAACGAATATTAATTTATTTATTATAAACTGCCTCAATACAAAGATTCATGGTTTTATCATCGAAAATGACGAATTTCCATACAAAAGGTCAGCCCCTATTTCAACCCCTTATAACCATTTTTTTCGCGATTTCTTTGCTAGAGTTCGTGTACCCCAAGAAATACTACGGTGTAAAAAAAAATTCGTTTCTAGGCCCAGTGGTTTCGGCTGTATGCTTTTTTGTCTTTTAGGGGTTGAATTTCATCCCCATATAAATGAAATTTCCAAAACGCTAGAACGAATATTAATTTATTTATTATAAAGTGCCTTAATACAAAGATTCATGGTTTTATCATCGAAAATGACGAATTTCCATACAAAATGTCATCCCCTATTTCAACCCCTTATACCCATTTTTTCGCGATTTCTTTGCTAGAGCTCGTGTACCCCAAGAAATACTACGGTGTAAAAAAATTACGTTTCTAGGCCCAGTGGTTTCGGCTGTATGCTTTTTTGTCTTTTAGGGGTTGAATTTCATCCCCATATAAATGAAATTTCTAAAACGCTAGAACGAATATTAATTTATTTATTATAAACTGCCTCAATACAAAGATTCATGGTTTTATCATCGAAAATGACGAATTTCCATACAAAATGTCATCCCCTATTTCAACCCCTTATACCCATTTTTTCGCAATTTCTTTGCTAGAGCTCGTGTACCCCAAGAAATACTACGGTGTAAAAAAATTACGTTTTTAGGCCCAGTGGTTTCGGCTGTATGCTTTTTTGTCTTTTAGGGGTTGAATTTCATCCCCATATAAATGAAATTTCCAAAGTGCTAGAACGAATATTTATTTATTTATTATAAAGTGCCTTAATACAAAGATTCATGGTTCTATCGTCGAAAATGACGAATTTCCATACAAAATGTCATCCCCTATTTCAACCCCTTATGCCCATTTTTTCGCGATAAAAAGTAGCCTATGTCCTTTCTCAAGCTTTAGTCCATCTCTGTACCAAATTTCATCAAAATCGGTTCAGTTGTTTAGACGTGAAAGCGTAGCAGACAGACAGACAGACAGACAGACAGACAGACAGACAGACAGACAGACAGACAGAGTTACTTTCGCATTTATAATATTAGTAAGGAAGTAAGGATTATAGAAAGGATTAACAAAAAAAGCAAGGTCGTAACAATCACGGATATACTATTTAAATATGAATGATACATATATATGTATATACGTAGTAACTACACAGCGAAAAATTTGTTGGAACGGCGCGTATTAGGAGCTATTAGGGTTGTTACTCGCAGTTAATATTAAATGTTTTATATATTTTTTATATTAAAAACAGTGGCATACGAACAGGCAGTACACCTGATGGTAAGTGTTGCTACCGCTAATGGACCTTGGTAAGGCCGCCGCCAACCGCGAAGAAAGCGTGCATGAAGTTCAGTGATACTGAAACTCACTAGATGTAAATACTCTCAGAAAGTTGGGCTGCCGGCTCTCTCGCTCACCAAACGACAAATGAAAAAATGCTACTACACGGACGTCGATTTTCTGCGAGAGAGTGGTACTACCCCGAACGGACTAGCCCGCGGCTCTAGACAAATAACTTGTTGAAAGTTATGTGTGGTCCTACCTCATTTCCACCATTCAGACTCTAGCACTCTACCTCTCCACAGTTGTACAGAGGCCCTTCCATAAGTGAGAATAGTGACATAATCGCCACGCTTGGCAAGCAGGCTAGCCAATGATGAGATGTTATACGTATATTTACGACTGGCCATGGGGGCAGGTAAAAACGACCGTTGTATTCTTATCCCGGCACCATACAAATATACAGCTGTTCAGCAACGAAAATAATTTGTAAAAAGTTTCTAAAGACAATTAAAAGTGCATTTTTAAGCAAAATAATAAAATAAAATGGAGGATTCATTTAATTTTGACACAATATCTTTTTCTTCTTCTTGCTTAATGAAGCGTCTAGCAAGTGTGAATAGAATTCTCTTAACTATTATGTAGTTACGCTTCGATGCTCAAGACAAGCCCGTTATTGTAATAACTAGTAAACTGACGCATAACATCTAGATAATTTCACTCTCGCGTATCCAAATTTTATCCTTATGTTTTTTTATATACATTATAGGTAAACCTATGTATGTACCTATAAATAAAGTTCTATATTTCTTAAATGTGTTTCATTGTAAAATATTTCTCACTCCACTAAAAACATATTGTGGTGTATCTTATATTCTACTTCTTTTTTGTCCTACAATTCCTTTCGTTTTTGTTCTTGGGTACGATTTATTTATTATTTTCCGTGCGGCGACGGATTAAAAATACAATTCACTTCTCCCTATCGTGGCCGTAGGTATCGTAGAACACAACAAATGAATGAAAACTCGAAATAAAACCCTATATCAAGCCGTCTGACCAGTATACTATAGTAGGTCCTAGTTGTCCTACTCGAATAGCCCACGGCCATCCCTATCTCTATAGATTGTTCTTAGAAGTGTTGTTGTGTGAAGTTCTTAAAAAGTGTAGGTTTTTTCAAGAAAGCTTTAAGTTATCACTTCTGTCGGCAATGCTTTGTATTATTTTTTGATAATTTTTATTTTACACATAATAAATAGGGCACCGTCCATAAAGTAAGTCACACATTAAAGGGGAGGGAGAGGTAGACGAGTGTGACACTTATACATTGCTCGATACACTTACATATTCTAAAACACGCCATCTGATGGTAATTTTGATCACCTTAACTTACCTTTTTTTTTTGGGTGAATTATGGTCGGCGCACTCCTTGCTCCACTCCGTCCGGGGCGACAGGGGGGCGTAAGCACGCTCACCCGTAACTCACCCGTATAGCACGTCGCCTTCGTCGTTGGGTCGACCACCGGTGCAAAGTTCCTTGACTTCAGTGGTCGACTCGACAGAATACCCCGAGGGAGTACCCTCTCCCGTCGATGTCCTCTACCGAGACGCCGATCGCCGTCGCGAGGCTAACCTTTCCGCGGGTGCCCAGACTAAATCCCCGATCCGGTCACCCGCGACTTTGACTTACACTTAAGTTTTGACGTGACAACGTCTTATAAATTGGTTTGCCGGGTGACACTTCAAGAAACTGCGTTACGCTCCGCTCACGTTATGCGCTCACAATGAGAGCGAGTGAGAGGCACGCGTCCCTTCCACTCGGGCATGGTTAGCCCGCCTAAGAGCGAGAGAGACAGACATAAAAAGTGAAAGGCACGCGTCCCTTCCACTCGAGCACAGTTAGCCCGCCTAAGAGCGAGAGAGACAGAGCGAGAGAGAGAGAGTGAGAGAGATAATTCTTTAAATATAATTCTGTGTATAAATAAATGTTTTAAATTGTTACTATTATTTCTCAATCCGACGTCCTCGTCACGTCCTCGACGAAGAGGACGACATTATCACACTCGCTCAACAAAGAGCCTACACGGCCCGCGAGGCCTTGACAA
Organism: Lymantria dispar; assembly: GCA_032191425.1. Taxonomy (NCBI): domain Eukaryota; kingdom Metazoa; phylum Arthropoda; class Insecta; order Lepidoptera; family Erebidae; genus Lymantria; species Lymantria dispar. The sequence continues at coordinate 31,501,580 of CM063452.1, forward strand.
ATAAATATCCGCGGTTCCGCCCTCGCCGTCGAGGTGCGAAACCGCGCCGCGCAAAAGTCACTACTAAAAACGTGGGCACGCCCACTTTGCCTCCAGCGACGCCCCAAGCCGAGGTCCGTTCCCCACAGGGGGAGCCCTTGGGCGATGTCGCTTAGCATACTTTTCTCCGGGTTGAGAGCCCTCAGCGCTCACCCATAGTCCGCGTCAAGCTGTCAAGGCCATCTGCGGCCAACAGCTGTATACACACAAAAAAAAAAAAAAAAAAAAAAAAAAAAAAAAAAAAAAAAAAAAAAAAAAAAAAAAAAGTTACTATTATTTCATCCTTCTTCCTACTATACGAATGAATATTCACATTAAAATTATTTTACCACTCAAAGTCGTTGTCACGTAAAACTTTCGCCCGTATACCGACTTTACAGGCAACCAATTTTTATTAAGCAACTAGCAACCCGCCCTCGCTTCGCTTCGGTTATAGGTTATAGTCGTTTTACCCGCGTAGTTCCCGTTCCCGTGAGAATACCGAGATAAAATATAGCCTAGTTTACGCCCTGATATTATAGCTTTCCATTGCTGAAAGAATTTTTGAAATCGGTCCAGCCGTTTTGAAGATTACCCGGAACAAACAGACGGACAGACAAAAATTTTTTAATTGCTATTTTAGGCATAGGTGTCGTGCAAATAACCGTGTGAGCATGAAAAAAGCCTATTATTTTGACATTACAAACAGACACTCCAATTTTATTTATTGGTATAGATAAGTTTTAGTAAAATAAATGTCATGATTTGTTGGCAAATTATCATAAATATTATGGATTTTAATAAACATTTACATAGTAATTTGCAAATAACTTCAGATAAAAAACATAACATTGTGAACTATTCGCACGGTTCTTTCAGAGTCATATTCTATTGTGTTATATGTAAAATAAAACCATTCTTGCAACTACAGTAACGTAAATTACACATTTATTCTCAATATTATAGCAACCACATCTTTAAATTGTCATCTTATATAAATAACTAATTTGAAATAGCACTAAAATGCCAATTCATATATCTAAGATAGGTTTTTTGTGCGGCTATTATTAGATTTGACTGGATAGGAAAGAACACAAAGATGACAGAAGAGGATATTTTGGGTCGACCCTAAGTAACTAGGATAAGAGCTGGATGATGTGTGATAGTTGGATGATGATGTCTATAGTTGTGAATAAAGATATTTTACGGATTTTATCGCGTTTGTATTTAGTTTTTGATTGCCCGAGCGACGTTTTGAACACTTTACAGCGTTCGTGGTCGGGGGCGCACTAAGATGTATCACGTCCAACAAGTCAGCGTTATTACATGGATTTATATCTATCTATCCGCTACAAAAATTAGTTATGTATAGCGTTTTATACGATAAATTTTACTCCTATTGTTAAGAAGGCTCGTGCCTAGCTATGGGACTTGTATGACCTGAGATGAGACGGTAAAGTACCTAAAGACACGAAGATTTCACAATTAATACGGCATTATAATATAGTATACCTTGGCGACGACTCCTGATGCCTCGTGACCCATGATCATGGGCTCATGCATCACGAAGTGACCGCATGCACCTGACTGCCAGTAATGAACATCTGAACCGCAGATACCCACGCAGTCCATGCGTAATAGAACCTCTGAAAATAATAAAACAATTATAACCATCTTTTCTGTGTGGTGACAGAATAAGAATACAATTCACCACCCACTTTCTTTCCCGTGGATGTCGTAAAAGACGACTAAGGGATTGTAATACGCAAATTACATCTATGTAACAGGAGGAAATCTCTAAATAAGACCTGGTATAGGGTCTGTCAAGCGTGGTATAGTAAGTCAATTTCCTCTCATTGTGGAGGAAGCTGTGTCTATGATGATATAATAATGTTATACTGATCGTATTAATTTAATCATGTCAGCTTATATGCGTCCCACTACGGAGCTCAAACTGCCTCCACAATAGTAGAAAAATTATCCTATCCAATTTCCATCCAGAGTTTTCCATCTTTGAACTATGCCTGCATCTATATGCAATCTCCATGTGGTATTCATGAAGCGACTTTTATGATATCCTCAAGTAAGAAGGGGGTGGTAAATTGTATTCTTAATCCGTTACCAAATGCAAATCTGTTATCACAGCGGATAATTTATTTGCAAGATATAGGTGCAATATCGAAGGAACCAGTCGTGTAGTTTTATATTGTGTTAAAACATTTTCAAGTATGTATTTATTAAATGTTTATAGATTTTATTAACCTTTTTTAGGGTTCCGTACCCAAAGGGTAAAAACAGGACTCATTACTAAGAATCGCTGTCTGTTCGTCCGTCTGACCGTCCGTCTGTCTGTCACTAGTAGGGGTCGCAAACCGGGATCCCGAATTTCGAAAATACCGCGTCAAATTTAGGTATAATTAATACCGGTATTCATTTCACAAAAACCGAGATATTCGGTATTTTCGGTTTTAGTAAAATAAATAAAAACAAATACGAATAGAAAAAGTTACGCGCCATTTTATTCAAATTACGCGCGCGCGAGTTCGTTCACATTTAATTTCGTCGTATTTGAACTAGTTAACCTAAGTTATTTTAATAAAGGAATAAACGGGCATTTAGTATTAGTAAATTATTGCTAAGAACTAACTCATTGATTACCAACATATCAAATAATAAACCTTGTGTCAATGAAAATTTTGTTTTATTTAGAAGATAAATTCATTTAGGTTATGTACCTACTTACTATTCCTCCGTAAACTAACTTTATTATACTAAATTTGCTAACTTTAGCTTAATCCCGGCAATATCGAAAATACCGGATTATCGGTATTGGTCTGGAGGCAATACCGAAAATACCGGTTTTGCTTAAATGATTCGGTATTGCGACCCCTAGTCACTAGGCTGTATCTCAAGAACCGCGATAGCTAGACAGTTGAAATTTTTACAAATTATGTATTTCTGTTGCCGCTATAACAGCAAATACTCAAAACAAAATAAAATAAATATTTAAGGGGACCATAGAACAAACGTTATTTTTTTTGCCCTTTTTTGCTTACGGTATCCTTCGTGCGCGAGTCCGACACGCACTTGGCCGATTTTTTGTGGTAGGCTATGGTCGGGGCACAGCTCGCCTAATAGTTAATTTAACCAATTCCATCTTAATCAATATCCAATTTAAGATACACAAGTAAATCTTGTTAGACTCGTAAGTGTTTAATCATTTCCTTTCCCCTTGGTCTCCTTATAATCATCCCACTTTTGGAGTATCCAAAGAGGATGCAGACAATATCAGATAATGCAATTCATCGGATGCACGCCAGAGGCAGCTCGCATACCAAACTGGACCAGAAAATGTCAAAATCGAAACGCCAAAGACGAGAAACGAAAATTTAAGGGCGCTTAAAATCTAGTATTTACTAGCTATTGCCAGAACCAAAACAAAACTTGTTGCTAAAATTGGCGAGAAATTGCAAAGCTATCCCGCTGGAAGTCACGCATTCTAGTTGCTCGCCAAGGCTTCCCAAGGCAACTTCTGCCAGTCCAATCTCTCACCACTACAAAAAACCTCATGACAGTTTGGATCATAGTGCAAAAGAGAAGGCTGATCTAATGGGTCACTTCTTAACCTGCAACTCGACTTTGGACGCGGAAGCTGAGACACCACCTACCATTCCGTGGTGGGTGTGAAAGCTCTCTCTCTCTCTCTGAAATCCGCATCACGCGGCGAGTGAGTGCTAGCTACAAGGTTTAGATCACGGTACGTCGAGCGGGCCGAACGGCATAATCGCAATAGCCCTAAAGATATACGCTCCTGAGTTAAATCCTGTCGTCACGCACTTATACTGGCTTTCCTATGCTGCTAATAGGGTTCTAGCTTCGTGGAAAGCAGCCCATGTCCATCCGTACCCAAAAGGGATGATCAATAGGACCCGTCGAATTACAGGCCGACTGCGATAACAGCCTTGCTCTCGTAATGAAGAAAATAATAAACCGTCAGCTTCTGCAGTACCTTGAAGATCATCAACTGACTACCTAAAAGGCTTTCGTCATTGTCAATCAGCCCGTAATCTTCTTCTTTATACAAACCGTTGGGCAGAGGCCTTGGAGGGCAAGATACCGCAAAGGCGGCGCCAGACACTAATCCACGCCTCAAATCATTTATTATACATATACTCCGTGAGGGGATTTACATATTGTCAATTAAAGAAGAATATATGAATTTAGAATGTGCTGTGTGGTAGCGGCTTCGAATACTACCAACCCTTGCTTTGCTCGTGGGTGTCGTAAAAGACGACTAAAAGCCCTAGATTGACCCGGACCAACTCCATCTGGTACCATTTGGGTCAACGATTACATTCCCAAGGAGGGTTGACGTCAAGCAGGCGGCCGGTCATAAAAGTCATTGCCGAAACTTTTTGCAATATGTCAAAACAGATGACATATTGCGTCGACCCCAAGTAATTGGGATAAGAGCAAGATGATGATGATGATATGAATTTAGAATCTGCGTTGTTACGCAAAAGACAGCACGAGTAACGAACGACACAGAACATCAAAATGGCCCTCAGTACTGTGAAAGGAAAGTTGGGTTCAACTTGTGTCTAACTCTGAAGTAGAGCGCTCTCTAGGGCGAACCTCGGAATGGGGTGAACGGAACTTCAATTCAATTCAACAGTTCAATTCCATCCCACAAACACAAGTTTATGCGATCACTGCAAAGAAGATGCCATTTATAATGGCACCTCAGATCCAAAGAGTGACTCTCCAAATTTCCGAGAGTATTGGGATCCTCGGCGCCGAAATATCAAGCAAAGTTTAATTTGGAGGACAAAGTCGAATTGGTAAGCAGGAAGCTGGACAACCTGAATAGAGCTGAATAACTTCACGCCGAGATAACGTCTTATGCTGTACAAAGCACAAGTTCATCCTCTTTGGAGTACTACTCACATCTCTGAGCAGGCGCCCCTAAGTACCAGCTATATCCATTTGATTCCCTTCAGAGACATGCTCTTTGAATCATCAGTGATCGCAATCTCGCGCGAACAGTAGTCCCTGGAACGGCGGAGAGACTTTGGGTCACTCTGTGTACTCTACCTTTCACGGGAAGTGCTCTGAGGAACTGTTTGACTTGGTACCATATCACTCGACATCGTAGTAGGATTCTTACACTGCACTGGAAATGATATGATCTACAAATGTACGTTTCAGCGATCATTTTGCCCACATACGTGTAAGAACTGGAACAACTATCAACCGCAATATCACTTAGCATCGTGTGCTGCTTGTTCGTCTGTCATCATTAGCGACAAAAAAGGCAATTAGTTTTGTGATAGTTTCATTTCTACTATTTGTATGCAGCACACGTTTTGTGTTCAGGTATTACCTGATAACTTCACAAGTAAGCCAGTTGGTCTACAGCTAGTTTGTGGCGAATCATGATTCTATTTATTTCATCATCATTCCAGCTAACTTACGTCCAACTATTGAGCTCGGGCCTCTTCCACCATGGAAGAATAATTGATTTACTGTGCCATGTTGATCAGACGTGTTGGTATAAGGTTTTATATTGAGATCTTCTTCTCTTGTAAAGATGTTATCTGTTTATTATACCCCTTGGTCATCTTTTACTACACCTACGGGCAAGAGAAGGGGTGGACGGTGATACTCCGTTACCACACGGAATATACTTACATATTTAGTAAGAACTTAATACTCACCATTGGCAGATATTTCTGGTATCGGTGTCTGTATCTGTAAAAAAATAAACGCAATATTATTATCTACGATTGTAATTTTAAAATCAATAACTTTGTATCTTTATATATATTTCTTATGTACATACGTGTGTATTAGTGATGTAACGAATATTCGCATTCGCATTCGCGAATATTCGCATATTTTTTGCATATTCGCATTCGCACTCGCATTCGCGAAATTATTGCGAATGTTTTTGCGAATATTTTTGCGTGTATAATTTTTTTAAGTAGTTAATAATAGTGGTTACTATAAGAAAATCCAATTCAATTACATTTCTTTTGTTTTTAATGCAATAAAAATAACTTAACCTCGTAATCACATTATCGGTCTTCACTTTATCAATTGGTATCATTTTTTTATTTAACTTTAGACAATGAAACTTAATAATCAAACTTATAACAATTTAAAAAACAAAACTAAATATTAAATGGCCTAAATGCAATGTAATCAAACAAAAATAATCTTCTATGAATTTTGACCAAAGTTTAATGTTATAATTATCTTCTTGAACAAAACTAAAAATAATAATCTACAAATACTTCTACAATTAATATTTATTTAACTTTGGGCAATGAAGCCTAACAATCAAATTGTCCTAAGAATTTAACAAACAAAACTAAATAGTAAATGGCCTAAATGCAATGTAAACAAACAAAAATAATCTTCTATGATTTTTTACTATAATTAAAATCAAATAAAAGCTTAATATGAGTTGCTGTCATCATAATCACAAAGTGTTTATAGTATATCTATATTATATAGTTTATAGTATAAATATAATCATTTTACATAAGAGTTAATAGTTAACACTTTAAGCAAACAAGAATAAAATTGTCTTTTACTTTAATAAAGCTAAAAAATTTTATTGTTATTAGAACTTGTGACACAAAATTTTAATGCAATGAAACTAATAAAATTAAATTCTTCTATTAAACTTTTCTAAGTCTTTAGATATATTTTTAATATTTAAATTATCAAGATTGCGAGATAGGTACAAATGAGATCGTGACGGCAATGAAATATATGAAGTTGCGGGATATGATAGGATGTCGGTCGAAATGCTGAGGGCTGGCGACGGGGTAGTGGTGAGTCAGTTGCACCACCTTTTCAGCTTGTGTTGGAGAAAGGGTCGAGTACCAGAAGACTGGTGCAAGGCTGTAATCGTGCCCTTATACAAGGGAAAAGGGTCGCAACAAGACTGCGCCAATTACCGCGGCATAAGCCTTCTCAGCGTCGTCGGCAAACTGTATGCTGATAGGGAGAGTTATAAAGAGACGGATGAAAGAATCTGGGATGTGCAAGCAGGATTCAGAAAGGGAATGGGATGTACGGATCAGGTCTTTTCCTTATGTTGCATAGCCGAAAAATTCTTGGCTAAAAACCAGAAGGTCTATTGTGCTTTCGTGACTTTGGAAATGGCCTATGATAGAGTGGTTAGGAATGAATTGTGGCCAGCATTGTCTTTGCATGGGGTGAACGGCAACCTGATACGGGTACTGCAGTCTCTCTATGAGAACTGCAGTACCTGTGTCAGAATAGAGGGAGCATACACTGAATGGTTTAGCATCCAAAAGGGTGTTAGACAAGGATGTGTAGCGTCACCATGGCTGTTCAACCTACTCATGGACAACTGCTTGACTGATTTAAAAGAGAGTGAATATGGACTGAGGATGAATGGGTTACTTATCAAATGTCTTCACTACGCTGACAATCAAGTTCTACTTGCTTCGTCGGTGAATGAGTTGCAAGAGATGGTAACAGCAGTACATGATGCTTTTAAAAGAAAAGGAATGAAAATTAATGTAAAGAAGACGAAAGTTATGGTATTTGAAAGGGAAGAAGCTATGACGGACTGCAAGATACGTATAGAAGAGGAAATATTAGAACAAGTGCAAGAGTTTGTATATCTGGGATCTACATTTGCGAGAGATGGTAAATGTGAAAGTGATATTGAAAGAAGAGTGTGTAAGGGAAATATGGTGAATGGTGCTTTGCGCACCTTTATGGGCAGCCAAAGCCTGTCTAAGAAGGCTCGCTTAGCTGTGCATAGAGGAGTGCTTGTACCAACTCTAATGTATGGAAGTCAGAGCTGGGTATGGCAGAAGAAGCACGAAAGTGGACTAAATGCTGTGGAAATGAGAGTGCTGAGGAGCATGATTGGCGTGAAATTAAGTGATAGAATTAAAAACAGAGTGATTAGGGAACGTTGTGGAATGAATGTAGATGTAGTGACAAGGATTGAGAAAGGTATGTTAAGTTGGTTTGGCCATGTAGAGAGAATGAATAAAAGGAGACTAACAAGGAGAATTTATAAGGCGAATGTGAACGAAAGTGTTGGAAGGGGAAGACCGAGGCGGACATTCCACAATCAAATCGGGGACGTTCTTAAGAAAGGCCAGGTTAGGAGTACCCTGAACCGAAGAACATGTATGAGGAGATTAATGAATGTGGACGAAGCGAAAGTGGTATGTCAAGGTCGTAGCAAGTGGAAAGAAGTGGTCTCTGCCTACCCCTATGTGAAAGAGGCGTGATTATATGTATGTACTTATGTATGTAAATTATCAAACAAAAATTATATTCTTCTACAATAGACCATTATATAGTCTAACTCTAAACAAACAAAAAAATAGATTCTCAAACAAAAATACTTCTCTCCCTTAAAAAAATAACAGTTAATTATATATATTTTTCATATTAATAATTGAACCTCAGTAGGGGCATATTATGAGCCCTCCCATCGGCGTCTCGATCACCGTCCGATCGGTTGACATCAGCATCCGGGCCCATATGAGGTACTTGGGCCTGGTGCTCGACGGGCAATGGTGGTTCCGGGAGCATTTCCGCAGGCTCGCTCCGCGGCTCGTCGGCGCGGCGTCCGCCCTATCGTGGCTTATGCCGAACGTGGGCGGACCGAGCGCTACGTGCCGACGGCTGTACACGGAGGTCATCCGGTCGATCGTATCGGCGGGTGACAGGGGTCCGAGCGGAGGGCGGTGAGATCTCGTTAAGGGAGCTCACCGCCTAGCACGTCGACGCCCGCCGAGACGTCATTGCCCGTTGGGCAGTCCGGCTGGAGAGGCCTCGGTTCGGGGTGCGAACCGTGGAGGCCTTCCGGCTGGTGCTGATGCAGTGGTTGGAAAGGCGCCACGGGGTGCTCTCCTTCCGACTAGTGCAGGTGTTGACGGGGCACGGGAGCTTCGCCAAATACCTGTACAAGGTCGTAAGGAGGGAGAGTACACCGTCCTGCCACCACTGCGATTGCGACGAGGACACGGCGCACCACACGCTCGAGGCCTGCGCGGCTTGGGCAGTGCAGCGCCGTGAACTCGTCGCAATCATCGGTGCCGATCTGACGCTGCCGGCCATCGCTAGGGCGATGATCGACAGCGTCGGGAATTGGGACGCGATCGCAGCCTTCTGCGAGACAGTGATCTCGCAGAAGGAGGCGGTGGATCGTCTGCGCGTGGAGCGCAGCCTCGATGAGGAGATCCGCCGCCGGCGACTGGGGCGGCGCAGGCGCAACTACCTGCGCCTCATGCCGCCCTAGCCGAGGCCGCGGGTGACGTGACCGGGGATTAGTCCGTCACCCGCCGAGAGGCCGACCGCGTGAGGAAAGACCGACGTCCTCCCCGAGGGGGGGACGTTGGTCGATGGGAGGGTACCCCGCGTAGGGGGTATTACGTCGGGCCGACCACTGACGACAAGTAAACCTGCTCCGGTGGTCGGCCCAATGACGAAGGCGAGGTGGTTTTCGGGTGGGTTGCGGGAGTTGCGTGCTTAAGCCCCTCTGTCGCCCCGGACGGAGTGGTGCGGAGGCGCGCCGACAGCAGCCCACCCAAAAAAAAAAAAAAGAGGCATATTAAACTTTAAAAATAGTAGTTTCGTTGCCTTGTTTGCTTCAAGTCTGTTTCCATGTGGCGTATAAATAAGTCCAGCACCACTAAATATGCGCTCGTCGAGGACACTCGTTGGTGGTGTAACAAAATAATGCCGAACTACAGGAAGCTGAAGAACGTATCTTTCTTTGTTCACTTTCCACCAAGTTAAAGGGTCAACGTCATTTGCCACATGTTTATACTGAATATTCGCATTCGCATTCGCGAATGTTGGCAGCAGATATTCGCATTGACATTCGCATTCGCGAATGTCCAAAATAAGACATTCGTTACATCACTAGTGTGTATGTGTCACTGAACTCCTCCTAAACGGCTGGGAAATTTTTTGTGTTAGGGGATTCGAGAATGGTTTAGATTCACAATTGGACCTGGCAGGTGGCGCTGCTATCGATTTTAAGGCGAATTCATTTTATTTTATTTGACCAGAACAACGTTTGTTGGGTCAGCAGCAGCCATTTCATTATCATTTCAGCTCATATATGTCCTACTGTAGGGCTCAAACTTTCTCCACAATAAGAGCAAAATTGATATTACTATACCATGCTGGTCAGACAGGTTGGTATAAGGTTTTATTTTAAGTTTTCTTTCTCTTACATAGATGTTCTATGCGTATCATATCCCTCAGTCGTCTTTTACGATATCCACGGGCAAGATAGGGAGTGGTGATTTGTATTCTTACTCCGTCACCACACGGAAGAGCGCCTATATACTGTTAATTTTCATTTTAGTGTAAAGTAATCCCGTAATTTACCAACAGTGGGCTTAGCAAGAATATTACATCAACGTATTCGTAACGTCATCGAGACCAATTTGTATGGACCTTTTAGTAACATAAAGTAAGCCGCCTTCAAAATTAATATTAATTTAGCATCATGTCACCTGAGTTTTCTTGCCGGATCTCTCTCAGTGTGACCGTGTTCCGATCCGGTGGTAGTATACTAGATTATTAGTTAGTTTTTTTAAATATAATTACTATTAATTTTAATGTTTAATTATTACTAACCATAAACAATATAATTTTTTCATATAGAATCATTTTCTTCTTACACTGGCAATAAATTTTGTATCAAAATGTCTAATTTCTGTATCGGGTAGATAATTATAAAATTTTCTGCAGTAACGATGACTTGTTGGACGCATGGGCGTACCCAGGTAGGAGCAGGGGGGGGGCAGCTGCAGATAAAATGTTAAGAGATGAATTTTCGAAAATCCTTTCTTAGTGCTCCCGTACGCTATAAAGGGAACCCCTGTGCAAAATTTCAAGGTTCTAGCTCTTATATTTTAGGCTCTGCGTTGATATGTTAGTCAGCTTCTCCTTTTATATGTATAGATAAGCACCTAGCGTATAAAAAATCTGACTTGCCCCCCCCCCCTGGCCCAGAACTAAGCTAAGTCAAAAGATCGGAATGCGACCGTCACTCGGAAGATCCGTCGAGAGTCTCATTCGTTATATTATTGAATTATTTCCTTTTATATAAAATTTAAACGGCATATTTAGTAAGTACCTATTAGCTCTTCGATCCTGATAGGAATGTGACCGGAAGTCTTGGAAGGGGAAGACCAAGGCGGACGATGCACGATCAATTCGGGGACGTCCTTAAGAAAGGCCACGTTATAAGTACCCTAAATCGAAGCAAATACATGAGGAGATTAATGAAAGTGGAGGAGGTAAAGCTTTATGTCAAAATCGTAGCAACCGGAGGAAAGTGGTCTCGGTTTACTCCTATGGGAAAGAGGCGTGATTATATATATATATATATTATGTATAAGTACTATAATAGACTCTGGCTGCACCAAATCCCACGACTGGCATCTAATCACTAACTGTTAAAGCAGTCATCCTGCTATTTAACCAGCCAAAGCATACTACAGTTTAGAATTCTCTTAACAAAATAAAAATAGTAATTTAAAAATTAAAAAAAAATGCTGTTATTTATTTAGCTTGTCAAGACTATTGAAACGTGTCCAAACTCGACGGTTTTATCTCGTTTAATTTAGGAGTTCCTATGGCCACCTTCCGACGCCATCTTGGGACCACCTTCATGGTACCATATTATTGCATTTTCACCGAAGTTACGTAAGTAAACCAAATTTCAACCTAATCTAACGACAGGAAGTGGTTCTAATTTAACTCGCAAGATTTGCCCCATACTAACAGGGCAATTTAAATGAAGGCTTTTAAAAATAAATTGAACTTAGTTACTTATTTTTGGTAACTCATAATGTAAGCATACATAGATCCCACTATAAGATTCAAGCTTCCTTTCCTCCACAATAAAAGGAAAAATAATTAGACGCGTTGGTGTAGAATATTTCGAGTTTTCCTTCTCTTGCATAGATGTTACATTTATATTATATCCCCTTGGTCGTCATTTACGACACCCACGGGCAAGAAAATGGGTGGTGAATTGTATTCTTACTCCGTCACCACACGGACAATTTACTATTAAGTTATATTTAAATTAACTAGTAGAGTACTAATAATACTTAACTGTTTAGATTATAAGCCAGTAATTGAATAATTAAAAAAACCTTGTTAAATTAACTATGTGCCGCTTTATCTTGTTTTTGTTTACTTTTTGCAATATCAATTAAAACGTTTTAAACACCGGCCACATGCTATGTACTTTTGGAATTAAATTAAAAAAAAATATATGTGCTCAACCAATTGCGACAATCAACAATTAATAATTTTGATTTGGTTACATAACTACTCTATAAAGTCTTTAAAATAAAAATATTAATAAAGAATAATAACAAATGTCTTACCAGTTGTAGGTCTTTGGTTTTGTATAACATAGCGGTTAAATTATCTGCCGTCATGATGCACGTTCTCTCTTTAACAATGTTTAAGTGATACTGAACCAAAGATAATAAATAAAACCGCAACGTTATATTACTGAACAATGAACTTGAATGAATGTCATTAAAGTCATTCATACAATAGAGACGCAGGCCATGCTGCCAGTTGATGTGATATTACCCGAAAATCGGGTGATTGCCGATAATATTTTGGCTCACATTCTTGTTGATCAGGGCACTTTACATCATAATACTGCTGTTTATTTTCACCTATGAGAATAATAACAAAGAAATTTCTATTAAAATGGCAACGCCGTTTATTATGATTTTGATAGTTATAAATAAATAGGAACAAAATATGGGTAATATAATTTATCAATAACAGAACATTGGCTTTATTTAAATTAAAAAAATTAATGGTAGAAATCATGCTAAATATATTTCCATTATATATGTGATTGTATTGCATTGTATATGATTCAGTGGTAGAAAATGTTGCACTCGTTTCTTTATTCATATATATATGTTAATCATGGAATTACGAAATACAGAATTATTTGAAATTTTTATTTTGTTTTACTATACCAACTTGAAATGTCAATGTATGAATTGGAAGAAACTGGCGACTCCGCTGGATACTTCAGCAAATTTACACGCTCACTGCTTATTTAAAATAATTAAATAAATTACAAAATCTCAAGAGAGCGACTAAACATATAAAAAAACAATTGTTTTAGATTTTATGGCGTTTGAATGTCACGTTAATTGTCCCATTTGATATTTATTCCATTATTCATGATTAGATGAGGACTCCCTCAAGAATCAATCAGACGTGATCTCGAACGCCTAAAAGAACGCTATAAAATCCATTATATTTGATTTATACATAATCAATATCGTTGGGATTATTTTTTCATAAAATGACAACTCTATACTGACACTTATTATCACAGAGTATAAATTGCGGAACCTACTGCAAAGTCCGACACCGGGTTGAGAGCCATCAGCGCTCATCCATAGTCCAGGTTAAGCTGTCAAGGTCATCTACGGGCAACAGCTATACACACAGAAGAAAAAAAAAAGCAAAGTCCGACTCGGGTTGAGAGCCCTCAGCGCTCACCCAACAGTCCGGGTAAAGTTGTCACAGCCATCTGAGTCTAACAACTAAGTCACACAATAAAAAAAGAAAAAAAGCATAGTCCGATAATACATTCCCTGCATATGCCCTATTGTGTCGTATGCTGGCGTAAATTTCGATCATTTTAAGCTACACATAACACAAGAAATTATAATACACACATTACACAAAAAAAGTCTTGTGCATAAAATTACGGGCACTGCGGTTTATTCGCAACGTCGGCTTCCAAATCGACTTGCACTTGATTTTTCTTATAGATATTTTGATTCTGTCATAATACACTCTAATCTCAAAGTGATCACTGTGCCCAACTACATCCTGTCTCAGATTTCGAAGGTGCCAAGAAAAGCTCTCGACGATCCGAACTAATGCAATAATAATCCGCAGGACAGCTTGTGGCGTGCTGAATGGTGACACTGCGGTCCTAAATGCCCCACGAAGATGACCATGAGCTTTCAGCTAGCCTTTTTGGCTGGCTGGAGTGGCTGGAATGCAAATTCTCAATTTGGCTTGCCTTAAACAGCTAGTCAAAGAGGTGTCGCCAGACTTACATGCTCAGGGGAGAAAGTGTCATTTTCAAGGCCATAACTACGGTGAGCCTTCTGTACCCACCAATAACAGTCGCCTAAAGCTAAAATTCAAAGTTCAACAAAACAACTATCACTACGGTTTAAGGCATTGAGAGTTCTCAGCGCTCAATGCTACGCATCACCATTTGCGCCTAACAGCTATCCATCGCCACCACTACGAGAATACCAAAAACTGGTTTCAACTGTTAACACTTATTTTTTTCTTCACCGCGCTACTTCTAGTACAATCTATGCTGTCAACGTTAACACCCTTCGCTCGTCTGGACACATCCCGCCCAGTCTCCCCGGGTCAACGGATGTGCGGGGTGCGACCCCATAACCTACCGTATTTATTCCCTTCCCATTGGCATACCGATTCCTTGGCATCCGTGGCCGGCCCGGAAGCGCTGTGGCCTGCCCGTTGCTACTTCAGCGTGCTTATTCTTCATGCTATGTTAGTTACATTCATTCTGCCACGGATTTTTGTGTCTTTGATTTTGTCTCGCAGAGAAAGCATGAGCATACCCCGTTGAACGTCTTTGAGTTTGGTTATGAGGCCTACATTTAGAGACCACATTTCCATGCTATAAGTCATCACTAGTAACACCTAGTGTCGTGGTAGATCTTTGCTTTTTGTTTACAATTAGTCCAATAATAAATCACCGGATCGGAATGCCGTAACTAATATGATCCGGCGAGAAAGTGAACGTTCTCTTACTACTACTATACTATATTACTTCTTTTATATAAAATTGGGTAGATAATTATAAGTATTCGCTTCAGTGTATCCGGATATACATACAGAGTGTATCAGGTTAGGGGGAACTGATCAAGCGGGAGTTAAGCATAGTAGTAGGAACCCATGGAAAAATTTGAAGGAAAAATATCGACGAGTTAGAGACATGTAAAGTTTTCAATTTTATCATCGTGTTTTCGTGTAAATCTGATTGAAATGTATAAAGTCAGTGATACTTAATTTGCAACATATTCGTACTTTGTTAAATGTTCATTAGAAATTGAATAAATCAATGATTACGTTCACATAAGACAAACTTCGCTTCAAATCAGCTGCTCGGCCGATGAACGTTGAGGAGGCGCCTTTGTATCTCCGTTACCATTGAAGCTGCTGTTTTTTTTTTTTTTTTTTTTTTTTTTTTTTTGTGTGTATTTAGCTGTTGGTCGCAGATGACCTTGACAGCTTAACGCGGGCAATGGGCGAGCTGAAGGCTCTCAACCCGGAAGCGTTTGCGCCAATTCATACCTATTAATACTGTCGAAGCTTTACATGCCTACATGTGCCCTGTCTATACATGCCTAATAATTAGATATGGGCGTTTTCTGTTTGTGCCACAAACGGTTATGTATCCGATATACAGTTTGCATATCGATATCGAAAACGGTTTCCTCATATCGATATCAATAGTACAGTTTTCAAACGTTAACATTGATATTAAAATGAGCAAACTAACTACGAATGCGAACTAACACAGACTCTCACATTTACAGTTAAGCTGTCAGCGGTACATCGATGCAGGTCTGAGGTATAGGTATTTACCTAAAGTTATTTAACAATTAGCTAACTGTAACTACGGCGATTTCCCTTCATGCTTTACTAGGCTTAGGACTAGCAGAAAAGTTTTTGACTAGTAAATGTTAATTTTTTTTGTGAACTGGTATACATCTCTGACGCATTTAAAAATTGACATATTTACAATGATTAAATATAGTGCAATTAAAAACTATCACAAACAATACAAAATTTGTTTTTCAAATCAAAATACATATGTCACGAAACAACAACAGTTATTATTATTACTTACAGACTTGTGTCCATATTGTAACAACTCAAATTCAACCTTATAACTTTGAAATTTAGTTCCACTTTGTAGAAGAAGTGTCTCATTATTATCAAGTAGCCGTAGCCGCCAGAAACGTTATCATAACTATACAATGGAAACTAAACCTTATTGCTAATACAGTAAGATATATTAACCACGCAAACATGGCTAAAGTTATTTCATATTCTCTTCATCTCTTTTATACTAATAAAAGAATATATACTTAGAACGAGAGGAACGAATATGGTTCATATCTCAATATCGTTTGTGAAGTTTACGTTTTATTCGTACGTGTTCATATCGTTATAGTTTTAAGTTTTGACTCGATACGGTTTTTGTGATATCGGCTACATTGATATAGATATCGATATGATATCTAACACATATCCGATATAAGTTACGTTTTGATATATCGAACTCATCATTACTAATAATACGTAATATTTAAGGCATACAGACACACCTTTTTGAAATCTCTATAACTTTTATGTTATATTGTTTTTTGTGTAATATACATTCTAACTACGATCTATGACCGTTAAACTACAAAATACTCGAACAGTTGCCCTATAACCTGATACACCCTGCATATAACACTATAATATCATCATCATCATCGCAGCCCACATACGTCCCACTATTGGGCTCGGGCCTTCTCCACAATGGGAGGGAATTTGACCTACTATACCATGCTGGTAAGACATGTTGGTATAGGGTTTCATTTCAAGTTTTCCTTCTCTTGCACAGATGTTATGTGTATATTATATCTCATAGTCGTCTTTTACGACATCCACGGGCAAGATAAGGAGTGGTGAATTGTATTCTTATCCCGTCACCGCACGGAAATAGAATAGGAACTAGAATATATATATCTTCGTATATAATGTAGAAGATTATGGCTGGCCCAGATCCTGCAAGTGGTCCTCAATGACGAGATTAACAATCAGAGCAGCCAACACTTCCTTCTCTTGATCATAAATTGAATTCTTGAACAAAACAAATTACATCCATATTTTAACAATTTTCTATTTACCTAGTTTAAATATCTACGTTCTATTAACGTTTTACTCACATAATTGCAAAAAATTATCTGCATTACCTCAACGCATACAATTCAATTCTCATCATACGAATAGTCAGAAACCACGAAATCGAAATGAAAATTTGAAATGTTTACGAGTGCGACGGGAAATTTCGATGAATCAGTCATAATTTCAGTGCCAGTATTTGAGAATTGTATGGCTTGTGCCATACAATTCTCAAATACTGGCATTGTCAGAGTAGCATAAATTAAAATTCGATTTCGTGATCCACATCGTATGATGATAATTGCTTTTGGAGGCAATTTTGTCACTCAGGAGGGCAAATAACATAATTTTATGTAAAAGTAGTCAAGCTCAAAACAGAGATTCATCATCATCACCATCTCAACCCACATATGTCCCACTGTTGGGCTCGGGCCTCCTCTACTTAGGGAAATGAACCTACTACACCACGCCGTTGAGACGCGGTGCCAGGTTTTTTAATAGAGGTTTCCTTGTCTTGCATAGATGTTATATGCATATTATATCTCTTAGTCGTCTTTTACGACACCCACTGGTTAGTGCGGGGGTGATGGTATTCTTACTCCATCTCCACACTCACAGATTCTGAGGAACAAAATCTAGAAAACGGAATGAATGTTCTCAACCCGATTGCTTGAAGAATTAGAACTATTAGGTGGCAATGGACAGCCTCATCGGTCGTGGAATCCCTGAAGAAAGATAGATTCTGCAATGTCGATCACGAACAAACAATATAATTTAGGACGGCCCTCCACCCATCCATGACACAGGAATAAGAATTTTCCCCATATCCTATTGCGTATTTCTTTCTATCTTGAGATGAGGAGGCCATGTTACAAAATTATTTCAAATAGTGATATTTATTGCGTAGGCAATAAATATTTAACCGGTATCATCATCATCGCAGCCCATATACGTCCCACTGTTGAGCCCGGGCCTCCTCCAAAATGGGAGGGAATTTGACCTTCTATACCATGCTGGTAAGACATGTTGATATAGGGTTTCATTTCGAGTCTTCCTTCTCTTGCACAGATGTTACGTGCATATTATATCTCATAGTCGTCTTTTACGACATCCACGGGCAAGATAGGGAGTAGTGAATTGTATTCTCACTCCGTCACTACACGGCAAAACCAGTCATAAAAAAATGAACTAAAGTAAATTATGTATAAATGTATATTTATTCATCCCATCCCCACAAGCCATGACTTTCTCTAATAGTTTCTCTATTATCTCTTCTATGTCGCGTAACAGCACTCGCTTCACCTTTCGCTATCGCCTTCTTTCTCTCCATCTTCTTCTGTCTTATTTCTAGATTTTTCTTCACCTGCTGTTTAACAACCTCAGGCGCTATCGTACTGGCAGAGGTGTAAGTTCTCATCGACCGAACATCTGACAAAGCCTTCTCAATCATAGCCAATCTATACTTTTGTGAATTTTTATCCATTTCTTCATTATTTTCATCTTCTTCCGCTGTATGTTTAACAAGAGTTGGTACTTCGTTATCTTCTTCATTAATTTCTTGTTCTATATTATTTTCTTTATCCTTTACAGTTAATGTGACCGTTTTAGCTGTAAATTCAGCTATTGAATGTGTGCGTTCATCATTTTCTATCGACATTTCAACTTCTCTCCTAAGATCATCTAGTTCTTGTTCTGAAAACTTTGTGTTTTTATTTTCACAGTTGATATTATCCTCGTCGTCAGTTTCAGCTTCATCGTCACTCACTTGTAGCCCAATACCCATTTCCTGAGAATATTAAACAGTTAATTTAATAAAATGCTTTAGAGAATACAATTCACCACTCCCTATCTTACCCGTGGGGTGTCGTAAAAGACGACTAATGGATTTTTGTGTATGTAACAACTACGCAAGAGAAGGAAAACTCCTCGTCACACCAGCGTGGTTGTAGTAAATTTCCCTCTAATTATGGAGGAAACTCGGACGTGTTTGAAGCTGTGATGATGATGATTATAACGTTTAGTGGGCTATTACGACACCCACGGGTAATACAGTGGCAGATTGTATTCTTACTTGGTCACCACACGGCAAATACATAATCTGAGAAAAAGAAAATATAATAATAACATATTTATTACCTCCAAAAGATCGTTATCCACGTCCTTATTACGTTTATAGCCAGAGCATGCGACCTCTGTATCCAGCTCATCATCTCGTTCTAGATCGCTGAACTTGGGATATAAGTCTGACTCATAAGCGAAGCGCTTCTTGAAGAATTCTCGGATACAACGAACGTCGCGGTCGAAGTAACTATTGGAAGATTTTTTATTTTATAATATCTTTGAATAAATAATTACATTACAGGTGGTAGGAGCATACTGTTGACAGTTGTCTGTCTGGAGCCGCGGGCCGGTCCTGTTCAGGGTAGTACCACACTGAGCAGAAAATCGACGTCCGAGTAGTAGCAATTTGGGTTTTAGTGATGTCTTTAGTTTCATCGAACCTCACTGCACGAATCAACACTCTCTTCACTTACTTCATGGGAGGCAACGGCCTTGCAAAGGTCCATGAGCAGCAGTAACACTTACCATCAGGTGTACTGTTTGCTCGTTTGCCACCGTTTGCAATTATAAAAAAAAAAAAAATAATAATAATATTATGTATATATTTCAGCCCACATATACCACTATTGGGTTCGGATATCCTTCGCAATGGAAGGAAAATAGACCTACTATACCAAACCAGTCAGACTTGTTGGCATAGGGTTTTATGTCGAGTTTTCCTTCTCTTACACAGATATTATGTGCACGATATCCCTTAAACGTCCGTGGATCCCTTATACGACATCCACGGGCAAGAGGGGGGGCTGGTAAATTGCATTCTTACTCCGTCACCACACGGAATGTACACATACAAATCATCAATTACAGTCCGTGTGGTGGCTCTAAATAAAGCCCTATGCCAATATGTCTGATCAGAGCGACTTAGTAGGCTAATTTTCCTCCCATTCGAAGGCCCGAGTCCAAAAGACAGATTTGTGAGCTGGAATGATGAATTTTGATAAATAACTCTCCAATAAAATCAATAAAACACGAGTTTCAGCATTAAACCACGTTCCTGGTGAGAATTTAAGGCGATTTTTACGACTCCCGCGGGATGTCGGATTGTAGCTATTCTTATTCTGTCGCCAGAGTGGTAACATCTTAGAATAATAACGTATAGAAGGATAGTCAGTACTTCAAACTTTCGAAATTTGAATCTAAAAATACTAATGGCGCGCAGACGATTACACACGTACACACGCAAACCACTATACAAATTATGAAATCAAATTTTGTTTTTATTAACATAAATCGTCGAAATTCTTTTAAAAGTAATGTTAAAAACCTTTTTAAGTTTTTCAAATGTGTTGTGACACCATTTGAATGCATAAACCGTCATAATTACCTATTTATTTTTTAAGAGTTGCGTACGTTCGTGCAGTACAATGACTTGTACATTACGGAACGGTTCCGGCGTAAGCTCCATTAGGCTCCAATGGAAATGCCTCACTTTTTGTGCGTGAACTTACCTTCTATATGTTATTATTCTAAGGGTAACATATATAAAAGGCGATATAGTTTGTAAAATGAATAGAAATAGAATAATATGCAAGATATTCAAGGTTCAATCTAACCTTGAAGACCTTGCACAGCTTTCTCTGTCAGTCAGTCATGAAGGATCCGTCAGAAGTCATGTCTGAGTCTGACACAAGTTGTCAGATACGGCTTTTACGTAGTTGCGGACAAAATGTAGTTTTTTTAAAACTGTTTAAATTTAATCAGGTTGTTTATTGAAATCAGCTTATCTTAGAAACTATCAGTTGTATTTCAAAAAAATCATGCCTGATAACATATTTATCAAGAAAGATTATAGTCATAACATAAACCTGCGACAAATAGAATATTAGCAGTATCTATAAACGTTATCATATGTAGCGAAATATAATTACAGTGGTCGCATCTTTCTACGCAGTTGCCGTTGTCATAACAACCACTGAGATAACCAAAATTGTTTATTTTGTTCTATCGGGAACGCTATATATATATATATATATAGCTATTCGGGAACGGCTATGACAACTTTACCCGGACTATTGATTTAGCGCTGAGGACTCTCAATCCGATAAAATTAAGCGCCTTATCCCAAGGGGACACTGCCAATGTGGAGTTTTCCACGTTTTGGATTTTAAAGCGACACGATCTTCGACCTCGTAGCGAGGGCGTAGTTTAGAATAATAACTCATAGAAGCTCACGCACGAAATTTGAGGCATTTAAATTAGAGCCAGAATGGCTTCCTACACCGGATCGTGAGGTAGTGTACAAGGTCACTGTGTACAAGGTAACTCTATTGTATAGTGGTGTGCGTGCGTGTGTGTAATCGCTTGCACGCATGTAATATTTTTAATTTCACGTTTTTGATCGCTTAAGTACCGACACTATCCTTCTATACGTTATTATTCTAAGGATATTAGGTAATTGTCAGGGCCTCACGGGCTGTGTATGCCTCAATCAGAGCTAACGGACTAATATTGTGATTACTGTATATTAACATTCACCTCAACTCATACATCTCACCTTATTTAAGTCCCACTGCTGGGCTCAGGCCGCCTCTGCAATGAGAGGGAAATTGACCTACTATACCACCTGGTCAGACGTGTTAGTATAGGGTTTTGTTTCGAGTTTTCCTTCTCTTGCATAGATGTTATATGGCCAGTATAACCCTTAATCGTCTATTACGACAACCACGCGTAGGACGAGGGTGAATGGTATTCTTACTACGTCACCACAAGCAAATCATCTACAGTAGAACCCGTTTGATACGATTTCCCGCAAAATACGCCATTTTGCGTCAGTCCCAGCAACTTGAGACATGTTTTCATACATTTCTTAACGCTTAATACGATCATCATCCCGTTTAATACGATATACATATTACCCCTTGCGGCAGCGCCGCAATATGCCAGCGACTGACTAAATGACGACTGTCGAGCGACCCTAAGTGATAATGACCAAGAAGAAGCTGAGTCAACTCCGATTTTGTCACACGCCCAGGCATTATCAGCAGTTAATGATTTAAGACGCTGTGTGACTTCTTTGAATCAAGCAAAGACGCACTGCGAAAATTAAATTACGTTGAAAATCTTGTAATTGCTAATGCCTCAAAATCTTTTTGTCAAACTAAAATAAGTGATTACTTTAAGTAACGTAATAATAATAAACAACATTTTTTTTTTATATTTTTAAATATTTTTATTTTTTTATATTTAAAATGCTGCTGTGTGGTAGCGGCTTCGAATACTACCAACCCTTGCTTTGCTCGTGGGTGTCGTAAAAAACGACTAAGAGCCCTAGATTGACCCGGCCAACCCCATCTGGTACCATTTGGGTCAACGATTACATTCCCAAGGAGGGTTGACGTCAGGCAGGCGGCCGGTCATAAAAATCATTGCCGAAACTTTTTGCAATATGTCAAAACAGATGACATATTGCGTCGACCCCAAGTAATTGGGATAAGAGCAAGATGATGATGATATTTAAAAATGTATCTAGTAGTAAGTATATTAAATAAAGAAAATAAACAACATTTTATTTAGATTATTTTTAAATGTTAAATTTAATGCGTAGGTATTCAAAATAATAATAGAATATAATAAATAATAATGGCACGTTTTTCCCTTTACCGCATAATACGCTTTCCTGCCTAAGGCGCGTTTTTGGTCGGGTCCCTGCGAAATCGTCTTAAACGGGTTTTACTGTACTTATAATTAAAATAAAGTAAAAACTCACACTTCAGCATTGGGATGTGACGTAGAAACCATCTGTGGGAAGTCAATGATAATAGGATGATTCTCATCATTGATCATGATATTGAACTCGTTGAAATCACCATGTATTACACCACAATTGCCAAGTCGCACTATAAGGTTCATAAGCTCATCATACAAGGCCTCGGTATCCGCTACTGATGTTACGTGGGTCCTGTGAAAAATGTTTGTATAATTTTAGTGTCGTACAACTACGATTTAACTCCGTCCCACAAGTGGGTTTGAGCTGCCTAGAAATTAATATAATCATTTAAGTTTACAATTATTTACTTACAATGGTCCTCCATGGACCAGTTCCATAACAACACAGTGTCTATTAAAGTCGATAGGTTTGGGCACTGGAAAGTCGCGATCATACAGCGCCTTCATGTAGGCAAACTCTTTAGTCGCCGATATACGGGACAGATAGAGCCAGGAGGCACGATTGCGATGTGCGTGGTAATCACGTTTGCCTTTTATATTGCGAAAACATGTGCGTCCTAATCTGAAATAAGGAAAAATAGAAAAACTTTAATAACCCCCCGACACAAACTAAAATGATAAAAAAAAGTATTACGTTCTCTTCAACAGGAATGATCAATTAATTGTCATTTAACGATTACACAGGCATGCGAGAAGCATTTAATCGAGTAATCATGCGCCATTACATCATTTTGAAACTGATACTCTTACACTGCTGGACCGATATTAACCAAACATAGCTAAAAACCACCGCAAGGAAACTGGCTTTCAAATGAAAAAACCACATCGAAATTGGTCCATCCGTTTGAGAGCTACGATGCCACGGACAGACACACAGACAGGCATCGACGTCAAACCTTTCCCCTCTTTTTACGAGTTACGAGTTAAAAAATGATCATCACCGCCATCATTATCATCATCACCTCTGCTCATGTACGTCATTGTTGGACTCAAGTCTCCTCTACAATAAGAGAGAAATTGACCTAATCATCATCATCACAGCTCATGTACATCCCACTACTGGGCTCGAGCCTCCTCCATATTGGGAGGGAAATTAACCTACTTTACCACGCTGTTTAGGCGGGTTGTTGGTATTCGGTTTTACTTCGAGTTTACCTTTTCTCGGATCATCCCTTAGTCGTCGTGAGGTAATTTTGTGTGGTAATAAAAATAAATAATCACGAACAATATCGACCCGTGTGGTGACGGAGTAAGAATACAATTCACCAGTGCCTATCTTATCTGTGGGTATCGTAAAAGACGACTAATGGATATAATACGCACATAACATCTATGCCAGAGAAGGAAAACTCGAAACAAAACCCTAAGGGACTCATTTGAACCCCAGCAGTAGGATATATATGAACTGAAATATATATCCATCCTTCATTGTAGGAGGGTATTTTACCCACCCCACTAGTCAGACCAGGTTGGCACAGTGTTTTATTTCTAGTTTTCCTTCTTCTGTTAAGATGTTTTCTGCATGTTATATCCCTTACTAGTCTTTTACGACACCCAAAAGCAAGAGAGGAGCTGGTGAATTGTATTCTTACTCCATCATCACATGGACACCAAAATGTCTATAATTTTGGGATAATACCTGTGGAGTTTCAAACACAATGGAGTTCTATCTTCATCAGCTACAGTATAAATATTAGATTCCTTGCCCACTCCTATCTGATTGCCAAATGATGCAATCACTTTCCTATTAGTCAGGGCCTTCAAAGCGAGGTAATCATATCCAGCATTTGTCAGTCGGTAACCATCATCTGTAAACAATTGGTGATATTGAAATACCAGTATCAAATATAAAGAAGGAAGAAAACAATTTATTTAGCTTTTATACGTAACATCAGACATGAAAAAATAATATATTATGCAAAAACAAAGCTAATAAAGCTAAATAAACTAATAGTTATTTTTCTTTTGCTGAAAAATAAATATGCCGAGAGACAAAAGAGGATCTTAGCTCAACTAGTGTTACTTCATTGTGTTGAAGTAAGGCTGATAATTATCTTACTCCTTCACTCTTATTGTGTTAACTTTCTGACTTGACGTACAGTATCTTAATATATGTCAAACGCTAGCTAAGTAAATTACATAATGATTTCTGATGTTTATATGAATATTACACATGGTCACGAGTGGACCATGAATGCTGAAAAGTGTTGGAAACATCAGGGAATCAGAAAACAAACACAATCACTATAAAATCCATAAAAGTAATTTTATTTATAAGTAAATTATAGTTTGGTTATACATATAGGAAAAATTTCACAACATGATACCTCCAAATTAAAACTGTCATAATTGGCTGCTGAGATAGTGTAGTAGTTAAGATATTGACTTACCGTGTCAATGTCACAGGTGCAATTCCCACACAGATCGACACTTTGTGCGAGTCACAAATTGTTATTGTGACTTTGAATGTATTTTGTGTCTGGTAATTAATTGTATAATCTTCCACAATACAAGGATTAAAAATACTGTAACGTTCGACTTTCGGTCACGTCACATTGTGCATTAGGCTGTATGCGTGTTCCCTGTGCCTATGGCGGCAGGTGATAAAGAAAATCAAAAATGGCTTATATTTGACACTTGTCAAGGAGTCTTGCTTTCGATCCAGCCTCGACGATGTCGGAAACGTAATTTTTTAAAAACTGCATTATCACAGTGCAATCTTCGTTCCTTATACGACAGATTGTTACTTATTTATGGACGGGCTTATACACCTTATGGGTGAACCCATATTTTTCAAGAAACCCTTTTTTTTTAATATTACAATTAGCTCCCGAGTAAGGGATGGTTTAAAATTACTTTTTTTTAAATATTATATACAACATATCTCATTTTCTAATTTTTTAAATATTACAATACAATTAATGGAAATGGGGTCTATACACAATTACACACTAATCAAAGTTTAATGAGTGGTAGTACACACCCAATAAATACAGTATTAATTAGCATAGTTTCAATGTGTTTTTCCATGTGATAAGTTACAATTCAATTTTGCCACCTCCTCTCTTGGGTGCCATAAAAGACAACAAGGGATTAAGTATACCTACATTATAATATCTATGCAAAAGAAAGCTTGAAATGAAAGCCAATACCACAACATCTGACTGACATGGTACAGTCACATAAATATGTTGTCCGGCATAGCAATAAAATGTTCTTTTTTTTTGGACTATGGTAATTTGCGGATTGCAGCCATCGGCAACTTTTGTCTGTGCCATATAATAGGACTAGCTGACCCAACAGACGTTGTTCTGTTCAAATAAAGGGCCACCTACCGGGTCCAATTGTGAATCTAAACCATGCTCGAATCTCATTGAGCACACACAAATTACTTAAATTACTTAAATCCAGTCAACAGATATCGCCATCTGTTAGAATCTTTTGGAGTTAACAGATAATTGTGACTGTCAATTAATTATAGACAAATAATTTGTAATAAAATAAAATTGTGACTATAATTAAAGATCTAAGTTATCCTATGTTTCAAGTTGGAGCAAACTGCACACGGTGTGCAAATTTGATTAAAATCGGTTAAGTAGTTTAGGAGTCCATCGCGGACAAACATCGTGACAGGAGATTTATATATATTATAGTCCATAAAATATAGCTTGATCTCTGTGACAGTTGTCACTAGTGCTGTCACACTTCCGATGAAGTCCGTAGTTTTTTATCGATAAAACTCTTTATTTTTATAATTGTGATATTCTATTAATATTGAAATACAATCAATGAAAATCTTTTTGAATTTAAATGAAACAAAAACTGTTTTTGACTTTTTTAATTATTCGAAAGAAGTACAATCAAGGTCAAAATCACTATTGTTATCATCACTGGGGCGTTCCTGTTAGAACATTTATCATTTTTTGCCATAATAGGGACAGTCGTTAGATCAATTGATCAATTGCGACTGTTTTATGAATGAACATGTTTAGTTTATTAACAACAATGCGTACATAATATTATCGTTTACTCTGACATTTTGTGTCAGAGTAAACGAACGAGTAAACGAGTTGTTTTTTAATGTTTAATTAATTAAATGTATGTATTTTATAATGTAACTATCTGTTGTAATAGTAAAAAATGTTGAAAGATTTATTTAGGTACCATTTTGGGTGTATTTCTTTTATGAAAAATTTAATAAAGATCGGTTATCGAATTACGTCTATCGACTGTCCCATCTCTTTTTTATTTTCAATCTAGTATAATCTTGTACGTGCGTAAGCGTCATTTTTCTATAAAATGTTTTAGGTATTGCAGTATTTACGAGGTACATTCTAGGCATGAATATTAATATTTTTATAATTATAATATATTGCACTTCAGTTGATACAAAATAAAATTGTAAGCATGTCGCTCGTTCAAACTTCGTCGGTTTCGTTGACATCTGTCACAGAGATCAAGCTATATTTTATGGACTATAAGATAGTATAGGATTTTAATTACAAGTAATTACGATAATAGATGCACATGTTATCACATCTAGTTGTATCCTAGAGCATGCAAGAATAGACAACCAGAAAGAAAACAAAATATTAAACTATTAACAAAGGAAATAGTAGTGAAGTAGTAGCAATGTATTAGTAGAGTAGTAATAATGTAGCTTGAAATGAAATAATTGACTAATAAAATCTATACCAATAAATAAAATTGGAGTGTCTGTTTGTTATGTCAAAATAATAGGCTTTTTTCATGCTCATACGGTTATTTGCACGACACCTATGCCTAATATACAGATTAAAAATTTTTTGTCTGTCTGTCTGTTTGTTCCGGGTAATTTTCAAAACGGCTGGACCGATTTGAAAAATTCTTTCACCACTGAAAAGCTATAATATCAGAGAGTAAACTAGGCTATATTTTATCCCGGTATTCCCACGGGAACTACGCGGGTAAAACAACTAAAACCGAAGCAAAGCGAGGGCTAGCAATATATCAATCAGGTTATGGAACAACTGTTCAAGTATGTTGTAGTTTAACGGTCATAGATCGTAATTAGAATGTACATTACACAAAAAATAATATAATATAAAAGTTATAGTGATTTCAAAAAAATGTGTCTAAGAGTCTATGCCTTAAATGTTACGTATTATGTAGGCATGTACAGACAGAATACATGTAAAGCTTCGACAGTATAATTTCATTCATTTATACCTAGAATTGCGCAAACACTTCGATGAGCGTAGGTAACAAATGCAAGCCGTCAACGGTCATCGGCCGATCAGCTGTTTTAAAGCGAAGTTTGTCTTGCTTATGCGAACGTAATCATTGATTTATTCAATTTCTAATGAACATTTAACAAAGTATGAATATGTTGCGTATTAAGTATCATTGACTTTATACATTTCAATCGGATTTACAAGAAAAAGCGATGACAAACTTGAAAACTTTACATGTCTCTAATTCCTTAAAGAATATTTATTTTTTGTTCAAATTTTTCATGGGTTCCTACCATCATTGCCTAGCTCCCTTTTGACCAGTTGCCCCATAACCTGATACATCCTATATAAATGACTAATGAAATAATTACATAAATTTAAATTAATCGATGAATGACATTTAACCCACACTACTAATGTAATTTAACTAATATATTTAAAACTATTTAAATTTTACCTTATTAATAACTAGCAACCCGCCCTCGCTTCGCTTTTAGTCGTTTTACCCACGTAGTACCCGTTCCCTTGGGAATACCGGGAAAAAATATAGCCTAGTTTACGCCCTGATATTATAGCTTTCCATTGGTGAAAGAATTTTTGAAATCGGTCCAGCCGTTTTGAAGATTACCCGGAACAAACAGACAGACAAAAATTTTTTAATCGCTATTTTAGGCATAGGTATCGTGCAAATAACTGTGTGAGCAAGAAAAAAGCCTATTATTTTGACATTACAAACAGACACTCCAATTTTATTTATTGGTATAGATAATAAATTTCATAAAAACCCAATATGAGACTGGGATTAATGAAAGAAGATAACAAACATTGGCAGGGGAGTTTCAATTTATTGAGTATGCCATCAAGCAATAACCTAAAATGAGCTGAAATGAATGACAAATATGTCTTTTACACCTAATTAAAACCTCAGTTTTTTAAAATGTTCATTAATACTGAAATATGAGTACATTTCAAACTCAAAAATAGTAAATTGGACAAGCTACCAATAAATTAAAATAACATAGTAGTATTATAATGTTTGACATCAATACAATAAAGCTAGATAATTGATTCCTGTAAATAAATACCAAAAGAAAATAGTCAATTTTAATAATTTTCACATCGTAATGGTTACTCACAGTGTTTTCCACGTTCATATGTAAGCAGTCTATGTTTGCACAATTCTTTCATCAATTTGTGGACACCGCCATGACGTAGATTTGCTATGGATGCTACGAGAGACCCTGGGACCAATTCATGATTCTTCATACCCATTTCCACCTGGTAGAAACATATGTTTTATAAAAATAAATAATTTCAGGTTAGTAAAACATATGCTTATGAATGTTAATAAATGATGAACTCTCACTGCAGTAAGAACACGAAAATCCTCAGGTGTTAAATATCTCAATATTGCGACATCTAATTTGCCCATCTTGATAATAATTTATTTATTTTACACTCTACGATTGCAATTACGTATAATATTACAGTTACAATTTACAATAACAAACGAAAACGGCTCCACATTAAACAGACTAAAGACTAATACGAAGTAGGGATGATCGATGAACATCGATGTTCGATGATCATCGATGTTGAAAGGAAAACACATCGATGTTGCTATGGGCAGAACGAAATTTCCTAAAAAAAAAAAGCTCATCAATATTTGCCTGGAAGATTTTACTTCATCGTCGCAACATCGATGTCAAAAATATTCGACAGAATTTATAACATAACATCGATGTTCGACGATATCGATATTTCTGTAACATCGATCATTTCCTAACGTTTATCGAACACCGAACATCGACGTTTATCGAACACCGAACATCGATGTTGGGCTTTCGATGTTGACATCGATATTTACATCGATGTTTTTCTAACATCGATCATCCTTAATACGAAGTTTAGCACTGTGTCGATCACGATTGATCGAATCCTTTTTATTCGATCATAACTTGCACGCGCACGATCGGGTCTTCAATCTCAAAAAGATTCGATCATTTATGACCTGCTATATCTGTCTCGTCTCTCCGAAGCGATATCTAAAGACGGCAGTGAGGTGTAACACACAGGTAGGTAATTTGTATTGTATAAATGAATTTAACACTCACACAAATACACAGCACCGTTGCGCGCTCAGAGAAGCGAAACTAACCCATTATATTTATCTCTTGCCATCGTATACGGACAAGTACCTAGGTATCTAGATAGAATAGCTTATTTATAATCATTGCCCGTCAGTAAGTAAAATCGTTACCATTAATTAAGCGCTAAAAACCTTATTAAATGATTCCTCTTTAAATTTCGGTAGAATATGAAAATACACGTAAACCACTCTTAAAAAACTTTTACCACACTTCAGCACCTTAACTGTATTATATTACATAAAATATGAGTAAAAATTATTTAATAAAACACTAAAAAAAGATTATAATACAAGAGCTTAACATGACATTCCCATATTCGCGCCGAAACTCCTCCTACACACAGTATGAGCAAAAAGATAGAGACAATAACCAAGCAAACTATCAATAATCAAACATAGAGTAGAGATTATATGTATAAAATTATAGACATAGTAGTTGGAAAGGATAAACCGCAATATTCGAAAATTCGATAGTCAACACAGTTAATAAACTTTACTCTTTGGTCAACACCCAAATTTAATTCAGCAACTTCCTGGAATGTTTAGGTTCCTAATTCCTCCAACTGTTAATTATGCTTAAATTTTCGCACTCTTGTAAGCGCCTCTATACCATGGAAGTAATAAGTACTACGCGTAGTACTTATTACTTCCATGCACTATACATATAAATAGAAATACCTATTCTATGTACTATGGATTATACTCGCGCATTATTTTGCCGCATGGTGACGGAGTAAGAATACAATTCACCACTCCATATCTTGCCCGTGGATGTCGTAAAAGACGAATAAGGGATATAATAAGCATATTTTGTATTCTGTGCAAGAGAAGGATAACTCGAAGCAAAACCCTATTCCAACACGTCTGACCAGCGTGGAATAGTAGGTCAATTTCCCTCCCATCACGGAGGAGGCCCGAGCCCTACAGTGGGATATATATGGGCCGAGATGATGATATGATTATTTTAATCTGCACTTTTGTTTAATCTGTGCTGTGTATTAGGCTATTGGCAAACGTAGTGATTTCTTACCAGTGGTCTCTAACCTACCGATTTTTCAGTATTTCTACCGATATAAGTCGTGCTCTACCGAAATGCAACGATTTTTGAACGATTTCCGAGAATACATGGCAAATCGCCCGAATTTCTACCGAATGACGATTTCATACTTTTAAATTGGCAATGTTGTTGCCATTATTCCAGAAAATCATAATTTATTTGAAAACATAACTAAAACTTTGAGGACTATTTTTGATTGCTTTTTGAAAAGAGAATATATAGCACTCTAATTGAAAATGGTGATTTTAAAAATTCTACCTTTTTTTGGATACCGATGCTATATACTGTGGTACTGCTGCGACTAACACACTACTTAATAGTACAGGAGATCTAAACGCAAATCAAGTAAATTTATTTAAATGCATATAGCTAGATTTTTATTCAGAATCTTCTAAACAGATAACCATGCGGTTTCCATTGAAAGATAATCCAATAAAAGGTTTAGACATAATTGATCCTATAAATGTTAAAAATGGTAGAACGGCAATAATTGTTCATATTACAAGGCTCTTTCCTAGAAATTCTCAGAGCATTAATTTACAGGATATAGACGCAGAGTAGCGCCTTTAGAGAAATTGCGAAATAATCAAACTCAACATTAATAATCAAAAAAAATAAAATAAAAAAGAATTTCATAAAAATCAAACAGCGAAATAGGCTGTCCACAGAGTTAATCTCTGCTTTGTTGCACACAAAAGTCTTTTACTGTTTCTAATTGTTACGACTTTATAATCAAACTAGACATGACTGAGGCTATGGCCAAAAAACATTGGTATGATTTAAAAAAGTAAGTATATTTAGCCTGTAAGATAATATATAATAAAAAAAAAATGTTTGTTATAACCAAAGGTAAAAATAAATAAACGAATTTGATTATATACTGTTTTCTTATTTACCGATTTCAGTACAATTATACCGATTTTTGAGGCCAGCTCTACCGATTTCACACTTTGATATTCGAGACTACTGTTTCGTCTAGGGATGAGCGATATTAGTAAAATATCGATATTGACATCGATATTGATATCGATAGCCAAATATCGATAAGTCGATATTATCGCGCACAAAATATCGATATTTTATAATATAATATCGAAACTAGTGGAAAAAAAATTCGCCGGTCAAAATAAAATCTTCTCGACAAATTTTGATGATTTTTTATTTTTTTTATTTTTTTAGGAAATTTCTCGCGATGTTTTAAAATACAACAGAAACTTAGGGATAAGCGATATTAGTAAAATATCGATAGCCAAATATCCATAACTCGATATTATCACACAAAATATCAATCGAATAAAAATTCTTCGAGCAAATATTGATGACCTTTTTTTTTTTTTAAGACATTTGTCGGGATGTTGTAAAAAATGGGATTACGACGAAATAAATTTCTCGACTAATTTTGATAAATTAGTCTAGGAATGATCAAAATTATTTTATTAATAATTTTTCATCTCATTACAAAAGCTATATCGATATCGTATTAATAATAGCGATATCGTATTCATATTATCGATATGGCGATATTTCAAAGATACAAAAAATATCGATATTGAAATATCGATATTTCGGTGGCTAATATCGATATTTCGATAATATCGATAAATATCGCTCATCCCTAGTTTCGTCTGTTTGATCTGTTAATCTGTTTCTTACTCTGTGCTATAGGCAGAATTGGAAATTAGGGTGTAAATTTCTTATTTCATTGAAATTGATAAAGTATTATGGAAGACTTAGACGTAGGTTTCCAGCATGGTACAATAAGGTTGGAGGAAATCCCTGCAGTTTATTATTCAGGTCAAGTTATAAATGGTTCAGTTGTTTTTGATCTCAAACGACCACTGACCTTCTCGAGTAAGTACCGACCAATAAAATTGCTGCCGATTGTAAACTACGTTATTATTCTAAGCTATTTTTATTAATTAATCTGAACTTGAGTACCTATCGAATTGTATTCTACCTATTAATATTTATTACGATTTTTTAAGCTTTGTCTATACAATATCTTGGTGAAGCCAATGTTCTATGGACTGAAACTGAGGTAGAAACAGTACAGGGGGTGAGACAGGTGAAAGAAACAAAATATCAGAGTCATGAAGTATATTTCAATGAAGTGCAGACACTTGCTGGAGGATATGGTAATTATTACTTTGATTACTAACTGCCCAGCCTACCTCCGTGTCATCACTAACCAATCTAAATTGCGGGTGATCGGACCAGGGATTTAGTCCGACACCCGCGGGGAGGTTAGCCTCGTGACGGCGATCGGCGTCCCTGGGGGACTCCCTCGAGGGTACCCCCTCGGGGAATTCCGTTGGGTCGACCACTGAAGCGACCTGACGGAATATAGTGAGTGTAGTTGGTGATATAGTAAGAATACAATCCACTACTCCCTCTCTTGCCTGTGGGTACTGTAAAACACTACTAAGGGATTAAATATGCATATAACATCTTTGCAAGAGAAAGAAAGCTCGAAATAAAACCCTATACCAATCTGTTTGATCAGCATGGTATAGTATAGTAGGTCAATTTCCAAATTATTGTGGAGTAGGCTCAGGCACAACAGTGGGATGTATGAGGGCTGATATGAATGAATGAATGAAAGAACATACCAAACCACTCTCGAAACTGAGAGCTCTTGTCCATCATACTATCACAAGATTCATACCCTAACAGCAAATTAAATAATTCTTGAAAACCTACAACCAAATAAACTCTTATTATTATTAAACTTAAATATTAAGCTTTTGATTCAATATCATAATAATTGTATTGTATACTTACATTATAATAAACATTATAATGTCATATTCATAATAATTAATTGTAAAAATAGACAATAAGTGTCATCAATAGTATTTATGAATGAAATATAATATAATTATTATGTTTAATTTGAATGAATATTAAGCATATAATTATTAAATTAATGTTTTTTTTATGAATTTATTTACAAAGCATAATACATATAATTCATACAGATAATTTTATATTTATAGCATTTTTAACTTGGTGGTATCATGACTTGGTTTTCATACTCACACACTCTTGGGCTTTCTCCACATTGAAAGGGAAATTGACCTACTATCTCGGGTTGGTCAAACATATTGGAATAGGATCTTCTATCGAGTTCTCCTTGTCTAGCGTCAATATTATCTGCACCCCTTAATCATCTTTTATACCACCTATTTATAAGAAGAGTGGTTAATTGTATTTTTACTAAGTAACCACAGGTAAGCCTGTCTATAATAAGAAGGAAATTGACCAACTAAACCAAACTAGACAAAAAAAAAATTGTTGCACATTATATGTTCATTTAGCAAAAGTTGTAAAAGTCCCTGTGAGAGTCTGGACTCTATGCTAGGCCGAGACCTGTATTTTTTTTATTGCTAACGGTGGGAACAAGTAAACAGTACACCTGGTGATAAGTGTTGCTGCCGCTCATGGACCTTTACAAGGTTGCTGCCTACCGCGAAGAAAGTGGGAGTGCGAATGCGTGCAATGAAGTTTGGTGATACTAAAGGCATCACTAAAACCCACCACACGCAAACACTCAGAATTTGGGCTTCTGGCTCTCTCACTCATCAAACGAAGCACATATCAAATTATTACTACTCAGACATCCGATTTTCTGCTCATTGTGGTACTACCCCAGACGGACTGGCACGTGGCTCTAGACAGACAGTATGGTCCTACCACTATCAGAATGTTTTACAGAACTTCACACTCCCAATAAATTGGTTTATGAAATGATAAAAAAAGCTTTTCGTGATATAAACAATATGCCATCAAAGTAGTTTATATATCTGTATGATAATAATATAAACTTTAGTGATGATATGCTCTGGGATAAGTAAATAGTACAGATAACAATTCATGGTCATATCAATAAGTGATCCATTATATAGTTTTATTTGAACTATTTCTGTGCCTTGAAGGTTATTAATATAGTTCTTGTTTTCTCTCATGCTATGTAGATTTGTTATCTCTACAGATTATAATTTTCTGTGTGGAGTAAGAATACAATTCACCACTCCCTTTCTAGCCCGTGGATGTCGTAAAAGACGAGGGATATAATATGCATATAACATCTGTGCAAGTGAAGGAAAACTCGATATGTAATCCTATACCATCATGTCTGACTATTCCCTCCTATAGTGGAGGAGGTCCGAGCCCAACAGTGGGACGTATGTGGGCTGCGAGGAGGAGGGGGGCAGATTATAATCATTATTTCAATTAATATTTTTGTTGTCTATTGACGGACGAAGAACTCCATTAGGTGACGGCGTAAAAATTCTTTCTACCATCCTTTTACTTGCCTGCGGGGGTGCCTTAATAGATGACTAAGGTATATAATAATAATGTCTATGCAAGAGATGGATAATTCCCAATGAAGTCCTAAACTAACCCATCTGATGAGCATACTATAGTAGGTCAATTACCCTCCTATTGTGGAGGAGATTAGAGTCCAACAACGGAAATTCATAAGGTGAGATGATAGGTGATGGTCCCTCTCGCTAATGAAAATAGTGCCATAATCTCTAAACAAGGTCATTATGAGGTGTTATATATTTCCCAAAAGAGAACTGGTGTCTAAAGTGCTCCTGAAACTCCCAGACAATACCCCTATCTTCTTGACCCTGCCAATATAGAAGAAGAAGAAATCTATTACAATAGAGACTTAATCATCATATCCCAAACATAGTTATCACTCCTTGCAAAGCGATGCTCAATATTCTCACATCCCCACATTTATAAAGCTGTCCTCAAACACTGTAACCTTAAAGACCTCTCTTACTTTTAGTGCAAAAACACTGTAAGGAAATGATTACACTCATCCTCATATGATTCATCATCAATTTTGGCAAGTAACGACACAGACGCATACACTCACGCTCAAAAAACATATGCACTCATCCACACAAACACACTCACGCACACGCATGCACAGGCGTGCGCGCGCACATACACAGACACAGACGTACGCCCGCACGCACACACGCGCTTATACGCACACCCAACCACACACTTAAGTACGCACCGCCAACCATACATAATAGACGCATACACATTTGTGCAGTTAAATACGTTATAATTACGAGACATGCCTTTTAAATTTTGTCGTTTGAAGAAAAAATACACAACTAGAACCTTATAGTACTTTTTATTGTTTTTCAAAATATTCACCACGTAGCTTAATGCACTTTTTCATTCGCTCAAACCAGTTATTATAACATTTATTCCACTCTAAAGTGGAGGTGTTCAAAATGGCTGACTTGAAAGCGTTGACTGCTTCTTCACCGGACTGGAACCTTTGACCACGAAGACTTTTCTTAATTTTAGGAAATGTAAAGAAATCGTTAGCTCTTAGGTCAGGACTGTATGGAGGATGGTCAAGAATTTCTACTTTTTCCTGCTTCAAATACTCAATCGTTTGACGAGCGCTGTGTGAGCTTGCGTTGTCGTGGTGCAGGATGATGCGTTGCTTTGAGTTACATTTTCGAAGTTCGGCGATGACTTGTGGTAAACAAACTTTGGTATACCCCTAACCTTTGGTATGCACCAACCGTCATAATTACCTAATTATTTTTTAAGGGTTGCGTACGTACGTGCAGTACAGTGACCTTGTACATTACGGAATGGTTCCGGCGTAAGCTCCATTAAGCTCCAATTAAAATGCTTCATTTTTTGTGCACGGACTTACCTTCTATACGTTATTATTCTAAGGGTATACCATTCTGCGTTAAGAGCGTTATCGGTAATCGGCACTCTCGCATTTTAGGTATTTTGCTACGGTCCGATATCGACGCACACTAATTGCACTACACACAGGCGAGTTCATAGAATGACCAGTCTTGAGCCTTGGCGCTTATAATAATCAATCTCTAATATATTCTTCGGAGAAGGAGATTTTCAAAAATCAACATGATGTAAATTTTAAAATTTTTAATTAAAAACCAAATCTCATAACAGTAAAACGGTTAAAATTGTATTTTTAATATGCAAAGTACAGGAAATAGTAAAATATAGGCACAGAGTATAACTTACAAGGAGACCCTCAGACGTGTGGGTGGGGGATTTCCATGATTTTTGGTGGGGTGGTAGAGGGGGCACGAGGGTATCACAATTACCAAATATTAGGGTCAACTGGGCCCTCGTTAAAAAGATTTTAAGGGTCAAAGTTGGATGGGTAATTTATGTACTAGAAAAATTCAAACTCGAATCGCCAACAAGCGGTAATCTCGTGGTAACGTGCTCGCCGGCGGGAACTCTGGTCTCGGGTTCGAGACTCGACAACTTATTTTTTTTAAATTATCACATTATTGTGTAATAATTTAAAAAAAATAAAAAAAACCCAATCGACGTCCCTATACCGGGACGTCGATTGCCGTTACACGGTCAGGCTCTCTGCGGGTGACACACTAAAGTCCTCGGTCCGGTCACACGCGGACTCGCCTAGAGCGGCGTGAGGCGCGGGTACTCGTATCTGCGCCGCCCGAGTCATCGGTGGCGGAACGTGTGGCCAAAGATTAATCACACACGAGCCGGCGTCTCCTTTCGTGAGATGACAGCCTCACAGAAGGCGGTGACCGCGTTCCTGACGCTGCTGAGCATCTCCCTAGTGATGGTCGGCAGGGTCCGGCCGACACCGGTGATTGCAACGAGTTCACGGCGCTGCTCTGCCCACGAGGCACACACCTCGAGCCTGTACTGCGCCGTGCTCACGTCGCAATCGCAGTGGTAGCAGGATGGTGGTGTGCTCTCTCTCCTAACGAGCTTGCGCAGGTACTTGGCTATCGTGACCCATCAATACCTGCACCAGTCGGAAGGAATGTACCCGTGCCGTACCCCATGCTGCCGACCCAACCACCCCATCAGCACCAGCTGAAAGGACTCGGCGGTCCTGATACCGTATTGAGGCTTCTCCAGTCCGATTGCCCAACGAGCAATGGCGTCTCGGCGGGCGTCTACCCGCCAGGCGGCAATCACCTTGATTGAGGCTATATGTGGCTCGCGTCTCTGATACTCGCAGGTAAAGCTCGGCGAGTACCTCCGCCTGCAGATCCCACCGGAGAGTTCCGGCCAAGAGGCACGCTGCCTCCGTGGCTGCCGTGCAGTAGTCGAGTATAGCCCTAGTCGCCATGGCCATGGATGTCTAACAAGTCCAGTCAGAGATTTAAATCTACCCACTATATGAAATGAAATGAATTTATTGCAAGAAATATGGTTTACATTGTGTGGTTAATGGTTCACAAAGAGGTCTCACATACTTCGTCGCTCATTACGACATGCAACATAATACACATATACATACATGTTTTTTTGTTCGATATTAGACTTCTGAGTCTTACATTTGAAATTCTAATTTTATTCATATTCATTAGATTTCTCCAGTCAAAAAAAAAATAAATTCATGTCATAATTATAAAAAAAAAAAATGTTAACAGAATAATATTAAAAAAAAAAAAACATTAATACAAAACATAAAAATTAAAGAGTATAATCATATCATTTTATAAATATGGTTATGTCATACCAAAAAAGTCATTCATTGAATAAAAACATTTCTCAAGGAGCCACTTACGTAGATTTGTCTTAAAAGGCTTAAGTGGCAGATCTCTCATAATTTTTGGTAAATTATTATAGATTTTAATTATCATATAATAGCAGTTTCTTTGATACAGTGTAGTTGAACAACTAGGTGTAATTAGTCTTGTCGGATCCCTATTTTTTATTACTGATTTATGTTTTTTTTCAAAAGTGCTAAAATATGAACCGTGTTCCTTAACAAAACAACCTGCCTGAAAAATGTATAGACATGTAAGAGTCAGTATCTTTAATTTTTTAAAAAGTGGTTCACAACTTGCAAGAGGATAAGCAGCACATATTGCTCGTACAGATTTTTTTTGCACAATGAATGCTCTATTAATATTTGTTGAGTTACCCCACAATAGAAGACCATATCTCAAGACTGAGTCAACGTAGCCATAATACGCAGTAAGTGCAATACTATGTCCCGAGGTACGCCTCAAAGTTCTAAGCGCAAAAATAAATTTATTTAATTTTTAACAAATGTCATCTATATGCGTTTTCCAGTTACAGTTATAGAAATTAGTTATTAAATTTTGATCCACATTTTGCTATATATTTATTGCTAGTACAAGAAGAAAATGATTCTCTATAAAAAAATTATATTGTGTATGGTTAGTAATTATTAAACATTAAATTTGAGTTAGCTGATAATCTTCAGAAGATGAGGCTGCATAAATGTTCCGTTCGGATTTTTAATGTGAAATATCTATAGGCGGGGTGAACCTGATCGTCGCGTGGCATTAAAAGCGGCGTTAACGCCACGCTTTGCGGTAACGACTTCAAAATAATTTTGATGTTTCACATCTGCCAGGCGTCCTGAGTGACGGCTCACTTCTCTTTTCGTTTACTCTTTTGAAACTATAGGTACCTTACAGTTTTGTCGTGTGTTCTCTTTTTCTTTGCCTTGTAACCGATTTTGTTCCCAAGATACAATCTGCTTTTTCGACCCATCACCTAAAACGTAAAAAGATTCTATATTATTCTTTATAGAGATCGCATGAAAGTAATTAACAGAATTAGGTAGTAATAAATACTTAGAATCAAAACCGATCAGTCGCAGTATACGCTGAACTTCGTATTGTCGTCTTTTACGCTGTGAGCGGCGAGCTCGAGCGACGTGACCCTGCTCCGTTGAGCGCCAAGGCGCGACTAGCTTACGAACAATTATGCCGTTCAATTTATAGTAATATTTAAAATTTAATTACGAGGGTGACTATTCGTATTTCAATTTGGGGTTTTTTTTACTGCTTCTACAATAGTCGAACAAATAGTGGATATTTTTTTAAATATGCCAAGGTTAGTATTATTCACTAAATTAAATATTTTACAGGAGCCATTTTCGTCAAATTAATCTTAAGGAAATATTTTTTTTTAGTTTTAAAAGGAAGAAATCTTGAATTTCATTTTATACATACCCAAGAACAGTAATTTTCCTAACATCTACAAGTTTTTTCGAGCTGCCACGACTTATCGTTTATTCGTACCTGAACTTCAAAACTCAGCGTTTTCGTAAAATCTCATTAACTTAAGTTCAAAATACCCTTGCCTTTTAATAAAATAGTTACAATATTGAGTTATAATTCTGTACAAGCACAATATAAAGATGTGTTTAATGTAGTGGTTATATAAATTTTTAGTAAGCTATTATGATGAACGAGTAACCAGTCCTCAAAAAACCACATTTTTGGGTTTACGGCCGCTTATTACCGATAACGCTCTTAACCGTTCTACGATCTTCAAGTGCAATAGTTGCAATATGGCCAGTTTTGCCCACGAACGTGGCACCATCTTCTTTGAAGTGCTTCGAAAACGAACAACTTTAGTCGGCTTTGGCTCGTCTTGAAAGACCCAGATTGTAGATTGTTGTTTGGAATCAGAATCGTAGGCATAGATCCAAGATTCGTCACCATTGATGATGTTGTAGACGTGATTTGACTCTCCTCGGTCGAACCTTTGCAGAGTTTTCTTACACCATCTGACGCGGGCCGCCTTGTGATCGTCGGAAAGCAGGTGCGGTTTCCAACGGTAAACTAGCTTTCTCACACCAAGATCTTCATGCAAGATCTTCCGAATGGTTGTCCCTGAGATGCCTAATAGAGCTTCTATCTCTAGATACCTCACATGACGATCTTTGAGAATTTGTTATCTCACATCAATCATGTTATCTTCAGTGAAGGCGGATTTTGGGCGTCCTTCGCGAGATTTGTCACTAACACTAGTATGTCCACGCTGGAATTCTAAATACCAGCGTTCGACAGTCCGCAGACATAGGGCTTCATCACTGAACACAGATGTTAGCTCTTCAAAACACTGAAGCCGTGTCAGGCCTCTTCTTAAGTTGTAGAAAATTATTGCACGAACATTTTCCTTAGAAAGATTCATTTTCGTACGTAACCTGACAGAGTCCAATCGACACTGTGACTAAACAATAGCATTAATCCTAATACTTTCAACTGTTTTGAGATTCAAAATTTAAACACATTCGAATATAGAACAGTTCCAAATTCAAAACACACTCGCTCATACACGCATGTACTGGGGGTACAGCCTGTTTAATTAAAATTTTATTTACTTTTTTTATTGTTTTTTACCTTTATTAGACATATTTCAATAATTTTCACATATTTGTATAATCGCAGCTCTGGCTCCTGAGATATAGGCCTAGTTCGAGAGCTAATGTAAACATTATCATGTACATAGTAATCCTTGTTCATACAAATTAATATTATTAAATTTTATTTATTTTTAGGTACAGCCGAGTTGCCACGTACATACCAGTCATTCCCTTTTAGATTCCAAATACCTTTCACGTCACCATCTTCCTTCAAAGGAGAACGTGGTAGTGTCACATACAGTATCACTGCTACTATGGTGTACCCTGACATGACAAAGGAAGAGATAAAAAAAGAGTTTGATGTTGTAGCACCTTTGGATTTGAACACAGGCAACCCTAGTATAAAGGTATGTAATACAGGACTTTAGTTTCACACGCCAATTATCATGGAGGATTCGCAAATTAATCTATTTTTGCGATACACAAACAGTAGTTATTAGACATATGTCCGCTATAGCAAAACGTAACTGAAAACGGTTGACATATGTATCATATTGGTATTGATATAACTAAACTAGTAACGGCTACCAGTTAAGTTAAATAAAAATAAATCCAAAGAGACCACCACAAGACTGCATGATACTGTGAGCACTTATTGTATAGCTTTGACCCACAATAATAATAGTTAAAGATAATTTTATAAATCAAAAATCTTTTAGTAAGACAAAGTAAGCCGCATCTAAAATTAAAAATCAATATTAATTTAGCATCATGTCCCCTGAGTTATCTTGCCGGATCTTTCTCAGTGTGGCCGCGTTCCGATCCGGTGGTAGTATATTAGTTTTGTTAGTTTTAAATCAACAAATTGTAACAATAATTGCTACAAATTTAATAATTACTAACCATAAACAATATAATTTTTTCATATAGAATCATTTTCTTCTTACACTTACTTGCAATAAATTTGTACTAAAATGTGGGTCACAATTTAATAAATTTATAACTAATTTTCTGTATCGGGTAGATAATTATAAATGTCTGTAATAACGATTACTTGTTGGACGTGAGACACCTTAGTCCGCCCGTGACCATGAATGCTGCAAAGTGTTCGAAACGTCGGGCAATCATAAATCAAATACAAACGCGATATAATCCGTAAAAGTAGTTTTATTTACAAGGCTACCAGTTATCTAGTTAGAATCAACTGACAGAAACGCGACGTTGTCAACTAAAAATATCACAACAATAATTGGTTATGTGTCGTGATTCTCGTTTCACTACGTTGGTAACCAAACGATCACTAATAGGCCTAATAACCAAAATAATTATGCCATCTCCCTATTTCAGTTATTGGCTAGCAACATTTCACGAATATTGATATAAGCAAAAGACACTCTTATTCCTATTTCCGTAGGACTTAACTGTCGTAAACTTTGGTAAATCAAATTAATGGTGAAGTGGTTTTGTTTCTTGTTGCTATTGTATACTACGAAAACTATTGAGTTTGCCCTATGAAAGGTTATAATGCTTAAAACCGTTTTATTATTAGTATTAATGAATAGCAATAAGGTCGTGGTTACTTTGTGCGTATTATACCGATATTCAACAACGGTTATCAATATCGGTATTAACACCAAATAAACAGTTACGGTAACACCCATGTGCAGTAGTTATGAGTCTGAATATAATTTGCCTCTTAATTGTATCTTGATAATATTCTTGCAATGCGGCATTAACTGTGCCACCTTATGGGATATGTCTTGATTATAATATTATTAATTTTTGAACAGGAGCCTACAGAGTTAGTGTTTTCTGACGAGGTGATGAGCTGTTGTGTCTGTATTTGGAGTTCACATTCTGTGACGATAAACATTAAACTACCAGTGACCGGCTACTGTCCCGGTCAAGTTATACCAGCACTTGTGGAAGTGGAAAATCTTAGTGGTGTAGAGATTCTTAAATTTATATTTGAGGTGATAACAGTAAGTATTCATATTTTTATTCTTCTTAAATCCACCGTGGATTGTGTCGCCTCTATACTTGAAAATAAATCAGTCTTATATACTAAGCTGAGCAGACTTGTACGGCAAAGTATTTGGTTTCGTGTTTGCCTTCACTTACAATGTTGCTATCTGCTTATCTCCTTTACCAAATCGACTTGCGAAAACGACGGAATTATATATTTAATTACTGTCAATATTAATTCATTACTAGTATTTCTAATACATAATATTAAACTAA
Source organism: Lymantria dispar (assembly GCA_032191425.1). Classification (NCBI taxonomy): domain Eukaryota; kingdom Metazoa; phylum Arthropoda; class Insecta; order Lepidoptera; family Erebidae; genus Lymantria; species Lymantria dispar. The sequence continues at coordinate 31,545,217 of CM063452.1, forward strand.
TTAAGAAAAAAAGTGGTTGAATACTTAAAAATATATAAAATTGGAGGAATTACAAGCTTTTAAAGTCATTAGACGGGGCACATTCTATTCCTTTCTCGCAAAATTGTATTTGTTTAGAGCAGTTGCGAGTTGATATAGAATTAGCGCAATTGACGTCGTCTTAATGTATCGCTTTCTCTGTCAAAATATTTAAATTTGAAAGGCTTGGAACTAACTCAATAGGAAGAGCCGAATTTTCCACAAATTGATATAGCTATTTGACTATTTCGATATAGTTATTATAATCTTAACCATGACCACTGAAAAATGTAAAAAAAATCCAACAACAGTTTTGAAATATTCGCATAAACGACAGATATCTTCCAGAAACCTTACTACTTTTTAGCACATATATGCATCAACTTTGGGTCTAAACCCCTCCAGATGAGGGCAACAGCCTGGTCCGACGAGTAAGCATGGAATTTTATTTGGTTTCCTTTTCTTACAATGATAATATTTATATCCCTTAATATATTATTTGTTAACAAATTACGGTACCCACGGGAAAGTATGGGATAGAGACCGTTTTATTATTACTACATCATACGGCAAGACAGAAATAAACACTGGTATATTTATTTCAGCGCGAACTGTATAGGAGCCGTCAACCACCATCCGAGTTCGTACCACCAGAGAAAGTGTTGACAAGTATCGAGCGAGGAGCCGTGATGGCACACAGCAAGAAGATCTTCAAGTGTGATGTGCCCGTACCAAAATTCATACCGGCTAATTTGGAAAATTGCTCTGTCATAGATATCGGCTATTTCTTCAGGGTGAGTTTCAAACAACTGTATAGCTTAGTGGTTATGATGCCGATTTACCGTGCCATGTGGATTTGTTTCCCATGTATCCCATAGAGTCGATATCTGTATGAGACACATTACGATGGGTTTTCTTTCTAAGAGCCGAACTGCCATTCTAAACATTAGCGCTTCCAGAGGAGAATAATTAGGTATTCCGTCGGGCCGACCACTGACGACAAGTTAACGCTGCTCCAGTGGTCGGCCCAACGACGAAGGCGACGTGGTTTTTGGGTGGGTCGCGGAAGTTGCGTGCTTAAGCCCCTCTGTCGGCCCGGACGGAGTGGTGCGGAGGCGCGCCGACCGCGACCCACCCACAAAAAAAAAAAAAAGGAGAATAATTCGATAATTACTACGGTTCACATTTCCCATTTGAAAAAACCAGTGCCCCATAAGCGTAACTATTTCATATCCGTAACCATATTTGAAAATGTTTTATGGTTTCTAATATCCGTATCAGATACGAAACTATATACAGAGTGTATCAGGTTATGGGCCAACTAGGCAAACGGAAGCTAGGCAATGGTGAGGGGAACCCTTGGAATTTAAATAAAAATATCGATTCCTTAATGAATTAGAGACGTGTAAATTTTCAATTTTTCGAGTAAATCTGATTAAAATGTATAAAGTCAATGATACTTAATCTGCTACATATTCGTAATTTGTTAAATGTTCATTAGAAATTGAATAAATCAATGATTACCTTCGCATAAGCAAGACAAACTTCGCTTTAAATCAGCTGATAGGCCGATGACCGTTGACGAGTCGCCTTTGTACCTACGTACCGTTGAAGCGTTCGCGCAAATAATACCTATTTATACTGTTGAAACTTTACATGCCTACATGTGTCCTGTCTGTACATGCCTACATAATACGTAACATTTAAGGCATAAACTCTTAGACACACATTTTTGTAATCACTATAAATTTTATGTTTTATTGTTTTTTGTGTAATATATATTCTAATTACGATCTATGACTGTTAAACTACAACATACTCGAACAGTTGCGCCATAATCTGATACACCCTATATATTGGTATAGAATAAGCGCAGTTGACGTCATCATACTGTATTGCTCTCTCTGTCATAATATTTAAATTGAATGCTTGCGTGTAGCTCAATATGAAGATATATTTTATATTTTCTACATATGAGCATCTACATATGAAACTATATTTACAACATCCCTACAATAAACATATGACTGTTCTGAGTCTTGAGTGTAATTTGTATTGTATCGTACAAGGATTAGTTCCTTAACGTGTCTTAAAAAAGTCCATGCTTGATGTGAAAATGCGTAGCATATTTTAAAATTTAGTATTGCATAAAATTTCTCGTGTGGTGACAGAGTAAGAATACCATTCACAAACCTCTATCTTGCCCATGGGTGTTTTAAAAGACGACCAAGGTATATAACACGCATTTAAAATATATGCAAGTGAGGGAAAAGCAAAAAAAATGAAAATATGTCAATCCGTCTGAAGGGCGTGGTATAGTAGGTCAATTTCACTCAGCCCAGCAGTGGGACGTATGCGAGTTGAAATAAATGTTCTCTTTATTTCCAGGCAACGATAAAATTGTCGGGCTGTAATGATGATTTACAAGACGATACTGAAATATGTTTGGGTCTAGTGCCAATTAATGAGATGGTACAAGGCACATACCGTCATCCAATGGCGCATTGCTTACCTTCAGCTCCAATACCAGAACCTCCCACTTTTAATGGATCTACAACACCTATAAATAGAAGTCGTCAGAACTTAGCACAGGGTAGCCAGGATAACCCACCGCCTTACCCAGGCGATAATATACCTTATAGTGCTGATAATAAAGTACAATATTCTACAAAATCCGATGGGGTTATCGGATTCGTAACAGAAGAGACTCATGTCAATCCAACGCAAATTATACAAATGCAAAGTTTTACTATGGAAGGCAAATTCCTACTACGAAGGGCTCCATAATTTTGTACTAGATTCTTTCATCTTCTTTATCACTCTTTCTCTTTCAACGTCTACTATTGGACTTAGATCTTATAATGTGTATAATGCAATAATCGCCACGCTTAAAGGATTATTTGGCGATCGTAATTGGTGTTATGAATTTCGAGCGCTGATCCCCATTCTCCTGGTGATCCCTAAGTCGTTTTTTATAACTCCTACGAGAAAGAGTATGCAGAAGATTTAACAGGTTCTCAAGCACGTCTTGTGTACGGGACCCCTTTCATTTTTAACATGTACTTTCTATTGTAGTATATACTCTGTGTGTAATTCTATTCTATTGTTTATTTACTTGATTATTTAACCGTTCATTAGCGGTACCATGTTCTAGTTAAGTATAAAATACTTAATTGGAGTTTATATATTTTCTATTATTCTCAATCCAAAGATATTTGAAGGAGAAATAAATCTGATTTAGCTAGTTGAGTAGTCTTCTCTTAGGGTCGTCGTGTATACCGTGATATGCTCAGTCTGCTTGTAACCATTTAACAAAAATATGATTCAGAATCATTTTAAGACAAAAATACTTTACCGTGCTATCCCGTCAAGTAAACATCGGCCCTTAGCGTATATTAATACGGAGCTCCCGTGGGAGACGGAGCTCCCGCGTTTCCTCGGTGGGCTGTGGGTCGATTGTATCGGGACCTGTTGGCGGAGGCAGCCATCGTTCAGTCGTGGCTGTCCTCACCGCCCCAGGCGAACGGGGTGGATGCCGAAGCTGGCCGCTTCCGCTGTGCGTTAACGCAGATCTGTACGGGACAAACCGAGACTCCAGCCCAGTCTCCTCACCAGAGTTGTCGAGGACCTTTTTCCACGGCGGGCGGAGCACACGCCCCCGGCGATGGCGCGTATGCGAGCCAATTCCACCGCTATGCTAGCCTTGGTCCTCGAGCACCTGGGACCACGCCTCAGGGGACTGTTCGACGCTTGTTTGGCGTCCGGGCAGTTCCCTGGGTGCTGGAAGGAGGGTAGGCTGGTTCTCCTGCCGAAGCCGGAACGGTCTCCCGAGTCGGCCTCGGCCTACAGGCCCATCGTGCTGCTCGATGATGCTGGCAAGCTGCGCTTGAGGGCCGTGGTGACGGAGGCCGTCACCGGCGGAGGAATGCTGTTGGCGATGTCCCTGGACATCGGGGTGCCCGTGTACCTGAGGCGGCTGGTGGCAGACTACTTGGAGGGGCGCAGCGTCCTCTACGTTAACCGAGTAGGGGACGTTGTACGAACGCCCATGACGTGCGATGTCCCACAGGGGTCGGTTCTGGGTCCGACCCTGTGGAACATCGGCTACGACTGCGCGTTGAGAGGAAGCCTCCCACCCCGGCTGGGCGTAACTTGCTACGCTGACGATACACTCGTCACAGCCCAGGGTGGGACGCTAGAGGAGGCGGCACGCCTGGCAACTCTCGGCACCGAGGAGATCGTCAAGCGGATCGAAGCGCTAGGGTTGAGGGTAGCCCTGGACATGACGGAGGCCCTTTTGTTCCATGACCTCCGTACCGTCGAGGCCTTCCAGCCGGTGCTGATAGAGTGGTTGGAGCGGACGCACTGGGTGCTTTCCTTCCGACTGGTGCAGGTGCTGACGGGGCACGGTTGCTTCGAAAAGTACCTACACAAGATTGTCAGGAGGGAGAGCACACCGTCCTGCCATCACTGCAATTGCGACGAGGACATGGCGCAGCACACGCTCGAGCTTTGTGCCGCGTGGGCGGGGGAGGGCCGTGAACTCATCGCAATTTTCGGTGCCGACCTGACGCTGCCGACCATCGCCAGGGAGATGCTCGACAGCGTCAGGAATTGGGACGCGGTCGCCGCCTTCTGTGAGGCCATAATCTCACGGAAGGAGGCGGCGGATCGTGTGCGAGAGGAGCTCCTCTTCAGCGACATGTTCCTCGGGCGGCGCAGGCGCGAGTATCTGCGCCCAGTGTCGCCCTAGCCGAGGCCGCGGGTGATCGGACCGGGGAATTTAGTCCGTCACCCGCAGAGAGGCTGACCGCGCGACGGCGACCGACGTCTCGGTACAGGGACGTCGAGAGGTGAGAGTACTCGAAAGGGTATTCCGTCGGGCCGACCACTGACGACAAGTCACCCTCCTCCGGTGGTCGGCCCAACAACGCGGTGTCGTGGGTACGGGTAGGTTATGGGCCCGCGAGCCATCCTTTCATCGCCCCGGACGGAATGGACCGCGCGTGCGATAACCATTAAAAAATAAAAAAAGCGTATATTAATGCCATTGGTATACATACCTTCTCATTAGATGGAAATTTGTCCTGTTATACTATATTGTTCATTTTTCTCAGGGTTTTCTTTAGAGTTCGTAGGTTTTTTTTTTTGCAATGTTATTAGTTGCTTAGGTCGTTTTTCACGATATCAGTGGATAGGAAATCGGTAGTGACAGATTTTAAGCTCGGATTTTTAGTTTAGTTGATATATATTGTAACCATAATGTTTTTACCTAACTGGCTGTTTATTAAAATTGTCCGCCGCCAAAATAAAATCATTCCAAACGAAAATGATTACTCTAGCTTAGTGGGTCCACTACGAAATTCAAGGGTTCATTTTACTGCCACCGATCTTTCGTATTTTATAATAGATCCAACGTTTGTTATTTCATAAAATTGGTAATGATAATTCTAATACCTGTGTACTCTTGAATTTCGACCCCAATCTTAAATCCAATCGCAGCTCGAATTTGACCAATTTGGTACTCTTGAAAACGACACTAGCGCACTATTGGAATCAAGTTCGGTGGAATTTTTTTAAACTAAATGAATTCGACTCTCGTCGATTAAGTCAAATATTTGCGACTCCCGACGTGATTTTGACATAGTTTAAAATCGTTAATGTTGCACAATTTCAAGAAAGCGTCTTTTTAGTGATCGAGTTCGGTAACGTTCGTTTTAAAGTAATAAAATAAGGACACATTGGTGAAAATAACAACGGCAAATGCAGGCAACGGCAATGAAGAATTCATTCTCGATTTTGTTTAAGAGTATCAAGTATAAGTTTGGTGAGGTTGGAATTGAATCGGATTCGAAATTACAATTGATTTCGAGGGCTAGCCCACTGATTTGGTTTGACAACTTCGAGTTCAATGCCATCATTATTCAGTATTTGCATGAGAACGATTGGCTAAAAATTTGAAACGAAATATTTTGGCGGTAGGTTTTTTTTTAAAGACGACCGTTTTATGTTCGTTTAATACCGAAACGACATTTTCAAATTTGATAGTTTAGTAGGGCTTTTATGGTACCAAAAATGTACGTACTATAATGGGTACTAAATTACGTATTAGCAGTACTTATTTTACAATAAAGGGCACAAATATTATTAATGATTAAGCATAATAATAATATTTTATACCTATAACTTTTTATTATATCTACTATTAAGAAACCTGCTTTGTGTTGCGGTAAAGTTGTCAAAAAAGGAGAAATATAAATTTAAAAACAGAGAATATACAGAGGGGTTATCCTAACTCATATTATAAATACTAATGTAAGTTTTGTTTTGTTATGCTTTCACGCCTAAACCACTAAACCGCTTTTAAAAAATTCTTTCACCAAAGCTACATGATCAGCTAGTAATAGATACATATCTATCTATCTATAAGTTATCCGCGTGTGAAACCGCGGGATCCTAAACTGATTTAAAAAAAACTTTCACCAATGGAAAGCTACATTATCAGAGAAGCAACATTTGGTATATTTTATTGCCGTATTCTCACGGAAATGGCTACTACGCTAGTGAATCGTTTAGGCAAATACTAGTACCTATGGGTATAACTTAGCCCCTCTATATATTCTTGAAATTAGTCGATTTACTGTTGTACAAGAATCGCAGGACATACTAAGAACAGATTAAAAAACAGAGAAAGAAACGCAAAATACCAAATTGTATACTAATTTCATAGAAATGAAAAACCGGAGTACTAAGATATGTACATATTTAACTACTTACACCTAATTGTTTTTGAGGACGGTTTATTTGTAAGTATATAAAGTATGATATAAGATATTAAATAATATAATTATAGATGTCTTAAGTGTTCTTGTAGTTATTTGAAAACGTTTTATGGTTTCTAATATCCGTATCAGATATGAAACTATATACAGGGTGTGTCAGGTTATGGGGCAACTGGGAAAATGGGAGCTAGGCAATGGTGGTACGAATCCATGGAAAAAATTTGAAATAAAATATCGATTCGTTAACGAATTAGAGACGTGTAAATTTTCAATTTTGTCATCGCTTTTTCGTGTAAATCTGATTAAAATGTATAAAGTCAATGATACTTAATCTGCTACATATTCGTACTTTCTTAAATGTTAATTAAAAATTGAATAAATCAATGATTAAGTTCGCATAAGCAAAACAAACTTCGCTTTAAATCAGCTGATCGACCGACGACCGTTGACGAGAGCCTTTGTACCTACGTTATCATTGAAGCGTTTGCGCAAATAATACCTATTTATACCGTTGAAGCTTTACATGCCTACATGTGTCCTGTCTGTACATGCCTACATAATACGTAACATTTAAGGCATAAATTCTTACACACTTTTTTGTAATCACTATAAATTTTATGTTATATTGTTTTTGTGTAATATATATTCTAATTACGATCTATGACTGTTAAACTACAACATACTCGAACAGTTGCGCCATAATCTAATACACGCTATATATTGGTATAGGATAGGCGCAGTAGACGTCATCATACTGTATTGCTCTCTCTGTCATAATATTTAAATTTAATGCTTGCGTATAGCTCAATATGAAGATATATTTTCCACAAATGAGCAATGAGCATATACATACGAAACTATATTTGCAAATCCCTACAATACACATATGACTGTTCTGAGCCATGGGTGTAATTTGTATTATATCGCACAAGGATTAGTTCCTTAGCGTAGTGTGTCTTAAGAAAGTCCATGCCTGATGTGAAAATGCGTAGCATATTTTAGAATTTAGTATTGTATAAAATTTCTCGTGTGGTGACGGAGAAGAATACTATTCACAAACCCCTATCTTGCCCATGGGTGCCGTAAAAGACGACCAAAGTATATAATATGTATGCAAGTGAAGGAAAATCCAAAAAAAAAACTTATATCAACCCGTCTGAAGAGCGTGATATAGTGGGTCAATTTGACTCTTATTGAGAATCACGAACCCAGCAGTGGGACGTATGTGAGTCGAAATAAATTTTTCTCTTTATTTCCAGGCAACGATAAAATTGTCGGGCTGTAATGATGATTTACAAGACGATACTGAAATATGTTTGGGTCTAGTGCCAATTAATGAGATGGTACAAGGCACGTACCGTCATCCAATGGCGCATTGCTTACCTTCAGCTCCAATACCAGAACCTCCCACTTTTAATGGATCTACAACACCTATAAATAGAAGTCGTCAGAACATAGCACAGAATAGCCAAGATTACCCACCGCCTTACCCAGTTGATAATATACCTTATCGTGCTGATAATAAAGTACAATATCCTACAAAGCCCGATCGTGCTATCGGATTCGTAACAGAAAAGACTGATGTCAATCCACCGCCTTACCCTGGTGGTACTTCAAGCAGTGGGTACCCACCTTATCGTAATAGTGGGGGTATAAATATACCTTTGAATACTTACCCTCAGGGAGGTAACACACCATCTGCACCGCCCCTATGAGACATATAAGGACAAAGGATACATACAGGTGTGGTGAAAATATTTTTTATACATGCAAAGTTTTAGTGTTGTTATGAAAGGCGAATAAGAGTAATTCGCCTTACGAAGGGTTCCATAGTTTTGTACTAGATTCTTTCATCTTCTCTATCACTCTATCAACGTCTACTATTGGAATTAGATCTCCTTATAATGTGTATAATGCAATAATCGCCACGCTTAAAGGTTTGTCTGGCGATCGTAATTGGTGTTATGAATTTCGAGCGCTGATCCCCATTCTCCTGGTGATCCCTAAGTCGTTTTTTATAACTCCTACGAGAAAGAGTATGCAGAAGATTTAACAGGTTCTCAAGCACGTCTTGTATACGGGACCTCTTTCATTTTTAACATTTACTTTCTATTGTAGTATATACTCTGTGTGTAATTCTATTCTATTGATTACTCTGTTTTAATTCTATTATCTACTTGTAAAATATAACCTGCTGACACAGAAAGGCAGAGGAGATAAGCAGGATGATGTTGGCACCCTTCGTTTGCGGCATCCTAAAAATAACAATAATCATATTTTAATGTGTTCACATTAATAGAAATTTTAAGATTAAAAAAACCTTGGCGTTTTGGCGGGCAATTTATAAGTATGTGTATTTAGTAATTAATTTTATACAATATAATGTGGGAAAAATTGATAAAGTGTAGTGAATATCAACAAACAGTGCTATACGTGTATTTTTATAATCTGTATTTTATATTTAAGTGTTTTATGTCACTCGCGTAAACGTCAAAAATGATTATATCAAATTGTATAACCTCTTACGATATATAATTCTTTGGAGATAGGCGTGTGAGATAAAAATTAAAGTAAATTATCGCCAACTCCGTATTCTAGTGCTTTGCTAATTTTGTAATGGTGTAAGTTTAGAATAATAACGTATAGAAGGATTGTGTTGGTACTTAAGCGATCAAAAACTTGAAGCCAAAAATACTACATGCGCGCAAGCGATTATACACGTATACACGCACTCTACTATACAATAGCCTTGTACGCAGTGAGCTTGTGCACTACGGATCGATCCGGCATAGGGAAACTTCTAAATGCTTCAATTTTTGTGCTAGGAGTTACCTTCTATGAGTTTTTATTCAAAGGGTGTAAAGGTTTAAACTAGTTTCTTTATTCGATAAGTCATCACAACTTAAGAGCGTTATCGGTAATCGGCACTTTTCGCATTTTAGGTTTTTTGCTACGGTCCGATATCGACGCACACTAATGCACTACACACACGCGAGTTCATAGAATGACCAGTCTTGAGCTTTGGCGCTTATAATAATCAATCTCTAATATATTCTTCGGAGAAGTAGATTTTCAAAAATCAACATGATGTAAATTTTAAAATTTTTAATTAAAAACCAAATCTCATAACAGTAAAACGGTTAAAATTGTATTTTTAATATGCAAAGTACAGGAAATAGTAAAATATAGGCACAGAGTATAGCTTACAAGGAGACCCTCATACGTGTGGGTCGGGGATTTCCATGATTTTTGGTGGGGTGGTAGAGGGGGCACGAGGGTATCACAACTACCAAATATTAGGGTCAACTGGGCCCTCGTTAAAAAGATTTTAAGGGTCAAAGTTGGATGGATAATTTATGTACTAGAAAAATTCAAAGTCGAATCGCCAACAAGCGGTAATCTCGTGGTAATGTGCTCGCCGGCGGGAACTCTGATTATCACATTATTGTGTAATAATTTTAAAAAAATAAAAAAACCCCAATCGACGTCCCTATCCCGGGACGTCGGTCGCCGTCACACGGTCAGGCTCTCTGCGGGTGACACACTAAAGTCCCCGGTCCGGTCACCCGCGGACTCACCTAGGGCGGCGTGAGGCGCGGATACTCGTATCTGCGCCGCCCGAGTCGCCGGTGGCGGAACGTGTGACCAAAGATTGATCACACACGAGCCGGCGTCTCCTTTCGTGAGATGACAGCCTCACAGAAGGCGGTGACCGCGTTCCAGTTCCTGACGCTGCTGAGCATCTCCCTAGTGATGGTCAGCAGGGCCCGGTCGGCACCGGTGATTGCAATGAGTTCACGGCGCTGCTCTGCCCACGAGGCACACACCTCGAGCCTGTGCTGCGCCGTGCTCACGTCGCAATCGCAGTGGTAGCAGGATGGTGGTGTGCTCTCCCTCCTAACGAGCTTGCGCAGGTACTTGGCTATCGTGACCCATCAATACCTGCACCAGTCGGAAGGAATGTATGTGAAATATCTATAGGAGGGGTGAACCTGATCGTCGCGTGGCATTAAAAGCGGCGTTAACGCCACGCTTTGCGGTAACGACTTCTAAAAACGTGGGCACGCCCACTTTGCCTCCAGCGACACCCCAAGCCGAGGTCCGTTCCCCACAGGGGGAGCCCTTGGGCTATGTCGCTTAGCATACTTTTCTCCGGGTTGAGAGCCCTCAGCGCTCACCCATAGTCCACGTCAAGCTGTCAAGGCCATCTGCGGCCAACAGCTGTACACACACACACACACAAAAAAAAATCGTGTGTTCTCTTTTTCCTTGCCTTGTAACCGATTTTGTTCCCAAGATACAATCTGCTTTTTCGACCCATCACCTAAAACGTAAAAAGATTCTATATTATTCTTTATAGAGATCGCATGAAAGTAATTAAAAGAATTAGGTAGTAATAAATACTTACGAATCAAAACTGATCAGTCGTAGTATACGCTCAAGTTCGTATTGTCGTCTTTTACGCTGTGAGCGGAGAGCTCGAGCGACGTGACCCTGCTCCGTTGAGCGCCAAGGCGCGACTGGCTTATGAACAATTATGCCGTTCAATTTAAAATTTATTATTTAAAATTTAATTACGAGGGTGACTATTCGTATTTCAATTTGGTTTTTTTTTTTACTGCTTCTACAATAGTCGAACAAATGGTGGATATTTTTTTAAATATTCCAAGGTTAGTATTATTCACAAAATTAAATATTTTACAGGAGCCATTTTCGTCAAATTAATCTTAAGGAAATATTTTTTTTTAGTTTTAAAAGGAAGAAATCTTGAATTTCATTTTATACATACCCAAGAACAGTAATTTTCCTAACATCTACAATTTTTTTCGAGCTGCCACGACTTATCGTTTATTCGTATCTGAACTTCAAAACTTAGCGTTTTCGTAAAATCTCATTAACTTAAGTTCAAAATACCCTTGCCTTTTAATAAAATAGTTACAATATTGAGTTATAATTCTGTACAAGCACAATATAAAGATGTGTTTAATGTAGTGGTTATATAAATTTTTAGTAAGCTATTATGATGAACGAGTAACCAGTCCTCAAAAAACCACATTTTTGGGTTTACGGCCGCTTATTACCGATAACGCTCTTAATTACTTAACCGTTCATTAGCGATACCATGTTCTAGTTAAGTATAAAATACTTAATTGGAGTTTATATATTTTCTATTATTCTCAATCCACTCAATGGATAAATAATTGGAGTTTATATATTTTCTACTATTCTCATCACACAATGAGAATAATTCTCAAGCCAAAGATATTTGAAGAAGAAATAAATCTGATTTAGCTAGTTGAGTAATCTTATCATAGAGTCATCATATATACCGTGATATGCTCAGTCTGCTTGTAACTATTTAACAAAATTTGTGTGCTAATGGTATAAAAATAGAATTCAGAATCATTTTAAGACAAAAAGCCTTTGCCGCCATCCCGTCAAGTAAACATCGGTCGTATATTAATTCCATTGGCAGACATAAACCTTCTCATTATACAGAAATTTGCTCCGTTATACTATATTATTCATTTTTCTTAGGGTTTTCTTTGGAGTTCGTAGTTTATTTTTTGCATTGTTATTGCTTAGGTCCGTTTCTCGCTATATCAGCGGATATGAAATCGGTAGTGACGGATTTTTAGTTCGGAATTTTAGTTTAGATAATATATATTGTAACCGTTTAAAACGTTTTGTTTTTACCTAGCTATTTATTAAAATTGTCCGCTTCCAAAATAAAATCATTCCAAACGAAAATGATTACTCTTAGCTTAGTGGGTCCACTACGAAATTCAAAGGTTCATTTTAGTACCAGCAATCTTTAATATTTTATAAAATAGATCCAACGCTTGTGATTTGATAAATTTGGTTATGACAATTCTAATACTTGTAGTGCTTACTTTTGAATCTCGGTTCCAATCCTAAATACAATCGCACCTCGAATTTGAGCAATTTGGTACTCTTGAAAGCGACACTAGCGCATGATCGGAATCAAATTCAGTGGATGTTTTTTAAACTAAATGTATTCGACTTTCGTCGATTAAGTCAAATATTTGCTACTCCCGACGTGATTTTGACGTACATAGTTTAAAATCGTTAATGTTCCACAATTTCAATAAAGCGTCTTTGTAGTGATCGAGTTCGGTAACGTTATTAATTTAAAGTAATAAAATACGATATATTTGGTGAAAACAACAACGGCAAATGCCAAGAATTCATTCTCGATTTTGTTTAAGAGTACCAAATATAAGTTTGGTGAGATTGGAATTGACTCCGATTCGAAATTAGAATTGATTTTGAGGGTTAGCCGACTGATTTGGTTTGAAAACTTCGAGTTTAATTCCATCATTATTCAGTATTTTCATGAGAACGATTGGCTAAAAATTTGAAACGAAATATTTTAGCGGTAGGTTTTTTAAAGACGACCGTTTAAGATTCATTTAGTACCGAAACGACATTTTCGAATTTGATAATTTAGTAGGGCTTTTATGGTACCTACTACGTACCAAAAATGTACGTATTATAAAGAGTACTCAAATTACTTATTAGCAGTACTTATTTTACACTAAACGGCACAAATATTATTAATGATTAAGTATAATAATAATATTTTATACCTATAACTTTTTTATATCTACTATTAAGGAATCTACTTTGTTTTGCAGTAAAATTGTCAAAAATGGAAAAATATAATTTTAAAAAGAGAATATACAGAGTGGCTATCCCAATTCGTATAATATGCCTGAAAGCATAACAAAAAACTAACATTAATACTAACGTAAGCCCGCTTTTATAAATTCTTTCACCAAAGCTACATGATCAGCTAGTAATATAGATTATCCGCGTGTTAAACTAAACTAATTTAAAAAATACTTTCACCAATGGAAAGCTACATTATCAGCGAGCAACATTGGCTATATTTTTTTCCATATTCTCACTGTAATGGGTACTACGCGAATGAATCGTTAGGCATATACTAGTACCTGTAGGTATAACATAGCGCCTCTGTATATTCTTGAAATTAGTCGTTTTACTGTTATACAAGAATCGCAGGATGTACTAAGAACAGATTAAAAAAAACAGAGTTAAAAAGAAACGCCTCACACCAGATTGTATACTAATTTCATAGAAATAAAAGAACTAGAGTACTAAGATATGTGTATATTTAATTACTTACACCTAATTGTTTTTGAAGACGGTTTTATTTGTAAGTATATAAAGTAGACCGGGGAAAAAAATCGAACAATTTTTTTTATTAACGGTACTGTGAAAATATTGTTCATGATGACAAAAGAAAATTATTCTGAAAACTTGAGCCCTTAATATTAATATTAGGAGGTGCATCATTATGATTATCGATTTTTGAACAGCTACTGAATTTTTCACACAAAATTCGGACATCATGAATTTAAAAAAAATTTCCTTTTCATATCTTTGAAGGAAATTAAATTCCCTACAAAAAAGCTCTCTTAATAAATTAACGTAGGACGAGCCGTTCCCTTGTAATCAAGCCTTAAACATTGATATATTTTTTTAATTTGGATTCTGGATTTTTTTAACCACTATAAATATCAATATTTTTATATAGCAAATAATTATTCTTAAGTAAAATTTCATGCTCTACAAAAAAGGTCTCTTAACACTTTTTATCAAATTCACTCCTTTCAAAGTTATTCGACTTTAAAATTTAAATTTTAAATTTTGAAAATTTAAATTTAAATTTTAAATTTTGAAAATTTAAATTTTAAGACCTTTTTTGTAGAGCATGAAATTTTACTTAAGAATAATTATTTGCTATATAAAAATATTGATATTTATAGTGGTTAAAAAATCCAGAATCCAAATTAAAAAATATATCAATGTTTAAGGCTTGATTACAAGGGAACGGCTCGTCCTACGTTAATTTATTAAGAGAGCTTTTTTGTAGGGAATTTAATTTCCTTCAAAGATATGAAAAGGAAATTTTTTTTAAATTCATGATGTCCGAATTTTGTGTGAAAAATTCAGTAGCTGTTCAAAAATCGATAATCATAATGATGCACCTCTTAATATTAATATTAAGGGCTCAAGTTTTCAGAATAATTTTCTTTTGTCATCATGAACAATATTTTCACAGTACCGTTAATAAAAAAAGTTGTTCGTTTTTTTTTGGCCCAGTCTAATATACAGTATAGTATAAGATATTAAGTAATATAATTATAGATGTCTTAAGTGTTCTTGTAGTTGTAGCTATTATATTAAGGGGCGGAGCTTACGCGTTCGGGACCAATAACGATGGATTCAATACCCTTCTCCTTCGGGATCCGCCCTCTGTCTTTCATACTAACACTCCAATGCATTATATACTGTAGTTGGAGAATAATATTAAGCTAAGTTGTAATGTGTATTTGTAATATTTACAATAAATATTTTATAAATTTATATAATTATGTAAAATGATAATTAATTCGTAGTTACCTAAAACTCGTGATTGTAACGATTGTGCCTGAATATAAATAATTGTTTATTTAACTAATATCCGTGGTATATATTGGTATTTTTTGACCAGTTGAATGATGGCGACTCCGTGACAGGTATTCGAACGAAATCTCGATGCGACTAGTTGATTTATCTACCGCTAATTTTGTAGGTAATGTTACAGACATTGCACTCTAAAGTTTGCCGTTATTAGGTTGTGCTTATGTGGTTAGCTAGTCGGGAATAAGAGAGATGTAGGTTACTTTCTTGTTACCATCTTTGTCTTTTACCTGTTCTCAACATACACTATGTAGAGGACAGGTTTCATACTTACTCGTCAATCGATGTTTTTTCCTAATGATGTCACAGTTTTCTGCTATCGCAATTCCGTCAGATCTACAGGTCTTTTAACACCCGTTTAAATTTCCGCAGCTTTTATAAGAGAAATTTAAACCTAATTATAAGACGTGTGAGATTTGAAGTTTAACTACATCATCAACAGATTCAAGATATTCATTCCCTTTTTTTTATGGTCGGCGCACTCCTCGCTCCTCTCCGTCCGGGCCGACAGAGGGGCGTAAGCACGCACACCTGTAACCCACCTGTGACACGTCGCCTTCGTCGTGGGGCCGACCACCAGAGCAGGGTGACTTGTCGTCTATAGTCAGCCCGAAAGATATTCATTCCCTATATTTTTGTCCAACAAACATATATTTAACTAATAAAATTGGTTTTACTGCGATGTGTCGATAGGTTGCTATAAGTTCTTTTATAAAGTGAATACCATCTCGTTTAACCTGTGTGCTTAGCCCAAATATATATACAGCACCTTTATCGGACGATAGAAATACCTACAAATCCATACAAATTGGTCTCAATAATGTTGCGAATACTTTGACGCAAATATTCATGCTAGGCCTGGTCAAATTGTTCTAAAATAGCACACTGATCAAAGGATTCAAGTGCCCTTACTATGTGAAGAAATTATTTTCAAAATGATCAAGGCTTATAAAACATAATATATGAAATGGTATTAATTAAATATGTTTAAGCAGATTTCATAGATGACAGTTCGTTCTGAAGTTCATTGCTTACCCGGCAAGGCACCAGTTTCGTATAGGGTTTTACTTTTAATTCCGTTTTGTTTGCTATGCTTATAACTGCATAAACTCCTTAGTCATCCTTTACGATACGCATAAAAAAAATCTTCTTTTATAAGTTCTACTTTTTAGGTGTGTCTGCATTCCCCAAAATATACATTTTCTTAATACTAATGTAATCGAAGTCAATAATATCTTCTCAAGCTAATGCTGCTTATATTACTGCTGATCTTGTCTAATAATTATATTTGTTAACATTAGGTACATACATATAATTGTTATAAACTTGTCGATATAGGCACAAATTTATTATAACGAGTAGGTGTAAAGTACAAAAAATACAATATGTAATAGATTCAAAATGTATATGTCGCCTCTAGTCACTCTTAAGCCGTTATTGATAAAAGAATCCTCTAATGTCCTACTTCAAAACAAGTACATTGCATAATATTTACAAGAGTGTAAAACAGGTCTCTCTAGAAAATAGTATGTGTCAACGACTGAGATTTAACCAGTTTGTTCTACATCTATATAATGTTAATAATTTTACAAGATAACCTACCTATTGAAAATTAGGCACTCACATTGACTTCGTAATTTTCAGTAGGTACTCTTTAATGGTGCTAATATTTTGGAATTATTTATAATTGACATTTCATTTAGATTTTTGGTCATGAACATTGAATGCCAACCCCCCAATTTCGATCGATCGATATTGAAATTATGTCGTTTCGTACTCTTGAAAATTATACTAACAATAAGTAGTATATTTTAATATTGCCTATGAACTTCGGAGAATAAATGGACTTAAGTTCTGCACTGGGGAACACCTACTCTTGACTTAAAAAGCAAGTAACATTTTTCAAGAGTATAAAGCGTCAATTCTCCAATATCGATTTATTGTAATTTGAGGGTAGTTAGGGTAAATACTAATGTTGGCAATGATGCTATACCTTATGTCTAAAGTTCGATATAATCTCTTGTTATTAATATTTTGAACGCGACATAAGCCTTGTTATATTGTAAGCATACTAATACTATTGTACAAATAAATAGAGGTGTCTGTTCTTGTGTTGCATGTTAGCAATGTGGTAGGAGAAATTTGTACAACAAATGAATGGTTTATATTTTGATATTTTATTGTTATTACTACTTTTTAATATTACTCTTTTTGTTTATATTTTACATACAATATACCTCATGTTACCTCTACAATGCGTTTTTATTTAGTCTTAACCTCCTATACCTATCCTCTAGGACAGGAGTTCCTAAACATTAAAGGATAATGGAACACCAACTTAATACCTTTTTATTTATGGAACCCCATACCTTTTAATGTATGGAACACCATATCAAATGATAATACATCTGAACCGAGTGCTTGTGGGGAGTCTATCAAATACATTCACTGCGGGATTATGATAACCTTTTTTTTTAGGAATTATCGGTATCGGAAGGAAAAGTACTCAATACCAAAAGCTATCGATACTTATTTCGTGTCCCTACTGGCTACGTGCGTTGCTGTGCCATAGTCGAAGCTGAAATTAAAAGCTATTTAATTTTGGCGGAACTCTGATGACTATTCTACGGAACCCTTAGATTGCCCGGAGCACACTGGGAATCTCTAGTCTAGGATATATTTGGTGTTATACCTACGTGCCGTGTAGTAGCAGCTACGAAAACTACCAACCTTTACATTGTTCGTGGGTGTAGGATTAAGAACTTTAAATCAACCTGGGCAGACTCCATCTTATATATAATATATACCTACATTTCCAAGGGTTGATGTTAGACAGCGGCCGGTCATAAAACTATAGACACATTACTCACAATCTATACGATGGAAGAGTCTGCGTCAACCCCAACTAAATGGAATAAAAGTAGGATAATTATGATACTGATTTTCCGTACGAGGAGAAAGAATACAATTCACCATCTATCTTGCCCGTGGATGTCGTAAAAGACGACTAAGGGATATATGGGTCAAAATCAGAGAGGTGAGCATTGCGCTTCTGACAAAGTTTTCCTTAGAAAAATAATATGATATTACTACAATAGTTATTTCAAAATAAAGATTTTGTGCATAATTACTAGGCACTTGACATATTTATTTTAGTATCATGAAATTTTATTTGATTTTAATCATAAAAGGTCTAAATAGTCATTCTAGGAACGCGTCCTTATACCATGTTCCAAAGTTTAGACAAGTCAAAAATGTTTACAATTACGACTTAAAGTTTTTGTATCTTACTATTATTTTTTAAAATCATCAAATTAATAATATATCTATAAATTAAACAAATATAACTTTAATGTGTTCATATTTTGGCTATTCAAGTACTGTCTGACGTTTATCAAATCATTCCGTGAATGCGATGAACAATGTTTTATGTAAGTAAAATAACACACCCCACGTGGCGTTAGTGAGCAATAGTGTGAAGTTCGTTAGTCTAAGAATACAACATGTGTAGTGTTTACGGCAAGAAGCAATTAGATTTTGTTGGTACCCAAGTACCTTTTAATTTGATATATGTGAAGCGTACTTTAATTCCCAGTAACTACGGGAACGCTGTTTGTTGATTAGTTTTTCGAGAATTTGCATACTTCTTGTAAAATTCTTATAAATATTGCAGTTCAGTAGTTTATAACCTTTAAAACTAATATCTATAATGGCGGTGTCAAGGGTGACATGCAAATTTTGATCGAATAGTCATTTCAGGATCGGTCATTTCGGGAACACAGCAGAAATGACAATCTCTGAACAAAATGTTACTCTAATTCTTTTAAAAAGCATATATATGTCAGATTTTTATTTTAGGTATCTATTAGTAGGAGTAGTATGGAAAACAATATAAATTAATAGAAAAGGAAGTCGAAAAAACTAATTAAACAGGACAGTATAGCTTATAAAAGGAATCGTGAAAAGATTAATACAAGGAACCGCTAGTTTTTAAATAAAATGACACCCGAACAAAAAAATGAAGGAGCTGAAAGATAGGAATATTACCAAAGAAAGAAAGCTGAAAATAAAGTTGAAACTGCTAGTGATATGACTGAAAGAGAGAAGAGGAAACAAAGTTGTGGAGTATAATTTCTCAAAAGTATACACAGAAAAAAGGTTATGGCAAATATTTTTGCTAACAGCTCTCCAAATTCTGGAAACGAGATTATAAACGATATTCAGGTATTGAAGAAAAAATCAGGCAGTTAATAGGTTAAAAAAGATAAAACACAAGCTTACAGAATCGTAAAAAAACAGAAACATAAAATACAAAAAATACAAAGAACCATAGATCAGTTGAGAAACAAAAATAGAGAGAGAGAGAGAGAAACAGAATAGACGAAGAAAAAGCATCCCGAAAGAGTGCTGATATGCCTACTCGTAAAGTTAAAGAATTAACAAGAGGATGTTCTGTTACTCCCGAAATTCATAAACGTCTATTCTTTGCCGAGGTTTTGACAACTGGATTAAAAGACCAAAAAATTCTAAATATTGAGAGCCTTTTTAAAAATTAGTCAGTGGCAACCGTATAAAAAAAATATCATCTAAATAATATCGTCAATTTATTTGTAAAAATAGAAACAATGACAACATTTTAATATTTAATCGGTGGCATTCAACATTTTAATCACATATCAGATTTGTGAAAATTCATAAGTTTTTGAACGGGGTGATGTTAGCAGTCCAATATCTTCAATGGCAGATAATATTGAGTGCCAAGCTCCACATAAATACTCTTCACGTGTTTTCAGACGGGCCCATATCCCCATATCGAAACCACACCAATATTTACCTACAATTACATTCGATATTACAAAGTTTACTAATATTAGGTTTTACGTTTAGATATTAATACTCATGTTCCTTATCCCTTAAGTACAAATATGGGAAATACAAATATGCCAAAAATGGGACGTTAGTTCCATTCAGTGAACGTCAACATCATTTTGGGAACACTCTCATCATTTTCGGGAACATCACAAAAACGGCAACTAAATCACTAATAAGTAATTCTATAATTAAATCTTGCATATACATAATGAAATAACCTTTAAACCTTTTTATTTATGTTATTAATAAATAACGCTATGCAGTAACGTATCCAATAAACTGAAAATTTAGAGCCGAATTCGCACCAATTGCAAAAATATTGAGAATAATTTGAAGAATAAGTGTTTTGATTATAAAAATATGGAAAATAACAAGATTTAGCGATTTAGAAACATTTTTATGATATTTGATTGAAGGTGATTCTTAAATGCGTTGGTTATACGATTATTTAAAAAAAAATAAAAAGTGTTCCCAAAATGACTGCCGGCCCTGGCATTATTATTATTAACAGATAGAACTTCTAAAATATATATTTTTGTGCGTGCCCCTTCACAGGAAAGGCTCGTGATAAAAGACGCAATAGACTCCACTTGCTAGTTTCCTTTAATAGGAAACTTAATTTCTCAGATATTTGAAAACCTAAAATGCTCACCTCTCTGATTTTGACCCATATATAATACACATGAAACATCTATGCATTAGCAAGAAAACGCAGAAATAAAACCATATTCCAAACCATCTGACCAGCGTGGTATAATAGGTTATAGGAGGATAATAGGAATTTGTTGCTATTATACAGAAGGCTCTAGCCCAACAGTGGGACGTATATCAGCTGAGATGATGATACCTATGCGCTTCATACACTTCAGTGAACCTTGATAGATGTTTTTTTTTTTATATATTATAGTTACATTGTTAATTCTACTCTCATTTAATTTTCTAGTAGATACAATGTAATGCATATTATTCAGCTTAGCATAACGCCAAGAGAATTATAATGAATTGTATACCCGACATTAAGCTGTACATACACCGACCTGTAATCACGTATTAATAATTCACCACATCATCATTGCTCGCGGATATCGACTAAAGACGTGTACAGAATGTATGCAATACCTAAGTACACTAAAGCGAGCTAAAATATTAAGCATCTAACTTAGGTAATATATACTTATATATTTATTTATTTAGGGAAAACAAACAGATACACATTCTTATTATTAAATAACAAAGTTGTATAAATATAAATAGGCCAAATGTGTAGCTCACTACGTTATCCACATATTTTAAACTAAGTTATAGCTGACTTGTTGAGTAAGTACATGCGAAACAGACAATGAGATTTCCTATTCTAGTCATTTTGTTGTTTTTTTTTTTTCAATATAAAATTCTAGACAATACTGTATAACAAAATTACTAATAAAGTATAAGAGTTCAACAAACACCTTCATGCAATTTAATAATATATCAAATATGTTTAAGTTTCTCCATTACAGCTTTTCTAATCCTACTAACAGACATCTATACCAATAAATAAAATTGGAGTGTCTGTTTGTAATGTCAAAATAATAGGCTTTTTTCATGCTCACACGGTTATTTGCACGACACCTATGCCTAAAATAGCAATTAAAAAATTTTTGTCTGTCTGTCTGTTTGTTCCGGGTAATCTTCAAAACGGCTGGACCGATTTCAAAAATTCTTTCACCAATGGAAAGCTATAATATTAGGGCGTAAACTAAGCTATATTTTATCCCGGTATTCTTACGGGAACGGGAACTACGCGGGTAAAACGACTATAACCTATAACCGAAGCGAAGCGAGGGCGGGTTGCTAGTTGCAAATATATCTAAATCAATAAAATGTTCGTTATAATTTTTGGTTATTCTATGAAGTGGTGCGCGTTCGCCGGCGTTTGTACGTGAAGTTGAAACAGCGAAAAGGGGACGACCACGCGACCTCTCGCTTGAATACAGTTCTAGGCACCAGATAGTACAAATTATTTATTAAATCGGTACAGTCATATTTATTTCTACATAAGTCAAAAAGGAACATTGTTTCTAAAAAGAGGCGCCTAGATTTTAAGCTCAACAGATCACAATCCATATTATGCTTGGTTGCTTGTGCAAGATAATTTCGACAGCGATAATTCATGGTTCTTAAAAATTTGCGTTGCACAGCCTCTAAATTATCTATGTAGGTACTTTTTGTATATGGGATTCCAAATTATAACTGCATACTCAAGTTGAGACCTGATCTAGGTATTATAGAGATATATATAAGTGCTAACATTTTATATATTTGCTTATATATTTGATTATGTTAAAATGTATGAATAAAGAGTCACTACTTTGTATATATGTCACCGTAAAATTGTACGAACCGTTAGTTTATAAACTATCTAGTGAGATTATAAACAATCGACAGATTGTGAACGGACACAAAAATTTACAATCTAACGGTTATATTTTTGTAAGTTTATAAACTTGACTATTTTCAACCGTCAAATTGTGAACAAAACGCAAAGTGGACGCTGGTTGGTTTAACGAATCATTGTTTTCACACGCTGTCCCGCCGCCATTATTATTTTAGCGATAATACTACATTCCATCAATTTAAAGATATTAAAAATAGTTTTTTTGGTGATATTTAATAATGTACGTTAATATTTGCTGACAATGAGCTTTTTGATTGCTGATAATTATGTTTGTAACTTTATGCACACAAACGCGTGCTGTCTATAACGTCAACCAATCAGAGGACGATTCACAAACTCGCAGGCGAGAAATTGTAAGCCAGTGCTGTGATTGGGTCATTTCTTTTTGAACTGATGGTTAAAAGTATTAACATCATAATTTGACAGTTGAACATAGTGAGTTTATAATCTTACGAAAAAAAAACCGTTAGATTGTAAATTTTTGTGTCCGTTCACAATCTACCGATAGTTTATATTCTCACTAGATAGTTTATAAACTAACGGTTCGTACAATTTTACGGTGACATATACAGCATGTATCAGGTTATGGGGCAACTGTTTGAGTACCTATGTTGTAGTTTACCGGTCATAGATCGTAATTAAAATTCATATTACACAAACAACAATACAATATAAAAGTTATAGTGAATTCAAAAATGTGTGTTAAACAGTCTATGGCCTAAATGTTACGTATTATGTAGGCATGTGTAGACAGGATACATGTAGGCATGTAAAGCTTCGACAGTAGAACTATGTAGGAATTGCGCAAACGCTTCAATGGTAGCGTAGGTAAAAACGACTCGGCTACGGTCAGCGGCCGATCAGCTGATTTAAAGCGATGTTTGTTTTGCTTATGCGAACGTAATCATTGATTTTTTCAATTTCTAATGAACGTTTAACAAAGTATGAATATGTTGCAGATTAAGTATCACTGACTATACATTTCAATCAGATTTACTCGAAAAAGCAATGACAAAATTGAAAATTTTACATGTCTCTAATTCATTAACGAATATTTTTCTTTCAAATTTTTTTTATGGGTTCCTAACACCATTGCCTATATCCCGTCTGACCAGTTGCCCCATAGCCTGATACATCCTGTATACGAACATAGTCAAAGTGTGACTGAAGCCCTTTTCAAAAATAAAGAAATTAAAAAAAAAGGATGTAAGCAGATAATATAAGAGAAGGAAAATTGGAAGTAAAACAAAGCGTTTCAACAGCGTGGTACAGTACCTAGGTCAATTTCTCTCATAGTTGAAGTCCGAGACCAATGATGGAACGTTATAGGTTGAAAAATAATAAAAAGATCTTATATTATCTTTTCCCGTGTGGTGAAGGAGTAAGAATACAATTCACCACTTTGCCCGTGGATGTCGTAAAAGACGATTAAGGGATATAATATGAACATAAGATATGTGCAAGAGAAGGAAAACTCGAAATGAAACCCTATACCAACTTGTCTGGCTAGCATGGTATAGTAGGTCGAATTCTCTCCCATTGTGGAGGAGGCCCGGGCCCAGCAGTGGGATGTATGTGGGCTGCGATGATGAATATCTATAATCTCAAAGATGCTCAGCGAGGTATGAAGACGGCCGGTTAGTATTTTTCTAAGTGATAAAATACAGGATTCAGTAATCCGTAGAACGGGTGTAACCAGAAGTATTAGCACTTTGGCAATGGCCAGGCCAAATCACTCGTCGAAACCCTGTTGGGAAAGAAGTTTCTAATCCTCTCGCTAGATGGCCTGTTGCGTCTTAAAGGCAGGCATTAGATTCAAGTGGTACGGAACTGTTCTGAGGTGGCATACTTAATTACAATATGATCATGTCTCTCAATTTCGGTCTCAACTCAAGTGGTTACCAATTCGACTTCGCCGAAATACTCACATTCTTTCATTGCTTTATAATATCTTATTTAATCCTTCAGCACCTTCCTATCTCAAAGATCGTTTCGTGTACCTCCATGAAACACATGAAAGATGTTTAAGATCATCTGAAAACTTAAAATTAAAAATCCCAGTACATTCCACAACCTTTTTTGCAAACTCCTTCACTGTTTCAGCCGTACGTTTGTGGAATGAACTGCCGCTTGAAATACGTCAAGCCAAAACTTTATCTGCATTTAAGCTATTGTTAAAAACGCATTATCTCAGACTTTAACGTTTTTCCTACAACTTGCTACGTCAACTTTACTACTCTGACTTCTTGTATAAATACTGTAATTTACCTATTTCCTGTCTATGTTATATTGTAGTCTATTTAATTGTTATTTTATATTGATATATTTTTAATTATATTTAATTATATATATTTTGTATTTGTATGTATATGTTTATGTATATTTGTATGTGTATTAGTATTTATATTCACTACTACACCATAATCTACCACTCTCTCTCTGTACAATAATTTCTCCATACAAAGGTTTTTTTTTTTTTTTTTTGGGTGGGCCACGGTAAGCGCACGGGCGGTCCCGTCCGCCCGGGGCGACGAAAGCACGGCGCGCGGGCCCACAACCCACCCGTACCCGTCACCTCGTTGTTTGTTGGGCCGACCACCGGAGCAGATGTGACTTGTCATCAGTGGTCGGCCCGACGGAATACCCTTTCGGGTAACCTCACGTCTCGACGTACTGGGACGTCGGTCGCCATCGCACGGTCAGCCTCTCTGCGGATGACGGACAATTCCCCGGTCCGATCACCCGCGGCCTCGACTAGGGCGGCATTAGGCGCAGATACTCGCGCCTGCGCCGCCCCAGTCGCCGGCGGCGGAACGTGTCGCCGAATAGGAGCTCTACTCGCACACGATCCGCCGCCTCCTTCCGTGAGATTACGGCCTCACAGAAGGCGGCGACCGCGTCCCAGTTCCTAACGCTGTCGAGCATCTCCCAGGCGATGGTCGGCAGCGCCAGGTCGGCACCGATAATCGCGACGAGTCCACGGCGCTCCCCCTCCCACGCAGCACACTCCTCGAGCGTGTGCTGCGCCGTGTCCTCGTCGCAACTGCAGTGGTGGCAGGACGGTGTGCTCTCCCTCCTGACAATCTTGTGCAGGTACTTCCCAAAACACCCGTGCCCCGTCAGCACCTGCACCAGTCGGAAAGAAAGCACCCCGTGCGTCCGCTCCAACCACTCCATCAGCACCGGCCGGAAGGCCTCGACGGTCCTGACACCGTACCGAGGACCCTCCAGCCGGACTGCCCAACGGGCAATGACTCCACGGCGGGCGTCGACCCGCCAGGCGGTGATCTCCTGCAAGGAGACCATACCGCCGCGGGCGCGCGTCTCAGACACCCGCCGATAAATGTCGGCGAGCATCTCCGCAAAGAAAATCCGCATACAAAGGTTGCCTGGAAGAAATAGCTGTTAGCGATAAGGCCGCCCATTGTACTGACTATTGTTATTATAATTATATATAATATGGTGTACAATAAAGTATAAATAAATTAATACTTACGAGGAGGCCTGTTGTTGACATCGATGGATGGATCTATATCAAGGAATATTAGAAAATGATAAAACAATTTGTATATGTTTAACTTTATTAAAAAAATCAAAAAAATACCTTACATATAAATCATCTAAGTAGATATAAAAGCTGCATATAATATAAATAGCATATACATGTTCATTGTAAATATAGAACACATCTCTTCTTTAAAATACAATTTTATATTATGGAATATATCCCTTTGTGGCGAACGACCTTAACAAAAATACAAAGAAGGTATTTATAAATTATTCACCACCGCAAGTTCCCATATAGTGGAATGCAATGACTAATTGCTCTTCGTACTAAATAAAAAACAAAGCAACTTTTTACAATGACTAAATAGGGGATCATACACATACTACGCGACCTATTCGCTAGTACAAAATAGATCCAATTTTATTGGAGCGTAGTACTTTTGAAGATCTCCCCAACCAACGGGTACCTTGTATCACGTACTACGGGTACTTTCAATTAAATGTTAGTGTCGCGAGTGACTTTATAAACATACAATATTATGAGTAGATCATAAGAATTCTCCTGTGTGCGTATCGAACGCATGAACACTCTGCGCATTCATAAGCACTTAAACAATTAACAACATTCGATTTCAAAATAATCAAGGCACTAAATACATTATCTCTTATCATATTAAGTATACCAACATCGACTACAAATGTATTTTCTTAAAAAAGAAATTAATTAATTTTTCATAGCTTATATAATACGAACTATAAATATAATCGTAAAATTCTATTATTTATTTTGAAAATCAAGCTAAGCGTCCGTTAGTATAAGTACACATTTTTTGTTAGTAAAATTATATATAATAACTAGCAACCCGCCCTCGCTTCGCTTCGGTTATATAGGTTATAGTCGTTTTACCCGCGTAGTTCCCGTTCCCGTGGGAATACCGGGATAAAATATAGCCTAGTTTACGCCCTGATATTATAGCTTTCCATTGGTGAAAGAATTTTTGAAATCGGTCCAGCCGTTTTGAAGATTACCCGGAACAAACAGACAGACAAAAATTTTTTAATTGCTATTTTAGGCATAGGTGTCGTGCAAATAACCGTGTGAGCATGAAAAAAGGCTATTATTTTGACATTACAAACAGACACTTCAATTTTATTTATTGGTATAGATAGAAAATAGATTCACAATATTACTTTCAAAGTGCATCTTGAATGAGGTAGATATAAATCTATAAATAAAATTCTATTACACATTATACAACAACATTTTTTTTTTATATAAATAGAAGTAAATTAATATATTTCATATCGGCATATAATCTATTAAGTTGGATAAATATTTTGTCATTTGGGATCATCCATAAAATACGTCACCCTAATTTCGTGATTTCTCCCTCATCCTTATCACAGTTGGTCATATTTGTCGGACCTTAGTATGACATATTTTGTGAAATTACTTTTATTTTGATTTAATTTTTTTTACAAGAATTATTAATTTTATTTTCATTGGCAGCACAGCGAAGCCCGGGGCGTCCGGTGATACTTTTGCATTTGTCAAAGGGCTTGTAGGCGACCGACGCTTGACAGTAGAACTAGTATGAATAAAACAATTTAAAGCATACATGCAAAAAAAAGATTTTAAGTTTTTAGTTAATAGTTGAAATTTGGCATTTTAGTTCTTAGAGTTGAATAAGATTGCAGGAAATCCTAAAACCCCTCTCTCCCCTATTACACTTCGTCAAAAAGTAACGAGTGACGTACTTTATGGATGGTCTCTTTTTCACGAGAAATCTGCTGAGTTCGAATATATGTATATATTATATATTTTAAAACAGTAAAGAAAACCTTAGTGTAAATCTCGTTTTACGAAGCAAATTACATCATATTATACTTAATAGGCTGATTTTTTTTTTTGAACATTTTTTTTTTTTTTGGTCCCATCATGAAATTTTGTTGGAAATACCCCAAAAAAAATTCCCTCGAAGTTTGAGCCCTTAATATTAATTTAAGTGCTCGACCAAGGCGTGTGAAGATTTCCCATTGAAAATAGACGCAAACTTTGATTTTTTATTTTTAAATTTCTATAACTCAAGAGGTATTCCATGAGATCACTTCGACCAAAGATGGGTTTTTCTCACAATTAGACGCTCTACAAAAGTGCCTACTGCGGCAAAGTCGTAACTTACACCGGCGAGGTAGTACGGGCCACTAAACCTGATTTTTCCATAAAATTTGCGTTTTTTACATTTATCTCGTAAATAACTAGAGCTACGAAAAAAATGTAAATGACAAACTTGTAGGTTATTTAATTTCCTACAAAAAGGTCCTATAAACCATATTGCTCAGATCAATATTGAGCGAGATATTAAGCCTTTAATAAATTTTCGCCGATAATTGATTGAAACTTATTAAAATCTTGTTTTCTTTCTCTGTAAAATTATATTTTTTGTTTAATATATTTTTTTAAGGCTAGAAAACTACAGCAAAATCAATAATCTATAATATTTAACCTTTAATGATAATAAATATTAAATTAAACTCTTTTCTCTTTGTTTTTCTCGGTCAGTCGGTACTTAATAATCTAATGGCAACGTTGCGATGTAGCTTACGTCGCGCTGATCCCCCCACCACTTGATCAATGACGTTTAACACGAAGTACGCGACCAGCGAAAGCTCAATCATTGTCTACGAATTGAAACCCTCTCTCCTCTGCAAACATCCCCTCTTTTACGTAACCTTGAATTAGTTTAATAAATCATCCGCCTAATTGTGGCGCTCTCTTTGTTCTCTATATTATGTGATGCTAATGCCGCAAGTATCGAGAACAAAGCTCTGCGAACACTGACCGTACTCGCGTCGCATTCGTATACTTACGTGTTATATTTTTCTATCGTTTTTATTATTATTGTAAAAAATGTCGGAACAAATTGGAAATAGAGTTTATAATTATTTAGTTGGGTTTGAAATTCGTAATATTAATAATGATAAGTTACCTTCGTGTAGGGATGTATTGAATCTCTTTTTGTACAAACATCAATCATTAAAACTAAGTATACGAGCAAGTGCTAGTAGTGTGATTAGTGATACGAATGCTGTTTGGGCCAATCTTTTAATTCCAACTTCTCGACTTCAGCACAGTATTAAAAAATTGGAAAAAATCTACAGTGACTACATGAAACTGAAGAAACATCGAAGTCGTGAAAAAACATCGAAAAGACAACGAAATAATGTGGAACAGTTCAGAAAACGTCTTGATAAATTATTTGACATTGCGAACAGTGCAGCAGTAAAAAATTTGCCAAAAAATCTACAGCAATTTTTGGCAGATTGTCGTAAAAGAAATAGAATTAGCACTATTCATCCGCCAGCAATTGACGTCTTATCAGAAGAAACCTTTGAAAATCAGTCTGCGATGGAAGAAGAAATTCCCAATAATGTGGAAATTGGTTAGTTCTAATATTATAATATTTTTGTTTAATTATATCTGTTTTGTTTAAAATTCAGCTATGATGTTTATTCATTGACCGTTAAAATTTTTCATTTCAGGTATGAAATTATCCCAACAGTCGTCCTTGAATAGTTTCTCTAGTTTCATATCAAATTCTACTGGATTGAAGCGAACTTCTTCCGACTCTGAAGATACAATCCCGGCGCCTAAGAAAAATAAAATTGATATTTTGACTGCGGAATTAGTATTAGCACTAGATAGAACTAAAACTAGTAACAGAAATGCGATGTACATTATTTCTGCCGTTATTAAAAGTTTAGGACTTGACATTGATAAATATAACTTGAGTTACTCCACTATTCGCAACGCGCGTATTTCAAAAAGAGAAGAAATTGTCGATATGATTAAAGAAAAAGATAATTTTGATGACTCTCTCGTAGTGCACTGGGACGGAAAAGTGCTTCCTGCGGGAAACGGCCAACCAAAAGCAGAACGATTATCAATTCACGTCACCGGAATAAATACTGACAAAAATTTAAAAACTACAATTCTTTCTGATAGCACAGGAGAAAGCCAAGCTTCAGCCATTTTTGAAACTCTGACAGAGTGGGATCTTTGCGATAATGTTAAAGCAATGTGCTTTGATACTACTAGTTCAAATACTGGTAAGTTAATGTTGTGGTTGATTGAATTTTTATCATGGTATTTGTTTTTTGACTTGAGAAAAAGTTTTCAAATAAGAATTAGATTAAATGCTTTAATTATTTTTACGAATCTTGAGTTGAAAAATAAGCTGAGTCAAAAATTTGAATAACTTATAATCCAATAACAGTTTATTAATAAATAATTCTTCGTTTTAGGTCGTTTAAATGGCGCATGTACATTATTAGAAGATAAAATTGGCCGCGATTTGTTATATCTTGCTTGTCGCCATCATACTTCTGAATTGATGTTAAGAAATGTTGCAGAAGTTGCTTGGCCAGTGACAAATAGTCCGAATGTACCAATTTTTAAAAGATTTAGAGATAATTGGGAGAAAATTGATAAATCTGCATATAAAATCGGCACAGAGGATGAAGATATTGCACATATCTTAAATCAAAGAAAAGACAATATTCTGGATTTCATAGAAAATCAACTGAAGGTATTATTAAATTCATAAATAGTTTTACCATTAAAATAATTATTATTGATAAAGCTAGTTTCTTTTAAGACATTTCTAATAGTTATTTTGCATACTCCGATATAACTCAAATTTTTAAGTGATTCAGTTTTATAGATTTTGCTTGTTTGAATAATATTTTTTACTTTAAAATTCTGAAAATATCTTACTTTCTTTTTGCAATTATTAAATTTTTCTCATTTTTTGTTAGAATCATCATCCAAGAAATGATTACAAGGAGTTTTTGGAGCTGAGCTATATCTTTTTGGGTGGTATCAATCGTCAAAGAGCCGAATTCAAAGCCCCTGGTGCTTTTCATCATGCACGGTGGCTATCAAAAGCTCTCTATTGTTTGAAAATATATATGTTCAGAGATCAATTTAAAATAGCAGCAAGAGAAAAAAAAATTTGCAGAAGATATGTGTTTTCATTGTAATATTTTATGTGAAAATATGGTTTACTGCTCCTAATGCAATAAATGCTCCAAACTCGGATTTACAATTAGTAAAAGATCTTATTGACTACAGAAAAATACTTCTTGAAATTGCAAATGCAGCACTCGATAAATTGTCTCGGCATTTGTGGTACTTACATGAACAACTTGCTTGTTTGGCTCTTTTTGATGAAACTGTGACAGTAGAAGAAAAAGTAAAAATTATACAAAAAATAAATTCCCAGGTAGCGGTCGAAAAGCCAAGTAAACGTTTTGGAGTCGCTTATGAGGAAATAACGTCGTTATCCGAGAAAAACATAAGCGATTTTGTTAATCCAAACTCATTGTTTATTTTTAAGCAATTTGAGCTCTCCCATGAATTTTTATGTACAGATCCAAGTTTGTGGGAATCAAATCTTGAGTATAAAAGATGTTATGATACATTTAAAACGTTAAAAGTAGTAAACGATACTGCGGAACGGGGAGTAGCACTGGCTGAAAGTTTTAATGAAGCATTGACTCATAACGAAGATGAGAGACAAAGAATTTTTCAAACTGTTCAGCATCATCGATCTCAATACACATCGTGTAAAAAATCACAATATTATTGACAATGAGTCAATCTGACGATTAATTGTTCTATGTTCAATAATAATTTATTGGTATTGTTGGTTTTATGTTTATAAAAAATTTACTATTCTTAATATGATTCAAACTATTATAATTTAATAAATTATTGATAGTATATAAATTTGAGTGTAATTTTATTCTTAGGTTTTCTGCAGAAACTCATCAATCCATTATTTTTAAAGATTCTTCGAATATAAGCTTTTATGATGTAAAATAATGTAAGATATTTATCATATTTTGCTGTCATAGACTTAAAAATGTATTAAACAAAAAATATAATTTTACAGAGAAAGAAAACAAGATTTTAATAAGTTTCAATCAATTATCGGCGAAAATTTTACGGAAAAATCTATTAAAGGCTTAATATCTCGCTCAATATTGATCTGAGCAATATGGTTTATAGGACCTTTTTTGTAGGAAATTAAATAACCTACAAGTTTGTCATTTACATTTTTTTCGTAGCTCTCGTTATTTACGAGATAAATGTAAAAAAACACAAATTTTATGGAAAAATCAGGTTTAGTGGCCCGTACTACCTCGCCGGTGTAAGTTACGACTTTGCCGCAGTAGGCACTTTTGTAGAGCGTCTAATTGTGAGAAAAACCCATCTTTGGTCGAAGTGATCTCATGGAATACCTCTGAGTTATAGAAATTTAAAAATAAAAAATCAAAGTTTGCGTGTATTTTCACTGGGAAATCTTCACACGCCTTGGTCGAGCACTTAAATTAATATTAAGGGCTCAAACTTCGAGGGAATTTTTTTTGGGGTATTTCCAACAAAATTTCATGATGGGACCGAAAAAAAAAAATGTTCAAAAAAAAAATCAGCCTAATACTTAATAATATAAAAAATATAGTTTGTAAATATAATTTGTAATAAACTAAAGATAGTATAAATGCGTCTTCCTTTTTTCTATACCAACGATAAATATTAATAATAAAATTCACACATTTGTTTCATATAACTTCACTATCTTTTTCTTAAATTAAATAGCTGCAAAGATAGATTATACTGGTATTTAATATCAGTATTGGTAATGTAAAGTAAGTTACAAAAAACTTCAACATAAAGGCAATCTTTTTGAATAAGGTACGAGACATTAGTTTTGCTTAGCAAAATTATGTCAAATAAAGCCTTTACAATCATTCTTTGAAAATCACCTGATAGAATAGAACAATGCTTAGAATAATAACGCATTGAAGGATAGTGTCGGTACTTCGAGCGATCGAAAACATGAAGCCAAAAATACTACATGCGCGCAGGCGATTACACACGTACGTACACACGCAAACCACTATACAAATTATGAAATCACGTTTTGTTTTTATTGACATAAATCGTCGAAATACTTTTAAAAGAAATGTTAAAACCCTTTTTATGTTTTTCAAATGTGTTGTGACACCATTTGAATGCACAAATCGTCATAATTACCTATTTATTTTTTAAGAGTTGCGTACGTACGTGCAGTACAGTGACCTTGTACATTACGGAACGGTTCCGACGTAAGCTCCATTAGGCTCCAATTGAAATGCTTCATTTTTTGTGCGCGGACTTACCTTCTATACGTTATTGTTCTAAGAGAACGATGTAATATCTTTTGCCAAATAAAATATGCGGGTAAAACCGCAGAACGAATAATAATTATACGTAAAATAAAATAACGTTACGTACCTATGCTACGTGAATAATTTAAATTTTAAATATAGTGCGGTGACTGACCGAAGACTCATTTTTATTCAAGCGTAGTATTTTTTAAATACCAAACAAGTCACGTAATATGGCTACTTTTCGTAACGATCTCTTTAAATGACATTAAACATTAGATTTTGATTTGATTAGAATGATAAAGTAATACTTTTTGTGAATTTACGATTTCTTTCTAATCACCACATAAGGCAAATAGTAATATTGTTCCTTTTATTTTAAAGTCAAAGTATTCGTAGCTTATATGCAAAAGAAAGGCGTACCTATTGTTTTTAAATTTGACAACTTTTCGCATTTTACATTCTACGATAGCACGACAAAAATAAGTCATGTCACGTACATAAGCGCATTTTTTGCATTAGATGCTAGTCTTGAAGTTATTACATATTAATTCAGACTATGGTAACATTTTCAACTTACTCTACTCTGCTTAAGATACTGCCATAACAGAAATTGGCTAAGTTGCGCCAATATTAGTGGAGTCAAAATAAATAAAATCGGCTGAGTGCGAGTCGGACTCGCGCACGAAGGGTTCCCTACCATTGACTAGGTAAACAGTAGAAAGTCGCCATATTTCAAGTGGCTACCTGTTGCCATTATCGATAACGAGCAAAAAAGGCAAAAAAATCGGGATTGTCGTATGAGAGCCCCCCATTAAATATTTATTTTATTTTGTTATTACTATTATGTTGTTATAGCGGCAACAGAAATACATAATTTATAAATATTTCAACTGTCTAGCTATTGCAGTTATTGAGATACAGCCTGATGACAGACAACAGAATCTTAGTAATAGGGTTCCGTTTTTACCCTTTGGGTACGGAACCCTGAAAATAATGACTATGACGATAAGATTCAATATATAATAGTCTATGGCACTTTTGGTGTACTGAGGCACATTTTTTTTTATCAATATTTGACACACTTGAGTTACATAAACATAGATACAAAAGTTTTAATTTTAAAATAGTTATACGTTATTCATAAAATGAGGTTCATTTTTAAGTATTCCACACCTTTATACATACAGTTCTTTATTTGTTCGGGAAATTTGGATTGTATGCGGTTAAAGGTGTAGTATTACCATCGGCAGTTGCTGAAACAAAAATGAAAATTAAAAATTGCATAGCGCTGCCCCGGAGAAAATTTCTTTGAAAAAAGGGGGAAGGAAAATTAAATTAATAAACTATTATTTTAACGTTTCGTTCCTCAAACAATAACCGACTTGCTATTGAAATTTTACGCAATTGGTAAGATTTTTTTTTATCTTTATATGTATATTTTATATGAAGGCGGCGCGGCGACGGCCGGTCGAGGCGGCGACCACTGGAGCAGGGAAGTTGACGCCAGTGGTCGGCCCGACGGATTACCCCCTTGAGGGCTACCCTCCCATCGACCGACGTCGGGAGGACGTCGGTCTTTCCTCACGCGGTCGGCCTCGGCGGGTGACGGACTAATTCCCCGGTCCAGTCACCCGCGGCCTCGGCTAGGGCGGCATCAGGTGCAGGTAATCGCGCCTGCGCCGCCCCAGTCACCAGCGGCGGTTCGCGTCGTCGAGGAGACGCTCATTCGCACGCGCTCCGCTGCCTCAAACAAACATACCTAATGGTAAGTCATACTGCCATCTTTGACTGCACAGAGGGCGTAGTGGTTAAGATAACGACCTACAGCGCCAGTCTCACGGGTTCGAATCCCACGTGGGACAACACTTTGTGCGATCCACAAATTGTTGTTCTGAGTCTGAATGTAATTTGTGTCCGTTAATTATATGTTTGTAAAGTTCCACGCAATACAAAGATTATTGCCTTAGTGCGGGTGTTGGGTAAAAAAAAACTTTTGCTAAGCCACTGCCTACCGTGAAGAAAGTGAAAGGATTGTGCGGAAGGTTCGGTGATATGAAAGGCATCATCAAAATGCAAACACCCTGAGAAAGTTGGACTGCCGGCTCTTTTGCTCAACAAACGAAGTGCAGTAACAAATTACTACTCAGACGTTTATTTTCTGCGAGTGTGGTACTACCACAGACGGACCGACCCGCGGCTGTAGACAGGCGCCTGTCAGCAGTGTGCTCCACATAAATCCGTAACCGTATCCGAAACTGGTATTATCTTATTTTAATAACCGTAACACCCAAACAATAAGTTCTCAATGCCAACTTGGTCAGACAATCATTCAAATCAAATCATTTATTTTGCATAAGCCCCTTAAGGGCACTTACATATTGTAAAATTAATACATCGTTTGAAACAATACAATAATCTAACACCGGATCGGAACGCGGCCACAAGCTGAGAAGATCCGACAAGAAACTCAGCAAGCTGTCATTTTCTTTTCATCTTTTGAATAAAATTACATGTATTCAACATATAGTATTAGCTCCAGTATGATGCCCTTGGAGATAGATATATACTTTTTTTTTAAATTTCGTTCAAATGATAAAAGAAATTAAAATATGGTTGGACCAGAGCCCTCAAACTACTAGAGCAGCCATAACTCCCCTCAACCACAATCAGCTCTACAATGCTAACATAGATACTTACTGGTATCAGTGTCTGGTGTCGAGGGTTCAGGAGCAGAGGCAGAAGCATAAGGGTTTGCAGCGGGGTTTGAAGGCTGTAAATAACACATCGTGATTAATTATTTCCATGTGGTAATGGAGTAAGAATAGAATTCACCATTCTTTTTCTTCCATGTGGTGACAGAACAAGAATACAATTCATCACTCCTGTTCTTGCCCGTGGATGTCGTAAAAGATGACTAACGGATATAATATGCATATAACATCAGTGCAGGAGAGGGAAAACTCGAAAAAACCCTATAATAATATGTCGACCAGCATGATATAGTAGGTCAATTATCCTCCTATTGGAGAGGCGGCTCGAGCCCAGCAGTGGGACGTTTATAAGCCGAGACGACGATAATACTAATATTTCGATAAAAATATATATATATATATATATATATATTAGTACAGTAGAAACGCGATTAACCAGTTAACTAGACTAATTGTTGTCGCTATGCATTTGGATAATCGAAAAGCCGGATAATCGAATGTATAGCAATCCTATGGTTTGGTGCATATCTAGTATGTACATCATTTTATGCGTTTAATAAAAGAAGTATACATATCCCGCGGGGTACGCAGGTCAGAGCAAAGTAACAATTACTAACTAAAATAAAATCATGGGGCAACGATCCGCGGGGCGCGGGCGGGCCATGCCATTTCAGACACGTTCATGCTTGCATAAATTCGATTTGTGGGTACAATACAGATACAGTTGGTAGTCCAGATAATCGCGAATTCATATAACTGAGAGCCGGATAACCTTTTTTTTTTTGTTTTTTTTTTTGTGTGTGACTTAGTTGTTAGCCTCAGATGGCTGTCACAACTTTACCCGGACTGTTGGGTGAGCGCTGAGGGCCCTCAACCCGAACCGGATAATCCAGTTTCTACTGTATATAAATAACCTATGTGCTCACATTATAGTTTGACTACTACCGTAAGGGAACGAGTACGTCACTTCCGCCTCAAAAAAAAATACAGAATAATTCCTAAATCGCGATTAAAGAAGCTTTACTTCACAAAGTTTGGCTTGAAACATGTGTTAATACTTACAGAAGTGACAGTTGAACCGGGCGGTGATGAAGGCAACTTCGATTTTTCACCATTGTCTGGTACAACAAATCCAATAGTACCAGTTTTAAGACCATCTCCACCACTAGGATTTGGAACAATACCGGGGTAAGGTGGGGGCAGGTCACTTGGAGTAGGCTTCTCATTGATTCCAGAATAACCACCAGCATTAGAAGGTTGAGGCATTCCAATTGGGTATGGAGCAAGTGGTGTTTTCAATTCATCTGTAGGATAAGGTGGAGCTGTTGACGGCATTGGGTCCATAGGTTGTGGCATTTGATCATGTAATGGATTCTGTACAGTATCTTGGAAGCCTACGAGAGGTATACTGCCAATTACAATCGGATGAGACTCCTCGCTACCGTTGTGACAGTTACTGGCTTCTGTAGACACCTGTAAATAAAAAATATGGGAGATATAACTAAGAGATCCGTCTGGACTCTATCCGAATTTAGATGGAATCAGCTTCTCAATTTCTTTTTAAAGACAACATAAAAATGGCTCTGCACCTTGAACCTTGTTATGAATGACACCACTGATTATACTGTCACATGCCATTATCCCGCTCTTATCCGAATTACTCAATGTACGTCTTCTTTTTCTATATAAATCTATTAGCTCATCTCTGTGAGCTTACGCTTGAAATCAATTCTAATTTCGAATCCGATTCAATTCCAATCTCACCAAACTTATATTTGGTACTCTTAAACAAAATCGAGAATGAATTCTTCGCGTTTGGCGTTGTTTTTTTCATCAAATGTGTCGTATTTTATTATTTTAAATTAATAACGTTACCGAAGTCGATCACCACAAAGACTCTTTCTTGAAATTGTGCAACGTTAACGATTTTAAATTACGTCAAAATCACGTAGGGAGTAGCAAATATTTGACATAATCGATGAGAGTCGAATTCATTTAGTTTAAAAAATAATCCACCAATGAAATCAAATTTCAATCGTGCGCAAGTGTCGCTTTCAAGAGTACCAAATTGGCTCAGATTCGAGCTGCGATTGGATTTAGGATTGGAATCGAGATTTAAGAGTGACACATCTTGTATACGATTTTAGCCTTTTTTAGGTTCATCATCATTATCATCATCATCTCAGCCCATATACGTTTCACTGTTGGGCTCGGGCCTCCTCCATAATGAAAGGGTAATTGACCTACTATACCACGCTGGTCAGACATGTTGGTATAGGGTTTTATTTCGAGTTTTGCTTCTCTCGTATAGATATTATAGGCATATTTAATCTCTTAGACATCTTTTACGACACCCACGAGCAAAAGAGGGGGTGGGTGAGGATGAATTGTATTTTTACTCCATCAGTAGACAGTAAACGTTATATCTATACTAAATAATATAATTTACCTTCAAGTAGTAATCAATATCAATGTATCTGCATGCGTTGAAGTTATAAACTGCTACGGCTGGTATTTCCATCTCCAGTTGCCAATTGCGCGTGGTGTGCGGCGGTATCGGACCTTTCACAATGCTCACTAACGTTTCGTGATCGTACTTCGTCGCTGGATTAGTGGTCGCTATAAATTTAACGTCCTAAAAACATAATAATATAAAAGTAGAATGTTTATAATTTTTACTATTCCTGAATCATCTTAGTCTATAGATATTCCACTGTTGAACTCGGGTCTCCTTCAGTGTCGGTGACAACTTGACTTACTATACCACGCTGGTCAGACGTGTTGGCTTAGAATTCTTCGAGTCGTTCTCTTGCATCGATGTTACCTACATATTATATTCCTTAGTAGTCTTTTACGACACCCACGGGCAAGAGGCGGTGAATTGTATTCTTATTCCGTCACCACTTATTTTATTATCCTGATTAGGATCGCCAGGCTTAATTTTCAATAAATTTTTTTACATGAGAGCAAAAGAAATGGAACAAGCGCGCGGTCTGCGCAAGTGTACTGCTTTGAACCTACTTCCTGTAATGCTAATGCCAATAATGCCACTTGAAGAATAACTTGAATTATATAAACTCACCTTAACAATTAAACTCAAAAAATGTAACAAAGGCACGGACAATAAGTCTGCGGACCATCAACAAAAAAAAAAAAAAGAACCTACTTCCTGAACTAAAATTTAAAAATTAATATAAATAAAAATTTAAAAAAAAATTAAAAATTAATATAAATAAGTCTAAAAAAATAAAAAATCGCTTTTATGATACACGCTTTAAAAGTGAAACATAATTCTTAATATAGAAATAAAATAACGAAAAATATTAACATTATTATAAAGAATACCGCCTAAGTGCGAGTCAGAGTCGCGCACGAAGGGTTCCGTACCATTATCTATAAAAATCTCGTTTGTTGTATGTATAATATCCTTAAATATTTATTTTATTTTGTTTTTAGTATTTGTTGTTATAGCAGCAACAGATATACATAATTTGTGAAATTTTCAACTGTCTAACTATCGCGGTTATTGAGATACAGCCTGGTGATAGACAGACAGACGATCAGAGAGCAAAGTTTTAGTAATAAGGTCCAATTCTTACCCTTAGGGTACGGAACCCTAAAAAGCGCGTTATGCTCGATAAATCAGTTCTCAAAAATACTCAATCGGTACGATTAGTCCAAAAGTAGTTCGAAAAAGATATAGCATGCAGATATAGATAGCATTTCTAATAATGTTAATATTTTTCCTTCATTAATTTATTCTTTTAATAAACTCATAAAATTATGTACATACTACATATGCAAAAAACCAAAGGAAGTTTTTCATACATTCGATTATCCGGATTTTCGATTATCCGAATGCCCAACGAAAACAATTAATCCGGTTTATCGAGTTTCTACTGTATACGTGTATTTATTTTTCATTTTTCATGGTCGCACCCCGCCCAAACTATGATAAATAATTTGTTTACAGACTAGAGTGAACGATTTCATATGTTTACGCGTGTATAATATGAAACAAAACTATTTTTAACGACTACTAAAAATAGTACTGAAACATTACCATTGGTACCGAGTTCCTTAACGTCCCATGGCCAGCTAAAAGGTACAATATACTTAGTATGATGGGTTTAATATGTCTAGCCTTTTTTCTTGGCTCAGCTAGAATCTCGCCATATCACATTCAATCAACCGGGGCCATAGAAGGGCAGCGTTGGTAATAAACTGCTGTATTTGCACTTTACTCCTGGACTTTGGCCTCGCATACCTACTCTAGGCCTATTGTTGACAGAAATGCCAAAGGAACTTTAAGTACTCTTACTAACTTTTGTTTTGCCAAACGAATTTGTTGTTTAATCTGTGTTTTATGTTTGTGGCCCATGGTATTGGTCATGCTCACTGAAGGGTCTGCTTGCGGTAGCTACGAGGAGCGGGTCACTCCCTTCCCTCCATTGTGGTTGAGGGGAGTGATGGCTGCTCTAGTGGTTAACTTGTGATCGGGTGCCGC
Source organism: Lymantria dispar (assembly GCA_032191425.1). Lineage (NCBI taxonomy): Eukaryota > Metazoa > Arthropoda > Insecta > Lepidoptera > Erebidae > Lymantria > Lymantria dispar. Next base: position 31,585,780 of record CM063452.1, read on the forward strand.
TTGCGGGATCTGGTCCAGCCATGGTACTTTTTCGTTATATTTAATAACTGTATTGTATGATGATTCGAAAGGCATCACACTGGAGCTATTAATAGACATGTTGTTGTATATTATCTTATTAAAAAAAAAAATAGTAAATGAATAAAAAAGAAGACAAGCCCACTGAGTTTCTTGCCGGATCTTCTCAGTGCGGTCGCGTTCCGATCCGGTAGTAGTGTAAGGTAAAAATGTAAAAAAGTGACCATATGTAAGTGCCCCCGCAGGGTTTATGCATAATAAAGTATTTGAATTTGAATTTGAATTTGAATTAACATAGAGTTTGTGAAACTGTCTGCATGTTGAGCTAAAACCTTTGGGCGAACATTTAACTCGGGGGAAAAAAGAGATTGCTTGGCTTAACTTCTGTCATTTCTGAAGTGAAAACTCTATAGGCACGTATGACAGTTTATTTTCGGCAGTACGACATTAAATGACATGGTGGATAAAATTTTACAATAATTTGCTAACACACATTAGGGACCCTTGTAGCCCCGGGGCCACCTATCATTGATACAGCGGTAACTACGCCCCTGCCTATGAATGAAATGGTTTTAATCAGCATTTCCATAACTTGGCAATGAAAGTATTATTACAATGCATTTTTTTCAAATCTCAAAACTTTAAACTTACCACTTTGATAGCAAATTTTAGTTCGACAATTTCAACGCTGCTATTGTTCTCAGCGCTAACCTCCAAGGGGACGATCTGTCCAGGACAGTAGCCGCCCGCTGGCAACCTCACTTGAATTTCAGAAGAGCCAGCACTTACACACCAACAGCAATAAGAATCATTTATTTCATATTCTATTGGCTCCTGAAAAGAAAAACATTATTTAGAATATTTTCTCCTTTTGTCGTTCGCTAATGGTAGTGTCATAATGGAAATAGATACATAAAGAAGCGAAAGTATCAATCATCCTCTCAACCCATATATGTCCCACTCATGGACTCAGGCTTTCTTCATTCATCATCATCATTTCAGGTCATATACGTCCCACTGTTGGGCTCAAGCCTCTTACACAATAGGAGGGAATTTGACCTTACTATAACCATGCTGATCAGACAGGTTGGAATAGGGTTTTATTTCGAGTTTGCCTTCTCTTGCATAGTTGTCCTCCTCCTAGTTCGGAGGCTCGCGTTCGAGGGATATATGTGAGCTGAAATGATAATGATGTATATTTTTTCTATTCCGTTTTTTTCATGTGGTATGAAGTAAGAATACAATTCACCACCCCCTATCTTGCCCATGAGTGATGACTAAGGTATAATATCCCATAGTGGCCTTTTACGACAGCAGATACGCAGATATCATCTATACAAGAGAAGGAAAACTCGAAATAAAACTCTATACCAACCCGTCTGACCAGCTGGTTATCGTAAATCAATTTGCCTCCAATTATGGAGAAGGGTCGAGCCCAACAGTGGGACGTATATGATCTGTGATGATGACATTTTCTCTATTCCATTTTAGGAAACATTTTTCACTGACCTTACAATATGGTATTTGGTTCAAATCCACAGGTGTATGTACTATTATTGGAGCATACTTTTCCTTATTGAACGAAAACATCCCAGATGTCACCATGACGGCTTTAATACGGTATCTGATATGTCCGTGAGCACCTTCGAATGATGATGGGCAGTCATATGGGATTTGAAATCTGAATTCAAACTCATGATGACCTGCCTCCAAATTACATTCGCCTAAAAGGACAGATTTAATATAAAAAAAATATAATATAATAATATAAATATAATATCTTTATTAAAAACCATATACATTTGACACTTACATGGGTGTCTCTGCCTCTTGAATTAGGTAAAACCTGTGTCTCAAGAGACAGTTCCTTCCCGAAATACATAAACATAATCCTAGAATTATCTTACAGTGACAGGATTATAAGGTACTATTAATATGCTAAATAAAAATGTATATACTTTCCTGTAAGAAAAGCTGGTTGGGATAAGAGCAGGATGATAAATAAATTTGGCTCCTGTGTTATAGTCACTATATTTCCCACTAGGTAAAAACAAAATATACATGGCAACATTAATGTTGCCACTACTCTTAATAGTCTGCCAGTCCGCTCTCTTGTTTACATACTATGAGTACTATAAAATATAGTTAAAAAAATCTATAAAAACATGCTTTAATGATAAAATGAAACTAAAAAGTGACCAAAGTGTGTGACGTGACGCTTTGTGGTCACATCTTCCCTAACATTTTTGGATGAATAGTACCGATCGAATATTTTCAAGAACTGATTTATCGCACGCTTCTTTCACAATACTATTTATTTTTTTTTTTATGCAAACGGTGGCAAGCGAGCAAACAGTACACCCGATGGTAAGTGTTGCTGCCGCTCATGGACCGTTACGAGGCCGCTGCCTACCGCGAAGAAAGTGAAGGGAGTGTGAATGCGTGCATTGAGGCTCGGTGATACCAAGGGCACCACCAAAATCCTCCACACGCAAACATCCTCAGAAAGTTGGGCTTCCGGCTCTCTCGCTCTCCGAACGAAGCGCAGTAACAAATCGCTACTACTCAGACGTCGATTTCCTGCGAGTGTGGTACTGCCCCGGACGGACCGGCCCGCGGCTGTAGACAGATAACTGTCGACAGTGTGGTCCTACCACACTTGATATACTAATAATTTTCGTTCATTATTTTATTCTCAAGTTAAGATTTATTTTTAGCAAAATAGCAATTCAATACTAAAAATTTAGGTAATTTCATTTTGTAGAATAAAACTATTTTATCGCGTTTGTATTTGATTTTTGATTGCCCGACGTTTTATACACCTTACAGCGTTAATGGTCGCAGGCGTCAATTTCATTTACAACTAGCAACCCGCCCTCGCTTCGCTTCGGTTATAGGTTATAGTCGTTTTACCCGCGTAGTTCCCGTTGCCGTGGGAATACCGGGATAAAATATAGCCCAGTTTACGCTCTGATATTATAGCTTCCTATTGGTGAAAGAATTTTTGAAATCGGTCCAGCCGTTTTGAAGATTACCCGGAACAAACAGACAGACAGACAAAAATTTTTTAATTGCTATTTTAGGCATAGGTGTCGTGCAAATAACCGTGTGAGCATGAAAAAAGCCTATTATTTTGACATTACAAACAGACACTCCAATTTTATTTATTGGTATAGACGTGTAATACCGCGTAAACATCAGAAATCATTATTTCATTGCCAATATTCATTCAAGGTTCGGATTACTAGTTTTGATTCTATCAAACTCAATTCTCATTGTCATGTAGGTTAAGTAGTAAGTATACTCAATATAACAATATTATCTAATCTTTATTCTAATGAAAATAAAAATAGTAATATAGATTTTATAACTTAAAACACAGGTCTACGGCCGATGTGTGTTGCCAGTGATGATTTACGGCACGGAAACCTGGTCCCTAAATGTAGGCCTCATAACCAAGCTGAAACTCGCTCAGCGTGCTATGGATTCTATAGAATCCGAATTACGGAAATCTGCAGAAGAATGGGTATAGCCAACATAGCTTGAAGAATTAGCACGGCAGCAGGTAGAAGTACCTGCGAAGGATGCTGCCCTAGCCAAGACCACGGGTGACCCCCAGAGAGGCTGACCGCATGTAGGCGTCATGCAATTCCCGAAAGGGTATCCCACTTGGGCTAGCCATGGACAACAAGGAACTCGGTACCAGTGGTTGGCTCAATGGTGAAGGGAGGGAATATGTGGGTTATAGGTACACGTGACGGCCATAAATCGCCCCGGATGAAATTGACAGCATGTGTGCTGACCATAGCCAACCCAAAAAACAACCAATGTCCATTCCGAGCAGAAAAAAGTGTTCATATCTGTACATACCATTAATATCTCCAATAACGAAGTTTTTCAATTTGAAGTACTCTTCATAAGATTCGTGGTGGATTGTTCTTGTGGTAGTTCTTTTGTTTACTCTGTGCGTACGTGTTGTAGTCCAATGTACTTTGCAATAGCCTTTACAACTTACATATATACCTAAAACAAACATTACTTGTTTATTTGAGCCATCAGTATAGTTTGATAGCAGCAATAAATAGATTGGTGTGGTGACGGAGTTAGAATATAATTCACCACCCACTTTCTCGCCCGTGGGTGTCTTAAATGTCGACTAAGGGATTATCTATGCATAGAACATCTATATAAGCGAAGGAAAATTCAAAATAAAACCCTATGCCAACGGGTTTCACCAAACATGGGTCCTATTGCGGAGAAGGTTCTAGACCAACAATGGGATCTAATTGGACCGAGGTGATGATAATGATGTTAGTAGTAATGTTTGTACGGTGCAATCTTAATATAACAAACCTCAATTTAACAACTTCCTCGATTTAACAAATTTTTCGTAATCCCCTTGAATTGTACATAAGAGTCAGTGTAAATAATACCTTTACATTACGAACTTTTTTTACTAACAACCTCTTTATAACGAATTTTCAACTATCAAAAAAACGAAGCTATTGAAAACCTCAACATGGTCATATATAAGGCCTCCACTAAGTCTACAAAATTTATGAAAAATGCCCACCAAAACTAAATAAATATCCAAAAATTATAAAGGATAAAATAAAAGAATGCCATTAAGAAAAATATGGCATCAGTTTCGATATCATAGTGATAAAACTTCCTGAAGAACTCAAAAGTTCAATCAAAGACCTAAATAATAGAAATATTTAAAACTTCCTGAGCTAGCTGACACCATCCTTGCATACAAACTACTTATTGTGGAAGGCTACAAGGAAACTAAAACGAACTATCGCTCAGGTTCCCCCTCTCAGAAAGTCGGACGGTACATGGGCTAGATCAGATGCAGGAAAAAGCTACACTACGTTTCAACCATTTCAGAGTTCGCACCCCGAACAGGACACCAAAATAAATAACTACCTACAAAGCGCTTTGCAATTTTGTCTTCCACTACAACGCACAAGCCTCAGGGAAATTTTGGAAGAAATAAAACATTTTAAAAACGGCAAATCTCCAGGGTATGATCTGGTAAATAGCACCTTACTGTAAAAGTTACCCAAAAAAGGTATTACCGTAATAACCAGAACTTTCAATGCCTGTCTTAGACTGACACACTTTCCTGCACAATGTAAGCTAGCTCAAGTAGTAATGTTAATAAAACCTGGCAAGTCCCCAAATGAGATCTCTTCATATAGACCAATAAAGCTCTTGTCAACAACAGAAAAAATCTTTGAAAAAATTCTCCTTAAAAGAATATTTGAGTTCCATTGTACCAGCACACCAATTTGGCTTCTATAAAAATCATGGCACAATCGAGCAAGTTCATAGGCTTGTAGATGAAATAAGCCGGTCACTTGAAGGAAAACAATATTGTTCAGCAGTGTTCCTAGACATAAGCCAGGCATTTGATAAAGTATGGCACCAGAGTCTATTATATAAGATTAAGCAAATGCTGCCGCACTCATTCTTCCAGATTTTAAAATCCTATCTCAGTGATAGATGCTTCGAAGTTAAATACAATGGAGAATATTCAGACTTGTACAGAATAACATCAGGTGCGCCTCAGGGTAGTGTACTTGGCCCAATATTCTACACCACCATATATACCGCCGATCTATCTACAATGGAAACTACCACAATCGCGACCTACGCAGATGATACAGCTATATTGACTACCCATACTGAACCCTTGACAGCATCCGCAAACTTGCAACGCCAAATGTATGCATTAGAAGATTGGCTTAATGTCTGGCGTATAAAAGCAAATCATAGTAAATCTATCCATGTTACCTTTACAATTGGAAAGAAAACTTGCCCGCCAGTTACGCTAAACAGTGAGGTGATTCCTCGGAAAGATAATGCTAAGTGCCTAGGTTTACACCTAGACAGAAGGTTAACATGGCAAAAACATATATGGTCCAAACGAAAATAGCTAGACACAAAGTTGAGAGATATGTATTGGTTGATAGGAAGACACTCACAAATGAGTATCGACTGTAAAATTACAATATACAAAACCACACTGAAGCCTATATGGACTTATGGCATTCAACTCTGGGGTATGACCAGCAATAGCAATATAGAAATATTAGAAAGATTTCAAACTAAAACACTGAGAGCCATCTTGAATATACCTCAGTGTATTAGTTACAGCAGATACATATATAATGACCTAAAACTACCAACAGTCAAACAAGAAATATCACAACATAGCATGCAATACCAAGAACGACTTGCAGGGCACAAAAACGAACTAGCCCACAGATTATATGGATCAGGCAGCTTACAACATAGGAGCTTAAAGAGACAGTGTGCCCACTCTACTAGGCAGATTCTTCACTGTGGAATGAGACAATCTTTTGGTCACTATCTCCACACTGAATAAGACAACGCCGATAAAATATCAGTCAAAGTGGTGGCCTATTGTTGTACAACAGATTACTACGTTGCAGAAAAACAAAAGTGAAAATGAAAAAAAAACAAAAAAGTGTAAATACCTCTATATGACCCTTAATCCCATAGTATGTGATTCAGTTGCGACAGGTCTCGACAGTTTTTCTCCGACACTTTCAACACTTTCGTAAAGCAATTGAAGATGGAAAATAATGTAAACAGTGCTGCTCGTCACTATTGTTGAAAATTTTAGTTGCTGAATGCAAAAATGTTGAGGTGAATAAAACTTTCTTTACCTCTTTATAACAAATATTTGAACAACCTTACCTCAATATAACAAACCTCAGTTTGATGAATTACTTGATATAATGAATATTTACGAGTTCCCGGTGGATTTGTTATATCGAGGTTGTACTTTATAATATTTCACTTCCCATTGGTAGTCGTAAACTCTGGATAAGGGGCACCAGAAGTTAACATTTCAACTTGTATGTACAACATATAAATCCCTACCTAACTTTTCTGTGTGGTGATGGAGTAATATTCTAACTCTTCTTATTCACCACTTCCTCTATAGGCTATGGGTATCATAATAGACGATTAAGGAATAGTGCAAAAAAATAACATTGATGGATATAGGCTCATTCATAAACTACGTTACACGAATTTCATAATTTTGTAGTACCCAGAGTTTTAAATCACAACTGCGTTTTCCATTTAAGGGTGACAAGACCACTCCCATTCCCTAAACTGATATGATGTCACGTATCTCCCATATAAAACCTATGGTTACCCATGACTACATGGGAAATAGCGTGATAGTAAATTGTCAATAGATAATAACAATATTTACAAGAACTTACCGTGAATAGTTTTATGTTTCCCTTGATCGAAAACAATACGGCCTAAAATAGTACTACCAGCGTAATAGGCACTATTCTGACTATCTAAAACTATACTACCTTCATCAAACCCCATTATAAAGAAAAATAAGTAATTAATAGACTACAACAATTTCATTACTGTCATAACATAAAATAACATTGGAAACGGAATAAAACAATAATAATAATTAAAAACACAAGGTCGTAGCTATTTGAACGTAAGTGCTACAGACTGCTACAGGATAACAAATATTAAATTTCGAAAATAACATATCCTATATAAGTAACTATAACGTGATTATTCATTATAGTAATTATTATTGCCCTCAAGTGTTTAAGGTTACTCAAGACCTTATCTGCCTCTCGAAGTCTCGAATGATTGTTCAGGTTTTTGATTAACATTTTATATACGGATATATACTTAACAATCTGTGTTTGGTAACAGAATAAGAAAAGAATTTACCGCTTACTTTCTTGCCCATATCATGTGTATCATAAGAGATAAATAAAGGATATGCAAATATTATCACTGCAAGGCAACTAAAAAAAACCAGCCATCTGATGATAAATCAATTTCGCTCCGATTAGGTTTAGATTAGCTGGAGCTCAGGGGAGAGATTTATATAGCAGAGACAATGACAATAGCGTTGATGATTAAAGAAGTTGGTTCACTACCCATGCGTTGACGGATCAAGAATATACCACTTCTTACTTTTCCCGTGTAAGTCGTGAAAAAAAAAAGACCTGAGCGATTACCGCGCAAATAAGTTAGTAGTAGTAATCTTACATATATGAAGTTTATAACACTGGGTCTCATAGCCCATATGCCTAGTGTATCGATTATCATCATCCCCCTTTGGAGCCAGGCTGGACACGTTTTTCAAAGAATTGGTAGAGAATTCTTGACAACGCAACTAAGAATACATCATTGTCCATATATGTCCTAATATTAGCAAGGGCTTCTACAATAATGACGAGTGAAAATGGCTTACTATTTTCAGACGGTTGTAGATTTTTGTTTACTTTTATCTTTTGCAATGTATATTATGAAAGATGAGTACATACTGATTCGTTCCCAAGTAATTGGGATAAGAGCAAAGTTATTATAACATACTTGGAATATGTTACAAGTTCATTATAGGTTATGGCCGCACATCGCTCCGATGATAAGTGGAAAATGCATTTACACTCATAAAACTTGATAACAACAGTTATTCTAATTACGTCTCAATAGCTAATGCGAAAAAACATTTCAAGGTCATGTTAGTTTTTAGTTATCTGTTTGGAATGTCGTTATGTTATATAATATAATTGAATCTATTACAATAGATAATTAAATCGCTTATTATTTATTACCTCAAGGAAGCGCTACGTTTTTAAACGTTATTTTATTACATAAATATTGTATGACTACAACCTTCTAGGCTTAGAACAATAACGTATAGAAGGATAGTGTTGGTACTTCGAACGATCGAAATATGAATCTAAAAATACTACATGCGCGCCGACGATTACACACGTGTGTGCTCACCACTATACAAATTATGAAATCAAATTTTGTTTTTATTAACATAAATCGTCGGCATACTTTTGAAAGTAATGTTAAAAACCTTTTTATGTTTTTAAAACGTGTTGTGACACCATTTGTATCCACAAACCGTCATAATTACCTATTTACTTTTTAAGAGTTGCGTATGTACGTGCAGTACAGTGACCTTGTACAATACGGAACGGTTCCGGCATAAGCTCCATTAAGCTCCAATTGAAATGCTTTACTTTTTGTGGGCGAACTTACTTCTATACGTTATTATTCTAAGCTCCTAGCATTGGCCACGACATTGAATCGACTTAACCCTTAAATTGGCAACATATTTTTTTTGTAAAATGTATTTCTATTTCATTTTTTCCAGTTTAATTATTGTCCTAGGGAGTCAAAAAAAAAAATAAAAAAAAAATATTTGCAATTACAGTTTTCGCGAAAACCTATGTACTACGGGTATGACGTTGCCAAATATTAGAGAAAATACTTACGCTCTTTTATGTACTACCGGTATGACATTGCCATGTTATGAATAAAACAAGTTTGTCCCGGTTTTTTTTTTATTATTTAAATTTAATCGTTTATTATAATTATTAATCATTTATTTTTCCGTATGGTGACGGCTAAGGATGCAATGTATCATTACCCCTTACTTTACCCATCGGTATCGTAAAAGGCGATAAATAACAGACAAATGTATAATAACATTATACTGTGAGCGCTGACCCGCTTACCAAGCATGGCAATTGTGGTATTACCCGCGATTTAGGGTAGCTTACGTCCAACAATGGAAGTCTATGGGTTGATGGATGCTGGAATAATTTATTTAGTATGAAATACTAAGGAACGGTTTCATTTATTGTCACCAGTGGTGAAACACAAATGCGTATTGCACTTTACGCGATAGTCTTTGGATATACCAGCTTTGTAAAATCTGTTAAAACAAATAAAACTTGTTGCATCAAAAGAAATAAAACATGCTGTACATACAACAAAACACATCATATAATTCATAATAAAATAAACAAAAAAGGCATGGGTGAATCTTATAACGTTATTGGCAATGTACTACGGGTATGACGCAGTTTATTTGAATTGCTTTATCCACTAATTGGCAACGGGATACCCGTAGCACACACAAATATCAAAGCTCATAAAATAGCTGTTACGCGATTTAGTTAAACAAATACTACTCAAAGGTATTGTTTATGAGTTATAAAATGTATATAAAGCCTATCACCACCAATCTCGCACAGAAATATCAGTAAATCAATTAATAAACTTACCCGTGACGCAAACGCATCTGGCCGGTTCGGAATCATCTTAACAATTAGCACAGACGAGTGAAATTTTGCTTTATGCTATATTATTTTAATCAAAAATAATCTTACCAACTTATTCACGTACATAAATGGTAGAACTGCCTATTAATTAAGTCACTAGAATTTTTCAAACCAACTGTCCTACCCGTATCACATTACCAATTTAAGGGTTAAGATCTATGTCAATTTGCAGTATAATATTTTGTCGCGGATAATCGGTAACGTTCAACATAGCGCCGATAATGCAAACTTGTCTTTCTACGAAGGTCGCCTAAGGAGATAATGGGTATTTGATAAGTGGCGAATTGTTATAACCTGATACACTCTGTATAACTGTCGAGAACACTCCTGGACTAAAATCTATACCAATAAATAAAATTGGAGTGTCCGTTTGTAATGTCAAAATAATAGGCTTTTTTCATGCTCACACGGTTATTTGCATGACACCTATGCCTAAAATAGCAATTAAAAAATTTTTGTCTGTCTGTCTGTTTGTTCCGCGTAATCTTCAAAACGGCTAGACCGATTTCAAAAATTCTTTCACCAATGGTAAGTTATAATATCAGGACGTAAACTAGGCTATATTTTATCCCGGTATTCCCACGGGAACGGGAACTACGCGGGTAAAACGACTATAACCTATAAACGAAGCGAAGCGAGGGCGGGTTGCTAGTATTAAATATAATTTGAAGAGCACAATTTATTCGCACATTCATGTTCGCGCCAAAACGAAGTTCAAGCACTAACTAAAGCTAATAAATAGAGACAGACAACTATGTAAATATGTATCCAAAGCAAATATTTGCAAAATACAATCTAACTACTATTTTTGCGATAGTATGCTATGGGTATTAGGGTAAACACTACTTATGTATGCAGTAGAGATCAGATTTAGAATTTAAAATAGCAAATTACTCTTTGACAGACTAACTGCTGCAATCCATTTGTATTGGCTAAAATGATTAGGATGTAGAGAATAAGGTAATGTGGTTAAAAAATTAAACTCATATAAATATGTAACATTTCTATATTTGTATTTGAGGTACTATAAAATTCGAGTATTAAATTATAAACAATATGACTTATAAAAATTATGTACGTAATTATAATAAAATGCAATGTATACCTATTATATTTTTTTCTTACACTCTACTTAAAATTAAAAAGCGGGCGGCATTCATAAGTCACATTTTTATAGCTAAGGTTACCGCTTATGTTTCTCGTCTCAAATAATGGTTATTTTAACATTCCTAGAGTTTAAATGATTTATTTTACGTCAAAGAATACCAGAGTTTTGCATGTCAAAAAAGCACACCTTATAATTCACCAATTTACATACGTTCTAACGATGGTTAATATTTTAGATCTTTAAGGACATTATTTTCATTCTGTTAACATTCGTAAATAACAATGCAATTTCACAAGATATGGCAAATACTCGCCATAATTAAAAGAAATACTTTTGGTGAGTTTTTATGGATATTCGTTCATTTACTTATGCAAACGTAAAGCAGCGCAGTATTTTCTACCAAAAATTGGTACAAGTATGGCAATCATATTTATTAATAATACACTGAAATAGCAGTAACAAGCTTTACCTACGTTTCAATCTTAATATCATATTTTATTTTATTATACTCCATTTACGTCCTACTTTTTCTTGGCCAATGGGTTAGCCTAGCAATTTGAGAAGAGCTCCTTCATTAGTAGTGAACAAACTCAGCCGTCTCAGATGACACTCTAGGGAAAGGAAGGTGGGCGGTGAAACATTTTAAGTACACGGAAGAATATAATTTTTCCTTATTTAAATATTTAGGTTAGTACCTACATAAATATAAAAATAAGAAGTAGGTAAACTTAAAAATATTTTTTATTATTGTAATGTAACGTAATCAATAAGTCGCGTATTCTTTATTGAATTTGAACACAGTTCTAATGGAGATAGGCGAGTAATGCAGACTTGGAGAGGGACAAGATGTCTATAGAACATCAGATATGAAGGAGATATATGTAATTCTAAAGTTGTGCTTTCATTGCCGTATACGTAAAATATTTGTAAGGGAAAAGGAACCCTGTTCAATAGCACCAATAGCGAAATTGAAAAAAGAAAGTAGTTTAGTACTTGTGCTAACTTTATTATTATACACTTACTCACTACTGTTAGTAATTTAATATAACTTAATAAAAAATATTAAAAATAGCTGTCTCAAATAGTCATATCCATATAAAAAAGCGCAGATCATATAGAATAGAATACTTGTACATATTTGTCGAAACGTAGAGGCTGGCAACACATACCCTCGAGGATAAATCAAGGAGCATTTTACTTTTTCCTTTGCTTACTTATAACTTCACGCCCTCAATTACAATTCCTTAAAAACCTATTACTAAATATAACACGGTATTTCGGTATTCAGAATTATCTGGTCTCAAATAGTCAATAATGCTATAAAATAATGAATGATGCATGTTTTTTAAGTTTATTAAAAGAATTTTATTATTAATATTATTAAAAGAAATTTCAGTCATAATTATGTAAGTAATATTTGACGTCACAATCCATATCACGAACAATTCTAACTTAAGATCAATTTTTTAACATAATATACCTCAATAAAGTGTACATAACACTTTATTGAAGTATTTTTACAGAAAACGGCACTCAAAATTATTTTTAAGGGTTCAAATAATTAAATTTGGCCCCTAATTGAATTGCAATCGCGTGATAAAAGTTAAAATAATATTGTATTTACACAGTTAGAAATAATATCATCAAAATTTAACATACATTGTCTTTAAAAATAGTCGATTAATACATTTAAACACAAAATTATCTGATTATTGTAAAATGGAGAAAATTAAATAATAAATCATATATTCACTCTATTCTAGACCTATATATAGTTATAATATTTATTTATAGGCACATATTATCGTCTTACTTTAAGGTGTTATATTTAAATTTGACCGTTTATTACATATTTTAATTTAAATGGTTATAATAAAATAACTTTTCTCAAACATGCTTGGAAATTTGAGCATTATTTTGACAACCTTCTTCGAGATAAATCGAAATTGCTGTACTGACCAAATACACGCGAGTAGCGACCGGCAAAAAAATTAAGAAAAGCCATATCTGCCGTGTTTTAATGGCCAAATAAATATACATGTAAATTCATATCAGCCGTGTATTTAAAAATGGAACGATGTGTTGCCCCAAAACATGGCAACCAAGGAGGCAACTTATCAGAGTTTTATTTAAATTTCGAACTCGCTTGAAAAAGATACCTGTTTAATAATGAAAAAAAAACAAATGAACTATTTGGCGCCTGAAAAATGTTTTTCATTGTCCGCCATTAATTTTGAAAAGCAATTATGTTTGACTTAAAATGAGTTCAAGTGAAGACAGTGAGTGTAATAAAAATTTCGGCGCATTATTTGATAAAAGTACTATACAAGCCTTGGCTACAACGAGGCATTGATGGACTTACGTATGTGTGCCTCGGCCCACATTTACACGTTCGTCCATCAACGCCTTTTTTGCTGGCCGCTGCAGTAAGTACTATTTAACCTCATTTAATGTAATACAAGTGATGGGTAAAATGGAAGAACACGGCATTATAACTTTTACTGTGTGATTATTGCACTCTAGAAGTTGATAATATTGCTTGGCAAATAAATTATAACCGTTAGGCTTAGAATAATAATATATAGAAGGTAAGTTCGCGCACAAAAAGTGAAGCATTTCAATTGGAGTCTAATGGAGCTTACGCCGGCACCGTTCCGTAATGTACAAGTCATTGTACTACACGTACGTACACAACTCTTAAAAAATAAATAGTTAATTATGACGGTTTGTGCATTCAAATGGTGTCATAACACATTTGTAAAACTTAAAAAGGTTTTTAACGTCACTTTTAAAAGTATTTCGACGATTTATGTTAATAAAAACAAAATTTGATTTCATAATTTGTATAGTGGTGTGCGTGTGTACGTGTGTAATCGTCTGCGCGCCATTAGTGTTTTTAGATTCAAATTTCGAACCTTCGAAGTATTGACACTGTCCTTCTATACGTTATTATTCTAAGCCGTTAGGCTTTTTCTGTATCGAACTCCAAGTCTTCTTATATGGTAGTGTGTATATTTTGTTGAAGTCAAGAAGTTGAATATCTAACTATAAACCACATTTCAATGTTAAAAACTAAAATATTTACATAATCTATTTTTTAACAGTTCAAATATTATAATGTTAGATATAACGTATTATATTTTCATAACTTTTAACCATTCATTTTTCACATGACTAATAATATCTTCAAAATATTTATTCATAAAACTAAAGATAGGTACGACCACATTATAATGTACATAATTGTAAAATAGACCCAAAACGCACGTAAAAATTAATGCCAATGTTGTGCTTCAAATGTTATAACGACAGTGACAAAGGTATATAATAGAGTTAAGTGCGAGCGAGATAATGATATTTATCACTACGCTATTGTCAAGACTCGACGAAAGTTATGCTTTATGACGAAAGTTACACTTTCATAAAGCTAATAATCTATGTATGCAGAAGTGAACCCTTTTATAAGAGGCCTTTGAAATTTTGATTAGAAAACTTTTTGTTTGACAAAGAGAGGTTAAGCGACTGTTATATCTTATCTGTTCCTCAAACACTTTTGAATAGCCATAATTTTAATTTCTTGCCTTCAGTGAGAATACAAATGGTGAATGAGAATGGGTGAGGCATACGCTCTTCTCGCTTTCATAATTTTATGTCAATAAATGAATGATATTTATGCTCAAAAGTGGTTCAAGAATAATTCATCATTCAATATTGCACCCCATGTAAGTCCCACTGTTGAGCTCGAGTCTCCTTTACAATGAGAGGGAATTCGAACTTACTATACCATTTTAAATAAAACTACTTTACGGATTTTATCGCGTTTGTATTTGATTTTTGATTACCCGACGTTTCGAACACTTTACAGCGTTCATGATCACGGGTGGACTAAGATGTTTCACGTCCAACAAGTCATTGTTACTGCAGAAATTTTTTTATAATTATCTACCCGATACAGAAATTAGTTATTAAATATTGACCCACATTTTGATACAAAATTTATTGCCAGTGTAAGAAGAAAATGATTCTATATGAAAAAATTATATTGTTTATGGTTAGTAATAATTAAACATTAAAGTTAATAGTAATTATATTTAAAAACTAACTAATAATGTAGTATACTACCACCGGATCGGAACATGGTTACACTGAGAAAGATCCGGCAAGAAAACTCAGGTAACATGATGCTAAATTAAAGTTAATTTTGAAGGCGGCTTACGTTATGTTACTAAAAAGGTTTTAATTTATAAAATTATATATATCATCCCCCTTCACAGTTAGCTACCGTGTGTAAATCTTTGTTGCAGAGAGCACGAGGAATCTGTGACGATGAACACCTGGCTGGGGAGCTGCAGCATGTCAAGCAGGTGCTACGTGCAAACAAGCTGCCAGTTCCTCGCCCCCGTCGCAGAGACCGAGTGAAACCACCCACAGTTGAGCGCCTTCCTGCAATACTACCTTATGTCAAAGGAGTCACTGACAAGATTGGCTACATCCTGAAACGCTCTTCCATTAAAACTTATTTTAAGCCACTGAAGAGGATTAGCCAATTCTTACCACCTGTCAAGTGCCAGATCCCTTTACAAGATGCAGGAGTATATAAACTTGACTGTGACTGTGGTCTCTCTTACATTGGACAAACAAAGAGATCCATAAGAACTCGGATCAAAGAACACATAGCCGATGTGAAGCACCGCCGGGACACTAGGTCTGCAGTCTGTGAACATAGTCAGGACCGCGCCCACCATAACATCAGGTTTGATAAACCACAAATCCTCGCAAAAGAACACCGATACCTGCCTAGAATGGTACGCGAGGCTATTGAGATTAAAAAACACAAAAATTTCAATAGAGAGGATGGCTGGGTGTTACCATCAAGCTGGGATCCTGTTATAAACATTATTAAAAAGAAATCCAAAAAGACCACCACAAGACTGCAAGACACCGTGAGCTCATATTGTATAGATTTGACCCACAATAATAATAACTAAAGATAATTTTATAAATTAAAACCTTTTTAGTAACATAAAGTAAGCCGCCTTCAAAATTAACTTTAATTTAGCATCATGTTACCTGAGTTTTCTTGCCGGATCTTTCTCAGTGTAACCGTGTTCCGATCCGGTGGTAGTATACTAGATTATTAGTTAGTTTTTAAATATAATTACTATTAATTTTAATGTTTAATTATTACTAACCATAAACAATATAATTTTTTCATATAGAATCATTTTCTTCTTACACTGGCAATAAATTTTGTATCAAAATGTGGGTCAATATTTAATAACTAATTTCTGTATCGGGTAGATAATTATAAAAAAAAATTCTGCAGTAACGATGACTTGTTGGACGTGAGACATCTTAGTCCACCCGTGATCATGAACGCTGTAAAGTGTTCGAAACGTCGGGTAATCAAAAATCAAATACAAACGCGATAAAATCCGTAAAGTAGTTTTATTTAAAATGTATAATACTCGCGTAAACATCAGAAATCATTACTATACCATGCTAGTCAGACACATTGGTATAGGGTTTCATTTCGAGGTTTCCTTCTGTTTCACAGATCTTATGTGCATGTTGTATTCCTTAGTCGTCTTTTACGACATCCACGACCAAGACGTGTGGTGGATTGTATCCTTACTCCGTCACCACAGGGAATAATAGTATAATTGTTTCCCTCTTATACAAAAGTTTCACTTTTATCGTGTGTCTTTACGATTATATTTATAATAACTTGAATAATTAACATTTTTATCTGTAAGAGTTGCATGAAGTTTTTGAAGACCTGTAAAATAAAAACAATATTCATATTATATGCACATTTTCCTCGCTGTTTTAGTGGTTTAAGAATGCAGTTGTTAACAGTTGTTGAACTGTATGGGTTTTAATCTGTAATCAATAACAAATCTTTTCCTAGGCATCTTTCAGCCTACCCAAGTCCTCTATTTGATATAAACTGCCCCGAGGGTTACGCCCTGTCACCGAGATCTAGGAATTGATGGTCGGCCCAAAATTAATGGGGAGATGATAAGTTATGTGGCCGCACGCTGACCTTCCATCGCCGCGAGCGGATCGGAAGCGGTGATTGCAGAACATAATCTAAAAAAGGTGTTTGTATTCTAATTTTGTCACCGCACGGAGAAATCACAGTTTGGCAGTATATAACTTATATCCGCTGGACTGGTCATGGACGTCAAGGACTGACGATGAATGATGAAGGCGAGGGAACACTGCGAGTTATGAGGCCGCACGTCGCTTTTTTGTCCTCCGGCGTGCGTCCAGACCATAGCCCGCCCACAAAATAAAGTATATAACGTTCAAAGAATGTTGTCTTCGGATGTTGGTTTGTATAAATCATCATCATCGCGACCCATACATGCCCCACTGGTTGGCTCGGGCCTCCTCCACTATGGGAGGGAAATTAACCTACTATACCACGTGTTAGTATAGGGTTTTGTTTCGAGTTTTCCTTTACTTGCATAGATATTATACCCCTTAGTCGTATTTTACGACACCCACGGCCAAAAGAGGGGGTGGTGAGCTGCATTCTAACTCCGTCACCACAAGGAAAACGTATAAAGACTAAAATTTTTATTAATGGTACTTACTGATTTAAAGGCTAGGCGCTGAAGGAGCGTTGTAAGGGCTTGGAGGCTGTGAACAAACATATCATAATAATAATTATTATCATCTAAGTCCACAAGTCTCACTATTGGGTTCGAACCTCCTCCATAATGCAAAGGAAATTAACCTAGTATAAAAATGTAAATAAATTTATATCAAAATGTGGGTAAAAATTTAATAACTAATTTTGTAGTGGGTAGATATAAATCTCTGTAATAACGATGACTTGTTGGACGTGAGACATCTTAGTCTGTCCGTCATGGACATGGGTCTGCACCTAGATTCAAACTGGAATTTCGTGCCACACTTTGTCCAGCTCGTTCCTAGGCTCGTCAGGCCGACCGCGGCGCTGGGAAGGTTTCTGCCGAACACTGGCGGTCCTGAGTTGACATGCCGACGTCTCTACGTCGGCATCCTGCGTTCCATGGCTCTGTATGGTGTCCTGGACTGCGGCGACACAGTTGGCAGGCGATCCGCCTTGGCATTGGTGGCGGAGGAGTTGGTGGAAGTGTACCGGTTCCGCGCCACAACACGAGCCAACGGGGAGCAACTGTCCATAAGGGGACTGGGTAGAACCCAGGAAGTGGCCCGAAGGGAAGTAATCCGGCGGTGGAGAGAAAATCTAGAGACTCCCGTAGCAGGGCGGGGGACTGTGGAGGCGGTCGCAACACATCTCCACCGCTGGCTCAAGATAAGGCACGACAGCCTTACATTTAGGATGGTGCAGGTGCTTATTGGACATGGGGTCTTCGGTAAGTACCTGCACAAAATTGGAAGAGAAGAGGCCCCAGGATGTCATGAGTGTGGCGCGGCAATTGACGATGCGCGCCACACACTGGAAGTATGCCTCGCCTGGGGCCCTCAGCGTCACGTCCTGTCAACGGACATGGGAACAACAGACCTGTCGTTGCCGACCATCATCTCCAAGATGGTGGGCAGCGACAGCTGTTGGTCGTCGATGGCCTCCTTCTGTGAGGCTGTCATGACAAGGAAGGATGCCGCGGAGCGGGCACCCGAGGCGCTTGCGTCCGCTGACTTGCTCCGCCGAGGGCGGCCAGGCAGAAGGAGACGCCGCTACGTAGCCAGACGGCTAAGCGTTGGGGTGTCGGGGATAGAATCAAGAGATTTTTTTTTAATACTGCTAAAAAACACATGGAACCAAAGAAATTTCACTTCTGACATGCGTACTTAGTACGCTATTTTTTTTTTTGTTGAAAAGGGTATACTTCCCAAATGGTCCCATGAAAAATTTATCAAAATTGGACAAGCGGTTTCTGAAAAATCAACAAAACTAAAAATTTATCTACATTGCCTTCATTAATGATCTTTTCGTTTACTCTGCATTTCGTTTTGAAGTCGGTTTTCTTTTTGCAAAAACTTTTAATTATTATTTGATACCTATGCCTAAAAGCCAGTTTCAAATTGTTTTGTTTGTTTGTTCCTTGTAATCTTCAAAACAGCTTTACCGATTTTGATAGTATTTCACTACCAGGTAGCTGTCATATAAAGAGTAACGTAGGTTATTTTTTTGCCCCGTTCGGGACTCAAACCCCAGGCATTATCTTAGGAGATTATGCATATTTAAAATACGGCGGCAAAGCGACTGGAACCGAAGCAAAGCAAGAGCGGGTCGCTAGTTCCAGCTAATATTATAAATGCCAATGTGACTTTGTATGTTTGTTTGTTATTCTTTCACGCCTTAACTAGGCAAACGATCGTCTTGGAATTTCGCATACACGATATCAAGGATACAAAAGGTTTGCTTAGGATAAATAACCTTGACCACTAACGACAAGTCACCCTGCACAGGTGGTCGGTCCAACAACGAGGTGACGTGGGTACGGGTGGGTTATGGTCCCGCGCGCCGTCCTTTCATCGCCCCGGACGGAATGGACCACGCGTGCGCTTATCATAGCCCACCCATAAAAAAAAAAGAAGGTCGGAAAAAAATATTGGCAAATTGACTGAAGAATTATATATAAAAGTAAATGAAGCCGGGGTATAGCTAGTCTTATATAATCTAATAGCAATACTTACATAAGGTGCATTAGCCCCAGGCGACAATAAAGGTGTTGTTGACGGGTCATGGCCTGGCACAGTAAAACCCATATTACCCGACTGGACTAAATTCGCATTAGCAACATTTGGATTAACTCCTGGATAAGGTGGGGCTGGATCACCACCAGGATAAGGTTGAGTAGGATTAGCTCCGGGGTATCCTTGACCTGGATTGCCTCCAGGGTAAGGCTGACCAGGATTAGCACCAGGGTAAGGCTGACCAGGATTAGCACCAGGGTAAGGTTGGTTAGGATTAGGTCCAGGGTAAGGCGAAGGTTGAGGAGGATAAGCATTTGGCTGGTTACCTTGGTAGCCGCCTTGATTGGGAGGGTATTGAGCGCCAGGGTAAGGTGCATTTGGATTAGGAGCAGGGTAAGGTGAAACGTTAGGGTATTGTTGATTCCCTGGGTAAGACGGCGATCCCGGGTAAGCCGTATTTTGTGGAACATTAGTATTATTATATCCCGGATTAGGCAATGGTTGACTAATGATTGGTGCGGGAGTGAAATTAGTAGGGGGTTGGCCGGCTGGTCCAGTTTGTGGTAGTTGATTTTGGAAGGGATTGACCACTGTATCTTGGAAACCAAGAAGAGGAATATTGCCAAATATTATGGGATGGGTTTCTTCATCACCCTGATGGCATCCACTAACTTCTGTTGCAACCTGAAACAAACAATTGCAGATTTTTTAGCTAGTCTATTATATATAAAAAATAGTTAAGGAATGGTTGGTTAGTTACTCATCATTCATCATCATCATTTCAGGCTATCGCCGTCCACTGCTGGACGTGGGCTTCCTTCATGTTACGCCACAAAGTGCGATCCTGTGCCTCCTGCATCCAACGACGCCCGGCAACTTTCACCAGGTCGTCGGTCCACCTAGTGGGAGGGCGTTCTACACTGCGTCTGCCGATACTAGGCATGCCTTTTAAGTTCTGTCGTTTCCATATTTCCCGGCGATTTTGAATTTGGAACTGTTCTATATTCGAATGTGTTTAAATTTTGAATCTCAAAACAGTTGAAAGTATTAGGATTAATGGTATTGTTTAGTCACAGCGTCGATTGGAATCGGTCAGGTTACGTACGAAAATGAATCTTTCTAAGGAAAATGTTCGTGCAATAATTTTCTACA
The DNA here is from genome assembly GCA_032191425.1 of Lymantria dispar. Classification (NCBI taxonomy): domain Eukaryota; kingdom Metazoa; phylum Arthropoda; class Insecta; order Lepidoptera; family Erebidae; genus Lymantria; species Lymantria dispar. The sequence continues at coordinate 31,606,882 of CM063452.1, forward strand.
ACTTTAGAAGAGGCCTGACACGGCTTCAGTGTTTTGAAGAGCTAACATCTGTGTTCAGTGATGAAGCCCCATGTCTGCGGACTGTTGAACGCTGGTATTTAGAATTCCAGCGTGAACATACTAGTGTTAGTCACAAATTTCGCGAAGGACGCCCAAAATCCGCCTTCACTGAAGATAACATCATTGCTGTGAGATAACTAATTCTCGAAGATCGTCATGTGACGTATCGAGAGATAGAGGCTTTATTAGGCATCTCAGGGACAACCATTCAGAAGATCTTGCATGAAGCGTTTGGTGTGAGAAAGCTAGTTTGCCGTTGCATACCGCATCTGCTTGCCGACGATCACAAGGCGGCCCGCGTCAGATAGTTTAAGAAAACTCTGCAAAGGTTCAACCGAGGAGAGTCAAATCACGTTTACAACATCATCAGTGGTGACGAATCTTGGATTTATGCCTACGATCCTGATTCCAAACAACAATCTACAATCTGGGTCTTTCAAGACGAGCCAAAACAGACTAAAGTTGTTCGTTCTCGAAGCACTTTAAAGAAGATTGGTGGCCACGTTCGTTGGGCAAAGCGGCCATGTTGCGACTATTGCACTTGAAGATCGTAGAACGGTTAACGCAGAGTGGTATACCGCAGTTTGTTTACCACAAGTCATCGCCGAACTTCGAAAATCTAACTCAAAGCGACGCATCATTCTGTACTACGACAACGCAAGTTCACACAGCGCTCGTCAAACGATTGAGTATTTCAAGCAGGCAAAAGTAGAAATTATTGACCACCCTCCATACAGTCCTGACCTAAGCCCTAACGATTTCTTTACATTTCCTAAAATTAAGAAAAGTCTTCGTGGTCAAAGGTTCCAGTCCGGTGAAGTAGCAGTCGACGCTTTCAAGTCAGCCATTTTGAACACCCCCACTTTAGAGTGGAATAAATATAGTGGAATAATTTCCGTGTGGTGACGGAGTAAGAATACAAGTCACCACTCCCTATCTTGCCCGTGGATGTCGTACAAGACGACTATGGGATGTAATATGCACATAACATCTGTGCAAGAGAAGGAAAACTCGAAATGAAACCCTATATCAACATGTCTGACCAGCGTGGTATAGTAGGTCAAATTCCCTCCCATGTGGAGGAGGCTCGAGCCCAACAATGGGACGTCCGTGAGCCGCAATGATGAAATATTATAATAACTGGTTTGAGCGAATGGAAAAATGTGTTAAGCTACGTGGTGAATACTTTGAAAAACAATAAAAAGTACTATAAGGTTCTAGTTGTGTTTTTTTCTTCAAACGATAAAACTTAAAAGGCATGCCGCGTACGTGGTCGCCACTCGAGAACATTTCTTCCCCAACGGCCGTCGGTTCGTCGAGTGATTACCACTTCAGCGTGCTAATTCTTCGTGCTATGTCGGTTACACCCGTTCTTCTGCGGATTTCCGTATTTCGAATTTCCATATTTCGAAATCTCGAGCATAGCCCGCTCCATAGCACGCTGAGCAACTTTGAGCCTTGTTGTGAGGCCTACATTTAGGGACCACGTTTCCGTGCCGTAAGTCATCGATGGTAACACACACTGACTGTAGATCTGTGTTTTAAGACACTGAGGTATGTTGGACGAGAAGATCCTCTTAAGTTGCCCGAATGCTACCCAACCGAGTTGGATTCGTTGGCTGATCTCTTTGTCGAAATTGGATCTACTTAACTGGACTGTTTGCCGCGTGATGACGGAGTAAGAATACGATTCACCACCTTCTCTCTTACCCGTGGGTGTCGTAAGAGACGACTAAGGGATATATTACGCATACGACATCTATGCAAAAGATGGAAAACTCGAAACAAAACCCTATACCAACCTGTCTGACCAGCATGGTATAGTAAGGTCAATTTCCCTCCTATTATGGAGGAGGCTCGAGCACAGCAGTGGGGCGTATATGAGCCGAAATGAACTGGACTGTTTGTTCTAAGTAAACATAATGATCGACAACTTCGAGAATCGCATTGCCAACTAGGACCGGTACAGGAATGATATGAGCATTTGACATGATTTTCGTCTTGTCCATATTCATTCGTAAGCCCACTAGTTGGGATACTCAGCTGAGATCGTTGAGCATGGTGCCAAGGTCCTCCATGGATTCTGCTCTAAGGACGATATCGTCTGCAAATCGAAGGTTAATGATGTATTCGCCGTTGATGTTGATGCCAAGTCCGGTCCAGTCTAAGAGCTTGAAGACATCTTCCAGTGCAATGGCGAACAGTTTCGGAGAGATGACGTCTCCCTGTCTCACGCCTTTCTGCAATTGGATCGGTGTCGTACTCTTATACCGGATACGGACTAACATTGTGGCATTTCTATACAAACACTTCAGCACTTCGATATAGCGATGGTCGATTTGGCACCGCTGAAGGGACTACAGCACCGCCCAAGTTTCGACGGAGTCAAAGGCTTTCTCATAGTCTACAAACGCTATACACAGAGGCCGATAATACTCCTCGGTCTTTTGTATAACCAGCCGAAGCGTGAGGATATGGTCTATGGTGCTATAGCCTTTTCGGAAGCCGGCTTGTTCCGGCAGCTGGAAGTCATCGAGCTTGCACATGAGTCGATTGGTAATGACCCTCGAAAACAACTCGTAAACGTGGCTCAGGAGTGAAATGGGTCTGTAGTTCTTTAGAAGAACATTGTCACCCTTCTTGAAGAACAGCACCACCACATGCCTGGTCCACGACAGTGGAACGTCGCCCCCGAGGATAACGGAATTAAATAGCTTCTGAAGGGCTTTTAAGACCAGCTTGCCGCCTGCCTTCAGTAGCTCTGCCGTAATTCCGTCACCTCCCGGTGCCTTACCATTACGTAGTTGTTTGAGAGCCATTCTGATCTGGTGGATAAGTGTCATTTTACTTTATCTTATATGCATTTGTAACGACTGTATTTATCCCAAATATCTTTATATACATAAATCTTCTGTTCGTGTGTTTGTAATTAAACTCCTTGTGTGTTCAAGTGGGTTCGAGAATGGTTTAGATTAATATTTCGACCCGGTGGAAAAAAGGTAAGGGCTGTGACCATTGCATTCTAACTTCGTCATCACATATAAAAAAATAAAATCTATTTACCCTAAAAATATAATTAATGTGGATGAATCGACAGCCGTCGAAGTTATAAATGTCCATTATGGGTACAGGCAGTTCTATCGTCCAGCTGGGAGTGGTGCCGCCCGCGATGGGACCTCTCTTCTCCATGGCTATGATTTCGTTCTCAGTTCTTGTGTCTGGTCTCGATGTTGCTTCGTATTTTATCTCCTGTGGATTATTATAAATATTACATTTTTTGGCGTTTTGGTGGACATATGGAAGTGTTGTGACGCTTTTAAATTATAAATAATATTTTAATGTTTTATGGTGTTATATTAATTAGTGTTGTTGGCATTTTATGTGAAATAATGCAGAGAATGTGCTGAAGTGTAGTGAATACGGTTTAAAAGTGCTTTAGGTGTTTTCGTGTTCCGCTAAAACTCCCCAAAGGAATTTTCTTTTGGTTACTTACTGATGGATAATTGTTTATAATGCAGTGAATTCCTGATGAAGATTGGGCACAAAAGTCTTTGTTACCATGTCATAAAATTCCTTAAAGAAAAACAAGTTTTCAACATGTTATTACTTATTAGAGACTTGGTGATCATCATATATTCATATAGGTCCCACTGTTGGGGTCGAGCCTCCTCCACAATGAGAGGGAAATTGACCTACTATACCACACTGGTCAGACGTTTTGGTATAGGGTATCATTTCGAGTTTTCCTTCTGTTGCATAGATGTTATCAGCAAATAAAACTTTAGTCGACTTTTACGACATCCACAGGCAAGAAAGGGGGTGATGAATTGTATTCTTACTCACGACACGGAAGATCTTCGTACCACTTAAGATTATTTACACATTTAAATATTTTTAAAAGATAACATCTCGCATTCAGGAACAAATTTGTTCGACCGTTGCCTACCGTGAAGGGGGCGGGAATGCGTGCACTGAGGTTCATTGAAAATAAAGGCATCACTTAAACCCACCACGCGCAAACACCCTCAAAAGTCGGGCTACCGCCTCTCTCCGTCATCGAACGAAACGCAGTAACAAATTGCTAGTACTCAGACGTCGATTTTCTGCTCAGTGTGGTACTACCCCGAACGAATCGGCTCCCGGCTGAATGCAGACAACCATCAAGAGTGTGGACCTACCACTATAAAAGTCTTACTTAGGGATGTAATTATTGACAAGACAGTAACAGATGGAGTTGGTTCAAATCAATGCTCATAATCGTCTTTTACGACACCCTCAAATATAGTAAGAGTTGGTAGTATTCGCCGCTGCTACAAAGAAATTAATTTACCTTTTTAATAGAGATATTGAGTTCATCAATGTCAACGCTGCTGTGGTTCACCACATTGATCTCCACGGGTATGACCTGCCCGGGGCAGTAGCCGCCCTTTGGTAGCTTCACTCGGATCTCCGAGGAGCCCGCGCTTATACACCAGCAGCAGTAAGAGGTTATCATTTCGCATTCTAATGGTTCCTGAAAATAAAACATGACATATTTATTATACACTAGCTTATGCCCGCGACTTCGTCCGTGTGGAACAGTTACTTTGGGGTAAAGTTAACTTTAACCCGCGACATTGTTTACGTAGAAGGTGAAAATATTTTTAAATAATACAATTCTGTCACACATGGTTTTTGCGAAACCTAACCGTTTATGTCGTGCAAGCAGCGGAAGCTTCCAAAAGGAAAAAAAACTGATTCTGAAACATTTTTCATTGTTGTTCCGCTCTTATTGGTCTTATCGTGACGATATATCAGCCTTCCTGGATAAATGGGCTATCTGACACTGAAAGGATTTTTCAAATCGGACCAGTAGTAGATTAGCGCGTTCAAACAAACAAACTCTTCCGCTTTATATATTAGTATAGAGTATAAATATTAAACTCTCGACTTTTATATGTTCCACTGCTAGGCACGAGCATCCTCTAAACTAGAAGAGTCCTAATTTCATAATTTTGGCTCATATATGTTCCACTGCCGAGCTCAGGCCTCCTCCACAATAGGAGGGATATTGACCTTACTATACCGTGCTGGTCCAACAGGTTGGTAGAGTTTTATTTCGAATTTGCCTTCTCTTACATAAATGTTATATGCGTATTATATCCCTTAGTCGTATTTTACGACATCCACCGGTAAGATAGGGAGTGGTGGTTTGAATTCTTACTCCGTCATCACACGGAAACTAGAACAGTAAGTGACTATACTGGATAGAGGACGGATGGACGATCTTTCTGAAAAGGATCGATTCTTGAATCGATTCGAATTGTCGTCCAAAGAATCGATCCACAAGGAAATTGGGGGTCTGAAGGATCGATTTCCGATTAATCGATCTATCAATCTTTTCTTTTGGATGGGCTTGTGATGACCTTTTTTTTAGGAAATCTGAATGTGTTATTAATCTCTCTTATAAAATCGATTTTTTCGAGCTTGAAAAATCGATCATTCGATTAATCGATCTAAGATCGCCATTCCTAACTCGAGCCTCCTCCACAATGGGAGGGAAATTGATGAACTGTACCACGCTGATCAATCGTGTTGGTATAGGGTTTTCTTTCGAGATTCCCTTCTCTTGCTTAGACGTTATATGCATATTATTATCCGTTGGTAGTCTTTTAAGATACCCACAGACAAGAAATGGCGTGGTAAATAGTATTTTTAGTCCATCACCACACAGTAAAGATGCTATATTCATATCATATTCCTTAGTCGTCTTTACGATATCCACGGGCAAGAAGGGTGGTAAATAGTATTCTTGCTCCCTCCCTACTCGGTAAGAAAAAAAAAATGGGTGCGTGTACTTATGTACGCGCGTGAGAAGTTATACTTCTTTGGCATCATTAAAATATATATATATATAATTATTAAAAACCAAATTTAGAGAATAATCTAAATAAAAAAAAAAATAATAAAAAAAAGGAAAAAAAAAAATAAAAATAATAAAAAAGAAAAATAATAATAAAAAAATAATAAAAAAAAAGAAATAAAAAAAAAAATAAAAAAAAGAAAAAAAATAAATAAAAAAAAAAAAACTAAAAAAAAAAAAACTGATCAGAGGTGACGAGCGTACCAACATGCGCGACTAATATCGAGGTTCAATTTCTATTTTGTTGGTAGCTTTTTTTTCGAGATTTAATGAGCGGTTAAGCAGACAACTTCATACTGTTAATTTTGTGTCACATAATTAAAATTTCACTCTCATCATTTTTTCATAACGCGCCTAAAGAAGTATAACTTCAAAAAAAACTATTTTACTGCTGCATTCATTCTCATAGAGGAGTGTTCTTCTGGCAACCTCATAACTATGGCAACTTGATGCTACTTTCGGTGGCGACTTAGCTCGACATCAACATCTCTCCGTGAGGAGACCTACGTCAAGATTGGATGTTAATAAGCTAATAGACCCACGATTTATGTTCCAGCATAACATAAAATTTACTGAACGAATTCGCGACAAACACGAACAATACGCTGCTTCATAATAATAATAAATATAGTTTAAAAAACTAAAAAAACACGCTGTCATAGCATATCAAACTAAACATATAATTAAAAAAAAGCGACTTATTGCATTGTCATTGGTCTTTGATAGATGTACAAAATTTAAAGAAAATCTGATCGCTCAAAGTAGGGCAAAATCGAGCTCAAAGGTGGACGTTACAAACAAACATACAAGTGAAATTAATAAAAGCGTGTTAAAAATAAACTTGCAAAATTTGCGAATGATACCTTTGTGTCACAATTGAGGTACAAATACAAGTTAATCCTAACCGCTTAGTCTAATATCTTAAATAATCAAATTCATTCAACACGTATTCATACAAACGTGGTCAATGACATCAATACAGACTAAATATAAAACCGCACTAGGTTAGTATATCTATTTCACAATGGTAAACTCAACTACTGCTGCCTAGGGACACGATATCGAAACGAAAGTATCGATACTGTACTCATGAGTAGTATCAAAGAAAAAGTATCATACTCAATAAAGTATCGAAACAAAAGTATCGATACTCCAAAGTATCGAGTACTGAGTACTTTTTCTAGAATATAGGTCGTGATGAGCTTTTCTTTTTTAGGAATTTGTCCGTCTGTGTTCGGATTAAAATATGTCGAGCCACTTTTTCGAAGGTTCATTACGCTTTAACTAGATTGCGTTACCATAAACATAAGCCGTTCACGCCGGTCAAGTTTAACATGGATACTTTCTACAATTTTTTCAGTACGATACCCACCTAAAAGTACTCATTGAGTAAAAGTATCGAATAGAAGTATCGAGTACAAAAGTCAAGTACTCGATACCTAAAAGTATCGATACTTTTTTTGTGTCCCTACTGCTGCGTCGCCTGGATAGACGAGAATTTAGAGTAAAATTTGAAATCCAAAAGTCTGGAGATGTAGGCGAATCACCCTGACTCTCGCCTATCTTGGCCATGAATGTCGTAAAAGAGATCTAAGGCATATAACAACCCGCCGGACCAGCACGCTTTCATTCATCATCATCATTTCAGCTCTTATACGTCCCACTGCAGAGCTTGAGCCTCCTCCACAATCGGAGGAAAAATCTTTACTATAGCATGCGGGTCAGACAGGTTGGTATAGGGTTTTATTTCATGTTTTCCTCCTCTTTATGCGTATATATACATATTATATCCCATAGTCGTCGTCGGCAAGATAGGAAGTGGTGATTTGTATTCTTACTCCGTCACCACAGCGTGTTTTAGTAATGTCGATTTCTCTCCTATTATGAGAAAGGCTCGAGCCTAGCAGTGGGATGACAAGCAGAGTAGGAAATAAAACAGTTTTTTCTTGATTGTTCCACTGACCTTGCAGTAGGGATTTAGATTTAAATCCACGGGCGCGTGCACTCTTATGGCGACTCTCTTCTCTTTATTAATTGAAAACATCCCTGTTGTGACCATAACCACTTTGACGCTATATCTGATGTGTCCGTGAGTACCTTCGAATGATGAAGGGCAGTTGTTTGGGATTGGACAGTTGAAGTTGAACTCATGATGTCCTGTGTGCAATTGATGCTCGCCTGAAAAAAGTTAGTAGTTACAGAAGTTATAACGTTTCAAATTATTAGGAGCACAGATGGCGTAGTGTTTAAGATAGCAATCTATCGTGTCAGTGTCGTGGGTTCGAATCCCACGCAAGACAACACTTTGTGCGATCCACAAATTGTTGTTCTAAGTCTGGATGTAATTTGTGTCCGTTAATTATATGTTTGTAAAGTCCCCCACAATACAAATATTGTTTCCTTAGTCCAGAGTTGTTATCTTTAAACAAGCTAATCGATATATTTTACAAATTGATATGTAGCTTTTAATATACTTTGTGTTATTAGTATGGCAGGGAATATTTCTGATGGGCCATCGAAGTCAAGGAATCGGTAACAGATCCCTGGTCACGGTGATGTAATAAGAAACTGTATGTGGCGCTTGTGGCAGTACGCCGCTCTACTGTTAACTAGGGACGTGACTTGGAGGAAAATAATCGATTAATAAAAAATCAATTTTTTTTCCTTAAAATAAATCGATTATAAAATAATCGATTTTTTCTCCCAACAGGATTATGATGACATTTTTTTTAGGCAATGCGAGATTTATTTTCTAACTAGCAACCCGCCCTCGCTTCGCTTCGGTTATAAGTTATAGTCGTTTTACCCGCGTAGTTCCCGTTCCCGTGGGAATACCGGGATAAAATATAGCCTAGTTTACGCCCTGATATTATAGCTTCCCATTGGTGAAAGAATTTTTGAAATCGGTCCAGCCGTTTTGAAGATTACCTTGTTTAAAGATATAAGATGTACATATGTATAACCTACAATTATACACGTAATTCGCAACCGCTCTCTTTCACACAGCAATAGTAAACAATAACAAAATATTTATATAGATCACGTGCCTTATTACGTTTGTACGAGGATATTATCTTATCTCTTCATAATATTTCTGAAAGGTGTTTTACTGTGTTTATGACATTTCTCCCATAATAATGCATCAGTATTAATGTTTGATACGTCATTTTGAAGATTGTATTTTATCCAATGACAAAACATGTTGTTGCAGCGTGATCTACTGAAGGTGTGGCTACGAATACTACCAACCTTTACATTGCTCGTGGCTGTCATACAAAAACTAAGAGCTCTAAATCGATCAGGACCAATTCCATCTGTGGGCTTACCCTTGAAATCATTTAGAATTTCGGATCCGATTCAATTCCAATCTCACCAAACTCATATTTGGTACTCTTAAACAAAATCGAGAACAAATTCTTCGCATTTACCGTCGTTATTTTCAAAAAATGTGCCGTATTTTATTACTTTAAATTAATAACGTTACCAAACTCGATTACCACAAAGACGCTTTCTTGAAATTGTGCAACAGATTTTAAACAACGTCAAAATCACGTCGGGAGTAGCAAATATTTGACTTAATCGACGCGAGTGGAATACGTTTAGTTTAAAAAAAATCCATCGAATTTGATTCCAATCGTGCGCTAGTGTCGCTTTCAAGAGTACCGAATTTCTCTAATTCGAGCTGCGAATGGATTTTTTTTTATTGCATGCAGTGGCAAACGAGCAGACAGTACACCTGGTGGTAAGTGTTGCTGCCGCTCATGGACATTTACAAGGCCGCTGCCTACCGCGAAGAAAGTGAAGGGAGAGTGAATGCGAGCATTTAGGCTCGGTGATACCAAAGGCACCACCAAAACCCTCCACACGCAAACACCCTCAGAAAGTTGGGCTTCCGGCTCTCTCGCTCACCAAACGAAGCGCAGTAACAAATTGCTACTGCTCAGACGTCGATTTTCTGCGAGAGCGTGGTACTACCCCGGACGGACCGGCCCGCGGCTATAGACAGATAACTGTCGACAGTGTGGTCCTACCACTATTAGGATTGGAATCGAGATTCAAAAGTAAGCACACTGGTTGAGAACCACACAATGCAGATGACATCTATGCAAGAGAACTCGAAATAAAGCCCTATACCAACACCTCTGACCGGCGTAAGTCAATTTCCCTCTCATTATGGAGGAGGCGGGTTATATGAGTTATTATGATGACGATTACCGACAACAGTTACAGCGATCAAATTGCAACCGTATCAACAATATTAATTTTGATATATTTACTTATTCTTCGTCATAGATGGGATGATCTTCAAGAAGCCACTTTCAAAAAAAACATAGGTGATTTTATCGTTCATCTCGGCTGATATACGTCGTCAAGAGGGGCGTAAGCACGCACACCCGCAACCCACCCGAACACCACGTCTCCTTTGTCGTTGGACCGACCACCGGAGCAGGGTTACTTGTCATCAATGGTCGGCCCGACGGAACACTGTTGGGCTTGAGCCTCATTCACATTAAGAGGGAAATTAACCCACCATACCATGCTGATCAGACTAGTTGGTACTGGTTGGCGCAACGAGCGGGACCTCATGTTAGACAATCTGCATGTCACGTCTGGGGTAATATATTCTCTTACATTTACTTTGCCGCTGTCTTGCCTCCAGTCTTCACCCTAGCCTGTTGGACCTTGAGGACTTTGACAATTTTCTGTTCTTCAATAAGGAAAGCTCTGACAATCCTTTGTTTGACACACTTGTGACAGAGAACACCTCCATATATACGCTTAACTGTCTTCTTACGGTAACAAAGCCGGGAACGTTCAGCAGGTCTGGCAGGTTGGATACCACGTAGTTTGCTTTTGCATTGACCACATCTCGGGATCTTCTTGGGTTTCTTAACGTATTGGTAGATCAGACGTCCACCAGGAGTTCTTACTATTCGGATCTTGTACTTGAGAAAATTTCCGGGCGTTTAGGCGCTTTTGCCATACCTACTATTGTAACCAAACCTAAAGCTCATAAATAGGTCCATTAAGCTCTGATCTATCCGTGGTGCTGTACCGTTACGTTTCACGTGGTTGTACAAATTCTTATTTACTGACTTATTAGCCAACTTTGCTTCATGTCTGCCGCTTTGCATAGGAGGGAAGTGGAATCTTTCCAACTCCTCCTATTTTTCTTTTCTAATTAAATTTGTTACTGGTCCCCAAGACAATTAAAAGCGTTTCCCGGGATTTCCTGAGGATCAAACCTCGGTGTCTTATACGGAGACCATTGTGGATCCTGGCTTACAGGAGTTACAGTGGTGGGAATGTGTGGTGAGATTAGTCCCATAAAAAAAAACTTGGTAAACGGTTTTGTTTCGTGTATTCTTTCTCTTGCATTATACGCGTATTATATCCCTTAGTCGTCTTTTACGACCTCCACGGGCAAGATAGGGAATGGTGAATTTTGTTCTTATTCCGGTATCAAACGGATTCTGTCCTCATCGTTCGGTAAACATGACAAAGTACTCAATGGTTTCAATGAGTCATCGAGGCATAATAGAGCACCAGTCTATTTAGTACGTTTTAAAATAGAACAATGATTGCCTACATAATGGTTCAATTGCTGGCAAAGTTATTACTGATCTGAATACGAGTCACGTACTAGCCACGTAATAACCACTCTCAACTCCATCGCTCGGGTTACACTTGATATCAAATATCACATTTGCTGCAATGTTATTAGATTAGCAAATTCTCGCGGTTTCACCCGCTCAGTTCCCGTTCGCATAGGATTATCAGAATAAAATACAGCACAAGTTACTCATACAGACAGCTGTCTGGTAGTAAAATATTATCAAAATTGGTCCAGCCGTTTGGAATATTACTTGGCACAAAGAGACAAACAAAAATATTTAAACTATTTTTAGGCATAGGTCTCTCTGCATTAATTTCTATGGAGTAAAAAAATGTTGATGACTTTGTTCTTGGTCATTACAGTTCGCCCGTGACTACGAACGCTGTAGTGTTCGTAACGTCGGGCAATCAAAAATCAAATACAAACGCGATAAAATCCGTGAAGTAGTTTTATTTACAATGTGTAATACTCGCGTAACAAGGCTCAAAGTCGCTCAGCATGCTATGAAGCAGGCTATGCTCGGGATTTCTCTGCGAGATAGATTCCGGAATACGGAAATCCGCAGAAGAACGGGTGTACCCGACATAGCACGAAGAATTAGCACGCTGAAGTGGCAATGGGCAGGCCATATCGCTCGACAAACCGACAACCGCTGGGGAAGAAAGGTTCTCGAGTGGGGACCATGTATCGGACGACGCAGTCTAGGACGCAACACCAGGTGGACCGACGACCTGATGAAAGTTGCTGGGCGTCGCTGGATGCAGGCGGCACAGGACCGCACTTTGTGGCGTAACATGAGGGAGGCCTACGTCCATCAGTGGACGGCGATAGGCTGAAATGATGAATGCTGATGAATACTCGCGTAAACATCAGAAATCACTATAGCAACACGCCAGAACAACGTGGTAAGTCAATTTCCTTCTTATTGTGGAGAAAGCTTGAGCCCAGTGGAACGTACATGGGCTCAAATGATCATGATGGCGATTTGTTTATATTCTTGATAGTGCTAACTTCCTTGAGCGACAATTACCACTTGTCGTTAGATAGCCTGCTTGCTGTATTATTAAGGTCTTCTGACTATTAACCTCTTGATTAGTTCAAATTATATCAATGCAAGGTTAAAAGTCTGCCACATTAAAAAATGCAACAGTGTTAGTAGGCGTGTACCTACTATGTGAAAGATCAGTGCATGATTGGAATTTAAACTATCTTTAATGAGCTCTCTATTTTGAACTCGATAATTTCAAAATCAGTCTATAGCCTTTATTACTTCCAATTGGATTGGAGTTAGTTTTACAAATTAACAAAGTGCCGCAATATAATGGCCTAAGACCCGTAGTATGTGTTAATAGGGCTTTTCAAAAAAAAAAATTTGTTTTTTTCTCTCGGAACCAGGCTCAAAAGTTTCGTTTAGATGTACTTAATTTAATACTAAAAAAGATACTTAACTTTGACCTTGAATAACTTTTGAATGAGTTGATTCATCGAAAAATGTTATCAGACCTTTTTTGTAGAGCGTTTAATTCTCTACAAATATATGTAATGGGAATTGCAGAGCGATGTATGGTTCATTAGTTACAAAAATCAGAATAAAAAATAAAAATTTTCCTAGGTAATTCGTATGGAAAATCGAAAAGTGCGATGCGGACATACTTAACATTAATATTAAGAGCCCATATTTTCAGAGGCCTATTTTGGCATTTAAACGAAACTTTTAAGCCTGGTCCCAAGTGAAATAAAAAAAATTTTTTTTGAAACGCCCTAATGTGATACCTTCATCTATCTGCTTATCGTATAAAATGAATATTTTAAAATGATTTCTGTTGTTAACGCGAGTGTTACACATCTATACCAATAAATAAAATTGGAGTGTTTGTTTGTAATGTCAAAATAATAGGCTTTTTTCATGCTCACACGGTTATTTGCACGACACCTATGCCTAAAATAGCAATTAAAAAATTTTTGTCTGTCTGTCTGTTTGTTCCGGGTAGTCTTCAAAACGGCTGGACCGATTTCAAAAATTCTTTCACCAATGGAAAGCTATAATATCAGGGCGTAAACTAGGCTATATTTTATCCCGGTATTCCCACGGGAACGGGAACTACGCGGGTAAAACGACTATAACCGAAGCGAAGCGAGGGCGGATTGCTAGTAATAAATAAAACTGTTGCTGCCCGACGTTTCGAACTTCTTAGCATTCATGGTTACGGGCGGATCAAAAATTAAATACAAACGCGATAAAATCCATAAAAATAGTTTCTATTTTCACAAATAAAAATTACTGAACATATTCCAATAGTTTAACCGCAAAAACTGTTTTCTATTTACTATGAATATTATAAAAAGGTCCACACAATATGCACTCTTCTTCTACAGTACATTTTGTAGCAGTTTTTGGAATAGTTTGATCCACCAATGATCGACCAACTGTCTGACATTAAACCTTTTAGGGAATGCAATTGCTGACCAGACGGCATAATATGAAGTTGGTCCAGGTCGACGTAAAATTCTTATACACGAGCAGAAAAATTTTGCCGCTAGCTCACAAGGCATTCATCTCATCGTCATCTTAGCCTATGTTCTACTGGTATTTTTTTTTTTTGGGGTGGGCTACGATCAGCGCCCCCGCCGCCCAGCTCCGTCCGGGGCGACAGAGGCGGCGCGCGGCCCTGTAACACTATATCACGTCGCCTTCGTCGTTGAGCCAACCACCGGTGTAGAGTTCCTTGACTTCAGTGGTCGGCCCGAGGGAGTACCCTCTCTCATCGACATTCCCTACCGAGACGCCGACCGCCGTCGCGAGGCTAACCTCTTCGCGGGTGCCGGACTGAATCCCCGGTCTGATCACCCGCAGCCTCTGCTAGGGCAGTATGAGGTTCTGGTACTCGCGCCTGCGCCGCTCCAGTCACCGGCGGAGGACCGTGTTCTACTGGCATAGGATTTCATTTCGTATTTTTTCTTGCGGCAGCGGCCAGCGACTGACGAAGTGATGACGGTCGAGCGACCCTAAGTGACAATGACCAAAAAGAAGATGGGTCAACTCCGATTTTGTCACACACTAAGACTTACGACACTATGTAACTTCTTGGAATCAAAGCGAAGACGCACTGCGAAAATTAAATTACGTTCAAAATCTTGTAATTGCCAATGCCTCAAAATCTTTTTGTCAAACTAAAATAAGTGATTACTTTAAGTAACGTAATAATAATAAACAACATTTTTTATATTTTTAAATATTTTTTATTTTTTAATATTTAAAAATGTATCTAGTAGTAAGTATATTAAATAAAGAAAATAAACATCATTTTATTTAGGTAATTTTTAAATGTTAAATTCAATACGTAGGTATTCAAAATAATAATATAATATAATAAATAATAATGACACTTTTTCCCTTTCCCGCCTAAGACGCGTTTTTGGTGGGGTCCCTGCGAAATCGTCTTAAACGGGTTTTACTGTATTACTATTAATATGAGATCAATCAAATTACACAGTTTTTTCTTTCACATAATAACAGTAACAAACACTGAATAAAATACAAATCAAACAAATCGTCTTCAAAAAATACACAAAGAAAATTAAGAAAAAACCAAAATAAAACGGCTTAAACTGTAAATTTATTTAGGACTAGAAACCCGCCCTCGCTTCGCTTTGATTTGCGTCGCTTTACCCGCGTAGTGCCCGTTCCCGTGAAAATACCTGGATAAAATATAGCCTATGTTACTCCCTGATATTATAGCTTTCCACTGGTGACAGAATTTTTGAAATCGGTTCGGTGGTTCAAGCGTGAAAGCGTAACAAACAAATAAATAAACAAACAAACAACCTTACTTTCGCATTTATAATATTAGTAAGGATATGTTTGAGTTTGAGAGTTTATTAAGTATGAGGTCGCATGCACGCTTTTTTTCAGTCCCGCAAATCCCGCGGATCCCGCGTCCGTAATCCAGCATCAAGCGGGATTGGCAAATGGCGCAGGATCCCGCAATACCGAGATCCCGGTATTGCAGGTTTGAAAGCCCTAATATAAATTCATGACAGCCGCAAACTTTAATGTTTTAGGATTTAAATTAAATTTGTCCCCGATAAATGACACTATCATCGAGATTCATGATTATTATTTAAAGAGTATTCCTTTTTATAGCGTTTTCTCATATAAAATGTATATGTAACTTGCATTTTTTTAATCGTTGCAGGCAAGCCAAGCCAGGCAGAACAACGCCTGCCACGCTCTCTAGATCAATCTACTTTTTTTTATTGCTAATGGTAACATCTTAAAATAATAACATATAGAAGGACCAGTACTTCGAACTTTAAAAATTTGAATCTAAAAATACTAATGGCGGGCAGACGATTACACACGTACACACGGAAACCACTATACAAATTATGAAATCAAATTTTGTTTTTATTAACATAAATCGTCGAAATACTTTTAAAAGTAATGTTAAAAACCTTTTTATGTTTTTCAAATGTGTTGTGGCACCATTTGAATGCACAAGGCGTCATAATTACCTATTTATTTTTTAAGAGTTGCGTACGTTCGTGCAGTGCAATGACTTGTACATTACGGGACTGTTCCGGCGTAAGCTCCATTAGGCTCCAATTGAAATGCCTCACTTTTTGTGCGTGGACTTACCTTCTATATGTTATTATTCTAAGGGTAACATAACGAGTATGCAGAATCTATACTAACAAATGGAGAGCCGGTTTTTTTGTTCGGTTGTATTGCGAAAACTACTGAACCGATCAGAATAATACTTCTAACATAAGATGCAACGTATTTTGGTAAAGGTTTTAGTATATGATGTTCGTAATGTGTAGTGACGGAGTACGAATACAATTCACTTCTCCCCATCTTTTACGACATGGTATGTCGTAAAAGATGATTAAGGGACATACTAAGCACATAACATCTATGCAAGAGAAGGTAAAATCGAAACAAAGCCCTATTCCAACGTAGTTTGTTGGTTACTAAACATGAAGTTCAGTTTTAAGGTAGTGAAGCGGGCGGGAGACAGCTAGTATAGCATAAAATAATAAGGCACTCACCACTTTCAGAGCCCACAATAAAGATTTTCCTCTTGAAGTATTCCTCATAGGATTCATGGTCTATCGTATCCTCTACTGTGCGATCGTTCTCTGTGCGCGTCTCTGTTGTAGTCCAGTGGACTTTGCAGAAGCCCTTACAACTTACATATATACCTGGAACAAATGTGGGATTTTAATCAAAGTGAATCAGAATATAACGCTAGTGGTGATTCGTCAAAAAACAACCTGCTGAGATTTTTTTTTTATTGCCAACGGTGGCAAACGAGCAAGCAGCACACCTGATGGTAAGTGAAACTGCTGCACATGGACCTTTGCAATACCAGGGGCACAGCCAGGCCGCTGCCTACCGTGAAGGAAATACTCTTCTTAAACCTCGTTTAAAGAAGGACATGTCATAGCGCTCGGGAAACACAGCAGCAGGTAGTTCATTCTAGAGTTTGCACGTACCTGGGAGAAATGATCGCTGGAAACGTACAGTTGAAGATCATAACGTTTCCAGGTGAAATGGATGAACCCTGCTACGATGTCGAGTGTTACCAGGAGAAATAGCAGCAGCGATCTTCTGGAAACCTTATAACTTCAATTTTACAGGACTATGGAGGAGGATTATCTGTGAGGTGACAGAGTAAGATTGCAATCTACCACCTCATTTCCTATTCGTGGTTGTCATAAAAGACAACTAAGGTTTATAGTATGCAATTTACATTACAGTATGACTGGTAAAAGATTACATATTGAAGGAAGCGATAGATAATGGTCACACTCTCTTATCCCAATTACTTGGGGTCGACGCAATATGTCATCTGTTTTGACATAATGCAAAAAGTTTCAGCAATGACGTTTATGACCGGCCGCCTGCCTGACGTCAACCCTCCTTGGGAATGTAATCGATGACCCAAATGGTACCAGATGGAGTTGGTCCGGGTCAATCTAGGGCTCTTAGTCGTCTTTTACGACACCCACGAGCAAAGCAAGGGTTGGTAGTATTCGAAGCAGCTACCACACAGCACAGCACGCAGATAATGGTCACACGTAACCAATAAAAATGTAAAAAGAAGACAATATTAATTAACTACATGTTTACCATTACCTCAACAAAATTTGTGTTGCAAGACTCCCAAAAAGTTGGTCACCCTACAGGCGATACGTCGATACCAATAGCGCTATCGAGATACAGTTTTGTTAGCACTGTTGTCAAGATTTATTACTAGAATTACTAAAACTAGGTATAGGAATTATGTCATGAAAACCATTAAAGTTAGTTGCAGACTCGGCTCATACCCATCCCGAAATAAAGTAATTTGTTTCTTATCAAAACAATAGGTTTGCCAGTGTAAGTTGTTTCCTCCATACGTGCCACGGCGAGAGAGCCTTATGATCCAAAACACTACACTTAATAACATATTTATACTGAATCTCACTTGCATTTATAACATTAGTAGGGATAAGCATAGTATTTTATTTTATAAACTTGTCAAGCATTTCTGTGTAACAAAATTAATCTATACTAATAAATAAAATTGGAGTGTCTGTTTGTAATGTCAAAATAATAGGCCTTTTTCATGCTCACACGATTATTTGCACTATACATCTGCCTAAAAATCACTTTATTTTTGTCTGTCTGTTTGTTCCGGGTAATCTTCAAAACGGCTGGACCGATTTCAAAAATTCTTTCAGCAATGGAAAGCTATAATATCAGGAAGTAAACTAGGCTATATTATATCCCGGTATTTCCACGGAATTGGGAACTACGCGGGTAAGGTGACTGAAACCGAAGCGAAGTGAGGGCGGGTTGCTAGTCTAAAATAATTTCATTGTTTTGTCTACGGTGTTGATAGGTGTGACAACGTACCGGTTGACGACGGCACTCTCGAAGTGAACGCGTAGTACATCGGCAATGTCCATTGACTAAATATTTTTATAAGATAATTGGTTAACAATTTAAGTACCATTTTTTTTACATATTCAGTATCAGAATCAAGTACTGAATAGTCTCCTTCAATATGTACAATTTTTTAGTCATGCATGCACAGTACATGCTAGAGAAGAAATACTCGAAATAAAACTCTATGTTAACCTGTTTGATCAGAGTGATAGTTGGTCAATTGCCCTCCTATTGAGGAGGAGGCTCTAGACCAACATTGGGCCGTATATGAACTGAAATCTTAATGAGGATGGCGGAGGAGGATTATTTGTTTGACTTCAATGTATGCCGGTATCTATGTATGTTGCATTCCTTCACAACTTCTGAAGTGCTTATCATAATTTTACGAAATAGATATGGTTAGAAGCGTCTTCATAGTCCGCCGATTTTAAGCTATGTAACGTTACACAATAATTTATATAGCGCCCTCAAGATTGTATTAAGTGGTGAATCATAAAGTAACTTTTTAAAATGTTGGATATGAAATCAAAAGGTTTAAACCTTTTCATTTCATATCCAACATTTTAGCATAGCACATTTTAAAATTATCTTTATTATTTCGCGTCGGTTAGTTTGTTTACTCGAAAAATGCATATAAGGATATGAGCCAAACACTTAGGTTATTATCATCATCATCTAAGTCTATATAAGTCTCACTAATGAACTCGAGCCTCATTCACAATGGGAGTGAAATTGATCTAACATTGCACGCTGGTCAGACCTGTTGGAATCGGCTTTTATAGTTTTCTTTTTCTTGCATCGATGATACCTGCATATATTTCTTAGTCGTTTTTTCGGCATCCACGGATAAGAGAGTGGGTGGATCACAGTTTTCTTAGTTCGTAATCACAAGGAATGATCGAAAATGGTATACCATTATTGTCAATACAGTAAGCTCAACTATTTCGTGTTATTTCATTAAAAAAAATCATAAAAACAAAACCCAAAAGGTATTGAAGTAAAATAAGTTCTAAAACTAAAAGATATCTACAAAAGGATCGCAATCTAAAAAGTATAAAAGAATATATTCGACGTAGCGATGTTCTTAGCATACCCGTAGTCGTTTTTTTTTTTTTTTTTTTTATGGGTGTGCTATGGTAAGCGCACGCGCGGTCCAGTCCGTCCGGGGCGATGTAAGGACGACGCGCGGGCCCATAACCCACCCGTACCCACGTCACCTCGTTGTTGGGCCGACCACTGGAGCAGATGTGACTTGTCGTCAGTGGTCGGCCCGACGGAATACCCTTTCAGGTACCCTCACCTCTCGACATCCTGGGACGTCGGTCGCCATCGCGCGGTTAGCCACACTGCGGGTGACGGACAATTCCCCGGTCCGATCACCCGCGGCCTCGGCTAGGGCGGCATTAGGCGCAGATACTCGCGCCTGCGCCGCCCGAGTCGCCGGCGGCGGAACGTGTCGCCGAATAGGATCTCTACTCGCACACGATCCGCCGCCTCCTTCCGTGAGATAACGGCCTCACAGAAGGCGGCGACCGCGTCCCAGTTCCTGACGCTGACGAGCATCTCCCTGGCGATGGTCGGCAGCGCCAGGTCGGCACCGATAATCGCGACGAGTTCACGGCGCTCCCCCTCCCACGCAGCACACTCTTCGAGCGTGTGCTGCGCCGTGTCCTCGTCGCAACTGCAGTGGTGGCAGGACGGTGTGCTCTCCCTCCTGACAATCTTGTGCAGGTACTTTGCGAAGCATCCGTGCCCCGTCAGCACCTGCACCAGTCGGAAGGAAAGCACCCCGTGCGTCCGCTCCAACCACTCCATCAGCACCGGCCGGAAGGCCTCGACGGTCCTGACACCGTACCGAGGACTCTCCAGCCGGACTGCCCAACGGGCAATGACTCCACGGCGGGCGTCGACCCGCCAGGCGGTCATCTCCTGCAGGGAGACCATACCGCCGCGGGCGCGCGTCTCCGACACCCGCCGATAAATGTCGGCGAGCATCTCCGCCTCCAGGTCCCACGGGGGAGTTCCGGCCAAGAGGCACGCTGCCTCCGTCGACATGGTGCGGTAATCGCGTATGGCCCTGACCGCCATTACCCTCTGTGGTCGCCTCAAGAGGGCCCTCAGCCGGACGGTCAGGGACCCCGCCCACACCGGTGCGCCGTACAGAGCCATCGACCGGATCACCCCCGCGTAACCCGTAGTCGTTTGCCCTTTTTATTCTAAAAACAAACAACAATAACTACATTTTATAGAATTTAAATACAAGAAAACAACAGTAAACAATCTTTAAGGAAAGGCGGCGTATGACTAAAGCATTCTTGCTAAATAGCAACATTGGTTTAGTCATACTTATCGTACCCATAATTTCTTTATGGGAATCCCATAATACATTAATGAAATTATGAAAAAACGATACGTGATTTTAGGTTTTAGTTTCTGATTTTCATTATAGGAAAATAATTCCAAAACTTTCATGTGGCCGTGGGTGTCGTATTGTGTCCCCGAAGAGGTCTGTACTACAGTGGATCTCTACAAGCTGATGGCAGGAAAGAGAACAAAAATAACAAAGGTATTTTAAAAAAGCATTTTATGAAGTCCCCAACTAAATAGACATGTACTCGGCTATACGCCAAAGTACTATTATTAAACAGGTATGTAGTACACTAAATTACAAACGCAATGTATCAGTGAGTGAATGAGTATTCTTAGCAAACACTTTTACACAAAAGCTTAGAATAGTAACTTATAGAAACTCAATTCGTGCACGAAACTTGAGGCATTTAAATTGGAGCCAGAAATGGCTCCCTACGCCGGATCATGACGTAGTGTACAAGGTCACTTCGTACAACTCTATTGTGTAGAGGTGTGCGTGTGTAGTATGTGCATGTAGTATTTTTAGCTGCACGTTTTTGATCGCTTAAGTACCGACACAATCCTTCTATACGTTATTATTCTAATAGACCAGTGCCGAAGCCTTCAAAAATGATAAAAAGTGAAAAAAATAATAGTTGGATGAAACCCATTAGAAAAGGAGGGGAATATGATAAAAAGGAAAGGAAAAATAAATAACGGGCGATCCGAGTCCTGGAAGTGGGAGGGGGTGAGTTTTTAAGGGTAAAAAATGGTTTATCTCGATTGCCGGCAAAACTACAAGTCCTATGGAAAAAAGTTTAATGGCAAAGTTGTAGTAATAAAAAGATCTATAACTTTTGTATTTACAATTTTTTCACATAACCTCATAAATTTACGTGAAAATTCAAATAACCTAGGTTTTGGTTTTTTATTGTTCATCATCATCTTGCTCTTATCCCAATTACTTGGGGTCGACGCAATATGTCATCTGTTTTGACATATTGCAAAAAGTTTCGGCAATGACTTTTATGACCGGCCGCCTTCCTGACGTCAACCCTCCTTAGGAATGTAATCGTTGACCCAAATGGTACCAGATGGAGTTGGTCCGGGTCAATCTAGGGCTCTTAGTCGTCTTTTACGACACCCACGAGCAAAGCAAGGGTTGGTAGTATTCGAAGCCGCTACCACACAGCAAAATTGGTTTTTTATTGTTACCTTTTTAAAAAAAAATCTACGAAACTTGGCGAAAACTTACCTTATTATGTCTCAAATATACTGTAATTTATTTGATTTTGTCGCCTTATTTTAACTTAATATCAAAAAAGCACCCTAATTTTCAATCAAATATTCTCACGTCAAAATATCAGCCTTTTTAAAAAAGTCGGTGGATTTTTTGTTAGTTGGAATCTCTTCTTTCTGATGGTGTAAAAAAAAAATACATTACTATAGTAAATGTTCTCGGAAAATGCAAAGATTTTAGTAGGTAGTAAGGCCTACCCGTATAGCCCCTTTCCCACTTCTCTATGAAATACCTTTTGATGGGCTAAAATTATCTGTAGGTAACTCAGGTAAAATAAAAGTTATCTTAAAATAGCAACGAATGGGCATTTATGCATATAATGTAAAGAAAATTCTACAACTTTCTCAAAATGTTGAAGATGTCTTATTAAATATTAACATTTTCTTTGCATTTTCTAGATTATGTGAAAAAATTGTAAATACAAAAGTTGTAGATTTTTTTATTACCTACAACTTTGCCATTTAACTTTTTTCCATAGGACTAGTAGTTTTGCCGGAAATCGAGATAAACCATTTTTTACCCTTAAAAACTCGCCCCCTCCCACTTCCCGAACTCGGATCGCCCGTAATTTATTTTTCCTTTTATTTTATCATATTCCCCTCCTTTTCTAATGCGTTTCATCTTACTGTTATTATTTTTTTTTGTTTCAAAAATTACCGACCCTGGTCTATAAGCACAAAAGTTTATTTAAACCCTTGTTGTAGTTTGCTAACACGATAACTATGACATTAAACAGATGAATGCAAGGTATTTATAAACATTAAAACTAAATCGAGTACAGTTTTAGGCAATATGAAACTTCTAAATTAAATATATTCTGATTATCAAAGCCCACAAAAAAAAATAGTGGTTTGTGCTGGGTGTAATGGTTGTTATGCGTTTTCTCTCATTGAATACAAATTTGAACTCAGAATTCGGGGATCAAATAGCAAATAATTGAGAAATTCCTACAAAACTGATAAACCTCGCGGTCTCGTAACACAAATTCGTTAAAAAACTAGATTTTTTTTTTATTGCAAACGTGCAATTAGTACGTCTGATGGTAAGTGATGCTGTCGCTCATGGACTCTTGCAAGGCCGATGCCCACCGCGAAGAAAGTGAAGGGGGTGTGAATGCGTGCAATGAGGCTCAGTGATACTAAAAGCATTACCAAAACACACCACACGCAAACACCCTCAGAAAGTTGGGCTTCCGGCTCTCTCACCCTCCACCCTCACTGAACGAAGCACAGTAACAAATTGCTACAACTTGGACGTCGATTTTCTGCTCAGTGTGGTACTACTGTTAAAATACTACATCACTATTGTATTGGTACATCACTATTTCTCTTTATTCAAAATGGCCAACCATAGAACACGTGCAAAAGATGTAAGTCCTTTTAAATGTGTATAAAACAGTTAATAAAGTAACGTTAGAGTATATAGTGTTTTCCTCCAACATCAGTAAATATTCACAACTACCCCGGACGGACCGGCCCGCGGCTGTAGACAGACAACTGTCAACAGTATGGTCCTACCACTAGAAAAATGTGGGGTGCTTTGTCTATGATTTTTAACACGCTTTTTTTAGTTTCACCTGTATGTATGCTTGCTTGTAATCAAACTCTTTGAGCTCGATTTTGCCCTACTTTGAGCGATCAGATTGTCTTTAAACTTTGCACACCTATCAAAGACCGATGACAATGCAATAATTTTCTTTTTTTTTTTGGGTTGGTTTTATGTAGGTGGGACATCTATGTACCGACAATTCTAATACGCATACTAATACATTCCGGTGGTTATTCACTAAAAAGTGAAATTAAATATAGTTTAAAAAAAACTAAAAAACACGCTTTCAATAAAAAGTGTAAAAAAATAAAAGCGTGGGGCGCTTTGTGCACAAAGCGCCCCACGCTTATTTCACAACAATAGTTCATTATTATTTTCTGCCTATATTGAAATTTATTTTACACTTTCTAGTTGAAAGCGTGTTTTTTAGTTTCTTTTTTAAACTGTATTTATTTGGTTTTTATTTTCTTTGAACACGAATCTTAAGTCAGTTGTCTGAATAGCCTAACACCCAGCACACACCACATTTATTTGTGAAACTTTGTCAAAAATATTGCGTGTGATGGGTCATTGTATACAATCATGTTGTGTCAGCTTATATACGTCCCACTGCGGGGATCGGACTCCCTCCAAAGGGAGAGGAAATTTGACCTATACTGGTCATACGTGTTGATGTGGAATTTTATTTAGTTTTCCTTCTGTTGCAATTAAATCTGCTTACGTCTTTGAGTTGTTTTTAACGATCACTCACGACTAAGTGTGTGATGAATAATATATTTATTACTTCACTACATATAATTGTTTTCCTGATGTTAAGAAAACAACGTGTCGCTTTTACTTGCCTATGGAACTTGTGTTGAACTATTTACTATTTATTAGTAATCGAGCAAAGAGCACACCTAATGGTAAGTGATTCTGTCGCTCATGGACATTTGCTAGGCCGTTGCCTATCGTGAAGAGAGTGAAGGGAGTGTGAATGCGTGCAATAAGGTTCGGTGATACTAAGACCATCATGAAAATCCACCCACACGCAATCACCTTCACAAAGTTGGACTGCCGGTTCTCTCGCTCACCAAACGAGTAACAAATTGCTACTACTCGGACGTCGATTTTCTGCGAGAGTACGGTACTATCTCGGACGGACTAGCCTGCGGCTGTAGACAGACAACTGTCAACAGCGGTTGTCCTACCACTATGAAAATGCATGTAAGTCCAAACACGCGAATTATTCTTGCTGTTCAGTGGTCTCTTAATACTCTATCTATAAGAATGTTTTATGCTTCATAATTCGAGTAATTAAATTTCAGTTACAACTGAAGTAAAATAAACTCATTTGCAAAAAAAACGGGCGGTTTTGATTTTCATTCATATTTAAAAAGATACAATACCAAAAAGGTTTCAATCGTTTGTACACGTTACTGGCCGGTTTTAAAAATGCTGTGGTATTTAAAAAAGTACGTTCTAAATTCAATTTTTCATTTGATGTTCATTTTTACAGAAAACCCCTTTTTATCCTACATTTTTGGCGCGAAGTTCCAGAAGTTAACATCGACTTTCATAACTTTTATTCAATTTTTATCGATTAATTTCATATCCTTGACTGTCAAAGCTTTATTTAATGCTGTTTGGCTGTATCAAAAATGGTAGATAAAGTGGTAAAAGCTACCAAAATTATCGCGCTGCTTGAAGAGGGTTGCAGCCAATGTTTCGTGGCTAGGAGGCTAAATGTTAGTCGCTCGACAGTCCAAAGGACCTGGCAGCGATATCAGGAGACTGGTTCCGTCGAGAGAAGGCCTGGTTCTGGAAGAAAACCATGTACCCAACCACGGGATGATCGTTTTCTTGTGAGTCGCGCATTGAGAAATCGCAAATCTTCGTATGTGGATCTTAAGAACAACCTCCAAGAAGTAAGAAATGTGCATATTAGTCTATGGACGGTCAGGAGGAGGCTTCTCGCTGCCAATATACGCAGTCACCGCCCGGCCCGCGGCCCCAAATTACTCCGTGAGCACAGAGTTCACAGGCTTAGGTTCGCTAGAAATTGTGAATCATGGACTCAAGACGATTGGAATAGGGTTTTGTTCTCTGATGAAGCCAGGATATCTCTGTTCGGTGAAGATCGACGTCGGCGAGTGCTAAGAAGACAAGGAGAACGCTTTGCAGAGGCATGTTTCGAAGAAATCACACCTTATGGTGGGGGCTCTGTTATGTTTTGGGCAGGAATAAATTCAATGGATCGTACAGAGTTAGTCTTCATTGAAAACGGCTCACTGACTGGGCATCGATACATAACGGAAGTTCTAATTTCTCATGCACAACCCGCATTGGCCGCTCTAGGTGAAGACTCGATTTTTATGGACGACAATGCTCGCGCCCACCGATCCCGCGATGTTAATGCGTATGTGCAAGAGGTCGGCATTCGTCGTTTGGATTGGCCAGCTCGAAGTCCCGACCTCAATCCCATAGAGCATGTCTGGGACGTTCTGAAACGGCGTGTGAGATCAGTACACCCGGCTCCGCAGACCATCAGAGAGCTGAAGAATGTGATTACTGCGGAGTGGGAACGTATTCCGCAAGCAAGTATCCGGGATATACTCGCTAGCATGCCCAGACGAATTCAAGCTGTGATTTTAGCTAGAGGGGGTCACACTCGATACTAAACATTTATCTGCTTTTACTTTATTAAAGAAAAACAAACAAAAAAACTTTTTTATTTTTACTTCATGACCATATGCACTACTAGCGAATATACACTACTAGCGAGGTTTAGCATTATTTCCCATAAATTGTATCTAAATTTTATGAAATACTGATGAAAACGATTATTTTCTTATTAATTTAGCAAATTGTGTGGATAAAACTACCTATAATTATCAAACAAAGAAATATTAACATTTGAAATGGTTCATTGCTTAGGTGCCCGTTTTTTTTGCAAATGAGTTTATATTCAAGAAACTGTAGAAAATAGTTTTTAAATATAATTACACATCGTAAAAGCAGAAAAAAATAGGAGATGGCGTCATTGTCGGCGGTTAACCTTCAAAATAATTTTCCTCAATTCATTTTGAAATTTCTATTATGCTGCTGCAAGTCTCTCCAGAACAATGGAAGTACACTGCAAACGTTTTTCATCTCTTTATATGTTGGTAATGCAAATCATATTTTAGTTACACAACTATCTAACTACAAAACTATCGTTTCATTTCTAGAGTAAGAGACAAATGATGAATAATTATATCAAAATTTACCACAACAATTCATACAGAATTAGGTATCTTTACATAATTCTTCTCTTCGTGTATATGTGACTGAACACTTTCTAAACGGCTGGACCGATTTTCATGATTTTTTTTTGCGTTCTAGTGGATTCGAGAATGATTTAGATTTAGCAATTGACCTCTTTATTTAAATAGTCGGCGCGCGATCGATTTCAAATAGAATTCCTTTTAATTTTAAACAGAACAGCGCCTTTCGGGTCAGCTAGTAATTATATATATTGCAAATGTAATTACTTTATGAATATAGAACAAAACAAATATCATATTTCGTATTATTAATCTCTCCTTGATGAAGTTTTCACTACTGACGTTTCACTACCGGCATTTTTATAAACAAACACTAATTATAATATTTCTTTTCATATTAAAAAGGCTGTCCTTAGTCTCACTAAGTATAAATTTGTATTGCGAAGCACTTTAACAAACATTAAATTAACGGTGTTTTTTTTATTGGGGGGCTGGGTTGCCGTCGGCGCGCTCCTCGCTCCACTCTGTCCGGAGCGACAGAGGGGCCTAAGCACGCACTCCCGCAACCCACCCGCGATGCACGTCGCCTTCGTCGTTGGGCCGACCACCGGAGCAGGGTGACTTGACGTCAGTGGTAGGCGCGACGGAATACTCCCTATTTGGGGTACCCTCCCATCGACCGATGTCCCCCCCTCGGGGAGGACGTCGGACTTTCCTCACGCGGTTAGCCTCTCAGCGGGTGACGGACTAATTCCCCGGTCACGTCACCCGCGGCCTCGGCTAGAGCGGCATGAGGCGCAAGTATTCGCGCCTACGCCGCCCCAGTCGCCGGCGGCGGATCGCCTCATCGAGGCTGCGCTCCTCGTGCAAGCGATCCGCCGCCTCCTTCCGCGAGACTACTGCCTCGCAGAAGGCTGCGACCGCGTCTCAGTTCCTGGTAGGCAGTGTCAGGTAAATTAAGGGTGTATCCGTTATTTTTCTGAGTGGAAAGCAAATCCACTACACTTGTTACCAGTATATCTGTATCCTAATCACTACACCATCTGTGCAGTCACAGTCTCGTATTTAGCCATTAACGTTTTATTTAAATGTTTTTATAACATTGTAGAGTTGGCAGACATTATTGCCAAAGGCGTGGGAAGTGATATAGTATGCCAATGATACCTAGTACCTAATTTGACTTTTTGTTTATTGTTTTTATTGCTGCTGGTGGCAAAGGAGCAAACAGAATACCTGATAGTAAGCGACCTTTACTAGGGCTCAACCCTCATCCACAATGGGAGGGAAATTGACCTACTATATCCCATGATCAGACCTATTGACATAGAGTTTTATGTCGAGTTTTCCTTCTCGTGCATAAATGTTATCTGTATATTATATCCCTTAGTCGTCTTTTACGACACCCACGGGCACGAAAGGGGGTGGTGAATTGTATTCTCTTCGTGTCTACACGAAAAGATATCTTTATCAATGTCTTGTTAATTCGTCCATCACGAAAAATAATATTACAGTTGATTTCTGTTTGAGATGGTATGCCATTTTCTTTTTAATTTAAATGTTATTTGTATGTGCATGAACATGACATGACGAATTGGCTCATTGCCAAATGTCTAGGTACACAGATCGTAACATTTTCATTTATGCATAACGACAAATTAGAAATGGGTTTTGAAAAAAAAAATCATTTCGGTTCATGTAGATAAGTACGTCTCGCTGCTCGGCTTGAGCCTACTCCATAATAGGATATTGACCTACTATACCACGCTGGTCCGACGGGTCGGTATAGCGTTTTATTTGATTTTTTCTTCTCTTGCGTAAAGGTTATATGCATATTTTATCCCTTACACGCCTTTTACGACATTCACGAACAAGGGAGTGGTGAATTGTATTCTTACTCTGTCACTACACGGATATTTAAAATTATATTAATAAGGAGTGCAAAAACTTCCAGATTTTCTCTATTCAATTACAAACCATATAAAATGCATTAAATTTTAAATCGAATGACGACCACGAATGTACTATGTTAAGTCACCATATTTGTGGCGTCATAATTTTCAAAGACTTAATCACAGCATGATAACAAAATGTCTGTGACCAGTAGTAAAGGGTCACGTGGATCGTCCAAAGGAAAACTTTTGCGAGAGAAAGATTTGCAATTGGCAATCATGAATCGGACGACGCATTTATTTTTTTTACATTGCCAACGGTGGTAAACGAGCAAGCAGCACACCTGATGGTAAGTGATCCTGCCGCACATGGACCTTTGCAATACCAGGGGCACAGCCAGGCCGTTGCCTACCGTGAAGGAAATAAGGAGGAAGGAAGGAAGGAAGGAAGATAAATAGGAAGAAGGACATGTCATAGCGCTCGGGAAACACAGCAGCGGGTAGTTCATTCCAGAGCCTGCACGTACGTGGGAGAATTGATCGCTGGAAACGTATAGTTGAAGACCAAAACGTTTCCAGGTGAAATGTATGAACCCTGCTACGATGTCGAGTGGTACGTTGGTAGAATGGTGACGGTGGTACCAAGTCAAATAGTTCCTCGGAGCATAAATTTAGGACGATCTCCCACCATATGGACTGACGACATAGAAATATTGCAAGTAACCAGATGTAGATTCGGCAGTACAATTTTGACCGACATTATCATAGGGGTTAACCTTTAATTTGTAAGAGAAGGAAAACTTAAAATAAAACCCTATACCAACACGTTTGACCAGCGTGGTTTAGTAGTAGAACGCATATGGGCTGATATGACATACAATTGACATTGAAGACAACTTTTTTACCCATGGGCGTGCTAGAAGATGAATAAGAGATATAAATTCAAATTTCCTTTTAGAGAACATATTTTGTAAAACTCTGTCGTGCGTAATATGGCGACCACTTGAATTTACAGGTCATGTGGTGGTCATGATTTCTGATGATTACACTAGTATTACACATTGTAAATAAAACCACTTTACAGATTATATCGCGTTTGTATTTGATTCTTGATTGCCAGACGTTTCGAACACTTTACAGCGTTCATGGTCACTGGCGCAGTCCGCCGAATCAAATACAAACGCTATAAAATCCGTAGTGTTATTTACAATGTCATGTATCTTTTTATACTTATGAAACATGTTGCATGAACTTAAAATTAAATAAAATTCCATTATGTAAGCATTCATAAGGTGTTCAGTTGCTTTTAAAGTGTACAAATAAATTATATTCCTAAGTAGATTACCAAGAATTCTTTTGTATAAGAATTTTAAAACGACCGTTTATTTTTAGAATAACATTAGGCATAGACAAGATACATAAATAAAAAACGTGAAACAGGATTAATGATATAAAGAATATAGAGTTTTATGGTATATAGGAATAAAAGCAATTTTAGGATACCACTTAGCATCCATATTTATCTTGATCCAAGGTCGCTATATCCAGCTGTTGAATGGCACAAAGAAACAAAACTATAGCTATAATACTAACATAGGTATAGCTATGCCCACGACTTCGATTGCGTTAATATAGACTTCTTTTTAACCGACTTCAAAACAGGAGCAGGTTTTCAAATCGAGTATTTTTTTTAGGATTCCGTACCCAGAGGTTAAAAACGGGATCCTATTATTAAGACTTCGCTGTCTGTCTGTCCGTTTGTCTGTCGACTGCCTGTCTGTCCGTTTGTCTGTCGACTGTATCTCAGGAATCGCGATAGCTAGACTGTTGAAATTTTTACAAATTATGTATTTCTGTTACAAATACTAAAACAAAATAAAATAAATATTTAGGGGTAGCTCCCATACAACAAACGCGATTCTTTTCCCTTTTTTGCTCGATATCGTTAATGGCAACAGGTAGGCACTTCAAATATTCACAAAATACTCAGTTGTATTTTTACTTTAATCCTTACTAATAATAGGTCTTTACCTATGTAATTGCCGTTCTGCAGTACTGGCCATTTCAAATCAAAATAATTTTTGTTTGGCTAAGAATTCTAATTTCAAATTAATTTCATTTTAAAACATCGAATTGATTTTCCAAAAGTAGTCATTTGTTTATTGATTAGTGTTACGTTTTTATCGCATTTCAATTTCTTTCGTCATCATGGATACGTTAAAAATTCGAGTAATTATGGAATATGAGTATCGTCGTGGCAACAACACGGCACAAGTGGCACGCAACATAAACGACGTTTACGGAGCTAACACTACAAACCAACGCACCGCCTGTTATTAGTTTGTTCGCTTCCGTTCTGGAAATGTCGACCTGAAAAATGAACCTCGCGGTCGTCCGAAGACTTTGTTCGATAATGACGAATTAAAGGCGATTGTGGAAGCCGATGATACACAATCTACGGCTGAATTAGCGGCAGCTTTCGACGTTAGCGTCAAAACAATATTGGTCCATTTGCGTCAACTTGGCAAGGTAAGAAAGCTTGACCAATGGGTACCACACGAACTCAATGATCGCCAGCGCGAAGTAGCGTCGAGACATGCCTTGCATTGCTCAACCGACACACAAATGAAGGAATTTTGAAACGCATTGTTACTTGCGATGAAAAATGGATTCTGTTTGATAACCGCGCTCAGCAAGTTGGTTGGATCCTGGTTCAGCACCTAAACAATGCCCTAAACGAAAACTTACCCCTAGAAAAGTGATGGTCACTGTTTGGTGGTTTAGCGCCGGTGTGATTCATCACAGCTTCTTACCAAACGGGGTGAGCATTACTGCAGATGTGTACTGTGAAGAACTGAACACAATGATGGAGAAGCTGGCACATCTCCAACCAGCATTGGTCAATCGCTCGTCTCCGCTGCTCCTGCACGACAATGCGCGACCACATACTGCACAGCAGGCGGTCTCCAAGTTGCAAGAACTGGGGTTGGAAGCTCTCCGTAATCCGTCATACTCACCAGACCTTGCGCCTAGACTACTTCTTTTTCCAGAATTTGGATAACTTTTTGGCGGCAAAGAAATTCAATACCCGAGAGGCAGTACAAAATGCTTTTGAAGAATTTGTTGCCTCCCGTCCAGCTGATTTCTTTAAGAAGGGCATCAATAAACTGCCGCTGCGTTGGCAAAGATACATTGATTGCATGGGTGATTACTTCGATTAATACAAATAAAAAATATATGAAAAAAATCGTTTAATTTTTTTCATACATAACGGCAATTTCATAGGTAAAGACCTAATCTATACCAATAAATAAAATTGGAGTGTCTGTTTGTAATGTCAAAATAATAGGCTTTTTTCATGCTCAAACGATTATTTGCACGACACCTATGCCTAAAATAGCAATTAAAAAATTTTTGTCTGTCTGTCTGTTTGTTCCGGGTAATCTTCAAAACGGCTGGACTGATTTCAAAAATTCTTTCACCAGTGGAAAGCTATTATATCAGGGCGTAAACTAGGCTATATTTTATCCCGGTATTCCCACGGGAACAGGAACTACGCGGGTAAAACGATTATAACCTATAACCGAAGCGAAGCGAGGGCGGGTTGCTAATATTATAAATGCAAAAGTAAGTTTGATTGTTTGTTTGTTACGCTTTCACGCTTAAACCACCGAACCGATTTCAAAAATTCTTTCTCAAATGGAAAGCTATAATATCAGGGAGTAACATAGGCTATATTTTATCCCGGTATGCCCACGGGAACGTATTACGCGGGTAAAGCGACTGAAAGCGAAGCGAGGGCGGGTTGCTAGTAACAAATAAATAACAAAATCCCATACAAAAACGCCCCATTTTTACCTATTTTTGATCGATATCAGTAAATGGTAACAGGTGAAGATTATAATATGAAATTTGTGTACCAATTGTTGTTTATCTAGTCAATGGTACGGAACCCTTCGTGCGCGAGTTCGACACGCACTTGGCCGATTTTATTTTTTCTTTGTTACTTTTTTTTTATTTGAAAGCTGGTGCTTCCCATTTCAATTTTGTTCAGTTGAATTCTCTTTTTTTTTGTTAAAATTATATAAGACTAGCAACCCGTCCTCGCTTCGCTTCGGTTATAGGTTATAATCGTTTTACCCGCGTAGTTCCCGTTCCCGTGGGAATACCGGGATAAAATATAGCCTAGTTTACGCCCTGATATTATAGCTTTCCATTGGTGAAAGAATTTTTGAAATCGGTCCAGCCGTTTTGAAGATTACCCGGAACAAACAGACAGACAGATAGACAGACAAAAATTTTTTAATTGCTATTTTAGGCATAGGTGTCGTGCAAATAACCGTGTGAGCATGAAAAAAGCCTATTATTTTGACATTACAAACAGACACTCCAATTTTATTTATTGGTATAGATTAACATATATACGTACTAAGGAATATGTCGTTGAGTACAAACGTCTAACCAACAGGCATAAATTATACCCAGCCTCAAAACAATCGTTTGTGGATCGCACAAAGAATCGAGGCGTGGGGAACGAATCCACGACCCTCGGCGCGGGAGGTCGATACCATTGTCGCTATGTGGTCAGTTACTTTTTTATCCTTCGTGAACAGTAGCGTTTTTTCTTCTGAATGAAAGGTAACCTATATATAACGTTTATGTATCTCCGATAATGCGTATGTCATTTTTCAAGACGGTCGCTCAAATAGTTAAGGCGTGAAAGCGTATCAAAGAAAAAAAGAATGTGTGTACAAAATACGCGTATCAGAAGTTTTTCTTTTGTGTGACTTAGTTGTTAGCCTCAGATGGCTGTGACAACTTTACCCGGACTGTTGGGTGAGCGCTGAGGGCTCTCAACCCGAATATCAGAAGTAAAACTCCTTTATCCTTCCTTCCTTCCTTCTCACTCTTCTCGTCCTTCATGCTTTGTCCTTTATCCTTTATCTCATTCTCTCTCCGGCTGAATCCTATACATTTACGTGTTTGTGTCTCTAAGGACTCGCTTTTTCGTTTCATCGAGTTTGAAATCACAACGATTGTAAAGAAGTTTCACTTCCAAAAAAAAAACAAACACATTCGTACTTATAACATCAGAAGTGAGATACCATTTGGTAGTATAGATTTATTTTTAACTAGCAATCCGCCCTCGCTTCGCTTCGGTTATAGGTTATAGTCGTTTAACCCGCGTAGTTCCCGTTCCCGTGGGAATACCGGGATAAAATATAGCCTAGTTTACGCCCTGATATTATAGCTTTCCATTGGTGAAAGAATTTTTGAAATCAGTCCAGCCGTTATGAAGATTACCCGGAACAAACAGACAGACAAAAAATTTTTAATTGCTATTTTAGGCATAGGTGTCGTGCAAATAATCGTGTGAGCATGAAAAAAGCCTATTATTTTGACATTACAAACAGACACTCCAATTTTATTTATTGGTATAGATTATATATTTCGGACTGATGTAACAAGGTTAAATAGCAGATAGCGTGCTAAACTTGATATTTAATAGTCTTTTTTTTTTGTTGGTGGGCCATTCGGACACACGCTGTTTGTCCCATGGGGGATGACAAAATACTGGGGCGCGATCCCACAACCCGCCGTATTCACCCTCCCCATTGTCATTGGACCGATCACTGGTATTGAATCTTTGACTTCCGTGGCCAGCACACGTTTTCCAGTTCCCTTCCTCCCCGACGCCCTCACGCGGTCAGTCTCTCTGCGGGTAAAGGACTATTCCGCAATCACTCGCGGCTTCGGCTAGGGGGATATTTACTATGGGCGGCGCAGGCGCAAGTATCTGCGCCTCATGCCGCCCTAGCCGAGGCCTCGGGTGACGTGACCGGGGATTAGTCCGTCACCCCCCGAGAGGCCGACCGCGTGAGGAAAGACCGACGTCCTCCCCGAGAGGGGGACGTCGGCCGATGGGAGGGTACCCCAATTAGGGGTATTCCGTCGGACCAACCACTGACGACAAGTTAACGCTGCTCCAGTGGTCGGCCCAACGACGAAGGCGACGTGGTTTTCGGGTGGGTCGCGGGAGTTGCGTGCTTAAGCCCCTCTGTCGCCCCGGACGGAGTGGTGCGGAGGCGAGCCGACCGCGACCCACCCACAAAAAAAAAAAAGGGGGGATATTTACTAGCCTAACTTAATTTCGGTGTTCGAATGACATAATATTGCGGACTGTAGTCCAAAATTAGATTGTCTGATAGACGAGAAGCCAGTTCATAAATATTTTCGTCATTAGTAAACCGAGTACTGTGCTTTACAGATAGCAAAATTAAAACTTTTTACTACGCCATTCCATCCCCGTATGGTGACGGAGTAAGAATATAAGTCACCACGACCTCTCTCGCCCGTGGATATCGTTAAAGACGACCGAGGGATATGATATACAGTTAATATCTATTCTATATATCAAGAGAAGGAAAACTCGACATCTGCTCACCTCACCCTATGCCAACACTTCTGACCAGCATGATTCTTTTTAGACTACACCGTGGCTTCTCCAACAGAAAGAGTTTATAAGAATAAACACCAATCCAGCGAAATGTCTATAATAAGTTACATATAGATACATTTTCATACGTATGTTATCATAGCACACTCGGAATGACCACTTTTCAAAGACTAAGTCATCATCATTAGAATTTCAGCCCATATAAGTCCACAATGAGAGGCAAATTGACCTCCTATACTACACTGGTCAAACACGTTGGTATTGGATTTTACGCCGAGTCATCCCTTTCTTGCAATTCTGCTTTCTGCATATTATAATCCCTTAGACGTTCTTTACGACGCCCACGGGTAAGTAGGGGGCGGTGTATTCTAACAAAAAAATCGTCAGTCAGATGTACGCGCCTTGTGGGGAAGTAAAAGAAGCTATGTCAAGATTATCGTCATTCTCGACAAAAACAAACAATACATCAAACATACAGGAAAATCGATTCTGACAGCTAATTAATAACGAGACCCCATATAAAATTTAACAACACTGTAGTTAAAAAGAAGGGAGTCAGTATGTTACCTCGGCCTGGTCCTAGAGAAAAATTTTTCGTTCATTGAACATATTAAAACTGTAGGTGAAAAAGCCAAACGAAATTTCTATGCGCTTACCAGAATTTCAACTTCCACCTGGGGCCTTCGTTTTAACACACTTAAAATTATATATACAGCCACATATCTGAGCTGTATCTGTTATGGTGCACCGGCCTGGGCTGATCGTACTACCATAGGCGCGGCTCGGCGTAAGTTACTACAGAGTCAACGATTAGCGCTAATATTTCTGTGTAAGGCATACCGAACAGTTAGCACCGAAGCCTTACCAGTACTTGCAGGTGTACTTCCGGTCGACTTAGAGATACAAAAACGTGCGTCCATGTATTATTCCACTAGGGAAAACATGACTAACAATTTTCTTTTACCACGCGATCGTAATAAAATTACTAGACTTTTTGCACCGCAATCCGTCGTTAACGATAAGCTCCTGACCGAATGGCAGGCAAGATGGGATTCGTCAACAAAAGGTCGTCATCTATATCTATTCTTTCCATCTGTTCGTGAACGTTTGGAGAGAACTTGGCTAGAAATTGACCACTATGTAGCCCAATTCCTCACAGGCCATGGGAATTTTAGAAATAAATTATTCTATTTTACACTAGTAGATTCACCATTTTGTCAATGTTCGACCTCAAACTCCAATTTTGAACAAACAGCTCATCACATCCTTTGGGAGTGCATTCTCTGGCGCAACGAGCGGAACGTCATGTTAGATAATATGCATGTCACGTCTGGGGTAGTATACTATTCGGATCTTGTAGCAACTCGAGAAAATTTCCGTGCGTTTAGGCGCTTTTGCCACACCTATTACTGTAATCAAACCTAAAGCTCACAAATAGGTCCATTAAGCTTTGTCCAATCCGTGGTGCTGTACCGCTGCGTTTCACGTAGTTGTACAAACTCTTATTTACTGGCTTATCAGCCAACTTTGCTTCATGTCTCCCGCTTTGCATAGGAGGGAAGTGGAATCTTTCCAACTCCTCCTGTTTTCTTTTCTAATTAAATTTGTTGCGGGTCCTAAGACAATTAAAAGCGATTCCCGGGACTTCCCGAGGGTCAAACCTCAGTGTCTTATACGGAGACCATTGTGGATCCTGGCTTACAGGAGTAACAGTGGTGGGAATGTGTGGTGGGATTAAAAAAAGCTAATTAATAACATACAACAATTTAATACCGCTATTGCTCAATGTAGTTATTAAAAGATGACGTAAAAGTTTAAAATCAGATAGAGAACATATCTAATCACCGAAGAGAAAAATCCTTCCATTATAATTGTGATGTAGATTCTGTACTTAAAGAAATCGTTATTTCCTAGTATACTCTTCCATGTAGTGACGGAGTAGGAATACAATTCATCACCCCTCTTGTCCGTGTGTACCGTGAATGACGAATAAAGAATTATAATATGGATATAGTGCAGTCAATTTAGACATCCGAGGTGTCGGATCGATGAGGAGTGAGGACCTTTCACATTTCATCTATATTGGTGTTTTGAACAATCCTACCAATTTTGAGTTGGGTGCGAATTTTTGTAACTTCACCCCTATTTAACTAATAACATATATGGAAGAGAAAGAAAACTCGAAATAGATACCTATACGGTATACCAACTGTATCCAGCCTCGTCTAACCAGCATGGTATGATAGGTCAATTTCCCACCCATTGTGGAGGAGGCTTGAGCTTAGCAGTGGAACGTTTATGAGATGTGATGATGATGACTCTTAAACTGTAAATTTATTGATGAATTGCCACTGTTCGTCTAGGCAGGGGTTTCTGATAATGTTTACCACTTAGTTAAATAGTTGCCCCTAGACCATATCGGGATTGCTAATTCACTTTTTATAAACCTACTGAATTCTATATTGACATATGACATGTGACCACAAAAGCGACAGCAGTACTCAACGCGTAATAGGAATTATGCTCTGCATGCTTTTAAGTACAGGTTATTCTTTCAAAATCTCCTTGTTAAGGTTTGAGGTGATCATCATCATCGTCTCGGACCATGTACGTCCCACTGTTGGCCTCGGGCATCCTCCACAATGAGAGGGAAATTGACCTACCATATCACATTTGTCAGACGTGTTAGGGTATTGTTTGGAGTTTTTCTTCTCTTGTATAAATGTTATATGGATATTGCATCCCTTATTCGTCTTTTACGACGCCCACGTGAAGACTGCGGTAGTGTTCTAAAAATAAAGTGGATAAAGGACCTTTCACTTCTCATGGTAAAGAAGCCCGCAAGACCTGCATTACTGCCAATAAAATTTGCTTGGTGTTATTATACCTTATACACGCACATGAGATGTTGTATTTTATTCGATACATAGTCCAACTTTTGATGCTATCTGGTCAACAATTACATTCCCAAGGAAGATTTTCACACAGGCCTATCATAAAATTATTGTCAAATTGCGATAAGGGTAATTGGGTAAGGTATTGATGATCGTTCATCTCATGACCTCTCAGTTCATACTAAATGGCTGGGCTGGCTCTAGCACTGGCTTGAGCCTCCTCCACAATATGAGAGAAAATGATCAATACCATGTTTGGCGGATGGGTTAGTAAAGGGTTTCCATTTTTCTTTACATTGCATAGATTGCCATAGATGTTATAATTTAAATTCAAAACTTTTATTATGTATAAACCCCGCAGGGGCACTTACATATTGTATTTTTTTTTTTTACATCTTAACTTACATTACTACTATACGCATATTATATCCCTTGGTTATCTATTACATAAATGTATTTTCCACAGTGAGAACAAAATATGCTCAGGCATATATTGTATAGCCAATAGGAGGGCAATTGACCAACTACACCATGCTCCAGGCCAGAGACGCAAGCCCAATAGTAGAACGAGTACGAGCTGAGATGACGATGATTGAGATTTTGACTGCTAAGAAATTCATAACCATAAAAGATGACTGAGGGATTAAATATGCATATAATATCTATACAAGAGAAGGAAAACTCGAAATAAAACCCTACACCAACACGCCTGACCAGTGTGTTATAGTAAGTCAATTTCCCTTCCATAGTGGAGGAGGCCTGAGCCCAACAATGGGACGTGTATAGGTTGGGATGATGATGATGTCGACGGCTCTTACGTACATAAAGACATGTCAAAAATGAAATTTTGTTATTGTATTCTTTAGGCTTTAGATTTTCAATAAATATGCAGTATGAAATGTGCGTATTGATAATCTAAACCCTAAAGAATACAATAAAAAAAGCCTAAAGAATAAAATAAAAAATCCTAAAGCATATAATAAATAAATGCCATTTTTTACACGTTTTTATGTACATAGGGACCATCGATGTAGGTGTTTTTTAATAATTAGAATCAGTCAACTTTTTTTTGTGTATTAATAATAAAGCAACTGCATTGTTATGACCGGTCATGTCACAGTATCAGGAACAATACATCTAATACTAATATCTAATACTTTATTTCACTGAAATACAAATAAACAAGGTACCTGCTTTAGTATACAGATGTAGCAGTGCAAAAATAATTAATAAACTGATCTTAAAAAAATAAAGAACAACAACCGCATATAATACAAGCCATTTAGCACTTTATGCAGAAATACGAAAGATCAAGTTTTATTAATCCCATTAGCAGGTATATGACGCCTTGTTCTGTTACTATGCTCGCAGAATTTCAAGGTCTGCTGTTCTACATAGTATAATATGTAATAGATAGTAGATATCTAGTCACAGGAAATAATACGTAGCCCATTTCTTTTCATGCATTGTAAAGAAATACCCTACTAATGCAATAATATGTATAAATAACGACATATAAGTGCAAAAATTCGCAACCGGAATTTTATTATTCAACACATAGGTTATATTTTAGCTACTTTATTGAACACTAAACTTTTGTACACCCATTACAAATAACTATAATTATTGGATGAATTAATTTGAGGGTGTATTAAAGAGAATTTAAATTATAATAAAAAATAAGAATTTACATACCATGTATAGTTTTTGGTTTTGTTTGATCGAAAACAACTCGTCCAAAGATTGTTTGACCGGCATAATATGCACCGTTATCACTGTCTAATAATATTTGACCACCGTCGAAACCCATGATTTAAAAAAATATTTATGATTTTCACGAAGGCGACATAAATATGCCAGACAAATGTTACTGTAGTTATGTAGTATATTCTGTGGTCACGATAGTTTAGTTTTGCAAGATGCAATTTGCAACACTCCGCCGACACGACCACCTACTTTTTAGGATTCTACTGAATGTAAGCAGTGTGACCAGATTTGAATTGATCATTATGCTAGCTACTCTTTTGAATTCTGCTAAAATCTGCTATTATTTGTTTAAATAAATGCTAAAATTCTGCTAACAGTTGAAGTTTTAAAGTGTACTAATATATTAAAGAAAAGCGTACCTTAATATTTTTGAATGTTTATTAACAAAACTGTTTCAAGTTCTATCTACATTTTTATATACAGCTGTAGAGTTTTGAGCTATCTAAACTACACTTTAGATGGCATAAAAGTTGCGCATTCACCCCGTTCTTTAACTGCCCGTTTTTGACATGTAGAATTGCAGCAACATGTTCATTTTTTCTATTGTTCAGAAAATATGCGCTCACAAGATATATACATATAGGTAAAAGCATCACAGCATTTGTGAAATCGACCAACTGTGAATATTTTTTAATGCCATCTGCTTTCTTCGTACATTTTTGCCTTGAAATTTGGGTTCAAATAATTTTGATCTTCATAATCCTACTGGAACATCTGATGCCACACGCATCAGAAGTTCCACCGGCTTATAACATATCGTCCACAATTTTTCTAATTTGAGCTTCCTGTAAGATATACACAGTCAGTTACTGTCGATGGTCTTTGATCCATCCATCCATCAGCCTACAGACGTTCACTACTGGACATAGGCCTCCCCACGAGAATGCCAATCGGAACGGTCTTGCGCCACTTGCATCCAACGGTTCTCTGTGACTTTGAGAATGTCGTCAGACCACCTAGTGTCGGTTGGCTTCGCTGCGTCGTCCAATTCGTGGTCACCTCTCAAGAACCTTTCTTCCCCAAAGGTTGTCAGTTCTACGAGCGACGTGGCCTGCTTATTGCCATTTCAACGTGCTAATTCTGCGGGCTATGTCGGTTACACTCGTTCTTCT
The DNA here is from genome assembly GCA_032191425.1 of Lymantria dispar. NCBI lineage: Eukaryota > Metazoa > Arthropoda > Insecta > Lepidoptera > Erebidae > Lymantria > Lymantria dispar. The sequence continues at coordinate 31,647,959 of CM063452.1, forward strand.
ACGGATTTCCGTGTTCCGGATTTTATCACGTAGAGAAATACCGAGTATAACCCTCTCCATAGCACGCTGAGCGACTTTCAGCTTTTTTATGGGCCGACATTTAGAGACCACGTTTCAGTGCCGTAAGTCATCGCTGGTAACACACACTGGTTATAAACCTTTGTTTTCAGACACTGCGGAATATTGGACGAGAAGATCCTCTTAAGTTTCCCAAACGCTGCCCAGCCGAGTTGGATTCGTCGGCTGACCTCTTTCTCGAAATTGGATCTACCTAACTGGGCTGCTTATTCTAGGTAAACATAATGATCCACAACTTCGATAATCGCATTTCCAACTAGGACCGGTACAGGAATGACATGGGCATTAGACATGACTTTCGTCTTGTCCATATTCATTTGTAGACCCACTAGTTGAGATACCCTGCTGAAGTCATTGAGCATAGTACCAAGGTCCTCTATGGATTCTGCCATGACTACGATATCGTCAGCAAATCGAAGGTGAGTGATGTATTCGCAGTTGATGTTGATGCCGATGGTCTTTGACTGTGCATAAAATATACAATCCATATAACTTCAAAGTAAAAGTGTATATTTAAAGGGTATTCTCCAAGAATGTATATGCCAGATGCCAGTTCAGAAGAAAAAACTTACATTATTTTTAATAAAGATTTTTTAAATATTTTAGCGCTCCTTTTCAAGTGAAACACAGGTAATTAGTCAACGTCTAATCCTGTTAGTATTTTGCGGAGCTTTTTTATATTATGCCATAATCTGCCAAATTTTCAAATCTGCGACACTAGCCCAAAATTAAGTCCAAAATTAAGCCCTAAATTAGCGATCAAATTCTGCTAAATTGCAGAATTCTGTTAAATCTGGTCACACTGATTACAGCTACTATTGTCAAAAAAAAAACTACTATAATAGGTACTGTGGGTCTACTCTTGAAATCAATTCTAATTTCGAATCCGATTCGATTCCAATTTCACCAAACTTATATTTGGTACTCTTGAACAAAATCGAGAATGAATTTTTCGCGTTCGTCGTTGTTATTTTCTCCAAATGTGCCATGTTTTCTTACTTTAAATGAATAACGTTATAGAAGTCGATCACCACAAAGATGCTTTCGTGAAATTGTGCAACATTAACAATTTTAAACTACGTCAAAATCACGTCGGGAGTAGCAAATATTTGACTTAATCGACGAGAGTCGAATTCATTTAGTTTAGAAACGTTCCTAAAGATTATGAACAAATCCTACCTAAATATGAAACTCAAATACCATTAATACCTTTTAATATTAAAAATTTAAATATTATTAATATTATATTAAAACAACAGTATATTTATTTGTCTGATTCATTCAATAACCTATATTATCAAACAAAAACGACTAATGATATTTAAGTAAAATTTGAAACATTTTTACTCTGTATCTGTGCAGTAACGGAGTGAGAATACAATATTAACTGATTGTATAAGATCTCTAATATATTCAAGCACATATTCACTTTCAGAAATAAAACTATTTTTATGGAAGTTCTCCCATGACAGTGAATGCGTTATATAATAGCTTTAAATATGTAATACTCTGTTAGTGGGGTGACTCTTAGGACCCACCAATTTGTGGACTTTACTCTTTGGTATCGGCAATTTGGTTAAATATAAATAAATAAAAGTTTGATAGAACTTCTAAGATAATTTTATTCACATTCTGTCACTCTTGACCCATTTACCTTAGTGATAGATAAAAGAACATTCCAATATTAAATTACAAAACACAAAGTAGAAAAATAAAACTTGTGGGAAAAAAGATCTTATATTAAAAAAAATAGAAACTCTTGTATTCCAACATACTCGTATGAACATCAGAGACGATTATTACTGCTAGAGAATGGAAGCTGAAATAATACCCTGGATGGGCAACCTATGTACTTCAGAGTTAAATGTGAAGCTATGCCAATGTGCTATAGAAGGTTAATTGCTATCCCATTGTGAACGAGCTCATATATATTAAAGGCACACACAGGCTAAAAAAAGGAGGAGAATCTATTACAATCGATGTAAATAAACAATTAATATATGTGTGCTTAAGACCGCAGGGCATACGTGAAAACTTCATTGGCAATCATAATTTATATATAAGCACGATAAACCACTAATGACATAGGTACACTAATCTCAGAATGTAAACCAAATGATTGTTAAAATAATTATTATTACCTATCAATAATAACTACTGAAAATATTAAATAATTGATAATAATTAATAATAACAATTACTACATATAAATTAAATACAGAAAACACAGCGACACAGCAGTGAAGAACAGTCGACTGTATCTTGCTCGCTCGGGTACTCTCGGCGGTCCCAAGTTCACCCGATTGAGGCTTTCACCTCAGAGCGTGACGGATCAGCCTCACTTGCAGCATACGAAAAAATGTGTGTGCGGTGCACTAAAAGAAGTTTACATTTCAAAAATGTATATATACTTAAAAAGAAGAAACCTACTATAACGCTATCGCAAGAACTACCACAGGTCAAATAAATTACTACCAAATGCTAGACAAATTTTTACTCTCGGGTTGTTGTAGCGGCTTATACCTACAAGGTCTAGTACGAATACGATTTTACGCGGTTATTTTAATTTAGTTGTCAAAAGCATACTGCGAAGTGCGACGGTTAGTTGCTGTCCGTATTTCCATCATAATAATCGCGCACTTTAAATTCGTGTTTTATATTTTTCAGAATAAAACCACTTTTCAAGTTGCCTGGGAAAATAGAACTATAATATATTATATTATAATTCCCAACTTTCCATACATATTGTATGCGTGCCGACGCCTACCTGGCGTAGGACCATACAATTACAGACTTTTATGTCTAGCGTATAAATTAACATAAACAGCATGAATTATGTGCTGAATTGAATTTGTATAGTGTCGGCATTTTGAATTCTTTCACAATGTCTTCCACACAGAAAGATATAGAAATGAGTCCCGTGAAGACGGAGCCTGATACAAGCATACCAACAGAGGTATTGAAAGTGCCGATAGCTGATGAAGAAGATGTTATTATTGGTAGATTTAGAAAAATAAGTTCTGCTAAATCTATGGCAGCTACAAACGGCAATATTCAGTATCCTACAGATATTCCATCGCGAAGTGACGATGTGGAAAGTGGAATACAGTTTCGGACGAGAGAAACATCTGAAAGGGATCAGTTACTGCCGGATAATGGTGTCAACGGTTCTTTGATGTTGCAAGGTTCGCCCAATATAACCAAGAGTAGTTTCCGCGATGTGGAGAAACCTTCCAGGTTTAAGGATCAGCCGTCTGCTACTAGATTTCAGGTATTTACATAGTATTGTTTCAGCAAATATTTAGAACCTTCCTACATAGTATTATATATGTAGATAGTATTTATATTTTACTTCTATTCCATGTGCTGCAGTATTACTTACTATCAAGTGTGCTTCTTGATCGTTCACCATTATCGGCAATAAAAAAAACTTGTTGCTGTCCATACATATGTAGTAGGTGAACAAATATAGATGAAAATTGGTGCATAGATAGACCAATTTCTAGACTAACACTTAATATTTTTTATCTCAGTAATGTGATCCCTTGGCAATAGGTAATAGTTCAAATTTATTTTTTTTACTGATTCAAGTATAATGCATATTAAATGGATCTTAATAAAATTTGATCTTGAGAAAGTTACTCTTTTACACAAGTGAAGCCACCGGCAGAAGTTAGTTTATAATAAACATCCATGTGACGGAGTAAGAATACAATTCACCATCCACTCTCTTTGCCCGTGGGTGTTGTAAAAGATGACTAAGGGATATAATATGCATATAACATCTATGCAAGAGAAGTAAAACTCAAAACAAAACTCTATACCAACACGTACAACCAGCAAGGTATAGTAGCTGGTAGGTTCCTTCCCATAGTAGATGAGGCCATGCCCAGCAATCAGACATGTATGGTCTGTGGTGTGAAACATTTGTTTCTCATTTACAACAGAATATAAATACTATAGCAATCATGAATGAATATAATTATATGAATGAAGTCCATGAATAATTATGAATGAGATAAAACATGTGTAACAAATAACACCATTGTGGTGCAAACAATATATTTTAGGAGATAAAATTTACATGGTGTACTTGTTGTAAACTGTGGAATGTATTTAATTAACCTCATGATCATTATCTAGTTATTTGTCTAGATGCATGTCATAGATAATAAATCCCATTATACTTTTAAATTTTTATTTCACTGTATGTACTATTAATTAGTCCTTGAATTGGATGTATTTGTCATCCCAGCTCATAAACGTCTCGCTGCTGGGCTTGAGCCTCTTCCCCAATAGAAGGGAAATTGATCTGCTTTACCATGCTAGTCCGACATGTGGATATAGGGTTTTATTTCGACTTTTCCTTCTCTTGCATAAATGTTATATGCATATTATATCCCATAGTCGTCTTTTACAACATCTGCAGGTAAGATAGGGAGTGGTGAATTGTATTCTTACACGATCACCACATAGAATGTGTTGATCTAAATTAAGTATTAGTGGTTCTTCTAATTAAGTAGTAGGGTTTTTTGTAGACCTTAAAATTGAATCTGTTTAACTTAAAATAAAGAGAGACACTTAATATCCCAGCTTTTTGTTTTAAGGACACATCTATACAAATATTATAAAGTTGATGAGTTTTTTTTGGTTGAATTCACTAATCTTAGGAACTACTAAGTCTAATTGAAAAATTCTTTTATTGTTGGATAGCCCACTTAAAGCTTTATCACTATCTATACTAATATTATAAAGAGGTAAAATTTGTAAGTTTGTATGCAGGGGGTAATCTCTGGAACTCATAATCTAATTCTAATTTTATTTTAACTGGCAGAAAGCTACATTATTCCTGAGTGCTATAGGCTATAAATTGTTTCTATAACATGTATATTAACCGAGCTATCACAACTTTTGTCTGGCAAGTCGGAAAAAAATACCTCGTAAAACAGAATTATTTGCGTGCGCTGCCTAAACAGTTGCTTAAAATTAAAAAGAATGTATGGCTACCTGGTTCATCTTAATTATTTCTACAAAAAAGTCAGCGATACCATATCTCTATCTTTTATATTTTATCTTTTATACTTCTATTATTGCATTAAAAAATTTTTTTTTCGGCATTGTTACGTTTGGTTGATTATTTGAGCAACAAAATATTAATTCTTATGACAATAAATTATTTCAGTATCACAAGAACATCATACAGATAAGATTTGCCATTTACAGTATATCAATTGGTCATACAGTTTCGGAGATAATATAAAATTACTAAAACGCAAAATGACCCTAGCATAACTTTCATTGTGCAGACGTTTTACCTATTTGCCCATAGATGGCGTTCTGCAATGACGTCATTTTTCTGAATCGCGGTGTTAAGACTTTCCGTGGATTGATGACCCTCTCGAATTATTATGCCCACGTTGTCGTTAGTTGGAGTTCTAAAAATTACATGTCAGTTGGTTATTGGTTTCGGTTGTTTCGTTCGCATGGTTGTTGTTGTTGATAGATACCTCATAATCGAAAATATCGTAATTTCGTTGTACGTTTGTTTTGTATGTTCGTAGTTTCGTACTTCGTTCTATCGTAATAATCGACACGAGTTATTCGATATTACGATTGTTTTGTTTTGTAAAGGCGGACGGTGTTCGAGTCGCTCTCCCTTTGTTCATAATTGTTTTCAAGTCTGTGCGTGGTTTGTTGAGAGCATGCCTAAAAGGAAATCTCAACTGTCTCGGCAGACATCACAGACAAGAGCCGCTCGAGTACGCCGTACGGAAGAATCTGCCCCTGAAAATGAGCAACGCCTCTCGAGAAATAGAGAATATATTTCGCAAGCACGCGCTAGAGAATCTAGCTCCGAGCGCTCACAGCGCCTCGCAAGCCAAAATGTGAGGACGACGCGGGCCCGTGCTCGAGAAACTAGCGCTGAACGTGCGCAATCATTTGCCCTGACTATTAATAAGTCCCAGGGACAAACATTCTCTTTGGTTGGCATTGACCTACGAAAAGAATGTTTTTCCCATGGGCAATTATATGTTGGTCTATCAAGAGTGGGATCATCCGAAAGGCAGATTATTCTGTTACCGGAAAATAAAACAACCTCAAACATTGTATATAGAGAAGCTTTAAATTAAATAGATACCTAACTTAAACAAATAAATAAAATAAGTAAAAGGCAACTAAGGGTTAAGTTACCTTGAGCAGAAAATAGAACTTCGGTAATCTTTTAAGTTACTGATCTGATTCCAAAAAATATTTTACTAATAAAATTAAATACAGTAATATCAATCGAGTGTAATCTTATGTTAAAACAAGAAATTTTCCGCGGACGAAGTCGCGGGCAGAAGCTAGTCTATATATAAATACGTGAAGCAAAAACTTTGTACCCCTTTTTACGAAAATTACGTGGATGGACAAGTATGAAATTTGGCACAGTTGAAGTATATAATGAGGAGAAGTGCATAAAACTGATATTTCATATAATAATGGATTATAAATGCATTAAATTCATTAAAAAAGACATTACGCACACTACAACGCAATTGCAACACACACACACACATGCGCACGCTTATACACTTTTGTTTACGGTTAAAATCATTGGTCGAACTGAATGTCAAATAATCATAATTATGATGACAATCTACTAAAGATTTGTGTTTATATGTTAGTTATTAGTGAAATACAGCTTGCTCAATTTACAATTATACCTACATAAATAAAATTAAAGAAAATTGTGTAGCAGAAAAATTAATTAAAATGAATTATGGCCGAATTTCGACCACACGGCGACCACTAGTTTAAATAACTACGCGTAGTTAAATATATACATACATAGCCTCACGCCTGCTTGCCAGAGGGGTAGGTAAATAATACGGATTGCCACAAGCCACGATACTGACATACATCCATCGCTTCACTTATAAACAGTGATCGGAGTAGGTATATTGAATTAGGGTCAATAATCTGATACGTATATATAAATATGGATATTCCTCCGGAATATTATTTTTTTCCGGAATTTTACAATGTAACCATATGACCAATAGTATCTTCTTGATAATTTATCGCCATCCCGCTGCAAATTAGTTTTTTTGGGGTTCCGTACCCAAAGGTTGAAAACGGGACCCTATTGCTAAGACTCCGCTGTATGTCTGTCACTCACTGAGCTTTTTCTTTCGAACATTAGCAGGTGCACAATTCTATTTTTTAAAAAGCGTTTATAACTATGGCCGATATAAGAACATACAATAAAAATCAAAAAGTTAAAAATTAGCGATTCCATACAAGAAACATTTTTTGCATATTTGTTTGTTTTAGCTCTATCGTAAAAACGATAACAGATAGAAGCTTTAAACTTGGTATGATTTTAGTATATACCGAGTAAAACAAATACTCAAACTAGTATAAGCGTGAATTGGACTCAAAATATTTCACTCACAAAAGACGCGGTTAAATTTCTGTCTTACTCTTAATCTGTGCCCTCAACATGACTCAGTGACCAATCAGAACACAGGATTGTAGATAGTGCACAAACCGGTTACGAAAACAATGCATACCGCGACGCGGGGGGTAGCCCCGCAGATAGCTAGCTCACTCGTTTACTTCGATTCGTAGAGTGCGCATCTTTGTTATTGTGTTGTGAAAACGTTACTTGACCCTGGCTTGTGTACTGATTCCTGGATTCTGCTCTAAACGACGATTTGGCTGGACTACACGGATTCTGGATACTGCTCTAAACGACGATTTGGCTGGACTATACGGAGTTGCATCTTTCACTCTTGATTTGAATATATTCAACCAATCTTTTTAAGTTCTGGTAAGTCATTTTTCATTTACTAGTATATAGTCTTACGTTTGCTTGCTTGTGCCCTTTTTCAATTGAGTGACGTTACAGTAAAAAAGTAAAACAACTATTAACGTAGATGTCAGTTTTGTAATGTTCACGTCATGAAGTTTTTGTTTTAGGTCAAATACGAGGTTACATCTCTTCAACATGGCAAACGTCAAGGCTGAGACGGTAGAAAAATGGATATCCGATCATCCTGAGTTAATTTATGATCACGCTAGTGGTACAATGTACTGCACAAAGTGTGAGAGCCATTTGATAGTTTGAAATAAAGGCAACGTGAGAAAACATATTGAAGGCGCTGTGCACCAGGGAACGTATAAGCAGCCGCAGGAGGAGTTTTACTTCGATCTTATCAAATTTTTGATTTTGTGCAATATTCCATGGTCTCAGATGAGAAATACTGCTTTTCAAGATTTTTTTCAGAAATATATGTGTAGTACCTGTTGTTGTGCGTATGCTAATCGTAAACTATCCGATGAATCACAGTTAAGGAAAGTTTATTTGGATAAATTTTACAACAATAAACTAGATTCCATTCGACGAAGTAATAAAAATGACAAACTTTGGATTTCGTTAGATGAAACGACAGACTTTTTAGGTCGATATGTAGTGATTTTTCTAATAAAACCATTAGATCCCATTAATTTCAATCGACCTTATTTGATAGCGTGTAAGGTGCTAACTGTGATTAATGGACAAACAATTACGCAATTCGTAATAGAGTGCTTAGAAAATTTATGGGAAAATTCATTCGAAACTAGAGCTAGCAACGTTCTTGTGCTCTGCACTGATGCCGTAGCGTACATGTTATCTGCAGGACGAAATTTAAAAAGTTATTTGCCAGAAATGAAGCATGTCACATGTTTGGCGCACGCTTTGCACCGTGTATCGGAACAAATTAGATCAGAATATAACGATATTGACATCATAATTGCTAATGTAAAAAAAATATTTTTGAAAGCACCAAGCAGAGTTAAAATTTTAAAAGAAAAATACCCAGATTTGCCGCTGCCTCCTCAACCAATCGTTACCAGGTGGGGTACTTGGTTAGAGGCAGCATCCTACTACGCTCAAAACTTCGAGAAAATTAAAGATGTTTTATCTTGTTTGAGCAGCTTTGATGCTATTTCTATTCGAAACACGAAAAATATTTTTGAAAAAGAAAATTTAAAAAATGATTTAAATTACATAAAAGACAATTACTGTATAATACAACATTCTTTAAAAGAATTGCAAAAACACAATTTATCACTGGCGGAGTCACTTTTGCATTTTGACCAAGTTAGAGCTGCTATTAATGAGTGCAATTCCGAAAATATAAAAAAATAAAATAGAATATGTTATGGAACGTAACCCAGATTTAGACACACATAGAGAATATAGTGAGGCAATTGAAAAAAACGAAGCAAGTAATTTAATACCGTTTTTTAAATTTGTGCTTTTAACATCTTGTGATGTGGAACGGTCATTTTCTACCCATAAATGGATTTTAGACGTGAAAAGAAATAGATTGAAACCAGAAAACATAGAAAAACTTATGACTATTTATTTTAATTGTGGAGGCCAAAATTACACAGATGTAGAAACTGAAATGCATGTAGATTAAAATATGTTTATATTGTATGTAAATTGAATGTAAATAATTTTGTGTTAACAATAAACGATATTTATTTAAATCTATATTGTTTTTTTTATACCTATACAGTCTAAATGGGCATTACAGTATGGATATCAGGTAGCACCAAGTACTTACAAAGACAAAACAAATAAGTCCAAAGTCGATGGGTTTATAGTATTTAGTTAAGGTGGTAGGTTCCTGTACTGGGCCGTCTTGGTGGGTACCACCGATTTGCCAGATATTTCTTCCTAAAATGGGAGTGTGTTCAACACTTCTATATTTCGGGGAAAGGGCATTGAAGCTAGTGCAATTACTGGGTATATGAGACCTAATAAATAACTGTCGTCTCGGTGTAGCGGGCGCTGGGCAGTGCCAGACAGAACTATTTAGTTACTGATTGGCACTGCATCTGTCCATAGGCAGACGTGACGCTTACCATCAGGCGAGCGATCTGCTCGTCCCGTTACACATTAACATAGAAAAAAAAGTTCCAATGGCTTTCTTCCGGCTCCACAAACAGAACAGCTCCATGGTACCATGTTAGTGTATTTTCACCGAAGGTACATAAGATTTGAGCCCATACGGACACATAGAAGAGTGATTCTAACTTAGCTTCCAAAATTAGTGTCGAACACGTATACAAACATTACAAGTTAAATAAAAGCTTTTGAAATCTGTTTAATGCAATCTATTAAAAAAAAAACAAATTATATTAATTATTTGAATTTGTAGACAATACTTCAGTGATTCCGGAAGTACCGGAATGAATGACGTTCCGGAAAAATGGCGTATCCATGTTTATCTTTACATGAACATTACCGACGCAAGTAGCAAAAATCAATATACCTACTCCGATCACTGCTTATAAATCAAAGTCTTCATACATTCTCTATGGTTACGCGTCCTCTTAACATCACCTTTCACCAGCACGTCTTCAAATTGATCCAGAAACATACGGCGTGGTCTTCTCTTGTAACCGTCCACTTAAACTTGCTTTGTATACTTGCTTCGTCATTCTCTCTTCACTTATTCTTTCTACATATCCAAATCACCACAATAGTTAAATATAAACGAATATATACAGGGTGTATCAGGTTATGGGGCAACTGGTCAAAAGGGAACTAGGCAATGGTGGTAGGAACCCATGAAAAAAATTTGAACGAAAAATATCGATTCGTTAAGGAATTAGCATGTAAAGTTTTCAATTTGTCATCGCATTTTCGTGTAAATCTGATTGAAATGTATAAAGTCAATGATACTTAATACGCAACATATTCATACTTTGTAAAATGTTCATTAGAAAATAGAAATTGAATAAATCAATGATTACGTTCGCATAAGCAAGACAAACTTCGCTTTAAAACAGCTGATCGGCCGATGACCGTTGACGGCTCGCCGTTGTTACCTACGCTCATTGAAGCGTTTGCGCAATTCTAGGTATGAATGAATGAAATTATACTGTCGAAGCTTTACATGCCTGCATGTATTCTGTCTGTACACGCCTACATAATACGTAACATTTAAGGCATAGACTCTTAGACACATTTTTTTGAAATCACTATTACTTGTATGGTATATTGTTTTTTGTGTAATGTACATTCTAATTACGATCTATGACCGTTAAACTACAACATACTCGAACAGTTGTCCCATAACCTGATACACGCTGTATAAAAAGACATTGATCGTGAATGTCATTTTGTTAATAATAACTATAGATATGTGCATTGTGTATCTGATATCGTAAATAATCAGTATTATCGATACAAAGATCTTAAAATCTCTTAAATCTTTTAGATTGGCACATATTAATCTAAACACAGTAAATTCAATTCAAATACTTCATCTCAGTTCATATACGTCCTCCACAATAGAAGGGAAATTGACCTACAATACCATGCTGGTCAGACGGGGGTTTTACTAGCCGCGCCTGCGCCGCCGCCGGCGCGAGTACCTGCGCACGACGCCCTAGCCGAGGCCGAGGGTGACTGGACCGGGAGCACCCGCAGAGAGCCTGATCGCGTGACGGTGACCGATGACCCGAGACAGGGACGTCGAGAGCTGAGGGTATCCGAAAGGGCATTCCGTCTGCCCGATCACTGACGACAAGGAACTCTGCACTGGTGGTCGGCCCAACGACGAAGGCGACATGGGTACGGGTGGGTTATGGATCCGCGCGCCATCCTTTCGTCGCCCCAGACGGAATGGACCGCGTGTGCGCTTACCATAGCCCACCCATAAAAAAAGGCAAGACAAGGAAGCTAAATAACCATGGTGTCGAGATTCTGAGGGTTTCTCTTTTTAACACCTAACGCAAAAAAGGGGTGTTATAAGGTTGACGTCGATGTCTGTCTGTCTCTGTGTGTGTATATCTGTGGCATCTTAGCACTCAAACGGATCGTCCGATTCGATGTGGTTTTTTTCATTTGGCAGCCAGTTTCCTTGCGATGATTCTTAGTTATGTATGGTTAATACCGGTCCAGCAGTATAAGAGTATTAGCTCCAAAATGATGTAATGTCATATGATTACTCGATTGTTTCACGCGTGCCAGTATAATCGTTAAAATAACAATTAATTGATAATTCCTTTTGAAAAGAACGTAATATTTTTTTTTAATATTTTAGTTTGGGTCAGTCGTTATTCTAAATTTTCAATTTTATTTTATATCCGGCGCTACGATAGTTTGTTATCACTGTTCGTATGTCCCAGGCAGATGGATATTCTGGATTAATCTGTAATGTTTCCTAAGTGATCTGGCCTTCCTGATGGACGTCGGTCGATGGGAGGGTACTCTTCAGGGGGTATTCCGTCGGGCCGACCACTGACGACAAGTAACCCTGCCCCGGTGGTCGGTCCAACGACGAAGGTGACGTGGTGTTCGGGTGGGTTGCGGGTGTGCGTGCTTACACCCCACTGTCGCCGCGGACGGAGTGGTGCAAGGAGTGCGCCGACCGCAACCCACCCCAAAAAAGACAAAAAAGGTGTGTCCTTTTTTAGGGTTCCGTAACCAAAGGGTGAAAACGGGACCCTATTACTAAGACTTCACTGTCTGTCCGTCCGTCTGTTTGTCACCAGGCTGTATCTCAAGAACCGCGATAGCTAGACAGTTGAAAATTTTCATAAATTATGTATTTCTGTTGCCACTATAACAATAAATACTAAAAACAAATTAAAATAAATATTTAAAGGAGGCTCCCATACAGTAAACGTGATTTTTTGTACTATTTATAGATAATGGTACGGAACCATTCGTGCGCGACTCTGACTCGTACTTAAGCCGGTTTTAAAGAAAGTTTTAAAATATTCTATCTTCAATGGTTGCAATATCTTTGATATTGTTAAATTCAGAGATCGATATCAATACTCTATTTTTTTTCTTCCTTTTTGGATTCTGCTGTCCAAGTAAAAAGCCTCGAAGAAGTCGTTAGAGTTTTCTGAAAGCTTTCCTTTAGCAAATTAAATCTTCCAAATCTTGATGGTCGGTAATGCTGCCTTTCGATGCTTAAAGATCTTGTTGGTCGGTATAGTCATAGGTGCAACTCTTGGGTTCACAGACACACTCTTTAACTCATGTTGAATTGAGAATGGTGAAGGATAAAGGGAAAAAAAGATATAATTATAAAGAAAGATAACCAGACGGTCATTAAATAAATGTTAGGAATGTAAAACAACTTTAACCTTTAAAAAACATACTAAAGCTTAAGTTTAGTAACACTAATATATTTACATAAAATATTTATGAATGGAGTAAAAGCAAGAGAGAGAGAATTAATTCAGCAGAAGTAGGACGAGGAATTTCTGTAGGAAGCACATAAAGTGAAATATTTTGTAGCGGGCAACTAAAAATTATGTGATCTATTGATCCTTCATCCAATCCGCATTCGCAGATAGAATTTTCCCTAATCCTTAGTTTACGTAAATGAGTTGGCGTACAAGAATGACCAAATCGTAAACGACAAATTGTGGTGGTAATAGTTCTATTGAAGTTTTTATGTTTGTAAAACCATGGCCGGTAAGGAATAACAGGTTGAATAAATCCAAAGTATTTACCTTCAATACTTTATACATCTATATACAAATACAATTGAAGTGTCTGTTTGTAATGTCAAAATAAAGGGCTTTTTTCGTGCTGATACGGTTATTTGCACGATAATAGGTATCGTACGGTAATAACCTAAACGGTCTAAAAATGTTTGTCTGTATGTTTTGAGTAATATTCAACAGCTGGACGGATTTTGATAATACATATTTTACTATCAATTGTCTATATAAGAAGTAACTTAAGGTATATTTTGTCCCAGTATACCCACGGGAACGGGAACTACACAGGTAAGGTGACTGAAACTGAAGCGAAGCGAGGGCGGGTTGCTAGTTTACTGCTAGTATATTATAAAACAAAGTCGCTTACTCTGTCCCCATGTCCCCATGTATGCTTAAATCTTTAAAACTACGCAACGGATTTTGATGCGGTTTTTTTTAATAGATAGAGTGATTGAAGAGGAAGGTTTATATGTATAATAACATCCATTAAATAGTGGAGAAATACTGTTATTTTTGAGGTTTCTAATGTGAAGTCGTAAATAATTTCATTTTTTTTCGCTTACATTGCAAACGCAGGCTGAACCCTACGAGATTTATCAAAATAATGTACTAAGTATTGTACACATTGAAAAGGTCTACAGAAAACTCCGCGATGGTATATATCTATCTCTTGTGGATATCCCACAATAACATTTTTTTGTTATTTATTTTTTACGACAAATAATGGCTAATTTTCGAGCGATTTTAGCCAACACAGCATTAATCCTTATCCAATTAAATACCTTAAATACATTGGTGATTTAATATAAATCAATATGGCCCCTTACACCATATGATTTAAATGAATATTTTCGAAGATATTACAGATTTAAAAATTGCGGGACGTAGCGTTTGCGAGGAAAATAACAATCTATACCAATAAATAAAATTAGTGTCTGTTTGTAATGTCAAAATAATAGGCTTTTTTCATGCTCACAGGGTTATTTGCACGACACCTATGCCTAAAATACACATTAAAAAATTTTTGTTTGTCTGTCTATTTGTTCCGGGTAATCTTCAAAACGGCTGAACCGATTTCAAAAATTCTTTCACTAATGGAAAGCTATAATATCAGGGAGTAAACTAGGCTATATTTTATCCCGGTATTCTCACGGTAACGGGAATTACGCTGGTAAAACCACTAAAACCGAAGCGAAGCGAGGGCGGGTTGCTAGTGCTCTATATAATATCAAATTACGACTAATAGATAGAGGCATTAATGAAAAATGTACAAAATTTTGGTAAATTTATTTCTCTTTTGAGACTGTTGGTTGCAGTAGCTGTATGTTATAGGTAAGGCAACCATATGGTCCGTTTCGAAGTTGTCTGCCCTGTTGTCCCGAGCCATACCAAAAATACCCTGTTTTAGAAAACAAACCATATATGATTATTTGTTATACTGGTAGTGTCGTATTTGTATATTTTCTTTCGTATGTAAACATATTTGCTCTGTTCTGACACAAAAAATGATTCGACAATTATTCAAATGCCCCATTTTGACGTACAAAGTCTGATCATATTAGTTACAGGTGCCCACAATCCTTTATCTCTAACCATCTCTCTCTCTTGACGAAGAAGTTGAGCGGGTCCACTAGTTATTAAAATGGGCGCTACCGCCGTTATCTTAGCAAAACAGCGGTGATTTAAACGTGTAGCAAAATATGTTTCACCCGTCGGCTTCTAGACAACTTCCAAAAACGGAACCAGCAACAAAATTCAATATCATTATCTAACTTGCTCATAAAATTTACGAGAGATATAGGTATATTTGAAAATAGATTTTGACATTTGCTTATATTAAGTCATTAATATAGGTCCTATTGTTGGTTACGTGCCTCATTCACGATGTAAAGGAAAATAGCTTTCTACACTTCTTAACTTAATATTATAAAGCTGAAGATTTTGATTTTTTGAATGCTAATCTCGGAATGTACCGGTTCGAATTGATAAATTGTTTTAGTGTTGTGTACCCCGAATATCGAAGAAGGCTATATACCATATAATATTACGCAACGACTAATAAGAGCGGAATATCAACGGAAAATGACTCAAAATTGATGAAAATTAACTCATTTTAATAGCTTCTGTTCCTCTCTTTCTATGTCTTATGTGACGCAGACGAAGTTGCGCAGGTCAGCTATTGTAGGATAAATTAGATGACATAGCGTTTTATCTTTTTCATTCATCATTCATTTCAGCCTATATAAGTCCCACTGTTGGGCTCAGGCCTCGTCCACAATGGTAGAAAAATTGACCAAAGAATAGTACCACGCTTTTTTTTTTGCGCTGTGGAAAATGTATTTACGCATACCCATTGCTAGTGACAGCAAAGGGGGTATGTAGGACTCGCTGACGTGGTATGGTTTACTACGTCAGAATACCTACTAAAAACCACAGCGGCCCCGCGTCTTCGCCTTTTGTGGGACGTCAGAGGTTCGACTTTTGGGCATACGACTCTAACGTCCCGGCGGTTAGCTTAATGCTTACGTCTTCGGCCAATCATGCCTGGGAGAAGAGAAGCGCGTAACGTCTCTTCCTCCTCCCTAGACGTTGCCTCCGCGGTGGGTCAGCATGGACATCCGCCTCACGACCTGCTGCCTTTTTTGCGCTATAATATCTTCCCAAAAGGAGGCCAACGCCATCCAGCAACTGTCGCTGTCAAGGATCTTATCTATAACAGCCGGCAGCGACAGATCGCCGCCAATAAGAATAGTACCACGCTAATCAGACGTGTTAGAATAGGATTTTATATCAAGCTTTCCGTTCCTTGCATCGATGTTACCTGCATATATCCCTTAGTTGTCTTTTACCGCATCCACGGGAAAGATCTTGGAGGCGATTAATCGTATTTTTACTCCTTAACCAGTAACCACAAGTTTCAAAATGAAAAAAATTTCGAGATGCGAATATAAATTAATTTTACTAAAAATTACTGGATAGAAAGGTGGGTTGGGCAGCAGGACTCAATTCCGCTCTCCTCTCGTATTATCAGATATGCTGGTTTCCTTACGATGTTTTCTTCAACGCTTGAAGCTAACTCTAATTCTTGAATGTAGCCCACTACAGATAAAAATATCGTAGCAAACTTTGAAGTAACCCAAAGTTTATGTTGCCTAAATATAACTGAGACGTGCATAGGTTGAAAATCCGCAAACTAATAAAAAAATATTGCTCTGAGAGCCTGACAGGTAATAAATTAGAACTAAAACTAGATCTTTATTAATATTGTATACTATACATCTTGTATTAGATTACATAAAGGCTTCTAGAAAATGTTGGTTGAAGAAGGAAAAGCAAATATTTGAGACGTCGGATTTAGGCTTAGGCCCGCGACAACGCGACGCCCGGGCCTCGGGCGATCGGGGCGCGAGGTGATAAAAATTTGGAATTTGTTTTTTTTTTATTAAGTGAAAGACTAGATTTTATTGCTTCATCTACCTATAGCTTTTACTAGACATCAAAATTTAAAAGATGAATGAATTATTTTCTTAAAATGATTAATTGCGTAAGTTGTAAAATTTGAAATATCTATTCGTTACACTGTTATTATAACTATTCATTAAGTTATTATTACATAAAATAATAAATTAACGAACAGTAGTCTCACTAGTCTCACAGAAGGCGGCTGCGCATTGTGCGTGGGAGGAACTCCTCTACAGCGACACGTTTCGCCGCCGGCGCCTTGGGCGGTGCGAGCGCGAGTACCTGCGCTTGATGCCACCCTAGCCGAGGCTACGGGTGACTAGACTGCGGAATAGTCTGTCATCCGCGGAGAATAACCGCGTGAGGGCGACCAACAACGAAAGGTTATTCTGTCGGGCTGGTCACGGACGACAAGGAATTCGCTATCGATGGTCAGCCCAGTGGCGAAGGTTAGAGAACACAGTGGATTACGGAGCTGCGCGCCGTCCTTTCATCGCCCCGGACGGAATGGACGGCGTGTGTGCTGACCATAGGTGGGCAAAGTTAATCCAAAAGTTAACTTCGTTAATCGTTAATATAAATATTAACTTAATCTTAATCGATAAACAGTTAAATTTGCGAAAATTTAACGCAAATTAAAGTTAATCGTTAAAAGTTAACCATTTAAAGCTTATACTGCTTTTAGGCTGAGACAAATACATAGATATATTCTACAGCATGTAGTGGAATTATGTTGGCATGCATCTGTTCACATTAGCCGGTACACGGATACACTACTGCCGGTAGTGCCGATACCAAAAGATTAACTAATACTTTACAACGCTTTTTGACGTAACAACCAGGTGGAGCTCGGGGCGGGGTGCGGCTCAATCTCGTTTAGCGACCGTCAGACCGTGGATTCTCGGTGTGTGTCGGACGTCGGTCGGTGCTTGTTACGGCGTTTGACCAAGGCTTTCCGGTCGATGCTGATGGCGTGATTGGCGACACGGGGTGCTTTCCTTTTGAGTGGTGCACACGATCGTAAGGAAGGCGAGCACACCGTCCTGTCACCATTGCGATTGCGATGAGAACACGATACAGTACACGCTCGAGGTGTGTGCCGCGTGGACAGAGTAGCGCCTCGAACTCGTCGCAACCTCAAGCTGCCAACTATCGCTAGAGCGATGCTCGACGGCGTCAGGAACTGGCATGCGGTCGCCGCCTTCCGTGTGGCACTTATATCATGGGAAGAGCGGGCGACTCGTGCACGGGAGGAACTCCGTTACGACACGATCCGCCGCCGACGACTTGGGCGGCGTGAAACTTGAGGGCGTGGCGTGGCGCGTAATTTAAACAAACAAAATAACAGCATGTTAACAAACGACTAATATAACGGACTAAATTTAACGGAAGTTAAAATTTTTTTAAGTTAACTTAAAAGTTAATCCGTTAAGCAGATTGTTAACTTCGTTAATTAATGATTGATGAGTTAATGCCCACCTTTGGTGCTAACCATAGCCCAGCCCAAAAAAAAAAACGGTGCCATCAAACTTAAACACCTCGGCTGTATGGCGAGAATTCGAACAGCCTACTCTTTTTGTTTTTTTTTTGATCCAAAGCAGCCTTAATGAAGTTGTTATAGGTACATAATATATAGGTCTTATGGTCATTATTTCAGCTTATGTATGTCCCACTGCTGGGCTCAAGCCTTTATCAGGCAAGGAGGGAAATTTACCTACTAGGTATACCACGCTGGTCAGTGTTAATTCTCTTGCATAATTGTTATATGTGTATTATATCGCCTAAACGTCTTTCGGAACACTCACGGGTAAAATAGAGGTGAATTTTATCTTTACTCCGTCGCCATATGAAAAAATAGGTCTATATGGTCAACATTATGAACTAGTATCGGTGTTATATTATTGAATGTTGATGACACTCGACAAGCAGTCTTGCGGTCTAGGTCATAGGCGCCTACTTGGGCCGACCAATAAATCATAATAGCGGCAAATTGAATAAGTGCACGGATGGCGGTAAACTTCCTATAACCTCGACTCGCGCCTGTCTTACTCCCCGTTAAGAATGAGCGGCTAACTGTTTAACGATTGTTCTTGTCGCAAAACGAATTGATGATATATGGAATAAATCATGTGAATAGACTTATTTTATGCTATTTAACTTTTCAGTTGTCTCATTTGTGAAACGAATAAATATCATTGACAGGATTGGCATCCCTAATCCCTTGCATTAAATAAATGATAGGTAATTATCGTCATTATCCGTGTGGTGACGGAGTAAGAATACAATTCACCACCCCCTATCTTACCCGTGGGTGATCGTACGAGACGACTAAGGGATATAAAACGCATATAACATCTATGCGAGAGAAGGCAAACTCGAAATAAAACCCTATACCAACACGTCTGACCAGCGTCAGGTCAATTACCCTTCCATTATAGAGGAGGCCCGAGCCCAACAGTGGGACGTATATGGGCTGAGATGATGATGAATTATCGTCATCATCATTATCTCGACTCATATATTTGGCCCTCTTTAAATGGCCAGATTTCATTTAAACTTATAATTATCAAGGACCGATGACAATATAATAATTCTACAAGATTATATCACCATCCTGATTAAAATCGCCATAGCATTAATGATTTTCTGACAAATGTTTTGTGTAAGGGAGAGAGCAAGCAAGCGCGCGGTTTACGTATGCGTAACGTTTCGGATTTGCCGAAATAAAAATATAGTTTAAAACTGAAAAAAATACGTTTAAATAATAATAAAAAATAATATAAGGAATAAATTTTGTGGGAAAATTTTAATATAAGGAATAAATTTTATGGGAAAGATATTAGTATTATTGTGAACTAGCAACGCCCTTGCGCTTTTACCCGCAGTTCCTCTTCCCGTGGGAATATTGGGATAAATTACAGCCTATGTGTTATTCTGATATGTAAGCTATATTATTGTTTCATCAAAATCCATTCAGTAGATCCTCACATACAAACTTTCGCGTTTATAATATTAGTAAGGAAAGGATTTTTCATAATAATACTAATATTTTTCGTTCATTATTTTATTTCTATATTGAAATAGCTTTTTAGCAAAGCGTGTTGTTTTAGTCTCTTACACTCTATTTTGGTATAACAAAGGAATTTTATAGAAAGTAGAGCATGCTGAAAACATAATTTTCTTCTCGGCGATGAGTCTATTACAGTTAATATGTACAAACCCAGATATCCTGCTACTGGGAATTAAGAGATGAAAGTTTCAATAGTACTTTACCCAATCCCGGAATGAAGGACAGCAGTGTCATGTTTATGAAATTAGATGTAACTGTTGTCGTGAACATATTAATATTTAAGGAAGGACAACACGACACGATTCTAATAGGAAGCCTATTTGCATCGTGTTTAGAGTATTTGTTTGTGTTAAAAATATGGTACCTTTTGATATAGTGCTAATTGTTTACAGATATTTGTAAGAAATTTATCTAAAAAGTTTGTTGTATTACTATTATTTATCGTGTAATAAAATACATTTTTTTCGTAATTTCTGTCATTTGTAATGTAATACGTTTAATGACTTAGTGATCAATTGAATCAAAACTTAGTTGCCAGGAATTTTTAATATTCTATTAAATGAAATATATTCATAAATCTATTAATTAAGAAAGTGTTTGCTGAGCTGAAACTACTGAAACTAGAAACATAATATGTATATGGGCAATAATTTCTATTTGGGACTTAGAGACTTGCTAAGAAAATATTTTACGAATTTCACCTCAAATGGGGTGAAACACAGTAGCGATGAAAACCCTTTAATATATATATATATATATTATTTTCAAATTAAATACACAGAAAAACATATATACACATGTGTTTCAGCATTTTGTAATTTTCATACTCCAAGGTTGTAAAATAGGGAATTAAATCTTACGGTGATATTTTTTATTTAATTAAAAAGTAGTACAAAAAAGTAATAGACATCGTTGTACTTTAGCAACGCAGAGACTGAAAAGGTATATTTCGAATATTAGCCCCTCAAACGGTATTATCATACCTAGGGGCATACATAAATTAGGACTGGTTTTTGTCTGAAAATTTTCTCACCTTACAACACGAATAATGAGCATGATATTTAACGGTAGTGTTGCCCAAAAAAGTCTTGGTCTTGGTCTTGCGAGAAATGCGAGACCGAGACCAAGACCGCTTAATTTTTGCAAGACCAAGACTGGGCCTGCAAGAGTCTCGCGGTCTTGCATTTAATTCAAATCACCATTTCAGCTTATATACGGTTGAGCTCGTGTCTTCTACATAACAGGAGGAGAATCGGCCGTGGCCGGAGGGGAATCGCCACGGTGATCGGCCGTGTTTTTACAGGTCATACATGTCAAGTTTTCCTTCTCTTGCACCGATGTTATATATTATAGCCCTTAGTCGTGGGTTCGCAGTCACGGGTAAAATAGGGGGTGATGAATTATATTCTTACTCCGTCACTACACGGCAAGTCAAAGTCAAAGTCTTGAGATATCCATCTATTGGCCAATCGATTCCCAATGTTGGTGTTGGCTTTTCAGAATTACTCTTCGGAAAGGCTTAAGGGCAAAAATACCGTAATCACGAGAGTGCTCTTGCCCATTATACATATTTATATATCCGTTTATTCATTAGCCCAATGACGTTCACTGTTGGACATAGAAATATGCCTACAATTAATCTATATAAATGTCCATGTAGGGACAGAGTACGATCACCATCAGGCAGTACATGAAACGTTGCTCCCAGCGCTATTTTGCCTCTGCCACGACTCACCCCAATCCACTAGTGATTGGGGCGGTAAACTACGTCCCCTCAAAAATATCCGCGGTCTGACGTCCTCGTCATCTTCTTGAAGAAGAAGATGACGCTATTATGATCGCCCAAGAAAGGACCTACACAGCTCGCGCGGCGATAACAGATAAAACTCCGCGGTATCGGCCTCGCCGTCGAGGTCGAAAACCGCGCCGCGTAAAAGTCATTAACCTAAACTTGGCCACGCCCACTTTGCTCTCAGCGACGCCCCGAGCTGAGGTCCGTTTCCCACAGGGGGGAGCCCTCGGGCGATGTTCGCTTAACTTACTTACCGGGTTGAGAGCCATCAGCGCTCACCCATTGACCGCGTTAAGCTGTCAAGGTCATCTGCGACCAACAGCTACACACACACAAAAAAAAAGACAGAGTACGAATATAATTCACCACTCTCTTACCCGTGGATGTCGTATCAAATCGGATCGGGCAATGGTGTTAGGAACCCATGAAAAAAAATTGAAATAAAATTATCGATTCGTTAATGAATTGAGAGACATGTAAGTTCTCAATTTTGTCATCGTTTTTTCGTGTAAATTGATTAAAATGTATAAAGGAATGATACTTAATCTACAACATATTCGTATTTTGTTAAATGTTCATTAGAATTTGAATAAATCAATGATTACGTTTGCATAAGCAAGACAAACTTCGCTTTAACATAAATCAGCTGATCGGCCGATGACCGTTGATGAGTCGCCTTTGTACCTACGTAACCATTGAAAGATTCGCGCAAATCTAATACCTATTTATACTGTCGAAATTTTACATGCTTACATATATCCTGTCTGTACATACCTACATAATGCATAAAATTTAAGGCATAAACTCTTAGACACACATTTTTGTAATCACTATAACTTTTACGTTATATTGTTTTTGTGTAATATACATTCTAATTATGATCTATGACTGTTGAACTACAACATACATGAACAGTTGTCCCATAACCTGATACACCCTGTGTATATAACATATGTGCAAGAGAAGTGAAACTAGAAAGAAAACCCTATAACAACATGTCTGACCAGCGTGGTATAGTAGATCAATTTTCCTCTTACTGGAAGGAAGCTTAAGCCCAGCAGTGGCACTTTTATGAGCTGTGACGATGACGACGAATATATACATTTTACAAGTATTAAAACCATAAAATTTTAAATCAGTTTTATATGTTCTTGAATAAATAGTATATTAAGAGCTACATGGATCCAGCGGCCAAAGTATTTATATAGGCAATAGAGCAACAGGTTTTTTCAAGTATCCAGAGTATCAGTAACTAAACTGGAAATACAATAGATACATACCACTTAACTTGAAGGGGAATATAAACAATCGCATTAATTGTAAAATATCGCATTGATTATAAAATGACATAAAATTTATTGTATCAACTGCCTCGTGTGGTGACGTCTTAAGAAAATAGGGTCGAAAGTCCTGTCATAAGAGTAGTAACGCTGTCTAATGGAACACCAGGGGAATAGAAGAGTAATTTTCTCCAGTGGTAAGTATTGTATTCAATAGTGAACTATAGGCTAGCAGATGGATAGATAGGATAGGATATTTGATTAATTTAGTTGGATTTTTCATTGCCATGATAAATTACTGTTACGTTATTCTAACTGCAAAACTTTGCGAGACTCTTGCTGCAATACTAAGACTCGGGTGCGCAAGACCAAGACCAAGACCAAGACTCGGGTGCGCAAGACCAAGACCAAGACGAGACCAGGTGTGATGTTGCAAGACCAAGACCAAGACCGGTCCAAGTCTCGTCTTGGTCTTGCATTTGGGCAACACTATTTAACGGTGACGATACACACGTGAACGACGTCGCAAACAAAAACTAGTAACACGTAATTATTAATTATATTGATCTGTTTATTTGATTATGATGTGTACTACGTAGTGATAGGGAAACGTTTACGCGATATCTACTTTTAGCGATTTGGATTTTATTTGTCTGTTATAAAATAACCAGTATTTGAATGTGTGAACATTGTTTTTGTGTTATTGCAAACGATAATGTCCATGTTGTATGAGAGTTAGGCATCTGTTCCATTTTAACCGTAACGTTAAAAGACTAGAGGACTGTTTTTCATCATTATCATCACCATTGCAGCCCACGCACGTCCCACCGTTGGGGTCGAGCCTCTTCCGCAATGGGAGGAAATTTGATGTACTATACCAATTATACCATGCTGGTCAGGCATGTTGGTGTAGGGTTTCATATCGAGTTTGCTTTCAAGGACAAGTTTTGATAATCATACATCAATCAATCATCATACATTAGAAATAAAACTATTTTTATGGATTTATCGCGTTTTTTTTTTTAATTTTTTATTGCCTGACGTTCGTAAAAGTAGTTTTATTTCAAATGTGTAATACTTGCGTAAACATCAAAAATCATTCACACGTATTATAGTCCATAAAATATAGGTTGATCTCTGTGACAGATGTCAACGAAACCAACGAAGTAAGTTTGAACGAGCGACATGTTTACAATTTCATTTTGTGTCAAATATATTTTCATTCTTTTCATGCAAATTTTATTGCAACTGAATCGCAATATATTATAAATATAAAAATATTAATATTCATGCCTAAAATGTACCTCGTAAGTACTGAAATACCCAGTAAACATTTTATACATAAATGACGCTTACGCACGTACAAAGGTCATACTGGACTGAAAATAAAAAAAAAGATGGGACAGTCGATATACTTAAATCGATAACCGATCTTTATTAAATTATTCATATAAGAAATAAACCCAATACAGTATTTATATAAAACTTTCAACATATTTTTTACAATTAAAACAGACGGTTACATTATAAAATACATAAATTGAATTAATTAAACATTAAAAAACTACTTTTCGTCTCGGAGTAAATGATAATATTATGTACGCATTATTGTCAATAAACTAGACATTTTTATTTATAAAACAATCGTAATTGATCGATTGTCCCTAACGACTGTCCCTATTTTGGCAAAAAATGATAAATGTTCTAGCAGGAACGCTCCAGCGATGACGATAATAGTGACCTAGACCTTGATTGTACTCCTTTTGAATAATTAAAATAGTCAGAAAACAGTTTTTGTTTGAAATAAATTCAAAAAGATTTTGATTGATTTTATTTTAATTATAACAGAAAATCACAATTATAAAAATAAAGAGTTTTATCGATAAAAAACTACGGACTTTATCGTAAGCGTGACAGCACTAGGAACAACTGTTACAGAGATCATGCTATATTTTATGGACTACTAGCAACCTGCCCTCGCTTCGGTTTCAGTCATCTTAACCGCGTAGTGCCTGTTCCCGTAGGAATACCGGGATAAAATATAGCCTATGTTACTCCCTGATAGTATAGCTTTCCATTGGTGAAAGAATTTTTGAAATCGGTCCAGTAGTTTCGGAGCCTATTCAATACAAACAAACAAACAAATAAACAAATCTTTCCTCTTTATAATATTAGTATAGACTAGCAATCCGCCCTCGCTTCGCTTCGGTTATAGGTTATAGTGGTTTTACCCGCATAGTTCCCGTTCCCGTGGGAATACCGGGATAAAATATAGCCTAGTTTACGCCCTGATATTATAGCTTTCCATTGGTGAAAGAATTTTTGAAATCGGTCCAGCCGTTTTGAAGATTACCCGGAACAAACAGACAGACAGACAGACAGACAAAAATTTTTAATTGCTATTTTAGGCATAGGTGTCGTGCAAATAACCGTGTGAGCATGAAAAAGCCTATTATTTAGACATTACAAACAGACACTCCAATTTTATTTATTGGTATAGATAGATAACTAAACATAAAATAACAATTTTAGAGTAGGGCTGACACATTACACATTATGTAGGAATATAAGATAGCTTACAGTACTCAAGACTTCAGTGTGGTGACGGATTAAGAATACAATTCACCACTCCCTGTTTTGTCCGTGGATGTCGTAAAAGACGACTGAGAGATATGCACATAAGATCTGTGCAAGAGAAGGAAAACTCGAAATGAATTGGTTGAATACCTTCCCGCTGTGGAAGAGGGCCGAGCCCAACAGTGGGACTTACGTGGGCTGCGATGATGATGATGATTCAAGACAATGCAACTTCATATCAGTGAAATATTTTTTTTGTGCCCGCTTACATCCCATACTACAATATAGGCATAATTTCATCACTCATCATTTCAGCTCATATACGTCCCAACGCTGGCTCGAATCTTATCCAAAGTAGGAGGGAAATTGACCTACTATACGCCCTGATCAGACTTGTAGGTTTTATTTCGAATGTTGCCTCTGTTATATAGATTTTATATGCATATTATAATCCCTTAATTGTATTTTACGATACCCACAGGCAAGAAAGAGAAGAGATACGATTTTCAGCAATCTTCTAAAAACATCTGTAAATTTACTTCCAATTAAGACAAGTTTTAGAAAACACGTGTAGAGGACTACGTTATGTCAAATTTTCTTTGTATGACCGTAGAAGATGAATTTATCAACCAATATTTGAGTAGTCATCCTCTTGAGTGTCCGGAACTGAGAGATTACTTCGTGATTACAGTTTCCGCTGTTCTGAAAACAGGCCGACTCATTTCTTTTTGTCCGGTCTCGGGAAACGATTACTCTGTACATTCTTGTATTATTATACCTCTTACGTATCTGTTTGTTTAATAAATATATTAGATCGGACCAGTTGAAATAAATGGAAACTGAAATTATTTATTCTGTATAAACCCCACGCGCCACTTAAGACAAGATATTGTCCAATTTAGTTATCATCAATTTACAGTCATCACCGGATTGTAGCGTAGCAGCTGCTGAGAAGCAGCCCAATCTTATATCCCTTGCTCACTTTTATTTTTGTAACATTCAAATTTGCTAAAACATCGTAGAAGCTACATTAATACTGATTGCTTCGTTAGTCCAGCGAAAAATTATGTGACAGGTAATCGTGAGGAATCAAATTCGAAATCGATAAAAGACAAACAGTGATTGCCTTTTGACTATAGGTCATTTTATAGCTAGCCTGTAGCCTGAAAATTTGCTCGGTGTATGGACAAAGGTGTTATTCTTATTTTCTTCCAGTATATATCGGTCTCTATACGTCCTATATTCTCAGTCCTTACATGTCCTATTCTTAAACACGAGCTTCTTGAACCTCAGGGAAGTTAGCCTTTTTTAGGGTATAGTTTCGGCACACCCCGCCCAATCCATTCGAGGCAACGAAAGAATGGCGTAACCCTGTAACCTACCGTATTCCCTACCCATCGCCATTCGACCGACCATTGCTACAAATGCTTTGACATCCGCGGCCGGCCCTAAGGAGATTTAGACTTCCACATATTAGCCAAATGAGTTGGTTTAGGGTTTTATTTCGAACTTGCCTACTCTTTCAGTAATTTTATATGCATACATTACATACGATTTGAATGTTACCTTTGTGACGTGAAGCTGAAATATACATTGCTACATGTAGATCTCTGCCCTTCTTTGAAAATAAGCGTACAAGATTGTAAATTAATTAATGTAACGAATAAATGTTTGTCTAGCACTTAGCTGGCTTTCATTCAAATGAACGCACACTTTTAAGGCATCAGAACTTTTGCGATTTCAGCTACCCTTATAAATTACTAGTTGTGCCAGAAGCTTCGCCTATGTGGGCTAAGTAACTAGTTATTTAATGTTAATATTTTGTTTCAACACTCACTTGATCAGTTGACATTAATAATATATAAAATACATTAATCAACATTATTGTTATGTCAGCAGTTGCTATAAAACGGCGAATACGTGGACCCTTGGTACGCGACTGCCTATTGTTACCAAATTTTGAGATGAGACATTTATTGACATTGCTTCGCTCCTAATTGTCGCAGAGTTGTGTTGCCTAAAACGTTCTCGATATATAGGCTTACATCATAGAATTTTTCGGAATCATAGTGATATTACCTGAGACTAGAGCATTCAAACAAACATACTCTTTAGTATAGCGAATATCGAATTGAGATTGTGTTTATTTTTAATCATACTTGCCCGTTGGAGTCGACAAATTCGACTAGGAGTTTACTAGGAGAGCGGTTAGCAACTCTTTGCTAGAGACCATAGACCAGCTCGCTACAACTGCCATCGCTAACCCGCTTGCTAATCGTGACGATCACGGCCTTTATATGAGTACTCTGTGCGGATGGTTTATGTCCAGCAGTGAACTGCACAAGGCTGAATGATGATGATAATGATTTTGTACAATTGTTTATAGCCTTACTGACCATTTAAAATTTGATTAATACAGTTTATCAAATAGGCATACGTTGAAAATAGATAGCTTTGTCAATATATATCGAATGATTACATATCTCCTTGAGATCGATCAGTATTCGTAACGTCGGGCAGTAAAAAAAAAGGAAATACTAACGGCGTAATGCGTAAAAATAACTTTATTTCATAGATTACACGACTGTTTTTGCATAACAATAACAATTTTGCACACACGGCAATTTTAGAGGCAGGATTAATTACATTTTGAAATAGTGGATAGGGCAAACGAGCCAGTGACTGATTCGACACGTGTTTTTGTTCTGAACGAGCCGTCGTTCTTAGGACGCTTTGCCCTTAAATACGCAATTGATCCCAGCCGTTTGAAATTCTCTATTTTAAAGCAATAACCATTTCCGTCATTTATCGCCTATTGCTGTAAATTATAGCAGGAATATAGCATTAATTTGATAATTTTTCCTCACAATCCTTGTATTGCGGATAACTTAACATATATACAAAATAATTGATATAAATTACACTCTGAATAAATATTTATCCATTACACAAAGACTTGGTCTGCGCGGGCGATCGAACTCATGACATGTGGTATCAGAAATTAGTAGTTAGACCACTGCCGTCATTGCGCACGTTGTCATTTAGAGCGGCCGCAGACATACAATGGTAAGTTGGCCGACTAAATCGCAAGTAGGTGTATTAGGCGTAGTTACTTATGCTAGCCCGCACATCGTCTCCAACTAAATCGTCCAACTAATTAATTGGACACCGATCGAATCAGAATCACGATTCCCTTCCGATTAAAAAGTTGTCCAACTATCGGCCAACTGCTTGTTAGCATGGTTATCCTATGCAAATTCGCACACTATCCAACTTAGTTGGACAGTTGTACGGCAAAATGCAAGGTGACCACACGCGTGCGCGTGATTTCCCCACGCTCGCATCTTCATCGACGGGTACGATGTCTGTCTCGTGATCACTTGTTGCAAACGAAAAAGTAGAAGAGCTCATAGAGGAAGTTCAAAAAAGGCCAGCGTTGTACAAAAAAAAACTTGAAACAATTTGTCAGGGTAATATCTGAGTTTATAATGCAATGTATGATGCTTCCCATATTGTAATCTGTTACTTAATATGAGATGCACCCAAAATGTTCTCTTTTATTTTCGTCTTCTTTTTATTAATAGAGCAATTAAAAGGTTTTTTCCCGCATTTTCACGCACACGCACCGCGCTGGCAATACTGGTACCGACTAAATCAGTTAAGTCTGCGGCGTGTAACCAATTAAATAAAGTTGGCCAACTAAATTGTAAATGTACGAAATTTAGTTGTACGATAGTCGTCCAACTTGCAATTGTATATGTGCGGGCTCTCTTATATGACGCTTATCGAAAATGGTTGATATATGTCCAGCCACATCATTAAAGGAAAGTAAAACATTTGTAAATATTACTCTGGAAAAGTAAGGGCAATCTTTCGTCAATTTCAATTTGTGTAACTAACTGTTGATTTGAATTGTAAAATTATTGACACGAAAAAAAATCAGTATTAATTAAGATGCACGTGTTATGCGGTGGCGGCTTCGAATATTACCAACCCTTACATTGCTAGTGGGAAAGGCGATTAAGACATTTGCATAGACCTGAGTCAACTTTGATGCCGTCTGGTTAATAATTACATTTTTCAAGGAAGATGGGACGTCAGGCAGAGGGCGGTAATAAAACAATTCCAGAAACTTTTACAATTACAATGACAGACATACGTACATATTGTGTCGATCCCTAGTAATTGGGATAAGGGCAGAATGATTACGTACAAAAAATACACAATAACCCAACTGTTGTATGAGATATATTATGCTATGTACCTCATTTTGTGTTATGGTGGTATTATATGAAGTTGTTATCTTTATGCGCGGCTCAATGGCTTTTGTCAAGATCCCAAGATCTAGGGTTTCTAGAACCTTCATAAACTATGATAGGGCATTAGTATTACATCAGATATCGCGTTGGTATTCTTGAATTCTCAGCTTTAGTAATATTGTCTGTTTGTTTTACTAGCAGTCTATATCGTAAATTACGTACAACGTATATGATAGTAGTAATAAGTTAGATAAAAGTAGAAAGATAAAAGTAATAAGGTTACAAAAGCAGTGATATTTTTTTGCGATACTCGTAAAAGTTGTTAAAATATACCGTAGAAGAATGGGAGCCCCGAGGATTAACAGCTTTACATAGTACATTGATCGAGATAGGTAATACCTACCGTTAAGGAAGAAGACATGATACCGTCTTCCCGTGACCATGGACGCTGTAGTCTTCGAAATGTCACGTCTAGTTAAAAATTAATTAGGTACAAACGCAATAAAAATAGTTTTATTTTAATAGTGTAATACTCGCGAAAACTTAAGAAATCATTCAGAATAAACCCTTTATAAGGGCTGTCGAATAGGTGTGACGTACTGACCTATTGTCCGCCTGGAGAACTGGGCGACGGCGACATGCGGCCAGTTCATAGTCCGCCACTGAAATCGTTGATCGTTTGCCATTGACGAATTCGATGCCGTTATGTGGGACTGATTCAGATTCACATAACATCATTCTAAATATTTTTTTTTAATTTACGGCTGCGCATTTCGACGGTTCCTACGTACATAAAGACATGTTAAAAATGACATCTTTTTATTGTATTCTTTAGGCTTTAGATTTTCAATACGCACATTTCATACTGCATATGTATTAAAAAGCCTAAAGAATACAATAACAAAATGCCATTTTTGGCATGTCTTTATGTACGTAAGGACCGTCGATTTCACTAATATTTTTAGTGAAATCTATTCCAACCAGCTTTGTCATTTTAATATTTTCCGAGTCATCCTAGTTACTCATCACACAAAACATCTAATGTGAGTACTAACTCGAATAACAGAATACATCCTCTTAAAGAAGACAAAAATAACCTCAGAACATTCAGGTTATCCGCGATGAGGAGGCGGTAGTTAATTTTAGAAAAGGATTGAATTACAAATGGACTTGGACCTTAACTCGTTATGTAAAGGGTTGGATTTTTATCTGTAGGTCTACGTAAATGTTACAACTGTTGTTGTACATTACATTGAGCGAATTTGTTTGTAAGTTTAATTTAAAATCAAACTAAAAACAACTTTCCGTGTGGTGACGGAGAAAGAATACAATTCAACACCGCTTCTCTTGTCCCTGAGTGTCGTAAAAGCCGACTAAGGGATATATATAATATGCATGTAATATCTGTGCAAGAGAAAGAAAACGCGAAATAAAATGTTGTGCCAACACGTCTGACCAGTAGGTCATTTTCCATCCCAAAATGGAGGAGGGCCGAGCCCAATAGTGAGACATGTATGGGCTGAGATGAAACTAAACATATTTATTCGACATTATTGATTCCATTGCACAACTGAATACATTCCTTGTGAATCAGAGGAACGATAATAATAAATCTCGTATAAAATTTTTTCGTTGGTGCTGCGAATTTATAATTTGCTGTTAAAATTTCTACGTATTTTCTCTGTAACTTTGTTAATGGATATTAGTTTCTCACGTGGTCACGGATTAGGACTAAAACACACTTTCATAATGGTAAGACCTCAATGTTAGCCCGCGGCTGTAGACAGTCACCTGTCTACAGCCTCGGGCCGGTGCGTCCGGGGTAGCACCACATTGAGCAGAAAATCGACTTCTGAGTAGCAGCAATTTGTTACTACGCTTCGTTCAGTGAGCGAGAGAGCCGGCAGCACAAGTTTCTGAGGGTGTTTGCGTGTAGTGGGTTTTGATGATGCCTTTAGTATCACCGGCCCTCATTGCACGCATTCACACTCCCTTCACGCGGTAGGCAGTGGCCTCGTTTGCCAACGTTTGCAATAAAAATAAGAGTGATCACTAGAAGCATGGATAATACATATGTATGGATCGATGAACCTTAGCGTGGACATAGAGTAAGAGATAAATAAGCCTGCGAGTAAAAATGCTTGGTTGCAGAATACCCACCGATTTATTTATTGCCTACAAATACTTACATAGGTATATCGGTGGACACAGCCACGCATAGATTCACAACAGTAAACGTTCATTTATTTTTATTTTATGTACATATACACATTGTGCTGTGTGGTAGCGGCTTCGAATACTACCAACCCTTGCTTTGCTCGTGGGTGCCGTAAAAGACGACTAAGAGCCCTAGATTAACTCCATCTGGTACCATTTGGGTCAACGATTACATTCCCAAGGAGGGTTGACGTCAGGCAGGCGGCCGGTCATAAAAGTCATTGCCGAAACTTTTTGCAATATGTCAAAACAGATGACATATTGCGTCGACCCCAAGTAATTGGGATAAGAGCAAGATGATGATGATGATACACATGTACTTTTCGTGTGGTGACGGAGTAAGAATACAATTGTGAATTGTATTCTTACTCCGTCTGTGTATTCTAAGGACGACTAAGGGATAAAACAGATGTATAAGGTTTATACAAGAGAATTAAAACTTGAAATGAAACTCCATAGCAACACGTCAGCGTGGTATAGTATGTCAATTTACCTTCTATTATGAAGAAGGTGCCAGCGAGCCCAACAGTGGGACGTATTTGAGCCGATATGATGATGCTGATGATACACACGCTATGTTTTATTCTCGTTTCTACTAAAAAAACGGCTTAACTGATTTTATTTTGCTCATATAATGCAGATGGTTTTAACACAAAAATTAGGAAATCTCGAAAACGCGCTTTGAAAAATTAAAACCTTGCGACTTATTTACTTTTAATACATAGCGTTCTTGAAGAAACTATTGTCAAAATCTGGTAATGTATTTATTACATATCGCGGCGATTTAAAAAAAAAATAAGACAAATTTCAAATAAATACCGATATATTTTTTTTTGTGGGTGGGCTGCGGTCGGTGCGCCTCCGCACCACTCCGTCCGGGGCGACAGAGGGGCTTAAGCATGCAACTCCCGCAACCCACCCGAAAACCACGTCGCCTTCGTCGTTGGGCCGACCACCGGAGCAGAGTTAACTTGTCGTGAGTGGTCGGCCCGACGAAATACCCCCTACTTGGGGTACCCTCCCATCGACCGACGTCCCCCCCCTCGGGGAGGACGTCGGTCTTTCCTCACGCGGTCGGCCTCTCGGCGGGTGACGGACTAATCCTCGGTCACGTCACCTGCGGCCTCGGCTAGGGCGGCATGAGGCGCAGGTAGTTGCGCCTGCGCCACCCCATTCGCCGGCGGCGGATCGCTTCATCGAGGCTGCGCTCCTCGCGCAGGCGATCCGCCGCCTCCTTCTGCGAGATCGCTGTCTCGCAGAAGGCTGCGACCGCGTCCCAATTCCCGACGCTGTCGACCATCACCCTAGCGATGGCCGGCAGCGTAAGGTCGGCACCGATGATTGCGACGAGTTCATGGCGCTGCGTGGCCCAAGCGGCGCAGGCCTCGAGCGTATGCTGCGCCGTGTCCTCGTCGCAATCGCAGTGGTGGCAGGACGGTGTACTCTCCCTCCTTACGACCTTGTGCAGGTATTTGGCGAAGCTCCCATGCCCCGTCAACACTTGCACTAGTCGGAAGGAGAGCACCCCGTGCCGCCTTTCCAACCACTGCATCAGCACCGGCCGGAAGGCCTCCACGATTCGCACCCCGAACCGAGGCCTCTCCAGCCGGACTGCCCAACGGGCAATGACGTCTCGGCGGGCGTCGACGCGCCAGGCGGTGAGCTCCCTCAAGGAAACAACACCGCCCTCCCTGCGCACCCCCGACACCTGCCGATACAACTCGCCGAGCATTTCCGCCTCCAGGTCCCACGGGGGAGTCCCGGCCAATAGGCACGCTGACTCCGTCGCCACCGTGCGGTATCCGCGGATGGCCCTGACCGCCATGACCCTCTGTGGTCGCCACAGAAGGGCCCTAAGTCGGACGGTCAAGGACCCCGCCCACACCGGTGCGCCGTACAGGGCCTTCGACTGGATAATAAATACCGATATTAGGTACAATTTGTTCGCCCATTTTTATGTAATGTATATGTAGTTTATTAGTTTTGTTTGTACATTATAATCACAACTCGTGTACTTCCCTCTGCTGGGCTGGAACCTCCTCTACTGGAGGGAAATTGCTCTACTGTATCATGCTTGTCAACCATGTTAATTGGCTGTATTTCGAGTTTTCCTTACATGGTTGTTATCTGCGTATTGTAATCCCTCAGTTGTCTTTTACGACACTCACAGTCAAAAATGATGTGGTAAATAATTAATATTCTTACTCTGTAACCACACGGAAAGTAGTATAAGTTATAATAATTATAACACATATAAGTTATAATCAAACAAAATATAATTAAGTTCAAGTTCATAAGGTCATCAAGTTTTCAACAAAGGTCGTATCGTATCTTCTTAATTAATTAAATGCTTATTTATATTGTAATAGCCGCAATTATAATATACGACGAGCCAAGCGAAGCGCAAGGACATTATTATCTGTTTTTGAAGAGTTTCGGTCAATTTTTGAATCCTAACTTGGGTTTTGTAATCCAAACAAAATTTTATAACCAGATAAACAAAATTCTGGGCATGGAACTTATTAAACATAATAAGTTTCAATGATCTTATAATTTAGATTTTATTAATATCTATAATCCCTGATTTCGTTATTCATGATCATAAGAATTCTAAGAGTAGTAGTACCCTGTAGTCTTGGAGAGCTGACATTTGATATCTAAATGTGGCAACTTGGAGGTTCTAACTCTACACAACCTCAAACTTCATAAAATCTAAACCTTAGAATATAAGCTACATATTAAATGCAATTATTTCAAATTATCCGGTAGTTTCGAATAATTTCGGTTACGGATATTGATTTTTAGGGCATTGTAAAAGGATTTAGCTAATTGTGGTGATCATTATATTATTTCCCTTTAGAGGCCTATGTTTAGGCTGTCAGGTCGTCTAGTAGATAGAAAACCTGTCACAACCTGTCTCATATAGACGCCGACGCTATCTGAAAATATCCAAAACTTTTACATCAGATTCGGTTACGGTTTTAAGGTACGGTAGCGGTAACGGTACGGTTATGTACTTCTATAGATTTCATCACGTTTTGTTACATATACCCGATCGTTCATAAATATGATTAATATAGATAAAATCTTGTAACCTACATTTTAATAGTACGCTTTGGTCCAGTGTCACGTTACCAAGTATGGAAAGATAGCGAGATCTTTGCGTGCATCCATCTCGCGTGAAATGCAGTTCTATTATATGCGAGTATATTGTCATTTATGGTCACTGGCAATTGTTATAGGAATAGCAGTATACATTTAAAATACATTTTGCTTATATATAAATGAACAAAAAGTTTGTGGCAATAATATTTACATTTATAAAGAACAATATAATAGTACTGTTTGGCGGCGGCTACGAATACTACCAACATTGCTCGTGGTTGTCGTAAAATACAACTAATTGCTTCGAGCTGGACTAACCACAACTGATGCCGTCTGGTCAATAATTACATTCTAAATACAATTCCCAATATGGGTTGACGGTAGGCGGCCGGTCATTTGCCGGTATTTTGTAATATGGAAAAATATGGAAGAGGAGTACATATTGCACCGACTCCGAGTAATTGGGATAAAACAGGATGTTGGTAATGATAGTATTTTCTACATATCCTTTAATGGATCTATAATTATTGTACATTGGATAGCCATTAAATATTTGTTACCCTTTATCACCCCGTGGTGACAGGTTGGCAATACATTGTGTCGCCACTCCCTTTATTTTTCTGTGACAGTTATAAAATCCCGGCTAAGGGAGTCGTAGGATTAGTAGCGACAGCGATCTTATTAAAAAATCGAAACGATTATTTCGAATTGGACATTATTTTAGTGGCGAGGTTTAATAATAATAATCAGGGGACGTCGCTGTACGGTGAAAGCGCTCTCTATACACCCTGAGGCTACAATTATGATGGGGTCTCTTTCGGTACTTTATTGAAGCAATCATTGCAATGAAATTTGATACTATTTTACAATTTTAAGTACCACCGCTATCTTGTTTCGTGGACCGGCTACGGTTTAGCTACACTTGTCGTAGTGTCTTGGATGACAGAGGTGCGAATCTGGAGTACCAAAACCCGCCTTGCTGTTCTCCGTTTTACTGTATTTTTTACCAATTCACTTCGACCTTGGCTTTCGCGAATTACCAACGTAACCGTAATACAAATCTATTTCAATATTAAAAACCAATTTAAATAGAAATACATCATACGAAGTATATAGCTCTGCAAAGTAAACACGCATACCGAACTAAAGATCATAATGTTTATGTGTTTTAAACATAAACAAAATAGATCTCGTGATGAATCTTATAAAGACGGGCAAGGTTAACGAATAAAAATAGTTTTTGGTTTGGTATTAGTAACGATAGATCAGATATGAATCAATTTTTAGAGGTATTTAAATGTTCCGTATGGTGACGGAATAAGAATACAATTCAACACCCCCGTGGGTGTTGTGAAAACGACTAAGGGACATGTTATGCATATGATAATTGTGCAAGAGAAGGTAAGTTCGTATATCAACCCGCCTGACCTGCGTGGGTATGTCAATTTCTCTCCCATAGCGAAGGAAACCCAAGCCTAACAATGTGACGTATATGAGCTGTGCTGATGATGATGAAACGTAAAATATCCTTTATACATTATCACGATCGTTTCAGCTCATATACGTCCGACTGCTAGATTTGAGCCTCCACCATAATAAAAGGTAAATCGACTTACTATACTACACTGGTCAGACGTGTTGGACACTGTTGAAGTACTCCATCACCACACGGAGACATATATGCATATTTACAGCTTACGGACAGGCTATTGAAAACCAACGAAATGTAACAATTAATGGATGCGTTCGCAATATAGTAAAAAATAAAAGATAAACCGCCAGACATTGTATCTATGTTAGCAGGGGTTGACTCAAACTCAAATAGGAAGCAATTTAGTTCCACATAAGAACACGCGACGAGTTCACAATATATATTGTGACAACATATTTTCGAGCTTGAAACAGGACGTTACGTTGTCTTGCAGGCCCTAAATCCGGCATAAAAATTTGTCCGGCAGTTTTGTCAGCTGGTTTCGGCGTTCTTCTACAATACATTCCTTAATTATTTCATACTAGCAGCGCTTTGCTGTTTTACCCACATAGTACCCCTTCCCGCGGGGGTATCGAGATAAATTATAGCCTATGTGTTATTCTGATATGTAAGTTATATTATGGTGAAGTTTTATCAAAATCCATTTAGTTGTTTTTGCATAAAAGAGCAACAAACATTCTCACTCACAAACTTTCGCGTTTATAATATTAGTAGAACGACATCTGCGAGTAAGAAATAGAAGGCAACATGTTTTTCTCCGTCATCACACGGAAGTCTGTGACTTATTTTTAATGTGCCTTTTTAATTTTTAATTATTACTATTTGAATATAATCTTGTGAACTTGCATATTTAGTTCCAGCCTGAAGAATCGAATAATTATTCTAATTAGAGATTTGTTTATAACGACATCTAATGTTATATTTTATTCGTTTGTTTTTACATGTGGTGAAGGAGTAAGAATACAGTTCAGGGTGTCGTAAAAGACGACTAAGTGATATGATATGCAGATAATATCTACGATAGAGGAAAAATATTCCACGTAAAACCTTATCTATGTCAACACGTCTGACCAGCGTGGTATGGTCGGTCAATTTCCTTTCCATTGTAAAGTAGACCTGAGCCCAACAGTGGGACTTATATGGGCTGAGATCATGATAATGAAGAATTTATTTTACTTAACAAAGATATATTTTGGAATAAATTATACAGTTGTTTCGATTTGTCCGAAGAAAGACTAAAAACGCTTGGGGAATTCTTTCTAGACGGAGTTGTTAACACATTTCCTGTTCTTAAATTACCTAGCGTCTTGATACATCGCATAGCTTTGTATGTGTACGACATTATGTAGTAATTTACGTGCTTTGTAGTCTGAGAAGCAGGATTACTAGAAACATCCGCTTGTCTACTTCTGTATAAAATCTTCGACGCATGTTTTGGTTAGTGAAAGTCGACGGATGACCTGGTTAAGGTTGCTATGCGTTGTTGGATGTAGGCAGCACAGGATCGCACTTTGTGGCGAAATATGAGGAAGACCTACGTCAAGCAGACGGCGATAGACTGAATGATGATTTATTTGTGTATCAACTCTCTCCCCAAGTAATGGGAACTAGGTGGAACAGTGCGAATATTTACACGTTGGGTTTAGACCACGGGTGACCAGGCACTCGGTACCGTTGGTTGGCTCAATAGCCCTTTCGTCACCCACCCAAAATAAAAAGGTTATATGGTTTGCAAAAGGACTCCGATGTTACTCATCCGCAGCCATATGGATGTAGTGAATGCAAAGGAGTCCAAATCATGAACGATTTCCGCTTAAATTACGTTAAGGCTATTTATATTTTTACATTAAACTTGATGTTAACGGCGCCCATAAAATAGTTCTCAGTGATTTATTTTATTTACATGTCTTTTATTTTCGTGCGCAATATTTCATTCTATACACTTCTGATTTGTGGGTTGTATTGCAATTCTTCTTTGTATGTTCCAATCTATCCTTACTGTGTTATGGAGTAGGTAATATTATCATTATCACAGATAATATACGCCCTCATTGCTGGCCTCAAGCTTCCTCCACAATAGGAGAGAAATTGATGCTGGTCAGACGTGTTGGTATAGAGTCTTTTACGACACCCACGGGCAAGAAAGTGGAGTGACGAATTATATTCTTACTCTGTCACCACACGATGGCGGCTACGAATACTACCAACCTTTAAATGTCTCATGGGTGTTCTAAAAGATGAGTAATAGCGTCACAGCGACCTTGTTCTACTCCACTTGATGCCATCTGGTCCACAATTACAATCTCAACGTCGGTTACCATCAGCCAGGCGTAGAAATATCATTATATAATGCCATCTGATGATGCGATGATGTCTACGCTAGTATTACACATTATAAATAAAACGATTTATACGGCCTTTTTCGCGTTTGTATTTAATTTTTGTCTTCACGACCTTTTGAACACTTTTCAGTGTTCGTAGTTACAGGAGGACCAACGTCGAGAAATCAAATAGAAACTCAATAAAAGGCCTAAAATAGTTTTACTTATAATATCATCATTTATTAAACCGTTTGATTGCCGTTGTATAGTAGGTTAATTTCCCTAATGTGAAGCACGTGTTCAACAGAGCGACAATGTGCTTAGAATAATAATAAGTTTGTTGAATTATTATTTGCTTTTGATAGTTATTCTTTTTTTTTTTTACAAATAGACACTTGGTCTTCAAATAGAGATCTTTGTATCAGGGGCGTGTCCAGACATAGTCAGGGTAGGCAAAAACAATTACTAATAAGTAGGCGTATACCTAATAACCTAATACCTAATAAGTAGGCGTATACCTAATATCTTCCGTGTGGTGACGGAGTAAGAATACAATTCACCACCCCCTATCTTACCCGTGGGTGATCGTACGAGACGACTAAGGGATATAAAACGCATATAACATCTATGCGAGAGAAGGAAAACTCGAAATAAAGCCCTATACCAACACGTCTGACCAGCGTGGTATAGTAGGTCAATGACCCTTCCATTATGGAGGAGGCCCGAGCCCA
Source organism: Lymantria dispar (assembly GCA_032191425.1). Taxonomy (NCBI): domain Eukaryota; kingdom Metazoa; phylum Arthropoda; class Insecta; order Lepidoptera; family Erebidae; genus Lymantria; species Lymantria dispar. The sequence goes on from CM063452.1 coordinate 31,687,852, forward strand.
ACAGTGGGACGTATATGGGCTGAGATGATGATGATGATGATACCTAATAAAATACTAGCATTTTATTGTCTGTTAGTTAACCATACAGTGTGAATTTCAATACTTCACACGATTAATAATGATGACTTGATATTTATTTGTAGCCATTATGAACATCAAAATAAGCTATTGATGATAGTAAAAAGTCATTTTCCTAAGAAACAAACTATATCGATTAATACTTTGAAAATATTTCTATTTCGTTCAATTTTTGCGTTGTGCATTTCTATATGTATGCTAGCTGACCCAACAGACTTTGTTCTGTTCAAATAAAGCGCCACCTACCGGGTCCAATTGTGCATCTAAACCATCCTCAAATCCCCTTGAACATATACGGAAAATTTCGTCAAGATCGGTCCAGCCATTTAGGAGGAGTTCAGTGACATAAACACGTATACAAAATATATATATATATATATATAAAGATATAACTTAAATGAAAATAAGATACCTAGAAAACAATACAATTTACTAATATGAATCTAATCAGCTAGCCAGTTATAATTATCATATTATTTTTACTAAAAGAATGAATTTAATAACCTCTTTTTTTTGGTGGGTTAAGGTCTGCGCACTGCTCGCTCCACTCCGTCAAGTTGGGCGACTTGTCATCAGTGGTCGGCCGGATAGAATACCCCCCTCGGGGAGGACGTCGGTCTTTCCTCGCGCGGAATTTAATAACCTCTTGAGATAAAACCATTTTTTTATTGCTGTTGGTGGGCAGGTTAAGGCATATTGGAAAGGAGCTTTTAGTACAGCAAGGAAACATAGATATGCTGAGATGAATGATATCTTAAACATTTGCATGATCAATAAATTCAGCAATACTGTATGCTTATTTGTCCGCAGATGGAAGACGACCATACAGAATCTCACGCTACAGAAGATTCGGAAGGTTCGGGAATGGACAGTGATGATCCCCTAACTGCTACAGACACTAAATATGGAAAAAGTTTCAGGTATATTTTTTGTTTAACCAAATTGGTTATCTGTGAGACTTTATCCCTTATCCGTGTGGTGACGGAGTAGGAATACAATTCACCACCCCTATATTATCTGTGGGTATCGTAAAAGGCGATCAAGGGATATAATGTGCATATAAAATCTATGCAAGAGAAGGAAAACTCGAAATTAAACCCGTATAATCCGTAAAAGAAGTTTTATTTACAACGTCAACAACGACTTTTATACTCTAACCATCCAGAAAGCTGGCAATCCCCAACGATGTGTAAGTTACACAAGAAGATCACCAGCAGACCGGTCACGAAATAAAATTATATGAATTATGTACTTTACAGACATTTCACAAGGGAAGCTCTACCAAGACTAGACAACTACAGGAACGTTTTATCTCTGCATGCAGCACCACGACCATCACTGGATGAGCTCCACAATGCTTCACTATCTAGGAAGGTAAGCGTCTCATTATGCTTCCAAGTTGCTCATCGTGTTTGTAATGACAAACTACAGATAGCTAAGATTTTCAGATGTTTTGTACATGGAGTTTGTTAAACATTCTATTTATGCATCTACCAGTCTGTCTACGGCAATTGTTGGACATGGATCTCCTCGAGGGAGGATAATGTCAAAGGGCCTCGCTTGGCAGACCAGTTCGCAATCGCATTTTGTTTTATAAATTTACCAGAAAAGTGCTGCTACCCATTCTACCAGGCTGAGAATTATTTAGCCAATTTCTACGAATCCTCACCGCACCGCAAGGGGAAAAGATATCTAAAATATTTATACTCGCGATTGATGGATCACGTTATTAGCTGCAATTATAGAAAAGAACCGTCAGAAATTTATTTTAGTTAAAATGTTCAGCATTTTACCTTTCTGTTATAGTGGTTATGAGAGCCCATTACATTGAATCTTGTGGGTGGTAGGATAAGTTGTTTTCGCATACATTGGACGTTAATGCACTTATTATGATTGATATGATTTTAGTTTATCTACAGCTACATAAACACAAGAGAGTACTTTTTAATGGTATATACATAAATATTCAAAGCTGTGAAGGAGATTTTCGTTCCGTATAATATAAATACGGTAGATTTATTTAAAGACATCTTTGTGATGGGGTAAGAATACAGTTCATCACCCTTTCGGGGCTCACCGCCATCTTGCTCGTGGGTGTCGTAAAAGGAAACTAAGGGAGGTGCATTTAAACATGTATGTAACATCCGTGCAAGAGACAGAAAACTCAAAATAAAACCTTGTATGATCAGCGTCGTATAGTAAGTCAAATAACCTCAAATAGTGGAGGAGGCTTGAGCTCGACAGTGGGACGTATATGAGCCGAGATGATGATGTAAAGATATTAAGTATAACAGAAAAATAATGGAAGATACGGAATGGACTGCGTACAGAACTTCCATTTGGAAGTTTTCATAGAACGAATATTTATTCCACACTTCTTTCGCTTTTGAACGAGGCATCCTCAGAACGATACCCTCATGTGTGACCTTTTTTGGGTGGTCTATTGTACAGGTTATGGACTATGGTATGGTACAGCACTCACGCCGTCCGTTCCGTTCGGGGTAACGAAATGGCAGCGCGCGGACCCATAACCCACCTAATTCCCTCTCTTTCGCAATTGAGTCGGTCACTAGTACCGAGCTCCTTGATGTGCGTCACCAGCTCGGCAGGATACCCTTAAGGTACCGGCCCTCCCCGCCGCCCCTCTCTGTGAGTGACGAACCACTCACCCCCGCTCCACTCACCCATGGCCTCGTCTAGGGTGGCATCAGGTGCGGGTACCCGCACCTGCGCCTTAATCCTCTTATGTGACTTGGTGTATTTTCCTTATTTCTTGAAGTATGCGGTATATTGATTAAGTGGCAATTGGTGATTCTTTCTTATCCTCTATAACAGACTAGTATTCAGTATCTAACGCCCTTTGTCTGTATAATGCGGTTAGTTGACCGCCTTATGAACTTTGCGTCCTTCATATTATTTATCTAGCACGATCACATTCTATAAAGCACTAGGAATTATATAAATTGTATAATATCCTAATACAAAAGTGTATTTGTTACGTCATTATAACCCGCTGACTGGACCGGGGAATACTTAGTCCGTCACCCGCAGAGAGGCTGACCGTTGACCAGGCCAGCATCACTTCGTCCATGAGTGGCGTCACGGAGGGACGGTACCCGAAAGGGGCTATCAGGCTGACCTTAGACAACAAGGAAATCGGTACCAGTAGTCGTCTCAAAGTCGAAGGGGTGGGAACACGGTGGGTTTTGGGACTGCACGCCGCCCTTGCGTCGCCTAGGACGGATGAGGTGGCGTATGTGTCCTGACCATAACCCGCCATAAAAAATAGGTTGTTTGTAAAGTCGGTTTACTGACAATAGTTGAACGTGACAATATCATAAGAAAATACTGATGGAATGGTTTCATTTTTCAAAAGAAAATTTTATTTGTTTGATAGATATTTTGTATGACAAGCCTTAAATGGAACGCCTCAGAGCGAGGTAACGCCGCATACGTCATGTTTTTTCGTGTGCGCAGCCGGCTCCATCGAATTATATGACGTTGTCATGTCAAAAAACGCCATTATAATTCGCTATTATATGTATACGGTTAGGTTTAGCAGCTAATTCTATTGCTCGGACTGGACACTAGTGTGCTACTTGGCATAAGGTTGAGTTAGATTAGGTGAATAGGATAGGTTAGGTTAATAGGTTTAGTAGGAATTCTATGAATTGTATAATGTTCCAATCCGCTAATATATGTATATCTAGAGTAGATTCAGCAGCTAGTTCTGTTGTTCAGGCCGATCATGGCAGCATTCTCTTACATGTATTCTCACGGTAAGTAAATTATCTTAAATACCCATCGAGGCATATTTTTCAATATGCAACGAACACACCATTACAATTTGACCTATTAACCCATGGAATTAGTTCAGGTAGTTAATTGTTATAATTGTACCATACATTAGTCATGTTATAAGACGACACGTGATACCGCTTAGCAAATATGACGCCCTAGTACCATTAGCTAATCAAAAGGCATTAATTGTAATTTTTGTTAAGTGCTTATATAATTTTCTATATAGCTTTCCGGGTGGTGACGGAGTTAGAATACAATTTATCAAACCATCTTTTACTCTTGGGTGTCGTAAAAGTCGAATGAGGGATTATGATATGTAGATGATGTCATTGTAAAAAAGTAGGATAATTGCCGCCCATTGTGAAGGAGGCTCGAGCCCAGCAATACGACTTGTGTGAGCTATGCTGATAATGATACTTATTATTGTGTGAGAAACTACAGCGATGGCATAGTGGTTAAAATACTGAACTACTCTCCCTGTGTCTGCTTTTCTGAGTCTGTGTGTAATTTGGTCTATTTCCTTTCTATTAGGGAGGAGGTCCGAACCTAACATTGGGACGTATATGGCCTCAATGAAAGATCATGATGAATATCAGTCCTACAAAATACAAGAATTACGTATTTCGTTGGTGGGGTTTTGTCATTTATAAAAAAAAAAATAACATTATATATTAGCTGACTCAACATTTGTGGTTATGTATATATATATAAACTAATTTGCATATTTTGCATGCCACATTTTTTACAACTTGAGAATCATTCATAAAATCCCTGACAACATTAGAGGCTCGCGGACAGTCTTAGAGTAGGACTATCATTAAAAAAATGGTCGGGGACACTATGCTCTGCCCTTTGTCATCAGGCCAACACTGGTACCGAGTTCCTTGACATCAGTGGTCAGCCCCGCAGTTACCCTTTCAGGTACCGTCCTTCTCCGACGCCCAGTGGTGTCGCTCTCGCTCTGTCACCCTCTTTACGGGTGACGGACTTTTTCCCAGTCTGGTCACCCGTGGCCACAGCTAGGGAAAAACAACACCCTATACCAAGGAATAAATCTTTATATGGCTAAGGACTTTACAAATATACCATTACTGCATTTGCGGATTAAAGTATGATAGATCGGCATTGCACTGTTCATAATAGTCAAGAATAACAAACAGTTTTAATGAGCGCATACAGAGTGCATTATTGCTCTATTAATACGATTTTACTCTATTAACCTCAAGTTCAAGGGATTATGAACATTGTGGGTGTTTAATTAAACATACACGATAATCTATGATCATATTACATTATGTAAATATATTACATTAGCTACTCAGGTGTCGTAAGGTGCACATTTGTATGAACATATTTGATATGATATTCGTAATTGAGTTAAAATACTAGCGCACCTGCCTTCGGTTCGATTCGGTTTTAGCTGCTTTGTCCCGCAATTTAAATCGTCAATATCTCCTAAGATACTCCTTGACCTTGACGGTTCCGGTTGCGGACCGGATAATATAATAAAAAAATTGAGAGAGAGAGAGATTCCTGGTAGTAAAATATTATCATAATCGCTCCAACTATTGTGAAGATTACCTGGAACAAACAGACAGACTGACAAAAAATGTTTAAACTGGTGTTTAAGCATAAGTATCTTGCAAATAAGACTTCAATTTTATTTTGTAAAGAAAAAGGATTTCTTATTAAAAAAAAAGCCTGTTTAACCTTAATACTATTTTGCTGGGGCTTTGTTTGAAAAAGAGAAGGACATTGAATCACTCTATTACGCAGCTGCTCAGTAAGATTAGGGCTTTAAGAAGAGTATTCCTGCATAGGTGTTACCTGCGTAATTTATCCCTTATTCGTCTGTTACGACACCCATGGGCAAGAAAAGGGGGTGATGAATTGTATTCTTATTCCGTAACCACATGACGGGTGTGTTGTTCTTGGTATCAAAACCCACCCACAACAATAATTTGTGGATCTTACAAAGTACTATCCTGCTTGGGGATTCAACCCACGGCATTCAAAATGGGCGTCATAACCTGATCACTTCATCAGTGGTGTATATATTGTATGGTGTAGGGAGTATTATGGATGGCGTAGTGGCCATTTACGAGAACGAGTAGGTTCGATCCAACTCACACTAACACAACTGACTGTAGGTCACTGGTCAACTGTAGGTCAATTTGCCTCCCTTTGCGGAGAAGGCTCGACTCCAGGAGGGGTACGTATTGAAGTGGTGATGAATGATGAAAAAAAAATTGTAAAGTCTCCAGGAACAAGGATTTATTATAATAGTTAAAAGTTTTACGTTTCCAGCCAGGTCAAACATTGGAAAAGGACATGATTGATCCGACTGTATTGAGTCCAAACTTGAAGTTCGGTTGGATCAAAGGCGTTTTGATGCGATGTCTACTCAACATATGGGGCGTGATGCTATTCCTCAGGCTGTCATGGGTTGTTGGACAGGCAGGCGTGGGTTAGTATAATCTGAAATATTTTTTTTTTGTTTTTCAGTTCCACGTTTTATCCCCAAATAAATAATATCTTATATATCTAACCACCCTCTTATCCGTGGGTGTCGTAAAAGACGACTTAAGGATGTATTACGCATATAACATCTGTGCAGGAGAAGGAAAAGTCCTAAAAAAGGCCTATACCAACCTGTCTGACCAGCATATATAGTAAGGTCCATTTCCCTCCTATTATGGTGGAGGCTTGAGTCCAGCTGTGGGATTCATACGAGCCGAAATGTGAAAAATCATCTCTTTTTATCATTATATAAAAAGACTGGCATCAATAGTTATCTCAGCCCATGTACGCTCTACTGCTGAGCTTGAGCCTTCTCCATAATAGGAGAGAAATTAACCTACTATATCACGCTGGTCATACGGCTTGGCATAGTCTTTTTAGTTTTTGTTCTTGTTCTTGTCCTTGTTCTTGCAATTTGCATTGATGTTACATGCCAGTGGCGTAACTATAGGGTGGCAGGGCTGGCAAAATGCCACGGGCCCCCAACCCGAGAGGCCCTCAGCCCAAAATGCTTAGGGATGAATCGATATCATCTAGGTATCGATACCGTAGCGGTACTCAATCAGTATGGATTGAAAAGTATCGATGATACTTACTGGTATCGGTATCGAATCGATTATGAATAGAGCCTAATATATAGAGATATAATACGAGATAATAATAAGAATAGATAATAATAGAGATCTAATACGAGATCTAATACTATCTAATAAGAGGCGATTACGGCAATATCCCCTTTTTAAAAATGGCGTACAACAAAAAAATGGCCCCCAGTCACGGCGGCTCCGGTACCCTACGGGCTCATTTTGGTGGCGGGCCCAGTAGTGGTGGAGCGGGGGGTGCGAGGAATCTCCGGCAGCGATCCGGCTACCAACAAAAACGACCCTTGGCCCTGGTAACACACAACATTCGGACACTCAGGACTGACGAGAGGGTCATCGAGCTGGAAGAGGAATTGAGCAAAATCCGCTGGGACATTGTAGGATTATCAGAAGTGCGAAGAGAGGGCGAGGGCACGATAATCCTCCAGTCTGGAAACTTGCTCTTCTACCGGGAGGGCGATCACCCGTCCCAAGGTGGTATAGGGTTTATCGTTCGTAAGTCTCTCATAGACAACGTGGAGAGGATCGAGAGTGTGTCGACAAGGGTAGCGTACCTTATACTCAGAATTACCAAGAGGTATTCGCTGAAGGTTATACAGGTATACGCACCGACCTCGACATACTCCGACGACGAGGTGGAGGCATTTTACGAGGACATCTCGAAAGCCATACACGCGTCCAAAACCCACTTCACGGTGGTTATGGGAGACTTTAACGCGAAACTAGGCAAAGGGAGTGATGATGAGTTGAGAGTGGGGAAACATGGATATGGACAGAGAAACCAGAGGGGCCAGAAACTGGCTGATTTTCTGGAGAAGGAAAGCCTCTTTATGATGAATTCCTTCTTCAGGAAGCAGCCACAAAGGAAATGGACCTGGATTAGCCCCGATGGTTCAACAAAAAACGAGATAGACTTCATCTTGTCAGACAAACGACAGATATTCAATGATGTCTCAGTGATCAGCAGAATTAAAACTGGGAGCGATCACCGGATGGTACGAGGCACATTGAATATCCATACAAAAGTCGAGCGGTCACGCTTGATGAAGTCTACACTCCGACCTACATCTGTCCAATACCAGAACCTCGAAAACTTTCAACTCGAACTACATAATCGCTTCCAATGTCTGGACGAGTGCGAATCTCCGAACGATATGAACAACAGGTTCGTGGAAACTGTCCACGCGGTTGGGTCGAAATTTTTCAAGGCTCACCGCGTTAATAGACCTAAAAAACTTTCTGACCAGACTCTCGAGCTCATGGAGCGGAGAAAAGAGATGACGGTGCAGTCTGCAGCCGATTGGTCCAAACATAGGCAGCTAAATAGACAGATCTCCAGGTCTGTGCGTCGCGATATTCGCCGATTTAATAGGTTCCGTATTAAAGAAGCGATAGAGCGGAATCGTGGCTCGAAAGTGTTCGCACAAGATCTGTCTATTGGGAAAAGCCAAATGACTAAGCTGAAGACCGATGACGGCACTGTCATTTCATCCCAAAGTGAGATCTTGGGAGAGGTCGAAAGGTTCTATGGACAGTTATACAAATCATCCCGAAATCCTGTTGTCGGCTTGGTCCAAGATCCCAGATCCAAGCTAACTCGGCACTATACCGAAGAAATCCCGGACATCAGCTTGTACGAGATCAGAATGGCTCTCAAACAACTACGTAACGGTAAGGCACCGGGAGATGACGGAATTACGGCAGAGCTTTTGAAGGCGGGCGGCAAGCCGGTATTAATAGCCCTTCAGAAGCTATTTAATTCCGTTATCCTCGGGGGCGACGTTCCAGAGTCGTGGACCATGAGTGTGGTGGTGCTGTTCTTCAAGAAGGGTGACAAAGCTCTTTTAAAGAACTACAGACCCATCTCACTCCTGAGCCATGTTTATAAGTTGTTTTCGAGGGTCATTACCAATCGACTCACGCGCAAGCTCGATGACTTCCAGCCGCCCGAACAAGCCGGCTTCCGAAAAGGCTATAGCACCATAGACCATATCCTCACGCTTCGGCAGATTATACAAAAGACCGAGGAGTATAATCGGCCCCTGTGCTTAGCGTTTGTGGACTATGAGAAAGCCTTTGATTCAGTCGAAACTTGGGCGGTGCTGCAGTCCCTTCAGCGGTGCCAAATCGACCATCGCTATATCGAAGTGCTGAAGTGTTTGTATAGGAACGCCACAATGTCAGACCGTATCCGGGATAAGAGTACGAAACCGATCCAGTTGCAGAAAGGCGTGAGACAGGGAGATGTCATCTCTCCGAAACTGTTCACCACTGCACTGGAAGATGTCTTCAAGCTCTTAGACTGGACTGGACTCGGCATCAACATTAACGGCGAATACATCACTCACCTTCGATTCGCAGACGATATCGTCGTTATGGCAGAATCTATGGAGGACCTTGGCACTATGCTCAATGATCTCAGCAGGGTATCCCAACTAGTGGGTCTACGAATGAACATGGACAAGACGAAAGTCATGTCAAATACCCATGTCATTCCTGTACCGGTCCTAGTTGGCAATGCGATTCTCGAAGTTGTCAATCACTATGTTTACCTAGGACAAACAGTCCAGTTAGGTAGATCCAATTTCGAGAAAGAGATCAGCCGACGAATCCAACTCGGTTGGGCAGCGTTCGGGAAACTTAAGAGGATCTTCTCGTCCAACATACCTCAGTGTCTGAAAACACAGGTCTACGACCAGTGTGTGTTACCAGTGATGACTTACGGCACGGAAACGTGGTCCCTAAATGTAGGCCTCATATCAAGGCTCAAAGTCGCTCAGCGTGCTATGGAACGGGCTATGCTCGGGATTTCTCTGCGAGATAGAATCCGGAATACAGAAATCCGCAGAAGAACGGGTGTAACCGACATAGCACGAAGAATTAGCACGCTGAAGTGGCAATGGGCAGGCCACATCGCTCGACGAACCGACAACCGCTGGGGAAGAAAGGTTCTCGAGTGGCGACCACGCATCGGACGACGCAGTGTAGGACGCCCCCCCACTAGGTGGACCGACGACCTAGTGAAAGTTGCTGGGCGTCGTTGGATGCAGGCGGCACAGGACCGCACATTGTGGCGCAATATGAGGGAGGCCTTCGTCCAGCAGTGGACGGCAATAGGCTGAAATGATGATGAAATGATGAATACGAGATAAGTTTTTAGCGGGATTGCTTATGAATGAGCTTTTTTTTTTAGGGAATCTGATTGTACCTGACTTATATAACATTGCCACGGGCCCCAGGTGGTATAGTTACGCCTCTGTCATATGCATATTATATTCCTTGGTCATCTTATATGGCACTCAAGGGAACGATAAGGGTGGTGAATTGTATTCTTACTCTGTTACAACATGGGTAACAGACATATGTAGTACTAGCAACCCGTCCTCGCTTCGCTTCGGTTTTAGTTGTTTTACCCGCGTAGTTCCCGTTCCCGTGGGAATACCGGGATAAAATATAGCCTAGTTTACTACCTGATATTATAGCTTTCCATTGGTGAAAGAATTTTTGAAATCGGTCCAGCCATTTTGAAGATTACCCGGAACAAACAGACAGATGGACAGACAGACAAAAGATTTTAATAGCTATTTTAGGCATAGGTGTCGTGCAAATAACCGTGTGAGCATGGAAAAAGCCTATTATTTTGACATTACAAACAGACACTCCAATTTTATTTATTGGTATAGATTTATATGTCTTTATTTCGAGTTTTCATTTTCTTGAATAAATGCTGTTTGTATGTATCCCGACTTTTACTTCACCCTCAGGCAAGATGGGGGTGGCGAATTATATTCTTACTACGTCACCACACGGAAAAGGTTAATAAGATGTATATTTTCCGGCAGCGCAGTCATTGGTCCTGATCCTGACAACATCGGTGGTGACTACAATAACGGCGCTGTCCATGTCTGCCATCAGTACAAACGGGGTTATCAAAGGAGGTACATATATATTTTCTCCAGCATAATAATAATTATTATCTTAAAAGAAAAACTCTCCCCTGCTTTAAGCTAATAGTCCTTGTATTGCGAGGGACTTACAAACAAATATTTTAACGGACACAAATTACACCCAGACTCAGAGCAAGAATTTGTTAATCGCGCAAAATGTTGTCCTGCATGGGAATCGAACCCATGACACTGGCATGATAGGTCAATATCTTAACCACTACTGCATCTGTGCAGTCTGAAGCTAATTTATTGAATTAGATGATATATGGTGGAAATGTATTACTATTTTGAAATAGATCCGGAAGGGAGACACAACACTAAAAGGAAGGAATACGGAATAGGATAGATGTGGAATAAGTGGCAAGGAAACCTCTTGCCAGAGCTTGCAAATTTCCACAGAACTCCTTGTCTATGTTTACGAGTACATACGTTTTCGACAAATAATTTATTATCTTATTTCATTTCACTCCACCTCAACTCACCCCATCCCTCTTCACATTATCCCAACTCACCTCGCCCCAACTCATCCACGACATTCCTCCCTTTTTTTTGTAGTAGCAATCTGGTATTAATTTGTTGCCAGTGTTGAGTTACAATTTTCTTAATAAATTATCAGCTTCTTCACGTCTTTAGTTTCTTTATATTACTTTATTTAGCCAAATTCTCGCTGTCCAAAGTGGTATGGCCACACTATTAATGGGAATCTTCTGTAATGTATCTCTCTCTAATCTTCTTGGAATTTTGGTGGAAAACAAAAACATTTTTAAAGCACTTTTATGTCACATTCACTAAATCTACTTCCTCTGACGAATTTAGGTTTTGGTCTTTTTAGCATACCTATCATAGTTCGCAATTTATGATTTGGTCATGCTCACTGAACAGGGTTCTACTTGTGGTAGCTATGTGGGGCGGATCACTCCCTTCCCTCCAATGTGGTTGAGGGGAGTGATGGCTGCTCTAGTAGTTAACTTGTTTTCGGGTGCTGCTTGTGGGATCTGGTCCAACCATATTTTCCTTTCCTTTTTTACTTGAACTAAATTAAAAAAACAAAATTGTTATATCCTATCTCGAAGGGCATCACACTGGAGCTAAGACTATATGTTGAATACGTGTAATTTTATTCAAAATATGGTAAAAAATAACAGCCCGCTGAGTTTCTTGCCGGATCTTCTCGGCGTGGGGCCGCGTTCCGATCCGGTGGTAGATATTGTATTGTATTCATCATCATCATCATCATCATTTCAGCCTATCGCCGTCCACTGCTGGACGTAGGCCTCCCTCATGTTGCGCCACAATGAGCGGTCCTGTGCCGCCTGCATCCAACGACGCCCAGCTACTTTCACTAGGTCATCGGTCCACCTAGTGGGGGGCGTCCTACACTGCGTCGTCCGATACGTGGTCGCCACTCGAGAACCTTTCTTCCCCAGCGGTTGTCGGTTCGTCGAGCGATGTGGCCTGCCCATTGCCACTTCAGCGTGCTAATTCTTCGTGCTATGTCGGTTACACCCGTCTTCTGCGGATTTCCGTATTCCGGATTCTATCTCGCAGAGAAATCCCGAGCATAGCCCGCTCCATAGCACGCTGAGCGACTTTGAGCCTTGATATGAGGCCTACATTTAGGGACCACGTTTCCGTGCCGTAAGTCATCACTGGTAACACACACTGGTCAAAGTCCTGTGTTTTCAGACACTGAGGTATGTTGGACGAAAAGATCCTCTTAAGTTTCCCGAACGCTGCCCAACCGAGTTGGATTCGTCGGCTGATCTCTTTCTCGAAATTGGATCTACCTAACTGGACTGTTTGTCCTAGGTAAACATAGTGATCGACAACTTCAAGAATCGCATTGCCAACTAGGACCGGTACAGGAATGACATGGGCATTTGACATGACTTTCGTCTTGTCCATGTTCATTCGTAAACCCACTAGTGGGGATACCCTGCTGAGATCATTGAGCATTGTGCCAAGGTCCTCCATGGATTCTGCCATAACGACTATATCGTCCGCAAATCGAAGGTGAGTGTTGTATTCGCCGTTAATGTTGATGCCGAGTCCAGTCCAGTCTAAGAGCTTGAAGACATCTTCCAGTGCAGTGGTGAACAGTTTCGGAGAGATAACATCTCCCTGTCTCACGCCTTTCTGCAACTGGATCGGTTTCGTACTCTTATCCCGGATACGGACTGACATTGTGGCGTTCCTATACAAACACTTCAGCACTTCGATATAGCGATAGTGGATTTGGCACCGCTGAAGGGACTGCAGCACCGCCCAAGTTTCGACTGAATCAAAGGCTTTCTCATAGTCCACAAACGCTAAGCACAGGGGCCGATTATACTCCTCGGTCTTTTGTATAATCTGCCGAAGCGTGAGGATATGGTCTATGGTGCTATAGCCTTTTCGGAAGCCGGCTTGTTCGGGTGGCTGGAAGTCATCGAGCTTGCGCGAGAGTCGATTGGTAATGACCCTCGAGAACAACTTATAAACATGGCTCAGGAGTGAGATGGGTCTGTAGTTCTTTAGAAGAGCTTTGTTACCCTTCTTAAAGAACAGCACCACCACACTCCTGGTCCACGACTCTGGAACGTCGCCCCCGAGGATAACGGAATTAAATAGCTTTTGAAGGGCTATTAAGACTGGCTTGCCGCCCGCCTTCAGAAGCTCTGCCGTAATTCCGTCATCTCCCGGTGCCTTACCGTTACGTAGTTGTTTGAGAGCCATTCTGATCTCGTACAAACGTATTGTATTCAAACGATGTATAAATTTGACAATATGTAAGTGCCCTCAAGGGGCCTATGCAGCATAAATTATTTGATTTTGCATCACATTACATAAAATGCCATCGAAATTAGTATAACACGATAAGACATTGAATATAAAACAAGATCACCGTATGACGCGTGTCAATTCCCGCCAAAAGTCCCTCGACATCATTTCGTCGTCTCATATAGGTTGGGAGAGGTGTTGCCAAACCTATCAAAAAAAAAAGAGCGCATTACATCAGTTAAATTAATTTTGCAGGTGGAACATACTACATGATATCCCGCTCCTTGGGCCCAGAATTCGGCGGCTCCATTGGTTTGATATTCTCTATGGCGAATGCGGTGGCATGTGCTATGTATGTTGTAGGCTTCGGCGAATCACTCATCACGCTAATACCGGAGTCCGCCTATATGGTTAGCAAGAATTGGGTGAGTAAACATGGGTATAGAAACAATATTTTAAAAATATTTTAAAGCAGTGCTGACCAAGACTCAGACGACGCAGTATAGGACAACTAGTTTCATTTGAAGCATTTGCCGTGTGGTGACGGAGTAACAATTCAATTCATCACTTCCTCTCATAACTGTGGGTGTCTGGCTTAAAAGACGACTAAACTATATTACGTATATGAATGACATCTATGCTAGAGAAGGAAAATTCGAAATAAAACGCCACACCACTCCTGTCTGACCAGCATAGCGTCGCATAGTAAGGTCAATTTCCCTCCTATTATGGAGGAGGCTCGAGCCCACCAGTGGGACGTATATGAGCTGCAATGATGAATGCAAGTGGCATAAGACCATTCTGAGTAGCATTCCTGTAGGTAGCCTATGTTTGGCAAGGGATGTCTACGGGCTGATGGATAGATAGTAGTGGTTATCCCTTTTTTTTTGGGGACAGACTCAGTCGTGAATTTGGTAGAAGACGAAGAGTGCTTGTCTTCGGTGGCAGCAGTGGTTATCCTGTATTATTCTTCTCTTCTCGTTAAAATAAAATGTTTCATCTTTACTTTCTAATGGAAGTCTTAAAAACCGCTTCAGGAATCACCGAGAGGTAATTAATCGACAGCTCAACCGATTTAAAAAATGAGGCGTTCTTTGATGCATTTTGATCGGGTTAGTGTTGTTCGATAAATAAAATGTGTAAACTGAAAAAGTATTTTAGGAGCCTCGATTGGGATGGGTTGAGCTAAAATAAAGGCCTTTAAAAGGAGTATTTATATAACCTATGTGGATTTTGCATCGCAGTAGAATTTTTCATTCGTTGAAATATTAATAATTAATCTTAATCTTTCGTGTGGTGACGGAGTAAGAATACAATTTACCACCCCCTTACCCGTGGGTGTCGTAAAAGACGAATAAAGTATTATTGCAAATAACATCTATGCAAGAGAAAGGAAACTCGAAATAAAACCCTATATCAACCCGTATAACCAGCGTAATATAGTGATCAATTTCACTCCCATTATGGAGCAGGCTCGAGCACAACCAAGGTTAATAAGATGTGTATTTGAGTGAGCTTGTATGTGAGATATGATGATGATTGAATCTTAATTGAGGCCATGAGAACCATACTAGCCTAATTCAATTGACAAGCCTTTTGAGTACCATTGAAAATAAAAACACTATAGGAAAAACCATAACAATGATTAAGCTGCCATCTAATGAATATTCCTTGTATCACATTTAGGCCACTTTGGTTCTACCAAAATGTTCAATTATATCTGTAAAGAATTAGGCCACTATGGTTCTCATGGCCTCAATTTAACAAAAGAGAAACCCCCCCCCAGACGTTTGGCCATGGTGGTATAGTAGGTTAATTGCACTCCCACTCTGAAGGAGACTCCTAATAGTGGGACGTATATGAACTGTGATGATGACGGAAGAAAGAGATGACATGGTGTATGAATACCACCATATCAGATAGTTCACCCGCATATATCACAATATATTCTCTTTGTCATTCCCAGGATCAAGCTATCTATGGCTGTATCACAATAGTTGTTCTGACTGGTATAGTTATAGTCGGCATGGAGTGGGAGGCGAAGGCCCAAATAGTTCTTTTGGTGATACTTTTGGCGGCGATAGCCGACTTCTGCATTGGAACTATCATCGGACCCAAGAGCGATGAGGAACGTGCTCAAGGCTTTGTTGGCTACGATAGTAAGTGTTCTTATTCTTTTATTTCTCATCATTCAGGCATTATTCCGTCTGGTGACAGAGTAAGTGGGTGTCGTAAAAGACAACTAAAAGATATGCGAATAATATCTATGCAAGAGAAGGGAAACTCGAAATAAAACCAACACGTCCAATTACTCTCCAACTGTGGAAGGCCCGAGCTCAACAGTTCCATTGTCCAGACACAGAAAAACAATTTGTAGCTCGCATAAAGAGTTGTTCTGAGTGGTATTCGAACCTGCGACACTGGCACGGTAGGTCGGTATCTTAACCACTACACCTCATGTGCAATCAAATTTAAAAATAAAAATCATTTATTATGCCTGTGATTATTTTACTTATGTTTGCAATCCTTAATTGTATTCCAGTTTCTTGGATTAATAAAATATGTATGTTTTTAGTGACAGTTCTAAGAAACAACATGGGTTCAAATTATCGTTACTTCGAAGGGGTAGAACACAATTTCTTCTCCGTGTTCTCTATATTCTTCCCCGCAGCCACCGGTATACTAGCCGGCGCTAATATATCGGGTGATTTGAAAGTGAGTATATCAGTACATTCTTTTTTATTGTTTATTTTCGTTGTGTTTCTCTTCTTTTATTATTTATGTTTTTTATGTTATTGTACTTTTATTATTATGTTCTTATACGTGTTCCTCGCGTAAAGGAGTAATAAATTATTTTCCTTTCTTTCTTTATAATATAATACGAACAAATTATTGTAATATAAAATCTACCTTATCAAATATTAAGGGATAAAAATAATAATATAAATCGAGATAATGATCTCGATCGTATTTTACGGACTTTATCAGTTGACAGTGTTCCCTGTAATTTATCGAAATGTTGCAAAATTAAAAATTAAATTCGATCGCGATAAAATTCACAAATATAGTTTTATTTCAAATGTGTAATACTTGTGTAAACATCAAAAATCAATGAGATTTTGGTTTACTATATTATTTTATATCGTTTTTTTTTTTATTTTTTTATAAATTCAATAACCTCGTGTATAACTCGCTACCGATTGTTTCAGGACCCGTCGAAATCGATACCTAAAGGTACTTTGCTAGCCATATTCATCACCACATTGTCGTATGTTATGATCGCTTTGTTAGCCGGTTGGACAGTGTTACGTGACGCGTCCGGGAACATCGATGATCTATATAACTTAACTCTATCGGAGTGCGCTGTCAACAGAACATGCCCGTACGGACTTCATAACAGCAATGATGTAAGTATTTTTATCATCATTTCGGCTCATATATGTCCCGTGCTGGACTCAAGCCTCAATAGGAGAGAAATTGGTATAGTAGACCAATCTCAGCTTATATACATCGGCAAATTGACCTACTCTATCACGCTGGTTATAGAGATTAGTATAGGATTTGATTTCAAATTTGACATGGATTGTTGTTGTGATGCCATAACGGGGGTGTTGAACAGGGGATTAGGCGATTATATTCTCCAGGACAGTGCTGCTGCTCCTTTACGGTTATTGAACTCGTGTATGGCTTTCAAGATAGGCTTGTAAAAAGTCTCCACCTCGTGCTCTGGAATACACGGAGTTCGCTGCATAAACTTGTATGACCTTTAACGAATATCGCTTGGTAATTCTGAGTATAAGGTACGCCGCCCTGGTCAACACAATCTCGATCTTCTCCACGTTATCTACGAGAGAATTGCGCACGATAAACCCTATATCGGCTTGGGAACGATGATCGCCCTCCCGGTAGAAAAGCAAGTTTCCAGATCCGAGGATGTTCACGGCCTGGCACTTCAAAATACCTTTTTTAAGTCGATGACTCTCTTATCAGTCTTGAGCGTCCGAATATTATGTGTTACCATGGCCAAGGATTAGCTTAGTAGCTAGATAGCTGCCGGGGATTTTTCCCTACTCCACCGCTATCGGGTTTATCACCAAAATGAGCTTGTAGTGGAGCTGCCTGTTTTTATTTTATCACGAATTTGAGGGGATAATGCTGTAATCGCCACGCTTGGCAGGCGGGTTAGTGATCGCAGTGAGGTGTTATACGTTTCCCAGGAGAGAGCTGCTGCCCACTCTCCTTGTGAACCCTTAGTCGACTTTTACGACGCCCACGGGCAAGTAAGGGGTGGCGATATTTGTATTCTTAACCAGTCGCAACAAGGGGAAACCATTGTAAATTAATTTTAAATAAATATTTTTCAGGTGATTCGTCTTGTGTCAGGGTTTGGACCGCTGATCTACGGAGGCTGTTTCGCGGCTACCTTGTCCTCTGCACTCGCTTCCTTAGTATCAGCACCTAAAGTATTTCAGGTTTGTATTACAGTAACTCATTGATTATAAAGAATTATGAGACATAACATAAAATCCTATGCCAACACGTCTGATCAGCATGGTATAGTAGGTCAGTGGTCCGTCCATTGTGGAGGAGGCCCGAGCCTAACAGTGGGAGTTATATGGACTGAGATAATGATTATTATGAATTAGTTATCGAAAGAAATCTTTGTGTTGTGTTTTGTTGCAAAGGAGTTATCCATTTCCTATTGTTAAAAAGATAAGTAAAATTTAAAATTTTGAGTAACCTCTGGCGAACACGGGCGAAAAGATATTTAAGTCTCTGACATAATTTTGAGGTAAGAGCTGATACTTTTCGAACTGCTAGATCCATTTCTGTCAAATATAGCTCAAAACCGTCGCAAGGAACTTTTAAGTAAAAAAATCGCATCGGAATGCTTCCATCCATTCGAGAGGCACGATGCCACAGACAGACGCATAGACATCAAACTAATAACGCCCCTTTTTGCATTGGGGATTAAAAGTAAAATAAAAAATCTCTATTGATCAATAAACAAATGAATCTCTGACATTCATAAAAATATATAAAATTAAACTGAGATTTTCTCCACTCTTTGACGTTATTCCCCGTAGCATACGGGATAATAATACGATTGTCACCATACTCGTTCGTGGGCGTCGTAAAATTCCCCTAAGGGTGAGGAACTTCGGGAGAGTACACCGTCCTGCCACCACTGCGATTGTGACGAGGACACGGCGCAGCATGCGCTCGAAGTTTGTGCTGCTTGGGCAGAGCAGCGTCGTGAACTCGTCGCAATCATCGAGTATATCGATATTTCTAAATATATCAATATCGGGGTTTGTTATATCGAAAAAAAAAAATCGACATTTTTGCGCATGACCACTTTTTAGCTTCGCGTTCGCAATGTTTCCGTGATGAACTTTTTTTTTTAGAGAATTCTAGATGTAGATGTTAACTTATCGTCAATGTCATGCCACCATTTTACAGTAGATCAAATTTACGGTGATTTTGTAGCATGCAAATTTTACAAAAAAAAAGATAAAACCAAATTTATCCAAATAAATATCGACGTTCGATACTTACTTTTTAATATCGAACTATCGTCCAAAAATATCGTTGATAATTATCGATATTTTTAAATAATAATATCGATATATTATCAACGGCCCTAACTAGGACGCGGTCGAAGCCTTCTATGAGGCAGTAGTCTCGCGGAAGGAGGTGGCGGAGCGCGTGCGCGAGGAGAGGTCGAGGTCTTGATACGATGTCAAAAATATATTATTGTGAACAATTGCAGGCATTATGTCAAGACAAGTTGTATCCATACCTGGAGTTCTTCGCTAAGGGTTATGGCGCCAATAACGAGCCGGTGCGCGGTTATGTACTCACGTTCATTATCGCCTTCGCTTTCATACTTATGGGTAAGTCTTCAACGTTATTTAACTAAACTAATTTTACTACATTATCCGTATGGTGACGGAGTAAGAATACAATTCACCACTCCCTATCTTACCCGTGGCTATCGTATAAGACGATTAGGGGATATGATATACATATTAGGTCAATTTTACGTCTATTGTGGAGGTGGCTCGATCCCAGCAGTGGGACGTATATGAGCTTAAATAATGATGATAAACTTATAATATATAACATGGATGTTGTAAAAGACTATTAAAGGATATAATACGTATATAACATCTATCCGAGAGAAGAAAATCTCAATATAAAATAGGGATAGGGATGCCAAGACGTTATTTAGACGGTAACGTATATAAACACGTGGTAACAACCTGTCTGACCATGCTGGGCAAGTCTAGTGGTATAGGTCAGTTTCCCTCCTATTGTGGTGCTTCCAATATATCTGACCAGCGTGGTGTAGTAGGTCAATTTTCTCCTATTGTGGAGGAGGCTCGAACCCAACAGTGGGATGTATATTAGTTGATATGTTGAGATTGAGTTTTTCAAATAAAGTATTATATTATAGGTGGTCTGAATCAGATAGCACCTCTGATATCCAACTTTTTCCTGGCTGCGTATGCGCTAATCAACTTCTCAACGTTCCACGCGAGCTTGGCGAAACCTGTTGGATGGAGGCCCACATTCAGGGTAAGGAGGAGTCTATCATTTTTGATTAAAGAAGATAACACTAGGCATGACGATAAGCCCTGTATAATTTAACTGCGCTAATGTCCTGGGTTCGATTTCCATGCAGGATAATACGTTGTGCCATACACAAATTGTTATTCAGTCCGGATGTAATTTGTGTCCGTTAAATTATGTGTTTTTAAAGTGCCCCGCAATATCAGGCTTATTTACCTTAGCGCAGGGTTAGAATTAAGACGAGCGATCTTAAGGAGATTTGAAAACTCAATTAAAAGATTTTCCAATCCCAAAATGTTGGCGACAGGATAAGAAATACAGTTATCCCTATCGTTTACTATCCCGTGGGATTTGTAAAAATCGACTGAGGGATTATTAGGAGAATGGGTAACGTTCCCCTGGGAAATGCCGCCAAACGCTTAGCGAGCAAACGTGACGTTTATGGCAACTTACTAAAGAATGAGTGTCATTTGGTATTCTATGGGGAAGTCGTTTGGTATACTGTAATTTATTTGTGAAGTCTACCAGGTAACAGGGATTTTTGTAAGTGGGGAGTTGTTCACAAAAAAAATGTATTAAACTCCTAAATTATTAAGGATTATTACCAAGAGAATAAGCAGCTGCACTCGTTTTTTTTTTATTACATTCGGTGGCAAACGAGCAAACAGTACACCTGATGGTAAGTGTTGCTGCCGCTCATGGACCTTTACAAGGCCGCTGCCTACCGCGAAGAAAGTGAAGGGAGTGTGAATGAGTGCATTGAGGCTCGGTAATACCAAGGGCACCACCAAAACCCTTCACACGCAAACACCCTCAGAAAGTTGGGCTTCCGCCTCTCTCGGTCACCGAACGAAGCGCAGTAACTAATTGCTACTACCCAGACGTCGATTTTCTGCGAGAGTGTGGTACTACCCCGGAAGGACCGACCCGCGGCTGTAAACAGATAACTGTCGACAGTGTGGTCCTACCACTCTTAATACACGTCGTCATCCTGGCAAATTGTAATATTATTTGTTATCGTCAACCATGGGTGTCGCCAAAGTATATTGTATCTCCCATTGTATCATATCCGATGAAAGAGAATTGGAGACGCCAGTATTTTATAACTTGAGCCTTCGATAGCTCAGTGGGTTTGAAAGCAATGGCTGTCGCATGCAGAGCATTGTATGGCACTCACCTCGATGATTCCGTGCTGCTTCTTTGGGCGGGTCCGCCAACTTCTCAGCAACTGCGACCAGCAGGACGTCTCCTTTACGGGTGCTAAGGGTATCTTGTATTTCGCGGATACACACACGACACTATGCAGATCCAGGCGGTAATAGGTCTCGGATTATTCCGGGAGAACTTAATTGCGGGTGAAATAATTTGCGGTAATAATAATGATTTGATTCACTATAGCCTTTTGCGGATGACGGTTAGCGAATGAATGAATGGCGGCGGTTAGCACACTGCTATTGGTCGGAATCAAAATGCGGTGGTGCCACACACATGAAAATATGACGTGGCAGCCCACTTAATTTATTTATACTGGCGCGTCCAAGAATGAAGAAAAATTTTTAGTTAGGTTTTAGCACCCGATAAAAATAAAAAGAAATAATTAAGAACAAAAAAAACAACTGCACACGTTTTCCCATGGATACCATTATCAAACCTGAACTAAATTGGAAGTAGTAGCTTTAAAATAAAAAAGAATCATCGAAATCATCACCCAGTCGAAAATTCTACCGTAACAAACATTAAAAAAAATGCATTCGAATTGGGAACCTCCTCCTTTTTTGAAGTTTGTTGAAAAAGAAAGAGAATGTAAATTGGAAATAAAATCCTAAACCAATATGTCTGACCAGGGTGGTATAGTAGCTAATTTTCTCCTATTGTGGAGAAGGCTCGAGCCCAGCAGTGGGATCTTTATGAGCTGATATGATGTTCGATGGTGAATATCTATTTATGATGTGTTATGTATACAGTTCTACAATATGTGGCTGTCGCTGTTGGGCTCAATGCTCTGCGTCTCCATCATGTTCGTGATCTCATGGATAACTGCGCTGGTCACTTTTGCAGCGTTGCTCGCGTTGTATCTGCTCGTCTCATACAGGAAACCTGGTAAATCACATTTTTAATCCTATTTTGTTGTTCTAATTTAGTCAAATCCCGTACAACCTGCCCGTCGTGGCGGCAAAGCGGCGTGTGGCCCGTACAACTCACCACCTGCTTTCTTGCCCGTGGCTGTCGTGAAGACGACTAAGGGACTATAATACGTATAAAACATCTATGCAAGAGAAGGAAAACTCGAAATATAACTCTTTACCAACCCGTCCGACCAGTGTAATTATAATACGTCAATTTCTCTCCTATTGTGGGGGAGGCTCGAGTTCAGCAGTGGGACGTATAGGGGCTGTGATGATGGCGATAAGATTCATATCTTGGGTGATTAATTTTTTTTCACAAATAAATCTTAATAAAACACCAAAGTTGCTCAAAGTTTTATTCCCATTGTGGGTGTATGCTCTACAATACATGCATACAGATATTACACGAAATGTTAGACTATGTCTATTGCGCCCAAAATGGATTATTCCATTTAGATGTTTTACACGAATTAGATTTTATTATTATTAAAATTCTTGAATTCTATTTGTCCTTCAGATGTGAACTGGGGTTCAACAACGCAAGCTCAGACTTATAAAAATGCCTTATCCGGGGTTCACCTACTCAACAGGGTCTCCGAACATGTCAAGAACTATCGGTAATATTATATATTCATTTTTCATTATTAAGATGACTAAGGAGTTTAATATGCAGATAATATTTATGAAAGAGAAGGAAAACTCGAAGCTCTATGCCAACTCGTCTGAACAGTGTGGTATAGTAGGTCGATTTCCTTCCTATTGTGGAGGAGGCTCGAACCCAACAGTGAAATATGTATGAACAAATGAAATATAATGATGATGAGTTTAGTTTTGATGTAATTCTGTATTACTGGGTATGTAAATATGTATCCGACCCCTTCTATGTAAAGTATATAAATAAGTCCAAAATGCCAACTGTAAAGGAGCATATTTTTATGTTTTGAAATGACTAAAATCATCATTTTTAGTCGTCGATATATTAGAAAGTAATCTAGCACTTAAATTTGATCCTAATATCTCGTCGATTGAACGTGTTACATTGACTTAGTGATTTCAATACTTTAAATCACCCTCCTTTACAGTTGGTATTTTTTTGATCGAATTTTTTTATTATCCCATATTTTCCGGTGAGAATAGTAAAAACCATTTCCTGAACATACCCTTCATTAAGCGAGGTTTAAGGCAAGCATTCTCTTTAGGTTACCGTATTTCGAAGACTTTTTAATCTCATATAATGTGATATCATGTGATAAAATGTTTTGTTCTTGAGGTAGAATTACTTAACTTCCATATTTTTTTTTGCAGGCCTCAGATTCTTGTATTATCAGGGTTTCCAGGAGAGCGTCCCTTACTGACAGACTTCACATATTTATTGACTAAAGGGCATTCGCTAATGATCTGTGGACATATTATGCAGGTAATTTAATCTTTATTTAAATAAACTTTTGTTTGCTCGCGGGAATAATAAAATGCGGGCGTTGTGAGAACCGGCTCCGGGATCATCAGAAAAATGAGCCGCACTACTCTTTGTAGAAATTTATAACTTTAATCGCAATCGTCAACTCAGGCGCTCATTGTTACGACTGTAATATTATCGCTCTAAAGTAGGTTAGTGTCCAACTACGAGTGCTTTTTTTTTGGAGACAGGCTATGGCGCAGTCACCCCCAACCGTGGGATCCGTCCGATCGGCATGCGAGCCCATAACTTCTCTGGTACTCCTGCACCGGCGCCAAATGGGCGGGCCACGGGAAGCTGTGGCCTTACCCTTAAAATTAATTCTAACTTCGACTCCGACTCAATGCCTATCTAACCAAACTTATATTTGGTATTCTTAAACAAAATCGAGAATGAATTTTTCGCATTTGCCGTTGTTATTTTCACCAAATGTACCGTATTTTATTGTTTTAAATTAATAACGTTACCGAACTCGATCACCACAAAGACGCTTTCTTGAAATTGTGCAACATTAACGATTTTAAACTATCTTAAAATCACGTCGGGAGTAGCAAATATTTGACTTAATAGACGAGAGTGGCATTCAATTAGATTAAAGAAAAAAATCACCGTATTTGATTCCAATCGTAGTGTCGCTTTCAGGAGTACCAAATTCCTCAAATTCGAGCTGCTATTGGATTTAGGATTGGAATCGAGATTCAAAAGTAAGCACACTGATCTTGCTACCAATGACCCATTCAGGCGGGTTACCCTTTCGAGTAGCGTCTTGATTATGTATAATCCCTGCGAGGATACTTAAATAATGTCACTTTTATAAGTTATATAAAATTAATCTAATAATCTATTACCGGATTGGAATGCGGCCGCAAGCTGAGAAGTGCCGGCATGAAACTCAGTGGGCTCTTTTATGAGTACTTGCTTTAAATAAAATATGTGAAAATTGTAATATGCTTATTAAGTATTGGCTCCAGTGTGATGTTCTCTGAATCAGAATATACATCTTAATTTGAAATGTAATGTAAAAGATTATGGTTGGACCATATCCCACAAGTGGCACCTGATCACGAGTTTAACTGCTAGAACAGCCATCATTGTCCTCAACCACTTCAAAGAGAAGGAGAAGCTTGCTCCACGAAGCCATTGCAAGTGGATACTCTATAAGCTGATGTATAGATGTATGGATTAAAACAAATTTTAATATATGTGTTTTTAAATACTTGTCTCGTTCAGGGTCAAGTGAGTCATCGCGGCAGGGAGGCGCTAACGAGTCGCGCGTACCAATGGTTCAGCAGGAGGAAGATCAAGGCATTCTATTCTATAGTAGACGATGTTGGCTTCAAAGACGGCTCCAGCGCTTTAGTACAGGTATTGATGTTTTCCACTTTAATATTAGCAAACGGTAGACTCCGAAGATTCCACATTAAGAACATATAACGTTATTAACATGCTTTTAAATGCTACGAAATAAAAAAACGTCAAAATGCTATCAAAGCAAATACCATATTGATAAAACTTTTTTTAATATTCGCCACTGATTCTATTAGGATGTCGTAATGTGTCTGTGTTACTTTTGTGTTTATAGCTAATAAATGCTTTTTTCCTCACACTGTTTTGGAAAATAGTCTCCGGAGCACTCTTATGCACTCCTAAGATGGGTGGTGAATTGTATTCTTACTCTGTAATCACAAGGAAATGCATTTCTTTTAAGTATGGAGACTGAACCCCATGCCACTGGACATCGAGGGCGCTATAACATCATTTACTTTAAGTCAACTCTCCGCCTAGTGAGCGCATAATCAAACCCGGTCTTTGAAGTGATAATCCATACAATGCGTTATCGAGTTTAAATAACCAATAGTAACGTATGTAACGTTACATTTTGGAAACCTCCCCTCAATTTTGTCCGTATTATAGTTTTATTGAGGAATATTTACTTTGCAGGCAAGTGGTATAGGCAAATTGAGGCCGAACATACTGCTTATGGGTTTCAAAGAGAATTGGCACACGAGTGAACCCAACGAGATAGTTGACTATGTCGAAGTAATGCAGTGAGTATTGTTATATATATATATATATATATTTCTTGTGTACGTGTGTATGTCACTGAACTCCTTCTAAACGACTGGACCGATGTTGATGAAATTGTATGTGTGTTCAAGGGGATTAGAGAATGGTTTAGATTCACAATTGGATTTTATGGAGAATTCCTTTTATTTTAATTGAACAGAACAACGTTTGTTGGGTCAGCTAGTTTCTTTTAAATCACGACAATATACGACGTATTTTTAAATACTGGTACGAAAACCAGGTTAACGTTGTTCGATGGTCTGGAGCTTATTCAACTCCGTATACGTTGGAGTGCGGAGTAAGACAAGGTGGCTTAACCTCGCCAAAATTGTTCAATTTGTATATAAATGCGTTGGTTGAGAGTCTTAGCAGCACACATGTGGGTTGTCACATTGGCGGTGTATGCCTTAATAATATAAATTATGCCGATGATATGGTACTTTTGAGTGCTTCGGTGGGCGGGTTGTCGAGGCTTCTTGGCATTTGCGAAAATTACGTAAATGACCACGGATTGAGGTATAACGTTAAGAAGAGTGTGAGCATGGTCTTTCGACCCCGGGGTAAGTGTCTAGGTGAGACACCGACTATAAAACTTAAAGGGTGTCCTCTAATTAAAGTTACAACATTTAAGTACTTAGGACATATACTTACTTCGGATCTGAGGGACAATGCTGACATAGAGAGGGAGCGCAGGGCATTGTCTGTTCGTGCTAATATGATAGCTCGTAGATTTGCACGTTGTTCGAGGGACGTCAAAATCACGTTGTTTAGAGCATTTTGTACGTCCTTTTATACGTGCAGTTTGTGGGAGGGTTATTCGCAGGAACAGTACAGTGCACTGCGGGTACAGTACAACAATGCGTTCAGGGTGTTGTTGGGGCTGCCTCGGTTCTGTAGTGCGTCGGGCATGTTTTCCCAAGCGCGTGTAGATTGCTTCTACGCAACTATGCGCAAGCGGTGCACGTCTCTGCTGCGTAGGGTGCGAGCCAGTCGCAACAGCATACTGAGCGCATTCGCAAAACGTTTTGACTGTCCGTACTTGAATCACTGCAGCATGATTCATCTACGGACTAATGTAAAAATATTATTTTAATTTATTGTTTCTATATATTTCAATTTTATTATATTTGATGTTATTTAAATGTGTTCTTATATCTATAATTTATTAATTCAATTTGTAAATGATCCTGGTTGGTCGAATAAATAAAATAAATTAAAAAATAAAAAAAAATATTATATTTTTAATTATTTTACGAGTGTGTACTTCTTCTAGCTAGATCGATTTTGATAATTTTTTTCTATAATGAGGTTTTTTTTTGTGTTCAGGTGTTTTTAAGAATGGTTTAGATTGAAAATCCGATATATATTTTTTAATTTTGACCAATTATATCGCTTGAAACGCTACTATATTATAAAAGTTGTTATATGTATAATATGTATATGTTTGTAAATAAAACTATCATAATAACTAGCAATAGTACTACAATAATAAATAATAACTAATAACTACAATAATAACTAGCATCATGTCCTCTGAGTTTTCTTGCCGGATCTTTCTCAGTGTGGCCGCGTTCCGATCCGGTGGTAGTATATTAGTTTTGTTAGTTTTAAATCAACAAATTGTAATAATAATTGCTACAAATTTAATAATTAATAATTACTAACCATAAACAATATAATTTTTTCATATAGATTCATTTTCTTCTTACACTGGCAATAAATTTGTACTAAAATGTGGGTAACAATTTAATAAATTTATAACTATTTTCTGCATCGGGTAGATAATTTTAAATGTCTGTAATAACGATTACTTGTTGGACGTGAGACACCTTAGTCCGCCCGTGACCATGAATGCTGCAAAGTGTTCGAAACGTCGGGCAATCATAAATCAAATACAAACGCGATATAATCCGTAAAAGTAGTTTTATTTACAATGTGTAATGCTCGCGTAAACATTAGATATCATTATGTATATGTTTGTTTTATTAATATTTCATTTTAATGTTTTAGTAAAACTTTAGATGTGCATATGGCTATAGCGATACTGCGTGTGGAGGGTGGTCAATACACAAGCGACACGCTTGATGAAGATCTGCAAGCGTATCTCAAAGATATGAACTTGAAGGACCTCTCGGCGTTCTCGCGTGAGTATTATTTAAATGACTTTAATCCAGCTAATGATAAATATTTTGGGTGGCGGAAGTGAAGTCGCTTTGTGAAACTGTTAATACTAAAAAGCCTAGTTGAATAGGTTATACAGATTAACTAGAAATATATTAAGCAAACTGTGGCTAACCTATGATTATAAGTGGGTTTGGTGACGAGTCAAGAGTCACTACCCTTTATTTACCTTCGCGTGGAAGTCGTAAAACCGGCTAAGAAAGCACCAGGAATGAGCGGGAGTATTTTTCGGGCAAACTATCTTTATGGGCTATCGCCAATCCGCCTACTGAGCGTGACAATATCGGTTTAATCCCACTTCATGTGTCTAACAGTGCCAGTCTGTTGATTTATGGATAGTACAAAAAAAATTAGCTATGAAAAATATTTCAGTGTCGCTAAAACTGCAGTCACAATCATCTCATTTGTTGGAGTATAACCTTTATGTTAATAATAATATGTTCTATAATACAGTCATTCATATACATAAGCTTTTCTCAGGTTCTATGGGAGATAATAAGGGCTCTAAGTCCAATGAGAGTCTCAACACACATTCAAGAGGTAAGTTTATTACTTTTGAGAGAATGTACCATGATTTTTTTTATTAATGTCATTTTTAGGTTCAGTGCGGCAATGATGGCTACTTATACGTCTGATCTAGCCTAATTATTTTGCGAAAAAAGGAAATATATTATGATTCGAAAGGCATCATGCTGGAGCTTAGTAATGATACAATTTTATTTAAAAGTACTTTTTTACAGTTAAAAAGTCACGAGCCCATTGAGCTTCTTGTATCTTTACAGCTTGTGTTGCGATGACAGATTAGATTAATTTCATAAAATATGTAAAATTGTACGCGGTTTCGATTCATACGGATAAAGAATTGCCTTAAATATAATTATCATCGTCAACAGGCCTCCTGCACAATAGAAAGGGAGTTGGGAAACTGTACCGCGTTGGTCAGACGTGGTTTCATGTCGGCCATTGCTTCTATTGCATAGATATTTTCTGTATATTATCCTTTAGTCCTCTTTTACGACACCCAAAGGCAAGATAGAGGGTGGTAAATTGTATTATTACTCCATCATCACAAAGAAAGTTTTAGGATGATAATAAAAGCAAAGTGAACCCGTTCAGAGGGTGCCACTACCAGTTGACTGTCCGTTAACTGATTAGTGTCGCTACGGGCACGCGATCCCGGACTGCTCCAGCTGCTGCTGTCATACCCCTATCCTATATTTCATGGCAGTAGTGTCCCCTAACCCAGTTTTCACTCTATATATCCGCCATATCCCCATCCCTTCCCCATTAACGAGAATTCCTGAGGAGGGTTGACGTCAGGCGGGCGGCCGGTCATAAAACAAATAGCCGTAACTGTAAACAACATGGTGTACATGTTGTGCCGACCCCACTTAGCGTGGGATGAGGGCAGTCAAATGATGATATGAATAAAAGCAAAGTGAGAGGCGGGGAAATGCCTGAGGTTATCGTCTAAGAAACCGACACACAGTAAGAGAAAGAAATGTTATACAGGGAACATCTATGCAATAGAAGGAATACCCGATATGAAACCCACGTCTGACCAACGTGGTTTCCCAGGTTCCGTTCTATTGTGGAGGAGACCCTAGCCCAACAGTGTGACTTAATGTGAGTTGAGATGATAAAGGCAATGATAAATATTTATTACATTATTAAATTTAAAAATGGTGTTAATATAGGTAGCAGTATGTCGGATGTGTCAATGAGTTCGCCGAACTTGGGCCGGCCAGTCACTGCAGACCCATCGGCAGCCAGCAAGAAATCACCTCAAAAGTCTGAAGATAAAGAAAGGTAATCATTTTTTTTAATTTTTTTGTATTATGGTCCTGTATGATAGCGGCTACGAATACTAATAACTCTTACATTGTTCGTGGGTATCATAAAAGACGTCTAAGAGCTTTATATAGAACTGGGCCAGTTCCATCTGATGCCGTCTGGTCAAAAATTAAATTCTCAATGAGGATATAAGATGGATAGGACATTAGGCAGGCGACGGAACTATTGCCAATAACTTCTGCAATATGTAATGTGAAAGAAATGTACATATTGAGTCGTCCACAAGTAATTGGGATATTAGAAGGGTTAATGATGACGTATTATGCTACTATTTTTTTTATGACGACACTCTGAACTTAATCCTTGTATTGTAGGGGACTTTACAAACATAACGACCGCAAATTACATTTATCAAAAAATCCGTATCAAACAAAAAACTAATAGCAAATCCGTCAAATATATAATGGAATGAAACCCGTATACATTACAAACATGCCTATAATTAACACACAGATTTGGAACAATAATTTGTGGATCATACAGTATATACATACGGTGTTTTTTTTTTTTATAATAAAAAGACAACACCTTGCACTAAGGAAATAATTCTTGTATTGCGGAGGACTGTACAAACATTAACGGACACAAATTACATTACACTCGGAACAACAATTTGTATTATGTATAATTTACCGTATGGTGAGGGAGTAAGAATACAATTTACCACCTACTTGCCCGTGGATGTCGCAAAAGACGACTAAAGGTATAATCCGTTACGGACGACTAACGGAATATTGCAGATATCATCTATGCAAGAGAAGGAAAATCTATACCAATAAATAAAATTGGAGTGTCTGTTTGTAATGTCAAAATAATAGGCTTTTTTCATGCTCACACGGTTATTTGCACGACACCTATGCCTAAAATACACTTTATATTTTTTTTGTCTGTCTGTCTGTTTGTTCCGGGTAATTTTCGAAACGGCTGGACCGATTTCAAAAATTCTTTCACCAATGGAAAGCTATAATATCAGGGTGTAAACTAGGCTATATTTTATCCCGGTGTTCCCACGGGAACGGGAACTACGCGGGTAAAACGACTAAAACCGAAGCGAAGCAAGGGCGGGTTGCTAGTTTGAAATAAAATCTTATACCAACCTGTCTGACCAGCATGGTGTAGTAGGTCAATTGCCCTCCTATTGTGGAGGCTCGAGCTCACTCGTGGAAAGTATGAGTTGTGAGGATGAAAATGTGTAAATAACAAAACGTTATTGAGTTTTACAAGGTTTTTTTTAAATTTTACAGTAGCGGTAAGCGCATAGGAAATGCGTTCCGTCGTGCGTTAGGCTCTTCAATAGCAAGGCGAGCTTCATCGTTCACCTCGGTGGAACAGTTCACTAAGCGACAGTCCGGCACCGTCGATGTCTGGTGGTTATATGACGATGGAGGTAATATACATATATGATTATATTAATAATTTAAAAAAAAAAAACTAACTAATACACGCTGATCTGTAGGAATTAAAATAATAATCGCAGTATCATCTACTGTGTTGAATTGTCAAACTAAATCCTTCGTGAATCTATCTGAACACGAAAATATTTCATAAAAAAAATACCGATCTTAGCTGTTTTCTCATGGTTGTCAGAACTGGACGAAATGGGACCACACGGGAAGCACCAGCTTTCAAATAAAAAAAGAATCATCAAAACTGTACTGCCAGATAGCTCTATAAAATAACTTGGGCATTTGATCCCGGTATTCCCACGGAAACAGTGACTACGTGGATGAAACCGCGGGAATTTGCAAGTGTAACATATATGTATGTCTTTCAGGCTTAACTCTGCTGTTACCGTATATCCTGTCGACGCGTCATGCCTGGTCCTCGTGTCCATTACGAGTCTTCACACTAGCCAACAAGAACACAGAACTTGAATTGGAAGAGAGAAAGTGAGTATTCCTTTTTCATTTCAATTTTATTTGTATCGTTTGTTTCCTGGTGTGGTGACGGAGTGAGAATACAATTCACCACCCCCTATCTTATCTCTTACCCGTGACAATGGTAAATAACGACGAATTGACCCACTGTACAGCGCTGTTCAGACGTGTTGACATAGGGCTTTATGTCGAGTTTTCCTTCTCTTACATAGATATTTCTGTATATCATAACTAGCAATCCGCCCTCGCTTCGCTTCGGTTATAGGTTATAGTCGTTTTACCCACGTAGTTCCCGTTCCCGTGGGAATACCGGGATAAAATATAGCCTAGTTTACGCCCTGATACGAGTATTATAGCTTTCCATTGGTGAAAGAATTTTTGAAATCGGTCCAGCCGTTTTGAAGATTACCCGAAACAAACAGACAGACAGACAGACAAAAATTTTTTAATTGCTATTTTAGGCATAGGTGTCGTGCAAATAACCGTGTGAGCATGAAAAAAGTCTATTATTTTGACATTACAAACAGACACTCCAATTTTATTTATTGGTATAGATAGTATCCCTTTTTTTTTGGGTGGGTTACGGTCAGCGCACTCCTCGGACCACTCGGTCCGGGGCGACAGAGAGGCGTAAGCACGCACACCCGCAACCCAGCCGTGACACGTCGCCTTCGTCGTTGGGTCGACCACATATCATATCCTTCAGCTGTTGTTTACAACACCCACGTGAACTCTACTCCGTCACCACACAGAAAATTAATATTTCACACTTGTTTTATTTTGAAAACGTGCACCGCATAAAATTTATTTCTTTAGTTGAATATGAAGTTCGTCTAAACCCGAATCTCAAATCATGAAATCTTTGAAGTACATTGTTTTAATAAATACATGTATATATATTTTGTATTATTATCAACAGTATGGCATCATTGCTATCCAAGTTTCGGATAGACTACTCAGCGTTGAAGATGGTAGCTGACATCACCAAACGGCCGAAGGATTCGACCCTCGCCTACTTCGATAAACTCATACAGCCATTCAAGTGTAATGATGATCATGATACTTGTAAGTTATTTTTGTTCTTTCAATCCATATACAAAAACCTACGCCCATGACCCTGTCTTCTGTGTGATGATGGGGTAAAAATATAAGTCATCACTCTTTCTCTCGTCTGTGGGTATCGTAAGAGAAGAAGAAGAATCAATATCATATGCGTATAACATTCCGTGTAGTGACGGAGTAAGAATACAATTCACCACTCCATATCTTACCCGTGGATGTCGTAAAAGACGACTAAGGGCTGTATGTGTGCATTTAACATCTATGCAAGAGAAGGAAAATTCGAAACACACACATAGTAGTGTCGATTTCTCTCACATTGTGAAGTCGACCTGATGCTGAGCTGATGATAACATCTATGCAATAGAAGTAAATGTCGACATAAAACCTTATGCCATCATATCTGACGGACTTAGATTGTTTTCAATGGGAGATAGTACTACATTGGCCACACTTGGTAGGCAGGGTTGTAAATAAATTCCCAGGAGCGGGCTATAATTTGGACGCACGCCGTCCGTTCCATCTATAGCCCACCGTATTCCCTCCCCGTCGCTATTAGGCCGACAACTGGTACCAAGTCCTTGACAGTTAGTGGCCAGCTCCGCGGAATGAGTTCCATCCTACAGTATTCTTTCTGATATCTGATGTTTACGCGAGCACTACACATTGTAAATAAAACTACTTTTACGGATTACATCGCGTTTGTATTTGATTTATGATTGCCCGACGTTTCTAACACTGCATGCAGCATTCATGGTCACGGGCGGACTACACGGGCGGCGAATTTTATGCGAGGCCGCGGGTGACGTGACCGGGAAATTCCGTCACCCGCCGAGAGGCCGACCGTGTGAGGAAAGACCGACGTCCTCCCCGAGGGGGGACGTCGGTCGATGGGAGGGTACCCCTCAAGGGGGTATTCCGTCGGGCCGACTACTGACGTCAAGTCACCCTGCTCCGGTGGTCGGCCCAACGACGAAGGCGACGTGTCACGGGTGGGTTACGGGTGTGCGTGCTTACGCCTCTCTGTCGCTCCGGACGGAGTGGTGCGAGGAGTGCGCCGACTGTAATACACAACCAAAAAAAATTAAAAAGGCTATAATAATCTCGATATTCCCACGGGAAGAGGAACTGTGGATGAAACCGTAGAGCTAGCAGTGCCCTGCGTGTGTTTATAAAGTTCTTGTCTTATGAAAAGCATTATCTATCTTAGTTTAAACCATAACTTCATTTAGCTAAGAAAACTTAATTTATCTTATACAGCGGGCGGTATCACAGAGGCGGATCTACTAGCTGCTCGGGATCGAACGTACCGTCACCTGCGTCTGCGGGAGCTGATCTCCTCGCAATCGAATGGGGCGCGACTCGTGTGTGTCACACTCCCAATGCCGCGCCGCCGTGGGGTCGTGCCACCTCCATTATATATGGCGTGGCTCCACGCTATATCCACGGCTGCTGAAAGAACACTGCTGGTCAGAGGGAACCATGCCGCTGTGTTGACATTCTACTCTTAGTACATATCAATTTTATACAACAATGACTATTTTATACAATAATGGACCTAACAGATGCTTTTTTGTACAAATCTAAATCAATATTTATTTAATTCGATTGTAGCGCTACCTACTCGGCCCAATTGCCAGTCTAAACCATTCATAAATCTATTTGAACATCAATCTTGACGGAATCCGTCTAGCCTTTTAATAGACGTTTAGTCATATGTACAGGAGAATTATATACATAAAGATAACTGTTACGTGTGGTTTAATCTTTTACATCATTATCGTCATTTCAGCTCATATACGTCCCACTGTTGGTCTCGAGCCTCCTCCACAATAAAATAAATTGACTGTACCACGCTAGTCAGACATGTTGCATTCAAGATTTGTTCCTCTTGCATAGATTTTATATGTATATTTCATCCCTTAGTCGTCTTTTACGACACCCACGGGCAAGAGAGTATTCACCACACCCTAGGTCACACGGAAACTCACCAATAAAACACTCATCACCACACGGAAAGATCTTTTACATGGTATTGATAAATTAGACGTAGTTAAGCAAACTAGAACCAACCCACACTTTGAGTGAAACTGAATTAAGTATAAAAGTAGACCCTCAACCGTGCTGTGCACCTACTCAAAAAATATCCTGGTCAAAAAAACTAACCCAAAACAGAATATCATTATAAATTTGTTTTTTCAAAATAGCTGTTCCATTCTTTTCAACAGATATTTGAAACAAAAACCTCAATAACTCGAAAGTGAATTTTTGAGGGTTGGTTCTAGTTTGCTAAACTACGTCCAATTATACTGGATTAAAAATTTAGTTTTACTGGAGGATGATCTTTACATATACATACATATAATATTTCTGTACGTGTGTTTGTCACTTAACTTCTAAACGGTTGGACTGATTTGTATATTCCAATAGATTCCTAAATGGTTCGTAGACATAATTGGATTCAGTAGGTGGTATTATATTGTTGTTGTGCCACCGAATTTAATTTGCTGTACAATTGATAACGTATTACATATTTATGTAGGACTAGCAACCCGCCCTCGCTTCGGTTTCAGTCGCTTAAACCCGCATAGTTCCCGTTCCCGTGGGAATACCGGGATAAAATATAGCCTATGTTACTCCCTGATATTATAGCTTTCCATTGGTGAAAGAATTTTTGAAATCGGTTCGGTGGTTTAAGCGTGAAAGCGTTACAAACAAACAAACAAACATCCTTACTTTCGCATTTATAATATTAGTATGGATTTGCTTGTCCGGGTAGGACGAAGTCTGCCGGGTACGATAATGTAGTATAATATAAATGAGACAATTTATAAAATGAATGTAGTAATTCCAGGCAGGAATGCGTCGTCCATATGCGCAATATGGTACGATGCCTGTCGGTGCCAAAGCGGACAAGGCGCCGTCAAATTAAATTTAAATATATATAAAAAAATTTACAACAAATTTACATAAAACTAAAGATTAATTATCAGTGTATACTGGTGATTTTTTTTATCCAGTCTAATAATACGGTCTGTAGTAGCCTCGACCTTTGGTAAAAATGTACTAATCATAACTAGTTTTTAGGTATAAAGCTTGTAAAAAATTGGATTTATTTAAACTATCGTGGTCGGTGCAGATACATTAGTTTTAAAAAAACTATGTATTTTAGACGTCAAAATTTAGGGTTATAGTTAGTTTTTTAGCTATTTAAATACGCTAATTTATCGCGTAGGAGACGCTTGGCGCGTTACTGGTTCCAAAGAATACCAACATACATATATACTCACAAATTATACCTCTGTATAAATCACAGGGTTGCCCAAACTAATAATTCATGGGTACGTTCAGGAACGAAAGCTGATCTAGAATAATATGATATATTTGATATATACCTTTTTATAAATAACGAATAAAGAAAATTAATTACAACACTAAATATATGAAAATTTTACATTAAATTTATTTTTTAAACTTTTATGAGAAGGACTTTGAAATTTTGATTCATAACCTTTTTATATGACGCAAACTTCGCGAGACGGAAAAATTACTCCTATAATAGTATACTATATATTACACACTTTTATTCAATCATGGAGTTTAACAATAAAAGAATGTTCCTTATCCCATGTGCCTTGTCGCAAATAAGTCTGAAAGTATAAATAAAAATGTTGTCTTCAACTTTGGCTAATCATAATAGCGTCACAATAATCCCATCATAACGCTATTATGATTCTGTAATTCATAATGTATTTTTTTTATTGCAAACGGTGGCAAATGAGCAAACAGTACACCTGATGGTAAGTATTGCTGCCGCTCATGGACCTTTACAAGGCCGTTGCCTACCGGGAAGAAAGCGAAGGGAATGTGAATGCGTGCATTGAGGCTCGGTGATACCAAGGACACCACCAAAACCCTCCACTTTGTGGTTTAAAAAAAAAAAAAAACCATCTACACGCAAACACCCTCAGAAAGTTGGGCTTCCGGCTCTCTCGCTCACCGAACGAAGCGCAGTAACTAATTGCTACTACTCAGACGTCGATTTTCTGCGAGACTGTGGTACTACCCCGGACGGACCGGCCCGCGGCTGTAAACAGATAACTGTTGACAGTGTGGTCCTACCACTTTTATGCATTATGACGAAAATTAATTATTATAAATAAACTTTGAATTTTAACATAGAAACATGGCCAAAAAATAATTGACACACGTCTCCATCGAGTAAGAGAGGGGTGGTGAATTGTATTCTTACTCCGTCGCCACACAGACAATTGTAAAATTATGGTATCAAATTTCAGGACTCTTATCTTCATTACTAGTCTTTAATCGCAGGTAACACCTATGAATTAAATAATATATAACATCTATATTTACATTTATAGGTCCTAAAAACATTTTATGTAATATCAATTGCTATGAAGTAATTTAATTAACAAGTACATACGTTATTTGTGTGTGTATAGCTGTTGGTCGCAGATGACCTTGACAGCTTAACGCGGGCAATGGGTGAGCGCTGATGGCTCTCAACCCGGTAAGTTAAGCGAACATCGCCCGAGGGCTCCCCCTGTGGGGAATGGACCTCGGCTCGGGGCGTCGCTGAGAGCAAAGTGGGTGTGGCCACGTTTAGGTTATTGACTTTTACGTGGCGCGGTTTTCGACCTCGACGGCGAGGCCGATACCGTGGAGTTTTATTTGTTATCGCTGCGCGAGCGGTGTAAGCCCTTTCTTGGGCGATCGTAATAGCGTCATCCTCTTCTTCAAGAAGATGACGAGGACGTCGGACCGCGGAGGGTCGTTTATGACGCCCGGCCGGCCACGGCAGACAAGGATCTTTGTACCGGTGGTCGGCCCAATGCTGAAGGAGACGAGATACAGTGGGTTATGGGGTCACGTGCCGCTCCTACATCATCCCGGACGGAGCTGGATTTCGTCTGCGCTGACCATAACCCACCCCAAAAAAGGAGTCTTTATGAAAACAGCCACAAGTGTGTTAGTTTGTAAATCGATCAAATTATGAGGATTATAGCCCTACATGTATTAATTCAATAAGGTGTGATTTTATTGTGTATTTATATTTAAATCTGTAATTTATTTAATAACTAATGTTTTGTATTTCTATTTATTTGTATGTGTATAATGTTTGTCGTATAAATTGTGTGGTTTTTGATTCGTAGTGACTTACCAGTGTGCTATTATTAGTAGGAATTTGTTAGAGTTAGTTAAAATCATTCCAAGATCTGATTTGTGTAACAGGTATACTGTTATTATTTATACTCGAATATGTTTAGAAGCCGTTATATTTAATGGCCATTTTCTATCGAAGCTTCTACAAACTTAAAATTGGTATTTTGACTACTCTTTATGGCATATATACATATATATAATCAATTAATATGTCTATATATACTAAAAATTATATCGATTTATAAAAAAATAACATAAATTATTTAATTCATATCAAGCTGTTTACAAGCAACACGATTTTAATAAAAAGAAAGAGAGAGGTATAGGGCTAGAATATGCCCTACTTTTTTTAAAATATTAATGTTCATTTTATTAAACTTATGCATTATAATTTAATATGCTAGTAGTAGTCAAATGTATATCGATTATTTTAAAGTACAAATATTTATTTTTTAATTTTTTATTTATTTTTCAGATGAAAAAATAATTTGAATATAATTTTAAGTTAGTTTACTGTATATTAAAAGTGAATGGCAATGAATGAAATGTGACTATATTTTACTGGTTGTTAGCTTAACTTCAAATATTGTAGTAAATACGAATTGGTTATGACAACGGTTGTTGTTTGCTCTATGATCGCAGTTCAGCTGCTGTATAATTATGTTTTATATTCATTAACCATTTTCGGCAAATAACCTAGTTAATAACAAAAGGTTAATTTTAAATTAGACTTTATGCTAATATGATTCAAATTTTATTCATTTCTATCAAATTCATGACTTTGGGATCGGTAGCCTTGTAACGGCAATAATAATAAAAAATATATAATAATTAAATAGTAATTATTTATTTTATCTTCTACTAAATTATTTTGATTAGATTAATTTTAGGTAACCGTGTAAAATATTACTTTAAATTTATATTATATACGTAAATAATTTAAAAAAACTTAAATATATGTTTTCGATTTAAAGTACTTGCCGTGTAAGCAACTTTACAGTGACAATAGATTTAAACCATCAAACGGTACCATTTCATACAAATACAATTTTAAACCGCTCATGGCTAATACTGCACGAATGGCGTAGTTGTTAATATACCGATCTGCTGAAAGTGTCGCAGGTTCAACTTCATTTATGATAATACCTTGTGCAATCAATAGTTTCACCGGGCTGGCCACAACCGACAGTAACTAGGTGTAAGTGATCGGCCCAATGACGAAGTTACCTACCGTGCCTGCGTCGAATTGTCATGGGTTCGAGTCCCACGCAGGACAACTTTTTGTGTGATCCACAAATGATTATACTGAGTTTGGATGTGATTTGCCGTCTGTCCGTTATATGTTTGTAAAGTTTCACCCAATATAAGGATTATTGCCTTAGTGCAGCGTTGTATTTAAAATATAAAAAAAAAACTATTCATTATTATTAAAGTTATTTTATAGGTCCCTTGATAGTTACGAATCACGTTTGCTTACACGGCAAATGGCTAAGTCCATATTGTTTTTTAAATATTAAAATTAATTTGTAGTGTATTTTAATTTAATGTCTTATTTGCAAGATCTGATAATCATTTTAATTATTGAGTATCTATATGAATCCCTCTGTATATAAAATTAATAATAAAAGTTTAGGCAAGGGAACGCACCCATACTACGTGAATCATTTGTTACAATTTTTTAACCACCTTAAGGATGACCACTCATAGTAAACGTGACCATATTTTATTTACATCAAAACGGGCAATTTCAAAATTCTGTAATTCGAGTAATTCTTCAGTCCCATTATTCTTTATGTCATAACGGGAAATAGGTAAACATATGAAATTAAATGTTAAAAATATAAACAAGGACACGACGTCTTGTAGGAATAGGTATAACTATGTAATTAAAACCTAAAAAAGATGAGAACTTTCCTATCAATATAACAAATGAAAAAAGGGGACATTTTGGTACGGCTGGCGACAACTGAAAAGGAGCTATTTCGTTCAAAATGGGATATAGTCACGTTAAGTATAAGGCCCAATTTTGTTCAAGCGTAGTATTTTGGAAGAGAACAGGTTGCGTACTATGGGTATGTTGCCTAATAATTAATGATCATCACAACAGTTAGTAATTGAAAGGATTATCCCTTAAGTGGGAATAAAATGTATGTAGACGAATTGTGAGTGTGGTTACTTCTTCGTAAAGAAAAAATTTACAATATGTCTTGTTCTTATACTAATTACTTGTATTGTAAAAGTTATTGCCAATAGTTTTATAACCGACCGCCTTCCTGACATCAGCCCTCTTTGGGAATTTAATTGTTTAGCAGATGGCAACATATGAACTTGACCCATATCGATAGCTCTTAGTCGTCTTTTACGACACCCACGAGCAAAGTGTTGGGAGTGTTCGTAACCACATAGTATGTATAAATAGATGAAATAACTATTTAGTGTCGTTCAATGTTGCCTTATAATATTTTATACAATTTTTAACACATCATATTTATTCAATGTAGTATTTTTGTAATACATATATAAAAATGTACAACTTTTGATGTAATTACTTTTTACTAGTAGTATTGATGGACTTTTTTTTTATGAGAGTGTGTAATATTTTTGATGGAATTTTGTGTTTTAGTGTTAAACAGTGTAACGAGAAAATTAAATGTATTTTATGCTTGTAATAAATGTATTATTGTCTACTAAATATTTCGAGACATTTTTAATATAGTTTCCTTTTCTCATTTCTATTACTTATTTAAATAAAATAAAAAAAATAAAATATTTTCCGTGTAGTGACGGAGTAAGAATACACCACTCCCTATCTTAAACGTGGGTGTCGTGAAAGACGACTAAGGGATATATTACGTAAATGACATCTATGCAAGAGAAGGAAAACTCGAAACAAAACCCTATACCAACCTGTTTGACCAGCATCTATAGTAAGGTCAATTTCTCTCCTACTATGGAGGAGGCTCGAGCTCAGCAGTGGGATGTATATAAGCCGAAATAATAATGATTTAAATAAATTAACATTTTATGGCTGCATTGTGCCCTACGTTCCATTAAACGTTCACATCGTTCATATTACACCTTTAGCCGCTCCACATAACGACCATGGTCATTGTGATCGTGGCGAAAACGTCTGTAAAGACGTCATTACTTTTTTATAAAAGATGTGTGTGTGTAGTGTAAGTGCCTACAGAAGTTAGCGCTAGTTTGTGTACAAACTGCAGTGTGTTATGTTTGTGTGCAAAATTGTTATAAGCATAGACTTTGCGTATATGTTAACCTTAGAATAATAACGTATAGAAGGTAAGTTCGCGCACAAAAAGTGAAGCATTTCAATTGGAACCTAATGGAGTTTACGCCGCAACCGGTACGTAATGTACAAGTCATTGTACTGCACGTACGTACGCAACTCTTAAAAAATAAATAGGTAATTATGACGGTTTGTGCATTCAAATGGGTCACAACACATTTGAAATATTTAAAAAGGTTTTTAACATTACTTTTAAAAGTACTTCGACGATTTATGTTAATAAAAACAAAATTTGATTTCATAATTTGTATAGTGGTGTGCGTGTGTACGTGTGTAATCGTCTGCGCGCCGTTAGTATTTTTAGATTCATGTTTCGAACTTTCGAAGTATTGACACTAATCCTTCTATACTTTATTATTCTAAGGTGTTAACATTAAACGGAGGGAGAAATGCAATGACACTGATTTTAGTACAAAATAAGACCGATGATCCTTCTAAGGTATTATTGTTCTCCATAGTCCATTCTATTTGAGATTATGATTGTAAAGTTTGTAAACATGTGAAACGGGCAATATAGTAGAAACTCGATTATCCAGCACTTCGTTATACGGATTCGCGATTATCAGGACTACCAAGCGCGATCAAATAACATACAAGTCGAATCAACACAGCCATGAACGTGTCGGTACTGGCATTATTTGTTAACGTTATTGTTTTTGTTTTATTTAGTTACCAATTGTTACTCTGTGTCGTGTCACGTCTGTCTGTACTTAAAAATGTCAAAGCGTAATAGATTAGGGTTATCGCTTAACACATAAACCGCCGCACTAACTTTTCAGTTTTCCATTTGAGCCATGGGGGACACCATACAGCCGTGAACCAGGGGCGACTTTAGGTGTTCCTATTAAGCCGTTAGGCCTCGATACAAAGCTAATATGTAGTAGACGTGGCCTGCATGGTCCTACAAATAAATAAATTATTCTTGGTTTTTAGTAAAAACATTACTTAGAAAAATATGTTTGATAATTTTGGTACAAGATTTTTAATGCAAGTTCTGTTACAAAGGGTAGGTATGTTTGCTAGATTATTATTTTATGTGTTATTTTAAAAACGATGCATTTTGGAATGAAAACTTCTACGATTTTTATAAGAAACTAGATAGACTCTACAATTTCACAATAATTAACGTAAATACGCGGTTACGAAATTATAGTATTTTTTTACTTTTTTGGGGGACAGCTATAAATTAAATTTCATATTGGTGAATTACAAACATAATTATTATTTTTTTATTGGTACAAACGGTGGCAAATGAGCAAATGGTACACCTCATGGTGTTGCTGCCGCTCATGCACCTTTGCTAGGCCGTTGCCTACCGTGAAGAAAGTGAAGGTAGTGTGAATGTATGCAATGGGAATCGATGAAACTACAGGCATCACCAAAACCCACCACACGCAAAAGTCAGAAACCCTCAGAAAGTTAGGCTGCCGGCTCTCTCGCTCACCGAGCGAAGCGTAGTACAAATTGCTACTACTCGGACATCGATTTTCTGCTCAGTGTGGTACTACCCCGGACGGACCGCGCCGCAACTGTAGACAGACAACTGACAACAGTGTGGTCCTACCACTAGAAAATATTATTTAAAGTTATTCAAAGAAATAAAATAAAATGAGACTTAAGATTTAGATAAATATTAATTTGGTAAATA
Source organism: Lymantria dispar (assembly GCA_032191425.1). Taxonomy (NCBI): domain Eukaryota; kingdom Metazoa; phylum Arthropoda; class Insecta; order Lepidoptera; family Erebidae; genus Lymantria; species Lymantria dispar. The sequence goes on from CM063452.1 coordinate 31,730,895, forward strand.
ATGTCTTAAAGTTTTTTTTTGAAATATTCAATAAAAAATGGTTTATTGGTTAATAACTTGGTTTCGTAAAAGTTTTTTGTTATGTTTTTCGCTAATAGTCGACCGATTATTTTAATGGCGTGGCATATGCCGCTACTCGGTCAGACAAATCGATGACACTTTTTGCCTTCGAGTACGATTTTCGACTTCGAGATTGTCTGAAAACGGTCGGAATATTTTGTCGAAAGAACTTAAATGCATTTTATGTAATGTAAGACTGGGTTGTAGTGAATATAATATAAAAGTGCTTTATGTTTTCATTTTTACCAAATTTAGAAGGTAGTGTGATCACTGGCTATAACTTGAAGGCGACGATTAGGCTTACCTACTAACGGCGAATAACTCATTATCACCATCATCTCGGCTCATATACGCCCCACTGCTGGGCTGAAGGCTTCTCCACAGCGGGTGGGCAATTGACCTTACTATACTATGCTGGTCAGACAGGTTGGTAAAGGGTTTTATTTCGAGTGTTCCTTCTCTTGTATAGATGTTATATGCATATTATATCCCTTAATAGTCTTTTACGACATCCATGGTTAAGATAGGGAGTGGTGAACTATTCTTATTCCGTCACCATACGGATAATGGCTAATACGATGAAACTGAAGAAGTGGCTGATAATTTGGTAAGAAAATTGTAACTCGACCCTTGCAACAATATGGAAAATAGGGTAATAATAAAAATAACAGTGGTAACCAGTGGCGGATTAACACATTTGCCGCCTGTAGGCTATTCAAATTTTGCCGCCCCTTTTGACTTCTGCATTGTAATACACTTTTTTTTTAGACGCCAGACCATGAAGCGTTGCTCACCATCAAATCTGTCCGGGTTGGCCAACAAGCTCATAACTCGCCAGACGCTAAAAGGACAGGCCATCAGTGCCCGACCTTGTCATCAATGGCCTATCCAAGCGGGTTACCTTTTCGGGTACCGTCTCTAGCCGACGCCACAGCGGTGCTAGTGCGAGCGCCGTCGGGGCGTCACCCTCACGTAAACGGCCTCTCCGCGAATGACCAGAATACTCCCCAGTTCAGTCAACCACCACCACTGCTAGGGTGGCATCAGCCGCCCAAACCACCGGCAGCGGGACGTGTCGTCCCGTTTACGTTCTGCCGCTTCCTTCTGCGAGACAACTTCCTCGCAGAAAGCGTTCCAATTCCGGACGCTATCAACCATGGCTCTTGTGATGACCAACAGCGTCAGCTCGGCACCGATGGTTGCGATGAGTCTGCGGCGCTACTGAGGCCATGTCACGCAGACCTTGAGCGTATGCTGCGCCGTGTCCTCTTCGCAACCGCACTGTTGGCAGGATGGAGTCAACTCTCTCCTCGCTTTTTTTTTTTTATTTATTTAAGACAACACCCTGCACTAAGGAAATAATCCTTGTATTGCGGGGGACTTTACAAACATATAATTAACGGACACAAATTACATCCAGACTCAGAACAACAATTTGTGGATCGCACAACGTGTTGTCCCGCGTGGGATTCGAACTCCCGACACTGGCGCTCTAGGTCGCTATCTTAACCACTACGCCATCTGTGCAGTCTACTACAGTACGATAGTACAGTCGCTACTTTGTGCAAGTACTTGCCGAAGCAACATCTGCACCAGTCGGAGCTCTTTCCGACTGGTGCAGATGCTGTCGGGGCACGGGCCTCTGTGCCGCACTCAATCCACTCAGTCAGCACCGGCCGGAGAGCTACCATGCTCCTGTATCGAGGACTCTCCAGCCGTATCACCTAACGGGCAATGACGTCCCGGCAAGCGTCCTCGCGCCAGGTGGCCGCCTCACTGGGCACACATCGACTCCCTGTTTACGCGCCTCTATCGCCCGCACGTGAAGCTCAGCGAGTCACCGCCTCCAGGGGGCGTGCCAGCCGGACGGTCAGATGGCCTCGCTCACATGAGTGCACCGTATCACGCTATTAAGCAAATCACCCCCGCGTATATAGACGTCAACACTCTGCGCTAGATCCGCCCACATTCGGCATTAGCCGTGCGAGGGCGGACGCTTCGCTGACAAGCCTAGGAGCAAGTCGATGGAAATGGTCCCGAAACCACCAATTTCCGTCGAGCACCAGCTCCAAATATTTCATATGGGGCTGAATTATATGAAGTATTTGCGCCTGGTGCTCGACGGGCATTGGTGGTTCTGGGAGCCTCGCCGCAGGTTCGCTCCACGGCTCGTCGGCGCGACGTCCGCCCTATCGTGGCTTATGCCGAAAGTGGGTGGACCGAGCGCTAAGTGTCGACGGCTGTACGCGAGGGTCAGTAAGGGCCATACGTGAATACCGCACGGTATCGACGGAGGCAGCGTGCCTGTTGGCCGAGACTCCCCCGTGGGACTTGGAGGCGGCAATGCTCGCCGATTTGTATCGGCGGGTGTCGGTGGTGCGAGCGGAGGGCGGTGTGGTCTCTTTGAGGGAGCTCACCGCCTGGCGTGTCGACACCCGCCGAGACGTTATTGCCCATTGGGCAGTACGGCTGGAGAGGCCTCGGTTCGGTGTGCGGACCGTGGAGGCCTTGCGGCCGGTGCTGATGCAGTGGCTAAAACGGCGGCATGGGGTGCTTTCCTTCCGACTGGTGCAGGTTTTGACGGGGCATGGATGCTTCACCAAATACCTGTACACGATCGTTAGTAGGGAGAGTACACCGTCCTGCCACCACTGCGATTGCGACGAGGACACGGCGCAGCATACGCTCGAGGTTTGTGCAGCCTGGGCAGAGCAGCGTCGTGAACTCGTCGCAATCATCGGTGCCGACTATATGCTGCCAACCATCGCCAGGGCGATGCTCGACACCGTCAGGAACTGGGACGCGGTCGCAGCCTTTTGCGAGGCAGTAGTCTCGCGGAAGGAGGCGGCGGAGTGCGTGTGCGAGGAGCGTTTCCTCGACGACGCGAGCCGCCGCCGGCAACTAGGGTGGTTCAGGCGCAATTACCTGCGCCTGATGCCGCCCTAGCCAAGTTCGCAGGTGACTGGACCGGGGAGTTAGTCTGTCACTCGCCGAGAGGCCAATCGCACGAGGAAAGACCGACGTGCTCCTCGAGCGGCGGATGTCGGTTGATGGGAGGGTACTCCTCAGGGGGTATTCCGCCGAGCCCACCACTGACGACAAGTCGACGAAGGTGACGTGGTGTCACGGGTGGGTTGCGGTTGTGCGTGCTTACAGCCCTCTGTCGCCCTGGACAGAGTGGTGCGAAGAGTGCGCCGACAAATTGAAAGCAAATTGAAAAATGTCAAATTCACCACTATGACGGGTTAAGTTAAAAGAGAAATCTAATAACGTATTTATTTATTTTTTATTTCTGTAAAATAAAAAAGCTTTGGGGCAAATTTGCCTCCCCCTAAAATCTGCCGCCCTAGGCTGCAGCCTACTCAGCCTTGTGGTAAATCCGCCACTGGTGGTAACAAAGTAGAATGAACACAAAAGAGAAGAAGGCATAGAGGTTTTTATGTTAGAGGTTTCATAAAATTTAGGGGTTATTTTAATTTGTATTTATTTAATACATGTTAAATATCGACACAATGTGGCTTCTAACAACAATATTTTATCATCTATCATTTCAGCTTATATACGTCCCATTGTTGGGCTCGAGCCTTCTCCGCAATAGGAGGGAAATTGAGCTTACTATATCATGCTCGTCAGACATGTTGGTATAAGATTTTATTTTGAGTTTTCCTTCTCTGGCATAGATGTTATATGCATATTGTATCACTTAGTCGTCTTTTACGACATCCACGGGCAAAATAGGATGGAATGAATTGTATTCTTACTCCGTCACCACACAGAAAATTCATCATCTCTATTAAACTTTAATATTGAGATGTCTCTTTTTTGGCGTTAGCGTTTAAAAATCAAATAAGGTACTCTGTTCGACAAATTTATAAATATTATTTACATTTATAATCTGTATATATTTTTTTATTTTGAAAGCGTATCATGAGAATGGACACGCTTTGCAGTTTAATCTCGTTTAATATTTTAAATACATTTGACCCCAAGTTTAAGTTATTGTAATTTTATTATGTACAAATAGTATTACCAAATGAATTGTGAATAAATGATTTGATTATTAAAGATTTCAGATTTTAATTTATTCTTCTATAGGTTATGATGAAATTTCTAATGATAGAATTTGATATTATTTTGACATTTAATTGTTATAATGTTTTCTATTGAAAGTTTTATTATCAACTGATAGTCAAGAAAAAATATACTGTTTCTATTTAATTTCTTGCCATGTGACTTCTGTAGTGATGCAATAAAATTTTGTACTAAGCTTTAAATTTCGGCAGAACAGCATTTTTCACGGACCAACTACCTACTATCCAAACCACCGCAATCGACAGGGTTAATGATATTTTAGAACTAACTCCAGTTGTCAGGATATTGGATTTCCTCTTTGCTTATATAGTCGGACAGGCTTTTCTGCTTAAAAAATATATTACTTTAATTATTTTTTTACGGAACGTTTTGCCAATGAATCTTCTGTATCACACAGATCATGACCTGCTTATGCATAGAAGACTCCCCCGTGAGGCGAAGGTATAATCATACAATTGTCGACATCATTATTTGCCAGTGGGATTCGTAAAAATTGGCTGAGTATCTCACTAGGAGTGTAGGCAGCAGCTTTTTTTTTGGGAAAAGCATAACACCTTACTGCGATCCCCAATTCCTTTGCCAAACGTGACGATAGTAGCAGTATCCTCTTATTTGTGGGAGGCCTACAGCCAGCATTAGACAGAGATATGTTAGACTAAACAATGATGAGTGATCAAGTGAAGATACTTGTGAAGGAATAAGAGAGAATGCAACGTTTTTGCCTAAGATTGTCTAAGGAACGGCCACAAGCGAGATGTAAACCCTCCTTGCGCATCTTCTCAATTAACCATCGTAATTCTTGTGTTGTGATTACCTTTTTTTTCTGGGACGGGCTGTGGTCAGCGCATAACCCGCCGGATAGCCCGTCGCCTTCGTCGTTGGACCGACCACCGTTGCCGAGTTCCTTGTCTTCAGTGGTCGACCCGACGGAATACCCTGAGGGGTACTCTCTCTTATCGACGTCCCTTTCCCGGGACGTCGGTCGCCGTCGTGCGGTCAGCCTCTTTGCGGGTGACGGACTAAAATCTTCGGTCGGGTGCCCCGGTGTGGTGATGACTTAAAAATGCAATAAGTCATCACTTTTTATATTCCCGTGGGAGATGTTAAAGTCGGCTAAGGCATCCCCAGGGGAATATGAAGCAATACTCTTTTTGTTATTGTCTTGATAATGGCTATAACATCGGATGTTGATGGTCTGATAGATGAATGGGAGGCACTGATCAAAATGGTTCACATTTAAAGCAATTATTTCGTTCAGAAAACTGTCAAACGAATTGCGGTCAAATGAAGCTGATGTCGCAAATTGAAGCGCATTCAGTCGGACAACAGCGTTAGCAAATACACCGTATCTATGCGATTTATTCGTTTTCTAATACCGATGGATGGCAGAATGCAATAATTATCTCGGTGCGTCTTAAACCTCTTGTTCGTAAGCGTTAACCGCGCGAGCCAGTCGGTCCGCGAACGCGACACTGTTTGTACGTGTTATCCGCCAACTGAATACCGAACGAAACACGTTACGTTTCACGTCCTGTTTTCGAAAAAGTGTTATTAAACAAAACCTTTATAAGTGTTAGTCAACTGTGTTGTGTGTTCTTGTGAGTTTTTATTCTCTTATAATAAGTGCTGACACATCCTTTTATAGGGGACATTGCCGAGGTAAACATGCGATAATGTTTTTAATTTATTTCATAAGCACGTATAGACTTATTGCTTTGTTTTTTATTTATATTGAATTTAATGAATGGTTATTTATGTTCTTTGATAATGCGGATTAATGTGCGCCGTAGATATTCCGGTTTGCGATATAAAATTTGATAGTTTTCAATGAACTTTGGTGACTAGAAAGGATTGTTCCTTACCTTGAAAGTTAAAGCTGCAAAAGTTATTTATAAACGTGGTCTGATTTCGTTTTAAATCATTTTCTGTATTTTTTTGCTTCATGTCTTTTTAGAAGCTTTTTTTAATCATTTCAACTACCGATTTAAGTTGAAGGAATTTATTAATCGTTTATTTATTCAACCAATTACAGTAATACCAGTCGTTCGATAACCTGCTATGATATTTTTGGAATGTTAAAAATGAGTAACGTCCAAATATAGAGTAAATTCTATTGAATGACCCACAATTCCCGGAGAAGTTGTGTCGGAGAGATAAACTTCAAAGATAGACGCTTTTGTGAGTTCTTATCGATAGAATAGCTTATCAGGAATGGGAATTATGTTCTCATTGGACGACGAAGTGGTCTTAGTAGCGTTCCTTTATATAATGACCTAGCTTATGTAGGACATTCGGTAAGTTTGATCTTCGCAAGTCTAAAAAGTTACTGCATCTTTATCGGACAGTATTCAATCCATTTCTATAGTTGTTAATATTAGAATTTATCTGTCTAAAACGTTTATTATTCTATTTGTAATGTAATTTTGATGATGTTTCATCCTTGTTGCCCTTATTATTATTATACGTAAAACATTGAGGCACCTAATTTACTAAATTATTATTCCTAAAACATTTAAGTATGATGAACCTTATTATTATTGTCTTTCTAGTCAAACCAGTTGTGGTAGAATATTATTTCTACGGAACGGCTATTATCTGACCTCCGCAACGCAGCATTTAACAATATTTTAAATATCTTAAGAATGTCTTTGATCTTTGACTGAAGATAAAAAGGTACATATGTGTTGCATCGAGCTTTGTACAGATGACGGCGTCATAATGTGTAAATTGGCTTAAAATCAAGAGAATTTAAATAAACATTAGCACCAATGTGTTTATTTTTAAAATGATATAGGTGATATTTATTTAAATAAAATCTATAAAAAACATTACGTGAAATGTTCTAACAGCAACTTGTAGAAATATTTAAATTCATATGTTTTTTATATCCACTCGAAGTTAAAGTATAATTTAAGTTTTATCATCTTATTATCTCAGCCCATATAAGTCCCACTGTTGGGCTCGAGCCTCCTTTGTGGGAGGGAATTTGACCTACTGTACCACGCTGGTCAGACATGTTAGCATAAGATTTCATTCCTTTTCCTTCTCTTGTATCGATGTTATTTGCATATTACTTACCTTCATCATCATCATCATCATCACAGCTTATACATATACGTCCCACCACTGGGTTTGAAGTTTGAGCTTCCCCTATATTAGAAGAGAAATTGATCCTCTATACCACGCTGGTCAGGCGGGTTAGTATGCGTTTTTATTTCAAGGTTTTTTTTCTCTTGCATCGTTATTAAATACACAAGGTATCCCATAGTCGCCCTTTACGATACCCACGGGCAAGAGTGGCAAATTGTATTCTTACTCCGTCCGTGTAGCATAATTATAATATTTTAAACTACATCTAAGTAGTTTTAATTGTACCTTCATTTTGGCTCACATACGTCCCACTGCTGGGCTTGAGCCTGCTCGACAGCAGGAGGGAAAATGACCTTGCTATACCAAGCTGGTCAGACATGGTATAAGGTTTTATTTCGAGTGGTTCCTCTCTTGCCCAGATGTTATATGCGAATTATATCCCTTAGTCGTCTTTTACGACATCCACGGGCGATGTGTTGAATTGTATTCTTACTGTGTCACCACATGTGCAACTTGTACCTTAAATGTTGCTAAATAGATTTTACTGAGGATACAAGATTGATACTAACTGAATGAAAGTGAATCTGTTCCCCATTGGAACCTGTAATACCACTGTGCTTCTACCAGAATACGTTACTTACGAATCACCGTTGTTTAACTAATAACTAATGTTATAAGCGAATAACATCGAAAGATTTAGTTTGTTTTTCGTTCATATGTACATATCTAATGTGTTTTTATAAATAATTTTGCCGTGTCGTGACGGAATAATAGAATACAATTCACCACTCTCTATTTTGCCCGTGGGTGTCGTAAAAGACGACTGAGGGATATAATACGCATATACTCGTAACATATATGCAAGAGAAGAACTCCAAATAAAAGCCTATAACAATTTGTCTGACAGCATCGTAAAGTAAGGTCAATTTCTCCTACTATTGTGGGATAGGCACGACCCCAGCGATGGGATGTATATTAGTCGAGATGATAATTCATCTCATCATCATCTCTCTCTCTTCTATTATGCCGCCTCTTCTATTATGGGAGGAAAATTAATCTACTGCACCATGTTGGTCAGAGATGTTGGCATAAGGTTTTTCGAGTTTTCCTTCTCATGCATAGAAGTTAAAAGCATGTTATATTCTTTTGTCGTCTTTTACGACACCTGCGGGTAAGAGAGGCGGTGATGAATTGTATTCTTAATCTTTCTTTGCGACTTTTAGAAGTAATCTTCCAAATCTCCGGTCCAAGTCTTTCATCCGTTTATTCAACGCATGGAACGAGGAGTTTAAGTCAATTTTCCTTTCATTATAGACCTCGAGGTGTATAAATATTGAGGATATGGCTTATATCGAGAAGATATGAGATTTATTTCACAGGACGTAAAAAAGATTTAGACTTCTTGATGAATAGCATCAGTTAGCGGCTGAATCAAACTTCGCTAATACAACATATATTCAAAGGAGATGCTACCTACGATATGAAATAATAGAAAAAAGATCTCGTTCTTTTTCGTTAATTCTCATTAAAATGACGAACGACGTTTTGGATAATTTCAAAGCCTGCTTTTAACAAGTCTTTAAAATTCTAATAAAATCATTCTGTGATAACGGATTCAACAGCCTTTAATTGCCTGATAGAGATGTTAGTGTGTGTTAGCCGATCTGTAGATGTTAGTGTCTTTGTTAGTGTGTTAGTTTTGTTGGGGATCTTGGGTTTTTTGTTACATCAATGATTTGAACATAAGAAAATAACAACTTTTTGTTTATAGTTTTAAGTTTTCACTTCTGTCGGCTGTCCTTATGACGACTGAGTTTTTTTCAATTATTTCTTCTTAAGATATCGATGTTTAACATAAAGATGTTGAAATTATGATAAATGATTGAAATAACATTACTTTGTATGTCGTTTGCTTTATAATACAAATTAGTTTTAGAGACATCTTTTATTACTGGTTTGTTTTATTCGTACACGGAATTTGTTTGATACTACCAGTCTGTGATTTCTATGGAGGTGAATTACTAAAGTATTCCATCGCTATAAAATATATTTTCCAAATTCCAAGACGACTACAGTCGAGAGGTTAAGAAAACCGTGAAAGCAGAACAAACAATTTACTTTCCCGCTTAACACATTAGAAAGAATTTTTATGTAGAGTTAAACCACGTTAAATATTCCTAATATTTAGCACATAGATATCACTTTTAATGAAAATATTTTTAACTTTTTCCATGAAAGTTACTTATAATTAATATGTACGACTATTATTACATTCTTTATATGCAAAATGGGGGAAATTTTCGAACACTATACAGCTGTTTTCCCTTTTTTTCGTACATTATGTAGTTACATAAAGACTTTTTATTTTTAAGCCACTTCAAAAAAGGGGGAGGTTTCTCAATTCGACCGTATATATACTTTTTATGTTCGTTCACGGATAACTTCTTCGTCGTTTATGGACCGATTTTGAGGATTCTTTTTTTGTTGGAAAGTGTATACTTCTCAAATAGTCCCATGAAAATTTTATCGAAATCAGACAAACGATTTTTGAAAAATCAATAAAATATATAAATTTATCTACATTGTCTACATTATTGAAGGCGGTTTCTTTTTTGCAAAAAATAATTATCTTATTTATGACAAGGATAAAATTGAAATGCGATAATTTATTTTACAAATCTTCATCATTCATCATCATCATTTCATCTCATATATGTTCCACTGTTAGGCTCGTGCCTCCTCCACAATGAGAGGGAAATTGATCTATTGTATCACGCTGGTCAGACGTGATTTAAGGTTTTGTTTCAGCTTTTCATTCTCTTTAGATATTATATACATATTTAATCCCTTAGTCGACACACGAGCAAGTAAGGAGTTGGTGTATTGTATTCTTACCATACACGGCAAATCTTCACTATTTTTTTTTTATCCTAATATTATACATTAATTTAAGTATTCATCTGCGAATATATAGAATACAATATGCCAATTCTTATGTTATAATGGTTATGTAGGTGATTAAGATTGGAGACGGCAGAGGCGGTCCGCGAAGAACTATTAGTCTAAGTACCACCAAATCGCGAGATGTGTCAGGATTGGGCAATCTTTGTGTTCTTAACTGTCTGTAAACTATTTCCCAATACAAAATAATTACTTAAATATTTATTCAGGTAGCTATTCAGAGGTCCTATAAATATTATAGGTACGTATAATTTGATTCCTGTACCTAAAATATGAGGCAATATCCTATTCGAGACGATATTAAAATCATATTATTATTATTGTCATTCACGACCCATCTTATTTTATACTTTGTACACATAGCTGGACATTATAGGAGCTCCCATTTAGCAAAGCTACCACGGGGACTAAGGCCGCTTCACTGTAGTGTGTCGTTTGAAAGGCAAAGAGATCCTAACTCGTCAAACTAGCATGGCAAAGTAATCGTGAAGAAAAATAATCATCAAAGGCATAAATTACCGTTTAAAAATGAATCACGCTATGATTTTTGATTCTCGGATGTTGGGACTAACAAAAGTATCTTTCTTTGTATAAAGATATCTAAAATTTATGATATTGAACATTTCAAAATATGAAATAAATAACATTTTAAAATGTTTCTGCCCGTTTTTACTCCCACTTTAATTTTTTTAGTCACCTAATTCAAATTTTTATTTTATTTATTAAGCTGCTTTTTTTTAAATAAAACTAGTTTGTATTTTTTTATATGCTGCGACGTTTCGAATATTTGTCAGCGTTGGTTTTCGCGGAAATAAGGTGTTCCATGTTAAAAAAAATCAACGTTATCATAGAGATTTATGATCAAATACAAACGTGATAAAATCCGTAAAAATAGTTATATTTTAAATGTCTAATACTCGCGTTAACATCCTGCCTTATATACTAAAGATTACCTGTTGAAATGTAGACGAATAACGGGCACGGCATTCATCATCATCCTCTCTCATCCGCATGTATCCCAAACGCTTGGTATCGGCGCAATATGTACTCTCCTTCCAACCTTCTTTGGGGCCAGATCAATATAAATATAATAGACACAGCAACATCAACATCCTTTCAGCTCATATACGTAACACTTTTGTGTGCGAACCTCTTCCATAAAAGGAGGAATATATTGATCTACTATACCTACCACGCTAGTTAGACGTGTTGGTATGGGGTTTCATTTCAAGTTTCCTTTGTTTGCATAGCTGTTATAAGCATATTTAATTTCTTCGTCGTCTTTTACGAGACCTACGGGCAAGTACCCCTCTGGTGGTGAATTGTATTCTTATTCCGTGCCCACACGGAAAGCAATATAAAATATAATATTTGGGTCTCTGATTTATTTGCCATTATAAATCAATATAAAGGAATTCTTCCATTACAGAATATCCAAGTCTCGTGTTTCGTATGAATTTCACCGTTCAATGAAAGGAAAATTGATTTATTGTCGTTTTCAAGACTGGCTAGGATTTATTCGCGTATTCCTACTCTTGCAGCAGTATCTGCGTACATCCATTGTTTGTATTATGTTGGTTTACTCAAGGGAATGGAGATGATGATTTTTTTTGACAAGCTATGATCCGGATACACCTCGCCTGTATCTACCGTCTGGGGCATTAGGAGAGCGACTAGAAATGGTGATGCAGTTTATATTCTTACTCTGACTTACTCCATCACCACATGGGCAGTTATATAACTGCTGGTTTTTGCTCACGGTTCGACCATAGATTTTACGGGTTCTCAGATTTTACTTTTGTCCTACTATTTTTTTTTTTTATGGGAGGGCTATGGTAAGCGCACGCGCGGTCCAGTCCGAGCGATGAAAGGACGGCGCGCGGGCCCATAACCCACCCGTACCCACGTCACCTTGTTGTTGGGCCGACCACCGGAGCAGATGTGACTTCTCGACAGTGGTCGGCCTGACGGAATACCCTTTCGGGTAACCTCACCTCTTGACGTCTTGGGACGTTGTTCGCCGTTGCGCGGTCAGCCTCTCCACGGGTGACGGACAATTCCCCGGTCCGATCACCCGCGGCCTTGGCTAGGGCGGCATTAGGCGCAGATACTCGCGCCTACGCCGCCCGAGTCGCCGGCGGCGGAACGTGTCGCCGAATAGGAGCTCTACTCGCACACGATCCGCCGCCTCCTTCCGTGAGATTTTGTCTTTTGTCCTACCATAGATCTCTTTTTCTTTAAGACTAATTATGAGACTATTTGTTATTGCAGACGGCCATTTATTTTTCTATTCGTCATAGACTGTACATAGTGCATATGTTTGAATGAAAGTTACCGTACGTCTTTTTCTGTACCACTGACAGCGTAATTGCCAATATTTGAATCTGTTTACTCGAGCAATTTAACTAATATTTTCATTTATAATATTGGTCAAGATTCTTTGAATTATAAAATTTTATATTTTATTAATTGAATTTTACTTTTATTATTTACTAGCAACCCGCCCTCGCTTCGCTTCGGTTTCAGTCTTTCCTGCGTAGTTCGCGTTCCCGTGGGAATACCGGTATAAAATATAGCCTAGTTTACTTCCTGATATTATAGCTTTCCATTGGTGAAAGAATTTTTGAAATCGGTCCAGCCGAAGATTACCCGGAACAAACAGACAGACAGACAAAAAAGTATAAAGTGTATTTTAGGCATATGTATAGTGCAAATAACCGTGTTAGCATGAAAAAAGCCTATTATTTTGACATTACAAACAGACACTCCAATTTTATTTATTGGTATAGATACACATAAATATATACATATATATATATATATATATATATATTTTAAAAAGACAACGCCTTGCAATAAGGAAATAATCCTTTTATTGTTGGGAACTTTACAAACATATAATTAACGGATATAAATTACATCCAGACTCAGAACTACAATTTGTGGATCGCACAAAGTGTTGTACTGCTTGGGATTCGAACTCACGATACTGACGTGCTAGGTGGTGGTGGTGACGTGGTATCTTAACCACTACGCCATTTATATGGTCGAATTGAATAAAATAAAAAAACTTCAATAATTACGCAAACAATTCGATACCAGTGAGCTCCGTGCTGGCAATAGTAACACGTTGAATGGCCAATGCTTAATTTCTGTACCACCGTTCTGTTCTGTACCAGTATTCTGACCAGCGCGGGATAGTAGGTCAATTTCCCTTCCATCATGGAGGAGGCACCAGCCCGGCAATGGGACTGATATCGGCTGAGATAATAATGATTCAAACTGCATACAATCCTAAATAAAAATATATTTTTGCTGATGTTGTTAAATAACTTTCATTCAAATTAATTATCAACAGTTTTTACTTACCGTTTCGGCGGTTGACCAGGCCATTGGAACAAATCTAGTTGCGGATCTACTTCTGAGTCATAAGTGTATCGCGATGCGCTCAGTGCGACATTCAATACGGACACGGTTTGTGAACGCGCACGATGTTACGGACTTCGATCCCGTTATGTACAATTAAATACACGTGTCCTAGACACATTATTTTGTCATTTATCTTGTATATACGCGACTTTATTCGTTATAATGTAGATTTTATTATTCTATTTTCCGAAATTATGTATATACATACATATTTCCAGTATGATGACGGGATAAGAATCAATTGTCTCCACAACTTATTTACTCGTGGGTATCGTAAAAATCGTTCGAGAGTCCAGGAATGTGAACAGCATCTTTTAAAAAAAAGTATATACGTTATTGCCATCGCGAACCCGTTTGCTAAGCGTGGTGATTACGACATTAGCTCTTTATTTACGCGAGAGATCTATGTCCAGCAGAAGACGGTGAAAGACTGAAACCCGGTAAAAACATAAATGTGAAAATGGCAGTCAAATTCAATATTATAATAATAACTATTATATATGGTGTGGTTGTCGATCTACCGATAAAAGACTTGGGATATACATGGATGCCAAGTTTTAAAGATGATCCTGAAATTTATTTAGAAAACGTATAATATTCTTCGGTAAATTTAAATCTTGTTTAATGATTTCTAATGTTTACGTGAGTATTACACATTTTAAATTAAATTATTTTACGGATTTTGCACTTTGCAGTGCATTCGCCCGTGACTATGACTGCTGCAAAGTGTTGGAAACGTCGGGCAATCAATAATCAAATACAAAGGCGATAAAATCCGTAAAGTGGTTTTAGTTAAATCTTGTTTTTGTTCTACTATAAAAGTGTATCTCTTATCTTGCCCGTGGGTGTCGTAAAAGACGACTAAGGGATATAATATGCATATAACAACTGTATAAGAGAAGGACAAGTCAAAATAAAACTCCTTATATTATGAGCTGTGATGATGATAAGGGCGATGATAATAATTACTATATTGTAAATGCCATAATGGTTAAGATACCGATCTATTGTGTCAATTGCCGCGGGTTTGATTTGCACGCAGGATTGTGCGATGTGTAATTTGTGCCGTGAATTGTATTTTTAAAGTCTCCCCCAATACAAAGACTAATTCCTTATAACAGGACTTAAAAAGAAATAAAACACGTTGTGCCTTCAATTATCGAGTGCGCTTTTGTACAATTAGGTACAGTTAGATCGCCCACGTGGCTCTGAAACCTGTTTGACTCATTCATGTCGACAACTTTCCAACAAAAAAAACTCAAGAAAATTCTTAAGTTAACTTGATTACTATTATAATCACCTTATCTCTCACTGAATAAACCAACAGCAACTTTTCTACGTCGTGATGAAGTAAGAATAGTCACTAATCTCTTTTCTATACCGTCGTAAATATAAATTATGGGATTTAAGTGGATAAAATCATTGTTAAGAGAAGAAAAGATTTGAAGTAACATACGCACTTCACTCAATAGTGAAGCGTGTATGTTGCTTGCCCAACAGTGGGACGTAGATAGCCATACACGTCCCACTGTAGGACTCGTGCCTTCTCCAACATGGGAGGGAAATTGACCTATTATACCATACTGGTCAAACGTGTTGGTATAGGGTTTATGTTATAAGCTTATTTTATCTCTTAGTTATCTTTTACGACACCCACGGGCAAGAGAAGGGTTGAGGAATTGTATTCTTACTCCGTCACCATACGGAGGACTCTTAATACAAAGGAAATTATAACATAATTGCAATTAATTTAAATGTATTCAATATAATATTAACTTTTTGATAACAAATTATAAGTATGACGTGTCCGGGATATAGATATATATATATCTCAGTTCAATTTATAAATCGCTAAATAAATGGTTAGTGGGAACGGAAACGAACTTTCCATAGATTGTTTCTCACGAACTTTACGGAATGCCAAATATTTACAATATGAATGCTTGTGTTACAGTTCGGTAAAGCATGTGATAAAGTCGATTTTATAATAATATCTGATATTTACGGTAGGTATAACATTGTAAATAAAACTATTTCTACGGATTTTATCGCGTTTTTTATTTGATTTTTGATTGTTCGACGTTTCGAACACTTTACAGCGTTCACGGACCATGAAGGCTGATACAACCACGATAAAATTCGTAAATATAGTTTTATTTAAAATAATTGATTTTGCGAAAAACTTAGAATTTTTATGTCAAAATAAAACTTCGTGTGGATTAAGAACACACTGAAAAGGATTGTAGTAGCTACGTGTTGCGGGTATCTATCTTCCCACTAATGTATTTGATAGAAATGATAGCTGCTCTAGTAGTTGTCGGGCTAGCCATGGTAGTCAGGTATTTGGATTTGGTGGTCGGCTCAATGCCGAAGTAGAGGCAATACGGCGGGTTATGTGGTTACGAGTCGCCTTTTCGTCACCCCGGACGGAACGGATAACGTACGTCTGCATCAGTTTACCAAAAAAGCTGATCTAGTAATTCATTTGTGGCAGAGTGCTTTTGGGCGAACCTCATCAGCCATAAATTTTTTGTATTATATAAAAAAAAAAATCCTGTTTCGAATCTGGCAACACTATAAAACTGACCTCAATGCGATTGTGTATAGTATAGACTAGAATAGCAGAATAGCAGACGCAGCTTTATAATTTATTCTGTAATTTCGTAAGCCAAGTGCTTTATCAGCATTACTTCTATATTTATTATGCAATTACATTTTTGTGAAATTGTTGTAACTGTTTTTAGATTATGTATCGTGTAGACAAATTAAATATATGCAATATCATCACAAATCCGTGCTGTATGGTAATCTTTATCATCACAGCTAATATACTTACTGCGCCTAAGCTTCCGCCATGGGAAGAAAATTGACTTACCCTGATCAGACGAGTAGGTATAGAGTTTCATTTCGAGTTTTACTTTTATTGGAAGGATGTTTTCGTCATATTATAATCTTTTAGTCATATTTCACGATAGCTATGATCAGAAAAGAGGGGTGACAAATTGTATTCTTGCCACGCCACCATATAGAAAGCCGTTTGGCATCGGCCACCAATAATAGCAGGGATGTGATGTGAAAAAAGTCGATTCAGAGCTATATATTAATCTGAGTAAATTGTCGTTAAATTTGACGGTCCTCCATCGAATTCTTATCTATACCAATAAATAAAATTGGAGTGTCTGTTTGTAATGTCAAAATAATAGGCTTTTTTCATGCTCACACGGTTATTTGCACTATACATATGCCTAAATTACATTTTATATTTTTTTTTGTCTGTCTGTCTGTCTGTGTGTTTCGGGTAATCTTCAAAACGGCTGGACCGATTTCAAAAATTCTTTCACCAATGGAAAGCTATAATATCAGGGAGTAAACTAGGCTATATTTTAGCCCGGTATTTCCACGGGAACGGGAACTACGCGGGTAAAACGACTATAACCTATAACCGAAGCGAAGCGAGGGCGGGTTGCTAGTTAATAATATAATTACTAGATAGACTCGGTAAAAGCCAGCAAAAGCCGTTGAATATAGGCGGTTTCGGACTATGCCACAAAGCATTTCCTATTGAAGGCCTCTGGCTGTATGAGGACAACGAAAAGCTGATAACACTAAATTACTAGTTAGCTATTTGTTAAAGAAGTATTTAGTTTAAAGTCTTTCATTTTTAGCAGTTCTGTCGATTTATTTAAAATAATCATAAGAGAAAGGGGCATAAAATATTATTTTTTTCATTGTACGGAAATAATATTAATAAATAAATACTGTTTCTTATGAGGAGATATTAGCAGACTTAATTCAGTCTCAACTCAACAGCCTCACCACGATAAGGATAATACCTTATTAGTGTTGACGAGAAAAGTTATGAAATTGGTTATGGCAATACTGGACTTATGTATATAGGTTCAACAATTTAAATCGGTCATCATCATCATCACAGCCCACATACGTCCCACTGTTGGGATTGGGCCTCCTCCACAACGGGAGGGCATTTAACTTACCATGCTGGTCAGACATGTTGGTATAGGGTTTCATTTCGAGTTTTCCTTCTCTTGCACATATCTTATGTGCTTATATTGTATCCCTTAGTCGTCTTTTATGACATCCACGGCCAAGATAGGGAGTGGTGAATTGTATTCTTACTCCGTCACCACATGGAAAATTAGATCGGTCAATGAAAATTGCATACAAGATTTAGACATCAACATAATTAGTTCAGGAATCGAATCCGGTCGTACTAATGAAACGTATGTTAATTCTATTTGAGTATCGATTGTGTCGGTCCTTTTGCGAAGATTTTATAGCGCAAAAGGAGGCTGCAGGTAGGGCTCGTGAGGCGGGTGCCCATGCTGACCCACCGCGGAGGCAACGTCTGGGGAGGAGGACGAGACGATACGCGCTTCTCTTCTCCCAGGCATGATTGACCCAAGACGTAGGCATTAAGTTAACCGCCGGGACGTTAGAGTCGTATGCCCAAAAGGCGAACCTCTGGCGTCCCACAAAAGGCGAAGACGAGAGGGCGCTGTGGTTTTTAGTAGGTATTATGACGTAGTTAATCATACCACGTCAGCGAGTCCTACATACCCCTTGCCGTCACTAGCAATGGGTATGCGTAAATGCATTTTCCACAATTGAAACTTTAAATGACTCACGCGGTTTAAAATCCGAAATTGTTGGCTTAAATAGCTTTTATTTTCCTTCATGTTATTTTTGGACTGAAATAAAAGCTGTCTGTAAGATCGTGATCTTGCGAAAGAAATCTATTTATCTATAACAAAGACAACGTAAAATTCTACTTTTGGACGGTCTTCTGGTAATATCGATTAGTAATTGTACCGGATTACTAATATTTTTATTATTATATTAAATAACAAAAAACAAAATATTATTTCAAATAACAAAAATATATAGAAGATCGAGTGTAACTAATATGGCACGAAGAGTCAGAGACCGTATCTGAGGTTATCTCCGTGTGGTGACAGAGTAAAAATATAATTCCACCCTCCACCACCACCCTCTTGCCCATGGGTGTCATAAAATACGACTAGGGTATTAAATATCGCCAGGGCGATGCTCAACAGCGTCAGGAATTGGGACGCGGTCGCAGGCTTCTGCGAGGCAGTAGTCTCGCGGAAGGAGGTGGCGGATCGCTTGCGCGAGGAGTGCAGCCTCGATGAGGCGATTCGCCGTCGGCGACTGGGACGGCGTAGGCGCGAGTACTTGCGCCTCATGCCGCCCTAGCCGAGGCCGTGGGTGACGTGATTGGGGAATTAGTCCGTTACCCGCTGAGAGCCCAACCGCGTGAGGAAAGACCGACGTCCTCCCCGAGGGAGGATGTCGATGGGAGGGTACGCTAAATAGGGAGTATTCCGTCGGGCCGACCACTGACGTCAAGTCACACTGCTCCGGTGGTCGGCCCAACGACGAAGGCGACGTGTATCGCGGGTGGGTCGCGGGTGTGCGTCTTACGCCCCTCTGTCGCCCCGGACGGAGTGGTGCGAGGAGCGCACCGACCGCAACCCATCCCAAAAAAAAAAGGTTATTAAATATGCATACAACATCTATGCAAGAGAAAGAAAACTCGAAATCTATACCAACTCAACTGACTAGCGTAGTATAGTAGGTCAATACATATATTCACTGTTTAATTTTATTTAATCAAATCATAGGCAATAAGTATTTAGCTAAAATGAATTACACCTATACTATCTCTTCTTCTTTTATTTGCTATTTTTCTCTGTAAGGCTTAAGTTAATTAACGATCAGGTAATCGTAAGCATACGAACGAGCGCTTTAATTACAATAATTAACTTTTTACTGAAAACATTTAATTATCTTTCAGTGAATTAAAGGAATGTTAAAGCTACTCTTAATTAGCTGGTAAGTCTTACATTTTATAATTAAAGAAATCTATATACTAAATATATATTTATAACTGTAAAATAACTGTAAAAAATGTAATGACTTTTTTCACAGAAATAAATCTCCTAAAAATGGATTCATTGTGAATAGGTATCTGTTTGTTGTTGATGGCAAATTAACAAACAACACGCCTAATGGTAAGTGATACCGCCGTTCATGGATCTTTGCTAGTCCACTACCTACCCTGAAGAAAGTAAATGCAATGTGAATGCATCCAATGATGTTCAATGATAATAAAGGCAAAACCCAACACACGCAAACAGCCTCAAAAATTGTGCTTCCAGCTCTCTCGCTCACAGATCGAAGTGCAGTAACAAATTGTTATTACTCAAACGTCGATTTTTTGCTCAGTGTGGTACTACCCCGGACAAACAGGTCCGCGGCTATAGACAGACGATTGTCAACAGTGTGCTTCTACCACTTAAGACACAATTTAAGGTGCTATTATTGATTAATAGCTCAATTTAAGTGTAATATGTACGTATACAGCATTTTCCGTGTGGTTACGGAGTAAGAATACAATTCACCACTCCCTATCTTGCCCGTGGATGTCGTAAAAGACGACTAAGGCATATAATATGCAACATCTGTGCAAGAGAAGGCAAACTCGAAATGAAACCATATACCAAGATGCCTAATCAGCATGGTATAGTAGGTTCAATTCCCTTTCATTGTGGAGGAGGACCGAGCCCAACAGTGGGACGTATGTGGGCTGCGATGATGATGACACAACACTAGCATTCGTACAATTACGACACACGAACTTGGATTTTGGCGGGAATCTGGAAATGTCATGTGGTGTTCTTGTATTATATTCAATATCTTAGTGTTTTAACGTGTTATATTAAATAATTTTTATGGCATTTTATGTAATATATAGCGGCAGAACTGCTGAGGTGTAGTGAATATGATATAAAACTGATATACATACCTTTTTGATTTTTTTTTATTGCCAACGGTGGCAAACGAGCAAACAGTACACCTGATGGTAAGTGTTGCTGCCGCTCATGGACCCTTACAAGGCCGCTGCCCACCGCAAAGAAAGTGAAGGGAGTGTGAATGCGTGCATCGAGGCTCGGTGACACCAAGGGCACCACCAAAACCCTCCACACGCAAACACCCTCAGAAAGTGGGCTTCCGGCTGTCTCGCTTACCAAACGAAACGCAGTAACTAATTGCTACTACTCAGACGTCGATTTTCTGCGAGAGTATGGTACTGCCCCGGACGGACAGGCCCGCGGCTGTAGACAAATAACTGTCGACAGTGTGGTCCTACCACTCTTTCCACCAAAATTCTCCGAAGATACCCTTAACAGTGGCCATTACACTGTTGAAGGCGACATTTTGACTTACTGACGGACTATTACTGACATGAACAAACTGATAACTTGAAAAGAAAACTATAACTCGACACTGGCAAAAATGGCTCGTATTAGTAGCTGATTGCCAAGACAAAAAAAGAAGAAGAAGAAGACACACGAACCTAGTTCACACAAGAAGAAGAAGCTGATGAGGTAGTAAAAGTATAAGGCTGTCTATGACCAACCGATATGGTTTAAGTCTGAACATAGAACTTATAATAAATTTAAAATAAAAAAGAATTATGTTAGATTGGATAATAAGAGTTACGCAAGGCAGTATCATCGCGAATCGATTGGACTCGATCGAGATACGAAAGCCGATGCTGGAGTAGCCGCTCGTGTACTTCCTGCAACTAACTTGTCCGACTGTGACACGGAAACACACATCTTAAACGAGAGATTAAGTAGCGCAGTTAAGTGAAGCAGGTTTCGCAAGTTTGAGCACAATAATGGCTTCAGAAATAGCGTTTAATTTCTTCGCTTGACTTCTGTTTGATATTTTAATAATATATTAAGTCTTTTAAATGTTAAGGTCTTTTTATTTTAGAGCTGTTTAAGAAAAATAAACTGTTATGTTGGTGAAATAAGTTTATAATATTGTCAACTGTTATTGACCTTTTCCTGACTGGTTATAGTCTCGTCACAATTTACCTAATAAATAATAATAATAAATTTTCCGTGTTTTGACGGAGTAAGAATACAATTCGCCACCGCCTGTCTTGCCCGTGGATGTCCTAAAAGACGATTAAGGGATATAATAAACATATAACATCTATGCAAGAGAAGGAAAACTCGAAACAAAACCCTATACCAACCTGTCTGACCAGTATAGTAAGGTCAATTTCCCTCCTATTGTGGAAGAGGTTCGAGCCCACCAGTGGGATGTATATGAGCTGAAATGAATCTACCTAAAGGGTGCATGGTGCATGACATAATCTACACTATATTCCGGGCGGGTAACTTGTACCCCAATTGAGTGGGTCACCAGTACCGATATTTTGATTTTGCCAAGGCGTCGTTACGCGATTGGTCTCTCTTTGCGTGGTAGTATAATGCTTGGTCCAACAACCTGAGACCTTGGCTAAGACGGCATCAGGGGCAGGTATTTATGTCTACGCTACAAAGCCTTTAATTACCTCGGAAGTCGTAAAAAATAACCTATTAAGTGCTCTAATAACTACTGCTGTTACCATTAAGTTAGCGATGACTTCGTGAGCTTGCGAAAAGTTTGTTACTATTGATATTATTGATTAAGAATGTAACATGTCCTCTACTTTTTTTCGATTTATTTTCTCGCGTGAATCATAAAAATCGACTCCGGAAAATAGACAGCAGAACTACATATATTGAAAAATTTTGCAATCGAATTGCAATCATCAACCCGCCTGCCAGAGAGGCGATTAGTACACTATCCACTCTTTGGGGAGGTCTGCATACAACAGTGAAGTACAATAGGCTGATGCATGTATGAATTATAATAATTTAACTCTTTTATCTTATTAATACATCATCATCATTATCTAAGCCCATATAAGTCCCACTGTTGGGCTCGGGCCTCCTCCATTGTGCAAGGGAATTTAACCTACTGTACTACGTTGGTCAGACGTGTTAGTTTCATTTCGAGTTTGCCTTCTCTTGCATCGATGTAAATCACCACACTGATGATCGAAACATATAATTTAGCAACACTAATGATTTGATATTTACGCTAGAATTACATATTTGAAATAAAACTACTTTTAAAAGCTTTTATTTAACTTCACTTCCTGTCGTTAGATTAGGTTGAAATTTGGTTTACTTACGTAACTTCGGTGACAATGCAATAATATGGTACCATGAAGCTGGTCTCAAGATGGCGTCGGAAGGTGGCTATAGGAACTAAATTAAACGAGATAAAACCGTCGAGGTTGGACTCGTTTGAATAGTCTTGACAAGCAGCATTTAAATAAAAGCTTTTTTTTTTATTTTTTTTTAATAATAATGTATTATTATTAATGATTATATCGCGATTATGATCTATGTCAGGATGAACGAGACTAAGAACGAAGAAGAAAATAGTTTTGTTTCATTAAATATATGTAAGAATACATACCGTTAAATATGTGTAAACTATATAATACAACGCTTATGGCGTTGTTACATCGTTACAAACAGAGCGTACTTGTGTGATGTTTAATTGATGTCGCCTCTTGAATAATAAATTAAATGCGTATTACGTTTACACAGTTGGCTTAAGATGTGTATTGAAATACTAATACATATAATATTATAATATGGCGTATTAAAGCAGGTAAAGGTAGAATTATAAGAATTATAATCGTACCGCCCCTTTTTGATCACGGGTATCATAAGAATTAATTAAGCACATAAAATTACTGCAAGGGAAAAGTCTTGGAAAAAAGCCTAATAGCCGTGTGGTAACGGAGCATACCGGGTTGAGAGCCATCAGCGCTCACCCATAGCCCGCGTTAAGCTGTCAAGGTCATCTGCGACCAACAGCTATACACACATAAAAAAAAAAAGGTAACGGAGCTAATAAGAATTGAGGTGATTATTGACCAAATGCGGCAAAATGGCCACAGATCAATATAAAATTCGAACTTCAAATATGTCTTAGTCATCATCTTGTTAGCTCTCAATATATGTCTCAATTTTGGGTTTGTTCTCCATCACAATCAGAGGAAAATTTACCTATACCACGTTGTTTAGACGCATTGAGGTTTAGCTTGGATTTTAGCTCGAGTTTTCCTTCTTTTGCATAGATGTTATTTATAGGGATATAGGGCTCCTTGCAAATAACATCTATGCAAGAGAAAACACTATTAAGGGTATGCACCCTTTGCGCCTGATGTCGTCCTAGCAGAGGCTGCGGGTAACCGGACCGGGGATTTAGTCAGACACCCGCGGAGAGGTTACCCTCGCGACGGCGATCGGCGCTTTGGGTGACGTCGATGGGAGAGGGTACTCCCTCGGGGTATTCCGTCGGGTTGACTACTGAAGTTAACTAACGCTGCACCGGTGGTCGGCCCAACGACGAACGCGACGTGCTACATGGGTGGGTTACGGGGACGCGCGCCGCCTCTGTTTCGCCCCGGACGGAGCCGGGCGGCGGGTGCGCTGACTGTAGCCCACCCCATAAAAAAGGTATATACCCTTAATCGTGTTTTGCGATATTTTTGGATAAGACAAGGGATGGTGAAAACTATTCTTGCTCTGTCGCCACACGGAAAATGTCTGTAAAGACTGCAAATTGTTTAACCCTTGCTTCGCCATTGTTACCATACGTCTTTGGCTTTTCTCAATCATCATATGAATAGCTAGATAGAAATCAAAAAAGCCATTATTAGCCCAGTCATATTATGGGTTTCACCTCGGAATGAAAGATAATAAGCTGTAAATTGGTATAAACCTTTCTTTTGTCGTTCTAAATGTTGTCTCAAAAGTCACAAATGTTATCGTGTCCGCGTCTTAAGATATTGAAGGTCATAAAAATCGGTTTTTCGCGAATATCTCGCTTTCTATTGCTTAAATGAGATTTGAACCTATAATAAAAGTTGTAGAGTATAAAATTCTCTACAACTTTTGTTTGAACTTTTTTTCATACGATCAACCGTTTTTGCGGTAGACCGCGAAGAGTGCGCCGCGTACAGTCATATATGGCCTAATGCAAGGTCAAGAGTGAGTTACGGTTATCAGTACGTTGTATAAAGTCAATTATTTACTAAAAAAATATAATTATTAAACAATATTCACTAAAAACCGATTTTTACGACCTTTCACCTTCAATATCTTAAGACGCGGACACGATAGCACTTGTGCCTTTTGAAATAATATTTAGAACGACAAAACAAAGGTTTATACTAATTTATAGCTTATTATCTTTCATTCCGAGGTTGACCCTTATTTTTTTTTTTTTTTGATCGGTTGACATCAGCATCCGGGCCCATATGAGGTACTTGGGCCTGGTGCTCGACGGGCAATGGTGGTTCCGGGAGCATTTCCGCAGGCTCGCTCCGCGGCTCGTCAGCGCGGCGTCCGCCCTATCGTGGCTTATGCCGAACGTGGGCGGACCGAGCGCTACGTGCCGACGGCTGTACACGGGGGTCATCCGGTCGATGGCCCTGTATGGCGCACTGGTGTGGGCGGGGTCCTTGACCGTCCGACTTAGGGCCCTTCTGTGGCGACCACAGAGGGTCATGGCGGTTAGGGCCATTCGCGGATACCGCACGGTGGCGACGGAGGCAGCGTGCCTATTGGCCGGGACTCCCCCGTGGGACCTGGAGGCGGAAATGCTCGCCGAGTTGTATCGGCGGGTGTCGGGGGTGCGCGGGGAGGGCGGTGTGATCTCGTTAAGGCATCTCACCGCCTGGCGCGTCGACGCCCGCCGAGACGTCATTGCCCGTTGGGCAGTCCGGCTGGAGAGGCCTCGGTTCGGGGTGCGAGCCGTGGAGGCCTTCCGGCCGGTGCTGATGCAGTGGTTGGAAAGGCGGCACGGGGTGCTCTCCTTCCGACTAGTGCAGGTGTTGACGGGGCACGGGAGCTTCGCCAAATACCTGCACAGGGTCGTAAGGAGGGAGAGTACACCGTCCTGCCACCACTGCGATTGCGACGAGGACACGGCGCGCCACACGCTCGAGGCCTGCGCGGCTTGGGCAGTGCAGCGCCGTGAACTCGTCGCAATCATCGGTGCCGACCTGACGCTGCCGGCCATTGCTAGGGCGATGGTCGACAGCGTCGGGAACTGGGACGCGGTCGCAGCCTTCTGCGAGACAGTGATCTCGTAGAAGGAGGCGGCGGATCGTCTGTGCGTGGAGCGCAGCCTCGATGAGGAGATCCGCCGCCGGCGACTGGGGCGGCGCAGGCGCAACTATCTGCGCCTCATGCCGCCCTAGCCGAGGCCGCGGGTGACGTGACCGGGGATTAGTCCGTCACCCGCCGAGAGGCCGACCGCGTGAGGAAAGACCGACGTCCTCCCCGAGGGGGGGACGTCGGTCGACGGGAGGGTAGCCCGCGTAGGAGGTATTCCGTCGGGCCGACCACTGACGACAAGTAAACCTGCTCCGGTGGTCGGCCCAATGACGAAGGCGAGGTGGTTTTCGGGTGGGTTGCGGGAGTTGCGTGCTTAAGCCCCTCTGTCGCCCCGGACGGAGAGGTGCGGAGGCGCGCCGACCGCGACCCACCCAAAAAAAAAAAAAAACCCCTTTTTTTACCTAATATGACTGGGCTGTATATCCCCGAGTTTGTAGTGATTAATTATAAGATACGCAGTAGGTTTGGTATAATCGATAGATAAGTCGAGAAAACTTTCCTCTTTAACTACCATTACAAAATAACAATGGATTTCCGCTGAGTTGCAAGTAATTCAATCAATTATCAATTTAATTGCCCTTCTGAATGTACTCATAGCTTAGTCATAAGAAAGAGAATTGTCAGCTCACAAATATTGTTTAAAGTTATTTAAGGTCGTGTTACTAGTTACCACATAGGTAGCTATACCTAGTACCTAGTATTCGCAAAGTAAATGATTGCCATCGGCGCGGTTACGGAGGAGAAATGCAATTAACCACTCCCTCCCGTGCCCGTGGGTATCGTAAAAGACGACTAAGAGATATGCAGGTGACATCGATGCAAGAAAAGAAAACTCGATACAAAACCCTATTACACGCTGACCAGCGTGGAATAGTATGTCAATTTTCTTCCCATGGTAGAGGGGACCTAAGTCTAACAGTGGAACTTACAAAGGTTGAATGAAATGGTCTCACTCACTGATCAACTCACCTCTTGTCATAAAAGATGAGTAAGGGATGTAATATGCGGTTAAGGGATATAATAGGCAGATAACATCACTGCAGGATAAGGAGAATAAGAATTATAATATGTGTGATAAAGAGTATTCTTCTTCAATAACACCAAACGTTCCATTTGAACTATTTATTGTTCCAATACAATACACTGTTGTTAAGTATTTTATTCTAAGTAACACTTGCTTACAACCTTCTACTACTAAACTCCAAGCACAATGCCCGTTCGAATGATTTCTTGCCGAATGCAGTCTTGGTGTGACTGCATTCGGCAATGACTAATTTAAATTATAGGACTCCTTATTATCATTTTAATTATTTTGACATGGTACTATTCCTCTCTTTTTTTTGTATAATGTAGCAAAAGCCTACATATGGATATGTTATTGTCGGCCTTTGAAGAGTCCCCTGTCCAATAGTAGACATTATTGGGCGGTTTGATGGATAAATAATATGATTGATATATGTGTCGTGGTTCCTTGTCGTGACGGAGTAATAATACAATTCAACACCTCCTATCTTGACCGTGGGTGTTGTAAGAGACGACTAAGGGATTATAATATCCATACAACATCTATGGAAAACTCGAAATAAAACCCTATACCAGCCCATTTCCCCAGCGCAGCGTAGGTCAATTTCCCTCCCATTGTGGAAGAGGTGAGGTCCCAGCAGTGGGACGTATATGAGCTGTGTTGATGATGACGATGATGTGTCGTGGACAATAATGGACAAAATC
Source organism: Lymantria dispar (assembly GCA_032191425.1). Classification (NCBI taxonomy): domain Eukaryota; kingdom Metazoa; phylum Arthropoda; class Insecta; order Lepidoptera; family Erebidae; genus Lymantria; species Lymantria dispar. Next base: position 31,758,341 of record CM063452.1, read on the forward strand.
ATGCTTCGGTACACAAAATTTTCAACAGATAAATCAAGGAGTCGACTTTTAGGATCAGCAAACGTTAAAGTTCATAAATGAACATTGAAAAGTTAAATAGACAAACTAGGAGAACGAACAGACATTATTTGGTACAAATATTTATGAATTAAGTAACCAATTGAACTATTTGAAGTCAATCGCAACGCCATCTACCATTTTTTAACGTCTTCATCTAAACACGCACCAAAATCAAAATCGGTGTAGACGTTTAGGTGTTTAATCACATATAGAAGTAGAAACTTTACATGTGTAAAGATGTGTGTGTATATCATATGTTTTAATAAACACTGGAGACCACAAGAAAATAAGCGTTTGATCGTAGTTTTTAAATAGTCTCACGTGTCCATATAAAAACCTTGAGTCGTGATTGTAACATACATATAGTTAGTGGCAATGATAGCCGTCTGGGAAAACCATTGTGTTATGATATTACGAACATCGGGTGCTATATTAAATATTTTGTAATTGTTCTATTTTTGTTTTACGTTAAATGGCCTGTGGTTATGGAGTTACCCACTTTTTCTTTTTTTTTCGTATGGTGACGGAGTAAGGATACAATTCACCACTCCCTATCTTGCCCGTGGATGTGTGTTAATTAAGAACAACTAAGAGCTTTACATCCACCGGTTTTTTTTCGCGTGGGAAAATGCAGTCTTAATCTCTGGGGTATGCCTAAAGTGATCATATTTTTTTAGCCCAAAACGAAACGATTAATTGATCAAAATAAGTAACCTTTTGAAATTAAAAGCTAAAAAATCAAGAACACGGCAAAAGTCAGCAATAGTTACCTATTATAAATATGGACTGAAAAACAAAAAAAAAACGTCCCTGTCAGTATAAATAGGCTCTGATTGTAAAACAGGTCATTTTTGTACAGTTAGGGACAACGGGACAGACAACTTGAAAACGGGCAAGTCCCGTTCGATACGGGACGTGTGGTCACTTTAAATATACCGGGCTCAGCGTCAATTAAGTATCAGCGATATTACCAACTAAAAACCATACGCTGTTCCTGTCCCTCGGTTACGACACTTTACATCGAGCTGGGCCAACTGCACCTGATATCGTCTGGTCGACAATTATATTCCCAACGAGGGTTGAGGTCAGGCTGGTAATAAGCGATTAAACGATTGCTATTAACTTGCAATATGCCCGTTGGAAGAGGAGTACATCTTGCATTATCCCCAAATAAATAGGATAATAGGATATTTTCCGTGTGATGACGGACGGTGTAAGAATACAATTCACCACTCCCTATCTTATCCGTGGATGTCGTAAAAGACCACTAAGGGATATAATATGCATATAACATCTGTGCAAGAAAAGGAAAACTCAAAATGAAACCCTATACCAACTTGTCTGACCAGCATGGTATAGTAGGTCAACTTCCCTCCCACTGTGGAGGAGGCGCGAGCCCAATAGTGGGACGTATGTGGGCTGCGATCATGATGATGAAATAGGATAAGAGAAGGATGATGATGATGATGGTGTATATTGGTGGACCACACTGTTAACAGTTGTCTGTCTACAATCGCAGGTTGATCAGTCCGGGGTAGTAGCACACTGAGCAGAAAATCGACGTCTGAGTAGTTGCAATGTGTTACTGCGCTTCGTTCGGTGAGCGAGAGAGCCGGAAACCCAGTGTTTGCGTGTAGTGGGTTTTGGTGATGCCTTTAGTATCACCGAACCTCATTACACATTAACACTTCCTTCACTTTCTTCACGGTAGGCGACGGCCTAGCAAAGGTACATGAGCGGCAGTATTGCTTGCTATCGATTTGCTATAAAAAAAAAAGAAAAAGAAGAGACATATGTCCAACAGTGGACTGTAGTCTGATGATAATGATGATGAAATAAATAATTGTCTGTATATTTAATAAATTTGCAATGAACTGCGTGTTTATCGGCGTGACGCCATTGTACCGGCTGGCGCGAGAACATATGCAACATCTGGTCGAGATAAATAAGTGATGCAGGTCGGGATATGGTTCTATATATGAATGGTATACGATTATAGCTCACATACATTCTGTATTGACTATTAAATGATTAGTTATTTTATGGTCTATATTCCGTGTGGTGACGGTGTAGGAATACAATTTACCTCTCCCTGTCTTGCCTGTGGATGTCGTAAAAGACGACTAAGAGAATTAATATTTAGATAACATCGATGAAAGAGAAGGAAAACTCGAAATGAAACCCTATGCCAACAATCTGACCACCGCTGTATCACCATCATCTCCAGATATGCGTAGATAGCGTGGTATAGTATGTCAAATTCCCTCCCACAATGGAAGAGGTCCAAGCTCAACCATGGGACGTCTATGGGCTGAGATGATGATTCCGTTACACGAAAAGGTAACCCACCAAACTGGTCACGGAGGCCAAGGGTTTGGCACCAGTGGTCGGATCAAAATCCTTTCATGGCCACGTTAACACCCGGGGACGGACGTTCAGACTATGGCCGCAGGGGTTTTTGTACTCCGTCGCAGAAAATCGATATCTAAGCAGTAGCAATTTACTGCTGTATTTTGATCAGCAAACAAGAGAACTGGTAGCCTACACTACACCTTATGATACTCAGAAACGTGGCTGTACTCCTGGTACTCCTGAAGTCTGTGAGTTGCCATTAGATAACCTGCTAAAAAGATTGCTAAGTCAATTAATTCTGTTAGAATTGAACGTGTAGCGAAGCTGCGTTTTATATATCCGGTTTATATTTCAATTGAACTCAATTTAAAATCTATACTTTTAGATTCGAGCTATTATTACTGTAAACGACTAAAACGTTATCATGCAATTAAATCTCGTTTAATCCATAGAATTTCCAGAACATCCAAATAATAGTATTCGCATAAATATCCTAAATGCCTTTGGGTATTTCCCAAATCTATTCACTATTATGTAAAAATCATTATCTTTTAATATTTTTCTTAATGCTAATGATATGGCGGGGTAAGAATATAAGAATGTAATATCTGTATGGTGACGGCACAAGAACACAATTCAACAATCCCTTTCTTACCCGTGCGTAATCGTAAGAAACCTCAAAAGAAAACGAATAAATGATAAGGTATTTAAGAAATACACAAATAACGGACAATTTAAAGTCAAATTGCTATTGTTTCATTATCATTATCTCAGCTTATATTTATCCCTACTGCTGGGCGCCAGCCTCCTTCACAATAAGATGGAAACTGTCCGGCAATGGATAGCGATAGACTGATGATGTAGTAAGAATATTAATCAGCATTTCCACGAGTGTAAATTTTAACTCGAAATAAAACCTTAAGTCAAGCTATTTGATCAGCGGAATTTAGTATGTTAATTTCTTTTAGTTGCGGGAAAGACTCTGTGCAACCGTAGGTTATTGTTAGTTATCAAGGGTGGACGGACCGGGGAGTCCCCCATCCGCAAAGAGGCCGAAGGGTATCTGTCGCACCGGTCACGGATGTCAAGGAATCGGTACCAGCGGTCGGCCTAAAGACGATGCGGTGGGAATAAGCTAGCTTATGTGGCCGCACGTCGTCCATCCGTCGCCCTGGACAAATTGGGTGGAATGTGTTCAGACCATAGTCTACTCCAAAAAAAAAAGGACTCATCGCTCAGGACGCCTGGCAGCTGTGAAACATCGAAATTATTTTGTAAGTGTATATGCATTAAAGAACAGATTACTACAGGATATGTGATACTAATATGGCATAAAGTACATATTAATAAAATATTACGATTTAGGTTCCAGAAAATGATGATTTTTATTCAATAAACATTTAATTTCATTAGTATATATACATATGTTTAGGTTAATAATTTATTTTGAGCTCACTAGATGGCGTTGTACAAAATTCTAAAACAGTCTATGGTTTTGTTACACAAATGTACGTACCCAAGCGTGGCGTTAACGCCACGCCATCGGGCAGGTACACCCTCGCCTATATGTTTCACTGTATGTTATACAGCTATATGTTTCACTTTAAAAATGGAATAGGTAGGTAGGCTGAATAGAAAACGAAGGAGTATTTATTAAAATCCATTTATTTATCAACGCTCTATAAATTTTCTTAAATATTTACCAAGTTATTTAACGATGATGCCACTCTATTAACTATTTACAATATACTTTTTGTTAGTTATCCAACTTATCTGTTACTTGTATTTCCACAACAGCTTTTTTTTGAATGCGTCTTTATATTTCAATATTAGTTTCGCTAAGACTTTTTTATGGCCAATATTTCTTTCTAGATGTCCGTAATTGGCTAACAGTTCTACAATTTAAATCAGTGTTACAAGCGGTATAACGTAAATGTCATTGATTATATGACTAGAAATGTCTTAATCTAAACAAAATTTTGCTAAATTCATTTAAGTTTTGAAAATTTATGTCATCACGAGCCATTAGTTATCTACAGATCATTTCGCTTGATCGTGTTTACGACACTCAAGAGTGTATTGTATGGAATTGACGGAATAGGAATAAAATTCACCACTCCCTATCTTGCTCGTGGATGTCGCAAAAGATGACTAAAGGATATAATATACAACATCTATGCAAGAGAAAGAAAACTCGAAACAAAACCCTATGTCAACACGTCTGACTAGCGTGGTATAGTAGGTCAATTTCCCTCCCATACTGGAGGAGGCCCGAGCCCAACAGTGGGACGGCCATGCTGAGATGATGATGAATTTAAGTTTTCAAAATGAATGCCATTATTGCCAATAAGAATCTACATTAGTTATCTACAGATTATATCGCTTGGTCGTGTTTACAGTACTCATGGGTGCATTGTATAGCCTTTGGTGACGGAATAAGAATACAATCCACCATCATACTCGTGGATGTCGTAAAAGACGACTAAAGGATATAAATGTATAACATCGATACAAGAGAAGGAAATCGAAACAAAGCCCTATAGCAACATGTCTGATCAGTAAGGTATAACAAGGTCTATTTCCCTCCTAATGTGGAGGAGGTTCGAGCCCAACAGTGGGACATATATGAGCCGAGATGATGATGATGGTTTGTTCAACTGACTCCTGCATATTGTAATTATTTCGGTAGTCTACAAATTTCTACACATATGTTGGCCAAGAAAGAAGGAAAACAATTCACGACTCCCGTGAATCTTGCCTGTGGATGTCGTAAAAGATGACTGAGGGATATAATATGTACATAAAGTGCAAAGGAAGGAAAAATTGAAATGAAATCCTATACTAACATGTCTGACCAGTAAGAGTATATTGTATGGTGTATTGTATTTTTATTTCGTCACCACACGGACCAGCATGATAAAGTAGGTCTATTTTTTTCCTAATGGTGGGGAGGCTCAAGCCCAGCAGTGGGACGGGTACGAGCTGAGACAACGAACGGGTGTTTAATATTATAATTAGTGCAACATAGAATGATATGATTTAGCAACTAAATTTAATTTCTTAATAATTCGAATGCAATTTTAGATTAGCAATGATAATTAACTAAGTATTGCGCCACGCATCAGCTGAGCGGGCTTTACAAAAATAAAAAAATAAACTAAATATATTTGTTGTCTCAATGGCTAGTTGACAATCAAGGTCGTTTGTGAAATTCAATAAAAAAAGTATGAAGGGTGCATCGTGATGAAATCTCTTTGTCGCCTCAAATCTAATGGCGTCACGTTCTTTGGAATAATTATTGTTATATTATTAAAAGTTTTAATGGACACGACATTTATACAAATAAATAAAATTAAAGTGTCAGTTTATAATGTCATAATAGTTTTTCATGCTCACACGGTTATTTACACGACACCTATGCCTAAAAAACGCTTTAAATTTTTTTGACATTTGTTTATTCCGGGTAATTTTCAAAACGGCTTTACCGGTTTTAATAATATTTTACTACTAGGTATCTGTCTGCATATGGAGTAACTTAGGCAACTTTTTCTTTCGGAAGAACCTTATCAAGTTTTGCCCGGTCTAGGAATCAAACCCGTGGCCTCATGGTCTGCTATCGCGTACCGTAATATCGCAAAGCGACTGAAACCAGAGCTAAGCGAGAGCGCGTCGCTAGTTTTATTTGTTTTTTTTATTGCAAACGGTGGCAAACGAGCAAACAGTACACCTGATGGTAAGTGTTGCTACCGCTCATGGACCTTTACAAGGTCGCTGCCTACCACGAAGAAAGTGAATGGAGTGTGAATGAGTGCATTGAGGCTCGGTGATACCAAGGGCACCACGAAAACCATCCACATGCAAACACCCTCAGAAAATTGGGCTTCCGGCTCTCTCGCTCACCGAACGAAGCGCAGTAACTAATTGCTACTACTCAGACGTCGATTTTCTGCGAGAGCGTGGTACTGCCCCGGACGGACCGGCCCCCGGCTGTAGACAGATAACTGTCGACAGTGTGCTCCTACCACTCTTTCGTTTCGAATAAAGCTAATAGGAAATAGTAGTCCGCCTTCCCTTGCAGACAAGAGTGTCGTCTTATACTTACGCTAAGGAAAGTTTTCTCATTGTAGTCATTATCATTCTTCACGGCTCAAATACGTCGCACCGTTGGGCTCGAGCCTCCTACATATTGGAAGGGACATTGACCTAGCACGCTGGTCAAACGTGGGTCTTTATTTTGAGGTTTCCTTCTTTTGCATAGATGTTATCTGCATATTAATGTGAAATATCTCTAGGCGAGGGTAAACCTGATCATTGGCGTGGCGTAAAGCGACGCATGCCGTGGCGAGCCCTCGCCACGCTCTATGATAGTAACTGTCACAGTAATACCGTCAGAGATATCGAATACAATTATTATATTATTACAGAAATCACTGATTAAAAGAATTGAGTTGTCACAATTTGAAATACTTTTGTATTTTTTATTCTTGTATTTAATGAAAATAAATGTTTTTATTGAATAAAAATCATCATTTTCTGGAAGAAAAATCGTAATATTTTATTTATACATTATGCTATATTAGTTCCTATTGTAATTTTTTCTTTTATGAATATATACTTGTACAAAATAATTTCGATGTATCATATCTGCCAGGCGTGCTGAACGACGGCTCATTTTTTTTTCTAATCCCGTAGTCGTCTTTTATGACACCCACGGGCAAGATAGGGAGTGGTAAATTGTATTTGTATTCTTACTTTGTCACCACACGGAAATCGTCATTATCATAACCATTTAGGTTTTCGCCGTCTAGTGTTGTACGTAAATAGCAAATAAAAGGATAATCACCCCTCCGGCGATTTTTTTGTGTGCGTTTAGCTTTTAGCCTCAGATAGCTTTCACAGCTTAGCTCGGACTATGGGTGAGCGCTGATGGCTCTCAACCCTGTATTCCTCCGGTGAATCTACACTCTCCACGGAGGGCGCACGCGTCTGGTGACGGAGTAAGAATACAATTTACCGCTCCCTATCTTGTCCGTGGATGTCGTAAAAGACGACTAAGGCATATAATATGCATATAACATCTATGCAAGAAAAGTCTCCAAATAAAATCTACCTTAATCTCAAATTTCTTCAAATTCAAAAGCCTCGCAGTAGGACATTTATACCATTGAAGTCAAGGAACTCTGCACCGGTGGTCGACCCAACGACGTAGGCGACGTGCTATACGGGTGGGTGTGCGTGCTTACGTGCCTCTGTCGCCCCGGACGGAGCGAGGAATACGCCGACCGAACCCTACCCCCTAAAAAAAAAGTCGGACGTTTATACGCTGAGATGAAACATTACTTCGTTTAATGACGGAGTAAGAATATAATTCACAACTCAGTTTGTTTACCTGTGGTTGTCGAATAGGACGACTAAGGGATATAATATAATAATGGAATGTTGGCCTACTATGCCACGCTGCTCAGATGCCTTGCTGTAAAATTTTCATATAAGTTTTTTTCTTCTCTTTCATAGATGTTAAATGTATTTTATATCTCGTGAAGAGAGTGGTAAACTACGTTAATTTTCCTCCTCATATGAGGAAGGCTCAAGGCTAGTAGGAGGACACATACGAGCTAAGATTATCCATTATTAATAGATACAAAAACGAAGTATTAAGTTCTTTATTTATTCATTAGATCATAAATCGTGTTATGAACGTGATCAATTAAACACAATTCACAACATCAATATACATAAAAATATTAGCGCAACGAATCTCACGAATTTTCTAAGAACTGGTATTGTACAATAAAAACTGAAATAAAAAAAAAAACTTAAAATATCAAACACACAATGTCAGAGCAGTCGCGTGTATCGAGAACTCCCAATTAAAAGTAAGAAACGATGATGAAAATTGTTCTTTTTTTATGATTAAAATTGATCACCAGACCGTATATTGGTAACAGACCGATGGGCAATAGATACTAGGAGAGCAGTATGCCGTGAAGGTGTTGTAATCGAAGGTCCCTTTTTGTCGTCCATTATAGGTCGCCTGGGCACCAAATCTGCATGACTGATTTTAATTACTGCAACGAAAAAATATTCTATAAACCAATAAATAAAATTGAAGTGTTAAAATAACCTTATTTTTTACAAACATGACTATGTGTTAAGAAATAAAGTTTTGTACTCTTCTGTGGTAAGACTACATTGTCGTTAGTCGTCTGTGTACAGCCGCGGGCCGGTTCGTCAGGGGTAGTAACACAATGAGCAGAATATCGACGTCTGAATAGTAGCAATCACTGCTCTGCTTGAGTCGCCAATAGGAGGAAAATTAATCGACTATACCAGCGGTGGCCAACTTCATTAGCCCCAAGATCTACTGTTTATTCACGAAACCCTATGCGATCTACCATTTATATACTTCTTGAAATGTTCACAATTGGAATAAATGGGTGCAGCAGTTGCTGTTTACGGTGCGCCTTCTACGTATTTACATTTTTTGCCTTTCTACGATCGACTGGACTAATAGTCGCGATCGACCGGTTGGCCACCCCTGTACTATACCATGCTGGTCAGGCAGGTTGGCATAGGATTTCATTTCGAGTTTTCCTTCTCTTGCATAGATGCTATATACATATTGTAATTCGTTAGTCGACAATTACGACACTCAAAGGCATACGGGTGGTGAATTGTGTTCTTACTCCGTCACCACATGAAAGGAATCCAAATGGCGATGTGAAATTAACAGGTAGTTTATAGATCCATATGTCGCCTTTCCGTCACCCCTGAAGATACGGGAAGTGTCCACAAGATAGCTAGTCTAAAAAAAGAAAATCGTGCATTTTCATAACTATTCATTACAGCCGATGAGTCACTTATATATTAATGAATAATTTACCTCAAATATTTAATTTATTTATTAGTTCATGAACATATAGTATTATGTAATCAAAAACATATTCAATATAATTTATGCATAGTTTTTGCTTTTATTACTTGCGGTAACTTACGTAACTTAACTATATACATACTTAATATTATAAAATTAAAGAATTTTGTTTTGTGGACGCGCTAATCTAGTGTTGCCCAAAAAAGTCTTGGTCTTGCGGTCTTGGTCTTGGTCTTGCGAGAAATGCGAGACCGAGACCAAGACCGCTTAATTTTTGCAAGACCAAGACCAAGACTGGCCCTGCAAGACTTGAGCAAGACCAAGACTGGGCCTGCAAGAGTCTCGCGGTCTTGCATTTAATTCAAATCACCATTTCAGCTTATATACGGTTGAGCTCGTGTCTTCTACATAACAGGAGGAGAATCGGCCGTGGCCGGAGGGGAATCGCCACGGTGATCGGCTGTGTTGTTACAGGTCATACATGTCAAGTTTTCCTTCTCTTGCACCGATGTTATATATTATAGCCCTGTCACTACACGGCAAGTCAAATCAGTCTTGAGATATCCATCTATTGGCCAATCGATTCCCAATGTTGGTGTTGGCTTTTCAGAATTACTCTTCGGAAAGGCTTAAGGACAAAAATACCGTAATCACGAGAGTGCTCTTGCCCATTATACATATTTATATATCCGTTTATTCATTAGCCCAACGACGTTCACTGTTGGACATAGAAATATGCCTACAATTAATCTATATAAATGTCCATGTAGGGACAGAGTACGATCACCATCAGGCAGTATATGAAGCGTTGCTCCCAGCGCTATTTTGCCTCTGCCACGACTCACCCCAATCCACTAGTGGTTGGGGCGGTAAACTACGTCCCCTCAAAAATATCCGCGGTCCGACGTCCTCGTCATCTTCTTGAAGAAGAAGATGACGCTATTATGATCGCACAAGAAAGGACCTACACAGCTCGCGCAGCGATAACAGATAAAACTCCGCGGTATCGGCCTCGCGGTCGAGGGCGAAAACCGCGCCGCGTAAAAGTCATTAACCTAAACTTGGCCACGCCCACTTTGCTCTCAGCGACGCCCCGAGCCGAGGTCCGTTCCCCACAGGGGGGAGCGGGCGATGTTCGCTTAATTTACTTACCGGGTTAAGAGCCATCAGCGCTCACCCATTGACCGCGTTAAGCTGTCAAGGTCATCTGCGACCAACAGCTACACACACACAAAAAAAAAGACAGAGTACGAATATAATTCACCACTCTCTTACCCGTGGATGTCATATCAAATCGGATCGGGCAATGGTGTTAGGAACCCATGAAAAAAATTTAAATAAAATTATCGATTCGTTAATGAATTGAGAGACATGTAAGTTCTCAATTTTGTCATCGTTTTTTCGTGTAAATTGATTAAAATGTATAAAGGAATGATACTTAATCTACAACATATTCGTATTTTGTTAAATATTTATTAGAATTTGAATAAATCAATGATTACGTTTGCATAAGCAAGACAAACTTCGCTTTAACATAAATCAGCTGATCGGCCAATGACCGTTGATGAGTCGCCTTTGTACCTACGTAACCATTGAAAGGTTCGCGCAAATCTAATACCTATTTATACTGTCGAAATTTTACATGCTTACATATATCCTGTCTGTACATACCTACATAATGCATAAAATTTAAGGCATAAACTCTTAGACATACATTTTTGTAATCACTATAACTTTTACGTTATATTGTTTTTGTGTAATATACATTCTAATTATGATCTATGACTGTTGAACTACAACATACATGAACAGTTGTCCCATAACCTGATACACCCTGTGTATATAACATATGTGCAAGAGAAGTGAAACTAGAAAGAAAACCCTGTACCAACATGTCTGACCAGCGTGGTATAGTAGATCAATTCACCTCTTACTGGAAGGAAGCTTAAGCCCAGCAGTGGCACTTTTATGAGCTGTGACGATGACGACGAATATCATACATTTTACAAGTATTAAAACCATAAAATTTTAAATCAGTTTTATATGTTCTTGAATAAATAGTATATTAAGAGCTACAAGGATCCAGCGGCCAAAGTATTTATATAGGCCAGTGGTTCTCAAACTTTTTAAATGACGGAACCCTTTTGGGAAGCAAAATACCTGATGGAACCCTACAATAAAACAATTATTTTTATAAGTGTATTCTATATTAATCAGCATAATAAAAGTACAATGTATCAGTTACTAATTATTATTTACTTCACCACTTGGTAAGGACAATAATAGAAAACATTAAAAAAGAAAAAATCTAACTAGTGGGAGGTATGAAACTGTTTTTTATTTTTCATCAATTGCTTGATATCAGGTTTGATGGAAGAAAGTTGAAGTCTCATATCAGCTTCGGCGTCCAGTCTATTGCGATATTTTGTTTTCGTGGCTGCGTAGGTAGAGAATCCTGTTTCGCACAAATATGTAGTTGGGAACGGGAGAAGAATATCCAGAGCCATTTGGCCAAGCATTGCATATTCATCTTGGATTCTGCACCAAAAATCATTAAGAGGCGTCGTTTTGAACAATGACTCCATACTTGTGTCTGATGACATTTCTAAAAGAGATTCATATATCTCATTTGACATGTTTTCAGGCTTTTCCAAGTTGGGTAAAAAAGGATTATGAATCCAGGAGTTCACTTTAATTTTTGTATTGTGTTCTTCGGGAAAATACTTTTCAAAAGATGCGCGCATCGAACTGAGATATTGGACCAATTCTTCAAACACATTATCTTCAAACATTTCTGAGTCGTTTTCGCTAACAAACTCACTGAGTAACGTAAAACTTTCTATTTCTTTCTTACCAATGCAAATGATCCAAAAATCTAATTTTCTTTTAAAAGCAGTTATTTTATTATAGGCCTGAAACACTGTTGTCTGTTTACCTTGCAACGATAAATTTAATTCGTTAAGTTTTTGAAAGATATCCGCCATAAAAGACAATCGGAACAACCAAGTTTTATCATACAAACGGTCCTTCAAATTAAAAGAAGTATCTGCTGAAAGAAACATTTGTAACTCGGCTCTAAGTTCAAATAGCCTTGTTAAAGTTTTTCCCCGAGACAGCCATCGCACTTCTGTATGGAGCAGCAGTGTTTTATGTTTGCTGCCATAATCTTCACACAATAATGAGAACAATCGGGATTGTAGTGGTCGTGATTTGATAAAATTAATTATTTTTACCGCTTCATCCATAACTAATTTTAGATTAGACGGCATTTGCTTCATCGCAAGTGCTTGTCTATGCAGAATACAATGACTGGAACTACAATTAGGCGCTTTATTTTTCATTCGTGACACTGCTCCTGCTGTTTTACCTGTCATCGCCTTGGCCCCATCTGTACAAATGTCAATGCAATTGTTCCAACTGAGATTATGTTCTTCAAAAAATATATTTATTTTATTAAAAATTTCTTCCCCGGTAGTGTTTGTAAGCAGCGATGAACACATAAGCATGTCTTCTTCAAAAGAACTTTTATATGAATATCTCACAATAACCAGCAGGATAGCCAAACCAGCGACATCAGTCGACTCGTCCATTTGCAAAGCGAATCGTGTATTTTGTAGACGTGTAACTAGTTCTTGTTTGACGTAGCTTGCCAGATCATGGATTCGTCGTGAAACAGTATCGTTTGATAGCGGAACAGTAGAAAGATGCTTTGCAGATTTTTCATCAAGCATACATTTTGTTATGTCTAATACACATGGTTTTATTAATTTCTCAGCGATAGTGTGCGCTTCACCTGCTTGTGCAATGCGATAGCTAACTAAGTATGATGCCTCCGTGGCCTTTTCGTTGGTAGTTTGTGTTACATGCATCATATTTTTTGGACTTTCTAATAACTGATCTTTTTTGCGAACAAAAAATTCTTTATTCTTGTCTTTAGTCTCGGGGTGTACGGTTTCTAAATGTCGACGCAATTTGGCAGGTGCCATGGAACTATTAGGAAGCAGTTTACTACAGAGCATGCAGAGAGGTGAGCCGTTGGAATCAACAAATCCGAAACTGATATAAGATTCATCATACTTCCTTTTTTTCGTCGAAACCGTCGAGCTTGACGTCGTGGCACTCGTGGCATCATCTTCTGGATCGGTGATTGCTAAATTCTCCGCGCGCATTGCTTTTGAACATTCAGCGTCATTAGAAGATGTTGTTGGAACACGTTAACACCTTTAAGCCAACGTTCCATTCTTCTTTATTTATAATATTACAAGTCAGGATAGTGGGGTTTAAATAATGCACAATCGTTACTGCGTATAAGAGACTAAATTTAGAACCTACAGGGAAGAAATGTATAAAACTGAGACAACAGAATACAGCAGGCAGTAAAACAATGAACACTAGTTTCTCGCTAGCGAGCTTGTAAGTAGGTAGTAACTTATCGCTCCGAACGCTAATCATCAACTGACGACGCCAACGCGCGATCGCCGCTTTTATACTTAGTCCTAGACTCGATCTCAAATATTCTCGAAAATACTCGAGTCGGCACCTTTGATAAACAAAAAGCAAAAATAAAAACAGAAATTTAAAAATAGCGTTGTAAACAATATCGACTTTATCCTTTGAAGTTAGAGACGAAAGTCGCTAGTTGACAACTATAGCGTCTAATTCAGAGGCGGCTTTTATCAAAGAGACTGAGCGCTTACAAGTATACTACCCGCTCGTTTTAAGTTTGCCGCTGGCGATAGGTATGAGTGTATGACGTTCGAAATTTTTTATTTAATTGTAACAATAAAAATTGTGTACGTTAGATATTTGGGTAAAACTATGACACATTATAAGTTTTGTTGTCACGTGGGGGAGGGTACGCGCATTCCACAGACCGGCAAACTTAGAGCGAACGCGTTGTACAAGTATAAAATTGTTGAGACCAAACTTATGAGATATTGTACCAGCTAATGTAACACAAGCTTATACAAATACAAATAAATAAATAAATAACATTCATAGCGTTTTGTCTCCGCGCGGCCGCGGAGTCCGCACAGCCGCGGAGCGACCAGAGAGAGGTGTTTTGATTTTTTTATTTCTAAATTCTTGCGGAACCCCGACAGAGGTATCACGGAACCCTAGGGTTCCGCGGAACACACTTAGAGTATAGCTGATATAGGCAATAGAGCAACAGGTTTTTTCAAGTATCCAGAGTATCAGTAACTAAACTGGAAATACAATAGATACATACCACTTAACTTGAAGGGGAATATAAACAATCGCATTAATTGTAAAATATCGCATTGATTATAAAATGACATAAAATTTATTGTATCAACTGCCTCGTGTGCTGACGTCTTAAGAAAATAGGGTCGAAAGTCCTGTTATAAGAGTAGTAACGCTGTCTAATGGAACACCAGGGGAATAGAAGAGTAATTTACTCCAGTGGTAAGTATTGTATTCAATAGTGAACTATAGGCTAGTAGATGGATAGATAGGATAGGATATTTGATTAATTTAGTTGGATTTTTCATTGCCATGATAAATTACTGTTACGTTATTCTAACTGCAAAACTTTGCGAGACTCTTGCTGCAATACCAAGACTCGGGTGCGCAAGACCAAGACCAAGACCAAGACTCGGGTGCGCAAGACCAAGACCAAGACGAGACCAGGTGTGATGTTGCAAGACCAAGACCGGTCCAAGTCTCGTCTTGGTCTTGCATTTGGGCAACACTACGCTAATCTAAGGAACTACTGGTTCGAATTGTAAATATCTTTCTAGTATTGGATAGCCAATTTATCGAGGAAGGCTACATAACCAATACAGTCGGCGTATTAATAAAAAATATTACATAAACGGGGAAAACTATTCCTTTTCATAATTTCTATTGGGTGAGCTGCGCGTTAAATGTGCCTTTTTGCTACCTACTCTCCTTAACACTATTTCTCTCTCTCTTATGGGACCCAGACAAAGTCGCATTTGTCAGCTAGTCACTATTTTAAAGCTGAATAGTGGGCTTACTTGAAAATCCTACACTCTAGTACTATCAACTGATAGTTCAAAAAAATATTTAATTAAGTCGGTTAAGAAATAGGAAATGATAAGGAACGAAAAAGCATTCCTCGTGCAGTGACGGTGATAAAAATATAAATATCGCCTCTACTTATTTGCCCAAAGTCATAAATATCAGCTAAGGGTTTAGGAGGAGAGTGGGCAGTAGCAGTCTATCTTAGGAAACGTCACTGAGTTTGCCAACCCACCTGCCAAGCAATGCGATAAGTGCATTTTTCTATCTACTGCTTAAGTTAGCTCAATTTAAAGGAAAGGCTGAATGATGTTGAGAGATCCAAAAATTTTAATGGAATAGATTAACAATGAAAAATGAGTATTCGGTATCGTCGTACGAGTTGTAATTTCTCTACAACTTGTAAACTGTTTCCGTTTGGTGACGAACTAAGAGTACAGTCCACCTCTTTACTTGGGTTCACTCCCCCGCGGGTGTCGTTATAGACGACTACGGGACTAAAGGCCATATAACATAGATGTTATAGCAAGAGAAGGCAAACTCGAAATAAAACCCTATGCCAACACTTCTGGGCTACTAAGGTCAAGTTCATTCTTATAGTGGAGGAGGCTCGAGCCCAACAGTGGGATAAAAAAATATTATAAGCAGATTGCATACCGGTACAGAAAATTTGTCTTCGGTGGCCAACCCGGCAGATTACCTTTGACTATCTTCTTAATATATATAAATTACGTGTCACGTTGTTTGTCCGCGGTGGACTCCTAAACTACTTAACCGATTTTAATCAAATTTGCACATCGTGTGCAGTTTGATCCAACTTGAAAGATAGGATAGCTTACATCTTAATTTATAGTCGCAATATTATTTTATTGCAAATTATTTGTCTATTATTTGACTTTCACAATTATCTGTTAACTCCAAACGATTTTAACAGATGGCGATATCTGTTGACTGGATTGAGTAAGTAATTTGTGTGTGTTCAAGGGGATTCGAGAATGGTTTAGATTAACAATTGGACCCGGTAGGTGGCGCTTTATTTGAACAGAACAACGTCTGTTGGGTCAGCTTGTATATAGGAACTCTGCCGTGGTCATCCCAACGACGAAGCGTGACGTGTTATACGGATGGGTTAGACCGCAGTATATGCCATATATTATTCAACGGACGTTGGCACTGAAAAAGAAATCAAATCTTCATATAGAATATTTTAACACTCACATTGTTTAAAGCAAACAATTATAATACAGTTAAGTCTTTGTCAATAATATACTCAGTATTTAATGTCTGTTTCGCGTTCAGTGGGTCACTCATCGTTTGGGAATCGAACCGGTTTGTATAAATGACGCCCACTAATGCTGTTTGTCGTTGTACCAATGTCAATGTAACAGTTCATATTAAATTTGTTCATCTTACTTGGTAATTCCATCTCTAATTAACATATGTTTTACTTTTGCAGAATTTATCGCGTTTGTATTTGATTTTTGATATCTCGAAGTTTCAGGCGAATATTTTTCAGCATTTCTTTGTAATAAAAGATTTATTCAAATCGCTCGTTGAACCAACAACCATTGGGGAAGAAAGGTTCTTGAGTGGCGACCACGCATCGAACGTCACGTCCAGCCATGTCCAGCAGTGGACGTCTGTAGGCTTATGGATGGAAATCTCTGAAATAGTGATGACTTGTTGAATGTGAGACACTTAGACCATGAATGCTGAAAAGTATTCGAAACATCGGGCAATCAGAAATCAAATACAATCGCGATAAAATCCGTCAAAATAGTTGTATTTATAATAATTGCGTAAAGGTCAGAAATCATTAGGTACATATATTTGGTTTTTGTATATTTTTTTATATTAAATATTTATACAAAAAAATAAAAATAAATTGAAGTGTCTATTTGCAGTGTTAAAATAATAGATTTTTCATGTTTACACGGTTATACGATACCTATGCCTGAAAAATAAGTTAAAACATTTTTTGTCAGAAAAAAATTGTTAAACTGTATTTTAGACATATGTGTCGAGCAAATAACCGTGTGAGCATGAGAAAAGCTCAGTATTTTGTCATATACAAACAAACACGTCAATTTTATTTATTTGTATAAATAAAGATTCGAGTCAAATTTTGAGGAAACTTTTTTAAATATTCCTTATGAATTGGTTGTTTTTATTACTTTTTATGTTATGTAGAAGTTTTTTATTTTGTTTTAAATAATTAAATACAGTTACAGGTTTGTATAAATGGGTTTTTTTAAATTTAATTGATGCTGAGGATAGACATAGCACGGTGCTGCTAAATGGAATTAAGTTATTTTTATAGAAATAATAATGCATGTTATCTTCAATCATATACATAAATTAACTTTTGAGTGTAGTGACGGAGTAAGAATATAATTCACCACCCCTGGCCCGTGGGTGTAACATATGCTTGTAACATATATGCCAGAGAAGGAAAACTCGAAATAAAACTTTATAGCAACTTGTCTCACCAGCCTGGTATAGTAGGTCAATTTCCTTCCTATTATGCAGGAGGCTGGAGCCCAATAGGACTTACACGAGCTGATATGATGATGAGGATTACTGAAAAAGTGTGCTAACAACAAGTTGAGGATAAAATTTGCCATCTCTTTCTTACTTGTGTATGTCTTAAAAGACGATTAAATGATATAATATGCATTAAAGATCTATACAAGAGGAGGGAAACTTAACATTGCGCCCTATGCCAAGTCGTTGGACCAGTGTGGTACAGTTGGTGAATTGGTGAAAAAACAATTTATAACAATTCTTGTATGTGTATTAATTTTCTCTCCCCATTCATTAATGTGCTTGACATTGAGCGTATAACGGTTTGTAAATGTATTTTGATAACTATAGATAATAATTATTACTTTGTTTTATTTGTAGTGCATTCTGTGACCAAATTGGTGTTTAGTTATTATTAATACAAGTCTGTGTTTTACTCAGTCGTAAGGTGATGATGTTTGATGTTCGGCTTTCTTATTTAAACTAGTTTCTGTATATCATCCTTAGGGCCTTGTTCACCATCTTCAAGTAAAGCTTTGATTAGTTACTTCTTGATTAGCGTTAATTGTCAAGTAATAGTTATGAGTATCTTCTGTCAATTTCACAAGCAAAATTAAAGCTCCGAGTTACAACTCACTGGTTAACCGAATGACACAAAAAAAATTGATATTTCTTTCGTTGAATATACATCATTCTTGCTCGTCAAACGTCATTTTAAACTTGCATCTGTCAATTAGTGTTTGTGTCGCGTAAATAACGTGTGATTTTATTTTGTTATTAATTAAATTTTATATTATAATTAAAATGGATAAAGCCTTCTATAATTTTCAGCAGCATGCATATTTTGATAGACGAAATCTAGCAAAAAAGTCGGCTTCATCTAAATCCGTAAAGTAGTCGACACGGAATTTAAATACACGAATCCTTGGTACTTGTTGTGCTGCAGAATATTCAAGTTCATCCAATTGATGATCAATTAAATCGAATAGATCCATTTTACTATTTAAAAAATGTATAATATGCACCAACAATGACGTTTAATCGACAAGTAAATACGCTAATTGGCGGACTACGTGGCAAGTAAGTTACGCGGCACTTAATCTTGAGATTATGGCCACGCAAACGTCGTGAAATTTACATTTGAAGTTACGGGTGATTTTAACTGGCGGTTAGTCTACTTGACGCTTTACTTGGGGATGGTGAAAGAGGCCCGGCTCATTGATTCTATATCGATTATCATAAATTTATGTAATAGCTAAGACCGATTGGCGACGGCTGAATTAATAGAAAAACAAATAGTTTTCAACACTAGAATTATTTTTATAAACACTTTCAGGATCAAAATTATAATATTTGTCCCTGACATATCATTAAAACTATTACAATAATATGCTGTCTTTAATAGGATAGACTAATAAGACCGTGAGAAATCATTAAAAGTCTACTTAACCATTTTATTTCCTAGATTGCTGCACCAGTTCCTTCCTAAAATTAAATCTAATGCAGTGATGACATTTCTGCAACTGGTTGGTAGTTGTTATTTTACTGGGTCACATGTTACGTTTGTAAGTTAAATTATTTTAATATTTTAATATATTCTTTACTAGCAACCCGCCCTCGCTTCACTTCGTTTTCAGTCAGTTTACCCGCGTAGTTCTCGTTCCTGTGGGAATACCAGGATAAAATATAGCTTATGTTACTCCCTGATATTATAGCTTTCCATTGGTGAAAGAATTTTTGAAATCGGTTTGGTGGTTTAAGCGTGAAAGCGTAACAAACAAACAAACTTACTTTAGCATTTATAATATTAGTAAGGAAGGTGACACCTGATGTGATCACTTCTTTTCTTGCTCGTGGGTGTCGTAAAAGACGACTAAGGAATTACAATACGCATATAACATCTATGCAGACACTGAAATTTTATTTATTTTTATAGATAGGTATACATCATATGCTTTGTTGTAAAATTCAACAAATTATGATTAAAATATCTATTTCTATCCAATTCCTCGTATTGAAATCACAAAGTTATTATTAAGCGATCCATTATTCAGTTCAATAGAGCTGATTCTAAAGAAATACTAAAATAAAAAGGATGTTACTATCTAGATTGTTGACATTTAGGTTACAATTAACAAAGGCACAATAATAGTAGCAATGCTTCCGGTATAAAAACCACCAATATTTTAGTAGCTAACAGACATAATTACAATTGCAACAATTGAAAACCATGACAATCAATTCGATATGTAAAATTATTACATTATTTAGTCCAAATATTGTCGAGAAAGTTTCATTTCATTGCAATCCTAGTACGAGACGAGAACGGACTAGACAAAGTCAATAAGTTTGCGTAAATTATCAGCACGATTCTTTAATTAGTGATAATTTGTTTTACTTTGATATATTGCAGTATAGTAGGCGATCTAATGTCTCGCTCGACAGATTGTAAGAGTTTCTATTGTTCTGTAGCTTCCTTTTCATGAGAAACATGGTGCTGTTCAGCGAAAGAAGGAGATCACTAAATCTATTTTTACGGATTATATCGCGTTTTTTTTATTTTTTTTATTTTTATTTTTTTTTTATTTTGATTGTCCGACGTTTCGAACACATTACAGCGTTTATTATCACGGGGTGGACTACGATGTCTCATGTCTGATAAAACATTGTTCTTACAGAGATTTATAGAATAGATTATAGAATTAGTTATTAAAGTTGGTTATTATTATTATTGTCCGCATAAAACAAAAATGTTCTATATAAAAAAAATATATATAGTTTCAAGATGCGATAAAATTTTAGAGCATGGAATAGTCGGGCATATGTTTGTTATTTTATGATTTATGGGTAGAATTATTGTTTACTCATAGTTAACTATTAGCTGCAAACTATTAGCCTAGTGTAGTTATGCCTAATAGCAAATGACTTTATGAAATGACAAAGGCTGTCTTATTATCAAACGGATCTATTGTGAATTGCTAAATTTGTCATTGGATGCTCTATTCTTAATGTAATTGGTCTTGTAAACACCTTGATATAGTTAACACAATACTCTTGAAACCACACGTTTTTGCCATTCAATCTTAAAAGCGTAACGTCATATCAACACCTTCTGTTCATAACAAATTCAATTATATACTTGTTGCATAAAGTTCAAAGTTATAAGCATTTAGATTATTCTTTATTTTGTTGTTTAAAATAATTGTCTTTGTAATAAACGTACTAATGCATATGAAATTTTAATTAGCTTCTGAATTTTTAAGTAATAAACTAGCAACCCGCCCTCGCTTCGCTTTGGCTTGAGTCGTTTTACCCGCGTAGTTCCCGTTCCCGTGGGAATACCGGGATAAAATATAGCTTAGTTTACGCCCTGACATCATAGCTTTCCATTGGTGAAAGAATTTTTGAAATCCGTCCAGCCGTTTTGAAAATTACTCGGGACAAACAGACAGACAGACAAAAATTTTTTAATCTGTATTTTAGGCATAGGTGTCGTGCAAATAACCGTGTGAGCATGAAAAAAGCCTATTATTTTGATATTACAAAAAGACACTCCAATTTTATTTATTGGTATAGATTAATCATTATATGAGTACCTACCCACATAATGAACACAAATGATGTCAATAAACTTTATAATGCATCAGTAATTTTATAAGTAAGTTTTAAAGTCTTGGACTTATAATTAAAGCTAAAATCGTGTTCTGAAGAAGTTTAAAAGCGTCATATACAGACATCTTGTGTCTGTATATGACGCTATGTAAGTTTATGTTCGGGTTTTCTTCATGAGATAAAATTTAACGAAGATCCTTCTCAGTGAAGAACGAAGAGGTAATTTGTAGGTCACGTTTTTTGATGATCTGACAACCATTGAAAACAAAAGATGCCCGATGGAACAAAAGAGTATCCCAATAAATAAGCTGATAGCCTTGATAGAAATCATAAGCTTACGTTGGATGCAGGCAGCACCTTCATTTATAGTTTTCTCTTAGAGAAACCTAAATTCAGGGAATGATTGACGGCTATATATATATATATATATATATATATATATATATCACATAAATGTGGAATTAATAAAGGATTTATCGTGTAATGACGAAATAAGAATATAATGTCCACCACCTCTGCTCACAGTTCAACAACAATTCCAAATAAAATGCTATACCAAACTTGAATTAACCATGTATGGGTTAATTTCTTTACCACTGTGGAGGAAGCATAAGCCCAGCATTGAAACATAAATGAGCTGATGATAATAATTCAATTTGAATGGGGCCGAAAATGGTACCCTGAAGAACACCGCTGTTATAATTACATAGATTTGTTAATATAATATATGTAAAGTCTACGATTTGTATACTGTTCGCGTTTATATCCATGGTATGCAACTATACGGTAGTTAACCATTCAACAATTTACAGTACATTTACCATTTGTCCGTCTGTCACCGTTCTATAAATATCTACGTGTATTAAACTCGCGCGCACAGCTCGCCGTTTGACCTTTGTGTCAAATTCATTCTTTGTACAGATACGTGCTCGCCTCCATGTCTAAAGTACTGTATCATGGCCTTAGGGACTATCATGCTTTTAGAGAATGGTTAATACAATTTGAATATGAAATTATCCTGTTCTTGGATGATTTATGTCTATTATTAGGTTTGATTACTATAGTTAATGTCTTTTCTGCTGACTTGTTAAAAATACAATGTATTACTTTCTTATAGGAGTCGTAAAACTGGTTCCAGGATTATTATAATAATGATCAGTAGCATTCTAGTGGGCAATACATCATAAGTTAACCAACGTTAAAAGTGACGACGTCAGTGTTTTCCTTTTTTTGAGCTCTAAGTACACAGTGATGTTTGATGGCCTGATAAATGGATTGAATATATAGTCGCTATTGTGACTAAAATGACGTAATCAGTGTTGTGGTTGTGCTAATTTCGTTATGGGTCCAACTGGTGAGTAGCATCAGGCACGAGTATCTACGCCTGATGCCGCCTGGACTGAGGAATAGTACTCGCGGAGAGGCTGACTGCGCGAGGGCAACCGACGTCCCACAAGGGGCGTTAGGGAGGAAGGGTACCCGAGAGGGTTCTTTCAGACGTACTAATGTATGAATGTAGAATTCGTATGAAATGTTTATCATATAAATTAATTTATATTACGCTGCATTTTATTCATGGAGTGAGAGGTTTGGTATATAAAGTGTTATCTTACTATCGTGAGAATGAAATTTATGATTCGTGTACTTTAATTGGCATTATTGGTTTTGGGCAATTTTAATCACTAGCTGAAAATCAAATCTGTTACTTTATTAATATTATCAGTGGTGGAATCACGCTGCGCTGTTGATAGTTGCCTGCCTTCAGCCATAAATGAAGCGACTCGTGCAGAATAGTAGTACTACATTTTCGCAGGAAATTGACGTTAGAGTTGTAGCAATTTGCTAGTATTCAAGTTACAAAAATCTAGAGGTCCAAATCCTCCTACTCCCATTCTATCCTACCCCTTTATCTGTTATGAGCAGTGACTTAACTGTATCCATAATATTGCTGAATACCATGAGCAGCAGGTGCTACTTACCATCATATGGTTTAGATACTTGCTCGTTTGCCGCCAAAGGCAATAAAAAAATAAAGTATTGGCTTTATTTCTCTGTGAATCTCGGACGAGTAAATTAATAGATAAAATGTATCAAAGCATGGCATCCGAGACTAATATCAATGAAACAACTCTATTCTTTATTAACTTCAATCGTTCACTTGAACGAGACAATTTTTTGTTAAATAATGCTTTATATAATATACCGGATTTTTGTACAATCACAGTTCTGTTGTTATTATATCTAGAACATTTGTACAATAACTGGCTATATTAGCTACAATTGAGTTTTTGTATGTATTAAAGATAACGAGCGTGGTCTTATGTTCATCATCTTCCAACTTAATACGTTCTACTGTTGGGCTCGAATTTCCTCCAACATACAAACGAAGTTGGCCTACTCTACCACATTAGTCAAAAGGGTTGGTATAAAGTTTAATTTCTAGGTTTTCATCACTTTCATAGATGATATCTTTTTTTGGGACTATTCCCACCATTGTACCTCCTGTAAGCCAGGATCCACAATGGTATCCGTGTAAGACACCGAGGTTTGACCCTCAGGAAGTCCCAGTCACAATTAAAAATGGATGGTTGAATAGTCAATTTTGCTTCATGACTCCTGCTTTACATACTTTAACAATTTCCAGCTCCTTCTAAATTAACTTCTTTAATTGCCTTCCTGGGACTGCCTGAGGTTTAACTCTCGGTGTACTCTATGAATACCCTTGTGAATCTGGGTTTACAGGAGTTACAATGGTGGGAATATGTGGTTGAATTTTTAAAGATACGGCATAGGGAGTACCACGTCCTGTTGAAATAATATTCGGCTTTAATGTCATTCATATATATTTTTAGAGGAATAAAATGGTTTCTTTTTTATTTCACTATTCATTATCCCTTTTCTATAGAAGTAACCTCTTTTGGGATACTTAATATACCAATTACTGTCGTAAATCTGCCTGACAAGCGTGACCTCTAGTTTGACGGCAGATGAGCAAGCAGTTCACTTAATAGTAAGTGGTAACTACGGCTCATGGACCTTTAGGATCACAGCCAGTTCTATCATAAAATGGGTTGAGGTCTCCGACAGCTCACCTACCACAGTAATCAGAAGTATATAGCTATTGGTGACACATCGATTTTCTGCTAGAGTTTAGGTACCCTGGGCGAGCCAACCCATTTGTGACTTGGAACTTGAGTTGCTTAAAAATTGAACCTCACAGCTCATATGCGTCCTACTGCTGGGCTCGAATCTCCTCCACTATTGGAGGGAAATCGACTTACTACTACACGTTGGCATAGGTTTTTATTTCGAATTTTCCTTCTTTTGTATAGACCTTATCTGCATATTGTGATTCCTTAATCGTCTTTTATGACACCTATGAACAAGAAAGGGGTCCACCACCCCTGTGTATTGTATTCTTATCCGTCATCACACGAAAAAATCAACAAATAGAGGGATCTTTGTAATATAATTGATGTAACAAAGTATTCTTTCATTGAAGTTGTTAAAAATAATTGTCTCAATAATACCATAGTGAAAAGAAAACAAGATCGTATAAATATTATTACCTATGTTTTCACTCGCACTTTATTAACTTAAAAAAAAGTAATACATTATAGGGAAAGCTCATTACAAAGATTACCTCCATAACTATTCATGGTATCTAACGTTATAAGTAGGGTTACCACTTTTTTATTATGTGATTGAAATGTCAGTGTTATCATCATCCCATCATTCATCTGGGTTAATATACATACGTCCCACTGCTAGGGACACGAAAAAAGTATCGATACTTTTAGGTATCGAGTACTTTTCTTTCGATACCGATACTTTGACACAATGAATATTTTTTGGCAGGTATCGTATCGAATAAATTTTAGAAATTATCTACGTTAAACTTGACCTTACGGCCCATGTTTATGGTAACGCCATTTATATAGTTCAAACGTAATGAACCTTCTAAAACGTGGCTCGAAATATTTTAATCCGTACACAGATGGTCAAATTCCTAAAAAAAAGCTCATCACGATATAGATTCTAGGAAAAGTACTCAGTACTCGATACTTCGAAGTATCGATACTTTTGTTTCGAAACTTTAATGATTACGATACTTTTTCTTCGATACTACTCATGAGTACAGTATCGATACTTTCGTTTCGATATCGTGTCCCTACCCACTGCTGGGTTCTAGCTTCTTCCATAATATGAGTGATATTGACCTATTATACCACGCTGGTCCGACGAGTTGGTATAGTATTTCGGGTTTCCCTTCCTTCCTTTCCTTTAGGAGACCCTCAGCCGTCTTTTACAACACCCGAAGACAAGATAGGGAACGGATGAATTGTATACTTACTCCGTTAGAACACGGATTATGTTTTGTCAGTGTTTGTGTGTATTTAAAAATATATTGAACCAAAATAAAATACGATTTACCTCATTATTTTAATTATAAACGTACTCTTTATTGCTTTTGGTATCTTTTAATTATCACTAGAGGAATTCTTACCAAATAGCTGCACGGTATCTTTGCAGTATAAATTTAAATTATAATTAATTTATCAGAGACGCTTTGTTTCTTTCGTTTCTACATTTGTGTTACATAAAAACTCTCTTTGAATACTGACCTAACGGGAATTGATATTGAAAATAAAATTTAATCTATACACCATTTAAATATTCGTTAGGAACGCACACAGTAGGTATTAAAGATGAGCCAACTAATCGGCGACTAGTCAGTAAAGCCGACTATCCGCCTACTATCGTAATCGCCGAATAGCCAGCGACTATTCGGCAAAGAGCGTAGTCTATCCGTCTTCTTACTTTGTATGTATTTCTCAATAAAATGTGTAGAGGAGAATTATATTTAATATGGTGGTTCATACTTGTAGTATTTGCGGTTTTCCCTGACCAACATGAGAAATAATCATTTGACATTGGTTACACTTCACTTTCATCATTGTCCAATTGGTTAATAAAAAAACCACACAAGACTTTCTTTTTGATATGATTAAATGTTGATTGAGCTCTATCATTTGAATGAATAATAACAATATTACAGCACCATACTCCACTGTATTCCCTCGCAATTCCTTTTGGACCAACCGACCACTAATACCGAATCCTTGACGACCGTGGAGGCAGTGCGCTTTATGTGCCTATCTGCTGTAGGTAAACAAGCGTCACGGTAATGTCCAAATATTCCCAAAACTGTGATCGGCTGGCCCGAAGAATCGGTCGATTAGTTGGCCTTTTTACAACCGACTAGTCCTCTAGTTGGCCATAGCCATATTCTGCACATCTCTAGTGGGTATAGACGATATCATAGTTTTGGACTATATAAGTCCCACTGAAGAAGACTTAGTTTACCTTATTGAGATTATACCTTTTCATACCCTATTGACTTATCATAGGACTTTATGTCATGATTTCCGTTTTATATATTAAATCAGTAATACGTAAACATTCAAAATCTTTATATAGAGTATATCCAAAAAAAACGTACAATATTTTATACTAAAGTATGGGTGGCAGCCCTATTTGCAAGTGGAGTATGCCGCTTGTGGTGATGTCGAATTGCAACAAATTGGTTCTACATTATTGTGGACGAGAAAAAGCAATTTTGATTTGTTAATAATCGTTGAACAAACTGACCAGTAACATAGTAGCGTAATATAGATATTCTGAAATACTTATGGCGGCAATGAAAAGGTGTTTTTCTGTTAAAGATTTATTTATCATTCAGCCTATTCATTCTATCTATACATTGTTGAACATGGAAGAGATTGGAGAGATTATAAAACAACGGTTATGTTTCGATAGCTAAATAATGGCAGGGTCGCCTTGTCTTATGTAGGGTAAGGGTTTAATAAATCGCACATGAGAATAGTTTTAGACAGAGTATTCTGCCATGAGTTAAAATGATATCTCTGCATATTTATTGAGTACACCATAGGTGATCGCAGTCAGTCTTATAGATTGCCCAGGAGATTCATCTCGGCTCAAAAACGTCCTACTGCTGGAGTCCAGCCTCCTCTCTCCAGCTTCCTCCAAAATTATTCGTGTGGTAACGGAGTAAGAATACAAGTGATCACCGTCGTGGGTGTCGTAAAAGATGACTAAGGGATAAAATATGCATTTAAAATCTGTGCAAGAGCGGAAAAAATCTAAATAGAATCCTATACCAATATGTCTGACCTGCGTGGTCTTTTTTTTTATTTTGCCAATGGTGGTAAACGAGCAAACAGCACATCTGATGGTAAGTGGTACTGCCGCACATGGACCTTTGCAATACCAGGGGCACAGCCAGACCTTTGCCTACCGTGAAGAAAATACTCTTCTTAAACCTCGTTTAAAGAAGGACATGGCATAGCGATCGGGAAACACAGCAGCAGGTAGTTCATTCCAGAGCTTGCACGTACGTGGGAGAAATGATCGCTGGAAACGTACAGTTGAAGACCATAACGTTTCCAGGTGAAATGGATGAACCCTGCTACGATGTCGAGTGGTACGTGGTGTAATAGGTCGAGTGCCTTCCTATTATGGTTGAGGCTCGAAACAAACAGCGCAGCGGTACGAATATAAGATAAGATGATAATAATGATTGGTATGTAATGTATATCTATCAATTGCCTAACTCAATGAAATGCAATTTCAATATGGCAACTATATTTTTATTACTATTTTCTTATTACTTATTTTTACATTGCAAAAGTGACATTATCAAATATTAATCGTTTTACTGAATAAATAAACTCTACAACGAAATAATACACAGTACAATACAATAGATTGATTCAGTTACACGTAACCAAGCGTACAATGGTTACACAACGTTTGTAACCAGTAACCTATGACAGTGAGAACATTTGCAATAAAACTTTTTTACAAAGATAACTGAAGTACATCGTTATCATTCAGGCTTTTGCCGTATACTCCAAGACGTCTTTTTTTGGCAAGCTATGCTGGGGGCGCACGGCGGTCGTCCCGTCGTGAGCGACGAAAAGGCGACGCGCGACCTCATAATCCGCCGTTTTCCTTCTCATTTGCGATTGGGCCGACCACTAGTACCAAACCTTTGACTTCCATGGCCAGCCCGGTGGGTTATCCTTTCGAGTGGCAAGTATATGAGTTATGATGATAAACTAAACTACTGACACAGTAGACAGGGACATCATGAAATTTTTCATCCAATATTCTCTCCCATAATAGAGTACCAGAATGTCCAAAATTGGGATGTTTATGAGAACTAAAAGTAGACTTTATCGTCGAGCATCATCGTTATTGTATCAGCACACACACGTCTCATTGTTGGGCTCGGGCCTCCTCTACTATAAGAGAGAAATTTACCTACTATACCATACTGGTTAGACGTATTGCTATGGGATTATATTTCGAAATTTTCGTCTCTTGCATAGATAATCATCATCATCATTTCAGCTCGAATACGTCCCACTGTTGGGTTCGAGCGTCCTGCGATAGGAGGAAATTGACCTTACTATACCATGTTTATCAGACAGGTTAGTATATGGTTTTATTTCGAGTTTGGGTTCTCTTAAATAGATGTTGTCATCATCATCTTGCTCTTATCCCAATTACTTGGGGTCGACGCAATATGTCATCTGTTTTGACATATTGCAAAAAGTTTCGGCAATGACTTTTATGACCGGCTGCCTGCCTGACGTCAACCCTCCTTGGGAATGTAATCGTTGACCCAAATGGTACCAGATGGAGTTGGTCCGGGTCAATCTAGGTCTCTTAGTAGATCTCTCTTAAATAGATGTTGTATGTATGTTATATCTCTTAGTCGTCCTTTACTATACCAACGGGCAGGAGAGGGAGTAGTGAATTAAAACAAGTATACGTTGCACTAATATATTGACATAATAATGTCTTCTGTTTATATTGATTCCATAATGGCAAAGGCAAATAAAATATGTCTGTAGTTTATTTAGCAACGTTCAATTTCACGGTCAGTTGCAGAGCAAGGCACCAAGGCTAGTTGGTTTATTGTACGGTGAATCATAATTGTCAAGAGTTCGTACTTTCGGTTTTGTTTGACAATCTTTGTGCTTACGATTTCCCCTGCATATAATTTTAATTATGTATCAATTTCATACATATTACTTAGTTCTTTTAGTGGCATAAATATACCAGCTGACAATCGTGAGCGATTGATTTGATTCCTGAGTGACAAATAAATATTATTAGTTATTTGCCCGCAAAATCATCTACCGAAGTACAATGTGTCATCAAATCGCCCTTTCTTGTGGGAGTAGGAAAAAATCAGCTGTAGGAAAAAACCGGTAAGGTGAGGGGAGTGGTCAGCGGTGTTTACCTAAGACGTTTATAAATCCAAATGCGATCTCTTACACATCTGCCAAGTGTTACATAGAAGGGGTAGGACGGATCCACAGATTTATGTTTTGGTCGTATATGTTCTTAGTTGAGCGTACTATCATCATCAATCTCATCAAGTAAATATCGAGGGTATCGAAATAAATGGAGTGCATGAAAACAATAGAACTTTAGTCCAATATTTAATGATATTTACGCAATATGTTAGCAAAATGTGCACGCGCCGCTCTCAACCTCGATCTATGCCCCTTGCTTAACTCTGATGTACATACGGATTCCAATAATTATGTTGATTGTTTGTGATTTCAAATGATTCACACGCCATTGTTTAGAACTTTTTTGTATACGAGAATTTTATGCATCGATATAATATCTTAAAATAGTAATTTACATTAAATTATTTAAGAGTTTAGAAAGCAGTGAAACTTTAGGACCATAGATATAATATTTTTGATCGACATTGGTCAATTTCATCTGATGCCATCTACCAAGAATTAAATGCCCAAGGAAAGTTGATATGAGGCGGTCGGTCATGCCGCGGGTGACTGGACCGTAGAATTAGTCCGTTACCCCCTGAGACGCCGACCGCGCGAGGAAAGACTGACGTCCTCCCCAAGTAGACATCGGTCGAGGGGAGGGTACTCCTCAAGGGGTATTCCCTCGGGCCGACCACTGACGACAAGTCACCCTGCTCTGGTGGTCAGCCCAACGTGTCACGGGTGGGTTACGGGTGTGCGTGCTTACGCCCCTCTGTCGCCCTCGGGCGAGGAGTGCGCCGACCGAAAAATAGGAAGGTTGTCGGTCATAAAACTTGCGAAAACTTTTGCAATATGTAACCAAAGCGTTTGCAATCTACGATAGAAAATTGATACATATTGCTTGGACCTCAAGCAATTAGGATATAAGTAGAATAATTCCGTGTGATGACGGATTAAGAATACAATTCACCACCCCCCTTTCTTGCCAGTGGGTGTCGTAAAAGACGATTAAGGGATTATTGCAGATGACATCTATGCAAGAGAAAGAAAACTCGAAATAAAACTATACTAACCCGCCAGACCAGCTTGGTATAGTAGGTCAATTTCCCTCCTATTGTGGAGGAGGGTCAAGCCCTGCGGTGGAACGTATGTAAGTTGTGATGACGATGATGATGAGTAGGAAGTTGGTAAGTCTTTTTTCAAAAAATATATATTTTTTTATGTTATGAACAATATGTTCAGTTCAATTGGCAAACCAGAGAAGGGATTGTACCTCCGGAGTTCCACCCAAGGTCACCAGCATCGTGTCTCGACCGTATCTTTGACATTTCATAACGATCATATCTATTTTTAAAACAAAGCTCAAATTTCTTCGACATGAATAAATATAAGTAACATTCATTTTTTTAACCCCCGACAAAAATAAAACAAACTTTCAAAAATGTAATAAGTCATATCATAGTGGCCGCCATCTTGGATTTAATATTATCGTAGTGTATTCTACTAGTCAAGCCCTTTCATTTGATTACCATGTTAAGGGCGACGTGAGAAAAAAATATTCGCCATTCTGTGGCGAATATTTTTATTAAACCTTTTAAATAAAACAAAACAAAAATCGGTTCATCTGTTTGGGAGCGACGATGTCACATGGAGACACACTGATACCCACCCCACACACGCACATAGAGACATACCAAACTTATAACACCCCGTCATATTTGCGTTGTTGTTTAATAAGATCTCAGACACACTTTGCTCTTTACAATAAAATATCGTATAGGTAT
The DNA here is from genome assembly GCA_032191425.1 of Lymantria dispar. Lineage (NCBI taxonomy): Eukaryota > Metazoa > Arthropoda > Insecta > Lepidoptera > Erebidae > Lymantria > Lymantria dispar. The sequence goes on from CM063452.1 coordinate 31,789,885, forward strand.
ATTTTTGTTGTATTTTTGTCGAATTTATTTAGATATATATTAATAAAAAATGAAATTGGATAATGAAAAAAATCTAAAATTACAAAAAGAGAATAATAATAACCCCGAGATTCGATCCCACGCTGATTGAATGCCAAAACAAAACAAAAAAGAAACAAGGCAACTTCCCAGCTAAGCTATCGCCACTCTTGACGTTGACGGCTAAATTTGAATCCATATTCTAATGACATTTTATGTCATTGTATTGATTAGCTAAAAACACCGACAAAACAACATTTTCTATATATAAAACCTTGCTAGATCGATTTTTTGGACCCGAAACCTCCAGTATGCCAAGTTTCATCAAAATCGTTAGAGCCGTTGCCGAGATCCTGAATATATATATATATACAAGAATTGCTCGTTTAAAGATATAAATATCTGGTTGACTGAGCTTCGCTCGGCATATTTTTGTCGAATTTATTTAGATATATATTAATAAAAAATAAATAATGAAAAATATATAAAAAATTACAAAAAGAGAATAATAATAACACCGAGATTCGAACCAACGCTGTTTGAATGCAAGAAAAACCAAAATTAGTACCGGTCAACTTCCCAACTGAGCTATCGTAACTCATGACGTAGACAACGAAATTTGAAATCATATTCTTTTAAAATTTAATGTCATTGTATTGTTTTGCTAAAAACACGGACAAAACAACATTTTCTATAAATAAAACCTAGCTAGATCGATTTTTTGGACCGGAAACCCGTATATACAAGAATTTCTCGTTTAAAGATATAAGATGAGATATTTGTTTCATAGTGGCTTTACAAATGTACAATTAAGATGCACTGATTACACCCAAACAGCTTGTGGTTCACTCAAATAATTGTTAAACGTGTGAATTATACTAGACCATACCATTAATTATTTCACCGTCTAATTAACTTGACTGCACAGATGGCGTAGTGGTTAAGACCGACCTACCGAGTCAGTGTAGTGGGTTCGTATCCCACGTAAGACAACACTTTGTATGATCCACAAATTGTTTGAGTCTGGATGTAATTTGTGTTCGTTAATTATATGTTTGTAAATACACATTACATAAGGATTATTTCCTTGTGCAGTGTGTATTGTCTGTTAAAAAAATATTCCTTGGCTTTATCTTTACCTATGTAATTATGTTTGTGTTATTTTAGTTATGGTTATTGCTTAGAATAATAACGTATAGAAGGATAGTGTCCATACGTAAGCCATCAAAAATATGAAGCAAACGATACTACATGCGTGCAAGCGATTACACACGTACACACGCACACCACTATACAAACTATGAAATCAAATTTTATTTTTATTAACATAAATCATCGGTATACTTACTATTAAAAGTAATGTTAATATACTTTTTATGTTTTTCAAATGTGTTGTGACACCATTTGAATGCGCCAGTCGTCATAATTACTTATTTATTTTTTTAGAGTTGCCTACGTATGTGCAGTACAGCGACCTTGAACATTACGGAACGGTTCCGGCGTAAGCTCCATTAGGCTCCAATTGAAATACTTCACTTTTTGTGCGCGAACTTACCTTCTATACGTTATTATTCTAAGGGTTATTGTTTTTCTTTTGATTTATTCATTCTGTCCCTTATGATCACTGAGTAATATTACAATGGTTTTCGTCCCCTTTTATCTAGTGAGTATCCTAAAAACATTAGGGAGGCCTACGTCTTGCAGTGGACGGCAATGGACTGAATGGTGATGATTATAATAAGAATTGGTTATCTATGAAAGAATTTTTAAAATCGTCTTATTGGTTTAGGCGGATAGGCCTAATAAACAAACAAACATTTTTCGCAATCATTTTTTTATCGGTAGAGTTAGCAAAAAAAAAACTAATTTACAATGCTTTGAAATATTATAAAAATCACGTTCTTTCCATAAAATTTATCGTATCGGTGATAAAATGCAATTATTTCGAAGGGTTGCAAAGGGCTATTGCCGAAACTAATTGAATCGTTATCGATTAACACGGTTTAGTAATATTTCAATGGAATGTACTTGCATAGGTTACCGTAATCGAATTAAAATTCGACAGTAAAAGTATGAAGCTTAATGCAATTAAAACGTTCAAATTTATTCGAATCTTCCCATGACTCTAGAGTCCGTGAGAATATATGATATAATAATATCTTCACTGAATCATAGATATGATCGCAAATAATCTATGCACTTTAGGTACTATATAACTGAGCTCACAGATGTATAACTTCGGAGATATAGATTCGTATTCGTCATTATAATCCCCAACAGAAAGAGAGGCCTAACTAGTAAGGGCGATGCCCCAGCAACATTGTTAGTTGCTAGAGCATCGACAGGGACGGCGCACGAATGGCTAATCACAAAAAAGAAAAGGATATTCATTATTATAAACATCACTGTTGGGCTCTGGCTTCCTCGATAATGTGAGGATAAGTCACTATAGGGTTTTAAGATGCAATCTGCTTGTCTTACGGTGATGTTTTACTTCGGAGTGGATGGTTATACGTCCCACTGTTTTGCTCGGGTCTCCTCCGCAATGGGAGGGTATTTGACCTACTATAGCATGTTGGTCAGATATGTTGGAATAGAGTTTCATTTCGAGTTTTTCTTCTCTTGCACAGATGTTATATGCATATTATATCTCTTAGTCGTCTTTTACGACATCCACGGGCAAAATAGGATAGTGGTGAATTATATTCTTATTCCGTTACCACGTACGTATTGTATAAAAATAGCTTATTTTCGAGATAAGAACTAGCTTGTATGAGATATATATTATACTAGATTGTATGAGTTGGCTTAGGTTTTCACTCCGAGGTTTCCTTCACAGTATCCTATTTTTACCTTAGTTGATTTTTACGTAAAACAGCATTCTATTTTAACTTCGCTATCATATGAGAAATCTCTTGTTTTATTGAATTAAAAATAATCTATTATCTTGTAACGATGCTGTTGTGTGAGTGCGGCGGCTTCGAATGCTATCGAAACTTACATTGCTCGTAAATGTAGAATTGGATCGTCTCCGTTTGATACCTTCTGTTTATTTTATTGACTAAAATTAAATTCTCAAGGAGGGTTGATGACAGATCGCAAAACCCATAAGTTTTGCAATATGTGCTATGAAAAAAGAGTACATTTTGATTCGACCCCAAGTAATTGGGTGAGTGATAATGACGATCTTGTTATGATAAATACGTAAAATACTAATTTCTGAAAATTTAGAGATTTGAGTAAAAATTATAAAAAATGTGGAATAAATGCTTCTCAAATGGATTCTGTGTAATATCCAATTGAATTAACCGAGAGAAGCATTTGTAAAGTTGCCTTGGTTGATGCTAAGTCAAAGGAAGTGATTGCGCAGACACTATGTGTATAACCGAGGCCATTTGTATCACCATAATACATTATATTACACAGTAATTACTACCACAATCCCTTGCTCATGGACAAATTATTATTTTATTAATATTTTTGATCAATTAAGTTTTTTTTGGTGACTGTATTTTATAGTTTTTGCCATGTATTTGTTGTATCACTAATCCTCATAGATTAGTTAGAAATATAATCTCTTCTATCATCATTATCACATTTCCTATCTTACCCGTGGATGTCGTAAAAGCAGACTAAGGGAAATAGTAACCATATAACATTTTTTTTTCTATTTATATAAGACAACACCCTGCACTAAGGCAATAATCCTTGTATTGCGGGGGACTTTACAAACATATAATTAACGGACACAAATTACATCCAGACTCAGAACAACAATTTGTGGATCGCACCAAGTGTTGTCCCGCGTGGGATTCGAACCCGCGACACTGGCGCTGTAGGTCGCTATCTTAACCACTATGCAGTCATTTATGCAAGAGCTGGAAAACTCGAAACAAAATTGTATACCAATCTGTCTGACCAGCAATGTATAGTGAGGTCAATTTCTCTCCTATAGTGGAGGAGGCTCGAGCCCAACATTGGGATGTGTATAAGATGAGATGATGATCATTATTATCACAGCTCGTATACATCCTACTGCTTGACTCGAGCGTTCTCCACAATAAGCGATAAATTGATCTATCACATTGGTCAGACGAGTTGCTATAGAGTTTCATTTCAAGTGTTCCTTCTCTTATATGTTATTTACGACCTCCACGGGCAGATACAGTGGTGTATTACATTCTTATTCCGTCACCACACGGAAAAATTGGCAGCAGTATTCTCATTGGAAACTTATTAGTAATATTTTTATAGGCTTTATAGCGTTTGTATTTGATTTTTGATTGTCCGACGTTTCTAACACTTTTCAAAGTTCATGATCACGGGCGGATTAAGATGTTTCACCTGCAACAATAGTAATAACAATGAGATCTCTGTAATAACGATGACTGCTGAAATGATGAGTATTCGAGACGTTGGCAAATACAAATACGTTAAAATCCGTAAAAATACATTTAATTTATAATGTTACATATTATCTCGCGTAAACATCAGAACTCATTATAAATAATTGGTGATGGACATGGTGTTATACCGATACTTTTCTCCACGCACGTCGACGGTGACTATTAATGACGACATATGGCTCACTTAAGGTTTGTTGGGGGCGCGGACTGTATTATCAAATCTCACGTCTTCCTTTGCTCAAGGCGATTGGACGGGATAAATATAAGATCGGAGAAAAAGTTTCTTTCCATTCTATATGAAAATTCAAGACTTTTTTTTTTCAAAGTTCATTTACATTTAATTACAGTATATATGTGAAATTTTATTCGATGACTGTCTGCCATCTTGTAGGTAGTCACATGAACCTGGTACTGTAGAAATTTGGGGACTTCTGATTAAAACAACGTGGCAGTCCTCTGTTGATGTTCAAATACTGTCTAAATAATTCTGAAGAGACTGCAAAACAGGTGGCAATCTTAAGGTGTATTAATATCTGCCAGCCAAATTCCCTTAAATTATGCTTAGTGACAAAAGATGTGTGTGGCCAAGCGTTATGAGAACTCCGTATGCTAATATATTGCTTTGCCAATTAACTTTCGCTACTTCGCATTAAGGCTTGGACATAAATTCTAAATTATATTTTGTTAATGAATTGCGTTGCGTTCGCGCGTTTAAATATTTCGATGAAGAAAATGCACGCGTATCCTTGCGTGCGAACAGAGAAATCATTCATACATGCATATTTATAGCATATAGCTTTCTCCCTCTAGTATTTACACACATAACTACAATATTGTTGACAACATTCCTTTATATCTTTGTTATAATTATCATCGTTACAGCCGGGTTGAGAGCCCTCAGCGCTTACCCATAGTCCGCGTCAAGCTGTCAAGGCCATATGCGGCCAACAGCTGTACACACAAAAAAAATCATCGTTAGAATTCATCCCAGTGGTGGGCAGCAATACGACGAGTATGGGATCGCGCGCACCGTTTCCTTACCTCGGGTCGACCACTGAAGTCATGGAACTCTGCACCGGTGGTCGACCCAACGACGAAGGCGAGTGCTATACGGGTGGGTTGCGGGTGTGCGTGCTTACGCCCGTGCTGTTGCCCCGGATGGAGTGGTGCGAGGAGTGCGCACAAAAAAAAACCCTTTCGTTATCCCGGACGGGATGGAAGGCGTGCGTTCGCATTATAGCCTGCCAAAAAATTCGTTACAGATAGATACTTACTGATACTTGTCGCTAATACGCTTAAGCCTCCTCCATATTGGGAAGGAAATTGCCCTACTGTACCTCGTTGATGGGTTGGCGTTTTTTTTTTAACGGTCTATGATCTACATCAACGCGGTAAGAGCACTGCTTGGCCCCATAACCCACCGTTTGCCCGCTCCATCGCCATTGGTTCGAACATTGATAGGTAATGAGTGCTTTGACGTCCGTGGCAAGCCCTGCGAACGGTTTGATATAGCGTTTAATTTCAACTTTTCTTTTTCTTGCGTTGCCCTGGTCGCCTTTTACGTCATCTATGGGCAAGAGAGCCAGTGGTGAATGGTATTTTTATTCCATCACCACACGGTAATTGTTGCCGAAAACATCCTTCCAATCGAAAGATGGTGTTCAGCATGCATTTTATTCACAAAAAAATTACTTGTTTCAAAGGAAGGCAATACGCTGGTCTTAGTTGGTCGCCATTCAAATGTGTTCAACTTGTAGTTGAAGTAAAATATGTAAGTTGTGTCTAGATTACTGTGAAACTGAATTATTGTTTTTACCAAAGACATCTAATTATTAGGTAACACCTTTAAATATCCATATTTTATGTAAATATCAATAATTTATATAAATGCCATATAACATCAATAAATAATTTATGTATCATATAGATTGACTTCTTCTGATGATTTAGGTGCGGCTAGTGAAAACGGACATTAGATGTCGGTGTTAAGGTTATGTAAATTAAAAAATACTTCCTGATGGTGATTAAGTATACATATTGATAATACTCCTCTTCCTCTACCGTGTATTCCATAGTATACAACTTGAACCCGGCCAGCCACGGTAGTCAAGATATCGGTACCAGTCGGCCCAATGGCGATGTGGGGAGTATACGGTTATGGGGCCGCACTCTGCCCATCCGTCGCCCCGGACAGATAGGCCGGGGTGTGTTCAGACCATACCCAAAAGATACAACCTGAAGATGTCAACAGTAACATTAAAAACGGCAAGCATACAGAAGAATGGCAAGGCGAAATATAAACCTATATGAAGTGTTTTACTAGTGCGATGTGGTGTAGTAATGTAATTTGTCTTCTATTTTGGACGTTTAAAATCTGTAAATCAAAAATTAAATAAAATTAACTAAACAAGCTGTTGCTGGGCGTCGTTGGATGCAGGCGGCACAGGACCGTACTTTGTGTCGTAACATGGAGGAAACCTACGTCCAGCAGTGGACGGCGATAGGCTGAAATGATGATGATGACGATGAAACAAGCAGGTCATCATCTCAGCTTGTTTACGACCCACTGTTGGGCTCGAGCCTTCTCTATGAGTTAAATTAACCTGCTGTACCACGCTGGTCAGACGCGTTGGTGTAGAGTTTTTATTTCGAGTTTTCTTCTCTGGCATATATGTTACCTATATATTGTAATCCCTCAGGGATGGTAGGTAGGTATAGTTTATACAATTTAAAGTTTTTTTTTTCTGGATCGTGTCTCTTGATATCTAGGAATGCATCTCTTCACACTGGAAGTAAAGGGTTCTGAAGTAGTTTTTATGTAAATCTCAGCGTGTAAACTTTTTTAATTAGGCCGAGTATTTTCTCATTGGATACGCTCAAAAAGCGGAGCTGTAAAAGATGTAGCCTCAAGAAGTCCTGCTTAATACTCTGAATGACATCGAGACTGGTCAGCAAAAAAAGGAGAAAACTTGGGGCTGATCGCATATAGAATAAGCGGAGAGAGGCTTATGTCTAACTATGCCACAATTCTATCACGAATGCAATCTAGGCAGCATACGACTGCATTACTGCCGGTCAAAAAAAGGTCAGACTTACAGAACACAAACAAGACAGTTACAAAATACTTCATACTTTCTCTGCGACAGTAATTGCTTGTATAATATGAAACAACATATAATTATATGTATTTCCACTGGCGACTAAGTTTAGTAATCAACTAAATATATCTGGTACTAAATAATTGGTCGCCGTAGCCGGGATTACTCAACAGACTGTATGGAGTTGTGTAACAGCTTGCTGCTTCTGATAGCCTAGTACTTAAGTTTTATATATCCATAAATTTACCAGAATTATTTCCTAGAGGAAATTAATTAAATTATTTATCTTCTTTATATATTTCTTGTGTACGTTTGTATGTCACTCAACTCCTCCTAAGCGCCTGGACAGATATTGATGAAATTTTTTGTGCGTGTTCAAGGGGATTTGAGAATGGTTTAGATTTACAATTGGACCTGGTAGGTGAGGCTGCTGTCGATTTAAGGGAGAATTTGTTTTCAGCGTCTATTGGGCCAGCTATTTATGTATAAGGTTCTATAAGGAGACTTCATCATCATTATCTTAGCCAACATATGCCCGCTGGGCAGATGTATTGGCATTTTATGTTAGGTTTTTTTTCTCTTGCATATATATTATCTGCATATCCATATCACTCAGTCGTCTTTTACGACACCCACGCATAAGAGTGTGGGTGACGGATTGTATTCTTACTCCGTCACCACATTTAAAAAGGAACACTTCTCATCTTAGTGTTTTAACATGTTATATAAAACAATGGTATTTTATGTCATGCGATGTGAAGCAATTGCTAAAATATAGTGAATATGATAAAAAAGTGCTTTACTGATGTTTTTATTTGTTACCAAAATGCGTATTAATAACGTGGCCACAGCAATTTTGAAGGAAAGGATTTGACGCTAATGACTGCTAGGAACAAACCAAAGATGTAAAGAAATTCACTAAATTAATTTATCACAATATAAAATAACAAAAATCAGGTTTACCGTTAACGACGAGAAAATCCAAACAGATAATTTGTGACGGAAATTATAACTCGACATGGACAAAATGGCGTACTAACTAGCTGATTGAAAATATAAAAAAAAAGACTGAAAAAAATTGAAGATATGTTCTAAGACGTTCATGTTCAAACGGAATCATCTATAACGCTTACATATAAATATTTCATCTTACTTTATATACGTCCCAATACTGGGCTCGAGGTTCCTCCACAATAGGAGGGATATTGACTTAATGAACCAAGCTAGTTTGTCGGCTCAGTATAGTATTTTACTTAACTCTTTGAGGCGGCGGATCGCCTGCGCGAGGAGCGCAGCCTCGATGAGGCGATCCGCCGCCGGCGACTGGGGCGGCGCAGGCGCGAGTACTTGCGCCTCATGCCGCCCTTGCCGAGGCCGCGGGTGACGTGACCAGGGATTAGTCCGTCACCCGCCAAGAGGCCAACCGTGTGAAGAAAGACCGGCGTCCTCCCCGAGGGGGGGACGTCGGTCGATGGGAGGGTACCCCAGATAGGGGGTATGCCGTCGGGCCGACCACTGATGACAAGTAACCCTGCTCCGGTGGTCGGCCCAACGACGAAGGCGACGTGCACGTGGGGTGGGTTGCGGGTGTGCGTGCTTACGCCCCTCTGTCGACCCAGACATAGTGGTGCGAGGAGCGCGCCGACCGCAACCCACCAGCAGAAAAAATAATATAGTATTTACTTCGACTTTCTCATCTCTTGCATAGATGTAATATTCATATTAATGCCCGTAGTCGTTTTTTAAGATACCTGCGGTCAAGATTACGATACGCGGGTGGTGAATTGTATTTTTACTGCGTCACCACATGGAAAAACCTGTAAATATTTGTAAATGTAGCTTGTAAATATTTAATTGACCATTATTTCGAAGCGTCGTTGACCGTCGATCGTGTAAATAACTGGTCGATCACCCGATGCCCACCCCTATCTGTCAAAGCCTGACAACTAATAGTACAATATAATAATGTACCTTAGTGTACTAATCATAGCGCTTAAATTTCCATAAAGGTCTACAAACATTTATTATTTTAATGTGACCTATGATTACTAGTTGTTATACTAGAAAGATAGATCAATTATAATTGTACACGCGGTGAAAATATAAGGTTTAAATAAAATTGATGTACGTATGTTTTTTTTTAGGTTGACATTGTTCGATACAGAAGTGAAATTAGGGTTGAAATGCTTATAGAATATTTATTTTAATTGCCTTATAGAAGAAAGTAGTCGATAAACTTAAGTTTTCGAGTAAATATCCTGAAATGGGTTATTGGTAGTTTCTTGCCTTAATATTTTATGCCTAAATCCTTATCCATATTAATATTATAAATGCGAAAGTTTATTTGTTACGCTTTTACACTTAAACCACCGAACCGACTTCAAAAATTCTTTCACCAATGGAAAACTATATCAGGGAGTAAGATAGGCTATATTTTATCCCGATATTCCCACGGGAACGGGCACTAAGCGGGCAAGGCCACTGAAACCGAAGCGAAGCGAGGGCGGGTAGGTAGTAGAAAAATAAAACTGCACATTTTTTAATTCTTATTAATAGCAAGCGAGTAAACAGCACATCTGTTGGTAAATGATACTGTCGCTTTAGGACCTTTGTTAGGCCGCTGCCTACAGAGAAGACAGTGAAGAATTTGACCTACTATACCATGCTGGTCAGACATGTTGGTATAGGGTTTCATTTCGAGTTTTTCTTCTCTTGCACAGATGTTATGTGCATATTATATTCCTTAGTCATCGTTTACGACATCCGCCGCCAAGATAGGCATTGGTGAATTGTATTGAGTTTTAACAACTAAAAATGTTTTGGCGACAGTGGTTTATTTAAATTTAGTTACAACAAGTATATAAATCATCATCATCTCAGCTCACTGTCAGACCTCTGTTGGACCTCTTCTACTACTGTGGGAAATTAACATTGATAATCACGCTAGTCAGAAGAGAAGGAAAACTCGACTTGAATCCCTATATGGTTTGAATAATCTATGAACCGATTAAATGTAGCTCTTCTGTACTTGCACTTCTTGTGACCTGTAACTTAGATTAGCTAGGCTGCAGCTGAAAATCAGTTTATGTAGCATATGCTGAGCTGTTGCCTTTTGGACACTAATACTTGGAATTTAATTTGTATATACTACGATTATTTTAATCATCAATACTTTTTCGTTTTCGTTTTTATATCATTTCTGTACTTATATTTCAAATGATTGATTATCTAGTTTATGCAATTAATGAAATAATGATGATTCATGAATTTCTATGTTAAGCATGTAACTATAGTGTCCAATAAATCTTATTTTCTTTCTTCTTTCTACACTAAATAGGGATTCAAGTCGAGTTTTCCTTCTCTTGCATCAATGTTATCTGCATTATATCACAGATAGTCCGCCCGTGACCATAAATACTGTAAGTGTTCAAAAAAATATACAATTGCGATATAATCCGTAAATATAGAAAATTAATAATGGAATCTTTAGAATTTTATGTTTGAAATTTAATGTAATCTATTATGTTTTGTTTCAGGATGCAAATAGAAGCGTAGATTCGAAGAAAGGTAATTATGAATTTTTAGTTTGAATTGGGCTGTCTTGGGGTTAATAGAGTTTTATGCCGTGACAGCGAGTGGTATGATGATTTAATAGAAAATGGTTTAATGAAAATTGGTTGAAAATTGTCTTTTTTATCTACGTTCGGGCATATAACCATTATTTCATTCGGTTAATGTACGTCTCACTATTAGGGTCGCGCCTCCTTAATTCTAGGGCGGAAATAGATCCTACCACGATGGTCAGACAAGTTGGTATGAATCTGATAATGAGTTTCGGAGACAGATGACGGCACTCTTCAATAAATGCCAGCAATCAACTGCGATTGCTGCTTTGCATCTATTATTAACTTGTTTATTATAAACATTGAGATCAATAATAAATATTCCTATTACCTAAAAAATACATTGAATGTTGCAAGAATTTCCAAAAAGAGCTATGCTGCATTGCTATAATAAGCATTGAATCATTGGTTTTCGGCAATACCTCCAGGGTAACTATTAATCTGTCCCCTCTGTCGCCCCGGACGGAGTGGTGCGGAGGCGCGCCGACCGCGACCCACCCCAAAAAAAAAAAAAAAAAAAAATAAAAAAATTAAAAAAAAAAAAAGGGTAACTATTAATACGTTACATATTCATTTCTTAATTTTAAATTACTAGCAACCCCCCGCCCCGGTTTCAGTCAGGATAAATTATAGCCTATGTTACTCCCTGATATCATAGCTTTCCATTGGTGAAAGAATTTTTGAAATCGATATGGTGGTTTAGCCGTGAAAGCGTAACAAACAAATAAACAAACTTACTTTCGAATTTATAATATTAGTAAGGATATCAGTGAATAATTAAAAATTAATACTAAGAGAAGAGTTTTTTGTACAATAACTAGTCCAACTATTAAGGTAATTAAATGACATATCATTAGGCCTGTTCCCGAAGACGGTTATTTTTAATTTACCTAGAATTTCTTCCATGTTTTGAAAATACGCCCATTATTTTTTATTTTTTTATTTTACAAGTTACATCTAAATTTAATACATTGAATGGTAAATAGAAATGGCCCTAGATGGTATATTTAAATTAATTATTACACTATAGTTGTCACAAAATAAAGAGGCCCGTTTTGACACTTGGTCTTACCGATGTATTTAGTGATGAACCATACGATTACCGACTCGATACTCACGATAAATCGAATCAAGTTTATATGAGTATATAATCGATTTGAATATGTATTGTAAAGGGCATTGGAATAAAGTTCTGGTTTGAAAATTTTTCTTAAACTGTGATATTGTAGATACTTTGAAATGATAGAATGCTACAAATGGTAATTTATCTATAATTTAATATTTTTGTTACAATAATATTCTCTCAATCACAAAAATATCGAGAAAAAGTGAATCATATTATCAATATTGACGTCTCGAATTTTCAGTAAAAATCACTACACAGTTGGTGAAATTCTGTAATTAGTTGGTCTAAATAATAGTATTCAAATTAATAACGAGTAAGTATATATAACACCGGCCAAGTACGAACTTGGCCGGTGTTATATAGATATATTTTTCCTTTACCGATTATTAATAGTCTGTGGACAATATGAAATAAATCGTTATGCTACAGCACTTAGCCCAGTGGGCGGTACCCGTCAATGAAAAATGTAATTACCTTCCAAACATTTCCATCGGTAAAAAATAGAAAACTTCTTGGGCGTGATCTGTCAAAACGGGCCTTTTATTTTGTGACAACTATAAAACCCAACCTGAGTCATTCAGGCAGCACAAGTGTTAATACAATTAACAAACACGCGGTCTTACCAGTCCTCAAAGTGCATATATAAAAGTCGAATATTTTTCAATGCCTTTCATGGCAAACTTATAGAATTGTGCTCAATATCAAGAGCTTTGATGTATTTCTTTTGTCATAGAGAAATTCTAATGTCCATTTTCACCAGCAACTCCAAATTTTGGGTTTAGATTGGGTAATTTTTGGAATTAGAGAGAGTGGTGAATTGTTTTCTTACTCCGTCACCACATGAAAAAGAGACGTACTCTTTGTGAATATGATTATTGACCAGACGACAACAGATGTATTTTCGCCACGTTGATATAAAGCTCAAGTCATCTGTCACGATACTCACAAGCAGTGTATTCGTAGCCACCAATACATATTGAAAACACAGGTTTACGACCAGTGTGTTACCAGTGATGACTTACGGCACAGTAACGTGGTCCCTAAATGTAGGCCTCATAACAAGGCTCAAAGCCGCTCAGCGTGCTATGGAACGGGCTATGCTCGGGATTTCTCTGCGAGATAGTATCCGAATTACGGAAATCCGTAGAAGAACGGGTATAACCGACATAGCACGAAGAATTAGCACGCTGAAGTGGCAATGGGCAGACCACATCGCTCGACGAATCGACAGCTGCTGGGGATGAAGGGTTCTCGAGTGGCGACCACGTATCGGACGACGTAGTGTAGGATGCCTCTCTACTAGGTGGACCGACGACCTGGTGAAAGTTGCTGGGCGTTGTTGGAAGCAGGCGTCACAGGACCTCACTTTGTGGCGTAACATAAGGGAGGCCTACGTCCAGCAGTGGACGGCGATAGGCTGAAATGATGATGATGAATACATATTGTATTTATAATTTCCTCAATTCAAATATGTCACACTGTTGGGTTCGAGCCTCCTCCACAATAGGAGGACAATTGACCTACTACACTGCGCTGGTCAGATTGTTTGATATGAGGGTTTTATTTTGAGATTTCTTTTTCTTGCATGGTGTGTTATATTTCTTAGACACTAACGAACAAGAAAGGGAGTGGTGAATTTTATTCTTACTCCGTCAGTACACGGAATTTTATTTTATATTATAGTCTTATTATAATGTGAAGTTTGTAGTTATAATGTGTTGTTCACGTTAGCTATGACACACATGTCGTGTCTGCACGGAATGATATTCTCTGGAGAAAGCGTAAAGATTCGCTGGACCGAAACCCGTGCTCCGTGCGCTCCGTATCATGCGGTAGGGATGTCGCGATATTATATTTAACCGTATTAATTTTTCATATGGTGATTGAATAAAAAATATAATTCAATATTCCCTCTCATAAAAACTTGTTTACGAGTGAAAAATTATTGTTACACGCGGGATTTAAACTCGGGACTCTAATCGTTCTACCTTTGGATCAATGTGGACTGACCTATGACAATTAAATTTGTCGCTTTTTTGTCGGAGTAAGAATACTATTTACCACCCCCCCCCCTCTTCCCGTGGGTTTCGTAAAAGATGACTAAGGGATATAATATGCAGATAATTTCTATGCGAGAGGAGGAAAACTCGACATAAACCCGTACACCAGCATTTTTGACCAGTGCGGTATAGTAGCTTAATTTTCCTCTCATTTTGGAGGAGGGCCGAGCCCAACAGTGGGACTTATGTAGGCCAAGATGATGGTGATTTATCGTCTTTATGTAAAACGTGCGTCATCTAACAGAACATTGTTCCTAATTCCTTTTCATTATTATTCACTAAAGAAGAAAACTACTCGTTACCTTGTAATCGGATGCAGCTTTTGGGATCTGGTTCTGGCATATTTTTTTTGTATTGATTATTCAGCCGTTAGTGGCCCACTGCTGGACGTAGACATCTCTCATATTTCACATTCAGACGATGGGATAATGCCGGAATCGCCACCCTTGGCGATCGCAGTAAGGTGTTATACGTTTCCCAGGAGATAACTGCTGCCTGCTCTCCCTTAGCCGATTTTCATGACTGCTACAGTGGCGACAATTGTATTCTTATCTGACACCTTTTACAGAATACATATTTTTGTATATATTTCTTTGTTTTGTTTTTGTATTATAATTAAAAAAATAAGAAACACATCCTCGTTTAAAAGGTACATCATTTTATTGAGAAGAAGTAAGTTAAATAATGATGAGCCCGCTGAATTTTATGCCGGTTCTTCTCAGCTTGTGGCCTTGTGTCGATTCGGTGATAGATTATTAGACTAATTTCAAATTTTAAAATTATGATAGGACTTATACAAAATAAATGATGATGTAATATGTAGGTGAACATAAGACACGTGGGCGACTCAAGACGAATAGATGGATTGTGTGAATAAGAGCATGGGCTAAAAGAAGTGAACGCACATATGACGATTGAGAGGAGCCTATAGAATGTAAGGACACATTGTGCCAACCGCATTTACCGTGAAATGAATCTGCACTCATTTCTATGATGTTGAGAATGATGGCAATCCTATGACAATAAATCCTATGCCAATATGTGATCAGCGTGGTATAGTAGGTCAAATTGCATGCTATTATAGTCGCCGACTGTATAGATAATGGTGTATTTAATGACCTCCAAGGCCGAGTGACTTGAGTTCTATTACCATGCGATCTACAAATAATTGGCGAATCCGGTTTAAATCCTACCATCCTCGTGGGGGTAGGGGAACTCCCATGAAAGTTCGGCATTATCAGAAGAACAGTTCAATGGGGATTAATTGGCTGATTATTGTAAGAATGTATTATTGTAGTCCACTTTTAGTAGAAAATAATTATATTCCCGAATCGTGGCGGGATAAGAATACAACTCACCACCCAAGGGGGTGGTTAATGTTATTCTTATTCCGTTTCCTTCTTGTTTATGGATTTTGTAAAATATGTCTCATGATCATCTCAGCACGTTTACGTCCTTCTGCTGGGTTCGAAGCTCGTCTATAATAGAAGGTGAAATTGACCTACCACGCTGGTCAGATGTGTTGATTAAAGTTTTATTTCGTGTTTTCTTTCTCTTGCACAGATATTTTATACAAATCATATGCCTTAGTTGTTTTTTACGAAATCCACTGGCAAAAAAGGGATTGGTTGCTTACTTTCGTCACCACATGGTAAAGATGTTTAAAAGATAAAATATGCAGATATCCATGGAAGAAATAGAAAAGTCGAAATAAAATCATATACCAACATGCCACCGGAGCGTAGAAAGGTCAAATTCCCTTCAATTATTGAAGAGGTTCAAGTCAAATACGTACGCATATGAGCCATCTCGCATGATGAATTATTTCTATGGAAATACGTAGCATTGTATGATGTAGAACCTATACCTATTATTGTAGATAGAATTACAGTGATTATTGATAAGAAGGTACCGGATCCTTCAGCCATCTGTTAGTGGTAGGACCACCCTGTTCAGTTGTCTGTCTGCAACCGCAGGCCAGTTCATCCGCGATAGTACTGCACTAAGCAGAAAATCGACGTCCGAGTAGTAGCAATTCGTTACTACGCTTCGTTAGGTAAGCGAGAGCTGGCAGCCCAACTTTCTGAGGTTGTTTCTATGTGGTGTGTTTTAGTATCACCGAACCGCAGTGCACGTATTCACCCTTCCTTCACTTTCTTTGCGGTAGACAGCGGTCTTGCAAAGATCCATGAGCAGCAGCAACACTTACCATAAGGCGTACTGTTCCCTTGTTTGCCACCGTTTGTAATCAAAAAAAATCTTTTTGAAAATATAGTGTGATACAAAATATTCTTTGCATTTATTTTTTTTTCTTTTTTACAAAGACAACACCCTACACTAAGGCAATAATCCTTGTGGTGCGGGGAACTTAAAATATAACTAATGATGACAAATTATATCCAGACTCAGCATAACAATTTGTGGATCGCATAAAGTGCTGTCCGATGTAGGATCTGAACTCACGATACTGTCACTGTAAGTAGGTGTCGCAACCACTACGCCATCTGCGCAGTTAATTTGTAAATATCCTTTTGCCTATAGACATCTAGTCTGTGACATATTTATTCTTAAGAATATCTATTCTTAAGGGAAATAATCATCATCTTACTCCATATTCTAAGACTGCACAGATGGCGTAGTGGTTAAAATAGCGACCTAGTGTTGGGGATTCGAACACTTTGTGCGATTCACAAATTGTTGTTCTACGTCTGGATGTGATTTGTGTCCGTTAGTTACATGTTTGTAAAAGCCTTAATGCAGGGTGTTTGTTGTCTGATTAATATAAAAAAATAAACATAAGTCCAACTGTTGGCATTCGAGCCTCCTCCACAATGGGATGGAAATTGTTTTACTATATACACCACGCTGATGAGACTAGTTGGCATGGGGTTTCATGTTAAAAATCAAAGGCCATGTTAAAGACCATCGAGGTCGGAACGAGCTTTAGACTCGCTTTTTTTTTATTTTTTTTTGGGGTGGGCTGCGGTCGGCGCGCCTCCGCACCACTCCGTCCGGGGCGACAGAGGGGCTCAAGCACGCAACACCCGCAACCCACCCGAACACCACGTCGCCTTCGTCGTTGGGCCGACCACTGGAGCAGGGTTACTTGTCATCAGTGGTCGGCCCGACGGAATACCCCTACCCGGGGCACCCTCCTATCGACCGACGTCCCCCCCTCGGGGAGGACGTCGGTCTTTCCTCACGCGGTCGGCCTCTCGGCGGGTGACGGCCTAATCCCCGGTCACGTCACCCGCGGCCTCGGCTAGGGTGGCATTGCACGCAGGTAATCCCGCCTGCGCCGCCCCAGTCGCCGGCAGCGGGTCGCATCATCGAGACTGTGCTCCTCGCGCTCGCGACTCGCCACCTCCTTCTGCGAGATAACTGCCTCGCAGAAGGCTGCGACCGCGTCCCAATTCCTGATGCTGCCGAGCATCTCCCTAGCAATGGTCGGCAGCGTCAGGTCGG
This sequence comes from Lymantria dispar, assembly GCA_032191425.1. Taxonomy (NCBI): domain Eukaryota; kingdom Metazoa; phylum Arthropoda; class Insecta; order Lepidoptera; family Erebidae; genus Lymantria; species Lymantria dispar. Next base: position 31,807,681 of record CM063452.1, read on the forward strand.
CACCGATGATTGCGACGAGTTCACGACGCGGCTCTGTCCAAGCGGCACAGACCTCGAGCGTATGCTGCGCCGTGTCCTCGTCGCAATCGCAGTGGTGGCAGGACGGAGTTCTCTCCCTCCTAGCGACCCTGTACAGGTACTTGCCGAAGCATCCATGCCCCGTCAAGACCTGTACGAGTCGGACACTGTATCAGCACCGGCCGCAAGGCCTCCACGGTCCAAACACCGTATCGAAGCCTCTCCAGCCGGTCTGCCCCCCCGGCGATGACGTCTCGGCGGGCGTCGACGCACCAGTCGGTGAGCTCCCTCAGGGAAACATCACCCCCCCCCCCGGGCACCCCCGACACCCGCCGATACATGTCGGCGAGCATTTCCGCCTCTAGGTCCCACGGGGGAGTCCCGGCCAACAGGCACGCCGCCTCCGTCGCCACCGTGCGGTACCCGCTGATGATGCTGACCGCCATGACCTTCTGTGGACGCCACAGAAGGGCCCTAAGTCGGGCGGTCATGGTTCCCGCCCACACCAGTGCGCCGTAGAGGGCCATCGACCGGATGACCCCCGCGTACAGCTGTCGACATGCCGCGCTCGGTCCGCCCACATTCGGCATCAGCCATTGTAGGGCGGACGCCACGCCGACGAGCCGCGGGACGAGCCTGCGGAAATGCTCCCGAAACCACCATCGTCCGTCGAGCACCAGGCCCAAGTACTTCATATGGGCCTGGATGCTGATCCCAACCGAATTGACGGTGATCAAGACGCCGATGGGAGGGTCCATACGGGGCCCATGGAAAAAGAGGGCCTCCGTCTTGTCCAGGGCCACCCTCAACCCCAGCGCCTCGATCCGCCTGACGACCTCTTCAGTGCCTGAGGTCGCCAGGCTTACCGCCTCTTGTAGCGTCCCACCGCGGGCTGTGATGAGCGTGTCGTTGGCGTAACAAATCACGCCCAGCCCGGGTGGGAGGCTCCCCCGTAACGCCCAGTCGTAGCCGATGTTCCACAGGGTGGGTCCGAGGATCGACCCCTGTGGAACACCGCACGTCATGGTCGTTCGCACAACGTCCCCTACTCGGTTGGCGTAGAGGACGCTGCGCCCCTCCAAATAGTCTGCCATCAGCCGCCTCAGGTAAGCTGGCACTCCGTGGTAACGGAGCGCCTCCCGCCGCCTAAAAATCAAAGGCCATGTTAAAGACCATCGAGGTCGGAACGAGCTTTAGACTCGCTAACAATTGTGTAAACCCTACCTTACTTTTTCATATTCGTGTGTTCAGTTATTATCTGTCTCGTATTCCTCTGATTATTGCTAATGCATATGCACTCTATCCACTTATTAATATTTTCAGTTTGTCGTGACTAAGCTCCATTAAATGCATTGCAATGTTTTAATTATTTTAACTGCCGCTGTGTAGCGGCGGCTACCAATACTATTAATTGTTCATTTTCGTGGATGTCGTAAAAGAAGAGCTTTATATAGACCTAGGCCAATTCCATTTGATCTTAAAACTATTGCCTAAAGTTTTGCGATATGTACTACGAAATTCCGTCAGACTGACGAACAGTTGCGTCCCGTTTGGAATAAGAATACAATTCACTACTCCGTATTAGGGATGTAAAAATAATCGATTTTTATAATAATCGATTATTTTTTTGCAATAATCGATTTTTATATTCGATTATCAAAATAATAAAAAAATCGATTGTATTTTTATATTAAAATTAATTGATTTATTTAATTGCCAGATTTCCTAAAAGAAAGGTCATCACGATTCTGCGTGCGATGTTTCATACTATATTAGGAAATAAAGCTCACATTTCCTAAAAATAAGTCATCATAATCCTGTTGGGAGAAAAATTGATTATTTTATAATCGATTTTTTTAAAGAACTAATATCGATTATTTAATTAATCGATTATTTTCCCTCCAAGTCACATCCCTACTCCGTATGTAAAAGACGAATAAGGCATATAATATGCATACAATGTCTATACAAGAGAAGAAAACTTGAGACAAAACCCTATATTAAATCGTCTGATCAGCGTGGTGTAATAGGTAAATTTCCCTTCCATTGCAGAGTAGGCTCATGCCCAAAATTTGGATGTATATGAGTTGAAACGAAGAAGGCTTCTTCTAAGCTGTATGCATATCTCTTAATCGTCTTTTACGACACCCGACGACAACACGAGTGTTGTTTTCTTAATCGGTCACCTCACAGAAAACGTCGTTTTCTTTGGTCAATATCAATATTATCTGCAGAACTACATTCCACCTAAACCACCCTGGGTGGCGGAATAGACGGCGTGGAACCCCATAACCCGTTGTATCGGTACCTTTTTATGGCCATCTGCGTGGATATCCATACTGAAGGCATGTTTTCGATGGTCTTAATTACATCTCTCTATTGTTTTTAACACGCTTTTATTAGCTTCATACGTACGTTAGTATGTGCCTATGTCATGGAAACTTTGAACATGATTTTGGCCCCCTTCAAAACATGTGATTGACTCGAAATTTGGCATACGTATCGAGAACTCATGACAATTCAATATTTTTGACAGTTAGCTCCGTTATCTTTGCCAGGATTGCCAGGATTATCGTTTTTTAGTATCTGACATCCGGTAGCGTCTTTGCGCCGTGACCAAGAGAGGAAACTATCAGGTACGCTGTTCATCTATATCTCGGATAAATTACCGACTTTTAATAAGATAAATTTTTCGGAAAGGGACCCTGAGAACTGGTTATCTCATCCAAGGGAAGCGCTCAAATTAAGGGTGTTTTTTAGTTTTTTAAATTATTATTTTCCGTGAGGTGACGGAATAAGAATACAATTCACCACTCCCTATCTTGCCTGTGGATGTCATAAAAGACGACTATGGAATATAATATGTACATTACATCTGTGCAAGAGAAATGAAACCCTATATCAACATGTTTGACCAGCATAGTATAGTAGGTCAAATGGGATGGCCATTGTGGAGGAGGCTCAAGCCCACTGGGACTAGGGCTTTCAATCCCGCAGCTTGAATTCAATCTCGGTATTTGCGGGACTACGAATTTTCAACCCCGCGGGATCTCGGCATTTGCGGGATCCCGCATGTAATGAAAATATTCACATTTATATAAGGAAAATAAAACAATAAATTAATTAACTTCACATTTATTTACGTACATATTACTATTAATATGAGATCTATCAAATTACACCGTTTATTTGTAACAAAAAAATAATGAATTAATCAACTACACAATTATTTAAGTATTATTATTAGTATGAGATCAATGAAATTACTTCGTTTATTTATCACAAAAATATGAATGTATGATCCCTATGAATTATCAACTAACTCCATATTTATTTCAGTAATACTGCTAGTATGAGATAAATGAAATTACACCGGTTTTTTCTTCGCAAAAAACAGTAACAGAGACTGAATAATTAACAAATCAAAACACAACTTCTGCAAAAAATACACAAGGAAACATTTAAAAATTTAACCGTAATTAAAAAAAAACACAAATAACTGTAAATTTCTATAGGATATGTTACTGTTTAAGTTTGAGAGTTATAAGCTTGAGGTTGCATGCACGTTTTTATTTCAGTCCCGCAAATCCCGCGGATTCCGCGCCCGTAATCCCGCATCATCGTTTGGGAAACTTAAGAGGATCTTCTCGTCCAATATTCCGCAGTGTCTGAAAACAAAGGTTTATAACCAGTGTGTGTTACCAGCGATGACTTACGGCACTGAAACGTGGTCTCTAAATGTCGGCCTCATAAAAATGCTCAAAGTCGCTCAGCGTGCTATGGAGAGGGCTATGCTCGGTATTTCTCTACGTGATAAAATCCGGAACACGGAAATCCGTAGAAGAACGGGTGTAACCGACATAGCCCGCAGAATTAGCACGTTGAAATAGCAATGGGTAGGCCACATCGCTCGTCGAACCGATAACCGTTGGGGAAGAAAGGTTCTTGAGTGGCGACCACGAATCGGACGGCGCAGCGTAGGACGACCCCCCACTAGGTGGACTGACGACATTCTCAAAGTCGCAGGGAACCGTTGGATGCAAGTGGCGCAGGACCGTGCCGAGTGGCATTCTCGTGGGGAGGCCTATGTCCAGCAGTGGACGTCCGTAGGCTGATGGATGGATGGATGGATGGAATTCCGCATCATGCGGGATTGGAAAATGGCGCGGGAGCCCGCAATACTGAGATCTCGGTATTGCGAATTGGAAGCCCTAAGTGAGATGTATGTGAGGTAAAATTTTGATGAATAATAGTAAAATAATCTATAAAATATCGTTAAAAAAATAATAACACAAAAAATGATAGTACCAGGGTAACATAAGACCAAAGTAGGTCGTAACTCGTAAGTATTATGTTTGCAAATCATTACCTACAACTATTAAGAAAGCCAACGTATTTAATACATTTTTGTTCGTAGTCATGATCCATGGCGTTGCAAGTAATGTTTAGTAACACGACTTTATGTATACGAGGTATTTTAGTTTCGACATGTTGCAACATTTTAATATCATACTTGCCTTTTATATTTATCTAAATGGTTTGTAACAACCATATTGTTTAGATGATATAAAACTTAACGAATGCTGCGACAAATAATAGTCGAGTAATGATTTAACATACATATATGCTGCAAGTGACTTATTTTTGACCGGGGATTAGTCCGTCACCCGCAGAGAGGCCGACCGCGTGAGGAAAGACCGAGGTCCTCCCGGAGGGGGAGACGTCGGTCGAAAGGAGGGTACCCCAAATAGGGGGTATTCCGTCGGGCCGACCACTGATGACAAGTAACTCTGCTCCGGTGGTCGGCCCAACGACGAAGGCGACCTGCATTTTGGGTGGGCTGTGGGTGTGCGTGCTTACGCCCCTCTGTCGCCTCGGACGGAGTGGTGCGAGGAGCGCGCTGACCGCAACCCACCCCAAAAAAAAGTTATTTATTTTAATTCGATGCCAAGTAGTGTTGGCCAAAAAAGTCTTGGTCTTGGTCTTGCGAGAAATGCGAGACCGAGACCAAGACCAAGACCGCTTAATTTTTGCAAGACCAAGACCAAGACTGGCCCTGCAAGACTTGAGCAAGACCAAGACTGAGCCTGCAAGAGTCTCGCGGTCTTGCATTTAATTCAAATCACCATGTCAGCTTATATACGGTTGAGCTCGTGTCTTCTACATAATAGGAGGGCAATCGGCCGTGGCCGGAGGGGAATCGCCATGGTGATCGGCCGTGTTGTTACAGGGTATCATGTCAAGCTTTCCTTCTCTTGCACTGATGTTATATATTATAGCCCTTTTTACATGCTTACATATATCCTAGCCGAAGTTTTACATGCTTACATATGTCCTGTCTGTACATACCTATATAATGCGTAAAATTTAAGGCATAAACTCTTAGACACACATTTTTATAATCACTATAACTTTTATGTTATATTGTTTTTGTGTAATATACATTCTAATTATGTTCTATGACCGTTGAACTACAACATACATGAACAGTTGCCCCATAACCTGATACACCCTGTGTATATAACATATGTGCAAGAGAAGTGAAACTAGAAATAAAAGCCTATAACAACATGTCTGACCAGCGTGGTATAGTAGATCAATTTTCCTCTTACTGGAAGGAAGCTCAAGCCCAGCAGTGGCACTTTTATGAGCTGTGACGATGACGACGAATATCATACATTTGGTGACCCTCTTCATAGGTATATTACCTATTAAAAACTATTATTATCTATACTACTACCTACTTATTATAAATTGGATGAAATTGTATATTTGAACACCCTAATCCCAGAAAATACCAGTTGTATTTCAAAAGAATGTAATTTGTCAGATAGTCTGTTTATCCAGAAAAGTTTTAGGCTCTAATACATATCACTGCGATATATTGGTAAATTGGTCTGGAGCAGTGTCTATTAAGGTTAACAAATCGGACAAAATTTTGAAGCAATAGCTGTCAAGCGTTGTCCGTAGCAACCATTGTTAGGGCAACTATCTACTTAGATAAAAAAAATTGTGATTAAAGTAAGTAGGTATGTTATGGATATTACATATAAATAGTGAAATTATTTTTAACGCCAGGGGGCGATATAGGTATTTAAACGAAATAATAGCATTATATGGATACATGAGTCAAGCAAGCGAAGCTGGTGGAACATCTAGTATTAAATATATCTAGAGGCAGGTAGGTAGAATTATAGGTATAAATATCGTCATTAACATATCCCTCTTTATTCCGCAACTATTAGGTATGGCGGATCTCTTGTAATGCAGCATGACTCTTTGTAGGTGAATAGATGTATACGAGTAAATATGTCGAATAGAATATAGCTCTGTGAACATGGCAAGATCTATAGTTTCAAAATAAAACCTATTCTAATGAAATAAGTACTTATAAGTCGTAAATTTGTAAGTATGCATAGGTACCTAAGTTAGGGCGCGGATAGGTCACTCTTTATCTGAACCATCTGCAATGACATAATAGCGACGTGCGATCCCTAGAACTCAACTTATTTAGCTATCATAACTCATTTTTAACCGACTTTTAAAAAAGAAGGAGGTTTTCAATTCGAATACTTGTATTTTTTTTTATTTCGTGCATAACTCTGTCGCTTTTTTTTATGGGTGGGCTATGGTTAGCGCACACGCAGTCCACTCGATCCGGGGCGACAAAAGGACGGCGCGCGGGCCCATAACCCACCCGTACCCACGTCGCCTCGTTATTGGTCCGACCACCGGAGCAGTGACTTGTCGTCAGTGGTCAAATAACTCCGTCGCTTGTCAATCAAATTGAAAAAATCTTTTTTGTTGGAAAGGGGGAATGTTAAATGACATAAAATTTATTGTATCAACTTCCCCGTGTGGTGACGTCTTAAGAAAACAGGGTCGAAATTCCTTCCTTTGTCATAGGAGTAGCAACTCTGTCTAATGCAGTACCAGAGGAATAGGAGAGTAATTTTCCCCAGCGGTAAGGGTTATATTCAATAGTGGACTATAGGCTAGCTGATGGATAGATAGGATAGGATGATATTTGATTTAGTTGGATATTTCATTGCCATGATAAATGACTGTTACGTTATTCCAACTGCAAGACTTGCAAGACTTTGCGAGACTCTTTTAAATAAAACTACTTTACGGATTTTATCGCGTTTGTATTTGATTTTTGATTACCCGACGTTTCGAACACTTTACAGCGTTCATGATCACGGGTGGACTAAGATGTCTCACGTCCAACAAGTCATCGTTACTGCAGAAAATTTCTGCAGTCTGAAAATTTCTAAACAAAACGTAAACATCAGAAATCATTTTGCGAGACTCTTGCTGCAATACCAAGACCAAGACTCGAGTGTGCAATACCAAGACCAAGACGAGACCAGGTGTGCTGTTGCAAGACCAAGACCAAGTCTCGTCTTGGTCTTGCATTTGGGCAACACTAATGCTAAGCATATGTTGGCATGACAACTGTGATCATATTACATTTTTATTTATTTTATTACTGCTGGTTGTAAACGAGCAAACGGTTCACCTGGTGGTAAGGGAAACTGCCGCTCACGGACTTTTGTTAAGCCATTGTCTACCATAAAGAAAATGAAGAGAGTGTGATTGCGTGCAATGAGGTTCAGTGATAGTAAAGACGATGTCTTACCCATTACCAGCAAACGCCCCAGAAAGTTTTGCTTCCAGCTCTTTCTCACTGAACGAAGTAACAAATTGTTACTATTCAGACGTCGATTTTCTGTAGGAGTGTGGTACTATCCCGGACGGACAGGAGACTGCCGACAGTCTAGTCCTACCACATACAGTTTATTAAATTGTTATTAAAATACTTGTCATTCTCACGGGTTCCCCGCGGTTCTTCGACACGGGTTCTTCGGTGAAGGTAGTAAGATTAATTCACTAAAGTTAAATATATCTTTTGCGTAAGAGAAGCGAAGCTCGAAAATAAAATCCTATACCAACCCATCTGACCAGCGTAGTATAATAGGACAGTTGCCTTCCCATTGTCGACGAGCCCCCTTCTCATCCCTAATCACCCCCTTACTCGTAGTTCTCATAAAAGAAGGCATGTGTTATGCATATATTATTTATGTAAGAGAAAGAGAAGTCGCCATAAAACCTAAATAAACTTCGGCTGACAAACATGGTGTTGGTCAATTTCTTTATAGTGGCTTAAGTCAAAAAGTGGGACCTATATGAGCTGAAAAGAAATGAAGAACAATAATACTTGTTCTTTTTTTTGGGTCTTAATAGTAAATAAGCAAATGTTCTCTATCTGTGAATAGTTACTGATTAAAAAATTATTGCATAGATGACGTAGTGGATAAAATACCGATCTGCCATTCCAAGTGTCGTTTGTTCGAATGCCATGTAGGATAATACTTTCTGATCGGCGTCCCGGGAAGGGGATGTCGATGGGAGTACCCTCACCCCCTCGGGGTGTTCCGTCGGGCCGACCACTGAAGTCAAGGAACTCTGCACCGGTGGTCAGCCCAACGACGAAGGCGACGTGCTCTAGGGTAGGTCACGGGGCCGCGTACAGCCTTTCTGTCGAGCCAGGCGACAAGTGCGCTGACCGTAGCCCACCCAAAAAAAAAAATATATATAAATAAGATAATACTTTCTGTTTTATTACAAATTGTTTTTTTTAAAGGACAGCCTGCATTAAGCTAATAATCCTTGTATTGCGGGATTTTTACAAACATTATTGGCGGACACAAATTATATCCGGACTCAACAATTTGCGACGCTCACAAAGTCTTACGTGGGATTGAAACTCACGACACTGCCACAATATATCGGTACCTTAACGAATATGGATGTAAGTCGTATTAATTTTATATTTGTAAACGATTATTTGTGTACTGTTGCGTTTTCCAAAAAATATATAGGTAAGTTTAAACAATAAGTTAGCTGGCAAAACATTTAGCCGCATGTCACCGTCATGCCCTGTATATTAACGCTCCACTTTATAACAATGGTTACATCTTTACAAGTGTTAAGTTTGTATTCCAACAGAGATAGTATTCATATGAAATATTTTTTATTTTTTTTGCGAATTTTATTGTTTGTAATTGATTTTTACACACACGACTGATTCATGGCTAAAATGTCTTCCCCTGACCATGAACGTGGCAAAATTTAAATATGAAGTTACAGCTTATCTATTTTTTTTTTTACTAATCCTAGCTACCTAAGTATTTTTATATTACTAACATTTATGGATCTATGTGGTCTGCAATAAATAGATATTATTATTATGTATCTCCGATTCACGGCTCTCTCCCAAGGGAAGATATCCGGTCCTTTGAAAGGCTTACATGGGGATATGGATCCAACACGCAGAGGCCTTTGGAGAAATTTAATGTAAAAATGGGATGGGACGTCTACCGATGACACTCCACGCCTGCACATAACACACGTGGACTGCCAACCGTAGGTGTAAAACTATTGTGTGATGATGGTATCTTATAACTGTTTATGGGGTTGGAGGTTATTTATTACTATTATTATTAATGGTTTGGCTCGATCCTCCTCCACAATAGGAAAGAAATTAATCTATTGTACCACGCTAGTCCGACGTGTTGGTATAGGATTTCACTTCAATTTTTTCTTCTCTTGCAAAGATTTTATATGCATATTATTCCATTAGTCGTCTTATACGACATCTACGAGCAAGAGAGGGGGTAGTGAATTGTATTCTTACTTCGTCACCACACGGAAACATTACAAATCATTCAAAATTGACCAATCTTTCCTGCAATACGAGGTTTATAGTTTTTTTAACTGATACTTTTAAGAATACTATGTATTATTATGAGATTTTCTTTATTTGACCTCACAAATTATATTTAACTAGTTCACCTTAGTATACCACTTTCGTATGGTGACGGAGTCAGAATATAATTCACCCCACCCTGTCTGGCCCGTGCTCTCATTTAGATGATAAAGATAACGACGAGTAGTATTCATACGTACCATATCATTAAAATATACAATGTATTTCGGTTATAAAGTCGGCGGAGGGTCCACTTTCATGTCGTCGCTATATGCGGAGGTCTCGATATCCGAAATCAGTTTTTCTTTAACAGTAAATGTACGTCTAGAAGCCACTTTCACAAGTTTAAGAAACACTGTTCACTCATTGGAAATAGCTACGTAACTGATTCATAATTTTAACTTCCCGCACATGCTAAGTAACGCTACACATAAAGCATTTAACCATCTGCGAATATAAAGACAGGATAAGAAAGCTTAATAGTTAAAGCTTATGAATGAGACTTTGTGCCTTTGCCGTTCAGTCGCAACATCCGCAAGGAATTTCTAGGTAACTGTCCCAAATAGTTCATAAAACAAGTCGGTATACCCGAATTAGGCGTTATATCCGGAGTCGTTATTACCGAATGAATTTCCTACAAAAGTATGCTTTAAATTCTAGGGACGCAAGTTCGACGTCGCTATAACCGAAAAGTCGTTACAACCGAGGTCGTTATTAATGAAATCTACTGTATATTGGTAAGAAAAATCAATAAAAAGGAGAGAAATGAAGCTGGAACATTCGATCTCCTAGCAATCCTGTACCATAATACAAAGAGTAGCGTTCTTACTAAAGAGCCTGTACTGAGAAATAAGTCTGAACTATATAGACGTGCAATTAGCGAACGCAAATTACACTCAGATATACATAATTACCATTTGTGCATTGCGCATAAAATTATCCTGCGTGAGAATTAAATCCACGATACTAGGAAACACGGGAAGTTACGACTTAAATTCCTACGGCTAAATGCATAGACATTGTATGGCAAAATGCTCAGATGCATTTTGCTATTTTTAATGAGGCTTGCAGGAGATTTTGATTTTATATAAAGTGCCTGAAGTTACTGTACTGATATATTTTACTTTACCTATAACAGGATATCTATAAAATTCTACTTTCATCATCATCATCATACACACATTAATTTACATGTGAAACACTATCTTTTAACCTCATTTATTATGGATTCTTACACGTTTGGAATACTTGATTTATAAGTCAGCTGTCTGATCAGCTGATTTAAAGCGAAGTTTGTCTTGCTTATGCGAAAGTAATCATTGATTTATTCAATCTCTAATGAACATTTAACAAAGTACGAATATGTTGCAGATTAAGTATCACTGTCTTTATACATTTCAAACAGATTTTCACGAAAAAGCGATGAAAAAATTAAAAACTTTACATGTCTCTAAGTAATCAATATTTTCATTACAATTTTTCTTTTCATGGGTTCCTACCATCATCGCCTAAGTCCCGTTTGACCAGTTGCGCCATAACCTGATACAGCCTGTATATACCAATACTTCACTTATTGTTCAGCCATTTAAAAAAACTTTGCAAGCAGAATTTATTATAAACTTTCTTCAAGCACAAACAAATAATTACACAATGCATTACTTACGATAAATACTACTTATCCACTTACCTACTGACAATTATAGAATCGACCCTATTATGCAACCCTGTGGTATTCCCTAAAAGTACAGTATATATATTACACAAGAATGTGTCCAATGCGTTATTCAAATCGGTTTAAGTGTCGAGTAGTCGCCCCGTAACTAATTAATAGTTAGGCAGCTTCTCTGTTTGGTCAGTTAATATGTGATTGCGATTGATAAATAGTAGTTGCGTTTGCCTAGTCTACTATAAGTTAATTGTTTACTATATATGCTTATGACACACTATTGTTATTATGATTTCCTTACTATATTATCGATAACGTAGCAACGATATAAAAATGCTGTGGGCTTAGCACGAATATTTGCGTCTAAGTATTCATAACGTTATCGAGACCAAACAGATTGGATTTGGAGTAGTGTCCCTATCGTCTGGTAGAGGCGCTGCCCCAATTTCCATATAAATTTGTCTCAATGTTTGTGTTAAGCCCAGTGGTCACCATCCGTTACTTGACCGTAGATCTTCTAAAATCATTTGAGGGATTCTCAAGAGCTATTCTCTTGCAAGAGCAAAACTCTTGAAAAACGCGTAACATTAATGGCAATAACATCAGGCAATGATCATTGACCATGTTATAAGGTATTTTATTGGGTAGGTCTGAGTCAATGACTGTACGGCGAAATGCTGATAATGTACTAATGAATATGGTATATAGTAATTGTTTTATTACTTAATAACATTATTACCTAATTAATACTTATATTAGTTTTGTAATTTAAACTATTAAGGTTTTTGCAATGGACTACAAAGCTGTAGGCTGTAAAATTGACCGTGGTTATTAAAATAATTTATTTGTAATATTGGCGACCCGCCTTCGCAGCGCTTCCATTCCAGATGTTTTGTCCCCGCATTGATAATGATCTCCAAGATATTATCTCGGATTCGAGTCTCAGACCAGGCGGAATTTTATAGAGTTTATCTGAGAGGAAAAATAGATTAAATTACTCCTTATATAGATAGTAACTTGGTGATAAAATATTATCAAAATCGGTAAAGCCATTTTAAACATTACTCGGAACAAACAGACAGCAAGATAAACAAAAAAAATAAACTGGCTTTTAGGCATAGATTATAAATAGAATAAGGATAATCTTGTATAGATAATAAATATCATCTGTGTGGTGAGGGAGTAAGAACATTCCATTGTGGTGTGCGGTATATTGATTAACCGTGGGAAAGTTGTGGGTCTCCTTTCCTTCGATTTTAAAATAAAATGTAAAATAATAAAATTATAACAGATTCAGTAGAAGACGTCTGATTGCCTCATAGGCTTAATCCTACAATAGTATTATCTCTTTATGTTAGATCTTGGTTGTTTCAAAAGTCGTCGTCAAAAGACTTGAAAATTGGTGCGATATTTAAAAACCGACAATGAGAAATTTATATTTTATTTCTATTATGTCCTCATATAAATGTAATATATCTTGAGCTGTGTTCGTTCTATGTACGTAGAGGTAGCGTATTGCGCAAGTAAATAGAACCATAATTCGTCGTTTCCTTATTAGTTTTGTTAGTTGTGATGTCTCGTTGTACTTTCCCTTTGACTTTATGTTTGAAGATGAATATCTTCATATTATAATATTTGACCTAGATCGTTTGTCACGGTTGTCATAAATAAAATTTGTGTGTGTGCTTAAAACCGCACGGCAGTAGTGAAAACTTTGTTGACAATCGTAATTTATATATATATATATATATATAGCAAATAATATTATGTAATATGTGTTATTATGGATCGTAGTAGCATGAATGAGTAACAAATCAGAAATTAAAGTTATTATATTTTATAAGCACGATAAACCATTAACCTCACGATGTAAACCAAATGATTGTTAACATAAATATTATTACGTATCAATAATGTATTAAAAACTATTGAATAATTGAATAAGGTAAAACAATAAAAACTTAAAACTATGAACAAAGAGTTGCTATTTTTGGATATTCAAATTTATTGTTCTTATAAGTTAAAATCTGTAAGTTATTTTTTTTACATTTATTTGATATTGACGTCTATCGGTCACAGATATAGGTGAGTTTAACATAGCTTATCTGTTAAATAATTACATTTTAAGCAAAATTCTGTTTTTTTTTTTGTGTGACTTAGTTGTTAGCCTCAGATGGCTGTGACAACTTTACCCGGACTGATGGGTGAGCGCTGAGGGCTCTCAACCTGTTTAAAGTTAAGCGACCCATCCCGAGGGCACCCCCTGTGGGGTACGGATCTCGGCTCGGGCGGTCGCTGGCAAAGTGGGCACTCCCACGTTTATGATTTTAACGCGACACGTCTTCCTTCCCCGTCGGCGGGGGCGGTAACGTGGATATTTATTACTATTTGTCAAGGCCGCGCGGGCTGTGTATGCCTCAGTCTGGGCGAGCGTAATAGTGTCGTCGGGTTCGTCGAGTATTAGTCGCGGTTGTTTAATCGCGGACATTGTAGAGGGGATGTAAGAAGCCGCCCTTACCACTAATGGGTTCGGGTGTGTCGCGGCAGAGTCGAAGTAGTGGCGGGAGCACTGTTTCATGAATTGCCTGATGGTCGGCAAGCCAAGATCTATGTGAAGATCCACATTGCGCATGTACCACGGTGCTCCCGTCGCTCGGCGCATGAACCTATTCTGTAATTCCTGTAGCCGATGTAGCCTGCGTGGCTTCGCTTGTGTGAACACTACACTTGCACACGTCATGATAGGACGTATACAAGCGGTGTATAATCTAACTTTATTACGGAGAGATAGCTTAGACTTTGCGTGTACTAAGCTGTGTAACCATCCTAGCACTAGGGCTGCGCGCGCGCGGACTCGCCCTATGTGAGGACCGAAGGTCAGTCGTCTGTCCAAGGTCACACCCAGATATTTGACCTCCCTTGTCCAGGGGATGGGTTGGTCGAACATCTTTATCTGTGGGTATTCAGCCATTGGGTAGCGGCGATCTATTCCCTTATGGAATATGATCGCCTGGCTTTTGGTGGGGTTTATACCGATTCTCCATTTCCTAGTCCATTTCGATAGGGCGGTAGCCGCAGTTTGGAGAGCGGTTATCACTGTAGTGGGGGATTGACCTGCATAGAAGATGGCAGTGTCGTCAGCGAATAATGCTGTTTGAATTCTACTAGCAAAATTCTGTGGCAACCAGACGTCTATAAGAAGGCACTGGACCAAGTTAACCACGTGGCCAGACGAACAATTTGTCCCAACATTGAATTATGTTTAGCTGCGGGATGCTTTTGGACTCCAAAGTTAAAGTCGTTGTTAAGAGTAGCGTGTGTTTTATGGCCGTAACCCACAATATAAAGCAATGTCCCCATTACTTCAGGCCATTGCACGTGGCTAAGCTAAAGTTGAAAGACCTCGCTGCTTCATTGAGAAGGCACAATAGATATTTTGTTGTATGAAACTGCAGATATTGTTTATGAATTACTTTCTCTGACTTTGTTATGATAATTTGTGGTTTGTCTACAGAGAAATATGTAAGTAGTTTATATTATTTTTGAAGACACGATCTCTAAGAAAAGCTTTTTTGGAACAGCGTTATTCAAAAATCTAATATGAAAAAAGCAGTTAATTTTTTTTTATAAAAACAATGCATTTTTATCATAAAATTTCAACATGTCGTCAAACTTTCTAGGAATAAGCTTCCACTAATGTAGATACAGTATTTTTTTTTCTCTTTCCTAGCTATTTTGCTAGCTTTAACTGATATGTTATTCAGCTAAGTGTTTCGTTCAGTAAGAAATTTTAATAGCGTCGTAATTATACCTCTAGTCTTGCCATAGATACTGTAACAAAGAGTTTTTCAATTGCAAATAATATTTATTACTTTTACAGTGTGTTAGTTTAATATATAAATACAAAACAATATAACAAATATAAAAAGCTTATTCGAAGTGGTCTCCGTTGACTGCAATACAGTCTCGGTTTAAACATTGAGACCAGTTGTCAATAGAAGCACGCACTCTTTCCGTGGGAAAATTCTATACTGACAATCGTATGGATTGTTTTAGGGACTCCAAATTATCATGACGTTTAGTGCAAGCCGTACTTTCTAAAACTGACCATAAATCATAATCCAGCAGATTGAGATCGGGACTAGACGACAGTCTTCAGCTTTGACGAAGTCCGAAGCGTTCGTTTCCAACCAAGACTGTGTAGACCGAGCTTTATGACCCGGCGCCGTGTCTTGCTGGAAGGACTATTCTTGGTTATTGAACATGGTGTTGTTAGGGGCTTCAGTACCTTCTCAATGATGGTATCTTGATACTTTTGTGCCGATGTTTTGATACTTTTTCACAAACGTATGACTCAGTCACTCCACAGTTAACATCCCATCAAACCATCACTGAAGTCGGATAATACCCACGTTGCACTCTGTTGACTAATTAGCTAGCTAGCTGCAGTCTAACTAATCTAATCACTATTTCTTATCATCATCATCGTCACAGCTCATATACGTCCCAATGCTGGGCTCGAGCCTCCTCCACAATGTAACAGAAATTGATCTATTATATCATGCTGGTTAAACGGGCTACTATAGGGTTTTACTTCGAATTTTCTTTCTCTTGCATATTATTTGCATATTATAATCACTTAGTCTTCTATTACGACACTCACGGGCAAAAAAAAGGGTGATACATTGAATACTTACTCCATGACGACACGGAATTATTATTTTAAACGGTAATATTTGTTTCATTAATCATTTCGACTTATATACGTCCCACTGCTGGGCTCGAGCCTCCTCCAATAGTACCAATAGTAATTTTTATGATAAAAATTAATATTTTTGTTTATACTTTTAACATTTCATAACGTCTCTACTCTGTACTTGTCTTTACTCTACTTGCACAAAATTCTTTCTTTCTTTCTATTTATAGAAAGTAAAACTCGTGTTCTCTTAGAAACGTTTTGGTTTTCAATAATGTTACAAAATATATCGTCCTCACAGCTCATTTACAACCCACTGCTGGGCTCGAGCCTACTTTATAAGAGGAGTGAAATTAATCTACTATACCACGCTGGTTAGACAGGTTGGTATAGGGTTTTGTTTTGAGTTTCCCTTCTCTTGGATGGATGTTACATGCATATTATATCCCTTAGTCGTCTTTTACGACATCCACGGGCAAGATAGAGAGTGGTGAATTGTAGGTATATTTGTTTAGTTAGTGTATTTTTGTCGTAATAAACGTATTTTTTTATCACGTTTGTATTTGATTTTTGTTTGCTCGACGATTTAAACACTTTATAGCGGAAGGACTAGGATATTTCACGTCCAACAAGTCATTGTTATACCAAAGATTTATATCTACACGTTACAGAATTAGTTACTAAATTTTGACCCACCTTTTAATACAAATATATTGCCAGTAAAAAAAGAAAATGATTTTATATGAAAAAAGTCAGTAATTTTTCTTTGAAAATAAAACTGTTATACGGATTTTATCGCGATTGTAATTGATTTTTGATTGCCCGAAGTTTCGAACACTTAACAGCAATCGTAGTCACGGGCGGACTAAAGATGATAAAATCCGTAAAATAATTCTATTTTCAATGTGTAAGACTTGCATAAATTTCAGAAATTTTTTCTTTCTTTATAATTTTAAACTGCGTCAGACATTTTATGGAAAGTGAATCATGAGTTTTACCAACTTCTGTGTAATAATAAGCAATAACAAATTTGTATCTAATAAATTCATTTGTCATTAGCTAAGTACGCAAACCGACAATTATAACAAAAAAGGGGATTGAAAAGCAACAAATTAACGATAAAATATGTGGGCGTATGATTCTCTGATTACATTCTGTTGAAACGAGATAACACTTACAAACAAAGGTCTGAGTAAAGTTAAATATATTTAGTTTGAATTAGCACCAACCCTTAAACTGCTTGTGGGTGTCGTAAAAGACGATTAATAAATAAATCGACCTGGGCTATTCCATTTTTTAGATAACACCCTAAACTAAAGAAATAATCCTTGTATTGCTGGGGACTTTACAAATATATATATAGTACAGGGCGTTGTCTTTTATATATAAAAAATATGTCTATTAATAGCTTCAGCGTGATTGCCCTGAAACCACGATATATTCTTATCTTCAAAAGTAATGCAAAACGACGGGACCACACCCTTCGAGCGGTACCCAATTACCACTAGAGTAGCCATTGCTCTCCTCAATCGAATGGATGGAAGGAAGTCCCTCGCAATAGAAGGATTAGTCCGCTAATACAGAGTGCTGCCTTCTAAAAAAAAAATAATCAATGTTTTAATTTATCTTACTATGGCGTGTAACTTTCGCCTTTTTATTATAAGTAGGCATATGATTCATATCTTCACCATAAATTAAGTCAAATCATCTAATTAAATTTAACATAATTATACTGCTTTTTTAATAACACCTCTCAATATCATTTCTGACAATGACCTTCATACTGTAATTATTCGCGGACGCTTACAATTTCGTAGGGTAACAATGTAACAGATAAATGTGGGCAAATCTTCGATTATTCTCGAATTATTTGCATCAATAATTAGGTAAGTTAAATAAAATAATATTTACGGATCGCGTTTGTATGTGATTTTTTTTAAATAGCTCGATGTTTTGACCACTTTTCAGCCTTCATGGTTACGGGCAACACGATAAAATTTGCTAAATTAGTTTTATTTGTAAGTTAATTAATAAATATTACTAACGTTTCAACATTAATGTAATTTTAATATGGATAGTATACGAATCCTTTAATAAATAGATAAAATATATGTGGTTTCGTTTCTGTGATAGCGAATCAAGAAAATAATTCACCATCTCTTCACTTGTCCATTGGTGTCGTAAAAGACGACTAAACGATTTAATATGTAGATAATATCGATGCAAGAGAAAGAAGACTCGAAATAAAGCTCTATGCCCTCGATGCTTTATAATAATGATGAGATACAGATTAATAAATCTGAGCATTTATTGATTTACTGTATCGATGTATGTGAGTAAAGGCAGACAGAACATGCGAGGAAGAAGGAAGGATTAGCACCGCCATTTATACTTCGTTTCTTTATTGGGTTATACTTATTTATTAATAAGCTCAAATTATAACTTTTTATTTACAGTCAAAAGGTAGCCATTACAGTTATAGCCATATAGATAGACACCCTACTAATATATTCATATGTACAAAAAGATTTACTTTCGCCTAATTTGTATATTCGTTTGGAGTTTTAAGTAAAAGTGAAAATGATATTCTAAGTTTACCAGAGCGGGAAGACTTTTTTTACAAAGCGCACTAATTATTATGGTATTTTGTTTTCTACTAGTTGACCTGTCTAAACTTCGTACGAGTTGCGAGGAAAACTGACTTGTCTATTATTACCCTCAAAAAAGTAATTTAAAAAATCTTGGTCGTGTTTGGTTTTTTATTTAAAAATGATCCAGAATATATAATTTCAGATTTTCAACAATTATTTTTATATATGATTCTTTTTGTTTTATCTATTCTTTTATTATAAAAAATGGTAGGAAAAATCGGCCAAGTGCGAGTCGGACTCACGCACGTATCAAGCAAAAATGGGGTAAAAAAATCGCGTTTGTTGCATGTGAGCCACCCTTAAATATTTATTTTATATTGTTTTTAGTATTTGTTGTTATAGCGGCAATAGAAATACATAATTTGTAAAAATTTCAACTCTCTAGCTATCTCGATTCTTGAGATACAGCCTGGTGACAGACAGACGGATGGACAGATAACGAAGTCTTAGTAATAGGGTGCCGTTTTTACCCTTTTGGTACGGTACCCTAAAAAAGGTAACTGAACAAAAATAATGGTCACCACTCTTTCTTTCTCTAAAAATATTCCGAGATTGTGTATCATAATATGCATATATCAAAAGTTGGTTTAAGTATATAACAACTTTAAGCTTTAATAGCTTGAGAAAGAAACCTCGTAATAAAACCCAAGTTCACGCCATTGGCCAATACAGTGACTAATTTCCATCAACTGTAGGGTCGTTGGACCTATGGACGACACTCACGGGCAAGAAAGGGAGTGATGAATTGTATTTTTCCTCCGTCATCACACGGAAAGTTTAAATCTGATATTTAAGCAAAATATAAATGTTGGATAAATAATTACTTTACAAATTATATTAAGGACCGCCTTATGTGGTCCTCTTAATATGAATGTATTACCTATAAGCTTTTATAAACGTTAGTAACGATAATCGACCAAAAAAAATATTATGCAACTTATAATTTACAAATTAACTGCTCAGATGGCGTAGTGGTTAAGATACCCACCTGCAGTATCTGTCGCTGGTTCGAGTCCCACGCAAAACAACACTGTGTGATCCGTAAATTGTTGTTCTGAGTCTGGGTGTAATTTGTGTCCATTAGTTATGTTTGTAAAGCCCCCCACAATACAAGGAAGAATCCTTAGTGCAGAGCGCTGTCTTTAAAAAAATATACAATTTGTTTATGTGAAAAAATCTCCTAATTACTATTATTATGTGTAAAAAAAATAAATTAAATCGTAATATTTTTTTTAAAATGTTTCTACTACTTGCCGTGTCAGATAGGGTCTGTAATATGTAATTCTAAAGATCTTTTACTACGCTATGGAGTTCAATGAAGATTGAAATGAAATAGACAACTGTTGTTTGATGGAATGCGTTTATAATTGCGTGTCACAAGTATTTTTCAAGCGAACCCATTGCTACTTTGTTGTTTTCACAACACAGAAAAACCTAAACCTGCACTTTTTCAATAGTATTGCCCATTTGTTACTTAGTTCGTTTGCATTGCGTCCAGAAATAATTACCTTCAAATATGATTGCAGCACATTACGATTTCGAAAATCTCGGCAGATAAATTGTTTTTGTTTTTAATCTCGCAATTGTGATTTTTATAAAATTTTAAAATTGAACCTATTTAAATTGAGATTTAACGTATAATGTCCGAGGCTAATTGATGAAGGTTATTAAAAAGTTAAAATTTGATTAAATTTAGATTTATTTTAGACTTAGGGTCGTCCGTATTAACCTAACGTAGGAATGGAATCATTACTTATTTCTAAAATTTCAAAATTTACTAAAACTAACTAAATTTACTTACTGCCAGTGTGAACTAAGCCCCCTTCCGTATGATAACGAGGGAATGCGTTATGGCTATATTTTTGTTTGCCATTGCTGCACTTTTTGTTATTTTGGTAATTACTTTTAATAAGCACTTATTCGGCCAATAATTGTTTAGCTGATTAGCCGTTAGCTAATTAGGTGAGCTAAGCTAGGCTTACCAGTTCATTTGTCGGCTAATTAGCTGAGCTAATTATAATTAATCGGTTAGCTAAGTATATTGGTTAGCTAGATAATTAGCTTATCTAACTAGGTTTTCTAGTATTATATAAAATGTTTTTTTATGTGGAACGCAGTAAGAATACAATTCATCACCCCTCTCTTACCCGTGGTTATTGTAAATAACGATTAAAGGATTAAATAAGCATATAACATCTATGCAAGAGAAGAAAATTCAAAATAAAATCCTATAACAACCCGTCTGACAAGCGTAGTTAATTAGGTCAAATGCCCTCCTATTGTGAAAGACGCTCGAGCCCAATATCGAGCCGTATATGGGCTGAGATAATAATATGGAAGCTAGCCGAATGTTCCCGGCAAATTATTCCAGGTCAACTACCATTGATTGGTCAAATACCATTCCAATAGGTAAGCGATACGGTAGGTTATGGAACGGGTTCTAATTTGAGTTAGCCATCTCTTGTATAGATGTTATATGCGTATTAGATGTATTTACGACACCTACGGATAGTGGTGGTCGTTGAATAAACGAACAGTTTTTTTCGACTGTTTCTATGCCGTGAACTAATAAACTAGTTTATAGTTGACTGATAAACATGTTTATGTATGAACCTCTTCGCGAATCGGTCGTCGCATCAACGAATGACACGAACGCGAACACGACTTGCGAGTGTTCGCCCGAATCGGCCCGGACTTCGACGACGGGACGCGTGCGCACTCGCACAGCTCGCTACGCTCCTTACCCGCCCCGCAAACCTCACCGCCCGTGGGCGTGAGTCGAGGCGATATCATAACGTATAGATAGATTGAATTGCAATTCATTGCGCTCTGCTATCATGTGATGGAACTACCATCTACCATTACATATTGAAGCGTCAATGTACATTGTACAATGAAACTGTTGTCTAATAAAATTCGTTGAAGATTCGTTGTCCTTTACCAATGGACGATCAACGTACGTCATAATATAAACTAAACGTCTCCTCTTGTCTAATCGTCTATGACGTAAACTAGTCGAAAATTAGACTGTTTTTTCAACTAGTTTATCATCGACGATAAACGGTCTCGTTGCGTCGACTGTAAAATCGTCAACGACACACTACTACCTACGGACAATATAAGACGTGGTAAATTGTATTCTTACTCCGTCACCACCTTTTACTACCTTACTTTACACATCATTATCTCAGCCCATACTCGTCCCACTGTTGGGCTCGGGCTTACTTACTATATTGACCTATTTACGCTGATCAGACGTGTTGGTATTTGGGGGTTTTGTTTCGAGATTTCCTTCTCTTGCATAGATATTATATGCATATTATATCCTTTAGTCGTCTTTTATGACACCCACGGGCAAGAGAGGGGGTGGCGAATTGTATTCTTACTCCGTCAGCACACGAAAAATAACTTTCTATATAGTGTAGGTTTAATAAAATGTTTTTATATTTTTCATTATCAAAGTTGCATAATGTAGTAGGTGTTACTATGTCAAGTAGAAACAAAGAAAAACGATTTATTATTCAAAATAGAATCTTCAAGAAAATCAAATGGATTTAAATCAATGTTTTGTATAAAAAGACTTGTAACGAAACAAAGAATATTTTAATGACGAAAATGTAATTAGTTTCCCAGTCGGAGGCTTTATTTGAGATTGAGTTAGAGATTTCTAAGGCCTTGGAGTGTGCAGTGTTGCAAACAATTGTACAATCACTGTTTAAAGGGCATGTGGACTATTATTGTGCGTTGGCTAAATAACGTTCAAGTACAATTAACGATAAAAGCGATATCATAAAATCGTGTTAGACTTAGGGCTTACCTTTAGATTGCCACAATATACAACCATTTAAGAGTATAGCGTTGTACATACATATATTCACGGCTAATTCTCGTATGGTTCCTCTTCCCCTTCCATGTGGTGACAGAATAAGAATACAAATCACCACTCCCTATCTTGCCCGTGGATGTCGTAAAAGATGACTAAGGGATATCATGCGCATATAACATCTATGCAAGAGAAGGAAAACTCGAAATAAAACCCTATACTAACCTATCTGACCAGCATGATATAGTGAGGTCAATTTTCCTCCTGTTGTGGAGGAGGCTCGAGCCCAACATTGGGACGTATATCAGCCGAATGATGACGATGATGATGATGAATTTTCACATGGGTAGGCAGAGACCATTTCCTTCCACTTGCTATGATATTGATATACCAATTTCGCCTCCTCCACATTCATTAACCTCTTCATGCATTTCTTCCGGTTTCGGATACTTCTAATTGTCCTTCTATATATACTTCTTACTGTTCTGGTGCTGTAATCGCCTCTTGTGACAGATAGGTCGGCGATTGCTGTAGATGTCATATATTTTTTAGAAGATAGCCGCTAGCCTATAGCCGATTTTCAGTCGCACAGGCAAGCAAGGATAGCGAAAGACGTATTCTTATCACATGGCCACACTGTGTAAAATTACTTTCTCAATACCTGTCGCTGCAAAAATATCTTAATTGTCTAGTCAGCGATCTCCATTCATAGACTCCTGTCAGCCGTTATGTCTGCACTCATTCCTTTCATATGCATATCCGTATTCACACAATCCATTGACTTTTTTTTAGGTATCGTACGATATATTGGTAATCCACCTTATAATATGCCTACGATACCAAAACAGACTTCTAATCTCCTCTATAACTGGTGCCAGTTTCAGCCTTCCCATAACAAAAGCCATCATTAATCTGACCAGCAAATTGCTGATTAACATTTTATTTCACCGCTTAATTAAATGAATAATTTTAAGGCTATAGTTTGTACGTACTACGCATAATGTTAAGGTCCGTAAGTTGATAACACTTGTTATTTTGATTTATAAATTGTTATGAATATGGAAACCTATGTACGCAATCCCTAGAAGCTATGTTTTACTATTAAGTTTTTTACACATCATATAAAGCCACTAAAAGTATAATTAATTACGTTAATTATAAAATTACAACCAATTTACATTTTAATCATATCCATATAAAATAATTCCCAAACAGTTTATTACTTCATACAGACAAATAATTACTCTACACCTTATGTTATGATACAAATAATTGATAAAATCGCATACATGATTAGAATAAGAAATTAAAAGTAAACAAATAAAATTCTCAGAAGCTATTTTTTGTTCGATTGTACGCACCGAGTCCCTTAGTTAAGATTCGAAACGTGCAACACCATGGCTTGGTTTATGTTTGTAATTTCATTCATTAGGCATGTGCTTCTCATGCATTTTATCGACTATCGATATTTGTTGATAGAATACTTCATATGGAACTCAGGTAAGCTTTAAATTTATATTAATCAGTGGTAGTCCTTATTATTTTGGGATACTTTTTTCTCATAATATGAAATGAGAAGTAAAAATAAGATAGTAGATGTATTTTTGGTAAGAGTATTCGTTTTTCAGGCTTCGTAATTATGACTACAATAAAGAACATGACAAATGGAAGGCAGTATCTGAATATTCAACAAATAATATTATATTTATTATCTTACGTAGTAGTTACAATGAAAATGAATAAGCGTTTAGGATATACCATGCAAATCTGTAGGCGTTAAAACGAGGTCAGTGAATATTTGGATTAAGAGAATTTAAAGTATAACCTACTTACCTACTGAAATTTAATGAAGTTATTTGAATACATTATTTTATAATAAAAAACTTAATGAAAATAGTGATTATAAAGTTTTAATTGACTAAAAAAAATATAAATCAACTCCAGTTTGGATTCTCCTTATAGAATTTTGCTGATAGCAAATAAACAGACAATAATAACATATTAAGAAAAAAATTGTTTACTTCCTAATGTCTACCCACATTATAAATTTGGAGGGCGTCTGATATGGCTGAAGCGCGGGTTTGATAGGGTTTTGATTGCAATGTCTTCTGAAGCAAGAATATCATGCTTTGAATACCATTAATTGGATTTTGACTATGTGTCTTCTGAAGCATGAAAGATTATAATACTATTAAGCTGTCGCTCATTTATTATTGAAACATGTTGATTTTATTCATTCTCACCTGAGCAATTGTTTGTGTTGATGTAAGGTTTCTCGGTGGGCTATATCCTTTCTTGATTACAATTACTAAAATTCCCTATTTCTATCTCATAAATAGGGTATTTTATTCCAGGGTACATAGATGTGAAGTTTCAGATTTGTCTGAATTATATAAATAAAACTGATATTTGGTAACCTAGTTATATTTATCTGTTAATTACAGTGTTTTTTAATACCTAAGGAATATGAAAAATGGTAGACCAGACCAAATAAGTTCAATATTTTTTAGACGGCTTGAACTAGTTTGAATATTAACCATACATTTGTAGCCATAAGTATAATTGGAAGTGTAGCATACATAACGTATAAATAATTCAATGGTAGTAATACTTACATATTCTGTGCCGTATCAACTCCACTAACCGGATATTTGTGTTAATAGGAGCGTATCGCGTTATTTTAATGTACGTTAATATAATAATTATACTACGTATATGTTTATTGCGAGTTCACTTTCTTTAATTCTCACGAATATTTTTTTTTAAATAATTCAATGTTAATTAGAATTACTTATAATAATAAACAGTAATGATAGCTAATTTCAATAGCATATACTGACCTACAACAATCACAAATTGAGGTCAATACAAATAAGCATTGTACGTGTGGTGACAGAATAAGAATACAATTCTCCACTCCTTATCTTGCCCGTGGATGTCGTAAAAGATGACTAAGGGTTACAATAAGCATATAACATCTATGCAAGAAAAGGAAAACTTCCTGTTATAAACATTATTAAAAGCAAATCCAAAAAGACCACCACAAGACTGCAAGACACTGTGAGCTCATATTGTATAGATTTGACCCACAATAATAACTAAAGATAATTTTTATAAATTAAAACCTTTTAGTAACATAAAGTAAGCCGCCTTCAAAATTAATATTAATTTAGCATCATGTCACCTGAGTTTTCTTGCCGGATCTTTCTCAGTGTGACCGTGTTTCGATCCGGTGGTAGTATACTAGATTATTAGTTAGTTTTTTAAATATAATTACTATTAATTTTAATGTTTAATTATTACTAACCATAAACAATATAATTTTTTCATATAGAATCATTTTCTTCTTACACTGGCAATAAATTTTGTATCAAAAAGTGGGTCAATATTTAATAACTAATTTCTGTATCGGGTAGATAATTATAAATTTTCTGCAGTAACGATGACTTGTTGGACGTGAGACATCTTAGTCCACCCGTGACCATGAACGCTGTAAAGTGTTCGAAACGTCGGGTAATCAAAAATCAAATACAAACGCGATAAAATCCGTAAAGTAGTTTTATTTAAAAGGAAAACTCTAAACAAAACCCTATTCCAACATGTCTGACCAGCATGCAATAGTGGCTCAATTCCTTTCCCTTTATGGAGAAGGCTTGAGCCCAACAGTGGGACATTCATAGGCTGAGATGATGATGATGACAAGTAAACAGACCAGACGTTATTGATTTATTGGCTATGCATATGTTATCAATTTGCTAAATATTATTCAAAGTGTAATTCTCCAATTGCAAAGGCATCTGGTCTCCTCCTGCCGGTCCGGCTTGAAGCAAGGACACTAAGAGTAAAAGTGTCCAAGTCGTTTCCACCGTTCACAAGGGAATGATGAGTGTAAATATAATTTGTAATAATGCGTAAGAACTATTAAATGAT
The DNA here is from genome assembly GCA_032191425.1 of Lymantria dispar. Lineage (NCBI taxonomy): Eukaryota > Metazoa > Arthropoda > Insecta > Lepidoptera > Erebidae > Lymantria > Lymantria dispar. Next base: position 31,834,237 of record CM063452.1, read on the forward strand.
AATAAGTACCATCTACTACAATTAATTAAATATAGACTGTCCATAAATGAATTCAGGCAATATAGATAATATAATACAGGAAATTAGTTTTTTTAAACTGCTCTGCTGATCTGAGAGTATGCTGTTTCTTATTTAGTTTGACACTAAAGATAAAGGTAACTTGTTTATAACTAGAAGTAGATACATTACTAACTGTTTATATTTTTTTATCAGCAAGGATCTTCCTCCCTTTTCCTTTCGAGATTATACTGTGCATAAGCTCTTTGCGAGTAAATATTTTACGTATAAGATCCCTAATTTTCATTCCATTCGCCCTATGCTTAATCTCAATTGCAGATACCGTTCTCTTTGCGGCTCTGTGTTCGAATGTGGATCTATGATCGATTCGATATTAGAATTATCGAGTTTGTAGCATCACTACTAAACGTTCTATCGGTGCTCCGGCGCATTTTGTCACGATCTTCGTGCTTCGAGCTACCATATACATAGACACGATTATTTAAACATTTATTAACTACATTACTGTTTTCTTTAGATAAACTTATCATTTATTTATAACAAAATACGTAATGTATATGTATTATAATGATGTCACAATTTCAAAATACTTTTAAGTTAAGCACGTTATTTCACAAGTTGTACGAGTTGTTTTAAATTGTAACTACGTGTGTATTGTTAGGGTACCATGTTTGTTCCTCATTGTATAATGTGTTTATTTGTTATTCTTGTGTAATATTAAATTGTAAGAATATTACAAACAAGCTTTATAGACGATTATATCGTAATATATTGACAAAGAAATAGATTTTGTCGATTGTAATTGTCCTTTCGTCTTCTTGCTGTGTGGTGGCTACAAGTATTACCAACCCTTACTTTGCTCGTGGGTGTCGTAAAAGACGACTCAAAGCTTAGCACCTGCGCCAACTGCATCTGTTCGTCGTCTTGTTAACAATTACATTCCTGAGAGAGATTGGCTTTAGGCAGACAGGTGGTCATAAAACTATTGCTTAACCTAACTTTTATAGTATGTATTACGACAGGAAAACACATATTGAGTGGAAGCACAAGTAATTGGAATAAGAGCAGGAAAATGATGATGATCTGGTATTTGTCTTCTCGCTCAGCGACAGGATGGAAATACAATTGTCATCATCATTTCTTTGTAGTTTTGTTCACGCTGTGAAAATGCTTTTATCACTATCCCCCCGATAGTGACAGATGAGAAGTGTATGTAGGATTCGTCGGCCATATAGGCGATCGAAATACCCCACTAAAACCACAAGCGGCCCCTTCCGTGCTTTTGGGACCCACAGAAATCGTTTGATGACATTCTATCCCCGATACCCTAAAGGACAATTCTCACTCCTTACTTGTCCGTGGGAGCTTTTAAAAAGGGGCTTCGGGAAAAAAGGAGAATGAACAGTAATGCTCTCTTGGGAAAACATCTTACCAAGATCACCAATCCGCTTGCCAAGCGTGACGGATAACGGCATTAACAGTGGTTCGGTAGATGAACCGAAAAATTATATGTTCTACTTGATGGGATAGAAGAAGCGACTATATTGATTGAACGTTAGCGCCTGTTATGAATTCATCATTTCGGCTCATAATACATCCCATTGCTGGACTCGAGCCTCCTCCACAATAGGAGGGTAATTGGCCTATTATACCACACCGGTCAGGCGTGGGTCGTCGATAGGGTTTTCTATCGAGTTTTCCTTCTCTTGCATAGATGTTATGTGCATATTATATCCTTTAGTCGTCTTTTAAAATACCCATGGGCAAACAGAAGCTGGTGAATTATATTCTTGCTCCGTCACCACACGGAATAATATAATACATATAATATTTACGTACAGACAAAATATTGGTTTTACATAGTATTTGCCATCTATAATATAAATTACAAAATAAAATACCTCTAATACGTACTTACATCTTTAAAAAAAAACAAACCGTTTTTAATTTGTTGCTACGATACAAGTATCAGGCACTTTTAAAGACCCTGGGCCAACTCCATCTGAAGCAGTCAGGTCAACTATTGCTTTCCCAAGGAGAGTTGATGTCTGGTCGGCGGCCGGTCGTAAAACTATATCTATACATCTCTACAAATAAATAAATCCGAAGTGTCTGTTTGTAATTTCAAAATAATGGGCTTTTTCATGCTCACATGGTTATTTGTATGACACGTATACTTAAAAACCAGTTTAACTTTTTTTGTCTATCTGTCTGTCTGTTTGTTTGGGGTAATCTTGAAAACCGTTGGATCAATTTTGATAATATTCTACTACCAGGTAGCTGTCTATATAAGGAGTAACTTAGGCTAGTGGATGTGGTAAAAGACGACAAGGGATATAATATACATATTACAGTTATCTAAGAGAAAGAAAAATTTAAGTAAACCCCATAGCAACCTTTTTGAATAGCGTGCTATAGTAAGTTAATGATCCTTCCATTGTAGAGGAGGCTCGATCCAAATACTGGGACATGTGAGCTGTGATTTTGATGACGAATCAAAATATTTATTTACTAGCAATCCGCCCTCGCTTCGCTTCGGTTATAGGTTATAGTCGTTTTACCCGCGTACTTCTCGTTCCCGTGGGAATACCGGGATAAAATATAGCCTAGTTTACGCCCTGATATTATAGCTTTCCATTGGTGAAAGAATTTTTGAAATCGGTCCAGCCGTTTTGAAGATTACCCGGAACAAACAGACAGACAGACAAAAATTTTTTAATTGCTATTTTAGGCATAGGTGTCGTGCAAATAACCGTGTGAGCATGAAAAAGCCTGTTATTTTGACATTACAAACAGACACTCCAATTTTATTTATTGGTATAGATTAAAATACAGGATGTTTGCGAACATACATATATCGACGATTTGTCGTTATTTATTTAAGTAGGTACGTAATTATCCCCACGTTATACACCTTTTGTTTAAAAATAATTTTATGTTTGTAGTGCATATATTACGTTTTAATAAAAAAATGTTTACATATACTTGACAAAGTCTGTTTGTTGAAATAATAAGAAGCACTTTTGTAAAATAAAAACAAGCACCAGCAATGAATCAATTTTATTGTTAATATTAGGTCCTTACATATGAAATTGGCGTTTTGTACGGGATATAAAGATTTTTTTTGTAATATCTATACCAATAAATAAAATTAGAGTGTCTGTTTGTAATGTCAAAATAATAGGCTTTTTTCATGCTCACACGGTTATTTGCACGAGACCTATGCCTAAAATAGCAATTAAAAAATTTTTGTCTGTCTGTCTGTTTGTTCCGGGTAATCTTCAAAACGGCTGGACCGATTTCAAAAATTCTTTCACCAATGGAAAGCTATAATATCAGGGCGTAAACTAGGCTATATTTTATCCCGGTATTCCCACGGGAACGAGAACTACGCGGGTAAAACGGCTATAACCTATAACCGAAGCGAAGCGAGGGCGGATTGCTAGTAAATAAATATTTTGATTCGTCATCAAAATCACAGCTCACATGTCCCAGTATTTGGATCGAGCCTCCTCTACAATGGAAGGATCATTAACTTACTATAGCACGCTATTCAAAAAGGTTGCTATGGGGTTTACTTAAATTTTTCTTTCTCTTAGATAACTGTAATATGTATATTATATCCCTTGTCGTCTTTTACCACATCCACTAGCCTAAGTTACTCCTTAATGAGGAGAAGTGCATAAAACTGAAGTTTCATATAATAATGCATTAGAAATACATTAAATTCATTAAAAAAGCATCACGCACACTGCAACGCTATGCTACACGCACACACACACACACACACGTTTGTGTGTTGCGTAGCAACGCTTATAGACTTTTGTTTACGGTTAAAATCTCTGGTCGAACTGAATGTCAAACAATCATAATTATGATGACAATGTCTACTAAGACTTTTGACGCGAATGTCAAAATGTCATGTAGCGCTTTTATATTCTTTTCATTATTTTAGTGTTTTAAAGTGTTATATTGAATAATTTTGCTGATATTTTATGTAATATAATGCAGATAAAATTCTGAAATGTAGTGAAAATGACATAATAGTGAATTGCGTGCATTTTGACATTCTGCCCAAATTTCCAGAGACGCATGACTTGGATATCAGCACTAAGTCATGCTAACGACTGACTCAAAGACTAAGACTAAAGACGTGAATAATAATCAATATACTCGACACTGGCACCAATAGCTCATATTATTGTAGCTCATTGCCATTAAATAAGAAGAAGAAGAAGAAGAATGTCTACTAAAGATTTGTGCTTATATATTAGTTATTAGTGAAATACAGCTTGCTCAATTTACAATTATCTATACCAATAAATAAAATTGGAGTGTCTGTTTGTAATGTCAAAATAATAGGCTTTTTTCATGCTCACACGGTTATTTGCACGACACCTATGCCTAAAATAGCAATTAAAAATGTTTTGTCTGTCTGTCTGTTTGTTCCGGGTAATCTTCAAAACGGCTGGACCGATTTCAAAAATTCTTTCACCAATGGAAAGCTATAATATCAGGGCGTAAACTAGGCTATATTTTATACCGGTATTCTCACGGGAACGGGAACTACGCGGGTAAAACGACTATAACCTATAACCGAAGCGAAGCGAGGGCGGGTTGCTAGTACATAAATAAAATTAAAGAAAATTGTGTAGCAGAAAAATTAATTAAAATGAATTATGGCCGAATTTCGACCACACGCCGACCACTAGTATATTTAATTAATCAAAGTATGCACCGTTATTATCTATGCACTTTTGTCATCTCATAGGTAGTTCATTGATCTCTTTACTAAAAGAACCATGGGGGGGCGAGAATCAGTAAACTATTTGAAGGCGGTTTGGACTGCCGCATTGGAGTTGAATTTTTTTCCTTGTAAAAACTTGTCTAAATTCCGGAAAAATGGTAATCTGTTGGAGCAAGGTCCGGGGGCTACGGTGGATGTCGCAGACATTCCAATTGTATCTCATCTAACTTAGTGGTAGTTTGTTGTGCAGTGTGTGCTCTTGCGTTGTTGTGAAGCAGCAGTGGCCTAGAGCGATTGACCAATGTCGGTTGTTTAGCAGCTAGTTCTTCCTTCATGGTTTGCAGTTGCTGACAATAGATATCTGCCATAATCGTTTGGCCAGATTTTAGAAAGCTGTAGTGAACGACACCAGCGCTAGCCCACCAAACACTCACAAGTAACTTTTTCTGAGTCAATTTTCGTTTAGGGCAAGATTTGGCTGGGTCTCCAGAGTTTAGCCATTGAGACGAGCGCTTCCAATTATCGACAGTATCCACTTTTCATCATCAAATAATAAATCGATTTAAAATCCCTTCTTTATTGTGTCGGGTGAGCAAAGTAACACAGCAATCGACTCGTGTTTGCAAGTTCGATGCAATCAATTCATGAGGTACCCATTGTTTAAGTTTTTTTACTTTCCCGATTTGCTTCAAGTGGATTAATACAGTTTTGTCACTTACCCCGAAGCCTACAGCTATCTCTGAAGTGCTTTGTGATGAAGTCGCTTCCACGAAATTAATCCGCCTTTAATTATTCATATTCCACTTTGGTCTCCGGCCGTCCACGGGGTTGGTTCTGAAGGTCGAAATTTCCAGAACGAAAACGTGGAAACCAAAAAAGGAACCGTGCTTTCTTTTGTGACACCAGCACCGTACACATTATTAATCCTTCGAGCTGTTTCTGCACTCTGCAGCACTGGTGTCACGGTAGAACTCGTACTCGTAAATATACCGATATTTCAAGTTTTCCATTGTGCAGTAATAAGCGACGCCAAAGAAAAAAATCATGAGGAAAAAACAAATGAATGATTCTGTTTTCAAAACTCAAATGTACCAGCTAAATGAATTTATAAATTTAAATTTAGAATTCTTAACCAAAGAGGAGATATTTCAGATCAAAGTGGTCCATATGACAAAACGCTAATTTCATATGTAATGACATAATATTATATCTTCTCTAATATTACTATCTCAGCCTTAGATTTGAAGGAAAATAAATAGCTCTTACCTGTCAACCCTTAACGAAATGATTGCCATGCTTTTGTAAATAAACGCTTTGATTTCTCTGCGTTAAAAATAAACATTTAGCGACATTTCAATACACAAACAACATAAAAAAACTGTATTTAGGCTAAGTGATAAATTAACCTGAACATTTAACAAATATTGACATCATTATTTTGTCATTCGAAAAACACTTTTATCGTAGTAATAGAGAGTTTAAATTGGATATTAAATCATTTTTATTTGTATTGACTAATAATATAATTGTTTATTTTTTATTAAATCACAAATGGAGATTTTGCAAAGCGCAAATCAATTGTGACATGCTTTTAAATTATTTGATACGGTCTCACTTAGGCTTTTTATATTTAGATAGTAGCAGCCCGCCTTCGCTTCGCTCGGTTCCGTATCGGTCGCCTTACCCGAATAGTGGGATAACCGGCATAAATTATAGCTTTAGTTACTCCTTATATATACAGCTGGTAGTAAAATACTGTCAAAATCGGTCCAGCCGTTTTGAAGATTACCTAAAGCAAACAGACAAAAAAAATAAAATTGTATGTTAGGTTAGGCATATTTTTTATTTTTTTTGGGGGGTGGGTTGCGGTCGGCCCGCTCCTCGCACCACTCCGTCCGGAGCGACAGAGGGGCGTAAGCACGCACTCCCGCAACCCAGCCGCGATGCACGTCGCCTTCGTCGTTGGGCCGACCACCGGAGCAGGGGGGGACTTGACATCAGTGGTCGGCCCGAAGGAATACCCCCTATCTGGGGTACCCTCCCATCGATCGACGTCCCCCCCTCGGGGAGGACGTCGGTCTTGCCTCACGCGGTTGGCCTCTCAGCGGGCGACGAACTAATTCCCTGGTCACGTCACCCGCGGCCTCGGCTAGGGCGGCATGAGGCGCAGGTATTCGCGCCTACACCGCCCCAGTCGCCGGCGGCGAATGTATTTTAGGCATATAAGGTATCATTCAAATAACCGTGTGAGCATGAAAGAAGCCCAGTATTTTGACATTACAAATAGATACTTCAATTTTATTTATTTGTAATATAGAAAATTCCTATAAAATTTTTGTGCCACTATAGATGGTTTGAAATGTAATTCTCTGACAAGTGATTTATACAATGTTTAGTTTACCATTGGTCGATCCAATGTCGATAGGCAGAGAATACACCGGGGCACGCGCTTCTTTGTCCCGGACAACACGGACGGCCTCCAGACTATAGCTTGCCTAAAAAAACAAAAATACGTAAGGTGAAAATGTCATCGTCATTATGACATCTCATTACATCCCAATACTGGGCTCAGGCCTATCCACCTACTCCACAATAGGCGTAAATTTACCAGCTATACCACGCTGGTCAGACGTGATTGGTATACTGTTTCATTTCGAGTTTTCCATCTCCTGCGTAAATGATATATGCATATTATATCCCTTAGTATTCTTTTACGACACTCACGAGTAAGACAAGGGTAGTGAATAGTATTATTAAAAAAGTTATCTACAGTTTCAAAGAAATACAACGCAGAATTCTGTTAATATTGAAAGCTTTTTTTTTTTGGGGTGGGCTGCGGTCGGCGCGCTCCTCGCACCACTCCGTCCGGGGCGACAGAGGGGCGTAAGCACGCAACACCCGCAACCCACCCGAAAACCACGTTGCCTTCGTCGTTGGGCCGACTACCGGAGCAGGGTTACTTGTCATCAGTGGTCGGCCCGACGGAATACCCCCTACTAATATTAAAAGCTTAGAAAAATGTGAGATTTATTGCTATTGTAAAAATATTAGGCGTTTTTTACACACAACACAAATTGAATTAGCCTATGGGGTAATAACAGACGATTAAGAGCTTTGCCTAAATTTGAGACAACTCTATCTGATACCGCCCGCCCATACATTCCCACGGAGGGTTGACATCAGGAAGGCAGCCGGACATAAAGTATTGTCAGAAAATATGTAGATGGAAGAAGAGTCCATATTGCATCGACCCCAAGTAATCGGAATAAGTAAAGTTTGATGATAATGAGTCAGTACGTTACTATGTTGATTCGCCATCATCATAGTTGATATACGTCATACTGCTGGACTCGAGTCTCCTCCACAATAGAAGGGAAATTAATCTACTATACCACACTGATCAGACGTGTTGATATAGCGTTTAATTTTCAGTTTTCCATCTCTTATATACAGGTTATGTACATATTATATCCCTTAGGCGTCTTTTATGATAACCACGAGCAAGATAGGGGGCTGGAAATTGGTGAATTGTATTCTTACTTCGTACTCTGACTCACTAAAGTGACTAACTTTAACCGAACTCGATAGTTATTGACAAGTCAGCCTTGTTCGTCTTTACAGTACTTAATATTGTATGCAAACTGCCATTTATGCCCTGACCTACATGCATAATTATCATTGACAAAGAAGCTTTGATGCTGTGCAGGCTATCTAGAGCAGAGCATGAAGCGGATCTTTAAAAGGTCAGTCAAATAAATACATAGCATTGAGTTAGTTTCTTAAATTAGTGAGAAGATACAGTAAAACCCGTTTAAGACGATTTCGCAGGGACCCGACCAAAAACGCGTCTTAGGCGGGAAAGCATATTATGCGGGCAAGGGAAACAACGTGCCAAAAATTGTTTATTATTATTATTACGTTACATACTTAAAGTAATCACTTATTTCAGTTTGACAAAAAGATTTTGAGGCATTAGCAATTACAAGATTTTCAACGTAACTTAATTTTCGCAGTGCGTCTTCGCTTTGATTCAAAGAAGTTACATAGCGTCTTAAATCATTAACTGCTGATAATGCCTGGGCGTGTGACAAAATCGGAGTTGACTCATCTTCTTCTTGGTCATTATCACTTAGGGTCGCTCGACAGTTGCTGGTCGCTGCCGCAAGGGGTAATATGTGTATTTACGTGTTGGCGTATTAAACGGGATGACGATCATATTAAGCGTTAAGAAATGTATGAAAACATGTCTCAAGTTGCTGGGACTGACGCAAAATGGCGTATTATGCGGGAAATCGTATTAAACGTGATCGTATTAAACGGGTTCTACTGTACTATGAATTTCATATTGGCATGATTCTGTTTGATATCCGTATATTTCTTATTCTTCTAACCGTGTATTTACTACTTTACGTGTGGTGACTGAGTAAGATTACACCACCCCTAATCTGGCCCGTGAAAATTGTAGATGTGTAAAAGAGATGCAGGAAAGTATGCAGATAATATCTGTATAGGAGTAGGAAAACTCGATATAAAATTCTACACCAACCCGTCTGACCAGCGTGGTGTAATAGGTAAATTTCTCTGCCATTGTGGAGGAGACTCGAGCCCAGTAGTTAAACGTATATGGGCTATAATGATAACACCAGCACACAAAAAAAAGAAGTGGAATGTACTTTGGACCGGACCTACCTACCGACATGTTTTTTGACTCGCTGAATCTGAATTTCAAGTCCGTTTGGCCCGGTCACCCTCCAGTTTTGAGTAAAATGCAAAAAACCTCAAAAAAAGGCCAAAAATTGCAGTCACAGCAATGAAAAAATTTTTGTGGACCCGGATCACGTATGATTTTTGTGTATTTCAAATAACTAATCTAAATCTAAAAGTTAATTAGGCCGGTGAGCCGTCCAAATTTGCAAAAAAAAACGAAAAACCCAAACAAAATGGCAATAAATCATGAAAATTTGAAGTTTTCGAAATAAAATTTTTTTTGGACTCAGGTTGAGTATGATTTTCATGTATTTTGTTCCGCTGAGTTTAAATCTGAAGTTTTCTTGCCCCGTTAACGTTTTAAAATTAAAAAAATCTCAAATATCCAAAAAAATCGGGAAAATTGCAATTAAAAATATGAAAAAAAAAAAAAATAAAATTTTTACGCATAAAATACAAGTTAAGAAATTGAAAACATAAAAAATTGTAATATCTATAAAAAATGATGTAAAACTAGTATAAAGAGAACGATTTTCTCGAATTTCAAACTGTTCTTAGTTGGTATCGAACTCTTTTGTTCTCAAACGATTTACGCAGTGGATTTTTCTTCCGTTTGTTATTATCTCTTAGTGTATCCCTTTTAAGTGTCCGTTCCATCAGTTTCCTTGATACCTAGTCTCCATTTCACTTATGTCGTAATGGAATGGTTCTCCCTGTGCTTTGCAATTTTTGGTCCTTTTTTGAGGGTTTTTGTATTTTACTCAAAACTGGAGGGTAACCGGGCCAAACGGACTAGAAATTCAGATTCAGCGGGTCGAAAAACATGTCGGTAGGTAGGTCCGGTCCAAAGTACATTCCACTTTTTTTTTGTATGCCGGTGTAATTGATGATAATGAATAAAAGTATTACACATTATGAATAAAACTACTTACGGATTTTATCGCGTTTGTATTTGACTTTTGATTGCCCGACGTTTCGAAAACTATGCAGGGTTGAAGGCGCCTTACTTTAAGTTACTAAGAGGTTTTAATTTATAAAATTATCTTTAGCTATTACGTGACCATGAACGCTAAATCTGAACGATAAAATCTGTAAAGTAGTTTTATTTATAAAGTGAATAAAAGATTGGAATACCTTCGCTTAAAATCCAATTTCAAACTGAAATCATTTATTACGTGTAAACCCGGCGAAGGCACTTATATATTATCAATTTTATTTGAAATTAATCCAATAGATTAAATTGATCAGTAAGTCCCGGTGGAAACTCAGAGAGTCCATCTTATTTTTTTAACGAAACGGAAAAAAGGTGTCGATAATGTTTTTTTTTTAATGCAACCGGTGGCAAATGTGCAAACAGTACACTTGATGGCAAGTGTTGCGGCGCTCATGGATCTTTGCTAGGCCGCTGCCTACCGTGAAGAAAGTGAAGGGAGTGTGAATGCGTGCAATGAAATTCGGCGATACTAAAGCCACACTGTCTAAAACTCATTACACGCAAACACATTCATAAAGTTGGGTTGCCGGCTCTATCGCTCAGCGAACGTAGTGCAGTAATAAATTGCTACTACTCGGACGTCGATTTTCTGCGAGAGTCTGTTTTATTAATTGTAGATGTTTATAAAGAAGAATGATGCGGGGATTTTTGTTACGTAAGTCATCTCTTGCGATACCTGTGAAAAAAAAAGGTTTACTAGTTTTTTGCTAGTTCATCATTACGCGGAGAATAGATTAGAATAATTTCATGTAATATAACGAAATAATATTTGAACATTACAAATAACTAACATTGCTCCAATGCCGATATAGTTCAGTGGGTCAGCATTGTAATAATCTATTTATAACATCGAAATGACGCGATTTTCTTTAGTTACCATCATTAAAGATGGATTAGGTGACAAAAGTGTACTCAGGTATTTGCTTAAAATTGAGAACGTATTTTGGAAAGGGAATAAGCGTGCTCAAGCAATTTTGCTCGAACTTCAGCAATTTGTATAAATTAGTTTTATTTGTACTGTACTCCCATCAGAAATCATTAGCCCTCATATTAAACTCCTTCAATATCTTTAATATTCAAACATTGTCTTATCAAAGTTAACTAAGGGGGATGATGTGTTAACAGATTCCCGCTGCTCATCCGTGTTTCATCATGTTTTTCTTTTTTCATCATTTCACTTCACATACATCCCGCTCACTGCTGGGCTCGAGACTCATCCACAACTGGAGGAAAATTGACATACTGTACCACGCTGGTCAGTTTGGTATAGAGCTTTAATAGGAGTTTTTCTTCTCTTCATACTTCACATGCACAGTCGCTTATTCGTCTTTTATGACACCCACTGGTAAGAAAGGGGGTGAATTGTATTCTTTCTCCGTCACCACAGGGAATGCCACGATTGAGTTGAAAAAAAAAACCAACTTCATCGTGTACATAAACTTGAAATCGTTTCAGTCGGCCTATATTCGAATTTCGATTTGGCGTACATATGACATAGATAATATTTTCAACATAGTTTATTTTTCATAGATTCAGTCCTTTATTTCCAAGAAAGGACCTTTTTCTCTTCTCTTTTAAAATAGTAATGGATTTTTTTTTTTTTTTTTTTTTTATGGGTGGGCTATGGTAAGCGCACGCGCGGTCCTGTCCTTCCGGGGCGATGAAAGGACGGCGCGCGGGCCCATAACCCACCCGTACCCACGTCACCTCGTTGTTGGGCCGACCACCGGAGCAGATGTGACTTGTCATCAGTGGTCGGCCCGACGGAATACCCTTTCGGGTAACCTCTCACCTCTCGACGTACTGGGACGTCGGTCGCCATCGCGCGGTCAGCCTCCCTGCGGGTGACGGACAATTCCCCGGTCCGATCACCCGCGGCCTCGGCTAGGGCGGCATTAGGCGCAGATATTCGCGCCTGCGCCGCCCGAGTCGCCGGCGGCGGAACGTGTCGCCGAATAGGAGCTCTACTCGCACACGATCCGCCGCCTCCTTCCGTGAGATAACGGCCTCACAGAAGGCGGCGACCGCGTCCCAGTTCCTGACGCTGACGAGCATCTCCCTGGCGATGGTCGGCAGCGCCAGGTCGGCACCGATAATTGCGACGAGTTCACGGCGATCCCCCTCCCATGCAGCACACTCCTCGAGCGTGTGCTGCGCCGTGTCCTCGTCGCAACGGCAGTGGTGGCAGGACGGTGTGCTCTCCCTCCTGACAATCTTGTGCAGGTACTTCCCGAAGCAACCGTGCCCCGTCAGCACCTGCACCAGTCGGAAGGAAAGCACCCCGTGCGTCCGCTCCAACCACTCCATCAGCACCGGCCGGAGAGCCTCGACGGTCCTGACACCGTACCGAGGACTCTCCAGCCGGACTGCCCAACGGGCAATGACTTCTCGGCGGGCGTCGACCCGCCAGGCGGTGATCTCTTTGATGGAGACCATGCCGCCGCGGGCGCGCGTCTCCGACACCCGCCGATAAATGCCGGCGAGCATCTCCGCCTCCAGATCCCACGGGGGAGTTCCGGCCAGGAGGCACGCTGCCTCTGTCGCCACCGTGCGGTAACCCCGTATGGCCCTGATCGCCATGACCCTCTGTGGTCGCCACAGGAGGGCCCTAAGACGGACGGTCAGGGACCCCGCCCACACCGGTGCTCCATACAGGGCCATCGACCGGATCACCCCCACGTACAGCTGTCGGCACGTAGCACTGGGTCCGCCCACATTCGGCATCAGCCGCGAAAGGGCGGACGCCGCGCCGACAAGCCGGGGAACAAGTCGATGGAGATGCTCCCGGAACCAAAAATGCCCGTCGAGCACCAGGCCCAAGTACTTCATGTGGGCCTGGATGCTGATGGTGACCGACTTCACGATGATCGAAGCGCCGGCGGGAGGCCCGGCGGTACGGAGGCCATGGAACAAAAGGGCCTCCGTCTTTTGCAGGGCTACTCTCAGCCCCAGCGCTTCGATCCGCCTGACAATCTCCTCGGTGCCGAGAGTTGCCAGGCGTGCCGCCTCCTCTAGCGTCCCACCCCGGGCTGTGACGAGTGTATCGTCGGCGTAGCAAATTACGCCCAGCCCGGGTGGGAGGCTTCCTCTCAACGCCCAGTCGTAGCCGATGTTCCACAGGGTCGGACCCAGAACCGACCCCTGTGGGACACCGCATGTCATGGGCGTTCGCACAACGTCCCCTACTCGGTCAACGTAGAGGACGCTGCGCCCCTCCAAGTAGTCTGCCACCAGCCGCCTGAGGTACACGGGCACCCCGTGATATCTCAGCCCCTCCCTGATGCAGCTGAATGGCAGACTGTTGAAGGCATTGGCGATGTCCAGGGACACCGCCAACAGGACTCCTCCGCCGGTGACGGCCTCCGCTACCACGGCCTTCAGGCGCAGCAGGGCCGCGATCGTCGAACGCCCTCTCCGAAAACCAAACTGGGCGTCCGACAGATCGGGCCCGACCCCGACGAGGTGCCGCTCGATGCGGGCAGCCAACACCCTCTCCAGCAGCTTACCCGCATCATCGAGCAGCACGATGGGCCTGTAGGCCGAGGCCGACTCGGGAGACCGTCCCGGCTTCGGCAGGAGAACCAGCCTCCCCTCTTTCCAGCATCCAGGGAACTGCCCGGACGTCAAACAGGCGTCGAACAGTCCCCTGAGGCGTGATCCCAGGTGCTCGAGGACCAGGGCCAACACACGGTTCGGAATACCATCGGGCCCGGGGGCGGTAGATTTCACTCGCATACGCGCCACCGCCGCCCCCATTTCCGGCTCCGTGATGGGCGGAGCACTTTCATCTTCGGCCTCCCGGTCGCTATCCGGCGAAGCCATGACCGGAGGCGTGTGCTCCGCCCGCCGTGGAAAGAGGTCCTCGTTAACTCTGGTGAGGAGGCTGGGCTGGAGAGTCTCGGTGAGGGGGGGGCCCCGCCCGCGGAGCTTGTTCAGCGCTGCGAGGTAGGGGCGACCCCAGGGGTCACGCTCGAGACTGTCCAGCATCTCCCGCCGACTAACGTCCTTGGCGGTACGGACGGCCAGCCTGAAGGCAGACCGCGCACTGCGGTAAGCCTCGTACAGCTGGCCCTCCCACTCAGCGTCGCGGTGGTGCGCTCGGCTGCGGGTATAGGCCCTCCGTGCACGTATGCACGCGGCCCGAAGGTCCGCCAATTCTCGGGACCACCAGGGGACCGCATTCTTCGGGGGCAGACGCCGCACACGGGGCATGGCCGCATCGCAGATTTGCGTTAACGCACAGCGGATGCGGCCAGCCTCGGCATCCACCCCGTCCGCCTGGGGCGGTGAGGACAGCCACGACTGAACGATGGCTGCCTCCTCCAACAGGTCCCGATCCAATCGACCCACAGCCCACCGCGGAAACGCGGGAGCTCCGTCCGCCGTGTGACCCCTGCTGGGCTGCAGGAGGGTCCGGGAGACCTCTATCCGGATGTATCGGTGGTCGGATAGGGTTTCAACCTCCTCCTGCACGCACCAGCTCCTCACACGTGCTGCGACATTAGGGCTAGCGAACGACAAGTCCACTATCGACCCGCCCTGCTGCCGCACGCACGTTTGCACCGAGCCCCTGTTCAGCAAACAGAGGCCCAGTGCCGCCGCCCACTCTTCGACCGCCCGCCCGCGGTCATTCGTCCTGGGGGACCCCCACGCCGTGGACTTGGCGTTGTAGTCCCCCATGACAAAGACCTGGCGTGGTGCCAGTCGCCGTATCGAGGCCCCCAGGATGGTGAGGAAGGCCCCGAAATCCGTCGCGCTCCTGTTAGGGGAGAAGTAAATACCAAATAGCGTAACCTCTCCCCATTCCGCCGCGACATACCCATCGCCCCTGTCCTTGAGCAGCAAGGGCGGGGAATGCCACAACGTGGAGGCGACGATTGCCACAGAGCCGTCACTGCTGCCCAGCCAATTGGGCCGGTCAGGCACCACGTACGGCTCCGCGGCTACGGCTGCACCGATCAACCACTCCGCCATGGCTTGCAGGAAAACGTCCTGTGCCTCGGCGGCGTGGTTGAGGTTGGCCTGCAGGAGGTGGTAAGATTCGGCCGCCATTAGTGGGCCGTATCCATTACCTCCTCCACGCTGGCGGGCGATCGGGTCGCGCTAGGGGCGGGAGCGGCCGGGGTCGTCGGGCCGCTCCGCCCCTTTGGGGCCGAAGCCGGGGGTCTGCACTCCCTGCCCCCCATGCGGTGCTTGGCGGGCCTATTGCCTGCCGCACACGCGGGGCAGTGGGGAGTGGCGGCGCACGATGCTGCCTTATGCCCGGGTTGACCGCAGCGGAAACAAAGGTCGCTGCAGTCAAAGCAGTTAGTGCATGTCGGCCGAGTGTGTCCGACCGCCATGCACTTGTAGCACCTCGCAGGCCGGGACTCCAGCACGGTCACCCGCGCCGAGCTCCAGCCCACGAGGAGCCTGCCTGAGCCGGCCAATTGCTTGGCCGACTCCACCGGGCACTGCACCCAGGCAGCACCGACGCCGCCCGGACCAGGGCGGATAGCGCCAATTCGGACGGTGTCCACGGGACATCCGGTTTTCGAGACGATGGCCTCCCGGATGTCATCCACCGTCACGGAGTCGTCCAGACCCGTGACCCGCAGTTCCGCACACTTGACGGGTCTGGCGATCTTGACGCCATCCTCCGCAGCAAACAAACCCCTCAGCTTCGCGGCCATGCTATCGGCCGTCTTGGCGCCCTCGGCCCCAGGGAACTCTAAAATCCGAGCCCCTGTCCGGGCCTTGCGGGTCCTGGCTTCGACGCCTCCTAAATCGGAGACGTCAAGCTCCCGCCGGGCGCGACGTAAGACGGCCTCATAGCTGAGGCCGTTCTCGGCCGCCTCAGGCAGGACGGTGATCACCACCGCTGCTGACTTCGGCGGCCGGAGCCTCCTGCGCGACCTCTTACTTGCGGCTCCTGTTTTGGGAGCGGAGACTTTGGCGGCGCTTTTGGCCTCCGCTCTCCTTTTCTGACCACGACTTTTCCTGCTGCGCTCAGCCGTCTGCCAGCCCTCTTCGGGCGCAGCAGGATCGCTCGGCGCAGCAGTCGCGGTCACGGCTGTGCTAGCCGCCACCGACGGTGCAATTGCCAGCGGCGGCTTAGGTCCAGTCTTGGCAGGAGCCGATGCCGCCTTCTTCTTGGCGGCGGGCCCCTTCGGCTTCGGTCCAGTGACGGCCCCAGCATAACTCCCTACGCGCCCGCCCTGGCAGGGTAACGCGGCAGGGGCTGACGCCACGACCTTCAGCCTGTCCGCAGCAAGCGGCGGCCGGAGACGGGGCTCCGGAGGCAGGGACAGTCTCTCCTCCAAAGCCGCCATGCGCGCGTCGAGCATTTTGCCCACAACCTCTACTATGGCGCGCATGGTCAGGTCCGGCACGCCGTCCACAGCGGGCAGCGGGACCGCTTCGACGGGCTGGGTCCTCTTGAGGCTCGCCGCAGCGCGAGTTTGCACAACGGGGACGGCGGGGGCGGCGGCAGGGCTGGCGCTTGTCGACGGTGCAGTTTGCATCAGCTGCTCAACCTGGCGACGCAAGTCGGCCATTTGTTTGGCCAGCTGGCGATTTGTCTTTTGCACCGTCGACAACTCCTTCTCCAAGGTCCTGTTTGTTTCCTGCAGGCCTGATACTTCGCCACTAAGGCGGGCATTTTCGGCCTGCAGGGTGGCCACATTAGGGGCGTCGCCTGCCACAGTGGGCTCGGCAGCCGTGGCGCCAGTGGGAGGGACGTCCTTCAACACCCTCATCATTCTCGCGGCTGCCGCCTCGTTGGCCCGCTTGCGAGCCTCAGCCTCTCGCTCCTGTATTACTGGAGAAGGAGTCCCAGTTCTTGCTGCCACCGAAGCCCCACGCCCTCCGCGCCCTCTGCGTGAGGTCGCCACCTTAGGAGGAGGCATGATGTCTCCAAAAAAAAAAAATAGTAATGGATAGGACATATTCCTTAACAACGACACACATTTATGTATTTGATAGCATTAATTTTACTTCAGCCAATTCTTATGTCTGCTTGTTCGTAAAGTTTTGGCACTTTACACGTTACTGAGGTGTTTATTCGGTGGTTATTCATCTATTATGACTGATTTTTGTATGCAAAATATTTTAAATATATTTTTATTCATTACAGGTCTAATCATGGCTGGGTCGAGATGAAATAGGATTCTACAATATTGTTTAATAAGGCAAAATGTTATAAATATGGAATCGCCAGTCAGAATATATTTAGGTAAGTTTGATTAATTAAAACGATATTATATTCACTACAAATATCTATTTTGAGAAGATGAACAAAATTGTAAAAACACATTTGAAAACATAATATGGACTTAAATATATCATATCAGTAATAAATAAATCAAGTTATAGCAATTGTGTTGAAATACCAAACCTCAATTCTATCATTGATCCTGAAAGCATTCAATTGACTTTAATATATTCAAAACTGCACAGATGACGAGGTGGTTAAGATACCTACCGCCTGCCAGTGTCGTGGGTTCGAATCCCGCGCAGGACAACATTTTGTGCAATCCACAAATTGTTGTTCTGGATCTAGATGTAATTTGTGTCCGCTAATTATATGTTTGTAAAGTTCCCCGCAACACAATTATCATTTCTTTAGTGAGGGTGTTGTCCTATTTTTTTAAAAAGGTAGATAGGCGCCTGAAAAAAAATGTTGCTGTTTTGAAAAGCAGCGTTTATGAAAAATTACAAAAGTTAAGTTTGGTGATAAATATGAAGAATAAAATAATTTTATCTAATAATACATAAAATTATTTTTAAATATTTCACGGTATACAAAACAAAAGTTTGTAAAGTGTTTTAAGATTCAATTTGAGAACGAACGGTGAAAATAATAATAAGTTTTTAGAGATTACTGACTTAAATGTCATAATATACTTAATAATTTCCTATTGAATTGAAGTAATTTCCGGTTCTCCTTTAATAATTAATGTAAGCGGTTCACAGATTTTAATAATGCGTAAACCTTATTTTCAGGTGCAGCATTAGTAGTAATTTTACTATTGCTGAGCAGCACAACCGTTGACGGAAACGTCATACCGTCACGCGACACGACCTCGACCACTCCTAGAGATGAACGGTTGCCTGTAAAGAGCAAAGTCAAAATCTCAGATGTATCAATTAATGAACTTAATTCTAAATTAAAACCTAAAGTATCAACATCAGAAGAAAATGCAAAATATAAAGATCGAGGAAGAGGGAATGTAAAATTCCATTCTCATGCATCAAGTACAGAAGGTATTGTCCGACGAGCCAAGCCTACTGAAGCACCGAAATTAGTAGTAGTTACTCCTACTCCTGAAGCAACTAATATAGCTGATATAGTCCATAGTAAACTATCCAAGGAAAAAACTAGAACGCCAATATTTGCCACTAGTAGTACTACTCCTATTGCAGTAACGAAAAATGAACAAAGTGAAGAAGAATATGAGGATGATGATGATGATAATGAGGACGACTCTGCCGAGAAATTTACTTCTAATTTTGAAAACTTCTTTTCCATACCTAATTTTGCTGAATTCTCTAATGACGCTGACATAGAAAGTTCCAATAAAAAGATAACACATGACTTTGGCAGTACAACCTATGGAGGCTTTTCAAGTTTGTTTCCTCATCAAGCTTCCTATGGATTTTCAGAACCTACACATGATTCCTTTAAGGCAGAATTTTTCGATCACAATTTTGAAAGTGAGTTGACTACACCGAAAAATGATTTCTTTGATAAAAGATTTAATAAAGTTTCTAATAGTATAATTAAACATTTGGACATTTTAAAAGCAAAGACAACTTCTCCTAATGGTACTAATGTTGAGAAAATTATCAAACACAACTTAGATTTGCAGAATATAGGTACTAATAATAAACCTGGTAACAAAACAGTGTTCATTAAAAATACCAAAGAAATTCGTCTCTTAGACAATGATGGTGCTAGTAGTGCTAATAAAGAATTATCTGATGTTCATGGCACAAGTATTTATTACGAAATGTCTGTGCTTTCTACCGAGACATATGCTATCAACAATTCTGATGATGACTGTGATGATGAATCGTTACCGTCGGGTCCAACACCAAGTACATCGGTGGAAGAAGAGCTGGCGTCTGTAAATTCAGCACAGTTAGCTCTTCCATTATCTACTAGACCAGCCCTTCCTGATCCAAGTCCTGAAGCTTTATCTACAGTATCCTCTAGTTTCTTGCCTGTGTCTAGCGTATTACCAATATACAGTACAAAAGACCCTATTGTGGTATCAACTCAAAATTCGATTTCATCAACAGATAAATCTAAAGTTAACCCTAGTACTTTTATTAGAAATAGGAGTTATTCGAAGCGTTTGAATCTTAATAAAAATAAAGATTCTCCAAATAGTGTGACATCACAACCTGTAAGTTCATCAACTTTAAATTCAAGACAGCAAACGCGTAAGTTCTACCATACTACTCCAAAATCGAAACCCGTTTGGATGGTACCACGGCGAAACGTTACTAGGTTACGTCCAACAATATCATCACCTATTTACACGGAGCATTTTAACATAAAAGATAGAGTAACGACACGCCCACGTCTTTCAAGCCCATTCTTTACTCGTCCAATCAAAACTACGTTGACAACAGTATCATCAGATATAGACCCAGTTCTACAAGGCGACGTCGGTGGGGAGAAGAAAGTGGTGCAATCTCAATCAATTTCTGAAAATTCAGTAGCGAACTTATCTAAGCGAGGTTCTATGAAATTTGGAACTTCTACGGGAGCATCCACGGAATCAGATACAGATAGTGAAATGCCACCTACGGCCTGGGCTCTAGCTAGTCTTCGAATTCCGCCGGCTTCTTTGGAGACAACAGTAAATGGTAGTAGATTAGCACAGAAGAGCGTCGATGATAATTCGCTGAATGAACTACAAAGTGTCGGGGAATTTACTGGTGAGAATTTGTAATCATCATCATTTATAACTATAAGTCCAAATTATTTAGTAACTTTTACATAAAATAAACCTTCATCATCATTATCATCATTTCAGCCTATCGCCGTCCACTGCTGGACGTAGGCCTCCCTCATGTTACGCCACAAAGTGCGGTGCTGTGCCGCCTGCATCCAACGACGCCCAGCAACCTTCACCAGGTCGTCAGTCCACCTAGTGGGGGGGCGTCCTACACTGCGTCGTCCGATACGTGGTTGCCACTCGAGAACTTTTCTTCCCCAGCGGTTGTCGGTTCGTCGAGCGATGTGGTCTGCCCATTGCCACTTCAGCGTACTAATTCTTCGTGCTATCTCGGTTACACCCGTTATTCTGCGGATTGCCGTATTTCGGATTCTATCTCACAGAGAAATCTCGAGCATAGCCCGTTCCACAGCACGCTGAGCGACTTTGAGCCTTGTTATGAGGCCTATATTTAGGGACTACGTTTCTGTGGTCTTCCGTAAGTCATCACTGGTAACACACACTGGTCGTAGACCTGTGTTTTCAGACACTGAGGTATGTTGGACGAGAAGATCGTCTTAAGTTTCCCGAACGCTGCCCAACCGAGTTGGATTCGTCGGCTGATCTCTTTCTCGAAATTGGATCTACCTAACTGGACCGTTTGTCCTAGATAAATAAATAAATAAGATAGATAGATAAATAAACTAGATAAATAAACTTTAAATAGAAGGAAAGCTTGAAATAAAATCATATACCGACACGTCTGATCAGCGTGGTAATGTAGGTCAATTGCCCTTATATTATTCAGGAGGCTCGAGTCGACCTGTGGGACATATACAATCTGAAATAGTGATAATGATGAAATGTCATAAATAAACTTAAACAATATCAATTGTCTTCAAAGGACATGAAAAAGCAATAAATAAAAAATAGATTAAAAAAGAAAATATTTATTAATACAAAAGATGACCATTGATCACATATACTCTTTCAAATATAAAACAATTTTTACAATCGATTCAAAAATGACAAAGTAAGCGCTGAACAAATATATAAACAAAATATTCAGTAGAATTGAGAAGCTCCTTTGAAGTCGGTTAAAGATAATGTCTTTTTAGTGGGGGTAACACTAGATAAATCATCTATTAATTAGCTTATTTCTGATTGAAAAATTATTCTGATGTCCGTGACGTATCGACACAGCCCTCCCTAAGGGGATGGTGCCATAACCATCACACTTGACCACCATGTTGGCGATCGCAGTTGGTGTTATAAGTTTCCTAGGAGAGCGCTGCTGCCTATTCTCCTGATGATACCTCAGCTGGTTTGTACGAATCGCAAATGGAAGTATGGGGCGTTAACATATTGTAATCATAACTTCATGGGGTACAACAAAAAGCTAATGCAATGTGAAAGATATAAATGAATTTATAGCAATTAAAAATGGTATATAAATTTAGGAACTAGATAAACATATGTGTTCAATACTTTATGACATTGAAACAAAAATCTTGAATGATATTCTTAATAATATCGTATTCTCATGTCACTGTAATTTAAACGTATTATATTATATTTCAGATAAAAAGGAAACGGCTGTTCTCCCGACGACTACAACTGCACCTAATCCAATAAGTAACGACATTATAGTTACAAAGATTACAGAGATGGACTTAAATAAGGTGCCTTGGCAACCAGTTACTAAAGCAACGCTAAATACCAAAACACAGATGGAAACCAAGCCAGAAGAAACGGCTACTGAAAGTAATCCATCACAACAGAATATAGTGGAGGAGTCAACAACGGAAGAGACAACATATCTAGAAACTTCAACGGAAGCTCCTTGGGTACCCGTTACCCAAGAGGACGAAACAACGGTTGCTAATGATATAGAAACAGAAACACCTCCATCTATCGACGTAACGAATTCAACGGGTTTTGAATCAATAACTAAGTTTCCGGCAGATATTACTACACCTCAAGACGAGAGTGTTGCTAGCTCTGAAGTGAACCATACTATAACTAAAGAAAAACCAGTTACCAGGACCCCTGAATATGAAATCACTACTATCCGGTTTTCATATGTACCTAGTGAAGAAACTACTACTGTTGAGACTGATATAGAAACCACCGAGACGATAGTTCCTAGTACTTGGCATCCAGTCTTTCCAACTAGAACAAAGCTTACAACAATAGAAGATAGTCCTGTTACTACATATAGGCCTACATATACCGCTACAGAAGTAGAAGAAGAGACGACAACAATTTTAATAGAAACCACTTCACCGATAGAAGTATCATCACAAGTGTTAGAAAACAACACTAAACTATTAATTGATACTACTCAAATGCCAGCAGAAACTACAGAAACTCCAACTGAAATTCCAACTACTATGGAAATTACAACTGAATCACTAATTGAAGAAAATAATACACCTGTTACAGTAGAACTTACTCCACAAACAATTATTACTAAACCTATAACTACGACTACGTCTGAAAGTACTACTGCGTCTGAAATTATGACTACTACACAAATTTCCACTACTAGTCAAATGCCGACTACTACCCAAGTACCTACTACAATGATGAGTGACACTGTCGAAGATACTACTACGATTGTAGTGCAAGTCGTTACTGAAATAAATACAGAAAGACAACAGAAAATCACCTCAACATCCACCTCAGCATCTGAAACGACAGCTTCCATTGAACACCATAGCTTTGAAGATAGCAGTGGGAGTAACGAAGTAATAACACAAGAAACTGTAAACCCAACAACTACTGAAGCAACAACAACTGAATCAGCAACTACATTGCCAGTAACAATAAAAATAACTACTAAAATGCCTAAAATAGAACTATCCACTACTACAGAAGTAGCTAAGGAGACGACAACACAGAGAAATGCGAGAATACACGATACAACGATGGCTGATGTTACAACAGAAATTGACTATACAACAAAACCCATAAGTGGATTAGAAGATTTGACAAGTTATGCTGGCGAATTAACGACAGAGCACGCCTCTGTGAAAATGGATAATGAGGAGGTTTCAGAATCTGGTGCGGGTATCGCGATAGCTGTTAGCACAATTGGTGTTATTACACTAGTACTACTTATTGGATTACTGGTAAGTTTTAAATCATCATCATCATTTCAGCCTATTGCCGTCCACTGCTGGACGTAGGCCTCCCTCATATTGCGCCACAATGTGCGGTCCTGTGCCGCCTGCATCCAACGACGCCCAGCAACTTTCACTAGGTCGTCGGTCCACCTAGTGGGGGGGCGTCCTACACTGCGTCGTCCGATGCGTGGTCGCCACTCGAGAACCTTTCTTCCCCAGCGGTTGTCGGTTCGTCGAGCGATGTGGCCTGCCCATTGCCACTTCAGCGTGCTAATTCTTCGTGCTATGTCGGTTACACCCGTTCTTCTGCGGATTTCTGTATTCCGGATTCTATCTCGCAGAGAAATCCCGAGCATAGCCCGTTCCATAGCACGCTGAGCGACTTTGAGCCTTGATATGAGGCCTACATTTAGGGACCACGTTTCCGTGCCGTAAGTCATCACTGGTAACACACACTGGTCGTAGACCTGTGTTTTCAGACACTGAGGTATGTTCGACAAGAAGATCTCTCTTAAGTTTCCCGAACGCTGCCCAACCGAGTTGGATTCGTCGGCTGATCTCTTTCTCGAAATTGGATCTACCTAACTGGACTGTTTGTCCTAGGTAAACATAGTGATTGACAACTTCGAGAATCGCATTGCCAACTAGGACCGGTACAGGAATGACATGGGTATTTGACATGACTTTCGTCTTGTCCATGTTCATTCGTAGACCCACTAGTTGGGATACCCTGCTGAGATCATTGAGCATAGTGCCAAGGTCCTCCATGGATTCTGTTTTAAATACGATACTAATATTAATACATAGTTAAGTAGATAATTACAAATTGTTGCCGTTAGCTTATATGCATATAACATCTATGCAAGAGAAGGTAAACTCGAAATAAAACCCTATACCAACACGTGTGACCAGTGTGGTATAGTAAGTAAATTTTTTTCTCACTTGGAGGAGGCTCAAGCCCAGCAGTGAGACGTGTATGAGTTGAGATGATGAATATGAAAAACCTGACCTTTGAAATTACCTGCTCTTTGAAAAAGCAAACCTAAAATTCTAAATTAAAAGTTCATTTAAAAACAATCGTAGTAAATTTCTTGCTTTATCTTCTTACAAACCTCTGCAATTTTATTGTCTTCTGAGTGATGCTTCTCTCTGTAGAATATTCTTACAACATATCCAAAGTAATGAGCATAATATCTATATGATTCTCACGATAAATTACGTTCACTACTTTGGAGACCATTGTAGAGTTGCTCTTCAAGTGGCTCTTGTTGTTTTCAAACAACTGCACAGTTATTCTTAGAAGAAGCAATCATGCAGTTGATTTAACGCCGTTTGTCAGTCAAATCTGTAACATTATAATAAATTTTCGTTTAGTTGTAGATATTTTAAAAGTAAGTGCGGTGTTTGTACCATAGAAAACTCGTAGAAAATGTATAGCATTTTGCTGTTGCGATTTCTTCGTTCAGGGAGCGAAACATTCGGAGGCTTAAATCACACCTTGCTTTAAAGATAGACTCTGCACTAACGAAATAATCTTTGTGCTGCGGGGGAATTTACAAACATAATTAACGAACAAAAATTACATCCAGACTCAGAACAACAATTTGTGGATCGCACAAAGTGTTGTCCTGCATGGAATTTGAACTTGCAAAACTGACACGGTAGGTCGGTATCTCAACCACTACGCCATTTGTGCAGTCAACTTTTGCGGTAGGCATGACCTGACTCTGCCCCTAGTGGAGCTAAAAAAACTGAATATAAGCATAGTCCGAGTTGCATCTTACTATGTATTCGTGTAGCGGTGAATGAAAACCCTTTAGTTTTTAATAAATTGGTTAACCTATTTTCCACCAGCATATAGTCGTCCACTGTTAGACATAATCCTTACTAATATTATTAATGCGAAAGTAAGTTTGATTGTTTGTTTCGCTCTCACGTTTAAATCACCGTGCCGATTTCAAAAATTCTACATAGGCTATATTTTATCCCGGTATTCCCATGGGAACGGGAACTACGCGGATAAGACGACTGAAACCGAAGCGAAGCGAGGGCGAGTTGCTAGTAATATATAGATATAATGCCGTGATCGCCACATTTCCCAGACGGATTGGCGATCGTAATCAGTGTAATAGATACATTTCTCTGGAGTACTTTTTTTGTCCGTGTGGTGACAGAGTAAGAATACAATTCATTATCCCCCCTTTTATGCTCGTGGGTGTCGTAAAAGATGTTTAAGGGATATGATATGCATATAACGTCTATACAAGAGGAGAAAATCTCGAAATAAAACACTATATCAATCCGTCTGACTAGCATACCACGCTGGTTAAAATGTCTCCTATTATGGAAGACGCTCGACCTCGGTAGTGGGACGTATATAAGCCGAGATGATGATGGAAAAAGTACTGAATTTGAATTACTACTCCGTCGGTACATAGAAAAGGGGATAATAAAATTATAATTACCTTATAATATTACTGCCAAACATGTGTTCACGATACAACAGGATATTCTGAAATTAAGAATTAAAAATATTAACATAAGAATTTTCTTCTCCGTATTTTGCTTAAAATTTAATTATAGTCTGGTCTAAGCACATACGATACTTTTTATCCTGGATATTTATTTAACTTAATATGATTGGCAAAATCTACACTAACGCGAACGGAGCCGCGTGTACAGTTTGCAAATATCACAAAGAGTGCATATATTTGTCTATTGTACTAGCAAATTGCCGCTCAGTTTAGTTCCCCTAGGAATACAGAGATAAAATATAGTCTATGTTACTCGATGATAATGTAGCTTTCTATTGGTGAAAGAATTTTAAAATCGGTTAAGAAGTTTAGGTGTGAAAGCGTAACAAACAAACGCATTCGCAATTTACTATATTAGGTTAGGATTAGTGTCAATACGAATAAAACATCGAAAAGTGTATTTTTTTTTGGCAATAGAATATAAAATATAAACATTTTTGCTACATTTATAACTTGAAATATAAAAGTAGTTACCAGGCTAACATAAAGACAAAAGAGATTACAAAACCGCAATTCTAAACCTTTCAACGGTCATTATAGTTGCACACCCACACATATATGAAGTAAGATATCCTAATATCCCATCGGAAGTTGTACACGGTGTCTGGTGATAAAAATTCCTTGGCTTTGCAATTCGAGGCGGTCTAATGTGGTCACCCGACACCGAGATACGAGTTATCGTTTGTTACAAGAATTGGCGTACTCGGATGGCCGTTAGATTATATCGGGTATAAGTTTAGAGAACTCTTGGCGAGTTATGAGAGCCTAGTACTTTTATGCGATAGTAGTGTTTTTTTCCACCGAAAGTTACCAAGAATATTTTTATTGATGTTGGTGGCAAAAGAGTAAACAGCACACCTGATGGTAAGTGACATTGCGCTTATAGACTTTTACCAAGTCATTGCCTACCGTGAAGAAAATGACAGGAGTATGAATGCGTGCAATAAGGTTCGGTGATTCTAAAGGCATCATCAAAACTACCACACGCAAACACCCTCAGTAAGTTGTGCAGCCACTCTTGCTCACGAAGTGCAGCAACAAATTGCTACTGCTCAGATGTCGGTTTTCTGCGAGAGTGTGGTACTACCCCAGACGGACTAGCCGTCGGCTGTAAACCAACGACACTTAACAGTATGCTCCTATCATATAAAATTATTGTAATCTATATTATTTCTCTATACATAAAACAAATTTGTAATAAATAGGTCGATGTTTGTGTTGTGTAATGGGTACCTTTTAAATTAAAAGAAGAATATCAATTTTAGAATTTTTGTCTATCTGTATGTTTGTATATATACCCAAAATAACATTGCATTAAATGGAATACAGGCAGTGTGACTCACTTAAAACAAGATGTTATTTAGGATAAAAAATAACAAACATATCCCAAAACATATCCCAAAAAATGTAAGTATCTAAGTAATCAATGCAATGGGCACTTGGAAAGCACTGTGAGGGACTTTACTAACATATTAACGGTTAAAAATTACACTAAACTCAAAACAAAAATTTTATCGATCTAAGCCAACTCCATCTGATGCCTTCTGGTCAACAGTTACATTCTCAAAGAGGGTTGACGTCAGGCGGGCGGCCAGTCATAAAATTATTGCCTTAACTTTTACAAAATGTACAATAAAAGTCGACTATTGAGTCGATGCCAAGTAATTAGGATAAGAGCAGTGTGATAATGATGATTTATAACAACAATTTGTGGATTGCACAAAGTATTTTCTTGCGTGGGAATCGAACCCATGACATAGTAGGTCGATATCTTACCCGCTATGCCATATCTGTGAATTATGATTATCGACCAACAGTTATGTATATGATTTTGTAACCTAAGGTTGTGAATTATATTACGTATCTTGTGGTTTTAAGGGTATCATACTCATTACGAACATTTTTTTCCGATTTTTTTTTTTTTTATTATTTAAGACAACACACCCTGCACTAAGGAAATAATCCTTGTATTGCGGGGGACTTTACAAACATATAATTAACGGACACAAATTACATCCAGACTCAGAACAACAATTTGTGGATCGCATAAAGTGTTGTCCCGCGTGGGATTCGAACCCCTGACACTGGCGCTGTAGGTCGCTATCTTAACCACTACGCCATCTGTGCAGTCATACTGGAACTAGTACTTAAAAGACATGTACACATTTTTATATAAAACAAATTAGTAAGATTAAAATTTAAAAAAAACCGGCGAGTTTTTTGCTGGATCTTCTCAGCAGCAGTCGCGTTCCAATCCGGTAGTAGTTTATTTATGTTAAAATTGATAATATGTAAGCGCTCTCGGGATTAATGTACAATAAATGATTTGAATTAGAATTGTGAGCAAAAGGTACTACTGATTTCTTATGATTTTCTGAAGAAATTCTCTATGTCTAGTTATAAATAATAATCCTTACTATAAATGAGAAAATAAGTTTGTTTGCTTGTTGCGCTTTCACGGTTAAACCACCGAACCGATTTCAAAAATTCTTTCACCAATGGAAAGCTATAATATCAGGGACTAACATAGGCTATATTTTATCCCGGTATTCCCACGGGAACGGGCACTACACGGGTAAGGCGACTGAAACCGTATGATGACCATGGACCGACTGAACCGCATGACAATAAATACCGATTGACATTAAAAATTACAGAGAGAAATGGCGGTTTGACATTATAGCAAAGGTAATAAATAATAGTATCAATAAGTCATAATATTTTTTCCTTTCCGTATGATGACAGAGAAAGAATACAATACACCACCCCTTAGCCGTATGCAAGAGAAAGAAAACTCAAAGCCGTATTTTTTTTATGGGTGGACTATGGTAAACGCATACGCGGTCCATTCCGTCCGGGGCGACGAAAGGACGGCGCGCGGGCCCATAACCCACCCGTACCCACGTCGCCTTCGTCGTTGGGCGGACCACCGGAGCAGGGGACTTATCGTCAGTGGTAAAATAAAAAAAAAACAAAACCGTACACCAATCTGTTTGACCATCGTGGTATAGAAAGATTAATTTCACCTATTGTGAAGGAGGCTCGAGCCCAACAGTGGGACGTATTTGAGCTGAAATTATGATGATGATGATAATTTTGAAAATATTAATCATTGTTTGAGATTATTGACTGAATTTTTATGGGGGACGGGATAAGAATACAATTGTCGTCACCCTTTGTTTGCCCGTGGAAGTCGTAATAAATGTTCCCAGGTGAGCGAGCAGCAGCTCTCCCCTGGGAAATGAATCAAAACATGTTATTGCGATCGCGAAGCGTGACGATTACGACATTATACCCTCACATGACGGATAAAGAATTGTATTTTTCTCCGTCACCATACGGAAAGCTTATTTATGTAAAAACAATTTCACGCTATCTTTTCCGTGGTTGGTGTAAGATAGGATATGTTCCCTAGTCTAATACCAGCAGTGAGAGAGAAGCAAACCTCAAAATAAAACTGCATGCTAACCGTAAACGAGGAGTGGCGAACCTAAATATTCATCATATATTTGAGAAGAAGAAACTTATGTGGAGCTTGCTCCAAAACCCTCATTTCGTCAAGTAATTATAGTCACACGTGAGTAATCTCTACACTATCAACCACATCATTGACCCGTTGATGGTTCGGCCAGAGGTACTATACAACAAGACCTAAATACCGATTAAGAACACTTCATGAAGGTTATTGTCAAATATTGTCAGGCAAGCCACGGCTCCTATTTAAACTTCTATTATTCTTCCTATGTATATGCAAGAGATGGGAAACCCGAAATAAAACCCTGTACCAACCTGTCTGACCAACGTAGTATAGTAGGTCAATTGCCCTCCCATTGTGCAGAAGGTTCGAGCCCAGCAGTGGGACATATATGAGCTGTGATGAAGATGCTGATGATTCTTCTGTATTTGAAAAATAATAAAGGCTACGCCAACTCCACACGGCAAAGCCTTATGATGGTTTTCAAGATTAATCTTGTGGTGAATTGTATTCTTGTTTCCTTACTATACGAATAACAAGGTTGGTTTATTGAAGAAAAAAATAAATAAAAGCTTATTAATTACGTTAAAAATTTAAACTAGTAAAAAGTAAATAAAAGCTTACCTAAGGTTTATAGAAGCTCTCGTCACTGAAAAACTGTGCTTGAACAAACGGTCTTTCTTTTCAAATAAATAATAACTAATTATTATAAATAAATAATAAAAAAAATTAAAAAAAACTACTAACTAATATAATAATAAAAAATATGTAAGATTAAAAATATAAATATTTAAATTAAAATGGTAAATATTTTTAAATTAGATTTTTTGATAAATTTGGTATAATAACAAAGGCCGTTCTTTTGCTGGCGCGTGCGCAGGCCGGAGGGTGGTATGTCACTGCGCAGAGTGGTGGCTTCAGGCTTGCTAGGTTGCTAGTAGGGACACGAAAAAAGTATCGATACTTTTAGGTATCGAGTACTTGTCTTTCGATACCGATACGTTTGTACTCGATACTTTTACTCAATGAGTACTTTTAGGCAGGTATCGTATCGAACAAATTGTAGAAAGTATCCATGTTAAACTTGACCTTACGCCTCATGCTTATGGTAACGCCATCTAGTTAAAGCGTAACGAACCGTAGTAGTAAAATATGTGGAACCACTTTTTCGAAGGAAAAAGTGGTTCGACATATTTTAATCCGAACACAGATAGACAAATTACTAAAAAAAACCTCATCACGACCTAGATTCTAGGAAAAGTACTCGATACTTTGGAGTATCGATACTTTTGTTTCGATACTTTATTGAGTACGATACTTTTTCATCGATACTACTCATGAGTACAGTATCGATACTTTCGTTTCGATATCGTGTCCCTAGTTGCCAATTCTCGCCTCGATATGAAACTGGGATTATTGCTACGTGAACAATGTACAGGTGACCAGAAAGTACTGAAAATTCACAACAGCAATTTTTAATGGCGAAAAGAGCCGAGTTATGTTCGTTTTCATTGAAAGCTTAGCAGTCTATTAGTTTCTTCTCTGTTTCTATTCAGCTAACCTGAATTGAGTAATACGCATACATCCATTAGTCTATCGACGTCTTTAGTTCCTACAGTCGAAGAGTTGAAGTCTCCGCAAGGGTGATGATGCCAGAAATATAATAAATTGACACAGAAAGTGTTATTGTCCATTCTTCTACAGAACATTAAGAGGTGGTTGTACTTCCACAGTGAGTATTGTCAAAATAAAATAAGATATATAAGGTTTCTCCTTTAAAAGTTCCTTACATTTCTTTTATTTTGGAATCTATATATGCTGAGAAGAAAAACATACTGTACTTAATTTGAAATCGTCTCCTATAGTTATCACAAAATTAATCTTAACACTAATATCCCTTCTGTTGTCCGTGGATGTAGTAAAATATAACTAAAGGATATAATATGCCTATAATATCTATGCAATACATAGAAAATTCGAAACAAAACCAACACGTCCGGTATAGTATTTCCCTTCCCTTTCACGTGGTATAGTAGGTCAATATCCTTCCCATAGTGGAGGAGGTCCGAGCCCAACAGTGGGACGTATATGAGCCGAGATGGTGATGGAACATTAAAATATTCTGTACTTTCTGGCTACCGTACATTTGAGACCTACGTTACCAGTAAGCTGTAAGTGTCGCCGTGATCGCTCGATAGAGGATGTTTTTACAACGCAAATTGTAAACACAGCCAACTTGATGACGGACCTTCGGTGCGTGTATCCATTCTTACATAAGATTTAATCGATCAAAGGGCATAGCTATGGAAGTACCGAATTGGACTTTTGAATTTTATTTTTGTAATAAATGGAAAGATCATATTTAAGTTTTATAACAAAAGTTTTATTTATGTTTCGCAATAATTCAAAAGTTATATCAAAATAAAAATATTTTTTTGAAACCAGTGACGAAAACACGCTGACAGCTCCCGAACAAATCCAAACGCGTGTGACGCCATAATGTTAGTTTTCACTCATTGCAATTTATACAGAGATAATAAATACAATGTTTTGATCTATTTAATTCCGCTGTCATTGTTAAATAATTAAATATAAGTAACAACAAATCGTTATCATCATCATCATCCTGCTCTTATCCCAATTACTTGGGGTCGACGCAATATGTCATCTGTTTTGACATATTGCAAAAAGTTTCGGCAATGACTTTTATGACCGGCCGCCTGCCTGTCGTCAACCCTCTTTGGGAATGTAATCGTTGACCCAAATGGTACCAGATGGAGTTGGTCCGGGTCAATCTAGTGCTCTTAGTCGTCTTTTACGACACCCACGAGCAAAGCAAGGGTTGGTAGTATTCGAAGCCGCTACCACACAGCACAACAAGCAACAACAAATCGTTTTATAGCAGTAAATTACTAATATATTGTCAACTCACGGGTAATAGCTGTAAACACTGTACTGTTATAAAATAGCTTTAACATTATGACGTCACAACTGTTCTAACCAGTCTTAGCGCGTTCATTGCCACGTGATTTTTATTCAAATTTTGATAATTTTTAATTGTTTATTGAAAAATCTTTTTTAACGTTTGCCGCATTAAATATCAATATTATTATTAATAAAGATTTAAAATACATTGAAATATTTTTTTTTTCAAAAGCTCAATTGTAAACATCGCAGATCTGTTTTCTTTACAGGATATAAAACAAACAAACTGAAATTGACTGATTGACAAATGACATATATGATACTACCATCTAATTTACCATACGTATTACGGGTGTTGTAAAAGCTGTCTAAAATTTAAACCGGCTGTGCCAATCCTAACTAGTACAGAACGTGCTTTGTTGAGAAAGGCTAATATAAAGTAGCCGGCCGTTTCTAAAATTAGTTAAAATCCACGCCGCAAATTATTTTAGACATGCTTTATTAGTTCTATATAAATTGAATTAAAATTAGGTTTAAATACTTTAAATTCGCCGTGAAACATCATTAGAATAAGTAAAATTAAAAATTTTGTATAAACCCCTATATAAACAGAAATAATAAAAAAAAAAGGATTAGTCAACAAAAATTATTAATTAATTGATATGTAATGATTATACTATCACTCGTGAAACACTTAATCGAGTAATCATACACCATTATATCATTTTGGAAAAGAGAATACTCTTAAACTGCTGGACGAATGTTAACCAGACATAGATAAGAACTACTGCAAGAAAACTGGCTTTCAAATGAAAATAACCGCATCGCAGTCGGTCCATCCGTTTCAGAGCTACAATGCCATAGACACACAGAGAAACAGACGTCGACATCAAACTTATAACACCCGTCTTTTTGGCATCGGGGGTTAAAAATGACGTATTAAGCTTTTGACGTATCGTGTCTTGTATAAATGTAAACGCGCTTTAAATAGGGCACCTCATAAATTCACCTTTCAAGTGGACGTAGACCCTTGAAATTAACTATTTCACACCAGCATATTTTGCCTCAATTCAAATATTCTTTTTAATATACTTGTAAAGTATTTTTTTTAATACATGAACTCGTTTCCCACTTAAATGAACTTAGTTTTGTTAATATATTTGACTATTATTGATTTTTAAGATGTTTTTTGATGAAGTGCATTGCATTTTTGTATAAATATTTGTGTTATCTAGAAATCGCTGAGTTTTTATTTTACAAGTGAAATGTATTAGCATATCGCACTTTATCGCACTTCGATTATTGTTTTTTCTTTTTGGTCAGTTTCGCTTCGACCCCACTCCGCCCAATTTAGCGTGATGATGGGTTTTGCAGAAGAGGGAGAAGATTAATAGGAGAACGTTTCCTCTTCTTAATATTATTAGGGCGGGATATAATCAGTTTATGTCTGTTTATGTCAAGAAAAGGACCTGTAAATACCCCTAGACTTAGATAAAAAAAAATCCTGCAATGGAAGACCAGTGGTCGATGGGTTCGTATAGAATTTTATTTTGAGTTTTCCTTCTCTTGAAATGCTATATGCATATTTGTTACTTTAGTCGTCTATTACTTCACCCATGGATAAGATAGGGGTTGTAAAACATTATTCTTACTTCATTACACGGACAGGTTGGAGGACTTTCTTTTTTGGGATGGGCCATAGTCAGTTCACTCGCCGCCTGGCTCCGTCCGGAGCGACAGAGGGCCGCCGCGCGTCCCCATGACCCACCCGTGACACGTCGCCTTCGTCGTTGGGCTGACCACCGATGCAGAGATCCTTATTTTCAGTGGTCGGTCCGACGGAATACCCCTGCGGAGTACCCTCTCTTCTCGACGTCCCAACTCGGGCACGTCGATCGCCGTCGCGCCGTTTGGCCTCTTGGCGGGTTTCGGACTAAATCCCCGGCATAGTCACTCGTGCCTCGGCAGGTTGGAGGGCTAAGGTTATTTGAAAGAAATTGTAGTATTCTATAAGACAGTCGAATTATATCAACGTCAATTGTTTCTTTTTCTTATTCCTGTACTTCATCATCATCAGAACTCTGCTCTTATCCTAATTACTTACTTGTGGTCTACTCAATTCCTTCCTTACCTCCCTTAGCACATATTACAAAAGTTGTAAGCAATAGTTGTACTATGAGGCCGCCTGTTTGACGTCAATCCTTCTTGGTAATGTAATTGTTGATGGGCATCAGATGGAGTTAGCCCGGATCGATAAAAAGCTCTTAGTAGTCTTTTACAACATCCACGGGAAAGATAGGGAGTGGTGAATAATATTCGTACTCCGTCACCACACGGACTCTTAATGCATATTATAAATACAGAAATAGAGCTTTGTGGCGGTGAGGAATACTACCAACCTTTACATGTTTCGTCCTAAAAACTTATGAAAAAGGCCCTAATCTAATCAGTTAAACCTTATGTTAAGGTTAAACTATAGTTAAGAGTGTTAAGACGTTACAATGTTTTATCAAAATTGCTGTAGTAAGGAATAAGAGAGCTTTGTCTAGAATTAATGATGATATGAACTTTGGAAATTGAAACCAACCTCCGGTCGCGTCCGTCTGATAAAATTATTGTTTATAATAACCGTTACAATTAGGGTTGGCACCATTTTAAAATGTAAATCCTTCATTGTTAGATCCACACTGTCGAAAGGCGTCTATCTATAGCCGCGGGCCTGTAATTCCGCGGTAATTTCACACTGTCACAGAAAATCGATGTCTGAATAGTAGCTATATATTACTGCACTTCGTTTGATGAGCGAAAGAGCCGGAAATTCAGCTATCTGAAGCTGTTTGCTCATGGTGGGTTTTGGTGATGGGTTTTAGTATTACCGAAACTCATTGCGCATGCAATGCAAGGAAGTGTGAATGCATTATCACACTTCCTTCACTTTTTTTCACGGCAGCAGCCCAGCAAGGTCGATAAGCGCCATTATCACTTACCATTAGGTGTGACGTTTGCTCGTTTGCCGACAACATCAATATTATTACAACTATAGGTATATGATTGATGACCTGTAAAAAGTTTCGAAACGGTTTTGATCTCTTCAACTTTGGGGCAGCCCTAATTATTATAAAAGCTTTATTATACGTTTTAAAGAGTAGGCACATTTATGTGTGGATAATGTGTGGGCTTATGAATGAAAAGTGCGAACGTTTAGCGTTATAATTAGGGCTGTCACTTGAAATTTAAGTTGACATGTTTAATATTTATATATTGGTTGAGACATGCGGTGGGTATTGAGGCACCAATAGACAGTAAAAATATTAAGACGGTTTCGAGACCCTGAAGCAAGCAAGAAAGAGGGTGGTGAATTCTATTCTATCTCCGTCACCACACGGAAGAAAAAAGTTTAAATAAGAGCCGTGGCTTTGCTGACAATAACCTTCATGAAGAGTTCTTAGTCGGTCTTTAGCTCATTCGGCCAGAGGTATATGATTGAAAGTATAGAGCAGAGATTCCCAAAGAGTGTTCCGTGGAACCTAGGGTTTCTGTAAAATAGTCATCAGAATTCCTGATTATTTAGTCGTCATTTACGATACACAGGGACAAAGTAGGGAGTGGTGAACTCTACTCCGTCACCACACGGAATATTTCTTTTCTATTAATTAAATATTTTTTAAATTATACATACGTTCTTTTGCAAGCCCTATATAAAAGCTGTCTCATTCTATTCGAGACGTTATGTGTGTTCTAAGAATTTAGTTATATGAAATCAAGAATATCCTTACAGAGCAATATGTCAATAGGTAAGATTAGATAAGGGGACTGTGAGAATGCTATTCACAACTATGAGAATGGAAGGACTAGTGAATTAGAATGAATTTAACTGCATAGATAGCGTAGTGGTTAAAACACCAACCTAACGTGGCAGTGGCGCGGTTTCGAATCCTAAGCAAGACAACACTTTGTCCGATCCAAAACTTCTTGTCCTGAGTCTGGATATTATTTGTGTCCTTTAATTATATGTTTGTAAAGTCTCTTGCAATACAAGGATCATTTCCTTAGTGCAGGCGTTGTCTTAAAAAAAATATTGAATCCCTATAATAACCCTTCTGACCAGCAGATTATAGTATGGTCAATTTTTCTCTTACCATTAAGAAAATTCACAGTCAATAGCCATATCTATTTCAGTCGTCGTCTCAGCTCATACACGTCCCACTGCTGGGCATTTTTTTTTTGGAGTGGGCTGCGGTCGGCGCGCTCCTCGCACCTCTCCATCCGGGGCGACAGAGGGGCGTAAGCACGCACACCCGCAACCCACCCGAACACCACGTCGCCTTCGTCGTTGGGCCGACCCCCGGAGCAGGGTTACTTGTCATCAGTGGTCGGCCCGACGGAATACTTGGGGTACCCTCTCATCGACTGACGTCTCCTCCGTCGGGGAGAACGTCGGTCTTTCCTCACGCGGTCGGCCTCTCGGCGGGTGACGGGCTAACTCCCCGGTCACGTCACCCGCGACCTCGGCTAGGGCGGCATGATGCGCATCCCACTGCTGGGCTCGAGCCTCCTCCACAATAGGTGGGCAATTGATCTACAATACCATCCTGATAAGACATGTTTGTTGGTGTAGGATTTTATTTCGCGTTTTTCTTCCCTTATCAGTTTGAGTACTCAAATTTAACACAAAAGTCCTACTTTTTTTAATCATCATCATAATATACGTAGATAGATAGATAGATTCTTTAGTTGTACACCAATTACAAAAGGCAAAAATTCAAAAAATCGTAAATACTAACATAATCCAGAATGTACAAAGGGCGGCCATATCGTTATAAGCGATCTCTTCCAGGCAACCTTAACCTTACGTACTAGTACTACTAGATTAGAATATCCTTGCTAGTGGGTATTCCTAAAAAATGACTAAAAGCCTTATATCGATCAGGGCCAACTCCATCTGACGCCGCTCAACAATAATTACATTCGCAAGGAGGGTTGAAAACGGTCGCTCATAAAACTATGTATTACTTATATTTATGCAATATGTACACATTGAGTTTCACCAAAGTAATTGGGATAAGACTGGATTACGATTTCCTCCATAATAGGTTTTATCCTATCGTCTCAGCCCATAAAGATCCCACTATTGGGCTCGGACCTCCTCCACTGTGGGAGGGAATTTGATCTACTATACCACACTGGTCAGACGTGTTGCTATAGGGTTTTGTTTCGAGTTTTCCTTCTCTTGCATAGATATTGTATGCATATTATATCCCTTAGTCATTTCTTACGACACCCACGGGAAAGAGAGGGGGTGGCGAATTGTATTCTTACTCCTTCACCACATCTACCTACTGAACCCACTATATCACTGATTAGTCGTTTCTTTCGAATATTTCGGAGGAACTTATAGGATAAATTTTGCAGGTAATTACATGCTTGAATAGGCCCCCGGGGTGAAGGTTCCTTGCAAGCATATCTCCCTCCACGCAAGGCCAACGTTTGATTTCCTCTTTTATCTGCTTTACCATCGTCATTTGTTCTTTTCATTATGGAAGAGGCGCCATATCCTCATATGACTTCCAGAGTTCCAGGAGATGTCTAGGAAAAATATTCGTCCATTCTGTTCTTCATTCTCCTACGGTCTAGCCTACTATACCACACTGGTCAGGCGTGTTGTTATAGGATTTTGTTTCCAGTTTTTTCTCTCTTGAATAGATATTATACGCGTAGATCCCTTAGTCATCTTTTACATCATCCACGGGCAAGATAGGGAGTGGTGAATTATATTCTTATTCCGTCACCACACGGAAAAGTACCTATTCTATAACATTCGTGAATTGTATATTTCAGCTGATCGTCCGACGCCGTGGTCGAAGAGGTGTATACGCCCAGCGATGTACTCCAGTCTCCTTGGATGCCTATAGCCTGGACAGCGTTAGTGTTGGTCACAGGAAAGGAAACCATCGTTTAAGAGCCAGCAAGAGGAGCTATGGGAATCCCGCGTATGATGATGAGGTATGTCGAAGATTTTAATTTGTGTAATTTTCTCAGCCTGCTGTGAAGCCCAATTGAGAGTTATGTGTTTCTCTTGTATATATGTTCTTTTCTGTGTAATAACTACTTAACGGCTTTACTGATTTTGATAAATAATAAGTCAATAGATTCGTTTTAATGACGCAAACGTCACTGGGTAATACAATCTAAAATAATTATATAAGTATTATAAAATTTAAAAAAATATAACCCAGTACAAAAAATGCATTCGAGATAAACTAAATACGAAAGATTAAGGATAAATGAAAAAACTACAAGTCAGATTCTATCAAGTGTATATGGGACCACTTCTGTAGTATGGTTTACTCGCATAGTATTCATAAAAAAAAACAGTCGAATTTAGAACCACTTCCTTCTTGAAATCGGTTAGAAATGGTAGTTTTTGTGCACTGTTTATGTCGTGACTAAAATTATTTTTACGGCCTTTATCGTGTTTGTATATGTACAGACTGCGAGTTGAATCTGCCCGTGACCATGAACGAAGTAGTGTTCGAAACGTCGGGAAATCAAAAATCAAATAAACCATTCCGTGAAACCATTTCGTAACTAAATTTTTTTTCAAATGCCTCGAGTAGTGTATCTAAATGAAGAATTTTAAAAAGCAAATTTAAAAATGTACATTGTCAGGGCATTTTTCACACTGATCAGAGCATTTTTATGTCCCTATCTCTTATTAATTAAACTAAATATATTTCTTCTCTCGTTCGTAGGTGACTTCACATCCAATGCAATACGCGGCGCTAGCGAACTTTGCCCTGGATATAGAATCCATGACTGCGGAGTTTGCCGAGATCCCTTCAGTCTCAGTCCGGCCTGATGAAGTACCTCCAGGATGCGAGGACAAGAATAGATACTCCAACGTACTCCCGTTGCCGGAGACAAGAGTGCCGCTGTTGAGGCTCGGCAGTGACCCCACTACGGAGTATATCAATGCTAATTATATTACGGTAAGTTAATTTATCATCATCTCAGCTCATATGCGTCCCACTGCTGGGTTCAAGCATTCACCGCAATAGCAGGGCAATTGACCTACTACACCACATCCGTCGGACGGATTGGTATATGGGATTTTATTACAAGTTTTTCTTTTCGTGCACAAAATTAAATGTTATATTCATATCCCTTAGTCGTATTTTACGATATCCACCGTCAGGATAAGGGTTAGTGAATTGTATTCTTACTCTGTCACTACACGGAAGATTGAGTTAAGTATATTACGGTAGTTCCGTATAGTGACAGAGTAAGAAATTAAAACCCCGGACGAAATGGACGGCGTCAAAACAAAAAAAAAGTGCAATTTTAAATATGCAATATGCATTTCACTGAAAAAAATATTTACTGTAGTAGCTATTAGTTCTGAATATGTATTCTATCAACTCTTACATTAATCATTGGTGTTGTAAAAGACGACTTTACATAAACGAGACGAGACTTTTACATAGACGAGTTTTCCTTCTCTTGCATATATACCTATTATCCGCATATCATGTCTCTTAATCGTCTTTTACGACACCCACAAGGAAGAAAGGGGATGGTGTATGCTTACTTTGTCACTACACGGAATAAGAGATTTTGTATACTTGTATAAAGTGATTGCTATATCATTTAAGGGTATTTGATCACATTTTTTTCTTCCGTGTGGTGACGGAGTAAGAATACAAATCACCACTCCTTATCTTGCTCGTGGATGTCGTAAAAGACGACTAAGGGATATAATACGCGGATCGCCTGCGCGAGGAGCCCAGTCTCGATGAGGCGATCCGCCGCCGGCGACTGGGGCGGCGTAGGCGCGAGTACCTGCGCCTCATGCCGCCCTAGCCGAGGCCGCGGGTGACGTGACCGGGGATTAGTCCGTCACCCGCCGAGAAGCCGACCGCGTGAGGTAAGCGTGAGGTAGGTCGATGGGAGGGTACCCCATGTAGGGGGTATTCCGTCGGGCCGACCACTGATGTCAAGTAACCCTGCTCCGGTGGTCGGCTCAACGACGAAGGCGACGTGCATCGTGGGTGGGTTGCGGGAGTTGCGTGCTTACGCTCCTCTGTCGACCCGGATGGAGTGGTGCGAGGAGCGCGCCGACCGCAACCCACCCCCTAAAAAAAAATAAAAATGGGATATAATACGCATATACATCTATGCAAAAGAAGCAAGAGAAGGAAAACTCGAAATAAAACCCTATACCAACCCGTCTGACCAGCATGGTGTAATAAGGACAATTTCCCTCTTATTGTGGAAGAGACTCGAGCTGAATAGTGGAACGTATATGAGCTGAAATGATGATGATGATTACATTTTGGTGTCTTTTTCTCGTGAAATCTTCGTCAAATGGAAAGGTTGTGAATTTTTCAAAACCTTTCCATAAGAAGGTTCACTTAACAAAAATACTTTACAATTTGGTACTTTCTCTTCAACAGGGTCCAGGCAATATACGTAACTATTACATCGCTTGTCAAGCGCCATTGTCAAATACCGTGGTGGATTTCTGGCGTATGATCTGGGAACAGAACTCAAGACTTGTAGTTATGCTTACTGAATACATGGAGAATGGAGTCGTAAGTATATTATGCATTCTTTGTATACATTTGTAGTATATTCTTATATTATAAATAGACTGAATATGATCCAAGATCGGGAGAAATGGATCTCTTTAGATGGTAGGCTACGGTCAGTGCACCCTCCACCCGATTCTGTCCGGGGCGACAGAGGGCCGGCGCGCGGCCCCGTAACCCACCCATGTAGTACGACGCCTTCGTCGTTGGGCCGACCACCGGTGCAGAGTTCCTTCAGTTCAGACTTCAGTGGCGGAATACCCCGAGGGAGTACCCTCTCACATCGACCTTTCCCCGGGACGCCGATCGCCATCGCCAGGCTAACCTCTCCGTAGGTGCCGGGACTAAATCCCCGGTCCAGTCACCCGCAAGATAAAAACTATCCTATGTGATAATCCAGGAAATGGTCTATCTATGTGCCTATTTATATCCAAACCTGTTGGACGGTTTTCGCGTGATAGAGTAACAAACATCCAAATATCTTCACAAACTTCTTCTACATCATATATATTATCATCTTGCTCTTATCCCAATTACTTGGGGTCGACGCAATATGTCATCTGTTTTGACATATTGCAAAAAGTTTCGGCAATGACTTTTATGACTGGCCGCCTGCCTGAAGTCAACCCTCCTTGGGAATGTAATCGTTGACCCAAATGGTACCAGATGGAGTTGGTCCGGGTCAATCTAGGGCTCTTAGTCGCCTTTTACGACATCCACGAGCAAAGCAAGGGTTGGTAGTATTCGAAGCCGCTACCACACAGCACAAACACACACTTCACAAACTTCTTCTACATTAATGAAAATTAATTTTACTAAGCTTTTTTGTATTTGTTCTTATCGATTTTATTGCGTTTATATTTAAATTTAACTTTGCTGAAGTTTCATAAACTTTGCAGCGTTCATGGTTTATAGTCACAGTCCTCCAATGACCACGATTATTTCAGTTTTAGCGAAATAACAGTTTCAGAAAACTGTTCCAAAATAACAGCCTGTTGTGCTGTAATACGAGAAAAAAGGGGAAATAACCATTCCTTACGAATAATGTTTAGAAGTGGTTTCAGTGTTTGTTCCTAAAATGAAAACGATCCTTCCTCCTTTACATGCTTAGGACTGATTTATGTAGGTATATATTTTAGACATGAACGTTATTTCACGTCATTAATTACAATAATCCATTTCGCTACATGTAAGAATCACTATTTACGAGTCGACAAGTAAAAGAGGTGATTTTTGTAACTACGTTATACTTAACACGACTCACAGATATGGGATAACAGTATTATATTCGAGCGAGCAAGAAAGAGCTGACCACACAACGTTGATTACGCTAAGTACATTTCTTTCGCATCGTGGCCGAGCGAGCGAGCGAGATGGCTAATCGAATGACACGAAATTATTCGAAGTAATCCGACCAAATACCAAACACTTACGTGCCGTGGTATGCAACAAAGACCAAACAGCGTAACAATACATTTTATACCTTTAATTTTCATACCTAAAATTGCATTTATCTATACCAATAAATAAAATTGGAGTGTCTGTTTGTAATGTCAAAATAATAGGCTTTTTTCATGCTCACACGGTTATTTGCACGACACCTATGCCTAAAATAGCAATTAAAAAATTTTTGTCTGTCTGTCTGTCTGTCTGTTTGTTCCGGGTAATCTTCAAAACGGCTGGACTGATTTCAAAAATTCTTTCACCAATGGAAAGCTATAATATCAGGGCGTAAACTAGGCTATATTTTATCCCGGTATTCCCACGGGAACGGT
Source organism: Lymantria dispar (assembly GCA_032191425.1). NCBI lineage: Eukaryota > Metazoa > Arthropoda > Insecta > Lepidoptera > Erebidae > Lymantria > Lymantria dispar. Next base: position 31,877,054 of record CM063452.1, read on the forward strand.
AACTACGCGGGTAAAACGACTATAACCTATAACCGAAGCGAAGCGAGGGCGGGTTGCTAGTTGATAATAAAATAGAGTGATTTTTGTTTATAAGTAATTTCAACGGCTTGACGTTGCGGGAAACAAAGCGAGTGTTTCTTTGAAATTTGAATTTAAAGTAAAGAATTTAATTTATTAATTGTTTTAGTTTGTTGTTTTACTAATAAAAACATCATACATTATAAAGTGCATATAACAGTGAAAAAAACTGTAAATATATCAAAAGTGTAAATAAACTGTAAATATATCAAAAGTGTAAATAAACTGTAAATATAATCATTGTATATACAATCACTTTACTTTTAAATACGTCTGCATTAATACAAATTTAATTAAAATAATAAGTAGTTTAATTATAACCACTAATCAATCGTAAATACATATAATGCAGTCAGTCCTCAGCCTGAAAAAAGTATGAAAGGAAGTTAATTTATTGATTTAACTGTATAGCTACAAATTTATTTTCGTTTCGCGTGTAACTGTATATAGTTAGTGCAGCTATTCATACAATATGCAAACAATCAAAGTAGCTGTATACAAATAAGTCGTTACAAAAATCACTAGTTTTGAAACACGTGACATCGACCAAGTTACTAAATTCGTTATGTTTCTTAAAAATAACGTAACGACGTCTAATATATTTAAGTATGTATTTATTTTATGTGTATATATATATATATATATATATATATATATATATATATATATATATATATATGTGGAACGGTATGGAACAGTTTTCTAAAACTGTTATTTCGCTAAAACTGAAACCGGTGAAACAGGTCTCACAATTTAGCTGTTGTAGAGCACCCCTAGTGATTCAGGGCCCTGAATATCGTGTAGTGTAATAAGCGCTTTACTCCTTATATAAACTGGTACTTGGTACTAAAATATTATTGAAATCGATCCAGGCGTTAGGATGATTACCCGGAAGAAATGAGCAGACAGACACAAAAAATGTATAAAGTGTCTTTTAGGCATAGGTAATCATGTAAATAACCGTATGAGCTCATGCTCAATAAACGTATTTTTTGATATTACAAGCAGACACTTTAATTCTACTTGCTGACCTCATATAACGACAAAGACGTTGTTCTGTTCAACTTTAAAAAAATAGCAAAAAGAATTCTCCTTGAAATTGATCGCAACGCTATCTACCGATTCCAATTATTAATCTAAACAGAGGCCTGAGTGTGAGTTTTGTCGTTAATATTACGCGTTCTACCGTGAGCGCGTAAACATGTTATTCGTATGAAAAAAAGTACAGCGCCACTAGCGGTGCGTATTTAAAACATTGTTTCAAATACGCACCGCTAGTGGCGCTGTACTTTTCTTCATACAAATGAGAGTTTACGCGCATACGGTAGAACGCGTAATATTGACGACAAAACTCACACTCAGGCCTCCGTTCTCGTTTCCATCGCAACACCCACAAAAAATCATGAAAATCGGTCCAGCCGTTTAGAAAAAGTTCAATTACAAACACACGAACAGAAGATTTATAATATATATAAAGATTTATTTGAATATATTTTTTTCTTATAGTCTCTAATCTAACCTAACATACGTTTACTTAAATAATTCATTCTTTTTTCAGGAAAAATGTTACGAATACTTGCCGCCATCAGAAATATCGGACAATAAACGCACTTTTGGCGATTACCAAATAATTCTAAAGAAACGTGAGCAGCGTGACAAGTATGCTGTATCCAGCATTCAGCTTATCAACCTGGCGACGAGGACTTGGAGGGAGATCACTCATTTATGGTACTTCTGGCCCGCTAAGGGAGTACCTGATGATTACGATTCAGTTATAGACTTTTTATGTGAAATGAGGAGTTTTATGAAAATTTCACAAACAGCCAAAGAGTATGACGAGGAAGGTACGTGGTCGGTTTTTAAGAATGTTGTCAATTAATACAGACAATATGCCATTTTAAGGAAATAAATAGGGAAATTGATAACTTATAACATTAATCGCTATCACCAATGCACCCGTCAAGTGGCGATTCTAGTAATATTTTCCTTTGGGGATATATAGGTCTACCAGTGCACGTCAGTAGACTAATAGAGGGATCATCATCATCTCAGCCCATACACGTCCCACTGTTGGGCTCGGGCTTTCTCCACAATAAGAGGGAAATTGACCTACCATACCACGCTGGTCAGACGTGTTGGTTTAGGAAATAATAGACGGACGGTAGAGAATAATTATTTAGTTGCAGCAAACTTATCACCATAGTCATCTGTCATTGTTGGGAACGAGCCTCATCTAAAATAGATGGGAAATTGATCTCTAATATTATAAAACCTTTGCCACGCTGGTCAGACGGTTTGACATAGATTTAATTTCGAGTTTCCTTTCTATTAAAGGTATATATCATACATAAACAGACTCAAATTATATATTAATAGGTGGAGATTATTTCAAGCAAAAGTAGACTTAGTAGGAATAAACACCACCCCCCTTTTCTCCCCGTAGGTGTCATAAACGATGATTATGAGATATGTGCAGATAACATCTATGCAAGAGATAGGAAACTGGACATAAAATACAAATGCAACTCGTTTGACCAGAGTGGTATAGGAAGAATGATCATGTTAACGATTACCGCGTGCATGATCTAAAAGAATCAGCGGTAGTACCACACTCTCGCAGAAAATCGACGTCTGTGTAGTAGCAATTTGTTACTGCGCTTCGTTCTGTGAGTGAGAGAGCCGGCAGCTCAACTCTCTGAGGGTGTTTGCGTCTGGTGAGTTCTGCTTATGCCTTTGGTATCACCTAACCTCAATGCAGGTATTCACACTCCCTTCACTATCTTCAGGGTAGGCAGCAGCCAATAAAACATTTATTTTTAAGCTGCGACTTCCACTACTTCCTATCTTACCCGAGGATGTCGTAAAAGACGACTGAGGTATTTTATAGACACGTAACATCTATACAAAAGAGGAAAAACTCGATATAAAACCATCAACATGTCTGACCAGCACGGTATACTATGAACAATTTCCCTTCTATTGTGGAGGAGGCTCAGGAGCCCAACTGTAGGACGAATATGAGCTGCAAACACAGGCTGCGACCAACTGCCATTGACAAACTGCTTGCCAAGCGCATATGACATTACTTCCCCATTAAGAAGATCTTGTTTAATCTTGGTCTACAGGTGTGGAAGTCATATACGGTGATCAGAATCGATCGTCGTTTAGCAACCTATCCAAGTTTAGAAGTGATGAAGGTAATTCTGGTAACGGAGTGAACGTATACTCTCCAGCAAGGGCCGAACAGCATCTTCGAAGACTGCCTCCTAATAATGGTACACTTGGAAGGATGAAAGCTGCTTCTGAACTTGAAGGTAAATTTTTACAATCCGTGAATGATGAATTAAATCTGGTGGAACTTGTAATGTCCGTGTGGTGACGGCGTTATAATACGATTCATCACCTCTTATCTTGCCCATAGGTCTCGTAAAAGTCGCCTAAGGGATATAATATGCATATAACATCTAACTGCTGGTTAGGGGGATATGGTTTAGACGTCCTCCCTGAGAGGGGGACGTTAGTCGATGGGAGGGTACCCTTCAAGGGGGTATGCCGTGGAGCCGACCACTGACGACAAGTCCGCCTCCGGTGGTCGGCCCAACGACGAAGGTGACATGTCACGGGTGGGTTACGGGTGTGCGTGCTTACGCCTCTCTGTCGCCCTGGACAGAGTGGTGCGAGGAGTGCGCCGACCGTGTGACTGGATCGGAGATTTAGTCCGTCACCCGCAGAGAGGCTTACCGCGCGAAGGCAACCGACGCCCTCGTGGAGGAACGTTGAGAGGGGAGGGTACCCTGCGACTGGAGTATTTCGTCGGGCCGACCACTGACGGTAAGGAACTCTGCACCGCTGGTCGGCCCAACGGCGAAGGCGACGTGCTTCGGGTGGGTCATGGAGTCGCGCGGCGCTGCTCTGTCGCGCCGGACGGAGCCGAGCGGCGAGTGCCAATGGCCCAACCTTCCCAAAAGTTTTCTTCGGGGGATATGGTTTACTTCCGTGTCTCTTGTAATCTTATTATCTGCATACATCTTTTAGTCTGGTGGGTGACTTAACAAAGATACAGTTAATGGACACAAATTCTACCCTGAAAAAGGACAAAAAACTATGGATCTCATTATATGGACCGACATAGCACGAAGAATTAGCACGTTGAAATGGCAATGGGCGGGTCCGATCGCTTGATGTACCGAAAATCGCTGGGTAAGAAAGGTTCTCAAGTCGCGACCACGTGTCGGACGTCACAGTATAGGACGTCTCCCCACTAGTTGGACCTTGCTAGGCGTCGTTAAATGCAGGCCGCACAGAACCGCTCTCTGTGGCGAAACATGAGGAAGGCCTACGTCCAGCAGTGGACGGATAGGCTGAAATGACGATGATGACTGTATGGAATCGAAGCCAGTGTGCAGTCGGATTACAAGCTTTATAATTTCTTTTAGGTATACGGCCGTGTGTGGTGACTTGTGCCTCTGGTGCTGGACGCTCTGCAGCGCTGGTAGCATTGGATATCTGTACGAGAGCACTGCCTGGAGCCGCTGACGTGCCCAGGGTGGTGCGTCATCTGCGCGCTCAGCGACCACATTCGCTCTCCAACCGACATCACTATATCTTCGTATACAAGGTTAGTTATTTCTTGATCAGATGCTGCTTATTGGATACAGCCATAATTTTTTTTATTCATCACCATAGTCTGAGCCCTATGTGGGCTCCTACCCTATGTGGAGTACCACTATTGGGGCCTTCTTCACAATAGGAGGAAAATTGATCTGCTATTGATACTGCATCGGTGTGGTGACGGTACAATTACAATTCACCACCCCCTCTCTTACCCATGGGTGTCGTAAGAGACGACTAAGGGATTATAATATGCATACAACATCTATGCTAGAGAAGGAAAACTCGAAAAAAAACCTTACGCCAACACGACTGACCAGCGTGGAGCAATTTCCTTCCCATAGTGGAGCAGGTCCGACCCCAACACTGGAACCTATATGGGCTGAGATGATGATGATGATGATATCGCGCTGGTCAGACTGTGTTGGTATAGGTTTCTATGTCAAGTTTTCCTTCTCTTGCATAGATACTAACTACATATCATATATCTCAGTCGTCTTTTACGACATCCACGGGCACGAGACGACGTGGTGAATTGTATTCTTGTTCCGTCGCCACACGCAGAGGTGTTTTACATTATATTTGAGAATTACATTGTGATTCGAAAAGCATCACACTGGAGCTAATAAGTACTTAATAAACAGATTGTACATCTTTATATATATATTTCTTGTGTATGTGTGTATGTCACAGAACTCTTCCTAAACAGCTGGACCGATGTTGATGAAATTTATTGTGCATCTTCAAAGGGATTCGAGAATGGTTTAAATTCACAATTGGACCCCGGTAGTTGGCGCTGCTGTCAATTTCAAGAAAAAATCCTTTTATTTAATTTGAACAGAACGTCAGTTGGGCTAGCTAGTAACTTTATATAAAAAGAATCAGTAAAAAAATAGTATTGATGGGTTTTATGAGTCAATTTTCATTCTATACTGTGGAGAGGACTCGAGCCCAGCAGTAGGTTGTATATGAGCCAAGATGATGATAACAATGAATACTTTAAGAATAAAATCTGTCGACTTTTCCCTTGCATATCGTAAGTATTAGCTAAGAGAATCGTTATCATTTCTCTTGAAAACTCTTTCCAAAGTGAGATCGCCATTCCCTCCTATTGCCAATGTGGTGATTATTTCAATATATTTCCTATGGTAAGGCCTATATGGAACAACGGATGTCGAGGGCTGACGAAGTAATTTTTGAGATCAACGCCATCTATCGAGTGTGAGTAATACTACTGAAAAACATTTAATGCATTGTCTAAATTGTTCTTTAAGATCATACAGATGGCGTATTGCCAAGTTTGGGTTGCCGTTTCTGTCAAGGGACAATAAGCATTTTGTGTGATATATTTTTGTAAAGATATGAGAATTTACTTCTTACTTTACCTTGAAGAAAGTAAGGAAAACCGATCATTTTCCTAAGGTTAATCAATATAGAGAATTTCCCTGAGTAATATAGGCTATATTTTATCCCGGTGTGCCCACGGGAACGGGAACTACGCGATGAGGCGTCTGTAACCGAAGCGAAGCGAGGGCGGGTTGCTAGTTTAATATAAATATATTGATATTTCTTTCAGGTCCTGAGTGAATATGGCAACAAAATGCTGGGCGGAGGCGTGGACACTATATAATAAAACAAACTAATGACTCGCTACGTAATGACCTTATTATAACCATGACAATGTCGGCCTACATATTATTTCAAAGTATTAAACAATAATCAACAGTAGAAGAATACAAAAATATGTTTCGTTCATAGATTAATTAATAACATAATTATTCTTGATATTAAATTAACTAATGTACATGAAACTAAAAATAATATGAAGAAAATTATTATTTAATTTTGATATAAAATTGTTTTTACGGATTTTATCATTTGTATCTATTTTTACGGGCGAATTATTCACTTGAGCATGATTTTTGAAAGGTTGAATGTGTTGAAATCTAAAATCAAATATAAATGCGATTAAATCCGTAAAAATATTTATGTAGTGCTCGCGTAAACATAAAATAGTTTTAAATTTTATGTATGTTTGCGTAAATATTAGAAATCCTTATAATTATTATTTAAATTGCCTAGGGTTTAACATTGTTTAATACTTTAAAAATATGTATAGCCAATATTAGAATAAAAAAAACACTATTTGGAACATACCAAAGCATAATAAACAAGATCTCTTGAAAATTTGTTCGCTCAAAAATAATAAAAAAAAACATTTTTTTATTATATTTTTAAATGTTTATTATTACCACTATATTACGTCACAATAATGACATTTACCGCATAACTTAAAGAAACTTGTAAATAAGATTTTATTTAAATTTTAAATGTTCGAACAACGTATTTTTATTTATTTTTAGGGGTTTATTCCACTAGTCTATAGATATTTCGATATTCCTATGTTCATGTATTAAGCATTACTACAATCACAAGTAAATAATATTTTAATAAATAATTTGTTGAGTTTTTGCTGTGATTTGATACTAACTTTTAATATAATACTTCTACTAATATTATTTTAAACTAAAAACTATATTTAGACTGCTGTATTTAGCTAAAATCTTATAGCTTTAGACAAATATCCTAGCTATATACAGTTTAGAGCATAAGACCCAGACATACAGCCAATATGAATGCCTAAGGTTGTTTAAAATCATCAAATGATGTAAGCCATCAAAAGTAGCATATTCTCATCTTCCACGAATGTTACAAGTAAAGGATATGTTGTGGCGACCCCAGGTAATTTGAGATAGGGGCAATATCATGTCATATAGAATTAAATACACCATGTATTTATTATATAAAACACACGAAATGACGTTATAATATAATTATTTGTAAAGGCGGAGTTAACGATCATCAAGATTTAGAGGATATCATTTATTAAGAAAAGTTATAGAAAATTCTGAATACTTCTTAGAGGTCTTTTACTTAGTTATTGGCGAAATTGTTTCTATGGTGTAGCAGAAGCAAAAAGACAAAAAAGACGTTATAATATTCGGCGATGAAGAAAGAAATAAACGAGATAGAATGCGAATATTAGTTAATTGCATACAACTTCCATTTTTCATAAAGTTATTTAAAAAGTACATAGCTTAAAATTTTGTTGATAATATAAATAACTATTTTAAAATGGAAGGAAAACCCACCACTTTCCCACAGTTAATCAATATACCGCAAACCATGATGGAATGGAAGGAATACGTGATAGGATCAAGATGGAATATGAGATAAGGAAAACTTACGTGTTAAGTACCCTCCAGAACGTCAACTTGAAATCTTTCGCAGAACTTTGAATATTTATTCGACACGTGTTTCGCCTCTAAGCGAGGCATCCTCAAGACAGGCTTCAAATGCATTTTTACTATGCGGTACATTGTTTAGGGAATGTGGTGGATCTCCTTTTCTTCTTTCAATTTTAAAATAATAATGGATTTTCGCCATGCATAACCTAATTGAATCAATTAAATATAGGTACTTATTTAACTTCAAATTGGACACGATAGATAAGCGACTATAATCGAAGTCTGAATTTAAAAGATTCGTTTATTGTCTGAATATCTAAAAGATAAGATTTTAACCTTTTTACTGTGTTACCCAGTGACTGGACTATACATTTTTATTATTTGCTGTTTTTCAGTCAGCATATAATTCGTTACATAATTTGGCTGAATCCAGATCCATATTATGAAAATTATATTTTAAACCAAGGATTCTGTGCATAATAATTGAATACTCTTATATCGACAAATAGTATTATTATATAGTAAAAAATAGAAGCTTTGAATATAGCATATTTTTTGCAAAGCTTGTTAATTGATAGAAAATTTTATGAATAGTTAAACAGTGTTTTGTAATTCGTCGTATATAAATAAAATTTTGCTAAATTAGATTTTTTAAAACTTCGTAGACGAGAACACCTTTTATAAATTTAATAAACCGTTGTTTATACTGTTTGTATTATAGTATTTATTTTTAAAGGTATGTTATTTATTACAAAATGACTCCCAATCATAATGCGCACATCGATATTTTGAAAGTAAGTTCTTCGTGTTTTCACAATTTTGTGAGACGAACCTTCAAATATATTTTTTTTCATATGAAGTCAAAGCATTTATATAATAAAATTAGATACAGTGCACTGTTGTATCCCACACGTATTTAGTCGATAAATAACGTTAGTTATATCTATTATAATTGTATGTATAATAAATATATTATTATTGACCAAAAATCTATATAAATATTAAGAAATTGTATACGTCCTACAATTTATATTTAGTTTTACGTTGAAAATAAATAAAAGTATTGTAAGAATAACTTTTTTATTGAATACTTAGAAAATAAAACCCACATATTTCTTCTATGCCGAGCCCAAAGGGATGACGAGGATAGCATTCAGTGAGTAATTTATTGCATTTCCAAGGAAGGTTGACGTCAGGCCAAATATAAAACTATTGCCAAAACGTTTGCTGTTTGCATGCAAATACATATTGCAGAGTACATATACCCCAAATATATGTCAAAATGACCCCGAATAAGCAGGATAATGGCAAATTCTTAAGCCGACTCTGTAAACTATATAAGATCATAGCCTGTCCGAGAAAATGAGTCTTTTTAAGGGCAAAACTGTTAGGAATAAATACACAAAATATTTTAGAAAGAATCAATTAACAGACATAAATAACACTCAGACTCGGCAATATCACTTGCGGATGGTGAGTCTACTACGAAACTACGATGAGTCTGAAATCATGACATTCAAAGTATGGGTAATCGCTTTGCGACCTGTAGGTATAATGAGTAAGGAACTATAATAACATCCTGTAGAAGATTTGATATACCTACTTGATTTTTAATTTCCTGATAGTCACGGGAAGAGTATGGTTCTTCTGTGATCCTGACCACTGGCAAGTGGTGGAAACGTCAAAAATTAAGAAAGACAAATACGATAAAATCCTTAAATATAATTTTCAGATGTGTAATAGTAGCATAACCATCAGATATCATTATTATTTAGATGGATTGGTTTTACATTTTAGCATTATTTTAGGCAAATATCGCCTATTACCATTAAGTGTATACCCGGCAAATAGTATGTAACATATACTATCAATAGCTAAAAAGTCGTGTGGTGGCGACTACGAATACTACAAATCCTTGCATTGCTCGTAGGTGTCGTAAAGAACGACTGAAAGTTTTTTATCGACCTAGGCCAATGCTATCTGATTCTGTCAGTTCAACAATTTAATTCCTAAGAAGGGATGATGTAAAGCATTTTATTTTTATTGCCAAAACTTTTAAAAAGTGCACCATGAAAGAAGAATACATATTGAGTCGATCACAGCTAAGTACGACCGAAGGTGCAATTCTGGCCGAAGCCGAAGCCGATTAATCGGTATTCACTAAAATCTTCGGCCGAAGCCGAAGGTGATGACCTTGAGAAATGCGATAGTTATTTTAATCTCAGAATATATTACATATTCTGAGAGCTTTAGAGATTTAGCCTAATAATAAGCCGAGTGACCAACATTTATAGGTAGGTAATAAATTATTGTCTAAAATAAAACTTTCAAATCCATCCATCCATCAGCCTACAGACGTCCACTGCTGGACATAGGCCTCGCTATGAGAATGCCACTCGGATCGGTCCTGCGCCACTTGCATCCAACGGTTCCCTGCGACTTTGAGAATGTCGTCAGTCCACCTAGTGGGGCGTCGTCCTACGTTGCGCCACCCGATTCGTGGTTGCCACTTAAGAACTTATCTTCCCCAACGGTTGTCAGTTCGACAAGCGATGTGGCCTGCCCATTGCCATTTCAACGTGCTAATTCTGCGGGCTATATCGGTTACACCTGTTCTTTTACGAATTGCCGTGTTCCGGATTTTATTACGTAGAGAAATACCGAGCATAGCCCTCTCCATAGCACGCTGGGCGACTTTGAGCTTTTTTATGAGGCCGACATTTATAGATCACGTTTCAATGCCGTAAGTCATCGCTGGTTAGACACACTGGTTATAAGCCTTTTTTTTCAGACACTGCGGAATATTGGACGAGAAGATCCTCTTAAGTTTCCCGAACGCTGCCCAGCCGAGTTGGATTCGTCGGCTGACCTCTTTCTCGAAATTGGATCTACCTAACTGGACTGCTTGTCCTAGGTAAACATAATGATCCACAACTTTGAGAATCGCATTCCCAACTAAGACCGGTACAGAAATGACATGGACAGTAGACATGACTTTCGTCTTGTCCATGTTCATTTATAGACTCACTAGTTGAGATACCCTGCTGAGGTCATTGAGCATAGTGCAAAGGTCCTCCATGGATTCTGCCATGACTACGATATCGTCAGCAAATCGAAGGTGAGTGATGTATTCGCCGTTGATGTTGATGCCGAGTCCGGTCCAGTCTAAGAGCTTGAAGACATCTTCCAGCGCAGTGGTGAACAGTTTCGGAGAGATGACGTCTCCCTGTTACATCTCTCTGCAACTGGATCGGTTTCGTACTCTTATTCCGGATGCGGACTGAAGGATAACTCGGTAAATGAATGCTGGAACGAGATGGCCTCATGTGTAAGGGAAGTGGCGAAGGATGTGCTGGGTGAGACGAAAGGTAAAGGAGTGATTGCTAAAGATACGTGGTGGTGGGATGAGTGTGTCCAAAAGGTTTTGAAAGAAAAGAAGAATGCATTCAAAGAATGGAAAGGCGTAAATGACGATAACCCGGTATTGAAAGAGCAGAAAAGATTAGCCTATATGGAATGCAAGAAGCAGGGTAAGAAAGGTGTAGCGATCGCTAGAGCTAAGGCCCAAGACAGATTATACCGAAGTCTTGAGAGCTCCAAGGGACAAAAGGAACTGTACCGCCTGGCGAAAGCGAGAGAAAAGAATGCTAGAGATATCGTGCACGTTAAATGTATAAAAAATGATAATGGAAGAGTTCTGACCAGCGATGAAGAAATAAAAGGCCGGTGGAAGAGTTACTTTCAAACATTAATGAATGAAGAGAACGTCTGGAGTGGAAAGGTAGTCGACCTACCGACCAATCTGGGTTTGGTAGAAGAAGTAAGCTTAGACGAAGTAAGAATGGCTGTCCAGAGTATGAAAAGAGGTAAAGCGGTTGGCCCAGACAGTATACCTGTAGAAGTATGGAAGGTTTTACAAGCGGATGGATGGAAGTGGCTGACTTTATTCTTTAATAAGTTGTTACATGAAGAGTCGATCCCGAACGAATGGCGTACCAGTTCACTGGTGCCTATCTTTAAAAATAAGGGTGACGTACAAGAATGTAACAACTACCGAGGCATAAAGCTCATGTCACATAGCATGAAGATTTGGGAGAAAGTGATAGAGAAAAGAATGAGAGAGGAAAGTGAAATAACCCAGAACCAGTATGGCTTTAGGCCAGGACTGGGAACCACGGATGCAATTTTTGCTTTACGCCAACTCATGGAGAAATACCAAAGTGCGCGTAAAAACCTGCACATGGTATTTATTGACCTAGAGAAGGCGTACGATCGAGTTCCCAGGGAAGTTCTGTGGTGGGCTTTGAAAGAACGAAGAGTGCCGGGGAAGTATGTAAGATTAGTGAAAGCTATGTATGCAGAAGCGCGTACGAATGTCCGGTCCGAAGCCGGTGTCACTGATGAGGTCAGTGTCACTGTAGGCTTGCACCAGGGTTCGTCCATAAGCCCTTATTTGTTCCTCCTGGTGATGGATGCTCTGACATCAGACATACAGGAGGAAGCACCGTGGTGTATGCTGTTTGCAGATGACATTGTCCTCGTTGGAGAGGAGGCAGCTGGAGTACAAAGTAGACTGGAGAAATGGCGGGAGAGGTTGGAGAGAGTAGGGCTTAGGATCAGCCGCACCAAGACTGAACATCTGTTCTGCAGCTTTGGTGACTCTTGCCAATTCTCTCACATTGGCCTAGATGAGATACTCCTACCGGTTTGCTCCAACTTTAAGTACTTAGGCTCCCTTCTCCAAGACGATGGCAACATCGACCGGGAGGTAAATCGTAGAATGAATGCAGGATGGATGAAGTGGCGACAGGCCGCGGGCCGGTCCGTCCGGGGCAGTACCATGCTCTCGCAGAAAATCGACGTCTGAGCAGTAGCAATTTGTTACTGCGCTTCGTTCGGTGAGCGAGAGAGCCGGAAGCCCAACTTTCTGAGGGTGATTGCGTGTGGAGGGTTTTGGTGGTGCCCTTGGTATCACCGAGCCTCAATGCACGCATTCACACTCCCTTCGCTTTCTTGCGGTAGGCAACGGCCTTGTAAAGGTCCATGAGCGGCAGCAACACTTACCATCAGGTGTACTGTTTGCTCGTTTGCCACCGTTTGCAATAAAAAAAAAAAAAAAAAAAAAAAAAAAGGTCTCGGGAACAATTTGCGATGCACGGATGCCCCTTAAACTTAAGGGGAAAATATACAAGAGTGTCATCAGACCTGTTGCTATGTATGGATCTGAATGTTGGGCATTGTAAAAGACGGATGAGAGAAGATTGCATGCCACAGAGATGCGTATGCTAAGATGGATGTGTGGGGTCACAAGGTTAGATAAGATAAGAAATGAGTATATTAGGGGAAGTCTGAAAGTAGCACCAGTGATAGAGAAGATTAGGAGCGCGAGGTTGTCTTGGTATGGACATGTGATGAGGAGGGATGAAAGCCATGTGATAAGGCGGGTTATCGATATGAATGTGGATGGACGAAAGAAGCGTGGGCGACCCAAAAAGAGATGGATAGACTGTGTGAATGAGGACATGCGTATGAAAAGGGTGAGTGCAGATATGACGGCCGATAGTAGGTTATGGAAGGTAAGTACATGTTGTGCCGACCCCACTTAGCGTGGGATAAGGGCAGGCAAATGATGATATGTTTTATAGTGATTTATATTCTCCTTGATGTTTTATGTCAAGTCCCACGGGAACCCGGTCGAACGCGATAAAATGTATCCTATGTCCATCTCCTGGTTCTAAGCTACCTCCCCGCCAATTTTCAGGCAAATCGGTACAGCCGTTCTTGAGTTATAAATAGTGTAACTAACACGACTTTCTTTTATTTATATATATATATATATATATAGATATGTAAATTGTTGTTCACTATTTGGAAAAAGATCTTAGGTAGTAGAAGACACTAGACTTAACTTAAAGTCATAAATGCGCTTTAATCAGCTAATGCTAGAGATTCTCTTAAATGAAAAAAAAAAACAAACATATTTTTTCAATGAAAGTATACATAAAACATACATTATCCGAGTAGTGACGGAGTAAGAATACAATTCACCACCCCCTATCTTACCCGTGGGTGATCGTACGAGACGACTAAGGGATATAAAACTCATATAACATCTATGCGAGAGAAGGAAAACTCGAAATAAAATCCTATACCAACACGCCTGACCAGCGTGGTATAGTAGGTCAATTACCCTTCCATTATGGAGGAGGCCCGAGCCCAAAAGTGGGACGTATATGGGCTGAGATGATGATACATAAAACAATAATTTAAGTTTGTATTGTAATGCGTTCGTGCCGGCGGGGCGCAGCGAAACGCTGCTCTCAGCGCAGCGTTTCTGCAGAGCACTGCTCTGCTCTGCGCACGCTCCGTCTCGCTCTAGCATCATTCAGTAAATTTAAAATTTTGACAACTTGCAAACCTTCGGCTTCGGCCAAAGCTTTGGCTATTATTTGGCCGAAGCCGAAGATTTGGCCGGAGGTGCTTTTTTTGGCCGAAGATGACTGAAGCCGAAGCATCGGTCGGACACTACAGGTAATTGGGTTAGGAGCAGAGTCAAGATGATGAGATATAATTTCAGTATCATACTTAGTAAGCAATACTAGATTTAATTTACATGATTATCGCCTTCAGTATTATCCTTCACATTTGAAATGTTAAGATAGTGACTAATAGCTTTTTCTTCTGAAATATCAAGATCATCGTTATTAATGTAATTCCTATCATCATCAAAACCTTCAGAATCAAGTACTTCCTCTGCATCAATATCAGATACGATGGAATCATTAGCCTCGGATAAGACGGTATCTACACTTTTAATACTTTCATGATCATATTCATTAGCCGTTATTAAACATTTATCACTTGTGTCTTGAGCGTTGTATGATTCATTTTTTCCATCAGTATTATGTTTGTTGACTAACGGTTCAACGTCTGTGTCATCTATGGATATATTTTCGAAGGTAATTGTTTTGTTTCCAGCTTTTGGATATATTTTACTTTCAGTCAAAAGTGATGAACGGGGACTCTTAACGGTGTAGTCAATATTTGCACGTTCTTTCTCTGGTGTTTCTTCCAATTCTAAGAGATAAGCCATGTCATGTGTATTATTAGGCTTGTGCTTGAATAAGCAAGAGAATGAGCCCGCCAAAGAGAGAGACGATACTGTAGTAATCCCTGTTGAAAGAACTATTTCTTTAGAATTGACCAGAAAAATCGTTATCGAGTCATATTTGTGTAAGTTAAAAATTCTCGGTTTCAGCATGGAGTCTGAAACTGTGTGGTACACGATATTAGGTTTACATTTCATAAAATAATATTTTGAACCGTGAATGTATTTATAAATCGAGATTTGTAATAGGCATACGTAAAATAATTATTTTCCTTTTGGTGATGGAGTGAGAATATAATTCATCAACTTCTATCTTGTCCGTGATTGTCGTAAAAGACATCTAAGGGATTTAATATGCTTGTAACATCCATAGAAGAGGCTCAAAATTTGGAATAAGGCCTTATACCCGTCTGATCCGCATGGTATAGCAAATCGATTTACTTCTTATTGTGGAAGAGGCCCAGCAGTAGGACATAATAATATATGAGCTAAAATGATGAATGAACATGTCACCAATACAAGAATTATTTTTTTATTGTAGTCTTTGAAGAAATAAAATTATAAAAATTGTTCCTTTGTTAGTTCGGTATATTAGAGGATATTTTTCTTCTACAAGAAAAATCTTTACAGTTACTCCTTATATAGGACAAACAGAGGTTAAACAGTTGTTTTTTATTAGCTATTAATTCCTTTCAGGTATCTATATCTATCTGGTGAGCTTTTCAGTTTTCCTTTATCGTAAGTTTGATGATACTCTTTTCCTGGTACACTTTTTGCAAGATTTTTCCTCTCCTTTTATAGTTAATCATATTAAAAAGCTGCATTAATTATGTGCATTTGATGTTTAAAAAAAGCTATTACTACGCACCAATTTGGTAGGGATCTATGATTAATCTTATAATTAAAAACGAAATGAAATACTTACTATTTTTTTGCATATTAGTTGTAAGTTCAAGCTGCAAATAGAAAATGTTTTTATAGGCACCTGATAACGGACATTCCGTGTGGTGACGGAGTAAGAATACAATTCACCACTCCCTATCTTGCCCGTGGGTGCCGTAAATATGTACGTTCTACTGTTGAGCTCAGGCCTCGTATAAAGAGTGGGATAATTGGATCTCACCAAGTTTTGTCCTGCGTGGGATTCGATCCCCGATACCGGAACTGTAGGTATCTTAACCATTACGCAACTTGTGCACGTGTTAATTTAGTTGCATATGTTGCTTAGATGTTATATGCATTATTATATCCCTTAATCGTCTTTTATGACACCCGCGGACAAGAATGGGAGTGATGAATTGTGTTCTTATTTCCTAAGGAGATTTTTGTCATCATCATCATTTATATTGGACAAAAGCGCTGGTATATCATTTTAATTTAGAGTTTTCCTTCTCTTGCAAAGATATTATCTACATATTGTAATCCTTTACGCGTCTTTTACGACCGCCCCGCTCATATGGGGGTAGTGAACTGTATTCTTACTCCATCACCACGAGAAAGAGATGGTACAGATATAAATAAAAAGATAAGTAATTAAAATTAATATTCTCACCGATTGGCTCGAGCCTCCTCCACAATAGGAGGGAACGTAACCTTACAATACCATGCTGGTCAGATAGGTTGGTATAGGGTTTTATTTTGAGTTTTCCATCTTTTGCTCATTGATGTTATAAGCGTATTATATCCCTTAGTCGTCTTTTACGATATTCACGAGCAAGATAGGGAGTGCTGAATTATATTCTTACTCCGTCACCACACGGACTTCTTACCAAATCAGTTAAACTTGATTCCGTGGAAATAGTTTCTGATTCAACTGGTTGAATGTCCTTCAAGGTGGTTAATTTCTCTTCTGTGTTATTCTTCTTCCGTTTGATATCACGCCTGACACCATAAGCACGATAAGAGGCCTGCAGAGTTATTTATTAGAAAAATAAGAAATATGTTTATTAATATATTTTAAGTTCTTTGTTCTTCGTGTGGTGACAGAACAAAAACACATTTCGCCACCTTGTTTTTTGGGCGTAGAAGACAACTCAGGGACCACAATGTACAGATAATAATTAAACAAGAGAAGAAAAACTCGATATAAGAGCCTCAAATAACCCTTTTAACTAGTGTTATAGTAGTATTAATTTAGTTTACAACGAAATAATTAACATAAGCTAATAAATAACACATAACTCAAAAATGCGGCAAGCCATGTGTTTCACCGACCTGATGCTGCCGACTATCGCCAGGGCGATGGTCGGCAGTGTCAGGAATTGGGACGCATTCGTAGCCTTCTGTGAGGCAGTAGTCTCGCGGAAGGAGGCGCCTCATGCTGCCTTAGTCGAGGCCGCGGGTGACGTGACCGGGGAATTAGTCCGTCACCCGCCGAGAGGCCGACCGCGTGAGGAAAGACCGACGTCCTCTCCGAGGGGGGACGTCGGTCGATGGGAGGGTACACCAAATAGGGGGTATTCCGTCGGGCCGACCACTGACGTCAAGTCACCCTGCTCCAGCGGTCGGCCCAACGACGAAGGCGACGTGCATCGTGGGTGGGTTGTGGGTGTGCGTGCTTACGCCACTCTGTCGCCCCGGACGAAGTGGTGCAAGGAGCGCGCCGACCGCAACCCACCCCTCAAAAAAAAGCCATGTGTTTCCCTTAGTAGACGCAATACAGTGCTGATATTTCGGGTGATTTATAAAATGATGTCGCGATTATCAATTAACAGTAAAATACTCAAAAAGAAAATAACATAAATACAGGTAATAAATACCTTTATCTTGTCAGCCATTGCTCTGTACATTTGGTCAGAAGGCCTCGTCTCTCTGTACAAGCCCAGGGTGTGTGACGCGGCCTTTGCTATATCATCCTCATCACTTCCAGAAGATGTCTGTACGTAAAATTTCTTCTATTTTAATATACTAAATGCAAGTCAAGACAAATACCTGACCGTCGAGGCCTTGCCTAGTAGGTACGGCGGCACGGGGTGCTTTCTTTTCGACTGGTGCAGCTATTGATCGGGCACGGTTGCTTCACCAAGTATCTGCACACGCTTGTGAGGAGCATATCGGCCTGTTAATATTGCGATTGCGACGAGGATACGGTACAGCAAACGCTCGACGTGTGTGTAGCGTGGGTAAGCCACGGAGGACAAAGAACTCGGTAAAAGCGATTGGCCCATCGGCGAAAGGGAAGGCATATGGTGGGTTATGGGGCGGCTCACCCTTTCATCACCTCGGATAGAATGAAGAGCATGTGTGCTGACTATAGGCCATCCAAAGAAAAGGTTATAAGGTTGCAGGCCATCCATTTTATAGCCCCAAACGACTTAAGCACGCTGTGCCCACCGAGCCGTAGTCTGAGTCTACCAAATAAAAAAAAGGCAACCGCTTCAGGGTTATGCTATTAGTACAAATCGCAGGAATACATAACACACTATACAATTATTATTAAAAAGCTATTATTATCATAAGATTTTTCGTATGGTGACGAACTAAAATTAAAATCATCACCCCGTTCAAGAGCGATAGTTACTAATTACCATCAGGTGGTGAAATAAGTGATTGCTTGCTCGTCGGCTGTCAAATGCATTTAAAAGAGAAGATCAGCAAAGAAGTTGACAATCACAATTTACGTTATAAGTATCCAAAAAGAGTGAAGCTGCTTATTTTTCTAGTCCGTTTTTTCTCGATTTCTTATAACTTTTTTACAACTGCCATGGGAAGTTAAGAGGTGGTCATCACGCAGATAATAAGGCAAGGGAAATTAATCAATATTATCTCAGTCCATAGGGCCTCCTCCATTTTTAAGGGGAGATTGACCTACTATACCACGTTGATCATACATGAAGCAAGCTATAATATAGGGTTTCATTTCGAAATTTCCTTCTCTTGCATCGATGTTATCTGCGTACTGTAGCCCTCAGTCGTCTTTTACGACACCCACGACCAAGGAAGAGGGTGCTGAATTATATTCTTATCTTCTTGTGGCAACACACGAAATAATGTGTTAACGAAAAAAAGTATCAACTTACCTCATATTTAGTGTATTTTAATGTTTGTTGCCGAAGATAGGCCGTCCGTATTGCTTGAAGTACAGCCGGGCAGACGCTGGGGTCTATACCAGTTTTATTGATAAGCACTGAGATGAGAGTACCTTCGTCGACTGTATATCATCAAACATTAATTATCCGCACTAATATTATAAATGCGAAAGTAAGTTTGTTTATTTGTTTATTACGCTTTCACGCTTAAACCATCGAACCGATTTCAAAAATTCTTTCACCAATGGAAAGCAGTAATATCAGGGAGTAACAGGCTATATTTTATCCCGCTATTCCCACGGGAACGGGAACTACGCGGGTAAGGTGAATGAAACCGAAGAGAAGCGAGGGCGGGTTTTTTTTTTTTTTTTTTTTTTTTTTTTTTTATGGGTGGGCTACGGTAAGCGCACGCGCGGTCCAGTCCGTCCGGGGCGATGAAAGGACGGCACGCGGGCCCATAACCCACCCGTACCCACGTCACCTCGTCGTTGGGCCGACCACCGGAGCAGATGTCACTTGTCGTCAGTGGCCGGCCGACGGAATACCCTTTCGGGTACCCTCACCTCACGACGTCCTGGGACGTCAGTCGCCGTCGCGCGGTCAGCCTCTCTGCGGGTGACGGACAATTCCCCGGTCCAATCACCCGCGGCCTCGGCTAGGGCGGCATTAGGCGCAAATACTCGCGCCTGCGCCGCCCGAGTCGCCGGCGGCGGAACGTGTCGCCCAATAGGAGCTCTACTCGCACACGATCCGCCGCCTCCTTCCGTGAGATTACGGCCTCACAGAAGGCGGCGACCGCGTCCCAGTTCCTGACGCTGACGAGCATCTCCCTGGCGATGGTCGGCAGCGCCAGGTCGGCACCGATAATTGCGACGAGTTCACGGCGATCCCCCTCCCATGCAGCACACTCAGCGAGGGCGGGTTGCTAGTAATTATTATATTTCTCATGTAATGCTACTTTCTGTGTGCTGATGCAGTAAGAATGTAGTTCACCTCCATTTTTCTTATTCGTGGGTGTCGTAAAAGTTGACTTAGGGATTTAATATAGGCTTAAAGATACTTTATTCTCATAAGAACTTAATTAAAGTTTACTTACATGAGATATATAAAAAAAATTACACAATGTAACAAAATATTCGTTCGTTGCGGCTCAGACATGCAACAGACCACAATTATAAAAGTAAAGTAAAATTGTAAATAGAAAAGTTAATTCACTGTCTTACAAATCATCATAAATAAAATATCACAGAATACCCTCATTCAGACATAGTATAAAAAAATTAACATATAATTGGATGTAGTTCAAAATATTCACATATCGTCTATACAGAAAACCTAAACTCGAAATAAAACCATATACAAATTTGTCTGGCCAGTATGGTATAGTTAGCTTATGTGGCCATGGTAATCATTATCATCATCATCGCAGGCCCCTGCTGGGAGTCTCCGCTGCAATGAAAGGGAAATTGACCTACTATACTGCGCTGGTCAGACGTGTCGGCATGGGGTTTTATGTCGATTTGCCCTTCTTTAGCTAGATGTTATCTGCATATTATATACCTTAGTCTTCTTTTACGAGACCCATGGGCAAGAGAGGGGGTGGTGAATTGTATTCTATTCGCATCTGCTAAACGTTGCAATTAAAGAACTTTAAACATGGTCCCTTATTTAGGTCGCCCTCGCGCGGTCAGGCTCTCTTAGCCCGCGGGTAGAATAGACCGGGCAATAGTCCGTCATCCGCGGCCTCGGTGAGTGCTTCACAGGAGTATCTATTGCCCGATTTCCAGTAAGCATGTTCGTTGAAAAGTGTTGTATTATTAAAAGCTTTTATTTAACTTGCCATGTTAGTATGGGATAAATCTTGCGAGTTAAATTAGAACCACTTCCTGTCGTTAGATTAGGTTGAAATTTGGTTTACTTACATAACTTCGATGACAATGCGATAATGTACCATGAACGTGGTCTCAAGATGGCGTCGGAATGTGGCCATATGAACTCCTAAATTGAACGAGATAAAACCGTCGAATTTGGACTCGTTTGAGTAGTCTTGACAAGCAGCATTTAAATAAAAGCTTTTTTTTAAATTAATTAATATTTAAGAAAGTTTTTTGAGTGGCGGCCACGAGTAGGACGGCGCAGCGTAGGACGACCCCCCACTAGGTGGACTGACGACATTCTCAAAGTCGCAGGGAACCATTGTATGCAAGTGGCGCAGGACCGTTCCGAGTGGCATTCTCGTGGGGAAGCCTATGTCCAGCAGTGGACCTCTGTAGGCTGATAGATGGATAAATGGAATTAATATTTTATTTTACATTAAACTTACCCTTTTCTTTGTTTAAATATTTTATTATAATATCATAAGCTGTTTTCACGGTATTTTCTTCGAGATCTAACTCTTGTAATTCCGTCAACAATTCGGTTTGGTAATTACAATCGCATACATGAGTGCATATATGTGAGGCAATGGTTATGTTATCTCTCGTTACTAACAGCGCGGATAAGTAGTTCGCAATAAATCTCTCAATATTTAAAGGTTGAGCTCGTAAAACCTAAATTATTTTAAAAAATTACAGCCAAATAAATGAAATAATGTCTGTGTGGCGACGGCATAATAATACAATTCACCACTCCTATCTTGGATGTCGTAAAAGACGACTAAGGGTTATAATATGCAGATAATATCTATGCAAGAGAAGGAAAACTCGAAATAAAACCCTATACGAACCTATCTGATCAGTTTGGTACAGTAAGGTGAATTTCCCTCCTATTGTGGAGGAGACTTGAGCCCAGCAGTGGGACATAAGCTGAAATAAAATGAAATGAAATAAATCTCGTATAATCCGATGTCTAGGAATTTGATATGTAAGTACTGCGTTTTTCCATCTGTATTATCATTATTCATCATTTCAGCTCATATACGTCCCAATGCTGGGCTCGAGGCTCTACCAAAATATGAGGGAATTAAACCTACTATATTACGCTGGTTAGACGGGTTGGTGTAGAGTTTTCTCTAGAGCTTACCTTCTCTTGCATAGATTTAATCGTATTTAACACCACCCACGGTCAGGATAGAGGGTGGTGAATTGTATTCTTACTCTGTCAACACACGTTAATTTTGTATTAGATATCCATCTGTATGGACCTCATTAGAAGGACTATAGCAGTATAAATCACTTTATAATTTAGGTTTGTAATTGCACTTAGCAGAGTCGCCTTTCGAGAAACTTTTTAATAACTTAAATTTGAACAGAACCTTTGTAAGGACTATTAATTTCAAACCGTTTCAAAGAATACCTGTGGTTAGCCAAAACGATGATGGGAGATAATACGTCACTTTCGTCACTCTGGATGGTCGAAGTATGATTAGATAATAGTCTTTCTTTTTAACTAGGACTAAAACTACCACAGTAAATTTCCCAAGCCAGGATTTACACAGACCATAGTTATAACTTTCTAAAAAGGCACTCGGTTATAAAACTGCTGACAAAGATCGAAGAAAGACGATTTCCGTGTGTTGATAGAGTAAGACTACAATTCGACACCCTTTATACTACTCGTGGGTATCGTAAAAGACGATTGGGGGATTAAATATGCATATAACATTTATGCAAGAGAAAGAAAACTCGAACCTCAGACCAGTCTGGTATATAGAAGGTCAATTTTCCTTCCATGGTGGAGAAGAGCCTAACAGTGAGACGTATATCATCATCATCTCAGCTCATGCATGTTCCATTATGGGAGGGAAACTAACCTATACCACGTTGGTCATACGTGTTGATATAGAAATTTGTTTCAAATTTTTCCTCTCTTGTATAGATATACATATTATATCCCTTAGTCGTCTTTTATGACACCCATGGGCAAGACACGAGGTGGTGAATTTTATTTTTACCCTGTCACGACACGAAAATACGAGCTTTGTTAATTCCCAGAGAAATAAGTGAAAAAATTAAATGAAGAACGATTGTACTAACTTCCCTAGTTATATCGGTCATCAATTCCTTTAGACCTTCAGGTATATTAAGTCTACATTGCTTCATTATCTGAGATTGAAATAAATCACCGGAGTACTCCATATTTAGAAAATATTAGATACTTACTATTGTGAAAAGTGACATTAAACTCTCGTAGGCTTTGAGCTTAGATTCAGTTTGTATATTTAGAATCGTGAAAGAGTAAGAATAGAATTCAACACCCTCTGCCAGTGTACCAGTGGTTGTATATGTGGCTGCTGTGCTTGCGTTGCTTGGGCATATGATACATTTATGTGTCTAAAACGTATCGAGTGATTTTTATTAACCTTAAGCGCCTAATAACTTTTTTTGTCTTGCTGCAGTTCTTTAGCAACCATACACCCTCTGTAGCTCGCCGGGTGTGACTCCCCGCAATGAACACATTTGGGTTTTTCTGCTAATTTGTGCAGTCTCTGGTTAAGTGTTTATCAGTGCATTTTACACATCTAGGTTCCATGGAGCAATATCTCTGTGTATGGCCATATGCCTGGCATCTTTTACACTGTGGCGTTAGTTTGGATGATATGTATAATCAAGTAAAATTATGAGTAAAGCCAAAATTTAAAAATATTTATTTCATACGGGCAAAAGAACATTTCAAATGGTACATACTACACTAATATTAATTATACTCGAAGAATATTAATTTACTGAATCCGCTAATAAACATTATATTTTGGACGCTACCTGTGTGACGCATGTCAGGTCTTTATAAAATACTAGCAACCCGCCCTCGCTTCGCTTCGGTTTCAGTCGCCTTACCCACGGCGTAGTTCCCATTCCCGTGGGAATACCGAGATGAAATATAGCCTATGTTACTCCCTGATATTATAGCTTTCCATTGGTGAAAGAATTTTTGAAATCGGTTCGGTGGTTTAAGCGTGAAAGCGTTACAAACAAACAAACAAACAAACATCCTTACTTTCGCATTTATAATATTAGTAAGGATGAGTAGTTTCGTCTAGTCAAAAAATAAATTAATTAATATAATATAACAAAGTTCTTAAAACAGCAACAATTTAAATTGAAATTATAGTATTTATGTGCTTTAGTTAATAATAAAATGTCAAATATTTTAACAGCTTCAAATAAGTCTCAGACTTTCTTTTTTTTTTTTCTTTCTTTTTTCTTTCTGTGTTTCGATGTGCGACATCACCCAGGTGGCGTGTGATAGCGACAATGTTCTACCAAACCGAATTTAGCGTATTGTATCTTTCTAATGTTGATTGAAAATATTTATTGTTGGGCACTGAATAATTTTCCTAGCATAACAACGAATTAACCAAAGAAACTTTAATCACTGCTCATCTTCTTCATAACCATCTTCCAAATCACTTGTTTCAATTGCTGATAACTCAAAGCTCCCTGTAGTTTCGTCGAAATCAGCTGGAAAATAATAGACCCTTATGTTTATCTCCTTGGGATGATGACATTAACAAAATTGCGGGGCAAAAATGGCAAAAGACAGCCCAAGACCGAAGCAGATGGCAGACTTTGGAGGAGGCCTTTACCTGAGAGAGGTACCTGCTATAAAATAAAAAAAAAAACAATATTTTGTTAATTTGTATTTACAAGGTAGGAAATAAAAGGCTTTTTATTTTATTTTTATCTTATTTATTTATTTATCTCCAAGTGGTGATAGGTTAAAAATACAATGAATCTCACTCTTACTTTCCCTTAAGAGTTGTTAGAAAAAGAGCACTTTTTTTTAGGGTTGCGGTCGGCGCACTCCTCGCACCACTCCGTCCGGGGTGACAGAGGGGCGTAAGCGTCCATACCCGCGTCCGTCCTCCCCGAGGGGGGACGTTGGTCGATGGGAGGGTACTCTTCAGGGGGTATTCCGTCGGGCCGACCACTGACGTCAAGTCACCCTGCACGGGGGGTCAGTCCAACGACGAAGGCGACGTGGTGTTCGGGTGGGTTGCGGCTGTGCGTGCTTACGCCCCTCTATCGCCCTGGACGGAGTGGTGCGAGGAGTGCTCCGACCGCAACCCACTCGTCTACTAAGCATGACGGTGTGTGATGAACCCATAATAATAATAATATAATAATAATAATAATAATCTTTATTTCCAAAAATATGGTTATAGTAGGTCTTAATTATATAACATGATCCAGCATATTCTACCATATATGTATGGCGTGGAAATGTTTAAAACAGTGTCTTTTTTATTGATACAGCTTATTAGCTATATCTAGTCGTTGTAATTAATTATTTAAATAAATTTTATTCGTTACAATCATTAAAATATTAGAAACGCAATTACTCATAGCATGTCAATAAATGTATAAAAAATTCAAATTATATGTAAAGTTATATGTAAAAATCTTCAACAGTAGATAGTGTTCAATATGTAAATATAAATATATTCAATTTAGATGTCAGTATTATTAGTATTTAAATTTTAGATGTCACAATTTATCATTAAAGTATTCATTAATATCATAGTAATTTTTATCATGCAGCATTGTTTGTAGTTTTCTACGAAATAGTGTGTATGGTAGAGTTTTAAGATACTCTGGTAAATGGTTGAAGATTTTTACAGACATACAGTAGGCATTTTTCTTAAATAATTCTAATTTTATTTTCGGAATTTGAAGTCTAGATCCATGTCTAGTGCGACTAGTTTCGAAGTCTCCAAGTTTTTTAAATAAGTGTGGATGTTTCTTAACAAATAAGCAAACTTCCTGTATATAAATAGATGGCAATGGAAGTACTCTATATCGCCTGAATAAGGGTTTACAGCTTTCTAGATATTCCAGACCACCAATTGCCCGCAAACATTTTTTTTGCGCTTTGAAGACTCTTTCCACATCCACTGAGTTACCCCATATAATAATGCCGTACCTTATAATTGACGCTACATATGCTTGATACGCCATTATTGCAGTTTGCACATTTACAATTAGCCTAATTCTTTTTAATGCGTAGACAAAACAATCTATTTTGTGTGTTATTTTTTCGATATGTAGTTTCCAATTACAAAACCTATCCACAGTTATACCCAAGAATATACAATCGTTAACCGTATTCAATGTTTCGTTTTTATAATTAATATTTAGGTTTGTTTTGTCAGCTTTATGTGTTTGAAAATGTATAATATTTGTTTTTGTCATGTTTATTTTAAGATTATTTTGTTCTAACCAATTTATTGCCTTATCGATGGCTACATTAATGTGCGATTCTAAATTGTATTTATTTTTATGTTTTACAATTAGAGTAGAGTCGTCGGCAAATAAAATGCAATCATTATTGACCGCTTTGGGAAGATCATTAATATAGAGTAGAAAAAGGAGGGGAGAAAGAATGCTGCCCTGTGGTATGCCCAAGTTGCTGTGGAGATATGACGATCTATATTGTTTTTGGTGACGTCCAATGGTTTTAGTTATCTCCACACATTGCACTCTTTCGTTCAAATAACTTCTTAGCCAATCATTAGCTATGCCACGTATTCCGTAGCTATGAAGTATATGCGTAATCGTAGAGGAATCGTGCATCTTCTATGACTGCGACGAGTGCGAATGAAGCGTTGGAGGTATGCTAAGAACGTGGCCTATGGAAATCCACACACTACCTACCGAGTATATAAATTACCACGTATTTGATTAACGTATCGACCCTTGAAAGTCTTGTAGGTGGTTTGATGAAATTAGTTGGATTAATTATTTTCCGGGGAAGAGCATTGCTGTCTCCCAGGGGAAAGTAAACGTAACGTATTGTATTCTTGTCCTATCACAGCACGGATAAAGAAGGACATACCAGGGGTACAGTTATCATTCATATTGGTTAATAGATCATGGAATCTAGAAAAAAGTGATATGGCTCTTTTCACAATCGTAAATGTGTGGAACTTTATTCTCTTTTCTCTTAGAATACTTTCTAACTAGATTTTTCGTCCCCATATACGTGGTGAATTGTGATACGGAGTGGCGAATTGTATTCGAACTAATAGTAGAGTAAGAATATAATACCCATATTTTGCTCGTGTGTATCACAAAATACGACTAGGGGATTAAATATACATATAACATCTATACCTACTAGAGAATGAAAGCTCGAAATAAAACCCTATAGACAATCTGTCTGACCACTGGTATAGTAGGTCAATTTCCCTCTAATTATGGAGGAGGCTCGAGTCCAATAGTGAGACGTATATAAGATAAGAAGAAGATGAAAGAATATAAAATAATTAAGGTTTTCTATTAACAAGTTAAAGTCATAAGACTTACCCTGTATATCTTCAGGCACTTCAAAAACATCTTCTACAGCAACCGTTGTTTGAGAGTGGTAATCAGCTTGAGGTTCCTCAGGAATTTCCTGTGATTCCTCAAAGTCTTCGATTACTTCTGGGGGATCCTGTCATATATATAAATCTGGTTGTAACAATACGGATGGATTATGTGATAGATGGCTTAATTTTATACCTTTATTCGTAATAAAATAATAGATATAGAAGATTAGGAGTCCGGTAAACTGCTAGAAGTCTGAAGCGTCGTCAAATACAGGCAGGCAGTAAAGTCGTCTAACGGTGATAAGGAATCCAATCTGTGCCGTTGGTCGACCCAATACTGTTAGTTATGAAGTCGGACTTCGCTCTTCCGTCGCTCCGAACAGATCGGCTAAGATGTGTTCAGTTATAACCTATTAAAAAAATCAGTGGTCCCCTGTCAAAATGGCTCCAGTCGTTGCAGAGCCTAGTTAGAACAAGCAGACGTATGAAACATTCTAAAAAGGGTTTTTTAATTTTATTTTCATCCATCCATCTATCTGGCCGTAGATGTTCACGGATGGACATAAGCCTCTCCACGAGAATGCCACCTATGCCACTTGCATCCAACTGCTTACTAGTTTCAGTCCTTAGAGAGGGTCTTTTTGTGCTGCGCCGTCCGATTTGTGGTCGCCATTCGAGAATTTCTTCCAATGGTTATCGGTTTGCTGAACGATGTGGCCTGCCCCTTGCCAAATGGCACGTTGAAATCAACGTGCTAACGTAGGGTTTTATTTATTGTTTGGGTTTCTTTGTCAGAATACATTTTTATGACGGTTGAATTTACAGAAAGCGTAGTAGTTAAGATACCAACTACCGTGCCAAATGTAGTAGGTTTGATTCCCATGCAGAACAATACTTAGTGCGACCCACAAATTACTGTTGAGCCTTATGTAATTTGTATCTATTAATTGCTTGTATTTAAGTCCTTTACGATTATTTATTTAGTGCAGTGTTGTTATTGAAAATAGTATTTAAAAAACGTTTTCTTTTCAATAAAACGGCAAAAACGATTTTGGCAGTGCTAACTAGATTTATATGACTAGCAGTACGTCAACAAGTTCTACATCCGAGTCATCGTATTGACGATTATGATGACCCCTTATAGGGAATGTTTCTTCTGGTCTGGCTATGGACGTCAAGGATTCGGTACCAGTGGTCGCCGCAATGGCAAGAGGGAGGAAATACAACGGGTTGTGGGGACACGCGTCGCTCTTTCGTTGCCCTGGATGGCCCTGTCAGCCCACACCATAGCTTGCCAAAAAATAAAATATCTGGCAATTATTTATTATGTATATTTATAAATATAGCTTACAGATGTAAAAGAAATCCTAGGTTCAGATTTTTCATATGACTCTCTGCGCTGTTCCTCTTCTTCAGCAGCGAGCAGTGCACTTTTATCCACAAAAGGTGTCTCTAAGAAGAGAAAATACCTTTGATGATGAAAAAACATATATTATTCGAATTAATGGAGCATGGCGAATCGGATTTTGATGAAAAAAAATGTGTCATTTTTTAAATAGGCTTATCTAAGTAGCCTATTCAGGTTCAACAATATTCCAGGGATTGAGCTCCTTTCAGCAATAAGCCAATCAATGTCCACTGTTGTATATTATTAACATTATCTAAAAAATGAAATGAACGAACGTGTTGGCAATGGCAGTTGTTTTTTCAGAAGAGCATTGCTGCCTGTTTCAGAGGCGATTGATTAGTCAATTTTACGATTGCCATGGAAACTGATGTTGATGACAAATTATGCTCTTAATCCGTCACCACATCAATCTGAGATCAAGGTCACCCTTAATCATCTTAAATGATATTTCCGAGAAAAAATGAGGTTATACAATAATTATATCATCCAGATTCAAAACATACATTTTGAATAGATCCTATTGGGATCATTACCAGATAGTTAAAATTTTTAGTCATTCGATTGTTTGTACTATCATTTAGTTAGGTCAGTTTCTAACTGAGCTGGTTCAAGTCCTACCATTATCCAATAGCAAATAATATCTAACAGTTTAAAAAAAAGTCTCCATTACAATAATATGCTTTAAGAAGAATGTTTTCCCTGTACCTGTGAGGTGACCAAATCTTACTTGTCGTGGAAGTCGTAAAAATTAGCCAAGGGTCTCATGAGGAGAGAGGACAACAGCTTTTTGCCTGGGAAAATGAATAACAGCTTACCAATCCACATTCTAAACGTGGCGATTGGAGCGCTATTATCTTATTCGTAAGAAATCATTACGTTACCAATACTAAAAGAATTAAATCGTCATCATCATCATCACAGCTCATATGCGTCCCACTCGGGACTCCTCCACAATGGGAGAGCATTTGACCTACCTATACCATGCTGGTTCAGGAATGTTGGTATAGGGTTTCATTTCGTGTTTTCCTTCATTTACACAGATGTTATTTGCCTATTATATCCCATAGTCGTCTTTTACGACATCCACGGGCAAGATAGGGAGTGATGAATAGTATTCTTACTCCGTCACCACACGGAGAAAAGAATTAAATACTGGTCGCTAATTCTACCAAGCGCAAGGTACGCTGAAAATAGAGTAATGTGTAATAAAAATTAAACATCGATCTATGGAAAGATGCAATTGGTTAATTTCGGTTTCGTAGGACTTCATCTCTGTCGCACCCTACTAGTGTGACATCGTCGCCAATCATTGTACAAATGCGAGGGAGTGTAATTGCTTTCATTAAGAGAAATAATATAAGAAAATAATAATATAAAGTTTTATGAACCATCCGCATATCCTTTAGAGGGTTGGATTTCATCTTCAACAGCGTCTGATGATTTAACTGTATTTTGTTCCATAGATCTAGCTTCTTGTTCTTGGAGAAAGATATCGTCTTCTGTGTGAGTGATTGTCTTCGTTGGATCGTAATTAAGACCTAGAGATGCAGTCGCTTCCTTTTCAAATATTTTGTTAACATTATCTTCTTTAACGATATGTCTTATATCCTGTATTTCAAGAATCGTTTCGTTACTGCTTTCAGAATTTGATAAATCAACGTTATTATTTTATAGGCAGTAATTTCAAACTGATATGTTGTTTAAGCAGTTAAAATAAGCTACTATGTTCTTGAACTCTGGTAAGAAATCCTATTGGGCTTTTCTACAGATTTTTACTACTTGTGAGAGTTTTCTGGGATATTTCTAATAAGTTCCAAACAGTATCCGAGTAACGCTAAGGTATTCATATTCATAATTATTATGTAGGCCTAAAAATTTATTGTGAAATTGAGTATTATATCTCTCTGCAACAGGTCTTGATTTGATAGAAAGCTACCCTTATGAATCCTAACATATAGAGTAGAAAGTAGCAAATTATATAATCACATTTTTCTTGAAAAAAGAGAAAGCACCCTACATTAAATAATACATTCTTGATGTCACCTTCTCTAAAAGCATGTAATTAATGGAAACAACAGAATTATTTATCGTAAAAAGGTTTATGCTGTATGGAAAATAAATTTAGGACAAATGGACGCACGGGACGTCGCTACTAAGATCTTTTTTTGCGCAATTATTACATCATTTACAATTAAGAGCAGAAATAAAAATGTTTATAATAAAAAATCATTATTTTAATATCGAAAATGTGGAGTAAAACTTACAAGAACCGGTCCCAAGTCCACAGCTCTGGAGTTTTCTACGTCTATCGGAGGCCCAGCGAGGTTAACCTTTCGTCCTTCCCTCTTATCCTTCTTTGGAAGCAAATGTCTGAGTACGTGTCTGCGTATATGGTAACCTTTATATGCTGCCTGAAAGAAATAACATCATCGTCATCATCATCGCAGCCCACATACGTCCCACTGTTGGGCTCGGGCCTCCTCCACAATGGGAGGGAAGTTGATCTACTATACCGTGCTGGTGAAACATGTTGGTATAGGGTTTCATTTCGAGTTTTCTTTCTCTTGCACAGATGTTATGTGCAATTTTGCATATTATATCAAATAGTCGTCTTTTACGACATCCACGGGCAAGATAGGGAGTGGTGAATTGTATTCTTACTCCATCACCATACGAAGGTAATATATGACGTTATAATATTGTAAAGATAACTGCTTTCACAGAAATAAAGAAAAGGAAATGAATCAACACAATATCCAATTTTCAAGGCTTACAGTACATTTTGAACCTATGAACAGTTTACTGAATGCTGACCACGAACGCTGTGTTCGAAACGTCGGGCAATCAAAAATCAAATATAAACGAAATAGAATCCGTAGTTTTATTTACAATGTGTAATACTCGCGTAAACATCAGAAAATCAGAAAAGAAAGTTTATTGAACTTGATTTCTTCCATCCTTCAGCCTATTGAAGTGCATTGTTCATCATAGTCCTCCCCATAAGCATATAAATACCATAATTACCACACTTGCCAAGCAAATTACAGATCACCGTTGTCGTTATGAGTATCCCAGAAGAATGCTGCTCATTCTCCTGATGATCATCATGATGATGAAGTTAACGCTGTGGTAACAGTGACCCGATACAGGTTAGTAGAGGATACACGGTGAGTTATTGGACCCATGGCGCTATTTCGTTATCCCCTACGTAGTGTAGCCGGATCATAGGCGATCGAAGAAATTTGCCCCATATTACGCAGACCTTATTGGCCTCTTATATGGAGTACTAATGTGGCAATTCTGCTTACTTCTTCCTGGGTACAATTTTTGCGAAATTAAACAAAAGCTATGAAGCATAACAAATTGGATACTTGAATTTTTTCTGTGGCTCGATTTAGCTGTGCCATTGAGGGTTTAGTTCTTTTGTACAACTCTAATGTATGACGAGCTGCTATCTGCCATGGCTCCTCATCTTTCCACTTCAGCCCCTTAAAACAGAAAAATCATTTATTTTCTTTCTTATTTTTTTGAAGTGAAAACTTCTTTAGCATCGTTGTGATTTGAAAGTCGATGAAACGAAAAAACGACGACACATAAATTCATAAGATTTAACGTGAGAGAAAACGAGAAAGGAAGCATTATACAGTTTCTTATATTCGTGGTTCTCTTTCTGTTCTGCTTCGTACCCCTTCCACTCGTGTTTACTAACACATAGTGGGCAATTTGCTTGGTGCTCAGTGTTGTACATTTATTAAAACGTGTTTGTGCGTGCATGCGTAGTACAAAGCTTGTACAAAATTTTTGAAGGTTTCACTTCTACCACGTGTTAATTGAACACATGTTTTTTGAAGTGAAACTTCTTTAGAATCGTTGTGATTTCAAACCGGATGCAACGGTAAAAACGACAGTTAAGAGACACAAATACAAAAATGTGTAGGATGAAGCCGGCAAAGAATGAGACAGGAATATACATATATACTATTTTCTATTATTTTTAAATCCGTCTATAATTGACGGATTAAATAATAATAATAATAATAGTTTAATTCAGACATAAAAACATCCATAATTCACATAATACATTTATTTGTTAGTTTGTTAGTACATATATATATGAAATAATAACCATTTAAATTGTTAGTATTGTTAGTAATTTACTCTAGCTGAAACTGTACATATTGGTGGGTGAGGACAGCCACAGGCTCAGCTTAAGCTAAACCTATGGCCAACCTCATCCACCAATTTTGAAATGGGCAGTCAAAGCGTGCTGCAATTGCACTCAGAATGCTGCTGTCGCTACTCCGCAGTCGATGTAGCAGTGAGGATGCTTTTTTGCGCATGATTGCCCGAAAGCCGTCTGTACGCGCTTTTACAAACATCCCCGACGCACTACACCGCCAAGGATAAAGGATGAGGGATGAAGGATGAGGGACGAAGGACGAATGATAAAGGATAAAGAAGTTTCACTTCTGACATGCGTACTATGCACGCACGCTTTTTTTTCATTAGAGCCAAATGTAATGGGTGAAGTAAACATATTACATCGACCCCAAGTAAATAATTGGAATAAGAGTAAGATGATTATCATCAGTAGTTTAACTAACCTCTTTCAATAAACTTTTCCTATACCAATAATCTCTGTACGCATTTCTTACTACTTGACATATTTTAGCAGACATATCTTCGTCCATAGGCACCTTAGCGAGCATATTTTTTAATATTACATATTCTCTAACTGACTCTGAAAAGGAATATTTGTTAAAGTAATTTGTGGCAAATGGTTAAGAATAGTGGGTATGTGATGTCAAACTATATTCCACGCTTATTTTGTATAAATTTGTAAATGTATAACTAATCTTTTTTTTTTATTGCCAACGGTGGCAAACGAGCAAACAGTACACCTAATGGTAAGTGTTGCTGCCGCTCATGGACCCTTACAAGGCCGCTGCCCACCGCGAAGAAAGTGAAGGGAGTGCGAATGCGTGCATCAAGGCTCGGTGACACCAAGGGCACCACCAAAACCCTCCACACGCAAACACCCTCAGAAAGTTGGGCTCCCGGCTTTCTCACTCACCGAACGAAGCGCAGTAACTAATTGATACTACTCAGACGTCAATTTTCTGCTCAGTGTGGTACTACCCCGGATGGACCGGCCCGCAGCTGTAGACGGATAACTGTCGACAGTGTGGTCCTACCACTCTTAAATTTAGATTTAGAATTATTCAAGAGGTTCTTTGTTAGGCACTGCAGAATTCCGTGTGGGTCGACTAGAGAAATTAAATGACAAAAGGCCTAGGCGAGAGTGGTTTTTTTTTGCAACTTTATTGAATCCATATGTGTCACTATATTAAGTTTTATCACTTCCCTTCTAGGAAAGATCTCAAAAAACACAATGACAATTTGCCTATCAAACATGGTGTGCTAGACTGATTTCCCTCCTCTACTTGGATTCCTCTCTCTCATTATGGAAGAAGCTCGCGGACAATATTCCTCTATTGTCCGCAAGCTGTGAGATCTAAAACGCTTAAAAATATTTTTAATAAATAATAAATATACAATTCAGACAGATCTCCCCAAAGGATTATTACATTCACCATGGTTGTAATTGTGGTTGATTATAAAAGTCTTCGTGTGGTGAAAGAGTAAAAATAATATTCACCAACTCGTATCTTCTCTGTGGTTGTCGTAAAATATGATTAAGGGCACAACATGCACAACATCGGTGCAAGAAGCAAAACCCAACGTAAAACCCTATATCAATATGTGTGATCAACGTGGTATAGTAGTAATCTCATCATCATCACCATCATCATCGCAGCCCACATACGTCCCACTGTTGTACGTCCACTTGTTGTCCCACTGGAGGGAATTTGACCTACTACACTATGCCAGTCAGATATGTTGGTATAGGGTTTCATTTCAAGTTTTCCTTCTCTTGCACAGATGTTATGTGCATATTATATCCCTTAGTGGTCTTTTACAACATCCACGGGCAAGATAGGTATTCTTACTCCGTCACCACACGGACAAATAGTAGTAATCTACTAATTATGTAGGAAGCCCAAGCTCAACAGTAGGACTTGCCCAGGGCATTTCACCTGGTAATCACTCGGTCTGTTTTTGCGACGTGCTAGATCTTAATCTGGTTTAAGTTAGTACCTTCTTCTTCATTAGACTCCTTTTCCCTTTCAATTTCAGTTTTTATGATGCCCGCTAAAGTCTCGGCCTGCTGTTGGTCCATGCCTAACTCTAGAAGATGTTCGGATACAGTTGGACGACAATCGCACAGCTCGTCGAGTATCTTGACAGCCATAATGCCATGCTCACGGGTAATCAATAAAGCAGATAAATATTTCGTTATAAACTCTAATATCTTCCTGGGTTGAGCACGCAAAACCTGAACGTAATTCATTGTCGCCTGAATATTCTTTTTATTTTGTTATCTTAACTCATACACGTCCCACTGCTGGGCTCGAGTCTCCTCCCTAATAGGAGGAAAATTGACCTGCTATACCATGCTGTTCAGACATGTTGGTATAGGGTTTTATTTGGAGGGTACCCCAATTAGGGGTATTCCGTCGGGCCGACCATTGACGACTAGTTAACGCTGCTCCAGTGGTCGGCCCAACGACGAAGGCGACGTGGTTTTTGGGTGGGTCGCGGGAGTTGCGTGCTTAAGCCCCTCTGTCGCCCCGGACGGCGCGCCGACCGCGACCCACCCACAAAAAAAAAATAGGGTTTTATTTCAAGTTTTCCTTCTCTTGCACAGATGTTAAACGTACATTACATCTCTTAGTCGTTTTACGACATCCACGGGCAAGAGAGGGAGTGGTGAATTGTATTCTTACTCCGTCACCACACGGACAATCTTATTATCAATCTTTTTATTTAAGTTGATAAAATTTATTTCAACACCTGTACTAAGGAAACAATCCTTGTCTTTTTGTGAACTAAAGCGCGCTGCTGCCCATTCTCGTGATGAACCCTCATAAGAATTTTATAACTGCCATGTAAGGGATGACGGCAAAAGTATTCTTAATCCATCCCCATATAGGGCAGCGCGCTGTAATGAATAGACTATTGTCATGCATGGGACTTTATAAGCATATCATTAATAGACGCGAATAACCTAGACTCGGTACAATCCTTTGTGTACTATATAAAGAGATGTTCTGTAGTTACTAATACATTATCTATACCAATAAATAAAATTGGAGTGTCTGTTTGTAATGTCAAAATAATAGGCTTTTTTCATACTCACACGGTTATTTGCACGACACCTATGCCTAAAATTGCAATTAAAAATTTTTTGTCTGTCTGTTTGTTCCGAGTAATCTTCAAAACGGCTGGACCGATTTCAAAAATTCTTTCACCAATGGAAAGCTATAATATCAGGGCGTAAACTAGGCTATATTTTATCCCGGTATTCCCACGGGAACGGGAACTACGCGGGTAAAACGACTATAACCTATAACCAAAGCGAAGCGAGGGCGGGTTGCTAGTTCATCAATATATCTCTATACAGAAAAAAAAACTTAATCATTTTTGATGTGAAGACATTTGAATTAATTCAGTTTGCGAGGCGCTATTTATTAAAGACTGGATGTTTAAAGAATCTTTTAATATTTATTAAACTACTAGCAACCCGCCCTCGCTTCACTTCGGTTTCAATCGCCTTACCTGCGTAGTTCCCGTTCCAGTGGGAATACCGGGATAAAATATAACCTATGTTACTGCCTGATATTAAAGCTTTCCATTGGTGAAGGAATTTTTGAAATCGGTTCGGTGGTTTAAGTGTGAAAGCGTAACAAACAAACAAATTTATTTTCGCATTTATAATATTAGTAAGGATAAACAATATCTCCGCGTGGTGACGGAGTAAGAATACAATGCATTAACGCCTTTTTTATCCGTGGGTGTCGTAAATGACTTCTAAGGGATATAATATGCAGATAACAACAATGCAAGAGAAGGGAAACCTGAAACAAAACCAACACGTCTGACCAACGTGGTGCAGTAGGTCAATTTCCCTCCCATAGTAGGATAGGACCGAGACCAACAGTGGGCATATGGTCTGAGATGCTGAAACATTATCTTAAAAGATTTTGAAAATATAATTTTCTTTTTAACTATAGCTGGACTCGGGTCTCCAATACACTGGGAAGGTAATTGAACTGCTATACCAGGCTGATCAGATGGATTGGCATAGGATATCGTGACGAGTTTCTGATAAAATATATAATCAAGGATCATATAATAATACCTAACTACCTACCTAACTTATTTCTGCTCCACCCCAGGTCGACTGGTAGAAAATGCCTAAGGCATTAAGTCCGCCATGTACCTTTTTTTGTGTGCAGAAGATTTAAATAAATAAATAAATAAATAATCTGCGCCCAGAATCAAAAGTACTGTTAGTGTTTTTTTTTTTGGGGGGGATGGGCTACGGTCAGTGGGCTATTGCATAAATATTTGTCAGTTTGAATTGAGCTCAATGTATGTGGTGTTTTATTAAATTACTTTTGTGAAGTGTTATTCTCTATATAATATGCTGAAGATAAACACGCTTCCATATATACATATTTCAACGTACTTCTCGGGATATATCTGCCATTAACTCCTTTAGTCCTTCTGGTATAGAGAAGACATTGGAACAGCCGTGTTTCTGTAATAATTCGTTCATTACGATAAATAAAATATTTTTTAGCAAATAATACAATTCTTGGTTAGACAAATGTCAATTCTGGCAGTTTTATTTCTGGAAACAAAGAATTATTAATGTTATAAAGCATAAACAACTGTCTCATTTTTTAATAAAAAAGTTGCTAATTTCACAATATATTAATTTAAAAAACCTAACAAAACTAATATACTATCACCCAGATCGGAACGCGACCACACTGAGAAAGATCCTGCAATAAAATTCAGGGGACATAATGCTAAATTAATATTAATTTTTATTTTTGAAGACGGCTTACTTTGTTTTACTAAAATGTTTTTGTTTAAAAAATTATTATTGTGGGTCAAATCTATACAATAAGTGCTCACGATGTCTTGCAGTCTTGTCTTTTTGGATATACAGTAAAACTCGAACTAAAAACGCGTCTTAGACGGGAAAACATATTATGCGGGAAAGGGAAAAAACCTATAATATATGTTATATTATATTATTATTTAGAATACCTACGTATTGAATTTACCATTTAAAAATTACCTAAATAAAATGTTGTTTATTTTCTTTATTTAATATACTTACTACTTGATCCATTTTTAAATGTTAAAAAATAAAAAAAAAATTGAATATATAAAAAAAAATTGTTTATTATTATTACGGTACTTAATCACTTATTTTAGTTTGGCAAAAAGATTTTGAGGCATTAGCAATTACAAGATTTTCAACGTAATTTAATTTTCGCAGTGCTTCTTCGCTTGATTCAAAGAAGTTACATACTGTCTTAAATTTGTCTGTCATTAACTGCTGATAAAGCCCGAGCGTGTGACACAATCGGAGTTGACTCAGCTTCTTCTTGGTCATTATCACTTAGGGTCGCTCGACAGTCGTCCCTCCGTCACTCGCTGGCCGTTGCCGCGAGGGGTAATATGTGTATTTGAGTGGCACGTGTTGGCGTATTAAACGGGATGACGTCGTATTAAGCGTTAAGAAATGTATGAAAACATGTCTCAAGTTGGTGGGACTGACGCAAAATGGCGTATTATGCGGGCAATCGTATTAAACGTGATCATATTAAACGGGTTCTCCTGTATTTTTAATTATGTTTATATGTTGTTTTTTTTTTTTTACGGGCGGATCACGGCCCCATAACACACCGTATTCCCGCCCTTTAGTCATTGGGCCGACTACTAATATCGAGGCCTTTGTCGATCGTGGCTGGCCCGGTGGAATACCCTTTC
The DNA here is from genome assembly GCA_032191425.1 of Lymantria dispar. Taxonomy (NCBI): domain Eukaryota; kingdom Metazoa; phylum Arthropoda; class Insecta; order Lepidoptera; family Erebidae; genus Lymantria; species Lymantria dispar. Next base: position 31,915,692 of record CM063452.1, read on the forward strand.
GGGTACAGTCCCTCCCCGACATCTCTCCTGGGGCCCTCACCCTAACGCTGTCATGCGCTCTGTGGGTGACGGCCTATTCCTTGGTTGTGCTGCCGTAGAGGATGACTGCCTCACAGAAGGCGGCGACCGCGTTCCAGTTCTTGAGGCTGTAAACCATCTTCCTAGTGATGGTCGGCACCGATAATTGTGACGAGTCTACGGTGCAAATCTGCCCACGCGGCACACACCTCGAGCGTGTGCTGCGCTGTGTCTTCGTCAGACGAGTTGGTACAGGGTTTCATTTCGAGTTATGCTTTTCTTGCACAGATGTTAATATACATATCATAATTTCTCGACCCTTGACCATTTTTAAGATATCCACGGTCAAGAAACGGAGTGTTGAATTGTAATCATACCTACTCCGTCATCACACGAACACTACTTGATAATCAAATTTAAAAGATGAACTAACGATTTTCTCGTTATTTACGTATCTGTGAAAACTAAAATATGTAAATGATTTAATTAATTTGCGTCTTCTCTTTTAGCATATATTTCTCAAACTATTAAGCAAGCCATTTCTGCACTTTAGATTTACTTTATCATAATAACCTGATGGATTACGACAGGAATTCATTTTGAGATTTTATTCTCTGATAAAGAAAGAAAAGATCTTTATTTACATTGTAAAAAATACACTCAAATATATTGAAAATGCAAAGAAGATAAACGTAAAAACAAAATGGAATTGGACTCAAGTTATGGCTAAGAATGCAAGCGCAGCCCAGCTGTAGGGCCCATACCACCCCTACACTCGAGCTGTTAGGAACCACGCAGGCACATTAAGATCGGCCGGTGGATACTAGCTTAGGGCACACCCTAGTGTTAAGCACATCCTCCCGACCTACCCCGGTTGGGAGGGAATACACCTCACACACCCCCGGGTTCTCCCCCCGAGGTGTTAGGTTGCTAGGAGACCGCTATATAGCGACTGTTTTCGAGTTTTAATTAGTACAGTGGTTCTAACCGCTATAATGTCAAGAGTAGGGCTAGAGGACCTACTCAAGGACGAAGAAATCTGGACGCTTATCGTCCGTAAATTCCGCGACAGGGCACCGGAGCGCATACCATCGCGCCCGCAATCTCCCACCGCCACGATCACCCCAGAGAGTGGGGATGAAAGTGAGCGCACCACCACCACCAACTCGGAGATGGAGTACGACTCCGCTCCGACCTCCACCTCCTCTGAAGAGGAAGACTCCCCCAACGAGGGGTTTAGCGAGGCCAAGTCCCGCAAGCGCAGCCGCAAAGCGCGCAAAAATAAGGCCGCCAAAGCCCTCAAGGTCGCTCTCGTAGTGGAGTCGAATTTATCTCCCCCGACACCATCACCCGCTGCTCCCCTCCAGGAGCAAGGTGCCCCCACCCCCTCCACAAGTGGGGTCATGACCGCCACGGCCAACAAGGCCCCCACGGTCAGAACTACCACGGCGGCGTCAACATCAGCCGCCAAAAAACTCACACCCCCTCCTCTGTACATACGCGACAAGGAGAGGTGGTTCGCCATCTCCGCGTGGTGCAACTCGCACCGCGTGGCTTACAAAAGCGCCAGATCCACCGCACAGGGGATCAAGGTCGAGGTCAGTACGACCGACGACCACCGTGCGCTCTCAAAAATGTTAGGGGAGCAACGCATCCCCTACCACACATACACGATGCCCGAGGACAAACTCCTACGGGCCGTGATTAAGAACGTCCCACGAGAATTCGCCAAAGAGGAGATTCTCGAATCACTCAAGGCCCAAAACCTTCCCGTGAGGGAGGTTCACCGTATGGTGCGCGGCAAAGCACGCGCACCTATGAATATGATATTGGTATGCCTGGACAACACCCCCGAGGGTAAACAGGTTTTCCGCATCACTCATGTGTGCGGACTTATGGGCGTTAAAGTAGAGTCCCCCTATAAAACCGGCATTATGGCACAGTGCCATAAATGCCAGATGTATGGCCATACATCAAATAATTGTTATGCCCACCCAAGGTGCGTTAAGTGCCTGGGAAATCACCACACCAGCGAGTGTGAGAGGCCCAAGGACCTGTCCCTCTGCACAGAGCCGCCATCGTGCGTGCTTTGCGGGGAGATGGGCCACCCGGCCAACTTCCGCGGCTGTCCACGGGCGCCTAAAAGGACGAATAGTCCAACGGGCCCGGCCCGCTATTATAATAAGGCCTTCGTGACCACCCCCCTCCCGACTCACAATGCGTGGTCTCGCCCCCTTACTCAAGGTAGGGAGGCGTTCCCCGCATTACCGCGCACGCAAGCGAACCCCCCACCCCCCCCCCCCCCCCCCTTCACGCACCCACCAAAACCCCAACCGCCATCCGTTGGGCATAAAACGCCCGCCGGGGGCCAACCTAAGCCCCTTATGGGCACACCCGTCGCCAAACCCGCACCTGTTAGGGTAGCCTCACACGCGCTCCCTAAGACCCCACAAGGCCTAGACCCGGATCTAGCCCTTGTGGCAAATTTTGCCTCACTCATCGACTTCGCGGAAATCCGCGAGGTCGCCGCAGAGCTAAGGAGGAACGAGGGTAATAACCTCGCCCTCCTTAACATTGCCATAAAATTCTCACCCCTACTCGAACGTCTGGGGTCCCTTAGTTTTAAATAAAATGGATAAGCACACTCCCGGCAGAGTCAAACCACGACACCTAAAGTTAGGGACATATAACGCGAATAGCCTCTGCTCACAGAGGGATGAGTTAGGTACATTCCTTAGGGAACAACAGCTCGACATTCTTATGGTACAAGAGACGTTTCTCAAACCTTTCAACAAGGACCCTAGAATTGCGAATTATAATATAGTTCGCAATGATAGGGTCACTTCGCAAGGAGGGGGAACGCTCATCTACTATAGGAGGTCGTTGCACTGCACGCCTGTGGATCCGCCACCTCTGGCGTACATTGAAGCGTCAGTATGCAGATTAGCGCTCACCGGCCATCAGCCAATTACATTTGTCTCGGCTTACCTGTCACCCGAAAGAAAGGACGGTAAACACTTAGTGGAGAGCGATCTCAAGGCATTGCTTGACTTGGGCGGCGCCGTCATCATTGGCGGTGACCTTAACGCCAAGAACACCTCATGGAACTGTCATAGTTCGAACAAGAGGGGCAAAGTCTTAGAGTTATACGCTGACAGATTAGGTTGTGACGTCATAGCGCCATGAGAGCCGACTCACTACCCTAACATTGTCGACCACAGGCCAGACATACTAGATATAGTACTTCTCAAAAATATAAACTTACGTTTATGTTTAATAGAAGTACAACACGAACTAGATTCAGATCACCGTCCGGTGACTCTGGAATTCGCCCCCCGCTTACCCGGCCCCTCAGGCCACAATAACGTAACAAGGTTGACCACCGACTGGGCACGGCTCGGGAGAAATCTCAAGGCCACCTCATCGGCATACCTTGATAAGATTCCCAAGGACATAAAGTCCGAGGAAGAAACCTCCCTGGCGATCGATTTACTCACGGGTCACGTGCAGTCGGTAATTGACGACTGCTCGCGGCGGGTGCCGGATACGAGCGATCGTAGATGGCAACTGTCGAGTGACGTACGCGACCTACTGAGAAGAAAGAACGCCGCAACCCGCGCGTACGACCGATACCCCACGGAGGAGAACCGCAAACGCCTGCGGGCCCTCCAAAGGGAGGTCAAAACCGAAATTAATAATATGAGACAGAGCAGATGGGACGCCACTTTAGAAGAGCTGAAGCCCACGCACACAGCCTTCTGGCAGCTTTCCCGCTCACTCAAAAAAGATGTAGTGTCCACACTCCCTCCCCTCAGTAATATAAATCAACCGCCGGCATTCATGGATGACGAAAAGTCTGAATGTCTGGCAGAGAGCCTAGAACTTCAGTGTACGCCGAGTACATTATACGAACAAGAAGCGACTCACTACAACACTATTAATTTGGAAGTGGCTAGTCGTACCACTTTATCGCGGTCGAATATAAACAACGACAACAATATGCCTATCCCAACAGTGAGCACCGACGAAGTCGAGTCGCTTATTAGGGGTCTCCACGCTAGGAAAGCCCCGGGTTCGGACGGTATTACAAATAGAGTAATTAAATTATTCCCAGCCCATTTAATAATATTACTGTGTTGTATTTTTAATGCAGCCCTCAAATATAACATCTTTCCTTCACAGTGGAAAGAGGCCGTGGTAATCGGAATCCACAAACCCGGCAAAAAACGTACCGAACCCAATAGTTATCGACCTATTAGCCTACTGAGAAGTTTAGGTAAATTATACGAACGAATAGTACTCAGTAGGCTACGCTCATACGCAGAGTTAAATAAACTTATACCGGACGCGCAATTTGGTTTTCGTGCTAAACACAGCTGTGTTCAGCAAGTACATAGACTAGTAGAATACACCAGTAGTCAGTTCATTAGGGGACAGTACACTGGTGTATTATTTCTAGATGTAGCGAAAGCTTTCGATAAAGTTTGGCATGAGGGCTTAATTTACAAATTATATTTATTAAAAATCCCCGAATACTTAATTCTAATAATACATGACTATCTGAGTCATCGCAGCTTTCGCTATAGGGTGGAAGGGACGTTGTCGACCTCCCATCCTCTCAAGGCCGGTGTCCCACAGGGCTCGGTCCTCGCCCCATTTTTGTTTACGCTGTATACTAGTGATTTACCTAAGTTCACTCGTGTGCACACGGCGCTTTACGCCGACGATACCGCACTCTATTGTGCAGGTATGTCCCCGACAACCGTAGTCAATACACTCCAAAAAGCGGTTACCGCCCTTGCCAATTGGTATAGGAAATGGAGAATAGAAATTAATCCCGAGAAGAGCCAAGCGGTCATGTTCACTAAACGAACTGCCCGTCTGTGCTCTCCGGACAGCATCCCTCCTCTCACTCTCTTCGGCCGACCTGTCTCATGGAGCAGAGAGGCCAAGTACTTAGGTGTGACCCTTGATAGCCGACTCACTTTCCTGTCCCACTTGAAGCGGGTCCGCGCGCGCGCCGCCTTCGTGATGGGACGCCTTCACTGCTTATTAAACGCAAAGTCAAAACTATCACTTAAAAATAAAGTCCGATTATACACTACCTGCATACGGCCGATCATGACGTATGCCAGTGTAGTGTTCGCGCACGTTAGGCCAAACAGGATCCACAGGTTACAAACACTACAAAATAGATTCATGCGACGGGCAACGGGAGCACCATGGTTCGTTCGTAATGTCGATCTACACATCGACCTCGAATTGCCGACCATCAGGCAGTATATGAAGCGTTGCTCCCAGCGCTATTTTGACTCTGCCACGACTCACCCCAATCCACTAGTGGTTGGGGCGGTAAACTACGTCCCATCAAAAATATCCGCGGTCCGACGACCCCGTTATCTCCTTGAAGAAGGGGATGATGCCATTACGATCGCCCAAGAAAGGGCCTACACAGCTCGCGCAGCGATAACACATAAAACTCCGCGGTATCGGCCTCGCCGACGAGGTCGAAAACCGCGCCGCGTAAAAATCATTAACCTAAACGTGGCCACGCCCACTTTGCTTTCAGCGACGCCCCGAGCCGAGGTCCGTTCCCCACAGGGGGAGCCCTCGGGCGATGTTCACTTAACTTACTTACCGGGTTGAGAGCCTTCCGCTCGCCCATTGCCCGCGTTAAGCTGTCAAGGTCATCTGCGACCAACAGCTAAATACACACGAAAAAAAAAAAAAACCCAAACTTCGCATCTGCTCTCACGTGTCGACGCAGGTACACACGTCAAAACAACATTGGCGCAGTTTCGTAAACGAGTGCGAGTGTGGCCATGTGCGCCGAGGCTTATTGATGCGTCACATCTTTCCTCTGGGTTGCTGAATAATTTTTTGTGGGAGTGGTTTTGAAAAGGGGCTGCAATGTCTGACAAGAAAGAGCAAGGCCAATACAGCACTGTCAACCCTACTATTTAAATCGTATTTATATGACCATTTTTCAGGATTTAAGTTACTATTTCATATTTACCAAGACAAGAATTAAACTTACAAGAGCTAGGGTATGGTGAGACGTATCGAGAGGCAAGCCATACTCTTGACAGCTAGGGGCCTCCTCTCGTTCAATTTGATGCAGGTACTTATCGATATATGTATTCATGTCCGGGATTCAATCCAGAGATAGCAGTGCAGGCTGACCGCTTCCACTGTCCCTAGCCTCCTGCAGGGGACCCTAGGTTTTTCCCTCCATCGCTGGATCATGACTTTTAGAACCGTGGTCCGAATTAATGCTCACATGGAACTATCGCTTCGGCGTGACTTCGATAGATTTCTGCCTGGAGCTCCACCTGAAGCTCCCAGGGTAAGTCACCTGTCAGAAATGAGGTTGCTGTCCAAAATTATCATCACTACTTTTCTTTCATAGTAAGGTGGTTTATGCGTGAAAATGTGACAAATAAACAAACTTATTTTCGCATTTATAATATTATTAGTAAGAATGTGTTCGTTAATTTGCATTTGCGGTTTTTTTTTTGCGAAAGGCTATGGTCGTCCAGGGCAACAGAAAAGACGTCTTGCAACCCATAACCGCCGTATACGTCATTTTTATATTACGTGGGTTACGGGTATTGAGTGGTGATGGGCCTATATGTGAGTTTTATCATGGGCCCAATGGGGCTAACATATGAAGGCCCCTTAAGCTTTGCTAAATACTTAGTAGCTGTACTGTTGCTTTTCACGCAGTTGTACATCCTCATTTACTGGCTTATTAGCCAATTATATCATGTCTCCCGCTTTGCATGGAAAGGAAGAATCTTTCCACCGCCTCCTATTTTTCTTTTCTAATTAAATTTGTTGCGGGTCCCAAGATAATTAAAAGCATTTCCAGGAATTTCCTGAGGGTCAAACTTCGGTGTCTTATACGGAGACCATTGTGGATCCTGGCTTACAGGAGTTACAGTGGTGGGAATGTGCGGTGGGATTAGTCAAAAAAAAAAGCGGCGAGGGACTCATAGTATTATGAAAATACTCTCAATTTATCTTAAAATTTAATTCTATAATTAATACTTCGTTATCTATATGGGTCGCAGAGTTAACTTAGCAGGCGTTCATTGGATAAATGATATTTTGCCGAAACTAGTTACACTAGAAATGTGACCTTGATACGATTGAAGTTATTAAGTTTAGGAGAATTGTTGTAATTAAGTATTACAGTTGTTAAATACTAACTTTTACCATTTTGTTACATAAATACAAATATTGCAAGACTTCAAATGATATTACAGAATTACTAAATGATCGTTGAATTTCGTCTAAATATGATAAAAAAGCAATAACTATTAGGTATATACTTTATTACCTTATTTACTACTTTTGCATGTCATTGCCGGTACTTCCAGTCATAAATGAACTATTTGATTAGTTTATAATATCGGAAACAGTTTTTAACTATAGGATTTTGTCTTTTAGCGTGATATTGCATGCTGAATCAGTTTCAATAAAAAAGATTAGCTGTAGGATGTTTATAATAAGTAACAGATTGAAAAACAAAAAATGCGCTTTTGTAGGTAAACTAAAAAGTGCGATGTAGAAAGTAGGGATCATCGAGTTAAAAACCTCAGTCATGGATATAAAAAAAACGTTAATCCTGTAACTAGATATATTATAAGCCAAGATAGATTTACTATGAATGGCAAATACTTATATTTAGTTCACATATAACAAAAATAAGTATTTGGTAAATCGCTTTCTGCGGGCTCATCTTCGTAGCAGGTACGTTGATGGCGGAAAGAGGGTTCTAAGAATCTCCGGCCGCGATCTAGCTACCAAAATAATCGATCCTGGTAACACACAAAATACGGATGCTAAGGACCAATAATTTTTTTTTTATGGGTGGGCTATGTTAAGCGCACAAGCTGTCCATTCCGTCCGTGGCGACGAAAGGACGGCGCGCGGGCCCATAACCCACCCGTACCCACGTCGCATTCGTCGTTGGGTTGACCACCGGAGCAGGGTGACTGGTCGTCAGTGGTTGGCCCGACGGAATACCCTTTCGGGTACCCCTTCGGCTTATCTAGGGTCTTCGAGCTGAAAGAGAGATTGAGCGAAATCAGCTGGGACACAGGATTATCAGAAGTGCGAAGAGAGGACGAGATCTGCTCTTTTACCGGAAGGTAGATCACCCGTGCCAGGTGTAGAGTCGTTCGAAAGTCTCTTGTGGACAACGTGGAGAGAAACTAAAGTGTGTGGACAAGGGTAGCATACGTTCTACTCAAAATTATCAAACGGTCGTTGAAGGTCATACAGGTTTACGCGCTGATCTTGACTTATTCTGACGATGTATGTAATGGTGGCCTTATACGAACACATCTCGGAAGCTATCCACACATCCAAAACTCACTTCATGGTGGTTACGAGAAACTTCAACGCGAAACTGAACAAAAGGACAGAGGATGAACTTACAATATGGATTTGTAGCAGTGAAACCAAAGCAGCCAAAAGTGGCCAGTTTTTTGTAGAAGGAAGGTCTCTTAAAGATTAATTCCTTTTTCAGGAAACTTGTGATTAAATTGCAGTAACAAATTGCTACTGCTCAACCGTCGATCTTCTGCGGGAGTTTAAAACCACCCCGGACGTACCGACAGTGTCAATTCATCATAACTTGGTTTTACGCATCGTAAAAGAAGACAAATAGTTTTAGGTACTTTACATAAGAGAAAACAAACTATAAATAAAACCGTATATCAACAATTTCGGCCTCATAAAAAAGCTCAAAGTCGCTCAACGTGCTACGGAGAGGACTATGCTCGGTATTTCTCTACGTGATAAAATCTGGAACACGGAAATCCGTAGAAGAACGGGTGTAACTGACATAGCCCGCAAAATTAGCGCGTTGTAATGGCAATGGGTAGGCGACATCGCTCGTCGAACAGACAACCGTTGGAGAAGAAAGGTTTTTGAGTGGCGACTATGAATCGGACGACGTAGCGTAAGACGACCCTCCACTAGGTGGTCTGACGATATTCTCAAAGTCGCAGGGAACCGTTGGATGAAAGTGGCGCAGGACCGTTCCGAGTGGCATTCTCTTGGACATAGGCCTCCATGTCCAGCAGTGGACGTTTGCTGATGGATGGATGGACGGATCAACCATTTTGACCCGCATTATACAGTAGGTAAATTATTTTTCTATTGTGTAGGAAGATTTGTGCTTTGGTATGTTTATGGGCTTAGGAGATAGAGACACGGCTTGAAACAATGTTTTATTACATGATAAAGGATAATAAAAGCGAGGGTGGGAGGGAAGTTGAACCATTCTCAAGCTTTAGGCTTCATTTCGAAACATTTTCATTACGTCATTTGAACGGCATGGCTTTGTAGGTTAAGTGTCTTATTTTTTCTTTATTTACTAAAAGGTTAAGGTTTGATCATAAAGTAATCTTGTGACGTGTGTAAGTCGCAGCCTTTCAATCGGTTTTGTGCAAATGTAGGTATACAGGGATGATAGATGATATTTATAGAGAAGGGGAAGTTGATATTTAAATTATGCTATTAGAAAATAAATATGTAGTTTGAAGTACCATCACTATCCTGCGCTTATCACAATTACTCAATATGTAATTACTGAAATATGTAAAGCTGACCCAATAGACGTTGTTCTGTTTAAATCTAAAAAAGTAGTAAAAGTAATTCTCCTTGAAATCGTGGTGAATTGTATTCTTATTCTGTGGTGACGGGACCACACGGATATATATATTAGGTCATCCACGGGCAATCAATCAATAAGGGTCGGCAGTATTCGTAATCGTTACCAAACAGTACAATACAAATGCATACTTTGAAGTGCCTATACATATATAAACCTTTTTTTTAAGTATGGTTATACCTATATTATTTAATTCTGAAGTAAATAAGACCTTGGGACAAAATCCAGATCCGCAAATAAAATATACGTTAATCGTATACATTATATATACTGTCCAAATATATGATAGCATGCACATCATTTTATTTATTGTACAATATTCTTTGTTACGACATTCACCATTTAACATTGACCTATTCGCAACCTTTAAATTCGTTTGGAACACCTACATAACTACCACAGACGGGGACGCGGAAGTTCAATTTAAACTGGAAATGTCGTACTCGAAACTAATTAACTAATGCGCTTAAAATGTACTAAATTAAGAAAAAATCAACCTTATTTCTAAATTCATAAGATTGTATATGTATTTATTGATGTGTATAATAAACTTAAGCGGTTAAACACTGATTAGGCTATTTCATTCGGTAAAGGAGCTCGCACAGCGTGGCCGTGCTTATATCAATAAATACTATTATTGATAAACATTTGTAAATAATTGATAACGGAAGCGGTGTCTTAGCACATGGCGTGGAAAAAAAATAGAAATACCTTCAGTGTATAAAGTGAATTTATTAAAACCAGTGGTGAAAAACTACATCGGACTCTAAAAGACATAATAATAGCAATTTTGAAAACATATATGGGGCTAGAATTACGAAGAATTTAATCTAAACGATACATTTATGATTTCATTATTGAACATTTAGAAAAAAAATTGTATGTGATTCACCAAAATAGTTTTAAAAATGGATGTTTTAACCGCCAGAGCAATTTCTATGCTGGCCTTGGGAATTGGCAGTTTCTTGACGGGAATGCTACCAGCCTTCTTCTCAGAAAGAGCAAGACAAAGGCACCCACTTCTCATATCATGTCTTCTATGTTTCGGTGCGGGAGTTCTATTATCAACTTCTCTAGTTCATATGCTACCAGAGACTAGAGAAAAGTTACCGGAATACTCAGAATTAGTGCTTTGTATTGGATTTTTTACAGTTTATTTAGTAGACGAATTATCGAATTTATTCTATAAAAGTAGTGGACATAGTCACGAAAGACAGAGTGTTGGTGAAAGGTCGAGTCTTTTGCCAAGAGATGATGAAGAAGTTAGAGAAAGAAACGATGGAGGATCGGAGTTATGTCACGTTAGTCATACGGAACCTTGTAATAGAAATTCTTCGGGTGTTGTTGGATTGCTTTCGGCTTTGTTCGTGCATAGTGTATTGGAAGGATTGGCTATTGGTTTACAGGACAATGCTACTCAGGTCTGTAAATATTTTTATTAATTTTATATCTAATATTACTATTAGCTACAAAACTTTAAAACCTCTTACCGTAGATCAAAGAATTTTGTCAACGATGACACTAATATGTTCTATTTTCGTTGTCAGCGAACTAAATACTTACCCAGAATGTAATCCGATTCGTCCAAATTGTTCTGTTGTTTTGTCATGCGCGTAATAATAATAAAATAGAGCATAACAATCTGTGATTAAACCCCGATACAACTGACAATGTCTCTACCTATATTGAGTTATCAAAAGTGTCACATAGAATTAGAATAAATTAAACTACTCTTAACAAAATCCTGCCCTAATTAATATGCATATTAGTTAAATGGATTTTATGACATGTTAATGGATTTTAAACTCGTTTGTCTTCTCTGATAATAATTATATTTACAAAGAAGTTGTTATAAGGCCTTTTATTTTTACCAATTTGACGGTTGAATATAGTCAGTTTATAATCTTACGAAAATATAAGCATTAGATTGTAAATTTTTGTGTCCGTTCACAATCTATCGATAGTTTATAATGTCACTAGATAGTTTATAAACTAACGGTTCGTACAATAATACGGTGACATATCCATATTTAATCCCGTGGTCATATTTTACGATAACAACGGGCAAGATAGGATGTGGTGAATTGTATTCATACTCCGTCACCACAGGGGAAAATATAGGGTATAATAATTTAACAAAAAAAAAAAGAATTATAGAAGAACGTAGGCATACCTGTTATTTAGTTGGTTATTTGGTCCACTCGACGGCTTAACATATTGGAGTACTTGCCTTATCATATGGATTTTTTTACATAAGATTGTTTTGAAATTCCATGTATGATAATTTAAATGCAAATTGGTATAAGGCTGCGTTTATCAACTTGAAAATTTCTTAAGAAACTGATAATTTTCGTAATCCATGTTGCAGTTAATTAAAACATGACAATTTTTTGACTTATTTTAATATAAAAAATGTTGACATATTTCCCTTCTGGCTCCAGGCTCAGATAATGACCTGCTTAAAAAACGTGTGCTGGCATCTCAGCCCATTCAAATCTCATTGCTGGATTCGAACCTCCTCCAGAATATCAGGAAACCTTGACCTATGCTGGTTAGACGGATTGGTATCGGAACGACCTCGGACGACAAGAAACTAGTACCGGTGGTCGGCCCAACAACGAAGGCGACGAGCTACGGTGGATTACGGGGCTGCGCGTCGCCCCTCCGTCGCCCCGGACGGAGCCGGGCGGCGGGTGCACTGACTGTAGCCTAGCCAAAAAAAAAGACGGATTGGTATAGGGTTTAATATAGAGTCTTCCTTCGTTTATCATCATCATCATCATCGCAGACCACATACGTCCCACTGTTGGGCACGGGCCCCCTCCACAAAGGGAGGGAATTTGACCTACCCATGCTGATCAGACATGTTGGTATAAGGTTCATTTCGAGTTTGCCTTCTCTTGCACAGATCTTATGTGCATATTATATCCCTTAGACGTCTTGTACGACATCCAAGGGCAAGATAGGGAGTGGTGATTGTATTTTTACTCCGTCACCACACAATACAAATATTAAAGGCTAATCAGAGATAATTTTGAGTTCTAAGCCTGATCCTTCGTTTATATAGATACTATATTCATATTTAACCCTTTATTCTTTTTTTACCACACCCAAGGTAAGACAGGGATAGGTGAATTGTATTCTTACACTGTCACCTAGGGGTGCCACCCGTACTTTATTGTAACGTATTGTACGTTATTTCGGATAACTGCATTCCATACTTTATGTGAATAATAAAGTACGCGATAATAATTAATTTCGTGTGAGTTGATTTGTCCTGGATTATTTTTTTACAATAAAACTTAGTATCTTTTAATTTGATTAAAAGAAATATTTATTTACTTTAACATATGTATAGGATACAACGATGTTGTTTAGCAGTGATCATTATTTATTGAAATACTCTAAATATAATAAAAAAATCGAAGAATTAGCACGCTGCAGTGGTAATGGACAGGCTACATCACTCAACAAACCGACAACCGTTGGGGAAGAAATGTTGTCGAGTGGCGACCACGTATCGGACTACGTAGTGTAGGACGCCCCCCCACTAGGTGGACCGACGACCTGGTGAAAGTTGCAAAAAGTAAAACCATGTAGTGAACTGTACTTTATTTGGACGCAAAGTACGTTTTTTTCTTATTCATTAAGCGATGTACTTTATTTATGCAGAAAAAGGTGGCAACCCTACCGTCACTAAATAAGTATTATCGGACCAGTCAGTTTTATATATTTTCTAGACATGTATACTACTTACGTACCTATATGTAAGCCATATCTTGATATAAAACGAAAAACAAGTTCATGGCATTCAAAAGTTATAAATAATACCAGTTTTATCTGGTCACCAACTTCTATATAAAAAAGTAAGTTAAAACTATTAAAAATATGACTGCAATATGTGGATTTATTTAACTCGTACGAAGTAATTAACAGTTTATTTAAAAGGACTTTTAAATATCACTTGCCAGTATGGTGAAAAGTTAAAAGAGTGTGTTGTGTTGTAGAAGGGTGGTCCTTCTAATTTCCCGTAACAATTGGAAAAATTGGCTGTTGGGTTACCAGAAGATTGGGAAAAAGCATTTCCCAGGGAAATCACAGCATTAATTATTGTACCGCGCGACGGCGACCGACGTCCCGCCAAGGGAACGTCGTGAGGAGTGGGTACTCCGCAGGGATATTCCGTCGAGCCGACCACTGACGGCAAGGAACTTGGCACTGGTGATCGGCCCAACGACGTAGGCTACGGTCGGATTATGAGACCGCGCGCCGTCCATCTGTCGCCCCGGGTGGAGCCGGTGGCCGGTGGGCTGACCATAAAAAAACCATTAATTGTTTTAACTTGCCTGCCAATGTATGCTGATTATAACATTATCTTCCGTAGAGGAAGGTTTTTATTCCTTAGTAAGGTAGGTTTCCCATCATCATCATATACTTACACCTAGGGATGTGACCTGGAGGGAAAATAATCGATTTTTAAATAATCGATCTTTTGTTTTTTAAAATAAATCGATTATAAAATTTTTTTCAATTCAATTTTCTTCAAAAAAAAATAGATTTTTTTAAAAATCGATTATTTTTTTACTGCCTTACTTACTCCCCAAGTTAAGTATAAGCTTAGCTAAGTATAAGCCTCCTTCACAAGTGGAGTCATATTGACCTACTATAACTCGCTGGTCAAACGCGTTGGTATAGAATTTTATTTCGTGTTCTCCATCTCTTGCGTAAATGTAATAAAGATGACTCATTCATCATCAGACACGTCTCACTGTTGAGCTCGAGCCACCTCCAAAATAGGAGGGAAATTGACCTTACTATACCATGCTGGACAGACATGTTGGGTTTTATATCGAGATTTCCTTCTTTTACACAGGGGTTATATGCATATTATATATATCCCATAGTCGTCTTTTACGATATCCACAGGCAAGATAGGGAGTGATGAATGTATTCTTACTCCATCACCACACGGATAAGTGTGTGTGAAGTAAATGAGCTGAAATGATGATGATGAATGTATAGATATGTAATAACCGTATGAGAATTTATTATGCAATATTGCTTTTAAGCTATGATACTTACAAAGGCGTGCTTATAAGCTAGTCGATCAAAACCTTTTGAATGCAATTGTGAACGTCGAATACTTCCGGATACCTTTCACTAACGCTCTTTGAACTATTGCTTAATACTTACTATACATCTACACATCTATACAAATAAACAAAATTAAAATGGTCTGTTTGTAATATCAACATTAGGTTTTTATATTCGCACGTTATTTGCACGATTTGCTTAAAACCCGTTTAAAATTAATTCTTTTTGTTTATTCCCGCTAATCTTTATGATGGCTGGACCTATTTTAATAATGTTATAGTTTCAAAAAGCTGTTTATTTAAAGAGTAACCAAGGCTATTTGTATTCAAAAAATACCTATAAAATTTTGCCCGGTCGAGGGCTTAAATTCGAATCTCTGTCCGTTCGAATCCGAAAATCCGCTCCGCCATATTGCAGATTTGAAATGAGGGGTCAAAGGGGATGAAACCGAAGCGCAGCGAGGGCGGATTGCTAGTTTAAAATAAAACTGTTTTAACGTATTTTTACAATAATATCTGGTTGACCGAGCTTCGCTCGGAATATTTTTGTCGAATTTATTTAGAATAAAAAAAAATAAAAAATAAATAATGAAAATTTTATAAAAAACTACAAAAAGAGAATAATAATAACACCGAGATTCGAACCGACGCTGTTTAAATGTCACATAATCCAAAATTAAAAACGGCCGAACCTGAGCTATCAGAACTCATGACGTTGACAACGAAATTTGAATTCATATTCTTTTAAAATTTAATGTCATTGTTTGTTTTGCTAAAAACACGGACAAAACAACATTTTCTATAAATAAAACCTAGCTAGATCGATTTTTTGGACCCGAAACCTCTAGTATGCCAAGTTTCAACAAAATCGTTGGAGCCGTTTCCGAGATCCTGAATATATATATATATATATACAAGAATTGCTCGTTTAATTACAAAAATATCAGGTTGACCGAGCTTCGCTCGGAGTATTTTTGTAGCATTTATTTAGATATATATTAATAAAAAATAAAAAAATAAATAATGAAATTTATTTAAAAAATTACAAAAAGAGAATAATAAGAACACCGAGATTCGATCCGACGCCGTTTGTCGCCGATGTCAAAAATAAAATCAAACCTGACTACTTCGCCACTGAGCTATAGTAACTCATGACATTGATGGCAAAATTTGAATTTATATTCTTTTAAAATTTAATGTCATTATATTGTCTGCCAAAACACTGACAAAACAACACTTTCTATACATAAAACCTAGCTAGATCGATTTTTTGGGCCCGAATCCTCTAGTATGCCAAGTTTCAACAAAATCGTTGGAGCCGTTTCCGAGATCCTCAATATATATATATACAAGAATTGCTCGTTTAATCTATAAGATATAGATTTTTGTTGTTATGAACGTTGGCTCAGGTTTTTTTTTTATTTATTATAAATATACAATTATGTGCTGTGTGGTAGCGGCTTCGAATACTACCAACCCTTGCTTTGCACGTGGGTGTCGTAAAAGACGACTAATTTAATTAGATTTAATTAGATTGACCCGGACCACCTCCATCTGGTACCATTTGGGTCAACGATTACATTCCCAAGGAGGGTTGACGTCAGGCAGGCGGCCGGTCATAAAAGTCATTGCTGAAACTTTTTGCAATATGTCAAAACAGATGACATATTGCGTCGACCCCAAGTAATTGGGATAAGAGCAAGATGATGATGATAAATATACAATTATAATATTCATCATCATCATCTCGGCCTATACACGTCCCACTATTGGCCTCGGGACTCCTCCACTATCGGAGGGAAATTGACCTACAGGGAAATTGAACCACGCTGTTCAGACATGTTGGTATAGGATTTTGTTTTGAGTTTTCCTTCTCTTGCATAGACGTTATATGCATATTGTATGTCTTAATCGTCTTTTACGACACCCACGAGCAAGAGAGGGGTGTTGAATTGTATTCTTACTCCGTCATCACGCGAAATAGGAGGATTATTATTATATTTTTTTATTCAAATAAATAATACATAATTTTCTTATTTGCTTTTGTATAATGACTGAGTGTACATATAATGACTTCAGAGATGGCGTAGTGGTTAACATATGGACTTACCGCGCCAGTGTCGGGGGTTCGAATCCCACACAGGACAACACTTTGTGCGATCCACAAATTGTTGTTGTGAGTCTGGATGTAATTTGTGTCCGTTAATTTACATGTTTATAAAGTCCCTCGCAAAACAAGGATAATTACTTTAGTGCAGGGATTCGTCTTAAAAAAAAAACAAAAATGGTTATCTATGCTTCACATAATTATGGCTGATTTGAGTTATCGCCAAATTTTTGTACTAACATTCAATATAATTTAAATATAATAATTTACATCACCTTCATAGTGTTCTTCACAAAAATATATTCGAAATCCAATATAACTAAATTATCATTACAATAAAACACCTGTACATATAAAATATGTTCAAATCTTTCGTATATATTGTATATTTGTTCGCTTGCTACTCAGTAA
This sequence comes from Lymantria dispar, assembly GCA_032191425.1. Lineage (NCBI taxonomy): Eukaryota > Metazoa > Arthropoda > Insecta > Lepidoptera > Erebidae > Lymantria > Lymantria dispar. Next base: position 31,933,006 of record CM063452.1, read on the forward strand.
TAAATAAATTTTGAAAATATGTTTACCATTAATTCTCCGTAGGGAGACGGAATAAGAATACAATTCACCACTTTGACAGTAGGTGTCCTAAAAAACGACTAAGGTATTCTAATACGCAGATAACATCCATGCAAGAGATGGAAAGCTCGAATTAAAACCCTATACTAACCCGTTTAACCAGCGTGTGGTCTATTTTCCATTGTAGAGTAGGCTCGAGCCTAGCAGTTGAACATATTTGAATTGAGATTATGATGAAGTTTACCATCAATTACGTAATATTCAGGGCAATATTTTAACGTATTTAACGTTAATATATTTTAGGCGAAATTGAATTATCGAGCGTTTTATTTCCAAAAGAATAATAGTCGGCTGCCCAGCCAGTATTTTTTTTTTTGCGATGCATCTGTTGAAATCAGCAAGGGTTTTATGATTAAGACCCTTCCTGATGTCAAAGAGTTTTCAGAAATTACGTTGTGTACGTAATACTCCGTTACTTTGGATGGTTGAAATAGATTGTGTCCAGACTGTAAAGTTAAAAACTATAAAATCGGCCAAGTGCGAGTCGGACTCGCGCACGAAGGGTTCTGTACCATTGACTAGGTAAACAAGTGCCTCCCTATTGCCATTATCGATATTGAGCAAAAAAATCAAGTTTGTTGTATGGGAGAATCCCCCCCCTTAAATATTTATTTTATTTTATTAATACGCTTTTATTAGCTTCAGACGTATGTATGTTAGTATGTAACGGAATCTTTGAACATGATTTTGACCCCCTTCAAAACGTCGGATTAACTCGTTTGGCATACTTATTTTTAGTATTTGTGGTTATAGCGGCAATAGAAAAACATCATCTGTGAAAATTTCAACTCGGCTATTACCGTTTTTGAGATACAGCCTGGTGACAGACGGACGGACAGCGAAGTCTCAGTAATAGGGTCCCGTTTTTACCCATAGGTTACGGAACCCTAAAAAAAGAATATGTCAATAATTCCTTCCGTTTGCGGAGGAGATTGGAGCCCAGTAGTGAGGAGTATGTGAGCGGTGATGATGACGATAAGATCTGCTGTTTATTCATTTGCTACCAACAACAATGAAAACAGACAGGCAGATATCGACTCAATACGTTAACCTAATAAATTAAGTAAGGCAAGTAATTAAGATTGACGCAACATGTGTTCATCCATCTTTCACAGTATCAAGGCGTACAGAAATAAGTATTTGAGCACGTGTGAAGCCGGATTGCGCCATTAGTTTATCATAAAATATGTGTTCATATTGCTTTATGTGTATTACTATTTATACTGACGGCTTTGCTTCATCATCAGCCCACATAAGTTCCATTGTTGGGTTTGGGCCTCCGCCACAATGGGAGAGAAATGTACCTATTATACTGCGCTGGTCAGAGGAGTTGGTTTTATATTTTCCTTCTCTTGCACAGATCTTATATGCATATTATATCCCTTAGTTGTCTTTTACGACATCCACGGGCAAGATAGGGAGTGATTAATTGTATTCTTACTCCGTTACCCGAAAGCCTAGCGTAGTATAGTTTGTTAATTTCCCTATAAATGTAGATGACGCTGACGCCGCTATTTGACCTGAGATTATAATAAATTTATGAATTTCCTAATCTGTATCTAAATAAGCTTTAATTTAAATATGTGGTTGACCGAATAATTTTTTTTTCGCAAATTGTACTTGACGAACATATTCTTAATCATTTTTATTTTTTATTAATATATATTTAAATTTAATAAGAATTAAAAATTATGAAATAATGAAAAAATATCAAAAATCACAAACAGAGTATTAATAATAATAACACCGAGATTCGATCTCACGCTGTTTGAATGCGACTGGAGAACTTCTGAACTGAGCTATTGTCCCTCTTGACGGCGACGGCTAAATTTGAATTCCTATTCTATTGACATTTTATGTCATTGTATTGATTAGCTAAAAACACTGACAAAAACATTTTATATAAATAAAATCTAGTTAGATCGATTTTTTGGCCCCGATATTTTAAGTATGCTAAATTTCATGAAAATTGTTGGAGCCGTTTCCGTAATAAAATAAATATATGTATATATTCCTCGTTTAAAGATATAAGATAAAGCAGCTCATTTACATCCCACTGCTGGGCTCGAGCCTCCTCTATATTAGGAAGGAAATTGACCTACTATATCACGCTGGTCAAACCGGTTGGTATAGGATTTCCTACCGAGTTTTCTGTCTCTGGCATAGATGTTATCTGCATATTCCTTTAGTCGTCTTTTACGACACCCACGTGCAAAATAGGAGGTAGTGAATTGTATTCTTACTCCGTCACCACACGGATTTTATTCTTATTTGCATTTCTGTGATGTGACGTTGATGTTAAAATTACTCAACCCGTATAAAGAACTGTTAATTTGAAAAATATGAATATTTAAATTATAAGGATAAGTTGAACGTTAATTCTGTTCGGTGATGGCCGGGTCGTATGATTCAGTAATTGTAAACCAGTCTGAGGGGATTTTTTACGTACTCGTACATAAGGAAAAGTCGGTAAATGCAGGCATTGTTATATGAATATGTTATTTGTTTCGTTATCTCATGTTCTACTATTTCATCCTAATATTATAAAAAAAGTAAAATCCTAACTAAAATTATAAATACGATAGTCTGTTTGTTTGTTACGCTTTCACGCTTAAATCAAAGAAAGCAATTTCAAAAATTCTTTCACCAATGGAAAACTATAATATCAGGGAGTAATATAGCCTATATTTTATCCCGGTATTCACACGGGAACAGAAACTACGCGGGTAAGAGGATTGAAACCGAAGCGAAGCGAACTAATAATATAATAAATTCCGTGTGGTGACGGAGTAAGAATACAATTCCCTACCTCCTATCTTCCTCGTGGGTCTCATTAAAGAGGACAAAGGGATATTTTGTGCATATAACAACTATGCAAGGGAAGGAAAACTCGCAATAAAACCTCACTCACCTAACCAGCGTGGTATAGTAGGTCAATTTCCCTTCCAATGTGAAGGGGGTTTGAGTCCAGTAGTAGGACGTTTACGAGCTGTGATGATGATGATGAATATTATAAATTCGAATAAAAGTTTGTTTGTTTGTTATGCTTTCACCAGTAATCACTGAACCAATTTAAAAAAGTTCCATAGTCAATCCACAGCTACGTTATCAGCGAATAACATGGTATATTTTATCTTCGTATTCCCACAGGAACTCGTACTACGCGAGTGAAATTTGCTTGATAATTAAAAATGATAAAAATGAAAGTCTACGAAGATGTTTGGATGTTTATTAATCAATCATGCTTAAACTGTTGAACACGTTGGCATATATTTCGACTATATCCTGGATTAGCACAAAGAATACTATTAATATCGGTAATGTGGTTCTCTGGAATAATAGTTCAACTTTACTTTTTTTTTACTCTATTAAGTATTTAATTCGTGCAATAATTTTCTACAACTTTAGAAGAGGCCTCACACGGCTTCAGTGTTTTGAGCAGCTGACATCTGTGTTCAGTGATGAATGTGTCTGCGGACTGTCGAACGCTGATATTTAGAATTCCAGCGTGGGCATACTATTGTTAGTGACAAATCTCGCGAAGGACGGCCAAAATCCGCCTTCATTGCTGTGAGACGACTAATTCTCGAAGATCGTCATTTGACGTATCGAGAGATAGAGGCTCTATTAGGCATCTCAGGGATAACTATTCAGAAGATCTTGCACAAAGCGCTTGGTGTGAGAAAGCTAGTTTGCCGTTGGATATCGCATCTGTTTGCCGACGATCACAAGGCGACCCGCGTCAGATGGTGTAAGAAAACTGCAAAGGTTCAACCGAGGAGAGTCAAATCACGTCAACGACATAATCATTGGTGACGAATCTTGGATACCTACGATCCTGATTTCAAACAACAATCTACAATCTGGGTCTTTCAAGACGATCCAAAGCCGAGTAAACTTGTTCGTTCTCGAAGCACTTTAAAAAAGATGGTGGCCACGTTCGTTGGAAAAACCGGCCATGTTGCGACTATTGCACTTGAAGATCGTAGAACGTTAACGCAGAGTGGTATACCACAGTTTGTTTACCACAAGTCATCGCCGAACTTCGAAAAACTAACTCAAAGCGACGCATCATCCTGCACCACGATAACGCAAGCTCACACAGCGCTCGTCAAACGATTGAGTATTTGAAGCAGGAAAAAGTAGAAATTCTTGACCATCCTCCATACAGTCCTGACCTAAGCCCTAACGATATCTTTACATTTCCTAAAATTAAGAAAAGTCTTCGTGGTCAAAGATTCCAGTCCAGTGAAGAAGCAGTCGACGCTTTCAAATCAGCCATTTTAAACATTTAATAAGTTATTATAACATTTATTCCACTCTAAAGTGGGGGACTTTCGAGTGGAATAAATGTAACTGGATTGAGCGAATGGAAAAGTGTATTAAGCTGCGTGATGAATACTTTGAAAAATAATAAAAAGTACTATAAGGTTCTAGATGTATTATTTTCTTCAAACGACAAAACTTAAAAGGTATGCATCGTAAAGGATGAAGTTATCTGTAATGTCCTAAAAAAAACCGGCTAAGTGCGAGTCGGAGTCGCGCACGTAGGGTTCCGTACCATTATCTTAAAAAAATCGCATTTATTGTATGTGGTTACGCCAGATTATTAATTATAATAATAAGAATCACTTTCTAGTGCATATCCTTATATTCCACAACCTACCCTACATACTTACATCATACAAACACCCGCGTTGTCGATGTACGCGGGTAATACCGAACGGACAGTGAGTCGAAGCGGAGGTGTCCGCTGTTTGGTGTTCATATCAATACATTGTGCGTTGCATAAACTATAACATATCCACTGGAACTCAATGCGGCTAACGTGTGAACTCTTCTACAAAACATATGATCGCGTCAGAACATTAATCAGGTGTAGGTACATATTGTGTTTCTTGGCCGCTGTGCAGACTTATGTTGCTGGCTGCCTGCGAACGGGAAGAAATCGTCAAAAGGTGTAAGTATCCCTTGCAATTTCCTTTCCTGTCACATTTGTCGCACCAGATTAATCGTAAACATATACAGTCCACTCATCGATCTTAGGGCCATTTCGCCCTACATAAAATCTGGCGCCATCATCTTAAGTGGCCCTTCGGCCGGATTATATTTGTGGCCTTTCGGCTGGACGCTCATTGTGGTCGTTTATCACGGGTTTACCCTCCCTTATTAGAATACTCTCGTGGCTCTAATATGTGAATTATATTCATTGCGAATATAATTATATTACATACAAATAGCGTAACATTGTGTCACCTATTTTTCTTGCCTAAAATATTGGCGTTTATTGTTCGTGGCATTAAGCTACTTACCACCCATTAGGTATAGTATTTATATACGCATATTATCTATAAATACTATCATATTTAAGTATATTTAGTAATAATATTTTATTTATTTATTGTATTGTTACCCACCATATTGTATCATTTAGTTTTCATAGCCTAAAATATTGGCAAATATTGATATTAGCATTGAGCTAATTATATAAATACTTAGATAAACTAGTTGTCTACGCATATTAGTATTTATAATAAACAAATATTACTGTATTTAAGTACAATTAACAAAAAATTATTACATTGTAATCTCTTAGTACCCTCGTACGTAATAAAATAAAACGGCCTACGTGACTCGGCGACACGAGCGCAACTCGATTTACCCGATAGCGCAGCGGTGCAGTGCGACGGTTATCGTGCGATAACGTGTTCGATTCCATAATTATTTTACATAAATAAAAGTTTTTCATTTTGTTTACGATAATTGCATCTACGTGCCATCATAATGCCACCGAAAAAAGATAGCAAATCTGGTGCAAGCTCAGATTATGATGATGCATTTGAAGATACTACTTTATGTATTTTACTTGCTAAGCGCGAGGCAATATTTGGTATTGTTCAGAATATCTTTGACCTATCTTCCGAGTCCGATATTAGTATGGACCTCGTAAAAAGGGAACGTTTTTTCGATGAATCCTCACAGATTGATTTGTTGCGTAACGAATTTAAAGAAATTTTACATGAATATAATTCTCATTTATTAAAAATAAATCCAAGTACAAAACCCGATTATAAAAGTCTGTACGCGTTTGAGAATTTATGTAGCAGGATTAAACGACTTCAAACGGTATACTCGCAGTCTGCATTACCGAGTAACTACTTCGAAACTGCTGCACTGCTAAAGGCTAAGCCTAAACTACCTCCCATACAGATTTCTGAATTCGATGGTAATATAAAATCATGACAGATGTTTTACGTAACTTATAAGTCTGTAGTGCACGAAAATCCCTCCCTCACGGATGCCGAAAAACTATTTTACCTTATACCTAAGTTAACGGGTAAGGCTAGAGTGGCGATCGCGGGTATTTCTCCGTGTGCAGAAAATTACGAGTTAATTTTACAAAGGTTAATAAATAAATATGATGATAAGCGAATGTTAGTTTCTGCCTATTTAAATGAAATGTTTAATTTTAAATCCTTTCAAATCGCTTCCGCTGTCAACTTTGAATCCTTTAGTGATCATTTTGTTAGCGCAGTTAGTGCACTGAAAAACCTAAAGTTAGATAACTTAGCTGATCTCATCATACTTCATATTGCATTAAAGAAGATAGACCCGGAGTCTGTCCGCGCATTTGAAACGAAATATGGTAATAAAATGCCTAATTTCGACATGTTTGTGGACTTTATCACAACTCGTGCTAAAGTATTTGAACGTACTGGTCTAGTTCTAATTTAGTTCATAAAATTAAAATTAATAAAAGTTCACATTGTAGCCCTTCTGGCACTGCGCCGAAGTACCAACGCTATATCAGCATAGTTGATATATTTACTCCTAAGTGTTTATGTAAAAACATAACACATACACATCTCTTTAAGTGTAGAGATTTTAATAAATTAAATTCTCACGAGCGTTTTAAATGCGTTAAGGAGAATAATGCATGTGTGAATTGCTTAGCTCTCAATCATAAAGTTTCTAGCTGTCCCAGCGCCTCTCGTTGTAGGGTCTGTGCTCAAAAGCATCATTCTGTTTTGCATTTTGAGCGCCCGGGATGTGCTTCAGCACATCCCGGGCGTTGTATGAAACAATGTACCTGTTCACGCCAATAGCGCGACGTCTGATTGAAGAGCGATATTCAGTTACATTCGCCTACATTCATTCGATCGCCGTGCGCCGACATTTAACCGCCATTCTGCACTTGACACTCTCGTGACATTCTTGTGACGTATTCGTACTGCGACGCCCGCGGTTACCGTTCCTCAGTTAAATACAGCGAAAGCTTACCACGCTGGTCAGCCTACCCGCACGCGAGTGTATATACTATACTGTAATAGTGATATTAAATAGACAATAAATTCAGTGCCCGCATTCAGCCCAACTGGCTCGTCGTGAACACCACCTTCAGCCCGGCAAGTCTGCAGCTCCACCAAAGCACGGGAAAGACGAGGTAAGTTCTCCGCTTACTTCCCACCGTTTCCCAACATACCCCCATTTTGTGGGAACCAGTCCCACTAGTGGGATTGGCTTCCCGCTGGTCCTTCGGCTAACCCACGTCGTTATGTTGCTGGCTTAAGGTGCCCCATACAGTCCACTAAGCCACAACAAACACTACCTCAGACGACAGCTTCCGCGCTCACGTCGAGTACACGCGTGTCATCGCCGCTGCAGTTGCGCGCTAATGAGTCACCCGCCGCCAGCGCACCTGTGACCACGGCGCGAGCAGCTAACGAACGCTCAGACGTTGCATTATGCACAATGAGAATAGATAATAATAGCTGTGGCTTATCACTACATAAAGCATGCGCTACACGGTTCAAACAGTGGTTTGAAACAGAAAAAGCAGAAAAGTACTTTGCTGGCTACATGGTTTTTAAGCTAGTTTGAAACCAACAGTGTTTAGAGAACGTGGCGCGGATAGGACGTCTTTACGCTCGCGTACCGTATATTCACTACAACGACGTCATGGCGCCTTACCTACCAAAACAACAAAAAATTGGAGTAAGTCACAAAAGTGGAAACTTGTGTGTAATTGAAGGAAAAAATTAAAATATCCCACGCATTTCTTCTTTGTGTTTTATTTTTATACCTTTCACAATTTAAGTCCCAAAGGCAGGGCAACTTTTTGTACAACTCGAGAAGTTGAGTAATAACATCGCGATTGCGTTCTGTCTGCCCACTCGCCATTTTGTGCATAGAACGTCGTCGCGTGCGTCTGCGTCTGCGCTGACCTCTGCAGCGTGACTGCCTTTCGCTTGGTTTTAAGCAAGTGGCTAGACGGTTTCAAACAAGATAAAAAGCAACGCTTGGCGAGTGGTTTGAAACACAAGCCTCGCTACCAAGGGCGTTTAAAGGTCATACGAAATTTGGCATAAAACATCTATCTACACTGTTTCAAACATCTGTTTCAAACCACTGTTTGAAACCTTTTTTTTTTGTTCGGACTAGGAGTCATAGCCTCAGATGGCTATTACACCCTTACGCGGACTAGTGGTGAGTGCTGAGGGCTCTCAACCCAAAATATTTAAGCAACGGGGCCCAAGGGCACCCCCTGTGGGGTACGAACCTTGGCTTGGGGCGTTGCTGAGGGCAATGTGGGAAGTCCCATGTTAGATAAATTTACTTTTACGCGGCACGGTTTCGCACCTCGACGGCGAGGACGAAACCGTGGTCTTTTCTTTCTTGCGGCTTCGCGGGCCGTGTATGCTGTATTCTGAGCTACCGTGATCTCGTCGTCGGGCTCGTCGAGAGCGAGTCTCGGCCGAGGGACCTTCGAGATGCGGGATGGGGTATAGTTGGTCGCAGCGACCACTAAGGGGTTGGGGTGTGTTGTGGCAGAATCAAAATATCTACGGGCACACTGTTTCATATATTGCCTGATGGTCGGTAAGTGCAAGTCGATGTGGAGATCGGCATTGCGTATGAACCACGGTGCGCCCGTAGCCTTACGCATGAACCTATTTTGAAGTGTTTGTAGCCTATAGATCCTGTGTGGCCTAACGTGAGCGAATACTACACTAGCATACATCATGATGGGGCGTATGCAGGCAGTGTAAAGACGGACTTTGCATTTGAGCGACAGCTTCCTCTTTGGGTTGTGTAAACGACCCATAACGAACGCTGCACGCGAGCGTACAGTGGTTATGTGTCGAGCGAAGCTGAGACGATTGTCAAGGATGACGCCTAGATACTTTGCATTTGACGCCCAGGGGATGGGCTTATCAAAAATGCGGACTTGAGTGAAGCTCTTGGGGGGGTACAGGTTAGCACGTCTCCTGTGAAACATGACCGCCTGACTCTTTTCTGGGTTAATGTCTATTCTCCACTTCCGGAACCACTTGCCAAGGGTAGTAGCTGCAGATTGGAGATTTCGAGTGGCGGCGTCCGGGTTAAGCCCGGATACGAATATAGCTGTGTCGTCAGCGTAGAGGGCTGACTGCACGAGCTTAGACTTGGGGATGTCGCTAGTATATAGCGCAAATAGAAGGGGAGAGAGGACTGAACCTTGCGGTACGCCGGCTCTGATCGGGTGCGGGGAATAAAGTGTCCCTTCTACTCTGTAGCGGAAGCTACGATTGGTTAGAAAGTCTCGTATGATGATTACGAGGAAGTGGGGAATTCTAAGTTGGAATAACTTGAAGATAAGGCCATTATGCCATACCTTGTCGAAGGCTTTGGCTACATCGAAGAAGAGTATCCACGTAAAAAGGTTGCATTGCAGTTTTACGTTGATGCTTTCCACGATACGATGGACTTGATGGACACACGAGTGTTTGGGTCTAAAGCCAAACTGCTCGTGTGGTATGAGGTGATTTTCCTCGGCGGAGAACCTTTCTCAACCTTTGGTGGATTACGCGCTCGTACATTTTGCTAAGACCGTTAAGAAGACTTATCGGCCTGTAACTACTGGGTTTGGATCAGTTCATGCTGGGTTTGTGGATTCCTATTACCATGGCTTCTTTCCACTGAGCAGGAAAGAATTTGTTATTGAGCGCTGCGTTGAAGATGCAGGTCAGAAGGACCAGTAGGGACTCGGGAAAGAGTTTAATAACTCTATTGGTTATGCCGTCCGAACCAGGGGCTTTCCTAGGGCGTAGTCCCTTGACGATCGAAGCTACTTCGTCTATGGTGACTGCTGGGATAGGCTGACTGGAGGCGTCGTCCCTACCTAATACAGTATCTAGCGGTGGTTGTGGAAGAGAGGCTCGCCACACCACTTCCCTATCGACGTGGGCGTGCTGTTCAGCATCAGGGTATGTGGTACTTGGCGTACATTTTTGCTCCAGGCTGTCGGCCAGGCATTCGGATTTCTCCTCATCCTCAAAGTTGGGGAAGTTGGGTCTCTTTAGAGGAGGCATAGTGGAAACTATGTCTTTCTTAAGGGATCGGGCGAGTTGCCAGTAGGCTAAATGGTTGGGTTCTAGTTCGCTAAAAGTGGTATTCAATCTTTTTTCGCGTACTTCTGTTACTGCGGATTTGACCGCCCTCTGTAGGAAGCGCATACGTATGCGGTTTTCCTCGCAGGGATAACGATCGTAGGCACGTATAGCAGCATTCTTCTGTCTCAGAAGGTTACGAACGTCGTCTGGCAGGCGCCAACTGCGATCGCTCACTGCTGGTACTTGCCGCGAACAATCATTAATTAATGATTGTACGTCACTTGTGAGACAGTCGACTGTCATTGTGTCCTCCGGAGATTTAATGTCGGCGGGGATCCTATCTAAGTGACTGGTAGATTTGGACTTGAGTCCGGACTCTAGTCTATTCAAATCAGTGACTGTTATGGTGGGGGCCTGCCCAGGTCCTGAGGGGACTGGCAGTCTCGGGGAGAATTCAAGAATGACCGGGCGATGGTCTGAGTCTAGTTGATGTAGCACTTCTATAGAAGTTAACCTAAGGTTAATGTTCTTTAGCAGTGCTATATCTAGGATATCGGGTCTATGCGCTATGTTCCCTGGGAAGTGCGTCGGCTCCATAGGAGCGATGACGTCGAATCCTAGCCGTTCAGCAAGAGATTCGAGGGTTTTACCTCTTGGGTTGGTGGTGTTACAACTCCATTAGGTGTTTTTGGCGTTAAGGTCACCGCCTATGATGACGGCTCTGCCTAGGTTGTGGAGTGATTTAAGATCACTCTCGAGGAGTTTAATATTGTTTTCCCTACCGGGGGGAGATACACTGATATAAGGGTGATGGGATGGTGCCCCGTGAGGCCTAGCCTGCAGACTGAGGCCTTAATGTACGTCAATTGGGGCGGATCCATAGGTGTGCAGTGCAGTGACCTCTTGTAGTAGATGAGAGTACCTCCCTTAGGCGAGTTAAGCCTGTCATTGCGAACTATGTTATAGTTCGCAATTTTGGGGTCCCTATTGTATGGTTTAAGGAAGGTCTCTTGGATGAGAAATAGGTCGAGCTGCTCGTCGCTCAGTAGAGCGCCTATTTGGTCCCTCTGTTGGGCTAGGCTGTTAGCATTAAAGTATCCTACTCTAATGTGTCTGGGTTTAATTCTGCCTGGAAGGTGTCTATTCATTTTAAACGGTAAAGGAGGTTAGGTTCTCGAGGACCGGCGAGAATCTGATGGCTACGTTAAGAAGGGCATGGCTGTTGCCTACATTGGCTCTGATCTCAGAGACGATTTCTCGTATCTCATTGAAGTTTATTTGAGATGCGAATTTGGCTACTAAGGTGAGATCCGGCCTAGGGGCTCCAGGGGGGTTCGTGGGTGCGCCTAGTTAGGGCTTGGGTTGGCTCGCGGGAGGTAGGAAAGGCGTCGTGTATGGCGTTGCTGCGGTATGGGGGGGGTGGTGGGGTGGTGTTAGGCACCACTTGTTTATTTGGTAGCGATGAGAATTCCGCCTGGGAGCGTACCCGCCATGCGTTGACCTGTGGAGGCTTCGGCACTGGGTTTGCAAGAAGAGGTTGAGGTGGTTGGGGTGGTAAGCCCCAGTTCGGGGGGTTGCGAGGGCGTCTGTACTGCCTGCGGGGAGCCTTGGGGCACTCGCGGTAGTTTGCAGGGTGACCTTCCTCGCGGCACAAGGCGCACAATGGCGGTGTGTCGCACTGGATGTGGTCATTTCTTTTCGGCCGTGGACAATCACTCGTGCCGTGATCGTCGAGGCACTTAACGCACCTGGCGGGGGCATGGCAGTTACAGGCAGAGTGCCCGTATATCTGGCAGTTGTGGCACTGCGAGATGAGCCCTGTTTTGTGTGGTGGCTCCACGTGAATGTCGGATAGGCCACAAATTTCGCTAATGCAGAAGATCTGTTTACCTTTCTGGCTTAGTTCTAGGTGGACTAAGACCATCTCGAAGGGCTTACGTGTTTTACCGCGGATCATGCGGTGCTCGTCTAAGACAGGGAGGCTTTGTTCCCCCAGATACTTGTGGATCTCATCTTTTGTAAGCTCCGTGAGAACGTTTTTGATTACAACACGTAATATTCTCTCCTCAGGGAGAGTGTACGTGTGGTACGGGAGTTTTTTCGCCGTTAGTAAGCTCGATAGCTTACGGTGGTCGGCTGAGGCACACAGGGAGATTTTTATCCCTTGAGGGGTAGATCGGGCCGAGGTGAAGTTAATGTGGTGCTTGGTACACCACCCAGAGACGGTACTCCATTTGGACTTGTCCTGTAGATAGATAGGAGACTGTTTGAAACCGTGTAGCGCATGCTTAATACGAACGTAAATAATAAACAAACAATAATTTTATTGTCAACTGTGCAGGTTGCGGTTTACAATGCTATTGGCAACCGTCATATTATTCGTGCTTTATTAGATGCCGCATCACGAAGTCATTTCATTACGAAGGAGTGTTGTAATTACATTTAGCAGTTGTAGAAGAGGTACATCCTTCGAAAGACGGTATCATACGCGTAGCGACTGTGAGGATCGCGGGAAGAACTTACCTTCGTCCAGTTGTTCGCTTATGTCCTCTTTCGACACAATAAGTGCTAAATATTGCTTCGTAGTTTAACATTAAGTTATTATATAAGTTATGAATCTATATTATATTTATTATACATCTTTATATGGTTATTTAAATTATTTTTCTTATGCTTACCATGGCTCTACGGCTATATTCTTAACCATACGCATTGAGCGTTACACGTAGGGCCCATATATAATTTTCTTTTTGTCTTATGAGAGTTTTTTTAAAGGTGACCCTTTAAGGGAGGGTGGACGGTTACGCCATATTATTATAATAATAAGAATCACTTTCTGGTGCATATCCTTATATCCCACAACCTACCCTACATACTTACATCATACAAACACCCGCGTTGTCGATGTACGCGGATAATACCGAACGGACAGTGAGTCGAAGCGGAGGTGTCCGCTGTTTGGTGTTCATATCAATACATTGTGCGTTGCATAAACTATAACATATCCACTGGAACTCAATGCGGCTAACGTGTGAACTCTTCTACAAAACATATGATCGCGTCAGAACATTAATCAGGTGTACATATTGTGTTTCGTGGCCGCTGTGCAGACTTATGTTGCTGGCTGCCTGCGAACGGGAAGAAATCGTCAAAAGGTGTAAGTATCCCTTGCAATTTCCTTTCCTGTCACATTTGTCGCACCAGATTAATCGTAAACATATACAGTCCACTCATCGATCTTAGGGCCATTTCGCCCTACATAAAATCTGGCGCCATCATCTTAAGTGGCCCTTCGGCCGAATCATATTTGTGGCCTTTCGGCTGGACGCTCATTGTGGTCGTTTATCACGGGTTTACCCTCCCTTATTAGAATACTCTCGTGGCTCTAATATGTGAATTATATAAAATAGCGTAACATTGTGTCACCTATTTTTCTTGCCTAAAATATTGGCGTTTATTGTTTCGCCCTACTTAAAAGCTGGCGCCATCAGTATGGGAGCCCCCCTTATATATTTGTTTTATTTTGTTTTTAGTATTTGTTGATATATATAGTTTGTAGAAATATATAATTTGTAAAAAAATCAACTTTCTAGCTATCTCGTTTCTTGAGATGTAGCCTGGTGACAGACAAACGGACGGACAGACAGCGAACTCTTAGTAATAAGATGCCGTTTTTACCCCTTGGGTACGGAACCCTAAAAAAGAAACAAAATAATTTAGACTACTTTACGACTATAATTGTCACCCGCAGATGGCTTTGTTAACTTTACCCGGAACGTTGGGTAAGCGTTATCAATCCGAAATAATTACGCCTCTGAATATTACCATGCATTGAAATTATACACAAAAAAGACAATTTATATTATCAATAATTGATTAGAAAACAAGGGCTTCAGTTTTCACATGTGTAATCAGTCCTTTCCTTCCAAAACCTTATCAGTTAGGCTGCGACCTAAATGATAACGATACCTTAATTGATAATTGAACAATACCATCACTAATTCGATTACACAGGATAATCTTCATTGTCACACATCGTACAAATATTATCAACTAGAAAATTCTCGCGTTTTCGCTCGCGTCGATCCCGTTCCCGTGAGATTATGAAGATAAAATATGGTTTACTAGTAGGCGGTTTTACCCGCATAGTACCCCTTCCCGTGGGACTATCAAAATAAATTATAGCCTATGTGTTATTCTGGTATGAAGCTATATTACTGTGAAGTTTCATCGAAATCTATTTAGTAGTTTTTTTTTTGTGTGAAAGAGTAACAGCTTTATAATATTAGTAGGAAGTTACGCGCTGAAAATGTAGATTAACATTGGCGAATGTGCGGTCCCCTGGTGGTCCCGAGAATTGGCGGACCTTCGGGCCGCGTGCATACGTGCCCGGATGGCCTACACCCGCAGTCGAGCGCGTCACCGCGACGCTGAGCGGGAGGGCCAGCTGTACGAGGCTTACTGCAGTGCGCGGTCTGCCTTCAGGCTGGCCGTCCTTACCGCCAAGGACGTTAGTCGGCGGGAGATGCTGGACAGTCTCTAGCGTGACCCCTGGGGTCGCCCCTACCTCGCGGCGCTGAACAAGCTCCGCGGGCGGGGCCCCCCCCCCTCACCGAGACTCTCCAGCCCAGCCTCCTCACCAGAGTTGTCGAGGACCTCTTTCCACGGCGGGCGGAGCACACGCCCCCGGTCATGGCTTCGCCGGACAGCGACCGGGAGGCCGACGATGAAAGTGCTCCGCCCATTACGGAGCCGGAAATGGGGGTGGCGGTGGCGCGTATGCGAGTCAAATCCACCGCCCCCGGGCCCGACGGTATTCCGAACCGTGTGCTGGCCCTGGTCCTCGAACACCTGGGACTACGCCTCAGGGGACTGTTCGACGCTTGTTTGACGTCCGGGCAGTTCCCTGGGTGCTGGAAAGAGGGGAGGCTGGTTCTCCTGCCGAAGCCGGGACGGTCTCCCGAGTCGGCCTCGGCCTACAGGCCCATCGTGCTGCTCGATGATGCGGGCAAGCTGCTGGAGAGGGTATTGGCTGCCCGCATCGAGTGGCACCTCGTCGGGGTCGGGTCCGATTTGTCGGACGCCCAGTTTAGTTTTCGGAGAGGGCGTTCGACGATCGCGACCCTGCTGCGCCTGAAGGCCGTGGTAGCGGAGGCCGTCACCGGCGTAGGAGTCCTGTTGGCGGTGTCCCTGGACATCGCCAACGCCTTCAACAGTCTGCCATTCAGCTGCATCAGGGAGGGGCTGAGGTATCACGGGGTGGTGCCCGTGTACCTCAGGCGGCTGGTGGCAGACTACTTGGAGGGGCGCAGCGTCCTCTACGTTGACCGAGTAGGGGACGTTGTGCGCACGCCCATGACGTGCGGTGTCCCACAGGGGTCGGTTCTGGGTCCGACCCTGTGGAACATCGGCTACGACTGGGCGTTGAGAGGAAGCCTCCCACCCGGGCCGGGCGTAATTTGCTACGCCGACGATACACTCGTCACAGCCCGGGGTGGGACGCTAGAGGAGGCGGCACGCCTAGCAACTCTCGGCACCGAGGAGAATGTCAGGCGGATCGAAGCGCTGGGGTTGAGGGTAGCCCTGGAAAAGACGGAGGCCCTTTTGTTCCATGGCCTCCGTACCGCCGGGCCTCCCGCCGGCGCTTCGATCACCGTGAAGTCGGTCACCATCAGCATCCAAGCCCACATGAAGTACTTGGGCCTGGTGCTCGACGGGCATTTTTGGTTTCGGGAGCATCTCCATCGACTTGTTCCCCGGCTTGTCGGCGCGGCGTCCGCCCTTTCGCGGCTGATGCCGAATGTGGGCGGATCCAGCGCTACGTGCCGACAGCTGTACGCGGGGGTGATCCAGTCAATGGCTCTGTACGGCGCACCGGTGTGGGCGGGGTCCCTGACCGTCCGGCTGAGGGCCCTTTTGAGGCGACCACAGAGGGTCATGGCGGTCAGGGCCATCCGCGGATACCGCACGGTGGCGACGGAGGCAGCGTGCCTATTGACCGGGACTCCCCCGTGGGACCTGGAGGCGGAGATGCTCGCCGACATTTATCGGCGGGTGTCGGAGACGCGCGCCCGCGGCGGTATGGTCTCTCTGCAGGAGATCGCCGCCTGGCGGGTCGACGCCCGCCGTGGAGTCATTGCCCGTTGGGCAGTCCGGCTGAAGAGTCCTCGGTACGGTGTCAGGACCGTCGAGGCCTTCCGGCCGGTGCTGATGGAGTGGTTGGAGCGGACGCACGGGGTGCTTTCCTTCCGACTGGTGCAGGTGCTGACGGGGCACGGATGCTTCGCGAAGTACCTGCACAAGATTGTCAGGAGGGAGAGCACACCATCCTGCCACCACTGCAGTTGCGACGAGGACACGGCGCAGCACACGCTCGAGGAGTGTGCTGCGTGGGAGGGGGAGCGCCGTGAACTCGTCGCGATTATCGGTGCCGACCTGGCGCTGCCGACCATCACCAGGGAGATGCTCGTCAGCGTCAGGAACTGGGACGCGGTCGTCGCCTTTTGTGAGGCCTTTATCTCACGAAAGGAGGCGGCGGATCGTGTGCGAGTAGAGATCCTATTCGGCGACACGTTCCGCCGCCGGCGACTCGGGCGGCGCAGGCGCGAGTATCTGCGCCTAATGCCGCCCTAGCCGAGGCCGCGGGTGATCGGACCGGGGAATTGTCCGTCACCCGCAGTGTGACTAACCGCGCGACGGCGACCGTCGTCCCAGGATGTCGAGAGGTGAGGATACCCGAAAGGGTACTCCGTCGGGCCGACCACTGACGACAAGTCACATCTGCTCCGGTGGTCGGCCCAACAACGAGGTGACGTGGGTACGGGTGGGTTATGGGTCCGCGCGCCGTCCTTTCATCGCCCCGGACGGACTGGACCGCGCGTGCGCTTACCATAGCCCACCCATAAAAAAAAATGCTAAGCAGTTTGAGTGATATAGTAAGTCATATTTCTTCCCATAGTAAAAAAAAAAAAAAACATTGGCGAATACAAATTTATAAATTTTGCCCGTTTTTTTATATTTTAGTTTTACCCGTGTATTTGCCGTTTCCATGAGATGTGGGGATAAAATAAAAGCCTATATATTCGTTGATAATGTAGCTTTTCATTAGTGAAAATATTTTTAAAATCGGTTCAGTGGTTTAGGCGTGAAATCGCAACAAACAAACAGAGTCACATTCATCATCATCGCCTGATGAGTCCTCTTCGGTTTAGGGTACTTATAACCTGGCTTTTCTTAAGGATGTCCTAGATTTCGACATGTTGGAAGGGGAAGACCGAGTCTTCTGTTCACATTTGCCCTATAAATTCCATTTGTTAGTCTCCTTTCAGTCATTCTCTCTACATGTCCGGACCAATTTAACATACCTTTCTCAATCCTTGTCACTAGATCCACTTTCATACCACAACACTCCCTAATCACTCTGTTCTTAATTCTATTACTCAATTTCACACGAATCACGTTCCTTAGTGCACTCATTTCTACAGTATTTATTCTACTTTCGTGCTTCTTCTGTCATACCCAGCTCTCACTTTTATACATTAAGGTTGGCACAAGCACTCCTCTATGCACAACTAGGCGAGCCTTCTTAGACAGGTGCTGACTGCTCATAAAGGTGCCCAAAGCACAATACACCATATTTCCCTTACACACTCTTCTTTCAATATCACTTTATGGTGAGAATTTACGGTAAATCATGCTATTATGTCATACTGGCCGGGTTTAACCGGATCATAGCTAGTCCTTAAAATAAAAAAACTCAAATTATTGACATTATATTACTATTATTATTATTATTGACATTGTATATTATTATTGACATTATATTACTATTATTATTATTATTGACATTGTATTACTATTATTACTATTATTGACATTGTATATTACTATTGAGATTGTATATTATTATTAACATTGTATATTATTATTGACATTATATTACTATTATTATTATTATTGACATTGTATTACTATTATTACTATTATTGACATTGTATATTATTATTGGCATTATATAATTAAATGATTACTAATAAGCTAATAACCTTAGGTATGACATAACTGTAAGTGTAAATTCATATAACAAGTAAATTCATTTCTTAAATTGGCAAAATGTATGTATTGATTATGAAGCCATTAATTCTTAAAAGTTTTTATCTGCAATTGGAAACTCTTTTTGCATGCCGCTTGACGGTCAAATATGGTGATACACTGTCTACCTGTAACTACTAATATTTTATACCCATATTTCGCAAAATAAATGATTTGATTTGATTTGAAATTTATATCATGCAAGATTTTAAACAGCGCTACTTTTGCGCCCTTTAATTATTTCTTACATAATGTACGCGCCCTTTATAATTTAAATAAAATATTAAATACACTCCACACTTTACACATTACAAAGGTACACAATCCTTATATACATTTCCGAACGCATCCTTGCTTGGCCACGCCCTCTCATATCCGCTTCCCCAATAAAATAAAAAAAAAGTTAGTTAAAAACAAGAAGTTAAGAAATGGCCGCCTCGTAAAAAAAATCGCTACGCTTTCATAAAGTTGAGTTGAACTCCTAAAACTAATAAACGCAATTGCGCACGCGCCGCTCGGTAAAATTCATTACCTAAATCAATATTGTTCGTGAAGTGTAATTATTGATGAACTTTGTGTGGGAACATTACGATCAGCGAGCCGAAGGAAATAAAAATGTTGCTGCGACCAGTGAACTATCGAAGGACATTACAGGTACCCAGCCTTTCCTAGAATAAAACCACACACATAACAAGTGTTGTCAAAGCGTCCTTGGATAATGCGGTATCATATTGTACTTGTCAAATAAAATCTATTTATCAATATTATCAATGCATTATTAATACAATGCGGTATTACGTGCATATTGATTGCGAGTTTATCATAATAGCCGTTGAATGCATTTTTTTATTGTATACTAGCGATTGCCTGCGATTTCAACCGCGCATGTCCTGTTCCCACGGGATTATGTTATTCCTTTTATAGATAATTATTTGGTAGTAATATATTATCAATATCGGTCCGACCGCTTAAAAGATTTAGCGGTACCTACAGACAGACAGACAGACAACTATTTTTAACCTGGTTTTTAGGCATATACGTCTTGCAAGTACCTAATCGCGTGAGCATGAAAATCTTACTGTTTTGATATTTCAAACAAATTTCTAAAAAAACTTACTGTTTTAACTTTAATTTTATTTATTTGTTTTATATCGGTCCAGTCGATCTAAAGATTACCCGGATTACTCCGGATTGTTTTTTGGGTATGGCTATCGTGTAAGTAATCGTGTGAGCACGAAAACACCTACTATTTTGACATTACAAACAGACACATCAATTTTATTTATTTGTATTCAAATATTATCAATATCGGTCCAGCCTTTGAAGAAGACCCTGAACGCAAAGAAGACAAACCGACAGACAGACATTTTTTTAAAACTGGTGTTTAGGCGTAGGTAAGATACCCAAGAAGAATTGACGTCAGACAGGCGGTCAGTCATAAAAATATTTGTATTTGCAATGGAGGATATTGTGTCGACCCGGTGGCGGATTTACCACTAGGCTGAATAGGGCCTATGGCGGCAAATTTAAGAGGGCGGCAATTTATCTCAAAAACTTTGATGTTAAGGCGCCCGGCAGATCAGTGCAGGTTTCTTATAACCTGATAAATATGCTGAGTTGGGGACGCTTTGGGACGGGCAATAATCTCAATTATTATTTTATTGTACTATTTAAATCAATTGTAAGTCTTGTTCGTCACAATAAACAGTAAAATGTTATTTACTGGTTATTCTTTCTTTTAGGGGTTCCGTATCCAAAGGGTAAAAATGGGACCCTATTACTAAGACTTCGCTGTCTGTCCGTCTGTCTGTCCGTCACCAGGCTGTATCTCGAGAACCGCGATAGCTAGACAGTTGAAATTTTTACAAATTATGTATTTCTGTTGCCGCCATAACAAAAAATATTAAAACGAAATAAAATGTTTATTTTCCCATACAACAGACGCGATTTTATAGATAACTAGCAACCCGCCCTCGCTTCGCTTCGGTTATAGGTTATAGTCGTTTCACCCGCGTAGTTCCCGTTCCCGTGGGAATATCGGGATAAAATATAGCCTAGTTTATGCGCTGATATTATAGCTTTCCATTGGTGAAAGAATTTTTGAAATCGGTCCAGCAGTTTTGAAGATTACCCGGAACAAACAGACAGACAGACAGACAAAAATTTTTTAATTGCTATTTTAGGCATAGGTGTCGTGCAAATAACCGTGTGAGCATGAAAAAAGTCTATTATTTTGACATTACAAACAGACACTCCAATTTTATTTATTGGTATAGATGTATTTCTGTTGCCGCCATAACAAAAAATATTAAAAACGAAATAAAATATTTATTTACCCATACAACAAACACGATTTTTATAGATAATGGTACGGAACCCTTCGCGTGCGTCTCAGACTCGTACTTAGGCGGTTTAGTTTCTTTCTAATTCTGAAGATACAGTTTACAAATTTTTAAATTTTATTGATAAAGAAAACGTTATTAATGTGATTGTGAACTAGGGAGTTGAATTAAAGGAATTATTAGGAACGGCAAAAATTAAATAGCATTTTGGCTATTAGGGGCGGCAAAAATTATATTATAGCCGGCGGCGAATGTGTAAATCCATCACGGTGTCGAACTCGAGTAATTGTCATATGAGCAGCATTATTTATTTTATGTTTAAAGATACTGAACTAAAGCAATAAACCGTGTATTACAAGGGGCAAATAATACGCCTACAATTTACACTTAAATTTATACATTTTTTAGATCGCACAAAGTCCTTTTCCTTCTCGGTATCAAACTCACGACCCTGACACCGCACGTCGGTATCTTAACAACTACGCCATACTCAATGTGTATTTTTATTTCATGACTAGCAACCCGCCCTTGCTTCGCTTCGGTTTCTGTCGCCTTATCTTCGTAGTTCCCGTTCCCGTGGGAATACCGGGATAGAATATAGCCTAGTTTACTCCCTGATATTATAGCTTTCCATTGGTGAAAGATTTTTTTTAAATCGGTCCAGCCGTTTTGAAGTTTAACCCGGAATAAACAGACAGACAGACAGACAAAAAATATAAAGTGATTTTTAGGCATATGTATAGTGCAAATAACCGTGTGAGCATGAAAAGGCCTATTATTTTGACATTCCAAACAGACACTCCAATTTTATTTATTGGTATAGATACGTATTGCAAAAGGTTTTCATCATCTCAGTCCTTATAAGTCCCACTGGGTTTGGGTCTCTTCCACAATGGAAGGCAATTCGACCTCCTTAACCACGCTCGTTAGACGTGTTGGTTGTATGTCGAGTTTTCCTTCTCTTGCATAGATATTATCTGCGTATCATATCCCTTAGTCGTCTTTTACGCCACCCACGGGTAAGAGAGGGGGTGGTGAATTGTATATTTACTCCGTCTTGATGTCAACCCTCATTGAGAATGTAATGGTTTACCAGACGACATCAGATGAAGAGGTGAGGGGTAAGAATACAATTCACCACTCCCTATCTTTCCCGTGGATGTCGTAAAAGACGACCGAGGGATATAATATCCACATAAGATCTGTGCAAGAGAAGGAAAACTCGAAAAGAATCCCTATAGCAACATGTCTGACTAGCATGGTATAGGAAGGTTATTTTCCATCCTATTATGGAGGAGTCTCGAGCCCAGCAGTGGGACGTATATGAGCTGAAGTGTTGATGAATGATGATTAGATGGAGCTGAGTCTGGTCGATATAAAACTCTTGTGAGGGATGTTTAAAAACTTTTTTGAGGAAAATAGTTTTTCGTTATATAAAAAAATAAATTTACATATATTTTCATTTGCCGTTTGAATTTTATCAGTTGATACTGCGCATAAGCGCTGAAGCGTTACATTGTTAAGATAAAATTGTATTAATTGCAGACATGACCGTCTTTACAAGGTTCTTAAATGTCTATATTTTAAACTAAGACGAATATATAAAATAAGTGAAATTGAAAATTTTGAATAACCCTCGACTCAAACTAAAAAAATAAAAAAGAATTATTACGTTATCGTCAACGGAAATATCAATTTAACGATTTTACTGGCACGCGTGAGGCACTTAATCGAATAATTGTACACTAATGGCGTATCATTTTGGAAAAGAGTTGATAAACTTCTGGACCGATATTAACCAAATATAGCTAAGAACCATCGCATCGAAATCGGTCCATCCGTTTGAGAACTACGATTAAACAGACAGACACAGATAGACCGACATCGAAGTTAAACTTATAACACGAGGGGTATTCTTGTGTCGGGGGTTAAAAACTAAGACGAATACATAAAAAAAATTGGTTGTTTGTAAAGTCGGTTTACGAATGATAATTTTACGTGGTAACACCATAAGAAAACAATAGTGATAAATTGGATACCTTTATGAATTGTATTACTATCACTGAATTATCATTTATCACGTCACCACCCAGAAAAGTTATATAAAAATTGTGTAATTAAGTAACTTTGCATACCAAGTATTGTGGTTTTGATTTAATAACAGAACAATGCCTGCCTTAATCAACCCGTCTAATCAGCATAATACAGTTGATCAATTTCTCTTTAATTTTGAAGGAGGCTTAAGCCTTGCCTAGAGATAAAATTAAAATAAACCGGCAAAGAGCGAGTCGGAGTGGCGCACAAAGGGTTCCGTACCATTATCTAGAAAAATCGCATTTGTTGTATGAGAAATATTTATTTTATTTTGTTTTTAGTATTTGTTATCATAGCGGCCACAGAAATAAATAATTTGTGAAAATTTCAACTATGTGTATCGCGGTTCTTGAGATACAGCCTGGTGACAGACAGATGGACGGACAGACAGCGAAGTCTTAGTAATAGGGTTCCGTGTTTACCCTGTGGCTATGGAACCCCAAAAAAGGCTATCTAGTTATATAATAGTTATTTCCTTTAGCGATAAATGTGATAATGCAAGCCGTAATATCTTTTATTAAATATTAAGATACTCGCTGGTTTTGTAGCCACGCACTTTACGGAAATATGTGTTACAGATAATGTTTAATCTTATTGTAAACAAATTATAATATCTTTATTTAAAAATATATTTTAGTAATAACTTTACAATTACTTTGTATGTTGGTTTACTGTATTTTATTTATTTTTTATTTTATAACTGAAAAGATAAATAGCTCCCTATCAACCGCTATATCTACACTCACTATTTTCATACGCATATCCTTATTCACACGTCTCTTTTTAGGCACAATCATATCGATACCTTTTCACATACCTGTCATCTTTCCGCATCACTTTCAGGCTTTCTCTAATATACTAATTTCTTATGAGTATATTAGACGACCAGTGTGTGTTACCAGTGATGACTTACGGCACGGAAACGTGGACTACGTTTCCGTGCCGTGAGTCATCACGTGCCGTGCCCTAAATGTAGGCCTCATAACAAGGCTCAAAGTCGCTCAGCGTGCTATGGAGCGGGCTATGCTCGAGATTTCTCTGCGAGATAGAATTCGGAATACGGAAATCCGCAGAAGAATGGGTGTAACCGACATAGCACGAAGAATTAGCACGCTGAAGTGGTAATAGGCAGGCCACATCGCTCGACGAACAAACAACCGCTGGGGACGAAAGGTTCTCGAGTGGCGACCACGTATCGGACGACGCAGTGTAGGACGCCTCCCCACTAGGTGGACCGACGACCTGGTGAAGGTTGCTGGGTGTCGTTGGATGCAGGCGGCATAGAACCGCACTTTGTGGCGTAACATGAGGGAGGCCTACGTCCAGCAGTGGACGCCGATAGGCTGAAATGATGATGATGATATTAGACGAAGCCTAATTATCTATCTTGCAACTCCACGCATCCATCTTAAAGAATGCGTGGAGTTATTGCGCATGCTAAGGCATACGTCTCAGTAGCATGCAGTCTTCTCGTCTTCTCTCATCCGTGCTTTTCAATGCCCAACACTAAGATCCATACATAGCGACTGGTTTGATGACACTCTGGTATATTTGCTCCCTTAAATTTCATCCATGCACAGATTGTCGCCGAGAACTGTCGCCACTGCATCCATCCTGCATTAATTAAATCTAAAAGTAACAGCAGAAATTTTCTCTTCTCTTCGACAGTATTTTTTTTCAACTATTCAACGTAGGTAACGTCAGTTTAAGGTTCATTCATAATCATTATCTCGGCTTCTATACGTACTACTACAGGGCCCGCGCCACCTTCAAAATAGAAGCGTATTTCACTAACCATACTATTCTGTATAGAATTTTATTTCGAAGTCTTTATCTTGCATACATGTTACATCCCTTAGTCGTTTACTGTGTTGTTCAATACGTGGTCGCCATTCGAGTACCTTTCTTCCTCAGCGGTTGTTGGTTCTTCGAGAAATTCGATTATTCTACGGATTGCCGTATTTCGGATTATATCTCGTAGGGACATCTCGTGCACAGTCTGCTCCATAGTAAGCTAAGCGGCTTTGAGTTAACGTTACCGTGCCGTAAGTAATCACTCATAACGCACACTGGTTCCAGACTTGTATTTTCAATGTAGTAAGAGTTGTATAAAGATGATGGTGATTATATTAGTTATTACAAATGATAATCCACAGGATACATTGCTAAGTTTTTACTTCAAAAATAAAACATCTGCGATATTTTGGATGACAATTTTATAAATAAGAACGTCCCCTACGCGTCTACTAGGGTTCAAATTGAATATAGGGCTATAGGGGTGACTCGTTTGACTCATTTTAGTAAGGTAATTTGAATTTTAAAATATAGGGGAATTGTTACGCTTTCATTTTAATATTAATATGGTTTTTCCATGTGGTGACTCCGCTCATATACGTCTCATTGCGCGGATCGAGCCTACTCCACAATAGGAGGGTAACTAACCTGATCTTCTATATTACGCTGGTCAGACGACTTATTCATCGTCGGCTCGTATATGTCCCACTGCTAGGCTCCAGCCTCCTCCACGATAAGAGGGAAATTGACCTACTATACTATGCTACTATACATTCCGTAGGCTCCGCTACGGAGCCATCCGTTATTTGTTCCGTAACGCCGTAGGCTCCGCTGTGGAGCTCAATGTTTTAGCATGACCAGTCTCGCTACTGTTACGATTGAATCATTATTTGACCCATTTTATGGGTAGCAATACAGAGAATAAGTAAAATAATTTTTGCAAAAAAAAACCGACTTTAAAACGCAAGGCAGAGTAAACGAAAAGATCGTTAATGTAGACAATATAGATACATTTTAGACTTTGTTGATTTTTCAATATCTGCTCGTCTGATTTCGATAAAATTTTCATAAGACTATTTGGGAAGTATACCGTTTCTAACAATAATAATTTTTCAAATCGGTTGGCAAGCGACGGAGTTATGCGCGAATAAACATAAAAAAAATACAAACATCTGAATTGAGAATCTCCTCCTTTTTTAGAAGTCGGTTAAAAATAATTATGATGAGAATATAGAGACGAGTGATAGTGAAGAGATATTTGATTTTCCATTGTTAGAACACGTTCAAGTAGTGGTTTCGGAATTATACTACCAAAGATATGACGAATGATAACTACTGAAATCGAAAGCGAAGAGTCGCTGGAAGATTTAGATAAATGGCGCGATATCACAACAAAATTAGATATTCCGGATTGAATACCTATTAGTGTATCGCTGAAAATAAATAAAATCACTTCTTACTTAAAATAAGATTCCTCACCGTTGCGAAAAATGTGCCCGAGTTGCTGGTAGGCAGTGCTACAAAAACGTGCAGAGTGCTAAGGGTTAATTCGAGTATGCCTTCTCTTGCATAGATGTCATCTGCATAAATCCCTTAGTCGTCTTTTACGACACCCACGGGCAAGAAAGGGGGTGGTGAATTGTACTCTTACTCCGTCACCACACGGAATAGATGATGATAATAATGATTATTTCTATTACCAGGTATTGCTACTATTAACAGCGGTGGCCTCCCACAAATACGTGGTCGGTTTCTGCCTTGGAGCTGAACTCTGCGAAAACTTCCCATCTCGTCTGTGCACACACATTCTCTGCATCACGCTGTTCAGCATGGGTTCAGTGGCTGGCATTGCGGTTGGCGCTGGTCTTGAAACTGTTAGCATGTTTAAGGATTCCATCGCCTTACCAATTATGCAGGTATAAAATTATCCTTTTTTTTTCTCATCATTTCAGCTCATATACGTCCCACTGCTGGGCTTGAGTCTCCTTCTAGCTAGGAATTGACCTACTATACCTCGCTAGTCAGACGGGTTGATATAGGGTTTTATTTTGAGTTTTCCTTCTCTTGCATACATATTATATGCGTGTCATCCCTTAGGCGTATTTTATGGCATCCACGGGCAAGATACGGGGAGACGAACAGTATTCCACACGGAAACGTTGTCCTTTATCTCTTTATTATTTCCAATCTAAATTTGTGGATAGCATAGTGGTTATGATATCGACCTGTCGTGCTAAGTGTCGTAGGTTTGATTTCCATGCAGGATAACATTTGTGAGATCCACAAATTGTTGTTTTCAGTCTGGCGGTAATTTGTGTCCGTTAATTTTGTATTTGTTAAGTCCGCAGTATATAAGGATTAGTTTCTTATTGCAGAAAGTCAAAAAACCTTTTGAAGGCAGTTTGCCAGATTAAACATTTTGAGAATGTTATTTATTCACGACACGATTGCCACTTGAGCTTCGCTACTCAATAGCATAATTGTATCTATTCTAGATGTCATAATTTTTGTGGCTACTGACTTGTCGACTGTCACAGAGTTTCATGATAGCCAGGACCAACGGCACGCTTTTCAGTACACGGATGTCCGGTACCTATAAATATACTGCTTAACTCACGTTAATAACCGACTTCAAAAAAGTAGGAGGTTCACAATTGTTGTATTTGTTATCTTAGAGCTTTCGACTGGATGAACTGATTTTGATGATTCTTCTTTCTACCTTCACCGTCAAAGTAAGCTATGTTTCAGAATGTATGATTTGGTACGAGCGGACAGGCCAGAGGCAGACCTGTACTATACGGTAGATTATGGGACTACACGTCATCCATTCCATCGCCCTGGATTATAACCATAAAATCATCATCACCATCAGCTCATATAGGTCCCACTGTTGGGCTCGAGCCTCCTCCACAATAGGAGGGAAATTGACCTTACTATACCATGCTGGTCATAGAGGTTTTCCTTTTCCTGATGTTATATATGTATCATATCTCTTAGTCGACATTCACTGGTATAGAGTTATTCATTGGTATAGGGTTTTATTTCGAGTTTTCCTTCTCTTGCATAGATGACATTTACGTTTACGACAACCATAAAGGCATAGGTAATCATAACTCCGTGTGGTGACGGAGTAAAAATACAGTAATCGTTATCGAGGCCAATTTATATGGGAATCACCATCATCGCAACTCATTCACGCCCCATTGCTAGGCGGACGCCTACTCCGCGATACGAGTGAAATTTTCCTTAACCATACTGATTTGACGTGTTAGTATAAAGATTCATTTCGAGTTAGCCATCTCTTGCATGAATGTTATATGCATTTATATACCTTAGTTATCTTTTACGACAACGATGCGCAGAATAAGGGGTGATAAATCGTATTCTTACTTCGGCACCACACGGAAAATGAAATAATATAGGTAATTAACTTAAGCTTTCCACGATACTTATCCCTTGACCGATGTCGTAAAAGACGACTATGGGATATTATATGCACATGACATCTGTGCAAGAGAAGGAAAGCTCGAAATGAAATCCTATACCAACATGTCTGACCAGCATGGTATAGTAGGTCAAATTCCCTACTATTGTGAAGGAGGCCAGAGTCCAACATTGGGACGTATGTGGGCTGCGATGATGATGATATAAATATTTGGCCAACATAAAAACTAAACTTGAAGTTTCTTATTTGAAAAAATTATTAGCAATAATTAGTCTTAAATTTTGTACGTCTTTCTCACTGCGACATCTATTGACAACATTTGAACAACTTTTCAGGGTCTTGCAGCCGGCACGCTTCTATACGTGACAGTTAGTGAAGTATTGCCTCGTGAGAGGGCGCGTTGGCACGAACGTAATCCAATAGCAGGCATTGTGCAATTCCTTGCTGTTGGAATAGGATTTGTACTTATGTATTTGACGACGATGTATCTAGGTAAGATTGCGTAATTAAATTTAAAATAATATCTTTTTCTGTTATTCGATACTAGATGGCACTGTCTTTTAAAACGACATTACTTTTGAAAAGCTTTGTCCTTACTCTTGAATCTCGATTCCAATCCTAAATCCAATCGCAGCTTGAATTTGAGCAATTTGGTACTCTTGAAAGCGACACTAGAGCACGATTGAAATCGGATTCGGTGGATATTTTTTAAACTAAATGAATTTGACTCTCATCGATTCCCGACGTGATTTTGACGTATACATTCGGGTTTAAATCGTTAATGTTGCACGATTTCAAGAAAGCGTCTTTATGGTGATCGAGTTCAGTAACGTTATTAATTTAAAGTAATAACGTTACTAATGCCGTAATTTACATTTGGTGAAAATAACAACGACAAACGCGAAGAATTCATTCTTGATTTTGTTTAAGACTTAATATATGTTTGGTGAGATTCGAATTGAATCGGTTTTAAAATTAGAATTGATTTCAAGGGTAATCTCACTATTCGCCGCAGGTGCCTTTAACGGCTTAGCGTGGACTATAGGTGAGCACTGAGGGCTCTCAATACGGGTATAATTACGGGTTAAAAGTATAAGTTTCTTTCTATTTATATTATTCGATACTCTAATATCAAGTAATAGAAATAGACAAAAGTTCTCTCCTGAGAAGCTTGTAAGACAAATACGATTGCTAACTCAGCTACCAAGTGTGAGGCTTATAACACGATTGAACGTCGACAGTCTAATGAATAGATGGAGATAAATGATACTTTTTCAAAAAGGAAATTGTTCGTTAGGATCCTAAGACCAAGTGCTATCGGTTCTAGCTTATAATTATAACATAATAATTTTTGATATAAGTTCGTGACTTTTAGTTAAAATCTGTTAGAACATATTTCTAAAAAAAAATAACATTATCTAAACAGATATTTACTATACCTACTGTTGGAATATCAACGCTGTCCAGGTGATTTTTTTACATAGTTTTTTTTTTTTGGGACTAATCTCACCACACATTCCCACCACTGTAACTCCTGTAAGCCAGGATCCACAATGGTCTCCGTATAAGACACTGAAGTTTGACCCTCAGAAAGTCCCGGGAATCGCTTTTAATTGTCTTGGGACCCGCAACAAATTTAATTAGAAAAGGAAAACAGGAGTTGGAAAGATTCCACTTCCCTCCTATGCAAAGCGGGAGACGTGAAGCAAAGTTGGCTAATAAGCCAGTAAATAAGAATTTGTACAACTACGTGAAACGCAGTGGTACAGCACCATGGATTGGACAGAGCTTAATGGACCTATTTGTGAGCTTTAGGTTTGGTTACAATAGTAGGTATGGCATAAGCGCCTAAACGCACGGAAATTTTCTCGAGTTGCTACAAGATCCGAATAGTATATTACCCCAGACGTGACATGCATATTGTCTAACATGAGGACCCGCTCGTTGCGCCAGAGAATGCACTCCCAAAGGATGTAATGAGCTGTTTGTTCAAATAAATAAATAAATAAATAAAGTCTGAGTTTGAGGTCGAACATTGACAAAATGGTGAATCTACTAGTTTAAAATAGAATAATTTACTTCTAAAATTCCCATGGCTTGTGACGAATTGGGCTACATAGTGGTCAATTTCTAGCCAAGTTCTCTCCAAACGTTCACGAACAGATGGAAAGAATAGATAAGAATAGATGGATGGAAAGGATGAAACAGATGGAAAGAATAGATGGCGACCCTTTGTTGACGAATCCCATCTTACCTGCCATTCGGTCAGGAGCTTATCATTAACGACGGATTGCGGCGCAAAAAGTCTAATAATTTTATCTCGTTTTTGTATCTCCAAGTCGACCGGGAGTACACCTGCAAGTACTGGTAAGGGTTCGGTGCTAACTGTTCGGTATGCCTTACACAGGAATATTAGCGCTAATCGTTGACTCTGTAGTAACTTACGCCGAGCCGCGCCTATGGTAGTACGATCAGCCCAGGCTGGTGCACCATAACAGATACAATCCAGATATGTGGCTGTATATATAATTTAATTACGTAGAGTAACAACAGTAGGCTTAGTACGAATATTTGCGTTAAAGTATTCATAACGTTATAGAAACCAATTAGTATGACGTTCGAGCAGTACCCCTATCGTCCGATAGAGGCGCTAATCCAAATCCAGGAGCTTTCCATCGTTCGCCATTTACGGATTCTTGTACACGAGTAAAACGTCCTTAAATACCAAATAATGGTAACTAATAAATTACTTATTTTGTGTAATTGTAAACGTTTGTAGGAATACACTTATATCAATGACATACATACCTATAGCTGTATATTTTGTTTATTTTCAGATCATGATGCTGAATAAAATCCTGGTTGATGTGACAAAAATGACTTTTTCTAATTAAGCACAACTACTCTACTTGTGTAATTAAAATAGTCTATATACGTAATTAAAATTGATATACATATTTTATATAGTTGATCAATCTCGGATATGTTAATCTTATCGGACTTTGTAACATTTTAGGATATAAGATGACAATAAAAGAATTTTCGCTATTTCAAATTTTTATTTCATTTAAAGTTTTGTTTTTGATGTCAACAATAAAATAACTTATAGTTGTGATGATGGGAATAACATTGGCGTAATTTGTGTTGTCAAGCTTATTTTAAGTTTAATAGTATTTTCAAATTATAAACCCTGTTACACTAAGTGTGATTCTTTGTATTTAAGTATGAACCAAGACAAGGTACATTAAATGTCAACAGTTAATAACAGTTTAAAGGATTTTGCATAATATGTTGCATAATTTAATATGAAAAACTTTCTACAGCTGTTCAATAAATTTAAAATGTTGTTTACGTAATTATTATAATTACTTATAAATGGCACTGTGCTGCATAATGCTAGGTGGTGTATATAGCGCCATCTAGTTACGAGTGTAAAAATATGTAGTTCATTGCTACTCGCTAGTAGATGGCGCTTTAAGGATTATACTATAGCGTTTTATTTATTACAAAAATATGCTTTAGTTCTGATATTATACATTTAAATGCACAAAATAATCTCAGTCCACAATACTATTGCGTTATTTATATACAACAAATATTTTATGGAAGCGATTTACGTACTAATATTCATACTGAATATCTGAATATTCTTGTATGAAACAGTATAAATAGAATGAAATTAATTCTTAAAAATAACTAAAGTTTTAAATACAATAAAAGTATTACAAAATAGAAAATAATACAGATCTTTGACTCGACGCACTTAAAACTAAAAGTAAGTAGGTACTGTTACAATAATAACAAAAAAAATCATTAATTGTTAACTTTGAATAAATATTCTTAATTTTAAAAGGGGAAAGAGAGCATTTCAATTTGTGGAACGATTTTATTTAATGATAATCATCGCGTAAAATAACCGTTGAAGTTATTAATTAATACCCCAAATTGGTCTCAAATATGATTGATTTCATATCGAACCGTGTTTTACAACTGGTAAAATTTAAAATTTGAATACATAATTTCGAATTTTTTAAAGACGAAATCTTAGAATAATAACCTATGGAAGGTAAGTTCACGCACAAAAAGTGAAGCATTTCAATTGGAGCCTAATGGAGCTTACGCCGGAACCGTTTCGTAATTTACAAGGTCACTGTACTGCACGCACGTACGCAATTCTTAAAAAATAAATAGGTAATTATGACGGTTTATGCATTCAAATGGTGTCGTAACATATTTGAAAAACTTAAAAAGGTTTTCAACATTACTTTTAAAAGTATTTTGACGATTTATGTTAATAAAAAC
This sequence comes from Lymantria dispar, assembly GCA_032191425.1. Lineage (NCBI taxonomy): Eukaryota > Metazoa > Arthropoda > Insecta > Lepidoptera > Erebidae > Lymantria > Lymantria dispar. The sequence goes on from CM063452.1 coordinate 31,965,525, forward strand.
AAAATTTGATTTCATAGTTTGTATAGTGGTGTGCGTGTGTACGTGTGTAATCGTCTGCGCGCATGTAGTATTTTTAGGTTCATGTTTCGAACGTTCAAAGTACCGACACTATCCTTCTATACGTTAATATTCTAAGGACGAAATATTTAAAAATATTTTGTTCTCATTTACAATAACTCCATATTTAATAATTATAAAAGCGATTGTATTACTCAGCTGATGACATTCATTACATAAGTTCACTACAAAACTACCAAATATGTTTATGACGACTGATCACAGACTGCGTTACTGTTCTATCTTAAAATAAGTTAAAGTGTAGTGACGGGTGTTGTAAAAACATAGACACCTCCATTAAACGGTAACTATTAATAATTATAATGTATTCCTGGCGCATGTCACTTTGCAATACGAAAAGTTGGTAAATTAAATAACCCTGACTTCACTGAAAATGATATTTAAATTATTGATCTATTATTAAGTACTCAAAATTATTTGGCCATAGCGTAAATAGGACTTCATGAAAAAATCAGACAGCCTTAAATTTTAAAAACAGAACATTAACCATAGAATTTCTTTTTAATAATATGTGATTTATTCCATCTTTTAAATGACATTTAAAATGGCGATAATTATTATAAAATTATTTAAAGTTGTTTGAGACGAAAATCTATACCAATAAATAAAATTGGAGTGTCTGTTTGTAATGTCAAAATAATAGGCTTTTTTCATGCTCACACGGTTATTTGCACGACACCTATGCCTAAAATAGCAATTAAAAAAATTTTGTCTGTCTGTTTGTTCCGGGTAATCTTCAAAACGGCTGGACCGATTTCAAAAATTCTTTCACCAATGGAAAGCTATAATATCAGGACGTAAACTAGGTTATATTTTATTCCGGTATTCCCACGGGAACAGGAACTACGCGGGTAAAACGACTATAACCTATAACCGAAGCGAAGTGAGGGCGGGTTGCTAGTTTAAAATAATTTGATATAATTTATTTTGAATGTATTCAACAGTGTTGTATTTTTTTTATTAGAAAATTGTTATGTGACATTTACCATAAACATTTTAATACTTATAATTACAGATAACGCATTGGAATTTCAACATATCCAGGATACAGTTATTAAAATCTAAGCAGCTAACAAGGCACTTTCGTAATATCGAAACTAACTAATGGACTACAACAAAAAGCGTATAATAGACATAGAAAAAAAATTAAAAAATAAATACATTGATACACCGCCGGATAGTTGCACCAATCAAGCCGTAAACTTGAAGTAGGTAACGAAAAACGATCCACAGAATACAAACACAAACAAAAAAAAAATAACTTAAACAAAAACGCTCAACTGGATACAAATAGGTAGAGGTATCAATCGTGAACGTAATACTATTGGGCGAGCCCAAATTTGTTCAAAGTCCTCATTTTATTTCACTAACACTCAAATGTCATCAGGTCTCGTCGACTTCGACAACTCTCCTATTTCTTTTTCTCTGCTTGTGTCTTTTACGAGCTGGTTTATTTGATTTATTAGGTTTGATTTGGCACTCACAACCTGCACGCACTCTAACATAGTCCATGGACCAACCACCGGAGCCAGGCACTGAGAAATGTCCTTCAGTCCGCGGCTGGGGCGATTCAGGTGCTGCGGAGTGGAGATAACGGACTAGAGCATACGAATATGAATATTTTTGTATGCATCTCGACTCATTATAAAGTCTTGCGTCGACGAAACGGCAGGGTTTATCAACGACGTTTGGGGCACATGATACTTCGAACAGCCTCTGCTGGTTCTCGCCATCCTCATACAGTTCTACATAAAGCCCGGTAGGGGTTCGGCCGCCCTTCTTGGTGACCATTTCGAGGACCGAAGGGCAGCACTGGACTCCGTCTTTCTGGTTGCCCTCTCGCCTTAATATGACCTGCATGTCGCGCCAATGTGAACGTTTCCACGTCATCTCTGGTGCCATCTCCAGCTCGTCGTCTGACCTGAAAGAGATATAAATAATAAATCATGGGTATTGTACACTTAATTGCCCGAGTAGTTCCAGGTTCAGAATAATTTATGGTAGGTAATACCAGTTTATTTATCCATGTCGGAGTAAGAATACAATTTACCCTCTCTTGCCCGAGGGTGTCGTATAAGACTATTAATGCATATAATAACTATGCAAGAGAAGGAAAACTTGAAACAAAATCCTATACTAACCGGTCTGAGCAGCTTGGTATAACAAGGTCAATTTCCCTCCCGTGCGTGTCCCGGACGTGTATGAGCCGAGATAATAATAATAATTTTGCCCGGACTATTGTTGAGCGCTGAGGGCTTTCAATGCAGAAAAGATTTACGCGACATCTGCTAAGAGCATCCCTTATGGGGTACGGACCTTAGCCAGAGGCATCCTCGTGCCAAAGTGGCCCACATTTAATTATTACGTAGAGCGATCGACGACGAATTATGCGAACCGTGTAAGCTTTTTGCTGAGCGAGTATATTGTTATCGTCAGTTTCGTAGAGTAAATATCGGGGATGTCGAATCAGAGCAATTTTAGATGGAACTGTCCCAACTACTAGGGTATTGGTGTGAGTTATGGCAGAGTGTATGGATGGTTAAAAGGTGAATTGTTATACTGACAGCACGCGGTGTGAATAGTGAGGTTGCGGCGCTCGACGCACGCGGCTCAGGTTGCCTGTCACGTCGCCTGCGTCCACCATTGCACCGCATACCACCTAAAAGCATAAAAAATTACATTTTAATACTTAATAAAAAATTATAATTTAATTAAATGTATATTTTAAGTTGTTCGTGGCAGCTCTCACAATGAATGAATTTGCCCGGTTTTTAGTTAATACCCCGCTACTATTGGTGCAACGTAGCATAATGTTTATTTATTTATATATTGTGTTCAAAGAAACAAACAGTACAAGCTCGTTTTATAAATCTATTTTGTCCATACGAAGATCTCGAATAAGGAACATCAAAAAGAGACAATAAACGGGCAGTTGGCATTTTACAACGTAATTCTATTTAGCTTAACAGATATATATATGTTAGCCTTTCTCGATAAATGGGCCATACAACACTTACAGAATTTTTGAATTCGAACCAATAGTTTCAGAGATGCAAGCAAGTTCTGCGCAAACAAGTTCTTTGGTTTTATAATATTAAAATAGATGTACAGAATATAACCACTTTCTTCCTTTAAATACGATTAATTTAAGATTATCTGATGCAACGGAAATATTATCAGTTAAATTCCCTCCCATTGTGGATGAGGCCCGAGCCGAAGAGTGGGACGTGTATGAGCTGCGATGATGATGATCATGATTGAAGATTTGAAATGAGGAGGCAAAGTGGTTGGAATCATCGAAACGCAGCGAGGGCGGGTCGTTAGTAATAAGATTGTCAAAGATATGATATCGTCCGTCGACAATGAATCTGACAATTACTGTTTATAATAATAGATTAAATATTTGTATATTATGTTATCTAAATAATATTATTATTAAACCATACCATTCGTATGTAATCCATTTATATACTTCCAGTTATAGATTTACGATAAAATATTTCAATTATGTTTCATCATTAAATGTTTGGTATTTGCGTCCGACATTAGCAAGTCAAGGATTTCTTTCATCTCAACTCATACACGTCCTATTGTTGGGCTCGAGCCTCCTCCTCAATAGGAGGGAAATTGACCTACTATACCATGCTGGTCAGACATGTTGGTATAGGCTTTTATTTCTAATTTTCCTTCTCTTGCATAGATGTTATATGCGTATCATATCCCTTAGTCGTCTTTCACCACATCCACAGGCAAGATATGAATTGAGAGTGGGGAAAGAGTGGTGAATTGTATTCTTATTCCGTCACCACACAGAGAAAAGACGAAGAATTTGTTCCATCCAGAAATCCCCTTCTTTATGAGAGGGAATTCGACGTATACCAATACATTTTTCTATAAACGAGGTTTAAGAATATTTTCTTCACGGTAGACAACGTCCTCGGCGTGTCCCTGATATTGCAAAGGTTCATGTATCATCTTGTGTTCTGCTTGCTCATCTGGCATGAAAGGCACTAAAAAACCGTTTGACGCTGGTCAGACGTTTTCTTTTTACAATATATGCAATTGCAAATACAAAGCAAATGCTTATTTAATTAGATTTAACAAGAACAGAATGTTTTTCCTACTTTGTTTCTGTGTCAACCCGCCTGACCAGCGTGGTATAATAAATAGGTCAATTTAGAGGTAATCTGTGATAATAATGACGAAAATTATAATTAAACGTGTTACGCTATTCGTGATCTAGGTTTTCAAATATTATTTATTTTTATGCGTACAGTGTTTGAAGCGACCTATATCTATCAATCGAGCCATCATTACTATGAATTCTATATGCGGGTGGATAAATAGGACGCCCGCCGTCTGTGAAATATGTGTTATGATTTATGATTATAATTTTAGTTTCTTTAATTAAGCTAATTAAAAAGAAAGACTCTCTATGTGGTGTTAAGAATTCATCGCGATTTTATCCAGAGTATCGTAAAGGATTCAAATTTAAATCATTTATTACGTACTAGCAACCCACCCTCGCTTCGCTTCGGTTTCAGTCGCTTTACCCGCGGCGTAGTTCCCGTTCCTGTGGGAATACCGAGATAAAATATAGTCTATGTTACTCCCTGATATTATAGCTTTCCATTGATGAAAGAATTTTTGAAATCGGTTCGGTGGTTTAAGCGTGAAAGCGTTACAAACAAACATCCTTACTTTCGCATTTATAATATTAGTATGGATAAACCCCGAGAGGGCACTTACATATTGTCAATATTAACATAATTGAATTAAACTAGTAGGCGTCGAATGGTCGAAATTCGGCCATAATTCATTTAAATTAATTTTTCTACTACGCAATTTTCTTTTAATTATATTTATGTATAATTGTATATTGAGCAAGCTGTATTTCACTAATAACTAATATTTAAATACAAATATCTATTAGACATTGTCATTATAATTGTGATTGTTTGACATTCAGTTCGACCAGAGATTTTAACCATAAACAAAATTGTAGAACTGTTTGTGTGTATGTCTGTGTGTGTGTGTGTGTAGCGACTGAATGGCAGTGTGCGTAATGCCTTTTTTAATTAATTTAATGTATTTTTAATCCATTATTATATGAAATTTTAGTTTTATGCACTTCTCCTCGTTATATACTTCATTTGTGCCAAATTTCATACTTGTCCACGTAATTTTCTTAAAAAGGGGTACAAAGTTTTTGCTTCACGTATTAATATATAGATTAATCTAATTATTTACCTTAAATAAATATAAACAGTACATGCCAGCAAAAACTCAGCGGGCTTGTTAATTATATTTTTCTTTTACTAAATATAAAATTGTGTAAGATCTATTGTATTAGTTCGAGGGTGATGCCCTTGGAACCATAAGATACGTAATAAAATTCACATATATAATTTAAATGATTATGGATCCAGGATCCAGATCTGGACCAGATTTTACAAGTGGCACCCGATCCTCTTGATCGGTTGATTAACTACTAGGGTAGCCATCGCAATAGCAACACGTTAGTACAGCGTACAGTATAATAGGTGGATTTCCCTCCTATTGTGGAGAAGACGCGAGCCCAGCAGTGGGACGTATATAGGCTGAGATGATAAAGATCAAATTGAAAAAAAAACCCAAAGAACTGCTGTATGGTACTGAAGAAAGAATACAATCGTACTGGGGTAAGAATACATCTACATCTTGTAGATGCTCACTGTTGCGTATAGGCCTGCCTACTAGAATTCTGATTACTCAGAACAGTCCTGTGTCACTTGTATCTAAAAGTTACCTGCAACTTTCAAGCTGTCGTCAGTCCACCTAATTAGAGAATGTTCTACGCTGTGTTGTCCGACTTGTGGTCTCTCAGAAAATATGATATAAAAGTGCACGTATGTTGCCATTTCCTAACAACATTTCCAGAAAATATCATTAAGATCGTGGCTATGGCCATGTTGAAGGTGACAGCTTGTATTACTGATAGACAAAGACTAAATGAAGTGATTAATTTATAAATAATGATTTGGCATAAGTCTTTGTAACCATGCCATAAATATCATTAAAAAATAAAATCATTCAATAGAAAATTATATTCTGAATAAGAATTAGCAAAAATATGCAGTGTGGTAGCGACTAAGAATGCTAACAATCCTTACATTGCTCGTGGGTGTCGTAAGAGACTACTAAGAGCTTCATATAGACCTAAACCAGCTCCACCTGCCGTCTGGCCAACAATTACATTTCCAAGTACGATTGACGTCAGGCAGGTTATAAAACTATTGCCGATAACTTTCACTAAAATACTCTGAAAGAAGATTACATATTCAGTCGACAGTCAGTGCCCGCATGGTGACGGAGTAAGAATACAATTCACCACCCCCTCTTTTACCCATCTGTGTCGTAAAATACGACTAAGGGATTAAATATGCATATAACAGCTATAAAAGGGAAGAAAACTCGAAATATAACCCCACGCAAGCCCGTTTAATAAGGGTGGTGTAGCTTACATCATTTCCCTCCTATTGTGGAGAAGGCTCGAGCGTAACAGTGGGACGTATATGATCCAAAATTAATGAATGATTAAATTCAATCGACCCCAAGTATTTGGTGTAAAAGGAGGCAGATGATGATGATTGATGATTAGGAAAGAAATAGGCAGAATGATATTTAGAAAAACGTAGTAGCTACCGTGTGCTGACAGAGTAAAAATACAATTCACCCCCTCTCTTCCCCTTATGTATCCTAAAAAACGACTAAGTGATTAAATATGCATATGGCATCTTTACTAGAGAAGAAAACTCGAAATAAAACCCTATAGAGGAGGCTCGAGCTGAGTGGGACGTATATGTATGAGCTGAAATTATGAGTACCTAGATAATTTTGCCCGTCGCAATAATACTATGACTTGGTTCCGGTCGTTGTAAATTTCAAACGGTCTACGTTTACACGTGTGTTAACCTAAATAACCATGAGTAGTAGTCGTGTAAGCATTTAATAAACGAATGTAAACAATTAGGGCTGGCAGTGTTGCGATATCAGGACCAGTTTCAAATATCCATCAATCTTCATACTTATTTACATAATTAGAACTAAAACTTGATAGGAGGCTATATTGATAGATATACATATTTTACTTTAACTGCACAGATGGCGAAGCGGTTGAGATACTGACTTACCGTGCCAGCGTCGTGGTTCGAACCCATGCATGACAACATTTTGTGCGATCCACAAATTATTATTTTGAGTCCATATGTAATTTGTGTCCTTTAATTATATGTTTGTAAAGTCTCCCATTTAAATTGCCTGAATTTTTTTTTTATCATTGTTAGCGGCGAATGAGCAAACAGTACACCTGATGGAAAGTGAAACTGCCGCTACTGCGCAAAGGTCCACGCCTTTGCTAGGCTCCTGCCTACCGTGAAGAAAACGCAGGGAGTATGAATGCATGCAAAGAGATTTGGTGACAATAAAGGCATCACCATAACCCACCAAACGCAAACACACTCAGAAAGTTGGACACTCGTTCACCGAACGAAGTGCAGTAGCAAATTGTTACTACTCAGACGTCGGTTTTCTGCTCAGTGTAGTACTATCCTGGACGGTCCGGGCCGCGATTGTAGACAGAAGATTGTCGATAGTGTGGTCTACCACATATAATAAATGATATTTTTTTTTAATTGCTGTGTTTATCTCTGAAGCTACGGCCAGAATTAGATTAGCTAGTTTTATCAACAAAAATAATGCAATAAATTTAATTAATTTGACAGCCCTAATGTATAGTTATTAATTTACAAGTTAAAGTAGACATTTTACATACGATTTTACGATTGTCAGTCAACTTTACTGTTCGACCTATGACTCACATTGAGTGAATCAAACCTGTGAACGTATAATTAATTATCATTCATTCATGTCAAGAGTCAACTTAAGTGAATTTTTATGTGAATAAAAATTATTTGTATGATTGGTACATATTACTATTTCTTATTTTGAGGATTGGTGGTATATTTCCACTTTTGGTCTCAAACTTCTTCTGTAAAGAGAGGGAAAGCATAGGAAGAGAAGGATAGGACCACACTGTTGACAGTTATCTGTCTACAGCCGCGGGCCGGTCCGTCCGGTGTAGTACCACACTGAGCAGAAAATCGACGTCCGAGTAGTAGCAATTTGTTATTGCGCTTCGTTCGGCGAGCGAGAGAGACGAAAGCCCAACTTTGTGAGGGTGTTTGCGTGTAAAGTGTTTAAGTGGTGTTTTTAGAATCATCGAAACTCATTGCACGCATTCACACTCCCTTCATTTTCATCACGGTAGGCAGCGGCCTTGCAAAGGTCCATGAGCGGCAGCAACACTTACCATCAGGTCTACTGTTTGCTCGTTTACCACCATTTGCAATTAAAAAAGGGGAAATTGTTCTACTATGCCGTGTTGATTAGACGGATTGGTGTATAGGGTTTTATTTCGAGTTTTCTTTCTAATCCTTATTTTGAGGATACCTAGAGTGAATTTTCATTCTTATCTTTTTATTTTGCTGTAGCCACCATCTACGAAGACTACCAACCCTTCCAAGTGCTTCTGGGTATTGTAAAAGAAGACTGCTTTACAAAAATGATTATTTTAGCTTTATAAAAATTAGCTTTTTAAAAGATTTACCGATGTTTCAGTTAGTAGATAGTAGATAAACCCAGCTGTGGGTTCTATATAAGTCGTGATGTTGATGTACAAAGTCACAAAATCTAGCTACTCTATAAAAAAAAGTCTCAAATCATAAAAATGGCTGTACAATCAATAAAACAAATCTATTGACCTCATATTAAGATTTACAACACTATTAGCATTTTATTAAAGATAATTTTAAATATACCTCTATTCACAAAAAAAAAACACGAATCGAATTTAATATTTTTTAATGAAATCAAATTAAAATTATATTTAAATCAGTATTAATCAATTCTCTAACATTATTGAATGGAAACCCGGTCAAATGGTCCCATTAATTACGAAGTAAAAATCTCATCAATTTTTATGTCTACGAATAAAAATTTGCTTTGTAAACAAATTTATTAGTTAACTACTAAATATTAATATATTACAGCCATAAATATTACTAAGAAATGCTTGCGTTATACAATCTTTTCGTGAACATCGCAAAATGAAGGAGTAGTAAATGCCTGCGGTTTTCTCCGCGCAGTTCCCGTTCCAGTGGGAATACGGGAACAAAATATAGCTTATCTTACTCGCTGATAATATATTGCTTCATGGTAGCGACTACCAATATTAGCAATCCTTGCTTCGCTGGTGGGTTTCATAACTGGACAGATTCTATCTCGCGCTATCTAGTAAACAATTACATTACTAAGAAGAGTTTTTAGGAATATAGGATGATATCATAAAAAACATTCATTTAAATACAGCTTGCAATATGAAATAATTTAAAACCCATTATCTTTCCGAGTACCCATTGAAGGATATAGTAATTGCGAGAGGCAAGAGAATTGCGTTTCATATTACAATCGGCCATTAATTATTGAATATTGTTGGATAATCTGTTACAGACGTATTAGTTTATTGTTATTGTAATTAGATAGCCATTAGTGGGCGCCTCCGTTTGACAGCTGTCAAGTGTCGACCTAGAGTAGTGCTGTACCAAAATACAGTGAACGTTAACGTATTCTGTGGAGTAGTACAAGGATTCGAGTAGCGAAAAATCTCAAGGGAAAGATTTGTCCTTCCGACTAGTGCAGGTTTTGACGGGCCATGGGTGCTTCGCCAAATACCTGCACAAGGTCGTTAGGAGGGAGAGCACACCGTTCTGCTATCACTGCGATTGCGACGAGGACACGGCGCGTCATACGCTCGAGGCCTGCGTGGCTTGGGCAGTGCAGCGCTGTGAACTCGTCGCAATCATCGGTGCCGACCTGACGCTGCCGGCTATCGCTAGGGCGATAGTCGACAGCGTCGGGAATTGGGACGCGGTCGCAGCCTTCTGCGAGACAGTGATCTCACGGAAGGAGGCGGCGGATCGCCTGTGTGAGGAGCGCAGTCTCGATGAGGCGATCCGCCGCCGGCGACTGGGGCGGCGTAGGCGCGACTACCTGCACCTCATGCCGCCCTAGCCGAGGCCGCGGGTGACGTGACCGGGGATTAGTCCACCACCCGCCGAGAGGCCGATCGCGTGAGGAAAGACCGACGTCCTCCCCGAGGGGTGGGACGTCAGTCAATGGGAGGGTACCCCACGTAGGGGGTATTCCGTCGGGCCGACCACTGATGACAAGTAACCCTGCTCCGGTGGTCGGCCCAACTACGAAGGCGACGTGATTTTTGGGTGGGTTGCGGGTGTTGCGTGCTTACGCTCCTCTGTCGTCCCGGATGGAGTGGTGCGAGGAGCGCGCCGACCGCGGCCCACCGCAAAAAAAAAAGAGAAAGATTTGTAATATTCAATTACAATAGGCCTTAAAACTTTAAAGTACTTTACTTATACTTTATTTAATAACAAAAACGTTTCCGTATGGTGATGGAGTAAGAAGACAACACACCACATAACTCTCTCTCCCTTGGGTGTCGTAAAATACGACTAAGGAATATAATATACCTATGATGTCTGTAAAAAGAAGGCAAACCCTATAGTAACCCAATGATTTCTGATGTTTACGTAGATAAAAACTACGAATTTTAACCTGTTTGTATTTGATTTTTGATTGCCCGACGTTTCGAATACTTTAACAGCGGAGGTGTCGACCACTTTATGGAGGAGGCTCGAGCCCAGCAGTGAGACGTATATAACCTGTGACAGCGACGATGGTACCAAAAATTCAAGGGATCGCCCGCCAAGTTTCACTCAATAAACTAATAGTAACAAATTACATTTTAGTTTGTTCCTATTCGCCTTATTATGGAATAATAAAAACATAATTTAAAGTAGGCTTGATAAGTTTTCTAAATTACCTAATAATTCTAAATCAGTTACGAAAACACGAAAGAAAACGTCCAAAAGTTCGCTTAAAGCATTAGCATTTAAAGAAAACAAAAAATGAAATTTGAATATGCACTGCTCTGTCACGCCATCGATGTTAAATTCGAATTCACTTTATGTTTCATCTTATTTAAATTTTGGGCACTTAATTTCAGAACATAGATAGTACTTAAGTGATTGAGGCAAATGGGTTATTATAACCTTGAGCGAGGATTAAAGTTACTATTAATGAGTATTCAAGTTACAGTCACTTAGGGAGACGTTTAGATATATCAAACATTTGAATAGATTGAAATAGAAACGCGATCTTCGTAATAGACGTCAAGGTTTTGCAAATTAACTAGTAGTTATATTACACGATGATAATACAGTTGGAAATTAAACATACAATCATGATGTTCTTTTTATTCTTTTTTTCTTGGCTTTTAGCTACTAATACGAGCCATTTTTGCCAGTGTCGAGAGCAAAAATTAGTTTCAAAGACCAAATAGGACCGCCAACAGAAGCTATTATCAAGAAAAAGTAAAGCTTGGTCATAACTATCATAAATAACTAATTAGTAGCTGATCTGACTACGTGGATAACTTGATGGCTCTTTTTAACTTAATTATTTTGCCCTTATTTATTATATTGAAAAAAAAATTGGCACTATAACACGTTGGCTAAATAATACGTTTAATATCAGGTTGACCGAGCTTCGCTCAGAGTATTTTTGAAGCATTTATTTAGATATACTTAAATTAATAAAAAATATATAATGAAAATTATATAAAAAAATTACAAAAAGAGAATAATAGTAACACCGAGATTCGATCCGACGCCGTTTGTCGCCGATGTCAAAAATAAAATGAAACCTGACTACTTCGCCACTGAGCTATCGTAACTCATGATATTGATTGCAAAATTAAAATTAATATTCTTTTAAAATTTAATGTCATTATATTGTCTGCCAAAAACACTGACAAAACAACATTTTCTATACATAAAACCTAGCTAGATCGATTTTTTGGGCCCGAATCCTCTAGTATGCCAAGTTTCAACAAAATCGTTGGAGCCGTTTCCGAGATCCTGAAAATATACTGACGGACTCATAAACTGCATCAAACTTCAGGATTACTTTGAAATGATTTTTTTAATAAGTATACAAACTTTTTAGATTAAATTATATAAATATGGAGAGACTGGCCCTTAATCTTAAAAAAAAGCAATATTTAAAAATAGAACTGCAGTAAAACAAATGAATATAGCCGGAAAAGAAAATTTACTCGTAATATCAGATTTGCGTGTTATTTATAGCAAAGTTTTAAAATTGATTCTTATTGATTTTTTATTCTTTTGTCAATTTAATTATTGTTACCAGCAGAATTGTTGGGTTAGCTTTTTAACTCATCGAGAGTTTCTGAACCATAATATGGATACTTCGTCCGAACAAGCTGCTCAAATTGTAGCATTGGTGCGGGAGGGCTTGGATCAACGAATGATTGGTAGAAATTTAAATTTAAACCAGTCTACGGTTTCTAGAATATACAGAAGGTTTGTGGAGACAGGTTCTTACAAAAGGAAACGTGGTACAGTCAGAACTCGAGCAACCACCGGTCGTATTGACCTATTTATTGTTACAACTTCCCTGCGAAATCGTTTCCTCACGTCAGTTAACATCAAAACAGAGCTTAATGAAGTGCGTGGAGTAAACGTTAGTGCACGAACAATAAGAAGAAGGTTAAAGGAAGTGGATATCACCCCTTTTAGACCAGCAAATGGTCCAAAGTTGTCTATAGCTCACAGACAAGCTCGCTTAAGATTTGCGCGTGATCACCTAAATTGGACAGATGAGCAATGGGCCTCCGTATTGTTCATAGACGAGTGTAGGACATGTTTATATGGTGCAGATGGTCGCAGAAGAGTCTATCGTCGACGTGGCGAGCGATATGCTCAAAGTTGCATTGAGGAGCGTGTTCCTTTTGGAGGCGGTTCGTGCATGGTCTGGGGTGGCATATCGATGAACGGGCGAACAGAACTTGTGTTCATAGACATGGTCCGTCAAAACGGTAGTAGAGGGGGTTTGACTGCACATCGCTACATAACAGAGATCTTAGAAGATCACGTGGTGCCTTACATGGGATTTATAGGCGAAAATTTTACTTTAATGCAGGATAATGCCCGGCTGCACGCTGCTGCACAAGTTCGACAATATTGCGAAGAGGTTGGGATACGTACAATGAATTGGCCAGCACGCAGCCCGGATCTTAATCCCATTGAGCATCTTTGGGACAATTTAAAAAGAGCTGTATATGCGAGAAATCCTGTGCCTACGACAGTGGCACAACTAAGAACAGCACTTTCAGAAGAATGGCACAATATTCCGAAAGATCTTTTAATAACCCTAATCAAATCTATGCGGAACCGATTAGAATCCGTAATAAGGGCACGTGGAGGTAATACACCTTATTAAAACATAAAAAACCCTTGCATAAAGTTTGTGTCTATTGTTAAAACCAATTTTTCAATTAAACCAATTTTCTTTAAATTTCTGTTTTTTCTTCAAAAAAGTTTTAAGGTCCTTTCCAGTACACAAACTTAAACTTAAGGATATGACCCTACGCTGTTTTAAAGTTAACGAACCAATCTAGACGTTCCAATTTAAATCTGTGTAGAAAGTTTGCATACTTGGTTAAAATATTTATTTCAAAGTCGTTTTTTACTTTGATGCAGTTTATGAGTCCGTCAGTGTAAATATATTTACAAGAATTGCTCGTTTAAAGATATAGATAGATTTTAATTTTGCCTTCTGTAGTAAAAATAAGGACACATTGGATATTAAGCCTATTATTACACGCATGAAATTCCTTATTTTAATATTTAAATTCGTTTTTTATAATATTAATTTGAGAATCAAAAACTGAATTGTGTTAACTGCCGTCGATTTTGTATGTTTCGTCTAAAGTCTAATCGAGTAACGGCAATGGTAAGTTTGCCTTATTAATGTTCCAAATTTTCTAAATTTCTATACTCTATACATATAAAAAAATTAAAATGATCTAATAAATCTTGATATGTTTGACATTGGTAAGAAATAAATGTATATTTAATACAACGCTATCAGGACCGTAGCGCTACGGCTTTTAGCGTGTATCTCAAGTGTGCCGGGATGTTCAGGGTTGTCACGAAATAAAAATATATTTGTTTCGTACGTATAATTAATAAATATTGAAGTAATCTATTCATATGAATTTCTTATTCATACGAATACAATTCCTCAACCCCTATTTTGCCCGTGGGTATCGCAAAAGTCGATTAAAGGATATATGCAAGTAACATCTAGGCAAGAGAAAGAAAACTCAAATACCAACACGTCTGACTAGCGTGGTACATTAGGTTGGGGTGCTACGCCAGAAACCTCCGCGTGGTGTACCCTGGGCACGAGCGACAATTCCTTGGACTGCTCTCTGGAATTGTCGCTCGTGGCAAATATCTGGCCCGAGGGGGGGCCCAGTTTGTGGGATGCCCCAAATTCGCTCCATGCCCTCTAATTGTAGAGGGTATTGGACGCGAAAATTCGACGGGCCCAGTCACTCATTCGTTTGAGGACTGGGCAGGCATTTGCCAACCGCGACAAATCGTAGACCTGATTCTTGCTTCGGGACATTTGTCTTGAGGCTTAGATTCAGGAGCGAGGGTCTTGGCTTAACCGCCTGGACCGCGAGGAAGAAAACCTCTATAAAACAATCACCCAGAATCCTAAGTTCTGGCGCGCGGCGAGAGGATGCATGGCTGATGGGTTGTTCAGTCGTTAGCGCGCCCCCAGCCAGGGTACCTGCGGACCCCCTGTGTTGGGAAACAAATGTACGCTTGCCCGGGTATCGGGATCTCTGCCCGGGTGGACCGTCACTTCTCCCTTACTCGTGGGAACTATATGGATTTCTCAACAAACATTGATGCAGACAGGAGAGGTGAGATGCCCAAAACCAAGAATGGGGAGTCTTGTTCCCACAATAAAGCCCAGCCAAGCTACAGCAAAACTGGCTTAGAAGACCTGGATGCCTCGTCGGACTGCAGTTCCGTACTGGAGGCATCCAAATCAGCCGAGGGCCCGGCGAAAATTGAGGCCCGAAAGAAGAAGAGGGGGGGGAAACCCACCCCTGCACCGGAGCGCGCCAGACGGCGCGCAGCGCAGAAGCGACGGGCGGAGCTGAAGGCACTGCGTACTGCTGACGTTTCGCTCAGTGACGCCAGCGTCTCTGACGCAGGCAGAATTGCGACGGCGGAGACCGACGCGACCGTGGAGCAGTCGACGGACGAGGGCGGCAATGCCGCAGGGCCGTCGGATACCGAAGGCGGCAGCATGTCGGCTGCTGAGACCGTCGCTGAGTCATCGCAGTCTCTGGCGTCGGTCCTGACGGCGGCCCTAGCAGTCAGGGAGGAGGTCATCCCCTCGCAGGTGCGGAAGCGCCCCCTGAACGAGGGTGGAAGTTCGGGATCCTCCGAGGGGAGTGGCACCATCATGCCTCCTCCCAAAGTTCCGGCCTCTCGCAGGGGACGAGGGGGCGCAGTAGTGGCGGCAAGGTCGGTGACGCCATCGCCGGCCGGCGCAGTACAGGGGACTGAGGCCCAGAAGCGGGCAAATGAGGCGGCTGCCGCGAGGATGATGAGGGTGTTGTCAGACGTCCCTCCCACCGACATGGCGGCTGCTGAGTCCGCTGTAGGTGGCGACCCCCGAGCTGCCAATGTGGCCACCCTGCAGGCTGAAAACACCCGCCTTAGTGGTGAGGTCTCAGGCCTGCAGGAGAAAAACAAGGCGCTACAAAAAGAGCTGTCGGCGGTGCAGAAGGCGAACCGCGAGTTGGCAAGACAAATGGCCGACTTGCGGAGCCAGGTCGCGCAGCTGGCGAAGACCTCGCCGCCGACAAGCGTCGGCCCTGCGGCCGCCCCCGCCGTCCCCGTTGCGCCAACTCGCGCTGCGGCGAGTCGCCAGAGGGCCCAGCCGGCCGAAGTGATCCCGCTGCCCGCAGTGGACGGCGTGCCGGACCAGACCATGCGCGCCGTAGTGGAGGTTGTCGGCAAAATGCTCGACGCGCGCATGGCGGCTATGGAGGAGAGATTGTCTCTGCCTCCGGAGCCCCGCCTCCGGCCGCCCCTCGCTGCGGACAGGCCGAAGGTCGTGGCGTCAGCCCCTACCGCGCTACCCTGCCAGGGAGGGCGCGTAGGAAGCTACGCTGCGGCTGTTGCTGGGCCGAAGCCCAAAGGACCCGCCGCGAAGAAGAAGGTGGCACCGGCTCCTGCCAAGGCCGGACCTCAGCCGCTGCCGGCAAATGCACCGCCGGCGGCGGCCAATGAAGCCTCGGCCGTGACTGCTGTGCCCGGCACCCCTGCTGCGCCTGAAGAGGGTTGGCAGACGCCCGAGCGCAGCCGAAAGAGTCGCGGCCAGAAGAGAAGAGCGGAGGCCAAAAACGCCGCCAAAGCCTCCGCTCCAAAGGCAGGAGCCGGAAACAAGAGGTCGCGCAGGAGGCTCCGGCCGCCAAAGTCAGCCGCGGTGGTGATCACCGTGCTGCCTGAGGCGGCCGAAAACGGCCTCAGCTATGAGGCTGTCTTACGTCGCGCCCGGCGGGAGCTTGACGTCTCCGATTTAGGAGGCGTTGAAGCCAGGACCCGCAAGGCCCGGACAGGGGCTCGGATTTTAGAGTTCCCTGGGGCCGAGGGCGCCAAGACGGCCGATAGCATGGCGGCCAAGTTGAGGGGTTTGTTCGCAGAGGAGGGTGGCGTCAAAATCGCCAGACCCGTAAAGTGCGCAGAACTACGCATCGCGGGTCTGGACGACTCCGTCACGGTGGATGACATCCGGGAGGCCATCGTCTCGAAAACCGGGTGTCCCGTGGACATCGTCCGAATTGGCGCCATCCGCCCTGGTCCGGGCGGCGTCGGTGCTGCCTGGGTGCAGTGCCCGGTGGAGTCGGCCAAGCAACTGGCCGACTCAGGCAGGCTCCTCGTGGGCTGGAGCTCGGCACGGGTGTCCGTGCTAGAGTCCCGGCCTGCGAGGTGCTACAAGTGCATGGCGGTCGGACACACTCGGCCGACATGCACTAACTGCTTTGACTGCAGCGACCTTTGTTTCCGCTGCGGTCAACACGGGCATAAGGCGGCATCGTGCGCCGCCACTCCCCACTGCCCCGCGTGTGCGGCGGGCAATAGGCCCGCAAAACACCGCATGGGGGGCAGGGAGTGCAGACCCCCGGCTTCGGCCCCAAAGGGGCGGAGCGGCCTGACGACCCCGGCCGCTCCCGCCCCTAGCGCGACCCGATCGCCTGCCAGCGTGGAGGAGGTGATGGATACGGCCCACTAATGGCGGCCGAATCTTACCACCTCCTGCAGGCCAACCTCAACCACGCCGCCGAGGCACAGGACGTTTTCCTGCAAGCCATGGCGGAGTGGTTGATCGGTGCAGCCGTAGCCGCGGAGCCGTACGTGGTGCCTGACCGGCCCAATTGGCTGGGCAGCAGTGACGGCTCTGTGGCAATCGTCGCCTCTACGTCATGGCATTCCCCGCCCTTGATGCTCAAGGACAGGGGCGATGGGTATGTCGCGGCGGAATGGGGAGAGGTTACGCTATTTGGTGTTTACTTCTCCCCTAACAGGAGCGCGACGGATTTCGGGGCCTTCCTCACCATCCTGGGGGCCTCGATACGGCGACTGGCACTGCGCCAAGTCTTCGTTCTGGGGGACTACAACGCCAAGTCCACGGCGTGGGGGTCCCCCAGGACGAATGACCGCGGGCGGGCGGTCGAAGAGTGGACGGCGGCACTGGGCCTCTGTTTGCTGAACAGGGGCTCGGTGCAAACGTGCGTGCGGCAGCAGGGCGGGTCGATAGTGGACTTGTCGTTCGCTAGCCCTAATGTCGCAGCACGTGTGAGGAGCTGGTGCGTCCAGGAGGAGGTTGAGACCCTATCCGACCACCGATACATCCGGATAGAGGTCTCCCGGACCCTCCTGCAGCCCAGCAGGGGTCACACGGCGGACGGAGCTCCCGCGTTTCCGCGGTGGGCTGTGGGTCGATTGGATCGGGACCTGTTGGCGGAGGCAGCCATCGTTCAGTCGTGGCTGTCCTCACCGCCCCAGGCGGACGGGGTGGATGCCGAGGCTGGCCGCATCCGCTGTGCGTTAACGCAGATCTGCGATGCGGCCATGCCCCGTGTGCGGCGTCTGCCCCCGAAGAATGCGGTCCCCTGGTGGTCCCGAGAATTGGCGGACCTTCGGGTCGCGTGCATACGTGCCCGGAGGGCTTACACCCGCAGCCGAGCGCGTCACCGCGACGCTGAGCGGGAAGGCCAGCTGTACGAGGCTTACCGTAGTGCGCGGTCTGCCTTCAGGCTGGCCGTCCGTACCGCCAAGGACGTTAGTCGGCGGGAGATGCTGGACAGTCTCGAGCGTGACCCCTGGGGTCGCCCCTACCTCGCGGCGCTGAACAAGCTCCGCGGGCGGGCCCCCCCCCCTCACCGAGACTCTCCAGCCCAGCCTCCTCACCAGAGTTGTCGAGGACCTCTTTCCACAGCGGGCGGAGCACACGCCCCCGGTCATGGCTTCGCCGGACAGTGACCGGGAGGCCGACGATGAAAGTGCTCCGCCCATCACGGAGCCGGAAATGGGGGTGGCGGTGGCGCGTATGCGAATCAAATCCACCGCCCCCGGGCCCGACGGTATTCCGAACCGTGTGCTGGCCCTGGTCCTCGAGCACCTGGGACCACGCCTCAGGGGACTGTTCGACGCTTGTTTGACGTCCGGGCAGTTCCCTGGGTGCTGGAAAGAGGGGAGGCTGGTTCTCCTGCCGAAGCCGGGACGGTCTCCCGAGTCGGCCTCGGCCTATAGGCCCATCGTGCTGCTCGATGATGCGGGCAAGCTGCTGGAGAGGGTGTTGGCTGCCCGCATCGAGCGGCACCTCGTCGGGGTCGGGCCCGATTTGTCGGACGCCCAGTTTGGTTTTCGGCGAGGGCGTTCGACGGTTGCGGCCCTGCTGCGCCTGAAGGCCGTGGTAGCGGAGGCCGTCGCCGGCGGAGGAGTCCTGTTGGCGGTGTCTCTGGACATCGCCAACGCCTTCAACAGTCTGCCATTCAGCTGCATCAGGGAGGGGCTGAGATATCACGGGGTGCCCGTGTACCTCAGGCGGCTGGTGGCAGACTACTTGGAGGGGCGCAGCGTCCTCTACGTTGACCGAGTAGGGGACGTTGTGCGAACGCCCATGACGTGCGGTGTCCCACAGGGGTCGGTTCTGGGTCCGACCCTGTGGAACATCGGCTACGACTGGGCGTTGAGAGGAAGCCTCCCAACCGGGCTGGGCGTAATTTGCTACGCCGACGATACACTCGTCACAGCCCGGGGTGGGACGCTAGAGGAGGTGGGACGTTAGAGGAGGCGGCACGTCTGGCAACTCTCGGCACCGAGGAGATTGTCAGGCGGATCGAAGCGCTGGGGTTGAGGGTAGCCCTGGAAAAGACGTGCCCTTTTATTCCATGGCCTCCGTACCGCCGGGCCTCCCGCCGGCGCTTCGATCACTGTGAAGTCGGTCACCATCAGCATCCAGGCCCATATGAAGTACTTGGGCCTGGTGCTCGACGGGCATTTTTGGTTCCGGGAGCATCTCCATCGACTTGTTCCCCGGCTTGTCGGCGCGGCGTCCGCCCTTTCGCGGCTGATGCCGAATGTGGGCGGACCCAGCTCTACGTGCCGACAGCTGTACACGGGGGTGATCCGGTCGATGGCTCTGTACGGCGCACCGGTGTGGGCGGGGTCCCTGACCGTCCGGCTGAGGGCCCTCTTGAGGCGACCACAGAGGGTCATGGCGGTCAGGGCCATACGCGGTTACCGCACGGTGTCGACGGAGGCAGCGTGCCTCCTGGCCGGAACTCCCCCTTGGTACCTGGAGGCGGAGATGCTCACCGAGATTTATCGGCGGGTGTCTGAGACGCGCACCCGCGGCGGCATGGTCTCCCTGCAGGAGATCACCGCCTGGCGGGTCGACGCCCGCCGAGGAGTCATTGCCCGTTGGGCAGTCCGGCTGGAGAGTCCTCGGTACGGTGTCAGGACCGTCGAGGCCTTCCGGCCGATGCTGATGGAGTGGTTGGAGCGGACGCACGGGGTGCTTTCCTTCCGACTGGTGCAGGTGCTTACAGGGCACGGGTGTTTTGGGAAGTACCTGCACAAGATTGTCAGGAGGGAGAGCACACCGTCCTGCCACCACTGCAGTTGCGACGAGGACACGGCGCAGCACACGCTCGAGGAGTGTGCTGCATGGGAGGGAGAGCGCCGTGAACTCGTCGCGATTATCGGTGCCGACCTGGCGCTGCCGACCATCGCCAGGGAGATGCTCGACAGCGTCAGGAACTGGGACGCGGTCGCCGCCTTCTGTGAGGCCGTAATCTCACGGAAGGAGGCGGCGGATCGTGTGCGAGTAGAGCTCCTATTCGGCGACACGTTCCGCCGCCGGCGACTCGGGCGGCGCAGGCGCGAGTATCTGCGCCTAATGCCGCCCTAGCCGAGGCCGCGGGTGATCGGACCGGGGAATTGTCCGTCACCCGCAGAGAGGCTGACCGCGCGATGGCGAACGACGTCCCAGTACGTCGAGAGGTGAGGTTACCCGAAAGGTATTCCGTCGGGCCGACCACTGATGACAAGTCACATCTGCTCCGGTGGTCGGCCCAACAACGAGGTGACGTGGGTACGGGCGGGTTATGGGCCTGCGCGCCGTCCTTTCATCGCCCCGGAGGGACAGGACCGCGCGTGCGCTTACCATAGCCCACCGATTAAAAAACAAAACAAAAAAAAAAAAAAAAGCGTGGTACATTAGGTTAAGTTTCCCTTATATTGTGGAAGAGGCTTTAGTTTAGTAGTGAAACGTATATAAGCTGAAATGAAGTACCTTGCGAACAGCAAGATGTATTAGCTTGAAATATTGGTGCGCAGAAACTAGTCACAAATTTATGTCTGTATTGAGTCATTATTTTTAAAAATCCTTTACATCTATTTTAACTATGAAGGGTGTTCTCTTCATCGTTAAAATTATTATTCGCCCATTATGAGCGGCAGCAACACTTACCATCAGGTGTACTGTCTACTCGTTTGCCACAGTTTGCAATAAAAAAAATATGAAGATTTTTTTTTTGTTGTGTGTGTAGCTGTTGGTCGCAGATGACCTTAACAGCTTAACGCGGTCAATGGGTGAGCGCGGATGGTTCTCAACCCGGTAAGATTTTTTCAGTCATAATTTCAGCTTAGATATCTTTTAGTATTACGCTCGAGCCTCCTCCACAGGGGCAGACATTGACATACTATACCACGGGTTGGTATAGAGTTTTATTTCAAGTTTTACTTCTTTTGCGAAGATGTTCTATCTTCTTCGTCTTTTACGATACCCAGATAAGATAAAGGGTAAGAAATTGTGATTATACTCCGCCATCACACAGAAAAGGAAATCTATTTCTCTAAACTAATGACGTTCTCAATTAAATGGATGAAATTCGTACTTTGATGAATAGAATATGGTTAGATTATATACGCTTGAGAATAATAAAGCCCAGGAGAATGAGCATGATCAATTCATCATCATCAACTTATTGATGTCCACTGTTGGACATAGGATTATCATCATCCTATCAACGTCTACTGTTCAACAAAGTCCTTCCCAAAGGGGACAATGTCTCAATCCCGACGCTTAGCAAACAAGTTGCTGAGCACAGTAGTTATTATATAGTATTATATAGTTTCTGCTGTCCATCATCCTGGGGATCTTGGCTAATTATTACAGCGCCCACAAGCTATTAAGGACAGTTAGTTGTGGTGACAGAATAAGGTTATCATCATCCCCTTTCTTGCCCGTGGTTGTAATAAAGGACTACTAATTGTTATAATTTGCATTCAATAAAAACTATTTGATCAGCGTGGTCAGTAGAAAAAGTTTCCCATTATTATGGAGGAGGCATTGAGGAATATACGAGTTGAGATGAATTCTAAATGGTCACGGTATAATAATAGTTATTAGAAAACTATCAGCCCTATACAAATACCGGATAGTCGGTTCGATTTGCGCATGCGCTTCGCACTCCATTAGAATTAAACACATTCCGATTCTGAAATAATCCTTTTGAATTGTGAACGTGAGAAGTGACGGTGGTGAAGGACGGGAATTTACAGTATTTGCATATTGCACCATAGATAAAAAATATATATATGGCTACGAATATTACTAACCCTTTTGCAATAACCACGCAAAAGACGACTAAGATTTTTTTTTCTCGAGCTGGGTCAACCGGGCCGACCACTGAGGACAAGGAACCTAGCACTGGTGGTGGGCACAACGACGAAAGCGACGTGGGTACGGGTGGGTTATGGGTCTGCGCGTCGTCCTTTCGTCGCCTCGGACAGATTGGACAGCGTGTGCGCTTACCATAGCTCACCCATAAATAAAAATACCCGAGTCAACTCCACCGGATGCCTTCGGTTCAACAATTACATTCCTAAAGAGAGTTGACGTCAGACAGACGGAGTGGTAGGACCACATTGTCGACAGTTATCTGTCTACAGCCGCGGGCCGGTCCGTCCGGGGCAGTACCATGCTCTCGCAGAAAATCGACGTCTGAGCAGTAGCAATTTGTTACTGCGCTTCGTTCGGTGAGCGAGAGAGCCGGAAGCCCAACTTTCTGAGGGTGATTGCGTGTGGAGGGTTTTGGTGGTGCCCTTGGTATCACCGAGCCTCAATGCACGCATTCACACTCCCTTCGCTTTCTTGCGGTAGGCAACGGCCTTGTAAAGATCCATGAGCGGCAGCAACACTTACCATCAGGTGTACTGTTTGCTCGTTTGCCACCGTTTGCAATAAAAAAAAAAAAAAAAAAAAAGACAGGTTGCCGGTAATAAAACGTCAAATTATCAAACCTTGGTGTCATCTACGGCCAAAATAGTGATTCCTGGCAACTCTTGTAGAGTTATAATAGTGAAAATAATCATCATTGTCGTCATCCTAAATATTTCCAATATACATATAAAAAAGTTTTGGTAATAATTTTATGACAGGCCGCCTGCCTAAATGAGATTAGGCACCATAAAATGAAGTTGGCTAGGTTGAGGTAATACACAGTAAAGTAGATTTTTAGAGCGAATTGAATTGAGAAGCAACAATTTAGTGACCCGAGCCTTTTTAATATAGTTGATAATATAGAAATACGTACCATGATATACTGTACCCCACTCAGCTTATTAAATTTGTCATAAGATTGATTCTTAAGGCTTAATACTTGATTGGTACTAAAACCATTCGGTGAATCATCAGAAAAGTAATTACAACCTCGACATTCCTTTTGAAAGGAGAGTCAAAGTGTACATCAATCATATTGTTACAGCTGTTAATAATATCGCAAATCTACAAAAGGATTGCTATAAAATAGCTATGTACCATTATTGGCACTGCCTTTAGTACTGTCTTTGCATCAAATTATATAAATGCTATCAAAATTATTATAATATATTGGATATAATGAAAGACCGCCACATGATACTTACGTACCTACTAACTGTCAAAACTCTTTATAGTCCTTATGATTTTTTTTTCTTTTTTTTTTTTTTTTATTGCAAACGGTGGCAAACGAGCAAACAGTACACCTGATGGTAAGTGTTGCTGCCGCTCATGGACCTTTACAAGGCCGTTGCCTACCGCGAAGAAAGCGAAGGGAGTGTGAATGCGTGCATTGAGGCTCGGTGATACCAAGGGCACCACCAAAACCCTCCACATGCAATCACCCTCAGAAAGTTGGGCTTCCGGCTCTCTCGCTCACCGAACGAAGCGCAGTAACAAATTGCTACTACTCAGACGTCGATTTTCTGCGAGAGCATGGTACTGCCCCGGACGGACCGGCCCGCGGCTGTAGACAGATAACTGTCGACAGTGTGGTCCTACCACTCCTAAATATACATTTACCGAAATATAAATTTATTTGAGTTCTCTCTTAATCTTAATCCTCGCTGATAGTTTAAGTTTACTGTTTCTCTTGTCGATATACATAGATATGTCTTGTAATTGTTTTTAAATATTAGGAAGTGTAAAAAAGACTTTGACTCGACATATTAATATTTCTCGCTTAGAATAAAGAAATATAATTTGGTTGCATCAATGTTGTTTTAAAAGTTATTCGTTTCTAAATAATTTAATACGTGTTCTGAAAAGCTCAATCTTAAAGCATAATAAACGTATTAAATGTATGTATTCAGAAAAATAAAAGTTTTGACAATACCAATTGTATTTATGAACACAACATTTTTTAAAAACAAAACGTCTTTAAACATTAGATGTAGTTGCGTAGATAAAGCTATGTTCCGATATAAAATGCTCATAAATAATCCAATCGTGATGAAATCAATGTCTCTGACAGCCTACGCTTAATCGATAAAATCGATACATCTTTATCGATTCCGATTTTCAATGATACGTGACCACACGCGCCGTTTTAAGCGGGATAGTCTTATCTTCAGGTTGTCTGTCACGTTTTCACAAGCTGTTTTAAAATGTCTCCTTTTGCAAACAGAGCATAAATGATCATTTGTTATAGGGAGTGGGACGTGTTTGTGTTTCTTTTTAATGAAAACTTCTATAAGCGTGCTCAGATGGGGAGTCAATAAATTCATGTAGTCACGTCACACGTGTTAACACTAATACTTATATTTGTAGCAATGTCAATGTCGCTATATCTACGGCGATTGATGTTAAAACCAGATAAATGTAAAAAAAATTACAAATTTTAAGTTCAAACAATTAATATAAATATCCAAAATAAACAACTGGTTGTTCATAGCTTTCACTTCTGTCGGTAGTTCTCGTGACTGGTTTGTGTTCAGTACAGAGCTTTACCTACTCCTGTAAGACGTATTCTTGTTTTTTTTTAGTTTTTAATTTTATATATTTATATATTTCTGCAAGTGTCCAGTTCTGACACGAAAAGAAAGCGTGACTGTTACTTAAATGTCTTTTTTTGACTTAAAAAAATATGGTCACCTTAATTGTCGCCGTTATCATATGATTTGTATAATTGGCGCCAATATTGTTGTTTGAGCAATTGATCTATGAAATTAATTTGTTAGTAGTTAATATTTATTGTAAATTATATTTTGACATCATCAGCCACAGATTCGATAAATAAAATATTAAGTTATTGTTTTATTGATGCGTTTTTAATTGCTAGTTATATTAAAGAAGTTATACTTTTAAGGACTTTGGACACTTAAAATTAGGTATACCCATGTAATGTCCTAAAACGTTTAATTATTCCACTATTCGAAATGTGAAATCAAAAAATGGTTGTATATAACATTAAAGCCAATGGCGTAAGAATATAATTTTCACCACCACATCTTGCCCATGGATGCTGTAAAATACAACTAAGGAATATGATACGCAAATAGCATCGGTGCAAGACAAGGAAGACTCGAAATAAAACCCTAGCTAGCTTAATTTCCCTCCTAATGTGGTGGAGGATTGAGCCCAGCAGTGAGTTCTCGGCTGACCGGACCGGGGATTTAGTCCGGGCACCCGCGGAGAGGTTAGCCTCGCAACGACGAGGGGGTATAGTATGGAGAGGGTACTATACCCTTAGGGGAATTCCATCAGGTCGATCACTGAAGTCAAGGAACTCTGCGCCAGTGGTCGACCCAACGACACAGGCGACGTGCTATACGGGTGGGTTATGGGTGTGCGTGCTTTTGCCCCTCTGTCGCCACGGACAGAGTGGTGCGAGGAGTACGTCGATCGTAGCCCACCCCCAAAAGAAAAAGCAGTGAGTTCTGCGCAGGTTGAGATGATGATAATATAGTATATACATAATTAAATTCTATAAACGTTTAAATGCAAATATTATTAATAACTGTACATGCTCTTGTATTAAATGCGGCGCAATTTAAAATTTTAATCACCCATTAAGTTGTAATTCACCGGCTAGTTAATATTTGCCGCTAAAATCATGTTATTACTGACGCCATATTCCAATCGAGGTGTTGTAATTGTGACTATTTTAGTATAACGGAAATTAATCCTTGATTATTATCTGAGATTATGAAGATATAAAATTTAAGGGTCTAATTTTAAATAGTTAATCTAGGGGCGATTGATAAGTTTCTTGAATACTTATTGTTTGTGACAAAACGTACCAAGTTATAAAGGAGGACGTGAAAATTGAGATTTCGAAATAAATTTATTTACTTATATTTATGAAAGAAAAGTTTAAAGCTATTTATTTTTCTTCTCGATTCATACTTACCTATATTCTAATAATGCGTTCGAACCTCGTCCACAATATTATTGGTCCATATGATAATTCAAATGGTAGGCCCTTAGAATAATAACGTATAGAAGGATAGTGTCAATACTTCAAAAGTTCGAAATATGAATCTAAAAATACTAATGGCGCGCAGACGATTACACACGTACACACGCACACCACCATACAAATTATGAAATCAAATTTTGTTTTTATTAACATAAATCGCCGAAATACTTTTAAAAGTAATGTTAAAAACCTTTTTAAGTTTTTCAAATGTGTTATGACACCATTTGAATGCACAAACAGTCATAATTACCTATTTATTTTTTAAGAGTTGCGTACGTACGCGCAGTACAATGACTTGTACATTACGGAACGGTTCTGGCGTAAGCTCCATTAGGCTCCAATTGAAATGCTTCACTTTTTGTGCGCGAACTTACTTTCTATACGTTATTACTCTAAGGGTAGGCCATTTGAATTATAATATCATGCAAATATGTGAGTTATGTGTTGCTATTGAGTTTTATGTAGAACTGGCAAGTTCCCGCGATTTTATCAGCCCAAGTTATTGTTAAAAATGCTAAAAAAACATCACCTGATTAATGGACGACCCTAGACAAAGGTTAATAAAACTGATTCTTAATAAAACTCTTTTAGGCAAATGCCGAGATTGTTACTGTATGGATAAATAAACAATAAATAAAATATAAAAACTTTTATTTCTTTCAAGCACAATAGAATTTTTTTGTTGTGGGTTACGGTCGGCGTGCTCCTCGCATCACTACGTCCGGGGCGACAGAGGGGCGTAAACACGCACACCCGTAACCCACCCGTGACACGTCGCCTTCGTCGTTGGGCCGACCACCGGAGCAGGGTGACTCGTCGTCAGTGGTCAGCCCGACGGAATACCCCTCGAGGAGTACCCTCTCATCGACCAACGTCCCCTCCTCGGGGAGGACGTTGGTCTTTCCTCGCGCGGTCGGCCTCTTGGCGGGTGACGGACTAATTCCCCGATCCAGTCACCCGCGAGCATAATAGTTGCAGTTATATAGAATAAGTTACATTTGAATAATAGTAAATTGTGGAGAGAAATCATATAAATGTTGATTTTTTTTTTAAATAAGGACCTATTTCAGAGTCTGGAAGAAGCCTTCACCTTCACAGGGGTTCTTGCATGATTAAACACAAATTAAAGATTAAGAATAGATTTATTTTAAATATATGTTATGAATTATATTTCATGTAGAGAGAATGAATGAAAGGAGACGAACAAGCAGAATTTATAAGGCGAATGTGAACGGAAGTGTTGGAAGGGGAAGACCGAGGCGGATGTTCCACAATCAAATCGGGGACGTTCTTAAGAAAGGCCAGGTTAGGAGTACCCTGAACCGAAGAACATGTATGAGGAGATTAATGAATGTGGAGGAGGTGAAAGTGGTATGTCAAGATCGTAGCAAGTGGAAGGAAGTCTCTGCCTATCCCTATGGGAAAGAGGCGTGATTATATGTATGTAATTACATTTCAATAGTTCACAGTTAATTGAGGACATAAACGAAATTATATATTTTACTTATCAACATCGTAATTATGAAATAAACAATAATCCAAGTCAAATATACTGTAACAAAAATAAAGGATTTTAGTTTCTTGGACTGTCATATAAATTATATTACTGCCTGCAATACACATCATAAATAAAATGATACCGTTAAAAAGGATTAAATCAGCGTAGGGCTTAACTCTGCCTACCGCTGGTGTAACGGACATAAGCTCTGATTGTTTGACATTCAATTCTGCACGCTGCCCTTTATTTACAGGATTATATTGTGAATGACCACAGTCCTTTTATTTTTATAGTAATTGAATGCAGTTTTGAATGCAGTGTAGTTTTAATTTTATTTGACAAATTTGATTGTCATTTCGTGTATAAAGGATTTGGATATTAAATCGTGATTGCAAGATATTTAAAATTATGCCCAATATAAATTCTCTGAATTGAAACTTTTGTAAATCAAGTTTCTCAACTCTTCATAGAAGACACCGTAGGTTTCCTGTCAGGATCCTGATAGTAAAGGTATCTAGAACAATTAAAATCGTTTCCCTATGGGGAAAGTATTTTATTTATTTTTTGTTTTAATTTTAACTGTTTAAGTTTGCCATCTCTTGCCGAATATGCCGACAACATCTTGTCTCTTACGACACTCAAGGAGAATAGAAGGAGATGGCGAATAGTATATTCTTATTCCACCTCCACACGGAAAGTTCCTCGCTTAACAAATTATTATTCTGAGCTAAATGTAATTTATGTGTTATCTATATGTTTGTAAAGTCCGCCGTAATCCAAGAATTCTTAGTGCAACTTCTTCCTTCTCCAGCTCTTTAAAATGGGATGTACCTGCTATGGACTACGAAGCTCACCTATGTTAAAAGAAATAACTTTATTTGTTTTTACATAACCATACCAAGAAAACCTTTTAGAATCACCAAAAAAATATTAGCTTCAACATATGGTTGAGAGAGTAAAATGTAGGTAGGGTCAAAGGAAAAATGGTTTTTGGGCATAGGGTTTTGATTACATTTTTTTTTTCACTTGCTGGGTTATTGTTAGTCATCTTTTTGAATTCGAATTAAATGGACTAGCTGTGCCTAAAGTACACTGTCTCGCCACCGTTATTTATCTTGCGGATGTCGATGATGTGAAAGACGGCAAGACAATTTTTCTTCCACTGTAAGGGGACTTATATTGGTTCAAATATGAGCTGATTACAGGAGTTATACAACTAGAGAATAATAAATTTCCAAGGATTAATCTAAATTGTATGGTGTACCCTTAGAATAATAACATATAGAAGGTAAGTCCACGCTCAAAAAGTGAGGCATTTCAATTGGAGCCTAATGGAGCCTACGCCGGAACTGTCCCGTAATGTACAAGTCATTGCACTGCAGGAATGTACGCAATTTTTAAAAAATAAATAGGTAATTATGACGGCTTGTGCATTCAAATGGTGCCACAACACATTTGAAAAACATAAAAAGGTTTTTAACATTACTTTTAAAAGTATTTCGACGATTTATGTTAATAAAAACAAAATTTGATTTCATAATTTGTATAGTGGTTTCCGTGTGTACGTGTGTAGTCGTCTGCCCGCCATTAGTATTTTTTAAATTTTTAAAGTTCGAAGTACTGACACTATACGTTATTATTCTAAGGGTGTACCATTGAAATACAAAATATTTGTACCATAAATCAATTTGCACCTATTAATACCCTACACTATAGCTATTAAAATAAAGTTTTCTGAAAAGTCTTTAAAAATACTTCAAAGTATCCTCAAAAAATACTTTAAACTCTTCAAACGAACATTCAACTTCCTTTGCCTTCATAGAAACAAGTGGACCAAAAAAAACATAAAAAAAAATCACATCCACGTAGTAGGCGGTACCTACAATACAAATGATTATTATTTGCTCCAATGTTTGTCCTAAATCAAAGGGTTCCGTGGCTCACAATATTTGTTCAAGAGTTTGGGCAAACTTTCTAACAAACACTGGTCGGGTTACATGTAGGACATATCTTTGAACACCTTGATGTGTATTGGAGACCCATTTCCTGTTTGTTTTCGATAAGGGACTGCGTATGAATGTGTAGGGGGCCGAAGATATTTTACTTTCGTTTGAAATTTCTCGTAATACAAGCAAAGCAGTCGAGTTATTATTACTACAAATATTAACAGTATTGTACTTTTTTACTATAGTTAATTATTTAGTTTAAAGATTTAATCGTTTTATGGTCTTAATTAAATTCAGTTTACGAAAATTGGCAGCACGATTTTCAGGAATATTCGCTATCATTTTCTCTTCCGTACTGACCTCACACCATTCATTTTAATGCTGCACTATTCAACATTACTTTAGTCTATGGTCATCATAACGAGGTGACGTGGGTACGGGTGGGTTATGGGCCCGCGCGCCGTCCTTTCATCGCCCCGGACGGACTGGACCGCGCGTGCGCTTACCATAGTCTACCCATAAAAAAAAATGGTCATCATAGCTCATATACCTACGTCGCATTCCTGAGTTAGAGTCTCCTCCAAAATGGGAGGAAAATTGACCTACAATACCACGCTGGTCAAACGGCAATTGACTTACAATACCACGCTGGTTGGTATAGAATTTTATAGATGTTGTATACATGTTATAATCCCTTAATCGTGTTTTACGACACCCACGGGCAAGAAAGGGGTTGGTGAAGTATAAGCGACTTATTATTTACCATCAGGTGGGGCTGCTTGCTATACTATTTTCAAAGTCAATAAAAAGGCATTGGAATTCATTCTTTAAATTGCTACACAATTTCTTCTCAGATATATCTTCTCTTTATTTCTCATATGTTTCACCGTTGGAGTCGAGCGTCCTCTGCTATGAAAGGGAAATTGACCTACAAGCTGGTCAGACGTATTAGTAAGGAGTTTTCTTTCGAGATTTCCATCTCTTGAAGTGACGTCTTTCCGTGTGGTGACGGAGTAAGAATACAATTCACCACTCCCTATCTTGCCCGTGGATGTCGTAAGAGACCACTAAGGGATATAATATACACATAACATCTGTGCAAGAGAAGGAAGACTCGAAACAAAACCCTATACCAACATGTCGGATCAGCATGGTATAGTAAGTCAAATTCCCTCCCGTTATGGAGGAGGCCCGAGCCCAACAGTGGGTTGTACCTATTTGGGCTGCGATGATGAAAGTGATGTTTCTGCATATTATATTTATTTCCTAGCCGAGGCCGCGGGTGACGTGACCGGGGCATTAGTCCGTCACCCGCTGAGAGGCCAACCGCGTGAGGAAACCCCTCGGGGAGGACGTCGGTCGATGGGAGGGTACCCCAAATAGGGGGTATTCCGTCGGGCCGACCACTGACATCAAGTCACTCTGCTCCGGTGGTCGGCCCAACGACGAAGGTGACGTGCATCGCGGGTGGGTTGCGGGAGTCCGTGCTTACGCCCCTCTGTCGCCTCGGAAGGTGTGGTGCGAGGAGCGCGCCGACCGTAACCCAACCACTCAAAAAAAAAATATATTTCTTCTGTATGTTATATTTGTTAAGTCCGTTAGTCGTCTTTTACGACACCCACGACTAGTGAATTGTATTCTTACATAGTCACCACACGGAAATATTACTACACAATTAGTGCATTTTAATAAACAATTTCAAAGTGGATATCCGCCGATTTTATCACTTAATACACTTAACCTATTTTAAAATAATATTAATTTTCAATATTAATAAAAAAATATCTGTAATGTATATATAAATTAATAATAAATTGCAATATTATCTTAATGTAAAATTAACTATTGAAATTATAATAAATTGCACATTTGCTCTTAAAACTTATACACCGACGACAAGAATATGGAGGAAATGAAACCTGTGTACGATCTAGTTTTAGTTTATCTTATCAAGCATACAAATAGGGCTGACAGATCAAGTTAATTTTAAAGTAGTTGTAATAGTATTTTACAACACTTTACCTCCACCCGTTTCATTCCAATGAGTGTCATAATAAAGGAATATGGGGTATAAACAAGTTACGTCTATATATATAAAATATTTGTCTGTATGCCCTTTATAGAATCGTAAACTATGCATTTGATCATGTCATGATTTTCAGCAAAGTGTTGTGCGTGAGCCCACGAAGGTTTTTGAGTTGGTACGACCAATCTTCGACAGATGGCGCCAATATCTTCCAATGAATTTCATATATTGCCGTGACATTTTTATCACATGAACAACATCAATAAAATGACTCAAAATAATTTTAATATTTGTGTAATGCCTTTCCTTCAAATTTATTTTAGTGGCGCACACGTACGGCTAGTCATATCATTTAAAGGACCTCTCGAAATAAAATCATAAAGAGTAAAATTATATACTGCTAAGAAGTTGGTTTGCCGTATGGTGACGGAGTAAGAATACAATTCACTATTCCCTTTTTTCCCGTAGGTGTCGTAAATAACGGCTAAGGGATATAATATACAATTAACTTCTATGCGAGAAAAGGCAAACTCGAAATAAAACCCTGTAAGTGATGGGTTGGTACCATCTGACCAAAAGTTTCCCTTCTATTATGGAGGAGGCTCAAACCTCATAGTGGGATTAGAGATATGTATAAGCTAAGGTGATGATGATAATGATGATGGAGAAGTTGGAGCGTATAGTATTTTTGCAAAGTATTCGTTTTGGAGTTGAAAATGTCTAAAAAGACTTCAAAATAAAAGTTCTTGTTTAATAAAAGCGATAATACTTAACAGAAATAAGTCAAACTGTCAACAAGATGGACATTATGTTAACAGCCTTTCACCTTCCATTTACGTGAACCCTGTTCAACCTTTTCATAGGGGATTCTGCTATAATCATCATAAATACGAAATATCGCATTCTCTTGCTTTCCTATGGGTAATTCTAAAAAACGACTAAGAAACTGAAAGGGGTAATATCGGTAATATAAGACCCGAATTGTCTGCCTAGAACAATTTCAATTACGGAGAAGGCTCAAGCTGAACAGTGGGTAATATATGAACGGATATGAATGGATGAATGAACTCCTAAAGAGATTTTACTTTCGCAATTTCTAGGTGATCAATTATGATTAAATGTAATAGAGAGGCGTCAGAGAGAGATGGTACAGTCATTGGCTCAATGACGAAACGGAGGGTATATGGTGGTTTTTTTTTTTGGGTTATAAAGCCGCACTAAAGAGCGGTCCTTTAGTCACTCCGTATAGAATGGAGACCATAGCTCACCCAAAAAAAGGATTAAGTATTACTAGCCTAAAAGTTTTCTCGACACATAGGCACAATACGAAGAATCGAAGCAGTATTTGAGATTAGGGTGTTGAAACAAATTCTTTAGTTTTATAGCTTTTTAGTGATTATTGGCAGCCCTAGTTAAAACACATGTCAGGCGTACACTTTAGTGTAATTCAGGTTATTACAAATTTTACGGTGTCAATTAGAATTAGAATGTTTACCGTTCTGCGTTACGTTTGTGGTAAAACTGTTTTATTTAGTTGCAACACTTACGTAATGAGCGGCTTACTTAAGGTGACCATATTTTTTTAACTCAAAACGGGACACTTGAAGAATTGATTCATCAAAATGGGACACTTGCAAAATAAGTAAAATTGTGAAATGTAAAGCCAAACAATCAAGAACGTCAGTCATCAAGAAGTCAGCAATAGTTACCTATTATAAATATGGACGGCAAACAAAAAAACGTCCCTGTCAGTATGATAAACTATCAATTAGGTTTTGTTTGTAAAACGGGACATTTTTGTACAGTTCGGGACAACGAGACGGACCACTTGAAAACGAGACTGTCCCGTTCGAAACGGGACGTATGGTCACTTTAGGCTTACTATATGTATCTTATACTATTTTATTTTTGTAATTTTTATTTTATGGTGGTAAACGAGCAAATAGCGCATCTGATTGTAAATACTATTGTCGCGTAAGCATCTTTGCTAGGCTACTGCTTACCGCGATGAAAGTGAACTCAGTGTGAAAGCGTGCAATGAAGTTTGGTGATACTAACGGCATCACTAAGATCCATCATACGCAAACACCCTCAGAAAGTTGGGCTTTCAGCTCTCTCGTTCACCGAACGAAATGCAGTAACAAAATGCTAAATACTCAGACGTCGAAGAACTGTTACCACCGTCACCATTCTACCAACGTACCACTCGACATCGTAGCAGGGTTCATCCATTTCACCTGGAATCATTATGGTCTTCAACTGTACGTTTCCAGCGATCATTTATCCCACGTACGTGCAAGCTCTGGAATGAACTACCTGCTGCTGCGTTACCCGAGCGCTATGACATGTTTTTCTTTAAACGAGGTTTAAGAAGAGTATTTTCTTCACGGTAGGCTGCAGCCTGGCTGTGCCCCTGGTATTACAAAGATCCTTGTGCGGCAGAGTCACTGACCATCAGGTGAGCTGCTTGCTCGTTTGCCACCGTTGGCAATAAAAAAAAATACGTCGGTTTTCTGCGAGAGTGGACAGACCAGCCTGCCATTGTAGACACGATGTCGATAGTGTGCTTCTACTAATATAATAAAATATAATGAACCTTTTGGCTTCCTGAATGTCACCTAAAATTTAGAAATATGTATTTAGATCCTTTCCGCGTGTTGACGGAGTAAGAATACAATTCACCATATATAGCACGATATACATACATATAATCACGCCTCTTTCTCATAGGGGTAGGCAGAGACCACTTCCTTTCACTTGCTACGATCTTGACATACCACTTTCGCCTCGTCCACATTCATTAATCTCCTCATACATGTTCTTCGGTTCAGGGTACTCCTAACCTGGCCTTTCTTAAGAACGTCCCCGATTTGATTGTGGAACGTCCGCCTCGGTCTTTCCCTTCCAACATTTCCGTTTACATTCGCCTTATTAATTCTCCTTGTTAGTCTCCTTTCATTCATTCTCTCTACATGGCAGAACCAACTTAACATACCTTTCTCAATCCTTGTCACTACATCTACATTCATTCCACAACGTTCCACGACATTCACGGTCAAAACGGGGGTGGTGAATTGTTTTCTCGTCCAAAGGGTTTTTTTTTAATAAAAAACAAACTAGCTGCAATATAAAACATTATCATAAATAATACGTTTTCAGGAAATACCTGTTATTTATCAGTCTTTGCTTTATGATACTGTGTAATAAATATTTTTATGATGCAAGTATTTCATTCATGTAACTATCAATGATTGGAAACAGTAATTGATAAACATTTTGTGGTGACGGAGTAAGAATACAATTCACCACCCCCTGTCTTACTCGTGGGTGTCGTAAAATACGATTAAGGAAAATATTTTGTTAATAACATATATGCAAGAGAAGAGACACTTGAATAAATCCCTGTAACAGCCCCTCTGAACAGCATATTATAGTAGATCAATTTTCCCTTCTATTATAGAGGATTCCCTTCTATTTTCCGTGTGGTGATGGAGTAAGAATACAATTCACTACTCCCTATCTTGCCTGTGGATGTCGTAAAAGACGACTAAGGGATATAAATATACACATAAGATCTGTGCAAGAGAAGGAAAACTCGAAATGAAACCCTATACCAACATGTCTGACCAGCATGGTATAGTAAGTCAAATTCTCTCCCATTGTGATGGAGGCCTGAGCCCAACAGTGGGACGTATTTGAGCTGCGATGATTATGGAGGAGGCTCAAGCCCAGCAGTTGGAGGAAAGGAGCTGAGATGATAATATATTTTTAAAAATCGACTTTATGAACCATCAACTGGGATCACAGTTCTTATTCTAATTATTTGGGATCCATGTAAAATGTCTTCTATCGTTCTGTATTGGAAAACTTTTGACAATATTATGACCGACCTGACTTCTTTGGGAAATCTCTTTGGGAATTAAATTGTTGAAGAAATCATGTTCACAACTGAAAATAGAATGCCACAAACAATGACGGAATGAGAATACAATTCACTGAGACAATGATATGGCTTCGAT
The DNA here is from genome assembly GCA_032191425.1 of Lymantria dispar. Taxonomy (NCBI): domain Eukaryota; kingdom Metazoa; phylum Arthropoda; class Insecta; order Lepidoptera; family Erebidae; genus Lymantria; species Lymantria dispar. The sequence goes on from CM063452.1 coordinate 32,001,412, forward strand.
TCCCGCGTGCGGCAACATTTATAACTGTTAAACAAGTTTTTATAAATAACTTAGCAAGCTTAAATATACATATTGGTAAACGAAACCAAATGGAATTGGCCCAGGTCGATATAAAAGTTTTAGTCTTATTTTACGACTTCATCATTATTTCAGGCCACAGCTTGGCTCGAGCCTCCTTTACAATAGGGGAAATATTGAATATTGAACATGAATGCAAATTAAATTTGTTGATGTTAAAAGTTAATAAAATTAAAAATTTGGGTAACAACGTTATATAACATATAAAATTAATGATAACTGTCATTTATATTTCAGATGTTGCCTAAAATTTAGGTGTATTCTTACTCCGTTATGACAAAGAACGACATATACGATCAATATTAGGTTTAGTAGTATTCATAGTAGTTTAGTGATTTGAAAATCATCATCATCATCTTGCTCTTATCCCAATTACTTGGGGTCGACGCAATATGTCATCTGTTTTGACATATTGCAAAAAGTTTCGGCACTGACTATTATGACCGGCCGCCTGCCTGACGTCAACCCTCCTTGGGAATGTAATCGTTGACCCAAATGGTACCAGATGGAGTTGGTTCGGGTCAATCTAGGGCTCTTAGTCGTTTTTTACGACACCCACGAGCAAAGCAAGGGTTGGTAGTATTCGAAGCCTCTACCACACAGCACTTGTGATTTGAAAATACTTTCAGTTATATATGTAAACTAGCTGACCCAATAGGCGTTGTTCTGTTCAAATAAAATAAAAGGAAATCTCCTTGAAATCGACAACATCGCCACCTACCGGATCCAATTGTGAATCTAAACCATTCTCGAATCCCATTGAACACACAAAAAATCCATCAACATCGGTCCAGCCGTTTAGGAGTTCAGTGACATATGCACGTACGCTTGAAATTTATATATAAGACTAGCTGACCCAATAAACGTTGTTCAAATGAAATAAAAGGAATTCTCCTTGAAATCGACAGCAGCACCACCTACCGGCTCACAAGAAATATATGTATATAAAGATAATATATTGAAAATGAAAATAAAATTTTGCAACTATTCTTACATCCTTTTGCTATTGTAGCAAAATCAGCCGCCATACAGCCTTAATTGTCATACTAAAGTAATGAATTGCTTTTCGCAATGCTTAAAGGCCATTAATCATAATTTATTAGTAACTAAATATCTCAGGCATTTAATTAAAAATAAAAACTGCAAGCTTAACACCAGCTGCGTAATCAATACAAAGCAAGTCCGCTTTAATACGACAAGATTGTATTGTCACATAAATCAATTACAATTCAAAAGTATTGTCGACCACATAAATTAGACGTCTATATTAGTTGATTGGCTCGCACGCTTCGTGGCGAAATAATGGCGTTGCTATGAATTGATATGCGATTGGAATGTTAATATTAGTTCTTTTTAAGAAACAGTGAAGATATTGTTATGTTAATGCCAATATCGATCACTGGAAGGTCTGCTTATGTTAGCTACGTGAACCGGATCTTTCAAGTCGAGTAAAAAAGCGGCACGGCCGTACCATTTTCTCGAAATAGTTCAGGCTAATTACAACCCCTATAGCTTCGTTGTGGATAAAATTAAAAGCCTGAGTTACTAAACAATATAACTTAATAGAATATTTATCACTTGTGAGATATATTGATTTCATGCGATGACCAGTCATTTGATTTAAAAGATAAAAGATTTTTAATATCAATATGTTTATTTATTTTTTTCTGGTTTAGCTAATTAGGTAGAAACTTAAGACAGAAGGTGCCGTAAATAAGGTCTCAATAAATTACCTGACTTGGTATTATATGGTTCTCAACTTTTTATGGTAGAAGAACTGAATTGCGAGAATTGTTTTTTTTACAAGTTTTTGTTTTTGATGGCTTTTTACTTCCAAAATGGTTGAGGAGAGTGATGCATGTTTTAGTTGTTTAACTTTTGATCCAGTATCGCTTGAGATGTGGTCTAGTCATAATTTTTGAATTATATTTGAGAATTGAATTACATATGAAGGATATCACTGAATAATCATATTGCATACAATTTTATATAGAAATAATTCATTAAAATATCAAAAAAGTTTGCTACACTCGATTGCCGATGCGGTGGTCGTTTATTGGATTAATTCAAGGTAAAATGTAGAAATAAAGAAATAAATGATTTTGATTTGAATGCAATTTTATAGCCATGGGAGCGGATTTGAGTTGAGAGGAAAAACCATTCATTATTCAGAAGACCATATTTTACTACGAGTGCAAGTAAATAATATTTAATACATGTTTTTAGTAGTTTAGTAAAGTTTTCCTGTTATAGGTTAAGTGTTTTATTTGGCGCCAATGATGCGTAATAATCGATTGTGTCACATTAATGTATTTTTAATTTCTAAATTATCTATGGTTTGTCTATGGTATGACACATAAAAAAATTCTTTCTCGTTGTTTTGAATGCTTTATTGCGGTAGAATTCCTGCCGTGACTATGGGTGTTGTGAAAGATAATGCCTCTTTATTTCTATTCATATGTTTTCCACTTTTGCGCACGGGCCTCTATGAGGGCAATTAGTCCATCACTTTGGACAGATAAAATGGACGAATGAATGAATTGTGCTTTTCTTTTGAGGTGGGCTTTTCTTTTTCTTTTTTTTTTTATGGTTGCGGTCGGCGCTCTCCTCGCACCACTTCGTCCGGGGCGACAGAGGGGCGTAAGCACTCACACCCACAACCCACCCGAAGACTACGTTGCCTTCGTCGTTGGACCGACCACCGGAGCAGGGTTACTTGTCATCAGTGGCCGGCCCGACGGAATACCCCCTAGTGAGGGTACCCTCCCATCGACCGACGTCCCCCCCCCCCCCTCTCGGGGAGGACGTCGGTCTTTTCTCACGCGGTCGGCTTCTCGGCGGGTGACGGACTATTTCCCCGGTTACGTCACCCGCGGCCTCGGCTAGGGCGGCATGAGGTGCAGGTAGTCGCGCCTACGCCGCCCCAGGCGCCGGCGGCGGGTCGCTTCGTCGAGGCTGCGCTCCTCGCGCGCGTGATTCGCCGCCTCCTTCTGCGAGATTACTGCCTCGCAGAAGGCTGCGACCGCGTCCCAGTTCGGTACCGATGATTGCGGACGAGTTCACGACGCTGCTCTGCCCAGGCGGCACAAACCCCGAGCGTATGCTGCGCCGTGTCCTCATCGGAATGAATTGTGCTTGTAATGTTTTTGTTATAGTTTTTGCTTTTTAATTTTTACGATGTACGAGTAATAGGAAAGAAAAGAGTGATGGACGCCTGGCAGATGTGAAATATCGAACTTATTTTGAACAAGTATGCATATGCATAAGATAACAGATTAAAACAGAAACTAATACATATATTATGTCATAATGTATAAATAAAATATTATGATTTTTTCCAGAAAATGATGATTTTTATTCAATAAACACTTGCTTTCATTAAATACGAGAATTAAAAATTCTAAAATATATCAAATTGTGGCAACTCAATTCTTCAATCAATGATTTCTGTAATAATATAATACAATAGTTATATTCGATGCTTCTGACGATATTACTGTGACAATTAGTCGGAACTATACTTACTATCATATAGCGTGGCGATGCTTCGCCACGGCATGCCTCTCTACTCCGCCAATCGGTTTTACGTGACGGCTATAGATGTTTCACATCAAAAAAATTTACTGTATTTCGGCGTAAGTATCCATCCATTTGTACCACAAAAAATGTTGATATTGGGCTTGACGTGTTTAAGTTCAAAACAAAACATGGTTACTTAAAGTTATTATGTACATATGTACTTCTAATAGATGGTGTGATTATGTCACATCAAGACGATAGTGAAAAATTGATTTCCAATAACCACGGTAAGTTAAAGTATTCCTTAAGATGGATTAGAAAGGTCATGAATTCCGGTGACCTTGTCTATACAATAGTTATTTAGATTTTATATTTATGTATAAAGGATATGTAATACATATTACATCGTGCTCTTTGTTTTTTTAAAGACAAATCTATTGTAGATATTGATATGACTAAAACAGATATAATAGCTCGTGTTTTCTATGAACTTAAACCACACGATACGACGGTACACTTATTATGATGTAGTCAAAAATAAAATATACAATTGTTTAATATTAGTACAATAATAAATAAATAGTCAGGTAAAATGTAAATAAGTGATTTTTGCTACGTTATTCGCTATAATTAACTTCATAATCTCACTTCTCTTATTACTATAAACAACTTAAATATATATTTGAAATGTTTGGATAGTATAAACTGCAGGCAGAGATGCCACGAACGTAGTTATATCATAATAAGAATCTAAAAAAGAGAGAATGGCTTAAAATACGAATATCGAAACAATAGACTTGGTTATAGTTTCTTTTTTATTGCTTTGATGCAGGTAGAATTATTTTATGTTTGTGGCATTTAGAAAAGTTTGAAAATTAATCAATAAGTTTATGGCACAGAAAAAAAACTTCTTGAAGGGGCAAATCACAATGTTATTATTTAATGGAGTTTTATGTCAGATACCTAATTATCTTTTTGTCTGACTTCGATTTAAAACTGCAATGAAAGTCAAGAATTACCATGCAATTGGACTTAAAATGCCGTTAACTGCTTACCTTTTACTATTTAGTCGTAAAAGGAATAACGCTGTTGTCCTGTAACTGTTTTGTACTAATTCCTAGTATTAAATATACATGGTCTTTTTAGCGCATATTAAAACATTTATAATCATGAAATTTTATCTTAGAATGTGTTCTCTATTACGTGTATTTCGAAACAACGAAAAAAGATATGAATAAATATTGACATAATTTTAAATGTCTTTTTTAAGAATACCTTGAATTTAAATTCAAAAAGAGTTCGAATTTGATAGCACAGAATTTATTTAAAAAATAAAATACATTGCTAACCGGCCTGTTTCGTAACTAGGTATGTCACTATAATTTTTTATTGCTTTTGTTGGCAAACGAGCAAACAGCAAATCTGATGGTAAGTGATTCTGCGGCTCATGGACCGTTGCTAGGCCGCTGCCTACCGTGAGGAGAGTGTTAATGCGTGCAATGAGGTTCGGTGATACTAAAGCCCATCACACTCGGAAAGTTGGGCAGCCGTTTCTCTCGCTCACCGATTAAAGTGCAGTAGCGAAGTACCTACTGTTCAGACGCCGATTTTCTGCGAGAGCGTGGTACTACCGCGGAATGTAGACATACCACTATTGAGAGTCAGCTTCTACAATATCAGACTGTCTATATTACTAACTTATATATTATCAAACCAATAAAACTAAGATATACGCATTTTAATAAAGTGTTATCACAAATATTTTAATTTACCAATTAGTTTTTTTATCGCTCAGACGGCTAAATATATCTTTATACTGTTGTAAAATTACAGATTATATAGTTAATATGGAAAATAGACAAATAAAATACTCGACATTTAAAAGGTTATTTGAAGCCATTTGACTTTGACATTGATTCTGTATAGGGACCAGTGCAGACGGTCTAGTTTGTTCCAGTTTTTACAAGATGTAATGACCCCTATTTTATATACCTATAATTTTCGTCTATATCAGTGATAGGCTAGCTTTTTGCGTGACGACGGAGTAAGAATACAATTCACTGCTTCTATCTTTCGTTTGGATTTTGCAACAACGACTAAGACCCAGTGACAAGTCCTGATACTTTTTTACCCTTTTAAAATACAGTATTAATCTTTTGCTTTGTTGTCGTTATCATTATAATCTCAGCTCCCATATGTCCCACTGTTAGGCTCGAGCAATAATAGTAGCGAAATGGACCTACTATAATAATTGTCTCGAGTGGTATTAGTTCAACTTTTCCCTTTTTACTCAATCAAGCCACGCAACGAATTATTCGTTGAAGGAATTTGCAAAATCTTAGTATTAAATGCCATAACGTATCTGGAACGTCAGTGTAGCAAAATTAATATTAACACGTTTATAAAAAAAAAATACTATAAGATTCTATTTAAAAACAAATAAGTAATCATCTTGACATCTTTTGTTAATCTATAATTGATTTGGTAATCTGTGCTAGGTAAAATAATAAACGTATATTAACTATGTTTCTGTTACATATCATTAATAACAATTTATCATGTTTTTTATAGACATATACGTGAAACATGATACACGATACAAATCTTTTAAACAGCTTAAGAAGAATATCTGTCACCATTTTAGGTTAGGTCCATTATAAAATGTGAGAAGTACCTAATAAATTTAATAGAAAATAATTATCGTTAAGATATTTAATTACGAAATATAAGGTCTTATATTATAATTATTATTAACATAAATAATCTACGAAATCTGATAAATATTTTACACAAGTTGCGTGCTGGTGAGAAATTCCAAATTCAAAAATGTTCGCGCCCATAAACTTCAAAATTAATTTCAAAAATGGAACTCGTTCAATCTACCAGGAAATTATAAGGACTTGCAGTGTGCTATAAATTGATTAAATAGTCGATTAATAATCAAATTTAAACAGGAACCATATTTTATAGTTATCGCTCTCTTCTAAAACCACAACAATGAATGCCGATACGTTGACCTTTTGTTGCAAGTGTTGCTGCATGCGTAAACTGGTAAGGCATGAAATAGAATTTATGACTAATAAATACTGTTTTCATAACGATTTTCATTTCTAAGATGAATGATGATATTGGTTCTCAATTTGAAACAGAATTAATGAATTTTAAGTGTATATGGTTTATTAGTTTTTATAAGAGTTGTTTTTAGCTGTTAGTAATCCGTTTTGCTAGTGGTATAGACGTCTTTTCCTAATTTCTGTTATTTCAACCAATAAATGATTATTTGGTTAATGTGAATAGTGATTAATTTTCCATTCTTACAAATGTAATTTTAAAAAATGATGTAATTATTTAATTTTTTTGTCAACGGAAATTGTTTTCATAATATAGTACGTTTGTCTCCAAAAATATTAAAAATAACAATGTTATTCTTTGACATCATTTTGTTTATTTTAGAGGTATTGTTTAAAGGCCTGGGAAGGTATTGTTTAAAGGGAGTACCTGTAATGACAGGTAAAAAAAAACTAAACATCTTTTGACAATACTAGCACGAGTTAGTAGAGTTATTACAGTTAAGAAACTGGAATATATTTTTACAAAAATTTTTGCAATAGACGCCTTTGAAAAACAATTCGAATAAAAACATATTATATATATCATTTTTAACGCATTAAGATGTTTAAATCAATATCCCTGACCTAATTTTTTTTTAATATAATTAGAATGTAAAATGCTACGTATAGTATTACTACCTATCTATTGTATTTTTTTTTTAGCTTCCGCATTTATGTAACAATAAAGTTGGTAAACCTTTGATCTACGTGTTGACTGAGCTCCAATATCAGTATGCGTTTTATAGACGATTGAAACGTTCACACACAAACTTTATTAGCTTCCAAACGATCTTTTTATAGTTATAAACATAATTTTATGGGAGAGGTCCTAAGCGGTATAAATGGTTTTTCATCGAGTTTATTGGAAGTTTATACGTATGAATGTAATTTTTACAATGAATATACTTGTTCAAATTTTATACAGTAATTTTAGGATTTTTAAATTATTCAATTAAATAGTGATTAATAATGATAATTACGAATTTATGATCTGTATGTACGTCACAATTTAATAGTATAATTTAATTTACATACAACTAATTAAAATCAAAAAATTATGTTGCCTAACTGTTTAAGTAGAATTTTAATAATTGATTTTAAAATAACTAGAATGTGCATAACATAGTTCTTGTCCTAGTTTCTGAAGGCGAGTTAATATCACATATTACAGACAACTAAATTAAAAAAATAATTTAAGTGCAATATTTTTAATAAAATTTGTTACTGAAATTTTGGTTATAAAAATAATGAAAAGAAAATTAAACTTACCATTTTAATTGCCATGAGCAAATATATTGATTTCCAAGGTATTGAATAAATCATACATAAAACACTTCGACACTGTGTTCATTTAAAAACTTGGTGACACTTAATAACTTTTTAAATATCGAATACATCACTATTAAATTCGGCGCGTTATGTTTGAATTATCGATTCGAATATTCCATTTTCGAACGCGCCTACGCATGTAATGCTATGAGCGACTAGTGATGCCCGCGAACTGATCCATACTGCATGGGTAACGTTTCTCTATCGTCTGACGAAGCGTACGATTAGAACGAACCGCTTTATTGGAATTCCATCAAGTTTTCGCTCGCGTCTGGTGACAGAAATATTTTTTGTACTAATAAAAATGTGTTATAGGCAGATAAGCTTATTAGTTTGACTTTTGCAATTTTTTTGTCTGTTTTTAACGTTATCGAGTATTGTAACCTATATGAAGTAATAGAATTTAAAGGCAAGGTGTGTGCAGTTAAAGCTAATGCGTAATTTGTACGCGAATCTCATACTTAATAACTTTTTCTTCAATATAATATTATATATTGAAAAATTAGAGTTTGCCTGTGACAACTTTTCAATTTTATCAATTAAACACAGAATGAATTGGTCAAGTCATACAATTTCTAATATTTGAGTGAAACCTGAAAAGAAGATAGCGTAGTATCTAAATTGAAAGTATTATTTCATAATCATCATCATTATCTTAGCCCCCTTAAGTCCCATTGTTGGGCTTCGGTCTCCTCAATAGAAGGGACACAATTCACCACCAATACAATTCACAACCGTCGCCCGTGGGTGTCGTAGAAGACAACGAAGGAATATAATGTGCGGATGTATATGCAAGGGAAGGTAAACTTGAAATCAAACTTTATATCAACCTGTTTGACCACTTGACCAGCGTATTATAGTAGGTCAGTTACCATCTCATTGTGGAGGAGGCTCGACCCCAGCAGTGGTAGGTACATGAGCTGTAATCATGCGCATGATGACCATGAAATAACCTCTCGTAAGAACCTCAGATACGTTATAACCTATATGTGTATGTATAGTCATCATCTTAACCTATATATGTCCAACTGTTGGGCTTAGGTCCTCCATAATGGGAGGAGAATTGACCTACTATTCCACACTGGTCAGATGTGTTGGAAAAGGAGTTTGTTTCGAGTTTTCCTTCTCTTGTTCAGATGTTATATACTTATTGTATCCTATATAAATATAGATAAATAAAATGTCTCATAATAGTAATTATTATAAATGTACTGTAATAAGGGAAAATACTGGATAGATATCGGTGATTTTATATTCTTCATCTTTGTATTTAGCATTTTTGGAACGCGTGTATGTGAATTCCTCCTAAATGGCTGGACCGATTTTGATGAAATTTTATATCTGTGTGTTCAGGTGGATTCTTAAATAGTTTAAATTAATAATTGAACTCAGAAAGTGGTGCGACGATCGATACTGATTATATCGATCAATAAAAATTTATTTTTATTTTTTTTAGATTTGTAAAGAATAGCGAATCTGTTGGGTCAACAGACGCTATTCTTGCTGCTGGTAGCTGGTAATTTATATTTATTTACAGTCTTTATTACTGAACAGGTAAGCAGATGTGTAGGACACCCACATATCGCTACATATTTTATTACTCCCACATCATAGGGGTTGAGGCTATGGCCGTTGACTGGTCATTCAGCACTTTGCTTTTCTTTAGAATATTCTCGAATATTGAGAGAATGTTTAAATAAATCCAACAATACCTTCGCCGGCCTAGACTTTGAATGCAGGATTTCAGGAGTATACTTATCCTAATGGAGTAATGACGTAGTCCTATATTATTAGTTTCAAATACTTACGACACGGTGCTTTTATAATGAGCCGGCAATTCAAACGAACAAGACCTATGACTTAATAACTAATCCTATTTCAGCTCTTATTCACTCGCGGCGGGACAAAAGAAGGGTGAAAATTGGCCTAATCTATCTAGTTAAGATGACTTCATGTTCTACCATCCCAAATAACCAAAAAAAGAAATACATAATTTTACTATTTTTCATCCTTGTACACGTCATCCAATAACTACTATGGATAATAATTATTATTACTATTTTACTATGACTATGCAGATAAGTAACAAGATTTGTTATTGACAACCATCAGACAGTCGCCGGCGGACAGACACTCAACACCAACGGATGGCCTGACCTATTAAATATTAATTTACATTAAACACAAAGGTTATTAATTCACTGTAATCGATATTATCTGTTTCGTTTATAGAGCGGCGCGTGTCTCAACACTAATGTTTTTTTTTTTGAAAAACGGAATACGTCAATGAATTCTTTTTTAATTATCTCCTTAATCCTGCTTTCTTTTTTTTCACAGCCTACATTTTTATGAAGCGTACATTATTTGAAAAAATAGCTAAGTTATATATACATTTTTATACCATAACACTTAGAAGTTAGTGCAAAATTTTCTTCTTCTTTTTATGTCTTGGCAATCAGCTACTAATACGAGCCATTTTTGCCAGTGTCGAGTTCTAATTATCTTTTCAAATTATCAGTTTCTTCATGTTAGTAATGGTCCGTCAGTAAGTGAAAGTGCCGCCCTCAACAGTGTAATGGCCACTGTTAAGGGTATCTTCTGAGAATTTTGGTGGAAACAGTAAGGTATGTGTTTTTTTTTAATGATTTCTGATGTTTACGCGAGTATTATACATTTTAAATAAAACTACTTTACGGATTTTATCGCGTTTGTATTTGATTTTTGATTACCCGACGTTTCGAACACAGCGTTCGCGTAAACAGCGTTCATGGTCACGGGTGGACTAAGATGTCTCACGTCCAACAAGTTATTGTTACTGCAGAAAATTTATAATTTAAAATTTATAAATTTTCTGCATGTTTTTTTTTTTTTTTTTTTTTAATGAAAACGGTGACAAACGAGCAAACAGTACACCTGATGGTAAGTGTTGCTGCCGCTCATGGACCTCTACAAGGCCGCTGCCTACCGCGAAGAAAGTGAAGGGAGTGTGAATGCGTGCATTGAGGCTCGGTGATACCAAGGGCACCACCAAAACCCTCCACACGCAAACACCCTCAGAAAGTTGGGCTTCCGGTAGCAGTTTTATATCATATTCACTACACCTCAGTAGCTCTGCCGCTATATATTACATAAAATGCCATCAAGATGATTTAATATAACACGTTAAAACATTAAGATATTGAATATAAAACAAGAACGCCACATGACACTTCCAGATTCCCGCCAAAACCCCCAAAATTTTCTTCCAAGTTGTCTCCTGTAGTGATGTTTATAATTTTAATCGATTCTCCCGATACGGAAGGAAAGGGTACCACCATCATCACCTTGTTCTTATCACAATAACTTGTAGTCGATTCAATATGTACTGTTATTTCATAAGTTATTGGCAATAGTTTCATTATCGGCCGCCTACCTAAGTCAGTCCGTTGTCATACGGGGGATTTTATAGTGTTTTTTTTTTTTTTTTTTTTGTGGGTGGGCTGCAGTCGGCGCGCCTCCGCACCACTCCGTCCGGGGCGACAGAGGGGCTTAAGCACGCAACTCCCGCAACCCACCCGAAAACCACCTCGCCTTCGTCGTTGGGCCGACCACCGGAGCAGGTTTACTTGTCGTCAGTGGTCGGCCCGACGGAATACCCCCTACGCGGGGTACCCTCCCATCGACCGACGTCCCCCCCTCGGGGAGGACGTCGGTCTTTCCTCACGCGGTCGGCCTCTCGGCGGGTGACGGACTAATCCCCGGTCACGTCACCCGCGGCCTCGGCTAGGGCGGCATGAGGCGCAGATAGTTGCGCCTACGCCGCCCCAGTCGCCGGCGGCGGATCTCCTCATCGAGGCTGCGCTCCACGCGCAGACGATCCACCGCCTCCTTCTGCGAGATCACTGTCTCGCAGAAGACTGCGGGATTTTATAGTGTACGAGTATATAGCAGCAAATTAAATAAGCCTAGTTGCTCAGTATAAATTACACCGTATAAGTGGTAGGATCACACTGTTGACAGTTGTTTGTCTAAAGCCGCGGGCCGGTCTGTCCGGGACAGTACCACACTGAGCAGAAAATCAACGTCTGAGTAGTAGCAATTTGTTATAACGCTTCGTTCAGTGAACGAGAGCCGGCAGTCTAACTTTTTGAGGGTTTGCCAGTGGTGGGCTTTAGTTTCACCGAACATCATTGCACGCCATCACACTCCATTCACTTTCTTCACGGCGGCTTCACTTTCTTTTCAGTGGCCTTTTTTTTTGGGGTGGGTCGCGGTCTGCGCACTCCTCGCACCACTCCATCCGGGGCGACAGTGGGCGTAAGCACGCACACCCGCAACCCACCCCGAACACCACGTCGCCTTCGTCGTCGGGCCGACCACCGGACCAGGGTTACTTGTCATCAGTGGTCGGTCTATAGGCAGCGGCCTAGCAAAGATCTATGAGCGGCAGCAACACTTACTAACAGGTGTACTGTTTGCTCGTTTGCCACCGATTGGAATAAAATAAAATGAAAAAAGTGAAAATAGGTGAGTCATATAATCGTCGAGGTAACTTATTAGTTGAAAAATGGATATCTTTAGATGGTTTATGTTTTTGTCCTTGACTTTGAATTACTTATGGATGGATGGATGGATGGGTGATACTTACCGCGAGCAGAGTGGCCAGGGCGGCTGGCATGCGCATAGTCGCGAAGCGGGCGGGCGCGCGCAGTCGGCGCTACGTGACGGAGGCGGCGGGCGGACGGGCGCGCGGGGGCCGCATCCGGCCGCCCTCCGGTCCTCTACCACCTTCGCCACAACATTTCACACCTGACAAAACATAAAATATACATACATTTATCAGCTTTTACATAACGACATAATTGACGATTGTAAATAAAACTACGGATTTTATCGCGTTTGTATTTGATTTTTGATTGCTCGACGTTCCGAACAATTTACAGCGTTCATGGTCACGGGCGGACTGTGCCATGAATGCTATAAAGTGGTCGAAATTTCGAGCAATGAAAAATTACCACGAACACTATAAAGTGTTCGAAACTTGGGGCAATCAAAAATCAAATAGAAACGTGATAAAATCCGTAGTTTTATTTACATTGTGTAATACTCGCTTAAATATCAGACGTCATTATAATTGATATATTTTGAAGTGAAAACTTTTATAGGCAGGTGTTTGTTTGGGGAGTGAATTCATGTAAGTCGTCAACGACATGATCACGTGACATTTTAACCTATAACTGTAGCTATGTCAATGTCGTTGCGCCGATGACGAATTTTTCCGTGTGGTGACGGAGTAAGAATTCACTACTTTGCGAGTGTCGTAAAAGACGACTAAGTGATGTAATACGCATTTAATATCTATGCAAGAGAAGGAAAACTCGAAACAAAATCCTATATCACGTCTGTCCAGCGTGGCATAATAGGTCAATATTCCTCCTATTGTGGAAGAGGCTCGAAATCAACAATGGGACGTATATGAGATGTGATGATATAGTTTTATGTGAAAATAAATTAAATATATTTTTATTAATACTATGCAAGATAAATTCTTTCATCAACTTTATATATTTCGAATTTCACTCTAAGCATTAGATTGGTTCAATGTGAGATCCAATGGAATGTTTCAAAAACGATGTTGACTGCGATGTTTCTCAGCGCGCATGTGCACCAGCGGCTATGATAACAAGCCACACCTACTTCTTAACGTGCCGAATATGCTCTGGATACGCAAATTTACGAAATAGATTCAAAGCAAAATGGTATATGACTCATGGTTTAAGAAGCCGCTAATGCACTGGTTTATTAAACCTGGACTGTATTACGTACAATATAAAAAAATAAGCTGAAACTAATATCTATTTTATTAAATTGCTCTACAATTTGTCTTCACATACATTGCCGTGGCAATTATTTTTATTATAATTTAAGGTTCTTCCTAATTTTCAGGATAGAAACCTCTCACTTATGTGCTTAACGGTCCTCTACTATGGGAAGAAATATGACTTACTATATCACTCAAACTGGTTAGCATTCTTTTTTTTTATGGGTGGGCTATGGTAAGCGCACGCGCGGTCCAGTCCGTCCGGGGTGATGAAAGGACGGCGCGCGGGAACGTCACCTCGGTGTTGGGCCGACCACCGGAGCAGATGTGACTTGTCATCAGTGGTCGGCCCGACGGAATACCCTTTTGGGTAACCTCACCTCAAACTGGTTAGCATAGGGTTTTATTTCTAGAATGTGGGAAGAGAAAGGACATTGTTTTTTTTTTACTTTCTTATCATTTCATCATCATTTCAGCTTATATATGTTGCACTGTTGGGCTCGAGCCTTTGACCTACTATACCATACTGGTCAGACATTTTACTATAGGGTTTTATTTAGACTTTTCCTTCTCTTGCATAGATGTTATATGCGTATTATATCCCTTAGTCTTCAAATTCTTGTCAGTGTGTATGTCACTGAACTTCTAAACAGCTGTATAGATTTTGATGAATTTTTCAAGTGAAACTTCTTTGCGCGCATGAGGGTAAATTTTTTACGGATGAAACGGAATTTAGCGTCACGAAGATGTGCAGCGTTTTTGTCGAAGAAGAGGGAGAGAGCGATTGAGACCGATTGAGAGAGAGAGTGAGAAAGGGCGAACATAGCACGAAGCACAGCCATGGGACGATATTAGGGAGCAAGCGAGTGAGAAAGATCGAGAGATATTTTTCTTTTTATTTTCTTTTATTGCTTTTTTATTAATTTTTATTTTTTTATTTTTGTGTATTTTTTAATACTGATATGCGTACTTAGTACTCTTTTTGTATATTCCAGTGGATTCGAGAATGGTTTAAATTTATAATTGGACCCAGTAGATGGCGCTGCAATCGACTGTGACCGTGAGTGTCTTTTAGGTCAGTTAGTTTAATTATGTATTAATTAAACTTGAAAAGCATGTCTATGCCTCTGCAAGCTATACGTATTATCCAATTACTTGAAAATTTTTAATAAGTTATTGAATCTTATAAGAGTTTAGTTTAGTTTTAAAAATATTAAGCTAACTTCGACTCATATACGTCCCACTGCTGGTCACGAGCCTCCTCCATAATAAGAGGGCAAATGACCTTACTTATACCATGCTGATCAAACAGGTTGGTATAGGGTTTTGTTTCGAGTTTTCCCTCTCTTGCATAAATGTCATATGCGTAATATATCCCTTAGTTGTCTTTAATGACATCCACGGGCAAGATAGGGAGTGGTGAATTGTATTCTTACTCCGTCACCACACGGACAAAAATATTATAAGTTATTCGTGTGATGACGGAGTAAGAATACAATTCACCACCATATTTATTGCCTCTGAGCGTCGTAAAAGACAACGAAAAGCTATATATGATATGCATATAAACTCTATGCAAGACTTTTTTTGGGTGGGTCATGGTCAGCGTACTTGCCGCCCGGCTTCGTCCGGGGCGGCAGAGTGGCGCGCGGCTCCATGATCCACCCGTAGCACGTCGCCTTTGTCGTTGGGCCGAAAATCTATGCAAGATAAGAAAAACTCGTCACAAAACCCTATACCATCGCATTGTATTGCGAAATCTACACAACATTTCGAATCAAAATCTTACGTCAACCCATCCGACTAGCGAAATTTTATATGTGTGGAAGAAGTATTTTTTTTTTCGAGGCATTTATAAATAGGAGACGCAGAAAGAATAATAGAAAATACGCAATTACCAAAATTAATAACTTCTACGGCGGATTACCCTTTTGAGTAACATACCCAACCGCCGCTTCGGTAGCAAAATGCTGTAAAATATTCCTAAGGTGGTCGAGATCTCTGCGGGTAGCGGAATAATCTTCGTTTCATTCATCCGCGAAACTGTCATAACCTCAACGTTTCTTGCTGATAATAAATGCCACTTACCGCTATTCTTTGGCCTGTTTTAGTTTATCCATAAATTATTTAAATATTCGGGCCGACGGAAGGACAGCGTTCGGCTCCTTAACTTGCTATTTTCAAGACTTCTCATTGAAAAGCCATCGGAGCCAGTAATTACACTACCTGCATTAAAGCTTCATTCCTCTACTACTACTACTACTACTACTTTCTAGTAAAAATGCTTATAAAATTCTTAAAAATTAATCGTCTGGTAACGGACTAAGACTGTGTGATACCCACGGGTATTTATCTATGGCTAGCGTAACAAAATATTAAAACATGGAAGAAAAGGAAACTTGGAAAAAGCAACTATGATGCTACAAGTTTGTCAAATTTATTCATATAGGGAAAATAGTTAGTATAGGCGACAAACGGAAATACCAAACTATCCAGTCACTGTGAGTCGGTAATTTAATAAAAATATCATACTTGCATAACTAAAAAAAAAGATTAAACAAAATTGTTCTAAGTATTCTAAACGGTGATGAAATGATAAAATATTTGAGGTATTACGTATACATTTAATCGAATTATCAAAGTAATTTTTTATCCTTATATTTATTAGAAATATATGTATCAGCGTCTAATCGTCAAATGTCATCATCAAAGTCCAATATGCGAAATCAGTTTATCAGTATCAGTGACGTCACAGTAACGCCCTCGACGGCGACGGCTGTTTTAGGAATTCTGAGTTCATCCCCTTATCATTGGCGACAATGGTTTCTATTTTTCATATATTTGCATGGTGAATCAATTGCGTGATTTAAATTTTTGGTAAAAATATTAACGATTGCTTTAGTTCCTTATACTCTCTCATTTTTTTTGGATTTTTTTTCAAAGGCGCAGGCCTAAGGAAATAATCCTTGCAATACGAGGAACTTTACAAACATATAATTAACGGACACAAATCACATCCAGACTTAGAACAACAATTTGTGGATCGCACAAAGTCTTGTCCTGCGTAGTATTCGAACCCATGACAATGGCGCGGTAGGTAGATATCTTAATCACTACGCCATTTCTGCAGTCAAAGAAAAATTGGTTCTGCAGTCAATTGAGGACTATGGCCAAATCTCGATTCACCAATCCAGGCAAGATAATAATGTAGGGTCATATAATTCGGCATAAGACTAAGAAGAATGTATAGGTATTGGGCAAGACTAATTCCCCTGACACTGACTCTAGTAGTGAATACGATATTGATACTATTTGAAACAACCATATTTTTTTATCTCTTGAGTTACGAACCCTATATAGTGACTATCCCACTAAAGGATATTATAAGAGATTAACCATTCGTAGTTGTTTCTTCGTAGACATTTCATGAGGTAGAAGTCAAAATTTAATAAAACTAAACTACAATTGAATGAGTTTCTTCTCATTCTATGCTTTATAAGAAGTGGGATAGACATTAATTTCATATATATGTTGCATCAGAAGTGGGATTATTTTAAAATTTCTTCGTATTGGTACTAAAGTAAAAAAATATTTTATTTATTATTATTTACACTAATTAGCTTTGTAGGAAAGGTGCTGTGCATTCTGTGTGTTAGTTTATTTTTTGTAGCACTTTTCCGTTTTTATTGAATTTCAAAGCACTAGTTTTCATTTCAAAAAGTGACCATCTTTATTATGCTATTGATACAACTTGTTCGTCTATAATTATACATCCATCAGCCTATTGAAGTCCATTGTTGGGGGCCTCTCCAAGAAGAATACATATTGAGTTCACCCCAAATAATTGAAATAAGAGCAGGATGGTGATGATGATATTGGAGGCCTCTCTATTAAGGGGCATAATGCCATCGCTTGGTATGCGGTAAGGCGATAGCAGTTGGTGTTAAGAGTTTCTCAGAGAAGTCATGCTTTTCACTCTTGTATTTCCTTTAGACCGCTATTACGACACCTACAGGTTAGATGTTGCACGGTGAATTGTATATAGGGGAGTGATGGTTGCACTAGTAATTAACTAATGATTTCTGATGTTTACGCGAGTATTATACATTTTAAATAAAACTACTTTATGGATTTTATCGCGTTTGTATTTGATTTTTGATTACCCGACGTTTCAAACACTTTACAGCGTTCATGATCACGGGTGGACTAAGATGTCTCACGTCCAACAAGTCATCGTTATTGCAGAAAATTTATAATTATCTACCCGATACAGAAATTAGTTATTAAATATTGACCCACATTTTGATACAAAATTTATTGCCAGTGTAAGAATCATTTCATATAGAATCATTTTCTTCTTACACTGGCAATAAATTTTGTATCAAAATGTGGGTCAATAAGTAATAACTAATTTCTGTATCGGGTAGATAATTATAAATTTTCTGCAGTAACGATGACTTGTTGGACGTGAGACATCTTAGTCCACCCGTGATCATGAACGCTGTAAAGTGTTCGAAACGTCGGGTAATCAAAAATCAAATACAAACGCGATAAAATCCGTAAAGTAGTTTTAGTAATTAACTATCGATCGAGTGCCGCTTTTGGGATCTGTTTCAGCCCTTATCGATTAAATTATATTACGCATATTGTGGTTCGAAGGGTATCACACTGGAGCTAGTAGTTACAAGACATATTGTACATAATTTTATATCAGGTAAGAAAAAAAAATAAAAATAATAGACAAGCCCGCTGAGTTACTTGCCGAATTTTCACAGTAACGGTTAAACTACCACTAGATCGCGTTCCGTGGTAGTGGTAGTTTAATTTATTGAATAATTTGATTTAATTTTGTTGAAATTGACAATATGTAAATGCCCTCTCGGGGTTTATGTATAATAAATTATTTGAATTCCATCACCACATAGTGCGAAAACAATATCGCACGTTTAATCCAATACGATCAATAAACGAAATTTTTCGAAAAACTATTTTTAGTACCATCTATTTGCTGAGCATTGAATTTTCATGTTGCTTCGATTGCTATATTTTAATTCTACTTAATATTTCACTTTTTTATAAAATGGTAGTGTCACTAATATTTTTAATTATTTATATCCACTAATTGATAATAATTAAAATGAAAAAAATGTTTCATTAGGAATAGTTATTAATAAAATAAAAAACAATTATTCCTGAAAAGCTAATATACCTTTAGGTCAGTTACTGTTTATCATAAATCTTTAAATAGCTCTCCTGCATAATTTGCCTATTTATGATAGTGACGATATTGGAATAAAGGTGCGATATAATTAGTTAAGAATTGCGTAAAAAACATTTTAAATTTGCAACAGTAGCTGTTAATAACCCCTCTATATTGACATATGACACACACTTATACACATAACAAATGAGTATCTATTGATTAGTTACGTAATCATTGTGTTAATGTTTGATGTGAAACGGACCTACACGTGGACTAAACAACAATTTAACAGGATATTGATACATCCTGATGAGATTCAGAATGTTTTATTAATTAAACTTCGGTCATCAATACAATTAGGATCATATGTTAGAACGGAGTTCAAAGAAATCTATGTTTCATTTCAGCTTATATACGTTCTACTGTTGGGCTCGCTTCTCCTTGATTGGAATAAAATTGTTATTTTTTTTCCAATCAGTGGCAAACGAGCAAACAATCCGTGTTGCTGCCTCTCATGGATATTTGCTAGGCGACTGCCTACCGTGAAGAAAGTGAAGGAAGTGTGAATGCGCGCTATGAGGTTCAGTGAAAATAAAGGTATCACCAAAATCCACCAGACGCAAACACCCTCAGACAGTTGGGCTTTCGGCTCTCTCGCTCAAATTGCTACTACTCATACGTCGTCTTTCTGCGATAGTGTGGTATTACCCCGGACGGACCGGCCCACGAATGTAGATAGATGACTGTCAACAGTGTGGTCCTACCACGTGTAGCTTTCCTTCTCCTACTCTGGCTCTCTCTGTTATATGCCCATATATTAAATAGTTTGCAAGTCACCTCTGGAGTACGGACGTTGTAGCAAATCGAGAAAATATCCGTGTGTTTAGGCGTTACTGCTGTATCTACTATAGTAATCAATCTTAAGGCTCATATATAGGCCCCATCAAGCTCTCCCATATATCTGGTGATGTGCGGCTGCACTTATCGTAACTGCACGTCCTTTTATTTATTGAATAACTAGTCATTTTTGCTTCATGTCTCCCGCATTGTATAGGAGTGAAGTGTGGAGTGAATTAATCGCTTCCAACTCCTGCTCTTTGAAATTTCTAATTAAACTTATTGCGGGTCCTAAGGTAATTAAAATCATTTCCAGGGACTGCCTGAGGGTCAAACCTCGGTGTGATTTATGGAGACCATTTTGGATCCTGGCTTACAGGAGTTATAATAGTGGGAATGTGTGGTAGAATAAGTCCCAAAAAAGATGTTATATGCTTGTATATTAGACGTCTTTTATAACATTCCCCTAATCGTTTTTTACTATCCACGGGCAAGATGACGAGACGGGGTGGGGAATATTATGATAGTAATATTCACGGAAAGTCTATGCATTATCTATAAACAAAATTGACTTGGTTCTACTTTAAAAAAGAATTAAAATACCAGATAATCAAAAACCTTACAATTGTTAATAAAATATTAGTCAAATAGCAAATTCATCACAATCTAGCATATTCGGCTTTGTCTAATATAATTGAACTAAATAATGTTGAGATTTTGATTGCGAATGAATTATATCGAACGGATCCTTTCAAATTTTACAGTACTCGCGTGACCTTTCGGTGTAGTTACCAGACTGTAACACCCATTTCAAAATATTTTAGAAGAGGAAGAGAAACCTAGCTTCGGCATAATCCAAAATGATTAATAACTAAGCGCAGAATTATTTAGTTTACTACGATGACGCGACGTCTTCTCTACAAGTTAAAAGCCGAAATAAAGAAATTTATAGAACAATAATAATAATATTTCTAAAAAGGAGGCAGTGGACGGAATGCTGCCAGGTGAAACAATCTATTTTTATTTAAAATATTTTTACGAATACTATCGCATTGTTAGCATTATTATACATTGGAGGAAATCTGTCTAATGTTCATTTCTAGATTCTTTAGTTGACAAACCTTATTGAGATTGTACAACTTACTTACTAAGCTCTTTCAAGGATTCTGATCTAATGTCAATATCATCTGTTATTCAATCATAAGTGATATATTCATCGCCAATGTTGATGCCGGGTTTAGGGCAGCCTTAAAAAATTCAGACTTCTTCCAATACAGTGAGAAACAGTTTTGGAGAGATAGAATTGAATATTGTTATTTTGGATTTAGATTCGGACATATTAGTATTCCAATACCCACATTTCAGCATTTCAATATGGTAATAGAGGATTTGGCACCGCAGAAGGGACTGCAACATTGCCCAATTTTAGACTAACTGAAAGGCTTTCTCATAGTTCACAAAGGATAAACATAGAGGCCAATTGGCAGAGCCGAAGGCAGTGTGGGTGTTTAGGGGTTGAAACTCACTATCCAAATGATCAAAATCAAGAAGAAAATGTGTAACATGAATACATTTTAATATCATTCAAATTCAAATCATTCATTATGTATAAACCCCGCGGGTCATTACATATTGTCATTTTTTTTTTATTTTTCTTAAAATTACCTCCTGATCGGAACGCGACCGCACTGAGAAGACTCGGCAAGAAACTCAGCGGGATTGTCTATTTTAATTTATTTTCTAATTTCACTTAAATAAAATTACATCTTATAACATGCTTATGAATAGTTCCAGTGTGATGCCATTCGAAACATTATATATTACAATTCACAAATATTTTTTTAAAATTAAATGCATATTTTTCTTTGTCTATTATTTGAAACCCTTTTCTAAATTAAAATTTGCTTATGTCAATGGTCTATGGTACCTTGGCTATATGGGCTTTTGACCCGTTTGCCTGTCTCGATGGACGAACAGAACCAAAAAAAAAGATCTATGGTACTATAGATTTTACAGCAATCGACTTATTTAAATGACTGCCTTATTAAAATTACATATAAGATAAAAATTCTAAGAATACCTTTATTTCTCATTTTGTACTATAAATAGATCTGAACAATACCTTTATTAGGTACGCTATGTCATGTTATTGTACCTAAGCGATTATATAAGAGCAGTGTTGAATAATTAAACACGTTTACCATAAAAATAATATGATTTTAATATACACGATGTTATCTTGTAAGGTCGCGTGACGTTTTAATCGTTTTGTGTAATGCAGACGGCGACAGACGAACTTATTTTGATTTTCTTCTTTACAAATTCAAATTTGTAATAATTTACTATGTATATATCCCTTGATGGCATTAATATATTATTAGTTTTAGCCTTTTCATCTTAGAGCATATAAGTCCCACTGTTGGGCTCGAGCCTCATCCACAATAGAAAGGAAATTGACCTGATTATTACTCTAAACCAACACATCTGA
Source organism: Lymantria dispar (assembly GCA_032191425.1). Lineage (NCBI taxonomy): Eukaryota > Metazoa > Arthropoda > Insecta > Lepidoptera > Erebidae > Lymantria > Lymantria dispar. The sequence continues at coordinate 32,023,776 of CM063452.1, forward strand.
CCACGCTGGTCAGATGTGTTGGTTCAGAGTGTTATTTCAAGTTTTCCTTCTCTTACATAGATGTTATATGCATATTGTAATCTCTTAGTCGTCTTGTACGACATCCACGGGGAAGAGCGTGGGTGTTGAATTGTATTCTTTCTCTGTCACGACATAGATAATTAACATATTATTATTATAATATTAAATTATTATAATAAACGGCTAACTGTTTACCTTAAATTAATTGATCTGTTGAATGCAAATGGCACAGGCTGTTCCGAGTGACATTTCCATGGGGAGGCCTATGTTCAACAATGGATGTCTATTGGCTGATGGATGGAATTAAATAAACTATTACCGTATTAGAATGCGATTACCATAGAGTAAGGCTGGTTAGTAACTCAATGGGTTTGTCTATAGATTTTATCTTTTTTTTACCCACTAATTTTATTTAATAATAATATCTGGTTGACCGAGCTTCGCTCGGAATATTTTTGTCGAATTTATTTAGATACCTATATATTAATAAAAAATAAATAATGAAAAATGTATAAAAAATTACAAAAAGAGAATAATAATAACACCGAGATTCGAACCGACGCTGTTTGAATGTCATCAAAATCAAAATTAGAATCTGTCAACTTCCCATCTGAGCTATCGTAACTCATGACGTTGACAACGAAATTTAAATTCATATTCTTTTAAAATTTAATGTCATTGTTTGTTTTGCTAAAACATGGACAAAACAACATTTTCTATAAATAAATCCTAGCTAGATCGATTTTTTGGACCCGAAACCTTCTAGTATGTCAAGTTTCAACAAAATCGTTGGAGCCGTTTCGGAGATCCTGAATATATATATATACAAGAATTGCTCGTTTAAAGATATAAGACTAGCAACCCGCCCTCGCTTCGCTTCGGTTTCTGTCGCCTTATCTCCGTAGTTCCCGTTCCTAGTTTACTCCCTGATATTATAGCTTTCCATTGGTGAAAGAATTTTTTAAATCGGTCCAGCCGTTTTAAAGATTACCCGGCACAAACAAACAGACAGACAGACGGACAATAAAATATAAAGTGATTTTTAGGCATATGTATAGTGCAAATAACCGTGTGAGTATGAAAAAGGCCTATTATTTTGACATTATAAACAGACACTCCAATTTTATTTATTAGTATAGATATGCAACAGTTTTAGTAACTATTAGCTTCAGTATGATACTCTTCGAACTACGATATAAAATAATTCTTAAATATAATGCAAAAGATATCTCAAGCTTTATTTCAAATGTGTAATTTTCAAATAAGTCTATATTTTTACGGATTTTATCATGTTTTTTTTTTACTTTTCAGCGTTCAAGGTAGCGGGTGAACAGCCTTTCCATAAGCAAGACCGTTAAAAAGTTTTCAACACGTCGATAAATTAAAAAAAAAAAATACAAACGTATTTACAATAAAAAAAGATCATAAAACTAAGTTAAACATTTCGTTTTGACTGGATTCTCATGAACATTGACGAACCCGGTCAACTTTGAAGCGCTGTAACTGCCTTTTAAATGAATGAAATTAAAAAAAATGCGAAGAAAATGTTCCTCAAAAGACCATCTACAAGATTGGTCTGAGGTAATTCTTTTGTAAAATGTATAAAAAAAAGTTATAGAGCAAAAATGAAAATTTTTATAAAATTTTGTTCACTTTTTTGGTTATAACTTCTTTAATTTTAAATTTAGAGAATAAGTTATAAATACATATTTGTAGGCAAAGCGATTTGCTACAAATTATGTCTTTACGATTTTATTTTTAGGACGCATAGTTGCCGAGATATCGCGATAAAAGTGTTTGCACTCTTTTTTCCAAGATGGCGGCCGGGGGACAAGGGCGGCAACCCCACAAACTTGGGGCATAAGCTTTTATTGACCCCCCACACATGTCCCAAAAATAAAATTGCGTCCTCTAATAAATGCAAAGCTCATGTAACATTTCAATGGACTAATAAGTTACCATTTAAGAGCGTCACATGAAGTTTTTACATTCCTGCCAAAACTCTTCGGAATAAGACTATAAATCCTAATATGAAATTCATATTACTATGTAAATCTTTGTAATGTATATGAATAGATTCTATGTAACTATTTTCACAATCGATCTCGCATCATTAAAATAATATATTAGTATTTTGGTCGAGTACAGCAAGAATTAGCACTGGCTCCTGATTGGTCGAATGTGACATGCGTGCTATCCAGTCCTGATTTATGATTGGTTGATTTTCTAATGAATTATTTAATGATCGTTCTGAAACTATCATCAATTGCACGTTTTATCCGTCTAAAAATGATTAGGTATAAAAGGATTTTAATTATGCTGTAAAGTACTACCTATTTATTTTGTACTATGGTACAATCAAGACCATAATCTATACCAATAAATAAAATTGGAGTGTCTGTTTGTAATGTCAAAATAATAGGCTCTTTTCATGCTTCACACGGTTATTTGCACGACACCTATGCCTAAAATAGCAATTAAAAAATTTCTGTCTGTCTGTCTGTCTGTCTGTTTGTTCCGGGTAATCTTAAAAACGGCTGGACCGATTTCAAAAATTCTTTCACCAATGGAAAGCTATAATATCAGGGCGTAAACTAAGCTATATTTTATCCCGGTATTCCCACGGGAACGGGAACTACGCGGGTAAAACGACTATAACCTATAACCGAAGCGAAGCGAGGGCGGATTGCTAGTTGGCAAATAAAACTACTTTACGGATTTTATCGCGTTTGTTTTTGATTTTGATTACCCGACGTTTAGAACACTTCGCAGCGTTCATGATCACAAGGGGATCATGACCCGCCATGCCGCCATGCCTGCCCGCCAAACGCGTTAAAATCCATAAGTTTTATTTACAACTAGCAACCTGCCCTCGCTTCGCTCCGGTTATAGGTTATAGTCGTTTTACCCGCGTAGTTCCCGTTCCCGTGGGAATACCGGGATAAAATATAGCCTAGTTTACGTCCAGGTATTATAGCTTTCCATTGGTGAAAGAATTTTTGAAATCGGTCCAGCCGTTTTGAAGATTACCCGGAACAAAGAGACAGACAGACAGACAAAGATTTTTTAATTGCTATTTTAGGCATAGGTGTCGTGCAAATAACCGTGTGAGCACGATAAAGCCTATTATTTTGACATTGCAAACAGACACTCCAATTTTATTTATTGGTATAGATAGCAACCCGCCCTCGCTTCGCTTTGGTTACAGTCGCCTTACCCGCGTAGTTCCTGTTCCCGTGGAAAAACCGGGATAAAATATAGCCTATGTTACTCAGAGATAATGTATTTTTCCAATGATGATAGAATTTTTAATATCGACAGAGTAGTTTTTCGAGATTATTCATTATCACATTATTCACACACAAAAATACAATTTTTTCCTTTTTATAATATTAGTGTAATGTGTAATACTTGCGTAACGATCAGACATCATTACCATAGTTGGTGATACTTGGGGTACTTCTACTGCTATAACTTTTTTTTTTTTTTTTTTTTTTTTATTGCAAACGGTGGCAAACGAGCAAACAGTACACCTGATGGTAAGTGTTGCTGCCGCTCATGGACCTTTACAAGGCCGTTGCCTACCGCGAAGAAAGCGAAGGGAGTTGTGAATGCGTGCATTGAGGCTCAGTGATACCAAGGGCACCACCAAAACCCTCCACACGCAATCACCTTCAGAAAGTTGGGCTTCCGGCTCTCTCGCTCACCGAACGAAGCGCAGTAACAAAAACTTCCTATGAATTTGAAGGTATAGTTCCATGCATAGTATTGCATTCTATGGAGGCAGTCTACGTCCAGCAGTAGACGGTGAAAGATGAAGCTGAATGATTATAATTATCAATTTTATTACATTAGTACAGTTTTTTTTATTTTAAAGTAGAGTTACAGAAGAGACCGCGAAGGGATAGTGGTAGGACCACACTGCCTTTCTACTCCTACATGATAAGCTGCCTCCAGAACTTCAAATTACAATTTTCTGCGCTAAATGAATTATAATGGATTTCCGTTATATATCACTTAATTCAAACAATTATTGAATTCTTTCCTTAATATTGAACTTTTTAATATTAAATTCTTGTGCAAGTTCATTGTAATGAGATTAAAAGACAAGTTTACCGACGATAATCTTCCTAACGTTATAAGAAAACAGTAAAGAAAAATTGCATACTTTTGTTAATTGGATTATTCATCATCATCTCATCATCTCAACCCACATACATCCCATTGTTGGGCTCGGGCCTCCTCCATAATGGAAGGGTAATTGACCTACTATATCACGCTGGTCAGATGTGTTGGTATAGGGTTTTATTTCGAGTTTTTTTTCTCTCGCATAGATGTTATATGCGTTTTATATCCCTTAGTCGTCTCGTACAATCACCCACGGGTAAGATAGGGGGTGGTGAATTGTATTCTTACTCCGTCACCACACGGAAGGAATTGGATTATTAACACTGAATTATAATTATTTTGTATTACAAAGAAGTACCGTGCGCTGTGTGAAGTGCCGTGTTCCGTGTGGTGAAGGAGTAAAAATACAATTTATCACTCCCTCTCTTGCCCGTGGATGTTGTAAAAGGCGACTATGGTATATAATATACACATAGGTAACATCCGTGCAAGAGAAGGAAAACTCAAAATGAAACCCTATATCAACATGTCTGACCAGCATGGTATAATAGGTCAAATTCCCTCCCATTGTAGAGGACGCCAGAGCCCAAAAGTAGGACGTATATGGGGTGCGATGATGTTTATAAAGGAGTTAAGTGAAATTACATTTTCTTTATAAATTGACATTTATTTGCTCGTTATTGATGTGAAACATCTATAGGCGAGGGTGACCGTGATCGTCGCGTGGCGTTTAACGCCACGCCTCGCAGTCCCCTAATAATTATAATTAAATATTAAATAAATATTTGGATGCATATACCTACATTTTTGTAACGAAACCATGGTGCGATTTAAAATTTTGTACAACGCCATCTAGTGAACTCAAAGTAAATTGTTACTTATAATGTATATTAATGAAAATAAATGTTTATTGAGTAAAAATCATCATTTTTTGGAAAAAAATCGCGATATTTTATTAATACTTTATGCCTTAGTTTTATCGTATTAGTTCCTGTCGTAATCTAATGTTCTTTTATGCATATATACTTGTTTTATAAATTAATGTAAAATTCTCTAACTTAGTAATATAAATATACCAGTAGGTATTTAGTTTACTTTCAGCTACGAAAACTGGAGAACCGTTTTTTATAGGCTTTTATTAGTTTCAGGTGTATATATATTTATTTCTTTGTATATTACCGACTTCATAGGAATTGGATTTTGACTCATTTTAAACAGTCAAATTTCATTTAAAGTTGAAAATTTAAGGAGGACCATGACGTTAAAATTATTTAGATAGCTTGTCTTATTATCATTACAGGATTAAAAATTTCTTTATTAAATATATTGAAGCTGAGAGTTGGTCGTTAGCTCGATAAATGCCGCCATTTCTGTTTCCTAAATCACACTCTTCGTGCGGAAAGAATGTCTGTGAATGGATGAAAGCATTTCATTTTTTATAGGCTTTTATTAGTTTCAGCTGTGTATTTATTTGTTTGTATGTCACCAACTCCTTAAAAATCGGATTTTGACTCACTTTAAACTGCTTGCCTTATTATCATTACAGGATTAGAGAGTTCTTTATAAAATAAATTGTAGCTTAGATAGAGTTGGTGGTTTGCTCGATAGATGTCGCTATTTCTGGTTTATAAATCGCAAATTATTTCAAGCTACGTTTTAGAAGGTTCATTTCGTTTGTACTAAATGACGTTACCATAAATAAGAGTCGTAAAGTCAATTTTAAAATGGATAATTTATTCGATACGATACCTACCAAAAAGTACTTATTGACTAAAATATCGAATACAAAAGCATCGGTATCGAAAGAAAAGTACTCGATACCTAAAGATAAAGTAAGTAAACGTACTCGATACTTTAAACAGTACGTTACTTATCTTTCGATACAATTCATGAGTTCAGTATCGATACTTTATATTCGATACCGTGTCTCTACTCGTACAAAATAGTTTCGATGTTTCACATCTGTCAGGCGTCCTGAGCGACGGCTCACTTTTTTTAAATATTTTTTTCTCAAATAATAGGTAGATGCGCAAGCCGAACGCGTAGGTCGATTGTACCTCTCTATCGCTTGCTTCGCGTTCTCGCTTGCACGCTCCACTCAGGCGGAACGTAACAATGATTTTCCGTACAGAAGGCGTTCATCAATTTATAAGACATAACGTCTAAAAACATTTTTATATGCGAGGATATAAAACTAATAGTTCATTATAATTTTTAAAAATCATAATATTTAAACGTCTATAAATATAATTTATTTATTCGTCGATTAATTTGTGGTAATTTTTTTTGTCAGCTTTTTAATTTTATACGACTATCAAACTTTTTATATTTATAGCTTCCTCTGTTTTTAGGCACTTAGAAAACTATAAATAAACTATAAGATGTGTTTTGAATGTTGTCGTAAACTTTTTTACGGGTTGTTACCGATAGAGAAATGAAATGAATGCGGTATATCTATATATGTCAACGTTGAAAGCGTTATGTTTGTTAGTTTATCACTTTATCACTGGCTCTAATTTTATTATTTGTTCTCCTTTGAGGACCAGGAGCTAATATTAATTGGATAATATTAAGTTATAGACATAAATTACTAGAATTTGACTAATATTTCAAATCGAAAGTGACGAGTTACGTAAAGAAGATAGTTTAGTAAATTTAAATTTATTAATCTTTATACAGGCTGTGTCGTAAATAGTGGTCCACCGTTAAGGATTCGATAAACCAGATAATTTACTATAACAAATTCCATTTTTAACCATTTTTAGCCGAGGGTTCCGTAAATATTAATTTTTAGTTATTTATTTACCAAATTTCTACCTCTTGTAACAAATTTGGTTGTAGTTTTATCAAAAACCATTATATTTTCATTTTGATTACTGTTAATTACTGCTGAATACAAGAGCTATCGTTTATTAACATGTTATTTAATGTAGATTTAGATCTTCTGCAAAAAAAAATGATTGTACTCGAATTTTAACGGATTTTTTTAACATATCATGCTAATTCAAAAGCGATTTATGTAAAAAAAATGTACTACACTGTCAGTGCCCATTAATTTAATAATCTGCCTATTTAATACCAATTTCAAAATGGTATCATAATACCAGATCCCTATAAAAAACAGCAAGATATCTAATTTTAATTGAAGAAAGTAAGATTTTCATTAAAATGCAAATGGGGGCCATCACCCTGTATATACATTTCTTGCGTACGTGTGTATGTCACTGAACACCTCCTAAACGACTGCACCTATGTTGACGAAATTTTTTGTGTGTGTTCAAGGGAATTCGAGAATGGTTTAGATTCACAATTGGACTTGGTAGGTGGCACTTTATTTGAACAGAACAACGTCTGTTGGGTCAGCTAGTCTTATATATAAATTTCTAGCATATGTGTACTAGCGTATGTGTGTGTCACTGAACTCTTCCTAAACGGCTGGACCGATTTGAACGAAAATTTTTGGGTGTGTTCAAGGGGATCCGAGGATGGTTTAGATTTACAATGGGACCCGGTAGGTGGCGCTGTTCTGGTAAGACAATAACATAACTTGAGAACAACTTTACCGATTCCGTTCATCTTTCTTTTTATTTTTTCTACTACTTTAAGAAAGGCTTTTGCGAAAAAAACGAACGAGAAATGGTTTAGATTCACAATTGGGCCCAGTAGGTGGCGCTTCTATCGATTTCAAGGTTTCCTTTTATTTTTTTAAACAGAGCAACGTATGTTGGGTCATCTAGTGTAGTATAAAATAAGAGTACTGTGTATTGAATCGGCCCCAAGTTACTAACAATTTGATGCCATAGATGGCGTAGTGGTTAAAAATCGATTTAACAAGCCAGTGGGTTCAATTTCCAGATAGAACAATACTTTGTACGATCCATAAAATCTAAATTGTATTCTTGAGCCGTCATCGCTTGCGTAAGCGATGATGAAGTAAGAAAATTAATATCAAGTTTTACGCTTCAGCTAAATATCACACCGTAACACGACTTACGTCATATGACATCATTATTTATTAAGTAATCTTGACCTATTCTTTATGTCCTTGTCCGACAGTGACGGTTTTTTTTTATATTGCAAGCAGTGGCAAACGAGCAAACAGTATACCTGATGGTAAGTGTTGCTGCCGCTCATGGACCTTTATAAGGCCGCTGCCTACCGCGAAGAAGGTGAAGGGAGTGTGAATGCGTGCAATGAGGCTCGGTGATACCAAAGGCACCACCAAAACCCTCCACACGCAAACACCCTCAGAAAGTTGGCAGCCGGCTCTCTCGCTCACCGAACGAAGCGCAGTAACAGATTGCAACTACTCAGACGTCGATTTTCTGCGAGAGCGTGGTACTACACCGGATGGACCGGCCCGCAGCTGTAGACAGATAATTGTCGACAGTGTGGTCCTACCACTGTTTTCTTATTATACTAGTAATATCCATTATAATAATCAAATCCGAGACTTCAAAGACCGCAAGCAAACAGTCTTACAGGTAAATTTTTAGTCAAAACTATGCGAAAAGTATCTTGGCGCCATCTAGCCTATGATGACATTTTAAACTTTTTCAAGGTCATCATCATCTAATGTAAGTCAAGCCCATTTAAGTCCCACTGTTAGCCTTTTCTTGCATAAATGTTGTATACATATTATATCCCTAAGTCGTCTTTTACGACATTCATAAATAAGAGAGGCGGTAGAGAATTGTATTCTTACTCCGTCATCACACAGATTCTGTTAACCGTTTAACATTTTATTACTTTAAAAAAGAAAACGCTCTGCGCTAAGGAATGAATCTTGTACTGCGGCGAAGTTTTAAAACATCATCATCAAATTAAATTTTTTTATTATGTATAAATCCCGCGGGGGCACTTATGTACATATGGTAATTTTTTTTATCTTAAATTACTACCGGATTGGAACGCGTCCGCACTGAGAAGATCCGGCAAGAAACTCAGTAGGATTGTCTTCTTTTTTATTCCTTTACAATTTTTTTTAATAAAATAATATACAACAACACGTCTATTACTAGCTCCAGTGTGATGCCTTTCGAACCATCATACAATACAGTTATTAAATATAACGAAAAAGTACCATGGCTGGCCCAGATCCCGCAAGCGGCACCTGATCACGAGTTAACCACTAGAGCAGCCATCACTCCCCTCAACCACAATGGAGGGAATGGAGTGACGCGCTCCTCGTAGCTACCGCAAGCAAACCCTTCAGTGAGCATGACCAATACCATGTGCCACAAACATAAAACACAAATTAAATAACAATTTCGTTTGGCAAAACACGCTACGCTTTACAATTATAGTAACAACAACAGAATAAACATGTATGTAACACCTTTTGATATAATGAGAAAATGCCTGAATGAGGAGCTGCTCATAACCAGTTTGTATTATCGTACATCCCACTATTGGGGTTGGGCCTCCCCTACAATGGGAGGGATTTGACTTAATATACCATGCTTTTTTTTTTTGTGGGTGGGTCGCGGTCGGCGCGCCTCCGCACCACTCCGTCCGGGGCGACAGAGGGGCTTAAGCACGCAACTCCCGCGACCCACCCAAAAACCACGTCGCCTTCGTCGTTGAGCCGACCACTGGAGCAGCGTTAACTTGTCGTCAGTGGTCGGCCCGACGGAAAACCCCTAATTGGGGTACCCTCCCATCGACCGACGTCCCCCCCCTCGGGGAGGACGTCGGTCTTTCCTCACGCGGTCGGCCTCTCGGCGGGTGACGGACTAATCCCCGGTCACGTCACCCGCGGCCTCAGTTAGGGCGGCATGAGGCGCAGGTAGTTGCGCCTACGCCGCCCCAGTCGCCGGCAGCGGATCGTCGAGGCTGCGCTCCTCGCGCAGGCAATCCACCGCCTCCTTCCGCGAGATCACTGTCTCGCAGAAGGCTGCGACCGCGTCCCAATGCCCGACGCTGTCGACCATCGCCCTAGCGATAGCCGGCAGCGTCAGGTCCGTATCGATGATTGCGACGAGTTCACAGCGCTGCACTGCCCAAGCCGCGCAGGCCTCAAGCGTATGGCGCACCGTGTCCTCGTCGCAATCGCAGTGGTGGCAGGACGGTGTACTCTCCCTCCTAACGACCCTGTGCAGGTATTTGGCGAAGCACCCATGCCCCGTCAAAAACTGCACCAGTCGGAAGGAGAGCACCCCGTGCCGCCTTTCCAACCACTGCATCAGCACCGGCCGGAAGGCCTCCACGGTTCGCACCCCAAACCGAGGCCTCTCCAGCCGGACTGCCCAACGGTCAATGACGTCTCGGCGGGCGTCGACGCGCCAGGCGGTGAGATTCCTTAACGAGACCACACCGCCCTCCGCTCGCACCCCCGTCACCCGCCGATATAGTCCGGCGAGCATCTCCGCCTCCAGTGCCCACGGGGGAGTCCCGGCCAATAGGCACGCTGCCTCCGTCACCACCGTGCGGTATCCGCGGATGGCCCTCACTGCCGTGACCCTCTGTGGTCGCCACAGAAGGGCCCTAAGTCGGACGGTCATGGACCCCGCCCACACCGGTGCGCCGTACAGGGCCATTGACCGGATGACCCCCGCGTACAGCCGTCGGCACGCAGCGCTTGGTCCGCCCACGTTCGGCATAAGCCACGATAGGGCGGACGCCGCGCCGACGAGCCGTGGAGCGAGCCTGCGGAAATGCTCCCGGAACCACCATCGCCCGTCGAGCACCAGGCCCAAGTACCTCATATGGGCCCGGATGCTGATGTCGACCGAGTGGACGGTGATCGAGACGCCGATGGGAGGGCTCATATAGTGCCCATGGAACAAGAGGGCCTCCGTCTTGTCCAGGGCGACCCTCAACCCCAGCGCCTCGATCCGCCTGACGACCTCCTCGGTACCAGAGGTCGCCAGGCTTACCGCCTCTTCTAGCGTCCCACCGCGGGCTGTGACGAGCGTGTCGTCGGCGTAACAAATCACGCCCAGCCCGGGCGGGAGGCTCCCCCTCAACGCCCAGTCGTAGCCGATGTTCCACAGGGTGGGTCCGAGGACCGACCCCTGTGGGACACCGCACGTCATGGGCGTTCGCACAACGTCCCCTGCTCGGTCGGTGCAGAGGACGCTAATATACCATGCTGATCAGACATGTTGGTATAGAGTTTCATTTCGAGTTTGCCTTCTCTTGCACAGATGTTATGTGATATTATATCTCTTAAGTCCCCACTACACGTCGGCAGATGCGTCCGCAGACGTCGTCAGGTGCATCCGCGGATGGATCTCTGTGCACTGTCCACACGTCTGCAGGCCGATCAGTCTGTATTGATTCTTGACGGACGCAACACGTACGTGCGTACGCACGCGAAATGGATATTGAGACCGTAGCTGTTACAGCTATTTATTTACTTAGGACCTTTAAGTACTATTTAAGTGTCCATCGCAGTAGTTATTAAAAAAAAATGGAGAAGAGGAACGTGGTGGACGCTGTAATCACCATACATAGAAACCGAATAATGTGGAAAAAAAAACATTTCTATAATGTATTTTTTGCCTTCCGTGTGGTGACGGATTAAGAATAAAATTCACCACCATCCCCCACACATTCATTCTTACCCGTGGGTGATCGTACGAGGCGACTAAGGGATATAAAACGCATGTAACATTTATGCGAAGGAAAACTCGAAATAAAACCTATAGGGTTTTAACCTATACCGACACGTCTGACCAGCGTGGTATAGTAGGTCGAATACCCTTCCATTATGGAGGAGGCCCGAGCCCAACAGTGGGACGTATATGGGCTGAGATGATGAAGATGATGATTTATTGCAATTTTTTTAACACATCCTCCTGGACGTAATTTTTTTCGCAGGAATAGCGTGGATAACTAGCTTTTAGAACTACATATATGCAGAGTCATCCCAAGAATTTGATAATTTTGTTCGAATTTCTGCTTGATACAGCTCCAGGAATTTGAATGTTTTGTCAGTGCTCGTGTTAGCCATTTTAACGAGCAAGTAAAAAAGAAAGAACGAAAAAATACTGTAGAAATCATGCGTGCATTCTCATCCGCTTCCTGATGAAAACTGATGCGTCGTCAGACGTGTGGACGCAACACTCAGCGCTGGCGTTGAAACCCTTTCATCCGTGCTACAAAAACTGACAACTAACGGATGAGTGCCGGATGCATCTGCGGACGTCAAATACCTACCACAGACGAGCAAATCACCCCCTCTACACATCGCAGATGACATCTGCGGACGCATCTGCCGACGTGTAGTGGGGGCTTTAGTCGTCTATTACGACATCCACGGGCAATATAGGGAGTGGTGAATTGTATTCTTACTCCGTCATCACACGGTTTCTAAAACATACAATTAACAAACACAAATTACATTCATGACAACAATTTGTAGATCGCACAATGCATTATCCTGAATGGGAATCGAACCCGCGATTCTTGACATGGCAGAGCTTATATAACCACTACGACATATGTGCAATCTAAATGATAGTAAGTAAGAAATCGGCTGCTATGAATAAAACTTCGATAAAAATTGTTAAATTCATGAAGATTTACGATATTTTTTCAGCCGAAATTATTTAAGCTAGAAAGTCGACCCTAATGGGCACAATAAAGGGAGCAGAATTTCATACTGCTTATCCGCCCTCGCTTCGCTTCGGTTTCAGTCACCTTGCCCCCGGATTTTAAAACGCCAATATCTTCTAAAATATTACGATACGCGACTGCAGTTCACATGGCATTGGGTTCGATTCCCGGAAAATTTTATAGGAATTTCTTGAGAGGCTCTAACTTACGTCTTATATCAACAGGTGCCTGGTAGTAAAATATTACTAAAATCGGTCTAGCCGTTTGGCAAATTATTCGGAGCAAACAAACAAAGAAATAGACGAAAAAATTAAAGTCATTTTTAGGCATATGTCACCGTGTGGTAATGGAGAAAGAATACAATTCATCACTCCCTATCTTGTCCATGGATGTCGTAAAAGACGACTAAAGGATATAATATGCATATAACATCTATACAAGAGAAGTTTTTTTTTTCTTTTTTCTTTTATTGCTAACGATGGCAAACGTGCAAACAGTACACCTGATGGTAAGTGTTGCTGCCGCTCATGGACCTTTACAAGGTCGCTGCCTACTGTGAAGAAAGTGAAGGGAGAGTGAATGCGTGCATTGAGGCTCGGTGATACCAAGGGCACCATCAAAACCCTCCACACGCAAACACCCTCAGAAAGTTGGGCTTCCGGCTCTCTTGCTCACCGAACGAAGCACAGTAACAAATCGCTACTACTCAGACGTCGATTTTCTGCTCAGTGTGGTACTGCCCCGGACGGACTGGCTAGCGGCTGTAGACAAATAACTGTCGACAGTGTGGTCCCACCACTCTTTAAACCGAAATAAAACTCTATACCAACCTATCTGAAAACGTATGGTAAGGTCAATGTCCCTCCTATTACGGAGGAGGCTCGAGCCCAACAGTGGGACGTAAGTATATGAGTTGAAATGATGATGATGATCATGATAACGTATCGTGTAAATAATCATGTGAGCATGAAAAAATTGCCTAAGTACAAGTCGGAGTGGCGCGTGTAGGGTTCCGTAGCATTATCTATAAAAATCGTGTTTGTTGTATGGGAATCCCCTTAAATATTTGCTTTTAGTATTTGTTGTTATAGCGGCAACAGAAATACATAATGTATAAAAAATTCAACTGTCTAGCTATCGCGGTTCTTGAGATACAGCCTGGTGACACAGACGGACGGACAGACAGCGAAGTCTTAGTAATAGGATCCCGTTTTTACCCTTTGGATACGGAACCGTAAAAAGCATATTATTTTGATATTACAAACAAATACCTTAATTTTATTTATTTTTATATATATAAATACAATACAATTCTCAATAGATACAGATAAGAAATGGTTAGTTTAAAATAAGACTTGCGAGAATAGGAATGAAATCAAACCAACGCTACAAATCAAACACTTATGCAAACCTTGGAGAGATACAATAAAACATTACTATCGTATATAAAGCCGCTTGCACGCAGAGCTAACGAAGCCGTTACTTTATGACCACCTAGAGAGATTGTAACCTAACCAAATATGGTCGACATGAACATTTTATGGCTTTGGTACGCACTAGCCATGAAAAACGAGACATATCCTTAATACGTTTTTCTCTTTAATTTTCTCCATAATATATATAGAGGCACGCTGTAGACAGTTTTCTTTCTATAGCTATAAATGGGTCAACTCGTTCTAGATAACATTTCGTAGAAAATCGACCTCTGAGTAGCAATTTGCTTCTGGTATTCGTTCAGTAAACAAGAGATCCAGATTTGCGGTTTTTTCTATTCCTTTTCTGAGGTCTATATTGTGTTGAATATAGACCTCAGAAAAGTGCGCAAAAATGTGCGCTTACCATAGCCCATCCCCATGAATGTATTTAATAAAATAAAATTTAGCATTCTCACTGAAATCAGTAAACCAGAATTATTGGATGAAAAAACTAGACTAAATTACCTGAGATTAATTTCATATAAAAATAAGTATACTCTGCCCAAAACGAACAATTGTTATGGAGAAAGAGTAGAAAAACATTTGATACCATTATTTTTAAATGAGCTTCTCGACAACTTACAACAAATGTATAAAACAAATTGTAAACTATTCAAAAGCAAACTTAAAAAACCGTACCTCACCGTAACCCAGACAAATCCCTCGCGGTTTACGTGGTACGGATCACGTCGTTGTATTATGTATTCAAAGAGAATTTTGGAAATAAATGAATAATAATAATAATAATAAACCCTCTGGGCCAGTCGTTATCTCACCATGAGACTAACGCAAACCTCGGAGGAACATTATATGGCTCTCTAAGTTCTTTTGATATAAAAGAAAAAATGTATCACAAGATTTATAGAAAAGCCAATAAACCGCAGGGCAGCTTGTGGCGTGCTGAATGTGAGTGGCGACACTGCGGTCCTGAGTGCCCCAGAGAGTCGATCAGGGCCTCGTATCCAGCTCGCCTTTACTGGTTGGCTGGAGTGGAGACCGAAGAGTGCCCGCAAGATTCCCAACTCTGGCTTGCCTTAAAGAGGGGGACCGGAGGGGAGAGGGGTCGCCAGAGCTATATGCTCGGGGGTGGAAGTGTTATTTTCAAGGGCATAACTACGGGGAAACCACTGCGATGGTGAAATCGGCGCCGCACCGCTCGACACCCCAAGCCACTTGCACCAATGTTGCTCCCTGTTGCCCGTATGACCAGCGTGTCTGTGGCGACCGTCTGGGGGGAGCCCATTCAGTGAGTTGGCGAGTCACCGTCTGTCACCGTTCAATACGATGCAAGGGATTGAAGGCAGACGACAGGTCAAAATAAATAGTTTTAAGTAAAATAGTCCACCAAACCTCACAACCCCATAACCAGGTTTTAGATATCATCATTGTACAATAGTTTTACACCTACCGTTGGCAGTCCACGAGTGTTATGTGCAAACGTGGAGTGTCATCGGTAGATGTCTCATCCCATTTTAACATTAAATTTCCCCAAATTTCTTCCTTTGTAAGATACCCGTGACACTGAGATACATGAAAATAATAATAATAGTCCATAAAAAATACCAACACGTCTGATCAACGTGGTATAGTAGGTCAATTTCTCATCCATAGTGGAGGAGGCCTGGACAAACAGCCACGGGTAAACAGCCCGGGTAAATAGCCCAGGTAAATAGCCCGCATAAACATCAGAAATCATTATGAATAGAAGACAGCTTATAAACGTGGCGTTTATTTTCCCAGTGCGTACTCGTAACTTCCCGACCACACCCTTACGCTGTACACTGTACAATTCAGTCCCCATATATCTCTATGTATAAGATAGCTAGTTGTAACAGTTTTGCTCCTTCCTCTCTGTAAAATTATGTAAACATATTTTCACGTGATTATGTCGTCGTGTCTAAGGGCGCAAGGGTCGAGTTCCATATTGGATGATGTTGTTTTAAGGTTGTTGTTATTCTAACTGTTGTTCGGGTTTCGTGATCTAAAATCGAATTACTAACACTAGGTAAAATTAATTTAATATGTTGCTATATTTATCTGTTTCATATTTAATGATATCTGATGTTTACGCGAGCACTACACATTGTAAATAAAACTACTTTTACGGATTATATCGCGTTTGTATTTGATTTATGATTGCCCGACGTTTCGAACACTTTGCAGCATTCATGGTCACGGGCGGACTAAGGTGTCTCACGTCCAACAAGTAATCGTTATTACAGACACTTACAATTATCTACCCGATACAGAAAATAGTTATAAATTTATTAACATTATTATTTAACATTAGGTTTGATAAACCTCAAGTCCTCGCAAAGGAACACCGATACCTGCCTAGAATGGTACGCGAGGCTATTGAAATCAAAAAACACAAAAATTTCAATAGAGAGGATGGCTGGGTATTACCATCAAGCTGGGATCCTGTTATAAACATAATTAAAAATAAATCCAAAGAGACCACCACAAGACTGCGTGATACTGTGAGCACTTATTGTATAGATTTGACCCACAATAATAATGGTTAAAGATAATTTTATAAATCAAAAATCTTTTAGTAAGCCGCATCTAAAATTAAAAATCAATATTAATTTAGCATCATGTCCCCTGAGTTTTCTTGCCGGATCTTTCTCAGTGTGGCCGCGTTCCGATCCGGTGGTAGTATATTAGTTTTGTTAGTTTTAAATCCACAAATTGTAATAATAATTGCTACAAATTTAATAATTACTAACCATAAGCAATATAATTTTTTCATATAGATTCATTTTCTTCTTACACTGGCAATAAATTTGTACTAAAATGTGGGTAACAATTTAATAAATTTATAACTATTTTCTGTATCGGGTAGATAATTGTAAGTGTCTGTAATAACGATTACTTGTTGGACGTGAGACACCTTAGTCCGCCCGTGACCATGAATGCTGCAAAGTGTTCGAAACGTCGGGCAATCATAAATCAAATACAAACGCGATATAATCCGTAAAAGTAGTTTTATTTACAATGTTTCATATTTTTTAAGAGATGACAATAATGATTTATTTTTTATTATATTTACTACAATGATTTATTTTGTAAAACTTGTATATAAATTTACAATCACAGCGGGCAAATGAAAAATTCAAATCCTATAACACTGTCATTGGGACAGTATGATATAGATTATAGAAGGCTTTGGCAGGCTGTATATCCCTCCCGGTTTGGAAAAGCCTATACCCGATAGTAGACTGAATAGGAGACTGAAGTAAGGTAGGTAAAAATATTAACAATACAAATGTACTACTTTGTTTTAAGTCCACCATGCTGCACAAATTTATCTCAGCAGATTGCGGCTTTAGCATTTATTATGGAGGACCATAATAGGAGGGAAATTGAACTACTATACAGTATACATACACACACACAAACACACACGCACACATTTATATATTACACACACATATATATCATAACATATATGTATATGTCATAATACACTCATTTGCAAAAAAAACGGGCACCTAAGCAATGAACCATTTCAAATGTTAATATTTCTTTGTTTGATAATTATAGGTAGTTTTATCCACACGATTTGCTAAATTAATAAGAACATAATCGTTTTCATCAGTATTTCATAAAATTTAGATACAATTTATGGGAAATAATGCTAAACCTCGCTAGTAGTGTATATTCGCTAGTAGTGCATATGCTCATGAAGTAAAAATAAAAAAGTTTTTTTGTTTGTTTTTCTTTAATAAAGTAAAAGCAGATAAATGTTTAGTATCGAGTGTGACCCCCTCTAGCTAAAATCACAGCTTGAATTCGTCTGGGCATGCTAGCGAGTATATCCCGGATACTTGCTTGCGGAATACGTTCCCACTCCGCAGTAATCACATTCTTCAGCTCTCTGATGGTCTGCGGAGCCGGGTGTACTGATCTCACACGCCGTTTCAGAACGTCCCAGACATGCTCTATGGGATTGAGGTCGGGACTTTGAGCTGGCCAATCCAAATGACGAATGCCGACCTCTTGCACATACGCATTAACATCGCGGGATCGGTGGGCGCGAGCATTGTCGTCCATAAAAATCGAGTCTTCACCTAGAGCGGCCAATGCGGGTTGTGCATGAGAAATTAGAACTTCCGTTATGTATCGATGCCCAGTCAGTGAGCCGTTTTCAATGAAGACTAACTCTGTACGATCCATTGAATTTATTCCTGCCCAAAACATAACAGAGCCCCCACCATAAGGTGTGATTTCTTCGAAACATGCCTCTGCAAAGCGTTCTCCTTGTCTTCTTAGCACTCGCCGACGTCGATCTTCACCGAACAGAGATATCCTGGCTTCATCAGAGAACAAAACCCTATTCCAATCGTCTTGAGTCCATGATTCACAATTTCTAGCGAACCTAAGCCTGTGAACTCTGTGCTCACGGAGTAATTTGGGGCCGCGGGCCGGGCGGTGACTGCGTATATTGGCAGCGAGAAGCCTCCTCCTGACCGTCCATAGACTAATATGCACATTTCTTACTTCTTGGAGGTTGTTCTTAAGATCCACATACGAAGATTTGCGATTTCTCAATGCGCGACTCACAAGAAAACGATCATCCCGTGGTTGGGTATATGGTTTTCTTCCAGAACCAGGCCTTCTCTCGACGGAACCAGTCTCCTGATATCGCTGCCAGGTCCTTTGGACTGTCGAGCGACTAACATTTAGCCTCCTAGCCACGAAACATTGGCTGCAACCCTCTTCAAGCAGCGCGATAATTTTGGTAGCTTTTACCACTTTATCTACCATTTTTGATACAGCCAAACAGCATTAAATAAAGCTTTGACAGTCAAGGATTTGAAATTAATCGATAAAAATTGAATAAAAGTTATGAAAGTCGATGTTAACTTCTGGAACTTCGCGCCAAAAATGTAGGATAAAAAGGGGTTTTCTGTAAAAATGAACATCAAATGAAAAATTGAATTTAGAACGTACTTTTTTAAATAACACAGCATTTTTAAAACCGGCCAGTAACGTGTACAAACGATTGAAACCTTTTTGGTATTGTATCTTTTTAAATATGAATGAAAATCAAAACCGCCCGTTTTTTTTGCAAATGAGTTTATATACATAATATATATGTAATCCACAGAAGAGTTGAATTATATTCCCACGCCGCCATTTAACGAATGAGAAAAAGCCAAGATGTAATTTTCATGGCCCGCCGAAACGTCATTGCCCGTTGGGCAGTCCGGTTGGAGAGGCCTCGGTTCGAGGTGCGAATCGTGGAGGCCTTCCACCCGGTGCTGATGCAGTGGTTGGAAAGGCGGCACGGGGTGCTCTCCTTCCAACTAGTGCAGGTGTGGACGGGGCATGGGTGCTTCGCCAAATACCTGCACAAGGTCATTAAGAGGAAGAGTACACTGTCCTGCCACCATTGCGATTGCGACGAGGACACGGCGCAGCATACGCTCGAGGCCTGCGCCGCTTGGGCAGAGCAGCATCGTGAACTCGTCGCAATCATCGGTGCCGACCTGACGCAGCCGACTATCGCCAGGGCGATAGTCGACAGCGTCAGGAACTGGGACGCGGTCGCAGTCTTTTGCGAGGCAGTGATCTCGCAGAAGGAGGCGGCGGATCGCCTGCGCGAGGAGCGCAGCCTTGATGAGGCGATCCGCCGCCGGCGACTGGGGCGGCGTAGGCGCGAGTAACTGCGCCTTATGCCACACTAGCCGAGGCCGCGGGTGACGTGACCGTCCGTCACCCGCCGAGAGGCCGACCACGTGAGGAAACACCGACATCCTCCCTGAGGGGGGGACGTCGGTCGATGAGAGGGTACCCCAAATAGGGGGTATTCCGTCGGGCCGACCATTGATGACAAGTTAACCCTGCTCCGGTGGTCGGCCCAACGATGAAGGCGACGTGCATCGTGGGTGGGTTATGGGTGTGCGTGCTTACGCCCCGTCTGTCGCCCTGGACGGAGTGGTGCGAGGAGCGCGCCGACCACAACCCACCCCAAAAAAAAAAGATGTAATTTTCATCGTAAACAAATTATTTAGCGCCATTTCTTACATTGAAATCTTTGCAAGAAAATGTATTAGCTATTTGTAAATACGCAAGTTTTCTTGTTATCTAAATGTTATATGATCATTGAAAGTTGATCCTTAATGTTATGTTTGGTAACTGGGGCGCCTAACATACACTATACAAATTTAATTAAATGTTAAATGTTTGACACTAACAAGGCGACATCTTGACGGTTTAATCGGTTACATTACATTAGCTAGGTGACGGAAAACCTAGTCGTTAGAGCTACGTATCTTATATACCAAAGAGATTGATTTATTCCTGTTTTCGATTATATCATATAATTGCTGTGTAGTGGCCACCACGAGTGCTACTAACCCTTACATTGCTAATGTGTGTCGTTATAAACGAGTAAGTATTATGGAGGAAACTCGAGCTGAAAATTAAGACATAAGGTAAGAGCACCAGTAGTAACCATTTAAGGCCATAGAATTTCCTTTTTTATTGCTCAATCTTAATTTTCACCCGTATTCAATTAGTGATTTTTTTTCTGAACTCTGCGGCAGTTTTGTAACGACATTAAAGTAGTGCTTTTGCTTGTACCATGATTTTAGGAGTGAGCCGCGGGCCGGTCCGTCCGGGGCAGTACCATGCTCTCGCAGAAAATCGACGTCTGAGTAGTAGCAATTTGTTACTGCGCTTCGTTCGGTGAGCGAGAGAGCCGGAAGCCCAACTTTCTGAGGGTGATTGCGTGTGGAGGGTTTTGGTGGTGTCCTTGGTATCACCGAGCCTCAATGCCGCATTCACACTCCCTTCGCTTTTTTCGCGGTAGGCAACGGCCTTGTAAAGGTCCATGAGCGGCAGCAACACTTACCATCAGGTGTACTGTTTGCTTGTTTGCCACCGTTTGCAATAAAAAAAAAAAAAAATATAAAAAAAAAAAATCTACAACTTGAGAATCAGTAGTTGACCACCCCACTATTGTCTTTGCAAATATTTTTTTTATACTTCATATTCAACGTTACCTTAAGTAATCCCACATAAATAAAAAAAGAAAATATTTACTACTAACAAGATCACTAAATTGTTAATATATGACTTTAAACTTTTACAATACTTAAAAAAATGTTAAGGAATAGCAAATTATATGTTTAAAGTCACTTGCTTGCACTTGAAAACAATTGGAATCATCATCATCATTTCAGCTCATATACACCCCACTGTTGGGCTCGAGCCTCCTCCACGATAGGAGGGAAATTGATCTTTCTATACCATGCTGGTCAGACAGGTTGGTATAGGGTTTTATTTCGAGTTTCCTTCTCTTGCTTGATGTTATACGCATATAATATATCCTTTAGTCGTCTTTTACGACATCCACGGGCAATATAGGGAGTGGCGAATAGTATTCTTACTCCGTCACCACACGGACTTATACAGACAACATATATAGTACTAGGCATGCCTTTTAAGTTCTGTCGTTTCCATATTTCCCGGCAATTTTGAATTTTGAACTGTTCTATATTCGAATGTGTTTAAATTTTGAATCTCAAAACGGTTGAAAGTATTAGGATTAATGCTATTGTTTAGTTACAGCGTCGATTGGAATCTGTCAGGTTACTTACGAAAATGAATCTTTATAAGGAAAATGTTTGTGTAATTGGAATGCAATTGGAATACATTTAGAATATTAAAAAAATTAGAGAAAGCGTAGTTTGCACAATTCGATGATATTCATGACTAGACAACAATATCGACTATTTAATATGGAATTAGTTTAAAACACGCCGTAAATTATTATTTTATCGATTCATGTACGTTAGTGATCAATTACAGGCACCTAGTCAACTACTGGTGCTCTTACCTTATTTGAGCTAAGTTGAAAAAAATTGGCCATACTCAGATGTAAATGCCTTCGCATTACTTATAACAAATAGTTTGATTTGATTTGTTTTGAAAATAATCCAACTAATAACCCTGTGGTTAATTATTCGCCGTAATCGGCAAATTGAGCTGCAAAGTCACTCCTATGCTTGATAAATTTCAAGATTACTGGATAAAACAATGAATATTATCGTTTTATTTATACTTCACAAATGTTATACGGGATAATAAGTTGATGAATTGCATGAGACCTGATCAATAAACATCGTACAAGCGTCAAGACGATTGTGAAAATGATAAGCACGATCAAATTGAGTAATACCAGTAGTCGACGCATAAATTCTATGTTGTAATATTTGTTTTATTTGTTGAGATTGTAGAGTAGATTTTCATGTAATTTATATAATGTCACGAAATATGTATGCTATTGTTTTGAAGGTAATATTTAACCTTTACGTTACTCGTGGGTTTTGTAAGAGACTAAAACCTTTACTTTATCAACTCTATCTATCAGCGGATAATATCTGTCACCCCCTATCCCCCCTTTCAGCGCATAATATCTATCATCCCCTTTCTCCCCTTTCAGCGCATAATATCTGTCATCCCCTTTCCCCCCTTTCAGCAGATAATATCTGTCACCCCCTTTTCTCCCTTTTAGCAGGTAATATCTGTCACCCCCTTTCACCTCTTTTAGCAGATAATATCTGTCACTCCCTTTCCTGACCGTGGGTGACATAAAAGAAAAGTATAGGACATAATATGCAGATAGCATCTATGCAAGAGAAGTGAAACTCGAAATAAAACCTTGTAACAACCCGTCTGATCTGCATGGTATTGTAGGTTAATTGCCCTCCGTTTGCGGAGGAGGCTCGAGCCCAGCAGTGGGACACACATGAGCCGAGAAGAATTTTACGCTGTTTAGAATTGTTGATGTTAGGTGTTTTATTTAGAATTTTCTTCTCTTCCATAAATGCTATCTGCATATGCTCCTTAGTTTTCCTTTACGATACCCACGGTCAAGAAAAGGGGTGGTGAGCTGTATTTTTACTCCATCATCACACGGAATATATATTGAAAGCTAGTCTATATAATTTTAATAAAAAAAAAACCGACTTCAAACAGTAAACTAATAAAATACTTAATGAAAAAATTAACAAACGCACTAGTCGCCTCTACGATTTTTGCAAGTTCCCCTCGATTTCTCTGGTCTGCCATCATCAAACCCAAATGTCCTTATCATGGGACCACCTTTGAAATATCTTCTTTCCATCAAAAAAGAATCATCAAAATCGGTTCATAAACGACGAAGTTATCCGCGAACAAACATAAAAAAAGCATATTATATACGGTCGAAATGAGAAACCTCCTCCTTTTTTGAAGTCGGTTAAAAAGTACTAAACTTCTTTGATCTTTAATTTAATATACATACGTACATGTATTGTGTTTACGCGAGTATTACACATCTATACCAATAAATAAAATTGGAGTATCTGTTTGTAATGTCAAAATAATAGGCTGTTTTCATGCTCACACGGTTATTTGCACGACACCTATGCATAAAATAGCAATTAAAAAATTTTTGTCTGTCTGTCTGTCTGTCTGTTTGTTCCAGGTAATCTTCAAAACGGCTGGACCGATTTCAAAAATTCTTTCACCAATGGAAAGCTATAATATCAGGGCGTAAACTAGGCTATATTTTATCCAGGTATTCCCACGGGAATGGGAACTACGCGGGTAAAACGACTATAACCTATAACCGAAGCGAAGCGAGGGCGGGTTGCTAGTTGTAAATAAAACTATTTTTACGGATTTTACCGCGTTTGTGTTTGATTTTTGATTGCCCCCATATTTCGAACACTTTACAGCGTTCATGATCAAGGGCAGATTAACGTGTCTCACGTCCAACAAGTCATCGTTATTACAAAGATTTATAATTATCTACCCGCTACAGAAATTAGAAAATTAAAATTTGGCCCACATTTTTTGCCAAATTTATTGCCAATAGGGACTTACAAGAAGAAAAATATTTATATTAAAAAAAATACATTGTTTTTAGTTAGTAATTATTCAATTTCTATTAAATATTATGACAATTTATTAACTTAAACATAATAAATCTAATATTCTACCATCAGATTTGAACGCGGCCACACTGAGAAAGATCTGGCAAGAAAACTCAGAGAGCATGAGTGTGTTATATTAAATGAACAACTTATAACAGTGACGCCGTCTTGATTAATATGACAATTTTAGATATTACAGGCATTAAGCATTCCAAATTAAACAGGTCAACACTTAAATAACACTGCAGGATGTACATTTGTAATTATTTTGTAACCATATCCGAAATTGATTATATTAAAGCAGAAATGGCGAGTTCAAAAACTATTAACGGTCGTTTTATCTATTTATAGTTTCAATTACTAAAGATAGGCAAATATAATTCAATTTATTGATATAATTTCCTAGCAAATATGTTTATCGATCGTTGAAGAAGGATAGATATTAGCTATCTGTAATCCTTATTAATATTATAAATGCGAAAGTAACTTTGTTACGCTTTCACGCTTAAACCGCCGAACCGATTTCAAAACTTCTTTCGCCAATAGAAAACTATAATATCAGGGGGTAACATAGGCTATATTTTATCCCGGTATTCCCACAGGAACGGTAACTATGCGGTATATTTTTTAAAGACATTCAACGCCTGCACTAAGGAAATAGTCCTTATATTGCGAGGGATTTTACAAACATAATAAACTCATTTGCAAAAAAAACGGGCGGTTTTGATTTTCATTCATATTTAAAAAGATACAATACCAAAAAGGTGTCAATCGTTTGTACACGTTACTGGCCGGTTTTAAAAATGCTGTGGTATTTAAAAAAGTACGTTCTAAATTCAATTTTTCATTTGATGTTCATTTTTACAGAAAACCCCTTTTTATCCTACATTTTTGGCGCGAAGTTCCAGAAGTTAACATCGACTTTCATAACTTTTATTCAATTTTTATCGATTAATTTCATATCCTTGACTGTCAAAGCTTTATTTAATGCTGTTTGGCTGTATCAAAAATGGTAGATAAAGTGGTAAAAGCTACCAAAATTATCGCGCTGCTTGAAGAGGGTTGCAGCCAATGTTTCGTGGCTAGGAGGCTAAATGTTAGTCGCTCGACAGTCCAAAGGACCTGGCAGCGATATCAGGAGACTGGTTCCGTCGAGAGAAGGCCTGGTTCTGGAAGAAAACCATGTACCCAACCACGGGATGATCGTTTTCTTGTGAGTCGCGCATTGAGAAATCGCAAATCTTCGTATGTGGATCTTAAGAACAACCTCCAAGAAGTAAGAAATGTGCATATTAGTCTATGGACGGTCAGGAGGAGGCTTCTCGCTGCCAATATACGCAGTCACCGCCCGGCCCGCGGCCCCAAATTACTCCGTGAGCACAGAGTTCACAGGCTTAGGTTCGCTAGAAATTGTGAATCATGGACTCAAGACGATTGGAATAGGGTTTTGTTCTCTGATGAAGCCAGGATATCTCTGTTCGGTGAAGATCGACGTCGGCGAGTGCTAAGAAGACAAGGAGAACGCTTTGCAGAGGCATGTTTCGAAGAAATCACACCTTATGGTGGGGGCTCTGTTATGTTTTGGGCAGGAATAAATTCAATGGATCGTACAGAGTTAGTCTTCATTGAAAACGGCTCACTGACTGGGCATCGATACATAACGGAAGTTCTAATTTCTCATGCACAACCCGCATTGGCCGCTCTAGGTGAAGACTCGATTTTTATGGACGACAATGCTCGCGCCCACCGATCCCGCGATGTTAATGCGTATGTGCAAGAGTTCGGCATTCGTCGTTTGGATTGGCCAGCTCGAAGTCCCGACCTCAATCCCATAGAGCATGTCTGGGACGTTCTGAAACGGCGTGTGAGATCAGTACACCCGGCTCCGCAGACCATCAGAGAGCTGAAGAATGTGATTACTGCGGAGTGGGAACGTATTCCGCAAGCAAGTATCCGGGATATACTCGCTAGCATGCCCAGACGAATTCAAGCTGTGATTTTAGCTAGAGGGGGTCACACTCGATACTAAACATTTATCTGCTTTTACTTTATTAAAGAAAAACAAACAAAAAAACTTTTTTATTTTTACTTCATGAGCATATGCACTACTAGCGAATATACACTACTAGCGAGGTTTAGCATTATTTCCCATAAATTGTATCTAAATTTTATGAAATACTGATGAAAACGATTATTTTCTTATTAATTTAGCAAATTGTGTGGATAAAACTACCTATAATTATCAAACAAAGAAATATTAACATTTGAAATGGTTCATTGCTTAGGTGCCCGTTTTTTTTTGCAAATGAGTGTATAATTAACGGACACATTACATCAAGATATAAAACAACAATTTGTTGATTACACAAAGTATTATTTTGCGTGGGATTCGAATCGGCGACACTGGCACGATAGGTCAGCTTCTCTTCTTCACCATTAAGCCATCTGTCAATTGGTCAGCGTATATTGCAAATATATATAACCATCGTCATCCTAAATCACTAATTCATTAGATAATCGGGTGCTAATCGACTGCATTGTGTAGGTGTATAAGCCGATTATTGCTTTATAGATGTAAGTAGGTGATTAGCATTCATATCGCGACGGCGCCGCGGCGTCATTCGATGCAAGGCGCCTATAACGATGGGGGTAAAGGTCCGCGCACATTATAGTGTAATGAATGTCTTTGTGCAACGATCGGGCCAAATTTGTAGATGTACGTTCGAGGCTTGCATACATACTTGGCTTGTTAGTGGTTTATGAACGATTCCATATTATAATCTTTGTTGTGTGAAAATCTTTGTACAGTTTAATTGCTATGACTGCACAGATGGCGTAGTGCTTAAGATACCGACCTACCGTGCCAGTATCGCGGGTTTGAATTCCATGCAGAAAACCATTGTGCGATCCATAAACTGTTGTTCTGAGTGTGGATGTAATTTGTGTCCGTTAAATTATATGTGTGTAAACTTTCCTGCAATATAAGGATTATATCTTTAGCATAGGGCGCGACTTTAAAAAAAAAACAAAAAAAATGCAGTTGGATTATATTGGACTAAAGAAATTCGTTGAATGATAACAAATTAAGGATTCTATGGCAATATCTTCAATTCATATAATGCACAAGTTTCTATTAAAATTGCCTGAAAATATTAATCAGAAATAAGTAATTAGTTGTAATTTAGAAAAGATAATCATTTCACTTCATATTCGTCTCAATGCTGGATTTTAGATTCCTTCACAATTTGAGGGAAATTGACTTAAGCTGTTCAAACGAGACGATTTCTTTTCTCGAAACATTATCTCCATATTCCTTAGTCGTATTTTACGTTATCCACGGGCAAGAGAAAGGTGATTTGCTTTATTACTCTGTCATCAACTGAAATATTAATATAGCAGAATCTAATTTATGAATATTAATATAGCTATTAAAATCTATCATCGATATGTAAAATTTAAACTATACACCTTAGTTCTATGCGAGGTTATGGCTTGTATGTGAGGTTATGACTTGTATGCGAGGCAAATCATACGGATACTGAATAATAGATAATTGGGTGATACAGATACTAAATCACCAATAATTGTAGTGTTTTTTTTTTGTGGATGGGCTGCGGTCGGCGCGCCACCGCACCACTCCGTTCGGGGCGACAGAGGGGCTTAAGCACGCAACTCCCGCAACCCACCCGAAAACCACGTCGCCTTCGTCGTTGGGCCGACCACCGGAGCAGGGTTACTTGACATCAGTGGTCGGCCCGACGGAATACCCCCTATTGGGGTACCCTCCCATCGACCGACGTCCCCCCCTCGGGGAGGACGTCGGTCTTTCCTCACGCGGTCGGCCTCTCGGCGGGTGACGGACTAATCCCCGGTCACGTCACCCGCGGCGAATAATTGTAGTGTAATAAAAATATGAAAACAGAAATATGTTTCTTTTAATGATATTTGCAAAGAAATATTTGAGTAAATTTTTTATTACATTAAGTAGATTTATTCACATTGCTATGGCGATGAGATAATAATACAATCCTTTTCTTTCCTTACTTGTTTGTGAGATTAATAAAAATCGTCTGAGCTTTCACCAAGAGACAGAACAGCATGGACAGCAAGTCTCTCTTGCGAAATGTATAACCCGCCTGCCATAAGTAGCAATTACGGCATTGTCACCGCATATGAATGCTCTATAATCATCCATAGATCACTAGAACCCTCAATATACCGGCAGTATCAAGGGGCTGAATAATCAGGAATGTTTTAAATTAATTGTTTAAACATTAGTGTGTCACAACCTTAACACATTTTGATTCCATAAGTATCATACCAATAGATCTGTTTATCGCACTATTAATCGATTATAGTTTGTTTCAAGTTGCCTGCAATAATTCCTAAGTACCATTGAACGACTATTTGCATCAATAACGTTGTACTTAAAGTTAAAGGGCAAAACATACAAGAGTCTCATCAGACCTGTCGCTATGTGTGAATCTGAATGGCGGGCATTGAAAAAGATGAATGAGAGAAAAGTGCATGTTGCAGAGATGCTAAGCTGGATGCATACATCCAAAATCACACTTCACAAAGTTAGAAGGTTGAATAAAATAAAAAATGAAGATATTAGGGGCAGTGTGATAGTGCACCAGTATTGGAGAAGATTAGGAGCGCGAGATTGTCTTGATATGGTCATGATGAAGAGGGATAAAAGGCATGTCACAAGGAGGGTTTTCAATATGATTATAGATGGACGTAAGAATCGTGGGAGACCCAAAAAGAAAAGGATAGAGTGTGTGAATGAGGATATGTGTATGAAAGCAGTGAGAGCAGATATGACGGCTGACAGGCCTATGGAAGGTAAGTAAGGATAAGTTGTAAGTATAATAAGTTATAACAATAAGTTACAACAGTTGTAAGTATAATAAGTTATAACTCGTCCTCGCTTCGCTTCGGTTCCAGTCGCCTTACCTGCGTAGTTCCCGTTCCCGTGGGAATACCGGGATAAAATATAGCCTATGTTACTCCCTGATATTATAAGTTTCCAGTGGTGAAAGAATTTATGAAATCGGTTCGGTGGTTTAAGCGTGAAAGCGTAACAAACAAACAAACATCCTTACTTTCACATTTATAATATTATGTTACTCCCTGATATTATAGGTTTCCAATGGTGAAAGAATTTATGAAATCGGTTCGGTGGTTTAAGCGTGAAAGCGTAACAAACAAACAAACATCCTTGCTTTCACATTTATAATATTAGTAAGGATTATTCAGGCTTCGAATGCCTGGAAGGTTAATTTTGTGATTCATAAATTATTATTTTGAGTTTGAATGTATATTGGTTAACAAGAATTTAATTATCTATTTTGTCTTTAGTGCAGGTTATGGTCTTTAAAAAAATACTCGCCGTCGTCATTAGTCTCTCAATATCTAACATTTGACATAGGCCTCATCATAAGCGTGATTATCACATATATAGGCAGGTAGGTTACTGATCGCAACTGTTGCTGCCAGGTAGGTTACTGATCGCAACTAACGTCGGCAAGTAGGTTACCAATAGCAACCAGTGTTTTAGGAGAATGTTGCTGACTGTTCTCCCAACTCGTTTATACGACACGACTGTCATGGGGCAATAATTGCGCCACATTGTGTTTTCACATAAGACCACACAGTTCTAAAAAAATGTATTTCATTATTAATTAATTAAAATCAGTATTAAAATTTATACTTTTATAGTTAAATTGATTCAGTTATAGGATCAAATAGATTTTCTATTAAAAAAAAACACTAGGTATAAGTACACTGTGCATGTCGGATACTAATTATCAAGGCGAAATTATGAAAAAGTTCTTACACATTAGAGTTAGAATAAAATTTGTATAATAATATTTGTATATGTAAATGTGTATATTATTCTACTTAGAAATATAACGCTGAGCATTGAATATTACTACTTAAACCACCGTGGGAAAGAATAGGCTTGGTCGTACATTAAACTTTTAATATAAAATTATACCGTACAATACAAAGATTTAATACTTAATGCAGTTTATTATTTAGGAAAAAATTATTAATCAGTTCTGCCTATCGCCTCCTCTGCTGAAAGTAGGCCTCCTTCATATTTCATCATAGAGTGCGGTCCTGTGCTGCATGCATCCAACGACGCCCAGCAACTTTAACCAGGTCGTCGGTGCATCAAGTTGGAGGGTCCTACACTGGGTCAAAATGGTCTAAATAATTACTAACCGATAATTTCGCAATAACAAGTTTAGGAGAGCTCCATTTAATGTCGTCACTGGAATCCAGTAATTCAACGCAAAGAGATAATCCGCAACGTTCCCAAATGCAATAGATCATATCTTAATATAAACAGCGTATAATTCTGTTCACAGATATAGTAACATTAGCATTCTTGTTTATATTAATCAAATCAGAAACAAGATAGTTTGATTTTGCGGTTCACCTTCGAAGGCTGAATGTTTAGTTGCTTAGAATTTACTTAATATAAATGTGATTGCGGGCTTTTAACTGATAGCTTGCAAATCTTCGAATAATAAGTAAAATCGAAAATTTTGATTGACCCCAAACTAAAATAGTAAAAAAAGTATTACGTTCAACAGGAATTATCAAATAATTGTCATTTAACGATTATTAAGTACACACAAATAGAACTCTTTAGCGGTAGATATAAATGTGTGTAATAACAATGACTTATTGGATGTGAGACACCTTAGTCCGCCCGTGACCATGAAAGCTGAAAAGTGTTCAAATCATGGCGATATCAAAAATGAAATACAAATGCGATAAAATCCGTAAAAAATTATAATTATTTGCGTTTTTTTTTAATTATTTTATTATTTTAAATACTTTATTAATTTTGGCATTGAAAATTGTTTTAAGAAATAATTACAATTAGGTACGACAATATAATAAGCCTGTTAAATCGTAAATATCCAATTCAATTTCAATTATGAGATTTTAAATAAAACTAATTTAGGGAACTATTTTATTGCCTTTGTATTTTAGATTGCGCGACGTTTTGAACACTTTACAGCGTTTATGGTCTCGGGCGGAAACACCGTAATAAAATTCGTAAAATAGTTTTATTTACCATGCGTAATACTCTAATGAGACTTTAAGTTTGACGCATTTAACTCTTCAATTTAGCACCGTATCTTCCGTCTCTCCTTCAGCCATATTAGAATCTGTTTCAGAACTACCTACCGCTAATTCGGTTTGTTATTTTTGTTTCTCAGTTCAAGCTAAAGGTCACAGATGTCACTTTGTAAATATGACCCGCTGGCAGGCGCAGTAGATGCAGCAGATCTAACAGTTGCTTAGCAGGAACCTGATAGATCCAGAACTGCCCGGTCATATCGACTTCCTGTTACTATGGTATAAAAATATAGTCTTAAGAATGATCAGACCAAGTTACATTATATTTATAATAATCTATTTATTAATGTATCAACGTATCAACGCGTATCAAATTGCGTTCGTGGATATATATCACCATAAAGAGGGTAATAATGTCATAATTGGGGTTGTTAGTTTCCCAAAAGAACGCTTGCCGGTGCCTCTTCGCCTAGGTTTAATGAGAAAATTCAAAAATGGTTTAGATCAATAATTAGATCCGATAGGCATTAGGCAATGCAATCTATTTCAAAGGGTTCTTTTACTATCTTTTTTAAATTTGTATAAAGGAGCTATTGAGTCAGCTAGTTTTATTGTATGAGTAATCACTTATGTATCATCCTTGCGTGATGATATATTAAGAATATTATGTATTAATATCACTTACTTCCCGTGGGAGTCGTACAACGAACACACGTTCCCCTGTGACTGGGTATTCAGAAAACTAACCCACCGAGCGGGCCATCGGCAAATCTCTATACTCTATTACGCAGATTGTCATTAAAAAGTATAGTTGTAAGCTACAAACTAAAAAACAAGCTAAAACTTTAGCCTTCATTAAGGGTCATCATCATCTGTTTTACTATTAGTTTTCCAATATCATGAACATTTTCCAATCCAAGATAAGATTAAAAATATGATTTCAATGGCCCAAATGGAATAATTATGCGAACATTGTCAGTTAAATGCCAACAATTTAAAAAATAAATTTTTGAATCGTGGTTTCATAACCACGCCACATTATTTTTTCCCATCTTATCTATGCATTGTAAAGTCTGTGAACTATGCGGAAGCACCTAGTTTATATTGTTCGAGTGGAGTGGCCCTAATCGTGACTGTTATGAAACTCTGGGTCAGTTCTGCTTGACTCCAGCGAACTGATTGACAACCTTGACCTTACCGACACAAAGGTCGTTGTTCAGATTAGTTCCTGAAGGAGAATTTATTAAAGGTTATCTAGGATGAAATGGTTGAAAAGTGGTCAATACGAGAGTGAACTGGCAGTATACATTGTATACCAGCTGGTTCATCTTGGATATTACGGGTCATCATCATCTGTTTAACTCCTATTATTTTTTGTGGAATTATGACCAACGTTTAAGCTTAATCGGTTAGTTCTTTTTCCCACGGAGCAATGGCCATCACTTGGATGAGGTCTAATGCCATTTGAACTCATATACGTTCCACTGTTGTGTTCGAGCCTCATCTAATGTGGCAGGAAAATTGACCCACTATACCACGCTGGTCAGACATGTTGGTATAGGGTTTTGTTTCGAGCTTTCCTTCTCTTGCATAGATGCTGTTATATGCATATTTAATCCCTTAGTCGTCTTTTACGATATCCACGGGCAAGAGAGGAGCTGGTAATTTGTATTCTTACTCCGTGACTACTATGTCTTAAGTGTATCGCCACTTTAAATCTTATTTCTGAATAAGTTGAAAAATAAGCTTCAATTTCTTTAGGACTTATAGATTAACCAAAAACAAAGTACTGGTTTTGAATTCTTGTCTCTTCCGCTCCATACGGTACTAGTAGTTATATATGGCTATAGAAAAATAGTCATAACACATCAGGTCATAAGGCTAGATATCGTCTTTCCACCGCCTTGGACGGCGTTCGACTGAATGTGTCAAAATAATGAGAATTGCAGCAGCGAATTGTTTTATTTTATTGTTTAAATATCAACAGCTTTCTGTCTGGTGAATGAGAAAGAATACAATTCACCACCCCCTCTCTTGCCCGTGGATGTCGTAGAATGACGAGGGTCCGCATTATATATGCGGATAAAATATGTGTAAAGTTATGTAAAACTCGACATTAAAGCCTATGTCAACACACCGGTATTGGCAAAAGTTCAGATTATGTGAAGGTGACATGAACAAAGAGCATACACAAGCATAAAGAATGAGATCAAATAAAGGTTTTTCATGAGGTGAGACAATACGAATGTATTCTTCACTACCTCCTTTCTTGCTGTAAAAGATAACTATGAAATAAAAAAGTGAGAAACATAGAAATTATTTTATACAAGTATATAACTATGCATAAAATAACAGATTACGACAAGAACTAATATGGCATAAACTATTAATAAAATATTACGATTTTATTCCAGAAAATGATGATTTTTATTCAATAAACATTTATTTTCATTATAGGTATATTTCATTTCATCATTCAATATTTCATTTCATTATACGTAATAATTAATTATGAGCTCACTAGATGGCGTTGTAAAAAGTTCTAAAACAGGTTATGATTTTGATACACAAATGTGTACATATTTCTTTTTTATAAAATTATGCGTTACTACGGGTTGAGAGCCCTCAGCGCTCACCCACCAGTCCGGGTAAAGTTGTCACAGCCATCTGAGGCTAACAACTAAGTCACACAAGAAAAAAAAAAAAAAATTTATATAGCCATGCGTGGCATTAACGCCACGTCAACAATTAGGTTCACCCCCGTCTGTAGATGATTCACATCAAAAATACAGAGAAAATCTTTACAAGAGAAGGGAATCACGAAATTAAAACCCGATCCATCTGACCGACGCTGTATAGGAAGTCAATTTCTTCCCCATGTCCTTTCTATGCTGTGTGATGACGGAGTAAGAATATAATTCTCCACTCACTATTTTGCCCGTGGATGTCGTAAAAGAAGACTAAGGATTTCTGATGTTTACGCGAGTATTACACATTTTAAATAAAACTACTTTATGGATTTTATCGCGTTTGTATTTGATTTTTGATTGCCCGACGTCTCGAACACTTTGCAGCGTTCACGGTCACGGGCGGACTAAGATGTTTCACGTCCAACAACCCGATACAGAAAAATATTTTATAACTAATTTTCTGTATCGGGTAGATAATTAGGGGGCGTCCATAAATTACGTGAGGTGTTTTTTTAAATTTTCTGTACCTCCCACCCCCCCTGGTGAGATGTCGTGAGATTTTATTCAACCCCCTCCCCCATCCCCCAATCTCAGGTGAGATTTTTCAAAATGTGGGTTTCTTATGTAAACGCGTTGGATTGTTATTGTAAAAAGAAAATAAATATTTTCTTTCCAACGAATTAGTGAATGATCTTAATCGTATTACGATTACGCTTAAGATTAAATCTTAGGCCTGTACAATCTGGATTAAATGGGCCAAAATAGTATATATTTTTTTTTTTTATATATTTTTTTTTTTTTTTTTTTTGTGTGTGTACAGCTGTTGGCCGCAGATGGCCTTGACAGCTTGACGCGGACTATGGGTGAGCGCTGAGGGCTCTCAACCCGGAGAAGAGTATGCTAAGCGACATCGCCCAAGGGCTCCCCCTGTGGGGAACGGACCTCGGCTTGGGGCGTCGCTGGAGGCAAAGTGGGCGTGCCCACGTTTTTAGTAGTGACTTTTGCGCGGCGCGGTTTCGCACCTCGACGGCGAGGGCGGAACCGCGGATATTTATTTGTTAAGGCCTCGCGGGCCGTGTAGGCTCTTTGTTGAGCGAGTGTGATATTGTCGTCCTCTTCGTCGAGGACGTGACGAGGACGTGACGAGGACGTCGGATGGATTTTTTGTTTCAATCAGAAAATAAATTGCGTGATATTTGCCGAGACCCCCCTCTCTCCAACGTAAGATTAGATGAGATTTGACTCGACCCCCTCCCCCCCTTAATCTCACGTATTTTATGAACGCCCCCTTATACATTTTCTGTAATAATGACGACTTGTTGGATGTGAGACATCAAAAATCAAATACAAACGCGATAAAATCCGTAAAGTAGTTTTATTTTAGAAGACTAAGGGACATAATACGCATATAACATTTATGCATGAAAACTCAAAATAAAACCTCATACCAACATGTCTAGTATGGTTTTACTAGGACAATTTTTCTCCAATTGGGGAGGAGTCAAGCCCAGTAGTGAGACGTTTATAAGCTCAAACGACGAGTGGTCTTCCAAGCCTAGACGGGGCTGGGCTGGGGACAGGGCTCGAGCTTAATATACATAATGTGGTACATATTAGCTGAGAACATGGTAAATAATGATTACTGATGTTTACGCGAATATTACACATTTTTAATAAATAAAACTACGGATTTTATTGCGTTTGTATTTGATTTTTGATTGCCCGACGTTTCGAACACTATGCATAATTATAAATTTTCTGTAATAACGATAACTTGCTGGACGTGAGACACCTTAGTCCGTTCGTGACCATAAACGCTGCAAAGTGTTCGAAACGTCGGGTAATCAAAAATCAAATACAAACGCGATAAAATCCGTAAAGTAGTTTTATTTAAAACATCGTAAATAATTGAAGCGAAAAAACTGTCTGGAAAGTTGATGGAAGTACGCATATGGAAGTAAATATTTATATAAAAATGTGTAAGTATAAAATAAGGTCCGATTTTATACAGAATTGATTATTATTCAGCGTTAATGCGCGAAGAGTATAAATCTTGGATGGATCGCGCTGTCAAAGCGGGCGGCACGCTGTGAAAGCAGAGTTATGAGTTTTGACTTTATATGGGCCGATTGTACAATCGCGTTCAGAAAAACTTGTTAACGAATAATCATCTCAGCTTACATAAGTCCCACTGTTGGGCTTGGACCTCTTCCATAGTAGGAGAGAAATTGACCTAATATTCCACGCTGGTTAAACGTATTGGAATAGGGTTTTGTATCGAGTTCTCATTCTCGTGCATCGATGTTACCTACATAGTCAACTTTTACGATACTCACGGGCAAGAGAGAGGGTGGTTAATTGTATTCTTACTCCGTTATCACACGGAAACGACTACCTAACGCATATTAAACATACATAATTCAGGTGATTACCCGTGTGGCGACGGGCTGAGAATACATATGTCGCCACCCCTTACTTGCCCGTGGGAGTCGTAAAATTCGGCTGAGGGTTCACCAGGAGAGCAGGGCAGCAGCTCTCTCCTGGAAAACGTAAAACACCTATACTGCGATCGCCAACCCGCCTGCCAAGCGTGGCGATTACGGCAATATCCCCTTTGTTAGAAATGGCGTACAATAAAAAAATGGCCCCCAGTCACGGCGGCTCCGGTACTCTACGGGCTCATTTTGGTGGCGGGCCCAGTAGTGGTGGAGCGGAGGGTGCGAGGAATCTCCGGCAGCGATCCGGCTACCAACAAAAACGACGGCACGGAAACGTGGTCCCTAAATGTAGGCCTCATATCAAGGCTCAAAGTCGCTCAACGTGCTATGGAGCGGGCTATGCTCGGGATTTCTCTGCGAGATAGAATCCGGAATACGGAAATCCGCAGAAGAACGGGTGTAACCGACATAGCACGAAGAATTAGCACGCTGAAGTGGCAATGGGCAGGCCACATCGCTCGACGAACCGACAACCGCTGGGGAAGAAAGGTTCTCGAGTGGCGACCACGTATCGGACGACGCAGTGTAGGACGCCCCCCCACTAGGTGGACCGATGACCTAGTGAAAGTAGCTGGGCGTCGTTGGATGCAGGCGGCACAGGACCGCTCATTGTGGCGCAACATGAGGGAGGCCTACGTCCAGCAGTGGACGGCGATAGGCTGAAATGATGATGATGATGAATTCAGGTGATTATGCTGTATCGTAAAATGCGACTTAAAGCTTTATATAGAACTGGACTAGCTCCATCTGATTTAGTCTGGTCAACAATTGTATTCTCAAGAAGAGTTGGCGTCAGTCAGGCAAGCGGACTGTCATGAAACTATTGCCAGTGACTTTTACAATAAATGTATTATGAATGAGGACGGCGCAGCGTAGGGCGACCCCTCACTAGGTGGACTGACGACATTCTCAAAGTCGCAGGGAACCGTTGGATGCAAGTGGCGCAGGACCGTTCTGAGTGGCATTCTGGTGGGGAGGCCTATTTCCAGCAGTGGACGTCTGTAGGCTGATGGATGGATGAAATGAAGAGTACACATTGAGTCGACCAAGTAATTAAGATAAGAGAAGGGTGATGATGACGATGACGATCATCTTCCACGAGCATTGCTAAATGGAGTTCGTAATTTTTATTTATTTTACAAACTACCAAAGGTTGATAAAGTTTGTACAATCATTTTCCTATATTGTAGAATATTTTCAGTGAGGTAATTGCCGTATATAAGACCGTTAGAAATGAGAGTAAAACTTACTGAAGGTGATTCTCCAATATTAAGTCTCCAGCAGGGATTCAAGATATTTAAATACATAATTTTAAATTACACTACATATAAATGTAGTGACAGGTTTTATTAAAAGTTTTACTTCTCTTTCATAGATATTATATCCATATTATGTCCCTTAGTCGTCTTTTATGATACGCACGGGTAAGAGGCAGTGGTGAATTTTCTTCTTGCTCCGTCACTACAAGAAAAATGGTGATCAGGAAGATATAATTTAACTATCAAATGGACAGTTATTATATGTTTTATATTCATGCTGTTAAATATTTTGTACTCACAAGTACCTGTCAAGACGATAATAACGCTTCCGTTTTGGAATATTGAAAATGCATAAAATTTTGCAACATGGCAATTAATGTTGGTTTATATAAAGATTTTGAGTTAAAACACCGTTATGTGCTAATTTTAAATGGATATCATCATCATCATCATCGCAGCCCACATACGTCTCACTGTTGGGCTCGGGCCCCCTCCATAATGGGAGGGAATTTGACCTACTATACCATGCTGGTCAGACATGTATGATGTTATCTGCATATTATAACCCTTAGTCGTCTTTTACGATATCCACGGGCAAGATAGGCAGTGATGAATTGTATTCTTACTCTATCACCACACGGAAAATGGATTTAAATGGATATAGTTCTTTTCAAACATCCATTCTGCAGTCATTTTTTTTTTTTACAGGAAATGGAGAGAGATTGGTAGTCCTTGTCGAAGAAAATTGCTTACATCATTTGACGACAATATCACCGACCCTTCGAGTGATCTGTTTCAGCTTTCGTGTGTCCATCCGGGTGTTCGATTGCTCTACTCTATATGACGCATTTCACAACAGATTTTTATGAATTTTTGTGAGCAGGTTCGATAATTATGTATTTATTCTTGTCGCTTGCTGTGTGGTAGCGGCTTCGAATACTACCAACCCTTGCTTTGCTCGTGGGTGTCGTAAAAGACGACTAAGAGCGCTAGATTGACCCGGACCAACTCCATCTGGTACCATTTGGGTCAACGATTACATTCCCAAGGAGGGTTGACGTCAGGCAGGTGGCCGGTCATAAAAGTCATTGCCGAAACTTTTTGCAATATGTCAAAACAGATGACATATTGCGTCGACCCCAAGTAATTGGGATAAAAGCAAGATGATGATGATTCTTGTCGCTTCGATTTTCAAAATGGCGTAGATATGGTTGCAATATTTAAAAATAAAACTTCACTCATTAAAAAATCAAGCTATGCTTATTAGGATATAACTTTTTTGTTTAGTAAGCAGCGGTAGCGCCCATATCATCAAACTCCCAAGGTGTTCAGCTCACAAAATCATCATTATGTTAAACATCATTATTTCTACGTAATATTTATAAAAAGTTTAGTATATTTTTAAATATAAGAGAAAGTCTAAAGATTCGTCTTCGCTCATATACGAATATCGAGCTCACGAGCTCATATATGAGGCCCGAGCCCAACAGTGGGACGAATCACTGTTGGGCTCGAGTCTCCTCTACTAAAGGATAGAAATGAACGTAATATACCACGCTGGTCCGGCGGTTTGGTATAGTGTTTTAATTCGAGTTTGCCATCTCTTGCATATATATGTTACCTATATGCATATCATATTGACTAAGTCGTCTTTTACGACATCCATGGGCAAGATATGGATTGGTGAATTGTATTCTTACCCCACCACCACACAGATCATCATCATCGCAGCCCACGTAAGTCCCACTGTTGGGTTCGGGCCTCCTCCGCTATGGGAGGGAATTTGACCCACTATACCATGCTGGTCAAACATGTTGGTATTTTTTTTTCTATGGTTGGGCTATGGTAAGCGCACGCGCGGTCCAGTCCGTCCGGGGCGATGAAAGGACGGCGCGCGCGCCCATAACCCACCCGTACCCACGTCACCTCGTTGTTGGGCCGACCACCGGAGCAGATGTCACTTGTCGTCAAAACATGTTGGTATAGGGTTTCATTTCGAGTTTTCCTTCTCTTGCACAAATGTTATGTGCATACTATATCCCATAGTCGTCTTTTACGACATCCACAGGCAAGATATGGACTGGTGAATTGTATTCTTGCTCCATCAACACACGGATACAACTTTAAGAATACAATTGAATAATTATTTATATGAATTAGTAATATAATAATAGACCATCTCACGTAGACTTTTCGAGTCATCTACATAATTGTAGTTGGCCTTTTTGTCCAATTTGTAAACAAAATACACACTGCAATATATTCGTATTAAAAGTCATAAGTTCCGTCGTAAAAAAAGAGTATTTAAATAAACGTTATTATTTAAACTCATTTAATAAACCACAAGAAGGCTACATATATAGTGGTAGCGCTAATTTTTACAACTCCATTCTTTCATCAGTAATAAAAAAGTTATTACCAATCGTCTCTGCGACTCCATTGTACTTATAACCAGTATTTTTAACATTACATGTAGAAGAGTTGTAAAACGCTGTGTGGCGACTACGAATAATACTAATAGAATAATAACTCATAGAAGCTCAATTCGCGCACAAAATTGGAGGCATTTAAATTGGAGCCAGAAATGGCTCCGTATGTAGGGTAGGGTTTTATTTCGAGATTTCTTTCTTTTGGGTAGATATAAAGTAAGATGATATAAGGTTTTCCTTCTCTTGCACTGATGTTATATAAATATAGCATTCCCTAATCGTAGTCCGTCACCACAAGCAAAAGTCCATTTCTATTCAGTTAGCCTATTATTAGTCTCTTAGATTACCCAAAAGAAAGGTAGTTTTGATAGACTTTATATTTAGTTCATCTCAATATTAAAAGTTCCATAGCAGAAATACATTGGTCTAAGGAATGTACTTCAATGCCAATTGTCATGATCATTGAGTACGCAACTGGTACTGAATTTTTGACATCCATTATTAGCCCGGTGGGTTATTCTTTCGGGTACCAACCCTACCCGAAACGGTGAAGGACTATTCTCCGGTCGAGTCCAAAACTAACACAGATAAGGAAATATTATTTGAAGTGATAAGTTCTTATAAGAGGGTAAACCGCTTCGTTACGTAATGCGTTACGGCGCCAATCTGTCTCGCTTCCCTTTCTCTCATGCATACGGCAGCAGTAGGCAGACTCCTCCCCTCTAACCCACAACGCTAGCCGTAGTTGAAAATTATAATTATGATATTATATTATACAATATTATAATTATTTATAAATTATAATCTATACCAATAAATAAAATTGGAGTGTCTGTTTGTAATGTCAAAATAATAGGCTTTTTTCATGCTCACGCGGTTATTTGCACGATACCTATGCCTAAAATAACAATTAAAAATTTTTTGTCTGTCTGTCTGTTTGTTCCGGGTAATCTTCAAAACGGCTGGACCGATTTCAAAAATTCTTTCAC
Organism: Lymantria dispar; assembly: GCA_032191425.1. Taxonomy (NCBI): domain Eukaryota; kingdom Metazoa; phylum Arthropoda; class Insecta; order Lepidoptera; family Erebidae; genus Lymantria; species Lymantria dispar. The sequence goes on from CM063452.1 coordinate 32,064,863, forward strand.
CAATGGAAAGCTATAATATCAGGGCGTAAACTAGGCTATATTTTATCCTGGTATTCCTACGGGAACGGAAACTACGCGGGTAAAACGACTATAACCTATAACCGAAGCGAAGCGAGGGCGGATTGCTAGTTATTTATAAAAGGATGGGCCCTTAGAGGAATATAAATCCTTTAGCGATGTATGTAAACAGATATGTATACATCGTATTTGAACATAAACCAAACATATTTATATGGAGAGAATAAATGTCAGTTTCATGTGATAAGGTCAAATTGTCTATCTGGTTTTACGGCTTGTAAAATATAATGCCTGTTTCATAAAGCCTTTCGCTTAGAACTGCGGCAAATTTGAAGGAGCGAGTCCTATAGCAAAATTTTTTTTTAGAAGAGTTTACACCCTGCTTTATTAAACAATCCTTATATTGCGGGGAACTTTACAAATACAGTGGACCCGCGGTAATCCGGCCCCTGTCTAATCCGGCACCCCTTGTAATCCGACATGTCTAGATTATTGAATATTTTTGTCAATTTTTTCTAATGTAAGTCATGCATAATTGAACAGGTTACAAATTGTACGCGATAATACTATTGTGCTTTTGTTTTGATTCTGATTCTTTAGTTTGAATTTGACTTTATGTAATAGCGGTACGGCCTGTCGTGCATAGTTAGTACTAGTAACCCGCCCTCGCTTCGCTTCGATTATAGGTTATAGTCGTATTACCCGCGTAGTTCCCGTTCCCGTGGGAATACCGGGATAAAATATAGCCTAGTTTACGCCCTGATATTATAGCTTCCCATTGGTGAAAGAATTTTTGAAATTGGTCCAGCCGTTTTGAAGATTACCCGGAACAAACAGACAGACAGACAGACAAATAATTTTTAATTGCTATTTTAAGCATAGGTGTAATAACTGTGTGAGCATCAAAAAAGCCTATTATTTTGACATTACAAACAGACACTCCAATTTTATTTATTGGTATAGATATACATTGTATATTACACACACATACCTATCGGATTACAAGGTACACTTTTGTAAAAAAAAAATCTGAACTATAAGAGGTCATAGGCAGTACTCTATAATCCGACAAATTCGATAGTCCGACACTGCCGTGCAAAACGTTTGTCGGATTACCGGGGGTCCACTGTATATAATTAACGGACACAAATTTACAATTACCTTACAGACACAGAACAACAATTTGTGAATCGCACAAAGTGTTGTCCTGTGTGGGATTCGAACCCCTGATACTGGTACTGTAGGATCTTATCTATCACTATGCCATCTGTGCAGTCATGTCACTACATATTATAAAACAAAGTCGCTTCTCGCTGTCTGCCTGTCCCTATGTATCTTTAGATCTTTAAAACTGCACAACGGATTTTGATGCGGTTTTTTTTAATAGATAGTGATTTAAAAGGAAGGTTTATATGTAAAAAATACCGTGAACGTTGTATATAAAGACATTCTGTAGTATATTTAGTATCAGCATTGGACTCGCGCGAAGCTGGGGCGGGTCGCTAGTTTATATATAAAATCAAACCAGATCTAATAACAGTATCAGTTGTAAAATATTGCTGTGTGATGGCGGCTACCAATACTACCAATCTTTATATAGCTCGTGGCTGTCGTAGGAGATGGCTAAGAGTATTACAGCGACCTGAGTCAACTTCATCTGGTGTCGCCTAGTTAATAATTACAACCGCAAGGAGGATTGAAGTTGGGCAGGCGGCCAGACAAAACTATTGCAATTTATGCTATGAACATCCTACATAAACAAGTGGAAAACAAAATACATATAGGTATTTATTTTTCAAAATATGTACAAAAAATATGGCCGCCCATGCGAAATTCGATCACGAGTTCATTATTAGAGCAGCCATCAAAAACATCATCAATATATCTTTATATATATAAATCTTCTGTTCGTGTGTTTGTAATTGAACTTTTTCTATACGGCTGAACCGATATAGAGGCGTATAGACAGCTGAACCAATTTTGATGATATTTTTCGTGGCTCATGGACTCATCCGATGGACATGAGAATGGTTTAGATTAATAATTGGTATCGGTAGGCGGCGCTGCTTTCATTTTCAGAAAGAATTCCTATTACTTTTTATTTAGATTTGAATTGAACTACGTCTATTGGGTCAGGTAGTGAGAAAATAAAATACAAATACAAAAAAAGAAAACTTAAAATGAAGGCCTATGCCAGTCTGCTTCACCCTGTACGCTCCTTCGGTATGAACAGGGCGAAGCAGACTGTCTCTTCCTGTAGCCCCGGTGTTATCACCCGTTATTAATTTTCCCCCTAACTTATATATTGTTCAAACGCTCCGCTCATCGCCCCGCCTCGTACCAAATCATGATGTTAATCTTGAACATTATTTGAATCGTCTAACCGACAGTTACAGCCATTATGTTTTGTAGCAAAAATGAAATGGTTGACTTGTAATGATATAGCCATTCATATTATTTTCTTATTTTATGTTAATATTTGAACTCAAAGATCAAGTTAACTTAAAAAAAAAACAGTAGACATTAAAAAAAAAATTGTGAGCCGTCGCTCAGGAAGCCTGACAGATGTGAAACATCGAAATTATTCTGTACAAGTATATATGCATAAAAGAACAGATTACGATATGAACTAATATGACATAATCTATACTAATAAATAAAATTGGAGTGTCTGTTTGTAATGTCAAAATAATAGGCTTTTTTCATACTCACGCGGTTATTTGCACTATACATATGCCTAAAATACATTTTATATTTTTTTTGTCTGTCTGTCTGTCTGTTTGTTCCGGGTAATCTTCAAAACGGCTGGACCGATTTCAAAAATGCTTTCACTAATGGAAAACTATAATATCAGGGAGTAAACTAGGCTATATTTTATCCCGGTATTCCCACGGGAACGGGCACTACGCAGGAAAGACTGAAACCGAAGCGAAGCGAGGGCAGGTTGCTAGTGTATAAATAAAATATTTCGATTTATATTATTACTAGCAATCCGCCCTCGCTTCGCTTCGGTTATAGGTTATAGTCGTTTTACCCGCGTAGTTCCCATTCCCGTGGGAATACCGGGATAAAATATAGCCTAGTTTACGCCCTGATATTATAGCTTTCCATTGGTGAAAGAATTTTTGAAATCGGTCCAGCCGGTTTGAATATTACCCGGAACAAACAGACAGACAGACAGACAGATACAAAAATTTTTTAATTGCTATTTTAGGCATAGGTGTCGTGCAAATAACCGTGTGAGCATGAAAAAAGCCTATTATTTTGCCATTAGAAATCCTCCAATTTTATTTATTGGTATAGATAAATTTTAAATATTACACGACAATCATAATTAATTCATAGGTGCATGTAGATGGCATTGTATAAAATTTTAAAACAGGTTATGGTTTCTTTACACATATGTGTACATATCCAAGCGTTCTTTCGTTAGCGATCTTTCCTTTTATTTTCTTGACCAGCTATAATCTGGACACATCTTGCCTGGACCATCCAGAATGATAGAAGGATGGCGAGCGACTCCATAACCTACCGTATTACTTCCTCATCTTCTTTAGGTTGATCATCGGTACCAATTCTTTGACTTCGATGCCTCACCCAGGTATTATATCCAGATATTCTTTCCATGTGATCATGGAGCAAAAATACAATTAATCAGTCCCTGCCATGCAAGTAGGTGTTGCAAAAGACGACTAAAGGATACGCATATGACATCTATGTGAAAGAAAAAACTGCAAATAAAACCCTGGCCTGTACCAATCCGTCTGGCTAGCATGTTAGTTAAGGTCTCTCCTAATTTGGAGGCGGCTCGAGCCCTGCAGTGGGATATATATGAACTGAGGTGACACCTATACCATAATTGTTTTACATGAAACATGAACAAAACGATACAGAAATAAGAATCACTATTTCACGAACAAGTACTACATAACATAACATAAAGATTTCAGAACAACTGCAATTTAAGTCTCGTTTAACAATGATAAATTGAAGTCAATGTTATAAGTGTATTAAGTATTAAAAACGGCAATTACATCCATGCAATTTTTTATTCGAATCCAGAAAGCTAATTGGCCAATAAAAACTTATAATTGAGACATTGAATACATTCATAATCGAATCTTGATCTCGTTCTGTATATACGAATACAAAAGTGTTTCCAGATATATTATTTTCCTACTACATATATAACAAATTTATGTTATCATCATCACAGCTCATATACGTCCCACTGTTGGGCTCGAGCCTCTTCCACAATGAGTGGGTAATGGACCTACTATACCACATAGATCAGACGTGTTGGCATAGGGTTTTGTTTCTAGCCGAGGTCGCGGGTGACTGGATCGGGGAGTTAGTCCGTCACCCGTCGAGAGGCCAACCGCGTGAGGAAAGACCGACGTCCTCCCCGGGGTCACCCTGCTCCGGTGGTCGGTCCAACGATGAAGGTGAAGTGTCACGGGTGGGTTACGGGTGTGCGTGTTTACGGCCCTCTATCGCCCTGGATGGAGTGGAGCGAGGAGTGCGCCGACCGAAACCCACCTCGAAAAGAAATAGGGTTATGTTTGGATTCTCTTGCATAAATGTTATATGCACATTTTATCCCTTAGTTGTCTTTTACGATACCCAAGGGCAAAAGAGGGGGTGGTGAATTGTATTTCTACTCTGTCACAATATGAAAATTTATTTTACATTATATTCTTAAATCGCAACCACGCCATTACATTTTTTTTAAATATATTTTAATATCAGGTTGACCGAGCTTCGCTCGGAATATTTTTGTCGAATTTATTTAGATATATATTAATAAAAAATAAATAATGAAAATTATATAAAAAACTACAAAAAGAGCATAATAATAACACCGAGATTTGAACCGACGCTATTTAAATGTCACATAATCCAAAATTAAAACCACCCGCCTCCCCACCTGAGCTATCGGAACTCATGACGTTGACAACGAAATTAGAATTCATATTCTTTTAAAATTTAATGTCATTGTTTGTTTTGCTAAAAACGCGGACAAAACAACATTTTCTATAAATAAAACCTACCTAGATCGATTTTTTGGATCCGAAACCTCTAGTATGCCAAGTTTCATCAAAATCGTTGGTGCCGTTTCCGAGATCCTGAAAATATATATATTTACAAGAATTGCTCGTTTAAAGATATAAGATATATTGAGAGCACAAATAATCTTTGTATGCGTCAGTACTTCGTATTTAGAATGTACCGAAGGGAGCCGCTCCTAGATGGCTATCGCGCCGATTACGGACGGGTACAGGTGTGTTGCTTGTATATTGTGTATACTGTATGTGTGTTGTATGAGATTTATGTTTATGTTCGATAATATAATAGTGTGTTGTAATACAACTTGTATGGAATTCGTTCGACTTGTATAGTTTTAGACGTATTTAAATAATTGTTTTAGGTTTGCTGCCTTTTCTACACAAATATGATAAAGAGCAAAAATTTGTATTTTTGTGTGTGTATGTTTGTAATGAATAAACTCAAAAACTTCTGTGCCGATTTCAAAAATTCTTTCACCATTGCAAAGCTACATTATTTCTGAGTAATATAGGCTTTATTTTATCCCGGTACCCCCCGGAAACGGGAACTACGCGGGTAAGGCGACTGTAACTGAAGCAAAGCGAGAGAGGCTTGCTAGTTGTTAATATAGCTACAAGTTATTAGAAGAGCGAGGTTAAAGGAAAGTTTTTTGTTTTAAATTTTATGATCTTTCATTATTATCTTAGCCACTGTTGGACTCGTAGCTCCTCGTTTATGAGAGGGGAATTGATCTACTATACCACGCTGGTCAGACTTGTTTCATGTCGAGTTGTCGTCAGTTTTATGTCGAGTTTTCCTTCTCTTGCTATCTACTTGTACGTATCATATCCCTTAGTCATCTTTTCCAACACTCCAAGAGGCAAGATAGAAGGTGATAATTGTATTCGTACTCCGTCACCATACGGAAACATATTTACTATTGGATTATTTTTATAGACACATTACCATTTACCACTGACGGATTCACTATGCGAAAAATGTTATACAAAAATAACAATTTCAATAAACCGCAAACACTCGAGTGAATAAATTGTAATAAAAATGAATATATCACTAAAGATATCAAAAGATTTATTAAGAGCATTCGGTAGTGTACTATAAATATAAGTCGAGACGGTTACCTATCGACAATACAGATAAAAACAACGCAAGGTGATGAGTATCAACGAATAAAAAAACGAATATATGCAGTTTCATACATATAGAATTTGATTATACATATTTTAAATGCAAAAGACCACCGGAGAAGACCTTTAAGATTATTCATCATCATCATTTCAGCTTATATACGTCTCCCTGCTGGACTCAAACCTCCTTCTTAATAGGAAATTGACGTTCAGGTCCATCCAGCAGTGTTAGCGTATATGCTCTTTTCTATTACGTTACGTTACTTAGGTTTTATCTCGTTTAGTTTAGAAGTTCCTATGGCGATCTTCCGACGCCATTTTGAGACCCTAGCTGTCATGTAACACAAGAGTGCTTGTCAAGACTATTCAAACGAGTCCAAACTCAACGGTTTTATCTTGTTTAGTTTAAGAGTTCTTATAGCCTCCTTCCGAAGCCATCATGAGACCAACTTCATGGTACCATATTATTGCATTGTCACCGAATTTTTTGTCACAGAAGTGAAATTTCAACCTAATCTAACGGCAGGAAGTGGTTCTAATTTAACTCCTTGCGAGATTTGTCCGATACTAACAGGGCAAGTTAAATAAAAGCTTTTAAAAACAGTTACACTCAATGTTAAATATGATACATCTTTGCGGTTTACAACCAACTATAACGTATAGAAGGACAATTGTTTTAAAGAATCGTCTGCAAACTAATGGTGGCGATGTTGAAAGTTTTATTATCGCAAAATGTTTTAATGCAGGTTACGACGTACGAATCTTGCGACTGCGGTAGGTCGGGATCTTAACAAATGTACCATAGAATATATTCGTATGTGGCGAATGTTATTTAAGAGAGCTTTTTAATCTTGTGTGGAAAATATATAAGACATTTAAGTCGGTAGGTGAAAACAGAATTAGGTTTAATGAAGAATGAAGAAATTTTTTGTTGATTTTTTAAGTTAGGTATACATACTTTTTTTGCGAATTAGGGGAAACTTATGAGAGCTAATTTTTATGATGTGTCACGGGAAATCGACTCCCTAAGGTTAGTCAATATTTTTTATGATGCGCACGCATACCTTCACAGATGTCAACTAGATAATGCGTTTTAATAAAACTTTCAATGTTTTAAATACCTTTTTTTAGGGTTTCGTACCCAAACGGTGAAAACGGAACACTATTACTAAGACTTCGTTGTCTGTCCGTCTGTCTGTCTGTCACCAGGCTGTATCTTAAGAACCGCTATAGCTGGACAGGTGAATTTTTTACAAATTATGTATTTCTAGTGCCGCTATAACAACAAATACTAAAAACAAAATAAAATCAATATTTAATCAATTTCCCATGCAACAAATGCGATTTTTTATAGATAATGGTACGGAACCTTTCGTGCGCGACTGCGACTTGTACTTACCCGGTGTTTTTTAACACGCTTTTATTACTTTTCTACAAACGTAGAATAACCGAAGTGTAAAATTTTAGAAAGATTCTTATCGTGTTACGCCATAGAAGTATCACATCTTGTGTACGTACATAAGTCCATACACCGCTTTTTTTTTCAGTATGTACACGCCTCACTGTTAGAAACGGGTCGGCTTATTTGAGGGAAAAGCGTACTGTATTATTTAATTTCATTTAATTTCATTTCTATAAGTCCCACTGCTATTATTTACTTATTTTTACCTTTTCCTCCTTTATTAACCTCCTATTGTGGAGGAGGCATGAACATGGGTAATTAATCTACTGTACTACACTGGTGAGACGGGTTGGTATAAGGTTTTATTTTGAGTTTTTCTTCTCTTGCTTAAATGCTATATGCTTTGGAAGAGGCTCGAGCCCAGCAGCGGACACATATGGGCCTGAAATGATGATGAATAATGAGATATTCGCTACTGAGTAGTTATATTTGAAAGTAAGAGTTGAACACCCAACAATAATAAAAAAAGTTATTGGGTTTTAAGTTAGTTTTCTTTTTAATACCTTTGATGGCAGACGAATAAGAGCTGATAGTAAATACTGCCACAGACTTCTGTAATACCAGGGCATAATCAGGATGGTAATCAGTAGATTTCCGTAAGATAGAAATTGGGACATCGGGTCTCTTTATCTATATCTCTCACTGAACGCAGCGCAGTAGCAAATTGCTATTACATACTCTGATTTTCTGCGAGAGTACAACACTATCCTTTTCACTAAATGAGTAGATTCATTTATGGCTGCAAACTAAATATGTTTCGGTTATAGCAAAACGTAACCGAAAACGGTCGACTTGCCTCTAACGTATCACATCGGTATTGATATAACCGCTGTCAGCTAAAATATCACAATAATAATTTCTCTATGTTGGTAACGGAACGATCACTGATAAGTCTAATAACCAAAATAATTATTCTATCTCGCTCTTTCTACGTGATTCCTGATTTGAAAAACAGCGAGGGAGCGGTTATTGACTAGTGGCTAATAATAAAACATGCAACATTTCACGAATATTGAAATAAACCAAAGACTACTATTAAACTTTAAATATTTATTTATATTGACCTAAGATTTAACTGTCATAAACTTTGTATATCAAACTGTAACGGAAAGTGTTTTATTTTCTCGTTGCTATCGTATGCTATGAAAACTATTCACTATAGTTTGACCTAAGAAAGGTTAAACCGTGCATTAATGTCGCGATTACTTAACGCGTATTCATCAGTTTAAAACCCGTTTTGATATCGATATTTGATAATGGTTATCGATACCAAATATCTGGCAACGGCTAATAACTAGTAGCCGTTGCCAGAATCAGCCGATAACGTCCATGCAAACTGCAAACAGAAAACTATCAACGGCCACACCGCCAAAGTATTTAGGTTAGATTTTGCTAACTAATTGTATTTAACTGAATGCAATAAGTTATCAGTTCCTTTCCAGACATCTTGTAAATGGTTACTTTAATTGAATTTAAGCTTTAATACATGAATGCAATTTGTTCCAGTGTCATATTAATGTAATGCATTATTTAATGGTGTGATTTGATTATATTTGACCTTTGATACATAAATCAAGCAAAGCTTTATTCACTCCTTAGAAATATCTTTATAACTATATACTTTTCTGTATGAATGTGATTGAATTTTTCCCATACAGCTGGACTGAAGTTATGTTTTTTTTTATTTCATTCAAGGGTTTTTAAAAATAGTATGGAATAATCTATACTAATATTATAAAAGGAGAATTTATTTCTTTGTTTGTATTGAATAGGTTCCGAAACTACTGCACCGATTTCAAAAGTTCTTCCACCAATGGAAAGCTATAGGCTAAATTTTAAAGTAACATAGTTATAATAACATAGGCTATATTTTATTCCGGTATTCCTACGGGAACGGGTACTACGCGGGTAAGGTGACTGAAACAGAAGCGAAGCGAGAGTGGATTGCTAGTTAATAATAAGACCCCGTGTAGATGCCGTTGCGATTAATTTTGAGGAATTCTTAACAGTGTTTATTGTTACAACAAGTAATATAGTGGACCGATTTTAATAATATTTTACTATCTGCTACCTATGTATATAGAAGAAACTTGGGTAATAACCCAAGTAATAATAAGCTAATAAGCTTTTAAAGGCTAATAAGGCAAGGCAAAGGCTAATAAGCCTTTCAAGAAATCCATATAACATATTGCCTGGTCCGGGAATCGAACCTGATTTTAAAATACCGGCGGCAAGGCGAGAGACCAAAGCGAAGCGAGAGCATTACTAGTCTTATACGTAAATTTGTATGGTACCTGCCATAAATATATCCGACTCGCACTTTACCGATACGTTTCTTTAAATTTTAGCTACAACATAAACTGTAGCCAAAATATATGTTAAATCCTATTAGTATTTTCGCGTGAATTTCTATAAAGTATTAAATTTTTCAACAATGTCATTTATTTAGTCGATATATTGAAAGCTTAGTTTATTTTTGTGATAATAATTATTTCCGTGTGGTGACGGAGTAATAATACAGTTCACCAACACCTCTCTTGCCTGTGGGTGACTTAAAAAACTTGTAAGGGATCAAATATGTTCGTGCCATGCCGCCCCAGCCGAGGCCGCGGGTGACGTGACCGGGATTAGTCCGTCACCCGCCGACAAGCCGACCGCGTGAGGAAAGACCGACGTCCTCCCCGAGGGGGGGACGTCGGTCGATGGGAGGATATCCCAAGTAGGGGGTATTCCGTCGGGCCGACCGCTGATGACAAGTAACCCTGCTCCGGTGGTCGGCTCAACGACGAAGGCGACGTGGTGTTCGGATGGGTTGCGAGTGTTGCGTGCTTACGCCCCTCTGTCGCCCCGGATGGAGTGGTGCGAGGAGCGCGCCGACCGCAGCCCACCCCCAAAAAAAAAGAGATCAAATATGTCGGGCTGACCACGGAGGACAAGGAACAAGGAAGGAATGACGAAGACGACGTGGTACGGTGGATTATAGAGTTGCGTGCCGCCCCTCTGTTGCGGCGGACGGAGCCGGGCGGCGGGTGCGCTGACTAGGGACACGATATCGAAACAAAAGTGTCGATACTGTACTCATGAGTAGTATCGAAGAAAAAGTATCGTACTCAATAAAGTATCGAAACAAAAGTATCGACACTCCAAAGTATCGAGTACCGAGTACTTTTCCTGGAATCTAAGTCGTGATGAGCTTTTTTTTTTAATAATTTGTCCGTCTGTGTTCGGATTAAAATATGTCGAGCCACTTTTTCAAAGGTTCATTACGCTTTAACTAGATGGCGTTACCATGAGCATGAGCCATAAGGTCAAGTTTAACATGGATATTTTCTACAATTTTTTCGATACGATGCCTGCCTAAAAGTACTCATTGAGTAAAAGTATCGGTATCGAAAGACAAGTACTCGATACTTAAAAGTATCGATACTTTTTTCGTGTCCCTAGCGCTAACCATAGCCCATTCCAAAAAAATAAAAAGGGATCAAATATGAAACAAAATCTGTGCAGCAGAGGGAAACCTCGAAATAAAACCATATATCAATATGTCCACCAGCGTGCTAAAGTAGATCAATTTTTTTCCTATTGTGGAGGAGGCTCGAGCCCAGCAGTGGGACGTAAATAAGCTGAAATGATGATGATGAATAATTATAAATTTTATATTACCTAACATTATTTCTATTATACAATGATAAATCTATGATTTGTAGCGATAAACCTATACAATTATAAAATACCAACATAATATTGCAGTTCATAAACTCAATATTTAAGTATTTTCTTCATAATTCTTGATGTTAAGGACGAAAGTCGTTTATCAATGGTTATTCAGAGCAATAAAATTATATTTGTACTATGTGAAAGATGAGAGTGCGTTGAAATATTTGCGCCAATTTGCACCAATCAAAATTGTCGGTTAAACTTGACCTGTAAATTAGAGAAATGCTCTTGACAATCATAACAATCGAGGTTTAGGTATAAATATACTGTTACAAGTTTTTTTTAGTTCTAACATTATTATCAAGCCTAATGTGTTTTGTCTTTTTTTAGCAGGTTATGTTGTGAAGGCACATCGTCCGTAGGGTCCATGGGAACGACCACTAGTATCAAATCCTTGACGTCCATCCCCGACGACCCTCAGAGAGCAGTTTCTATGTAGAGTGGGTCTCTCTCTTTCCTCCATAGTGGTGTGGAGCGATGGCTGCTCTAGTAGTTAACTCGTTTACTCGATTAAAATAAATTATCATATTTTGCAACATTCCTCAATTTCCAACCACTAATAGTGTAAAATAGGGGGTGTTGCTTTGATATTTTCACACTTTTTCGGCAGGCTTTTTCCTGGATATACCACCGGCGTGTAGCTATATCCTACCATATTCCCTACCCACCCCGTTGGACTAACCACTGGTACCGATGCCTCTATCTTGGTGGACAGCTCGGCGTGTTACTCTTTCGGGTACCACCAACGCCCCGGTAGCAGACAACATTGTTGCCTGGGTCTCACGCGATCAGCATTTTTGTAGGTGGCAGACTAATCTCCGGTTCATTCAGCCGCAACCACGGTTAAATCGAGATCAGGCACGTGGTGCAGTGGCGGTGAAGCGTGTCACAGTAGAGGAGTTCCTTTCTGTATCGCGCCTCCTTCTGCGAAGCAATCTTTTTACGGCAGCGACCGCTTTTGGAGGAACTGTCCTGACCCTGTCGACATCGTCTTAGTGAATATCGCCACCGATGATTGCAACGGGTACACGACACTTTTCTGCCTAGTTCAAGTAGACTTTGAGCAAGTGCTATGTCGTGTCCTCGTCTTAATCGTAATGGTAGCAGAATGGTGTTCGCTACCTCCTCGCGAATGTGTATAGGTATTTGCCGAAGCCACCATGCCTCGTCAAGACCAGCGCCAGTACCACGATGACTAAAGAACGTTATTAATGAGTTTTTTAAAGTTGAAGATTATTACGTTTATCTAGCACAAACAGTCCAGTTAGATTAAATTTCAAGAAAGAGGTTAGCCGATAAATTGAACTCGGCAGGGTAGCGTTCGGAAAATTATGAGGATCCTTTCATAGAACATTCGTCAGTGTCTGAAATCAAAGATTTTTCTTTCTGCCTTCCTTTGTGTCTGATCTTCTATTTATGGTGATTCCTCAGGTGTACAGGAAAGTAAGAGGTGAGAATTCATTGTATTTTTTTAACCATTATCAAACAGGGAAACATGCTTTCCTCTTTTATTTCGAATTTTACGATTCCTGCAGGACAGAAATTGGACATTGCATAGTTAACAAACTTAAGAAAATGTTTCTATAACGTCAATCGCAGAGTTTATTTAAGTGGCAATAATCATGTCAAACGTCTATTAGAATAGTTAATAATTCGTTAAATTGGTTTACATGAATTTATGATCAAAGCAATTATTAGTTCACGTACGGTACCATATAAGGTGAACTATGGTTCGTTTGGACTTAATGTAACTCTATTGATACTAATATGAGTAATATAACAGGAGATGAAAAACTTGTATATTAAAAGCATAAGTTCTTATACAAATATTGAAGGTATGCGTGAGGACAAGTTTTTAGTTTGACTTCTTATCCAACGAGATCTAGGAATTAGCCTTTCGTCGTCCCGGATGGATTGGGTAGGATGTATCCCAGACCATAGCGTACTCCAAAAAAAGTTAATAGTTTTGTTCTTTGTAAAATACAGTTTTTTAATGTGTTTGATAGTAAGTTAGCAACATAAGTTATACCGTTCTTTAGATTAAATTTCTCCAAAGCCTTTTGCGTATTGGATCCATGTTCCTATGCAAGCCTCTCAAAGGATTAGATACCTCTATGGAAGCGTTCGTAAATAGAAAGGAGACGTAATAAAAAAGTGAGCCGTAGTCGCTTAGGACTCTTGGCAGATATGAAACATCGAAATTATTTTGTACAAGTATATCATTTATTTATTTGGTTTGCTAACAAATGTAACAGTAATACAAAAACTTAAAAACTAGTACATACATTTAGAGAAAAAGTTACACTTAATTATAAGCAAACACCACATGCACAGTATTAACCTATAGATAGTATATTATAGTATATTAAGGAAAATTAAAGTATTCATATTCTGTGTAAGAAATTAAAATCATGTCACAAGTAGTTAAATGCTCGTATTATTTTGCGAAAGCAACCTAGAGAATCCGAATCCGTCTTCAGAATTACTGCATTCGTTTAACAGTTTACTCATACGAGGAACGGGAGAAGTGGAGCCCAAAACAGGTCTTCTTAGTGGTGGATAGAGAGGTGTGATGCATACCCGAGGAAACCTATACGGCACTCTAAAATTCAGTTTTGCCAGCAATTGTGGACAAGATATTTTGCTACGAACTAGTTTGTATAGAAACATTAGATCCAAATAGTTTCTTCTATTTTCTAGTGTATTCATTTTAAAATATTGCTGTGTGGTAGCGGCTTCGAATACTACCAACCCTTGCTTTGCTCGTGGGTGTCGTAAAAGAGGACTAAGAGCCCTGGATTGACCCGGACCAACTCCATCTGGTACCATTTGGGTCAACGATTACATTCCCAAGGAGGGTTGACGTCAGGCAGGCGGCCGGTCATAAAAGTCATTGCCGAAACTTTTTGCAATATGTCAAAACAGATGACATATTGCGTCGACCCCAAGTAATTGGGATAAGAGCAAGATGATGATGATTCATTTTAAAAATATATAAGTTTATCTTTGTATGACATTTTTTTTATGACTAATGGTGTTGAGTATGATAAGTGCCAGAGGAATCGCTTTTGGATTCTTTCTATTCTTAATATGTGAGTAGCATAATGCGGACGCCACACAATACTGCAATATTCTAATATGCTTCTTACAATACTGTTATATGTATAGGTTTACTTTAGTATGTATATAGCGAAAAACCTTTCCAGTTCGTATAACGAATCCTAGAGCTCTTGATCCTTTTTTAACGATCATTTCCAAATGAGCAGTAAATGTAATTTTTTTATCTAGCAGGACGCCCAAATCCAGGACGCCCCAGAACAGATTACGACAGGAACTAATATGTCATAATGTATAAATGAAATATCGCGATTTTTTTCAGAAAATGATGAATGATTTCATAAACATTTATTTTCACTAAATACAAGAGTAGTCGTTGGATGCAGGCGGCACAGAACCGCACTTTGTGGTGTAACATGAGGGAGGCCTACGTCCAGCAGTGGACGGCGATAGGCTGAAATGATGATGATGATGACAAGAGTTTAAAATTCCAAAATCCGACAATATTACTGTAAAAATTGATCGGAACTACACTTACTATCATAGAGTATGGCGAGACCTCGCCACGGCATGCGTTACGCCACGCCAACGATCAAGCCTATATATGTTTCACATCAAAAATAATAAGAATGCATGACTCCCTATACCTATCTCTAACTGGTTTGAAGCATGACTATTAAAAAGGCCAGTAATTTACATTAATGATTTCTATAATGCGTTTTTTACATTTACAGAGAATAAATTTACACGTCAACGTAGTGTCATGAACTCGTCAATAGCTCCTTTATAATGACTTCAAAGCATTTAAAACTTACGGGAAATCACATTTATTATGTACCCACACACAAAGCCGATGAAAGCAACCTGTCTCAAAACACTTAACACTCAATACCGTGTACTTTAAATATATCACAAAATAAGAAAGTGTTAAACCAGAGTTGAAAGTATATATAAAAAAAGACCAGCAGTAATGATCATTTAGAAGCTTCAAAGTGAATAAAGACAATACAGAAAGCCGTTTAAAAAATCTAAATTGAGATGTGAAGAAAGCGTCCGTTTTAATGAAAGTCACAGCAATGAGTAAAAGACACGGTGACAAATTAACATGGCGGTTGTCAAGTCGTTTGTCAACGAGTGTTAATAGATTTAGACGCGTCAGTTATAATCATAATGGATATGCCAGGAAATTTAAATGGATATACACATTTGAATTGAACTAAGATCAATCGATTCTTTAATATCTCAGCTATTCTCGTCTCTTTATTGAAATTTTATAAGAAGTTAGAAATAAGAGCCAAGAGGGGTCCAGACAACTTAAAGAAGCAAATCATGCTTGGCAGAATAAAAGGTAAACGTTGTCGCGGCAGAACGCCCTACCGCTGGTCTGACCAAATATCATCATCATCATCGCAGCCCAGATACGTCCCACTGTTGGGCTCCGGCCTCCTCCACAATGGGAGGGAATTTGACCTACTATACCATGCTGGTCAGACATGTTGGTATAGGGTTTTATTTCGAGTTTTCCTTCTCTTGCACAGATCTTATGTGCATATTATATCCCTTAGTCGTCTTGTACGACATCCACGGGCAGGATAGGGAGTGGTGAATTGTATTCTTACTCCGTCACCACACGGAAAGACCTGACCAAATATAGGGGGTCCTTAATCCATCCATCTTCATATAATTGAAGAGCACGACGACGAAGAAGAAGTTAGAAATGAAACTATTTTTACGAAAGAACTATATACGTAAACATGGGCAATTATTCTATAAGGTGTTAATATTTAGGGGACGTCGGTCGATGGGAGGGTACCCCAAATAGGGGGTATTCCGTCGGGCTGACCACTGACGTCAAGTGACCCTGCTCCGGTGGTCGGCCCACCGACGAAGGCGACGTGCATCGTGGGTGGGTTGCGGGTGTGCGTGCTTACGCCCCTCTGTCGCCCCGGACGGAGTGGTGCGAGAAGCGTGACGACTGCAGCCCACCCCCCCAAAAAAAAAAGTGTTAATATTTATTATTTTATTTATAAACTCATTTGCAAAAAAAACGGGCGGTTTTGATTTTCATTCATATTTAAAAAGATACAATACCAAAAAGGTTTCAATCGTTTGTACACGTTACTGGCCGGTTTTAAAAATGCTGTGGTATTTAAAAAAGTACGTTCTAAATTCAATTTTTCATTTGATGTTCATTTTTACAGAAAACCCCTTTTTATCCTACATTTTTGGCGCGAAGTTCCAGAAGTTAACATCGACTTTCATAACTTTTATTCAATTTTTATCGATTAATTTCATATCCTTGACTGTCAAAGCTTTATTTAATGCTGTTTGGCTGTATCAAAAATGGTAGATAAAGTGGTAAAAGCTACCAAAATTATCGCGCTGCTTGAAGAGGGTTGCAGCCAATGTTTCGTGGCTAGGAGGCTAAATGTTAGTCGCTCGACAGTCCAAAGGACCTGGCAGCGATATCAGGAGACTGGTTCCGTCGAGAGAAGGCCTGGTTCTGGAAGAAAACCATGTACCCAACCACGGGATGATCGTTTTCTTGTGAGTCGCGCATTGAGAAATCGCAAATCTTCGTATGTGGATCTTAAGAACAACCTCCAAGAAGTAAGAAATGTGCATATTAGTCTATGGACGGTCAGGAGGAGGCTTCTCGCTGCCAATATACGCAGTCACCGCCCGGCCCGCGGCCTCAAATTACTCCGTGAGCACAGAGTTCACAGGCTTAGGTTCGCTAGAAATTGTGAATCATGGACTCAAGACGATTGGAATAGGGTTTTGTTCTCTGATGAAGCCAGGATATCTCTGTTCGGTGAAGATCGACGTCGGCGAGTGCTAAGAAGACAAGGAGAACGCTTTGCAGAGGCATGTTTCGAATAAATCACACCTTATGGTGGGGGCTCTGTTATGTTTTGGGCAGGAATAAATTCAATGGATCGTACAGAGTTAGTCTTCATTGAAAACGGCTCACTGACTGGGCATCGATACATAACGGAAGTTCTAATTTCTCATGCACAACCCGCATTGGCCGCTCTAGGTGAAGACTCGATTTTTATGGACGACTATGCTCGCGCCCACCGATCCCGCGATGTTAATGCGTATGTGCAAGAGGTCGGCATTCGTCGTTTGGATTGGCCAGCTCGAAGTCCCGACCTCAATCCCATAGAGCATGTCTGGGACGTTCTGAAACGGCGTGTGAGATCAGTACACCCGGCTCCGCAGACCATCAGAGAGCTGAAGAATGTGATTACTGCGGAGTGGGAACGTATTCCGCAAGCAAGTATCCGGGATATACTCGCTAGCATGCCCAGACGAATTCAAGCTGTGATTTTAGCTAGAGGGGGTCACACTCGATACTAAACATTTATCTGCTTTTACTTTATTAAAGAAAAACAAACAAAAAAACTTTTTTATTTTTACTTCATGAGCATATGCACTACTAGCGAATATACACTACTAGCGAGGTTTAGCATTATTTCCCATAAATTGTATCTAAATTTTATGAAATACTGATGAAAACGATTATTTTCTTATTAATTTAGCAAATTGTGTGGATAAAACTACCTATAATTATCAAACAAAGTAATATTAACATTTGAAATGGTTCATTGCTTAGGTGCCCGTTTTTTTTGCAAATGAGTGTATATACATATTTCTATTGTTCTTGGTGGAAACCAAACAAACAGCGCACCTGATGGTAGGTGATATAGCCGCTCATGGACGCTGTAATAACGATGACTTGTTGGACGTGAGTTTCATAGTTTTATTTACAACACCCTCAGAAAGTTGGACTAATAAATTCCTACTACTCAGACATCTATTTTTTGCTCAGACGTCGATTTTCTGCTCCATTTTTGTCCAGGACAGACCGATCCGCGGCTGTCGACAGACTACTGTCAACAATGTGCTCCTACCACAATATCTTATATATTTTTTAATTTAAACGCCCCAAAAATTTCTTTATTCAATTTAGTACACAATTATCGTTACTGACTATTTATTACCTATGTTACGTTGTAGTGCGATGACGGAGTGATTCAGCGTCCCCTTTCCGTTAGTGGCGTAGGACGACTAAGGGATATAACATGCAGATAGCAGCGTGTTAGAGAGCTCGCACACATACAGTTGCAAGTTGGACGACTATCGTACAACTAAATTGCGTACATTTACAATTTAGTTGGCCAACTTTATTTAATTGGATACACGCCGCAGACTTCATCGATTTAGTCGGTGCCAGTATTGCCAGCGCGGTGCGTGTGCATGAAAATGCGGGAAAAAAACCTTTTAATTGCTCTATTAATAAAAAGAAGACGAAAACAAAAGAGAACATTTTGGGTGCATGCCATATTAAATATTACAATGTGGGAAGCATCATACATTGCATTATTAACTCAGATATTACCCTGACAAATTGTTTCAAGTTTTTTTTGTACAACGCTGGCCTTTTTTGAACTTCCTCTATGAGCTCTTCTACTTTTTCGTTTGCAACAAGTGATCACGAGACAGACATCGTACCCGTCGATGAAGATGCGAGCGTGGGGAAATCACGCGCACGCGTGTGGTCACCTTGCATTTTGCCGTACAACTGTCCAACTAAGTTGGATAGTATGCGAATTTGCATAGGATAACCATGCTAACAAGCAGTTGGTCGATAGTTGGACAACTTTTTAATCGAAAGGGAATCGTGATTCTGATACGATCGGTGTCCAATTAATTAGTTGGACGATTTAAACGCTTATTACACTACACGATATTCAGGGCCCTGATGAATCACTAGGGGTGCTCTACAACAGCTAAATTGTGAGACCTATTTCACCTGTTTCAGTTTTAGCGAAATAACAGTTTCAGAAAACTGGTCCATATATATATATATATATATGTATATGACGAGGACTGAGACTGATTGTTGAGATCGCTCGCCATCGTCACCGGTAGGACTTCCAAAGGCGTAGGTTGCCGACTGTCTCCACGTATTCATTTACAACTGCCCGTATGGGTAAACTACTGGTGCTGTTGGTGTTTAACTTAGCTGACCCTTTTTAAGAGGCAAAATTCGCTAAAGCAATTTTACAAACAAAGAATATTTCTCATTGAAATAGTTTTTTTTTTATGTTATGGCGTTTACAAGATTTCGCCAATTACTCAATTTAGATTGACAGTTATAGGAATTAGGACGCTAATATCTAAGAAATTTACAAGATGAATTTAGTTGTTGGCTTTCGAAATTTCAATATGTTGATTAGTGGAATTATTCTAAAAAACTAATATATGAGAAGAATTATTTTTTAAAAGATTTGACTACAATCACGTTGATGACAATCTAATGCAGCTAAGTACAGTAAAAAAATGAAATAGTTTTACAATTCTATTTATTCTTGACGTGCAAATTCTATCAGACAACGAATTCTATTTTTCAAATTAATAAACCAGTCTCTATGGCTCATGATAAAAAATCCACAGAGGCCGTCTCACTCCGTCATATATATATATATATATATATATATATATATATATATACAAAAATAATAATATTATTATATATATACATATGTAATAATAATATTATGCTGTGTGGTAGCGGCTTCGAATACTACCAACCCTTGCTTTGCTCGTGGGTGTCGTAAAAGACGACTAAGAGCCCTAGATTGACCCGGACCAACTCCATCTGGTACCATTTGGGTCAACGATTACATTCCCAAGGAGGGTTGACGTCAGGCAGGCGGCCGGTCATAAAAGTCATTGCCGAAACTTTTTGCAATATGTCAAAACAGATGACATATTGCGTCGACCCCAAGTAATTGGGATAAGAGCAAGATGATGATGATGATGTAATAATAATATTATATATATATATATATATATATATATATATATATATATATATATATACATAAAATAAATACATGCTTAAATATATTAGACGTGGGTCGTTACGTTATTTTTAAGAAACGTAACGAAACTAGTGACTTGGTCGACGTCACGTGTTTCAAAACTAGTGATTTTTGTAACGACTTATTTGTATACAGCTACTTCGATTGTTTGCATATTGTATGAATAGCTGCACTAACTATATACAGTTACACACGAAACAAAAATAAATTTGTAGCTATACAGTTAAATCAATAAATTAACTTCCTTTCATACTTTTTTCAGGCTGAGGACTGACTGCATTATATGTATTTACGATTGATTAGTGGTTATAATTAAACTATTATTTTAATTAAATTTGTATTAATGCAGACGTATTTAAAAGTAAATTGATTGTATATACAATGATTATATTTACAGTTTAATTACACTTTTGATATATTTACAGTTTTTTTCACTGTTATATGCACTTTATAATGTATGATGTTTTTATTAGTAAAACAACAAACTAAAACAATAAATAAATTAAATTCTTTACTTTAAATTCAAATTTCAAAGTAACACTCGCTTCGTTTCCCGCAACGTTAAGCCGTTGAAATTACTTATAAACAAAAATCACTCTATTTTATTATCAATAAATGCAATTTTACGTATGAAAATTAAAGGTAAAAATGTATTGTTACGCTGTTTGGTCTTTGTTGCATACCACAGCACGTGAGTGTTCGGTATTTGGTCGGATTACTTCGAATAATTTTGTGTCATTCGATTAGCCATCTCGCTCGCTCGCTCGGCCACGATGCGAAAGAAATGTACTTAGCGTAATCAACGTTGTGCGGTCGGTTCTTTCTCGCTCGCTCAAATATAATACTGTTATCTCATATCTGTGAGTCGTGTTAAGTATAACGTAGTTACAAAAATCACCTCTTACTTGTCGACTCGTAAATAGTGATTGTTACATGTCGCGTAATGGGTTATTGTAATTAATGACGTGAAATAACGCTCATGTCTAAAATATATACATAAATCAGTCCTAACCATGTAAAGAATGAAGGATCGTTTTCATTTTAGGAACAAACACTGAAACCACTTCTAAACATTATTCCTAAAGAATGGTTATTGCCCCTTTTTTCTCGTATTACAGCGCAACAGGCTGTTATTTTGGAACAGTTTTCTGAAACTGTTATTTCGCTAAAACTGAAACAAGTGAAACAGGTCTCACAATTTAGCTGTTGTAGAGCACCCCTAGTGATTCAGGGCCCTGAATATCGTGTAGTGTAATAAGCCTTTTAGTTGGAGACGATGTGCGGGCTAGCATAAGTAACTACGCCTAATACACCTACTTACGATTTAGTCGGCCAACTTACAATTGTATGTCTGCGACCGCTCGAGTAGCATAACTCGGAACAAAAATCTATACTGACATATCTGATCAGGGTGGTATAGTAGTTTGATTTCTTGCCGTTTGTTGGAAGCTTCAAAGCTTGAGCTCGATACGCTTGGCATCGTATATAGACTAAAGTTATGAAGAAATAAGAAAATGTATTATAATTTTTGTTCGATGTAGATATTGTTTAACGTAGCTATGAAATAATGACTGCATCCATGACGTTCTTACACTACGTGGATCGAAATATAACATGTTCAAAGTAGCGATCTTTGTAACCGAATTTCATGCATTTAATCCTAACTCAAGATAATCATTTGTGCGTTCTCCGTATAATTGTTCCAAATGTAAGTATTATTTGTGCCTGTTAATTATATATTCATATAGTGGTAGAACCACACTGTCGACAGTTATCTGTCTACAGCCGCGGGCCGGTCCGTCCGGGGTAGTACCACGCTCTCGCAGAAAATCGACGTCTGAGTAGTAGCAATTTGTTACTGCGCTTCGTTCGGTGAGCGAGAGAGCCGGAAGCCCAACTTTCTGAGGGTGTTTGCGTGTGGAGGGTTTTGGTGGTGCCATTGGTATCACCGAGCCTCAATGCACGCATTCACACTCCCTTCACCTTCTTCGCGGTAGGCAGCGGCCTTATAAAGGTCCATGAGTGGCAGCAACACTTACCATCAGGTGTACTGCTTGCTCGTTTGCCACTGCTTGCAATAAAAAAAAAATTGTAAAATACTCCAACCAATGTAATCATCATCATCATCACAGCTCATACATGTCCCACGGCTGGGCGCCAGCCTCCTCCGCAATAGGAGAGAAATTGACCGTACTATACCATGCTGGTCAGATAGGTTAGTATAGAGTTTTGTTTCGAGTGTTCCTCCTCTTGTATAGATGTTATATGCGTATTATATCCCTTAGTTGTATTTTACGACATCCACGGGCAGGACAGGGAGTGGTGAATTGTATTCTTACTCCGTCATTACAAGGACGTGTATTAATATCAAATTGTACAACAACCAACAGTGCAACTGTGTCATTATTTTGGATTATCCGTCATCAATACGCCATCAATAGGCCATCTTGATACTCTTTTATATACATTATAATCCTTAGTCATCTGTTACGTCTCCCAGACGCAAGATAAAAGGTGGCGAATTGTATTCTTGCATATGTTTGAGCGGAAATTAGGATATGTTTGGTTTTGATATTATATTACGTAAATTTTTCCATGTTGTGACGGAATAAGAATACAATTCATCTACTCTTAGCCGTGGGTGACGAAATATACGACTAAGGAATTAAATATGCATATAACATCTATACAAGAGAAGGAAAACTCGAAATAAAACTCTATCCCAACACGTCTGACGAGCGTATAATAGGTCATTTTTCCTCATATGGTAGGGGAGGCTCGATCCCAACAATGCGACGTATATGAGCTGAAATGATGATGATTAAGTAGATTGTTGCTTAATTAACCTATACGACGATCGCGGGCAAGTTTTAAACGGTCAATTTTATATTTCTAGTATGTCAGCACTGGGGAAACACACATACATATGGTTATAATAAGATCTAGTTTATAGCTATTATCATAATAGACACTAGATTACAATTGTAAACTGATGCAACAATCTTATTTGCCATTAGTTTCATTACAATAATTTACATAGTCATTATCAATATTTTTTATTATGATTTCATAGAGATTTATGTGTGTCAAATTGACATTTGCAATTTTTCATTTTCTGCATTCAATGCCAAAGCAATGATTGCCGATGATGGCGTAGAGAATTACGATCATACGGTTAATAATATGTACCTTTGTAATTTTGTTCTTCTTAAGTGGTCAACAGTTTGTGGCGTATCTGAAACAATATCGAAAAATGTGAATTAATTTCAATAATTCTCAATGTGTTAAAGGTAAGCCTTTAAAATAAAATGAATATTTTCAGTGTATATAAACAAATAAATATTTAATATTTTTTTTTTTTGTGGGTGGGCCGCGGTCGGCGCGCCTCCGCACCACTCCGTCCGGGGCGACAGAGGGGCTTAAGCACGCAACTCCCGCGACCCACCCGAAAACCACGTCGCCTTCGTCGTTGGGCCGACCACTGGAGCAAATAAATATCAGGTTGACCGAGCTTCGCTCGGAGTATTTTTGTAGCATTTATTTAGATATATATTAATAAAAAATAAAAAAATAAATAATGAAAATTATATAAAAAATTATAAAAAGAATAATAATAACACCGAGATTTGATCCCACGCCGTTTGTCGCCGATGTCAAAAATAAAATGAAACCTGACTACTTCGCCACTGAGCTATCGTAACTCATGACATTGATGGCAAAATTTGAATTCATATTATTTTAAAATTTAATGTCATTATATTGTCTGCCAAAAACACTGACAAAACAACATTTTTTATACATAAAACCTAACTGGATCGATTTTTTGGGCCCGAATCCTCTAGTATGCCAAGTTTCAACAAAATCGTTGGAGCCGTTTCCGAGATCCTGAAAATATATATATTTACAAGAACTGCTCGTTTAAAGATATAAGATTAGTGCTCATAGAAAAAAATTGTAAAAATACTTTTATTTTCAGTATATACAGAGTGTATCAGGTTATGAGGAAACTGGTCGAACAGGCGCTAGGTAATGGTGGTAGGAACCCATGAAAAAAGTTTAAGTCAACGTATCGATTCTTTAAAACAGAGACTATTGACATTGCTTTTCCCCATGCAAATCTGATTAAAATGAATAAGTCAGTGATACTTAATCTGTAACATATTCGTACTTTGTTAAATGCTCATTAGAAATTGAATAAATCAATGATTACGTTCCCATAAGTAAGACAAACATCGCTTTAAAATCAGCTGATCAACCGATGACCATTTTATTAGTGCTCATAGAAAAAAATCCATAAAAATACTTTTATTTCAGTAACTATAAACAATTCATTACCAAATTTAAGCTAACCACGTCCCATTAGATCAAGTACCAAATTTAAGCTGAATTCTTAATCTAATTCATCTCATACTCCTACTATTAAAGGAAATCATTTATCTATTATATTTAAACGCTTAATGACTAGATATTTCAACACCTTAGATGGTTATTCCGTTTGTTATAAGCACAAATCGTGACTTCAAAATCTGATATAATCATTTGACAGTGCCATTGCATGTCCTAAACTAGGAAAGCTTGTTACCCTTAGTTTAGGATAAGTAATGGCTAAGTTATAAATTACCATCGTATTTAGTTTACTATCGGCATCATCTTAGCCTATTTAAGTCCTACTGTTAGGCTCAGACCTCCTCTGCAATGGGAGGGTAATTAACCTATTATTTCATGCTTATCACACGTGTTGGAATAGGGTTTTATATCGAGTTTGCCTTCCCTTGGAACGATGTTACCTGCATTTATTCTTTAGTCGTCTTTTATGACACCCACGGGCAAGACGTGGGGTAATGAATAGTATTATTACTCTGTTACTACACGGGAAGTATTTTGAATATAGAGAGAATTTAGAGAAGACATTATTAATTTTTATTGATTGATTTATTATTGATCGAGATTGTAGTAGATTAATTTGCCTTTCACTATGGAGAATTCTCAAGCTTAGCAGTGGGGCGGATATGAATTAAAATTATGAAGAAGAATACAATTCATCACCGTATCTCATGGCCTTGGGTGTAGTAAGAGACAACTAACAGGTATGCATATAACTAGGGAGAAAGTAAAGTTGATATAAAATCCTATGTCAATACGTTTGACCAGCGTGCTACAATTATTTTGCTTCCATTGTGAGAACTCGACAATAGACGTTAAATGAACTGAGATTAATATTAGTAGAAGATATATAAGAAGCACCTTTTAAATCTTTTAAGGCATTAATTCAAAGAACACGAGAACAATTATAAATAAAACTATTTTTACGGTTTTCGTCGCGTTTGTATTTATCTAGTTCATAGTCACGGGCGGACTAATATGTTTCGCGCCCAATACGTCATTATTTTTTATCTAAAGATACAGAATTAGTAAATAAATTTTAACTCACATTTTGATACATATTTATTGCCAGTACAAAAAGAAAATGATTCTAAATGAAAAAATTACAATCGCAACGACAAACGCGATAAAATCCGTTAAAATAATTTTATTTCTAACGAAAACGTCTAACTGAAATATCTAACAATAGTTGTAGCGTGAAGTTTGACATTTTCATAAGTGCGTTTACAAATCAGCTGCCAA
Organism: Lymantria dispar; assembly: GCA_032191425.1. Taxonomy (NCBI): domain Eukaryota; kingdom Metazoa; phylum Arthropoda; class Insecta; order Lepidoptera; family Erebidae; genus Lymantria; species Lymantria dispar. Next base: position 32,090,830 of record CM063452.1, read on the forward strand.
ATGTTGGCAATGTTCTCTTGTTTTAGATTATATGTTTCATGCAAAATACTTGGTGTTTAATGCAAATAGATGACAAATTGTTGTCTGCAAGCTGTCAGACGGGAGCTTTGGAGTTTGCATCAACACTTAAATCGATTTGTTTTAAACGAACATTGGATATTAATTTTGAAATGATATTTACATCAAGATTATATTAGGCGAATATTATTCTTATAAACCCTGTAGAAGCATTTACATATAATAAATTTATTACATTTTACTTTAAATGTAGCTAATAATCTACCCGCGGACGAGGATAGTGATGGCTGCTGTAATAGTTACTCCTGATCGGGTGCTGTTTGTGGGTTCTGCTCCCTAATCTTTTGCATTACATTTTAGAAATACTATAACCTGGTTCGAAGGGCATCACCTGGAGCTAATATTTACTAAACATATTCTCTTTAAATCTATTCTGTTCAAGTCATTAACAAAACTATAAAAAGACAAGTTCGCAGTAGTAGAACAAGTAGAAGTTAGGCACTTTAAGTTATACTATATTTTATAGAAGTTAGGCACTTTAAGTTTTACTTTATAATATTTTACAGAAGTTATATTAGGTTAGTAGGTACATATAGAAACTTATTTGGAAAATTTGTTAAAAAGGTATATACATAGAAACTTATTTGGAAAATTTGTTGAAAGTCATTATGGCAACCTTCGTGTAAGCACAGATAAATTTAAATTATTTCACTGACAACTGTAGGAAACATCGCAGCGGGAGTTCTTGCAATGTTGTGCTACCTTTATCATTATAATTCAAGTCAAATTATAATAAAGTGTATAATTCTTTAAAACTGGCTACTCCTTGAAGCCGCGGTTAATATAGATAAAAATTAAAATCAACTTAAATATGAAAACGGTTAAGATTCAAATTTGATTGTATACTATAGTAAGCTATAGAGAGGAGTACTCAACTAGATACCACTAGTGTTCCGAACATACTTGTATGGTAAATGCAGTTTAAACATTATGATTTGTGATAATTATATTTAAATGCAAACGTCAAGTGCAAGAGGTTTATAAATTACAAGAGTAAAGTAACTTGACTACAGTAATATTATAAAGTTGAAGGATTTATTAAATTGAACTCGCTATTCTCAGAAACTACTGGTTCGAATTGAATAATTGGTCAGTATTCTATTAATATAGTAGTGTGTATTAATATAATATTGCTGTGTGGTAGCGGCTTCGAATACTACCAACCCTTGCTTTGCTCGTGGGTGTCGTAAAAGACGACTAAGAGCCCTAGATTGACCCGGACCAACTCCATCTGGTACCATTTGGGTCAACGATTACATTCCCAAGGAGGGTTGACGTCAGGCAGGCGGCCGGTCATAAAAGTCATTGCCGAAACTTTTTGCAATATGTCAAAACAGATGACATATTGCGTCGACCCCAAGTAATTGGGATAAGAGCAGGATGATGATGATTCTATTAATATAGTCAGGACCACACTGTATATATAAGAGTGGTAGGACCACACTGTCGACAGTTATCTGTCTACAGCCGCGGGCCGGTCCGTCCGGGGCAGTACCATGCTCTCGCAGAAAATCGACGTCTGAGCAGTAGCAATTTGTTACTGCGCTTCGTTCGGTGAGCGAGAGAGCCGGCAGCCCAACTTTCTGAGGGTGATTGTGTGTGGAGGGTTTTGGTGGTGCCCTTGGTATCACCGAGCCTCAATGCACGCATTCACACTCCCTTCGCTTTCTTCGCGGTAGGCAACTTGTAAAGGTCTATGAGCGGCAGCAACACTTACCATCAGGTGTACTGTTTGCTCGTTTGCCACCGTTTGCAATTAAAAAAAAAAAAAAAAACCAGTTCAGAAACGTCCTAGCAAAAAGTCCTAGCAAAAAAACACCGATACCTGCCTAGAATTGGTCCCTAGGCTACTGAAAAAAAAGCCAATATTTCGATAGAAAAGATAGCTGGGGTTTACCATCAATCTGTAATCTTATTATAAACATAATCCTTAGTAATATTATAAATGCGAAAGCAAATTTGTTTATTTGTTACGCTTTCACGCTTAAACCACCGGACCGATTTCAAAAATTCTTTCACCAATGGAAGGCTATAATATCAGGGTAACATAGGCTATATTTTATCCCGGTATTCGCACGGGAATTACGCGGGTAAGGCGACTGCAAACAAAGCGAAGCGAAGATGGGTTGCTAGTTAATAATAAAACCAAAAAGACCACCATAAGACTGTAAGTCTGCTAAGTGCTCATATGTACTGTGTAGATTTGACTCACAATAAAGTTCGTAAAGCAAAATGTTGTAATTTAAAGTAATCAAAATAATTTAGTATCACGCCTTTTGAGCTTTCTTGCTGAATCTTGCGCGGTGTGGCCTTTCGATCCGGTAGTAGCATTATTATACTTGTTAGGTTTAAATTAATAAATTGTTATAATATCTTAGTTACTGTAAATTTAATGTTTAATAATTATTGACTAAAACACTATCGTCCGTATGGTGACGGAGTAAGAATACAAGTCACCACTCCCTATCTTGCCCGTGGATGTCGTAAAAGTAAACTAAAACTAGAACTAAAAGTAAAGTAAAACTACTATGGGATATAATACCTATGAATATAACATCTGTGCAAGAGAAGGAAAACTCGAAATGAAACCCTATACCAACATGCCTGACCAGCATGGTAGAGTAGATCAAATGCTTTCCCATTGTGGAGAAGGCCCGAACCCAACAATGGGACGTACGAGGGCTGCGATGATGATTAAATACCGTAAATTTAATGTTTAATAATTACTGACTAAAAACGATATGATTTTTTCATATAGATTGTTTATTTTCTTTTTGAGCTGGTAATAAATATAGGTAAAAATTTAATAAATAATTATGTAATGGGTAAATATTAAACTCTGTAATAACGACGGCTTTATGGACGTAAGCCTTAAGTCGTCCCGTGACAATGAACGCTGAAAAATAGTATTATTATTATTCCCTTTATTTATATTCCTAACTAGTAAATATATCTTTAATTATAATATAAACATGAAAAATATAAAAAGGCCGCCAGTGAATACAAGAACCAAGCTGGTAGTTAGGTGGCTTAAAAGATATCTACGCAAAAGACTTATATAGGTACCTATACTAATTCGTATGACCACTAAGGTATAGTAGGTCAAGCTCTCTCTCTGGGCCCAACAGTGGGACTTCTATGGACTAAAATGATGATGATATCTTAGTTATAACACAAAACTTCTAGCCCTCTCTTATAGACATAGAAAGTACACTTTTATGTTCACGGCAACTAAAATTTAACTTAAATCTATGTCCAAAAAAAGCACCCGCCTCACAACACGAATAACACGCAAGTAAAGACGTTAACAAGGATCAAAAGTGGCCAGCGATTACACAAAAATCCAATTCAATTACCGTATCTTTTGTGTTTTAAAAGCCGCCTTTGTGTAGATCCGAGTACCCGAATAATCAGTTTCAATATTTGTACTGCAATTTGTTTACTATTCATATTCGAGAGCAGGCGCCCTCTAGTGTTACATTCAATAGTTAACTTCATGAGAAATTTCTACAGGACCTCGTGGGAACGTTGGCTTACGTAACAGTCAATATTGGCCTATACAATTTCATTGTTAAATTTTGGGTGTTTTACTGCCATTACTAAACTGTGTTGGCTATACGATTCTACACCTACGTTACCCTTATGTTTATATTTGTGATTAGTCGGTGTGTCGCCCTCCGATATATAATGGTAAATAATGCATTGTTGTGGATCAACTTTTATGACTGCGAGCTTGGGATTCGTCATGGGTGGCTTACGAGTGCTTTTTTTTGTACAACTTTGTTTTATTATAGCGCGTTTTAAATTAAACTGCGGTCTTGTAAAAATTTATATATAACTAGCAACCGCCTTCGCTTCGCTTCGGTTATAGGTTATAATCGTTTTACCCGCGTAGTTCCCGTTCCCGTGGGAATACCGGGATAAAATATAGCCTAGTTTACGCCCTGATTTCAAAAATTCTTTCCATTGGTGAAAGAATTTTTGAAATCGGTCCAGCCGTTTTGAAGATTACCCGGAACAAACAGACAGACACAGACAAAAATTTTTTAATTGCTATTTTAGGCATAGGTATCGTGCAAATAACCGTGTGAGCATGAAAAAAGCCTATTATTTTGACATTACAAACAGACACTCCAATTTTATTTATTAGTATAGATTTCGATTATTTTTAAGAGTATCCTTCATGTTAATTGTCGATACTCAATTGGTAAATAAGTTATAACACACGGTATTGATTTCTAATCCAACTTTCCTGAGATTTCGAATACTTTTTAGTGTTCAGAATAGACAGTCATCTGACAACGTCGAAAGTACTCTGTTCTGTGTCTATTTTGTTTTATATCTGTCCGATGCCAGAATAAAAATAATTAAAATGATCAAATAAATAGTTACCATAGCATATAGTAATGATATTCACGCGGATAAACTGTGCCCAAAACTCGGACATAAAGTCATAATTTATAAACATATTACGTAAAAACGAGTAATAGATTTAAAAAAAACCTTTGAAAAAAACCTTTGCTTGACTAATTAGAGTAATTAAATTAATTATTATTGGCTATTTAACTTACAAATTAGTTCCGTTTACGGATATAGTGTCAATAAAAGTGACATAATTTATATTTTAAGTATGTTTTACTAATCTGTTTACTTTTCGAATTGTTTTTAAAATGATATTTGAAAGGTCAGGCTTTGAGTTAATTCAAGGTATATTTTTAAACGAAATGTTTGATCAGTGATTTACGTTCAATAAATTTCCACCTCTCGAGGAAGAACGAAAAAAACAAAGGGACCCAGTTTTTGGAAATTTTATTCTCAAATGTTGATGCTCAAAAATTTGCATATGACAATTTCATCAAACCGTTTGGCTTTCAGTAACTTTGTCTGCTGACATCTTTCAAATGTCTTTTAGATTAAGTAAAGTTATTGTGAGAAAGCTAGAAGTAATATATTATATTTTTAGTCTATAGTCATATGATTTTTTTTAAAGACTAACTAAATAATTTATGCAGAAAAAAAAAGACATACAGTGAAATATAGAAACTCCTCTGTTTTTGAAGTCGTTTCATGAGGCGAATTATCTGTCGAAACATGCTAGCAAAAGTGTCACAGCTTGCCAATGAATATTTTTTTTTATTGATTCGTCCACTGGGATAGGTAAAGGGAATAGAGCTCATATAGCCAAATCCTATAGCTATAACATCTTTCCTAAATTTATTTGTAAACGTACTGTGAATTTGTAAATAGCTTATATATATTTTTTTTTAATTTATTAAAGGCTTTGGCAGAACCATCAGCCTAACAGAAACTTAAAAACTACATAAGATTCGGAACAGTAATATTTACATTATACGATACAATAATAATCTTAAATTATCTAATATATCATACATTTCCAATTGTGCTTACAATAAAATTATACAAAGCAATATACAGTGATGGAAATTTTAGTAAGGTTTGTACAGTGTTTGGAACATCTTCTATAGTGTCTTGACATTGACAGATTAATAGTAACCGGTTCAGTTTAAAATTCGGACAATTAAAAAATATATGTTGCAAATCACCAACGGCATAATAACAATATGAACAGGATGTATTATGAACTACATTAATTCTAAACAAATGAGAAGGAATTCTGCAGTGACCAATACGTAATCTAGAAATAGTGGTAATAATATGTCTGCCCAGGAACTTGGAATCTTTTTCAAACCACGCTTTTGTTGAAGGTATGGGTTCAATTTCTTCTAACCATTTACCTTTAGTAGTTCGAGTATGATTTAAAACCATACACCAGCGTTTTATCATATTTTGTTTTAGTGACGAAATTAAATCGGTATACGGAACCTTGCAATCACAAGAGATGCTGTTTGATGATGATTTAGCCAGACTATCAGCGACTTCATTACCATAGATGCCAGAATGGCCTGGGACCCAGGCAAACTCAATTGAAATATTGAGCTTTTGTAAAGCACAGACATAGTACCTTATCTTGTATATTAAATAATTGTAAGAAGCTGATAAAGTTTTGTTAATAATTGCTTGTAATATACTCATAGAATCTGTCAATATTATATAGTTATCATTCAATTGTTTAACATTACCTAGATCGTGTATGATAGCAAGTGCTTCTGTTGAAAAAATGGAAAATAAATTATAACAGTGATATTTTTTACCTATATTTAGAGTAGAAATGTAAAAAGCGAAACCAGTCCTATTTTTGGTTTTTGATCCATCTGTATATATTGCACTGAAATGACTTTTGCTATCTAAGAACTTTACAAAATCTGCTTTATCATTGTATTTATTTAAAGTAATAGGAATTTCAGAAATAATATCGTTATACTGCAGAGAATAACATGGAAGTATTTTAGTCCAATAAACTATGTCTTGAAATTCATAATTTAGATATGAAATAGATTCACTTAAAGAGGTTGTTGCCCTTAATGGAGTTTTATTATAATCAGGGTAAATAAAGTTCTCTAACCAACTTGAAACCACTTCATTGTCCCGGCTAATTAGCTTAAGGCAGTATTTATCTACCACATAAGACCTTCTAACAGTTAAAGGCACTACGGCAGCTTCAACTTCTAAAGAGTTAATTGGAGAAGAGGACATAGCCCCCAAAATTATACGGAGTGCTCTATTTTGAATGACATCTAACTTCTTGAGTAAATGACTAGCAGCATTAAAGTAAAACATGCAACCATAGTCAAAATAACTGCGTATTGTTGCTTGGTATAGTTGTTTTAAAATTTTTGGATCAGAACCCCATTTTAACCCTGTTAATGATCTCATAATATTTAATACCTGCTCAGACCTTTTGCATAAATAACTTATATGTTCAGACCAAGATAATTTACAGTCTAGACAGATCCCCAGATATTTATAGGAGGTATTTACTTGTAAAAAATTACCATTATATTGTAATTTAGGCCTAAATTCACCATTTCTGGAGAAAACCATGACAACACTTTTATTAGTATTAATGTCCAGTTTCAATTTAGTACTTAGAACAGTGTATAAAATTTTAAGACAGTCATTCATTATGGATTCACCCTCAATTATATAAGATGTCTGAATATATACAGCTAGATCATCTGCATAAAGAAGATATCTGACAGATTTAGGTATCTTCTCCATTAATTTCACCAAACTTAAAATGAAAATTAACGGGGAAATTACAGAACCTTGAGGAGTACCTTTATAAGAAATGTTAGGGCCATAAAATTGGTTTTTCACTTTCAAATTCACCTTACGTCCATGTAGAAAAGTAAAAAGCCACTGAAGTACAGTTCCAGGAAATCCTAGCTTGCACAAACTTTTAATGAGGAATTTATGGTCAATATTATCAAAAGCGCCTTTTATATCAAAAAACACAGCTATTGTATACCTATTGGTTTGAAAACCATTCATAATATCGCCAATTAAACAACTTAAGCTATCTATAGTACTTTTCCCTCTGCGAAAACCATATTGGTTATTTGGTATTAAAAGGTTCTTCTCTACAAACCACTCTATTCTTGATTTTAGCATTGACTCAAAAAGCTTAGAAAAACATGATGTTAAAGAGATAGGTCTGTAGGAGTCTAGATTATTAAGGTTTTTATTAGGCTTAGGAATAGGTACTACATACTGCTCTTTCCAGGCATCAGGAATTTTCTTAGAATATCACAATTGATTAAAAATATTTAATAATAGTAATTGAGAACTAAGGGGAAGGTTTTTAATTACTAAGTAAGGAATTTTGTCAGGACCAGGAGATGTATTTTTTTTATTTACCAGAGCAGCAGTAAATTCACTAATACTGAATGGATCTTCTAACCACTTAGCTGAGCTGTGACCAGGGTTATTAAAATATTTAAGGTAATTGAAGGCACTATTATAGTTCATGGAACATACTTTATCTAAATATTGTAGGGCATTGTTATTATCTTGAAAAAATTAATATTGTTTGAAATATTCTTAGAAAACTTAAATTTACGAATATAATCCCATATAACTTTAGAAGGAGTACAGCGATTGAATGAAGTGCATAGTGCTTGCCAACTTGAACGTTTTTGTTCTAATATTATTTGTTTCTTTCGGGCATCAAAATTTTTATATATCAAATAATTTTCAACATTAGGAAATTTTTTATATAAAGACAGTGCAAGACGAGCTTGAGAAACAGCTTTTTTACAGATATCATTCCACCACACAGATTTTTTCTGTATTTTACTATGACTGCTATTAAGAAAAGGCCTCTTAACTGCAAATGAAGATAAAATCTGGTTCAATTTTTCAATGAAATTATTATAATTAACTGAAGCATCACCTGTAGAATGGAATGTTGAAAAGGTAATGTCACATTTGTCTTTAAACACAGCCCAGTCAATTTTATTATAGTTAATAGGTGGTATAGAATAAGATGATTTTATTTGGTTAGGCTTATCATATTTAGGGTATCGATTTGGATATAACAAACCTACATGAATAGGAAAGTGGTCACTACTCATAGGATCATCAGCTATAGCAAATTTACAGCTGGAATTTAATGGGGTTGATACAAAAGCTAAATCTAACACACTAGAACTTTTTCCAAAGGGAGCTAATGTAGTGGGATTATGATCATTTAAGCACACTATATTATGACTTTCCATAAAGGAGTGTATTATATTACCTCTTTTGTCATTTTTATTAGATCCCCAAGAAACATGATGGGCATTAAAGTCCCCAATAATAATAAAATTTCTGGATAGAATTTTGGAATAGATGTCCTGTAATAATTTTAAATTAAATTTACCAGGTGGGCAATAAACACATAATATATCAATCGAAAGATCATTCAGAAGTAATGTTAGCAATATGTTTTGACAGTTATAGGAAGAAAAAGTGTTAATAATATTTACTTGAAATTTATTTATAACAGCAATAGCTACACCCCCATGAGGTCTCTCTGAGTCGGCTCTAAATATATTGTAACCCTTTATTCAAAGTAATTTAGTATCATCCAACCAAGTTTCATTTAATAAAACTATATCTATCTCTGTATCAAAAGTATTAATGTAGTTGGTGAGTAAATCTAATTTGGAGACAATACTTCTAGCATTCCAGTGCAATATATTAAGCTGTGAATAAAACATTATACAAAGTTAGCTATCAAGGATTCCTTTATTGTTTTGGAAGAAATGTTAAAACCCTCCTCTTCCTTCTTTTGCATAATGTCTATTATTGATTTTGTAATGGCATTTAAAATAATATCCGAATTAAGAATTTCTGTTATATTAGCTCTTCTCTGTGGAGATGATTTGCTTTGAGGGACAGATAGTGGTAATCTATTAGAAAAGTTTAAATTTGGTAAAGTTGGAAAATTTGTTTTAGGGTTTTTACAAGCAACTGTAGCATAAGTAAAATTGCCTGCAATTCTATTTTTAATTTCAGCTATTTTAGATGATTTTACTGGACAGGCATTGGATATAGCTACATGGGGGCCGCTGCAGTTGGAACGTTTCACATTAGCTCGCTGCCAGGTTATAACCTGGCAGCGAGCTTCAAGATTGCACAGAAGATCTTCTTCAGTGATATCCACAGGGGCTGTTATTATACCTTGGGATTCAATCTGATCATAGGGAATTTTAGCTGTCCAATTATTTTGTTTCAGTAAAGTTTTATTTAATAAAAAGGTGTTAGCATCTTTCTTGTTTTTGAAATATACTTTAAGAAAATAATTACTTGTTTGTTTCACAAAATCTATACCTGTTACCTTATTCTTGAGTATATAATTGGTTTTGAATATATAAATTTTTGTCCTAGTATTAGTATCATCGGCATCATGAGATAATAGTATTGGATATTCTTGCCTTTCTTCAGTGTAAATATGATGACAATCCTTAAATAAACCTCTCTTAGTATTGATGAATTTAAGAGACATTTTCGTGACAGGTTCTACAGCCTCATCCGTGGTATGAAATTTTCTTTTCAAATCCTTACCGCCGCTGGATTCATTCATCTTATATTAATATTTATCAGTTATAAAACCAAGGAGCGTATTATTTGTGATAAACAATTAAGTTTAAAGTCGATTGCAATTTAATAAAATTTTATAATTCAAAAAGACGCGCCAATGGTTTGCCCGCCAAAACCCAAACGTCTAAATAGCTTATAATCGTGATTAAGGGGCGGTCTCACTGCCCACTACTAAAGCTTTTGTTTGATATAGAACTTAGAAATAAAATATATATATATAAATTACCCACAGATTTGTACCCACAGATAGCTTTGTACCCGCGATTTTTATTTTTCATAATGCCATATCGTCACAGCTTTAGATTTTTTTATGGTAGTTAACTACAAAAACTAAAGTGAATCTATCCTAAAATCTAACAACATCATCATTATTATCATCGCAGCCCATATCAGACCTACTACTGGGTTCGGGCTTCCTCCACAATGGGATAAAAATTAACCTACTATACCGCGCTGGTCAGACGTGTTGGCATAGGGTTTTATGTCAAGATTTCCTTCTCGTACAAAGATATTATCTGTATTTCATATCACTTAGTCATTTTTTACGATTCTCACGGGTAAGAGGTGGCGAACTGTAGTCTTACTTCGTCATTACATGGAAATAAATCTAACATAAACCGACGCCAACACGAGACGTTGACAAATTATTCATTCCATTGTGCTGAGTATTATGAAGGATAATTCAAAACACTCGATTCCAACAAACGATATGTTTACAACACAAGGATGTGATACAAAACAATGTATTGTCAAACAATTCAATTCTACATCAGTTTTATGAAGTAAGGAAACAGAATTGACAAGCGTCCTATAATATTATGCAGTAGTCGTAATATTGACGGGGAATTGCGTCTGCACGTGGGATGTGACAACATTGGACATTGCTTAAGCATTCGAGAGCATTGCAAGCATTACTCGAAGATTTGAAACAAAAGGTAACAGTCGATAAAACAATTTGAATTTAATATATGTAATGATCTCTGGTGTTTAAACATTGCAAATAAATGTATTTTACAGATGTTATTGTGTTTGTATTTGATTTTTGGTCACGGCGTTCATGGCTACGGGCGGACAAGTGTTAACTTAATTCGCCCGTGATTATGAGCTGTAAAGTGTTCGAAGTGTGGGGCAATCAAAAATTAAATACAAACGCGATAAAATCTGTAAAACAGTTTTATTTACAATGTGTATATATTAGTATTGTTTTACAATCATTTTTTTTTTTTTAAGGCTGCACTAATCTACGGATATCAAGGAAACAGTACCAGTGGTAGGCCCGGTAGATCGATTTGAAGGAATTCTATTTTTATTAGCTATGCTGCTGCATCTACGGACCTTTTTTATTGCAGACGGTTGCAAACGAGCAGACAGTACACCTGATGGTAAGTGTTGCTGCCGCTCATGGACCTTTGCAAGTCCGTTGTCTACCGCGAATAAAGTGAAGGGAGTGTGAATGCGTGCAATGAGGTTCGATGAAACTAAAGGCATCACTAAAACCTACCACACGCAAATACCGTCAGAATATCGGGCTTCCAGTTCTCGCTCACCGAACGAAGTACAGCAACAAATTGCTACTACTCAGATGTCGATTTTCTGTTCAGTGTGGTATACCGGCGGAAACGGCCCGCGGCTGTAGACAAACCACTATCAACAGTGTGGTCCTACCACAGTTAGAGCATATGTATTAGGTATATAGTATTTCAAGTTACCTCCTCCTACCTTGTTTGTGAAACCAAGCCCAGTAACAGGACGTGTAGACTTAATAATAATAATCTATAATTTTTAACAAAAAAAAAACCGACTTCTAACAGTAAGCTAATAAAATTTTAAGAATTCCACCAATTTCTCAAGGATACCATCATCAGATCCTGACCTTATGACTATGGGACCACCTGGAAAATATACCCTATCAAGCAAAAAAAGAATTTTGCAAATCGGTCCAGGCGTCTTTGAGTAATCGGTGAACATACATAAAAAAAAAGATTCCGACGAATTGAGAACCTTCTCCTTTTTTTGAAGTCGGTTAAAAATAATATGTATCAACTTACTAGTTTCATTCAATACTTTACAGTTTAAAAATATATATGCGTCGCACTTTCAATCAATTCATTTTCTACCATAGCGATGTATCATCCTGGTCATAATCAAATTAATATAGTGTGGAACATTTGAGATTGTTCGCTTCCCTTATTATCATGTTTCACACTTGACTGGTTCGTACATAATTAACAAATTTCTCATCTCATAGGGCACTAAATGTTGTACGGGTGTTGAGTTTTGTGAATGACTATCACATTGTACACTTGTGACAATAAATATATATTTTATGGGCCGTTGTATTTTAATTATCGCCTCCACGACTTCGTTGTGACGTAAATAGTAAGGCTAGGGATTTTTTATTAACTGATTACCTTAAATTCATCATCATGGTACTAAGATCAAGGCGTTGGTACTTCTAGACAGGCTCATGGTGGTGACGGGAAGGGAATATATTAGGTAGGTCGCCTGCTGCCCTTCTGTTGGCCTGGAGTGAGCGAGCGGGTTTTGTCCAGATTATAGCCCGCCAAAAGGGACGTCGAGAGGAGCCGTTCGTCGGTCCGACCATGGAGGACAAGGAACTCTGTACAGGCAAGGGTCGGCCCAACGACGAAGGTGACGTGCTAGGGTGAGTAATGGGCCCACCGCCGCCCCTCTGTCGCTCCGGACGGAGCCTGGCGGTGGGTGCGCTGACGATAGCCCACCCCAAATAAAAAAGGTCCCGCCAAAAAAAATACAAAAATATAATAAGATTCATTATCATCGTTCAGCTTTTTACCGTTCATGGTTGGACGTGGGACTACCCCACAAATGAGGACAGTGCTGTAATCGTTACCCTAGCAATAGGAGTAAAGTGTTATATGTTTACCAAGAGAAAACAACTACCTGTTGTCCTGGTGAGACTCTTAATCGATTTTTACAACTCTCATGGGCAAGGCAAGAGATGCCGCAAGGAGTGTATTAAGTTAAAGATTTAACTATGGGGTAGACTTGTGTGATGACGGAGTAAGAATACAATTCACCACTCTCTCTCTCTTGCTGATGGGTATCCTAAAAGGCGACTAAGGAAATCCTGTGTATATAACAACTATACAAGAGAAGGAAAACTCGAAATAAAATCCCGTACCAACCCGTTTGACCGTGGTGGTATAAGTAGGTCAATTTCACTCCCAATGTGTAGAAGGTCCGAGCCTGATAGTGGAACGTATATGAGCTGTGTTGATGATAATGGTGAAATTATCATGAAAATATTATGTACGGATGTTATTTTAAAACTTCTCGTCCAACATACTTCAGTGTCTGAAAACACAGATCTACGACTAGTGTGTGTTACCAGTGATGACTTACGGCACGGAAACGTGGTCCCTAAATGTCCTCATAACAAGGCTCAAAGTCGCTCAGCGTGCAATGGAACGGGCTATGCTCAGGATTTCTTTACGAGATAGAATCCGAAATACGGCAATCCGCACAAGAACGGGTGTAACCGACATAGCACGAAGAATTAGCACGCTGAAATGGCAATGGGCAGGCCACATCGCTCGACAAACCGACAACCGCTGGGGAAGAAAGGTTCACCAGTGGTGACCACGTATCGGACGACGCAGTGTAGGACGCCCCCCCACTAGGCGGACCGACGTCCTGGTGAAAGTTGCTGGGCGTCGTTGGATGCAGGCGGCACAGGACCGCACTTTGTGGCGGAATATGAGGAAGGCCTACGTCCAGCAGTGGACGGCGATAGGCTGAAATGATGATGATGATCACATTTATTTTTTATAATTTTTTAAATAAATATTTACAAAAAAGAATGCGAAGATATATTATTAAAGTAGGTTTAGTTAGTTTAGTTATTTTTTTTTACTGTGACCTAAATTTAATAACTAATACTAAAAGTTGAAAATAGAATTACTAAAATCGATTCAATCAACAAATAGTTTTAAGATAATACACAATTAAAAATAAGGGCGAATTGATTATGTACGTCTTCCTTTTTTATTAATTCATAAACCTTCTGTTATTAACGCTGATTTTGTAGTTTTTGGTTTAAATGCACATGCAGTTATGAAGATATGATGAACATTAGTACGAATACCAATAATAGATACCTTTAGTTGGTCATTTGGCAACTTCAAAGATATATTGCAATCGATTACGTCATTTGTAGGGTCCCGCTATAATAACTGTTTGTACAATTATGGATTATCATCAAAGTCTAAACACTCCAATACAAATATTTTTGAATCAATATCTGTTATTCCTGTGTGGTAGCGGAGTAAGAATACAATTCACCACCCCCTCTCATACCCGTGGGTGTCATAAAAGATGACTAAGGGATATAATATGCATATAACTTCTATTCAAGAGAAGGAAAACTCGAAATAAAACTCTGTACAAACTCATCTGACTAACTGGGTACAATAGTTAAATTTTTCTCCTATAGTGAAGGAGGCTCGAGCCCAACAGTGGGCAGTATTTGAGCTGACATGATAATGATGATCTGCTAAAAAATGAATTGCCGTGGTTTACGCGAGCGTTACATAAATACAAAGTAAAAAACCGGCTAAGTGTGAGTTGAAGTCGCGCACGAAGGGTTCCGTACCCCCTTAAATATTTATTTTATTTTGTTTTTAGTATTTGTTGTAATAGCGGCAATAGAAATACATAATCGAGCGTTATGACATGTCCTTCTTTAAACGAGGTTTAAGAAGAGTATTTCCTTCACGGTAGGCAGCGGCCTGGCTGTGCCCCTGGTATTGCAAAGGTCCATGTGCAGCAGTTTCACTTACCATCAGGTGTGCTGCTTGCTCGTTTGCCACCGTTGGCAATAAAAAAAAATTGGTAAAAATTTCAACTGTTTAGCTATCGCGGTTCTTGAGATACGAAAATGTGGGATTTTCGTGTCACTAAATTGCGTTTTATCCATAAAAATTTTACCCTCAGGCGTGAAAAAGTTTCACTTCAACATATAAAACAGTCCAGAGGACTGGCGACAGAAGTCAAAACTTAAAATCATGAACATGCAGTAGCTATTTTTGGATCTTTGAATCAATCAATCATGAGCATGTCGGTGACGCGAACCCATAAGATTTTCCATCACCAGAAAGTGCCCAACGCGGCTATAGAAGTATTCACTTTAAAAACGTTTGGAATCAGTTCTCCGTTCGAAACGTCAGGAAAATAAAAATCAAATTAAAAGGCGTAACAGTACCTTTACTACCTGCTAATGTCATGGATTCAAATCCCATGCAAGATAACACTTTATGCGATCCACATATTGCTGTTCTGAATCTGGACGTAATTTGTAGCCCTCAATTATATTTTTGTAAAGTCGCTAACAAGGAGCATGTCCTTAATGCAGGTTGATGTCCTTAAAAAAAACTTTCAAATCCGTAATAATAGTTTTATATCAACAACTGTTTTTGTATCTATAGTCAAGCAAAACTGTTCCCATACAAAATTATCAAAATATAATTAAAATACTTAAAGGATAAATTAAGCAATAAACCAACCAATCTATATATAACTAACGCTTTACGATTCGTAATCGATTTGTGGTGCGAGTCGAATGTGATCGATTGTTTTATCGATTACTATAATTATAGTTATTACTCCTAAATGGGGTATATTAACGGTTTTTTGATATACCGGTTACATTTAAATTGTGTTAACTTGTACAAATATAATGAACGAGAGAGATTTATTTTGATATTAACTGTACTCTTAAGGTAACCCTTGCGTTAAAGATTTATATAAAACTAGCTATGTGGCTTTGTTCGTATAAATGTAAATTGTATCCATTATTTTATATACCTCGGAAACATTACTTTTTTATTTTATATCTTTAAACGAGCAATTCTTGTAAATATATATATTTTCAGGATCTCTGAAACGGCTCCAACGATTTTGTTGAAACTTGGCATACTAGAGGATTCGGGCCCAAAAAATCGATCTAGCTAGGTTTTATGTATAGAAAATGTTGTTTTGTCAGTGTTTTTTGCAGACAATATAATGACATTAAATTTTAAAAGAATATGAATTCAAATTTTGCCATCAATGTCATGAGTTACGATAGCTCAGTGGCGAAGTAGTCAGGTTTCGTTTTATTTTTGACATCGGCGACAAACGGCGTCGGATCGAATCTCGGTGTTATTATTATTCTCTTTTTGTAATTTTTTATATAATTTTCATTATTTATTTTTTATTAATATATATCTAAATAAATGCTACAAAAATACTCCGAGCGAAGCTCGGTCAACCTGATATTATTTAACTATCTGAACAAATAGATGTTGTTCTGTTCAAATAAAATAAAAGGAATTCTCCTTGAAATCGACAACAGCACCACCTACCGGGTCTAATTGTGAATTAAAACCATTCGAATCCTCTTGAACACACAAAAATTTCATCAACATCTTTCAAGCCGTTTAGGAGGAGTTCAGTGACATATACATGTACACAAAAAATATAAATATATAAAGATGAAAGAAGAACAATATTTTAAAAATTTATTGACCCGATCGCTAATCAACCTTCACAGACCTAATCCTCAGGTTAATCTGAAGATTATCTGAAAAATTTAGTAACGTTCCGCTACTGAGCTCAAGCCTCTTCCATTATGGGAGGGAAATTGACCTTTTTAAATGTCCATTTCAATCTTTATTGCTCTACATAATGTATGAAAGGTTTTAAGTACTAAATTTTAAAACAATTATGTAGAGCACATGTGTTTTAAACAGTTTGTTGCCATTATTAAGCAAAAAAAATAATAATTCGCTACGGGCAAATAAATGGTAGTAGCAGTAGCAAAGTATTACACATTTTTGAGTAAGAATATAATTCAATGCCCCGTATTTTACCCGTGGGTGTCGTAAAAGACGACTAGGGATATAGTATGCAGATAGCATCGTTGCAAGGGAAAGTAAACTCGTAATGAAACCTTATGCCAACACGTCTGACCAGCCTAGTATAGTAGGCAAATTCCCTCCCAAAGTGGAGGAAGCCCAGCGGCATGTATATGAGCTATGATAATAATCATTATCATCATCATTTCAGCACATATACGTCCCAATGTTGGGCTCGAGCCTCCTCCGCAATTGGAGGGCAATTTACCTACTACACCATGCTGGTCAGACAGGTTGATATAGGGTTTAATATCAAGTTTTCCTTTTCTTGCATATATGCTCCATGCCTATTATATCCCTTAGTCGATTTTTACGACATCCATCGGCATGATAGGGAGTGGTAAATCGTATTCTTACTCCGTCACTACACGGAAATAATAATGATGATTATAAATTTGAAATGAAAATATTAGGATTCATAGGAGTGGTAGGACCACACTGTCGACAGTTATCTGTCTACAGCCGCGGGCCGGTCCGTCCGGGGCAGTACCATGCTCTCGCAGAAAATCGACGTCTGAGTAGTAGCAATTTGTTACTGCGCTTCGTTCGGTGAGCGAGAGAGCCGGAAGCCCAACTTTCTGAGGGTGATTGCATGTGGAGGGTTTTGGTGGTGCCCTTGGTATCACCGAGCCTCAATGCACGCATTCACACTCCCTTCGCTTTCTTCTCGGTAGGCAACAGCCTTGTAAAGGTCCATGAGCGGCAGCAACACTTACCATCAGGTGTACTGTTTGCTCGTTTGCCACCGTTTGCAATAGAAAAAAGAAAATTTTACGGATTTTTTCGTGTATGTAGTTTTTGGAATGCCCGACCTTTCCAATACATTTCAGTGTTTAGGATCACGGAAAGAGGCAACAAAATGTCTAAAAAAATATTTATTTAATAACATATTACTATTCATTATACGCGAATAAAGCTATTGCCATATTTTAACATACAATACTTAAGCCAGAGATATACCGTATTAATTTATGATATTCACCTAACATAAATATTAAGGGGTCAACTTAAGTCACACTTAAGTAATAACATTTAATGATGCATTAGCACTTGAGAGTGAGATTACAACTCAATTATAATTACTAAATAGTTTTATATCGCACTAAAATTATTTGACTGCGGTCATAGATATGTCAGATATTGATGTTTTAAGTGGCTGGTGAATTATAAATATTACTCAAGATCGTGTTTACAAATGAAGAAGCTAAATTATTTATTTTGCTTATTCAGTGATATATCTTTTGTTATCATCATCATCATTGCCTTAGCTCATATACATCTAATTGTTGGGCTCGAGCGTAATAGGAGAGAAATTGACCTACTAGACCACGATGGTCAGATGTGTTGGTTTTAAATTTTTTCGAGTTTTCCTTCTCTTACATAGATATTATATGCATATTTAATCAATTTTTCAGCTTTGACGACACCCTCTACTTGCAACTCAGATGTCGATTTTCAGTGAGCTACTACCACAGACTAACCGGTGATCGCGATGGTGCTATCAGCTTTCCAGGTAAATGATGCTTCTTATGCTTCTGGTGATCCCTTATTGGATTTTTATGACTCCCATGGCAATATAAGAGGTGGTGACATTTTATTCTTAACCTATCCAAGGCCAACTGGAAATACCACCGAACCAAAATGATGAGATGAACACTATAAACCTATAAAAATATTATTATTTAAAAATTCCTAACGTTTACACATTAAAAAAAAAGAGTGTGTGTACAAAGTGCGCACATTAGAAGTGAAACTCCTATAGCCATTAACCTTTATTCTTTATCTCATTCTCTCGCCGGCTGAATCCTATATATTTACGTGTTTGTGGCTCTAAGGACTCGCTTTTTCGTTTCATTGAGTTTGCAATCACAAAGATTCTAAAGAAGTTTCACTTAAAAAAAACTATTTTTAAGGATTTTATCGTGTTTGTATTTAAATTTTGATTGCCATTGCAAAATAATGAAATCTATAATACTTACGTAAACATCAGAAATCATTAGATATATGCTATATGTTTGTATTTCCTATCTTTTTTAAAGACGAAATTGGAAGGCAAAATGTTTAACACGCGTGGTTAACGTCGCTTTAGATTAATTAAAACGGTTGGACTAGATTGTTGTCGAAAGTCTTATCTGTGGTAATCTCTTTTTAATAATATTTCATTAGCTCGACCTATATATATGTATATATATTTATTTATAGAGTGTAATTTTTCCCACGTCATTTCTACCAATTTGAAGGTATATTTAAAAAAATAAATAATATCGATCTGTGAATCATTCGAATAAAAGAAAAGTATGTAATTAAATTAAGACGTGATTATATTTTTTTGCCTTTTTAACGCTATCATTAAATTTTTATATAGAACGATAAATTTAAAGTTTAAAATGTGCGATATAATAGTTAATATTCCGTGTGGTGACGGAGTAAGAATACAATTCACCACCCCCTATCTTACCCGTGGGTGATCGTACGAGACGACTAAGGGATATAAAACGCATATAACATCTATGCGAGAGAAGGAAAACTCGAAATAAACCCTATACCAACACGTCTGACCAGCGTGGTCATTTACCCTTCCATTATGGAGGAGGCCCGAGCCCATTAGTGGGACGTAAACTCATTTGCAAAAAAAACGGGCGGTTTTGATTTTCATTCATATTTAAAAAGATACAATACCAAAAAGGTTTCAATCGTTTGTACACGTTACTGGCCGGTTTTAAAAATGCTGTGGTATTTAAAAAAGTACGTTCTAAATTCAATTTTTCATTTGATGTTCATTTTTACAGAAAACCCCTTTTTATCCTACATTTTTGGCGCGAAGTTCCAGAAGTTAACATCGACTTTCATAACTTTTATTCAATTTTTATCGATTAATTTCATATCCTTGACTGTCAAAGCTTTATTTAATGCTGTTTGGCTGTATCAAAAATGGTAGATAAAGTGGTAAAAGCTACCAAAATTATCGCGCTGCTTGAAGAGGGTTGCAGCCAATGTTTCGTGGCTAGGAGGCTAAATGTTAGTCGCTCGATAGTCCAAAGGACCTGGCAGCGATATCAGGAGACTGGTTCCGTCGAGAGAAGGCCTGGTTCTGGAAGAAAACCATGTACCCAACCACGGGATGATCGTTTTCTTGTGAGTCGCGCATTGAGAAATCGCAAATCTTCGTATGTGGATCTTAAGAACAACCTCCAAGAAGTAAGAAATGTGCATATTAGTCTATGGACGGTCAGGAGGAGGCTTCTCGCTGCCAATATACGCAGTCACCGCCCGGCCCGCGGCCCCAAATTACTCCGTGAGCACAGAGTACACAGGCTTAGGTTCGCTAGAAATTGTGAATCATGGACTCAAGACGATTGGAATAGGGTTTTGTTCTCTGATGAAGCCAGGATATCTCTGTTCGGTGAAGATCGACGTCGGCGAGTGCTAAGAAGACAAGGAGAACGCTTTGCAGAGGCATGTTTCGAAGAAATCACACCTTATGGTGGGGGCTCTGTTATGTTTTGGGCAGGAATAAATTCAATGGATCGTACAGAGTTAGTCTTCATTGAAAACGGCTCACTGACTGGGCATCGATACATAACGGAAGTTCTAATTTCTCATGCACAACCCGCATTGGCCGCTCTAGGTGAAGACTCGATTTTTATGGACGACAATGCTCGCGCCCACCGATCCCGCGATGTTAATGCGTATGTGCAAGAGGTCGGCATTCGTCGTTTGGATTGGCCAGCTCGAAGTCCCGACCTCAATCCCATAGAGCATGTCTGGGACGTTCTGAAACGGCGTGTGAGATCAGTACACCCGGCTCCGCAGACCATCAGAGAGCTGAAGAATGTGATTACTGCGGAGTGGGAACGTATTCCGCAAGCAAGTATCCGGGATATACTCGCTAGCATGCCCAGACGAATTCAAGCTGTGATTTTAGCTAGAGGGGGTCACACTCGATACTAAACATTTATCTGCTTTTACTTTATTAAAGAAAAACAAACAAAAAAACTTTTTTATTTTTACTTCATGAGCATATGCACTACTAGCGAATATACACTACTAGCGAGGTTTAGCATTATTTCCCATAAATTGTATCTAAATTTTATGAAATACTGATGAAAACGATTATTTTCTTATTAATTTAGCAAATTGTGTGGATAAAACTACCTATAATTATCAAACAAAGAAATATTAACATTTGAAATGGTTCATTGCTTAGGTGCCCGTTTTTTTTGCAAATGAGTGTATATGGGCTGAGATGATGATGATGATGAATAGTTAATAATCAACTACAAAATTTCACTATCAAGGAGGTGTTCCTTGTAAGTTGTACGTCGTTCGTAGAATATCTTAAAAAGACTGTTTTTTTCTTACTGGCGATGATGGTAAACGACCAAGCAGCAGACCTAATAGTAAATGATACTGCCGCACATTGATCTTTGCAATACCACAGGTATAGTCAGGCCGTTGCTAATCGTGAAGAAAATGAAATTTCCAGTTTAAAGTTCTATACATTGTAGTTTTGCTATCATAGCGTATTTTTATAGTTTCATAAACTATAACTTTATCTCTTTGTTGAATACTAGCGAAGGGGTGAGAATGCTTTTAGAGGAGAGAAAAGAAATCACCAATTCTACCGGTGGTTTTAAAAACACGATTCAGGGATATAAACTTAACATAATTGCAAGGGAATGCAAATCCGATACAAAATGTGTTTCAACTCGTTTGCCTAGTGTAAAACAATTTCTCTGTCGTTATGAGGAAGGTTACTATCCCATTCATAGCTTGAGAAGAATCATTACAGCTCATATATGTCCCACTGTTGGGCTTGAGACTCCTCCACAATAGGAGGGAAATTGATCTACTGTACCACGCTTGTCAGAAGTGTTGGTATTTTTTTTATTTTTGATGTTATATGCATATTATATCGCTTAGTCATCTTTTACTATACCTAGGAGCAAGAAAGGGGGTGGTGAATTGTATTCTTACTCCGTTACCACACGGAAAGAAGAAGAATAAGAAAGATTCTGTTCAATAGATAAGATTAATAATTCGCAAAACTTTACAAATCTTTGCTGTTCCATCAAAATATAAATTAATGTGGCACACTATTTTTTGTTCTATTACCAAAGTCATAATTACAATGATATAGTAGCAGGCTGTTCAACTTAAGGCGTACTGCCTCTATGAAAATTCTATTGGCGCGACAGTTGCAGCGTAACAAATGCACCCTAAATAAGTGGCCATATATAGAGTTGCCAGTTTTTTTTTTATTGCAATCGGTGGCAAACGAGCAAACAGTACACCTGATGGTAAGTGTTGCTGCCGCTCATGGACCTTTACAGGGTCGCTGCCTACCGCGAAGAAAGTGAAGGGAGTGTGAATGCGTGCATTGAGACTCGGTGATACCAAGGGCACCACCAAAACCCTCCAAACATAAACACCCTCAGAAAGTTGGGCTTCCGGCTCTCTCGCTCACCGAACGAAGCGCAGTAACAAATTGCTACTACTCAGACGTCGATTTTCTGCGAGAGTGTGGTACTACCCCGGACGGACCGGCCCGCGGTTGTAGACAGATAACTGTCGACAGTATTAAAACGAAGGACCCAGCAGTAGAGCAGCCTCTTGAGCCATAACTTATTGTCTACTCATAATTTCGATGGCCCGCCATGTAGTTTAATCTTTTGTGGAATCTCGCCCTTCGACGTCCCAGCAATTGTTGTCAAGATATCAATATTTTTCATCATGTTACAAAACATTTTATTCAATCTTTACGTAAACGCAATAACGACGGGTTACAATCATTATACAACATTTATACAAACAATTCCTTTATTAAAATAATCTGACATTTGATCAGGCTATCAGTAAACATTATGGGCCGTAAATAGTAGCATTGCAATCTAACCGTAAATTGTATAGATACCATCGCTAAATTAATATTGAATTATTTTGTTAGCTAAACTTTATTGTAAATCATAATGTCCGTTTTTAACCGACTTCAAAAAAGGAGAGGGTTCTCAATTCGACTGTATTTTCTATGTTTCTCAGAACTTTCAACTAGGTGAACCGATTTTAATGATACTTCTTTTAAATAAAACTACAGAACTAACTACTTTTCCGTGTGGTGACGGAGTAAGAATACAATTCACCACTCCCTATCTTACCTGTGAATGTCGTAAAAGACGACAAACGGATATAATAGGCATATAACACCCATGCAAGAGAAGGAAATCTCGAAGTATAACCCTATACTAATCTGTCTGACCAGCATGGTAGAGTAAGGTCAATTTCCCTCCAATTGCGGAGGAGGCTCGAGCCCAACAGTGGGACGTATATGAGCTGAAATGACGATGACTACAGATTTTATCGCGTTTGTATTTGATTTTTGATTGCCCGACATTTCGAACACTTTGCAGTTTTCATAGTCACGGACGGACGCATTCTTCTTTTATTTCAAAGCTGGTGCTGCCGGAGTGGTCTCATTTCAATTTAGTTCAGTTATGACTATGAAATCCATGAGTAAACGGTTGGAATCGCCTTTTTTTTGTTCAGTATTATATTTGCTAGATTTATTCCTTGTGCTGACGGAGTAAGAATACAATACAACTTCCCTGGCCGTGTGTGTCGTAAAAGACGATTAAGGGATTGTAATATACATACAATATTTATGAAAGAGAAGGAAAACTGGAGATAAAACCCTGTGCCGACCTATCTGACCAGCGTGGTACGGAAGATCAATTTTCCTTCTATTGTGGAGAAGGCTCGAGCCTACCAGTATATCAGCTGTGATGATGATGATTATTTAACTCAATTATGATATCTATACCAATAAATAAAATTGGAGTGTCTGTTTGTAATGTCAAAATAATAGGCTTTTTTCATGCTCACGCGGTTATTTGCACGACACCTATGCCTAAAATAGCGATTAAAAAATTTTTGTCTGTCTGTCTCTCTGTTTGGTCCGGGTAATCTTCAAAACGGCTGGACCGATTTCAAAAATTCTTTCACCAATGAAAAGCTATAATATCAGGGCGTAAACTAGGCTATATTTTATCCCGGTATTCCCACGGGAACGGGAACTACGCGGGTAAAACGACTATAACCAAAGCGAAGTGAGGGTGGGTTGCTAGTAATATATAAAATTAGTAAATAGCTGTATAATTATTTCCATGAAAATACATTGCAATTACAAAATATGCATAAACACAAAATCTCAGTGTGCAGTCCATTACAGGTCTATTTATATGCAGATGTGCAAAACAAAGTGACAGACAGACAGTAAGACAGATGTCATCCGTCACACATATTAAAATTGCATAGGGAGGCCAAGAAACTTAATTGCAAGTGTAGGTTAAACATGAAATACGTCTGGGAGTAAATATTTATTACTTTTCTTTATACATTTTCTTGCATACGTGTGTATTTTACTCAACTCCTCCTAAACGGCTGGATCGATGTTGATGAATTTTTTTTTGTGCGTATTCAAGGGGATTCGAGAATGGTTTAGACTTACAATTGGACCAGGTAGGTGGCGCTCCAGTCTATTTCAAGGAGAATTCCTTTTATTTTATTTGAACAGAACAACGTCTGTTGGGTCAGCTAGTCTTATATATAAATTTCTTGTGTACGTGTGTGTCACTGAACTCCTCCTAAAAGGCTGGACCGATATTGATGAATTTTTTTGTGTATGTTCAGGGGGATACGAAAATGGTATAGATTTACAATTGGACCCGGTAGGTGGCGCTTTATTTTATTTGAACAGAACAACCGCTGTTGAGTCAGCTGCTTTTTATATAACTTCAACCGCCTTTATCCTTAAAAGGTATCATCATCTCAGCCCATATACATTCCACTGTTGGGCTCGGGCCCCCACCACTACACTAGAAAAATTGACCTTCTATACCACGCTGGTCAGACATGTTGGTATAGGGTTTTGTGACGAGTTTTCCTTCTCTTGCATAGATATATGCATATTATAGCCCTTTGTCGTCGTAACACCCACGAGCAAGCGAGAGGATAGTAATTTGTATTCTTTCTCTGTCACCACACGAATAAAATCTATGGAGGCATTTAATTTTCTCACTCGATAGGTAATTACCGCTTTAAAGAATTAGACTATCATCAAATATCGATCGAATTTCGAAGCTTGATATTCCAGTTTAGCATAGTAACTTGGATTATTGATAGATTAGTACACCTTTTCTTTTTACGGTCGGCGCACTCCTCGCACCACTCCGTCCGGGGCGACAGAGGGGCGTAAGCACGCACACCCGTAACCCACCCGTGAAACGTCGCCTTCGTCATTGGACCGACCCCCGGAGGAGGGTAACTTGTCGTCAGTGAGATTAGTACACCTGATGGTAAGTGTTGCTGTCGCTCATGGACCTTTGTTAGACTACTGTCTACCGTGAAGAAAGTGAAGGGAGTGTGAATGCGTGCAATGAGGTTCGGTGATACTAAAGGTATCACTAAATCCCATCACACGCAAACACCGTAAGTTAGGCTTCTGACTCTTTCGCTCACCGAACGAAGCGTAGTAATAAAGTTTTACTCGGATATCGATTTTCTGCGAGAGTTTGTACTACCTCAGACGTAGACAGACAACTAGGTCCTAAACAATATATTTATTATAATAATATTTCTAGTTATAAAAGATAGGACACTACAATCATCAAATTTGGTAAAAGATATTATTATAATATTAATGATTATTTAATTGTTAAGTTCCTTGGTAAAAAAAAGATTTCATAAATATGCATGTATAGTTCAAGATGTCGATAAGTTGATCATTGAAGTTATGGCTATGAGGGCCTTTTGTTTTGTTCACGCTGTGGAAATGCATTTACGCACTGTCCCCCGCTAGTGACGGACGGGGGGGGGGTGGTTGCGTGTGGGACTCACCGACCATATCCGCAGCCGGAATACCTACTAAAACCACAGCGGCCCCTTCCGCGCTTTTACGGGGTGCCGGAGAGGTCGTCTGATGACATTCAATTCCCGACAGCCCAACGCATGGCCGTCTGGCCACGTCCTGTTATTACTATTCAGGGCGGTGGGAGTAGGTGGGCATATTGTCGCCCCTCCTCCCGGGTCGCCGGCGACGAAGCGAGTCAACAGACGCAAGCGCCTCGCGTTCCCGCTCCGCCGCTTTGGCTATGAGGGCCTGTGATGAGTCCAAAACTTTATTTATAGAAAATATAAAAGATATAAGTACTGTTAATGAATCTCAACTTATAAGTGACCTTGAATCACCAAAAATGGTTATAACGGGTGATAGAATTAAATATAAATTTAATAAAACTTTAGACGTTGATGAATAATATGTTAACTTTACTATTTTCATATTTTTATTATTTTAAGTACTATGTCAACTATCCTTACTAATATTATAAATGCGAAAGTAACTCTGTCTGTCTGTCTGTCTGTCTGTCTGTCTGTCTGTCTGTCTGTCTGTCTGCTACGCTTTCACGTCTAAACCACTGGACCGATTTTGATGAAATTTGGTACAGAGATGGACTAAAGCTTGAGAAAGGACATAGGCTACTTTTTATCGCGAAAAAATGGGTATAAGGGGTTGAAATAGGGGATGACATTTTGTATGGAAATTCGTCATTTTCGATGATAGAACCACGAATCTTTGTATTAAGACACCTAATAATAAATAAATAAATATTTGTTCAAGCGTTTTGGAAATTTCATTTACATGGGGATGAAATTCAACCCCTAAAATACCAAAAAGCATAAAGCCGAAACCACTGGACCTAGAAACGTATTTTTTTTTACACCGGCGTATTTCTTGGGGTGCACGAGCACTAGCAAAGGATTTTTGGAAATTCACCCCCTTAAGGGGGTGAAAAACATAT
Source organism: Lymantria dispar (assembly GCA_032191425.1). Classification (NCBI taxonomy): domain Eukaryota; kingdom Metazoa; phylum Arthropoda; class Insecta; order Lepidoptera; family Erebidae; genus Lymantria; species Lymantria dispar. The sequence goes on from CM063452.1 coordinate 32,117,702, forward strand.
AGTCTTTCATGTCTAAACCGATTTTGATGAAATTTGGTACAGAGATGGACTAAAGCTTGAGAAAGGATATAGGCTACTTTTTATCGCAAAAAAATGTGTATAAGGGGTTGAAATAGGGGATGATATTTTGTATGGAAATTCGTAATTTTTGATGATAGAACCGTGAATCTTTGTATTAAGACACCTCATAATAAATAAATAAATATTTGTTCAAGCGTTTTGGAAATTTCATTTACATGGGGATGAAATTCAACCCCTAAAATACCAAAAAGCATACAGCCGAAACCACTGGACCTAGAAACGTATTTTTTTTTACACCGTCGTATTTCTTGGGGTGCACGAGCACTAGCAAAGGATTTTTGGCAATTCACCCCCTTAAGGGGGTGTAAAACATATAGTCTTTCACGTCTAAACCGATTTTGATGAAATTTGGTACAGAGATGGACTAAAGCTTGAGAAAGGATATAGGCTACTTTTTATCGCAAAAAAATGTGTATAAGGGGTTGAAATAGGGGATGACATTTTGTATTGAAATTCGTCATTTTCGATGACCGAACCACGAATCTTTGTATTGAGGCACCTAATAATAAATAAATAAATATTCGCTCAAGTGTTTTGGAAATTCCATTTACATGGGGATGAAATTCAACCCCTAAAATACCAAAAAGCAAACAGCCGAAACCACTGGACCTAGAAACGTATTTTTTTTTACACCATCGTATTTCTTGGGGTGCACGAGCACTAGCAAAGGATTTTTGGAAATTCACCCCCTTAAGGGGGTGAAAAACATATAGTCTTTCGCGTCTAAACCGATTTTGATGAAATTTGGTACAGAGACGGACTAAAGTTTGAAAAAGGATATAGGCTACTTTTTATTGCGAAAAAATGGGTATAAGGGGTTGAAATAGGGGATGATATTTTGTATGGAAATTCGTAATTTTTGATGATAGAACCGTGAATCTTTGTATTAAGGCACCTGATAATAAATAAATAAATATTCGTTCAAGCGTTTTGGAAATTTCATTTACATGGGGATGAAATTCAACCCCTAAAATACCAAAAAGCATACAGACGAAACCACTGGGCCTAGAAACGTATTTTCTTTTACACCATGGTATTTCTTGGGGTGCACGAGCACTAGCAAAGGATTTTTGGGCATTCACCCCCTTAAGGGGGTGAAAAACATATAGTCGTTCACGTCTAAACCGATTTTGATGAAATTTGGTACAGAGATGGACTAAAGCTTGAGAAAGGATATAGGCTACTTTTTATCGCAAAAAAATGTGTATAAGGGGTTGAAATAGGGGATGATATTTTGTATGGAAATTCGTAATTTTTGATGATAGAACCGTGAATCTTTGTATTAAGACACCTCATAATAAATAAATAAATATTTGTTCAAGCGTTTTGGAAATTTCATTTACATGGGGATGAAATTCAACCCCTAAAATACCAAAAAGCATACAGCCGAAACCACTGGACCTAGAAACGTATTTTTTTTTACACCGTCGTATTTCTTGGGGTGCACGAGCACTAGCAAAGGATTTTTGGAAATTCACTCCCTTAAGGGGGTGAAAAACATATAGCCTTTTACGTCGAAATCACTTAACCGATTTTGATGAAATTTGGTACAGAGATGAACTAAAGCTAGAGAAAGGATATAAGGCTACTTTTTATCGCGAAAAAATAGGTATAAGGGGTTGAAATAGGGGAAAGTATTTTCTTTTTACGTCGTCTTATTTCTTGGGGTACACGAGCACTAGCAAAGGATTTTTGGAAAATCATCATTAAGTGGGTGAAAAGCGTATAGACGAAACTCTTGGAGCTAGGAACGTAAAACTTTCTATGCAATTCTCTTTCTTTTGTTGTAAGTGAGCTCTAAGAAATTATTTTATTAAAATCAACTCCTAAAGGGGTGCAAAATATATAGCCGAAATCATTAGGCCTAGAAACATGGAATTTTGTATAAAGTTTCCTTTCTTGGGGTAAGAGATTTTTGCAATTTTAGCCCTAAGGGGGTGAAAAGTGTTTAACCGAAATCACTGAGCCTAGGAAGGATCATTTTATTACACGGTCGGCTTTCTTGGATTACCCCCAGATTTTCTTAGTGCTCACTTACCAAGCACTATGAAACAATTTTTGGCAAGGATAAGCGAGCTCTAACAAAAAATTTTTGGAAATTCAACCCCTAAGAGGGTGAAAGTGTATAGCCAAAGATACCGGGCCTAAAAATGTGAAATTTCGTATACCGATCGGTTATTTGGGGTAAGCACTCACTAAGAAACAATTTTGGGCTGCCCCAAAAGGATAAAACACATATAGTCGAAGACACCCAGCCAATGATATATCATCATTATCTTGCTCTTATCCTAATTACTTTGGATCGACGCGATATGTAGGTACTCTTCTGCCATCGTAGATATATTACAAAGGTTCTAGCAACATTTTATGACCTGGCGCACGACATTGTTGGCCAGACGGCATCACCGGTCCAGGTCGATGTAAATCTTTGTCTTAGTAGTATTTTGCGATACCCACGAACAATGAGAGCGTGGTAATATTTCTAGCAGCTACCAGACAGTAAGTTACAATCAAGATATTATTACAATTTTCTATCTCTACAAATAAATAAATTTGAAGCGTCTGTTTGTCTATCAAAATAATAGGTTTTATTTATGCTCACACAATACGGTCCAAATTTTTTTGTCTGTCTGTCTATTCGTTACAGGTAATCTTCAAAATGGCTGGACCGATATTGATTATATTTTACCATCAGGTCTACCAGTCGTACATAAGGAATAACTTAGACTATATTTTATCCCAGGTTATATTTTATCCCGGTGTGGCTGAATTAAGTCGATTTTAAAATTATTTCACTAATGGAAAGCTATTTTTAAGCGAGTAACATATTTAAGCTATTTTTATCCCGATATTCCTATGGGATCGGGTACAATGTCGATGAAATCACGGGAATTTAATGGTTTTAAAAATTAATTCACTAATGAAAAGCTATATTATCAGTGAAAGGCTATTTTCATTCCGGTATTTGCCCAGGAACGAGAACTATACCGGGGGATGTCGAACAATTTTTAAAATTCTTTCACCAATGGAAAGCTACCTATGTTGTCAGCGAGTAACATAGGCAATTTATATCTCTGATATTTCTGGGATTAATAATTTTTTTTTTTTTTGGTATGTATGTGTGTAAATTTATAATATCAGCGAGTAACATAGGCATTTTTTATCTCGGTATTGGCATGGGAATTTCTACGTGAATGAAACTGCGGGTGTTTGATTGATATAATTTTTTTTTCACCAATGGAAAAGTACGTTATCAGAGACTAAAGAAAGGCATATTTATCATCGTATTTGCACGGCAAGCTGAACTATAAGGCTGGAAGTAATATTCAAATGTGAAAGTTTGTGAAGATATTTGGATGTTTGTTATTCAATCACGCTTAAACTGTTGAGCAGATTTGGATGAAAATTGACACGTAGATAGAGTATTTCTTAAATTAAGAAATATAATACTCTTTATGCCGATAATATTCTTTACGATAATAGTTATTAATATGCAAGTATTAATATGCAAGTAAATTTTTACGCGGGCGAAGCCGCGGGCAAAAGCTAGTTAGTTTATATTGATGTCTACTATTAGTGATGTTCGTTTTTGTGATGTTATTCATTAGTTTTTATGACTAAGTTAGAAAAAGACCATTAATATTTTTTTCTGTTGATTTTTCGAAGAATAATTATAATAATATTATTTTGTAAGAGTTACTGAAGACATAGAAGAAGTTGTCAATCTTTTAATTTCATAAATATATATTTTATTTCATTCAAATGTTTTATTTTTCGTTATAGTGTTTACCATTAGTGCTTTTACCTTAATTTGTTTCATTTGGGCTTGAGCATTCTTCTTCAAAATAGGAGAGCAAGAGAGCAACAGGTTAACCTGTTATAAACGTGCTGATCGAACAAGCTGGTATAGGATAAGTATTTTAAGTTTCCTTTCTCTTGCAAGGACTTTATTTGCTTGCATTACTTAGCCATCTCTTAAGATCACTCATAGGAATGAAAGAGTTGGTGACACTACATTCTCAATCAATCACCATAAGACAAATAAACATATCCGTACAAATATGTCCAAAAGTAATTCAATAGAATCTGTGAAAGCGAATTCCTTGCTCATAGAAATTAACTATTAAATATATGATTTCCTATTCAAAAACTGTCGCAGTATAAATAAGAGCTTGAATAGGGACCACTGTTTATGATTCTGCGTCGAATTGATATGCATTGAACTAGTACTAGAGATAATTTAAAGGTTTACATGTATCTATAATGTATTTGAAATGATCAGCTATTGAACTGTATATCGGACATTTTGAAGCTGACTGAGCATGAATCGATAGATTTATTATTACTGCTTCTATCTATTTATAGACGTTCACTGTTGGAAATAGGATCCCTCACGACCCTCACGGGTCTAATCTATGTATAAGGTACAGTCGCCAAATTTCGTCCCTGAACTTAATGTCGGCCCCTTCTGTTTCTCTTTTCCTAAACAACACCACCTAGTTTTTATATTTGAAATATAAAGTTAGCTAATCCAGACGGTCATTGCAAAAGTTTGGTGGTGGATCGTCGCTCCAGGGCTAAGTAACTAAAAAAAAGAAAACTGTTCAAGTTAAGTTTTGGACTGAAATACTATCAGTACTGTTTAAATATTGATGTTTTATACTTGTTAAAACCAACATTTTTACAAACATTATTGTATTCGCTCAGATTTCCAACGCTTGTAATTTCATACAGGTTCTGACAGGTATTTTTCGTTAAATGGATGATATGAACACCATTGTCAAATACCTAATATTGCCCCCCTGGGACGATATTTAGATCATTTTATCATTCGTCAGTTGTACAACTAATTTTAAGCCAGATTTATATAATACTAGCAAGCCGCCCTCGCTTCGCTTCGGTTATAGGTTATAGTCGTTTTACCCGCGTAGTTCCCGTTCCCGTGGGAATACCGGGATAAAATATAGCCTAGTTTACGCCCTGATTTCAAAAATTCTTTCCATTGGTGAAAGAATTTTTGAAATCGGTCCAGCCGTTTTGAAGATTACCCGGAACAAACAGACAGACACAGACAAAAATTTTTTAATTGCTATTTTAGGCATAGGTATCGTGCAAATAACCGTGTGAGCATGAAAAAAGCCTATTATTTTGACATTACAAACAGACACTCCAATTTTATTTATTGGTATAGATATAGATTACGTCACGATTTATTTAATTACCTTTTACCTTTATCCTTCAATTTTTTAATTTCATTATTATGTTTTTGAATTTTAATTATGAACAAATTGTAGCTAGCCATCAAAAAGTAGGTATATATTCACTAATGTTTCAGCATTATTATCTCAGGTATTCTCCCCAATGGAATGGAAATCGAGTGTACCACCGCGGATCAGAGAGGTTGGTATAAGATTTTATTTCGAGTGTTCAATCTCATCCATTAATGTTATATGCATACCTATTACATTCCTTAGTTGAGTTTTGCGACATCCACGAATAAGATAGGTTATAAACTATATTATTACTTCACCACAAGGAGGAACACTCCTTCATTTAGTTCCACAGAAATCTAAAAATAATAGGACGAATACAAAAGTAGCAGGCAAAGCGCTAGCCAAGAATAATTTAATTTGATATAACAATTAGTCTAGTCTGTCAATTTAGCTCCCACTGTGGAAGAGGCTCGAGTCCAGCAGTGGGATGTATACATAAGCTGAAATATCTCATCATCATCACCATCATCATCATCTGAGGACATATACGTCACAGGGCTCGGATGGCACTATGATAATGGACCTATTATAAATTGCTGATCTCCGCGTGGTGACGGAGTAAAAATACAATTCACCACTGCCAGTGGATGTCATAAAAAAAGACTAAGGGATATATTTATACAATAGAAAGAAAACTTGAAATAAAACTATATCAACACGTCTAACCAGCGTAGTGTAGGAGTTCAATTTCGCTCTCATTGTGGAGGAGGCTCGAGCCCAATGGTGGGGCGTTATGTGAGCAGTGATGATGATGACAGTGCTGATGCTTAAGTATCTACCTACCTGTTTTGTTCTTTTAATTTTTTTATCTTTCAAACGTAGACATAGCTATGTAAATTGTGGCGTGTGACTCAGCGTCGAATAAAAATATGCGTTCTTTCTTTTTTCACTAGAAGGGGTGATGAATTTTTTTAATTTTTTTTTTATTGCCAACGGTGGCAAACGAGCAAACAGTACACCTGATGGTAAGTGTTGCTGCCGTTCATGGACCTTTACAAGGCCGCTGCTCACCGCGAAGAAAGTGAAGGGAGTGCGAATGCGTGCATCGAGGTTCGGTGACACCAAGGGCACCACCAAAACCCTCCACACGCAAACACCCTTAGAAAGTTGGGCTCCCGGCTCTCTCGCTCACCGAACGAAGCGCAGTAACTAATTGCTACTACTCAGACGTCGAATTGTATTCTTACTCCATCACTACACGAAAAAAGTTGATATACTTAATCATGATGATATTAAATAACCGGCTAAGTGTGAGACGGCGTCGCGCACGACGGGTGCCGTACCTAATGGTATAGATAATTCTATAAAAAATATTTTGTTTTTAGTATTTGTTGTTATAGCAGCAACAGAAATACATATATGTAATTTGTAAAAACTTCGCTCCGACCGCAGCCCATCCCAAAAAAAAAAAGTCTTAGTAATAGGGTCCCGTTTTTACCCTTTGGGTACGAACCCTAAAAAGTACAAAATAAACACAAAATTTTATCAGCATCATCATCATCTTGCTCTTATCCCAATTACTTGGGGTCGACGCAATATGTCATCTGTTTTGACATATTGCAAAAAGTTTCGGCAATGACTTTTATGACCGGCCGCCTGCCTGACGTCAACCCTCCTTGGGAATGTAATCGTTGACCCAAATGGTACCAGATGGAGTTGGTTCGGGTCAATCTAGGGCTTTTAGTCGTTTTTTACGACACCCACGAGCAAAGCAAGGGTTGGTAGTATTCGAAGCCGCTACCACACAGCACAAATTTTATCAGCATAAATACCAATAATGAGTTAAAATTCTCGCAAATAGTAAATAGAACAAACATATTCAAGTTTATACAATAAGTATTCCCACGGCGATGTTCTGACTTCTAACTATGTATCAAAGAACTGTCAATAGTCACTAACATTCTCTGTCACGACAATGGGACACTGTCACACATTGATATATGTACTCGACTATTGAAAGAGACACCGTGTTTGTAAATTATAGGCCTTATACTCGTTAATATGTGCAATATATCTTTGCCATTTTTAATTATTTATTAATTACTAGTTGTTTTTAATGTTATGTTTTTAATGCTATGTTTAAGTTAGACTGCACCGATGGCGTGCTGGTTAAGATAACGACCTACAGTGCCAGCGTCGCGGATTCGAATTCCATACAGGACAAAACTTTGTGCGATCTACAAATTGTTGTTCTGAGTGTGGATGTAATTTGTGTCCGTTAATTATACGTTTGTAAAGTAAAGCAACACAAAGATTATATATAGCTTTAGTGCAGGGCATTGTCTTTAAAAAAATACGCATTCGCGGACCGTGTCTCTGCAACCAGACAAAAAAACGGCTAAGTGCGAGTCGAGGTCGCGCACAAGGGTTCCGTACCATTATCTATAAAAAGGGCAAAGAAATCGCGTTTATTGTATGGGAGCCCCCCTTCAATATTTATTTTATTTTGTTTTTAGTATTTGTTATTATAGCGGCAACAGAAATACATAATTTGTAAAAATTCAATTGTCTAGCTCTCACGGTTCTTGAGATACAGTCTGGTGACAGACAGACGGACGAACAGACAGCGAAGTCTTAGTAATAGGGTTCCGTTTTCACCCTTTAGGTACGGAACCCTAAAAATGATTCATGTTCATCTAGATGTTGGATTGCTATGTGGTGCTGGTCGAATACTACCGACCCTTACAATGTTCATAAAAATATCACTAAAAGATTTACATCATACTGGGCTAACGTAGTGATAACGTTTGATCAATAATTACATTCCTAAGGAGGGTTTATGTGAAACAGGCCATTCATGAAATAATTGTAAATTTTTTTGTAATATTTCATCATCTTAGCGCATATTAGTCTCATTGTTGGGCTCCATAAGATGGAGGAGGCTTGAGCCCAACAGTGAGAGGGGGAAGGGAATTAACCTACTATTCCACGCTGAGCAAACATGTTTGAATAAGATTATATATCAAGTTTTCTTCTCTTGCATAGATGTTACACATTTCCCTTAGTCGCCTTTCCCGACAAACACGGGAAAGAGAGGGGACGGTTAATTGTATTCTTACTCCATAACCACATGGATTGTAATATTTACCATGAATAGTGGTAGGACCACACTGTTGACAGTTGTCTGTCTACAGCCGCGGGCCGATCCGACTGGGGTAGTACCATACTCTTTTTTTTTTTTGGGGTGGGCTGCGGTCGGCGCATTCCTCGCACCACTCCATTTGGAGCGACAGAGGGGCGTAAGCACGCACACCCGCAACCCACCCGAACACCACGTCACCTTCGTCGTTGGGCCGACCACCGGAGCAGGGTTACTTGTCATCAGTGGTCGGCCTGACGGAATACCCCCTATTTGGGGTACCCTCTCATCGACCGACGTCCCCCCCTCGGGCAGGACGTCGGTCTTTCTTCACGCGGTCGGCCTCTCGGCGTGTTTGTTGGTGAGTTTTGGTGATGCCTTTAGGTTCACCGAACCTCATTGCACATGTTCACGCTCCTTTCACTTTCTTCGCGGTAGGCAGCGGCCTTGCAAAGGTCCATGAGCGGCAGCGGCTTGTTTCCTCGTTTGCCACGGTTTGCAATAAAAAAAAGGAAAGAAAAGTATGTATATGTGGAACCCAAGCACTTAGAATAGGAACAGTATGATTATCACAATTCTATTGATTGCTCTTTCAAATTCACATAGTCTGTATATTTTTGTTTATTTTATAGACAGGCCACCGTCCACTTGACACTTGTACCTTCCGGGAATCAAACCGGGCGATCCATTAGCGAAGAAGTGATAAGTGGCCTTTGTAATATACCATAAAAGAATTAGTCTAACATTTTATACCCACGTAATTGAATTACAAGTAAAGCATATATACATAGCCTCATGCCTGCTTCCCAGAGGGGAAAGTAGAGACTACGGATTGCCACAAGCCACAATCCTGACATACTTCCATCGCTTCACTCACACTCATCAAAGTCTTCATACATTCTCTACGGTTACGCGTATATCTACTTTTAACACAATCTTTCACCAGCACAGCTCCAATTTGATTCAGAAACGTACGGCGTGGTCTTCCTCTTGCAATCGTTCCACTCGCACTTGCTTTGTATACTTTCTTCGCCATTCTATCTTTACTCATTCTTTTTGCATGTCCAATACACCTGAACATACATACATACATAGCATTTTTTTTAATTATAATTATGTAAGTTATATCCTATCTCGAAGGGCATCACACTGGAGCTAAGACTATATGTTGTATACGTAATTGTATTCAAAAGATGGTAAAAAATGACAGCCCGCTGAGTTTCTTGCCGGATCTTCTCAGCTTGTGGCCGCGTTCCGATCCGGTGGTAGATTGTATTACATATATTCAAACGATGTATAAATTTGACAATATTTAAGGGCTCTCAAGGGGCCTATGCAGAATAAATGATTTGATTTGATATTGTAAATTAGAAAAAGTTTGTGCATAATTGCGGATCAGCTAATATCTATTAATGGCGGTTCACTTTATAAACAGCAAGCGTGGGGGTTATGCCATAATTCCTCTGTGTGGCGGACTATATGACAGTGGCTTTCAACAGGCTGGTGACAATGGAATGTTTTTTATGGCTGTTGGTGGCAAACGAATAGTACATCTGATGGTGGAATTCCCATTTTTTTTAATTTCTTTTTATTGCCATCGTTGGCAAACGTGCAAGCAGCACACCTGATGCTAAGTGATACTGCCGCACATGGACCGTTGCCTACCGTGATTAAAATACTCTTCTTAATCCTCGTTTAAAAAAGGACATGTCATAACGCTCAGGAAATAAAGCAGCAGGTAGTTCATTCCAGAGCTTGCACGTGCGTGGGAGAAATGATCGTTGGAAACGTACAGTTGAAGACCATAACGTTTCCAGGTGAAATGGATGAACCCAGCACATGGACTTTTGCTAGGCCCTTGCCTACTGTATAGAAATTGAAGGAAGTGTGCATGCGTGCAATGAGGTTCGGAGATATTATAGACATTATGAAAACCCACCATACACACAAACACCCTCAGAAAGTTGAGTTGTCGGCTATCTCGCTCATCGAACGACGTGCAGTATTAAATTGCTAGTACTCAAACGTCGATTTCCTGCGAGAGTGTGATACTACCGCAGACGATCCGGCCTGCGGCTGTAGACAGACAACTGACGACAGTGTGCACTTACCATTAAAGATTATTTAGAAGAATTTTATCAATTTCGAGAGAGCTGGATGCCCAACTTTCTGAGGGCGTTTGTTTGCTTGTGGTGAGTTTTGGTGATCAAGTGAAAAAATCAGGAAAGCGGTGAAAAAATCAGGAAAGTTCTATCCATCTGTTTGTTTGACCTTAAGAATATAAAAATATGGAAGTTTAAAAGTTTAGCGTAACTAAAAACCTTCGCAATAACAAGTTGTAAGTATCCGTAAACTAAGCACCTGGTTCCCATTTCAGATAAGCGTTTGTTATGACTACAGTTAATATGAAATGTCACCAAAATATTCTTGGAAATAGGTGTCACTGACCTTGATTTTGATATGTTTCTAATTACAATGACTTTGATGGAATGCGATTATAGAAGACCTCGTACGGTACGTAAAGAGATTTTTTGTTTAAATAAAAATTAAATTAGAATAAATGATGTGGGAACAAACGACATTAAGTGAAAATTCAATCAAGGATTTTTTTGTTCTGTATTCATAATACAATTACATTTATAAAATATATATAATTATAATTGCTACTGGCTATTCGTGTGGTGACGGAGTAAGAATACAATTTACCATCCCCTATCGTGTCTATGAGTGTCGTAAAAGACGATTAAGGGATATAATATGCATATAACAACATTTTCAGTGTGGTGATGGAGTAAGAATACAGTTCACCAGCTCCTCTCTTACCTGTGGGTACCTCGTTAAAGCCGACTAAAGAGTATGGTATCCAGATAATATCTATGTAAGAGAAGGAAAACCTGAAATAAAACCCTATACCAACACGTCAGACTAGTAATACACGGTATAATAGCTTAATTTGCCTTCAATTGCGGAGGAGGTCCGAGTCCAACAGTGGGACTGGATAATGGATTGAGATGATAAGATGATACCATCTATGTAAGAGATGGAAAATTCGAATTAAAACTATACCAATACGTCGGACCTAGGGCTTCCAATCCCGCAATACTGAGATCTCGGTATTGCGGGATCCCGTGCCATTTTCCGATCCCGCATGATGCGGGATTGCGAGTGCGGGATCCGTGGGATTTGCGGGACTGAAAAATGCGTGCATGCAACCTCAAACTTAATAAACTCTCAAACTCAAACAGTAAAAAATCCTGTATTAATTTTCAGTTTTTAAATGTGTTTTTTTTTTTGGTTGATTTTTTAATTTTCTTTGTGTATTTTTTGAAGATTGGTTTTGTTTTGTTTTAATTCAGTATCTGTTACTGTTAATATATAATTATACTCGTTCCAACCATTTATTTTACTTTTGACACATGCTTTAGGACGTAACTGTTTCATTATACGCAATTATTAACTTTGAAGCGAGTGAACAGAGAAATATATAAACTGCCCAATAATATTTATATATCTTAATTATTACCCACTAAATACATTAATATGCCGTAAATAGCTCTATTCATAAAATTTAAGTGATAATTCATTTCCGTTATAAAAAAAGTTACGTTCTATCGCATCTAGTGACAGGATCAAAAGTATTCGGTGCAAACTAATGAATCGCAAATAATCGATTACACTTATTTGCAGTTAAGTCAGCTGACAACTGAGTTTTGAATTGTTGTAATAGACAACACGTTAAAATTGTATCAGGGAGATATAAAAATCTTCTCATCATACCTATAACATGAAATAGAACAACCAAAATATTTTAATATTATTTTATTATAACGAATCGTCGGATTCTTCATACGAACTCGAATCATCGCTTGAATCATCTGCAGTATTTATTATTAACTCTTGTGTAGGTATGTTGTCAAATTCAATTTCCCGATCCCAATCAGAGAATATTATATTTTTTGTCTTGTTGACGACACTCGCCCAGTTTTCAGGCGTTACACTAGCACATGCGTTTTTTAAAAGTTCAAGCATTTTATTTGCTGTGAAAGGAGGAGTTGTATTGTTTCTTGCGGCGTGTCCTTTGACTTGTGCCCAGATCATTTCAATTGGATTATATTGACAGTGGTACGGAGGAATTCTGATTACAACATGCCCATATTCTGCTGCCATTTCGTCGATGACATATCGTTTTGGCTGCTTTTTACTTTTTAATATTTTAAGTAATTCTACTTTTAGTAGGGATTCGTCCACATCTTCCCCATTATCACGAAGCCAGTTTATAATCTCGTGTTTTTTGTTGGCCTGTGTTGGCATTTTATTAATTTGGCGAGAGTGATAGGGTGCATTATCAATAAATATTGTTGATGGCTCTTCAAGTGATGTAAGCATTTCTCTGAACCACTTTTCATACACGTCCGCATTCATCTCCTCATGATAGTCTCCTGTTTTTTTTTATTTGAACTCTAACAGAGCGTCTGGTACAAATCCCTTTGTAGTTCCCGCATGGCAAATGATGAGGCGTTCACCTTACCCCATTGGCACTGCAGAAGTAGAAGCAGCAGTATCGTCAGTCCAACCTTTTGGTATGGAATGATTGGCATTGAGCCAAGTTTCATCTGTGAAAACGACATTCGACCAGTCTTCTATTTTCTTCGCTTGTCTTAAAAATTCACAGCGAGACAAGGCTATATCACGACGTTCCATTAAAATTTTTCTTTTGTCGGATTTCTTATACAAGAACCCGATTTGGTGCAGCACCTTTGACAAAGAAGATTTTTGACCACAAAACAAGCCACAATTTCGTAGAGACGCTACTAATTTTTTCAAAGTAGGAATATCTTTGCTTGTGTAATAATTGTATATATGACGACGAATAGCATCAGTATCAAAACTGTCAATTGCTGTCACTTTACGGGGCTGACGTTTTTTCTTAGGCGTAGATAGCTTGTTCTGTTCAATACCACTACTACCATAGGCTTCTTTAGTGATTTTCGCCACCGTTGGAGCACTAATACCTAATGCTGCTGCAACACGGTCTCTAACTTGGGTTACTGGTATAAGGAATCCGCCATTGCGGCTTTCCTTTTCAAAAAATTCACGAAGCCGCAGCACTAACTCTCTGGATTGTCCTTTAAGCACCATACCTTTCGGCATTTTGCAAGTAAAATATTACTGGGAGGAATGATACGCTCAACTCAATCAAAGTAAGAACAATGAAATCAATACGGTGGAATATAAATACTCAACACAGCGTATGAAAAAATATGAAAGAGCACTCAGCGAACAGAAATGTGACTAGCACGGGAGTCTTGTTGCGAGTGACAGACAACACAACAAAATGGCGTCGCCGGCGCGCCGTTCAGTGTTGCCAATTCGGCTTAAAAAAAAGGGGTAGGCTGGATGAGAAAATTAGTGATTTACTACCGCAGACGAGGGCGCCATTGTCTCTAAGTAAAGTTTGGAGCAGCGGACCCCGCTTAATGGAAAAATGCTTCATAAAGTAGTTATTTTTTATTTTGCAAAGTACAAAGTAAAATATTTTGAGAGGACTGAATTAGTGGGTATGCAAAAATTAATGTGCCCAAATAACAAATATATTTACAGAAGTGAAGTTTTTAAATAATATGAAATATGTATTTAAGCAAAAATAAAATATCCGTGTTAAATCGATTAAAAGTTCTTCCTGACTAAAATCGATTATTACAAAACATAGTATCCGTAATACATTGGTACAACACTAATTGAACAGAATTCGACCTGCCAAAAGTAAAATAAATGGTTGGAACGAGTATAGTTGATTAAATCACTGTTATTGTGTGATAAATAAACGGTGTAATTTGATTGATCGCATACTAGGTAGTAGTAATACTTAAATAAATATGGAGTTAGTTAATAATTCATAGGATTTTTGTGATTAAATAAACGGAGTAATTTCATTGGTCTCATACTAATAGTAATACTTTAATAATTGTGTAGTTGATTAATTCCTTCTTTTTTGTTACATATAAACGGGGTAATTTGATTGATCTCATATAAATAGTAATAGGTACATAAATAAATGTGGAGTTGATTAATTCATTGTTTTATTTGCCTTATATAAATGAGAATATTTTGCGATATGCGGGATCCCGCAAATACCGAGATCCGCGGGATTGAAAATTCGTAGTCCCGCAAATACCAGTATTGAATTCAGACTGCGGGATCGGAAGCCCTAGTCAGACCAGCTCCAGGAGGCTCGAGCCCAGCAGTGAGACGTATAAGAGCTTAAATAATAATGATATAACCTTTGAATAAGCTGCCTAAATAATGTCGTAACTAAAACACTAATTAGGATACTTGTAGTTCAACAAATCTATCTTGTATAATGTTAATACGGTATTAGCTCAGTATCACCACTTTCTCCAGACTTGTAGTTGTCATTACGGAAGGCTAAATAAAGGTTATCGTTTGTACGATAACAGCCCGTTACGAAATCTTAACGATATATCGATAATTTAATCTCAATATTGTTGTGAAATGTCTAAGTATTATCTATAAAGGTGGGAGTAAGGAATTGTACTTTGTATAAACGGTTTCTGATAAAGATGATAGTAAAATGATAGCTGTTAAAATGTAAATAGATTTAATATTAGTTTTAGTAAAATTTTACTATTTTAATTGAATCCATGTGGTGACGAAGTAGGAATAAGAATTACCACTCTCTATCTCGCCCGTGGATATATATATAACATCTATGCAAGAGAAGGAAAACTTGAAATAAAACCCTGTACCAACCTGTCTGATCAGCATGGTATAGTAAAGGTAATTTCCTTCCTATTGTGGAGGAGGCTCTAGTTCAACAATGGGACGTATAATGAGCTGAAATGATGATGATGATGAAAATGATGACTTAGTAAAATTTAACTGTTTAAATCGATATCTGTTGTTTACGCGAGCACTACACATTGTAAATAAAACTACTTTTACGGATTATATCGCGTTTGTATTTGATTTATGATTGCCCGACGTTTCGAACACTTTGCAGCATTCATGGTCACGGGCGGACTAAGGTGTCTCACGTCCAACAAGTAATCGTTATTACAGACATTTATAATTATCTACCCGATACAGAAAATTAGTTATAAATTTATTAAATTGTGACCCACATTTGGGCATTTATATTGGGCAAACAAAGAGATCCATAAGAATTCGGGTCAAAGAACACATAGCTGATGTGAAGCACCGCCGTCACACTAAGTCTGCAGTCTGTGAACATAGTCAGGACCGCTCCCGCCATAACATTAGGTTTGATAAACCTCAAGTCCTCGCAAAGGAACACCGATACCTGTCTAGAATGGTACGCGAGGCTATTGAAATCAAAAAACACAAAAATTTCAATAAAGAGGATGGCTGGGTATTACCATCAAGCTGGGATCCTGTTATAAACATAATTAAAAATAAATCCAAAGAGACCACCACAAGACTGCATGATACTGTGAGCACTTACTGTATAGATTTGACCCACAATAATAATAGTTAAAGATAATTTTATAAATCAAAAATCTTTTAGTAAGACAAAGTAAGCCGCATCTAAAATTAAAAATCAATATTAATTTAGCATCATGTCCCCTGAGTTTTCTTGCCGGATCTTTCTCAGTGTGGCCGCGTTCCGATCCGGTGGTAGTATATTAGTTTGGTTAGTTTTAAATCAACAAATTGTAACAATAATTGCTACAAATTTAATAATTAATAATTACTAACCATAAACAATATAATTTTTTCATACAGAATCATTTTCCTCTTACACTGGCAATAAATTTGTACTAAAATGTGGGTCACAATTTAATAAATTTATAACTAATTTTCTGTATCGGGTAGATAATTATAAATGTCTGTAATAACGATTACTTGTTGGACGTGAGACACCTTAGTCCGCCCGTGACCATGAATGCTGCAAAGTGTTCGAAACGTCGGGCAATCATAAATCAAATACAAACGCGATATAATCCGTAAAAGTAGTTTTATTTACAATGTTTAAATCGATTTTGTGATGGAGTAAAAATACCATTTACTACTGTCTACCTTGTCCCTGGATGTCGTATGAGACGAATGAGGGATATAATATGCATATAACAGAAGATATGTAAGAGAAGAAAACCTCGAAATAAAACCCTATAGCAACACGTTTGACCAGCGTGGTATAGTAGGTCAATATCCCTTCTATTATGGAGGGGAATTGAACCCAGCAGTGGGCTGTATATGAGCTAAAATGAATGAGTGTGAAGCTTAATAGAAGAAAGACCACTAAAAACAATGACGACACTAAAAAACGAATTGATTGAAAAATAACTTTTCCCATAATAGAGACGTATTATGTTTGTATTGGTTAAGCGTTTATCGTGTGTAAGGTATTGTATTCAATACGTGTATACAGACACTTAATGAGGCGAAAAGTCTAAGAAAACAAGCAACCGGCGCCCACGCAAATTCTTACGACGATCTGCGATAACCAACCTACACTGAACTGTAACATTTTGTAAGTAATCTCTAATGCGAAGGTCGTAAAGTATAATAGAAAGATTTAGAAGTTACCATTGTAGCTGGTTTGTATTTTACTTCCATTTATAGAACTTATCGATGCGACTGATAATAAAATTGATACAATTCATGACATAAACTATTGTTATGTAATGTCTGTATTAAATTTTGTAATTTTTGTTATCACTATATTGTATTCTACAAGCTTACAAGCTAATTCAGCAGATACTGTTCTACACAAATCTATTAAAAAACTACCAATTCCTTGAAACTGGTCGCAGCGTAGTCTACTTAACAAACTAGGCTATTGTTGTAACTACTTGAATGTACAAAAAAATTCAGAGTAAGTGCATCCTACTGCTGGGCTTAAGCCTCCTTCACATTGTATTGTATTCTTACTCCATCACCACATGGGAATTTATATCTATAAATTTTGTAAATTCTTAATAGAAATTTCAGCCACACAAGTCATGTTAAAATGTTGAAGACGTAAAAAAGATTTCTAAGAACGAATTTTTTTTTACTTATTCTGCATTTAAAACTAAATAAATTTCTACTTTTGAACCACATTTTAAGAAAATCCACACGTTTTTATGGGGATTGAGTAAGAATTATCTAAAGTATAACGCCATCTGTCGTTGGAGAAACACATTATTGATAAAAATTATTTTATTAGCAATAATATAATCTAATGTTTTGAATATTGTAACTT
Organism: Lymantria dispar; assembly: GCA_032191425.1. NCBI lineage: Eukaryota > Metazoa > Arthropoda > Insecta > Lepidoptera > Erebidae > Lymantria > Lymantria dispar. The sequence goes on from CM063452.1 coordinate 32,135,361, forward strand.
TGTGTGTCTTAAAACAATAAACAAGCTATAGTAGACATTTAAATGTACCCGAGTGTAACTTTAATCGGTATTACGACTTCAAACCAGACACACAGTTATGTCAAAGCAATAAAATCTACAATAATAATGTCAGCTTTGCCGCATCATGTTCTTGAACTTTTAAGAATTTATTCACGATTACAAATGATGATTATTAGAATGAATAAATAGCAGAAGCAGAATCATATGTGAATGATTATTGTGACGATAACGACTATGGTTTTGGTTATAATAGTAAAAAAGTATTCACAGTTTAGAAACTGATGAATATTTTCTTTGACAGCAATTGCCGTGTGGTAACAGAGTAAGAAAAAAATTCACCACCCTTTCTTACCTGTGTTACCTGAGTGTTGTAAGAGGCGACTAAGGAATATGATACGCAGATAACGTCTAAATGATGGTCAATTCTTTGTACGGATCGCATATTATTGTTATAATTGTGGGGGTAATTTGTGTTAATAAGTACAGTATAATCTTCCGTGTGGTGACGGAGTAAGAATACAATTCACCAACCCCTATCTTACCCGTGGGTGATCGTACGAGGCGACTAAGGGATATAAAACGCATATAACATCTATGCGAGAGAAGGAAAACTCGAAATAAAACCCTATACCAACACGTCTCACCAGCGTGGTATAGTAGGTCAATTACCCTTCCATTATGAAGGAGGCCCGAGTCCAACAGTGGGACGTATGTGGGTTGAGATGATGATGATGATGAAGTACAGTATAATCTCACTAATCCGGCACTTCGATAGATCGGCACGTCCAATAATCCGGCACCCTCCGCCCACGCCTCCCTCGCCCCTCTATAGCTGTGCGCTTCGGTCGCTCTCGCTGCGTCCTCGACTAGTAGGTTAACCTCAAAACTCAATTAAGGATTATTTTAAAATTAGTTAATTACATATGTACCTACATGTTTATTTAATACATTACATACATTTATTCTCTCTACGAAATGCTTTATTTTATTCATTACCTATGACTTTTTCACTACAATTCAGTTATCCGAACATTCCAATAATCCGGCATCCTCCGGTTTTTAACAGTGCCGGATTAGTGAGTCTCTTTCATAATTGAAGGGAAATCGAGCTATTATACAAGGTAGTAGGCTAGGTATAAGGTTTTATGTCGAGTTTTCCATCTCTTGCAGCGATGTTATCTGCTTCAATTTTTTATTCATTATTTTTTGACGATACCCACAAATAAGAAAGGATAGTCATTTCTTTTTGGTTTGTATGCAAGTCGTCCGTTCTGTTCGGGATGACAAAAGGGTGGTGCGTGGCTCCATAACCAATTGTATTCCTTCTCCTTACAGCTGTTACCAGCTCGTCGTGAAGATAATAACAATGATCTCTTACCATACCGAGATGAAGAATATTCTAAATCTTATTAAGATAGCTATAAATTATAATTATTACCAGTAATAACTATTGATATTAATGCATGATTGCTATGGAGACGGTATTGAGTAATTATTAATGAAAGATTTGTGTTATTTTAGTTGACACTTCACCCTTCTTGCGTGTATCTGAGTACATTCCAAGAGCTGTCAAGTATTGCCACCGACTCGAGTACTCTTTGAGGCGCCATTGCATCGAGCAAACCTAAAGTATCTTGACAAACTTACAGCTGCAATCATTTTAACAATATTACACTTTATTCGTTTCTAATAAGTATCATATTAGCGAGAATGCAATTTAACAACACGATTTTGTTTATGCTAATATTCTAGAAAAGCATTCCGTTTAATATGCGTTATAGTTAATTACTCTAAAACTAGTCGTCTTATTTCACAAACATGTTTAAAAATTTATTTACTCTCGTTTGATCGAAAATTAAGTTTTCGAATTTATACTTCTTTTGGCGCGTTAGAGAAAAATTATGAGAGTATTTTTATTATGATCCGCGCACACCTTCACAAATATCATATTGTAGTAGTTCCTAACCTCACTGTTGTCAGTTGTGTGTCTACAGCCGCGGGCCGGTCTATCTGGGGTGGTACCACACTGAGCAAAAAATCGACGTCTGAGTAGTTGCAATTTGTTGCTGTGCTTTGTTCGGTGAGCGAGAAAGCCGGCAGCCCAACTTTCTGACGATGTTTGCGTGTGGTGTATTTTGGTGATGCCTTTAGTTTCACTGAACCTTTTCTTTTTTTTTTTCGATGTACGCATTCACACTCCCTTCACTTTCTTCACGGTAGGCAGCGGCCTTGCAAAGGTCTAGTGTCAGCAACACTTACCATCAGATGTACTGTTTTTGCTTGTTTGCACCCGTTTGCAATAAAAAAAATCATCTAGATAAAAATGTGTTATATTAAAAATTTTAATGTATTACTTTTCTTTTTCTATTATTAGTGTCGTTTTTTTTTAATTTTTAGAAAGAATTACTTACTTACCGCTTACTTGCGTACATAAGTAGGGTACACACACAAATACACTTTTTTATTTTAAATATTTAGGAGATATTATGATCTCAGTGTCTTTATTGTAAGTTTTATGATCGGTGAACTACTTGATTGTGAACTGGAATGCTGTGTGGAAGTGCTATAAATACTATTAACCTTACCTTATATTGCTAGTGCGTTTCGTAAACTTATCACTCTAGCGTTACTACACAAAATACATTTCAATATTCAAGAATACCATCGACGGTTCATCATAACATATCATCATCATCATCTCAGCCTTTATAACTTCCACTTGGGTCCAGGCTCCCACATCAATGCGAGAGAAGATTGGCCTACTATTCCATGCTGGATACGGATAAAATCGTAAAATATACATTGACTAAAAATAATTATATTTTAAACGGTTTTATATACGAGTATGTGCATGCAATGCGGTTTCCTTTAATACATTTGACTAACAAAGCGATCACTCGACTGCTGTTGACAAAAAAGAAAAATAGAGCACCGTTTAGTTTTTACATGTAATAAGCTTTACAATTGTCAACTTTATTTCTTTGATGTCAAATGCAATGTCTCCGTTGCCGATTGTAAGGTGTTGTATACATTGGTTGTATTTAATAATAAAAAAGTCGTACGGATTTTGATAGTTCGGTATTAACTTGTTTAGTGTTCTTGATATTCGGTGGTAATTCACTTATGCTTGTTTTCACTAGGGATCTCTGAATTATAAGTAATATTAAAAGTTACCCAGAATTTAAGAGTCACTTAAAATCAATATTCCATTCCGAGAATATGCGGCGTAATTAATTCTTCATTTACATTTAACTTCAATTAATATTAAAAAAATATAGTGTACCTACATCATTTTATGTAACCTGAAATGAAACCCTATATCAACCTGTCTGACTAGCATGGTATAGTCAATTACCCTCTTATTTTGGAGGAGGCTTGAGCCCTGCAGTGGGACGTAGGTATATGAGCCGATATGAATGAACGAACCTAAAATTTAGTCGTCCATAAAAATGGATATCAGAGTGGGCATTTTTTCGGAGAGCGGTTACTAAACTACATCATTTTATTATATATATTAGGTTTTTTTATTGGAATAAACGCTGATCTCTCCAAAGCTTAAAATAATTTACCTACAATTGGGTCAAAATGCCATTTACCGTAAACTAGTGTTGCCCAAAAAAGTCTTGGTCTTGCGGTCTTGGTCTTGGTCTTGCGAGAAATGCGAGACCGAGACCAAGACCAAGACCGCTTAATTTTTGCAAGACCAAGACCAAGACTGGCCCTGCAAGACTTGAGCAAGACCAAGACTGGGCCTGCAAGAGTTTCGCGGTCTTGCATTTAATTCAAATCACCATTTCAGCTTATATACGGTTGAGCTCGTGTCTTCTACATAACAGGAGGAGAATCGGCCGTGGCTGGAGGGGAATCGCCACGGTGATCGGCCGTGTTGTTACAGGTCATACATGTCAAGTTTTCCTTCTCTTGCACCGATGTTATATATTATAGCCCTTAGTCGTGGGTTCGCAGTCATGGGTAAAATAGGGGGTGATGAATTATATTCTTACTCCGTCACTACACGGCAAGTCAAATCAGTCTTGAGATATCCATCTATTGGCCAATCGATTCCCAATGTTGGTGTTGGCTTTTCAGAATTACTCTTCGGAAAGGCTTAAGGACAAAAATACCGTAATCACGAAGTGCTCTTGCCCATTATACATATTTATATATCCGTTTATTCATTAGCCCAACGACGTTCACTGTTGGACATAGAAATATGCCTACAATTAATCTATATAAATGTCCATGTAGGGACAGAGTACGATCACCATCAGGCAGTACATGAAGCGTTGCTCCCAGCGCTATTTTGCCTCTGCCACGACTCACCCCAATCCACTAGTGGTTGGGGCGGTAAACTACGTCCCCTCAAAAATATCCGCGGTCCGACGTTCTCGTCATCTTCTTGAAGAAGAAGATGACGCTATTATGATCGCCCAAGAAAGAACCTACACAGCTCGCGCAGCGATAACAGATAAAACGCCGCGGTATCAGCCTCGCCGTCGAGGTCGAAAACCGCGCCGCGCAAAAGTCATTATCCTAAACTTGGCCACGCCCACTTTGCTCTCAGCGACGCCCCGAGCCGAGGTCCGTTCCCCACAGGGGGGAGCCCTCGGGCGATGTTCGCTTAACTTACTTACCGGGTTGAGAGCCATCAGCGCTCACCCATTGACCGCGTTAAGCTGTCAAGGTCATCTGCGACCAACAGCTACACACACACACACAAAAAAAAGACAGAGTACGAATATAATTCACCACTCTCTTACCCGTGGATGTCGTATCAAATCGGATCGGGCAATGGTGTTAGGAACCCATGAAAAAAAAATTGAAATAAAAATATCGATTCGTTAATGAATTGAGAGACATGTAAGTTCTCAATTTTGTCATCGTTTTTTCGTGTAAATTGATTAAAATGTATAAAGTAATGATACTTAATCTACAACATATTCGTATTTTGTTAAATGTTCATTAGAATTTGAATAAATCAATGATTACGTTTGCATAAGCAAGATAAACTTCGCTTTAACATAAATCAGCTGATCGGCCGATGACCGTTGATGAGTCGCCTTTGTACCTACGTAACCATTGAAAGGTCCGCGCAAATCTAATACCTATTTATACTGTCGAAATTTTACATGCTTACATATATCCTGTCTGTACATACCTACATAATGCATAAAATTTAAGGCATAAACTCTTAGACACACATTTTTGTAATCACTATAACTTTTACGTTATATTGTTTTTGTAATATAATAATATACATTCTAATTATGATCTATGACTGTTGAACTACAACATACATGAACAGTTGTCCCATAACCTGATACACCCTGTGTATATAACATATGTGCAAGAGAAGTGAAACTAGAAAGAAAACCCTGTACCAACATGTCTGACCAGCGTGGTATAGTAGATCAATTTTCCTCTTACTGGAAGGAAGCTTAAGCCCAGCAGTGGCACTTTTATGAGCTGTGACGATGACGACGAATATCATACATTTTACAAGTATTAAAACCATAAAATTTTAAATCAGTTTTATATGTTATTGAATAAATAGTATATTAAGAGCTACATGGATCCAGCGGCCAAAGTATTTATATAGGCAATAGAGCAACAGGTTTTTTCAAGTATCCAGAGTATCAGTAACTAAACTGGAAATACAATAGATACATACCACTTAACTTGAAGGTGAATATAAACAATCGCATTAATTGTAAAATATCGCATTGATTATAAAATGACATAAAATTTATTGTATCAACTGCCTCGTGTGGTGACGTCTTAAGAAAATAGGGTCGAAAGTCCTGTCATAAGAGTAGTAACGCTGTCTAATGGAACACCAGGGGAATAGAAGAGTAATTTTCTCCAGTGGTAAGTATTGTATTCAATAGCGAACTATAGGCTAACAGATGGATAGATAAGATAGGATATTTGATTAATTTAGTTGGATTTTTCATTGCCATGATAAATTACTGTTACGTTATTCTAACTGCAAAACTTTGCGAGACTCTTGCTGCAATACCAAGACTCGGGTGTGCAAGACCAAGACCAAGACCAAGACCCGGGTGCGCAAGACCAAGACCAAGACGAGACCAGGTGTGATGTTGCAAGACCAAGACCAAGACCGATCCAAGTCTCGTCTTGGTCTTGCATTTGGGCAACACTACCGTAAACATTAATGAATCCCAAAAATATTGTAAATTTCTTCAGCCGCTTATGAGGAGTACGCTAACTCCAACAATAGAAGAATTATATTATAAAAAATGTAATCATATTGTGAATCGTCTAATTAACAAATATTTGTTATGAATTGAAACTTAATTTTTTGTGCTGTGTGGTAGCGGCTTCGAATACTACCAACCCTTGCTTAGCTCGTGGGTGTCGTAAAAGTCGACTAAGAGCCCTAGATTGACCCGGACCAACTCCATCTGGTACCATTTGGGTCAACGATTACATTCCCAAGGAGGGTTGACGTCAGGCAGGCGGCCGGTCATAAAAGTCATTGCCGAAACTTTTTGCAATATGTCAAAACAGATGACATATTGCGTCGACCCCAAGTAGTTGGGATAAGAGCAAGATGATGATGAATTGAAACTATTTTTAAGAATATTATCTCATTTGTATTTAATTTTTACTTTCTCAATATTCCTAACGCTTTTACGGGTTCATAGTCATGAAAGGACTTAGGTGTCTCACATCCATATAGTAGGTGCTTCCTAATTCCTTTCAATGTAATGACGGAGTAATAATATGTTTCACTAGATAGGGTGTAACGCCCACGGATGTAGTGAAATACGACTAAAGCCTATGCCTATAACATCTATGCAAGAGAAGGAAACCTCGAAATTGAAATCCGTCTTATTAGCAGAGTGCAGTAAATCAATATGTCTATATAGTCTCCAACTCAACAATGGAACATATGTCTGTTTCATCATTCATCATCATTTCGGCTCGAGCCTCCTCCGTAGTAGGAGGGCTATATCACGCTGGTCAGACGGGTTGGTATTGGATTTTATTTCGAGTTTCCCTTCTCTTGCATAAACGTTATATGACTATTATATCACTTAGTCGTCTTTTACGACATCCAGGGGTTAGAAAGGCAGTGGTGAATTGCATTCTTACTCCGTCACCACACGGCAACTCGAATTTAACAGTGGGATATTTATTTAGATTATGATGATTATAGTACCTTATCTATCGAAAAGTAAAATTTTGAACAAAATATTTACGTATTAATAGCTTATTTCAAAATAATATTCATAATATTTTCGTCAGTGTATATGAGCCCTAAAGAAATTAATGTTAGTATGACAGATTGGGGGCGCTAAGCTCACAATATTTCAAGTGGCAAATATTGCGATCCTTTGTACTGAGCGGTGAAAAACCACTTTAGATGAGATATGGGTAAGTAAAATAATTGACAATGTACAAGATGTTATTAATTTAAGTGGCCGATGAATGATTCGTTTGAAATATGCTTTTGAAACATGTTTTTATTAATTTTTAAATAGCTTTCAATATGAATAGGAGTATTGTGTATAATAGTTTTTGATTCATCTTCTTAACTCGTGTAAATTTCAAGTTGTGTTGAAGGGAATTAGCTTCATAGATCAGGTTCCTGAGACGGTTTTTAGTCCGACTGCTTTTTCTCCCGATTACAAGTTAATTATATTTATTATTTATTTATTTTCGAGTTATTTATTTTCGATTATAATTATTTTCGAGTGTCTTTCTCTCACAATTTTTTGACTAATTTTTCTTGCAATTTGCCGAGTGTTTATTTTGGTAGTTTTTTGAGTGTTTTTTTTTCTCGCAATTTTGCAAGTGTTTTTCTGTTTCAATATTTTTGACCGTTCTTCCTCTCGCAATTTTCATGATATAGACTGGGAATGAAATACTATTGATTTTTATATACTTACTCCGTCATCAAATTGATAATTTTCGTTCTTAAATACGTCTTTTTTTTTAATAAATTGTAGTTTCCCATGTGATTTCACATCCATCTATCAGCCTATAGTCGTGCACTGTTAGACATAGGCCTCGCGACGAAAATGCCACTATGGAACGATCCACATGTATCCAACGGTTCCCTGCGACTCTCAACATGTCGTCAGTCCACCTAGTAGGGGGTCGTCCCGCACTGCGTCATCTGATTCGTAGACCCTACTCGAAAATAATAAGTGAAACAAGTTAATATTAACATCTAAAAATGTGGTGTCGTTAGTGTGAACTTTAAAACTAAATTAACTGAGGTTTGGCATATTCAGAACTGTTAAATTTTATTAAGGTTAAACAATAAATATTGACAGATAAGTTTATGATTATCGACAACTTAATAGCCTAACGAAAGGTTCGAATACAAGTAATACAATCCGAGCTAGTATTACTGTTTTATATAGAATGTCGTTTAGAATTGTGTTAAATGTGTACCAATAAGGAATTCAACAAAATTAATTTCTATGATTTCAATGTTGATATTCAGGCTTTCACTGTCAACTGCTGGATACTACTACCTACTCCATAGAGTATCATATAGCGCAGCCAATAATTTGAGAGTTTAATTGCCGTCACGGTTTACAAGCGGGTTGGTTCTTTTTTTATACATCAACTAATTTTTTTTATATTTTGGAGTAAAATATATTTCACCACCCCATTCCTTACCTAAAATATTCATTCTTACCTAAATCTATGCAAGAGAAGGAACACTCAAAATTGAACTCTATACCAACCCGTCTGACCAGCTTGGTATAGTAGGTCAATTTCCCTCCATTGTAAAGAAAGCTTAAGGCCGGTAGTAGAACGTGTATAAGCTGTAATGATGATAATGATGAAGTTTTTTATTACTCCCACGAGCAAGTAAGCGGCAACTGTTTTTTATCTTGTCACCACGTGGACTGAGCAGTGATTAAATACTCAATGTATCTGTGTATTCAATAGACAGATTGAGTATTTTAAGATAGTTGTAACTACTCCTTTTCTAACAATAATCAAGCATGACAAATACGACATACATTTATAGGCAGTCACTAATTACTAAGCTTTTTTTTATTGTCAATGGTGATAAACGAGCAAGCAGCACACCTGATGAAAGTGATACTGCCACACATAGACTTTGTAATAGCAGGAGCACACCTAGGTCGTTGCTTACAGTAGAGAAAATTCTCTTCTTGTTTAAAGAAGGACATGTCATAGGGAAACATAGTAGCAGGTAGTTCATTTTAGAAACTGCACGTACGTGGGAGAAATGATCGCCGGAAACGAAACGAAGGTACAGAAGACAGGGCATATAAATTTTTATTGGATTTCCTTGTCTAAATGGTGAGATTTAAAATTTTGTCTTGAAGTAATGTCACAAGATATTAATTAACAATGCAATTTAAAAATATGTATTAAGGTCTTCAATTTTATGTTTTTATTTGACCTAGTAGAAAACAAGTTGCGTTGTTTAGCGAAATAGTTTTACCTAGTAGATCATATTCATAGATAATAATTTTAATAACCGTGGGAGGTAATAGATAAATAATTTTCTTTTTTTTTTGTGGGTGGGTTGCGGTCGGCGCACTCCTCGCATCACTCCGTCTGGGGTGATGCAACCCACCCGAACACCACTTCGCCTTCGTCGTTGGACCAACCACCGGAGCAGGGTTACTTGTCGTCAGTGGTCGGCCCAACGGAATACTCTCTGAGGAGTACCCTTCCATCGACCGACGTCCCTCCCCCTCTCGGGGAGGACGTCGGTCTTTCCTCGTGCGGTCGGCCTCTCGGCGGGTGACGGACTAACTCCTCGGTCCAGTCACCCGCGGCCTCGGCTAGGGCGGCATCAGGCGCAGGAAATCGCGCCTGCGCCGCCCCAGTCGCTTGCGGCGGCTCGCGTCGTCGAGGTGACGTTCCTCGCGCACGCGCCCCACCGCCTCCTTCCGCGAGACTACTGCCTCGCCTCGTTGCGACCGCGTCCCAGTTCCTGACGCTGTCGAGCATGCGCCCTGGCGATGGTTGGCAGCGTCAGGAAATAATAATTTATTCTTAGTTTACTTGTGTTTCCTACTCTAAAGTGGCCAAAGAAATTTCATTTAAAATGTGCGTGTCGAATTGATATCGTCACGTATAATGTTGGTGTTAAGTTACAGTTTATTGTTTCAATATGAGTCCAATAAAAAACCTGTTATACTCAAAAGTGTGCTCAAGTGACCCCTTAGCCCAAAATTCATACAAAATATGAAAGTATTTTTATTATTTTATAACTAATATTAAGTAATTAAAAATCGAATAAATAATGGTGAAACACACACGAAGATATGTTTCTTTTTTATAAGAGAAACATGACAGAAGATTTTATTCATATTTGAATACCTACTAGCAATCCGCTCTCCTTTCGCTTCGGTTTCAGTTACCTTGCCTGCATAGTTCTCGTTCTCGTGGGAATACCGGGATAAAATAAGCCTAAGTTACTCCTTATATAGACAGCTACCTGATAGTAAAATGTTATCAAGATCGTTCCAACCGTTTTAAAGATTACCCTAAACACACAGTCATATAGACAGTAAAAAATAGACTGGTTTTTTTAGGCATAAGAGTAGTGCAAATAACCGCGTGTGTATGATGAAAAAAAACCAGTATTTTGAAATTGCAAACAGACACTTAATTTTTTTTTTGTATAGATTGCAAAATGTGATGATTGCTTAAAATGGTTCAATATTGATAACTGATGTTTACGCGAGCACAACACATTGTAAATAAAACTATTTTTACGGTTTTTATCGCGTTTGTATTTGATTTATGATTGCCCGACGTTTCGAACAATTTACAGCATTCATGGTCACGGACGGACTAATGATTTAATAGTTAAAAAGTTTGAGAACTGCTTTTAGACAATTGGCAATACATATTTGTTTAAACCCCTACAAGATCATTGACGGTCTCAAGTGTCACTTGTAAATTTGACACGGTGAAGGACACCCATTGAATTTTTTTTTATTCTCTCTCTTTGTTTAGTGGCGCCAGTGTTTTCTGAAAAGGATATATTTATTTGCTTTCTGGAATAATAAAAGTGTAAATGATTCCTTTGTTAAGAACGTGTCTAATGGAATATAGATTGTCAGAAGTAAAAAGCAAAACATATTTTTCGTATTGTGACAGAGTAGAAATATAATTCACTACCCTCTCTTTCGACGAAAAGGTCATAAGCAGACATCAATACAAGAGGAAAAGTTGTTGCTGTGACTTTTGCAGGAGAGTGTCGTTAGCCATTCCACATGCTTCGCTATTTTTTTATGACAGCCGTGTGAAACTAAGGGATTTTTTTGTTTTTTTTTGGGGGTGGGTTGCGGTCGCCGCGCTCCTCACACCACCCCGTCCGGGGCGACAGAGGGGCGTAAGCACGCACACCTGCAACCCACCCACGATGCACGTCGCCTTCGTCATTGGGCCGACCACCGGAGTAGGGTGACTTGACGTCAATGGTCGTGAAAGTAAGGGATGGCGACACGTTTTTAATCTGTCATCACGTATGTGACGTATGGATTGCTGTATGATGGAAAGAAAGAAAATTATTTATTTGGGTTCTACATCATTATTTTCTAAAAGAAAAAACTTAACAGCCGTTCTATTATACGAAATTTAAAAAGACTACTAATAACAATAATATTAAAAAATAAAACAATAATAATACACACACGAACACGAAAAAAGTTCTACCCCAGCAAAAGCTGTAGCACAGAAGTATTATTGTGCTGGTTTTCAGGCAAAACCATTTATAGAGCGAGTATTGAATACGTTTAGCTGGTAGGCGTCATCAACTGTATCTGACGTTGTCTGGTTAACAATTATATTCCTAAGTAGGCTTGACGTCATGCTGGCAGCCAGACATATATTGGCTGGCCAAAAACTAAAATTTTTACAATATATAAATATGAAAATATATAAATATGTGCTGTGTGGTAGCGGCTTCGAATACTACCAACCCTTGCTTTGCTCGTGGGTGTCGTAAAAGACGACTAAGAGCCCTAGATTGACTCGGACCAACTCCATCTAGTACCATTTGGGTCAACGATTACAGTCCCAAGGAGGGTTGACGTCAGGCAGACGGCCTGTCATAAAAGTCATTGCCGAAACTTTTTGCAATATGTCAAAACAGATGACATATTGCGTCGACCCCAAGTAATTGGGATAAGAGCAAGATGATGATGATGATGATGATATAAATATGAAAAGACTATATATTGCATCGATCTCTAGTAATTGGGATGAGAGTAGGATGATGATGATCACAAGTGAATAAGGTACTTTTTGGTGAATGGTGCCCTAGAATAAAGAAGTTTAAAAAAAAGTGCGACCTTAGAATCCCGGTAATACTTGTTGCTGGTATGTCGAAAGGGATGGTATCCAAAAAGATAATCCACTGGGCCGGCCACAGATGTTAAGAAAACGGTACCAGTGGTCGGCCCAATCGTGATACAGAGGAAATACGGTGGTTTATAGGACCGCGCGCTGCCCATCTGTCACCCTGGACAGATCGAACGGCATGTATCCGGACAATAGCTTATCACAAAAAAAAAATAGAATCTTAATTCCTCAAGAGTCAAGACCTAAGCAAACTTATGCTATTAAAGCAAGCGCTTTGTATTTTAAACAATAAATTCTGATAACATAAATAACTGCTTTGCATTACAATAATACTATTAAATGGATATTAATCAATTTTAACATTCATAACTGTATATGTCAACTATTGTTGAATAGAACAATTAAAATGAAATATTTATGTGACAAATCTTGTATCTTAAATGACAAAATGAATTTATGACGGGATAACAAACAGTATACTAGCTAATCCTAAAATATTTTATATCTTAATGGTTAGTTTAAATTTCCGTGTGGTGACGTAGTAAGAATACAATTCACCACTAGCTATTTTCTGCCCATGGGTACCGTAAAAGACAGCTAAGGGATATGATACACAGTTAACTCCCGTACAAGAGAAATAATATTCAAAATAAAACACTACCAACACGTCTGATCAGCGTGGGATAGTAGGTCAGTTTCCCTTCTCGGAGGCGGATGTTCGAACCCAGTGGAATGTATTTAAGCTATGACGACGAAAGATAGTTTAAAATAGCTATAAAACATTTTTTAGAATAGGGTGACAAATATTTTATTACAAAAACTTACTTTGGGTGTCCTTAAAACAAAGAATACGAGCGAAACTAACGGTCAGGGTATAGGCGACGACGACCGACATCCCCGAAGGGGAACCTCGAGAGGGTAGGGTACCCCGCGACCGGGGTATTCCGTTGAGCCGACCACTGAAGAAATCTGCACCAGTGATCGGCCCAACGAAGAAGGCGACGTGCCACGGGTGGGTTATGAGGCCGCGTGCCGCCCCTCTGTCGCCCCGGACGGGGTCGGGCGGCGCGTGCTCTGACCGTAGCCCACCCCAAACAAAAGGGTATATTTGCGACATTTCAATAACGAATAGATTTTATAACTGTTCCTATTATTCCGCTCATATTAGTACCAACGTTTGACAGATGACAGGAAAATATTTTATAGGTTACGGGCATTGCACAATGCCTCTGACGTGGACAGCCCTTTACAATAAAAGGTAAAATATTTTATACAGGTACTACGCGAATTGTATAATTCCAGATTTTGTTATATTGCCGCGCTATTATCTATACTAGTGGTCGGCGTGTGGTCGAAATTCGGCCATAATTCATTTTAATTAATTTTTCTGCTACACAATTTTCTTTCATTTTATTTATGTATCTTATATCTTTAAACGAGCAATTCTTGTATATATATATATATATATATATATATATATATATTCAGGATCTCGGAAACGGCTCCAACGATTTTGTTGAAACTTGGCATACTAGAGGTTTCGGGTCCAAAAAATCGATCTAGCTAGGTTTTATTTATAGAAAATGTTCTTTTGTCGGTGTTTTTAGCATAACAATAAATGACATTAAATTTTAAAACAATATGAATTCAAATTTCGTTGTAAATGTCAAGAGTTCCGGTAGCTCAATTGGGGGACGGCCGGTTTTAATTTTGAGTTTTGTAGCATCCAAACAGCGTCGGTTCGAATCTCGGTGTTATTATTATTCTCTTTTTGTAAATTTTTATATATTTTTCATTATTTTTTATTAATATATATCTAAATAAATTCGATAAAAATATTCCGAGCGAAGCTCGGTCAACCAGATATTAATTGTAAATTGAGCAAGCTGTATTTCACTGATATCTAATATATAAGCACAAATCTTTAGTTAACATTGTGATCATAATTATGATTGTTTGACATTCAGTTCGACCAGAGATTTTAACCGTAAACAAAAATCTATAAGCGTTGCTACGTAACACACTCACACAAACGTCTGTGTGTGCGTGTAGCGGTTACGTTGTAGTGTGCGTAATGCCTTTTTTAATGAATTTAATGTATTTATAATCCATTATTATATGAAATTTCAGTTTTATGCACTTCCCCTCATTATATACTTCAACTGTGCCAAATTTCATACTTGTCCATCCACGTAATTTTCGGAAAAAGGGGTACAAAGTTTTTGCTTCACGTATTTATTATATATAGATACATATTTCTTTTTTTAGTCGTTTTTTACATCATCTGGTGTAAAAAAGTGTACCTACCGAATTAAATAAATGTAGTATTCATTTATCGTAACATGGGTGAATTTAGTAATAAATATCAGATAAAAAATGCCATACAACAACGTTAAACTAACATATTGCTTTCAATATCACTCTGTAGATAACTTTAATTATAATAATCCCAAGGATTAGAAACTTCTGAACAAATTAGGTTAAACGTCGGCCCCTTTTAAGCTAGTTCCTTAACATCGAGACACTTTCTCCTCGTGGTAACGACTTGTACAATGGACTAAGGATTTTCATACCGATGTATTAGTAATTCAAAGTATTGTATCACAGATAAGTGTGTGATATTTGATTTAGAATGTATTCAATAACGCCACGTTGAAAGTTTGACTCAATTGTTATGTATTTAAATGGCGTTGTTTAATTTTGTACTGACATTTTAAAGCCTCCATGCTTTCTCTTCTATTAATTATTGAGTAGATGTTAGTAACTAGACAGACTTTTTGGTAAAAGATTCAATGTATTTATATCTACATTAATTTAAAATAAGTTATCATTCATCATTTCAACCTATCACCGTCCACTGCTAGACGTAGGCCTTCATCATGTTACGCCACAAAGTGCGGTCCTGTGCCACTTGCATCCAACGACGCTCAGCAACTTTCACCAGATCGTCGATCCACGGTTAAAACAAGTACGTACTTCTAGTATATTATTTTTATAAAAACTTTTTAGTTAATTTAAAATTAAACATCAATCATTTATTCTGTCAATTTTCTACTACCGATTTCCAAATAAAATTCCTGGCTTAACTACAAACCTTTTTTTTAAATGATATTAGCATTTCTCCGTGTGGCGAGAGATTAAGAATAAAATTCGTCACTCCCTCTCTTGCCCGTGGGTGTCGTTAAAGATGCCTAAGGCATATGGTATGCGATTAATATCCATGCTAGATAAAGAAAAACTCTATAGCAATACGTCTGATCAACGTGGTCAATTGTCCGCCCTTGTGGAGGAGACTCAAACCCAACAGTGGGACTCATGTAGGCTGAAATGATGGTGATGATGATTAGCATTTGATTAATGCTAAATTGGGAAGTCTTTACAGCGATTTGTTTAAAAAGTATCAGATTGCTGATGGATCTTAAAGTGCATAAAAGTGCAATTCTTTAGACAGTTACAACAAAAAGAAACAGTCGGTACACTTCATACAGCCCGAACTTTGTCGGTATTTGAACAAAATATTCAAAAACTGCCTTTTCCGAGAAATCTGTTAACGTTTTTGCACTTAAATGAAACTTTCTTAGAAATTGGACCTCCAATGGAAGTAACAATAGAATGTAAAGTATTGATATTTCATACAAACAAAGAGGTCACGGTTTCTTAATTAATTGTTACATATTTAAAATAAAACCATTTGAACGAATTTTATAGCATTTGTATTTATTTTTGATTTTTCGAGGTTTCGAATACTTTTCAGCATTCATGATCAGGAGAGGACTAATATGGCTCACGTACAAAAAGTCATTGTTATTACACTTATATATAATTATAAATCAGATTTATAAATATAAATATGATTTATAATTATAAATCTCTGTTATAACGATGATTGATTAAACATAAGACATCTTAGTCCATTATTATTAACGCTGAAAAATGTTCGAAATGTTGCGCAATTAAAAATCAAATTCTATTTGATGTTGAAACACGCTAAAATCCGTAAAATATTTTTATTTGAAATGTTTTACACATTTCAAATGAAAGTATTTTACTTTATAATATACTAGCAACCCGCCCTCGCTTCGCTTCGGTTTCAATCGCCTTACCCGCGTAGTTCACGTTCCCGTGGGAATACCCGGATAAAATATAGCCTATGTTAATCAGGGTGAATGTAGCTTTCCAACGGTGAAAGATTTTTTTAAATAAGCACAGTAGTTTTTGAGTTTATTCATTACAAACATACACACACACACACACACACACACAAAATACAATTTTTTCCTCTTTATAATATTAAGGTGAATTTATTTGAAATTTATACTGATATTTGGAATGTATTCGCGTACCTTACCATCAGAAATAATTAAGTCGTTATATAGTTATACATAAAATCATACGTCAAACTTCTATTGGTATTGACCCCTTAATTTCCCATGGGAATCATTAAAACCGGCTGAGATAAAATCTCCTTGTGCAGCGTAATATTCTCCTGTAAAACTAATAACAGCATCTGTGATCGACAAACCGCATGCCGAGGGTGACAATTATAATATCATTCTTTGGGGTAGTTTGATACACTAACAGCAACATTCTAGAATAACTACTGTCAAGCGTAACAGCAAGATAAAATAATTAATACCGATTTTTTCACTGCCATATCACGAGTTATTTCATACAAATGATCAACCATTAACTAAGGCCAGTTGTTAATTGAAAATTTACTTGATTTATAAATGTAATCAGTTGTGTAGTGGACCCCACTAGTTGAATCTATTACTGTTAGACTTTAGTTGATTCATCAATTAGATTGTTTGATAAAAGTAGCATTTTAATGTGTAACGCATTTTTAATTTTATAGAGAATAATTTATAGTGTTATTTAGATGGTGTTGCCGGCTTAAAAATATTATGAAATGCTAGCTAGATTAAGAATATAGTGGATAATTACTTTTTAATTGTTCATGGGAGTATTAAGAACTGGCGAAGACTACTTTATCCAAAGGAATACTCACAGCTGTCTCCTAGGAAAATTATAACTTTTAAGACTTTTTCATGTGGTGACGGAGTAAGAATGCAATTTTCCACTCCCTTTCTTTGCCGTGAATGTCTTAAAGGGTGACTAAGGGATATAAAATCCATATAATATCTATGCAAGGAAAACTCGAAATAAAACCCTGTACCAAGGTCTGACCAGCGTGGTATAGTAGGTCAATATCCCTCCTATTATGGAGGAGGCTCTATCCCAGCAGTGGAATGTTTACGAGTAAAAAGAGTTGCAAGTTGCAATAGTCGGCTAAGGAATCTCCAATAGAATGGGCAACAACGCTTTTGAGGGCAATTTATAAGGCTAGTGGTGCATTAGCAAGTCAATGCAAAGGGAAAGTAATTAGTAAGATGCTATATCCAAAAACCGGCTAAGTGCGAGCCGGAGTCGCGCACGAATGGTTCCGTGCCATTATCCATAAAAAGAGCAAAAAAAAAACGCGTTTGTTGTATGGGGGCCCCCTTTAAATGATTATTATATTTTGTTTTTAGTATTTTTTTGTAATAGCGGCAACAGAAATACATAATTTCTTCCTATCTAAAACCAAAGTTTCAATTTCTTTTCACCACTCATGACCGTACTCTTCGCTTCTCAAAAAATCTTCTTCTTCACTGTCCCTCTCACTTTTCTGGTCTGGTGCATTCCTCTTTTGATATCCAGGCTATTCTTCTGTGGAATGCATTACCTCTAGACATCAGAATGGCTGCTAGTCGTGACATTTTCAAGGCTAAAGTTAAACGATTTTACTTAATTTTCTGGCGGAGTCAACTCATCTGTGACGGCTCACATCCTTTTTTGTATATGTATGTATGTATGTATACTTATGTATATATCTATATGTATTCATATGGTATATATATATATATATATATATTATATGGTATATATTCATATTTATATATTTGTATCATTTGGTAATTATATATAAATTCTGATCTTCAACTATCTGTATTGCACCTGCCTTGAATTATTTCTGCTCCACCCTCGGTCGACTGGTAGAAAATGTCTAAGGCATTAAGTCCGCCGTGTACCATTGTGTGTGCAAAAGCTTTAAAATAAAATAAATAAAATAAATAAATAATTTGTAAAAATTTCCAAGCTATCGCGATTCCTGAGATACAGCCTGGTGACAGACAGACGGACGGACAGACAGCAAAGTCTTAGTAATAGGGTTCTGTTTTTACCCTTTGGGTACGGTACCCTAAATATCGATGTCGATAGGGTGATGAATGGATACATTTTTAACTAATTGCAAAAATAAAGCAGTTCAGATAGAACCTGAACGCTTGCTTTGTCAAGTCATAGTTTTATGAAATATAATGAAGGCGTTATAGTTGCCTCGCCTTTCACATGCTATAATTTATTGATTAAATTTGTTCTTTGGTTAAATTTAATGTTTATTCATGGAAGCATGATCTGTATTTGTTTTTAATAATTGAATTAACATAAGTATAAATACATGTTGGTGATCTTAAGCCAGTTTTTGAGACTCCTACGGGCAAGTAAATATTATAGACCTTATTAATTTATTTTACCTATACGAACATGTTTTAGTAGATCAATTTCCCTTCTATTGGTGTGGAGGCTCGAGCCCAGCAGTGGGCCGTGTACGAGCTGAGACGATAACGACGAACAAGTTCCTAAATTTAGCAATAAACTCAAGTGGCTATAATCAACGTTCAAGAGAATATTCATATCCTTTATCTTATGCATATCTTTTCTTTAACCGTGCTTTACAATAGAATCAGTAAGAATAGTAAGATGAAGAAGAAGAGTCAATAAGAATAGTAATTAATTCTGTCCGAGTACTAGCAATTTGTTATTGCGCTTCATTCAGTGAGCGAGAGAGCCGGAAGCCCAATTTTCTGAGGGTGTTTGCGTGTGGTGGGTTTTAGTGATGCCCTTGCAAAGGTTCATGAGCGACAGCAACAGTTCATCACACCTTCAGGTGTATTGTTTGCTCGTTTGCCACCAATATATATACTAGCTGACCCAGCGAACTTTCATAATTACATATTTTGTTTTATCAGTTTGGTCTTAGTATTATCCGTGCGGTGACGGAGTAAGAATACAATTCACCACCCGTGAGTGTCGTAAAAGACGACTAAGGGATTTACCGCCTTTTCTTATCGATTCCAAAACCTTTTAAATCTAGATCTACATGTAATTATGCCAAAAATGCCGAATCGGCGGGACGAACATCAAATGTTTGACAGGTAAGAACAGTTTGTATGGGCAAATAAAATTGTTGTTTTTAGTACTTTACTCACAATCTTTTCATATTTATTCACAGTATAAACCTTCCCTGGACTTTCACAAATAATTCAAGACCAAAATTAGACAAATCGGCCCAGCCGTTCTCGAGTTTTAGTGAGACTAACGAACAGCAATTCATTTTTATATATATAGATATATACTATTCGCAGGCAAACTACTCCTCCTTATTTATATTTTTACGACGGTGTCCATAAACGTACAAGTAAGTAAAGTTAAAACATAAGTTAAGCTAGTTTATTAAACAAACTACTTGCATCACAAAATAGCAACAAGTGTAAGACATATAAGAATAGATTTATTATTAGTTATAAGCGTGGTCGATACAAAGTCAGAGGCATGCAAATATAACATGAAATAAGGGACCCCACACGCTCCTTGAGGCACGCCCGCCGGTTACTAAGTAAACAATTATGGAATGAAGTGAAAATAAAAAAGTTATTTATTGTTCCGCCCAGAGGTTGAAGGTAAGGGGTTTTTATGGCAACCCGACGTGAAGTCTCACCGTTTATTTGCAGTTACTACACGTATATAATGTTAAAAGTGGAACATAGGCACTACAACCAGTAACATTGTAAAACAAATTTTATTTTTGTTAGAATCACTTTTGCTTTTCAGTATTTGTTACACAAAGGCTGGAAGGAAGGCATTTGAGATTGGCATTTAGTGGGAATGGTGCTCAAAGGTAGTCTTTGAAATTTCTATGAAGTAAAGTCTAATTGGAAGTTTCAAAAATTACCTTCGAAACTTTTAATTATTTCATTTGAAGGCTTTTCCAAATAAAATCATTGATAAATGAAAATTAAGAAAGCAATTTCAAATTAGTATTTACAGTTTTACTTTTGGAGGTGGTTCATCATACAGAAATTAAGTATTATATTGTATATCCTTTCATAGCTTCACAGTTATTACTATTCTTTTCTATTTCAAGATTTACAGTATATGTATAGCTAAATCATAGGAAATTTGTTTGGTCTCCCTATGTATGGGCTAATTTAATAACCCAAAAAGGTTGCAATAAACTATACAAAATAAATAATAAATCATTTTAACAAAAAAAAGGTCTTCAAACTGAAACGAAAGGAGACCACACAGAAAGCACCAGCTTATAAATAAAAGAAGACTCATCAAAATCGTTTCACCCAGTCGAAGATTCTGAAGTGACAAACGTTTAAAATAATAGATTATTACTATAATGAAATAATATCAAATTTAAGCCTAAGCAGGCGGAAGTACCATTGGGACAATGGACAGCGTTACTCTCCTGGGAAATTTATAAAACCATTTGTAATAGGTAGGTACATAATACAACATTAAAATATTATTATTGATAATTTATTAAAATAAAGCCTCATAATATTTCTAATATAGCTATTTAATAACTATTATAAACTTATTTAATAATCTATTTTTTTTTTAAATCTATATAATTTAATAATAATATAATATAGTCTACTCTTATACACTCTTATACCAATTACTTGGGTCGATACAATATGTACCTGCTCTTCTTCCATTGTACCTACATGTTGCAAAAAGTTTTAGCAAAGTTTGGCATATTAAACGAGCTAGGACAAATAATTTAAACCAGCATTTTCTCATAGATATTAATGTATTTCATTTATCTCAACTATAATAAAATGCATCAAGTTTTTATATTAATTTTTATACATTTTTTTTTATGGGTGGGCTATGGTAAGCGCACGCGCGGTCCAGTCCGTCCGGGGCGATGAAAGGACGGCGCGCGGGCCCATAACCCACCCGTACCCACGTCACCTCGTTGTTGGGCCGACCACCGGAGCAGATGTGTGATGACTTGTCGTCAGTGGTCGGCCTGACGGAATACCCTTTCGGGTAACCTCACCTCTCGACGTCCTGGGACGTCGGTCGATTAAATTTTTTATTATTTTTTTTTTATTAATTTTTATAAATACAGGTATTTTTCACCTAAACGCTATTTTGAAAAGATATTTTTTATAACTACATCTCTAAATTTTTTTAATAACTAAATTATTAGCATCTTAAATCGTATAAAAATAAGCATGAAAAAAGTTTATTCACTCCTTTAAATAAGCAATCTTGTTACCCCAGTCCATATTTATTAATATTGGTAAGTAGAATTTTCGAAGAATTTGTTTTAGGGTCATGCTATTTAATAATTTCATGGCATCAAGGCCAATCTGTTTACATCTGAAATGGTGGTGTAATGGGCCATACTCGAACGACGTTAATAGGCAATTGTTGCAAATTATTTCAGTAATTTAACGGCTAGTAACACTAAATTAACCAATAACAAACCAAGCAAATAGAATAAGGTTGTCGACCGCCATTATGTCACCATTTGAATTCCTATGCAAGGTATATTATGACAAGGTATATTATTTTATGTTATGACAACGCGGTTTTTCTCAGAATATAGGATTTTCTTTAGTGATACATGACTAAGTTTTTCTATACTTCAATATATGTATAGGAAGACAAATGCGTGAAATATGTCGGACACGAGAAAAGTTTTATATTATCTTTATATAATAAATCTTCTGTTCGTGTGTTTATAATTGAACTCCTCCTAATCAGCTTGACCGATTTTAATGAAATTTTTTGTATGTGCTCAAGTGGATTCAAGAATAGTTTAGAATAATAATTGGACTCGGTAGGTGGCGCTGCTATCGATTTCAAGGAATTTTTTTTTTATTTTATTTGAACAGAACAACGTCTATTGAGTCAGCTTGTATTAAATATTTTTGTATTTTAAAGTTTTATAGTAATTCATTTTAATGTCATATCTATACCAATAAATAAAATTGGAGTGTCTGTTTGTAATGTCAAAATAATAGGCTTTTTTCATGCTTACACGGTTATTTGTACGACACCTATGCCTAAAATAGTAATTAAAAAATTTTTGTCTGTCTGTCTGTCTGTTTGTTCCGGGTAATCTTTAAAACGGCTGGACCGATTTCAAAAATTCTTTCACCAATGGAAAGCTATAATATCAGGGCGTAAACTAGGCTATATTTTATCCCGGTATTCCCACGGAAACGGGAACTACGCGGGTAAAACGACTATAACCTATAACCGAAGCGAAGCGAGGGCGGATTGCTAGTTATACAATATAATGAAACAGAAATGTGATGTGAATATGATACAGGAGTGCTGCACTCCATTGAAATTCTCAGACAAAACTATTATTGCCACTGCATTATTGCAGGTGACAATTTGACTTACTGAGCGACAGTTAGTTTAAATGGATTAGTAATAAATAAACAAGTGGAATAAATATATTTATTGTTATGTCCTAAAATTCCTCAAAAATAAAGGACATGCAATTTATATTTAAGCATTATTTTTTGTTGTTATATTACGCATTTTATCTATGTATTAAGTATATTAAATTTAAAAGTAATCTATACAAATAAATAAAATTGAAGTGTCAGTTTATAATGTCAAAATAATGCGCATTTTTCATGCTTATACGGTTAATCACACGATATCTGTACCTAAAAACCAGTTTAAATAATTTTTGTCTCTTTGTCTGCTTGTTTTGGATAATCTTCAAAACGGCTTAATGAATTTTAATAATATTTTACTACCAGGTAGCTGTCTATATAAGGAATAATTTAGGCTACATTATATACCGGTATTCCCACGGGAACTACGCAGGTGAGGTGAATGAAACCGAAGCGAAGCGAGGGCGAGTTGCTAATGCTTTATAATAGCCAGCTTAGTCCACCAGTCTTAGTTACTTTTACCAGTCTTAGTCGTTAAAGCAAGTTTTCAATCTATTTTTAAGCATCACAATGAAATACCGTATTGTGACGGGTTGGAATACAAAGTGGCACCACCTATCTTCAAGATAGAGTCGTAAAAAGCGACAGAGAGTAATCATAGTCGATTTTGTAGCTATAAGTTTTGCAGGAAAGTGCTAATTTAAAACTGCATATTCTCATGTTTCAATCCTCATCTAGTTTTCACTGTTTACTAGTACCTCCTTTAAATAATATAATCCATTAAATTGTAACTACCTACTCATTATTAAATGTGAGCCATCACGGGATGCTTGGCAGATGTGCAACATCGGAGAGGGGCGTTGTAAAGGGAGAGTTCCCGTAAGGGAATCCCGCCAGTTTGGCCACGAACGTTAAGAAACTGGCAAACAATAAGGTACACGGTGGGTTATAGAGCCGCGCGCCACCCTTTCGTCACCCCGGACAGAATGGATATTGACATATAGTCAATTATCTTGCTTCTTCAGTTAAGGTTGTTTAATACTGGTTTTTTGTCGTAGTTGGGTTATAGTTTTTACTTTTTTTATTGGTAGTGAAATGAAATGTTCAAATGCATTGCGAACAACTGAATTTGCATTACATTATGATTTCTGATGTTTACGCGAATACTACATTGTTAATAAAACTACGGATTTTATCGCGTTTGTATTTGATTTTTAATTGCCCGACACTTCGAACACTTTACAGTTTTCATGGTCACGGGCGGACAAAGACTGCATTACATTGTAAACATTAGTATTGAAATTACTCTGTATGTTTTTAGTAAATAAATTACTACAGTCACTTTCGACTTCCTTAAATATCAGCTGTAGAACAGTCACAAACACCACAAAACATACAAGTAGTAAGCAAATTTCTATTTACAAGTTTCTGGCACCAGAAGATAGCCTTGTGGGACACCACTTGATTTAAATGCACTTACAACGAAAATATTATGTCTCATCACAAAACTTTACACTCAAACTTGTTATTGCATGCAGTATGGAGTGTGTACACTGTTTCTATTCTAATACTAAAGATATTCCACAAATGTTATCTTAAATTTCGCTTGTAATGTTTGTTTATTACCGTCAAGCTTAGGAAGTGTATATCGGTTCAAAGGCTTGAGTTCAAATGAATATAACGCAACGCATTGCGGAGTTTATAATGGTCTCCATAAAATGATTTCTACACAGTACAGATATCTGTAGGATTCTCTAATAGTTGTTTCGGGGTTGAGCGTATTTTGTTGTTGCTGATTCTGTTTACACATTTATATCCAGTATGAGTTTTAAATAAGAATTTCGAATATACGGAGATTTTCTATTAAGAGCTTATATATTCTGCATTTAATCAATTTTTAAAACATTAATGACGTTTATTTAAATAATAAAAGTTTCAGATTAATTATCATCATCAAAATAATCACAGCTCATATACGCGCCACTGCTGGGCATAAGCCTTCATATCTGTGGGAGAAAAGCTGACCTAGTCTAATATGACGCTAGTCAAACAGGTTGGCTCAGAGTTTTATTTCGAGTTGTCCTGCTCTGGCATAAGTGTTACATGCAAAAACAAACCCATGACTGACACGAGTAAGAAAGGGTCGTTGCATTGTATTTTTACTACGCCACGACACAAAAATGAGAATAATACATTTTTTAATCACGTATTTTATCTTTTCTAATTCAATATACGAGCGGTATATCCCTTCATTACTGCTATAGCCGTAAATGCATTAATTTTTTTACCCTTAATGATTTTATTTATGATTGCACCATATTATAATTGGGTTAAAGCAGCAATTAATGTATATGTAATTACTCTATTATCATTTTAATGTCCTATATTAAAACTTAATACGAGCTGTATCATCATTAACTTTGAATGAGTTTTATTAAAAATTCATTAAGTATTATAAAGATTATAATATTTAATAGTTAAATAATTATGATGATAGTCAATAAATTATATTTATATTGAATCTGTATTTATATCAAATTCTATTTCGTAAGTTATAACACTGAATTGCTGATCTAAAATAGCTGTCAATAATAGGAGATTCACAATATCATATACCACAACTCTTATGGCTGTCGTAATAGACTACTAAAACATTTAATTCGAAAATATCATTGTACTAAGGGGAAGACCAAGACGGACGTTCTACGATCAAATCGGAGCAGTTCTTAAGAAAGGGCAGGTTAGAAGTACCCTGAACCGAAGAACATGTACGAGGTGATTAATGAATGTGGAGGAATCGAAAGTGGTATGTCAAGATCGTATCAAGTGGAAGAAAGTCTCTGCCTACCCTATGGGAAAGAGGTGTTAGTGCATGTATGTATCATTGTAATATACATACATATAGTCACACCTATTTCTTATAGAGTATATAGCAAATAACAGCAAAATAACCTTCTATTGTTTGTATACTTACCATAGGTCGTTTTTGGGCTGAAGAAGATTAAAAGTGATATCACCCTTAGGCTTGCCTCATCCCACACCTAATAGGGTCGGCCAAAGTGTTATTACCTTCGATAGACTGTCAGCCCCGATATCTACATTCATTTTTTAATACGGATATCCCTATTCATACAATCCATTCATCCCTTTTTGAGTCACCCATGATTCTTACGTCCATTCATAACCATATAATATGATAACCCTTCTTATCACATGCCTTTCATCCCTCCTCATCACATATCCATAGCAAAAATAATCGCGCTCTCCTAATCTTCTCTATCACTGGTGCTACTTTCAGACTTCCGTTAATATACTCATTTCTTATTGTAACATTGTAACTCCACACATCTATCTTAGCATATGCATTTCATTAGTATTTACTATTTTCTCATCCATATTTTTGACAGTCCAACATCCAGATTCAAACGTAGCGGCAGATCTGATAACACTTATGATGAAAAGTGATAATTAAACTCTAATTATTTTAATTTAATTTTTTTATTGTTTTCTCAAGGATAATTGTTATTTAGTCAGTATTTTTACTTAGATTATTCAACTATAGCGCTAGTTTTTCTACAATTAATACTATAAAAATACTATTTATACAAATAATTCTATTTCATCAAAATTTCTCTGAAGCTTTGAACTCTACAAAGATGAAATTGATCTTTATAATTTATGATCTAGTTTGACAGTCCAATAAATCAGTTCAGTAGTGTGTTTTGCAGGTTAATAAACTCATTGAAAGAAATAATATTATGTCTACCGAGCCCTATAAGTCATACAGACGTGTTGATAATTAAGAAGCCGCTAATTACACAGATTCCGATAGAAATATAAAATTTATAATTGATACAGGTATTCATATCTTGTCTCTCATTTCCATAGTTCCCATTGGTGAGTATAAACTACATCCGGCCAATCAACGACATTCCATTGACATCGCGCGATACATACTGTCGCACCTGTTAGATACTTCGTATGTTTATCATTTGTATGTGACATATCCGTACCTTGTAACAAGTGGCTATTATTTATGTTCAGTTAAAATAATTTATAATTAGTAAAATGAATTTATAATTTAACTTTTAAATCATCGAAAATTGAAAAAATATTCATTTTTGATTACTTTCATTCATTTAGAATTTAATATCCAGGTATTTTTATAATACAATTCTTTGTAAACCCAAAAGTTTACCTATTGAGTTCACAATGAGTTATTATGTAGTAGGAGTATTAAGTATACTGTCGACAATCATCTGTGGGCGTGGGCGGTCCATCCGAGGTAGTACCACACTGAACAGAAAATCGACGTCTGAGTATTAGCAATTTGTTAATGCACTTCGTTTGGTGAGCGGGAGAGACGGAATTCCAACTTTCTGAGAGTGCGTGTAATGAGTTTTGATGATGCATTACTGAACCTAATTGCAGGCACAATTAGTCGCCTTTACGAAATACATCGGTAAAAGTATAAAAGCTCTAACAGAAATCTGAACTGAATCTGATGGTGATCTTGGGTTCACGTCAAGTAGGCGGCTGGTCCTATTGCCATAATAATGGAAGAAGACTACATATTGCGTCAATTCAAATTAGGTAGTATAAGAGTAGTAAGTTTCTACAAAAAATAATGTTCTCGATCAGAACCGATGAATAACATAATTATAGTCATGAAAAATGTTATGGCATCGGCTAGATAACAGTAAAAACGATGATAGTTCTGCCGCCATTACAAAAAATAGAATATTGTGAAACAGTTTCGGTGTTAATAGGTATCAAATCTTTATATATATAAATCTACTGTTCGTGTGTTCGTAATTGAACTCCTTCTAAACGGCTGGACTGATTTCATGACTTTTTGTGATTATTTCGATGGATTTGAGAATAGTGTAGATTATTAATTGGAACCGGTGGGTGGAGCTGCGATAGATTTCATTTTTAGATTTAAACAGAAAAACGTCTGTTGGGTCAGCTAGTATCAGAGTAAAAACCATAGTTCTACTGCGATTACAAAAATTATAACATTATGGAATAGTTTCGGTGTGAATAGGTATCAAATTATTTATAAACTAGCAATCCGCCCTCGCTTCGCTTCGGTTATAGGTTATAGTCGTTTTACCCGCGTAGTTCCCGTTCCCGTGGGAATACCGGGATAAAATATAGCCATGTTTACGCCCTGATATTATAGCTTTCTATTGATGAAAAAATTTTTAAAATCGGTTCAGCCGTTTTGATGATTACCCGGAACAAACAGACAGACAGACAGACAGACAAAAATTTTTTAATTGCTATTTTAGGCATAGGTGTCGTGCAAATAACCGTGTGAGCATGAAAAAAGCCTATTATTTTGACATTACAAACAGACACTCCAATTTTATTTATTGGTATAGATTTATTGATACTTTAAAATATCACGTAGAGTATGTTTCCTGAACAGATGTGCGCTGAACGAGAGGAAGTAATATGTAACTTGAAATAATAACATTATCATTAATTATTCTTATTGCAATATTTTTTTTTTTAATATAACATGATTTCACACCGGCCTAGTTGACCTATTTTGACCTAGGCAATTGACCTACCCTACCACCATAGTCTTCTAAATAGGGACTCAACATAGACGAACATTTAGTCTGATAGCAAAGAAAGAAATGTTGTAGCATCTACCCACATACTTTTATTAACACATGATTTAATGTTCTATACAATTTTTATTATATTTATTCATTCATATTTCATGTTGTGAATATATTTTAAATTTATCTACTTTAATTATCCTTCATAAATAATAGTTTACATATATCATAGTATATCTTATATTTAATAAAATTATATAAACTATTTCTACACCTGAGCCTTTGTGTATAACACTTAACACTTTATTTGGCATAAGTGACTTCACTGACGCGGATCTGTCAGAATATCAGCGCTAGGGTAACCATATTACCTCAGCAATAGCTGAGACAGATACCATATTTTGGCCTCACGCATGTGCACAGTTATATATAAAAATTAATTGCTTGAAAAATGTGAGGTTGCAAAATAAAAATATTTTCTTTCTTTCTTTCTTACCTTTTTCTTCTCGGCTAATATACGTCCCTCTGCTGGGCTCGAACCTCCTCCATAATAGGAGGGAAATTGATCTTACTATACCATACTGGTCAGACAGGTTGGTATATATTTTGTTTAGAATTTTCCGTCTCTTGCATAGATGTTATATGCGTATTATATCCCTTAGTTTTATACGACATCTTAGCCATGGAGGCTAAGATAGGGAGTGGTCAATTGTATACTTATTCCGTCAGTACACGGATCAGATGCGTTGTATAGTCATCTAACTATGTAAACTGTGAAATATTGTGATCATTTTTATTTATCACGATTTGTTTAATTTACTGCCTCCCAGGAATTGCTAACTTAATCATTTTCTGAAAGTTAGACAATTAAGTTTATTAAAAGTTCTAAACGAATCTGGGCTAATAGAGGAAAATCCGGATAGTTGCCCCACTCTTCGAAAAAACTTTATTTTTCAAAAATATGAACTTGGTGTAAATTATTCAGTATGTATCTAATAGGTCTTTTATTTTCTATAATAGCCTATTTTTGTATACATAATTAACAATGGTTTTGAATAAATACTGTTTTATTTCACCTCTCTGAAAAGAGACAGTTGCCTACTAAGGCGGATAGTAGCCTAGCATGGCAAATGCTTCGGAGGATACTTGCCCTGTACGGGGATAGATAGCTCGGTATGATTTTTATGTTGGATAGAAAGAAATGTATAGCAATTAAAGTAATCTTTATTATTTATTTAACAGTCCTTAGAATTTACTAAGATCTTTTATTAACTATCTACAATTTGAAATATTAACATTATTGAATAATAATAATTTTAATGATTTAATTATAAAAAAAATATTCAAATTTAAAATTATGTAAGTTATTATAAAATATTAGCTTTTATCTTAAGAATATAATAATTTGGTAATCAACTTTGGTATTAACATTACTTTTTACCAGAAGCTTAGGTTTTTAACTTTCCACATCTCATAGAATAGTTTTTGAACATGTTTCTTGCAACAACATCCGACACATCTTATAGTCAATCCAATCTGATTTTAGTTTAGTCAAATTTAAATTATCAAAACATTCCATACAATAATTATCAATTGATACTATTTAGTCGTATTTTCTATTGTGTGGCACCACCTGATTTTCGTTTATATTTGCGATGCATTTTGCTTATCTAGAAAAAATATAAACAGTTAAGTCGATATTTATTTTGTTTAAAACAAGTTAGATTAACAGTAAATTCGAAAAAGCAATAATAAAATAAAAGCAATAATAAATTAAAACATAATAAACAATGTAATGTAATCTCTAACGACCGACGTCCCCCCCTCGGGGAGGACGTCGGTCTTTCCTCACGCGGTCGGCCACTCGGCGGGTTACGTCGCCCCAGTCGCCGGCGGCTGATCGCCTCATCGAGGCTACGCACCTCGCGCAGGCGATTCGCCGCCTATTTCTGCAAGATCACTGCCTCGCAGAAGGCTGCGACCGCGTCCCAGTTCCTGACGCTGATATAATACGCATATAACATCTATGCAAGACATGGAAAACTCGAAATGAAACCTTATACCAATACGTTTCGCCAGCGTGGTTTAGTACGTCGATTTCCTTCCTATTATTTACATTGCCAAGCCATAAGATCTTCTTTAGACTGGCCATAGTCAGATAAAGCTATTAGATTTTATTTAAACCACTCATCGCCTAGACATTCGATTTAATAACTTATATAATGTTAGGTAACATTATCTTGTACAATCCATCCATCCGTCAGCTTATCGATGTCCACATTTGGATGTTCAAATGTAATGGTCAATTTTATTTGACGATCAATCAATATTGTGCGACTTCTGCGAAAAAAGGGCGTCGAAATATTGTATTTTTAAACCATCACTACACGAGCTCTAAATAAATTCCTTTAAGACATTATAAAAATGTGTAGTACATATACCACAATTGTACTTAGTATAAAAATAACATTGCATCTCTTCTTTTTTTTTATGTAGTCACATAGCTATTAACATTAAAATTAATTGCTTAATATTTGTCAAAACATATGTACATTATTTATCTTTACGTAAAACTTAGTTGGACATTATAACTGTAGCCGTGATACACAAGAATTTAGAGATATAAAAATAGCTTAAAGTGGTAGACATAGATCTAAGTATAACTTTTGTCCATGTGGTCACGGAGTAAGGATACAATTCACCACTCCCTATCTTGCCCATGGATGACGTAAAAGACGACTAAGTTATATAATATGCATATGATATCTGTGCAAGAACGGGAAACCCTATAACAACATGTCTGACCAGCATGGTATAGTAGGTCAAATTCCCTTCCATTGTGGAGGAGGCCCGGACCCAAGAGTGGAACGTATGTGAGCTGCGATGATGATGATAATAACTTTAGGTCTAGTACTAAGTACCATCTGTTCGATGCCTAAGTAGAATAATTCTTTGTCATTATCCTCCTGCTCATATCCCATCCACTTAGAGTCGATTAAATATTACGGACTTTTTAGTACATACCTATTGTAAAAATAGCAATAGTTTTATGACGAACCGCCTGCATGATGTCAACCCTTCTTGGGAATGAAATTGCTGACCAGACAGCATCAAATAGAGTTGGCCCAGGTTGATGTAAAGCTCTTGGTCTTCTTTTACAACACCCACGCGTAATGTAAGAGTTGGTAGTTTTCGTAGCCGCCACGAAGCAATAAAAATATAATAATTATTTCTAGGATCCACAATTGTGCGCTGCTGGGCGAGCTCTGTCATTCACCAAAGAAAATACAAATTGCTACTACTGAGACGTTGCTTTTCTGTAATAGTTTGGTGCTATCCAGAACGAACCGACCCAACCTGACAAAACCTGTCAACAGCGTGGCGTATTAAGAATTGTATCTCAAAAATATTACCGTAATTTTTTTTTATCTTTTGATACAATTTATTTTTGGTGCTTACGAAAAACAAAGCATGAAACATAGGTATGTTTCATACTTTGTTAAAGACAACATCTTGCACTAAGGAACTATTTCTTGTGTTGTGGTGAACTTCATAAACATAAAAAAAACTACACATAAATTATACTTAAACTCCAGAAAACAATGTATGCTACAAATTGTTTCATGTGCGGGATTCGAACCCGCAATACCTAGCAGGGTATGTATATATCTCAATAATTATACAATCTGCATGGTCAATATATATATATATATGTTTATAAATGCCTTTGTATATATCTTTACGCTGCCGCTTATGATTTACAGCAATACAAAATCGCCCCTAACGCGTAGACATCAACATTTCAGCACTAGCCGTCTGTGCTCGCACACCCGCTTGATTTATCGTTACTTTGCTCTTGAAAATATCGACACCCAAGTCTATTTGGGGTCACCCTAAATGTAACGGGGGTTGAAATACCATTACATTACCTGTTGACGTCTAAAGAAGAAAGTTTCAGTACTAATGCTTTCTGAACTATTACGAAGATCGTATTGAATTAAGATATGGTGTTGATAGAAAAATGTAGAGAAGCGTAGTACACTATAATAATTATGCAAAACAAATTAGTTTCATGTGATTACAGTTGAAGAATTTAAATGTCACACATTTGTTTTTACTTTATTACTCCCCAAGGGAATATTGAAGGAGTCAATTAAGCAATTTTTTTGTAATGGCAAAATAATGGGCTTTTTTCATGCTCACGCGGTTATCTGCACGAACCTTCACGAATCTTCCAAACGGCTGGACCCGATTTTGATAATATTTTACTACTAAGTAGCTGTTTATATAAGGAGTAACTTAGGTAATATGTTATCCCGGTATTGCCACGGGCACGGGAATCATGCGGATAAGGACGGGTTGCTAGTTCTACATAAATTTTATTAATCAAATCAAGTTGTTTTAACGCGAGGAAATCTTTTACGGTATGATCTTCACTAATAGGTCCAAGTGCTTGTATACACAAGCCGATTCACCAATTGGACATAGAATTCTCCAAGGAAGAATATAACTTAAACACTAGCCTTGACAGGTAGGTTAACAATTGCTACTGTCCATTTTACTAGTGCGAGTCCAAATGATGAATGTATAGTTTTTACGACCGCCAGTGGTAAGAGTTGGTACATTGTAATGTTCATCTATCACCAGAGAGTTTATGCACGATTTCCTAAGTCCTCTCATCGCCATTTCTTACAACTCGAAGCCACCTATGTTGACAGGTCCAAGTCGCGTTGCCATATTGGCATTTTTCTCTTAAGATTGTAGGGGTTAATACCTAAGGGGATGGAGTATTATGAATTGTATTTTTAAATTTTATTTAAATTTATCTCTTGGAAGTGAAAAATAGATAATTATTACACTTAAAAAGCGTAAATTTATACTAAAAATTAACTAAATGAATAACAAGACTCGTGCATATTAAGTCGCAGGTAATTGCTAGCTGTCTATGTCTAACAATTTGGTCCACAACATCGGTGTTTAGGTATATATTGTAGCCTATTCCCATCTGCCGTGTAAAGCCAGTTCCCATCGCTAGTAAAAGTATATAACAGAAAATATGGTATAAGAGAATAAATAAAGAACAAATAAAGTGTATAACAGACAAATATCTAATTGACTGAGCTTCGCTCGGAATATTTTTATCGAATTTATTCAGTTATTTAATATATATTAATAAAAAATAATAAATAAACAATGAAAAATATATAAAAAATTACAAAAAGAGAATAATAATAACACCGAGATTCGAACCGACGCTGTTTGAATGTGAAAAACCAAATTTAGAACCTATCAACTTCCCATCTGAGCTATCGTAACTCATGACGTTGACAACGAAATTTGAATTTATATTCTTTTAAAATTTAATGTCATTGTTTGTTTTGCTAAAAACACGGACAAAACAACATTTTCTATAAATAAAACCTAGCTAGATCGATTTTTTGGACCCGAAACCTCTAGTATGCCAAGTTTCAACAAAATCGTTGGAGCCGTTTCCGAGATCCTGAATATATATATATATATATATATATATACAAGAATTGCTCGTTTAAAGATATAAGATAAGATATGTATGAACTGTATGATGACGTTAGTTCGTGTGTATTAGGATGTAAAAAAGTTATTGTTTTCATCATCATTTCAAATCATATATCTCCCACTGTTGGGCTCGAGTCTCCTCCACAATAAGAGAGAAATTGACCTTACATATATATATACCATGCTGGTTAGACAGGTTGGTATAGGGTTTTATTTCGAGTTTTCCTTCCCTTGCATAGATGTTATATGCATATGATATCCCTTAGTCGTCTTTTAAGACATCCACAGGTAAAATAGTGAGTGGTAATTTGTATTCTTACTCCGTTACCATAAGGTCTATTATTTTATGGTCAAATTATTATTGATAAATCAAATACGAATAACTTTCGCAACATATACTGTGAAAGTATGATGACGGTGTAAGAAAACTATTCACTACCCCCTCTCTTGCCTGTGGTTGTCGTAAAAGGTGACTAAGGGATTAAATATAGGTACATATAACATCTATGCAAGAGAGGGAAAACTTGAAATAAAGCCCTATATCAACCTGTCTGACTAGCATGGAATAGTAAGGTCAGTTTCCCGCCTATTGTGGAGGAGAAGAAAAACTCGAATTAAAACCCTATACCCACAGGTATGGCCGGCGTGGTATAATAGGTCAGTTTGCCTTCCATTTTGGAAAAGGCTCGAGCTCAATAGTGGGATATATATGAGCTGAAATGATGATGATGACCATGAAAGAAGAGTTCATGTTCAGTCGACCTCAAGTAATTGGAATAAGATCGAGGTGATGATTTGACAATGGGTAATACTCATAGAAACATCAGAAATTATTAGTAGATTATTGATAGGTACGACTTAGGAGTATACTGTTGACAGTTGTCTGTCTACAGCCGCGGGCCGATCCGTCCGGGGTAGTACCACACTGAGCAAAAAATCAACGGCCGGATACTTGCCATTTGTTACTGCACTTCGTTCAGCGAAAAAGTTGGAAGGCCAAGTTTCTGATAGTGTTTGCGTGTGGTAGGTATTGGTGAAGTTCTTAGTATCAACAAAGCTCATTGCACGCATTCACACTCCCTTCACTTTCTTCACGATAGGCAGCGGTCTAGTAAAGGACAAGAACGGTAGCATCACTTACCACATGCTCGTTTGCCACCATAAAAAAACACTTTTAAGAGCTAGTAGTTAGTAGCGTTGGCGTTAATAAAGTGTATGACTGTGTTTAACTAGCAAACGATTTACATAAAAGATAAGAATGTTACCAAAAGAAAGATAATATGAAACTGTTGTTTAATAAAAGCTCAGTAATGCAATCATAAATTATTCAATGTCACTTCGGTAAGTGTTCATCTCGAAAGCAAACGTAATTGTATATAAATTAAAATGATATTCTTGTCTTACTAAACGCATTACTCGATAACGGTTAGATCTCTTTGGCTATTATCGTCTTTTTTTTTGGGGTGGGCTGCGGTCGGCGCGCTCCTCGCACCACTCCGTCCGGGATGACAGAAGGGCGTAAGCACGCACACCCGCAACCCACCCGAATACCACGTCGCCTTCGTCGTTGGGCCGACCACCGGAGCAGGGTTACTTGTCATCAGTGGCCGGCCCGATGGAATACCCCCTAGTGGGGTACCCTCCCATCGACCAACGTCCCCCCCTCGGGGAGGACGTCGGTCTTTCCTCACGCGGTCGGCCTCTCGGCGGGTGACGGACTAACTCTCCGGTCACGTCACCCGCGGCCTCGGCTAGGACTAGTGTTGCCCAAAAAAGTCTTGATCTTGCGGTCTTGGTCTTGGTCTTGCGAGAAATGCGAGACCGAGACCAAGACCAAGACCGCTTAATTTTTGCAAGACCAAGACCAAGACTGGCCCTGCAAGACTTGAGCAAGACCAAGACTGGGCCTGCAAGAGTCTCGCGGTCTTGCATTTAATTCAAATCATCATTTCAGCTTATATACAGTTGAGCTCGTGTCTTCTACATAACAGGAGGAGAATCGGCCGTGGGCGGAGGGGAATCGCCACGGTGATCGGCCGTGTTGTTACAGGTCATACATGTCAAGTTTTCCTTCTCTTGCACCGATGTTATATATTATAGCCCTTAGTCGTGGGTTCGCAGTCACGGGTAAAATAGGGGGTGATGAATTATATTCTTACTCCGTCACTACACGGCAAGTCAAATCAGTCTTGAGATATCCATCTATTGGCCAATCGATTCCCAATGTTGGTGTTGGCTTTTCAGAATTACTCTTCGGAAAGGCTTAAGGACAAAAATACCGTAATCACGAGAGTGCTCTTGCCCATTATACATATTTATATATCCGTTTATT
This sequence comes from Lymantria dispar, assembly GCA_032191425.1. Lineage (NCBI taxonomy): Eukaryota > Metazoa > Arthropoda > Insecta > Lepidoptera > Erebidae > Lymantria > Lymantria dispar. The sequence goes on from CM063452.1 coordinate 32,171,702, forward strand.
CATTAGTCCAACGACGTTCACTGTTGGACATAGAAATATGCCTACAATTAATCTATATAAATGTCCATGTAGGGACAGAGTACGATCACCATCAGGCGGTACATGAAGCGTTGCTCCCAGCGCTATTTTGCCTCTGCCACGACTGACCCCAATCCACTAGTGGTTGGGGCGGTAAACTACGTCCCCTCAAAAATATCCGCGGTCCGACGTCCTCGTCATCTTCTTGAAGAAGAAGATGACGCTATTATGATCGCCCAAGAAAGGACCTACACAGCTCGCGCAGCGATAACAGATAAAACTCCGCGGTATCGGCCTCGCCGTCGAGGTCGAAAACCGCGCCGCGTAAAAGTCAGTAACCTAAACTTGGCCACGCCCACTTTGCTCTCAGCGACGCCCCGAGCCGAGGTCCGTTCCCCACAGGGAGGAGCCCTCGGGCGATGTTCGCTTAACTTACTTACCGGGTTGAGAGCCATCAGCGCTCACCCATTGACCGCGTTAAGCTGTCAAGGTCGTCTGCGACCAACAGCTACACACACACAAAAAAAAAAGACAGAGTACGAATATAATTCACCACTCTCTTACCCGTGGATGTCGTATCAAATCGGATCGGGCAATAGTGTTAGGAACCCATGAAAAAAAATTGAAATAAAAATATCGATTCGTTAATGAATTGAGAGACATGTAAGTTCTCAATTTTGTCATCGTTTTTTCGTGTAAATTGATTAAAATGTATAAAGCAATGATACTTAATCTACAACATATTCGTATTTTGTTAAATGTTCATTAGAATTTGAATAAATCAATGATTACGTTTGCATAAGCAAGACAAACTTCGCTTTAACATAAATCAGCTGATCGGCTGATGACCGTTGATGAGTCGCCTTTGTACCTACGTAACCATTGAAAGGTTCGCGCAAATCTAATACCTATTTATACTGTCGAAATTTTACATGCTTACATATATCCTGTCTGTACATACCTACATAATGCATAAAATTTAAGGCATAAACTCTTAGACACACATTTTTGTAATCACTATAACTTTTACGTTATATTGTTTTTGTGTAATATGCATTCTAATTATGATCTATGACTGTTGAACTACAACATACATGAACAGTTGTCCCATAACCTGATACACCCTGTGTATATAACATATGTGCAAGAGAAGTGAAACTAGAAAGAAAACCCTATACCAACATGTCTGACCAGCGTGGTATAGTAGATCAATTTTCCTCTTACTGGAAGGAAACTTAAGCCCAGCAGTGGCACTTTTATGAGCTGTGGCGATGACGACGAATATCATACATTTTACAAGTATTAAAACCATAAAATTTTAAATCAGTTTTATATGTTCTTGAATAAATAGTATATTAAGAGCTAAATGGATCCAGCGGCCAAAGTATTTATATAGGCAATAGAGCAACAGGTTTTTTCAAGTATCCAGAGTATCAGTAACTAAACTGGAAATACAATAGATACATACCACTTAACTTGAAGGGGAATATAAACAATCGCATTAATTGTAAAATATCGCATTGATTATAAAATGACATAAAATTTATTGTATCAATTGCCTCGTGTGGTGTCGTCTTAAGAAAATAGGGTCGAAAGTCCTGTCATAAGAGTAGTAACGCTGTCTAATGGAACACCAGGGGAATAGAAGAGTAATTTTCTCCAGTGGTAAGTATTGTATTCAATAGTGAACTATAGGCTAGCAGATGGATAGATAGGATAGGATATTTGATTAATTTAGTTGGATTTTTCATTGCCATGATAAATTACTGTTACGTTATTCTAACTGCAAAACTTTGCAAGACTCTTGCTGCAATACCAAGACTCGGGTGCGCAAGACCAAGACCAAGACCAAAACTCGGTGCGCAAGACCAAGACCAAGACGAGACCAGGTGTGATGTTGCAAGACCAAGACCAAGACCGGTCCAAGTCTCGTCTTGGTCTTGCATTTGGGCAACACTAGCTAGGACGACATGACGCGCAGGTAGTCGCGCCTGCGCCGCCCCAGTCGCCGGCGGCGGGTCGTTTCGTCGAGGCACGCTCCTCGCGCGCGCGACCCGCCACCTCCTTCTGCAAGATCACTGCTTCGCAGAAGGCTGCGACCGCGTCCTAGTTCCTGACGCTGTCGAGCATCGCCCTAGCGATGGCCGGCAGCGTCAGGTCGGCACCGATGATTGCGACGAGTTCACGACGCTGCTCTACCCAGGCGGTATAGACCTCGAGCGTATGCTGCGCCGTGTCCTCGTCGCAATCGCAGTGGTGGCAGGACGGTGTGCTCTCTCTCCTAGCCACCGTGTACAGGTACTTGCCGAATCATCCATGCCTCGACAGGACCTGCACCAGTCGGCAGGAAAGCACCCTGTGCCGCCGTTTTAGCCACTGCATCACCACCGGCCGGAAGGCCTCCACGGTCCAGACACCATATCGAGGCCTTTCTAGCCGGACTGCCCAACGGGCAATGACGTCTCGGCGGGCGTCGACGCGCTAGGCGGTGAGCTCCCTCAAAGAGACCACACCACCCTCCGCTCGCACCCTCGACACCCGCCGATACAAATTGGAGAGCATTTCTGCCGCCAGATCCCACGGGGGAGTCCCGGCCAATAGGCACGCCGCCTCCGTCGCCACCGTGTGGTACCCGCGGATGGCCCTGATCGCCATGGCCCTCTGTGGTTGCCACAGAGTAGCCCTGAGTCGGGCGGTTAGGGACCTTGCCCACACCGGTGCGCCGTACAGGGCCATCGACCGGATGACCCCCGCGTACAGCCGTCGACATGGCTAATTTCATATTAGCCCATATAAATCCCACTGTTGGGCTTGAGCCTCCTCCATAATAAGAGGGAAATTTACATAACTATACCATGCTATTCTGTGTGATGACAGAGTAAGAATAACATTATTGTCATCACTCCCTATCTTGCCCGTGAATGCCGTAAAAGACGACTAAGGGATATAATTAGCATATAACATCTATGCAAGAGAAGGTATAGGGTTTTATTTCGAGCCTGTTTGACTAGCACAGTATAGTAAGGTCAATATCCCTCTTATTGTGGAGGCAGTTCGAGCCCAACAGTGGGACGTATATGAGCTGAAATAATGATAACAACGATACCATGCTGGTCAGACGGGTTGGTATAGGGTTTCATTTCGAATTTACCTTCTTCTTCTTGCATAGATGTTTCATGCGTATTATATACCTCAGTCGTCTTTTATGGTACCCGCAGGCAAGGATAAGGGGTGGTGAATTGTATTCTTACTCCGTCACCACACGGAAAAAATATTCGTTAATTTAGATAAAATCAAATAGATATACAAAATACCCTGTGGTGACCGAGTAAGAATACACCAAATCATGTCTTGTCCACGTAAACGTCTACTAAGGGATTTAAAGATATGCAGGTAACACCTATGCAAAGAAAGGAAAACTCGAAATAAAACCCTATACCAACTCGCGTGGTTAAGTCCTTTTTCTTTCCATTGGGTAGGAGCCCAGCAGTAGGACACATATGAGCTGATTTAATGATAAGTACAAAAAGGCACAATATCGGGTCCCAAAAAATCTTCAAAATCTTTTATTGCTATACTAATATTATAAAACTGAAGAGTTTGTTTGGTTGGACGCGCTTAACTCAAGAACTACTGATTCGAATCGAAAAAAAAATTTAGTCTTAAATAGCCCCATTATCATGGAAGGCTATATAATATTAAGCTAGAACCAATATGTGCGGAGCATTAATGAAAAATTTTGTAAAAACGGGGAAAATTAATTGCTTTTATAAAATGATTTCTGATGTTTACGCGAGTATTATATAGCACAACACTTTACAGCGTTTCCGAAACGCTGTAAAGTGTTCGAAACGTCGGGTAATCAAAAATCAAATACAAACGCGATAAAATCCGTAAAGTAGTTTTATTTAAAATGCTTTTATAAATTTCCCGTGTGGTGACGGAGTAAGAATACAATTCACCACTCCCTTTCTTACCCGTGGATGTCGTAAAAGACGACTACGGGATATAATATTCATATAACGTCTATGTAAGACAAGGAAAACTCGAAATAAAACCCATACCAACCGTTTGATCTGCATGGAGTAGTGGGTCGATATCCCTCCACGAAGGAGGCTGGAGTCCAGCAGTGAGACGATATGAGCCGAAATGACGATAATGATGATGATGAAACCTCTATTGCGTGTGTTGTCCAATTTAGGTGCCGTATGCACTCTCAAAACCCCCCCTTTCTCTACTCTCCCTTCTCTTTCTGTTTCTATTTCTCCTTTTTATAGGACTCAAAAGAAGTTAAGTGGGTCTGTTGCTTTATAATTTAAAAGCCTTTTTTTTTTGACTGAGTTATGGTTAAGGAGCACACACGCTGTCCATTCTTTTCAGGCCGATGAAAGGATGACGCGCGTTCCTATAACCCACCAAATATCATTTCCTTCGCCATTGGACTGGCTATTAGCACCGAGTTCCTTAACTTCCGTAACCAGCCCGTGTATTATAAAAGTCTGCGATTACAAGCACTTATTATAACAAAAACATCGATAACATTCATTGAATGATGACTATGTTCAAGTTACCTAATAACTGATTGTTATAAAAGTCATATCGTATAAACGAATGTTCAAATCTGTCGACATACAATAATATTCGACATTAAAACTGTTGACATAACATTTGCATATTAACATAATAGTAATGTGAAATATTTTTCGTGTGGTGACGGAGTAAAAAACCGTGTTAAAAATACAATTCGCCTCTCCCTTTCTTGCCCATGGATGTCGTAAAAGACGACTTAGGGATATACTAAGGAATTTATTTTTTATTTATTTAAGACAACACCCTGCACTAAGGAAATAATCCTTGTATTGCGGGGGACTTTACAAACATATAATTAACGGACACAAATTACATCCAGACTCAGAACAACAATTTGTGGTTCGCACAAAGTGTTGTCCCGCGTGGGATTCGAACCCCCGGCACTGGCGCTGTAGGTCGCTATCTTAACCACTACGCCATCTGTGCAGTATGTGTATATAACGTCTATGCAAGAGAAGGAAAACTCGAAACAAAACCCTATACCAACTCGTATGACCAGCGAGGTATAGTAAGTCAATGGCCTTCCTATTACGGAGGAGGCTCGAGCCCAGCCGTAGGACGTCTTCTTCTTAGTCGGTTCGTTCTTGGCAGAACGGTCGTGATCATTATGTAGCATGAGATGAGGCAGATGATATTTGCTTAACAATATTTCATCATGTTTTTCTGTTGGAGGTCATCCTAGTACACTCATTTAAAGAATTACCCACAGCAGATCTAATCTGGTCGGTCCATCGCATTCGTGCCCTCCCACGCAGCCTGGTGCCTTCCACCTTGCCCTGGACAACGAGGCGTTCTATAGACTGACTATCACGTCTGAAAACATGTCCGAAAAAAAAATAGTATGCGAGACTGTACTATAGAAAATAGACGTTGCTTGATACCGAGTTCTTGAAGTATCGAAATATTGGTTCGAAATTCGGTCCATGATACTCCAAGCATTCTTCTCCAACACCACATTTCCAGCGCGTCTATCTTCTTCTTTTCCACTTCCCGTAACGTCCATGTTTCAGCAGCGTATTGAAACATGGGGAAGATAAGGGTTCGTACGAATCTGGTTTTTGTGGCCTTCGTGATGTTTCGATTCCTCCATATTTTCTTCATCTTAGACATTGCTGCTTTTGTGATGGCCATACGTCTTTTTATTTCATCTATACAACCGCCATTGTTTGAAATTAAAGTGTCAAGTTATATATAGGTTTACGTACGTACTAAACATACGTAATAAACTGCCATTTTTTTTTAATTCTTTTTAACCGACTTCAAAAAAGGAGGAGGTTTCTCAATTCGACCGTATATATGCTTTTTTTTGCTTGCCTCTGACGTCAAGTCACCCTGCTCCGGTAGTCGGCCCAACGACGAAGGCGACGTGTCGCGCGGGTGGGTTACGGGTGTGCGTACTTACGCTCCTCTGTTACCCCGGACGGAGTGGTGCGAGGAGTGCACCGACCGTAACAAAAAATATATGTTTTTTTATGTTCGTTCATGGATAACTTCGTCGTTTATGAACCGATTTCGATGATTCTTTTTTTGTTGGAAAGAAGATATTTCAAAAGTAATAATAAGGAAACCAGGGTTTGATGTTGGCAGACCAGAGAACTTGAGGGGAACTATCAAAACTCGTAGAGGCGACTAGTGCGTTTGTAAGTATTTTTTATTAAGTATTTTATGCTTTTTAGTTTACTGTTTGAAGTCGTTTTTTTTTGTTAAAAATTATTCTTAAAGACCTTGCACTAAGGAAAGTATCTTTGTATTGCGTAGGACTTTAGAAAAAATTACTTCATGAACACAAATTACATCCATTTGTATATCTCACAAAGTGTTGTACTGCTTGGGATTCGAACCTGCGATACTGGTACTCTAGGTCGTTATCTTAACCACTTCGCCATCAGTGCAGCCAGATTAATTTGTAACTACGCGAATGGCGTAGTGGTTCAGATACTAAGCTACCGTGTCAGTATCGTGGGTTTGATTCAAAATTCATTGATCTATCTTTAGATGTAATTTTTGTTTGTTAAATATGTTTTCCGTGTGGTGACGGAGTAAGAATACAATTCACCACTCCCTATCTTGCCCGTGGATGTCGTATAAGACGACTATGGGATATAATATGCACATAACACCTGTGCAAGAGAAAGAAAATTCGAAGTGAAACCCTATACCAACATGTCTGACCAGCATGGTATAGTAGGTCAAATTCCTTCCCATTATGAAAGAGGCCCGAGCCCAGCAGTGGGACGTATGTAAGCTGCGATGATGATGATGAATTATATGTTTTTAATTTCCCCCGCAATAAAAGGTTTTTTTCGTTGGAGCAGTGTTGTAAAAAAAATTCTTCCAAATGGTGATGCTATAAAAATACTACCATCTTTTTTCTGCAGATGTTGTAAAGACGACTACTAGATATAAGCAGATAACATCACTGTAAGAAAAAAAATACTCAAAAAAAACCTCTATGGTAATCCGTTTAGCCAACCCAGAATGCTAGGTTATTTTTGCCTTCTATTACCGAGTAATTTTGTATGTGGTGTCGGAGAAAGAATACAAGCTACCACCCCTTGTCTTGCCCTTGGAGGGTCGTAAAAGACAACTAAGGGATTTAACATGCATATTTACATGGGCTATGATCAAATTGCTGTGTGGTGTCGGAGTAAGAACACAATTCACCCACTGTCTCGCACGTGGATGTCGTAAAGGACAACTAAGGGATTTAATATGCATAAAACATCTATGCAAGAGAAGGAAAACTCGAAATAAAACCTTATACCAACACGCCTGACCAGCGTGGTATAGTAAGGCAATTTCCCTCTCAATGTGCACAGATGGCGTAATGGTTAAGATATCAACTTGGCGTGCCAGTAGCGTGAGTTCGAATGCCACGCAGGACCACACTTTGTTCAACAAATTGTTATTCCGAGTCTAGATATAATTTGTGTCCGTTAATTAATATGTTTTTGCGGTCCCCCGCAACGCAAGGATAATTTTCTTAGTGCAGCAGGATGTTCAAAAAAAAAGCGGAGAAGGCTCGGGCCCAGCAATGAGACGTATATGGGTTCAGATGATGACACGGAGTAATCAATAATCACACTTCTATAGTCTAAAGAATAATAAGTTTTGATACCAAAGAAGCTTCTTTTTTACATAAAACTATTACTAACCGCCTTTTCTATTTACCAATGTGATAGAGGAAAGACTTATTATCTACTTTAACGACGACGATGATTTAACAATTCGATTTTACAACCATTTCACATGTAAATTTCATTTCCATATCATGGGAGCCTATTTCAGTATTAAGTGCAAAATACATAAATATTATCATAACGGTACATTTCATAAGCACTTACCTGTCAATTTTAATGACGTCACTGTACACTTAACACACATAAACAAAATTTTTCACTTGACACTTCACACACATTCTAAATTCAAAATTTCAAAAAAATCGAACTGGTTTAAACTTCAAATTTTCACTTTTAAAAATATGTCACTGATTTGTGTTTTTTTTTTAATTGTATCGATGCGTTCATGAATCGATTTGTCAATGTATCGATGGGTGCGTGTTTGCTGGTTGCGCGTACGACGGACACTGGCATAGCGTGCGCTAGCACATGCCACTGAGCTTGAACTTGGCAAAGCTCGCTGAAAACATTTTTGCATTTGTGATTGCGTCCATTTATCTATTGTTCAAGGGCTGATCTGAGTAGCAAATTTTTTCATTGTGTTTTTACACATCCATCTTTTAAATCACCATGGAGTATAGATAAACTGGTGCCTAACGTGTAAATAAATAAAAATGATAATAATTACGAATTTAGTATTAGTATTATGGCAATACTGAGAATTTAAATTAAAATATAAAGCTCAAATTATAACATACATCGAAAAGAAATAAGTTCAGTTCCCAGTTCTATGGATAAAAAAAACTAAAATCATATTTAAAATTCGAATATGACGTGTCTTTTGACAAGAACCTATATATAGCAATACACTTTGATAGCAATTAATACTTTAGTATTTGGTGAGAAAACACGGAATAATATATCCTTAAAATAAAAAGCTATGACAGTATTTGAGCAAAATAAAGCTAACAAATACCATTTGCGTACGCGTGGATTCCATTCCAACGTGAAACGAAATAATACGTGTTCGAAACCAAGTACCTGCTTGTACTGGGTTACTAATTGGTCTCATTGTTACCTTGCAACTAGAACTTCAGAAGCAATATATTATGTACTTAAAGATCCATTATGCAAGGTATCATTTTGTTTGAAAGATTCAAGTCTATTTTGTTAATAATTTAATACTATTCATAATATTTAAAGTGTAATTGGTACCGCAGCAGAGATGTTTTGTAAATTTCTGCCCGATGGTAATAGAATGATCAATGAAGTCATCAGATAAATGTGTAAAGTCAACAATTCTAGACGCAGTTACTGTAAGAAATATCGACCGCTTTCGCGATGGGTTTTAAGAATCCATCTATCATCACCGCATACTTTCTTGGGAGAGTCTCAGAAACCAGCAGTAGCATTCTCCTGAATAACTTATAACACTAATTATTACTATGCATCATCATCCTCTACTCCATCACTTTAATGTATGTAAGTCCTACCGCTGGGCTCAAAACCTCCTCTACAATATGTGGAAGATTGACTTATTATACTACGCTAGTCAGACGAGTTGTGATAAGGTTTTAATTTGAGTTTACCTTTTCTAGATGGATATTGTCTGCATACCATATCCTTTAGTCTTTTATTACGATACCCACAGGTACCTTAGGTAGGTGGTGAATTGTATTCTTACTCTGTCACTACACGAAGTCTTACTATTACATTATAACAATAATTTAAGATTCCATGAGGTAAAAAAACTCGAAATAAACATATACTAAACAGCTGACCAACGTGGTTGGGTTGATCAATTTTCCTACCATTATGTAGAAAGCTCGAGCCCAGCCGCGGGACTTATATGAACTGTGATGATGATGGAGGAGCCGTATTCATCATCATCATCTCAGCCCACATAAGGCCCACTGTTGGGTTACCCTACTATACCACGCTGGTCAGACTTATTGGTATAGGGCATTTGTGTCGAGGTTTCCTTCTCTTGCATAGATGTTATATGCGTATTATATCCCTTAGTCGTCTTTTATGACATCTACGGGCAAGATAGGGAGTGGTGAATTGTATTCTAATTCCGTCACCACACGGAAAGCCGTATTCATAAGTGCAGTAAACTGGCATGACACCACTTAACATTGTTTAACCATTATCATATGTTAAAAACACAAAATTATACAAATACCCTAAGCTATCAAAAATATTTATTTATTTTTTTAAGTTAAAACGGCTTTTGTTTAAAGTTGACTCCGAAAAATTAAAAATATATTTACCTATACGGAGATGCGTGTGGTGACGGAGATAGAATACAATTCACTTCTAAATTCAAATAATTTATTATGCATTAACCTCGCGGGCTAATTAGGTACATTGTCACTTTTTACATTTTACGGATAAGGATCGGAATGCGCACTGAGAAAAACCAGCAAAAATTTCAGCGGATTTGTCTTTTTTTATTTATTTAGTAATTTATTTTAAATAAAACTACATTTAACAACATGTCTACTAACAGCTCCAGTGCGATTCCCTTCGAACCACGATATAATACAATTCTCAAAGCAAAATATTAGGACTTGACCATATCCAACAAGCGGCATCCGATCACGAGATAACCACTATAGCAGCTATCACATTCCCTCAACCTCAGTGAAGGGATGGGAGAGACCCGTACCCCTTTTCTTATCTTTAGATATAGTAAAAGATGACTAAGGGATATAATATGTGTCGATAATATCTCTCCAAGAGCATGAAAGCTCAACGTGGAATTTGTCAATTTTCCTTCAATATGGTGAAGTGGGACAAACGCAGAGATGATTATTTCAAAATAAGTTCTAATTACTCCTTCATAGATTAGAAATTATTGAGTGTTGTTAGTGGGTAAAACTACTACAAAGGTAAGCAAACTCGAAAAGAAAAACCTTTGCCGAGCTGTCTGATCATTTTTTTTCTGGTGTGAATAGTCACAGCAATAGCTGCACAGATTGCCTAGTGGTTAAGATACAGACCTACAGAGCCAGTGTCAACGGTTTGAATCACACGCAGTTCAACATTTTAGCACACTTTTTGTGCGATCCACAAATTGTTGTTTTGGGTCTGGATGTAATTTGTGTCCCTTAATTATATGCTTGTAAAGTCCCCTGCAACACAAGGATTATTTCCTTAGTGAAGGGTATTGTCTTTCTAAAAAAAAAAACAAAGTAGAGGAGAGAGATAATAGAGTAATACTAATAGCTATAGAGTAATACATAACAATAACTCTATGGTTATTTATGTGTATTACTCTTTGTGTATTACCGTAGAGGAGTATAGAGTTATTGTTATGTACTTAAGAACGGGCAAACCCAAAATAAATCCTTGTTAAAGGGTTATTCCTGTGACAGGTGTGGTTTTTTTTTTGTCGATGGTGGCAGTCTACCTGATGATACATGTACGCTTACCTGACGAGGTAAGTGATACCTACCACCGCACGTGGACCTTTGTAATATCAGGGGCACAGCCAGGCCCTTCTTAAACCACGTTTAAAGAAGGACATTTCATAGCGCTCGGGTAACATAGCGGCAGGTAGTTAATTCCAGAGCCTATACGTACGTGGGAGAAATGAACGCTGGAAACGTGTAGTTGAATACCATAACGCTTCCAAGTGAAGTGGATAATGGTACCACCATTGTCTACTTCAGTTCGATTGCCCTCCGATTGCAGAGTAAGTTTGAGCCTGATTATAAACGGGCTATTAGTGTTCACCAATAGTTTACGTTAAGCTGTCAAAGCCATCTTCGGCTAACAGCTATACACTCCACAAAAAAGATGTAAGATGTTATACGCAAATTATCGTAACTGAATGAAATAAAACCTTATAATGTCTGACCCTCAAACTGTGGAGGATAATTAAGTTCATCAGTATTAAATATTTAAGATGATGATGATGATATTATCTCATTACTAATGTTTTTTTTTTTGGGGACTAAACCCACCACATTCCCATCACTGTAACTCCTGTAAGCCAGGGTCCACAATAGTCTCCGTATAAAACAACGAGGTTAACCCTCAGGAAGATCTGGACAACGCTTTCAATTGTGTTACAACCCGCAACAAATTTAATTAAAAAAGAAAAATAGGAGGAGTTGGACAGATTCTACTTTCCTCCTATGCAAAACGGGAGACATGGAGCAAAGTACGCTAATAAGCCAGTAAATAAGAAGTACAACTACGTGAAGCGTAGTAGTACAGCTCCACGGATTTAACAGAGCTTAAGGGCCTATATGTGAGTTTTAGGATTGGTTGTAGTAGATATGGCAGTCTCGAGTTTCTAGAAGGTCTGCATAGTATACTACCCCATCACTAAGACCGATAGATCAGTGAAAGCTACTGAATATTATAAATATTCATTACCAATTTAGCGTCTTCTAGTTATTTGATATGAGACCACTGAGACCGGTATAATTCCCTAGCGACTATATACGAAGTTGCGGTAAGATGTTTAAATGTTACTACCGTGTGATTTGTTACGTGGTACAAGTCATAGGCATTAACATTTTGAAGCAAGCGAGTGTTTTTTCTTATATGTAGCGTATTTCTCATCAACAAATGCAAACTATTCTTGGATGACTCCAAAAGCTTTCTCCGCAATAAGAGGGCAATCAATCCATTATAATGCCGGTGAATGGTTTTATTTTGAGTCTACCTTCTCTTAAATACAGAATCTTTTAAGACACCTACGAACAATTCAAGAGTTGGTGGTATTCGTAACCACCAACACAGAACTAACTTTAACTTTTAACTTGAATTAATATTTTTTGTTTATGTTTTATAATAAAACCAACATGTTCAAAACACACATTCTAGTGAAAAACTAATATGTACATATATACTTAATTAACGGGCAACCACATTCGCCTTATAAACCTGACACAAGTTAAAAAAAATATATATTTCGTACGTTCTCTTCAATAGGAATTATCAATTAATTGTTATTTAACGATTAAACTGGCACGTACGAAGCACTTAATCGAGTAGTCATACGCTATTACATCATTTTGAAAAGGAGCTGATACTCTTACACTGCTGGACCGATATTAACCAAACATAGCTAAGAACCATCGCTAGAAAACCGGCTTTGGTGGTCCATCTGTTAGAGAGTTACGATGCCTCAGACACACTCACTTATACACACACAGACAGATAGATATCGATGTCAAACTCACACACACCTTTTTACGTCGGAGATTAAAAATACTATTAATGAAATCTGTTGTTTGATAATTGGTAATTTGTCCGCTAAGCGCTTTTAACTTATTCGTATCCCAAATTTCATTGGATTTGATATCCAACTGATAAATTCGACACATATTTTACTACAACAACGCTATTATTACATGAATATTTAATTATAACATCTAATTGAATACATTAATATGTGACTATGACACATACATAAACACAAACTTCGATAGTTCAGTGCATGGCTGATTTTGAAGTCCTGGGATTCAAATTTCAAGCAAAATAATTTTATATTTTTTTTTGCCGCAAAACTATAATGATCTCTAATGTATACGAGAGTATTACACATTAGAAATAAAACTAATTTTATTAAATTAATCGTGTTTGTATTTGATTTGTGATTGCCCGACATTTCGTACACTTTACAAGGTTCATGGTCACCGCCCGTGAATTAGTAAAAATAGTTTATTTATAATGTGAATAAGCACAGTAGTTTGTTCGTTTTTCAACACATGTATTCTACTTCTCAGCTATCACCACAGTCAAAACGGAAGGTGCAACGTACCGCTTTAATAGACGTACGATAGTTCAAAGAGCTCCAAGCCATCTTTTTGGCTCCCTACTTCTTTGGGTGAAATAGGTTCTATAACAATCTATCAAAAAAAAAAATAGAATAAAAATGTTTTATATGGAGTTTTTTATAATGGTGTTATCTACCTACGTCAGTGATGCATCATCATTATCATCATCATCATTCAGCCTATCGCCACAAAGTAGGGTCCTATGCCGCCTGCATCCAACAACTGCCAGAAAATTCCACCACATCGTTGGTTTACCTATTGGGGGACGTCCTATACTGCGTCGTCCGATACGTGGTCGCCACGCAAGAATTTTTCTTTCCTAGCGGTTGTCGGATTGTCACGCATAATGTAACCATGTTTTTATACGTCATAACGGGATTTTCTAGGACTATTTGACTAACTGAGTAACTGTACCGTTATTTTTTTGTGTCAGAACGTGACATTAGCAGAAATAAGTAAAATATGAATTTATAAGGTAAAAAAATGAACACGTGATAGAAAAGTCTTGCAGGAATAAGTAACTATTGATTTAAAACCTAAAAAATAATGTTACATTGGTACTTCTCTTTTTTTTTCTAAAATACCCTGCGCTAAAGAAATAATCCATGTATTGCAGGGGACTTTGCAAATAAAAAACTAACGGCCGCAAATTGCACCCAGACACGGGACAATCTATGGATTGTGTTGTGTTGTCCTACGTGGGATTCGAACCCGGCATTGGCACGACACTGGCATTATAGGTCGATAAGTTAAGCACTACGCCAGTTATGCAGTCGGTACGGCTCATAACATAGGGATAGACAACCTGAAACGGGACTGTCCCGCTGAAAACGAGATATATAGCCAAATTAGTCATGCAACACCCGCTAAAAAGTTCAAAGTTCTATAAATATGCTAAATTCTTAATCAATCCTTCCAAGTATAATTGTGTAGGTTTCAATTAAGAAAAACATACAAACTCTTTCATTATCATTAAAATAAATAAAATGGTACTTAATTTTAGTATTTGTCAGGAATGGATTGACACGTGAAGATGGGGTTTGAATTTTTGTATAAGAAGTTATAACGACTAAACAATGAATGAATATGGCGCCTACTTGCGTTGGTGTCTGTCTGTGTGTTAATGTCTGTCCTGTAGACATACAAACATATTTATTAAGAAATTAAGCATTAATAAAATTAAGCATGGCATTCACGTATTTTATTGAAAACGAATCGACATTTTGTTATTCTCGAATTGATTCGCCCTTCGATCGGTGTGGTTATTTACGGCAGCAGTGTTATTTTTTAAGAAGAAAAGGAAAACTGATGTGAATTACAAATTTAAATATAAAGACATTCATTCAACAACCCTCTGACGCCTAGCGTTGGACATAGAATCTACTAATGGTATAATGCCACAACTGCCATGCTTGACAAGTGAATTTTATCGATCAGCGAAATGTTATAAGTTATAGCCCTAATAATCTTCAAGACAATTTATATTCCCATGTAAAACATGGCACAGTGGTTAAAATATCGAACTACCGTGCTAGTTGTCGTGGATACGATTACCATGCGGAACCAAAATTTATTTTACTAAGTCTGGCTATAATTTGTGTTTGTTAATTTTGTTTGTTTGTTCCGTATAGTCACGGAATAAGAATACAATTCACTAGTCCCTATCTTAACTGTGGATGCGGTAAAAGACGGCTAAGGGATACAACATCCAAATAACAGCTATGTGGTTAGTTGTATTCTTACTCCACCACCGTGTGGATTAGCAAACTTGTTGGCTGCCTTGAAGCAAAAATTGCGCGCACCTATGACTGGACGCCCTATGACGTGACGGAAAATCTTAAATTTTTTTCGATTAACCTCCAGCCGCCAAGCCCCCACCGCGAGACAAAGTACTTCATTTCAAAACCAAAAAGTGGTTAAAAACATATTTATAAGTAACCCAAGATTGTACGGGACCATTTACTCAATTTGAAATAATTGATATCTAAGTTATCAATGACATATAATTGCCAATAGATAATAATAGGTGTGAAAACAGTAGCTAGGTGTAGACTATGGAATGTGGACTTCGAATTCCCTGAAACTAGTTTCTATGATTCAAACAACAGTAATCGAGATCAAATTAAACTAAAGATTAAGAAACAATAGTTATTAAATTCGTACTTGACTTATTTATAATTACTATAAGGAATCGAAAAATAATAAGTTTCATGCATTCTTAACGGTTATCGAAAAATTCCATTAAAACTGTTAAGTGTATGATTGCAAGAGAACGAAATTTTGAAATACCTTCCTAGGCCAGTCTGTTTAGTCCACGTGGGATAATAACTCACCTTCCCTTTCCCTTATGCTCTAGGACCACACTGTCGACAGGCGTCTGTCTACAGCCGCGGCTGATCCATCCGAGTACCACATTCGCAGAAAATCGACGTTTGAGTAAGTAGCAATTTATTACTGCACTTCGTTCGTGAAGCGAGAGAGCTGGAGGTCTAACTTTCTGAGGGTGTTTGCGTGTCTTGGATTTTGGTGACGCTTTGAGTACCACCGAACTTCTTTGCACTCGTTCAAACTCACTTTGCTTTATTCACGGTTAGTAGCGGCCTATCAAAGGTCCATATGCAACAGTATCACTTACCATCAGACGTGCTATTTACTCATTTGTCACCAACAACAATAAAAAACGTAGAAGAGGATTTTGCCTAATATTGGGATTTAAATGGCTTGAAAAATGACAAGAGAGAAATAATAAGATAACTTTTTTTAGTCTTAAAAGATAAAAATCTGTACTAAGGCATAAATTCTTATCCGCAGGAGACTTTACAAGCAGAGAATTATTAGATAGAGATACATTATTAGTTACATCCAGATTTATAATAATGATTTGGGGACAGTAAAACGAACTGTTCTGCATTAGACAGACCACAACCGTTGGGGAAGAAACGTTCTTGAGTGGCGACCATGAATCAAACGACACAGCGTAAGACCAACCATTAGGTGGACTGATGGTGTTCTCAAAGTCGCAAGCCTCCCTTGGATGCAAGTGGCGCAGGACTGTTTTGAGTGGCATTGCCGTGGGGAGGCCTATGTCCATCAGTAGACGTCTGTAGGCTGATGGATGAATGGATGGATGGATGGAACTTGGTATGACACTCCGTCGTAGGTGTGATCTCCACAATACCTATTCAGAATTATAACATTATTAATTATGCGTATAACATCTATGCATGAGAAGGAAAACATTAAATAAAACCCTATATCAACACGTCTGACCAGCGTGATATAGTAGGTTAATTTGACTTTTATTGTGGAGGAGGCTCGAACCCAACAGTGGAACGTATATGAAATGATGAATAATGATGATAAAGATTATTTTATTGTAACAAACAAATAATAAGTATTCATGAAATAATTTCATTTGAAATTCTACTGGTTGTTTTCCGCCCAGAAACGTATAAGCAGAAATAACTTGTGTAGCGAAACTAATGTTATTGTTTGAGAGTGAACAATTCACTCGAACTTGTAGCTGAAACAATGTTTAATATATTATTATAATGTATTCATAACTGCGTTAACTCTGAAAAAGGTCAACGACACTTTTGTTGTTTATTATATAATAAGTTTTAACATGGATTGCAAACATTTTTAATTTTTATGTATTATTAAAAAAGAAAAGGAAAATTTGAAATAAAACCCAGTAGGTCAATGTTTCTCCTATTATAGATGAAGTTTGAGGCCAATAGTGGGGCATATATAAACTGAGATGATAAATAAAAAAATATAATATAATGTTTTTCAACAACTTTTAGCTAATTTAACTATTCCTATAAGTGTTATTTCTACGTTTAAATTATTTTACTTAAGTTGCAAGTGATATCAATATGCCTAAAAATGTACAGAATCTCAATTCTTCAATGTAATTTCTGGGTTTAAATTTTAATTTTATCAATCTTTATTTTCGGGTGCCTTTTTGAGTCGACGTCTTCGCGTCACCCTCGTCTACAGTGGCGTACTTCAGGTGACGGGACTAATCACCCATCCTATAAATATATCCTATAAATACTGTTGCCTTGTATTGGACATACAGCCGGGCATACTTTGACTATAGTTTGCCAATCATCATCATTATCTTCACCCTGCTTTTATCTCAATTACTTGCGGTCAACGCAATGAGAACATATTGTTCTCATCTTCCACACAATCCTATCAAATGTCGTCATGCTTCACGTAATTCATCCATCTTTTCTTCGATCTTTCTTTAGCCTTAAGTTCATCGTTGTCTTAGCTATACCTGCCCACTGCTGTGCTTGAGCCTCCTCCGCATTATCCTCCATACTAATGACATAATCCATAATCAGACATGTTGGTATGGGATTTTATTTTGAGTTTTTCTGCTCTTGCACAGATGCTATGTATAATATCCCTTAGTCGTCTTTTACGACATTCACGGGTAAAATAGGGTAAATTATATTCTTATTCCGCTACTACATGGAAAGTTAAAGTATGATATGCATCTCTTAAGTTCGCCAATAGGAATACACAGCATTTAAAAGCTCTCTAAAATCGCAAATGTTTAACACATCTGCGTTCCGCGTTGGCGCCAATTTTAATTTGTATTCAACTTAATACAAAAGCGCCACTATTTAGTTTAGTTAACATAATATTATGCGTACACCATTTAAATACAAAAACATGGAAGCATTATTAACGCTTCATAATACTGCCACGTAAATCTGACGATTTTAAGAACCATGTATTGATAAATATGTATTCATCGCAGCCCACATACGTTCCACTCGCAGTTCCTCCACAATGGGAGAAAATGTGACTAACATGTCTGACCATGCTGGTCAGACATATTGGTAGAGTGTTTCACTTCGAGTTTTCCTTTTCTTGCACAGATTTTATGTGCCTATTATATCCCTTAGTCATCTTTTACGATATCCATGGACAAGAGAGGGAGTGGTGAATTGTATTAGTACCTACTCCGTTATTGTATTGCGTTTATTAAAATGTAGGATTTAATTGAACCACCTCTCTTCGTGGTTGTTTTTTGTGTGTGTACTCAATAGCAAAATGTGTATCAATCATCCATCCATCAGGCTATCAACATCAATTATTGGAAAACTCTTCCCCACGAATTGGAGATAATTATTTTATCCGACCTTATTCGATTTTTACGACTCCCATGGTCAAATAAAAGATTGCGAAATTTTGTTTCGTTTACTCAACTCCTCACGAAGAAAGGTACGTCTATGATCATCAGCTCATACATGGCCTACTGCTAACCTCGAACCTTCTTCACCGCGGAAGGGAAATTGATTTACTATTCCAAGCTGGTGACAGAGTAAGAATTCAATTCACCACCCTATCTTTTGCCCGTGGTTATCGTAAAAGACAACTAAAGGATATATGTATGTAGGTAAAATCGATGCAAGAGAAGAAAAACTCAATATAAAATCCTATTCCAACATGTCTGTCTCCTTCCATTGTGGAGGAGGCCTGAGCCCAACAGTGGGCTTATATGAATGATGAATAAATTATATTTATTAGCAAGACATTGTGTATTTTAATAGCCTTCTATTTGACAATAATTTTACGTATATTTTCTTGTCACATAAATTATACTATCTTTATAAACATTATCTTTTTTAACTATAAATATATGTGATCTTTGAATAAATATTTATAAAATATGGTTAAAATATCGAAAATGTAAATTTCGGATATCCGAAATCATTTTATACCCATTATACGAAATGTCACAGATAAAAAAATGTCAAAATCGAATAATCGATACAAAGATACCCCAATGACCATTTATCTGAGGAAGTATTAAAAAAAGTAATATCAATGACAATATACGTTAGTTTTTAACACATCCGTTACGGTATTGATGAGATTACGCTAAAAGTTCACACGAAAACGTGTCGGCATAAATCATTTAGTCTATGGTTAAATTCTCATATGACTCTCCGTGGTTTTTAGTAACAGCTTAGTTCAAGGAAGTGAGCATGTTCAATATACATCTCACCTATCACCTCAACCTATATATGCCCCGCTGTTGCAGTCCTTCTCTACTTTAGGAGATAATTTGATCTACTATACCACACTGGTCAGACGTGTTAGCATAGGGTTTCATTTCGAGTATTCCTTCTTTTACCTCTATGTTATCTGCATATTAAATCCCTTTGGTCGTGTATTACGACACCCACGGGTAAAAGAGGGATTGGTAAATTGTATACTTAATCCGTCACCACACGGAAAGTTTAATATAGGCTATAGATGATATGGATAGTAGATATAAAATAATTAAAATTTTGAAAAATAAGAATAAATTATCCTATATATTTAAATGTTTCCATGTGGTCACAGATTTAGTATACTTTTTTCTAAAGACAACATTTTGCACTAAGGAAATAACCCTTGTATTGTTAACAATTTGTGGTTCGCACCGTGTTGTCCTGCATGGGATTTGAACGCACGACACTGGCACGGAGGTCGATATCTTAATCACTAAGCCATCTGTGCATTCAACATGTGTATGCATATGAAATCACCTCATTATTTGCCCGCAAAAGGCAGACTAGAATTTATAACAGGCACTGGAAAAAGGTTGCTAATATTCGTAGCTGATACCACACAGCATTAGTTTAAAAAATACATTAAGAAAAAACAACATCACTGACTGATTAATTCAATTCGTTTACGAAACAACTTCTAAACATTAGTCTGATCAGTAATTTGTCACTTAAAAGATTTATGTAGGGCCACCATACAAGATCAAAGGTACCGAACGTCGGGCCATTGTAACCCACGATATCAAAAGGCTGGGCCCAAAAGGCCCGTATAAATAGAACTATTTGTACGTGCTTGTACACACGATTTGTAGTTATATCATAATGAATAGAGCTTTTTTTTTAATGATTTTGGTCGCGGAGATCAATAATTTTTTCATGGAACCAAGTCTTTTCACTCTATTGGTCGAGTCTTGATATAAAATATATATTGTGTTTGTATGGTGACAGAGTTAAAATACAATTCACCACTCTCTCTTTTGCTCAAGGATGTCATAAATGACGACTAAGGGATATGTTTATAACATCTATGTAAAAAAAGGAAAACTCGATATAAAACCCTATTCCAATACGTCTGACCAACGTGGACGAGGATCGAGCCCAACAATGGGACGTATATGAGCTGAAATGATGAGGAACTGTAATGAGTGTGACCTATACACCGCTTTTAGTATGAGGCTTCAAGTATATATGTTAATTTACTCATACCACTAAATGATTTAAGTCGTGTTTCAGTATGATAACTACAACAGCCAAAAACTCGAAGCCGATACACTTAATTATCAAGATGGGAGGCGAAGGTGTACATCATCATTATCATCGTCATTCAGCCTATCACCGTCCAGTGCTGGACGTAGGCCTTCCTCATGTTTCGCCACAAAATGCGGTCTTGTGCCACCTGCATCCAACGACACCCAGCGACTTTCACTAGGTCGTCGTTCTACCTAGTAGCGTCCATTGCATCGTCCGATACGTGGTCGCCACTTGAAAGTTTGTCTTCTCCAGTGGTTGTCGGTTCGTCGAACGATGTGGCCTGCCCATTGCTACTTCAGCGTGCCAATTTTTCGTGCTTTCTCGGTTACCACGTTCTTCTACGGTATTCAGTATTTTGAACCGCAGAGAAATCTCGCTCGCTTCATAGCACGCTAAACGACTTTGAGCTTGGTTATGAGCCCTTGATCACGTTTTTGTCTCGTAAGTCATCACTGGCGGAGTTTTACAATTAAACGAAATATTGTTAGGTAAGTATACAAAAAATTAGAACTACAAAAGTATAAAATGGCAAAACTATTCAATACTAATGGGCAGGCCACATCGCTCGACGAACCGACAACCGCTGGGGAAGAAAGGTTCTCGAGTGGCGACCATGTATCGGACGACGCAGTGCAGGACGCCCCCCCACTAGGTGGATCGACGACCTAGTGAAAGTTGCTGGGCATCGTTGGATGCAGGCGGCACGGGACCGCACATTGTGGCGTAACATGAGGGAGGCCTACGTCCAGCAGTGGACGGCGATAGGCTGAAATGAATCAATACTAATAAAAAAAACGTAACTGGCCGATGGTCTAGGTCTTGTATGGACTTGATTAGAGCAGCAGAAGCAACTTTTAGAACAAAATTGTTCCACTATAAATCCCAACGTCACGAGAGAGAAAAATTGTGTAGAAGTGAATGCAATTTTACTATTGTATTGCTAGTGGTCTGACTCAAAACTGAAACAAAACAATATTTTGAAAATACAAGGAAGGAAGGGATATCGACCACGTTCCCACGGTTAATCAAGATGATACACACAAGGAGGTGTAGAGGATAAAACGTGTCAAAGTGCTGGGTCTCTCTTTTTTCCTCCATTTTTAAAATAATAATTGAATACCGCCGTGTATGGCCTAATTTATCTCAAAACATGATGTCACCTAGGTTAAAAAATAACACAATTTCTAAAATTACATCATCAATGCAAGCAAAGCAGCGGGCGTACCTAAATACAAACATGTCACGGACTTTGTAAACGTAGATCTTTACGAGTGAAAAATATCGGCGAACAGCAACATACGAAGGTCCGACACTCGAGTCAAAACAACTATTATGTCAATCATTCAGCGGCTCGTCCGATTTTTGGGCGTGGTCACATTGAGAGCGACAAGATACGATTTATTTAATAGAAATAAAGAAGATAAATATTTGAGAGCCACTACATCGATGACCTTTATGTTGCTTGACCATTTTATTTTATATAACACCTCGCAACAAAGAATTAAGGCGTATACCGCAGCAGACTGAACAAACATATAATTGACATATAATTTATATTAACATTAATTATACCCAGAATTGTAAATCCCATAAAGATATTTCTTTTATTAGATATTAGTAGTATTTTAGGTTAAATTCCTTCGTAGACTATTGTCTACGAAGGAATTTAACCTAAAATACTCGAAATGAGATGCTAACATCTTGGATTACTCCACCATTTGAGCAGTTCTTTTTATCTTCTACATTTATAACGCTCAGAGGATTAGGAGGCTGGTGAAATGCATTTTTACTTCTCAACTTATTTACTACAAAAAGCCAGAAAATACTGTTTGATAGGCAAAAGAATAAAAAAGATTATTACTTTGATTAATTCATTAATTTATTAATACTATCTTTGTAGTTAGATTTTGTAGAGATTAATTAATTAATTTATTTATAGCATAGTCTAATACATTCAAATTAACTATATAGTTTGGCCAATGTATTTAAAACTTCCCTATACCAACATTTCTGACCAGCATGGTATAGTAGGTCAAATTCCCTTCCATTGTGGAGGAGGCCCAAGGCCAACAGTGGGACGTATGTGGGCTACGACGATGATGATGATTTAAAACTTAAAAAACCTTGCCATTATAGGATTATTTGTTTTTTGTTTTGTGTGACTATAGCTGTTAGCCGCCGATGGCTATGACAACTTTATCCGGACTGTTGAAAGAGCGCTAAGGGCTCTCAATCTATTATATAATAAGACTATAGCCATTTTTGATTCAGTATATCCTCTATGAGTTGTCGCTGTAAGTGATACCGCATATTTCGTGATATTCGCGGTCGGAGCCGGCGGATCGCGTGTTCTAAGATCTTAATACATTATAATTTGCGATGTTAGGTGTTTCTTAATGATACGTATTATAGTAGTTTTGTAACAAAAAAAAAATACATTTTTACTTTTTAAATGTCAATGCTATTGTCGACTATTTGGGGCGAGGTGAATAAACTTTCTATAGAAATATAATAATATCTTGTGGTGATGGGTTTTCCGTGTGGTGATTGAGTAAATATACACTTCACCACTCTACTACTCTCCTACTACTCTCTCTTCATCTCTCTAGCTCGTGGGTGTCGTAAAAGACGACTAAGGGAATAAATATGCATATAACATCTATGTAAAGGAAGAAAAACTTGAAATAAAGGGAGAAAGAAAGGGTTGGTAGTATTCATAACTGCTACTACAAAACAATATCTGTTCTGGACAATATACAAAAATTGTTTAACGAAAGAATTATAAATAAAACTATTTTACGTATTTTATCGCCTTTGTATTTTATTTCTGATTGCCCGATGTTTTGAACACTTTTTAGCGTTCATGGTCACGGACGGGCTATGATGTTTCAAGCAAATTTAATAACTAATTCTGTTGCGGGTAGATATAAGTTATTGTAATAATACAAAATAAAATATTAAACAAAAAGTATTAACGTTCTCTTCAACAGGAATTATCAATTGATTGCTATGGAACGACTATACTGGCACGCGCGAAGCACTTAATCGAGTAATCATAAGCCATTACATCATTTTGGAAATAAGCTGTTACTCTTACACTGCTGTACCGATATTGACCAAACATAGCTAAAAACCACCGCAAGGAAATGGGCTTTCAAATGAAAAAAACTGCATTGAAATTTCTCCATTAGTTTGAGAGCCACAATGCCACAGACACGCGCGCACGTACGCAAGCACGCATGCACGCACCCTCGCACACACACACACACACACACAGAAATAGTGTTATTTACAATATGCAATACTCACGTAAACATCAGAGGAGGAAATACTATTAATTGTCTTAATATAAACAAACAATACTAATTAATACTCTGAATCAGATCTATGTCAAGATATTAGATACTCCAGTCAGTAGTACTATCGAATACATTATTCAGTATTCTTGATACCAAGGACGTTCAGGCATTGTCGTTATGTCGATAGCAAACTGTATACTGAATTATTAGCTTGTTTAATTAGTAGCAATCGTTCCTAGGTATTTGTATCTTGTATTTCGACATTGTATTGATAATTTCACAATACTTTAAGGGCAAAATCGTGTCAAATTACTAATTATGTACAAATTAGATATGCCTTGTTAGCTATTTGTTGATGGATTAAGAATATATCATCATCTTTTCACTAGCCACGAGTGCTGGAATAGAGAAATAAAACTAAGTATTAGAGGAAATAAGTAGTTAGCATTCCTGCGAAAGAAGGCAAATTTAAAATCATGTCTATACTAACCCGGGCCTTGGTATGTATTTGTAACGGAGATGTTGCATATTTAAAATTTCGGATGTAGACTCAAATACGAATATAAAGTTTCGTATATACTTTCAACCAATTTAAGAAAATGGATGAGGTTGAGAATACCCTTATTCGACTGTATTTTTTTTTGTGTTTTTTGTCTTATAATTTTTGACTGGATGAACCGATTTTAATGAGTTTTTTTCTAAATAATTTCTGACGTTTACGCGAGCATTACACATTTTAAATAAAACTACGGATTACATCGTGGTTGTGTTTGATTTTTGATTGCGCGACGTTTCGAACACTTTGCAGCGTTCATGGTCACGGGCGGACTAAAATGTCTCATGTCCAACAAGTCATCGTTATTACAGAAATTCTTTCTTTATTTGAGATTCATTTTTTATTTGATAGCTACTTCTTTTCATGTGGTCTCATTTCCTCCAGGTTTGACAATGACAATGAAGTCGGGTTTTTTTTTATTCAGAATTATTACCATTATCGTTATACGATAATTTCATTTACGATTATGGCGCTCGATAATATCCTGAATTAAGCTAAATTCTCTCGCACTATAAAAGGAAATTATGTCCCGCAGAGGAAATGTTTTAGTGAATGTAATCTATTTTTTCTTTTTCTTCCGTGTGGTGACGGATTAAGAATATAATTCACCACTCCTATCTTGCCCGTGGATGTCGTAAAAGACGACTAAGGGATATAATATACATATTAGATCTGTGCAAGAGAAGGAAATCCCCAAATAAAACCCTATACCAACATGTCTTATCAGCACGTATAGTAGGTTAAATTCCTTTCCATTGTGGAGGCCCGAGCCCAACAGTGGGATGTATGTGGGCTGCTATGATGATGATGATGAATTTATTTTTCATTTTCCCATGGGTATCATAAATCCTAAGAGGTATAATAAGCATATAACATCTATGCAAGAGAAGGAAACCTGTCTGACCAAAGTTGTATAGTAGATTAGTTCCCCTCGTTTTATGGAGGAGGCTGGAGCCCAGTATGAGCTGAAATGATATTGATGATGAATCTATTTGTAAAAGTAATGTCTATTATATGATTTCTTTTAAAAAGTTAAATTTACAGAAGTTTATGTGGTTACTGATAATAATTCTCGTCATACCTTTATTCCCTGTCGGCATATCAATAGCTGAACAAGAGGCATAAATAGGTAAGCTAATATCACAACAGAAGAAGGCAAACTCAAAACTAAATCCTTCCGATTTTGTGTCCAACCACTCTGGACGGTTGATTTGGTAAATAAACATGACGCCCTCCTTTTTTTGTCGGGGTATGATCAGTACAGACGCCTTCTATGCCTTCAGGGGCAACGCAAGAGTGGCACACGACCCCATAACACACCGTATTTCTACCCCTTCGCTATTCCAAAAACTTCATGCAAATGCCCAACAGTGCAAATTCGCGAGTGCGACGTATATAAGCTGATAATAAAGACAATAAAATTTTAACTGTTTCACGGAGCACTGATAAGAAGTAATATATCATAATCTATACTAATATTATAAAGAGGTAAAATTTGTAAGTTTGTATGCAGGGGGTAATCTCTGGAACTCATAATCTAATTCTAATTTTATTTTAACTGGCAGAAAGCTACATTATTCCTGAGTGCTATAGGCTATAAATTGTTTCTATAACATGTATATTAACCGAGCTATCACAACTTTTGTCTGGCAAGTCGGAAAAAAATACCTCGTAAAACAGAATTATTTGCGTGCGCTGCCTAAACAGTTGCTTAAAATTAAAAAGAATGTATGGCTACCTGGTTCATCTTAATTATTTCTACAAAAAAGTCAGCGATACCATATCTCTATCTTTTATATTTTATCTTTTATACTTCTATTATTGCATTAAAAAATTTTTTTTTCGGCATTGTTACGTTTGGTTGATTATTTGAGCAACAAAATATTAATTCTTATGACAATAAATTATTTCAGTATCACAAGAACATCATACAGATAAGATTTGCCATTTACAGTATATCAATTGGTCATACAGTTTCGGAGATAATATAAAATTACTAAAACGCAAAATGACCCTAGCATAACTTTCATTGTGCAGACGTTTTACCTATTTGCCCATAGATGGCGTTCTGCAATGACGTCATTTTTCTGAATCGCGGTGTTAAGACTTTCCGTGGATTGATGACCCTCTCGAATTATTATGCCCACGTTGTCGTTAGTTGGAGTTCTAAAAATTACATGTCAGTTGGTTATTGGTTTCGGTTGTTTCGTTCGCATGGTTGTTGTTGTTGATAGATACCTCATAATCGAAAATATCGTAATTTCGTTGTACGTTTGTTTTGTATGTTCGTAGTTTCGTACTTCGTTCTATCGTAATAATCGACACGAGTTATTCGATATTACGATTGTTTTGTTTTGTAAAGGCGGACGGTGTTCGAGTCGCTCTCCCTTTGTTCATAATTGTTTTCAAGTCTGTGCGTGGTTTGTTGAGAGCATGCCTAAAAGGAAATCTCAACTGTCTCGGCAGACATCACAGACAAGAGCCGCTCGAGTACGCCGTACGGAAGAATCTGCCCCTGAAAATGAGCAACGCCTCTCGAGAAATAGAGAATATATTTCGCAAGCACGCGCTAGAGAATCTAGCTCCGAGCGCTCACAGCGCCTCGCAAGCCAAAATGTGAGGACGACGCGGGCCCGTGCTCGAGAAACTAGCGCTGAACGTGCGCAATCATTTGCCCTGACTATTAATAAGTCCCAGGGACAAACATTCTCTTTGGTTGGCATTGACCTACGAAAAGAATGTTTTTCCCATGGGCAATTATATGTTGGTCTATCAAGAGTGGGATCATCCGAAAGGCAGATTATTCTGTTACCGGAAAATAAAACAACCTCAAACATTGTATATAGAGAAGCTTTAAATTAAATAGATACCTAACTTAAACAAATAAATAAAATAAGTAAAAGGCAACTAAGGGTTAAGTTACCTTGAGCAGAAAATAGAACTTCGGTAATCTTTTAAGTTACTGATCTGATTCCAAAAAATATTTTACTAATAAAATTAAATACAGTAATATCAATCGAGTGTAATCTTATGTTAAAACAAGAAATTTTCCGCGGACGAAGTCGCGGGCAGAAGCTAGTGTATAAATAAAATATTACGATTTATATTATTATTTAAAATATTACACAACAATCATAATTAATTCGCCGCACAGTCGCTTACGCACAACATCGCGTCACTCCGTCTCATCCACACTACTACGTACAGTACATTTATTCCGTCATATATGACGCTATAGCGTGGCGTTACGTCGCCGGCCTATTTACTCCATGCCAAAGATTAGGTTTGCCCTCGCATATTCCGTCATAAAGCGTGGTGTTGAGTCGCCGCGGTCTGTTTACGTCACGCCAACAATCAAATTTACCTTCGCCTATTTTCACATCAAATATTAGGTCCTTACATATGAAATTGGCGTTTTGTACGGGAGGAACATAAAATCTTTTTTTTGTAAAATATATTTAAATTAAGTATGTGCCGTTGTTATCTATGCACTTTTGCCATCTCATAGGTAGTTCATTAATCCCTTTACTAAAAAAAACAATGGGGGCGAGAGTCAAGAAACTCTTTGAAGGCAGTTTGGACTGCCGCATGGGAGTTGAATTTTTTTCCTTGTAAGAAGTTGTCCAAATTCCGAAAAAAAAGGTCAATTTTCGTTTAATTCTTCATTTTCCACTTTGCTCTCCGGCCGTCCACGGGGTTGGTTCCCATGGTCGAAATATCCAGAATGAAAACATTGAAACCAAAAACATATCGTGGATTCTTTTACGACACCAGCGCCGTACACATCATTAATCCTTCGAGCTGTTTCTGCAGCACTGGTGTCACGGTAGAACTCGTACTCGTAAATATACCGATATTTCATGTTTTCCATTGTGCGGTAATAAGCGACGCCAAAGAAAAAATAATGAGGAAAAATCAAATGAATGACTGTTTTCAAAACTGTAAAACAAATGTAACAGCTAAATGAATTTATAAATTTGAATTTGGAATTCTTAACCAAAGAGGAGATATTTCAATCAAAGTGGCCAGTACGACAAAACGCTAATTTCATATGTAAGGACCTAACTAATATTGGACATGTAAACAAAATGTTTTGCCATATTTTTACGTCAATAAAGATTTATTTATTTATTTATTTATATACCTACTGTGATCATTCAATTATTACGTGGACTCTTACGGTTCTTGAACTCGATGTTAAACCATGCTCATGTGACATGTTTGTGTTGGCAATTTTATAATATTCCTAGATATATCCGCTTATTTAGTAAAATTACTGTCACGAGATTGCGTTTATCTTGTAGGTGCAAAGTTCAAAACTTGAAGGTCGATTGAGACCAAGCCAAAAGAGATTATGGAAATTCCACTTAATAAAGATGTTGCAGGGATTACGCTTCTCAATGCAAGATATCTGGCGCCTTACTAATACTAATGCGCTAGGTGGAATTGAGCCAAAATTGTTAAGACTGAACTAGACAGCGGACCCGGGTTTCAATGATCGGCGTTAGAATCTATAGACCTGAATTGAACAGATTTTTGTGTAGATTTGTTTTTACTGCTGTTGGTGGCAAACAAGTAAACGGCATACTTGATGACTAAAAAATATTGTGCATATATCAATTATGTGAGCGAAGGCAAACTCGAAATAGAACTCTATGACAACTTATCTAATCAGTATGATGTAGTGGGTGCCTGCTATTATCGTGGAGGATAGAGCCCAGCAGTGTTACGCTATAAGTTGTGGTAAAATTTTTCTTGAATTTTCTATTACTGCTAGGTCCGTATGGTGAAGGAGTAAGAAAATAATTCACCACTCCCTCTCTTGCCTATGAGCGTCGTAAAAGACTACTATGGGATATAATATGTATATAATATACAAGAGATGAAAAATTCGAAACAAAACCCTATACCTAAACGTCTGACCGGTGTGTTGGGTCAATTTCCCTCTCATAGTGGACGAACCCAACGGTGGGACATATATGGGCTGTGATAATGATGATATATTTATCGACATCATATTATATGTCAGTCTAAATAAACAGCTTTGCTCAATAATACCTGGCATAAATATTTTATATGCATATATTAATAACCACTGATCCCGCACGAGTGGTTCTGTTTATTGGAAGTAATCTTGCTGCTGACCTTTAAGGGGATTTGAAGTTTGGACCGTACCCAGAGGATGACAATAAAATTTTCATATTCATGTTTCTGGAACCCGTTCTAAAAACATCTAATCCATTTGAGGAGTTATTTATCTATACTCTATACAAATAAGTAAAATTGAAGTGTCTGTTTGTAATGTTAAAATACTAGGCTTTTTTTATGCTCACATGGTTATTTGTTTTACATTTATGTCTAAAAACTGGTTTAAAATTTCATAGTCACGGGCGGACTCCGTCTCACTCCGCCCGTGACGATGAATGCTGTAAAGTGTTCGAAACGTCGGGCAATCAAAAATCAAATACAAACGCGATAAAACCCGTTTTTATATCTGTCTGTCTGTTTGTTTGAAGTAATCTTCAAAAGGGTTGGATCGATGTTCATAATAATTTACTACCATGTACCTGTCTATATAAGGAGTAACTTAGGCTATATTTTATCCCGGTATTCCCAAGGGAACGGGAACTACGCGAGTAAAGCGACTGAAACCAAAGCGAAGCGAGGGCGGGTTGCTAGTCTATACTAATATTATAAAGAGGTAAAATTTGTAAGTTTGTATGCAGGGGGTAATCTCTGGAACTCATAATCTAATTCTAATTTTATTTTAACTGGCAGAAAGCTACATTATTCCTGAGTGCTATAGGCTATAAATTGTTTCTATAACATGTATATTAACCGAGCTATCACAACTTTTGTCTGGCAAGTCGGAAAAAAATACCTCGTAAAACAGAATTATTTGCGTGCGCTGCCTAAACAGTTGCTTAAAATTAAAAAGAATGTATGGCTACCTGGTTCATCTTAATTATTTCTACAAAAAAGTCAGCGATACCATATCTCTATCTTTTATATTTTATCTTTTATACTTCTATTATTGCATTAAAAAATTTTTTTTTCGGCATTGTTACGTTTGGTTGATTATTTGAGCAACAAAATATTAATTCTTATGACAATAAATTATTTCAGTATCACAAGAACATCATACAGATAAGATTTGCCATTTACAGTATATCAATTGGTCATACAGTTTCGGAGATAATATAAAATTACTAAAACGCAAAATGACCCTAGCATAACTTTCATTGTGCAGACGTTTTACCTATTTGCCCATAGATGGCGTTCTGCAATGACGTCATTTTTCTGAATCGCGGTGTTAAGACTTTCCGTGGATTGATGACCCTCTCGAATTATTATGCCCACGTTGTCGTTAGTTGGAGTTCTAAAAATTACATGTCAGTTGGTTATTGGTTTCGGTTGTTTCGTTCGCATGGTTGTTGTTGTTGATAGATACCTCATAATCGAAAATATCGTAATTTCGTTGTACGTTTGTTTTGTATGTTCGTAGTTTCGTACTTCGTTCTATCGTAATAATCGACACGAGTTATTCGATATTACGATTGTTTTGTTTTGTAAAGGCGGACGGTGTTCGAGTCGCTCTCCCTTTGTTCATAATTGTTTTCAAGTCTGTGCGTGGTTTGTTGAGAGCATGCCTAAAAGGAAATCTCAACTGTCTCGGCAGACATCACAGACAAGAGCCGCTCGAGTACGCCGTACGGAAGAATCTGCCCCTGAAAATGAGCAACGCCTCTCGAGAAATAGAGAATATATTTCGCAAGCACGCGCTAGAGAATCTAGCTCCGAGCGCTCACAGCGCCTCGCAAGCCAAAATGTGAGGACGACGCGGGCCCGTGCTCGAGAAACTAGCGCTGAACGTGCGCAATCATTTGCCCTGACTATTAATAAGTCCCAGGGACAAACATTCTCTTTGGTTGGCATTGACCTACGAAAAGAATGTTTTTCCCATGGGCAATTATATGTTGGTCTATCAAGAGTGGGATCATCCGAAAGGCAGATTATTCTGTTACCGGAAAATAAAACAACCTCAAACATTGTATATAGAGAAGCTTTAAATTAAATAGATACCTAACTTAAACAAATAAATAAAATAAGTAAAAGGCAACTAAGGGTTAAGTTACCTTGAGCAGAAAATAGAACTTCGGTAATCTTTTAAGTTACTGATCTGATTCCAAAAAATATTTTACTAATAAAATTAAATACAGTAATATCAATCGAGTGTAATCTTATGTTAAAACAAGAAATTTTCCGCGGACGAAGTCGCGGGCAGAAGCTAGTATATTATAAATGGAAATCCGAGATGATATACTGTTTGACTTAGTTTATGGAAGTATAGAAGTGGCTTTAGATAAGCTGAAACTATTTTTTTTTCTGTATTTTATGACTTTTGTGTTTTTAGATACATGTTTCAGATAATTTATAGCATTCTTATTTTCTTTTGAAAACACAGGTCTACGACCAGTGATGACTTACGGCACAGATACGTGGTCTCTAAATGTAGGCCTCATAATCAAACTTAAAGTCGCTCATCGTGCTGTGGAGCGGGCTATACGCGGAATTTCTCTGCGTAATAGAATCCAACATACAGAAATCCGTAGAAAACTGGGTGTAACCGACATAGCACGAAGAATTAGTGCATTGAAGTGGCAATAGGCAGGCCACATCGCATGACGAATCGACAACCGTTGAAGTAGAAAGATTCTCGAGTGGCGTCCACGTATCAGACAATGCAGTGTAGGCTCCAACTAGGTGGATCGACGTGGTGAAAGTTGACGGGCGTCATTGGATAGAGGTAGTATGAGACCGCACTTTGAAGCCGAAGTCTAGCAGTGGACAGCGACAAGCTGACTGATGATGACGATTATATTTTCAATCACAAACATAGTACTTAGGTACCTAGAATGTTATTTTTATTTCTTATATTCGTCTTTCTTTTTCGCATTTTCATTTGCAGAAGTTTATGCTCTACAATAGCAAATTGAGCTTACTATACTGCGCTGGTAAGACGTATTAGAACAGGGTTTTATATCGAGTTTTTCTTCTCTTACTTATATGTTATCTACATATCTTTTGGTCATCTTTTACGACATACACGGCCAAGAGAGGGAGTGGTGAATTGTATTCTTTTCTCGTCATCATACGAAAAGTTATTCAAATAAAGTAAACATAGCTTTTAAATATCTGCAGAATTTTCGCCAAAATATAAAACATTATTCAATATCAAACAAGTTAATTTATTCTCTTTCAATAAACGTTATCTAAAATGCTATTAAATAGCGCTAACATAATCTTTATACGCTACTAATATTAACTACTACAATGGATAGTTACTGGTTATATCTCAAAACGTTTGTCCAATTGATCGTGATAGCATTTATAACTGTGATAAGCAGCTTAACTGTGGGTTAGGGTAACCTTAGGTGTGATCAACGCTGCCTCTAAATTAGCTAAGTGGCTTTATCGGACTTAATACTATGATAAATGTTGATCGTTTATGGTTAACGAAGTCATGGTTTGTTAGCTATAGAATTGTGCTGTTAGCAATAAAATATAGTGGTAGGACCATACTGTTAACAGTTGTCTGTCTTTAGCTGTGGGCCGGTCCATCCGGGGTAGTACCACACTGAGCAGAAAATCGACGTCTGAGTAGTAGCAATTTATTACTGCGCTTCGTTCGGTGAGTGAGAGAGCCGGAAGCTCAACTTTCTGAGGGTATTTTGCATGTGGTGGGTTTAAATAATGCCTCAGTATCACCGAACCTTATTGCGCGCATTCACACTCCCTTCACCATCTTCGCGGTAGACAGCGGCCTAGCAAAGGTCCATGAGCGGCAGCAACACTTACCATCAGGTGTACTGTTTGCTTGTTTGCCACCGTTTGCAATTATAAAAACAAAATTAATGTGGTATGCTTAGAATAATAACGTATAGAGGGTAAGTTCGCGCACAAAAAGTGAAGCATTTCAATTGGAGCCTAATGGAGCTTACGCCGGAACCGTTCCGTAATGTACAAGGTCACTGTACTGCACGTACGTACGTAACTCGTAAAAAATAAATAGGTAATCATGACGGTTTGTGCATTCAAATGGTGTAGTGTTGCCCAAATGCAAGACCAAGACGAGACTTGGACCGGTCTTGGTCTTGGTCTTGCAACATCACACCTGGTCTCGTCTTGGTCTTGGTCTTGCGCACCCGAGTCTGGTCTTGGTCTTGGTCTTGCGCACCCGAGTCTTGGTATTGCAGCAAGAGTCTCGCAAAGTTTTACAGTTAGAATAACGTAACAGTAATTTATCATGGCAATGAAAAATCCAACTAAATTAATCAAATATCCTATCCTATCTATCCATCTGCTAGCCTATAGTTCACTATTGAATACAATACTTACCACTGGAGAAAATTACTCTTCTATTCCCGATTGTTTATATTCCCCTTCAAGTTAAGTGGTATGTATCTATTGTATTTCCAGTTTAGTTACTGATACTCTGGATACTTGAAAAAGCCTGTTGCTCTATTGCCTATATAAATACTTTGGCCGCTGGATCCATGTAGCTCTTAATATACTATTTATTCAAGAACATATAAAACTGATTTAAAATTTTATGGTTTTAATACTTGTAAAATGTATGATATTCGTCGTCATCGTCACAGCTCATAAAAGTGCCACTGCTGGGCTTAAGCTTCCTTCCAGTAAGAGGAAAATTGATCTACTATACCACGCTGGTCAGACATGTTGGTACAGGGTTTTCTTTCTAGTTTCACTTCTCTTGCACATATATGCACATATATGTGTATATAACAATACACAGGTATGTATCAGGTTATGGGACAACTGTTCATGTATGTTGTAGTTCAACAGTCATAGATCATAATTAGAATGTATATTACACAAAAACAATATAACGTAAAAGTTATAGTGATTACAAAAATGTGTGTCTAAGAGTTTATGCCTTAAATTTTATGCATTATGTAGGTATGCACAGACAGGATATATGTAAGCATGTAAAATTTCGACAGTATAAATAGGTATTAGATTTGCGCGAACCTTTCAATGGTTACGTAGGTACAAAGGCGACTCATCAACGGTCATCGGCCGATCAGCTGATTTATGTTAAAGCGAAGTTTGTCTTGCTTATGCAAACGTAATCATTGATTTATTCAAATTCTAATGAACATTTAACAAAATACGAATATGTTGTAGATTAAATATCATTCCTTTATACATTTTAATCAATTTACACGAAAAAACGATGACAAAATTGAGAACTTACATGTCTCTCAATTCATTAACGAATCGATAATTTTATTTAAATTTTTTTTTCATGGGTTCCTAACACCATTGCCCGATCCGATTTGATACGACATCCACGGGTAAGAGAGTGGTGAATTATATTCGTACTCTGTCTTTTTTTTTGTGTGTGTGTAGCTGTTGGTCACAGATGACCTTGACAGCTTAACGCGGTCAATGGGTGAGCGCTGATGGCTCTCAACCCGGTAAGTAAGTTAAGCGAACATCGCCCGAGGGCTCCCCCCTGTGGGGAACGCACCTCGGCTCGGGGCGTCGCTGAGAGCAAAGTGGGCGTGGCCAAGTTTAGGTTAATGACTTTTACGCGGCGCGGTTTTCGACCTCGATAGCGAGGCCGATACCTACCGCGGAGTTTTATCTGTTATCGCTGCGCGAGCTGTGTATGTCCTTTCTTGGGCGATCATAATAGCGTCATCTTCTTCTTCAAGAAGATGACGAGGACGTCGGACCGCGGATATTTTTGAGGGGACGTAGTTTACCGCCCCAACCACTAGTGGATTGGGGTGAGTCGTGGCAGAGGCAAAATAGCGCTGGGAGCAACGCTTCATGTACTGCCTGATGGTGATCGTACTCTGTCCCTACATGGACATTTATATAGATTAATTGTAGGCATATTTCTATGTCCAACAGTGAACGTCGTTGGGCTAATGAATAAACGGATATATAAATATGTATAATGGGCAAGAGCACTCTCGTGATTACGGTATTTTTGTCCTTAAGCCTTTCCGAAGAGTAATTCTGAAAAGCCAACACCAACATTGGGAATCGATTGACCAATAGATGGATATCTCAAGACTGATTTGACTTGCCGTGTAGTGACGGAGTAAGAATATAATTCATCACCCCCTATTTTACCCGTGACTGCGAACCCACGACTAAGGGCTATAATATATAACATCGGTGCAAGAGAAGGAAAACTTGACATGTATGACCTGTAATAACACGGCCGATCACCGTGGTGATTCCCCTCCGGCCACGGCCGATTCTCCTCCTGTTATGTAGAAGACACGAGCTCAACCGTATATAAGCTGAAATGGTGATTTGAATTAAATGCAAGACCGCAAGACTCTTGCAGGCCCAGTCTTGGTCTTGCTCAAGTCTTGCAGGGCCAGTCTTGGTCTTGGTCTTGCAAAAATTAAGCGGTCTTGGTCTTGGTCTCGGTCTCGCATTTCTCGCAAGACCAAGACCAAGACCGCAAGACCAAGACTTTTTTGGGCAACACTAAAATGGACACCATTTGAAAAATATAAAAAGGTTTTTAATATTACTTTTAAAAGTATTTTGACGATTAATGGTAATAAAAACAAAATTTGATTTCATAATTTGTATAGTGGTGTGCGTGTGTACGTGTGTGATCGCCCGCGCGAAGAATTGTTTGCTTCATATTTTTGATGGCTTACGTATGAATACTATCCTTCTATACGTTATTATTCTCAGGTGGTATGCTTAATAAACATCATCATTATAATCGTCTCAATACATATAAGTTCCATTTGGGCTCCTTCACAATAGATGGGGAATTACTGTACCACGCTAGTCAGACGTGTTGTCATAGAGTTTTATTTCGAGTTTTCCTTCTCTTTTACGACATTCACGGGCAAGAGCAGGTGGTGAATTGTATTCTTACTCCGTCACCACACGCAAAATATCTTATCTTATATCTTTAAACGAGCAATTCTTGTATATATATTCAGGATCTCGGAAACGGCTCCAACGATTTTGTTGAAACTTGGCATACTAGAGGTTTCGGGTCCAAAAAATCTATCTAGCTAGGTTTTATTTATAGAAAATGTTGTTTTGTCCGTGTTTTTAGCAAAACAAATAATGACATTAAATTTTAAAAGAATATGAATTCAAATTTCGTTGTCAACGTCATGAGTTACGATAGCTCAGATGGGAAGTTGACAGGTTCTAATTTTGATTTTGTTGACATTCAAACAGCGTCGGTTCGAATCTCGGTGTTATTATTATTCTCTTTTTGTAAATTTTTATATATTTTTCATTATTTATTTTTTATTAATATATATCTAGATAAATTCGATAAAAATATTCCGAGCGAAGCTCCGTCAACCAGATATTATACATAATATACGAGTACAACCTGTTCTCACTTCGCTTCGATTTCAGTCCGTTTGCCACCGCCATTTTAAAATTACAATATCTCCTGGGACATATATGCGCGACTGCAGTCCATGAGACTTTGGGTTCTATTTCCGAACGGGGCAAATTTTATAGGATATTTCTGAAAGAAAATAGCCCAAGTTAGTCCTGATATAGACAGCTACTTGGCAATAAAATATTATCAAAATAGTGTCAGCCGTTTTAAAGATTATCTGGAACGAATAGACAGACAGATAAAAATGTTTGAGATTTTTAAGCAAGTATCGTGCAAATAACCCAAAAAAACCTAATTATTTTGACATTACAAACAGACTACAATTTTATTTATTTCTATCCGTCGCCAATATGCCAAAATCAAGTCCTGATTTGATTGGCCGACACAGAATCAACAAAGCATAGTATCGAGAACTCAGTAATCGAAATAAATAGTATCGATTTATATCTATCACTCGATTTGTTAACACTTGACCATATTTCTAGTGAAACTATGAGAAATCGTGAATTGGTACTATTAATCATGATAAATGGTATGGTTTTTAATAGATCTAGGAGGCAATGACATACTTGAGAATTTCAAACTGTTATAAATAGAGATCTATCCGTGTAGTGACGGAGTAAGAATACAATTTACCACTCCCTATCTTGCCCGTGGATGTCGTAAAAGATGACTAAGGGATATAATATGCACATAACATCTGTGCAAGAGAAGGAAAACTCGAAATGAAACCCTATATCAACATGTCTGACCAGCACGGTATAGTAGGTTAAATTCCCTCCCATTGTGGAGGAGGCCTGAACCCAATAGTGGGACGTTTGTGGGCTGCGATGATGATGATTACACAGAGTACAACTTTACTATATCATTGTAAATAAAACTACTTTTACGGATTATATCGCGTTTGATGACATTTATGATTGCCCGACGTTTCGAACACTTTGCAGCATTCATGGACAGCTTTGCAGCATACTTGTTGGACATGAGACACCTTAGTCCGCCCGTGACCATGAATACTGCAAAGTGTTCGAAACGTCGGGCAATCATAAATCAAATACAAACGCGATATAATCCGTAAAAGTAGTTTTATTTACAATGTGTAGTGCTCGCGTAAACATCAGATATCTTTACTATACCAACTACAGTTCACAAACTAGCATTATACCCATTGGGTAGTCGGGAACATCTATTGGCTAATGGATAGTTATTTATTACGCTGAATGTACAATCATATGTAGTTAATTATAAAACAAAAATCAGCCAGTGATATATACTTAAAAATAAAATAAAACCGACATCTTGTTATCCAAGTAGGCGAACCATTAAATAACAGACAACTCGTAACCACTTCACACACTGTAAACTATTGCTGCATTACATGATTCTATTTGTTCTAATAACATCAAAGAACTTACAAACTAATTAATTGGAGCTCTAGTTCAGGAGACAGTGCTTGGTGCAAACGAAAACGTGCTATATGAAATAGAATTAAGAACAGAATATAAACTAAAATCGCTTGTTACAAATACTGTCAATTACAGAACATTACATAATGTGAGAAAATAAGAAGAGGCGAAAACAAAAGATACATGTAAATGTGTCAAAGTGGATAATATGTTGCGTTTTAGTAATGGCGACACGTTTACGAAACGACTTATAAGTTATAGTCTATACTAAAATATAAAGCTGAAGAGTTTGTTTCTTTAACCGCACTAAACTCAGGTACGACTGGTTCGATTTGAATAATTCTTTCAGTGTTAGATAGCCCATTTATCAAGGAAGGCTATAGGCTAGGCTATATATTATCACGCTAAGACCAATAGAAGGGGAGCAGAAATGAAGAATGTTTAAAAATCGGGATTCTTTTTTCCTTGTGAGAGCCGCCGCTGCATGCGCTACGTAAACGGTGAGTTTCGCAAAAATTATTATATATGACAGAATTGTATTATGTATTTAAAAACAAATTCGGGTTAAAGTTAGCGTTAGCCCAAAGTAATTATTACACGCGGACGAATTCGTGGGCAGCAGCTAGAGTTATATAAAAATTACAAATTTAAAGGTTGGCTATCTGAAAGCCGATGCGCAAGATATAAGTCAAAGATCCCTTTTCTTTTGAAAGTAATAATGACTAATAGAGATTTACCGTGTGTTGACAGAGTAAGATGAAAAGACGATGAAGATGAATGGCAAGGTGGAAAAACTTATAGTATTATTAGTCTAAAAGAAGCGGTGATAACAATTCTTTTATTCTGTCAACTCTGAAAGACTGTAAATATGTAAATAAAATCACTGCAAAAGAAGGAATATTCAAAACCGAACCCTATGACAAGCCTTCTGGGGTGCTACGCCAGAAACCTCCGCGTGGTGTACCCTGGGCACGAGCGACAATTCCTTGGACTGCTCTCTGGAATTGTCGCTCGTGGCAAATATCTGGCCCGAGGGGGGGCCCAGTTTGTGGGATGCCCCAAATTCGCTCCATGCCCTCTAATTGTAGAGGGTATTGGACGCGAAAATTCGACGGGCCCAGTCACTCATTTGTTTGAGGACTGGGCAGGCATTTGCCAACCGCGACAAATCGTAGACCTGATTCTTGCTTCGGGACATTTGTCTTGAGGCCTAGATTCAGGAGCGAGGGTCTTGGCTTAACCGCCTGGACCGCGAGGAAGAAAACCTCTATAAAACAATCACCCAGAATCCTAAGTTCTGGCGCGCGGCGAGAGGATGCATGGCTGATGGGTTGTTCAGTCGTTAGCGCGCCCCCAGCCAGGGTACCTGCGGACCCCCTGTGTTGGGAAACAAATGTACGCTTGCCCGGGTATCGGGATCTCTGCCCGGGTCGACATTTATTTCTCCCATACTCGTGGGAACTCGATGGATTATTGTTCACACACACCTGATGTAGATAGGAGGGGTGAGACGCCCAAAATTACCACCACAGAGGATCTAATTAGTTCCCACCCAAAAGCCCTGCCAAGCTACAGGAAAACTGGCACAGAGGAAGGAGAGGCCTCGTCCGACTGCAGCTCTGCTGCTAGTCTGACACTTGAGGCCCCAAGGTCAGCCGAGGGCCCGACAAAAATAGTGGCCCCTAAGAAGAGAAAAAAGAGAAAGCACATGGGGACGGGGAAGGCCACGAGCGTCAAAAGGCGCGAGTTGGCCAAGCAGGAGCGGCTGGTTAAAGAGGCCACGGCAGCCGCTCCGACTGCTGACGAGGGCGGCAGTACTGCCGCAGAGCCGTCGGACACTGACATGTCGGCAGTGGAGACCGTCGGTGGGTCATCCCGGTCACCGGCATCGGCCTTGGCGGCAGCACTAGAGGTTGGGGAGGAGGCCCTCCCCTCGATGGTGCGGAAGCGCCCCCTAAATATGGGTGGCAGCTCAGAGTCCGCCTCCGAGGGGAGTGGCGCTATCATGCCTCCTGCCAAGGTTCCAGCCTCTCGTAGAGGACGAGGGGCTGCAGTGGTGGCGGCAAGGTTGATGGCTCCAGCGTCGATTGGTCATGTGCGGGGGACCGATACCCAAAAGCGGGCGAATGAGGCGGCTGCCGCGAGGATGATGAGGGTGTTAGCGGACATCCCTCCCACCAGCGCGGCAGCTGCAGAGCCCGCTGTAGGTGTCGACCCCCCACCTACCGATGTGGCAACCCTGCAGGCCGAAAATGCCCGCCTTAGTGGTGAGGTCTCAGGCCTGCAGGAGAAGAATAAGGCCCTACAAAAGGAGTTGTCGGCGGTGCAGAAGGCGAACCGCGAGTTGGCCAAGCAAATGGCCGACTTGTGGCGCCAGGTCGCGCAACTGGCGAGGACCGCGCCGCCGACAAGCGCCGGCCCTACCGTCGCCCCCGCCGTCCCCATTGCGCCAACTCGCGCTGCGGCGAGTCCCCAGAGGGCCCAGCCGGCCGAAGCGATCCCGCTGCCCAAAGTGGACGGCGTGCCGGACCAGACCATGCGCGCCATGGTGGACGTCTTCGGCAAAATGCTAGACGCGCGCATGGCGGCTCTGGAGTCAAGACTGCCTCCGGAGCCCCGTCTTCGGCCGCCGCTGGCTGCGGACAGGCCCAAGGCCGCGGTGTCAGCCCCTGATGCGCTACCCTGTCAGGGCGGGCGTGTAGGGAGCTACGCTGCGGCCGTTGCTGGACCGAAGTCCAAAGGGCCCGCCGCGAGGAAGAAGGTGGCACCGGCTCCTGCTCAGGCCGGACCTCAGCCGCTGCCGGCAAATGCTCCGCCGGTAGCAGCCAACGCAGCCGTGGCCGTGACTGCTGTGCCCGGCCCCTCCGCTGCACCTGAAGAAGGTTGGCAGTCAGCCGAGCGAAGCCGAAAAAGTTGCGGCCAGAAGAGGAGAGCGGAGGCCAAAAGTGCCGCCAAAGCCTCCGCTCCCAAAGCAGGAGCCGCAAATAAGAGGTCGCGCAGGAGGCTCCGGCCGCCAAAGTCAGCCGCGGTGGTGATCACCGTGCTGCCTGAGGCGGCCGAAAACGGCCTCAGCTATGAGGCCGTCTTACGTCGCGCCCGGCGGGAGCTTGACGTCTCCGATTTAGGAGGCGTCAAAGCCAGGACCCGCAAGGCCCGGACAGGGGCACGGATTCTAGAGTTCCCTGGGGCCGAGGGCGCCAAGACGGCCGATAGCATGGCGGCTAAGTTGAGGGGTCTGTTCGCAGAGGAGGGTGGCGTCGAAATCGCCAGACCGTAAAGTGCGCAGAACTACGCGTCGTGGGTCTGGACGACTCCGTGACGGTGGATGACATCCGGGAGGCCATCGTCTCGAAAACCGGGTGTCCTGTGGACACCGTCCGAATTGGCGCCATCCGGCCTGGTCCGGGCGGCGTCGGTGCTGCCTAGGTGCAGTGCCCGGTGGAGTCGGCCAAGCAATTGGCCGACTCAGGCAGGCTCCTCGTGGGCTGGAGCTCGGCACGGGTGACCGTGCTGGAGTCCCGGCCTGCGAGGTGCTACAAGTGCATGGCGGTCGGACACACTCGGCCGACATGCACCAATTGCTTTGACTGCAGCGATCTCTGCTTCCGCTGCGGTCAACCCGGGCACAAGGCGGCATCCTGCGCCGCCACTCCCCACTGCCCCGCGTGTGCGGCGGGCAATAGGCCCGCCAAGCACCGCATGGGGGGCAGGGAGTGCAGACCCCCGGCTTCGGCTCCAAAGGGGCGGAGCGGCCCGACGACCCCGGCCGCTCCAGCCCCTAGCGCAACCCGATCGCCCGCCAGCGTGGAGGAGGTGATGGATACGGCCCAGTAATGGCGACCGAATCCTACCACCTCCTGCAGGCCAACCTCAACCACGCCACCGAGGCACAGGACGTTTTCCTGCAAGCCATGGCGGAGTGGTTGATCGGTGTAGCCGTAGCCGCGGAGCCGTACGTGAATGGCCCAATTGGCTGGGCAGCAGTGACGGCTCTG
Organism: Lymantria dispar; assembly: GCA_032191425.1. Classification (NCBI taxonomy): domain Eukaryota; kingdom Metazoa; phylum Arthropoda; class Insecta; order Lepidoptera; family Erebidae; genus Lymantria; species Lymantria dispar. Next base: position 32,214,244 of record CM063452.1, read on the forward strand.
TGGCAATCGTCGCCTCCACGTCGTGGCATTCCCCGCCTTTGTTGCTCAAGGACAGGGGCGACGGGTATGTCGCGGCGGAATGGGGAGAGGTTACGCTGTTTGGTGTTTACTTCTCCCCTAACAGGAGCGCGACGGATTTCGGGGCCTTCCTCACCATCCTGGGGGCCTCGATACGGCGACTGGCACCGCGCCAAATCTTCGTTCTGGGGGACTACAACGCCAAGTCCACGGCGTGGGGGTCCCCCAGGACGAATGACCGTGGGCGGGCGGTCGAAGAGTGGGCGGCGGCACTGGGCCTCTGTTTGCAGAACAGGGGCTCGGTGCAAACGTGCGTGCGGCAGCAGGGCGGGTCGATAGTGGACTTGTCGTTTGCTAGCCCTAATGTCGCAGCACGTGTGAGGAGCTGGTGCGTCCAGGAGGAGGTTGAGACCCTATCCGATCATCGATACATCCGGATAGAGGTCTCCCGGACCCTCCTGCAGCCCAGCAGGGGTCACACGGCGGACGGAGCTCCCGCGTTTCCGCGGTGGGCTGTGGGTCGATTGGATCGGGACCTGTTGGCGGAGGCAGCCATCGTTCAGTCGTGGCTGTCCTCACCGCCCCAGGCGGATGGGGTGGATGCCGAGGCTGGCCGCATCCGCTGTGCATTAACGCAGATCTGCGATGCAGCCATGCCCCGTGCGCGGCGTCTGCCCCCGAAGAGTGCGGTCCCCTGGTGGTCCCGAGAATTGGCGGACCTTCGGGCCGCGTGCATACGTGCCCGGAGGGCCTACACCCGCAGCCGAGCGCGTCACCGCGACGCTGAGCGGGAGGGCCAGCTGTACGAGGCTTACCGCAGTGCGCGGTCTGCCTTCAGGCTGGCCGTCCGTACCGCCAAGGACGTTAGTCGGCGGGAGATGCTGGACAGTCTCGAGCGTGACCCCTGGGGTCGCCCCTACCTCGCGGCGCTGAACAAGCTCCGCGGGCGGGGCCCCCCCTTCACCGAGACTCTCCAGCCCAGCTTCCTCACCAGAGTTGTCGAGGACCTCTTTCCACGACGGGCGGAGCACACGCCCCCGGTCATGGCTTCGCCGGACAGCGACCGGGAGGCTGAAGATGAAAGTGCTCCGCCCATCACAGAGCCAGAAATGGGAGCGGCGGTGGCGCGTATGCGAGTCAAATCCACCGCCCCCGGGCCCGACGGTATTCCGAACCGTGTGCTGGCCCTGGTCCTCGAGCACCTGGGACCACGCCTCAGGGGACTGTTCGACGCTTGTTTGACGTCCGGGCAGTTCCCTGGGTGCTGGAAAGAGGGGAGGCTGGTTCTCCTGCCGAAGCCGGAACGGTCTCCCGAGTCGGCCTCGGCCTACAGGCCCATCGTGCTGCTCGATGATGCGGGTAAGCTGCTAGAGAGGGTGTTGGCTGCCCGCATCGAGCGGCACCTCGTCGGGGTCGGGCCCGATCTGTCGGACGCCCAGTTTGGTTTTCGGAGAGGGCATTCGACGATCGCGGCTCTGCTGCGCCTGAAGGCCGTGGTAGCGGAGGCCGTCACCGGCGGAGGAGTCCTGTTGGCGGTGTCCCTGGACATCGCCAACGCCTTCAACAGTCTGCCATTCAGCTGCATCAGGGAGGGACTGAAGTATCACGGGGTGCCCGTGTACCTCCTGTGGCGACCACAGAGGGTCATGGCGATCAGGGCCATACGGGGTTACCGCACCGTGGCGACGGAGGCAGCGTGCCTCCTGGCCGGAACTCCCCCGTGAGACCTGGAGGCGGAGATGCTCGCCGACATTTATCGGCGGGTGTCGGAGACGCGTGCCCGCGGCGGTATGGTCTCCTTGCAGGAGATCACCGCCTGGCGGGTCGACGCCCGCCGAGGAGTTATTGCCCGTTGGGCAGTCCGGCTGGAGAGTCCTCGGTACGGTGTCAGGACCGTCGGGGCCTTCCGGCCGGTGCTGATGGAGTGGTTGGAGCGGACGCACGGGGTGCTTTCCTTCCGACTTGTGCAGGTGCTGACGGGGCACGGGTGTTTTGGGAAGTACCTGCACAAGATTGTCAGGAGGGAGAGCACACCGTCCTGCCACTACTGCAGTTGCGACGAGGACACGGCGCAGCACACGCTCGAGGAGTGTACTGCGTGGGAAAGGGAGCGCCGTGAACTCGTCGCGATTATCGGTGCCGACCTGGCGCTGCCGACCATCGCCAGGGAGATGCTCGACAGCGTCAGGAACTGGGACGCGGTCGCCGCCTTCTGTGAGGCCGTAATCTCACGGAAGGAGGCGGCGGATCGTGTGCGAGTAGAGCTCCTATTCGGCGACACGTTCCGCCGCCGGCGACTGGGGCGGCGCAGGCGCGAGTATCTGCGCCTAATGCCGCCCTAGCCGAGGCCGCGGGTGATCGGACCGGGGAATTGTCCATCACCCGCAGAGAGGCTGACCGCGCGATGGCGACCGACGTCCCAGTACGTCGAGACGTGAGGTTACCCGAAAGGGTATTCCGTCGGGCCGACCACTGATGACAAGTCACATCTGCTCCGGTGGTCGGCCCAACAAATAACGAGGTGACGTGGGTACGGGTGGGTTATGGGCCCGCGCGCCGTCCTTTCATCACCCCGGACGGACAGGACCGCGCGTGCGCTTACCATACATAGCCTACCCAAAAAAAAAAAAAAAAAAAATGACAAGCCTTCTGTTTAGCAAAATTAGCTTACATAGTGTAGGCTAATTTGACTAATTACTCTAATCTGAAAGAGCCCCGAGAGAAGCCCGAAGAGAGAGATACGGCAGTAGGATTTACATAGACTAAGATGAAAAACGTTAGACTCAAAAAAAATTTTGCTGTCGCTCAGGACGCTTGGCAGATGTGAAACATCGAAATTATTTTGTTCAAGTGTATATGCATAAAAGAATAGATTACGACTGGAACTAATATAGCATAAAGTATTAATAAAATATTACGATTTTTTTTTCCAGAAAATGATGATTTTTATTCAATAAACTTTTATTTTCATTAGTGTACATTATAGGTGTGTTTAGGTTAATAATTTATTTTGAGCATACTAGATGGCGTTGTACAAAATTCTAAACCAGGTTATGGTTTCGCTACACAAATGAACATATCCAAGCGTGACGTTAACGCCACGCCAACGATCAGGTCCACCCTCGCCTCTAGATGTTTCACATTAAAAACAATATTAACAAAAACAAGCTTATTGAATTATAAATATACCTACTAAAATTAACGACATTGAAAACGCTCTAAGCTGAAGAGATATTATATGTAATTATTTCACATCAACTTACAATGTCGGTGTCGTTAATTATAAATATCGTTCCGAGTACAAATTGCTTAAATCAGCCGTGTCTACTCACGGCTCACTGGTGACGCCAGAAATAAACTAGACACAAAACAATGAACGCATCTATTGTCCTACACAGTTTGTCCAACGGCTGGGTGTAACTCTTGATAAATGCACACCGACTGAATTTCGATTGCACTTCCGACGCGCATCTGGATATTCAGGGTGTGTACCATGAGATTTTCTGATATCTTTAAATAGATTTATATGGAGAATTGATATCAAAATACCATTTCTGAAATTCACTAACTAAAATTTAAGACCTAAGAATATCTATTTCTTTTATTTGTACTGGCAAAGTAAAATGATAAACTTAGTACTCCGTAAGAATTAGAAAAGGCAAGATAATAATTATAATCAATATTAGTTTTATATTAAAAAAGATACAATGATTCCATCCATACTAATATTATAAATGCGAAAGTAAGTTTGTTTGTTTGTTTGTTGCGCTTTCACGTTTAACTCCCGAACTGATTTCAAAAATTCTTTCACCATTGCAAAACTATAATATCAGGGAGTAACATAGGCTATATTTTATCCCGGTATTCCCACGGGAACGGACACTACACGGGTAAGGCGACTAACACCGAAGCGAAGCGAGGGCGGGTTGCTTGTATATAATACAATTCGAGGGTTGAATATGTCAAGCATTGGCCTCAATATATGAAATCCACACTCCGTATTACGGAATGAATCCTTGTATTGCAAAGGAGTTTACAAAGTAGGCTTAATAGAGATCTTTTCAGGCAAATCTAGGGTACTTTGTTCTCACTGCAATAAACATCCAGCTTTTCGTGTGTTCACGGAGTGAATGCAATTAATTTACACACACCTCATCTAGGATATTGTTATGAAATGTTTATTGTACACTTAGATCTAAAGATTTCGCGACATATTTCCCTACAATATTAAAAAGATACTTATACATTCAAGATTACATATTAATTTCGAAAATTCAGTAATTGCCGCAACAGCTTCAATTCTGAAATAATATATACCCACAAAAGTTAGTTTGATTTTAAACTGTCGCTGCTGTTAAACATAAAATATATTAACAGTATATTTATTAAAATATTCAAAGATTTATAAAAAACCATGTCGCTTGTTGTAAAAACATAATCACCTAATTAATTATCTTACAATACCGCTATATCTATAAACCCACAAAGCGTCCCAAAATAGGAATCCAACAATTCATAAACAAAAATCCTAATCAAAGAAACCGATTGATAGCTACAACCTTGTCACGTGGGTGTAACCGAATTGTAATAAAAGACGCCGTACAAAGGTTTAATGAAGCGGAAAACGATGTAATTAACCTAATTAATCAGGTTGTTGATGATAAAGATGACGAAGCGACACTAATCGTAGTTTGAAGATGCTAATCAATGTTGAAATATCTGTATTTGAATTCTTAATTGATTTAATCCATTTAATAATTTAAAAATAGATGATTAAATTAAGTTCTTTATTAATATGATCTTCTATAATATTTTGATAGGTTGCATTTTATTAATTGACTTAAAAAAAAAGGCAGCCATCGCTTCGGACGCCTAGCAGATGGGAAACATCAAATTTTGTACAAGTATATGTGCGTAAAAGAGCAGATTACGACTGGTACTAATATGGCATAAAATATTACCATTTTTTTCCAGAAAATGATGATTTTCATTCAATAAACAATTAATTTCATTGTTTCATTCTATAAGGTAGGTATGTGAGCTCAGTGCGGCGAGAGGATAGCGCTCAGGTGCTTGCACACAACATTGCATCATTCCGTCTTACTCCTACACTTTTACGTATAGACTAAGTATGCACATATATGTATATAGCGTGGCGTTAACGCCATTCTACAACAATCAGGTTTATCCTCGCATATTCCGTCATATAGCGTGACGTCGTAATGTCACGAGCTGTTTACGCCACGCCAACGATCAGGTTCACCCTCGCCTATAGATGTTTCACATCAAAAAGGAGGAGGTTCTCAATGCAATTGGTTTGCTTTTTTATTTTTGGTACAGCATAACTAATTAATTTATTTGGATTTATTTTTCATATGAAAGTATGTACCCGCTTGTGCCTCTGGATTCATCTAGTCCAATTTTTAATGATAGTCTCGCTATTGAATATCTCTACTGAGTATATATTCGTTTTGGACAATTCAATATATAACGTAGCCGCGTTATTATATTTGTTTGTAATCAATGTGGAACAGTATTCTTTAATATTTCTTTTCGGTGCGGGTGACCGGACCGGGGATTTAGTCCGGGCACCCGCGGATAGGTTAGCCTCATGACGGTGTCCGGCGTCTCAGTAGGGGACGTCGACGGGAGAGAGTACTCCCATGGGGTATTCCGTCGGGTCAAGTACTGAACTGTGCACCGGTGGTTGACCCAACGACGAAGGCGTCGTGCTATTCGGGTGGGTTACGGGTGTGCGTGCTTACGCCCCTCTGTTGCCCCGGACGGAGCGGTGCGAGGAGTGCGCCGACCGTAACCCATCCCAAAAAAAAAAACAAAAATTATATCGTTTCGGCAATTTATAGCAATTTCTTTTTGCATTTGCGGTAGAAAAACCTTATAAGGTCACGAGTTATATCCGTTATATTCGTTAAGTATTCCAATGTACATAACCGTAGCCTTAATGATTACTACCCTTTCAATCCCCATCCTATGAACATCCACTCTTTAATATAGATTTCTCCATGAAGAGATAATTACCATTGATAGCAGTCCCATTAGTGGCTGCATTTATTTTTATAAGATTCTGATGAAAATGTCTAGTAGCATTCTTCTTTTAGGATGATTTCTTAGGCATTTTTTTATTCTTACCTGAAAATGTTTACTTCGTTGCGATAAGTTTAATTCTTATTGTCACGTCATTTATTTATTACTTCGGCTCGTATACATCCCACTGCTGGGTTCGAGCCTCCGTATAAGGAGGGACATTCATCTACTCTACCACGCTGGTCAGACGGGTCTATGTAGGGTTTTTTTTTTTCGAGTTTTTCTTCTCTTGCGTAGATGTCATCTGCAATACTTCCTTATCGTCTTTTATGACACCCACAGGCGAGAAAGGGAGTGGTGAATTGTATTCCTAATCCGTCAGCACACGGAAGTGTTGTTGTCATATGGAGCAATAAATTATCAACTGCAAAAAGTATGTTGACTAGCGCAACGTCTATTATTCAAAGTTTAAGACCACAGTTCGCGATGCTAACTAAAATATTCCCCGACGGGAATCACTATAATACGTTTGCGCGACTCTGAATTTGCATCCTATAACTCAAGACTAGTAATCGATTGCTTATGTCATTAAACTTATATGCTGTGTGGTAGCGGCTTCGAATACTACCAACCCTTGCTTTGCTCGTGGGTGTCGTAAAAGACGACTAAGAGCCCTAGATTGACCCAGACCAACTCCATCTGGTACCATTTGGGTCAACGATTACATTCCCAAGGAGGGTTGACGTCAGGCAGGCGGCCGGTCATAAAAGTCATTGCCGAAACTTTTTGCAATATGTCAAAACAGATGACATATTGCGTCGACCCCAAGTAATTGGGATAAGAGCAAGATGATGATGATTAAACTTATAATCACTCTATAATTTTTAGTCACTTTCTTCCTTTTCTTGAACTTACATAGGTTACATTATTAAGCACAAGACTTCCAATATAGGAGTAAAAATATTCCTTACTAATATTATAAATGCAAAAGTACGTTTGTTTGTTAAGCTTTCACACTTAAACCACCGAATCGATTTCAAAAATTCTTTCACCAATGAAATTCTATAATATCAGGGAGTAACATAGACTATATTTTTTTTTTTTTTTTTTTTTTTTTTTTTTTTTTATTGCAAACGGTGGCAAACGAGCAAACAGTACACCTGATGGTAAGTGTTGCTGCCGCTCATGGACCTTTACAAGGCCGTTGCCTACCGCGAAGAAAGCGAAGGGAGTGTGAATGGGTGCATTGAGGCTCTGTGATACCAAGGGCACCACCAAAACCCTCCACACGCAATCACCCTCAGAAAGTTGGGCTTCCGGCTCTCTCGCTCACCGAACGAAGCGCAGTAACAAATTGCTACTACTCAGACGTCGATTTTCTGCGAGAGCATGGTACTGCCCCGGACGGACCGGCCCGCGGCTGTAGACAGATAACTGTCGACAGTGTGGTCCTACCACTCCTAAAGATTTTATCCCAGTATTCTCAAGGGAACGAGAACTACGCGGGTAAGGCGACTGAAACCGAAGCGAAGCGAGGGCGGGTTGCTAGTCATATAAAGAAGTTAATGTATAAAGTTCTAATTTCTGGAACTGATGATCCAATTTTAATAATATTATAGATAGGCTCAAGCCTTCACTAAAATAGGATGGAAATCCTACAACACGAATTATCGCTGCATTTTTTTTTTGGCAGGCTATGTTGCAGGCGCACGCCATCCATCCCGTACCTCGACTTGCGTAGTCAGCTCGACGGGATACCTTTTCGGGTACCCTCTCACTCCGACACTACACCCGGAGCGTCGCCCTCACATGGTCAGCCTCCCTGCTGGTGACCGATTAGTCCCTGGTCCAGTCACCCGCAACCCGTCTGCCATGCATGACGATTGTATTAATATCCAATTTGATGACTATGTCCAAAAGTAAGCACAAGTAAAATACGGAAAATTTTGTTCCTTTCGGATTTTCAGACGCTATGAAATTATCGCTTAAATTAAGCGTTCATTCTTGGACAACATCCAAATAGTTTAAATGATGATTTATTAGAGCGATGTCCACTATTTATCTCTATTAATGTGATTTTTTTTAAAGAAAACAAGTTTAACCGCTTAAGATTTCATAGATAATTTTGTAGTTTCATCATTCTATGTCTGTCGTACCGACAAACAAGATAGCAATGATGAATATTGTTAGACGAATTGCGTCATTTAATAATTTTATTTATTAGATGATCTGAAATATTATTTTTCTAATTTAAATACCGTTTGGTATTAATATTGCCATTAATGCTTGTGCCAAGAGCTCGGACGTGTAGACGATAAAGCGCCTTCAAAAAAGGAGGATGTTCTAATTTTTATAAATTTTTACTGCCCAGATGGCATAGTGGTTAACATAGCGTGCCAATACCATCTACAGTGACAGTATCGAGGGTTCGAATTCCGTGCAGGACAACACTTTGTTGACTGGATCGGGGAGTTAGTCTGTCACCTGCCGTGAGGCCGACCGCGTGAGGAAAGATCGACGTCCTCCCCAAGGCGGGGACGTCGGTCGAGGAGAGGGTACACCTCAAGGGGTATTGCAACGGGCCGACCACTAACGACAAGTCACTCTGCTCCGATGATCGATCCAATGAGGAAGGCGACGTGTCACGGGTGGGTTACGGGTGTGTGTGCTTACGCCCCTCTGTCACCCCGGACGGAATCGGACCATAACCCACCCCCAATAAAAAGTATACAATATTAGCTACATTGTAGTAAAAAAAACAATAACGTACTTAATAGAAATGATTGACATTACTGTGTGATTATGTTAGCGGTCTACGTTACCGAAGCTGGAAGCACAAGTAGTAAAATATATACTGCCTAAAACGTAACTTTTTTATGTCATTGTTATAGCGCGCAAGGAAAGATATCTATAAAAGTAAATGAAATTTAAATATCTGTCTGTTATAATGATTTCTGATGTTTACGCGAGTAGGTACACATTGTAAATAAAACTATTTTAAGGATTTTATCGCGTTTGTATTTGATTTTTGATTGCCCGACGTCATAATAATGACCACAAATTTAATGTTTAATAATTACTAACCATAAATAATTCAATTTTTTCATATGAAAATTATTTTCATCTAATACTGGCAATAAATTTGTACCAAAATGTGGGTCAAAATTTAATAACTAATTTTCTGTAGCGGGTAGATAATTATAAGTGTCTGTAATAAGGATGACTTGTTGGATGTGAGACATCTTAGTCCGCACGTGACCATGAACACCGCAATGTTCGAAACGTCGGACAATCAAAAATCCAATACAAGCGGTCTGTTTGTAATGGCAAAATAATAGGTTTTTGCATGCTTACATGGTTATTTACACGATATCTGTGCCTAAAACAAATATTTTTGGCTATATGCTTGTTCCTGGTAATCTTCAAAACGGCTGAACCAATTTCAATAATATTTTACTACCGGGTAACTGTCTGTATAACGAGTTACTTCTCCAAAAATCTCGGCATTCCTAAGGGAACAGGACCCACGCAAGTAAAACCGCGTGAATTTGCTAGTTATATCTAATATTCCACGATACATCAATTATGAGTGTCATCAGTCATCATAATCTATCATATTGAAAACTAAAATGATGACTTTTTAAATCAATTTACTACGGAAGAACGAAATATTCATCATTATCATGATGCCATGATGATGTTTTATATATTTATTTATTTAAGGAAACATAAAAGCTTACAGTTTAAACCAAAACGCTTATATGCTATACTACACAATCTAAATACCTAAAATTATATAATTATACAATAACAAATAAAATAACTTAAAAAAGATGAATTAAAATAAAATGAACTAAAATAAAATAACATGAATAATATACAAAGCCAACCTTAATGTAGTATACAATTTAAATATTTATTTATTTGGATTTTAATTGCACATGTTCTATCCGTAAATATATCTACCTCTGGGATCATTTTAATCAATATATTCATTTGAGTGATAGCCCTCCCAGTAGGACTATTACTGGCTTGACAAATCCGCCACGTTGGCGGGCAGGCAAATAGTCGATGCTGTCTTCGACCAATACCACGCATGTAATTATCCGGTACATACAGGTTTATGCACTCCCGCACTGAAGGATTGTCGATCTTCTCACCCAGTAGCAGATAATAATGCATAATATGTGCGAACTTACGCCTCAGCTCTAGTGTATCAAAACCGACCATCCCACATACAAACATAGAGGGGTACATAAAAGGGTAGTATCCATATATCTGCTTATATAAGTATCGACAAAATTTCCGTTGTATTTTTTCGATCTTCTCACTATAAATTTTCCTTTGTGGATCCCAAACTATTGAATTATATTCCAACTTGGAACGTACATAAGCATTATAGAGAAGTTTTAGAACCATGGGATTATTGAAGTGGCTACATGTTCTAATTATAAATCCCAATGATTTATTAGCATCTTTACGTACTTTTTCAATGTGGTTATGAAAGTTTATTTTGCTATCATACTAACTCCTAGATCACGAATAGTGGTGACGCGCTCAAGCGGAATACCTCTCATATAGTATGTAGTAGTGATTGGGGTACGAGATCGCGTAAATGTAATCGTTTTACATTTGGTAGTGTTGAACGACAAATTATTGGTTGCACTCCATTTGATCACTTCATTTATATCGTGTTGAAGAGCTACACAATCACTAATATTGGCGACAGAGATAAATAATTTGAGATCATCAGCGAACATAAGACATTGTGCTTTGGGAAGGACACTCGGCAGATCATTGATCATAATCAGAAACTGTGTAGGACCGAGGGTACTACCTTGACTTACCCCAGATCGTGTGTAGTATTCATGCGACTGATATTTACCCACTCTAACATATTGCTTACGGTCTCTACGGTAATTTGCCATGAATCTGACTAGCTGTGTACTAAATCCTAGGGATATAAATTTAGTCAATAAAATATCATTATCTACCAGGTCAAAAGCTTTTGTAAAATCAAAGTATGCTGCATCGATTTGGCAGCCTGTCATCACCTTGGTACTTATATAATCTGTGAATTTAATATGGTTCGTTAGTGTGGATCGTAAGGGACGAAAACCATGCTGTGAATCATCTAGGCGCCTATTAATTTGTTCAAATATATAATATATCCTGTTCAGCTAAACTTGGGTCTAATGCAGGCGTTTTAGCATGGAAAATGGAGCCAAAATAATGTGCAAACGCATCGACAGCTTCCTGTCCTTCAAAGGTCTTACCTTCATGAATTAATTAATTTTTTTATTGGTTGTCTGTGTTTACGCTTATCTTTGACATATCTCCAAAAATTTGTGGGGTCTTCAACTATATTAGAGCCCACCATGTTTATATAATTTTTAAAAGCAGTGTTTATGAGTTCTTTTACCTTAGTCCTATAATATTTGAATAGTTCTTTATTGTACTGCAGATCATAAATTCTAAACATTTTTAGATTGAAATATTTTAACTTTATATAATATATTATGTTCATCCATCATCACGGCTCATATACGTCCCACTGCTGGACTCTAACTTCCTCCACAAAGGAAGGGAAATTGACCTACTTCACCACCAGTGGCGGCTGTACCTTAAGTGCGTTGGTGCGCTGAACCACCAAATCAAAATATTTAAAAACTACAAAATTTAACTTCATCTTTATTTTTAAATTACCATTAATATTTATTCTTTGAACATAAAAAACATATAACAAATAAAAATTCAAATTATGGCGAAACAATATACGCTTATATTGTTACTAAACTACACATTACACAATACATTACTAAACTATTAAAACTTATATGCCTTGTAAAAAAAATCTCGGTTCGGTGGAAAGGTTCATCCATTTCACCTGGAAACGATATGGTCTTCAACTGTACGTTTCCAGCGATCATTTCTCCCACGTACGTGCAGGCTCTGGAATGAACTACCTGCTGCTGTATTTCCCGAGCGCTATGACATGTCTTTCTTTAAACGAGGTTTAAGAAGAGCATTTACTTCACGGTGGACAACGGCCTCACTGTGCCCCTGGTATTGCAAAGGTCCATGTGCGGCAGCGTCACTTACCATCAGGTGTGCTGCCTGCTCGTTTGTCATCATCGGCAATAAAAAAAAACGAAAAAGGATGACTCATTGTCCCGTTACGCTGATTGTAGGAAGCTATAGGAGTATGGAGTGAAAAGTTATGTGAAGTGAATGAATAATTGGGAATGAAATTCTAAGTTAATAAGAGAAATTTTGTGAATAGAAAGACTAGCGTGGTCTCGGACGGAAAGAAAAGGCCCAAGTTTAAGGCCGAAGAGGAGTCAAAATGGGAAGGATGTTCCGGTCCACTAGTTTACCCGAGGGTTGTCGCTAGTGGATTGGTCAGACCAGAGTGGTTAAGTGGTGGAAGTTTTCTGAAGTTGATAAGAAAGTCACGGAGAGAGAGGAAATGTCCGTATCCACTGGTTTACCAGAAGGTTAGTGCCAGTGGGTTAGACAGACCAGCGTGGTTAGATGAAAAAAGTGAAAAAGAAAGCTAAGATGCATAAGGGAGTCTAGCTGAGAAAAAGATGTGCCCGAGATTTGCTGGTTTGACCCAGGGATTAAGGCCAGCAGATTGGGCAGACCAGAGTGGTCAAATTGTGAAATGGCTTGAAAAGCGGGAAGAATCGGAATAAGAATCGGAATTATTTCACTCCTTCTTTGTATCCATACAGAATAATGATAATTCAATAAAAATGATTCAATTTTATTCATAAAAGTATGCAGTCATTTCATCAATGTTTTGTTATGACGTCACGTTAAACTATCGTCCGTAAACCGACTTTACAGGCAACCATTTGTTTTTTTTTTAATTTACTTTTTAAACTATGAATAAGACATTATTTTTTAATAGATCAATTATAGTCTTTATCAGAAGGTAATACGGATTTTAAAAATTCCAAAAATATTTATAATTAAGTATAAAACAAGGTATTGCTCCAAAAGTTTATTTCAACGTTGAAAAATAGCGGTAATGAACGCCGTGAGTGGTTAATTTATTCAGAAACTAAAGTTTCTGTATTTTCTGTTTCTTATTTATTATTCGGTTGAAATAAAAATATTGGATCAAAAATAATAAAATTAATTCTAATATTAAGAGCGGCGCGATAAACAGGCCCTGTTTTGGTGGCATCAAGCCTAAATCGATTATACTGAGGACAAGACAACAAACATTGATATAAATCTCGATCAGTTACATTAATAAGAAACCAACCTATGTATTACTGTCCATAATTGCATTTTTATGTAGGTACGCCATATGGCGTACCTACATGAAAATACTATTATAAACGGTAAACTGGAAATCCCCGTGCTATTAGGCATAGGCATGGGACAAAAGTTACTACCTAAATAAATAATTTTCTACCAATTAAATGCAAAAAAAAAATTATATATAAGACATACAAAAATATAAGTATTATAAATTGAAATAATAATATATGTGGATGTATGTCAAAATTAATAACGATTAGCGAGAAATCTGCCAAATTCTGCCAGAACTAAAATGTTGGTGCAAAATCTGCCCAAATGGCAGAAATCTGCCACAAATGGTCACACTGACGGGGACTGCCCATACAACTTGTATTAGATATGAGTTAAAACGCCTGGCGCGTGAGACAGAAGATAGTTCATAGATATGAAAAAAAGAAATATACTGAAAAATGAGTCTGTTCTCGTACGGCGCACGGGTGAACCGAACGTTGCCGAGAGAACTCGACTTACGACGAAATTCGCCAATGATGTCTCGTTAAGTACAGTAAGTAGATATAGTTTCGATGTATCTGTCTGTGACGAGTTAAATATGGTTTGTTTACATTAGTTGTTTTTTTTATTTTGGTCTTAGTTCTATTTTATACTGCGTATACAGTGGGTGAAAATGAGCATAAATATAGACTATATTAAAGACAATAACAAAACTTTTTAAAATAAAGTTGATATAAATTAGCGGGACCGCTAAGGCCCTCTTTTATAAATATTTTTTGAAGTGTGAAAACAAACAAAGTACCTATTTTTCTTCGCGTTCAAAAATAATAATAATAAAAAAAAATACGTAAATTGTTGTTCCATTGCAATTTCTGATCTTAATACTTAGTGAGGAAGTAACTTGATGACCCACCTGCCGCCAATGTTCGCCACGCTGGTCAAGCGGGCTGGTATAGGGTTTAGGGTTCCTTCTCTTGCACAGTTGTTTAGACATAATGTAAGTATATCTTAATCGTCTTTTATGACACCCATGAGTGAGATAGGCGGTGGTGAATTAATTTATAGCGTATAAAACTAAATATTACTTTAATTAAATTCTATCATCAAATCAGCGGAGCATTATGCAAATATTCTCATTGTAATATTTTACGTGGGTAGTAGAATGCTTTCCAACAATCTCTCCATTACGTTTGCGATTGTAATGCTAGTCTAAATAAATGATTATGGCTTTGTGTTCAACTAACATGTTAAAAATGTCAGCCGTAATGTTTGATCTATTTAAAATATTTCTTAATATAAGAATCTTATTAATTAGTAAACAATAATATTAATTACAACATGTTTTTTTGGGATTGCACTCACGATGTTTTTTAGGTTGGTTTAAATATCGTATCGTATATATTGATTATAAATATAATAAATAATTTGATATGTTATTATCTTCTCTTACGACAACGACACTATCTTTCTCCTCATCGCAATCCACATACGTCCCACTGTTGGGCTCGGGCGTTCTCCACAATGGGAGGGAATTTGACCTACTATACCATGCTGGTCAGACATGTTGGTAAGGGTTTCATTTCGAGTTTGCCTTCTCTTGCACAGATCTTTTGTACATATTATATCCCTTAGTCTTGTACGATATCCAAGGGCAAAATAGGGAGGGATGAATTATATTCTTACTCCGTCACCACACGGCAATCATCTTACTACTTAATTCTTAGACCTGACGCTGCTGGCTATCGCTAGGGCGATGGTCGACAGCGTCAGGAATTGGGACGCGGTCGCAGCCTTCTGCGAGACAGTGATCTCGCGAAAGGAGGTGGCGGATCGCCTGCGCGAGGAGCGTAGCCTCGATGAGGAGATCCGCCGCCGGTGACTGGGGCGGCGTAGGCGCAACTACCTGCGCCTCATGCCGCCCTAGCCGAGGCCGCGGGTGAGGTGACCGGGGATTAGTCCGTCACCCGCCGAGAGGCCGACCGCATGAGGAAAGACCGACGTCCTCCCCGATGGGGGGACGTCGGTCGATGGGAGGGTACCCCAATAGGGGGTATTACGTCGGGCCGACCACTGATGTCAAGTAACCCTGCTCCGGTAGTCGGCCCAACGACGAAGGCGACGTGGTTTTCGGGTGGGTTACGGGTGTTGCGTGTTTACGCCCCTCTGTCGCCCCGGACGGAGTGGTGCGAGGAGCGCGCTTACTTAATTCTTATCTTCACCATCATCATTCAGCCTATCGTCGTCCACTGCTGAACGTAGGCCTCTCTCATGTTTCGCTACAATGCGGATCATTTTACACTATGTCGTCCGATTCATGGTCGCCATTCAAGAACCTTTCTTCCCTAGTGGTTGTCGGTTCGCCAAATGATGTTGCCTACTAATTTCTAATGCTTAATTCTTCATGCTATGTCAGTTATACCCAATCTTCTACGGATTTCAGTATTTCAGACTCTATCTCGCATAGAAATCCCGTTCCTCCACAGCACGCTGAGTGACTTTGACCTTGGTTCTGATGCCTACGCACTACCTATAGAGACAATATTTCCGTGCCGTAAGTCATCACTGGTAACACACCAGTCGTAGACCTGTGCTTTCATACATTATTTCTTATCTTAGTAGTTACATTCAATCGGACGCCGTAATTAAAATTGTCATAAAATAGAACATACTAATCTAATTTAAAAACACTTAAATTAATATACTTGGCGACATTAAAAAAGCTTTAAAAAACCACAATGAACTTCACACACAAAATTAACCGTTTAAACAAATCAAAAACACATAAACCACCGAAAGGTACTGTACACAGTCGTAAATTTAAAGAGATGAATACAAAAATAGTGACAGTATAAATCAAATGTTTTCAACGTATAGATAATAAAACGCGTCCCACGCGTTTAGTCCTGTCCACTAAATGCTTGAGTCGGGTCATAAAACACTTAATAGAACGCTATCTTATTCTAAAACTACTTCATATAGTATTGTCTAATTCTATTTCTTTTTTATTATTTATTGCTCTATATTCGGTTTTTGTATACTCGGCTAAATTTGGTTGCTAAGCACATATTTACGAGGGAATTATAGTAAGATTTTTATAACGGTTGCTGTCAAATATTATAATTATATAGTAGTCTAAAAATTGCTTTTGTCGCCCACTTTTGTAGTGTTAAATATTTTCTTGTATAAAATTAAGAAAATCTGAATATTTTTTTTTTTTTTTGCAAACTGTGGCAATCGAGCAAACAGTACACCTGGTGGTAAGTGTTGCTGCCGCTCATGGACCTTTACAGGGTCGCTGCCTACCGCGAAGAAAGTGAAGGGAGTGTGAATGCGTGCACTGAGGCTCGGTGATACCAAGGGCACCACCAAAACCCTCCACACACAAACACCCTCAGAAAGTTGGGCTTCCGGCTCTCTCGCTCACCGAACGAAGTGCAGTAACAAATTGCTACTACTCAGACGTAGATTTTCTGCGAGAGCGTGGTACTGCCCCGGACGGACCGGCCCGCGGCTGTAGACAGATAACTGTCGACAGTGTGGTCCTACCACTCTTTAAATATTATATATATTAATATTATATATATTAATATTATATATATTAATATTGTACTATTTGATTGTATTAGTATTAAAACTCACTTGCATTCAAAAAACGTATTACTGTATCATACTATCTAATATAATAAATGCCAAATTGGACTGATCTTGAATAAGTTATATGACATTTTAAAAAAGCAGCCCGTGGTCAGAGGAACTGTTGTTCATTGGCATTGTCAAGTTTTTGGTTACCTGGCGTTTCGAACACTTTACAGCTTTCATGATCACGGACAGACTGAATGAACTGAATGAACGCTGTAAAGTGTTTGAAACGTCAGGCAATCAAAAATCAAATACAAACGCGATGAAATGCGTAAAGTAGATTTATTTATAATATGTAATACTCGCGTAAACATCAGGAATCATTATGTAAGATGAGGTTATAGTTTTACGCTCTCTGACACATGGAACGAAGAAGTTTATGCGAGGGTGTTGTATTAACTCGGACGCGTTAAACTATTTATGCCGTACACAGAAAAAGGTAAGCAACATAGCCCTACCATCAGAAAATAGAATATTGGCAATTGAACAATGTCTCTGTCTAGTAGTGAAAGTAGCTACTGTAATTCCTCTCATTTTCATTTCTGTAGCCAATATAGGTCACAATATCTGGCTCAGGCTTCCTCTGGATGAAAAATAACTTAAAATTCTATGTTGGCCATGTAGATGACTGGCATATTCTATTTCCTCCCTTCCCTTTTCTTGAAGTGATGTTATACACAATGATTTCTGATGTTTACGCGAGCACCACACATTGTAAATAAAACTACTTTTACAGATTTTATCGTGTTTGTATTTGATTAATGATTGTCCGACGTTTCGAACACTTTACAGCATTCGTAGTGTTTTATTTACAATGATATTATACACTTTCATCTCTTAGTCGATTTTTGTAATACCCTTTAGAAAAGACAGGAATATTGATATCTATTTTTAGCCTATCATCAATTCATCACACTGAAGTGTATGATTCATTAACATAATAAGAATAACTCTCGTTTCTCTATATGTAGTTATAATAGTTCCAATGGACATAACATTTTTTTTACATAATATAATACACAGGTTCAAAATAAAAGCTATAATTATGAAAGTATACATTTACGCATATTCTTACATAATTACATATTTGAGTCAGTCAACACTACACCTTCATTAATAACTTTCCATACGATACTCTTAATTACAATAAATTCTTGCTATTTTCTTAAGTTGATTTATAATCACAAGTTGGCAAGCTGTAAAGTTTTACCGCTACTAGTCTGGAGTGCCGCAAGGATCTCGCTGGGCCCACGCTCTTTCCATATATATAACTTGATTTATGGTGCGCATTCGAATAGGTAGTGTTCCCATAATGTATGAATTATTGAATATATCCTACTTTATTTAACATACTAGATGTCGTAAATAGTTTGATTTGTATATTATTTGTAATAAAGAGTTTGATTTGTTTATGTCCCTGTACAAAGTTTGTAAAATATATTTCAACAAATTGTTAAGATTTACGAGTATTTAAATTAAAAACTTGACTTACCTATATAACTTCTATTTTTGAAATAAAACTATTTTTACTGATGTTAACACGTTTTTATTTGCCTTTTGATTTTATTTCAGCACTAGCAACCCGCCCTCGCTTCGCTTCGGTTATAGCTTATAGTCGTTTTACCCGTGTAGTTCCCGTTCCCATGAGAATACCGGGATAAAATATAACCTAGTTTACGCTCTGAAATTATAGCTTTCCCTTGGTGTAAGAATTTTTGAAATCGGTCCAGCCGTTTTGAAGATTACCCGGAACAAACAGACAGACAGACAGACAAAAATTTTTTAATTGCTATTTTAGGCATAGGTGTCGCGCAAATAACCGAGTGAGCATGAAAAAAGCCTATTATTTTGACATTACAAACAAACACTCCAATCTGGGGGCACGGCAGTGCCCCCGCCAAGTCGAGCAGAAAAAGTCGGGCAAAACGCAAAACTGCCGTAACATACTTTTCTCGAAGCCATTCAGGCCATTTTCGACCCCCTATAACTTCGTTGTTAATAAAACTAAAAACCTGAATTTTTAGTAACCTAGCAGGCCTTGTATACACATTGTGTATTTCAAATTTCATTCAATTTGAACCAATAGTTTAAGAATTAATTAAGAACTAGTCAAAATTTCGTAATTTTGTCACTCACTGACTGACTGACCGATCATCAATATTAAAGTGGCACTTCTAGCTGACATAGAAGCTTCAAATTTAGAATACAATTAGTGTTTAATGTATAAATGAAGGAAAAATTATGAAACATTATAATTTTCATCCAGTTTCCGAGATACATTAACTGCATAAATAATTTTGTAAACTCATATAAATATATAGGATTACAAAGTTACATTTGCAGTTAATGAAATGTAATTTTGTAAAAAATAAGAATACATTTGTCGCCATCATTGTTTCTCTATGAGAATCGTAACAACCGGCTTAAGACTGCGCAGATGACGTAGTGGTTAAGATACCAACATACCGTGCTAGTGTCGCGGGTTCGAATCGCATACAAGACAACACCTTGTACGATCCACAAATTGTTATTCTGAGTCTGAATGTAATTTGTGTCGGTTAATTATATGTTCTTTCCGTGTGGTGACGAAGTAAGAATATAATTCACCATTCTCTATCTTGTCCGTGGATATCGTATAAGACGACTATGGGATATAATATGCACGTACCATCTGTACAAGAGAAGGAAAACTCGAAATGAAACCCTATATCAACATGTCTGACCAGCATAGTATAGTGGGTTAAATTCCCTCCCATTGTGGAGGAGGCCCGAGCCTAACAGTGGGACATATGAGGGCTGCGATGATGATGCGATGTTGAATTATATGTTTGTAAAGTCCCCCACAAAATAAGGATTATTATTCCCTTAGTGCAAGGCGTTGTCATTTAAAAAAAAAGATTCAACAGGAAGGAGAGTGGGAAGCAGCTCTCGCCGGGGAAATGTCTGATATCTCACTGCGAAACCAACCCGCCTACCAAACATGGCGACTACGTCATTATTCCTCATAAGGCGAAGAAAAATGAGCTCTAGTCATGGCAACTCTATTACCCTTAAGTGTCGTTGGATGCAGGTACCACAGTACGGCACTTTATGGTGAAGCATGAGGGGGGGTCTATGTTCTACAGTTGACGGCGATAGGCTGAATGATGATTGGCATAATAGGTTTAAACAGATACCTAGATATAATTATGTTTAAAGATAACTTGTAAAATGGTCAATCAACTTAATGAAAAAGCAAGAGTGGGACGTGTCTTATGAAATTGTACTAAAATCTCCCAAAGTATTAAGCAAACTAAATTGCCTCAAATTTATTTGAAAGAAAGAACGCCATCATTAGGCTCGATTGCCATCAAAGCGAGAGGAGACTAGAGGAGATGTGTTTCGAAAAATCAATCAAATTTCTTTACTACCACATCTCTTCGCTTAGTTTAGGTAGAATTGACTCAAGCGGAAAGGAGAGATGTCTCATTTTTCAGAGAGTGTGCTCTAAGAAAATCCTTTGTTGGTATTCCAGTAGTAGAAGGTACTGGAAAGGCAAATAAGTAGGTCTATCTACAAAAAGAAATGAGATACCATCAAAAACAAGACTTGTAAAAAAAAGCCAAGCCTCGCAACTGAGTTGTTCTACCATAAAAATTTGTGAGATCCATGTTATACAAAGTCGGTTAACTCATTCAGTCCCTGCTTAAGGGACCTTTCTTCTTAAGTTATTACGTAAATAGCTAACCTAACAACTTCTTATAGTGACTATATCAATATTAAAGATCTTTTATGTTTTAAATAAATAGATTGACTTGGCAACCGCATGAAAACACACCTCACAAGTAATACATATTATATTAAATTGTACTAAACATAGTGCGATTGCCAAGTCAATCTATTTATTTATTAGTAGTATTTTATTTATTGGTATAGATTTCGCTGACCACTGCTATTGGTCTACTAAGACCTGCTATACGACATCCAGTAGCGAAGTTCTGTATTGCTTGAATACGCTTGTTCCCTTGGTTCGACCAAGTCATCTCCCTACCTGCTGTGAAATCATCGCACATTGCTTAGTCACTACTTGCAAACCTTTTTTCTCTAGCGGTTGTCTATAAAATTCACAAGTGTTGTCGATGCGTTTAGAGGCGATAAGAGATGGAACCAGAATAGGTAAACCACCGGACTGGCCACGCAAGATAAAATTCGGTACCAGCCTAAAGGATGATAGAGATATAGGTGAGCAACAGGTTATGGGGTTGGGCCCTGTATTTGTGATTGAGCCTTAAGTGTCGCAAGTCTCAAGGATCAAGCTGTATATATAATAGGATATAAGGAAGTGTTAATAATTTTATGATGAGCTATCTCCATAATTTTAGCTCCAATTTTCCGCTGAACTTCGAATATAGATTCGACACGTGTTGCATTCTCTGAACGAGATATCCTCAGGACGGTTAGGTTTCAAATGACAGAATTTATATTCTACTCCACCTTCATTCTATCCCTCATTGGTTCCTTTCTTGTGGTGTGCAATATATTTAATAACCGTGATGGGTCTCTCTTCCTTTCATTCATTAAAAAATAATAACTTCATATTTATTTCATACATAGCTTTTAGGACCACACTGTTAACAGTTGTCTGTCTACAGCCGCGAGCCGCTCCATCCGGGGTAGTACTACACTTTCGCAGAAAATCGACGTCCGAGTAGTAGCAATTTGTAACTGCGCTTCGTTCAGTGAGTGAGAGAGCCAGCAGCCCAACTTTCTGAGGGTGTTTGCGTTTGGTGGGCTTAAGTGATGCTTTTAGTATCACCGAACCTCATTGCATGCATTCACACTCCTTTCACTTACTTCGCGGTAGGCAGCGGCCATGCAAAGGTCCATGAGCGGCAGTAACACTTACCATCAAGTGCACTGTATGCTCGTTTGTATAATAATAATAATAATAATAGCCTTTATTCGCTGACCAAGTTTCAATACATATTTAACTTAAATATTATTTACATACTAAAATATATTATGATATGATTAAACTAAAAATACTACTACGTTCATATATAATGTATGCAGCAACCCGTTTATTGGCCAGGTTGTCCTTCGACATAGGCCTCCCCTAGTTTCTCCCACTCGTCTCTGTTACGAGAAAGTCTCAACCATCCTTTTGGTAGGTCATCCTGCCATCTTTTTAATGGCCTTCCTTTTTTCCTCTTTCCATTTCTAGGATACCATTCCATTATGTCTTTCGTCCATTTTTCTTTATTTGTTCTCATGATGTGTCTAGTCCAGCTCCATTTGAGACGTTTTATTTTCGAAATAACATCAATAACTTTTGTTTTTTTCCTTATTTTTGACGTCTTCCATCAATCACTTAGCCTTATATCTAGCATGCTCCGTTCCATACCGCGTTGACACACTATCAGTTTGTGACTATTTATGCTTGTAGACGGCCAAGTTTGACACCCATATATAAGACATGTAAGGACACAAGTGTTATATAATTTACTTTTCAGTTGAATTGGTGTTTTCCTATTCTTAAATATTTCTTTTAAAGACCAATAACTCGCAATGCTCGTTTGTACCGTATGCAAAATGCAAATAAGTTTGTGATTTGAACGCGAGATTACCATTAACATACTCACTAAACTATGGCCGATTCTAAAGAACATAAAATATACATTTTTAATTCAAAGCCAGTTAGACCGACCCCTTATTTTCAACTTAAAGTAATATATCAAAATGCGCGGGAGGACATCTGTTTAGTGTGTGGTCTACCTTACACTGATAATTATTAAGTTGTTAAAGCGAGATATGAGTTAATATTACCTATAAGATAAGATCATACGCCTTAAGGTGTAATAATGAATTGTTGTTCTTGCATATCAGAATTGATTGTGGGAACTATTCGTTTCCAAATTCTATATTGTACAACTAGAAGATTTATAACTTGCTGCTTTGCTGCCGTGAAATAGTTAGATTTTAAAATTTTATATTATCGTCCGTGTGGTGACGAAGTAAGAATACAAATCATCACTCCCTTTCTTGCCCATGGATGTCGTAAAAAAAATCAACTTAGGGATATAATACGCATATAACAACAACAGAGAAGGAAAACTCGAAATAATACCCTATACCAACCTGTCTGACTAGCATCGTATTGTAAGATCAATTTCCCTCCTATTGTGGAGGCTTCAGCCCAGTAGTGGGACGTATATGAGCTGAAATGATGATGAATTAATGATTATAGTCCTTATTTTGAGTTAAATCTATAGCAATAAATCAGTGAAAACTGCATTCACTTCAATACATAGTTCCTGAAAGATGTATGTATAAACCTGAAAGTAGACAATAATTGTAAATAAGACTACTTTACGGATTCCACTACGTTTGTATTTAATTTTTGAAGAACCAATGACCTTGACAGCTTAACGCTGGCAATGGATGACCGCTGATGGCTCTCAACCCAGTAAGTAAGTTACGCGGTACCGATAGCTTACCGAGCGCCTATATATAAATGGAGCGTTCCTCGTCCGTATTTCGAAGCCACACGAAGCTTTTACGATCGATTTATTCAACAGAAAATGTATGTTTGTAAGATTTGTTCATATTTAGGGTTATTGATTTACTTTTATTGCCAGTATTTTACTTTTATAACCTTTCACAAGTACTCTAAACTAATAATAATCTTCGCGCGATAAATTGACGTGATTAATGTGTAGAAACAATCTAGCTCTATAAGGTATCCAGGTTTATAACAGTACCTCACATAAATAATTACATTTTGTTGCTATAAAACTACCTGTTAACTAAGACAGTGACGAGTTTACAACTTATCTTGTAAAAAATATCATAAAATGAGATTTTATGGTGGGAATAATTCCTACAAAAGAACTTTTATGCAAACCAAATAATAGTTTGAACCTCCTATCACGTCCGTCACAAAAGTTACATTGCTGACTGTTCCATGCTGATTAGGAGGATTGATTACGAGAGGTATAATTTCGAGTTTTCTTTCTCTTGCAGTGAATTTATCTGCTTTTGCTCTTTAGTCATGTTTTTAGTTCACCCGTCTCTGTCCGTGGCGACAGAGGGGCAGCGCGCGGGCCCGTAACTCACCCGTGGCACGTCGCCTTGGTCGTTGGGCCTACCACAGATTCAGGGTGACTTGTCGTCAGTGGTCGGCCCGACGGAATACCCCTAAGGAGTACCAGAGACCAGCATGATATAGTAAACTCAATGTCCCTTCTATTGTGGAGGAGGCTCGAACCCAATAGGGGGACCTGGTGAGATAATGATAATGACAATATTAAAACAAAAAAAAAACAGTACATTTTAAGGTATGCATGCCTAAATTGACACGGATATATTTGCAACAAGTAACCCAGTTCCAAGTAAAGAAAGTATTACAAAATTACCAACATGAAGAATTGCCATGAGGTGGTTCAGGCACGAAATTCGTGCACTAATACTCTGTTGAATAATCTCTTTTCACCAAATACTGACATTGTTGTACTCAACAATGTAATAGGTTACGATACGATCACGATATTTCTTGGACACAAAATGCAAACGGCTCATTTCTCTTCATAAGTCGCTTT
The DNA here is from genome assembly GCA_032191425.1 of Lymantria dispar. NCBI lineage: Eukaryota > Metazoa > Arthropoda > Insecta > Lepidoptera > Erebidae > Lymantria > Lymantria dispar. Next base: position 32,238,789 of record CM063452.1, read on the forward strand.
TACTAAATAGTTATGAAATTTACCTTCCATAGATACCTATTTCGTGTGGCGATAGATTAAAAAACAATTCTTTCTTACCTATAGGTGTCGTAAAAGACATCCAAGGAATTATTGCAGAGTAGCAACCCGCCCTCGCTTCGCTTCGGACCCGCAAAGTTCCCGTAGGAATACCGGTATAAAATATGGGTAGCCAAAGTTAGTCCTTATAGATAGCTACCTGGTAGTAAAATATTATCAAAATCGATCCAGCCGTTTTGAAGATTATCTTACACAAACAAACAGACAAAAATTTTTTAAACTGTATCTTAGTCATAGGTATCGTACAAAAAGCCATGTGAGCATGAAAAAAGCCTAGTATGTTGACATTACAAATAGACACTTCAATTTTATTTATTTCTATAGATTTATAGATAACACACAAGATAAGACAAACTCGAAATAAAACCCTATATCAACCCGTCTCACCATCGTGGTATAGTAATTTTCCTCTCATTATGGAGATGTCTCGAGCCCAGTAGTGGAATGTACATGAGCTGTGATGATGATGATGATGATGATGAGATAGATAATCCAGATATATGTGACTAGCAACCCGCACCTGCTTCGCGTCGCTTTCGGTCGCCTTATTCTCGTAGTTTCCTTTCCCATGGGAATACCGGGATAAAATATAGCCTAGTTTACTCCCTGATATTATAGCTTTCCATTGGTGAAAGATTTTTTTAAATCGGTCCAGCCGTTGTGAGGATTACCCGGAACAAACGGACAGACAGATAGACAGACAAAAATTATAACGTGATTTTAGGCATATGTATAGTGCAAATAATCGTCTGAGCATGAAAAAGGCCTATTATTTTGACATTACAAACAGACATTCCAATTTTATTTATTGGTATAGATTATATAGACGTAAAAATAAAATTGACAATCCTCTTTACCTACCCCAAGGGTACGTGGGTGTTATAAGAGAAGATTAAGTACAATACAGAACACATATATACATACATACATTTAAGCTCATATACGTCCCACTGTTGGGCTCAAGCTATTACACAATAGGAAGGAAATTGACCATACCTGTCAGCTGGTCAGACAGATTAGTATAAGGTTTTCGAGTTTGCCTTCTCTAGCGTGGATGTTATATGCGTCTTTTTTTTTTTTTTATATATTTATTTACAATCAATTATAATACCTTTACAGGACATTTAACCTAATGCGATATTATAAGAGAAAAATATAAAATTAATAACAGTTATATATAATAAGACAATAATATTACACAAATAATAAAATATAATATATTATATTATATCTCATAGTCGTCTTTTACGACATCCACGGGCAAGATAGGGAGTAGTGAGTTGTATTCTTACTCTGTCACCACACGGAAGTCTTCAAAAAAAGGAGGAGGTTCTCAATTCGTCGGAATCTTTTTTTTTATGTATGTTCACCGATTACTCAAAGACGCCTGGACCGATTTGCAAAAATTCTTTTTTTTTTTGATAGGGTATACTTCCCAGGTGGTCCCATAGTCATCAGGTCTGGATCTGATGATGGTATCCTTGAGAAATTGGTGGAATTCTTAAAATTTTATTTGTTTACTGTTTGAAGTCGGTTTTTTTTGTTAAAAATTATCTTAGTAGTGGTTGCGTACCGATTCGGTGGTAGTTTACTGGATTAATTTAATCTAATTTTGCTAAACCATAAACGCCGAAAAGTATTCGAAACGTCGAGCAATCACAAATCAAATGAAAACTCTATAAAATCCGTAAAATAGTTTTATTTATAAAGATATCATGTAATTATGTGATGTCCTGTGTACGATTAACCTCAAGAAAGATTATATAAATGTGTTCTATGAATAGAATTTAGCTTCTATCACTGTTTTATCACCAAAGATGACAGGTAAGAAGAATCTATTGACTATTTTAAGACAATAATAGCACTTTAGTCGTCCAAGATGGCATTTAATCACATTAAACAAACATTATAGTACTAAATATTTCGATATTACAACACAAGTAATGTCTGAGCGCGATAGTTACGAAGTAACTGAACATAATTTGTAATCCATTAACGATAAACGGAAAATTTTGCGACGAAATTTATGATTTAGTACTCCATGAGTCATTATGAGTTGCTTTAGTTCGAGATAAAGGACATGTCCTGTTCACAAAAGCGCTTACATAAGTTTGCGGTAAGCTCGCTGTTACTTCGTAGATTGGTTGCTATGAGCTATAACTAAGATAATGACGAGGCTAATACGATGAAATTTTATGTAAACGGATGCCATATAAAATTAGCCAATAAAGGCAATAGAAGACTGATATTATCTGAATATTCATATGTAAATTGCCTAAGTAATAGATGTCAGACAAAGGTTAGATCGTTGGAATATTATTAATACTTAGGGATGCAAATATCGAAACCTCAAACATAGATGTACAACAAACATCGCCCTGAAAACATCGATGAATCGAAACATCGATGTTTTTTAGAAATCTATGTTTATCTATGCTTTTTTTAACCTAATTCAATCATATTTTTTACAAGAAACACCAACATTTGCGTGATATGAGGACTTTTTTTTCAGGCTCTGCTAAAAGTACCATAGATTTTAAATCAGGCAGGTAAAACATCGAAGTAAAAACATCGTATAAAATAACATCGATGGCAAACATCGATGTTTCTTCATTGAAACGTGCGTTTGCATGCCTAATAATATAAGCTCGACGTGAAATAGTATGAACGACGTCGCCTACGGAAACCGGCCAATTTGAACTGAGTACTAGAAATTTATGCATGTTAAATATGTTTCGTGCAGTGACGGGATAAGAATACAATTCACCAACCCCATTTTTTGCCCGTGGATGTCGTAATGATGACTAGGGGATTATAATATGCATTATATTTGTGCAATAGAAGGAAAACTCGATATAAAAACTTATACGAACTCGTCTGCCCAGCATTTTTTTTTTTTATTGCAAACGGTGGTAAACGAGCAAACAGTACACCTGATGGTAAGTGTTGCTGCCGCTCATGGACCTTTACAAGGCCGTTACCTACCGCGAAGAAAGCGAAGGGAGTGTGAATGCGTGCATTGAGGCTCGGTGATACCAAGGGCACCACCAAAACCCTCCACACGCAATCACCCTCAGAAAGTTGAGCTTCTGGCTCTCTCGCTCACCGAACGAAGCGCAGTAACAAATTGCTACTACTCAGACGTCGATTTTCTGCGAGAGCATGGTACTGCCCCGGACGGACCGGCCCGCGGCTGTAGACAGATAACTGTCGACAGTGTGGTGCTACCACTTAGCATGGCTTAGTAGAACAATTTCCTTCCCTTTGCGGAGGAGACTTGAGCTCAGCAGTGCGCTGTGATGATAATGAGGATGATGACTATTGATCAATTTATTTTATTCGTGGAGACTGAAAGTGGCAGAGAAGATTAAGAAATTACACTCATAATTACACTCACAATCATAAGATTGTGAATCAACGTAAGAATCGTGAGGAGACCCGAAAAGAGATGGATGGACTATGTGAATGAGGATATGCGTATGGAAGCAGTGAGTGTAGATAAAGGACTAAGAGGAGTCTATAGACGATAAGGATATGTATGTATCGAGCTTACCTAGAATGGGACGAGGGTAGGTTATAATGATAATGATCTTTCTTGCCAGATCTTTCTCAGTGTGGCCGTGTTCCGATCCGGTGGTAGTATACTAGATTGTTAGGTTTTTAAATATAATTACTATTAATTTTAATGTTAAATAATTACTAACCATAAACAATTTAATTTTTTCATATAGAATCATTTTCTTACACTGGCAATAAATTTGTATCAAATGTGGGTCAATATTTAATAACTATTTTCTGTATCGGGTTAGATAATTATAAAATTTTCTGCAATAACGATGACTTGTTGGACGTGAGACATCTTAGTCCGCCCATGACCATGAACGCTGCAAAGTGTTTGAAACATCGGGCAATCAAAAATCAAATACAAACGCGATAAAATCCGTAAAATAGTTTTATTTAATACTAGCAACCCGCCCTCGCTTCGCTTCGGTTATAGGTTATAGTCGTTTTACCCGCGTAGTTCCCGTTCCCGTGGGAATACCGGGATAAAATATAGCCTAGTTTACGCCCTGATATTATAGCTTTCCATTGGTGATAGAATTTTTGAAATCGGTCCAGCCGTTTTGAAGATTACCCGGAACAAACAGGCAGACAGACAGACAGACAAAAAAATTTTAATTGCTATTTTAGGCATAGGTGTCATGCAAATAACCGTGTGAGCATGAAAAAAGCCTATTATTTTGACATTACAAACAGACACTCCAATTTTATTTATTGGTATAGATGTGTAATACTCGCGTAAACATCAGAGATCATTATGTCTTTTATTATCAAATCCTGAAAGAATCTTGAACATTTTGATTATAGAAACCAATAAAAAATTTACAAGCTTTTCTGTATGTTGACGGAGTAAGAATACAATTCACCACCTCCTATCTTGCTCGTCATCATCATCATTATCATCGCAGCCCATATACGTCTCACTTGGCTCGAGCCTCCTCCACAATGGGAGAGAATTTGAGCTACTATATCATGCTGGTCAGACATATTGGTAGAGGGTTTCATTTCCAGCTTTCCTTCTCTTACACAGATCTTATGTGCATATTAACTTGCCCGTAGGTGTCGTAAAATCCCTAGTCTCTATTAAGTTAGTTCAACAAACAATACGAGGCCTGGCAGTAGCAGTAGCCTGCCACTCGAATAAAAGACTGGAACTAACTGACTGGTCTAAAAGACTGGTCTCCATAATGTTACTCAGCTGAAATGGGAAATGTCATTCTCATTAAGAACGGAATGAGTAAAAACTGATACAATCAAAGTTACGTTTGAATAAAAAAATGCCAGAATGCCATAGTTTTCTAAGTTTTAATACGCTTTGAAATTTCACTAGTTAATAAAATAGAAAGATATGCAATAAAAAAAAAATGTCTTTGATCTCGAAATGTGCTAAATAAAGATATAAAAATCATAAATTTTATGTTTCATCTTCATTTCCATTTTAAATATTTTACTTTTGGTAATCGATCGAGTCATTTGAACATCGGATTATCATATAAACGATTCATTAAAATAACATTAAGCATCTTGTTAGAATATCCTTTTTACTGTTGCCATGTTTAAAATATAATTATCATAATTATTGATTCTAACATCCGTGTGGTGACGGAGTAAGAATACAATTCACCGCTTTCTTGCACGTGAAATTCACAGTATTTGAAAGTATGGAACAGCGGTATGATCATTTAGCATATAGTTAAGTTGACATATAGTTATTATAATAACAAACCTGACTTCCCTTTTGGTTATAAAAGCGTGAAGTCTATAAAAGACTAAATATTTTCAAGTAAAATATTAACACGTTCCCTGCGCCATCATTTTCAAAGAACTTTCAGCTAGTGCTTTGGAGACCTAAAAGATCTCGTAACTAACCTACCCTTTGGTGTGTTTGATACCTAACCACTCTCGTAAAAATACAGTTATGAAAATAATTTATATACTACTGTGACAATAATTATACTACTGTGCGTTAGGGACCTAATCCATCTCTAATTGTTTTTTTATGTCCTTGAATTCACCTTTACTTAGGAAGAAAATATGTATATACTCATACTTAAAGTACTTTATACGTTAGTGCCTCCCGCAAGGAGGGAAAAAATACGATTATAGTCAACGCACAATATAAAAGTCCTGCAAGAGAGCTGATAGATCTCGTAACGCAACAAACGTGTTAATAGGCATTTATTCCGCCAAAAAAAAAAAAAAAAATAGGAATACAATTAAGTCTACCCTTTCTTGCCCGAGGCTGTCGTAAAAGACGACTAAAGCATGTGATATGCGTATAACATCCGTGCAAGAGAAGGAAAACTCGAAACAAAACCATATACCAATCCGTCTGGCCATAGTATAGTAGGTTGATTTCCTTCCTATTGTGGAAGAGGCTCAGCAGTGGGACGTAAACGAGCTGATTGTGAATGAAGAATAATTTTAGCTCGACTTCGCATAAGTCATAACATTTTTTCTTGGATTAAGTATTTAGAAAATTAAGATCATAATATTTTTCATCATTTCATCATCATTTCAACTCATTTACATCCCACTGTTGGGCTCGAGCCTTCTCCATAACAGGAGGGAAATTGACCTTACCATACCATGCTGGTTAGACATGTTGGTATAGGGTTTTACTTCGAGTTTTCCTTCTCTTGCACAGATGTTATACGTGTATTATATGCCAGAGTCGTCTTTTACGACATCCACGGACAAGATAGGCAGTGGTGAATTGTATTCTTAATCCGTCACCACACGGAAATAATACGATTATGATATTAAATTATATTTGTTTTATTGCATTATCTGTTTTGTTATATCGAAGCCCCGAATAATTTATAGCATCTATAGCTACCTCAATAGCTGTGGTATTCAATTTCAAAGCTGTCATCGTTATTATAACGATTCCTAATTCCCTTTTTATAAGTTTATTAACTTTTAACCTATATTTGGAAATTAAAACATTAGAAAGTTGAAATAAACTAAAATTGAATTTCGTATTCTTAATACTTAACTTTTTCTGTGTGGTGATGGAGTAAGAACCACTTCCTCTCTTGCCTGTGGGTGTTGTAAAAGACCACTAAGGGATATCTTGTGCATATAACAGCTATGCAAGAGAGGGAAAACTCGAAATAAATCCCTATACCAACCCGCCTGACCAGCGTGGTTGGTATAGGGATTAGGTTAATTTTTCTCCCAATGTGGAGAAGGCGCGAGCCCAGTAGCGGGACGTATATAAGTTATAATAATGAATACTTGATTTAATACGAAAAGTTATATTGAATTACGTGTCTTAATTTTGGAGTAAAATTTTCTATGCATTTGGAAGAATTGTGTCAATCATCATTTCAGCTCAGTCTTGAGTTCGAGTCTGCTTCATTATAGGAGGGAAATTGACTTTCTATATCACGCTGGTCAGACATGCTAGTAAAGGGTTTTGTATTATCCGGGAAAGGAAAAAAAAGTGCCATTATTATTTATTATATTCTATTATTATTTTGAATACCTACGTATTGAATTTAACATTTAAAAATTACCTAAAATAAAATGTTGTTTATTATTATTACGTTACTTAAAGTAATCACTTATTCTAGTTTGACAAAAAGATTTTGAGACATTAGCAATTACAAAATTTTCACGTGTTGGCGTATTAAACGGGATGACGAATCGTATTAAGCGTTAAGAAATGTATGAAAACATGTCTCAAGTTGCTGGGACTGACGCAAAATGGCGTATTATGCGGGAAATCGTATTAAACCTGATCGTATTAAACGAGTTCTATTGTATTTACTTTCAAATTAATATATCAGATTTGATATTTTCTTTAATTGTCAAGTAATTATTCCTAAATTAAGTAAATAATAATATGGGTTAATACTCCTTGCAATTTAACCTATGCGTTGATAGGTCAACCCGGTCAAATCTTCGATTATAATAACTATATATTATTATAGTCTGTAGGCATACTAATAAATATAAATTACAGAAGATTTAGAAACATAATGTCACCGTGCTCATAAAGTTACGCTACCATATGAGCCGGACGCCATTTTAACGACTTCTGGTTCAATAAAGTCTCGTTTGACAACGCACCTCCGAAGCCGATTGGCCTTACTTAGATATCGATAAATATTTATTGGGTTTATGTCTTTATTTGACAAATCTTACAAATTGTGTCTACTGTCTCATATAATCTGTGTCGTAAAGTCGTAATATTCAGTAGAAATTTGGTTTGGTAATGTATGTTTTACCTAAATCTTATTGTATATTATGTTGTTATTGCCGGCGGGTACATGATAGTTGATTTATTTATTACTAGAAAACCGCCCTCAATTCGCTTCAGTTTCAGTCGCCTTACCTGCGTAGTTCCCGTTGCCGTGGGATTATCGGGATAAAATATAACCTAAGTTGCTCCTTATATAGACAGCTACCTGGTAGTAAAATATTATTAAACGCGTTCCAGTCGTTTTGAAGATTACCCAAAATAAACAGACTGACAGATAAAAAAATTTTAAACCGGTTTTTGGGCATAGTTAGTGCAAATAATCGTATCAGTTTGAAAAAGCCTATTATTTTGACATTACAAACAGACACTTCAATTATTTCTTTTCTTTTGGAGTTCATCATCAACTTCGCGCATTTAAGTCCCTCTGCTACGCTCGAGCTTCCTCCACAATAGGAGGGAAATAACCTACTATACCACTCTGGTCAGACGGGTTAGGATTTTGTTTAGGGTTTTCCTTCTCTTACACAGTTGTTATATGCATATTATATTCCTTACTAGTCTTTTACGATAATCACGTACAAGAAAGGGAATGGTGAATTGTGAAATTTTACTTTAAAATATTTACTCCTTTATAGGCTTCACGCTTTTATATCCAAAAGGGAAGACAAATCTGTTATTAAAATTATTAATTATCAGCTTTACTGTAACTTAAAAAATTTGCTGCTGTTCCTGCCTTTCAAATATTGAAGTCACTATATTTATAACTTAAATACAAAAGTGATTAAAAAATTATTTATTAATTACGGAATTTCAGATTTTGTGCGTATTGCTGAGAATTCATTCATCATAATATCAACTCATATGAGTCCCACTATTTCAACAGAGTCTCCACTACAAAGGAAAGTGATGCAACTTCAATACCACGCTAGTCAGACGTGTTACTATAAGGTTTTATTTCGAGATTTCCTTTTCTTGCATAAATGTTATATACAGAGTTAATCCCTTAGTCGTCGGAAGAAAGGAGGTGGTAAATCGTATTCTTATTTCGTTAAGACACATAAAGATCGAATTCTTTTTCCCCCATAAAGGCATTTACTAATGGATATCATATGCGTGTTACATCTCTTAGTCGTCTTTTACGACACCCATGGGCAAGATAGTGGCTAATAATATTTTTACACCATCACAATAAAGAGACATAACACAATAATTTACTTTCGAATGCAAGTCTATCTACAAAAAAAAAAACTATTTACAAACTCACCGAGTATTTGCTTATCAAAATCCAACGTAGCCACAAAATCTTGTTTCCCACAGTCAAACTAAAATATTTCACCAAACGATCATAAAATTGTCTCTTTATAAACTACAATTGATCAAAGAACTGACTGATTTAAAGGATGCGTTTGAATGTATAAATCATTCAAAATGCCATCGTAAAAATTTTATTCAATACTAGCTTATGCCCGCGACTTCGTCCGCGTGAAACATTTACTTTGGACTAATGCTAACTTTAACCCGCGACTTAGTTTACGTAGAAGGTGAAAATATTTTTTGATAATACGATTCTGTCCCTCCCCGAGGGGAGGACATCGGTCGATGGGAAGGTACCCCAAATAGGGGGTATCCCGTCGGGCCGACCACTGATGACAAATAACCCTGCTCCGGTGGTCGGCCCAACGACGAAGGCGACGTGCACGTGGGTTGCGGGTGTGCATGCTTACATCCCTCTGTCGCTCCGGAAGGAGTGGTGCGAGGAGCGCGCCGACCGCAACCCACCCCCAAAAAAAAAACACATGATTTTTGCGAAACCCAACCGTTTACGTAGTGCACGCATCTGAAGCTCTCAAAGGGGAAAAAATCCGATTCTGAAACATTTTTCATTGTTGCTCCGCTCCTATTAGTCTTAGCGTGATGATATATAGCCTTCCTCAATAAATGGGCTATCTAACACTTTTTTTATGTGTGGGCTATGGTAAGCGCACGCGCGGTCCAGTCCGTCCGGAGCGATGAAAGGACGGCGCGCGGGCCCATAACCCACCCGTATCCACGTCACCTCGTTGTTGGGCCGACCACCGGAGCAGATGTGACTTATCGTCAGTGGTCGGCCTGACGGAATACCCTTTCGAGTAACCTCACCTCTCGACGTCCTGGGACGTCGGTCACCGTCGCGCGGTTATCCTCTCTGCGGGCGACGGACAATTCCCCGGTCCGATCACCCGCGGCCTCGGCTAGGGCGGCATTAGGCGCAGATACTCGCACCTGCGCCGCCTGATTCGCCGGCGGCGGAACGTGTCGCCGAATAGAAGCTCTACTCGGACACGATCCGCCGCCTCCTTCCGTGAGATTACGGCCTCACAGAAGGCGGCGACCGCGTCCCAGTTCCTGACGCTGACGAGCATCTCCCTGGCGATGGTCGGCAGCGCCAGGTCGACACCGATAATCGCGATGAGTTCACGGCGCTCCCCTTCCCGTGCAGCACACTCCTCGAGCGTGTGCTGCGCCGTGTCCTCGTCGCAACTGCAGTGGTGGCAGGACGGTGTGCTCTCCCTCCTGAGAATCTTATGCAGGTACTTCCCAAAACACCGGTGCCCCGTCAGCACCTGCACCAGTCGGAAGGAAAGCACCCCGTGCGTCCGCTCCAACCACTCCATCAGCACCGGCCGGAGGGCCTCGACGATCCTGACACCGTACCGAGGACTCTCCAGCCGAACTGCCCAACGGGCAATGACTTCTCGGCGGGCGTCGACCCGCCAGGCGGTGATCTCTTTGATGGAGACCATACCGCCGCGGGCGCGCGTCTCCGACACCCGCCGATAGATGTCGGCGAGCATCGGTGGCTCGAGCCCCGCAGTGGGACGTATATGAGCCGAGATGATGAGAATATGTTAACGACCTAATATTTTAATAGATAAGACAAGGAAAATTCTAAATAAAACCCTATACCAACCTGTTTGACCAGCATGGTATAGTAAGATTAATTTCACTCGTATCGTGGAGGAGGCTCGAGCCCAACAGTGGGACGTATATGAGCTGAAATGATAATGATGATTTTAATAGAATAAATGTATAATATAAATTATATCTCAGATGTGTTGTTGTAAAAACTAATCGAAAACATACATATTGAAATTAATATGTATATTTATCCAAATGATTGATGTATTTTGTTACATTGCAGGGGACACGAGCTTACCATTTTACGACTAAATAATCTAGCTTGATTTAAATATTTTATGTGTTTGTGGCGCCATTCGCTGTAAATGCAAACTCTGCAACATAATTTCATTGTCATGTTTAATTAAAATTACTTGTTGGTCATAACGGAGTATAACGGTGTATGTTTTTGTTAAGTTTAATTTAATGTTAAAAAAATAATATTTATTAGTAAATTAATTAACAATTTACTAATGAATGTTAATTTGTTTGAGTAGCTTCAATAATATTTTTAGAAAATTGGATGAATAAAACCTCTGTACGAAAATTTCTTTTAAACACATAATTAGAAGCTAAAATTATTAATTACACAAGATGTATATATTTATATATGCAAGGAGTTAAAATAAGGAATAATTTTAAAGAAAGTCTTACAAAATGATATAGCCCAGTCAAATTGTTGATTGGACCCAGGAAAAATTATAAGTAGAATTTTTCCTTCGGAATTCGTTAGGGGGGGTCACTGGGAGTCTACATTTCGGTTTTCGAATTCCCAGTGGTCTTGCGTTTTCCGCCATCTTGATTTTAAGGGTGGTTTTATATTTTTTAAATAACTCGTTTACTTTCAATTTTACACGAAAAATGGTCATTACCAAAGTTGTTCAAAATTAAATTTCCTACAATTTTTGTTCTGATTATTTTTTCCGTAGGATCGATATTTCTCGATTCACACCCGAAAAGAAAGGGTGATTTTTTGTTTATTGAATAAATCTTTTGTTTTCATTTTTACACGAAAAGTGGTCATCACCAAAGTTGTTTGAAAGTAAATTTCCAACAATTTTTGTTCTTATTTCTTTTCGGGTGTGAATGGAGAAATATCGATCCTACGGAAAAAATTATGAGAACAAAAATTATAGGAAATTTAATTCTGAACAACTTTGGTAATAACCATTTTTCATGTAAAATTGAAAATAAACGAGTTATTTAAAAAACATAAAACCACCCTTAAAATCAAGATGGCGGAAAACGCAAGACCACTGGGAATTCGAAAACCGAAATGTAGACTCTCAGTGATAACGAATTCCGAAAGAAAAATTCTGCTTATAATTTTTCCTGCGTTTGGTCTGTTTTTCGTCTAATTCGACTGGGCTAATATTGCATATTATTAGGCAGTAATCTAGATATAAAAATGTGAAGTATGTGGAATAGAAAGAAGGAATAAGTACATTTATTTATCGTAGATTTTCGTAACTGGAACAAACTTCACATAGTGAGATAGGCACTAGTCATATCAAATTAAATGTCAATTATTTGCTCTACATCATATTTTGTATAACTCATCATTATCACGTGATTATCTCAGCCATCATCAACTTCCACAGTTGAGTCTCGTCCACAATGGGAGAGAAATTAACCTACTGTACCACGCCGATCAGATGTGTTGGCACAGAGTTTTATATCAAATTTTCCGTATACAATTCACTGCTTACTTACTGATTGTATGTATAATCAAAGATAATGTCAAATCCGAAGGGCATCACCCTGGAGCTAATATTCATCATCATCATCGCAGCCCACACACGTCCCACTGTTGGACTCGGGCCTCCTCCACAATGGGAGGGAATTTGACCTACTATACCATGCTGGTCAGACATGTTGGTATAGGGTTTCATTTCGAGTTTTCCTTCTCTTGCACAGATGTTATGTGCACATTATATCCCATAGTCGACTTATACGACATCCACGGGCAAGATAGGAAGTGGTGAATTGTATTCTTACTCCGTCACCACACGGAAAGCTAATATTATATGGAGCTAATATTATATGTTGTATACTAAAAAAAAATGACAGCCCACTAAGTTTCTTGCTGGATCTTCTCAGCTTGTGGCCACGTTCCGATCTGGTGGTAGATTATTGGATTATTTGAAGCGATGTGTTAATTTGACAATATATAATGCCCCCGATATAAAACCTATATGATTTGATTCCGCAGAAGAACACAGTTACTCGCTCTACTGATAGGAATGTAAGGGAATGCTGCCATATTGAATTCTTAACCTGTCATCAGACGAGACCTACGTCGTCGTCTCAGCTCATACACGTTCCACTGTTGGGCTTGAGCCTTCTCCCCAATAGGAGCTGCCCCATGCTGATCAGACATGTTGCTATAAGGTTTTATTTCAAGTTTTTCTTCTCTTACACAGATGTTATATATAGATTCACGCCTTTTTCCCATAGGGGTTGGAAGAGACCGATTCCCTCCACTTGCTATGATCTTGAGATACCACTTTCTCCTCCATCACATTCATTAATCTCCTCATGCATGTTTTTCGGTTTACGGCACTTTTAACCTGGCCTTTCTTAAGAAGGCCCTCGATTTGTTCCTGGAACGTTCTCCTTGATTTTCCCCTTCCAACACATTCGTCTTAATATGCCTATTATATCCTTTAGTCGTCTTTTACGACATCCACAGGCAAGATAGGGAGTGGTGAATTGTATTCTTACTCCGTCACCAGACGGATAGACATACATAGGACACTATAAATATTAAGTCGTAAAAATTGCGACTTAATATTTATAGTGTCATATTTATAGTCGGCTTTTTTACGACTCTTCAACAAGTTGAATGATATATAGTAATAGTTAAATCAAATATTTTATTGTTGTATAATTTTATCAACTAGTCTTCTGTATACATTCTATTCGGCAATCTTAGTGTAAATTAATGTCTAATAAAATTGTTCTAATTTTTTTCCGTTGTTTTATACCCCGTATTGTGTTTTATTACTCTTGTTTGTTTTTTTTTTTATGTTGTTTTTATCAATCTTGTTGTTTAAAATTATGTTTATTATTTTTTTATTGCCTTTTTTTATTTCTTTGATCTTGTTAAGATTACAACTTCTATATTAGCTATAGAGTATTAAACAATAAAACTGCCAGATATTGTCATTTCTGCCTCTCTCGTATAAATGTTATGTGGACATAATATCCCTTCGTAGTTTTATACGGCACCACAAGTTAAATAGGGGTTCCTTGCCCTGGGAATAGTGTTCTTACTTCGTCACCACATGGAAATCACTTCAAGTTAGAGTGTATGAAATAAAACTATGTATTTTGTAAGATTACCTTCATTATCATCATTACAGCCTATCACCGTCCACGACAGGACGTAGCCCGCCCTCAAGTTACGCCACAGAGTGCGGTCCTGTGCCGCCTGCATCCAACGACGCCCAGCAACTTTCCCCAGGTCATCGATTACCTTCATTTAGACTTAACTAATAGAAGTACCAACTTTCCCAAGGAGAGTTGACGTCATGACGTCGTTTAGACTTAACTAATAGAAGTACCAACTTTCCCAAGGAGAGTTGACGTCATGACGTCGTTTAGACTTAACTAATAGAAGTACCACCTTTTCCAAGGAGAGTTGACGTCATGACGTGATTTAGATTTAACTAATAGAAGGACCAACTTTCCCAAGGAAAGTTGACGTCGTGACGTCATTTAGACTTAACTAATAGAAGGACCAAGTTTTCCAAGGAGAGTTGACGTCATTTAGGCTTAACTAATAGAAGGACCAACTTTCCCAAGGAGAGTTGACGTCATGACGTCATTTAGATTTAACTAATAGAAGGACCAACTTTCCCAACGAGGGTTGACGTCAGACAGGCGGCCGGTCATAAAACTATTGCCAATGACTTTTGCAATATGGACGATGGAAAAGAAGCACATATTGCGTAAGTATTTGGGATAAGCGCAGGATGATGATCGCGAGATATATTTATCATCATCATTTCAGCCCGTATAGGACCCACTATTGGGCTCGGACATTTTTACTATGGTAGGGAAATTGACCTACTATACCACGCTGATCAAACGGGTTGGCATAGTTGTATTTCGAGGTATCTTACTCTTGCATAGATCCCGATACCCATGGGCGAGAGAGGGAGTTGTGAATTGTATTCTTACTATGTCACTACACGGAATACATTATAACTGTTTTATTTTTATACTAGCAACCCGCCCTCCCTTCGCTACGGTTTTAATCGCCTTACCCGCGTGGTGCCGTTCTCCTGGAAATACCGGGCTAAAATATAGCCTATGTTACTCCCTGATATTATAGCTCTCCATTGGTGAAAGAAGTTTTGAAATCGGTTCGGTGGTTTAAGCGTGAAAGCGTATTAAACAAACAAACAAAGTTACTTTCGCATTTATAATATTAGTAAGGATAGTCTAACAGAGTTCTCATCAGAAACAAAAGCTAACTAGCTTTTTATCACTCTCAAAATTGGTAGTGTCGAGTTTTACGACAATTTTATATCACAGATAAATACGGTAAAACCATATAAACATGTGTACAAATTATAATAGTAAGCCAATGAACTAATGTATGAAGTACATGTGTTATTATTTAATATATTAATTATTAGTTTTGTAATAAACTTAACGAGGTCGGACGCCATCTTGACTGATGAATGTCGCGAGATCACATTATTTAAAAAAATATATAACACGTTTAAAAGACACGAAAGAAAGTTGTGTATTAATTACATTTTTATAGGTACGTTTTAAATTAATTTAATTTTTTTTGGTAAATCTAAAGTGCCTGCCGCATTTACTTTTTTGCTTTTTTTCTTTATTATAAAATAACAATAACTGGTTAAAATCTCATGTTCAAAAGTTTATATCATAACTCTGTATATCTACCAATGGACGGCATTGGCCAAACCTTTCAACCTTTTTTAAACCGATTTATTTAGCTTACCTACTCCGTTTGCTTTTTCTTTTTGGATCAAATTTAGTAATTGAAATTTCACACACTGCCTGACAACCGATTGATCTGAAATTGGGTACACGCCTTTGGTTCTGGTGACAATACAATTATGTATACTCAAATTTATTGTAAATTCAAGATGGCCGACGCTACAAAATGGCGGCTTACCTATTTTCCCTTCCACCTTCAATATGGGTATCAAATGAAAGAGCCTGACAAGTAGAATAGAGTGCACTATTCAAATCCAAAATCTAAGATGTTCACCGCTACAAAATGGCACATAACCTATTTGTTTTTCAATCCCATTAATATGGGTATTAAATGAAAGGGCTTAACAAGTAGAATACAGTGTTCTATACAAAATTAATATAAAAACTAAAAACTTGAAAATAGAAAAGGTAAAAATGTAAGTTAAACGGTTTTATATCGCGCGGCACGCCAAATATATACAATCGTCGATTAAATGGTTTGTTTTGTAGTCTCCCACGATTTTATTTTTACTCTTTGTTTGGAATAAAACCATTTAACTTAAAAACTTATTTTTATCTTTTTTATTTTACATTTAGTAATATAAACTTTGAAGTAATATAAACTTCAGATAATATAGATTCCTTTTTGTAACTTTATATTTTTATAACAAAATAGCGAATTGTGCAATTAGGAGGTATAATTAAAAAGAAATCGGACATACGTTTTTTGTTTACCAAGAATAACACAGCCGCGCTGCAGCGTGCAGAATTGTCCCTAAGATTTCACAAAAATGGAACCCTACGTAAAACATATTCGACCTCAACACATTTTTCTTGAATATAATTACTATCAATATTTGGTAAATCTTGTATAGAATTAGGAGCAATCTTCTGTTTACAGCCGCGGATCGGCCCGTCCAGGGCACCCTCCACACTCTCGCAGAAAATCGACATCATTCAGACGTAGTAATTTGTTACTGCATTTGGTTTGGTGAGCGAGAGAACCAGGGGCCGAACCAATCAAGAGTGTATTTGCGTGTGCTGGGTTTCGGTGAGGCCTTTAGTACCACCGAACCCCATTGCACGCATTCACATTGATCCATGAGAAACAGTCTCACAGATCATCAGATGTGCTATTTATTCTTTTGGCACCAATAGCATTTAAAAAATCACAGACCATCAGATGTACTATTACCTCGTTTGCCATCAATAGCAATTAAAGAAAGTCTTTAATTTTATCATTTATTAAATGACTAAATCATTTCTACATTAAATATTTTATGAAGAAGTTTATTACACAACCGCAGTTGGATTCAATTCAATCATTATGTTAATAAACCTATGACTAATAAACAGTGTTACTATTTAACAATATGGAAATGAAGTAATACAGATGATATAAATTCAATTCAAAATTAATTAAGTGACAGCAATTCTATTCAAATATATGTATAGATACCATTTTAGAAAACGCTGAGGGCGTAAACGATGTAATTGTTTATAGACCATACAAAGTGATAGACAGAAAACTTAGAAATATAGAAAATGAAATACAAACACGATAAAATCCGTAAAGTATTTTTATTTACAAAGTGTAATACTCGCGTAAACATCAAAAGTCATTAAGAAATATAAATCTAAGTGTTTTTTAAAATAGCAAACACTCCTTATATTCGTGGGTATTGTAATATACGACTAAGGATGTTTACATCATCATAAACTATTGCAATATGTAAAATGAAAGAATATTATATATTGCATTGACCTCATATAAAGATATTAAAATAAAAACATGATTGATAACTATACTAACTGTATGTAATCATAGTGCATGCATAGCTTCATGAGCAGCATCAAATATATAGTTATACAGTTTTGCAGAACTATCAAGTATGAGCCTCCAGCTCCTACGTAACGTTTAACAATCCTTGTAAAAATAATTCCAATAATCCTTAGAAATAACTAGCTTCTGCTCGCGGATTCGCCCGCATGGTATAGATACTTTACTTTGCTAACGCTAACTTTAACCTAAGACTTTATTTACGTAGAAGGAAAATATTTTTAATAATACGATTCTGTCCCACGTATAATTGCGAATTTTTAGGCGTTTATGTAGCGGAAGCTCTTAAAAGGGAAAAGGACATTCTTCATTGGTATTCCGCTCTTGTATGTCTTAGCGTAATGATATATAGTCTATAGCCTTCCTTGATAAATAGGCTACCTAGCACTGAAAGAATTTTTCAAATCAAACCAGTAGTTCCTGAGATTAGCATGTTCAAACAAACTCTTCAGCTTTATATATTAGTATAGATACATATAGATTTGAAGTAATTTATAATAGGAAATTGATAGCTCTATGAGTTTATGATGTCTATAAACAATTACATCGTTTACGCCTTCAGCGTTTTCTAAAATGGCGACTGTACATAAATTTGAATGGAATCGCTGTCACTTAATTAGTTTTGAATTGAATTTATATCATCTGTTTTCATTTATCTGCATATTGTTAAAGAGTGCTATTGTTTATGGTTAAAATTATCATAATAAGTCCATGAGATCCAACTGCGCTCATGATATACGTTGAGACGTCTACGAAATTATAAAATAATAATTATTAAAAAAGTAAAAATAATTCTAAAATATTTTCGTGTGAAGAAAATGGTTAGATTTTAATAATAAAAATTAATTAGCTTAGGTATTCTTTTTTCATAGGAAATGTGAAAACTGGTTGATAAACAACAAGATAATAGGCGGCAGCATTGATCTGGGATAATTATAATACTATTTGCAATTGCCAAAAAGCTAATTTAGCGATTATGATATTACTCCCCCTTGCTGTGTCCAGCAGTGGATATCGAACGATTGATGAATGGATGAAACTAAATATAAAAGTGAAACAAATTTTATATCTAACTATTACATACAGGTATGCTTTTTCATCTTCATTAGCAATGCTGGTATCGTTCCTACGATGGTCAGACGGGTATAGGGTTTTATTTTGAGAGTTACGTCTCTTGTATTATATTATTTGCATATACATCCTTTTCCGTGTGATGACGGAGTAAGAATAGAATTCACCACTCCCTATCTTGCCCGTGGATGTCGTATAAGACGACTAAGGGATATAATATGTACATAACATCTGTGTAAGAGATGGAAAACTCGAAATAAAACCCTATACCAACATGTCTGACCAGCATGGTATAGTAGATCGAATTCTCTCCCATTGAAGAGGAGGCCCGAGCCGGGACGTATGTGGGCTGCGATGATGATATCCTTTGGTCTTCTAGTATATTGCATGTTATATCCTTTAGTCGAGATTTAAGACGACCATATGAAAGAAAGGAGATTGTATTTTTACTCCATCACCAAATGGAAAAATTGTGCTCTTCATGTAGTTGAAATTTTCTTTATAATAGCCAATTCCATTATAACACATCCAGCCAAATGTACTTACATAAAAAATATTCTTAAAAGCTTCTATAAAGGTTTCGTTACTTAAAAAGTAAGAACAAATTATTGTAAAGAAAAATTACTGATAATAACTTGTTACTCAACTGACTTCAAAAGAAAGCGAATGTAGATTTTTTTGTATGCAAAAGAGAACAAAACTTCTTCCACCTCAAGTTCATTCACTTAAAGCCTTAGGCTATTCACAAACTGACTATTAATGTACCTCAATTTATGATTACCGAAATCCACCACGACGTGTGAGACCGCCTTGCCTTGTATATACGAAAGAAAATTATACTAAAAAATCGTACTTCGAAAACGTATTCTATAACCATTAAGTTAAGGTTGCATTTTATAAAATACGTTCTAAACTTTTCACCTTGCTAAATGATAAGGAATTCAAAAATGAAGATTTTGAATAAATGTCTGCAAACAATACAGACCCTAATAATAATGAGGTTAAAGAAGATATTCACATCATTACTGAAATTCAAAGAACGAATCCTTAAAATACTGATATCTCAATCGGTGTTGACCGTACGCAAATTTATGAACGTGTAACGACTAAAATGTTTGTTAAAGTTTTAACCGAACTCTTTAGCTTTGTTCGTTTTGTGAAGATACTCGACATGTCGAAGCGATCGATCTGTATTTTTTTATTATTTCTCATGATACTTCGCATCAATCTTTATTATTTGATCAATATTTTTTGACTTGTATATTTAGAACATTTGTTTTGTGATCCATGGTCAGCACACCCGCCACCCGATGCCATCCAGGGCGACGCGCAACCCCATGATCCACCCGTAGCACGTCGCCTTCGTCGTTGGGCCGACCACCGGTGCCAAGTTCCTTGTCTTCAGTGGTCGGTAAATATCGATTTAAGACCTTACTCTGTTTTATTACAAATACCTACTTTCATTCCACACAACACAAATTCTTTCGTAGTCATTTCAGCTCATATATGTTCCACCCTTGGGGCCAAGGCTTCTCCATAATTGGAGGGAAATTGACCTACAATACCACGCGGGTTGCATTGCATAGATGTTATATACATATTGAAACTTTTAGTCACCTTTTACGGCATCCACGGACAAGAGAGGGATTTCACATGCATTTTAATTCAGTTATATATCGATGTACGTCTTTATATGTCTTTTTTAGAGTACCGTACCCAAAGGGTAAAACGGAACCCTATTACTAAGACTTCGTTGTCTATCCGTCCGTCTGTCTATCACCAGGCTGTATCTCAAAAACTGCGATAACTGAACAGTTTAAATTTTTACAAATTATTTATTTCTGTTGCCGCTATAACAAGAATAACTAAAAAAATTTTTAAAGGCCCTCCCCCCATACAAGAAACGCGATTTTTTATAGAGAATAATACGGAACCCTTTGTCCGTGGCTCCGACTCGCACTTGGCCAGTTTTTAGTACTGCCGAAAATGCTTTTGTGTCTGTTTGGATATTCAAATATCCGGTTGTCATTTGCATTTGTCCACATTTGCATTTATAATGTTAATTTGGATAAGATTCTCATTTAGAAGTCTCGTATTGCAAGAAGATTCTAACAGTAGGAGAAAATTGCGTCCCGAATTCCTCAATAGCTAAAATCTTTCGTTCTTTTTTCTTTCTCAATAGCTAAAATTATTCTAACAACTTTTTCTATTTTACTTTTAAAAGATGTTTTTGAAGTGAAACTTCTTTAATCGTTGTGATTTCAAACTCTATGAAACGAAAAAACGAGTCCATAGAGACACAAACACGTAAATGTATAGGATTCAGCCGGCGAGAGAATGAGATAAAGGATACAGAAGTTTCACTGCTGACAGGCGTACTTTGTACGCACGTTCTTTTTTGTTTTTGTAATTTCTCCCATAATACTGCAGCAAAATTTATGTTTGATATAATTTTTGAAAGATTATTTGCCTCTCCATTGACAGAAGTGAATGTTCTAATAAAAAATATAATTCAAAACTTACATTGCAACTTGCTGTAGGCCCACACTGTTGATAGTTATCTGTCTACAGTCGCGGGCCCGCTCCGTCCGGGGTAGTACCACACTCTCGCAGAAAATCGCCGTCCGAGTAGTAGCAATTTGTTACTGCGCTTCGTTCGGTAAGCAAGAGTGCCTTTTGAGAGAAAAATTTTTTTTTTTTTTTGAGGATGTTTACGTATGGTGGGTTTTAGTGATGCCTTTATTATCACCAAGTGCAATGGCACGCATTCATAGGCAGCAGCCTTGCAAAGGTCCATGAGCGGCAGCAATATTTACCATCAGGTCTACTGTTTGCTCATTTGCCACCGTTTGCAATAAAAAAAAAAACACGACTTAGGTATTGATTGAGCAAATAGCTACGCTAATATTCACACTGAGCTTCTAGTTAGTGCCGTTTTATTATCATCATCATCACAGCCCACATACGCTCGGGCCTTCTCCACAATGGGAGGGAATTTGACCTACTATACCATACTGGTCAGACATGTTGGTATAATGTTTCATTTCGAGTTTTGCTTCTCTTACACAGATGTTATGTGCATATTTTCTCCCTTAGTCGTCTTTTAGACATCCACAGGCAAGATAGGGGGTGGTGAATTGTATTCTTACTCTGTCACCACACGGATAAGCCGTTTCATTGTAATATGCTTATACTTATATAAACTGATGATAAAGGTGAAAGGTTTTCCTTATGATTTTATCATCATTGGCGCAATTTTCTCAAACACTTCATCATATTAAGGTGCGTTATAATAATTTTATTGGTCATTTGACTTCAATTCGCAATACTCATATAGTAGGTGGTTACGTTTAGCATCTAATTAAATTCATCAAGTCTGTTATTAATGCCGCTATAAATTTAAATGTGTTCCTTATTTATATACATCTGTAGCCGCGCCTAAAGTTTTAATTACATTTGCTATTATAAATTATTTAGCATTTCAATTCTCACTTTCATTTATAATTCGTTTGTTTTTAACAAAATCCTGCTTTAAGAAACCAATCCTTCTGATGTGCGAACCTTTACAATTATATAATTAACAGCCACAATGCACAGACTCAGAACAACAATTTGTGGATCGCAAAAAGTATTGTTTTGCGTTGGAATCAAAACTATAACACTGGCACAGTAGATCAGAATCTTAACTACTATACCATTTATATAATTTTAAATTTAAATTGAATACAAGATTTACGTTATCATTATCATTCAACCTTTCATCCTCCACTGCTGTAAATAGACTTCTCCCAAACCATTATTATCATTTTAGCCTATCGCCGTCCACTGCTGGACGTAGGCCTACCTCGTGTTACGCCACAGAGTGCAGTCCTGTGCCGCTTGCATCCAACGACTCTCCCACAAAAGAGGAAATAATGCCACAACCGTCACACTTGACACGAGTTGACGATAGTATTGCAGTTCTATAGATTTCTCAGGTAAGAGCAGCTACACACAATCCTTGTTTAGCTTATTTTAAAAACAGTGCCAAAGAAATAATGGCGCCAATTGTGTCTTAATCTCATCGGCATACAGGTGTCTCAGTTCATCGATGATAATTCCAAAGCTTAAAGGAATCGTGCGGTGACGGAGTAAGAATACAATTCAGCTCTGTTGCCCGTGGGTGTCATAAAAAATGATTAAGCGATGTAATATGCAGGTAACAATAATTCAAGAGAAGGCAAACTCGATGACATTGTGGAGGGTGTCCATTATGGAAGGGAATTTGACCTATTATAGCACGCTGGTGAGACGTGTTAATATAGGGTTTCATTTAAAGTTTTCCTTCTCTTACATAGATATTATACCTAATATATATTATATTCCTTAGTCGTCTTTTACGACACCCACGGACAAGAGTGGTGGTAAATTATATTCATACTCCATCACCACACAGAAACATGGCGTCCCTAATTGAAATTAATAAAATAAATAATAAACCTGTAATAAAATCAATTAATACTGACCTCAATGACCTTAGCTGTATCATTTCTATTTGAATGTTAATTTTATTTTTCACTATAATCATACAGCAACGTCTAGAACATAAAATATGAATAGACAGGAGTTGATTGATTCATTAAAATCGTTGAATGTTTCTATAATATTCAATTACTATTAATCAAAATGAATAAATATACGCCTTCATTTCACTTCTGACTAGCTGTACTAGGAGTTTCGCTTGCGTAGATTAAACCTATGTGATTTGATTTCCGTGTGGTGACGGAGTAAGAATACTATTCACCACCCACTCTTTTCTTTGGGGTGGTCTATGGTCAGCAGCCCCGCCACCCGGCTCCGTCCGTGGCGATACAGGAGCGACGCATAGCCCCATAACCCACCCGTAGCACATCACCTTCGTCGCTAAGCTGACCACCAGTACTGAGCTTCTTGTCCTCCGTGATCGGCTCTACCAAATATCCTGAGGGGCTTCTCTATCTTCTCTACGTCCCTTTTCCGGGACGTTGGTCGCCGTTGCGCGGTCAGCCTCTCTGCTGGTGACGGACTAAAATCCCCGGTCCGGTCACCCGATCACAATCCCCCTTGCCCGTGAGATGAAAGAGGTATTCTAAATATCACATCTTAAACTTGGACCATCGCCTTCGAGCTCGAGCCTCTTCCACAGTTTGAGGGAAACTGACCTCACATTAATCAGATGGTTTGGTATAGGATTTTCTTTTTTTTTTTCTCTTGCATAGATGTTATCTGTATATCACATCCCTTAGTCGATGTTTAGGATACCCACGAGCAAGATAGGGAATGATAAATTGTATTGTTATTACGTCACCACAAGGCAGCTAAATCATTAAGAATCAAAGAAATTTAACAGAACTTCTTCTTCTCAACCAATTTATGTAGGTATATAATAGCAACCCGCCCTCGCTTCGTTTCGGTTTTAGTCGCCTTACCCACGTATTTCCCGTACCCGTGAGAATACCGGAATAAAATATAGCCTATGTTATCCTTGATAGCTTTCCATTGGTGAAAAAATGTTTAAAATCGCTTCTGTGGTTTAAGCGTGAAAGTGTAACAAACAAACTCACTTTCGCATTTATAATATTAGTAAGGACTAGCAACCCGCCCTCGCTTCGCTTCGGTTATAGGTTATAGTCGTTTTACCCGCGTAGTTCCCGTTTCCGTGGGAATACCGGGATAAAATATAGCCTAGTTTACGCCCTGATATTATAGCTTTCCATTGGTGAAAGAATTTTTGAAATCGGTCCAGCCGTTTTGAAGATTACCCGGAACAAACAGACAGACAGACAGACAAAAATTTTTTAATTGCTATTTTAGGCATAGGTGTCGTGCAAATAACCGTGTGAGCATGAAAAAAGCCTATTATTTTGACATGACAAACAGACACTCCAATTTTATTTATTGGTATAGATATAGATATACACAAATTGGTATTTATGTATATTTATAGGCCTACATGCAGCAGTGGAAATCTAAAGCCTGAATGACAGCTCATGGAAATTAAAGAATAAAACCTTACAATAGAATAAAACATTTGAAAGCCTCAACCAAATTTACAACGCAAGTCAATGAGAAACGAATTAAAATGAGGAATAAAATTTAAATGTTATTGAAGCGTTACTTTCAAATGGCGTTGATAAATTTAAGTATGTAATAATATGGCCGATATATTACGTTATTCAACGAATAAAAGCCTATTACGAAGATATACAGTGTGTATTATGTCTGTGAATAAAGGTGAAATGCTCAATATCACTCAGACATTACTACCAGTTAAATAATGTAGGTATCTATACCAATAAATAAAATTGGAGTGTCTGTTTGTAATGTCAAAATAATAGGCTTTTTTCATGCTCACACGGTTATTTGCACTATAGATATGCCTAAAATACACTTTATATTTTTTTTGTCTGTCTGTCTGTCTGTTTGTTCTGGGTAATCTTCAAAACGCCTGGATCGGTTTCAAATATTGTTTCACCAATGGAAAGCTATAATATCAGGGAGTAACCTAGGCTTTATTTTATCCCGGTATTCCCACGGGAACGGGAACTATGCCGGAAAGACTGAAACCAAAGCGAAGCGAGGGCGGATTGCTAGTTAACAATAAAATGTAACGAAAGGCTTTTTTAGAAGATAAATTATTTTCTTTATTTTCTTCACTCTCTCTCACACACCTCGTGCCGTTTTCTTTTCCTTAATACCTTAGAAATGAAATAGATAAAGTTGCCTTTATTTAGTTTTTATGGATTATTAAATTTCTTTTGGCGATATTTTTCTTAATTGCTGTTGATGGTAAACAGCACACCTGATGGTAAGTGATACTGCCCGTCATAGCTTTTTCCTAGGCCACTGTCTACCATGAAGAAAGTAAAGGGAGTGTGAATCAGTGCGATAAAGTTCGGTGGTCTCAAAGAGTTGGGCTTCCGGCTCTCTCGAAAACCGAACGAAGTGCAGAAACAAATTGCTACTACTCAGACATCGATAATCCCCATTTCGATTTGGTTTTTGAACGAGAAACCCAGTTGGCCTGATCTAAGATTTGAACACAGAATACCTAGGCACCTCTACAGTGGGTTATACAACACAAGTGCTGTGTGTTATCTTCAAAAAAATTAAATTTATTGAAACATCAATCACTATTCCCAATACACCTCATAGCAAAGTGTAGCGATGGTCACAATACTTTCGTAATACTGAAATAATAAGATAATCTTCATTATCATCATCCTGCTCTTATCCCAATTACTTGGGGTCGACGCAATATGTCATCTGTTTTGACATATTGCAAAAAGTTTCGGCAATGACTTTTATGACCGGCCGCCTGCCTGACGTCAACCCTCCTTGGGAATGTAATCGTTGACCCAAATGGTACCAGATGGAGTTGGTCCGGGTCAATCTAGGGCTCTTAGTCGTCTTTTACGACACCCACGAGCAAAGCAAGGGTTGGTAGTATTCGAAGCCGCCACCACACAGAAATAATAAGATAATAATAGTCTAAAATCACATCTGATTCAAGATAAAAATAAAAACCTAAAATAACATATCCCGTATTTATAAAAACGCATGATAAGTTTATTTGGTCTTAAAACCGATGATTAACAAGAGCAAAAATTAGTAGATGGCCACCATTTTCTGCAGTATTATGATATCGTGGAAGAAAGCGCTGAAAAAAATACCATTAACAAAACCCTTTACGCCTTTTCAATCCATCGTCGAAGTGTGGCGCGGAGCATATGCAACTAAGCTCAATATTGCCATAGTCGAATAGCACAGACCACATTCGTCAATAACAAAAGCAAGTGTGCGGTGTGTGTAATCGCAGAAATATTTTTAGTAGGTATTTGTCTGAGCACAAAACGAATGTGTCTACATACAACAATTTGTCACTAAACCCAAAACACATTTTTTACACTCCAACAATAAACTTTACTCACTTCAAGAGCCATTTTTTACAACTAATAAAAAAGTAATAAAGTGAGAATGAAAAGAATTCAAACGTCGCCATCTTTGTCGATATATGTAACTGTGACAAGAGCTTTCGCGCCCAAAATAACGTCATAATGGAGCTGTCAATGTCTGACAATAGCCATCAAACGAAATTAGACAAAGGAAACATGTATTTAACAATTCTATGGCACTATTCCCCTGGCTAGACAACTGCCAACCAATTCCGTAACTAATTTATTAATATACAGGCTGTTTTAAAAATTATATTCGGTCCTATTTCATACCTCGTATTGAAATTTATATATGTATATGGAAAGAGAAGAAAAATAATGTTAAAATCAATATAATTAATATTGATTTTAACATTATTTTTCTTAGAATAGAGTTTTTTATTACAAAAATAACGATTTCTATATTTTTTATACCCGTCCACTTATTAATCTATTGATATTCACTATTGAACTTAGTCCTCCTCACAAAGCAGTGCTACGGTCGTCATACTTGGCAGGTTGACATTCGAAGTTGATGTTATGAGTTTCTCAGAAAACGCCCATTCCACTGGTATTGCCTTAACCGATTTTACGACTCATACGAAGCAGTAAAAGGTACTGTATTTTTAATCCATTATCATAGAGGGAACGGTTTTTACACATTATCATCTTTTTATATTCTTTAGTAGGTACGTTTCATGATGGAACACAAACCTTTTTAATAAGATAAGGCTAATATATTCCATATTGTATTGTTATTACATTTATCTTTTTTTTTAAATTTTATATCTAATTTTGACTAGATTATCTTAATTCACATTATAATTTTAGAATCATACTTAGTTTGACAAAACTGAAGATAGTCGATTTAAATCTCACGTTTCTATGGCATACTATGTATCGCTTAAGCTGTATGCAGCGTAAAACCCTTTAATATATAACGTGTTTTCTCTTCTTCCTTTCTTCCACGACCTTGTGACAGCCAGTCTTATCAACTTTAGTGATTCGACAGTTTTCCTAATGAACCTCCGTGACATGAGTAATGCTGCTGTATTTTAAGAAATTGCGCTAACATGAATTCAAATCTCATTTCTTTTAAATTTATGATTTTATTACACTTCACAAATTTGGATTATTAAACTTAAACGTACTAAAAACAGTAACCCAGCATTAAAACGTAGAGTGGATTAGATTTTTAAGAAGTCATGATGTTAAAGTAAGAAAAAAGAAGAAAAAAGTAGCAAAAGCTGTAAGAAAGAGCGATATATAGTTTACACCAACCTGTACATGATTGTATAATATCAATATTCATCAATTTCCTAAAAATACCTTCCAAACTTTATTGAAGTGTGGTTATAGTGGGAATGAAAAAGAATGCTTTCGATTTAGTGTCACCACAAATAGATATAATTTGAGACATTGTTGTGCAAAGTAGACGATTTTCAATTTGCTGTTGTTATATTTTGACTGTCTTTCAGTGGTTTTGGTATAAACAGTAATAAAACTTACATTTAATGTGAAATGTAACAGAGCATTACAAACGTTTTCTTTTTTTTTTCTTTTTTTAAAGACAATTCCCGCATTAAGGTATAAATCATTCTGTCACGGTTGATTTATAAGTATACAAAAATGGGTTTGAGATAACTTGGTGGCGTGGTGGTTGGTTATTTAAATGGTCGCTTTGCCATTATGCATTTGCGAGGTGTTTTAAGATTACTTGACAGAAATATTTTAGATTGAATTTTAAATTATCTATAATTATATATAAAAACCAACTTCAAAACAAGGTAGTCGAAATGAACCAAATACACATTGTTAATAAAAGCTACTAGTAAGATCTTGATTTATATGGGCCACCTCTGAAGTATTATTTACAAAAGAATTTACAAACATAAATATAATTTCAGCCTTTCGCTGTATACTACTGAATGTAAGTCTCCCTCATTTTTCAATACATAGTGCAATTATGTGCCACCCGCATACAACGCATATCGGCAACCATCACTAGATCGTCGGTCCACTTAATGGTGTAGCGTCCTACACTGTGTTGCCCGATGCGTGGTAGCCACTCGAGAATTTTTCTGCCCTAGCGGTTGTTGGTTCGTCAAACGATGTGTCCTGTTTGTTACCACGTAAGCGTGCTAATTCTTCGTCCAATATCGGTTGCGCCCGTTCTTCTACGGATTGCCGTATATTGTATTCTATCTTGCAGAGAAATTCCGAAGCCCGCTCTATAGCACGCTGAGTGAGTTTGAGTTTAGTTGTGAGGCCTACATTTAGAGACGACGTTTCCGTGCCATAAGTCATCACCGGTAACACACCGATCGTAAACATGCACTTTCAGGCATTGAGGTACCTATGTTAGATGAGAGTGAAGTGGCTCTGTAATGCGTTATTTTAAATTAAAATTACGAATACTACTTATACGAAGGTATGTCATGTCATATTTAAAATTAATAATAATCACTTGAATTTAATATCAATTGTAATTTGAGAGTTTAGTTTTATTTTGTGACACATTTTTGACTTGGATTATGCACATAGTTGATGGATTTGAATATGTTAATATTTGTATCACTTAAAGGTAGAATATAGCAGGTAAATGTAGTGTTTTTTTTTTAAGTGAAACTTCTTAGGCGGCGATTCGATAATCGAAATAATAGATGAGAATGGCGAGTGAAATTTCAAGGACGAGTCATATTTAAGTCTATTTCGTTACGCGAGAGAGACGAAAGTTGTTACGTAGTGAGAAAAAGAGAGAGAACTATACATTTAGATTTGACACTGTATGTGAACAGCTGAGGTATTACTCGTGTTACATTTAATATTTGTGATTATTTACGTTTTTTACGTATGTGTCCTGTGATTATTTGATTAGGTATATCTATGAAGAATTATTATATAAGTAAATTATTAAAATTTTATCAATAATGATTTTTCTAAGTTTGTAGTGCGTCAAAAAAAATATAAATTAAACGTGAACGTTCAACAATTTTAACACAATAAGACAACATTCTTAAGTTTAAATTATTAAAAAATGATATTTTTGAACATTCCTCTTTACATGTTACAAATAAAATAAAAATACAGAAAATAATTAATATATTATAAAGAAAAAAATATCTTGCAATTTTAAAGTTAATCACAAATTGTTTATTTATGAAAATTTTGTATTGTTTTATTTCTTTTAAGATGCTCCCTCTCTCTCTCTCTCTCTCTCTCCCCCCCCTCTCTCTCTCTGTTTCTCACACTAAATATCTTATTTTATATTTTTCAAGAAGCTTCACTTCTATCCCGTGTACACTGTTACACGCGTAATTTTTTTTAGTTGGTTACACCTATATAATTTTCAAATAAAAATGATTTGATTTGGTTTTAATTTGATTATCGCCCTAGAGAGACTTGAGAAACAGTACCATCATACTGATTTACGACTCGGGAACGTCGTCCCGTGCATGGCAGAATTAAATAGTTTCTGTAGAGCTTATAATATTGGCTCATGGCCTGTCTTTAGAAGGTATATTGTCTATGGTAATTTCATTATCTTTTAGCCTTTATATTCTTTAATTATTTCAGAGCCATTTTGTTCTCATAAAAGCTAAAAAAAGACGTCCGAGATTTCATCGGTATGGTGCCCGGTTAGCTCCAATCTAGACCAAGCCTACAACAAGGTTCTGTGATAATTTCTATAGCTGTCATAGAACATTATGGTCACTCCTAGATTTAATCTTTCCGATCACTGAAGTATCATTGAATATCTGTCATTTGCCCGATAAGATGAAGTCGTTGTTGTTTTTTATTGAACCATCTGAGAGAAAACGCAGCCAATTAGTACATTTTTTAATACTTCTTTATACACGGGCACAGACAACGCACAAGATTAGGAAAAAAATCGTTAATTTTAATTCTTATTCTAAATTTATTTTAACTATAATAACACCATATTCCATATTATTGATATACTCACATACCTATTCCGTTCCTCATTTCAGCTTCAAATTAACCTGAAAAAAAAAAGATTTCCATTTTAATTCGCGTTGTTGTTTAGGCAAGCACATTATAAATAAAACAATTTTTACGGATTTTATTGCGTGGCTTTTATTTGATGACCGCCCGTGACCATGAACGTTGTAAAGAGTTCTAATTGTCATCGGACGATCAAAAAATAAACACAAATGCGATGAAATTCGTAAAAATAGTTTACATACTAATTTCATAATCGTCATCATCGTCGTAATAATCCAGTCATGCTCGTTATCATCATCTCCGCCCATTTAAGTTCCATTGTAGAGCTCGGGCCTCCTCCACAATAGAAGGGGAATTTGACCTACTATATCGCGCTAGTCAGACGTGTTGGTATAGAGTTTCATGTCGAGTTATCCTTCTCTTGTAATAAATATTATCTGCATACATATCCCTTAGTCATCTTCTACGACAAGACAGGTGTAAGAGAGGGAGTGCTGAATTGTATTCATACTCCGTCACCACACAGAAATCATCGTCATCATCTTGTTGTTATCTTAATTACCTGAGATTGAGGCAATGGACTATCATTTCTATTGTAGATATTGCAAAACGTTTTGACAAATAATCGGCCACCTGCCTGATATCAATCCGCCGTGGAAATGTAATTCTTGACTGACAGATGGAATCAGATGGAGTTAGCCGAAATTGATATAGAGCTCTTAGTCGTATTTTAGGACATCCACGAGAACTGTAAGCGTATTCGTAGCCGTCATCGTCTTAACCTAATTATCATCTCAATTCATATAGGTACGTCCCACGGCTGGCCTCGAGTCTCCTCCATATTGGGAGAGAAATTCACCTACTAAACCACGCCGATCAGGCGGGCTGGTATACGGTTTTATTTCGAATTTTCTTTCTCTAAATTAAAATTTTATTCAATATAAAATTAAAAAAACAAATTATTTATTCTGCATAAGCCCCTTAAGGGCACTTACATATTTAATTGCCATTATCGATATTGAGCAAAAAATCAAGTTTGTTGTATGAGAGCTCCCCTTAAATATTTATTTTATTTTTAGTATTTGTTGTTATAGCGACAATAGAAATACATCATCTGTGAAAATTTCAACTGTCTAGCTTATTCTTATTCCATCATCACACAGAATTATCTTGTATGTAGACCGACACAATTGATGAAATTTTCTACGTAAAATACTCGTATAAACATCATCCAATATTAGCAAGAAAAATTATAGTCTTATCGTAGTAGAACAAAAAAGAAAACTTAATAAGACATTTGTTTCACGTACGCGTGTTAATAACACGTTCCATTGACTAGACGGACCCTGTATTACTACAATATGTATGCGACAATACAACTCTATTACCCCATCAATATTGGACCACCGCAAGTCGGCA
Source organism: Lymantria dispar (assembly GCA_032191425.1). Lineage (NCBI taxonomy): Eukaryota > Metazoa > Arthropoda > Insecta > Lepidoptera > Erebidae > Lymantria > Lymantria dispar. The sequence continues at coordinate 32,270,782 of CM063452.1, forward strand.
CGCTCCGTGCACTCATAGCTTGCAAATGATCTACATACCATATATGCATGCGTAGCTTATTAATTTTGGAAATTGTTTGATAATTTCTAAAGTCTAACTTTTTATTAGCTGCAGTAAAATGACGTTTCTAAATGTCATTCCGTAAAATAATGTTGACAGCCTAATCTCAATAGGGATGTGATTCAGTTCACAAAAGTTTACAGAATATCTAATCGTTACATAGCTGACTCATAATGATCATACTAAATTCTATTTAATATTAATGTAAATAAAAGGCTGTATAAACGTTGATCCTTTTAGACATATACAAGGTAACACTCAAGAAAACGCTCTCTCAAGTTGGTAGTACTGGTTTTTGGTTACGGTGCTACGATGACGCTTGACCGCCATTTTGTTTCGGTTGTCATTCGCTCATTCGGCTTCATACTTCTGTTTTGAGTGCATGAATAACTTTGATTTGCCCACTGCGCGTTGTTTTTGTTATCATTATTGTTAAACTTATGTTACGATGTGTTTGTTTTTCATTACCTGTTTTCGTTAATCGTGTTAGTTTTTTTTTGTTTGATACATTGAAGACATGGATGCTCTGCCGAGCACATCGCAAGATGGAGACACATTTTTATCTCCTAAGAAAAAAGGCCACGTGTAGCTCTAAGTGCAACTGAAAAACTTTGGGTCCAAAACGTTTACAAATATGTGTTTGAAGTGAAATCTTCAGAATCAAACATTGAAGTTCCAAAAACAAGTGAATGCGTTAACAAGGTGGCTGAAGTCTTGGGAATATCCGTCCGCACAGTTTATTCCGTTTTAAAGGAGCACAAGGAGAACGACAGCGAATCTCCAAAACCTCCCGAAAAAACGGGCCCAAAACTTACATTTAAAGATAAACTTGATGATTTCACATTCACTGCTGTTAGACGAATTGTACATCAGTTCTTTCATAGAAATGAAATACCCACCATCGCAAAAGTTAGTTTACACATGTCGTCACTCATCTTTTTATTATACGTTACGTATGTTTTCTCCCATCCCATGTGTAATCTTAACCAATTAGGTAATAACTTTAATCATTTTTAGGTGCTACAAGTTGTAAATGATGACCCAGGATTGCCCAACTTCTCGAAAGAGACATTGAGAAAAATTATGAAGCATCTTAATTTCGAATTCGCTACTCGATCACGCAAGAGTGTGCTTATTGATAGACAAGATATCATATCATGGCGCCAGCGCTACCTGCGTTTAATTAAACAATATCGTAGGGAGGGAAAATACATATATTATCAAGACGAGACCTGGGTCAACGCTGGTACGACTCAACTCTTAGTTTCTTCTATTTGTTCCCTTTTTGTTTTGATGTCGAAACTTATGATTCTTTTTTATTCTTTTCAGGTCATACTACAAAAACAACCTGGATTGACGGAAGTATTAAATCTTCTCGACAGGCATTTTTAGACGGCCTGACTACGGGATTAAAAAATCCCACAAGAAAGGGCAAACGACTCATAATTAGTCACATAGGCGGAGAAGAAGGCTTCCTGGTCGACGGACTTCTTATGTTTGAAGCAAAGAAAGGTACAGAAGACTACCATGATGAAATGAACGCGGAGTGTTTCGAGGATTGGTTCGGCGGTATTCTACCTAAACTCAAGCCGAATGCAGTAGTCGTAATGGACAATGCGCCCTATCACTCTCGGAAGATCGAAACAATCCCGAAAATGTCGTGGACGAAAGCACGAATTCAAGAGTGGCTGACTACTAAAAATATTGCGTTTGAACCAAATATGGTCAAGGCCACTCTCATAGATATTGTGAAACAACAAAATCATACTGAGAAATATGCCGTAGACGAGATGGCTGCACAAAAAGGTATCACACTTTTAAGACTGCCCCCTTATCACTGTGAATTGAATCCCATTGAGTTGGTATGGGCGCAGGTAAAGAGTCACGTCGCAAACAATAATAAGACGTATAAAATGCAAGAAGTGAAAACTTTATTCCAAGAAGGAATCAAGAAAGTGACACCGGCTAAGTGGAGTGACTGTGTGTCTCACACTATTAAAGAGGAAGATAAAATGTGCCACCTCGATCATATTATAGATGAAGTGACTGATAGATTTGTTATTAGTGTGACCGAAAGCTACAGCGACAGTGATTTCGAAAAAGATTAATTAAATAACATTATTATGACGTTTTTGTTTCATTTTGAATGTACCTCCCTATACTTCCACTAAAAAAGATCAATCCTCTAGTATAGTAATAATAATAGGTTAAAAAAATACATTACAACTTAATATTAAATCTCAAAAAAAAAAACCAAACTGATTATTCATTTATGATTCACTCATTTAGCTACATCCCTATTTATTTTTCTTCAAAAACCGGCAACCCACAAAACGTCATTTTACTGCAGCTAATAAAAAGTTAGACTTTAGTAGTAATATCATACCGCTTACAATTTCCTGCCTGCAGACTAACATGTTGGCTCGTCTGCGGTAGTGCTGAACTCTTGCAAAACATCGATATCTGAGAAGTAGCAAATTCATACTGCGTATGCTCAAATCATGGGATTTGCAGTAAACTGGATATTTCACTGTTACTGCAGAGGCAAGATTTTTGCGAGCAGTTTTATTTTTTGCTATAGGAACCTCGAATAACAGTTTCGTTATTTTTTGTGTTAGAACGGGACATTTGCAGAAATAGCTAAAAATATGAAAGACAAGATAAAAACAGGTCGTATAGTCCATGATCATTTTAGGAAGGTGGTAATATTTTGCATTTATAAGTACCTACCGATATATAAAATAAAACATTTTAATAAGTAATTTAAAATCGCAATAAAATCCATAAAAGACATTTTATAATATCCTTTTTGAACATTCTGTATGTATTGCAGTTTATAAATAATAATTTGTAAACGGAAATTCATTTAAATACTTAATATAATAATGATGACCATTTGTACTGAAATTCTTCAGCCTGCCCATGACCGTAAACACTGAAAAGTGCTCGAAAATTCGGATTAAGCATCAAGAAAATATCGGGAAAAGTATAAATAAACAAATACATATGTAGAAATACGATAAAATCTGTAAAAATTGTTTGATTTCATATGTGTAAAATTCGCGTAAATATCGTCTCTGTGCAACAAGTACTTGGTATTTAAGTTTTCTTATTTGGAACATAGGTAACTCTTAATTCATTATGGTCTAAAATCAATCTTCTGACCATCGATTATCCGCATGAAAATCATTTTTGTCAAATATGTATGCTCAAAAAAAATTTTCACCTTTATAATTTATTCAAATTATAAATGAATATATGTATATTTAATAAAATTATAAAAGATGCGAGTCCGACTCGCACTTGGCCAAGTGCGAGTCGGACTCGCGCACAAAGGGTTCCGTACCGTTGACTAGGTAAACAAGTTAAGCCCATCTGTTGCCATTATCCATATCAAGCAAAAAAGGGCAAAAAAAATCGCATTTGTTGTATGGGGGCCCCCCTCTAAATATTTATTTTATATTGTTTTTAGTATTTGTTGTTATAGCGGCAACAGAAATACATAATCTGTAAAAATGTCAACTCTCTAGCCACGGTAATATAATCTACCAGTAATCCAACTTCATACAAACGGACGAAACGCGAGCTATACCTACGCGCCTCGATCTCGGCATGCGCTCGGCATGTAGACAGTCGCGACTGTGCTGCAGTGACGAACGAACGGTGTGTTGTTTTTTTAACAATAACTGCGCGAATTTTTCACTAAAATACATAATTATACACATAATTACTATGACAAGTAGGGTATATTGTGCTGTTTTTGGTTGCATGAATTCGTCAATAACGAATCCAGAGATAACTGTTTTAGATTACCTGGAAATTCTGAAAGGTAAGATTATTAAATAATTTTACTTACTAGTAGGTAGGTACATAATGTGTGTCGTTTTAATTTCCTTTTATCTCCCGAAAAAAAGTTGTCTGGATTAATAAATAAAGTGAATAAAGTGATTGACACGACTGAAATAGGTAGTTATAGGCGGTTCATGAATCATGTTACGGTACGCTTGTGTTAAAACTCATAATGTGTTTTGTTTTGTTAGTTTATATAATTCAAAGTAAAGACGTGGTATTTTATTATTAATAATATATGTTTATTGTACTATGTGTATGAATAGTACTAGAAAAAAATAATTTGGCCGTCTGTCTGTCACTAGATAATTTAAATTTAAAGACCGATTTGTTATTTAAACATAAACATGTTTTCTTTTAATTAAAACTACCAATCAAAAATCAACACGCATTCTTATTGAACACTTTCTATTCAATTCACAAAGTATTTTATTTGTTTATATAAGAAAAGTATATACAAAACTAAATGGAAACACAAAGTAGGCAAATGTAATTAAAATGCTGGAGGCGGGCAGCCCTATCACATGTTTACGTTTAGGCATTTAATTCAAGGTTACGGCCGAGATACATTACTGGATAGATTATTATACTGTGCTCTAACTATAGCGGGTCTTGAGATACAGCCTGGTGACAGACAGATGGACGGACAGACAGCGAAGTCTTAGTAATAGGGTCCCGTTTATACCCTTTGGGTACGGAACCCTAAAAATAACATACTTATATTATAAAAACATTTTTCAATTTAATATTGTTACGAAAATCACATTTTATCTGCAACCCTATATGAGATATGTTTAATTATATTTTTTATTAGATAAAACGTGATTTTTATTTGATAAGCATCTGCTGAGTGAGAGTAAGCTACCCTATTAATAAGATAAAGTTAATAATATAGTCTACTTTTTTTGTTTTTGTGGGTGGGCCGCGGTCGGCGCGCCTCCGCACCACTCCGTCCGGGGTGACAGAGGGGCTTAAGCACGCAACTCCCGCGACCCACCCGAAAACCACGTCGCCTTCGTCGTTGGGCCGACCACTGGAGCAGCGTTAACTTGTCGTCAGTGGTCGGCCCGACGGAATACCCCTAATTGGGGTACCCTCCCATCGACCGACGTCCCCCTCTCGGGGAGGACGCCGGTCTTTCCTCACGCGGTCGGCCTCTCGGCGGGTGACGGACTAATCCCCGGTCACGTCACCCGAATAATATAGTCTACTACTAGATAATATTAATCAATGAACTAAACTATAAATAATTCAGCCCCGATCTTTGGCATAGGACACGGCAAGCAATCATACAGATATTGTTATGGGAAATACATTCCCGGTAATGGCCTATTTAGACATCTTCACGTCACACTTATGGGACATCTATCAGAAATATGTTATAAGAAACGATAGACATATCCGATATATCGATATTCGTCACAAAGATCGTTTAGTATATCGATGAACATCGTTCGCATGCAAACTCTTTTTAGTGGCGCCATTGCAATCGAAATACCATATTATTATTCCATTCAACGAATAATACTATATGAAATGAAATCTTATATACTATTTATAAAGTTCAATTTAGCGTTGCAATGTTTTTACAATTGTATAATTAATTTTGCTATATTTTACGCGAATGGACTCTTTGGAAGGATGCTCACAAAGTTTTAGCTCATTTCAATACTACTGCACATACAAATAGCAAATTAAACTGCGATTTAAACAGTGCCTTTCCTTTCGCAATTCGTCATTCCGTCTCGTGTGCTTTACAATGGCTCTTATATGCATTATAGCGTGAATTCAACTCGGTTTTACAAATTGATTTTATACGTGTATCGATTTTTAATCGATATGAATGCATTCAACAACGGTATTGATGTTAATCGATGATAAGTAAGGAATAACTGATCGATTGTTCAATAAAATATATCAAGTGAATACTTTTCCGTTTATTGATGGAGTCTAAATATAATTCACGATCTTTCTTATTAATATCGTAACACTAAGGTATTAAAACTAGCGTTGTCAGGCGTCCGGATAAAGGTGGCAATAGTTAGACTTATTGATTGCGTGTCCGACCACAATAAACGATGGCTGGCTTATCCAGCTTTTACTAGGTTTTTACATTACTTGTATTCCATTTTAATTTATTAAGATTTAAGTTAATAATCAAAAAGGTTCATCTTACATACATTTTTTATCGTTAATACCGGGACTCAAAATCCTCAATAATGTAGGATGTCCGGCCTTTTTAACCAAATGCCCAGCCAAAAGGTCAGTCAGGTATTAGGTTTGGCGATCTGGCAACCCTAATTGAAACAGATAATATAACTGAAAAATAGCTAAGCCATTTGACTAGAAGATTATAATAGAAAAGGTAATCTCCGTTTGATGATGAGGATGAGATGAGATTCTCCCCCAATAATGAGACCATATTACACAATAAGAAAGGTAGAACTATGAATATTATCCACGTCAGTTATAACACGAAGTAATTATTCTTATCCCTCTCAGTGGTCCTACTCTGGAAATCAATTTTTAATTTCGAATCCGATTCAATTCCAATCTCACCAAACTTATATTTAGTACTCTTGAACAAAATCGAGAATGAATTGTTCGCGTTTGCCGTTGTTATTTTCATCAAATGTGCCGTATTTTGTTACTTTCAATTAATAACTTTATCGAACTCGATCACCACAAAGACGCTTTGTTGTAATTGTACACCATTAACGATTTTAAACTACGTCAAAATCACGTCGGGAGTAGCAAATATTTGAGTTAATCGACGAGAGTCGAATTCATTTAGTTTAAAAATATTCCACCGAATTTGATTTTTTTTTTTTTATTTATTTAATTACCAAACAAAACACATAAAAGAATTTGAATATAGTGTCACTTAAACCTCTCGAATTTGTATGTGACACTTTACAATCCATTCCCGGTAACAAACATGATAGATATTACATATAATACATATGTGCACACGCATACACACCTATATACACACGCATACATTTTTTTTTTTTTTTTTTTAATGGGTGGGCTATGGTAAGCGCACGCGCGGTCCTGTCCCTCCGGGGCGATGAAAGGACGGCGCGCGGGCCCATAACCCACCCGTACCCACGTCACCTCGTTGTTGGGCCGACCACCGGAGCAGATGTGACTTGTCATCAGTGGTCGGCCCGAACACACGCATACATGCCACATATTCTTCTACATTATACAACCATGAGTATTTGGGTAAGAAAAAGAAAGTCATAATTAAAAACTAAACAATACACATTAAGTATCTTCCCTACTATAAGGTCGATAAGATTAAATAATAATTAAAAAAAAAACATTTTTTTAATCATTGCACCGGTTTGATTATTAGGCAAATTCTATACCAATCGAAAGTATGAAAAGCCCATAGAATATGCAAACGTTAGATTGCCTATTCTTTTCCGGTCACAACTCTCGGGTAGCCAGGTATAAACAAATAAATCGATACTAGCATTTTGCACCGGTCTGATCGACGTTTGTTTGTGAAAATTGTTAACTAATCATACTTTGGACTAAAATTTGTTAGGCAACCCATATGCAATATATTTATTGACATATTAAATTAAATAAAAAATAAGTTTCATCAAATAAACATCTCGGTGAAGGTTGTTGTATAGCGGGATCTTAGACCAGTAACTATGAACGCTGCCCGATAAGTTATGAAACAAAAAATGAATTGCAGAAACGATAAAATGCCTAAAAATAGTTTTGTTTCACATAAGTAATATTAAAAAATCATTAAATCGTATGCTAATCCTTAATCCTTACTAATATTATAAATGCGAAAGTAAGTTTGTTTAACAACTTGTTGTTTGTGTAAAAACAAACAAACAGTTTGTTTATTTGTTTGTTTGTTACGCTTTCACGCTTAAACTACCGAACCGATTTCAAAAATTCTTTCACCAATGGAAAGCTATAATATCAGGGAGTAATATAGGTTATACTTTATCCTGGTATTCCCACGGGAACTACGTGGGTAAGGTGACTGAAACCGAAGCGAAGCGAGGGCGGGTTGCTAGTAATATTATAAATGCGAAAGTATGTTCGTTTGTTTGTTACGCTTTCACGCTTAAACCACCGAACCGATTTCAAAAATTCTTTCACCAATGTAAAGCTATAATATCAAGGAATAACATAGGTTATATTTTATCCCGGTATTCCCACGGGAACGGGAACTACCAGAGTAAGGCAACTGAAACCGAAGCGAAGCTAGGACGGGTTGCTATTGATAGAAACATAAATATAAAAATCAACTCCAGCGAACTGACATTTGAGTAGTAGCTATTTGCTATTGCATTTTGTTCGGTGAGCGAGAGAGCCGGAAGCACAACCATCTGAGGGTGTTTGCACATGGTGATGCCTTTAGTATTATGGAACCACATTGCACGCATTCACACTACCTTTTCTTCACGGTAGGCAGCGATCTAGCTTAGGTCCATGAGGGGTACTGCCTCTCATGGACCATTATGTGTGCCGTTTGCTCGTTTGCCACCAATTATACATAGCCTATGTTACTCGCTGAGAGATATTCCGTTAATGAAGATTTTTTATAACCATAATGACTTCTGACATTTACGCGATTATTACACATTGTAAATAAAATATTTTACGGATTTTATCACGTTTGTATTTGATTTTTGATTGCCCGATGGTTTCAACACTTTACAGTGTTCATGATGATTCACGTCCGCCCGTGACCATTCGTAAAATAGTTTTTTATAATCAGTTGCATGGTTTAACAATGAAAGTGCAAGAAACAAATAAATTCACTATCGCATTTATAATATTAGTACGGATATAATACAATTACTAATAACAGAAATTAAAACCATCATGGTAATTTTATCATTCGGTGGATCATAGGTCCCATTTGCTTCAAATTTTTCATAGGTCCTCCTTTCGTAATGTATGTATTTCGTAACAGCGGATTTTACGACAAAACTAGACAAAATATTTTTTTTTGTATCATTATAAATGATTCCATTTTAACCGTTGCTATACTGTGATGCAAACCAATTTTCACGTATCATCATCTCATTCATACACGTCCTGCTTTTGGGCGCGAGCCTCTTCCACAATAGGAGGGAAATTAATCTTACTATACCATACTGGTCAGACAGATTGGAATAGGAACTTGTTTCGAATTTTCATTCTCTTACATAGATGTTACAAACTTATTACATCCCTTAGTTGTCTTTTACAATATCCACGGGCAAGATAGGGAGTGGTGAATTGTATTCTTATTCCGTCACCACACGGAAGCGCATATCACCTAGTCTAAATATACAATACTAAGAAAACTGACTTATCAGTTATGTTACATGATTAATGAAACATCCTAATTGGGGAAGTCCGGCATATATTTCCTAGGATTTGCATAAATAAAGACTCGCTTATATTGAAATAATATGACGCTTGATTACACAAGCAGTACATACGAAAGTGTTAGCGCTCACCTTCATGTATGAGGGTGAAAGCTGGATATAGCAGGGAAGACATGAAAGTAGAATAAATGCTGTAGTGATAAAAGCTCTATATAGTATATGTGGCGTAAGGCTGAAAGATAAAATTAGGAATAGTGTGATAAGAGAGTGCTGTGGAATGAACGAAGAAGTAGTGACAAAGATTAAAAAAGGTATATTGAGGTGGTTTGGACATGTAGAAAGAATGAGTTAAGAAAGAATGACCAAGTATACAAAGTAAGTGTGAGTGGAACGATTGCAAGAGGAACACCACGCCGTACGTTTCTGGATCAAATAGGAGATGTGCTGGTGAAAGGTCATGTTAAGAATATGCGTAACCGTAGAGAATGTATGAAGACTTTAAGTATGAGTGAAGCGATGCGAAGTATGTCAGGTTCGTGGCTTGTGGCATTCCGTAGTCTCTGCCTACCCCTCTGGGAAGCAGGCGTGAAGCTATGTGTGTATATATCATTACACAAATGCTATAGTGATTCACATATTCACGTACCATGCCCAGTGTCGTGGATTCGATTCCTAGACAGCATTACTTTGTACTAGCTACAAATTATTGTTTTTGTCTGGTGTAAAGAGATATAATACGCGTATAACATCTATGCAAGTGAAGAAAACTCGAAATAAAACACTTAAACTTTAAAATCTGATTCAAAAGAAGTGTGTAAGAGCGATCTGTGGAGCCTGGTTCACTGATAGCTGTAAGCCTTTGTTTAAAAAACTCCATATCCTGCCTCTGGTTTGCATGTATATTAGGGAACTTTGTGTTTTTGTAAAACTATTTCCACAATACTTTCAATTACACTCGGAAGTTATAACTAGGAACTCCAGGAATAAATTTAAACTTCATCGGCCTAGGTGCCGATTAAATATTTATGAGAATAATGTCTACATAAAGGCCATTTATAATAAACTACCAAATACATTTAAAGAATTACCTTCAGCTCTATTTAAACGAAAATTAAAATTGTGGCTTATACAAAAAAGTTTTTATTCCTTAAATGAATATATGACACATGTAAATTAAATCTATTCAATAAATTCTATAATTGAATAATGTTAAAAAAAGAAAGACAATGACATTAACAGATTTTTTATTAATTGATATTTCAAATTTCACACTGACTATTATAATAATTATCTCAATTTAATTTTATTTGACATTATTTACAATTTCTTTTGACATTATTTAATTAACCCCGTAGACATTTAATTTAGAATCTACTTAGTTATAAGGTTAATATTTACACGCCATTGTTATGGTAGAGTGTAACGGCACTACAATTTTATTGACCATCAACATGTAACCACACTTCTAGTGAATAAATGAATTTGAATTTGAATGGTAGGACCACACTGTTGACAATTGTCTGCCTACAGCCGTAGGCCGGTCCGTCCGGCGCAGTATACTGAGCAGAAAATGCATTTCCGGGTAGTAGCAATTTGTTACTGCGCTTCGTTGGATAAGCAAGAGAGCCGGAAGCCCAATTTTATGATTTGGGTTTTAGTGATGCCTTTAGAATCACCTCATTGCACGTATTCACACTTTCTTCACAGTAGGCAACGGTTTTGCAAAGGTCAGTGAGTGGCAGCAACACTTACCATCAGGTGTACTGTTTGCTCGTTTGCCGCCGATTCAAAAAAATAACTAACAACTTATCGGATAGAGAAGGCCAATTTCTTTCTCCTGTGAAGGATGCTCGAGCCCAGCAGTGGGACGTACACGAGCTGATATTATGAAGATGATGATGATTTGATGAATTGCATGTTTTAAAGTTCATCGCAATATAATAAATTTCTTAGTGGCTTTTACACAAAAATAGCTGTCATATCAGTTTCACAAAACTGCACCTAAATTTTAAATAATAATTAAGTGCAATCTCTATAAAAACAATAAATGGCAATAATTGATTCATTTTATATTTCATTCAACGTGTAAATTGATGCTTTAATCAGATTACATTTACCTGAAATTTAAGTGCGGTTGGTAGAATCGGATATTCAAAATACCTCCTAATTATTTTATGAAAATACTCAGAAATACTTTCTGTTAACGTAATAAAGGGTCTAAGTTGAGTCTATATGACGTCACAAGCGGTCTCTCACCTACATACTTGAACACAATATGTCATAGTCTTCCCATTGTAGTACAAATATTTCTTGGAACGCACTCGTAAATCTACTTAAGACACGTGTACACGCTGTTCCAAAAGAAACTGATCAACGTAAACGATAGCATGACGTAACCTGGTAAAAGTGTTATAATTACATTAGCCTATTTTTCGTAAAGAAATATTATTTTTTCATTTCAGGTTACATACGTCCCACTGCTGGGCTTGACCATTCTCTACAGTAGAACTGAATTTTATCTAATATACCATGGTGATCTGACGGGTCGGTAAGTTTTGATATTTACGCCGGTGCTACACGTATAAAATAAAAATATTTTTACGGTTTTTTTTTTTTTTCACTACAACACCCTGCACTAAGGAAATAATCCTTGTATTGCGGGGGACTTTACAAACATATAATTAACGGACACAAATTACATCCAGACTCAGAACAACAATTTGTGGATCGCACAAAGTGTTGTCCTGCATGGGATTCGAACTCCTGACACCCCGATATCCTGCCGTAGGTCGCTATCTTAACCACTACGCCATCTGTGCAGTCAATTTATTTTATTTTTCTTTTTCTCAAATTTTACCCTTTATTTATACTAATATATTTAGCTAAACGTTGGCATTCACGGGAACCCTCCTGAAAGATAATTTTGACTAGTCTTCTAGCGATCATGAACGTTGAAAGCTGCTCGAAAAGTAAAAATTAAATACAATCGTGATAAAATCCATAAAAATAGTTTTATTTCTTAAACATTAGAACGTGATAAATTGACATCGTCGGTTTTATGTACGTAATCTCTATTTTTAAATTGCAATCAAACAGTTCCACGCGTACAATGACAATCAAGCATATAAGCATTTATTGATGACAATTTCAATTCAGGACAGCAAAATCAAAAAGGAAAAATCACAGAAATATTTGATGATATATCTCTATCATATTTTATATTAAATTAATTTTAAATTATATATTTTTAAGCACATTTATTTGAAGGATACTAGCAGGGTGATATTATTATCATAATCGTGTTCTTATCTCAGCTCACAGTAGCTTGCGATGTACATTTATTTCTGTTCAATAATTAGTTGTTAATGTAATGATTTTTGATGTTTACGCGAGTAAACATTATAAATAAAATCTTAATCTGCCCGTGACCATGAACGCTGTAAAGTGTTCGTGACGTTAGGCAATCAAAAATCAAATACAAGCGCGATAAAATCCGTAAAGTAGTTTTATTTAGTTGTTAATTGACGGATAAAACTCTTTTGGATAACGGGATGTGGGTGAAATAAGTGTCGCCTGAGGGACTACTAAAGGATTGCTCCTAAAGGCAACCTATTAAATCTTATTACAATCGTCAATGCACTTGCAAGGCCTCTCGATTATAGCAATAATATCATCAAATAATAAGCGTGCTTTATGGTAAAGACCAATATTCAGCAGTGGATAGCGAACAGCTGAATGATGATGACAAATTATCTAATAATTAAGTAGGAAAATCTATAAGTCCACCGCTATAAGGTATTCTTTAATATAAGGAAGCTTTTCCGTGTGGTGACGGAGTAAAAATACAATACATCACCACCTCTCATACCCGTGGGTGTCGTAAAAGAGAATTAAGGGATATATATATTACGCATATGACATTTATGCAAGAGGTGGCAAACTCGAAACAAAACCCTACACCAATCTGTCTGACCAGCATTTTAAATTGAACTACTTTACGGATTTTATCTCGTTTTTATTTGATTTTTGATTGCCCGACGTTTCTATGACCATGAACGCTGTAAAGTGTTTGAAACGTCGTACTCGCGTAAACATCAGAAATCATTATGTCAGCATGGTATAGTAAGGTCAATTTCCCTCCTATTATGGAGAAGGCTCGAGCCTAGTAGCGGGACGTATATGAGCCGAAATGATGAATGATGAGGAAACTTCTCTTTTTGTAATAATATTTTTATTTCATAATAACACTGTGATAAATCAAATTAAATGGTGACAAAAACTTGCCAACTAAATATAAACAGGTAAACCGATATCACAAACACCCAATACCGTAACCCACAATCTTTCTCCAGTTTTCTCAACATTCCAATTAGAAGGGAAATAAATGATAGGTGTTATTTATCGCTTCCGTGAAGATTTATATGGACATTAGACCACCAACATACTAAAACATTAATTATATATGCTGTTCCATATGTTACTGAGCAAATTCAATATAGATCAACAAAAGCTTACGTGATGGAGTAAGTCTACAATGATCACCGCTCCCTTTCACGTGATTATAAAAGACGACTAAGGAACGCAAACAGACAACATTATTCCACGAGAAAGAAAACTCGAAATAAAATCTTATATACCAAACCGTTCCAGTAGTCTGGTGTAGGAAGTTGATTTTACTGTGGAGACCATCCAAATGGTTGAGATTATCTAAACGGTGATGATTTATAAAGTGCTCTTTCCATGTGGTGATTGGCGTTATATTTTAAAGTCATAAAAACGTTTGAGGAATGGGAATTAGCAACAGTTTTCTCCTGTAAAAGTCATAAGACAAACTTTGATCACCAAACCGCCTGTCAAGTTTGATGAATATGTGTAATCCCTCCTATGAGTAAGCCTAATAATGTATTTGGCATAGTTATGATTTAAAAAAAACAACTGGTATTGGTATACTGGCTACTTTTTAAATCATCACTTATAGGTCTGACAGGTTGGCACCCGTCTGACTATGACGTTATAATAACTCAGTTTGGTAGGATACTATAAAAAAATTCAAAGCCAATATGATGGATATGAGCTGAGAAAAGAAAAGAGAAATTTTGGTTCAGTGGAAATTTCATTTTGCGATATTGAAAAGAATATAGTGTATGTTAGTCATCATCACAGCTCATATATTTTGCCACGCTGGTGACGTAGGGTTTTATTTCGAGTTTTTCTTCTCTTGCTGAAATATTGACGCGATACCTTAGTCATTAAAATAAATATATAATTTACCTTGTCATTAATTAATAGCAATTAAAAATATGCAATCTTTACATAAAAAATAAGGCAAAAATTGCTATACATATTCAATACAAATTTACGTTTTTGACATCTAAGGTGTAGTTAGGATCCTATAGATTCAAAGAATGATCTAAATACACACAATGAAACATGGTTGAACTATATTGTGAAAGAGACTGCGGGCAAAGCGCTGGTATAAACTTTAATATTAATTAACTTCCGATCGTGAAATGAATTCAACATTCCAATAATTAAGAAATACGTCAGCGATTAAAACAAATAGATCTATATATTTAGATATGAAAACAGTTTAGAAGTTAGTAAATCGATGACAGACATCAACAGAAAATCATATTTTTTTAATAGTTTTAGCCTTAGAATAATAACGTATTCCGCACACAAAAAGTGAAGCATTTCAATTGGAGCCTAATGGAGCTTACGCCGGAACCATTCCGTAATGTACAAGATCACTGTACTGCACGTATGTACGCAACTCTTAGACAATAAATAGGTAATTATGACGATTTGTGCATTCAAATGGTGTCACAACACATTTGAAAGACGTAAAAAATGTATTAACATTACTTTTAACCGATGATTTCAGTTAATAAAAACTAAATTTGATTTCATAATTTGTATGGTGGTGTGCGTGTGTACGTGTGTAATCGCTTGCACGCATGTAGTATTGTTTGCTTCATATTTTTGATGGCTTATGTTTGGACACTATCCTTCTAAACGTTATTATTCTAAGATATACTTATACCTGAAGATATTGGTACCCCTCGATATAAAACTAACATAGTTTGTTTAACCCATCATAACTAACCGTTAATCAGATATGAAGTGATTTTGATAATTTATCAAATTAATAAAATTCAGTATTAATTTTACTGCAGCTAATAAAAACTGATTTGAATTTTAAATCGAAACTAAGACGTTCGGACCGAATATCCAAAATGGCGTTACAAAAATGCAAATGGCGTCGTTATTGAGTTTGACAGTAATCATAAAATGTTTAACGAATTTGGTAATTTTAATAGATTTCTATCTGACCGATTCCGTAGCATTGATCCTATTATAACTACAAATCAAGACAAATGCTAAATTTAAAAGAAAATGCAATAAATTAATGTGACATTTTGTATTACTTTATTTGTAAAACGGACACTTTTATGTAAAATTTCGACATAGGCAAATTCTATCGTAGATCACCGCTTTAAATTTCTACTGTTATAAATCGAAGCGCATAAAATTATCTAAAATTAAGCCTAACTAAGTTATACCCATTTCTATAAATACTTTCATAAATTGGACATACTAGTATAAAGAAATAAAAAATTTCAATATTTATAATTTATGGTCTTTACTTAAACATCATATAAAGAGATATGTATAGTTTATGAGTCATAGAAATTATGATGTTATATCTTTCTATTTGGACTTGAATAGTTTAATTAATTATTAATTTTATGTAATAAAATATATAAATAATTATGAATCTGCTAATAGAATAACTCTGATTCAGATTTTTATCTAAATATTATATTCACAGATTAAATAAAACATCAGTTCTCATATTCAGCAGTCGAATCATTGAAAAGCTAGTTCTAAACCTTAGAATAATAACGTATAGAAGGATAGTGTCAATACGTAGGCCATCAAAATTATGAAGCAAACAATACTACATGCGTGCACACGTACACACGCACACCACTATACAAATTATGAAATCAAATTTTGTTTTTATTAACATAAATCGTCGGCATACTTTTAAAAGTAATGTTAATAATACTTTTATATTTTTCAAATGTGTTGTGACACCATTTGAATGCACAAATCGTCATAATTACCTATTTATTTTTTAAGAGTTGCGTACGTATTTGCAGTACAGTGACCTTGTACATTACGGATCGGTTCCGGTGTAAGCTTCATTAGGCTCCAATTGAAAGGCTTCACTTTTAGTGCGCGAACTTACCTTCTATACGTTATTATTCTAAGTTCTAAACATTTGATCATAATGCTGAAAAAGGTTCAAAAAGTTATGGGACAGTGAAAACAAAAATAATTAATAAACCTATTATTTCATGAAATTAACATTTCAGACAATGAATAGAAAGATTTCTATCTGACTGTATTTATTGTATGTGTTTTCGCGCAATCTTCAGAGGAATCATCAAATGATTAAGTTGAGGGTTTATATTCTTTATACCTATGTATCCCCGAGGAGGTTTATGAAAAATCAACAACTATGGACTTTGTGGTGCTAAATATACGTATAAAGCTGTGTGAAAGTTATAAATTATAAAAAAATGCGTGAAAAAGAATACAATTGACCTTCCCCTATCATACCCACTTGGGTAAGGCTAAGGGACTAAGGGATATGAAGTGCTTATAATATTTATGTGAAAAAAAATTAAATCGGTAACACGTCTGACCAGCTTGGTATAAGTAGGTCAATTTTTCTCCTATTTTAGAGCAGGCTCAATCCTAGCGTAGCGGTAACAGACGTATGCGAGTTGGGATGATGATGATAAGAATAAAAAATTAGAAAACTTTTCAGTCATATCATAATTAATTTATATTCATTGCAATATATATCACTACATAATAGGTATAAAGCAAAGTCCCTTCCCACTGTTTGTCTGTCCCTATGAATGCTTAGATCTTTAAAACTACGCAACAAATTTTGATGCGGTATTTTTACTAGATAGAGTGATTCAAGAGGAAGGTTTATGTGTATAATACATGCATAATTTGTAGCTCTTTCTTGAGTAACCTCTAAAGGGAACATGTTTGTATCGTCTAATGACAAAAAAGCTGGGAACGTTGTATATAAAGACATTCTGTAGTATATTTAATAGAGATATTCAAGTTCAGATTTCAATAAAATAAAACCAAATAGACGAACACCACACTTATTAGTGCTGAATATCTGTACCAGTATACCATAATAGATCAGATGATTATCAAACCACGGTCTGTTTTAATTGCCACTTACAAGACTCACTAACTAATCGATTCTCACTCAACACCATTCGCTTTTCGTAAACATTGTGAAACATTTCTATTGGCACCTTCGCTCTTACATCATCTATATCTTCAATTACTAATGTTATCACATCTACTGAAGGTTTCAATTCAATTGTATTAATGATAAATCCAATGTTATGAAATTTATTAGTTAATATTGACTGTGTTAAATCTCTTAATCAAATCGATCTCGCATCAGTCATGAATATGCTGCTTCGTTATTTGTTCTATTGATAATGAAATGTTTGTTTCGTAAATAAACTTCGTTTTCTTACATAGTGGATTTGAAAATTTCTATCATATAACAATTAGCACTTGGATTATTGGTTTTGTTCTTTTAGGATCATATTGACGGGTGGTCGTAACTGTAAATTTTATTGGTTTCTTTAAGAGTCAGACTACTTTATTTCCGGTTGTCTTGCAATAATATTATATGTTGAAATACATAATTTGTTTAAATACAGACTGCACAGAGGGCGTAGTGGTTAGGACACCGACCTATCGTGCCAGGGTCGCGGGTTCGCATCCCATGCGGGACAATGCTTTGTGCGCTTCACAAATTGTTGTTTTGTATCAGGGTATAACTTGTGTGGTGACGGAGTAAGAATACAATTCACCACCCCCTAACTTACCCGTGGGTGATCGTACGAGACGACTAAGGGATATAAAACGCATATAACATCTATGCGAGAGAAGGAAAACTCGAAATAAAACCCTATACCAACACGTCTGACCAGCGTGGTATAGTAGGTCAATTACCCTTCCATTATGGAGGAGGCCCGAGCCCAACAGTGGGACGTATATGGGCTGAGATGATGATGATGATGATAACTTGTGTTCGTTAAATTATATGTTTGTAAAGTCCCCTGTAATACAAAGATTGCTTCCTTAGTGCGGGGTGATATTTAAAAAAATAATCTATAATTTTTTTTCGTTCTTTTAAGTGTTTGGTGATGGAGAAAGAATACAAAGCATCACAACTAAACCTCCTCCACAATTTAAAGGAGACAACAAGCTGGTCAGATCAGTTGATATAGAATTTTATGTCGAGTTTTCCTTCTCTTGCAATTCTGTTTTCTGCATATCATATCCCTTAGTCGTCTTTTACGATATCCACGGGTATGAGAAAACATGGTGAATTGTATTCTTACTCCGTCACCACACGAAACAAGTTATAAAGAAGCAAAGGTTCTTGCTTTTCAGTTACAAGAATTCAACTTTCATAGTAATATCCTAAAACACCAAATATTCTTTTTCAAATTATTTTTAAAGCAACAACCTGCATTAAAGAAATCTTTATATTGCGGGAGACTTTACAAACATAATTAATGGACACAAATTACATCCAGACTCAGAACAAAATTTTTCGCACCGTGGAAAGTTTTGTCCTGTGAGATACTAACTGGTAAAACTGGCATAGCAGGTGGGTATCTTAATCAATACGATATCTGTGCAGTATATTCCTAACCGTATGCGTGTAGTTATTAAATTAGGAACCAAATATCTCTCTTTAGTTGCGAGAATTCAACTTTGATAGCAAAAGGCTAAAACGTGAAATATTTTTGACATGTATAAGAAATTAAATATATTAGGTATGTATATCATAAATTGTAATTCCGTCATGTTGTGAGACACAAGCTTTCATCTCAATTGAGATACAGAGTATAAATCATGTCACGTATAAACAAAATGATTCTATTTTTCTTACATTACTCTACTGTTTACATTACTCTTTATTCCATGAATGAACCAATGTTGCGAAAGAATTGTAAAAAGAGGACACCTAGACGTTATACATGATGATTTGAAATTTAATTTGATTTTAGATTATAAATAAACCTATATTTACGGATTTTATCGTGTTTCTCTTAGATTTTTGATTTGAGCAACGTTTCGGGCAATTTTCAATGGCCACAGGCAAAATAAGATGTCTAGCGTCCAATTCTTAATTATTACAAAGATTCATTTTTGATTTTAGAATTTCCCACCACTCGCAAACACCCTTAAAGAGTTGGATTTCCGGCTCTCGCTCACTGAACAAAGCGCAGTAACAAAATGCACTCAGACATCGATGTCACTGTAGTCCTACCACTATGTAACTTTCTTGTAAGGTCTGTCTTTTTGTAATCTTAACAGTTTTTAAGTTGTCACTACATGAATTATATATACTTGGTACAAATATCTCAACGGTTCCATTGAAAATCTTTCAGGCTTTCTCATAAATCTCAGGTGTCTGGACTAACATCAGGATAATGTGTACTTCAACTGGCTTCGCTACTTATCTCTAATTCTTTATCATATCACTGACATTATAAAATCTCGACTTTAGTTAAAAACTCACCTGCACTGAGCAAATAATCCTTGTTTTGCGAGGGATATTATAAACATAATTATAAAATTAATAGACACAAATAACATCCAGACTCAGAACAACAATTTGTGGACCGCACAAAATGTTGTCCTGCGTGAGATTCGAACCAGCGATACTGGTAAGGTAGGTCGGTGTCTTCACCACTACGCCATCTGTGCAATTTGCTATTTTTTTAAACATTCTGTATAATCAAAAGTAAAGGAAGTGCAAGAAGTTACTAAAACGATATCAACTATTTGAATAAACGTCAGATGTATCAGGGGTTCAGCATTCACAAATATTATACACGGATGTTAGCGCAGCAATGGTGGATGACCTTATTTTATTTCAAGGAATACATAAAAGCGGCTTGGAGATGTTTATAATACATTTTTTTATAGACAACACCCTACACTAAGGAAATAATCCTTGTATTACGGGGGACTTTACAAACATATAATTAACAGACATAGGTAAATTACATCCAGACTCAGAACTCTTACTCTGTCACCGTCACTTATTTTAGAGGAAGCTCGAGCCTCCTTCAAAATGGGCAGCATATTGACCTACAGTTTTTCCTTGTCAAATAGATTATGATGCAAGCGTAGGAAATTTTATGATTTCTCCCCATTTGTACTCCAAAAGTAAAGGAAATAGTCTACCTCATGCTCATTCATTGCCGGGCTGGCCACGGACGTCAAGGTACTCATTACCAGTTATCGGCGCAATGGCGAAGGGCCCTGCCTCAATATAATGGGTTATTGGATCGCGCGCCGCCCTTGCATCGCCCTGCACGGAATGGATAGCGCGTGTCACCACAGCCGGCCGAAAAGATAAATGATTATCCGTTACATAAATACCAGGTCCTTGTCTAAATGACATAAAATGTGATTAAAACTAATGTGGAATTGAACGCTACAGTAATAGAAGAACAAAAATACATAGTCAAACAAATCCTCCCAACATGTCCTGTTGAAGAGTCGATAGAAATATCATTTCAGAATATAAACAAGTACTTTATGATATACCTAAAATAAATTCTTATCTAACTAGAATTCCGAGGACACTAGTTGCAGACTGTACGAACTGTAGAAAGCTTACAATTAGTAAATGCCATAACGTCTACTTATATATGATCAGTTCAGTTATCTTAATCGGCGAGAAAAGCAATGCGATCTCTAATCTAAGATAACACTAGGCAGTAAAGTATTAAAATGATTATTCCATAGCTTTCAATTGCTAGGATAACATCTATTCTCGACATAAGAGTTATATCCTCATTTACGAGCTGAACAAGACCTCAAATATCGTAGTTACTCATAAGATATAAAATACACTTAAATTTTATGAAGTATCCTTTTGATCTACGGTATTACAATGGATTTACGTCAGAATTTATTGTTAAGGATAGAGTAGTTCGTTAGTAATTTAGTATCGTCTATGATTTTTTCCTAAATTTAGTTATTAAAATGTCTAATATCTATATTAATCACATATTTTACTATCTTGGATATATGTAAGGGTGATAATAGTTCTTGTAAAAATATTATAATAATTGTTAGTATTATGAAACAATCTATTTTTACGGATTGTGCTACTATTTAAACGCGTTCATGGTGAGAGGAAAACTCTCCTCCCGTGAGCATGAACGCTGAAAAGTGTACCAAACCAAAAATAATGGCTTAAAATGGTTTTCAAGCATAGGTATCGTTCAAATAACCGTTTGACTTTGGGTTTATCACATATCCATATTCAGTCACCACACAGAAAACTAACGATATATTAGCTTCTTATGGGGTTATAACAGTCCGTCAAACGCAGAGGGGCTGACCGCGCGACGGCGACCGACGACGTCCCGGGACAGGGACGTCGAGAGGTGAGGGTACCCGAAAGGGTATTCCGTCGGGCCAACCACTGAGGACAAGGAACTCGGCACTGGTGGTGGGCTTAACGACGAAGGCGACGTGCGAACGGGTGGGTTATGGGCCCGCACGCCGTCTTTTCGTCTCTCCGGACGGAATGGACGGCGTGTGCGCTTACCATAGCCCAACGAAAAAATTGGGTTATAACATCAAAAATAAAATATATCCTTACGTAATGATGACTATAATAGTCATAAGATTGCTGATTGCAGTTCGTGTTGTCTAGTTTCCTAGAAAAACGCTGCTGCCCATTCTTTTAGTCTCTAATATACCTTTAACCAGTTTTTATGACTCTATTAGGCAAATATATAGGGTTGGCAAATGTATGTATTCTTAATCTATCACCTTACTGGAGTATAGAAAAGTTATATATTAAGTATCAATACAACAAAATTTACCTGATAAAGTTAAAACTAAAACAGCATTACTGGTGTAGATCACCGTTTCACAATATGAAAACAAACAGCCCAAATAAGAACATGGATTTAACATGTCCAAAATAGACGTGGCTTTAACATGTTGTAAATACATGTCGGCAGATCGGGCCCTGATTGAAATATGGATCCAATGCGTCTGTTTGGTATTTCTTAAGAGATTAACGAGGGTCGAAAGTGTGTTTGTCGGTTTGCGGTTACTGTCTATTTAAAGGATGCCTCTGTGAGATTTTTTGGGTGCACCTAATAAATGTTCTCGATATTAATATCTTATTTTTTAAAATCATTGTTTGCTGCATAAATAATTATTAAAATAATCAGTTTCCCTAAAATTAATTGAAAAGTGCGGCGTTTTTTTTTTGGTTAATTCTTTCGTGTTTTAATACATTTCTTGTTAACCGGTTGTATTATATCAGAGATAAAGATAATATATATTAGATATGCCAAATAGACTAAACGCAGACGGACTAACTGAAGCAATATTTCACACACCCCTATATACAGAGGCTGTATAAATGCCAATACGCTAATACGATTAAGATACCAATTTAGTGCTAGTGCAGTGTCGGGTTTGATTTTCAAACAAGAAATATCTTTGTGCGCTCCTGAAATTGTTGTTGCGAGTCTAGGTGTAATTTGTGCTCGTTAAACGTATGTTTATATAATCTTTCTCAATACAAGTGCTATTTCCTAAGTGGCGATATTTTCTTTTATTGAAAAAAGAGCAAAAAGCAATATTTGTCGCAGAGAAATTTGCCTATATTAAAGTTCTCTTTACCTTACTTTTCATGTTCCTAACATAAAATTAGCGGATAAAAATTCTCTATAAAGTCAGTTATTCTGATCTATGTATCACGCTGAAGCTTGTGATATTTGATTGACCTTCTGATCAGTCTCAAATAAAATAATTATTAATAACTAAATTTTTGCATTCTGTTATCGTCAGTTAAAAATCTCTCTAAAGATTCATAGAGAAGAGAGAGAGTTATGAAGAATAAATACAAGCACATACTTTTTTTTAACATTAAATAAATAAAATATTGGTACTACAATATTACCGAAGTGCTATTCTATACGCTAATATTATTCTTCTGCTTATAAATATTTAAGAACTGCTTAAATTTAATTATCAAATATTTTATCAACAAAATAAACTTCAAAATACTTATTGAAAATCAATTAAACGTAGACCCAATTCTATTAATAAAGGAGCTTTGGTAATTGCAAATGGTATATCCTAAGTAATATCGTGAATGTGAGTTTGTTTGTATGTTTCACGCCTAAACCGAAAAAATACTATTTTTAAAAACGCCTTCACCATAGAAAAGTTGTAACACAAGTTATGTTTGTGGAAGGATTTGTCCTGTTATTCCGTGTGGTAGCAGAATAAGAATACAATTCATCACTCCTTATCTTGTCCATAATTGTCGTTAAAGATAAGGAAGGATATAATATGTATACAACGTCTATACAAGATAAGGTACAACCCTACTCGCTAAAACCCTAAGCCAACTTGCCTGACCAACATCATCATCATCATCATTTCAGCCTATCGCCGTCCACAGCTGGACGTAGGCTTCCCTCATGCCATAAAATGTGGTACTGTGCCGCCTGCATCCAACGACGTTCAGCACCTTTCCGCGACGGTCGACCAGCATAGTATAATCCAATTTTGCTCCTATTAGGGTAGAAGCTCGAGCCCAGCAACGTGACATATGTGAATTGAGATGCTGAACTCATATTTTATCCCCGTATTTTCATAGAAACGGGAACTACATGAATGAGACCTCGGACATTTACAAATCGCATTATTCGTAACAACAACAACATTTCAATCGCAGAAACAATTGAAACAAATCGCAAATAGTGGTAGGACCACACTGTCGACAGTTATCTGTTAACAGCCGCGGGCCGGTCCATCCGGGGTAGTACCACGCTCTCGCAGAAAATCGACGTCTGAGTAGTAGCAATTTGTTACTGCGCTTCGTTCGGTGAGCGAGAGAGCCGGAAACCCAACTTTCTGAGGGTGTTTGCGTGTGCAGGGTTTTGGTGGTGCCTTTGCTATCACTGAGCTTCATTGCACGCATTCACACTCCCTTCACCTTCTTCGCGGTAGGCAGCGGCCTTATAAAGGTCCATGAGCGGCAGCAACACTTACCATCAGGTGTACTGTTTGCTAGTTTGCCACTGCTTGCAATAAAAAAAAAAAAATATTTTCTTTTCTTTTTTGGGGTGGGCTACGGTCAGCGCAAACACCGCCTTCGTCGTTGGGCCGACCACCGGTGCAGGGTGACTTGTCGTCAGTGGTCGGTCCACCGGAATACTCCTGAGGACTACCCTCTCCTCGACCGACGTCCCCCCTTCGGGGACGTCAGTCGCGGTCACGCGGTCGGCCTCTCGGCGTGTGACGAACTAACTCCCAGGTCCAGTCACCTGCGGCCTCGACTACATATCGCTGGTTTGTGACAATATCAACGTAATTGAAAATTATGTAAAATTGAATATTATATGCCAAATGATCCTTGATATCTAAAATCCTTGATATTTCATCGTGAACAGAGAAATTTTCCTTTAATTAGTACAGTCGCACCTTCAATAAATTTATTTAAATATAATGGTATGCACTAAAACATAAAAAATCCCTTCTCTAAAATTAGTAATTTTATTTGCGTCATTATTCTCGCAAATCAGTGATATATGTGCGTTATAAATACTTAATTTGAAGTAACATATCTACTCAAATAATCTATGTTAAAGCCAGATAGATTTTCAATGAACGTTCTGTTTCGGTTACCTTATTTATTCATTTACCTTATTCGGTAATGAACAACTATAACACGTGGAGTTTTAGCGTAGCAATGATTCGTAGTCGCATAAGAGTAGGAATGGTCTACACGTATTCATATAAATGCATAATATTATGGCATAAAAATATGTGGAACACTAGCTGGTCTTCCGTGTGGTGACATAGTAAGAATACAGTTCACCACCCCCTATCTTACCCGTGGGTGATCGTACGAGACGACTAAGGGATATAAAACACATATAACATCTATGCGAGAGAAGGAAAACTCGAAATAAAACCCTATACCAACACGTCTGACCAGCGTGGTATAGTAGGTCAATTACCCTTCCATTATGAAGGAGGCCCGAGCCCAACAGTGGGACGTATGTGGGCTCAGATGATGATGATGATGACTAGCTGGTCCAACAGACTCTGTTTTGATCAAAACTAAAAAAGATAAAACTAATTCTCCTTGAAATCAATCAGGACATTGCCACCTACTGGGTTCAATTATTAATCTAAATCACTCTCGAATCCGCTAGAATACACAGAAAAAATATCAAAATCGGTCGAACTGTTTAGGAGTTCAGTCACATACACACGGACAGAATTATATTTATATATATATATATATATATATATTAATAAATAATAAATATATATATATATATTATAAAAAAAAAAAAATATATATATATATATATATATATATATATATATATATATATATATAAGAATATTTTTAAAGATTTAATTTCATTACCAATAGTTGACGTACATGTAATTTTATTCGTTACTTTTGTTGTATTGATAAATTCTGAACAGATCCATTATTCCACAGCTGTTCGGGATAATCCTTGTTGACAAAGCACTGGCTCCTCGAGCATTTGAAAGTCAGTCATCCCGAAAGGTACGGGAAGCGTTGCACAAACCCGGTTGGCACATAACGTGTTGGGGCTGATGCTGTATCATCATAAGAATACAATTTACCACATGTTTCTTTGCCTTTCTCAATCTATAAGACCGTTTTTCGTGTAGTGACGGACTAAGAATATAATTCACCACCCCCTCTCTTGCTCATGGGTGCAGTAAAAGACAACTAAGTGATTAAATATCAAAAGAAGAAACGAAACTAAACGCTATACTAACACGTCAATAGGGAATATGCATGATTTTTTTTTATTTTTTTAAACGTTTCTACTAGTTATTACATTACTAGAAATAAATATAACACATCCAAAATATAAACCATTACGCTAAAAAAAATTTTAAAAATCGTTATACTTTATGGGCGATGTAAACACGACTACTTCGGCGCGCGTATTCTGTGACGTCAGAGTCCTCGACACTCGTACAAGTTGCTAGGGCTGTCAACTAGGGCTGTTGATATTTTTATAAATATCGTTTTTCGACATATCGACATTTTACAATGTATCAATATCGGGGTTCGCTATATCGGAAGAAATATCGATATATCGATAAAAATATCGATATATCGATATTTTTATTATTATGATTATTAAATATATTATATCTTATTTACCTTGCAGCTTTTATTCCTCCGAGTTTAACAAACATTAAATCTGAATTAGACGCGAAATACGTTGTCATTATATACACGTCTATTTTAGGAAGATTATCTGACTGTACTTTGACGAAACCGGTTTCAGTCATTGTAATAAGACTTTTATTCACAAAGATTAATAGTTAAACACAGAAAACTAATGACTTATTATGAAATAATTGGGTAACAATACAAAATAATCACTAGAAACATACAAACAACAACTTGATATCAGAAGGAGAAGGAGGGCTGTTGATAAAATATCGATATGTCAAAATATCGCTATTATTATTTTAAAATATCGATACTTAATACTAAACTTTTTTTTGGACGTTATATCGATAGTAAAAAATAAGTATCGAGGGTCGATATTTATTTGAATAAATTTGGTGATTTATCTTTTCTTGTAAAGTATTTATTCTACAAAATCACCGTAAACTTAATCTACTGTAATAGCGCTGGAATGAAATTGATGATCACTTATCACTTACTCCTAGAATTTGATAAAAAAAGGCTCGGCACGGCAACCCCGCAATGAACGAAGTTAAAGAGTGGTCATGGGGAAAATATCGAAATATCTATATTTTTTTTCGTTATATCGAACTCCGATATTGATATATTTAAAAATAGCGATATATCGAAAAACTATTTTTTTTTAAATATCGACAGCCCTAACTAGAAGACTCTGGAGTCAAGTGTTCAAAACGTGACATCATAGTCCTCCAACCAATGCGGTGCGTTTCAGAAATTTTGCGTGCGAATATCAAAAAAGGCACTTTTTGATAATTAAATTTAATTATTAAATAATGATAAAATTAAAAAACAATTGTATAGGTACATTTTTTAAGCAATAAAGATTACAAATAAAAATAATTTGTTCATTTTGGAGTTTCGTGCATATTCCCTATTCAGCGTGGCTGTGCGTGCGTATGTGTGTGTGTATTTGCAAGCGAGCAAGCGTGCGTGCGCGCGCGTGTGTGTGTGTGTGTGTTTGTATACGTGTGTGTGCATGCCTGACCAGCATGGTATAGTAAGGTCAATTACCCTTCTATCGTGGAGGAGGTTTGAGTTCAACAGTGGGACGTATATGAGCTGTGATGATGATGATGATGATTATATCATTTTTCGATAGGCATCACATTGCAGCTATTAATAGACATGTTATACTATAATAATTTTATTTAAATTAAATTCGTAAACAGATAAAAACAAATAATCTCGCTGAGTTTTTTTGCCGGCTCTTCTCAGTGTGGTCGCGTGCCAATCCGGTGGTAATTTAAGGTAAAAAAATAACAATATGTAAGTGCCTCCGCGGAGGTTATGTATAATAAATGATTTAAATTTAAGAGAAGCTATTTAAGTACGATCGACGAATAAAATGATTATAATTTCCATTTTAAGGAATTTTGAATGTTAACGAAATCGTAAGTAAATGTTACGCATGTCTGGCATACACGAAGCTATTCGCTTATCGAGTTATGCAAAACTACATATTGCACTGATCTAATTCTGTTGACATGTAAATCCTATCTTATTTATCCTATTCGTGAGATAATTTTGCAATAATATTAATAGCGAACAAGATATGAATGTTAATTTGCTTGTACATAGTTCTTAATGAACACACTTACTTGTCAATATTGATACGACAATATATTGTTTTCAAAAGGTCTTATGTACTTTATATTCTATATACACTTGTGTCGTTTTAGAATATTCAAGACGTCAAAGTTAATCGAAGATTGTATATTTTATATTTAATTAATTTTCAATGTTTAAATTATGTATTCTAGTACATTATTATGCATTGAATTTATATGTTGTTATATAAATTACTTTATTTCACAAAATTAAAGGGATTTATTTTATATATACCGCTTGTACGAGGCAAGCTATTTGTTATGGTTAACCCCAGATATAAAAGCAGGGGAGTTATAAGTTTAACGTTGATGTCTGTCTTTCTGTGTGTACATGCGTGCTTGTGTGCCTGCCTGCGTGCTTGCGTGCGTGCGTGTGTGCGTGCGTGTGCGTATGGGTGTGTGTGCTTATAATTATTAAAACTACATAACACTTTTCTGTTTGGTGATAGAGTAAGACTATAATTTACCACCCGCTCTCTTGACCCGTTGTCTTCGTCTATCTATTTATCAGTTCATCGACGTTTATCTATTTATCAGTTTATTATGATATGAAATTTCATAATACCCTCATTGCTGATTCGATCTTTGATATATTTGGTATATTTTTCCCTATGGTAACAGAGTAAGGATGAAATTTCCCACCCTTTATCTTACCCGTCAATATCATAAAAATGACTAAACGATATAATGTGCATTTAACATCTGTGCTAGAAAAGTAAAACTATTATATAGCAAAGGTATTTTTATTTAATAACTGTACTGAATTAGAAAACAAAATGTGACATTTTAGAGGTTGGAATAATAAGCCAAATAAGGCAGACGACAGTTTTAAATCAATAGTTCCGTTTCCAGTCCTTTAACCTGCAACCCCATAATCATGTATTAGATACCATCATCACACAATAGTTTTACACCTACCATTGCCAGTCCACGTGTGTTATGTGCAGACGTGGATTGTCATCGGTAAACGTCACATCCCATTTTCAGATTAAATTTCTCCAAAGGCCTCTGCGTGTTGGATCCATATCCCCATGTAAGCCTTTCAAAGGACCGGGTATCTCTCCTTGGAAGATATCCGTGAAACTCGGAGAGCCAAATAATATAACAATATCGACCAATTATTAGACAAAGCTATCAACTCTATCAACAATACAGGAATGTAGTAGACAGAATAAAATAGCGATTAATATTACAATTAATGCTAATGTCAGCGGTTCTTTACTGTTATAACAGATATTAGCGATAATAGATTAGATTAGCACAACTTATAACAAGATTTATATTATACATATTAAATAATTGCGATAAGCATATATGTATTTTAATTATCTCTTTTTAATTATGACACCCTATTCCGTGTGGTGATGAAGTAAGAATACAATTCATCACCCCATTGCCTGCTTGTGAATGTCGTAAAAGACTATAATACGCATGACGGGATATAATACGCATAGGTATAACATATAACACCTAAGAGAAGGAAAACTTGAAAGAAAACCCTATACCAACCTGTTTGACCAGCATAGTATATCAAATTCCCTTCACTAGGGCGTATATGAGCTGAAATGATGAAAATAATTAAATACAACACCCTGTTCCATGTGATGATGGAGTAAGAATATTATTCATCACCAACCAATCGTCTGTCTGTGGATATTATAAAAGATGACTAAGGGATTACAATATGCATATAATCTATACAAGAAAAAGAAAATAGGACATAAAGACCTGTATCAACACGCCTGATCAGCATGGTATAGTAGGTCAATTGCCCTCCTATTGTGGGAGAGGCCCGAGCTTAATAGTGTGGGCTGAGATGACGATTATGATTGACATTGCTTGCCCCTATGTATCGCAACGTCATGTATACTTAAAAGTCTATTATTCATAATAAGATATTTTAGAAATTTCCAGCATATCCCGCGCCATAGGACGCTGAGCGACTGAGTTTAGTTATGAGGCCTACATTTAAAGCGTTTCCGTGCCATATTTGTTATTCACAACATTCTAAATCTCAACGTTGGTATGTTTCTCATATTTAAGTTCATAAACTTAAAATAAACTTATCTCTTAATTCCTTTCAAGCTGAAACACTAAGCCGCATTCAAAACAAGTTCGCAGCTATGGTGGTCACATTTCTTGGCCACAATCATATCTACGACTAAGCTATTTGAATGTGTTTGTAATCTTTATAGCCGTAATGGTGGGCGGGCACGTGGATTTAAATAAAAGCCAGGCTTAGCTCACAATATTGCGAACATCTCGGTATATAGCACGAACAAATCGACTACACGAAAGGCCAATAATCTTTGAGTACCAGAATCATAAGTAGTTAAGATACCCCATTGCTAAATAAAACTACTTTACGGATTTTATCGCGTTTGTATTTGATTTTTGATTACCCGACGTTTCGAACACTTTACAGCGTTCATGATCACGGGTGGACTAAGATATCTCACGTCCAACAAGTCATCGTTACTGCAGAAAATTTATAATTATCTACCCGATACAGAAATTAGTTATTAAATATTGATCCATATTTTGATATAAAATTTATTGCCAGTGTAAGAAGAAAATGATTCTATATGAAAAAATTATATTGTTTATGGTTAGTAATAATTAAACATTAAAATTAATAGTAATTATATTTAAAAAAACTAACTAATAATCTAGTATACTACCACCGGATCGGAACACGGTCACACTGAGAAAGATCCGGCAAGAAAACTCGGGTGACATGATGCTGAATTAATGTTAATTTTGGAGGCGGCTTACTTTATGTTACTAAAAGGTTTTAATTTATAAAATTATCTTTAGTTATTATTATTGTGGATCAAATCAGTGTTCGAAACGTCGGGTAATCAACAAATCAAATACAAACGCGATAAAATCCGTAAAGTAGTTTTATTTAAAATGTATAATACTCGCGTAAACATCAAAAATCATTACCCCATTGCTAGTTCGATTCGTACATGTATACTAGGGATGTTATGAAGCTCCGTAATAGTAACTGAAACCATCGAATATCCGAAATGAAAATATGTACGACACTGTAATTAAAACCATTTTTTGGGATAGGAACACACTGTTGACAGTTGTCTGACCACAGCTGCGGGGCCAGTCCGTCCAAGGTATCACATTCTGGCAGAATCGACGTCTGATTAGTGGCAATTTGATACTGCATTTCGTTGGGTGAGCGAGAGTCGTCAGTTCAAGTTTTTGAAGTTGCTTGCGTGGTGTTTACAATTTCCTCAAAATCGAATATACTTAAACAAAACTATCTGTAAATGAAATAAAATATTAATTAAAAAAAATTAAAACAAGCTTTTATTTAAATGTTCTAAAACGAAGTAAATAAATTTTGAATGTAATAAAATATTGATATAAATAAAAGCTTATCGCGTGAACACAAATATATGTATACACTAGCAACCCGTCCTCGCTTCGCTTCGGTTATAGGTTATAGTCGTTTTACCCGCGTAGTTCCCGTTCCCGTGGGAATACCGGGATAAAATATAGCCTAGTTTACGCCCTGATATTATAGCTTTCCATTGGTGAAAGAATTTTTGAAATCGGTCCAGCCGTTTTGAAGATTACCCAGAACAAACAGACAGACAGACAGACAAAAAATTTTAATTGCTATTTTAGGCATAGGTGTCGTGCAAATAACCGTGTGAACATGAAAAAAGCCTATTATTTTGACATTACAAACAGACACTCCAGTTTTATTTATTGGCATAGATTTTTTTTCAAAAGAACAAACTAAGTAAATGATACGAACGTGTCTAAGTAAGTCCTTAGGTAGATTGGTACGATGTTGTCTGAAATCTCGCGACAATTTTTTTTTTATATGAATATAAATTTTATAATTTAATAATATGATGGGTTTGGTTGCATTCAAAATTTATTTTCTTCCTTTTAGAGCATTTAAATAAATGTTTGTTTTTTTAATTTTTTTAAGCAATATTTTATTTTTGCAATTTTTAGTTATATATGAATCTCTGCATTTCTAATATTAAATTAAAAAAAATAGAAATTAAACGCCATCTTAAGACCCTGGCTGTCATGTAGCACAAGAGTGCTTGTCAATACTATTCAAAGGAGTCCAAACTCGACGGTTATATCTTGTATAGTTTAGGAGTTCATATAACCACCTTCCGACGCAATCATCAGGCCAACTTCATGGTACCATATTATTGCATTGTCAACGAAGTTACGTAAGTAAACCAAATTCCAACCTAATCTAACGACAAGAAGTGGTTCTAATTTAACTCCTTGCGAGATTTGTCCCATACTAACATAATAACAGGGTAAGTTAAATAAAAGTTTTTAAAAAAGTCCATTCACAAATCTTTAGCAAAACAATTAAGCCAATGAAGCTACGCGTAGTAATGACAGTTTTTTTAAAAACCTTACGTTCTTCGTAAAACTAACAGTAAAGGTAAAATTTAGGCTTTACTTCAGTTGTTGAGCGCGGCCCACTTCCACTATAGAAAGACAATTGCCCTACTATACCACGCTGGTCAGATTTGTTGGTATAGGGTTATATTTCAAATTTGCCTGCTTTTTCATAGATATTACACACGCATATATAATCTCTTAGTCATCTTTTACGATACCCGTGGATGTCGTAAAAGGAAGAGAGGGGGTGGTAAATTGTATTTTTACGCTGTCACCACACGGAATAGACACACAACATTACTTATAAAAGCCTATTCGCAAATCCTTTCCAAACGATTTAAGCTAATGTAGCTAAGTATTGTAGGTAATAAAAAAAATAGTAATAATGCGAGTTTTTTTAAAAACCTTACATTCTTCCTTAGAATATTAACGTATATAAGGATAGTGTCAATACTTCGAAAGTTAGAAACATGAATCTAAAAATACTAAAGGCGCGCAGACGATTACACACGTACACACGCACACCACTATACAAATTATGAAATTAAATTTTGTTTTTATTAACATAAATCGTCGAGATACTTTTAAAAGTAATGTTAAAAACCTTTTTAAGTTTTTCAAATGTGTTATGATACCATTTGAATGCACAAACCGTCGTAATTTTTTACCGTTATTTTTTAAGAGTTGCTTACGTACGTGCAGTACAATGACTTGTACATTACGGAACAGTTCCGGCGTAAGCTCCATTAGGCTCCAATTGAAATGCTTCACTTTTTGTGCGCGAACTTACCTTCTATACGCTATTATTCTAAGCATTCTCCGTTTCACGTATCGAAAAGGCATATAGCCTAGTAAATATATGTATATTTCAACAACATTATTAAACGTTATTGCTTCATAGAACAGCGCATTTTGTATTCATAAATTAGTATTTACCGAGACAAATATTATTAAATCTGATATATTTATCATTATTAATTATATTTATTATGTAAATTGAACAGCACGATTACAATAATACCTTAGAAATATAAGTTTCAATAAATATTATTTATGTAGTAACTTACTACTGCAGAGACTAAACGTGGCAGACGAACTCTTGATATCTTCATTTTAATTTACAGACTACTATGGTTTTCCGTGTGGTGACGGAGTAAGAATACAATTCACCACCCCCTATCTTACCCGTGGGTGATCGTACGAGACGACTAAGGGATATAAAACGCATATAACATCTATGCGAGAGAAGGAAAACTCGAAATAAAACCCTATACCCACACGTCTGACCAGCGTGGTATAGTAGGTCAGTTACCCTTCCTTTATGGAGGAGGCCCGAGCCGTGGGACGTATATGGGCTGAGATGATGATGATGATGATGATGATGATGGTTTGAAATTCTTTATAGCGGTCAAAGAACCCAATTATTGAGTGTTTCTTTTGGTAAACCCCGACCACTGACAATTTTCTGCCTACATTAATAAATTGTCTGACTTGTCCGGGATAATATTCTAATTTCGCAGAAAATCGAGGTATATTGGCTATTTGCTGCGTTATGCTTAGAGATTGAGAGCCGGAGGCCAAAACCCCGCATACGCTGTACCCCTAATATTGCAGAATTCCGTATGCGTTAAATGCAGTAAAAAAATACGGAGCAGTCTTTAGGGACTGCCGATAAAAGTGAACACTAAGTAACTATATCGAGCTCACTATTAGATTATTGTTTTTTAATTATTTTTGATTTGTATTTCTTTATAAACCAAAAATAATTTGAAAATAATAATCTGAATTAATAGTTTATTACTAATGTTTATTACAAAACTAGCAACCCGCCCTCGCTTTGGTTTCAGACGCCTTACCCGCGTAGTGCTCGTTCCAGGAGGAATACATTTTTACCCATCTTAAAAAAAGTGCACGAAGCCACTAAAGAATTTTTCACTTAAAAAAATTAAAAGGACAACGTATTTTCCAATTTACGATAAAATAAGTATAGGTATATAAAAATATGTTTTAAAGAATTTAAAACATCATTTTTATTTTAATGAGAGCAACAAATTCAAGTCAAATTCATTTAATACAAATATGACATTATTAAAAACATTATCAAGTCACATTAAATCACAAACTGACAGAAATTTATTTCTCTTAAGATGACAAAGATTAATTTGTATTTCTTTTAAGATAACACAGTCTTTCTTTATTTCCGAGTTGTCTCAACGACAATAAGAATGCTAATTTCTTATGCTAAATTTATCTGTGTGGTGACGGAGTAAGAATACAATTCATCTCTCCCTATCTTGCCTGTGGATATCGTATAAGACGACTAAGGGATATAATACGCATATAAAATCTATGCAAGAGAATGAAAACTTGAAATAAAGCCCTACACCAACCTGCCTGACCAGCATGGTATAGTACGGTCAATTTCCTTCCTATTATGGAGGAGGCACGAGCCCACCAGTGCGACGTATATGAGCTGAAATGATGATGATGATATTTTCTACAAGTGTTATAGAAAGTGACTTAGGCATATAACATACTGTTAGAAAAGAAAACTTAAAATAAAACCCTATTAAGTTACATTATATATATATTAAGTTACATTAAGTTACAGAAGGAATATTGGCAATAATAGTCCTTTAACAGCAGGTCTTACCAGTGTGGTATTATAGATTACATTTCTCTACTATTAAGGCAATGGGGAGGCTACAAGACTAACTGATAACCGCTGGGGAAGGAAGGTTCTCAAGTCCGGATCGCGTATCGGATGACGAAGTGTAGGACACTAGGTGAACCAACGACCTAGTAAAAGTTGCTGGGTGTCGTTGCATGCAGGCGGTACAGGATCGCACTCTGTGGCGTAACAGCTGTATTGCCATCCAATTTCAATGAAACAGAATCCATGAATTCAGTTGTCCACGTTGCGGGTTATACAACCAGATCAACCTCTATCAATATCTTCTAGAATAAAGAGTGAGACTATAAAAAAATTAATAGCAACTTTGCAAAATAATTACTTATTTCCACGCATTCTAATTTACTTACAAACATAAATAAATTATTCCTGTCGTAAATTCTCACACTACATCACTAAAAAATCTTAAGAATATAATTTAAATGCATTTAAATGTACATCGTAAACTTTATTACGGCCGTTTTGATGGCAATAACTTCTAATTACGCCGACAATATGTCAAAAGGCCGTCGCTTCTTATGAATCTAGAAAGTACACAATATAATCTTCTACTATAATTTTCTCACTTAATAAAAAGCATCATTCATTTGATGAAGGTATAAGAATAATTATAGTTATTATCTTTATTAGATCGAAAAATTAAGATTACAATATTAAATATTACTCATATACATTTACGTTTTTTTTTCTCTGCGAAATAGAATCCGAAATACGGAAATCCGCAGAAAACAGGTGTAACTGACATAGCATGAAGAATTAACACGCTGAAGTGGCAATGGACAGGCCACACCACTCGACGAACCGACAACCGCTGGGAAAGAAAGGTTCTCGAGTGGCGACCACATATCGGACGATTCGGACAACGCGCGACGCAGTGTAGAACGAACTAGGTGGACCGACGACTTTTTCTTGCATAGATGTTATGTGCATATTTTAAATAAAACTACTTTACGGATTTTATTGCGTTTGTATTAGATTTTTGATTGCCCGACGTTTCGAACACTTTGCAGCGTTTATGGTCATGGGCGGACTAAGATGTCTCACGTCCAACAAGTCATCGTTATTGCAGAAAATTTATAATTATCTACCCGATACAAAAAATAGTTATTAAATATTGACCCACATTTGATACAAATTTATTGCCAGTGTAAGAAGAAACTGATTCTATATGAAAACAATATTTTTTTTATGGTTAGTATTTATTTAACATTAAAATTAATAGTAATTATATTTAAAAACCTAACAATTTAGTATACTACCACCGGATCGAAACACGGTCACACTGAGAAAGATCCGGCAAGAAAACTCAGGTGACATGATGCTAAATTGATATTAATTTTGAAGGCGGCTTACTTTATGTTACTTTATAGTACCATGTGATAGTGACCATGAACGCTGCAAAGTGTTCGAAACGTCGGGCAATCAAAAATCAAATACAAACGCGATAAAATCCGTATAATAGTTATATTTAAAATGTGTAATACTCGCGTAAACATCAGAAATTATTATGTGCATATTATTCCTTTGGCGGTTTTTCCATACTCACGGGTGGGAATAGAATAATGGATGATAATAGGACAATATGGGTTAAAAAGAAAGAAGAAAGATGTAGAAATAAGGCTGGTTCTAACAGTAGTACTTACGTATATAAGTTTATAAGGCGTACGTGCGTAAGTTCATATGAAAATCGTATTGTAAATGTTGCTTAAGTAAAGGCGCCCTCACCTCGCTTCGGTTTCAGTCGCCTTACCCGCGTAGTTCCCGTTCCGGTGGGAATACTGGGATAAAATATAGCCTACGTTACTCTCTGGTATTATAGCTTTCCATTCGTTAAAGAATTTTTGAAATCGGTTCGGCGGTTTAAACGTGGAAGGGTAACAAACAAACCAACAAACTAAGGTTCGCATTTATAATATTAGTAAGGATATATTATATTTCTTGCAGTTTATATCAATTAATCAATAAAGACGGCACTTATTCTTGTTGTGCTTACGATTTATGAGTGTATTATTCGTGTAAGCGCCGATCTGAACTTAAAAAAGGGTGACCGAAAACTGAATATATTTAATTTTCTCGTCATAATATGTTCAATTATTCTTTAATTATAAAATGTGAAATTTATTAACTGCAGGAAGACTTTGGTAATATATTACTATGCCTTTCTTCACTAAAGTTGTCTTATATGAAGATAAACACCAGACACTCGAATCAAAACATCGTTTTACCAGCATAGAATTTCAACCTTTTGGTACGAAGAAGGTTTAAGTTTCCCCTATTATTCTGTATACGAATTCAAGAATAATAAACATCCCAAACACAACAACTAACTTTTTGTGGGGTGACAAAGTAAAAATACAATTCACCACCACTTCTCTTGACCGTGGATATCATAAAAGACGACTAAGGGATTAATTATGCATATAACATCTATGCAAGAGCAAGAAAACTCGATATAAACCCTCATACCAACACATGTGGCCAGCGTGGTATCATCATCATTTCAGATCACAATACGTCCCACTATTAGGCTCGAACCTTTTCCACAATAGGAGGGAAATTGACCGTCAGCTGGTCAGACGGTTTGGTATAGGATCTTATTTCAAGTTATACTTCTCTTAGATAAATGTTATATGCATGAATAATCCATTAGTCGTCTTTTACAACACCCATGGGTAAGAGAGGGGGTGGTGAATTGTATTCTTACTCCATCACCGCTTGAGTATTTTGTCTATATACAAAACTACTGAGCGTACCTAATTGTTATTAAATATTTCGTATTGTTTCGTCGTATCCGTTATAACCAATTGTAATAAAAACATTACTTCAAACATAACATCTCGCTGCTAATAATTAACTTTAATATGTTCCTTTCCGTGTGGACGGAGTAAGAATACAATTCACCCCTATCTTGCCCGTGGATGTCGTATAAGACTACTAAGGAATAGAATACGCATATAACATCTATGCAAGAGAATTAAAACGTAAAATAAAACCCTATATCAACCTCTCTGACCAGCGTGGTATATTAGGTCAATTGCACTCCTATTATAGAGGAGGCTCGAGCCCAACAGTGGGACGTAAATGAGCTGAAATGATGATGAATATTCAAATTAAAATAACTAAATACGGCTAGCTAGCTAAAATGTAATAATAATTACTAGTAAACAATGTTAGTAAATCAAAGCAAGCAGAGAACATGACGCATAATAGCAATATTACAGTTTACAGTACAGTTCGTTACCGCAGCTGTTTCAATTAAAACCAGGAGAAAGTTATAGATGCAGACGATAATTATTTATCTTGCTCAAAAAGGGAATGAGAAGACATATATAGTGAACATACTTCATACATCATCTTTGAATTAAATAGATAACTCTCTATTAAAAATTCAGTCCAACAAGTATATAAAGCAAGTGTGAGTGGGACGGTTGTAAGAGGAAGACCACGCTGTACGTTTCTGGATCAAATTGGAGATGTGCTGGTGAAAGGTCATGTTAAGGGTAGGTATAAGCGTAACCGTTTTTTTTTAGGGGTTGGGTTTCGGTCGGCGCGCCTCCGCACCACTCCGTCCGGGGCGACAGAGGGGCTTAAGCACGCAACTCCCGCAACCCACCTACGATGCACGTCGCCTTCGTCGTTGGGCCGACCACGGGAGCAGGGTTACTATGTGGGGTACCCTCCCATCGACCGACGTCCCTCCCCTTGGGGAGGACGTCGGTCTTTCCTCACGCGGTCGGCCTCTCGGCGGGTGACGGACTGATCCCCGGTCACGTCACCCGCGGCCTCGGCTAGGGCGGCATGAGGCGCAGGTAGTCGCGCCTGCGCCGCCCACCGTGAACCACCACAAGCGTAACCGTAGGGATTGCATGAAAACTTTGATGAGTGTGAGTGAAGCGATGGAAGTATGTCAGGATCGTGGCTTGTGGTAATCCGTAGTGTCTGCCTAACGCTCTGGGAAACAGATATGAGGCTATTTATTTTATTTATTTATACTTTATTGTACACCACATTAAATACAAAAGTAGAAACTTATAAATATAACAGTCAGTACAATGAGCGGGTCTTATCGCTAACAGCGATTTCTTCCAGGCAACCTTTGTATGGAGAAATTATTAAACAGAGAGAGAGTGATAGATTATGGTGTAGTGAATATATATTACCAATACACATAGACACATACAAATATACATAAACTTATACGTACAATGAAAATACATATCTATAGCAATAAATAAAATTGGAGTGTCTGTTTGTAATGTCAAAATATTAGGCTTTTATCATGCTCACACGGTTATTTGCACGACACCTATGCCTAAAATAGCAATTAAAAATTTTTATCTGTCTGTCTGTCTGTCTCTGTCTGTCTGTCTGTCTGTCTGTTTGTTCCGGGTAATCTTCAAAACGGCTGGACCGATTTCAAAAATTCTTTCACC
Source organism: Lymantria dispar (assembly GCA_032191425.1). Classification (NCBI taxonomy): domain Eukaryota; kingdom Metazoa; phylum Arthropoda; class Insecta; order Lepidoptera; family Erebidae; genus Lymantria; species Lymantria dispar. The sequence goes on from CM063452.1 coordinate 32,310,576, forward strand.
AATGGAAAGCTATAATATCAGGGCGTAAACTAGGCTATATATATCCCGGTATTCCCACGGGAACGGGAACTACGCGGGTAAAACCACTATAACCTATAACCGAAGCGAAGCGAGGGCGGGTTGCTAGTAATTAAATATAATTACAAATATATAAATATAAAGTAATAAATAAATAGACTACAATATAACAAACATAGGAAATAGGTAAATTACAATATTTATTCAAGAAGAAGAAGTCAGAATAGTATTGTTGACTTTTTAAGTAATAGAATAAATGTTTAAGACTAAGATAATGCGTTTTTAACAACAACTTAAATGTAGTAATAAGTAGTTAGTATCTATGTATGTAATAATCCAGGAATTATAAACAAAACGTAAATATAAGTATCGATGCCCAGTCAGTGAGCCGTTTTCAATGAAGACTAACTCTGTACGATCCATTGAATTTATTCCTGCCCAAAACATAACAGAGCCCCCACCATAAGGTGTGATTTCTTCGAAACATGCCTCTGCAAAGCGTTCTCCTTGTCTTCTTAGCACTCGCCGACGTCGATCTTCACCGAACAGAGATATCCTGGCTTCATCAGAGAACAAACCCCTATTCCAATCGTCTTGAGTCCATGATTCACAATTTCTAGCGAACCTAAGCCTGTGAACTCTGTGCTCACGGAGTAATTTGGGGCCGCGGGCCGGGCGGTGACTACGTATATTGGCAGCGAGAAGCCTCCTCCTGACCGTCCATAGACTAATATGCACATTTCTTACTTCTTGGAGGTTGTTCTTAAGATCCACATACGAAGATTTGCGATTTCTCAATGCGCGACTCACAAGAAAACGATCATCCCGTGGTTGGGTACATGGTTTTCTTCCAGAACCAGGCCTTCTCTCGACGGAACCAGTCTCCTGATATCGCTGCCAGGTCCTTTGGACTGTCGAGCGACTAACATTTAGCCTCCTAGCCACGAAACATTGGCTGCAACCCTCTTCAAGCAGCGCGATAATTTTGGTAGCTTTTACCACTTTATCTACCATTTTTGATACAGCCAAACAGCATTAAATAAAGCTTTGACAGTCAAGGATATGAAATTAATCGATAAAAATTGAATAAAAGTTATGAAAGTCGATGTTAACTTCTGGAACTTCGCGCCAAAAATGTAGGATAAAAAGGGGTTTTCTGTAAAAATGAACATCAAATGAAAAATTGAATTTAGAACGTACTTTTTTAAATACCACAGCATTTTTAAAACCGGCCAGTAACGTGTACAAACGATTGAAACCTTTTTGGTATTGTATCTTTTTAAATATGAATGAAAATCAAAACCGCCCGTTTTTTTTGCAAATGAGTTTATATTTGGTTTATAATAAAGATTATTATTTTTGTATGTATATTAGTCGTCCCTTACGACACCCGTGGTTAGGAAAGCGAGATGTAAATTATATTCTTACTTGGCCAACACACAGAAAATGGTTGCGGAGACAATTTTACTTGATTTCTTATTGAATTAAAATTAGCGTAAATTTGTACTAGACAGCGTCTTTCGGGCCGACCACTAACGTCAAATCACCCTGATCCGGTGGTCGGCACAACGACGAAGGCGACGTGTTGTGGGTGGGTTACGGGTTGGCAGGCGACCCGCCTTGGCCACTGGTGGCGGAGGCGTTGGCGGAAGTGTACCGGTTCCGCGCCACAGCACGAGGCAACGGAGAGCAAGTGTCCATAAGGGGACTGGGCAGAGCCCAGGAAGTGGCCCGAAGGGAAGTAATCCGGCGGTGGAGGGAAGAGCTGGAGTCCCCCGTAGCAGGGCGGGGGACTGTGGAGGCGGTCGCGCCACATCTCCACCGCTGGCTCAGAAGAAGGCACGGCAGCCTTACATTTAGGATGGTGCAGGTGCTTACCGGATATGGGGTCTTCGGTAAGTACCTGCACAAAATTGGAAGAGAAGAGGCCCCAGGATGTCATGAGTGTGGCGCGGCAATTGACGATGCGCGCCACACACTGGAAGTATGCCCCGCCTGGGGGCCTCAGCGCTACGTCCTGTCAACGGACATGGGAACAACAGACCTGTCGTTGCCGACCATCATCTTCAAGATGCTCGGCAGCGACAGCTGTTGGTCGTCGATGGCCTCCTTCTGTGAGGCTGTCATGACAAGGAAGGAGGCCGCGGAGCGGGCACGCGAGGCACTTGCGTCCGCTGACTCGCTCCGCCTGCGACGACCAGGGAGGAGGAGACGACGCTATGCGCTCCTCCACCCACCGCTCTGAATGATGACAGGACGTGGCCAGACGGCCAAGCGTTGGGGTATCGGGGATAGAATGTTATCAGACGATCTCTCCGGCACCCCGTAAAAGCGCGGAAGGGGCCGCTGTGGTTTTAGTGGGTATTTCGGTCACTTCAGTGGCCGACGAGTCCCACACACACTCCCCTATCTGTAACCGGCGGGGGAATAGTGCACAAATGCATTTCCACAGCGTGAAAAAAAAAAAAAAAGGGTGGGTTACGGGTGTGCGTGCTTACGCCTCTCTGTCGCGCCGGACGGTATGGTGCGAGGTGCGCCGACCGAAACCCAACCCCTAAAAAAAACGGTTACGCTTATACCTACCCTTAACATGACCTTTCACCAGCACATCTCCAATTTGAACCAGAAACGTACAGCGTGGTCTTCCTCTTACAACCGTCCCACTCACACTTGCTTTATAAAACCGTAAACCATCCTCAAAAAAAATCGGCCAAGTGCGAGTCGGACTCGCGCACGAAGGGTTCCGTACCATTGACTAGGTAAACAAGTGCCTCCCTATTGCCATTATCGATATTGAGCAAAAAAATCAAGTTTGTTGTATGGGAGCCCCCCTTAAATATTTATTTTATTTTTAGTATTTGTTGTTATAGCGGCAAAAGCAATACATCATCTGTGAAAATTTCAACTGTCTAACTATCACCGTTCTTGAGATACAGCCTGGTGATAGACGGACGGCACAAGCACAGCGAAGCGAACAGCACAGCGACAGCGAAGTCTCAGTAATAGGGTCTCGTTTTTACCCTTTGGGCACGGAACCCTAAAAAAGACAGCATTTTATTTTTGTGATGTAGATAGCGATTAAAAAAATATTCCAATAATCAGAAAAAAAGGGTCTTCCCTAAAGGTGCTAACTTTAGCTTGATATTTTTATTTAAATATAAATAATTAAAATCATCAAATCCAATGCTTCCGTGTGGTGACGGAGTAAGAATACAATGCACCACCCCTATCTTACCCGTGGGTGATCGTACGAGACGACTAAGGGATATTAAACGCATATAACATCTATGCGAGAGAAGGAAAACTCGAAATAAAACCTTATACCAACACGTCTGACCAACGTGGTATAGTAGGTCAATTACCCTTCCATTATGGAGGAGGCCCGAGCCCAACAATGGGACGTATATGGGCTGAGATGATGAATTAAAATCAAATTTAACGGGCACCTCAGACATGATTACATACCGATTAAAATCGTCGACAAAAGCTAATCTTGTTTAACAACAAATGTGTTAATATATATAGAGGCTAATATTAATTCTTCACTAAACGAAATATTTCAAGTACCTATTATTTTTCTAAATAGTGTCTGTCTCAGATAAAGGTCAACGGAAAAGAAACCAATTGATGGGGTATCTGCCAAATCGTATAGTACGAGATATATCTATATTATTATTATTAAACTAAAGAGTGTGTTTGTTTGTATGCCCTAATCTCAGGTGCGGGAAGCAGTTCCTGTTAATATTTGACAAATCCGGTATAATATAGTAACCTTTTTAAAGACAACACTCTGGACTGAGGAAATAAGCCTTGTATTGCAGAGGACTTCACAAACGTATAATTTAACTGACACAACTCACACTCAGAACAAAAATTTATGTATCGCCCAAAGTATTGTCCTGCGTGGGAATCGAACACTGGTATATAATGGTCGGTATATTAACCACTACACCATCTAACCAATCAAATCAGGCCATCAGTGCTGCGTTCTGCGTAGTTTCTGTTGTCAAAACAACTGCTGAGATAACAAAAATTTTCAGTGAAAGATGTGATATGTATACTATTAGTATTAATATCATCGTTATCTTAGTTCCCAGTAGTGGGACAGGTATATGTCCACTGCCTCCTTTACAATGAAAAGAAAATAAGTTATAGCACGCGCGTCAAATATTATATATCCCTTAGTCATCTTTTACGACATCCACGAACAAATATTAATATCATCAAGACGACATGGATTTTGAAATAAAACAATAGCAGTAAAGAAAATAACATTTCCGTATGGTGACGGAGTAAGAATACAATTGACCATAGGTATCATAAAAGACGATTAAAGCATATCTTGAGCATATAGCAACTATGCAAGAGAAGAAAAAATCACAATAAAACCCTATACCAACCCGCTTGAGCCATCGTATTTGCCTCCCAATATGGAGGAAACTCGACCCCAGTAGTGGGACGTATATGAGCTCTAATGATAAACCAGCTACCCAACAGTCTTAGCTAATTTAACTGGTTAAATAACTCAGTTAGTTAGCCGTTAGCTAATTAGCTGAGCTGAGCTAGATTAACCAGTTAAGCCGTCAACTAATTAGCTGAACTAATTTAACCCGTTAAATTGGTTAAGCTTATTTGGTTAGCTAGCTAGCTGATTATCTGGCCTAAGCCAGATTATCTGGTTAAACCGTAAGCTAATTAGCTGGCCTAAGTCAGATTATCCGGTTAAGCCGTAAGCTAATTAACTGGACTAATTTAATTAACCCGTTAAACTAGATAAGCTAATAGGTTAGCTCACTAATTAACTCAGCTATCTTTTTAACAAGCTTAACTTTAAATTGAACAGCCCTTAAATAAAATAAGTAACCCGTGGCAGCGAAACTACTGGCATAACTAGTTTACTGTTAAATCGCCAGAGAGTCAGAGTATTTTTATAAAATCAGATATATTTTGTTTGACGTGTCGGATCAAAGCAGATTCCAACAAGAAAACATCTTGATTCAGTTGACATGTATATATTACGAAGATATGTTTTAAAGCTAGTTCTGTAGGCTTATTTAATAAATTGGCTAATTAAAATTGATGTATTTGAGCATATTATACAAATATTGTGCAAAGATTGCCAGCAAGAATTTATATTTGAAATTCTTTAAAATGTGACGTCAAAGGGACATATTTCTTTGTAAAGTATTTATAATGCTTTTTTGTTTGTCAAAAGGTTGAAATAATGTAAGGCAATTTTTATTTATGTATAAGATTATATATTATTAGCCCGTGATTTCAATGACGTAGTTCCTGGTCCCGTGGGAATACTGGGAGCAAATTACTCTAATAGTTATAAAAGTATAATCTACGACGAAGTAAAAATACAATTCACCACTATTTATCTAGCCCGTGGATGTCCTAAAAGGCGACTACGGGATATAATATGCACATGAGATCTGTGCAAGAGAAGGAAAACTCGAAATGAAACCCTATACCAACATGTCTGACCAGCATGGTATAGTAGGTCAAATTCCCTCCTATTGTGGAGGAGGCCCGAGCCCAACAGTGGGACCTGTGTGGGCTGTGATGATGATGATGAATCTGTTATGAATTGTGATTTTTAATCCCATCAGAGACAAGCAAACTAAATAATGGTAAGTGATAACTACAGCTCTCTTCATTTCCTTTGCGGTAGGCAGACCTTGCAAAGGTCAATAAGCGGCGACAACACTTACCATCAGGTGTACTGTTTGCTCGTTTGCAATAAAAAAAAGGATGTAATACGCAGATAACATCTGTGCAAAAGAAGGATAACTCCGTATTAAACCCTGAGCCCGCTTGACCAGCGTGGTATATAAGGTCAATTGTGAAAAATCTTGAGCCCAACGAATGATATACATAATACGATAATGATGATGATATATACATGATGACTCTCAGAATGCCTATTTTCAACAATAGACGTCAATGTGATCTAATCTTTTTAATATTATAATCTCTAATGAGAAGTCAAAGACACTATATTTCATGTCTTATTACGCTATCAGATTTAATAACCTAGATTCAAGATGATAATAAAGATTTATTGTAGAAGTAAATTAAAGAAGTTACGGCTCATTAAACACTATTCCAATTGGAACATTGCTAACAACTTGTTCTATACCACTTGATTTTATAAGAAAATATTAAGATATCTCTTTTTCACGACAACGACGCAACTAATGATCTGCATAAAATTATAATACGACCAATTTATCATTGGAAAGTCCTCCAGACGGTTCGGTATAAAAAGTCTAGACTGCAGAGGCGGTGAAAGTAAAACGTAATTTGATGAAAAATTTATAGCAACGAGTCAACAATAACTTTTTGAGTGATATATTCAAGTTTAAATATTCTAAAAAGAAATTGATTCTATATGAAAAAAAAAATATGTCTTTGGTTAGTAATTATTGAACGTTATTTTTTATTTGGTTTTTCGTGTGATGATGGCGTGAGAATACAATTCATCACTCCCTGTTTGCCTTTGGATGTCGTAAAAGACTAAAGGATATAATCTATATATATATATATACAGGGTGTATCAGATTATGGGACAACTGTTCGAGTATGTTGTAGTTTAACGGTCATAGATCGTAATTAGTATGTACATTACACAAAAAGCAATATAACATTAAACTATAGTGTTTTCAAAAAAATGTGTCTAAGGGTCTATGCCTTAAATGTTACGTATTATGTAGGCACGTGCCTGTACAGACAGAATACATGTAGGCATGTAAAGCTTCGACAGTATAATTTCATTCATTCATACCTAGAGTTGCGCAAACGTTTGAATGACGGTGTAGGTACAACAGCGAGCGGTAAACGGTCATAGGCCGATCAGCTGTTTTAAAGCGAAGTTTGTTTTGCTTATGTGAATGTAATCATTGATTTATTCAATTTCTAATGAACATTTAACAAAGTATGAATATGTTACGTATTAAGTATCATTGACTTTATACATTTCAATCGGATTTACACGAAAAAGCGATGAAAAAATTTAAAAGTTTACATGTCTCTAATTTACATAATGATATCTGATGTTTACACGAGCACAACACATTAGACTATCAAAATTTTTTTTTAAATTCCACCCGTAAACGGTGGGGGTGAAACGCAACGGTAAAGTCTGTATGGAAAGAAAAAAAAATCTTTAGCTACTGTCTTCAAATTAAGCACAAATACTCTTTAATAGAAATAATTAAACACGTGGGGGCCCGCGCGCCGTTCTTTCATCGCCTCGGACGGACGGGACCGCGCGTGCGCTTACCATAGCCCACCCATAAAAAAAAAAAAAAATGTCTTACCAACATGGAATTTAGTACCAACTTCCCTCTTATTGGGGAGGAGGTTCGAACCCAGCAGTGGGACGTTGATGTTCTAAAACGGAATTTTTAGTAATAATTAAATCTAACACATATAATTTAATCACCACCGGATCGACAAGCGGCCACAGTGAGAAAAATCTGGCAATAAAACTCAGTTTTACATATTATTTTATTTACAACTTCACACTTTTATGTCTTTCTTTTGTGATCGATTATGGTTTATACACACCCTGCCCAATCCACCCAAGGGAAATGCGGCGTACGGCCCCATAACCTTAACGCCATTGGACTGACCACTAGTAACGATTCCATTCAGAACAGATTATAGAACGGTTTATCTCGATTGCCGGCGAAACTACAAGTCCTACGGAACAAAATTAAATGACGAAGTTGTAGGTAATAAAGAGATCTACAGCTTTTGTATTTATACTTTTTTCACATAACCTCTAAATTTATGTGAAATATACAAATAACCAAGTTTCTCGTTTTTTATCTTATTCAATTTTTTTTCACAAAATCTGGTGAAAACTTACCTTTTTATGTCCTAAACACATCGTAATTTATTTGATTTAATTTTGTTATTTTCACCTTATTTTAACTTAGTATCGAAAATTCTCCCGTCAAAATATCAGCTTTTTAAAAAAGTCAATAAGTTTTTTGTTCATTGAAATCCCTTCTTTCTGATGATATAAAAAAAAATACATTACTATGGTAACTGTTCTTAGAAAATGCATGTATATTTTTTGACACAATTCCTCTTTTAACTGGCCATTTATTTATCTATAGTACTCACCACCTGCTTTTTATTTTATATCTGAAGTACTGAATTGGGCCAGGTTTAGATTTTCACACACAATAAAAATTTGAATATATATCTGTATCCTAGATTATAAACTTTGTGCTCGTATAATATAAATATATTAAATCAGGGTGCCAGACGATTTGCAAATGCATTGACAGGAATAATGAAATGATTTTATCGAATATTCTATATATTTTTACTGTTGAAATTATAGTTCTTTTAGCACGTTAGGGAAAAATGATGAGAGTAAATTTTTACGATGCGCGCACACCGACACAAAAATCTGACACCCTGAAGTTAACTAGTCAACATTTTTTACAATGCCCGCGCCTTAGAATAATAACGTATAGAAGGTAAGTTCGCGCACAAAAAGTGAAGCATTTCAATTGGAGCCTAATGGAGCTTACGCCGGAACCGTTCCGTAATGTACAAGTCATTGTAGGTACTGCACGTATGTAGGGAACTCTTAAAAAATAAATAGGTAATTATGACGGTTTGTGCATTCAAATGGTGTCATAACACATTTGAAAAACTTAAAAAGGTTTTTAACATTACTTTTAAAAGTATATCGACGATTTATGTTAATTAAAACAAAATTTGATTTCATAATTTGTATAGTGGTATGCGTGTGTACGTGTGTAATCGTCTGCGCGCCATTAGTATTTTTAGATTCATGTTTCGAACTTTCTAAGTATTGACACTATCCTTCTATACGTTATTATTCTAAGGCCCGCGCAAACCTTCACGAATGTCATCTAGATTAACCTATTAACGACCGAGAATCGTATTTTTTTTCATAATTTTTAAGGAAAATTCTCATTATTAAAAAACGAGAAATTTGAAATGAAAAATACGGTGCCCCGTACTTTGCAGTGTGCTCTTTCAGAATCTTGAGTTAAAATTGCGATTTTTCTACAACAAAAAAAAATATGGCGGCTTTTAAACAAAATAAAAATACACGAAAAATCTAAGACATTTTTTTCATGTTTTTTTTCTCATAGAAATCGCCAACTGACTCCCTCTTTTTAAAAAAAAAACCATTCGTGCACTAAATAGTTGTAGTTGAACGACGAATTTTTTAAATTTGTAAATATCAATATTTTCAACCCCAAATGGCATTTTTCACCTCTTGAGCGGTGAGCAAAATTTCACGTTTCGCAGAAAATTGAAAAAAAAATACAGATTTTCACAAAAATTGGTATCCCAGGGTTTTTAGGTCGCTAATTACGATTTTGCGCTCAAAATTTGAACATTCAAGATCAGAACAATCATTAACGAATCACACAAAGAGTACATAAACGTAGATCTATGTCAACTCTATCTAAGGCTGGTCAATAGTTAGGTTCCCATGGAGGCTTATCGTCAGACAGGTCGGTCTTGCCGGTTTTGAAGTTGAAACCGAAATATTGCAATACTCGTATATAGATTATGGCACAACAGTACCTGCATATTGCGTTGATCCTAAGTAATTAGGATAAGAACAGGATTCCCCAGAAACTCACCACCCCAGGAGGTCACGGGAGAACTAACCTCAGTCCTCACCTCGACCCTCAGTTTTATTTGTAATGTATAATATTCGCGTTAATATCATAGATGATGATGACAAAGGACTATCCTTTTTTTTGGAGGGTGACTTACGGTCGGCGCTCTCCGCGTCCGACTCCGTCCGGGACGACAGAGGGGTGTAAGCACGCACATCCGTAACCCACCTGTGCGGGCCGCCTTCGTCATTGGGCCGGCCACCGGAGCAGGGTGACTTTTCGTCAGTGGTCAGACCCATGGAATACCCCTTGAGGAGTACCCTCTCCTCGACCGACGTCCCCCCCCCCTCGGGGAGAACGTCGGTCTTTCGTCGCGCGGTCGGACTCTCAGCGAGTGATGGACTAATTCCCCGGTCCAGTCACCCGCGGCCTCGGCTAGGAACAAAGGATTATCCTGGGTTGTGATCAAACCCACTACGCAATCTTTTCAAATATTCATAGATCTTTATTCTTTAACAATATATTCTTAAGAGAAAAATTCAATATCTACGCACATTGTGTTTCAAAAAACAGTTATAAATCTTTTCACACATTTAATCAGGCGGTGAGATGAAAGAGTTCCTTGTTGTTTTCATCGCAGTTGCTTTAATTAGCTACGCATATTAATTAGGTATTGAGTGATACGACTTTAGTGTTAATATACAATTTATTAGTGCCATTTTTCTAAGAAAATCATGGTCAAAGTTATACACATATCTACTATAAAACTTATAGGACAATTTTCACTTGAATAAATCCGTGTGGTGACAAAATAAGGATACTATTAACCAGCCCCTTCCTTGCTCGTGTGCGTCGTAAAAGACGACTAAGGGATTAAACGTACATATAACAGTCATGCAAAAGAAGGGAAACTTGAAATGAAACTATACTAATTCGTCTGACCAGCGTGCTATAGTAGGTCAATTTTCCTCCTATTGTGGAAGAGGCTTGACCTCAGCAGTAGGACGCGTGTGTGGGCTGAGATGATGATAATGACTGTAGCGGATAGATCTTGAGCTCTGTAATAACGAAGACTTGTTCGATGTGACGAAAAATTAAAAATCAAATACAAACGCTATTAAAGTCCGTACAAATAATTTTATTTCAAAGATCCACAGTGGACATCAATAGGCTAATAGATAGATAAAAAATACTTAGAGACATATTATATTCCTAGTTCAACACAAAAAAAGCAATAATTTCGTCTAGTTTAATATCATAAAATCCACATAGAAACATCCACAGTAATTTCATCGTGCCTCAAAATATGTAACACATAAATTTGACGCGATATGTTGTCTACAATCATACGATAAGGTGTGTTGTCTGACTACAGACACTTCTAACGACATCATAAAGTGTCGGCCACGTTCGGAAAACACCGCGCCAGAGTCGAAACTGTGCCAAAAAATTGAACATGCATACTTTGCGTGAGTATTTTTGTTACTATATGCACGGGTTTCCCCATCTATCGTTATTTTTTATTACCTTTTTTTTCTGGGGTGGGCTGCGGTCGGCGCACTCCTCGCACCTCCGTCCGGGGCGACAGAGGGGCGTAAGCACGCACACCCGCAACCCACCCGAACATCACGTCGCCTTCGTCGTTGGGCCGACCACTGGAGCAGGGTTACTTGTCATCAGTGGTCGGACCGACGAAATACCCCCTAGTGGGGTACCCTCCCATCGACCGACGTGCCCCCTCGATGAGAACAGAGAGAGAGAGAATCAGAGACACTGTCAATTCCTTACCTACTGCTTATTATCTTGGTTCATATAAGTGTCACTGTTGGACTAGAGCCTCCTCCATAATGGAAGGTAAATTGACCTACTATGTCCCGCTGGTCAGACGTGTTGGCGTTATGTCGAATTTTCTCTTGCATAGAAATTATCTGCATATCTCTTAACTACCTTTTAAAACAGACACGAGTAAGAAGAGGAATGAAAAACTGTATTACTCCGTCGCCCCATGTAAAACATATCATATCATTCGGGAATCACAGCAAGTAGTTCATCCCAGATGCCGGCATATGGATGGAAGAAATAAACACTGGAAACGTCAAGGATAATAACAGTGGTAAGGGGTGAATTCTCCGACCACTGAATCAAGGAACTCGGCACCGGTGGTCGGCCTAACGACGAAGGCGACGTAGCTCAGGTGGGTTAGCTACGGTGGGTTAGTGGGTTAGAGCCGGGCACTACCCCTCTATCGCCCCGGACGGAGGCGAACGGCGGATGCACTGACCATAGCCAAACCCAAAAAAAAGGGGTGAATTCTACCGTGGCATGGGGTATTACGATGGTAAAAAAAAAAAAAAATTAAATTGCGTTAATATGAAGTCAAATAGCACTTCAACTTTTCAAATCTTGGCTATATAGCTGTCGATAAAAAACAGAGTGACCTGAAATCTCCTCGCTTAAACAACTCTAGTCCTCTCTCCAGTCTATCTTATCTTTGTTCTCACCATGTCCACGCCATATCATGTTTTATGGAGACCACCCACTTTTCTTTGATCTTCCCTTACTCCTAAAACTTTCAACACTCATACTTAAAACTGCCCACATAACATTATTATCCTGCTCTAATTCCTATCATTATCATCACAGCTTCTATACATCCCACTGTTGGGCTTAAGCCTCTTCCACGTAAGAAAGGAAATTGACCTACTATACTACGCTGCTCAGACGTGTTTATAAAAGGTTTTATTTGAGTTTTCCTTGTCTTGCATAGATGTTATATGCAAAAGGGTTAAGCAGTAGCTTTATGACCGGCGGCAGACCTTACGTTAACGTTAACCCTCCTTGCGAAGGTAATTTGTTGGTCCGGCTCAATTTAAAAGTCTTAGTAGTCTTTTACAACAACCACAAGCAATGTTGGTCGTGTCGTCACCACATAGCACATGAAACTTTCGATTCAGAACCTGTATTTCTAATTTATTATCATCTTCCTGCTCATATCCTCTTCTTTTTTCCTCACAAGTCTATCAGATATCAATTATATGTTCTATTCGTCAGCCTGTAGACTCCACTGCTGGACACAGGCCACGAGAATGCCACTTAGAACAGTCCTGTGCCACTTGCATCTAATGGCTCCCTGTGGCTTTCAATATATTGTCAGTCCACCTAGTAGTGAGTCGTCTATAGGAGGGTATCCCACGTAGGGGGTATTCCGTCGGGCCGACCACTGATGACAAGTAACCCTACTCCGGTGGTCGGCCCAACGACGAAGGCGACGTGGTGTTCGGGTGGGTTGCGGGTGTTGCGTGCTATACGCCCCTCTGTCGCCCTGGACGGAGGGTGCGAGGAGCGCGCCGACCGCAGCCCACCCCAAAAAAAAAAAAAAGAAGTAATGAGTCGTCCTACGCTGCGTCGCGTGACTTAAAGTTGCCACTCGGTGTTCACTTCATGTTCTCTTCATGAAGACGGTCTATTTTTTTTTTAGTCTTCGCTTACCTCTATAGCTTTCGATATTAATATTTAAAACTTTCCTCACAACATTATTAATAAAAAGTGGTAGATTAAATAAACTTTAATTGGTAGGAGCACACTGTCGCTAGTCGTTTGTCTATACCCGCGGTTCAGTCCGTTCGGGGTAGTACCACACTTTCGCGGAAAATTGTCGTCTAAGTTCGTTGAGCAAGACAGCTGAATGGCAGACTTTCTGAGAGCGTTTGATGATTACTTTAGCATCAGCGAACTTCATTGCACGTACGTATTCACACTCCCTTTAATTTCTTCATGGTAGACAGCAGCTTAGCAAAGGTCCATGAGCGTCAGCGTCACTTACCATCAGGTGTGCTGTGTACTTGTTTGCCACCAAAAACAATAAAAAAATAATATATAATTTTAGGCCCATTTTTTGTCTTGAGTCAGATTATTATTTTATTATCAAGTATCATTTTCTTACCGTTTACCACCGACTGCAGTAAAAAAAACAAGAAATTAAATATATATTTGTTATTTTTATTAATATAACATATGTTTAATATGAAAGTTCACATTCATCTGACTCGTTAACGAATATACAACATATATTTTTCAATTAAGTCGCATCTAACATTTCTCACTTGCCAACAAATAAATCTATGTAAATTAACTGAGAAATGTTTGTATTTTCCTTATATTTCGACAGATATTCAATTTGTCTTGTTAGTCTTCTATAAATACGTTTAACTTAAAAATATATAATACCAGCAAATTATCATAGCTTCATCCGCTTAGTTCTATTTCTGTGAGAATGTGGAGATAAAATATAGCCTAGGTTACTCAGTGATAATGTAGCTCTACACTGGTGAAAGAATGTTTAAAATCGGTTAAGTAATTTAACCGTGAATGCGTAATAAATAGACAAATTCGCAGGAAGACTTCAGAACCAATGATCAAATTAATCGGCAATGGGGACATCATATGGAGTAGAATATAATTCACCACCCTCTTTCCTGCCCGTGGATGTCGTAAAAAACGACTAAGGGATTATAATATGCATATAACACCTATTTAGGAGAAGCAAATCTCGAAATAAAACCATGTTCTAATACGTTTAACCAGCGCGGTGCAGTAACTCAATTTTCCCTTCCATTATGGAGGAGGCTCGAGTCCTGTAGTGGGACGTTTACGAGCTGATGAATGAATACATACCTCAGAAAATTTGTCAAATTAATGTAGCCTGTCAAAGCAAAGACCGCGAAAATATTTCAAATTCAATGTACTTAGCAATATTTTTCTGAGTGTTATTCTTTTTGCGCTTAAATTCAATTGCCAGTTAGATTTGAAATCAGTTTCGTGGTGATTTCAAAACAATGAATAATAAAATCCCAAACAATGACTAGTAACATATAAAACAGTCGAGCAAAGTTTTACAGTTTGTAAAGAACGTTTCGCCAATATGCTTAAACATGGTTCTTTTTTACGTCGAATACTTCGAGACGCTGGGAAAGTTTTGCATCTCATTCATTTAGAAAGAATTAAAAAGAGATGAAAGATTTTCCTCAATGAAAGCTCTAATGAGTAATGCAAAGGGCAAAAACACTGGATTGTTTTGTTTCACTCGCTGTTAAAGCGTAACTTCAACTCGTAACTAAAAAACTATAAAATTTAAAGTTTGCTATACACTTGGGGACAAAATCTAATGAAAGTCATACCCCTTTCAGCCCATGTCAAGACAATTGTGTCTGTTTGAATCAATTTTTTAGGCATTTAAAAAGTGTTACTAAGACCAGGACCGGATTAAATCTATCGGAGGCCCTTAGGCAATGCAATTCTCGGGGCCCCTAGGCAATGCAATTCACGGGGCCCCTTAGGCAATTAAATTCTCGGGGCCCTTTTTTCTATTACAAAAGTCCAGTCGATCAGATCGACTTCTTTAGTATTCTGTTCTTCTATTCTCTTCAATCGCTTATGGCAACAACATACGTTATTACCTTGACTTCATGCTATAGCATCACCTCACATACCTGACTCATTTCTTTTTACTTTTATTGAAATTATCGTAATGATTAGGTTAAAGTTGTAGTTACATGATGATCCAGGTCTCATGATGGTGTAGGCAAGAGAAATGAGAACTTAAAAAAATGTTCAATTAAATGAATTAAAGTTTTTCTTGGTGCTTGCTCGGGGCCCCTAGTCGATGCGGGGCCCCTAGGCAATTGCCTAGTCCGCCTTACAGACAATCCGGCCCTGACTAAGACGAGCCCATCACTATACTGTTGTGACGAATATAGTGATGCCATAAGTGTAAGGGAAACTGGCGTTTCTCCTGTCCAAGATTACCTTTTATATATATTGAATTCAATTTTAAATTACTTGCTAAGTTTTGTCTCGGGTCTGAAAAGGGATAGGGAATAATCGTTTTATTTTTAAATAAGTTTTTTTTTTTTATTGCATACGGTGGCAAACGAACAAACAGTACACCTGATGGTAAGTGTTGCTGCCGCTCATGGACCTTTACAACGCCGCTGCCTACCGCGAAGAATGTGAAGGGAGTGTGAATGCGTGCATTGAGGCTCGGTGATACCAAGGGTACCACCAAAACCCTCCACACGCAAACACCCTCAGAAAGTTGGGCTTCCGGCTCTCTCACTCACCGAACGAAGCGCAGTAACAAATCGCTACTACTCAGACGTCGATTTTCTGCGAGAGTGTGGTACTGCCCCGGACGGACCGGCCCGCGGCTGTAGACAGATAACTGTCGACAGTGTGGTCCTACCACTCTGGTATCATAAGTATCAAAAGTAACTTAGTTATGCTTCATTAAAAGTCTACGTTACAAAATAAACGCTCCTAATCGCTACACAGTATTATACAATTAAGACCTACTATTGTACATTGCATTCGTGTTTTCTTTTCGATAGATTTGTATATTTAAGCCGTCCACCTATTTCACGATCATGTTCCCTTGATGTTAATCATTTTAAATCATATAATTCTTTGTCAGAATGTGTTTATATTAGAAGTTTCTAGATAAAACTAAAGTGATGAATTCAAGAACGTGTACGTTTGACGGCAATGCGAATGTGTTATAAGATTGGAATCGATATATGTAATAAGGAATCAGTATGTTATATATAAAAAGCCGGAATACGAATATAATCGAAACTGGATAAAACCTGGAATAATAAAATCGTGATAAAATCCGGCATACGGTAATCTGTAGAAGAACGGGTATAGCCGACAAAGCCTGAAGAATTATAGTTGAAGTGGCAATGGGCAACTCACATCGCTCGTCGAACTGACAACTTTTGGAGAAGAAAGGTTCTCGAGTGGCGACCACGAATTGGATGAGGCAGAGTAGAACCACCACCAACTAGGAATGACTGACGACATCTTGATCTTGAAAGTCGCTGGGAACGGTTATATGCAAGCGATACAGGACCATTCCGAGTAGCGTTCTCAGTGGTAAATAAAAATAGTTTTGAGTAGTTGTAAAGATTTAGACCTATAAAAACGTAGAAAGAATTAATTATATCTCAAACTCAAATTAGTTACATATAATGATTTCTGATGTTTACCCGAGTATTACACATTTTAAATAGGACTACTTTACGGATTTTATCGCGTTTGTTTCTATTTTTGATTCCGCGACGTTTCGAACACTTTGGATCGTTTATGGTCACGGGCGATTTTTTTACTAATCATAAACAATATGTATAATTTTTTTCATATAGAATCATTTTCTTCTTACACTGGCAATAAATTTGTATCTAAATGTGGGTCAATATTTAATAATTTTCTGTATCGGGTAGATAATTATAAATTTTCTATAATAACGATGACTTGTTGGACGTGAGACATCTTAGTCCGCCCGTGACCATGAACGGTGCAAAGTGTTCGAAACGTCGGGCAATCAAAAATCAAAGACAAAAAATAGTTTTATTAAAATGAGTTACACTTACAGATAACCTGCTTTAAATATCATAAACTGTTCAAAGTTTTACCACAACCCGATAGAAATCTTAAACCATATAATTTTGTAGACATTATCAAATACTCTTATCACCACTAATTCTACTTCTCAGCCCATAAGTTGAGCCATGAGCGACAGTATTACTTATCAACAGATATGCTGTATTCTCGTCTGCCAACAACAGCCATAAAAAAATTGACAAACTCCTCCTTTTTTAATGTCGATTAAAAACCTGTATAGGTACAAAATATGAATTACGCGAATGTACTGCTAAGTGTTTAAGTATCTTTACATAAATATTACTAATGGGTTCTTTGTAAACAAAGCTATTGTTACGTGTTATTCTTGCGAATGCAATGTTTAAACAAACATTGAAATTAATTCAATATGTGAATGATCTGATAGCAAGTTTTGATAACATCAATTTCATTGTAATAGTAGCTTGAGTATTCCATTTATCTATTTGATTTTTATATTTTTTTAAAAATACCAAGCGATCCCGCTCTAAGAAAATAGTCCTTGTATTGTGGAGAGGTGGAGCGCGGCCCCATGACCCACCCGTAGCACGTCGCCTTCGTCGTTGGGCCGACCACCGGTGCAGAGTAACTTGTATTCAGTGGTCGGCCCGACGGAATACCCGGGTCGCGAGGAACCCTCTTCTCTCGACGTTCCCCCTCAGGGATGTCGGTCACCGTCGCGCGGTCAGCCTCTCTGCGGGTAACGAACTAAATCCCGGTCCAGTCACCCTTGGCCTCGGCTAGGGCGGCATTAGGCGCAGATACTCACACCTGCGCCGCCCGAGTCACCGGCGGCGGATTGCGTCGTCGAGCTTTCCCTCTTCACGATCGTGTGCAGGTACTTGGCGAAGCAACCGTTCCCCGTCAAGACCTGCACCAGTCGGAAGGAAAGCACCCCGTGCGTCCTCTCCAGCCACTCCATAAGCATAGGCCGGAAGGCCTCGACGGTCGTGACACCGTACCCAGGCCTCTCCAGCCGGACTGCCCAACGGGTAACGATGTCACGGCGGGCATCGACCCGCCAGGCGGCAATCCCCTTGATCGAGACCGTGCCGTCGCGGACTCGCGTCTCCGACACCCACCGGTAAAGTCCGGCGAGCATCTCCGCCTCCAGGTCCCAGGAGGACAAAGTGTTGTGCTATGTGGGATTCGAACCCATGAAATTGGCACTGTAGGTCGGTATTTTAACCACTACGCCATCTGTGCAGTTAATTGCTTATATTTTATTGCTGTTGATGACAAGCGAGCAAACAGCACACCTTTGCGCGACAGTATCACAATCGTGATACTGTCGCGCATAGACCTTTGTTAGGCCACAGCCTACTATGAAGAAAGAGAAGAGAGTACGAATGCGTGCCATGATGTTTGGTGATACTAAAGGCATCACCAAAGCCCTCATCAAACACCCTCAAAAAATTGGGTTTACAGCTCTCTCGCTCACCGAACGAAATGCAGTAACAAATTGCTACTACTTTTCACTAAATTCATTCATTTCAGCACAGCACTACACGTCAACTGTATAGCTAGAGATATACTGCTATAAGCATGTCGGTGACTCGAACGCACGAGATTTATATACAAAAAGTATCTAAGAACACTGTGCGCGCGCCTATAAGATTTTGTTCCTATTAAAAAGTGCCCAAAGCGTCTAAAGAAGTTTTCACATCAAAAAAGGGCTGTATACCGAAAACTAATAAATATCAATTTCTAAATTAGATAATTTCTATCGATTCTCTTATTTGTACTAAATACATTCAATACATAATATACTTTTGTATATCGTGACAAAGTCCCATAATAACATTACAAACGGGCCAACTATAATTCTTACTTTCACCATTCGATCACGATAACACGCTAATAACGTGGAAACAATATGCTAATATTTCAATAAATATATCATAAATTATACTTGTATGGTAATTCAATTAAATATGAAGATATAATAAGCAAAGAATAACAACCGTTTTTTGAGTGGAACGTTCATGATCCACTCACAGACTCTGCTTTAGAATATAACGCCTGATCATAAATATTTATTGTGGCTCACTGATAATTCCACGTGGTGACGGAGTAAGAGTACTATTCACCGTAAGGGATGATCGATATTAGAAAAACATCGATGTTTTTGCTTTCAACGACGTTGAAACCATAATTCACCAGTCCCTCTCTTCCCTGCGGATATCATAAAAGATGACCAGGGCCGGACTATCCCTATCAGGGCCCCTAAGCCCCTGTATCTTCAGTTGTAGACACTGTGGTCATCCTGGATTAATCATTTTCATCATTTCTGCTCATATACGTCCCACTGTTGGGCTCGAGCTTCCTTCATAATAGGAAGGAAGTTGACCTTACTACACCATGCTGGTCAGATAGGTTGGTATAGGTTTTATTTCGAATTTTCCTTCTCTGGCATTAGAACTCAACAAAACCCTATGTTTTGTTTCGAGTTTACCATCTCTTGCGTAGATGTCATATGCGTAATAAATCCCTTAGTTGTCTTTTATGACACCCATGGGTATGAGAGGGGGTGGTGAATTGTATTCTTACTCCGTCACCATACGGCAAACCTCTGTCACCATCGTGGATTATAATAAAATAATTATAATCAAGGTATACTCGTAGAGGTAAACACGTCTAACTACTAGCCGCGTGCGTCCCGCTCTACCGATGCGGTCGTACCGCGCCGTGGTCGCTTAGGTGTGCATGGCGCCATAATCGTGGGGCTTACGCTACCGCTTCGCAGTCGCTTTGGTCGCGCAGGTTTGGCCTTACGTTTATGGATAATCCGGCCCTGAAGACGACTAAGAGATATACAGTGCAACCTTAATATAACAAATCCGACGGGAACTCGTAAATATTCGTTATATCAAGAAATTCGTTAAACTGAGGTTTGTTATATTGAGGTAAGGTTGGTCTAAAAATTTTTATAAAGAGGCCAAGAAATAGTTTTGATCACCTCAACATTTTTGCATTCAGCAACTAGAATCTTCAACAATAGTGATGCACTATTTACATTATTTCCCATCAAACGACTTCAATTGTTTTACAAAAACAAACGTGTCGGAACCTGTCGCGACTGAATCACATACTATGGGACTAAGGGTCATATAGAGGTATTTACACTTTTTTTTGATAGTTGAAAATTCGTTATAAAGAGGATGCTCGTAAAAAAAATTTGTATGTAAAGGTATTATTTACACTGACTCTTATGGACAATTCAAGGGGATTAGAAAAACTTTGTTAAATCGAGGAAGTCGTTAAATTGAGGTTCGTAATATTAAGGTTGCACTGTATTATGCAGATGCTAGAGATATGTGTATGAGATGTATATTTTATCCCTAATATTACGACATCCACGGGCGTTGTAAATAGTATTCTTACTCTATCACCACACGAAAAACACATAAAATGTAAAATAAGAAATTGAAAAGGCGCATTAAAATCAAATACGAATAACATACGAATAAAAATCATCACATAAACTTAACATTTAACGAATGTATCTTCATAATTAGTAGTTGGGTGAAAGTCTGTATAAAGTAAATGTGAAGTGTCCATTAGATGTGGAGATAAAATTTTTAGTGATAGAAAAAACGAGTTGATTAGTATAGAAGTCACCAACTTGCCTGCGGGGTTGAATGACCTTTTGACATTTCATATATTTGAATTTCTTTTTTTTTTATTTTGATAATCGGCTACGTGGATAAGGTCATTGTTGTCCATATCGAGTAATATTTTTTTATTTATTTTTTTATTTGATTGTTTGTAGACGTTTTAATGTACATAACCGAATAGGATAAGATGTAAACACTCGTTTTAATTAATTTGAATAGATTTGGATGAAAATTGGCATATATACAAATCATTACCTGGATTAACTCATAGAGCACCACCACAGCCCGTATACGACCTCTGCCAGGCTCGAGCCTACTCTACAATGGGAGGAAAATAAACCTACTATAAAAAAATTACCACGCTGGTTAGACGAGCTCGCATAGAGCTTTATTTCTCTTGCTAGGTGTTCTCTGCATATTTAAATGCCTTGGTAGTATTTTATGAAACCCACGGGCAAGAAAGGGGTGATGAATTGAATCGATATTATTTGGACCAAATTTAATTCGAAAGTGAAAGCTTTTACAGAAATTCTAGTCTATATTCGCATAGAAACCGAAAGGAAGTATATGTAATACTTTCGACATATCATGCACATTAACGGAACAGATACCATTATGAAATACGATTATGAGCGAAACGTAAGCTATTCGATTGTTATCGATATCGTATTTGATCGGTATCGATACAATCGATCATTGGTTATATTGTTGTATTTCTTTATTAGCAACAATCGTTGTTATTAGTTCTTGTGTTTATTTTCCATTGCTGTTATTGGTAGACGAGTAAACAGCACACCTGATGGTAAGTGATCCTGCCGCTCATGGACCTTTGCCATGCTACTATCCACCTTGAAGAAAGTAAAGGGAATATGAATGCGTGCAATGAGTTTCGATGATACAAAAGGCATCACCAAAACCCATCATTCCATCAGAAATTCTGGCTTCCGACTCTCTCGCTCACCGAACGAATTGTTTTCGAAATTCTTCATATCGAGACTGATTATTCTTAGTGACTGTCTGAAAGCAAGTAAAAGTCGTTGATTGGGCGCTGATAACCAAATTTACCATCGCCCTAGGAATTTTGGTACAACATGAAAATAATTATAAACTATTGTTATACCATAATCACCATTCCGTAGTATCTTCTGTGTATTACACTACATAAAATCATAGCAAAATTATTGAATATAACACTATAAAATATTAAAATATTGCATGGAAATAAAAAATACCACATGACGTATATACAAACCCGCCAAAACTCACAAAGAGCTGTTCAACAAACCATAAACAATATGGCGAACTATTGCACTACATTTAATTAAAATTGACTACTTCACTTAACAATAAATCATTCTTGAAAATTATGTAGGTAAATGTGAAGTTTACTGCGGTTGTAACGAAAGTAATACGGTTGCTGCAGATAATAAAATTGAAGCGATATTGGAATAAGTATTAAATGTTAGTACCTGTATCAAGATCAAGTTTAGACATGTTTATCATAAAATATCCAGTACTACAAGCTCGTATTATATGACAATAGATTTATGAGGAAATAAATGAAATTGGATAAATCATGAATCAAACGGAGAACATTAAGAGTAACTAGAACTCTCAGGATAATAATAAATTGTAACTTTGATTTTAACGAAAGCATTTCTACCACGATCGAATTGATAATAGAGTTAAAATACAATGCATCAACACTGCATTTCAGTTTTTTTGGGAATTATAGGAGTCATATAAGGTAGGGCAACAGCGAGACGCATATGGATTAAAAAAAAATAGATAGAACTTTTTCTGAGTTTGGTGTTCCTAAAATTTATATCACTGTTAAACCTTTGCATTGGTTCTAATTTTGTTCATGAGTTCTAAGCGAAACGGTTCATCTTTTATACCTCATGTGTCCAGTTGACATAGGATAATTAGATATACCACTAAAATATATAAAAATACATCATGGTCTTAACGCGTTTTTTTTTTTCGTAAAACCGCTGAGGTTTATTTATTTGGAACTAGCAACCCGCCCTCACTTCGCTTCCGTTTTAGTCGTTTTACCCACGTAGTTCCCATTCCCGTGGGAATACCGGGATAAAATATAGCCTAGTTTACGCCCTGATATTATAGCTTTCCATTAGTGAAAGAATTTTTGAAATCGGTCCAGCCGTTTTGAAGATTACCCGGAACAAACAGACAGACAGACAGACATCATTTTTTTAATCTGTATTTTAGGCATAGGTGTCGTGCAAATAACCGTGTGAGCATGAAAAAAGTCTATTATTTTGACATTACAAACAGACACTCCAATTTTATTTATTGGTATAGATAATATTTGACCAAAAGAAGCAGTCAAGAGGATTGCCCACACTAGTAACAAGCTATACACAGTTCACAGTTGCTACTTTTGGAAGATCACTAAAAATTATATGTTGATCGCGATCAATCAAACAAAAAAATTGTGATCTGCATAAAATAAGCACCCAGGTATATACATATATCATATATACAGCATACAAGAAAGCATGCGGTGACGATGACGCGAGTCCCATGATTATTGTTCACACAAAAAGTGCTCAATTCTCATTCTCAGAAGTTTTCACTTAAAAAAAATTGTTTGCCATTTTCGGTCAGAATATAGTTGCGTCTTATACCAAAATGTACGTTTACTGTTAGTAAACATAAGAATCCGTAGTTATAACATCTTCTTTCGACATAAAATTCAAAGTCATTAAAAAGACAGTAGCAATAAAATCGATATTAAATGATGGTAAAGTTGAAGTCTTTGAGTCTGATAGCATCAATACTAGTCATTTAACGTATCGCTTTGATATTTTGCTTCAAAGACTTGAATATTGGTGCATCAAAATTCAAATGGCTTGATTTTTAAAGATTGAAATGTTTGATATGAACGGTGTTCTTCAAGGTAAGTGAGTAGGACCGTTCAATTTAGATGTTCTATACCAAATATTAAGTGATGTCATCCGAGGAGTTATAGGTACTACTGTTAGTGATATGAGATAAATTTTAAGTAATTAAGACCGATTAAGGGGTAGGGTTATCCGTGTGGTGACGGAGTAAGAATATTACCCACCCACAGACAGACAGACACAAAATTTTTAAACAGGTTTTTAGGCATAGATGTCTTCAGGTGACTAGACCGAGGATTTAATCCGACACCCGCGGAGAGGTTAGCCTCGCGACAGAGATCGGGGACGTCGATGGAAGAGGGTACGCCCTCGGGGTATTCCCATCAGGTCAACCACTAAAGTCAAGGAACTCTGCACCGGTGGTTGGCCCAACGACGAAGGCGACGTGCTACATGAATGGGTTACGGGGCCGCGCACCGCCCCTCTGTCGCCCCCGATGGAGCCGGGTGCGCTGACCGTAGAGGGAAAAAGGAAATTAATATCAAGTTTTACTCTTCCACTAAATATCACATCGTAACACGACTTACGTCATATGACATCATTTTTTCAAAAAAAGACAGGTATCGTGCAAATAACCGTGTGAGCATGAAAAAAGCCCAGTATTTTGATATTACAAACAGACACTTCAATTTTATTCATTTGTATAGATTAATATGTGCCTATAAAATATCTTTATTTGTCATTATAATAAATTTAGATCGCTACTACTATTTCGTAAATCAAAAATTTATAAATTAAAAATCTGATAAATTCTCTCAAGCTATTAATATCATGGTTTATAATAATTTGAAAAAATAAAATTCAACACAGTACAAGACTATGTTACAATTTTACGATCCGTATGGTTCTTCTATCTTTGAAATGAAGACTAAAGTTATATTTGAAATTATATTTAGGTACTTCTGGTGCATTAGCAAAAATGATGAGAGTCAATTTTTACAATGCGCGCACATATCGTCACGAAAAACTGACATCCTAAAGTTGGCTAGGCTGCTTAGCCTAGGCAGCATTGTTTACGATGTGCGCGCACACCGTCACAAATGTCAACGATATATGTCAAGATAATGCGTTATAATAAGACTTTCAATGTATTAAATACCTTTTCTCCTATTATTAGTGTCGTTTTTCTACAAATGTAGAATAATGCGAAGGTTATAATATTGTAATATTTAGAAAAATGTTTATCTTGTTACGCCAAAGAAGCATAACTTCTTACGTACGAAAATAAGAATACGCACTTTTATAAAATCACTTTTAAAATTATTTAAACACAGTTAATGAAAAAGGTATTTTGACCGACCAAATTCTATATCATTAATGTTCAAGGTTTAGTAAATCACTGCTCCAATTAAATCGATTTTTAGAAATCGATTGTAGTTTATCCTCCTCTTTGATTTTTTAATGACATAAATTCCCGCACTATCGACGATCTCGTTCGAATAAATTTGCAGAATTACAAAATAAATTACGCCACCAACGATGTTTTCCCTTTTCATACTAATCTAAATATTAAAATATGAAGCAAAAACTTTGTACACTTTTTACTAAAATTATGCAGATGGACAAACATGAAATTTGGCACAGTAGAAGAATATATTGAGAAGTGCAGAAAATCAAAATTTGATATAATAAGGGATTAGAAATACATTTATTAAATTCGTTAAAAAGGCATTACGCTACACTACACTACCAGGCCATCGATACACACACACACACGCGTAAACACTTTTGTTTATGGTTAAAATCTCCGGTCGAAATTAATGTCAAACAATCATAATTATGATGACACTATCTAATAGATATTTGTACTTATACATTAGTTATTTGTGAAATACAGCTTGCTCCATATACAATTATATAATTAAAAGAAAATTGTGTTGCAGAAAAATTTATTTAAATAAATTATGGCCGAATATCGACCACTCGGCGATCACTAGTTATATTAAAATTGTTATTCTTCTTAAAGGTAACAAAGATTATGTACCTATAGGTATTAATAACCTATTCTTGCATTGAATAGAATAGGCCACATAATCAAAATATGTATGTATTATAAGAATTCTGTCGCTGCCTTATCTGCGGGCTAATTAGATAATTAAAAGTAATGTGTATTTACCTCTGATACAGTGTAGTTATTTACAATAAAACTCTTTTTACGGTTTTTATCGCGTTTTTTTTATTTGCCCACATTTCCACTTTTAACTTCATAATCATGGGAACACTCAATCCTTAGTACAAATGCTATAAAATCCGTAATTATTATTTGAACTTGCGTAATCATCGGAAACCATTATAATGCAGTAACCATATAGTAAATAAAACTAAGGCGCACTAAGATAACTGACGTCCTACCGCCCGTGTTCAAGAACGCTGCAAAGTGTTCGAACGTCGGGCAACCAAAAATCAAATACAAACGCGATAAAATCCATTAAGGGTGTAGATTGTTGGCCTGAGTTCTCGATTTCAAGCGACCGCAGCGCCAAAGTTTAATGTAACATCCGACGGGGCGGATCAATGACCTAGAGAGCGCGATTTTCAAAATGTTTTGCAACAAACGTTCCACGTTGAGAAATTGTTATTGAACTTGAATATTTACAGCATAACAATAACGTTGAATTTTTGGAAACTAGCTGTTGATTCTTTTTAATAGATTAATAAGAGTAGTTGAGACACAATTTTTATGTTTTTCTATCATTACATTACATAGTATAAAACAAAGTCGCTATCCGCCGTCTGTCTGTCCCTATGTATGCTTAGATCTTTAAAACTACCCAACGGATTTTGATGGAGTTTTTTTTAATAAATAGAATGATTCTTAAGGAAGGTTTATATGTATAATACATGCATAATATAGTAGAGAAACGCTGATTAATTTAGAGGTTTCTAATGTGATGTCGTAAATAAGCACGTTTTTGCGCTTTTATTGCAAACGTTGGCTGAACCCTACGAGATAGACCAAAATAATGTACTACAGTATTATCCATCTTAAAAAGTTCAACAAAAAAGTCCACGATGGCATATGTCTATCTCTTAGGGATAACCCACCATAACCATTTTTTATCCTCTACTAAAAAATGATTATTTACTAAGTGATTTTATACAATACAGCATTAATCCTTATCCAATTAAGTACCTTAAATAAATTGTGCATTTATTATAGATCAATATGCTTTTTATAGTATGTAATGTGAAGTGAATATTGCCGAAGATAGCGAAGATAGCGAGGGCGGGTTACTAGTTTATAATATAATATACAATCAAGAGTAGGTCCGGACTGACATTTTTGTATTCTACTTACCTAAAATTCCAACTATTTATTTATTTGTAATTTCACTACCAAAATTTATTCTAATTCGTAAAATATTCATTCAATAAAATAATTGCAAATTCAGTAGGAAGTGTGTTTATCTCTACGCAAGGAAATGTGCCTATTGCGTAAACTCAAATACTTACTTTTTGTTTACGATCACCTCGTCGATATCTAAAAAAAAATCCTAGGGTTTTAAAAAAAATGTCAATAAATGAAATACAAGTATAAAAATGATTTATTTACTACACAATAACAAATATGAGTCGCCATTACTCGCTATCCTAAAAGCGTGCTAGGGTTGTACAAAAATTAGTAAATAATTCATTTATTTACTAATTTTAACAGAAGTTTGTAAATTATTAATATACTAATTAAAAGTATGTAATTAAACAATAACGAAATATGAGTTCAAAATTCTAATGGTTTTTCATTCGATTACGGATCAAGTTCTGATTTCTGCTAATTTGATGATAAAATCAATGGCTATCACAAAACCTATCAGAATGAAAACGTTACCAGCTGCCCGATTCACGTAAGTAATAAAAACCGTAGCGCAGTGACGTCACTTCGTTTTGTGCAAATTTAGCCCTTTTAACCGACTTAAAAAAAGGAGAATTCTCAATTCGCTGTATTTTTGAACCAATTTTTATGATTCTTTACACCAGGTAACTCAGAAATTGTATAGTAATTGAGCTATTGGAAGATTTATGACAATCCAAGACTAGATAAGTAAGTGCGTTTAAAACAGAAAACTAAAAGGCGATTTCTAAATTCCTAAGTTAAAACGACTTTTGGACTGGCGTGTTTACGTGAATCGACTGGCTGGGTAGTTAAGTTACCTGTATCTTTCAAAATCATTAGGCGTTCTTCTCTTTCATAACATGTAAAGCTCTTTCTTTCCTCTCTTTCATAGCCTCTATGATACTGGGCGCGTCACGAATGGGCATGCTTCGTGACTGCCGAGAATCAACTAATTCTGGAAGTAGGCAATCGTAATAAAACCTAACTAATTTCATCTCCATTTTCTCCTCCCAAAATATGTCGTCCTTTTCTATAATATAAACTTTCATAGGTACAGTAGCACCAAACCAGATGCCAAGCATGCAAACGTTTCTTTTAGTAATATGTACCTGTCCCTGAATTTGGAAATACCAGTTATGATTTTTATTTATGACATAACCCTTGGAAGCCTTGTCCTTAACCCAAAAGGTATGTTTGGCCATTGCTTCATCAAGAGTCATGCCAGCTAAATAATGTGGGCACTTAATTTCAATTAAACCGTTTGCATAAATGCCATCTGGTGTAGTACCAAGAAATTCATATTGATCGTCGACGAATAAACCGCAACCTTGTATACTAATATTCTCTTGAATTTCTAACTGTTTAATTGCGGTTTCTTCGTTTTCGATACCGTACCGTACAGCAGGCAAACTGGAGATATTACTACCATAAACGATTTTACGAACAAGAACAGCACAACTTGTGCTCTCTCGTTTTTTACAAACTTCCCCGAACGATGATGAGGTTAGTAATTTTCTCCTTGTACTCATCCACTCAGAACTACTTCTTTGCAAATGGGTCGACCTTTCAAGCTCCTCTCTTTCAGCACAAGACAACTTTAAATCGGCTAAAAAAGATGACTTGGCTTTCTCATATAATTCTGGACTCAGATCAGGTTTTTCGCAGTTTGGTCCATAGTGAGCGTCTTTCGATATAGCGCTGTGGCTCTTTTTCAATCTTAATTTAGGTTTAGCAATTAAACGGATTCTACGATTACAATTTTCCACTTTCGCGATCAAAGGATTAGGACTAGATTTAAATATTACTTCATGAGTTTTACTATGAATCGATCCTGTATTAAAAGACACAACAGCAGCTGCGCATCGGCCCGCATAAGAACCACGGGAAGAATAATTTACACGCTTACCCCCTACTAATTTGGCAATCACTGCGTTAAAACTTTCAACTATATTACTTGTACAATTATGAATTAAACTTCTAGAATGATATGACAGTCTTTTACTTAAAATGTGTACCGCGTCCATTAATCCGCATCCAACAATTGCTGGAAGCAACCCAACAGGTTCTATTCGACGAGTATCAGGTCTACAGAAATACTCTTTGCAATATTGGTGATTACCAAATACGTGTTGTGGACCATTTAGGATATCTTCACTAAGATTTTTTATTTTTTCTTCGAGTGACTGATTTTGATCGCCCCAATATTTAATAGCGCATTTTACACCCGTTCTTAAACGCAAATACCTTTCTTTTAGGAATTTCCGCAATTCGCAAGGATACTTAGTGTCTTTCGACAGTTTCTCCAAGCTATTGCAGTAGTTTCGTAAAAGATGATTTTTGCATTCAATTTTCTCTACTGTTAAATTACCGTACGGTCGCGAATCTAATATTTTTTTATAAGTACTGGAATCGCCGTCTGCTACAAATTTATTATAAGTTACACCGTGATCAACAATGGAACGTTTAAACCCCTCAACTATTATGGTCGATTCCATACCGGTAGATGATCCCGAATAATTCTTGAAACAACGGTGTTCCGAGGGCTGACTGTCGTTCTTTGCGGCTCGTGCACAAACTACGCAGTATTTATTTTTAACTCCAAAAAACAATACTTTATTAGTTTTAATGCCAATTATCGCAGCTGCGCCGGACAAGGCGGAAAAATTCTTACCATAAGATCTCTTGCTCCAACAACCGTCAACAGCAACAGATATTAATGGTGTACCATTTTTATCAACACTACCTATAGACACTGCGTACTCCGCTTCTTCCTTGACAGCTTCTGCCATGGAATGTGCTGCTGTCTTTTCCCACCAATCGCAAACCGTATTATTAATTTCATTGTATAATGAAGGTGACATGATTGGTAGGGCTACTGCGGCAGTTAATGTTTTTAACTGATAGTAGCTCCCACCAGATGATATGATACCAGATACAATTTGATGATTCACTTCCATTCTATCTTCTTTCTTTTCAATCAAACACACAGTAAATTTCATACTACACATACTACATTTCATGATGAGTTTTGAGTCCAGACCAACTTTTACTTCACCTATTATACTGAGGTAACTTAACTTACAATCCATTGGACCGTGGTCCCCTATGGCCTGAAGAGCTTTAAAAAAAAAAGAAACGTCTACAACTCTACGCCCAACTTCCATTTCATCCACCTTTCCCTCTTGGTCGTTTTCAATAACTAGTTCCTGTAAAGAAAGATAATGGCTTGATTTTTTTTATAAAAAATAATTAAAAATTTAACAAAATGCAAAAGAATTTAATACAATATTAGGTTCCTGATGAATAGAAATTATAATTTCTTTACGCATTAGGTATTGTTTTTTTATGACGTCACCTATTTGAACGTAAATTTTCTTTTGAGAAAGTAATTGAGAAGTATTTCGGTACTAAGGTGTTTGTCTCTCGATGAAAATAATAAATATTGCAAGAAAAAATCTATAGGTAGGTATTGAGATTTTGTCTTCGCCCATCACTAACTAAGTAGTTTGTTTATTTGTGTAACAAGTCTACAAGAATTACGTATAACAACTTACCTCTATACAGCGCGTAGCACTGTTGCTCAGTCTCGGCCCCAAGGTTTTCTTTATTTTCAACACTGGAAATATTATTCATCAATATTATCCACTTTTTATTTATTTTGTACAACCCTAAGCCAGACGCTAGGCGCCTCGCGTCTGTTTGGCGGTATAGGTATGTCGACCAAGTTGCGCTGTCGCCTACCTACTTTCACATTTTGATATTTAGACAATACTAGCCGACCCGGCGAACTCCGTATCGCCTTTTTTTTTTTTTAAATCCTATTATTTTGATATTACATACAGATACTTCAATTTTATTTATCAGTATAGATATAGATAATACAAACCAATATTTACATGTTATTGTAGGTATATGTCTGAATCGGGCGATCTAAATCATATGACATATTGTATTAGCTTTGTAATGTACCCTGTTCAAATGCGATAATAAATAAGTAGGGAGGAACTTACATTTTATTCGGAGATCTTTTGGCTTTCATATTTTTATAATGCGTACAAAACTTTCTTTTCCCTGGCATGACACTCAAATTCAATCAGTCCTGCGAAAAAAATAGCCTATGTTACTCAGTGATAATGTAGCTTTCGAATGATAAAAGAATTATTAAAATCGGTCCAGTACTTTTTGAGTTTATTCGTTACATACAAAAATCCAAATATTTCCTCTTTATAATACCTATTAGTGTAGATATTGTATTTTTTACGATTTATATCTAGTTCCATCATGGTTTTCTTTCAGACATTCATTATATCGATACTTTCTAATAACTGAAAATAAATTAATTATAAAAATGTTATACTTACAATTTTTTACAAAAAACACAAATTCACAATACGTAATTCTGCTGTCTGCAGCCGACAAGCGTGGTATCGCGTTCACTTACAGAAAGGAACTGCCGCTTTTGACCACCGAGATTGCACGAATGAAACGAACGTTTTACCCATACATTTTTGTATGAAAAATTTACCTTAAAATATATCTAGATTTTAGGGCTTTAAAAGAGGAAGTCTTTGTTTGTAAAGGTATAAAAAGAAGTATACAGCTATACTTATTAGTTTCTTCAGTGTTCAAAAAGTGTTTCTTTTTATCAATTTGTGTTGATTTATGGGGTTAAATCTGAAAAATACGAAGTCATGTTTTTGCATTTTTACTCAATTTTGTGCGTTTGTTGACGTTTATTATATAACAACTATTAGGTTTAAGAGTTTAATATAAGCATGAACATACTTATTGGTCTTTGATTGTAATATATACAAATTATCATTGATATCAATCATATGTAAATAGGTTAAATATGAAAAATCGTAACACTCTTTTCGGTGATTTTCACGATCTACACCCTTAAGTAGTTTTATTTACAATGTGTAATATTCGCGTAAACAACGGTAATCATCATTATAGTATTATTAATATCAAACGAGATGTTGATTTTTGACGTCTGAAGCAATAAAAAATGCATTTTTCTTAGTTACCTTTGCATCTACAAGTATATATCTGAAAAGCTACCCTGGAGTATTACTTTGACCCTAAGCAATCGGGATAAGAACAGGATAATTATCTATTTAATTCTAAATGCTTATACACAATTTGCTACTATGATTGTTTTTTCTAATAACAACACTGATAAAATCATTTTATTTCTGGCAACACATAAATTTAAAGCCCGATGTAACTATTTTTATAATTACAACACTATTTCCTAGAAATCGTGTTGTAACACAATTAATTTAAAAATAAAAATCTTAATATTTGCAGAGTATATTGTATTGTACATATTTTTTTTATATTCTACGGTTTCTTGAGTCGATTTGAAATGCTGCCAAGTCTTTAACGCTTGGAAATAGGACCAATATTTGAAAAGCTTTCCCTTTCGTCTAATTTATAGTGAGAATGATATACCGTAGTGTATTTTAAGGAGATTTAGGGATCAAACATAAATGGTCCTATCTCGTATATTCACGTCGCTATTCGCATATTGTCTCCATTTTAGTTTTAATAGAATGCTAGCATTGATTAAAGGTTTGAACGCTAAATGAAATGCAGTCGTTTTTAGTTTGAAGTGTTGTAGTTGTTCTAATGTTTGTTTTATAATTAGTATTGCCAGCAGTTACGGGCATTTATGTCGATAACAGATTGATTGACAGTTATTTAGTTTAAGTTATTTTATTAATTAATACTTTGCTTAAGATAAATATTTTATTTTTTACTATAAGAAAACTCAATAACGGTAATGATTATAAATTATAGAGCGTAATTATAATTTCAACCGTTGGGGAAGAAAAGTTTTTGAGTGGTGACCACGAATCGGACGGCGCAGCGTAGGACGACCCTCCCATTAGGTGGACTGACGACATTCTAAAAGTCGCAGGGAATCGTAGGATGCAAGTGGCGCAGGACCGTTCCGAGTAGCATTCCCATGGGGAGGCCTATATCCAGCAGTGGACGTCTGTAGGCTGATGGATGGATGGATGGATAATTTCAAAAGCTTTTTATTCTACGCAGAACAATAAGGTCCAAAGGGTAAAAACGGGACCCTATTACAAAAATTTCGCTGTCTGTCCGTCCGTCTGTCTGTCACCAGGCTGCATCTCAAGAACCACGTTAGTTAGACAGTTGAAATTTTTACAAATTACGTATTTTATTCTGTTGCTGCTAGAACAACAAATACTAAAAACAAAATGAAATAAATTTTTAAAGGTGTTTCCATACAACAAACGTGATTACAATATGAAATTTATGTACCTACTATTGTTTACCTAGTCAAATAGTACGGAACCCTTCTTGCGCAAGTCCGACTCGTATTTGGCCGATTTTTATAGATGAAATGGTCAACACTGTGTGATTCAGTCGCTCGACTATGAAAAGGTGACAAACATACATATACACTCGTAAATTTTCGCCTTTATAATGTTAGTGTATTGTTGTTATAATGTTTGTGAATTGTTGATATTAGTATGATATGCTTATAAGAAAAGTGGTGACTTTTACACGTGTACAATTGCATTATCAGTATAATTCAGTCAATCCCTAATTCACGCCCTAAGAAATAATATAAAAAATCTTTAAATAAACAGTTTATATCATCAAATACCAAAGAAAATACTTGCTAATCGGATCAGTAAACGAGCACAGGACTTGTTCATAACCAACACTCCCGACACCTATCAGCCGTTATCTAAACAGGCTTTATTCCAGCAATAATAAACTATAAGCACCAATCAGTATTTATACTTAAATATAGTGTGAAAATTATCAAGTATAAAACCAGTTTTCCACTGAACAAGCTATGTAATGGACGGTGAATAAACGAAAACAAACTGTCGGGTACGTGCCCTTCAATTCGGTGCAAACAGTTTGCTATATAATTATTAGGTTAATCGGATTTAGTGTTAATGACAGTGATGAGCGGGTAACGTTTTAAGCCTTTGAAAATATACTTTTACGGATTATATCGCGTTTGTATTTGATTTATGATTGCCCGACGTTTCGAACACTTTGCAGCATTCATAGTCACGGGCGGACTGATTTAGCATCATGATTAGCATTAATACTAATTTAGCATCATGTTCCCTGAGTTTTCTTGCCGGATATTTCTCAGTGTGGCCGCGTTCCGATCCGGTAGTAGTATATTAGTTTTGTTAGTTTTAATTCAACAAATTGAAACAATAATTGCTACAAATTTAATAATTAATAATTACTAACCATAAACAATATAATTTTTTTCATATAGAATCATTTTCTTCTTACACTGGCAATAAATTTGTACTAAAATGTGGGTCAAAATTTAATAAATTTATAACTAATTTTCTGTATCAGGTAGATAATTATAAATGTCTGTAATAATGATTACTTGTTGGATGTGAGACACCTTAGTCCGCCCGTGACCATGAATGCTGCAAAGTGTTCGAAACGTCGGGCAACAGTCCGTCCGTGACCATGAATGCTGCAAAGTGTTCGAAACGTCGGGCAATCATAAATCAAATACAAACGCGATATAATCCGTAAAAGTAGTTTTATTTACAATGTGTAGTGCTCGCGTAAACATCAGATATCACTTTGAAAATATTCTGTGTTTTGAAAATGATTACAGTGTGCAGTCCTATAGTTGTTTGTGAGTATCGTAACAATTGACTATGGGCATTGAATAGTGGACGTCGATAAGCTCATAGGCAGTACTGTAATATAAGCTGGTGGGAAAATGGTACGGGACTTCGACTCGACGGTGTCTACTTTCATAGCCAGTCCAAAAAAAGGAGAAATGTATTCGATAATTTTGCCACGGGTGCTCAGATAATATGGTTATGCCATTGGTCAAGATTTTTTTTTTTTAAAGAAAAATTCCCGCATTTTTATTATGAAACAACGCCGTATTAAGGCAAAAATACTTCCATCATGGGTGATAGTACAAATACATAATTAGCAGGTACTATTAATGTCTGGTATCACAACAATCATTTGTGGATCCAACAAAATACTGTCTTGCATGAAAATCGAACATGATTCTCAGTATGGAGATTCGATATCTAAACCACTACAATATCTCTTTTATTCTTTATCATAATCGCCTCAACTCAGATACATTCTACTGCTGGGCTCGAGCCTTTGCCACAATAAGATTAATATTGACCTACTATGCCACGCTCGTAAAATATAATAATAACTCGATCGAGTTTGCCTTCTCTTGCATAGAAGTTATCTGCATATTATAATCTCTTAGTAGTATTTTACGACATCCACGGGCAAGGAAGAGAGTGGTGAATTACCTACTACGTCACCATACAGATATTTTATTACTTACTTAAAAAGTAACCTAGTGGAATATATTTGTAAAATAAACACGTATACGCTTATCCGATTACTGTGTATATACATATATACATAATTACTTTTGTAGTACAATTACTGTGAGATCTACGCGGTCATAGGTCACGCGTGACATAATAAAGTGGGGTTTAGTACGTGCTTTGAACGTTAGAAAGTAGGCCATGGAAGTAGGCCTCAGGTGAAGATATGTAGATAATATTAGACATTTACGTTATTTTGAATCTTAGTTATTTATTAAAAATTCTTTGTCTTTAGTCTATAGTTCCTACTTCCCATTAGGTACGGGCCTCCTTGCCAGAGAAATTTACTTGGGGTAGCAAAACAGATGGCATACGATCCCATAACCTGGTGTTCATAGATTCAAAGACTTAATCAAATACATTGTTAGCTTAAGAATATGAATACAAATCAAATCTTATAACATTTTCGTCATGACTTATAGGGTATTCATAAAAACAGTCCGTCGATAATTGAAGTGGTTACCTTGACGTCCCGAGGGGGGGGGACGTCGATCGATGGGAGGGTACTCCAAATAGGGGGTATTCCGTCGGGCCGACCACTGATGACAAGTAACCCTGCTCCGGTGGTCAGCCCAACGACGAAGGCAACGTGGTGTTCGGGTGGGTTGCGGGTGTGCGAGCTTACGCCCTTCTGTCGCCCCGGACGGAGTAGTGCGAGGAGTGCGCCGACCGCAGCTCACCCCAAAAAAAATAAGGATACTGACAAACGATTCATAATTTCACTGGGGACTTTCAAAGAAAATGAAAATTCACGGCATTATATTATATTTACTACACTTCAGCAATATTCTCTGAATTAAATTACATAAAATGCCTCTAAAATTATTTAATATAACGCTATAACCCCCACTAAGACAATGAATAAAATTAAGAGCGCCACATGACCTTATTAATATCCGCCAAAACTCCATTTTAAAATAAACTAACACGGGGATGCTAATAATATTTTCTAATGAATACTCTATCGCGAAACGCTCGCAAAATGCCCAACGCCGCATTGCAACCGCCTGCAATTATGCTGTGATAATGGCGACGACGCATTTAAATATTTCAGTTAGGGCTGACACATAAGAGAAATTAAAATATTACTTTATTAGTAATTAGTTCTAAAATATACTACATAATTATTACTTTTATCATTTGTTTTGTAGCGGACAGAAATATATTTGTATAAGTACAAATATAAACTAAGTAAATAGAAGTATCTTTTTATTTACTTAGTTTTACTTTTAAATTTCTCTGTACGTAATTAGAGCAAACGTTATTTTTTCTTTTAAAGAATTATATGACATGGTTACTAATACGTTTATGCCAAGCCTTTATTTATAAATTATCACTTCATTTAAAGTTCGTCAGTAAGATGAATCATCGCCTTCAACAGTGCCCTGGCCACACTTTTAATGACGCCTTTTGGGAATTATTGTGGCAAACAGAAACATGTAAAGCACAAGTTATATTTTTTTTCTATTCACCAGACATATTGAATTCCTATTTAATGTACCATATCTTGCCCGTGGATGTCTTTAAAAATGACCAAGTATATAATATGCATATAAGATTTACGCAAGAGAAGAAAAACTCGAAATAAAACTCTATACCAACATGTCTGATCAGCATGGTATAGTAGATCAAGTTCCCTTCTATTGGGGAGGAAGTTTGAACCCAGCAGTGGGACGCTTATGAGACAACGACGACAGTGTACACTTTAGAATATTAAGATACCGAGTATTATAAATTTACCACATAATGCTATCACGTTCGCCCCAAAACTCAAAAAAATTCCTGGTTAGGTTATTCACCGAAAATAAATTATTAGGTTTAATCCAAAAGTGTTTTGCTAGTTTCACTGAAAATTTTTTAATGACTCATTTTATTTAGTAAAAAAAATATCTAATTAGCGCTGAAAATACATAATTTATATTGTCATAGACACAAATGTTTCTGGTCAGTTCAAAAAGTCAAACATAATCTTATAGGCATATTTATTTCGTTTTCGAACTGAATTCTAAATCTTTGACAGATAGCGGCCATATTGCCAAGTCATTAATTCCGTTTAAAAATATTTTTATAATGATAATAATAATACCAGTCCACACAAAAGATACCGCTAATTAATTCTATCACGAATTTATGTAAATCACATTATATAAATAAAATTAAATTTTAAAATACCAATCGTTCGTTTCATAACTGATCACCGCCATTGTATTATAAAATTCCACAGACTATTAAATCATTAGCACCAATCGTAAACAAGCTACCGTTTCATCTATTCGCCGACCGAATTCATAACTCCTCCTTAATTCGTCATCAATTATACAAATGTTCCTTCATAAATATTATGTTCTTATACTTACAATAACTGCATCTAAAAGTGTTTTATTTGTTATTCAAATTAGATTTTAAACTCTAATGTTAAGAAACAAAGTTTCAAATCATATTGACTTCATCAGTTTGAGAAGTACTCGACAAAATTATATATTCCAATGAAAGTTTTAATGTATCTTCATAATTATATCGTTATCGTAAACGTAAACGTTTCTACAGAAAGCAGGTATAGTTTAGAATAATGTCGCGTACAAGTCTTAGGCTTGACATGCGATGACCTCTGCCTTTTCGAAGTTATGCGGTATCATTTCAGCTGATATACGTTCCACTAGTGTGCACGAGCCTTCTCCTTAATAGGAAGGAAATTAACCTACTATATCGCGCTAGTCAGACGTGTTGATATCAGATTTTATTTCGAGTTTTCTCTTCCTCGCTTGTAATATGCATATATCATATATATATATATATATCATGGATCATAAATCCGTGGTAGTACCACACTCTCGCTGAAAATATTACATTTTCCTTCTTTATACTCTTTATTATAACAAAATATTTTGTGCAAAAAAAAAACCGACTTCAATGCAGATAGATGTAGATTCAAAATCTGTTTTTCCGATTTCGATAAAATTTACATGGGATCATTTGGGAAGTATAACGCTTTCCAAAAAAAAAAAAAAATTTTCAAATCGGTTGGCAAGCGACGGAGTTATGTGTGAATGAACATAAAAAAAATACAAACATCCGAATTGAGAACATCCTCCTTTTTTAGAAGTCGGTTAAAAATACAATTGCACTTAATATTAAGAATGGGTACTGGTATAGTTTGGCATATTAACAAAAAACTTACAATTAACGTTATAAATAAAACTATTTTTACGGATTTTATCACGTTTATATTACCGGACTCACAGTGTGTCACGTCCAACAAGTCATCATTATAGCAAACTCTCTAGACGTAAGACAGCCCTCCCGTGACCGCGAACGCTAGCGTGTTCGAAATGTCGGGCAATCAAAAATCAAACACAATACGCGATAAAATCCGTAAAAATCGTTTTATTTATAATACTTGGGTAAACATCAGTAATCATTACAATTTATCATCATCATCATCATCTCAGCTCATATACCTTCCACTGCTGGGTTGAGCCTCCTCCACAATGGGAAGGATATTGATCTTACTATATCATGCTCGTCAGATAAGTTGGTATAGGGTATTGTTTCAAGTTTTCCTTCTCTTGCATAGGTTAGATGCGTATTATATCCCTTAGTCGTCTTTTACGACATCCACGGGCATTTTAGGGGGTGATGAATTGTATTCTTGCTCCGTCACCACACGGATAAATTATTACAATTATCGGACACAAATTATACTCCGTCTAAGAGAAATCATTAATGGATCATCAGATGGGCATCGAACTCTATCACTCTCACTAGTCGATAGGATTGGCCAGTACCTGGACTACTGCACCGTCAGTCAGCCAAATCTTAACAAAATACCTTATACCTCGTTTAAATTATGTTCTGCAAACGGGACTAGCAGTTATTTATTTGTTTAATTTTCAATTAAATTGCCACGTTACATGTTAAAGCTTTTGAAATCATTTACATAAGTCAACATAAATATAACATCAATTAGTAAGTGGTACTATTTGCTAACGATCACGAATGCTATCACTCCTCAGCTTGTCTTTGAGTATCTTAAGAGCCACTTGAACCTTCCATATAGTGATGGCATAAGAATGTAATTCACTACCCTCCTTCTTGCTCGCGGGT
Source organism: Lymantria dispar (assembly GCA_032191425.1). NCBI lineage: Eukaryota > Metazoa > Arthropoda > Insecta > Lepidoptera > Erebidae > Lymantria > Lymantria dispar. The sequence continues at coordinate 32,350,059 of CM063452.1, forward strand.
ATCATAAAAGACGACTAAATGATTTCAATATCTAGATAACATCTATGCAACAGAAAAAAACCTCAAAATAATAGGTAAAATTAGGTCAATTTCCCTCGAATGCTGACTGCGATAGCTGTAGCCCACGCCAAAAAAAAACAAGGCTTGTCTAATATAATCGATCGCAATTTCTTTAATTTATTACAGTTATTAAATAAGAATACAATTCACTCTTCGTCCTTCTGGTGACGAAATAAGAATACAATTCACCACTCCATATCTTGCCCGTAGAGGTCGTAAAGGACGACTACGGGATATTATATGCATATAACATCGATGCAAGAGAAGTAAAACTCAAAATAAAACCATATTTACATGTTTGACCAGCATGGTATAGTAAGGTCAATTTCCCTCCTATTGTGGAGGAGATTCGATCACAACAGTGGGACGTATAGGAGCTGTGATGATGATGAGAAGCCGATTGGGAGCTTCGATTCTATTTTATGGTGTAACTGAATGAAGGAACCGCATAATTAACCGCTCCTTTTTACCTATTGTTGTTCTTCACGGTAAGTAGGTGTCTAACAGAGGTTCATGAGCGGTGGTATCACTTACCATTAGATGTGCTATCTACTCGTTTGCCACCAACAGTAATAAAAAAATGAAGACTTCTTGATGACCATTACCCTGTTTTAGTGTTATAATATTATACCTATATATATATATATATATATATATATATATACATATATATATACAGTCAAAACCTGTTATAGCGACATTGAAGGGACCGTATAGTTTCAGTCGTTATGTCCGATAGTTCTTATAAGCAATATATATATACAAGTAGTTATATTATCATAGGTATCTATCTAGTATAGGTATAGGTTATGAATGTGCATTTGTTTTCAAATAAAAAGCCAAAAAAAGAAATTAAAATGTTTATTTAAGAAATAATTGGAGTACAAAATGTATTTAGCTGCCTACAGGTTATAAGACTACACTAGTTTTTAAAGTAATCAGTCATTTTAGTCTGTTTTTAAGCCTAGTCTCAAATATGTTTTGCATTTTAGGTTTCATACTCGTCAAGACATGAGTATCATCAGTATTAAACTCTGGTCGTTAAAGGCAACAAATTTTTGCAAAACTGTTATAGCCCTAAGACTAAATAACAGGTGTGAAATATGCAAGGTCAAATGGCCGAGAAGAGGTTCGGATGGGGTGGGAGAAAGTGCGTAGGTAATAATACGCCCAAATATTCCTTCAATGCTTAGTAATAATATCTAAAATCGTTCGAATTGTTTTATTTTGCTGGGAGAAGTAAACGATTGGTCGTTATAGTCGATGAATACCGATAAAGTTTCGTCGTTGTAAGCGATATGTCGCTGTATCCGATGTTGTTATAGGCGGTATGTTTACTGAATAGTTTACTAGAGTTTCGGTCGGGACCTTACGATCTGGTCGTAATAACCGATCAGTCGTTGTAAACGATGTCGTTATAATCGGTTTTCACTCGGTATATATATATATAAATTCCGTGTGGTGACGGAATAAGAATACAATTCACCACCCCCTATCTTACCCATAGATGATCGTACGAGACGACTAAGGGATATAAAATGCATATATGTAGCATCTATGCGAGAGAAGGAAAACTCGAAATAAAACCCTATACCAACACGTCTGACCAGCGTGGTATAGGAGGTTAATTACCCTTCCATTATGGAGGAGACCCGAGCCCAACAGTGGGATATATATGCTGATATGATGATGATGATATATACATTTTTGTTTAAATAATTGTACCATTTGAGGGATTAAAGCAGCATCATAATTAAGTCATTTAATAGATCATTTCAAAGTTCATTAGCTTACACAGTAAGGGGTCTGATCAGCATCTATCTATCCATAAATGTGACCAAGAATCCCTCCACTACGATCATGATAGTTCATTTCAATTGCAACTTCATTTAACGAATTCCTCATTAATATAAGAACTCAAAACGTTTTCAAATAGCCAAATTACTAAATAATTTGATTACGAATAGTTAAAATACCGATCTTCGATCTAACGGCTATATACATACGAGTTTGTGCATTAAATGTGAAATATTTTACAATAAAACAGTATAATTACAATTATTTAATCAACATTCCGGCTATCTTGCGTAGGTATATATTGTCCATTTAATATCTTAAACATTTAAACTGTCTTTGGTAATAAGAAATAAATAAAACTAGAATATAATTCCGACCAGTTTTCGAGATGTTAATGTGAAAACTGAAGGTTATAATAGCAAAAGGTCTTAAGGTATTTGTACACTAACTAGGTGATATTCATTCGTTCATTCATTTCAACTTTTATAGGTCCCACTGCCGGGCACAAACCGCCCCCATAATAGCAGGGCAATTGATCTATTATACTAGTCAGGCGTGTTGGTTGGTAGGGTTTCGTTCGAGTTTTACTTCTCTGATATAAATGTTAAACAGCGATTAGAAAATATTCGTTATACTAAGTAATTCGTTAAATTGAGTTCTATTACATAGAGGTTAGGCAAGTCTCGGATTTGTTTTAACAAGGTAAGACTTGACCTAAACTTTACGTATCCAGCTACTCGTACGTTATGCTTACGTTGCTTGTTCTTACAATGTACTTGTCGTATCTAAATCTGGCAGGAGTTGAATTGATGCGCTTTACGTAAATATTATAGTTGACAGTAATAGTTAAAAAGGGGGTAAATAGTACCCTATATTTAAATTTTGTAATGATTGAAATTTCGCTATATAGAGGTTTCTGACAAAAGTATTCATACTATTTTTTTTTATAATCGATGGTGGCAAACGAGCAGGCAGCACACCTGATGGTAAGAGAAACTGCTGCACATGGACCTTTGCAATACCAGGGGCACAGCTAGGCCGTTGCCTACCGTGAAGTAAATGCTTTTCTTAAACCTCGTTTAAAGAAGGACATGTCATAGTGCTCGGGAAACACAGCAGCAGGTAGTTCATTCCAGAGCCTGCACGTACGTGGGCGAAATGATCGCTGGAAACGTACAGTTGAAGACCATATCGTTTCCAGGTGAAATGGATGAACCCTGCTACGGTGTCGAGTGGTACGTTGCTAAAACGGTGACGGTGGTACCAAGTCAAACAGTTCCTCGGAGCACTCCCCGTGAAAAAGTAGTAATAGAAAGGGCTTTTTTACATTAACTTTTATGGAAAGTTCCAGGGGATTTCAAAAACTTCGTTGAATCGAGGCATTCGTTTTATTGAGGTTCATTTTATTAAGGCTATTTAAATCTTTAGTCATGTCTTACGATAACCACGGACAAGAGAGGGGTTGGTGAATTGTATGGATCACCACACGGAAAAATTAGGTAACATATTGATTTTAAAATTCCATAGTTTAAGGGAACCAACAGACTGCAAACGTAACTGAGCGTATGGAAAATAATAAGAGAAAAAAAGACACTTGTTATACTTTCGCTAAATATTTGATGGATAACAATCTTAAGCCTATCCTACATCCCTTCTTTCTTGTGGTACGCGATATATTGATAAGCGTGGAAAAGTGTTGGATTTATTTTCCTTCCCTTCAATTGAAATGTGGTGAACTGCCCTCCCAATGTGGAGGAGGCTTGAGCTAACACTTACATATACGAGCTGTGATGATAAAGGTAGGGCAAATTACACGATAATGTGCGGACACCCTTACCGCAAACAACTATCCATTGAGATGTTCTAGTGGTTAACTTCATGGCTATAAAAGACAGGGTAATGATCATGAATGTAAAGATTTCAAACTTTGATAATGTTGTAATTTGCTTTTTTGTACTATACGAATAAAAAGTTATATATGTCAACTACCAAATTCCCATAGTTTTACCCGCGCTGTTCCTGTTCCTATAGGAATATCGGGATAAAATATATAATCATATGAGCTTACAAAAAGATCACTATTTTGACATTACAAATAAACACTTAAATTTTATTTATTACCATTAGGCGTTCTCCTTGAAATTGATTTCAACGCCTCCTATCGCGTCTAATTATTAATCTAATCTTTCTCAGATCCATTTGAAAATACACCAAAAAATCATTAAAATTGCTCCAGCCGTTTAGGAAGATTTCAGTCCCATACACACGCACAGAAGAATGTTATATATTTAGATTTATTATTTTTCGTCTTAGGATGGGTTATGAAAGCAACGGGTTGATTTTTGTTTGTATTCATTTCAACCTATATATGTAAGTTCCACTATTAAGTTCGGGCCTTCTTTGCTAATTGACCTACCATTCCATGCAGATGAAATGAATTGAAATAGGATTTTATATGTAGTTTTACTTCTCTTGCATCGATGTTACCTGCATCAAAGGACATCGCCATGGGGGGCAGGGGGTTCAGTTGAAGAGAGATTAAATGTAGCTACCCGCTAAGCGACCAAAGTGTAAGCGTGCAAAGTACCAGGCGTTCATATTTTTTATGCTGAATAATATTGCCCCATGGAAACCCTCCCCCTCCCCACTGGTTATAAGCTGGCGACGCCCTTGCCTGCCTCCCTTGTCGTCTTTTACGACATCAACGAGCAAGAGATGGGGTGATTATTTGTATTATTAATCCGTTTTTTTTTACGTGTGTTTAGCTTTTAGCCTCAGATGGCTTCCACAGCTTAGCCCGGACTATGGGTGAGCGCTAATGGCTCTCAACCTGGTATTGTTAATCCGGGATCACACGGCAAGTTATTCATATTACGATAGGTTATATTCTGAATTTTAAACTTAAAAAACCTATAGTAACTCAACTACCAATTAGTTAATTCCACACACATTATTCTAAATTAACCTGTGTTCAATAAGGTAAATAATTCCTAACTAAATTAGCCTAACATTATACGAATCACTTTGAAATTATTGCCACGTGTAAAATACCTGTAATTGAGGTCGGAAAAGGCTATTAAATGCCTTCGATTAATTTTATGTCAGTGAATATTTATACTATGAATACTAGCTCCTAAATACTATCCTTAGGGCTGTACTAAAGGAAATTATTTTTGTCACCGAATTAATAGTCGCAGTGGTATTCGTCGTGGGGGTGACGGAGTAAGAATACAATTCACCACTGCCTATCTTGCCCGTGGATGTTGTAAGAGATGAATAAGGGTTATTATATGAATATAACATCTATGCAAGAAATGGAAAACTCGAAATAAAACTACTAACACGTCTGACCAGTGTGGTATAGTAGATCAATTTCCCTCCCATTGTGGAGGAGGCTCAAGTCCAACAGTGGGACGTATATGACCTATGATGATGATGGGTGGTATGAACATGTTATTTCTTTAGCAGCTTCTGCGGAATATAAGTCTCGACAACAGACACAGTTATGGAAATCGCTTACTTGCCATGAGATTTTATGTGGTGGAGCACACTGTTGATAGTCATCTGTCTACAGCCTCGGGCCGGTCCGTTCAGGGTAGTACCACATTTTTGCAAAAAAATCGAAGCTGGATAGTAGTAATTCGTTACTGCACTTCGTTCGGTGAATGAAAACGCCGGAAGCCCAACTTTCAAAAGGTGTTAGCGTGTGTTGGGTTTTGGTGATACCTTTAGTGACACCGAAACACATCATTGCATACATATACAGACCCTTCACTTTCTTCACGGTAGGCAGCGACCTAGCAAAGGTCCATGAGCGACAGCAGCACTTACCATCAGGTATGCTGTTGGCCCATTTGCTACCAACAGCAATAAATAGGAATCGTAAAAATTAACTGAATAACCAATGGTGATTAACCTACGATTCAAAAAACCGCTTTTGAATCTGAAGAATTGCTAATTTTACGGACGCTGAGGTCCGAGTCACGGGGTATCCATATATATATTTCAGGGACTTATACGCTGTTGTTTATTACCATATAGTCCAACTTTTAAAAAACTTAATTTTATATATGTATCAAAATGTGCGGGGATAGCATTGAACGTAGAAACCTAATTCAAGAGTCGTGGACGTCTAAAAATTCTAATATTTGCAAAATTTTTGATGCAATTTTCCACGTAAACAAATGAATGAAATCTCCTAAACAAAACCTGTAGTAATAGAAATATTAAGAATTAATATTTTTTATTAATTATAAAAAATATTTTAAAAATAAAAATAATTCTTAATATTTGTAATTGATTATTAAGAAATAAATATATAGGTAAAGTGTCTATATCTTGAAGATGTTACTGAATACCAGTGCTGCAATACTTATAGTAATTCAGCTTATTCCCCATAGCAGATCTCTTTTTGAAAAATCTTGCAACATTCACTATACTTTTAGGCTAAGAATATTTACCTATTTATTTCCACCTTCAATATTTATTATGTTGCAAGATACAGGCTCAAAACACAGGTTTTTCCTTGTTTCATTCAATAGAAAATAATAAAGAAACAAAAAAATCTACAATAATAGATTTTAAATCAAGTCCCAGCATAGATCCGTACTGTCAATAATAATAAAGGTAGAATTGGTTGACCTTTCATTCATCGACCTACACTACACTTCTATCGGCACTGACTCACTCCACTCACTCACGCTAACACTTACAAAGCTCAAGTGTTAATACCGCTTAAAATCAAATTATTGATAAACAATTGTCTCACCAATTAAGTACCGAAATGGGCTAATAACCAGTACAGCCAGTCATCAAAAGAATCTTTCGCGGTCTCACTTGTCGAGGCTTACTTCAAGTTAATATTATTATAAACATACCAGGTGACCCAATAAACATTTATTGTATCATCAGCCCACATACGTCCCACTGTTAAGCTCGCGCCTCCTTCACAATAGGAGAGCAATTGACCTACTATATCACGCCGGTCTTGGTGTCTCAGTGTCTGAAATCATAGATCTTCAACCAATGTGTGATGACTTACGGCACGAAAACATGTTCCCTAAATGTGGGCCTCGTAACTAAGCTTAAAGTCGCTCAGTGCGCTATACTTTACTCGAGATTTCTCTGCGAAATAGATTCCGAAATACGGCAATCCTTAAAAGAACGGGTGTAACCAATATACCAGAAAGAAAAAAGAAGCACGCTGAAGAGGCAATGGCGACCACGTATTGGACGACGCAGTGTAGAATGCCCCCTCACTAGGTGGACCAAGGGTATGGTGAAAGTTACTGGGTATAGTTGAACGGAGGCGGCACAGGACTTTATGGTGAAACATGAGGGAACCCTACGTCCAGCAGTTGACAACGATGGGCTGAATGATGATGACTGCAGTGGTTAGACGTTTATAGGGTTTGAGGATACTACAATGATTTGGTATAGGGTTTTATTATTTTGCCTTCTCTCGCATTAATATTTAATACCCTTTTTTGGGGGGGGTGGGCTACGACGTCAGCGCACCCGCCGCCCGGCTCCGTCCGAGGCGACAGAGGGGTGGCGCACGGGCCCGTAAACCACCCGTGACACATCGCCTTCGTCGTTAGGCCAACCACTGATGCAGCATGACTTGTCGTCAGTGGTCGGCCCGACGGAATACCCCCGAGGAATACCCTCTCCGACAATCGACGTCGCCCCGCTGTTCGGGGACGTTGGTCGTCGTCGCGCAGTCGTCGGACTCTCGGCGGATGACGGACTAACTCCCCGGTCCAATCACCCGCAGCCTCGGCTGGGAATAATTAATACCCTAGTTGTCTTTTACGATATTCACGGGCAAGAGAGGAGTTGGTAAATTGTATACCTACTCAGTCACGGAAGGCTGTATTTTGCAAATATCTAAAAAAAAATAAAACTTTGCAGAATAATATCGCAGTGACACTTAACGTTTCTAATTGTTAATGTTATCTTTTCTTGAACCCAGCACGCAATCTGTGCATAAAAACAGTTATGATAAATCGTAAGTATCAACCCTAGTTTCAATGCTAGTTTTGTTTACGAGCCGATCAATTTTTAAATTAATGATTTCCCTTTGATTACAACCTGTTTGCCGCAAAGCCTGTCCTTAGCGGAATATAGTTAAAATATTTAAGTTAGGATATTGATTACTTATTACTACTATAACTTTGTGTAAGGGATATAGAATGCGTATTCCACACAGTGACGGAATAAGTATACAATTAATTAGGTTTTTTTCGTAACCATGGGTGTTATAAATGACGACTAAGGGATATCATATCAAAAACTAATAAAACTAAAATAAATAGTCATATCAAACCTCCTCTGTGTGGTGACGGGGAAAGAATATAATTCACTACACCCTTACTTTTCTTACGGCTTACCTGTGGGTGTCGTAAGAGATGACTAAGGGATACAATGTGCATATAACATCTATGGTAAGAGAAGGGCAACTCGAAATGTAACCCTGTACCAACCCGTCTGACCAGCGTGGGAGGTATAGTAGATTAATATCCGTCCCATTGTGGCAGAGGCTTAAGCCCAGCTGTCGGATATACGGACGCTGGTCAGACGGGTTAGCATAGGGTTTTATTTCTGGTTTGACTTCTCTTATATGTTAGGCATATGTATAGAATGCACCACAAACTGTCTTGCCCATGAATGTTATAAAAAAGAACTAGAGAATATGATATGCATATAACATTTATGCAGAACAAGGAAACCTTGAAATAAAACCCTATACCAATTCGTCTGACCAACGTGGTGTCAATTCCCGTAGTTACTCTTTTGTAGGGTAGGTTCAAGTCCATCAGTGGGACGAATTAAGATGATGAAGATTATGAAATAAAAATATAAGTAAACTTGAAAACAAAAGTGCATACCCTATATAAATTATTCAGGTTATCCAGCTATCGTGATTATATGCATCCTCAGGGAGTCTCCGCATGCATATTTCATAAAGTCTTGTTAAAAACGCGTCAATCTCACATGTCGTTATTGTTTATTTTATCGTCAGCAAATGATAGGTCTGACGATTTTATCTACACGTGTCAATGTATTCTTGAATTATTCAATATTTGCTTCTAACTAGAAACTAATGCGAAGTATTGAATACCATCCAATAGAAATACGGAACACAGAAAAGAAGATCCTCAAACGTTTTTTCATTGCTTCGAAAGTATCCGTACAATTTCTTTATGAGGATATTTTTTCATCATCATCATCATTTCAGGTCATATACATCTCATTAATGAGCTAGAGCCTCCTCCAAAATAATTTTGGTTTCCTAATTAAAAATTTGATTTTCATCACACAGATGGCGTAATGGTAATGATACCGTAACGACGCGCCAGTATCGTGAGTTCAATTCCTACACAAGACAATACTTTGTGCGACCCACAAATTATTATTCTGAGTTTAGGTGTTTTTTTTTGTCCATTAATGATATGTTTGTAAATTTTCCTGCGATAGAAGGATTATATCTTTATTTAAAAAAAAACTCGTTTATAAAATTTCAAATCGGAAAATTTTAAAGAATTATCATGATGTAGATTTATCGTTGATTTTTCCGAGCGAGGATTCTAGAAAGACATAGATTATTTGATGTATTGTCTACAATGAATATAATTTCGAGTAGAAATGATCGATCTTTTAAAAAATGATCAATTACGTGTAAACGCTTTAATCTCTGACATATAGGTCAAGAGAATATTTCAAAATGGCGTATACTCGTTATTTGTACGTTTTCTACCTTCTGTGTCGTAATATACGATTAAACGATGATAAATTGGGTAATTTTTGATTGACTACATTGATGGCAGACTTCATCATCATTATCATTATTGCAGACAGAAATGATGCTAGACTTCGTATGCCCCTAGTATCATTCTGTGAAGTAGAATTTTGGTAATGGTTTTTCATCAAAAGCAATATTGTTTCTATGTTGTATCATCATCTTGCTCATCATCGCTGCTCTTATCACAAATACTTGTGGTCGACTAAATTATGTACTCTTCTTTTATATAATTAGTACATACTGAAAAAAATTTGGCAGTAGTTTCATTATTTTCCGTGAGGTTATGAATTAAGACTAGTGTTGCCCAAAAAAGTCTTGGTCTTGCGGTCTTGGTCTTGGTCTTGCGAGAAATGCGAGACCGAGACCAAGACCAAGACTGCTTAATTTTTGCAAGACCAAGACCAAGACTGGCCCTGCAAGACTTGAGCAAGACCAAGACTGGGCCTGCAAGAGTCTCGCGGTCTTGCATTTAATTCAAATCACCATTTCAGCTTATATACGGTTGAGCTCGTGTCTTCTACATAACAGGAGGAGAATCGGCCGTGGCCGGAGGGGAATCGCCACGGTGATCGGCCGTGTTGTTACAGGTCATACATGTCAAGTTTTCCTTCTCTTGCACCGATGTTATATATTATAGCCCTTAGTCGTGGGTTCGCAGTCACGGGTAAAATAGGGGGTGATGAATTATATTCTTACTCCGTCACTACACGGCAAGTCAAATCAGTCTTGAGATATCCATCTATTGGCCAATCGATTCCCAATGTTGGTGTTAGCTTTTCAGAATTACTCTTAGGAAAGGCTTAAGGACAAAAATACCGTAATCACGAGAGTGCTCTTACCCATTATACATATTTATATATCCGTTTATTCATTAGCCCAACGACGTTCACTGTTGGACATAGAAATATGCCTACAATTAATCTATATAAAAGTCCATGTAGGGACAGAGTACGATCACCATCAGGCAGTACATGAAGCGTTGCTCCCAGCGCTATTTTGCCTCTGCCACGACTCACCCCAATCCACTAGTGGTTGGGGCGGTAAACTACGTCCCCTCAAAAATATCCGCGCTCCGACGTCTTCGTCATCTTCTTGAAGAAGAAGATGACGCTATTATGATCGCCCAAGAAAGGACTTACACAGCTCGCGCAGCGATAACAGATAAAACTCCGCGGTATCGGCCTCGCCGTCGAGGTCGAAAACCGCGCCGCGTAAAAGTCATTAACCTAAACTTGGCCACGCCCACTTTGCTCTCAGCGACGCCCCGAGCCGAGGTCCGTTCCCCACAGGGGGGAGCCCTCGGGCAATGTTCGCTTAACTTACTTACCGGGTTGAGAGCCATCAGCGCTCACCCATTGACCGTGTTAAGCTGTCAAGGTCATCTGCGACCAATAGTTTAATTATGATCTATGACTGTTGAAATACAACATACATGAACAGTTGTCCCATAACCTGATACACCCTGTGTATATAACATATGTGCAAGAGAAGTGAAACTAGAAAGAAAACCCTGTACCAACATGTCTGACCAGCGTGGTATAGTAGATCAATTTTCCTCTTACTGGAAGGAAGCTTAAGCCCAGCAGTGGCACTTTTATGAGCTGTGAGGATGACGACGAATATCATACATTTTACAAGTATTAAAACCATAAAATTTTAAATCAGTTTTATATGTTCTTGAATAAATAGTATATTAAGAGCTACATGGATCCAGCGGCCAAAGTATTTATATAGGCAATAGAGCAACAGGTTTTTTCAAGTATCCAGAGTATCAGTAACTAAACTGGAAATACAATAGATACATACCACTTAACTTGAAGGGGAATATAAACAATCGCATTAATTGTAAAATATCGCATTGATTATAAAATGACATAAAATTTATTGTATCAACTGCCTCGTGTGGTCTTAAGAAAATAGGGTCGAAAGTCTTGTCATAAGAGTAGTAACGCTGTCTAATGGAACACCAGGGGAATAGAAGAGTAATTTTCTCCAGTGGTAAGTATTGTATTCAATAGTGAACTATAGGCTAACAGATGGATAGATAGGATAGGATATTTGATTAATTTAGTTGGATTTTTCATTGCCATGATAAATTACAAATTACTGTTACGTTATTCTAACTGCAAAACTTTGCGAGACTCTTGCTGCAATACCAAGACTCGGGTGCGCAAGACCAAGACCAAGACCAAGACTCGGGTGCGCAAGACCAAGACCAAGACGAGACCAGGTGTGATGTTGCAAGACCAAGACCAAGACCGGTCCAAGTCTCGTCTTGGTCTTGCATTTGGGCAACACTAATTAAGACTGCAAATCAGCACCCCTTTCTTGCCTGTGGGTATCGTAAAAGACGACTAAGGGATTCATAACACATATTCAAGACAAAAAAAATTGTGAACCGTCGCTCAGGACGCCTGGCAGATGTGAAACACCGAATTTATTTTGTACAAGTAGATATTTGCATAAAAGAACAGATTACGACAGGAACTAATATTAGGATTTTTCCTCAGAAAATGATGATTTTTATTCATTAAACATTTATTTTCATTAGTAGATACTATAGGTTTTAATATTAATTTGAGCTCACTACATGGAGTTGTATAAAATTCTAAGAAAGGTTAGTTACACAAATGTGTACATATTTGTTTTTCATTTTATATATCCAAGCGTGGCGTTAACGCCACGTCAACGATCAGGTTCACCCTCACCTATAAATGTTTCACATCAAAAAAATTAAATAAAACCCTATACCAACACATTTAACCAGTGGAGTATACTAGGTCCATTTCCCTTCCATTGTGGAGGAGGCTTGAAGGAGTAGGGCGTAGGTATATAGGCTGATGATCAATGATGATTAAAAATAGAAATGCTTATATAAAGTCATATTTCCTTAATAAAAAACCTTATAAATGTTATATCAAAAAGGTACCCTATATATTACAGAATCACCCTATATTATTCGTTGGATGTAATTATGCAAAAATAATTCAATATACCAATAGCCACTATTACTATATTTGACATTTAAACTGACATTTGTGCAATAGTATTAAGCTTCAATTGCTTATTATTAGTTAATAGATTTAATATTTATATTTATTAAGTACCTACATATTTAGCCCGACTTTGAGTGGCCATCAAATACTAATCCAGTCATCTAAACATTAGCCTGAAAGTGCTTTAGAGGACAAATTTTATCAGAATAATATTAAATATTGCGGTGGTGGTCTCTAAATGATGGTTTCATAAAAAGTGCGCCTTACACATAAGCTCGCCTTATACATAAGGCTCGGTATTTCTCTACGTCATAAAATCAGAAATATGGTATTTAATACCAGAATCCGAAGAAGAATGGGTATAACTGACACAGCTCGAAAAATTAGCTTGTTAAATGGTAATCGGCAGGGAAGAAAGGTTCCCAACTGGTGACCAGGAATCAGACGATGCCACGTTGGACGACCTCTTATTAAGTGAACGGAAGACATCTTGAAAGTCGCACGGAGCCGTTGGATGCAAGTGACACGGGACCATTTTCAGTAACATTCTTATGGGAAGGCCTATACCCAACAGTAGACTTCTGCAGGTTGATTGATGGATGAAATGTTAAACATTTTCTAATAGATTACAAAGTAAGACGGCTCCTTAAGACGAAAATGCAATCTATATATTACATATTATGTATAATATTATGTATTTTATTATGGAACGGGAGTACCAGCTAAATTGGTGTAGTAGTTAAAACAAATTCCCAATATATATATATATATATATGTGAGTTCAAGCTTCGCGTATGGTAATCACCTTGCAGTTAGCAAACGAGTTTAATTATTGAAATAATTTAATTGACTTTTGCGTACAAATGCTACCATCATGATAATATATTTTTAATACGTTGAACGCCATGGGGGTCACCATGTGGGCGTCACTTATCTAGTATATGTAGCCAGCATAAAATCACTTGTTTCTAAAATGTTAATGATAATTTTTTATTGCTTTAAGGGCTTTAAAATGTGGTGAATCACGTAGTGAACACCGAAGAAAATAATTGGTGATCTTCTTTTGCTTAAAGTTGCCCCTGGTTCGCGGTCATATAGTGTCCCCCACGGCACTAACGGAAAAACTATATGTTGGCTGCATGGTGTCCGCCATGACCCCAATGGAATAAAATATTAATTAAAAAGAAAATTTAAAAACAAGCTTTTATTTAAATGCTCTAAAACGAACAAAAACTGCTCGTCGAGAATATTCAAAAGAGTCCAAATTCGACGGTTTTATCTTGTTTAGTTTAGGAGTTTCTATGGCCACCTTCCGACGCCATCTTGAGTCAAGCTTCATGGTACCATATTATTGTGTTGTCACCGAAATTACGTAAGTAAACCAAATTTCAACCTAATCTAACTACAGGAAGTGGTTCTAATTTAACTCGCAAGATTTGTCCCATACTAATAGGGCAAGTTAAATAAGGGCTTTTAAAAACTGAAAAATTAGGTCGGCGTTTGACATGTTAAATATAACTTATAATGCTTGTGTTGGATCCTTTTTATATAACCAAGTCCATTTATAATAAGTAATCCGTATAATACGTGTTTATGTACATAGTGTCATAGATACGCTTCGCTAATTGCCATTAACTTTAACATTATTTCTACATGTAATTGCCAATGTACGTGATATTTATCTTTCATCTCGTCCGCAATTAGTTACAACTGGTTCATGATTCGACATTTTAGACTCTCATGTTTACGCGATTACACATGAAATAATAATATTTTTACGGATTTATCCCGATTGTATTTAATTTTTGATTACGTGGATTTTCGAATACTACAGTGTACATGATCATGGGCGGACCCCGTTCTGTCCGTCGTAGACCGCAGAGAGGCTGACCGCGTGAGACGTGAGGGGCGTCAGGGAGGGACGCGGACGGTACCCGAAAGCGTATCCCGCCGGGTCGGCCCCGAAAGTTAAGGACTCGGTACAAGTAGTCGATTCAATGCCAAGGAAGTGAATTCGCCGAGGCATGGGGTCGCGCACCGCTCTTTCGTTACCCTAAACGGGACGGACGGCGACCCGTTCGGCCAGCTTAACTTGTCAAAAAAAAAGAAAAAGACAACTGGAACCAAACTGAAGTGAAGGCGGATCGCTACTTAGTAATATAGATTATGTCAATTTAAAATACGATTCACGCGAATTGTACGTGACGTGCGGTATTCACGAGTTTTAAATCGTTTGCGAGGTAGCTAATATGTAAATATAAAACATATATTTTACGACGTTTAAAATGTGTTTTAATAAAATTATATATATAATTTACGATTAATATAATAATATATAAGATACATTTAAATGTTTACGACTGGACGATATATTAATATTATATTATCTACGAAGATCGTCATAACAAAGATATGATATATATTTCAGATGTTCTTAGATTATTCCAATCTTTGTGGGTGTATAATGATAAATGTCGACCTGATAAAAAGGCTCAAAGTCGCTCAAAGTGCTATGGAGTGGGCTATACTCGATATTTTTCTACGTGATAACATCCGGAATACAGAAATCCGTAGAAGAATGGGTGTAACCGACACAGCCCACGGAATCAGTACGTTGAAATGGCAATTTGCAGGCTATATTGCTTGTCGAACCGACAAATTATGAGGAAGAAAGGTTCTCGAGTGGTGACAATGAATCGGACGACGCAGAGTAGGACGACCCCTAATGGGTGGACTGACGACATCTTGATAGTCGCAGGGAACCGTTGGACGCATGTGCCATAAAACCGTTCTGAATGGTATTCTGGTGGGAAGGTCTATGTCCTACGGTGGACGTCTATAGGCTGATGGATGGGATGATAAATTTCTATATGGTAAATTGTTTTGGGCAAATTAGTTTTTAACCGAGTAAACGTTGTAAATACTATAAAGAATTAAAATCCTTACTAATATTATAAATGCGAAATTAAGTTTGTTTGTTTGTTTTGTTGCGTTACGCTTTCAGGCTTAAACCACCGAACCGATTTCAAAAAGATATAATATCAGGGAGTAACAGAAGCTATGTTTTATCCCGATATTCGCACGGGAACGGAAACTACGCGGGATAGGCGACTGAAACCGAAGCGATGCGAGGGTGGGTTGTGGGTTAACTTAAAGCGCCAAATAACTTTTTCAAATGCCCGCCAAAACTGCAAATAAATTCTGCTGTGCTATTATGATAAGGCTCCTGGAATTGTCGAGTTGCATCAAAGTCAAAAGTCAATCTCGTCAAGTAGGCTTACTCATTTGCCACCAAAAGGCCACATAAAAAAGAGAAAATCAATGTATATATATATATATATTTAAAATACATACACACATATTTATTTGATGTCTAATAAAAATGAATGAAATAAAACATTGAATTTAAGCAACACAGCACGACCTATTCATATTGCAATCCACAGCGTGATATTACTTTAAATATATCATGATTGCTATATTAACATAATATAAGTTTATATTTATTATATACGATAATACATAACATTAAATTAATGATTAATTTGAATGACATTTAAATAATATTTAGTTTGTGTATGTAGACCTTTGATCTGTCTAATTTAGGTGGTTCTATCATCACAGTTCAAACACGCCCTACTGCTGACCTCCTTCACAACGGAAGGGAAATAGACTTACTATACCACGTGGGTCAGACGAGTTGATATAAAGTTTTATATCAAGTTTTCCATCACTTGCAATGCTATTTGCTGCATATTAATCCCTTAGTCGTCTTTTACGACACCCACGGGTAAAAGAGGGGTTGGTGAACTTTATTGTTATACCTATTCTCTTTATTCATATACCTACATAAAAATAACATTAATCCCGTGAGACATGTAATTCTTTACATATACCTAAATCTCTATTCATTTCAATTTCAATTTCAAACTTTATTGCACTCCATAATGTATAAAAGATCTTAACAACAAAACATGTAACAATTATGGACCCTGTAGGGCACGGCAACAGTAGGAAAGAGGAACATTTTTATGAATTTTCCTTCCATGAATTTTCGGTAAGCACACGGGCGGTCCAATCCGTCCGGGGCGATCAAAGGACGGCGCGCGGGCCCATAACCCACCCGTACCCACGTCACCTCGTTGTTGGGCCGACCACCGGAGCAGATGTGACTTGTCGTCAGTGGCCGGCCCGACGGAATACCCTTTCGGGTAACGTCACCTCTCGACATCCTGGGACGTCGGTCGCCGTCGCGCGGTCAGCCTCTCTGCGGGTGACGGACAATTCCCCGGTCCGATCACCCGCGGCCTCGGCTAGGGCGGCATTAGGCGCAGATACTCGCGCCTGCGCCGCCCGAGTCGCCGGCGGCGGAACGTGTCGCCGAATAGGAGCTCTACTCGCACACGATCTGCCGCCTCCTTCCGTGAGACTATGACCTCACAGAAGGCGGCGACCGCGTCCCAGTTCCTGACGCTGTCGAGCATCTCCCTGGCGATGGTCGGCAGCGTCAGGTCGCGGTCAAACGTGTTAGCATAGTGTGTTAAATTGATATTTCCCTATCATGAATCGATGTTACGTACGATACATAATATAATCTCTTGATCTTCTCTCGACTTTTAAGATACACACGTGCAAGAAAGTAGTTGGTGAATTGTTGGAGTAAGAATTACTCCGTCCTCATATGGATACTTTACTACGCGTTCTAAATCTAAGTCTAATTTATCAATGTATACTTTCAAAAATCCTTTACAATTACAAAAAAATTTGTGTTGTCGTGACAAGCCATGTCGTGACGTGTGTCTTTATATAAAAAAAGATCTGCATAACAACATTTGTTATCAATAAATCTGTCTTAAGAAAATTCCTAATGATTTACATAATTTTATTCCTCTATAGGCTAGCGTCAAGTCCAGTACCGCTAAACCAGTTAATCGACCCCAGAAGTTAGACTGGAACACGGGACGCTAAGTCGCTAATGACTGGTAACATTAAGCTGTATCAATTCTATTTCACACTGTAATAATAAAACGCAATTCTAGGTGTTTATCTTCGATCATTGAGTAAAACAGTTTTTTGTGCAATTCACAAATAATTATTCTAAATTCATAAATAATTATTCTGATTTTTTGTTCAATTTACAAACGAGTATTCTAAATTGACTAATATTATTGTAATTATTTCGTGTAATTCGCAAATTATTATTCTAAATTCAAAAATAATTATTCAGATTATTTTATGCAATTCGTAATTGATTATTCTAAATTCTCAAATAATTATTCTAAATTCACAAATAATTATTGTGATTATTTATTGCAATTTACAATTTTTCAAAAATATTCAAAATTTGGATGTTATTTACCAACAGTAATAAAAAAGGAGATATAAGCGTACATAAAAACAGACAACAAGTAAACTGTTTTATACAATGCAAATATATGACTACCTATTAACTTCAAGTCCGTCAAGCAAAGCTAGAAATAACAATGAATTGTCTCTAACCAGTAAAAGGTTCGTATTATTTTTTCTGTTTCAGTACAAGAATAGTTTGCGGCGCTAACATTGCATTTGTGTCTGTAATTTGTGTTTGTTAATGTAAACAAATGTGTTTAACTTTAAGATTTATTACTTAAATAACTTGGTGATTAATTGGAACAAATGTTTTTGTAGGAAGTTGAATTGCATACCCGTGAAAAGTGATGTGAAACTTTTTATGTTTTTTCAAATGTGTTGTCAGAACATTTCATTGAACAAATCGTCATAATTATGTAGAGGAGAAGATGGTAATGTGGTCCCGACAGCTATTATGGCCCCTTTCGATATTTCTAATTTAGAATCACGTCATCTAGAGTAACTTTTTAATAACGAGGAGTAACAATGACAATTTTAATATAATGCAAAAAAAATAAGCGAGGGCAGCACATGCGTTTGTTATTCGAACTAGTTTGAACTTGCACTCGTAAAAACTTTTTTGTTGTGTTGTATTTAATTGTATAATTCTGGATATACCGAGTTTATGCATCTGCAATTTGGATATTGTGTTGGATTAACGTTTTCTTATTGGATTTTAAAGGTACGTACGCAAAATATTTGATTTTACATTTTTTTAGAGGTTCGTTTGTAGATTCCAGAGTACTGGTAATTTGGCCCCCTCATATTGGTTGTATTATGGTCCCGGGGGCTATATAAGATACACGAGTGATATTGATTTTTTTCATTTACTTACAGATGCCTCGACTAAGTTTAGTGCCTCCATCTTCTAAGAAAAGAAAAACTTGGGACCCAGACCAAATGAAAAAGGCTATTGAAGCAGTGAGAAGCACGACCAAGGGCTATAAAAAGGCAGTAAAAATATTTTCCGTACCTAGGTCTACATTAAAATGATTAGTAAAAGACTCTCAAGAATCTTTAGATTTACTTGTGCATAAGCCTCTTGGTAGTTGCGCCGGCCCTGAAGGTGAATATTACATTTGCGATTTCTGTCGTTAAGTATAATACATTTAATTTGGCCCCCTGGGTGCCATATAACCCTCACTTGATCTCGAATTGCCAAATTTCCTCTTTTTTTTAATAAATATATTTAAAAGTTATTTGTTGCATTTTTATTTGTTCCATACTATGTCGTGTATTGGCAAATAAATAAGAAAACTAATGATGAATTTATTATCTATGTCTGTCTTTAATTTTTTACATGAGACCTCAAAAACAAAGTGGGTGGCCACATTACCACCTTCTCCCCTATTTTGTAAGAGTTGTGTCCAGTGCGTAGTGACCTTGTACACTAAGGAACGGTCCAGGGTAGGGAGCAATCTGGCTCCAATTTAAGTGCTTCAAATTATGTACACGGACTTGGCTTGCATGAGTTATTATTCTAAGATTTACCCTTACATTGTTCATGGGTGCAATAAAAGACGAACAAAAGCATTACATTGACCTAGGCCAACTTCATCTGATACCAGCCGGTTAACAGTTACATTCCCAGGAAAGGTTTGAAGTCAGGCAGGCAGCTGTTCGTAAAATTATTGCCAAAACTCTTGCAATGTATACTGTGGACGTCTTTCTCCGCCGTAAATATTGAGGTGACGACATAATCGGGATAAGAACAGGATGATAATGATCTTAAAGAACTTCTGCTTTTTCGTGTAGTGAAGGAGTAAGAATACAATTTACCATTCCCTATGTTGCCCGTCGATACAATCGTCGATACATCGTACAAGACGACTGTGGGATATAATATGCACCAAACATCTGGGCAAGAGAACGAAAACCCAAAATGAAACCATATTCCAACATGTCTGACCGGCATGGTATAATAGGTCAAAACAATAGGAGGGCCCATTGTGGAGGAGGCCCGAGCCTAACAGTGGGACGAGTGTGGGCTGTGATGATGATGATGATGATGAATTTATTGCTTTTACGGAAATCGTAAAAATGCAGCAACTCTCTCTTGTGAAATTCATAACACCTTACCGTGATGGCCAACCCTTTTACCAAGTATGGCGATTATGTCATTAAAAGATATATGCCTCATTGATGTATGTATAATCGTCAAGGCATATATCCCATGGCAATAAGGCCGTATTTATGCCATAGGAATAAGGGGTACGTACCTAATTGCCATGGCCGCGGCATATATGCATATTACTGGGGACCAAAAATTGACTGAGGGAGGCCTACATCCAGGGATGGACGACGAAAATCTAATAATGATGATAATATTAGTTTTTCTTTAATATTAGAATGTATCGAAATCAATTAAAATTTTTATTATATGTATAATAAACAATACATAAAAAACAGTCAATGGTCTTACGAAATGAAATAATAGTCGTATTCACATTGCATTTTCGACTTTAAATTTATTTTCTTAAAGTTGTAATTGAAATTGTTTCGCCTAAGTATAGACCCCCACAGCTCAGTCCCTTGTTAATAGTTTTTTAGCACAAAAACTGTTTCCTCATGTGAGATGAGACGTACAAATAACTTCAATATGTTTTATCAAATTCTCTATACATATACAGGTTGATTCATATGAATATATATATTTTATAAAAGCCAAAACTCTGCCCTAACGCAATGATCTTTTTATTGCAGGATACTTTACAAACATATTATTAACGGACAGAATAACAATTTGTTGATCGCACAAAGTGTTGTCATGCATGGGATTCGAACCCACGACACTGGCATGGTAGCTCAGTCGATCTTAACCACTACGCTATCTGTGTGCAGCGTGCAGTCAAATAATATTTAAAAATAATTTGTGAAGTGACTTTTTATTAAAAGGCTTTAAAAATCTGATCCGCATCATTTTTGTATCACGGTAAGTTTGAGAGTAAAAGTGCGAATACTATACCATATGATTACGCGTGTTCTTTACACACTTTAATACTTGACAACTAGTGAGACCTACGTCCTTGTCGCTTTTGTTATTTTATATATTTCTTTTCAATTATCGGGCTCCGCAGATAGAAATTAAATTATTACACTACGTTGGTCAGACAGGCAAGCATAGGTTTTTATATCGAGTTTCCCTTATCCATTGCTGTTATTTGAATTTATTTTAAACATTACGTAGTTATATTTTACGACACATATGCGAAAGAAAAGGCAGTCAATTGTATTCTTACTCCGATAAAAGCATATTATTACACATTATCACTACACGAAAAAAGCATATTATAACTGTGCTTCATTCTATGAAAATATAGTCTTGTGATTATCAAAAAAAAACTATTAACTGTGCGCCAACAATTATTACGTATAAGATCATCAAGTCGAAGCTAGGAACTTAAAATCGTCAGTTACATGCTTGTAGCGCTGAATCAACAAAGTACTTACAACTATAATTATACTGATATCATAGCGGTCTCCGAATAGAATTGACAATTTTTAATTAAGTAGAAAAATTAACAACATCATGTATGTAAAGTTTATTGAACTACATACTAACGCAGACAAATCTAGTCTAAAGTATTTCATTAATGTTTTTGAATAGCTTAGTGATAACTTGGACATAGATAATTATATTGATCAAATCTTGAACAAGTTTCTTTTTTTTATTGCTTACGGTGGCAAACAAACAAACAGTACACCTGATGGTAAGTGATTCCGCCGCTCATGGACCTTTGCCAGGCCGCTACGTACCGCGAAGAAAGTGAAGGGAGTGTGAATGCGTGCAATAAAGTTCGGTGATACTAAAGGCATAACCAATTTTATTTCGAATTTGCCTTCTGTTGACATTCTCTGCATATCTTTTGCCTATGTAAGAGATATGCAGAGAATGTCTATGTGTTATCTGCATATGTCTTAGTTTTTTACAATATTCGTGGACAATGAATAAGTGATGAATTCTATTGTTATTTCTTCACCATATTGAAATTAATCAGAAATCATTATATATTGCGATTGTTTAAAAAGACTTTGTGCCCATAGGCATAAATATCATTAAAAGAATATTAACTAATTACATAAAACAACGTTCTTAATAAAATCATAACACGTAGGTATTACCTTAATTGTTATCCATGAATATATATTCCTAACTATATTAAGTATTAAGTAAATAGTTATTGAATGATATGTATCATTAACAATATTGTATGTCGTCATTCGGCTTATATCAAACCGACAATTCGAAGTTTATATACCTACACCCACCATTGCAAACTAAGTACCACAAATTGCAGGAAATTGCAGGGCACATCCCTGCACTTTCCTGTTATTGGTTTTTGCATATAAACTAGGTGACCCATACGAATGCTTAGCACCGTTTAAGATTTGTTTTCTTTTGCTTTTCATCGTTTCATCATTCATCATTTCGGCCTATACACGTCCCACTACTGGGCTCAAGCCTCCTCCACAACAGGAGGGAAATTGACCTTACTATATCATGCTGATCAGACAGGTTGGTATAGGTTTTTGTTTCGAGTTCTCCTTCTCTTGCATAGATGTTATATGCATATCAATTAGTCTTTCTTATACTTGTAATTTTATTAAAAAAAAAACTATTAAATAAATTAAAAAGAAGACAATCGCACTGAGTTTCTTGTTGGATCTTCTAAGTGCAGTCGCGTTCCCATCCAGTAATTTAAGTTAAAATGTAAAAAAAAATGACAATATATAAGTGTCCCCGCGGGGTTTATACATAATAAATAATTTGAATTTGAAAACTTGTAGCAAAGTGCTCGGTTTATTTTGCAAGTTTTTTGTGAAGCACAAAGTTTATTAGGATTTGTCAACAAATAGCAATTTTTGTTTTTACTAAATGTAATTTTTTATGTAATATTACTGATAATAGTTGCCGTGCACAAATTATCATCAAATAGCTCGTTATACTGTTTATTCTTTACTGAATACATTCATATTTATTCATTTACTAATCTTTCATGAGAGAGAATAATAATCTTCAAAATGGTGCGTCAAATATAATAATATTGATGCCCACTTAAGTCTGTTGGGCTTGGGTGTCTTCCACAATGGGAGGGAAGTGGATCTGCTATACCGTGCTAGTCCGATGTGTTGGTATAGTGTTTATAACGAGTTTTCCTTCAATTGCATAGCTGTTATAAACATATTATATCATTTAGCCGTCATTACAACACCTACGGGTAAGATAGAAGTCGGTGAATTGTATTCTTACTTTATCACCATACGGAAAGTAGTATAATTAATAGTCAATAAAATCGAACATAGTAAAAGCAATTAAAATGGCGCCAAGACAGTCCCATTTGATCTTATTCGCATAAACCTGTTTCGTGTGTGGACCTTTATAGGCTAATTATTATAATTTAAATAAATACATGCCTCGTAGAACTCTGTTCTGCTAAACATTAATTTTTATTCTTTTTAATCTACATTGAAAAGCATAATATAATGGTTAAAATTTAAATTTGACTGCAAAGGTGGTGGAGTGGTTAAAATACCGACCCAAGCCAGTATCGTGAGTTCGAGCCTTATGTAATTATTTTGTGTGATCCACAAGTTGCTGTTCTGAGTCTGGGTGTAATTTGTATCCGTTAAATAATATGCCGCGAGATTCGCACGCAATACAAGAATTTTTTCTTAGTGAAATTCACCACCCCGTGGGTGTCATAAATGACAACTTAGGGAGTATAATATGCAGATAATATGTATACAAATGTCCGTGTAGTGACTGAGTAAGAATACAATTCACCACTCCCTGTCTTGCCCGTGAATGTCGTAAAAGACGACTATGGGATATAATATGCACATAACATCTGTGCAAGAGAAGGAAAACTCGAAATGAAACCCAATACCAACATGTCTGACTAGCATGGCATAGTAGCTCAAATCCCCTCACATTGCGGGAGAGGCCCGGGCCCAACAGTGAGACGTATGGGGGCTGCGATGATGATGGCGATGATGTATACAAAAGAAGAAAACTCAAAATAAAACCTTATACTAACTCGTCTGACTAGCGTGGTAGAGTAAGGTCAATTTCCCTCCCATTGTGGAGGAGATTTGAGCAGTAGAATATATATGACATATGATAATGATGGAATATGGGAACCTTCGTACGGCGACAAGATAAGAATACATTTATCACCATCCCTAAAACTAAAAACTGAAAAAGTGACGTAATTTGTCTGTCGTAGAATACGATTTTCTGATCGAATGAAGAATTTCTGTAGAACACTCAGGAGCCGATCATTGAAACCGAAAAATTCCTCCAATTTCTTCAACAGTGGACCCAGCTCAGTCCACCTACTATTGTTGTTGGTAGAGATAGTACCCCAAAAGTGTAACTGGGCCGGCCAAGGATGTCAAAGTATTGGCACCAATGGCCGGTCCATGGATATTGTAATACGGTGAGTTATGAGGCCACACACCGCCTATTCATCGCCCCAGGCGGAACGGACGGTTTGCGTCCAAACCAATGTCTGCCAATTAATAAAAAAGTTACTATATGTTTTTTTTTAAGACAATACCCTGCACTTAGGAGATAATTCTTGTATTACGGGAGACTTTAGAAACATAACGAATACAAATCACATCCGGACTCAGAACAGCAATTTGTGAATCGCACAAAGTATTGACCTGTGTGGGGTTCGAAGCCGGTATCTCAAGAGGATCGGTATCTTAACCACCACGCTAACTATACAGGCAAATATTTTATGTATTCCATGTGGTGTCGTGGTAAGAATACAATTTACCACCCCCTATTTTACTCATGGTTGACATTGAAATGACTAACAGATATAGTAACCATATAGCAGCTACACAAGAAAAAGAAAACTCGAAATAAAACCCTACACCAATCTATTTACCACTGACGACAAGTCACCCTGCTCCGGTGGTCGGCCAACGATGAAGGCGACGTGGGTACGGGTGGGTTATGGGCTCGCGCGCCGTCCTTTCGTCGCCCCGGACAAATAAAAAAAAATACCCATCTATTTGATCAGCGTGGTAAAGTAGGTCAATTTCCCCCCCATTGTAAAGAAGTCTCGAGTAATATTATTATTGTATAACTTCGTGCAAAAACTAGTCAAAGTGTCATCATACTTAGTCATTATTTTCTAGATTTACCGCTAACCGCTAACACTGTAATAAATCTAGCAAGGGGGGGTAATACATTTAGTATCTAAGTATTCATTGGTCTGACAACTATCCTAACTATGCCTTGTGGTCATTTTATTATTCTACTATTTCTATCGTAATCACACAATGTGGTGAATGGCTTGGCCACATGTAACAACACGACAATGTTTTTATTTGTTTTATTATAACTATAAAGAAGGAAAGAAAATATAACATTCGATTCCAGAAAATAAGTCACAGTATGCAATTATATCCGTGTGGTGAAGGAGTAAGAATACAATTCACCACCCCTTTACCCGTGGGTGACGGTAAGAGACGACTAAGGGAGACAAGCAAATAACACACTGCAAGAGATGGAAAACTCGAAATAAAATCTGCCTGACCAGCGTGGTACAGTAAGTCAATGCCCCTCCCACTGTGGAGAAGACTCGTACCGAAATGATGATGATACAAAAATAAAACTAATTTTACGTATTTTTTCCGCTTTTATTCCATTTGTGCTTGATTTTTGCTTTTACGATATTTTGAACAGTAAAAGTGGTGTTCTTTTATAAAAAAAATCGTTATATTTCTTAAGTGTATTAGAAGCGTTATCATCTATTCTATACCAATAAATAAAATTGGAGTGTCTGTTTGTAATGTCAAAATAACAGGCTTTTTTCATGCTCACACGGTTATTTGCACGACACCTATGCCTAAAATAGCAATTAAAAAATTTTTGTCTGTCTGTCTGTCTGTCTGTCTGTTTGTTCCGGGTAATCTTCAAAACGGCTGGACCGATTTCAAAAATTCTTTCACCAATGGAAAGCTATAATATCAGGGCGTAAACTAGGCTATATTTTATCCCGGTATTCCCACGGGAACGGGAACTACGCGGGTAAAACGACTATAACCTATAACCGAAGCGAAGCGAGGGCGGCTTGCTAGTATTTAATAAAAGTTGAATAACATTTAACATTTGTAGCAATTGGTGTTTGTAGATTTGAAAGCAAAGAGCAGATGCGCATGTGCTCTATATCATTTCTCGAGACAGGCATTCGGTGACGATGACGCGAGCTCCACGATTTTTGTTCACCTAAGAAAGTGCTTAACGCACCTAAATAAGGTTTCACTTCAAAAAACAGATAATATCATTTCAGTAGCATCTAACTTACCGGAATAAATAGATTTAATCATACTCCATTTATTAATAAAATATTATTGTAATTCAAAATAAGTCATAACAGATATGTAAAGCTCTTTTATGAACTTCAATAGCATCGTAAAAGTATAAAATAACTTAAACAGTTTAGTACTTAAATTGCATAGTTTCGTTAAGTATTTTTTTGCCTGTAAGCTTTGTAAATAAGCTCTGAAGAGACTTTACTATTTTAGCCTATATACTTACTACTATTTACCGTGGTGACAAAGTAAGAATACAATTCACCACTCCCTATATTATCCATGGATGTCGTGAAAGACGAATAGGGGATATAATATGCATATAACATCAAGCATGAGAAAGAAAACTAGAAATAACAGCCTATACCAACCTGTCCGACCAGCATGTAACAATAATGTAAATTTTCCTTCTATTGTGGAGGAGGCTCGAGCCCAAGAGTGTGACGTATATGAGCTGAAAAGATGACGATGACGTTCTACTATAGAGGACTTCTCCACAATGGGAAGAAAATCCAGATGCTATCTCGCTGGTCACATAATTTAGAATATGGGTTTTATTTCGAAGTTTCTTCTGCAGTAATATTATTGATACATTTCTGAGATGTTTTTAAAATCCATTCCTGGAATATAATAAAGGGGATAGAAAAGGTAGTGAATTGTATCTCACCATCATCGCATCCTTATCAACGTTATCATCCTAGTTAATATACCACTATTAAGTTCAGGGCCTTCATTTCTATGAAAGGAAGATTGAAATACCGCGCTGATTAGACGTGTAAGTTTTTTAAGCCAAGCATTCTTACTCCATAACCACAGGGCAAATAGCAATCTATATCCTTTCCATCCCGATATAAAGTAAGTAAATGTAATTAACATAAACAAATGATTAAGAGTATAGGTAATTTCAGTCACTTTCTAAAAAAAAAGTTGAAATTCAAAACTATGGCTGTCTGCATAGCTACCGTCTCAATACAACAAACTTTTTTATTTCATTTGATCAAATGTACTAAGATATATCGTTCTATGAATAGATAATGTCCCTCTCGTATAATCACGCTGTTTCGTGTTTCATTCATGACTAATACAATTATAATTAAATTAAATGATATTTTTAAAACACACGCAATTAAAAATACCAAAGATTAATTAGAGACTTACCGAAATGTTCGCGGTCATTTAAAATTAACAAAACAATCACAGATTAAAAAAGTAATTAATTAAAAATAAAACTAGTCACTAATTCATAAAGAGAACACGGCACATCACTGGTACACAATCACTTAACTAAGACAATCGATTAGAAAATCGATTAATTGTTAATTGTTTTTTTGGGGCGCGTGTGACAGGACGGTGGTACTAGGGAAATGGCGCTAGTTAAACGGGCGCGCGCTCAGCGACCAGATCTCACACTGAGCCACCATACACTCACGAGACAGCAATAATAACCCACCTCGTTATTTCTTTTATTTTCGTTGTTTTATATATATTTTTTTTATAACTGAAAATCTGCAAGATTGACGCCTCGCGTCGCGGTTTTCTTTGATGCTCTCCCGATTATTTTTTTCTTATCGACCACCGACTGAATTTAATTCGGATGCTTGCATGTCAACCGTTTGACGGGATAATCCGCAGGGATTTGAATATTTCTCTTTTTTTATTCGGAGAATTTAAGTGTTGTGCCAAAAATGGTTCTGTTATTAGCGAAAGCTTTTATTCAGATAATTCGCGTGGTTTTATATAACCAAATAATTTTGAGTCGATTAACTTGGCGCTGTGAGATATCTGAATACTTGTTAATATTTGGCAGTTTCATTTTTGATGCCGCATCTTTTTCCTTTTTTTTTATTTAGAAAGAACACTTCTCATCAAGGAATATGTTTTTTGTATATATGAAAGAGTCAATCAAATATGGAACACAATTGTTAACTGATTGGACTATTAGCAGTGGTTAAGATACCGATCTACGGTGCCAATGTCGTGGGTTCAATCCTCTTTACTTTATATCTTTGTGCGATTCACAAATTGAATAGGTACCGATTTCTTGAAATCCGTGACTAGCCTTTTTTTAGGGGTGGTCCATGGTCAACGCACTCGCCACCCAGCTCCATCCGGGGCGACAGAGGAGCGGCGCGCGGCCCCATGACCCACCCGTGGCACGTCGCCTTCGTCGTTGGACCGACCACCGGTGCAGGGTAACTTGTCTTCAGTGGTCGGTCCGACAGAATACCCCGGTCACGGGATACCCTCTCCTCTCGACGTTCCCCCTCGGGGACGTCGGTCCGTCGCGCTGTCAGCCTCTCTGCGGGTGACGGACTAAATTCTCAGAGTCACCCGCGGCTAGGGCAGCATTAGCGCAGATAATCCGTGGCTAGCCTGCGGATCACCCTATAGGGTACTATCCGTGCTACCGGGGCGTCGCACAAAGAATTACTCTGCGTGAGAATCCTATCTATGAGCTTAATGTATAAACTAGCTGATTAATTTATCATCATCATCACAACCCATATCCATTATGGGAGTGAACTAGACCTACTACACCGCAATGGTGAGTGGTGTTGACTTAGAGTTTTACGCCGAGTTTTTGCATTCATATTATCTGCATATCATATCCCTTAGTCGTCTTATACGACATAGAGGATTTGAGAGGGGGTGGTGAACTATACTCTTACTCAGTCATCACACGAAAACTGTTTAGTTCAATAAAGCGTATTTTTCATGTACTCCGTGTGGTGACGGAGTAAGAATACAATTCACCACCGTGGATATTGTAAAAGACGACTAAGGGATATAATATGCATATAACATTTGTGCACAAGAGGGAAATCTCGAAATAATATATATAGATATAGTAGGTCAATTTCCCACCTATTTTGAAGTGGGTTCAAGCCCAATAGTGGGACTTATATAAGTTGTAATGATGATTTCCGTGCTCTGTAGCACACAAACATTGCAACAATCACCAAAATGAATGTCGAAACACAAAAATGTTTTTAAAAAGAGCCATTTAATCTTCTACTGGTCACGAATCTTTCATTTGTCTCCTCAATATACTATTTAGATAAGACTTGTGTTTATCTAATATTTAATGGTGGCACATAAATAAACGTATTTATTTGGATTTATGTAATAATCATGGCTGTTTAATATGCGGGAAACTGGATGACTTAAGGAAAGATATTTGAACGTGAAGTAAGTTGTTTGAACCGTGAGATTATAATTGTACTGATGACGTAGTGGTTAAAATACCGATCTACCGTGCCAGTGTCATGGGTTCGATTGACAGGGCATCATTTTGTGCGATCCACAAATTGTTGTTCTAAGTCTGGATGTAATTTGTGTACGTTAAATTATATGTTTGTATCCCCCGCAATGAAGAATTATTTTCTTAGTACAGAGTAGTCTTAAAAAAAAGAAAAGAAAAAGAAAATTCGTCTGTGACCATGTACGCCGTAGTGTTCGAAACGTCGCTCGGTCCATCAAAAATCAAATACACATGCGATAAAATCCCTAAGGGCCTGTGCACACCACGTTTATTAAACGCGCCGTCGACGCGCGTTTGTAGCGATACAGACGCGATACGCACGCAAGTAAGACGCAGCCTGTAGACCTTTGCACACCTGTATAAATTCAAATACGCGTTTGAATCGATACAGACATGCTTGTGTAGCGATACAGATACGATGCAAACGCGCGTGTGTAGCGATACAGATGCGATGCAAACGCCAATTCCACAATATTGGCTGGTTTTGAATTTCAGTTATGAAGTTTTCTGCATCGAAAGGCTCCATTTTTTCTTGTTCCAAAGACGTGTGGTGCACCAAATTGCTCGATTGCTACTAGCGTAGATTCATACTTCCCTCGTTGTGGGGGAAGCCCCGCTCGTAGGGAAGGCGCGCGCACTAGCGGTCGCATCGATGTCGCGCGTTTGTATCGATACAAACGACAACAAACTGCTCTGTAGAATAAAAGTGCGCTGTCGACACGCCTTTTAGAAACGCGCGTCGACTGCGCCTTTAAAAAACGTGGTGTGCACAGGCTCTAAAATAATTGTTAATAAAACTACTTTACTGTTATTTTGCAATGTGTCATACGTAAAAATCAGAAGTCAAAAAATTATTTTTAAATCATCAACAGAAATCATTTACGACCCAATGCTGGGCTGGAGCTTACTCTGCAATAGAAGGGCAATCGACCTAATATATCATACTAGTCAACAAATTGGTATAGTGTTTCCTTTCGAGCTTTCATTCTTTTGCATTCCCTTAGTTTTTTCCGTGTGGCAACGAAGTTAGAATAAAATTTACTACCCTCTTTGCTGTCGATGAATGTCGTTAAAGATAACTAAGGGAGTAAATATGCAAATAAAATCTATATAAATTATAGAAGGACCAACTCGTCTGATCAGCGTGGTATAGTAGGTCAATTTCCCTCCTAATGTGGAGGAAACTGGAGCCCATTGCAAGAACCTTTAAAAACATATAACGAACTTCATCTCATCATCACCTCAGCCCATACACGTCCCACTGTTGGGCTCGGGCCTTCTCCACTATGTTATGATTTTGTTTTGAGTTTTCCTTCTCTCGCATAGATATTTTATGCATATTATATACCTTAATCGTCTTTTACGACACTTACACAAGGTCGTAAGGAGGACGATTGCAGCGAGTACACGGCGCAGCACACACTCGTGGGCGGAACAGCGCCGTGAACTGGTCGTAATCATCGGTGCCAACCTGAGCGTCGCCCCAGCGACGGTCGACAACGTTAGGAACGGGGACGCGGTCGCCGTCTTCTGTGGGGTAGTTATCTCACGGAAGGAGGCGGCGGATCTTGCGGGGGAGGATCTCCTTTGTGGCGACACGAGCCGCCAACGAGGACTTGAGTGACGCAGGCGCAAGTACCTGCGCCTGATGCCGCCCTAGCCGAGGCCGCGGATGACTGTATGGAGCATAGTCCGTCACCCGCAGATAGGCTGACCGCGAGAAGGCGATGCCCCAGAGACGTCGGAGAGAGAAGGTACCCAAAAGGGTATCCTTCCGGGCTGACCACGTCATAGATTCAGTACTAGTGATCGGTCCAATATACAATCCTCGACAAAAGGGAGGGATTACGGCGGATTATGGGATCGCGCGCCACTCTCTCGCCGCCCCGGATGGGATAGACGACGTGCGTTCACACCATAACCTACCAGAAAAAAAAACTAAGGACAATAGTTTATGCAATCCACAATTATCTTTTGTTTACATTAACTGTATGATTATATCCACATCATCAACATCTCAGCATATGTACATCCCACTGCTGGGCTCCAGCCTCCTTCGTATTAGGAGAGAAATCGATCTACTATATCATCCTGGTCAAACATATTGGGATTTTTTTTATTGCCAACGGTGGCAAACGAGCAAGCAGCGTACCTGAAGTGATGCTGCCGCACATGGACCTTTGCAATACCAGGGGCACAGCCAGGCTGTTGCCTACCGTGAAGAAAATACTCTTCTTAAACCTCGTTTAAAAAAGGACATGTCATAGCGCTCGGGAAACACAGCCTTAAACATGGGCCTTTATTTTGATTCTTTCTCTTACATAATTGTTATATGTATATTTAATCCCTTAATCGTCTTTTACGACATCCACAGAACACGACATTCCTACGAAAAGATGTATATATAGATCCCCGATATACAAAGAATATTTCCTTAGAACAGGATGATGCAGTTTTAAAAAAAGAAAATGTATCGTTAAAGATAATATCAATTAAATAAAAATTTAAGAGCTAAGGTCTTTCACCTCTATTTATATGATAAGTTGTTTTGACAGCATTGTCTGTCTGCCTGTCAAACATGACCAATTTTTAAACAAAATTTTAATGCACCTTAAAATCTTGGCCGCTGTGAGAGCTGCTTGCTCTAGATACAATGCCAATTTATAATATCATTTTTGTACTATTTTGTTTTTGTTCCGTCTGGTGACGGAATTAAAGTACAATAGGCATGATGACAGTAAACAAAAATCGCTAAAATAATGTGTTTATCTACTGTAACACAAAGAATATATCTTGAAATAAATATTTATTTTCTTTTATAAGATGAGATTATTAATTTATTAAATAAAATAAAACTATAAAATACACCAATCAAATTGAGTTACATCACTCCTATGTATACCTGTCATTATCATCGCAAATTCTGTACGAAACTAAACGATCGTTACACTTATTAATTGTTTTAACTTGCATTTAAAGAGTATATCGTGATTTTTATCGATCTCTTGGTTACTTTTATGTTCTTACTAAAAATGTAAGTCATGGAAGAAGGATTCACCAAGACAAACAGCTCTAATTTGCCTAGAGTTGATTTGTTAATGGGGAGAGTATCTAGCATTAAACAAAGACTTCTGGTCAGCAGAATTTAGAAGTCTCAAAACTACGATGTAAGTAAAATATTGATTAATAATCTTCTAACACCAATAATTTAGAATCTATTTAAAAATAATATCGCTTGAGATGCTAACATCTTAGGTTATGTTATTTAAATAATGCTTTTGTAAACTTGGTATTAAACTGCAGTTAAACAAAGTCACACACCAAATAAAATATACGATATAAAGTAATTACTTACGTTAAAATGATCTTCACAGAAATAAATAGTCTCCTATTTATTTTTTTATATTTATTTATATAAGTTTATGGCTTTTGGATCTCGCCGTGTAATATTAAGCCGCTTATATCTTATTGTTTTATTGTGTGACACATAAACAAACAGTTTGTTAGGGGGGTTTTATTGATGTATTAACACATTGAGGATCCGCACACCACTTATAAACTTTCTAATTCATGTCTAAATAAAATATATCAGATTTTTTGCTTTAACTCCCTTACGTTTACAACTCAAGTGAATAGACGTGACGTCACAAGCAGACGCCATGACACTAGGCATCGTTTTGGCGCTAATTTATATGCATTTAATTAAAATAGCATTTATTTCTAAAGAAACCGCACTTATTGCAAATATAATATATTTTTGGATAATAGTAGTTATTTAAGAATATTATAAGACAGTTTTTCAAAATTAGTCATCATGCCTATTCACCAACCCCCTATCTTTCCCAAGAGTGTCGTAAAAGATGAGATGGAAAACTCGAAATAAAACCCTATACCAACATGTCTGACCAGCGTGGTTACAATGGGTCAATTTCCTTCCTATTGTAGAGGGGCTCGAACCCAACAGTGGGACGTTTCTGAGCTGAAATAAATGAATGTATGAATGAACAATTTTTTTACTATAAAGTCAAAATGAGCTGAAACGAATGAATGTATAAATGAACTATTATTTTTTTTTATTATAGAGCCAAAATTCTACTGTAGTGAAATAATCCTTGTATATCGTCCTAGGTGCCGCCTTAAATAGATACAATAGAAAAAACAATTAGTTGAACGTACAAAGTATTGTCCTAATTGAGAATCGAAACTGGCACTTGGCACTTTATTTATAAGTAATAAATTATCTTTAATAAAAAAAAAACCACAAGAAATAATACATTTTGAAGTTGCTATTTTCTATAACTACTACCTAACCTAAGGTATTATTTTTTGCTTTATAGTCCTTCGATATTTATTAAGGCGTTTTTTATTTACTTAAAAATAATTTAATTTAGCTTTTTAGTGTTTACACCATATTATAACTACACAAATCGCTTCAAATCTATACCAATAAATAAAATTGGAGTGTCTGTTTGTAATGTCAAAATAATAGGCTTTTTTCATGCTCACACGGTTATTTGCGTGACCCCTATGCCTAAAATAGCAATTAAAATTTTTTGTCTGTCTGTCTGTTTGTTCCGGGTAATCTTCAAAACGGCTGAACCGATTTCAAAAATTCTTTCACCAATGGAAAGCTATAATATCAGGGCGTAAACTAGGCTATATTTTATCCCGGTATTCCCTTAGGAACGGGAACTACGCGGGTAAAACGACTATAACCTATAATCAAAGCGAAGCGAGGGCGGGTTGCTAGTGTGTATATAAAATTTTAAAAATACCCTCGTCTTTTGTCCAGGATCTCATCATCAGATAATACCAGACCTAATAATAATAGTAACACTTAAAAAAGTCATCGAACCAAAATTTTTCCAAAACGGTCTAATTAACCTCGAGTAATCAGTGAACATACTTAAAAAAAGATTCCGATCACTTGAGAATCTCCCCATTTTTAAGGTCCAGGTTAATATCCATGTGGTAATGGAATAAGAATACATTTCACCCCTATCTTTCGGGCCGACCACTGACGACAAGTCACATCTGCTCCGGTGGTCAGCCCCACAACGAGGTGACGTGGGTACGGGTTGGTTATGGGCCCGCGCGCCGTCCTTTCATCGCCCCGGACGGACAGGACCACGCGTGCGCTTACCATAAAATAAAAAAAAAAACCCTATCTTGCCCGTGAGTATTGAAAGAGACGGCTAAGGGATTATATATGCAGATAACATCTATGCAAGAGATGGCAAACTTAAAATATATATAGCAATCTTCCTAAACCCTCTGTTAAACCGTCTGACCCACGTGCTGCAGTAGGTTAATACCCCTCTTATCATGGGGAAGACTCGAGCCCCGCAGTGGGATGGCATATGAATTGAGAGATAAAAAAATTACTGTATCTCCCATGTATATACAAAGTAGCGTCCTAACTCAAGTTCAAATACCTGTATTCCTCATTAAAATGAAGCAACACTGTTGTAACGCATAAGATATACTCACGTCATAACGTGGGTAATTACCCGACTATTCGTTCGGTGATCACCCTCTTAATGATACACACTCTGTAATTAGACTCTTTATAATACGAACTGTTAAATATTTGGTAATGTCGACGCGAATTAAAAGCTTATTATATTAAACCATTTTACGGATTTTTTCGTATTTGTATTTGATTTTTGTTGGCCCGACATTTCGAACAATTTACAGCGTTCATATCAATGCCTCATATCAAGGCTCAAAGTCGCTCAGCGTACTATGGAGCGAGCTATGCTCGGGATTTCTCTGCGAGATAGAATCCAGAATACGGAAATCCGCAGAAGAACGGGTATAACCGACATAGCACGAAGAATTAGCACGCTGAAGTGGCAATGGGCAGGCCACATCGCTCGACGAACCGACAACCGCTGGGGAAGAAAGGTTCTCGAGTGGCGACCACGTATCGGACGACGCAGTGTAGGACGAATTAGGTGGACCGATGATCTAGTGAAAATTGTTGGGCGTCGTTGGATGCAGGCGGCACAGGACCGCACATTGTGGCGCAACATGAGGGAGGCCTACGTCCAGCAGTGGACGGCAATAGGCTGAAATGATGATGATGATGATAAATTACATCCAAACTCAGAATAACAATTAGTGGATCGCACAAAGTGTTGTCCTACAGGGGATACGAACTTACGACATTGGCACTGTACTGTTAACTACAACGCCATTTGTATATTCAGTTAATGATTATGGATTTGACAAAGAGGCTAACCGTGTAAGAAAAACGTCTCGGTAACCTTGTTGTTGATGAGGCGTCGACAAGGACGAAATCCGAAAGGTTAACCCGCCAAGCTGGCCACCAAGATTAAGGAATCTGATTTTGACATGCCATGTATGTTCATCTGTTCCCTCATAGCTCCTAGCAACTACTTATTAGAACAAATGAGATATCGTTAGAAGCGTCTTAATTATCTGCTGTTTATAGGCTATATGATGTGTCACTGAAACTAATATGGCGCCCTCTAGAGGTCTTAAAGTACTAAGTTAAAAATAAATTTGAGATAAATATGTCGTGATTTATATCATTACAAAGGTGTTACTTGTAGATTTCAAAAATTTATATGTTGTTAGCATTTGCTCGTGACTATGTCCGTATTTAAATAAGCTACAAATTTGCAATTAATACATACGTCAATCGCTGCCCACATACACACATACACACACATACGCACACACATACCCACGTGCACACACGCAAACAAGCACTCAACACTCGTACACACAAAAATGAAAAAGCGAACTCATCATATAAAAGCACATCCTTCATAATTCAATTCATTAATGTTATTTATATTATTATCATTCTCTCTCTCTATCTCCGATTCACGGCTATCTTCCTAGGGAAGATACCCGGTCCTTTGAAAGGCTTACATGGGGATATGGATCCAACACGCAGAGGCCTTTGGAGAAATTTAATGTAAAAATGGGATGGGACGTCTACCGATGACACTCCACGTCTGCACATAACACACGTGGACTGCCAACCGTAGGTGTAAAACTATTGTGTGATGACGGTATCTAATAACCGTTTATGGGGTTGGAGGTTTGATGGACTGGTTAAACTAAAAACTATTGATTGAAAAACTGTCGTCTGCCTTCAATACCTTTGTCGTCTTGAACTTTGGCGGACGGTGATTCGCCAACTCACTGAATGGGCCCCCCTAAACGGTCACCACAGACACGCAGCCCATACGGGCAACAGGGGGGCAACATTGATGCAAGTAGCTTGGGGTGTCGAGCGGTGGGGCGCCGGTTTCACCATCGCAGTGGTTTCCCCGTAGTTATGCCCTTGAAAATGACACTTACACCTGCGAGCATATAGCTCTGGCGACCCCTCTCTGATCAGCCGTTTAAGGCAAGCCAGATTTGAGAATCCTGAGGGCACTCTTCGGTATCCACTCCAGCCAGCCAGTAAAGACGAGCTGGTTACGAGGTCCTGGCCGACTCTCTGAGGCATTCAGAACCACAGTGTCGCCACTCACATTCAGCACGCCACAAGCTGCCCTGCTATAAATCTTATGATACATTTTTATTTTACCATATAATGTTCCTCCAAGGTCCGCGTTAGTCTCATGGTGAGATTACAACTGGCCTAGAGGCCATTATCATTCTTATTGTTAATTATTTTATTTCTTTCCTTTTTTTCTCTTCTTTTGTTATTATTTCTTTCTTATATATTTTGGGAAAGGGGTTTGCTGCAAACCAGCCCTGCATAATTTCTATGCAGCACAACGCTGAGCATTCCCCTATTGTCAAAATAAATTAAAAATGTGTATTATAATTTTTAGTTATTATGTGACAATAAATGCTATTCTATTCTATTTACCCAATAACTGGTTTTATTTTTTTGACATAGTTGGGTTTTAGTTTTTACTTTTATCTTGTGGTAACCATAAATCTTTGTATTGGAGGAGAATTTACATACATAAAATTCATCATCGTCATTGTTCAGCATTTCGCCGTGTATTGGTGGAAGAAAACCTCCCTCATAGACGGCCGCAAAGCGCGGTCCTATGCCGACCGCATCCAACGACTCTCTGCAATCTTCACTAAGTAGTCAACATACAACTAACGAACACAAATTACGTTCAGATTGAGAATAATCATTTGCAGAGGATACACATAATTATCCGGCATGGAAATCAAACTCACGACGTGCTTACATCACTATGTCATATGTGCTACTACTACATCGCCTGTTCCATTCTTAATTAAGTTGACAATTCTAAAAATAAAACTATTGTTTACGAAATGATTCTTACATATCTCAACGCCAATTATGATTTTAAGATCAAAGGTCTTCGAAAAGACTAACAGGCAGTGACAAGCTGTCATCGAAAATATCATCCGAGAGACCCGCATTCAGAAATTCGTGGAAGAAAACATAACTTTATTAAATTACAAAGCAAATATATTTTTCCTAAAGTTTGTTTTTGCTTAAACATGCCTGTGGTTGTAAAAGATGACTAAGGGATTAAATACACACATAACATTTGTATTAGAGAAGGAAAACTCGAAATAAAACCCTTTGCTGACATGTCTGACCAGCGTGGTAAAGTGAATTTGTCTTTTATTGTGTAGCAGGCTAAAACCCAACAGTGGGACATCTACGAGCTAAAATGATAGCACCGAAATCCTGGTAATACATGAAAAACAATGGTTTTTTCCTTGCTAATTCATCATGTTCATTATCACCCTTCATATACGTCCCACTGCTGGACTCGAGCCTTCTCCTCAATAGCAAAGGAAATTGACCTTACTATACCATGCTGGTCAGACAGCTTAGTATATAGTTTTGTTTCGGCTTTTCTTTCTCTTGCATGGATATTATATGCTTACTATATCACTTAGTCGTCTTTTACGACATCGTGCCGTAAATCATCATTGGTAACAAACACTGGTCATAGACCTGTGTTTTTAAATACAGGTCTTATTCTATTAGTGAAAGTAAAAGCCGGATTAATAGTATACAAACCTTAGAGTAATAACGTATAGAAGGTAAGTTCGCGCACAAAAAGTGAAGCATTTCAATTGGAGCCTAATGGAGCTTACGCCGGAACCGTTCCGTAATGTACAAGTCACTGTACTGCACGTACGTACGCAAAATAAATACCTAATTATGACGGTTTGTGCATTCAAATGGTGTCACAACACATTTGAAAATCTTAAAAAGGTTTTTAACATTGCTTTTAAAAGTATTTCGACGATTTATGTTAATAAAAACAAAATGTGATTTCATAATTTGTATAGTGGTGTGCGTGTGTACGTGTGTAATCGTCTGCGCGCATGTAATATTTTTAGATTCAAGTTTCGAACTTTCGAAGTACGTTATTATTCTAAGATACAAACTTTGATCGTCATCATCAATTAAGTTTATA
The DNA here is from genome assembly GCA_032191425.1 of Lymantria dispar. NCBI lineage: Eukaryota > Metazoa > Arthropoda > Insecta > Lepidoptera > Erebidae > Lymantria > Lymantria dispar. Next base: position 32,389,107 of record CM063452.1, read on the forward strand.
TGCTCACTATTAGGCTCGACATTGACCTATGATAATCCATCTGACCAATGTGTTATAACACATTGGTCAGATGGATTAGTATTTAGGTTTAATTTCGAATTTTCATTCTCGTGCATAGATATTAATTGCTTATTATATTTTATACTAGTGGTCGGCGTGTGGTCGAAATTCCGCCATAATTCATTTTAATTAATTATTCTGCTACACAATTTTCTTTAATTTTATTTATGTATAATTGTAAATTGAGCAAGCTGTATTTCACTAATAAGTAATATATAAGCACAAATCTCTATTAGACATTGTTACCATAATTATGATTGTTTGACATTCAGTTCGACCAGAGATTTTAACCGTAAACAAAAGTCTATAAGCGTTGCTACGCAACACACTCACACAGACGTGTGTGTGTATGTGTGTGTGTAGCGATTGCGTTGTAGTGTGCGTAATGCCTTTTTTAATGAATTTAATGCATTTCTAATCCATTATTATATAAAATTTCAGTTTTATGCACTTCTCCTCATTATATACATCAACCGTGCCAAATTTTATACTTGTCCATCCACGTAATTTTCGTAAAAAGGGGTACAAAGTTTTTGCTTCACGTATTTATATATAGATACCCAAGTCGTCCTTTATGACATCCACGGGCAAGAAAAAAAATTGTGAAAGTAGTGAGTTTTCATACTCCGTCACTATTGAGACTTACCCGAACTAAAAATTACATCAAGAAATGTCAAATACTTTTTAACAGCTTATTTTCTCGACAGAGCCTATTCGAGTGATCCGGGATAACAGAACGATGGCGTATGGCCCAATAATCTTCCCATCACCGTTTGAACTGACCACTGATAACGATTAGTTGACATAGGTGGCCAAATTTTTCACCTTGCCATTTTAGGGATATGAATTCATATCTATACCGATAAATAAAATTGGAGTGTTTGTTTGTAATGTCAAAATAATAGACTTATTTCATGCTCACACGGTTATTTGCACTATACATATGCCTAAGATACAGATTAATAAAAATTTGTCTGTCTGTTTGTTCCGGGTAATCTTCAAAACGGCTGGACCGATTTCAAAAATTCTTTCACCAATGGAAAGATATAATATCAGTGAGTAACCTAGGCTATATTTTATCCCGGTATTCCCACGGGAACGGGAACTACGCGGGTAAAACGACTAAAACCGAAGCGAAACGAGGACGGGTTGCTAGTGAAATTATAAAAGCGATGAGTTGATTAACAGCGAGAAATTATAACAATATGTTTTTTTTAAATGATATGTGGTAACGCCGTGTGGCGACGGTTACGCCGTGTGGCGACGGTTTGAGAATACATGTGTCGCCACCCTTTACTTGCCCGTGGTACTCGTAAAAATCGGTTGAGGGTTCACCAGGAGAGTGGGCAGCAGCTCTCTCCTGGGAAACGTAAAACATCCATACTGCGATCGCCAACCCGCCTGCCAAGCGTGGCGATTACGGCAATATCCCCTTTTTAAAAATGGCGTACAACAAAAAAATGCCCCCCCAGTCACGGCGGCTACGGTACCCTACGGGCTCATTTTGGTGGCGGGCCCAGTAGTGGTGGAGCGGAGGGTGCGAGGAATCTCCGGCATCGATCCGGCTACCAACAAAAACGACCCTTGGCTCTGGTAAAACACAATATTCGGACACTCAGGACTGACGAGAGGGTCATCGAGCTGGAAGAGAAATTGAGCAAAATCCGCTGGGACATTGTAGGATTATCAGAAGTGCGAAGAGAGGGCGAGGGCATGATAATCCTCCAGTCTGGAAACTTGCTCTTCTACCGGGAGGGCGATCACCCGTCCCAAGGTGGTATAGGGTTTATCGTTCGTAAGTCTCTCGTAGACAACGTGGAGAGGATCGAGAGTGTGTCGACAAGGGTAGCGTACCTTATAGTTAGAATTACCAAGAGGTATTCGCTGAAGGTTATACAGGTATACGCACCGACCTCGACATACTCCGACGACGAGGTGGAGGCATTTACATTTACGAGGACATCTCGAAAGCCATACACGCGTCCAAAACCCACTTCACGGTGGTTATGGGAGACTTTAACGCGAAACTAGGCAAAGGGAGTGATGATGAGTTGAGAGTGGGGAAACATGGATATGGACAGAGAAACCAGAGGGGCCAGAAACTGGCTGATTTTCTGGAGAAGGAAAGCTTCTTTATGATGAATTCCTTCTTCAGAAAGCAGCCACAAAGGAAATGGACCTGGATTAGCCCCGATAGTTCAACAAAAAACGAGATAGACTTCATCTTGTCAGACAAACGACAGATATTCAATGATGTCTCAGTGATCAGCAGGATTAAAACTGGGAGCGATCACGCGGATGGTACGAGCCACATTGAATATCCATACAAAAGTCGAGCGGTCACGCTTGATGAAGTCTACACTCCGACCTACATCTGTCCAATACCAGAACCTCGAAAGCTTTCAACTCGAACTACACAATCGCTTCCAATGTCTGGACGAGTGCGAATCTCCGAACGATATGAACAACAGGTATCGTGGAAACTGTCCACGTGGTTGGGTCGAAATTTTTCAAGGCTCACCGCGTCAATAGACCTAAAAAACTTTCTGACCAGACTCTCGAGCTCATGGAGCGGAGAAAAGAGATGACGGTGCAGTCTTCAGCCGATTGGTCCAAACATAGGCAGCTAAATAGGCAGATCTCCAGATCTGTGCGACGCGATATTCGCCGATTTAATACGCTCCGTATTAAAGAAGCGATAGAGCGGAATCGTGGCTCAAAAGTGTTCGCACAAGATCTGTCTATTGGGCAAAGCCAAACGACTAAGCTGAAGACCGACGATGGCACTGTCATTTCATCCCAAAGTGAGATCTTGGGAGAGGTCGAAAGGTTCTATGGACAGTTATACAAATCATCCCGAAATCCTGTTGTCGGCTTGGTCCAAGATCCCAGATCCAAGCTAACTCGGCACTATATCGAAGAAATCCCGGACATCAGCTTGTACGAGATCAGAATGGCTCTCAAACAACTACGTAACGGTAAGGCACCGGGAGATGACGGAATTACGGCAGAGCTTCTGAAGGCGGGCGGCAAGCCAGTTTTAATAGCCCTTCAGAAGCTATTTAGTTCCGTTATCCTCGGGGGTGACGTTCCAGAGTCGTGGACCAGGAGTGTGGTGGTGCTATTCTTCAAGAAGGGTGACAAAGCTCTTCTAAAGAACTACAGACCCATCTCACTCCTGAGCCATGTTTATAAGTTGTTCTCGAAGGTCATTACCAATCGACTCTCGCGCAAGCTCGATGACTTCCAGCCGCCCGAACAAGCCGGCTTCCGAAAAGGCTATAGCACCATAGACCATATCCTCACGCTTCGGCAGATTATACAAAAGACCGAGGAGTATAATCGGCCCCTGTGCTTAGCGTTTGTGGACTATGAGAAAGCCTTTGATTCAGTCGAAACTTGGGCGGTGCTGCAGTCCCTTCAGTAGTGCCAAATCGACTATCGCTATATTGAAGTGCTGAAGTGTTTGTATAGAAACGCCATAATGTCAGTCCGTGTCCGGGATAGGAGTACGAAACCGATCCAGTTGCAGAAAGGCGTGAGACAGGGAGATGTCATCTCTCCGAAACTGTTCAACACTGCACTGGAAGATGTCTTCAAGCTCTTAGACTGGACTAGACTCGGCATCAACATTAACGGCGAATACATCACTCACCTTCGATTTGCGGACGATATAGTCGTTCTGGCAGAATCCATGGAGGACCTTGGCACAATGCTCAATGATCTCAGCAGGGTATCCCAACTAGTGGGTTTACGAATGAACATGGACAAGACGAAAGTCATGTCAAATGCCCATGTCATTCCTGTACCGGTCCTAGTTGGCAATGCGATTCTTGAAGTTGTCGATCACTATGTTTACCTAGGACAAACAGTCCAGTTAGGTAGATCCAATTTCGAGAAAGAGATCAGCCGAAGAATCCAACTCGGTTGGGCAGCGTTCGGGAAACTTAAAAGGATCTTCTCGTCCAACATACCTCAGTGTCTGAAAACACAGGTCTACGACCAGTGTGTGTTACTAGTGATGACTTACGGCACGGAAACGTGGTCCCTAAATGTAGGCCTCATATCAAGACTCAAAGTCGCTCAGCGTGCTATGGAACGGGCTATGCTCGGGATTTCTCTGCGAGATAGAATCCAGAATACGGAAACCCGCAGAAGAACGGGTGTAACCAACATAGCACGAAGAATTAGCACGCTGAAGTGGCAATGAGCAGGCCACATCGCTCGACGAACCGACAACTGCTGGGGAAGAAAGGTTCTCGAGTGGCGACCACGCATCGGACGACGCAGTGTAGGACGCCCCCCCACTAGGTGGACCAACGACCTAGTGAAAGTTGCTGGGCGTCGTTGGATGCAGGCGGCACAGGACCGCACATTGTGGCGCAACATGAGGGAGGCCTACGTCCAGCAGTGGACGGCAATAGGCTGAAATGATGATGAATGTGGTAATGGACAATAACGGTTCCATGTGGTCAAGGATAAGAATACAATTTACCACTCCCTATCTTGCCCGTGGATGTTGTAAAAGACGACTAAGGGATATAATATGCACATAACATCTATGCAAGAGAAGAAACTCAAAACAAAAACATATGGACCTCTCTGACCAGCATGGTATAGTAAGGTCAATTTCCTTCCGCTTGTGGAGGAAGCTCGAGCCCAGCAGTGGGATGTATATGAACAGTGATGATTAAATAAAATTTCTTGCTGCTGGCAGCTAGCTACGAATGCTACTAACCCTGACGTTATTCGTGCGTGTCGTAAAAAAATTTACATAGACCTGAGCCAACTGTATCAGATTCTGTCCGATCAACATTTGCATTCGCAAGAAGGGTTGACGTCAGGCGGCCGGTCATAAAACTATTGCCAATAACTTTTGAAATATTTACTATGAAAGAAGAGTACAATATTGATTCGACGACGAGTTATTAGGATGAAATCAAAGTCATCATCACGAGCATGAAATTACAAAAGAAATTGCATATTCGTCAGCCCGCTCTCAGTAACCATAACATCAAATCTTAAAACAAAAGAAGTCACTTGTCTCCCGAAGGGCATAAACATGGCAGACAGACGATTATAACCTACAAATTTACTTATAACCTCACAGGGACGTATATTAAACTTTATCACAGGTAAATAAGGCTTATTTCAACTGCAATAAATTAGTTAATTTTATTGTCAAGTAAAGATTTATATGCCGAAATTACAAAGAAAATGTTCACCTTTAGCGATTATTTGTTGTTATAAAATTGCCTTATTCAATATTGCATTGTGGCTGTGAAGAAAAATATAACGTTATTTCATTAAATAACTTTAAAAAGGATTTTAATTCGTCATAAATTTTATTTTATGCATGTTTTGTGTGTTTTCCGTGTGATGACGGAGTAAGAATACAATTCAACACTCCCTATATTGTCTGTGGATATTGTAAAAGACGACTAAAAGATATAATATGTATATAATATTTATGTATCAGAAGGAAAATTCGAAATCGACCCGATGGAATACGCCGAGGTAGTACCCTCTCCTCACAGCGTCGCTCCTTGGGGACGTCGGTCCTCGTCGCGCAGTCAGCCACTCTGCGGATGACGGACTAAATCCCCGGTCCAATCACCCGCGGATTTGTGACGGTGTGCGCGCGCATCATAAAAACTGTTGACAATCTATCTTCAGGGTGTCGGTTTTTCGTGACAATATGTAAATATTTACTCTCATCATTTTTCCCTAAGGCACCAAAAGTAGTATAACTTTAAAAACACAAGTAATAGAATAAAAAAGCCTCTATATCCTACTAATATTATAAACACGAAAGGTTATGAGTATGTAAGGATGTTTGTTGCTCACTCACGCAAAAACTATTGAATGGATTTTGAGAAAAATTCACAATAATACAGCGTACATATCAGAATAATATATGGGCTATAATTTAGCCCGAAATTTCCAGGTGAAGGGGAACTATGCGGGTGAAACCGCAGGGTGCTGCTAGTTGAAATATATATAAAAGCGATAATCAGCCCGCTAGGATTGCGTACCAGTTCTAATATTATTTAAAATTTATCTAATCATATTTTTTATCAGGAACTTACTCCACAAGACATCACCAATTTACTTGGTAATCACCATCATTCTATACAGGAATAAATATTATACGCATAATAAAATCGTTTTAATAACCTATTAATACGAATAGAACTAGACCCATTATAATATGGAATGCATATAATTCGTGTCGCGTATCGAATGATATCAATAAAGTAATCGATACATCGATAATCGTTCACATGGGTATTTGGTGATGGCCATTTGACAGCCGTTATTTTTAGGTTGGTAGCTATGGCATGTCAACATTTTTATAATAAAGATTTTATTACATTGCATTTATTAAATCTTTTAGTTTATGCAATATTTTTTATTATTTTTATTTTCTGTTTAGTATTTACGTTGCGGATGGATGTCATAAAAATTGATCTGGGCCATCTGATGTAGGTATTTTGGACAATAAGTAATTATAACTAGTAGTCGCCGTGTGGTCGAAATTCGGCCATAATTCATTTTAATTTATTTTTCTGCTACACAATTTTCTTTAATTTTATTTATGTATAATTGTAAATTGAGCAAGCTGTATTTCACTAATAACTAATATATAAGCACAAATCTCTATTAGACATTGTCATCATAATTATTTATATTATATTGATTGACATATTGTTTGACATTCAGTTCGACCAGAGATTTTAACCGTAAACAAAGTGTATAAGCGTTGCTACGCAACACACTTGCACAAACGCGCGTGTGTGTGCGATAGCGTTGTAGTGTGCGTAATGCCTTTTTTAATGAATTTAATGTATTTCTAATCCATTATTCTATAAAATTTTAGTTTTATGCACTTCTCCTCAATATATTCTTCAACCATGCCAAATTTCATATTTGTCCATGTGCGTGATTTTTGTAAAAAGGGGTACAAAGTTTTTGCTTCACGTATTTATATTTAGATGCCGAGGAGACATGACATCAATCATGCGGCCAATAAAACTATTGCCAAAATTTTCAAAGGTACAATATGTAGGACTTAGAATAATAACGTATAGAAGGATACTGTCCAAACGTAAGCCATTAAAAATATGAAGCAAACAATACTACATGCGTGCACACGTACACACGCACACCACTATACAAATTATGAAATCAAATTTTGTTTTTATTAACATTAATCGTCGGCATACTTTTAAAAGTAATGTTAATAATACTTTTTATGTTTTTCAAATGTGTTGTGTCACCATTTGAATGCACAAACCGTCATAATTACCTATTTATTTTTTAAGAGTTGCGTACGTACGTGCAGTACAGTGACTTTGTACATTACGGAAAGGTTCCGGCGTAAGCTCCATTAGGCTCCAATTGAAATGCTTCACATTTTGTGCGCGAACTTACTTTCTATACGTTATTATTCTAAGATGTAGGATTAGTATATATTGCGTGGACTTTAAGGGATACCGATTTCCATAAGGGAACGAAATATTTAAATAAGGGGGCGTTCATAAAATACGTGAGATGTTTAAAGGGGAGAGGGGGTCGAGTCAAATCTCATCTAATCTTACGTTGGAAAGAGGGGGGGTCTCGGCAAATATCACGCAATTTTTTTTCTGATTGAAACAAAAATAAAATTATACTATTTTGGTCCATTTAATCTTAAGCGTAATCGTAATACGAGTAAGATCATTCACTAATTCGTTCGAAAGAAAATAATTTCATTCATACTTCGACGTTATACATTTACTGACTGTCAAACCACCATATTTGTTTTATACCAAATAGCTCAATTTAATCTGAATCACACATTTTGAAAAATCTCACGTGAGATTGGGGGATGGGGGAGGGGGTTGAATAAAATCTTACGACATCTCACCAGGGGGGAGGGAGGCACAGAAAATTTAAAAGAACACCTCAAGTAATTTATGGACGCCCCATAATACATAACATAACTGCGTAAAGGAAAGGGAATGATGCCTTTCATTCCTGTAGTCATAAAAAGAAGGATCGTCATGTCAGCAAATAAAATCACTGCAAAAAAAAAAGAAAAATCGAAAAAACTTTTTCTTGCTAGTATTTGATTGAAAACCGTTTTCCCTCCTATTTAAAAAAAAAAACCCTGTGTATGATATGGTCTGAGAAGGAATATATTATTGCATAGAATTTTTATCATCATCACTATCATTCATCATTTCAGCTCATATACGTCCCACTGTTGGGCATCGAGCCCTCTCCTTAATAGGAGGGAAATTGATCTTACTATAACATGCTGGTTACACAGGTTGCTATAGGGTTTTATATCGAGTTGTCCTTCTCTGGCATAGATGCTATATGTGAGTTATATCCCTTAGTCATCTTTTACGACATCCACGGGCAAGATTAGACGGGTGGTGAATTATATTCCTACTCTGCTGTGTGGTAGCGGCTTCGAATACTACCAACCCTTGCTTTGCTCGCGGGTGTCGTAAAAGACGACTAAGAGCCCTAGATTGACCCGGACCAACTCCATCTGGTACCATTTGGGTCAACGATTACATTCCCAAGGAGGGTTGACGTCAGGCAGGCGGCCGGTCATAAAAGTCATTGCCGAAACTTTTTGCAATATGTCAAAACAGATGACATATTGCGTCGACCCCAAGTAATTGGGATAAGAGCAAGATGATGATGACTCTGTCACCACACGGAAAAGAGCATATTATAGTTAATTATTAGCAGCGAGATATTATGTGTGAACATACACAGGAAAACACAGATCTACGACCAGTGTGTGTTACCAGTGATGACTTACGGCACCCAAACGTGGTCCCATAAATGTAGGCCTAAGGCTCAAAAAGTCGCTCAGCGTGCTATGGAGCGGGCTATGCTCGGGATTTCTCTGCGAGATAGAATCCGGAGTACGGAAATCCGCAGAAAAACGGCTGTAACCGACATAGCACGAAGAATTAGCACGCTGAAGTGGCAATGGGCAGGCCACATCGCTCGACGAACCGACAACCGCTGGGGAAGAAAGGTTCTCGAGTGGCGACCACGTATCGGACGACGCAATGTAGGACGACCCCCCTAGGTGGACCGATGACCTAGTGAAAGTTGCTGGGCATCGTTGGATGCAGGCGGCACAGAACCGCACATTGTGGCGTAACATGAGGGAGGCCTACGTCCAGCAGTGGACGGCAATAGGCTGAAATTAATGAATGAAAAATGAATTATGTTTGAGGAAATGTTTTGAGATTATTACAATTGGTTATAACGGATACGACGAAACAATACGGCATATTTAACAACAATTATGCTCAGTAGTTTTAAATATAGACATAATACTAAAGCGATTACAAGTCAATTACAGTACATATATTTCTTGCGGAGTAGACGGAGTAAAAATACAATTACCCTTTTTTCCCCTTGGGGTCTCGTGAAAGACGACTAAGGAATTATAATAATAACATCTATGCCAGAGAAGGAGAGCTCTGAATAAACACTTTTTTATTTTTAAACACCTTGAACTAAAGAAATAATCCTTGTATTGCGGGGCACTTTACAAACCTATAGTTTAACGGACACTAATTACATCCAGACTCAGAACAACAATTTTTGTATCACACAAAGTCTTGTCCCGCATGGGAATAGAACCCATGATACTGGTATTGTAGGTCGGTATCTTAACCACTACTCCATCTGTGCAATAGCCGCCCCTATGGTCTATACCAACCCGTCTGACCAGCGGTTAATAGGTGAATTTCCATCGAACGGTAGAGGCCCAAGGCCATCAGTGGGGTGTATATGAGATTATGATGATAGTAATAATATTTCTATAACATATAAATAGATATTTAAGTTCTTGTGTACTGATAAGATTGCAATGCAAAGTCATAAGTTTTGCGCGGGTATTGAAAAAACAGTACCTAGATTTTCATGAAGACTAATGAAGAGAATGGAAAGAAGCACTCTCCGTTCTTTCTTATAAACTCTTGATGGTAAAGATGATTACATTTTAACAATATTAGGTTACCAGCAATTATAATAGAATAAGTAACAATGTCAAAGAAATGTCAAAGAGTAATAATAATAGTAATAAAGAAACGTAAACAATATCCGCGTTGAGTACTGTCTACATTTTCAAAAATTCGTCAAACGTATAGAATGCCTGCCTGACGAGCCATCCGTGTTCTTCATAGAATATAATATTTAGAAAATTATAACATTGTTAATACATACTTGTAGTATTTTCTTAGCCGACAGAAAATTGTCCTCAACATAGCTAATAAGATTATCGACAAATTTGGGTAAGTATTCAAGATATCCTAAAAACTAGTCCAGGTCTACTATTATCATTTATCCCCAATACAGAATTGTGGACTTGGCTAATGGGTAGCGACGGTAAATCGGACAGTAAAGAATTTGCTTCGCCATTTTTTTAATAATAATTTTAATTAACAATTACGTATGTCTTAAAAGTTCAGAGGGCCCAAATATATTTTTCATTTTTTTATAAATATTTTGCAAGCCCCGGAATAGTTTAAGACCGGACTAAATACGTTTGTTTATGCATGCACTTTTTATTATAAAATTAAAAGGGATAAATATGAATTTAATATTTTTGGTTATAAAATCTTATGTTTAAAAATACATGGATTTTAAGATTTAAGTTTTGCGTTTTATAAAAGAAATATTAGCCAAGATTACAATATACTTTGAAATAAAATCAACACGTCTGACGAGCTATGTAGAAGCTCATTTTTACTCCCAATTTGAAGGAGACCCGAACCCAGTACCCCATAGATACTCACCTCAAGTACCCAGCCAAAACGTCTATCAGCTTTCCAAGATCACCTCATTACGACGTATCTGAACGGAGTACCGTTAATACTTGAGACCTTTAATCAACAGTCCCTTCCTATCTTATTATGCGCTTGCATTGTTAGTACCAGGCTACCATAACTCCACATTAGGTCATTATATTGTACTAAGTAGGTAGGCGCGGCCGAAACGGTCACAGTTGAATCACTAAACGTACACCGTTGAACTTCCTCGTACATTATGTGAGCCTGGTAATATGAATAATGAAATAATAACAGGTTTTGATTGCACTACGGTATAGTGGTCTAAGTACGGTATGCATTGTATGTACTGATTGCTAGTTTCGTCAACGTTTACAATAGTAAAAAAAGAAAAAAAAAGATTAGATCTTACTCTGTACCCTGGGTGCTGCCCAGGCATAATTTATATATGTAGGGATGCGATGTCAGACATGAATGTCACTGACCACACACAATATAAGTAATGCAATTGTGGTCACGTTTCGCAGCGTCTAGACACCGTAGCTCAGTTGCGCTTGTAAAAATGTCCGCAGTTTGACGCGAGACACTACTTGACGCGACATTTTAATTTTAATTTAATTTTTTTATATACCTTTATTTATACGAATGGCTGATCTGTTTTGAAAGCCTTTATTTATCTTGGATTCAATATCGTAGATTTTAATGGAATAGGCATGCCCACTGTTTAGCTCGCTTTAATTTAGTTTTAAATCTACTTTCGTCACTCGGGAACAGTACTTTTTGGATGAAACGTCTGCCTTTTCTGAATCCCTGACAACACGTATGCGAAATTCCACTACAATTGATTAAGTATAAAGGCAAAGAAGCGTAACAAACAAACACTTCACAGAATTCACATTTGTAATGTTAGTTAATATTTCCCTACTGTGGTGATAAATTAAAAAAAATACAGTGTGCTTCCATCGCTTTCTCACCGCTAGGATTCGTAAAAACCATAAGACTTCAGGGATATTGGCAGCGGCATTCTTCTGGAAAACTTATAAAACATCTGCAATATCATATGAGCCTTCCGAGTTCCGAGTATGACGATTGTAGATTTGCGATTATAGACAATATGTGTGCATGCGTGTGTATGTGTGTAAGTGTAAGTTTGTATGTTTGCGTATGCGTGTGCGTGCGAGCGTGCATTCGTGTATTTGTGTATGTATTATGCATTATTTTTCGTATAATATAATATCTCTAAAAATACTGAAAGAATATTATTTAATTTTAATATGCTATTTTGAAGAAATGGTTACTCTGTAATTGAGTAAAATTAATGCTTTCAGTAAAATTAAGATTTAACACCGCATCCGATAATTAATTCTCGCAGATATACACTCATTTGCAAAAAAAACGGGCACCTAAGCAATGAACCATTTCAAATGTTAATATTTCTTTGTTTGATAATTATAGGTAGTTTTATCCACACAATTTGCTAAATTAATAAGAAAATAATCGTTTTCATCAGTATTTCATAAAATTTAGATACAATTTATGGGAAATAATGCTAAACCTCGCTAGTAGTGTATATTCGCTAGTAGTGCATATGCTCATGAAGTAAAAATAAAAAAGTTTTTTTGTTTGTTTTTCTTTAATAAAGTAAAAGCAGATAAATGTTTAGTATCGAGTGTGACCCCCTCTAGCTAAAATCACAGCTTGAATTCGTCTGGGCATGCTAGCGAGTATATCCCGGATACTTGCTTGCGGAATACGTTCCCACTCCGCAGTAATCACATTCTTCAGCTCTCTGATGGTCTGCGGAGCCGGGTGTACTGATCTCACACGCCGTTTCAGAACGTCCCAGACATGCTCTATGGGATTGAGGTCGGGACTTCGAGCTGGCCAATCCAAACGACGAATGCCGACCTCTTGCACATACGCATTAACATCGCGGGATCGGTGGGCGCGAGCATTGTCGTCCATAAAAATCGAGTCTTCACCTAGAGCGGCCAATGCGGGTTGTGCATGAGAAATTAGAACTTCCGTTATGTATCGATGCCCAGTCAGTGAGCCGTTTTCAATGAAGACTAACTCTGTACGATCCATTGAATTTATTCCTGCCCAAAACATAACAGAGCCCCCACCATAAGGTGTGATTTCTTCGAAACATGCCTCTGCAAAGCGTTCTCCTTGTCTTCTTAGCACTCGCCGACGGCGATCTTCACCGAACAGAGATATCCTGGCTTCATCAGAGAACAAAACCCTATTCCAATCGTCTTGAGTCCATGATTCACAATTTCTAGCGAACCTAAGCCTGTGAACTCTGTGCTCACGGAGTAATTTGGGGCCGCGGGCCGGGCGGTGACTGCGTATATTGGCAGCGAGAAGCCTCCTCCTGACCGTCCATAGACTAATATGCACATTTCTTACTTCTTGGAGGTTGTTTTTAAGATCCACATACGAAGATTTGCGATTTCTCAATGCGCGACTCACAAGAAAACGATCATCCCGTGGTTGGGTACATGGTTTTCTTCCAGAACCAGGCCTTCTCTCGACGGAACCAGTCTCCTGATATCGCTGCCAGGTCCTTTGGACTGTCGAGCGACTAACATTTAGCCTCCTAGCCACGAAACATTGGCTGCAACCCTCTTCAAGCAGCGCGATAATTTTGGTAGCTTTTACCACTTTATCTACCATTTTTGATACAGCCAAACAGCATTAAATAAAGCTTTGACAGTCAAGGATATGAAATTAATCGATAAAAATTGAATAAAAGTTATGAAAGTCGATGTTAACTTCTGGAACTTCGCGCCAAAAATGTAGGATAAAAAGGGGTTTTCTGTAAAAATGAACATCAAATGAAAAATTGAATTTAGAACGTACTTTTTTAAATACCACAGCATTTTTAAAACCGGCCAGTAACGTGTACAAACGATTGAAACCTTTTTGGTATTGTATCTTTTTAAATATGAATGAAAATCAAAACCGCCCGTTTTTTTTGCAAATGAGTTTATAATAGCAACTATCAAAAATATGTGTTAATCTACACATATTAATATACTATCATTAAGTTATACTTATTACTTATATAAGTAATAAATCCTCTATGAACATTGCGAAATATACCTACTCATAGTATTGTAGCATGGAGCAGTGTGTTGTAGTATCTAAATTTACGCCGACGTCATAACACTAACATAGCACCGTATTTTTCTATTTCAAATTATTACAGGAAAAAAATTCAAATTTCAATCATATAACAACAATGTTTGCACGATTTTCTTGTAATTCCTAATTCGGATACCTGCCTATTTAATTTCCTAAGTAAGACGTGACGAGCCATTTTGAGTAATAACACGTTATTCGTGATACATTGAACAGGATACTGTCTAAACAATTTTAAAACGTGCAAAATTTTAATTAACTTAAATTTTGTAGGTACCATCATCATCTCAGCCCATAAAAGTCCAACTGTTAGGCTCGGGCCTCCTCTACAATTTTCGGTTGGTTATATGTCGAACTTTACTTCTCATGTATAGATGTTACCTGCTTATGTTGAGGTTGAATGAGGTTCGGTGATACTAATCCGGCGGAGTTGTTGATGCATGTGAAGACGGTCCCATGATTTTGTTGTAGCCAAGGGATAGGAACAGTGTGTGGTTTTTAGCTGGTAGTGGCACTGATAATAAATCGACGTTGAGCCCGGCATAGCCCCATCTATCAAAGGTGAGCGTGCGTAAAAACTGCATTCTCCCACGCAAAAAATTAGGTTCGCTGATCCTAAAACCCACTCAAACATCCTCAAAAAGTTGCTCTTCCGGCTCTATCGTTCACCGAACGAAATAACAAATTGCTACAAATCAGACATTGATTTTCTGCGAGAATGTAGCCCGGCATGCATGCACCCCGGACGGATTGACCCGCAGCTGTGAACAGAATACTTTCAACAGTGTGCTCCTATTAAATATAGTAAGAAAAATTGTATTAGCATTAGACAACTTTTGTTCGTCTCCGTCTGCAATCTGTCATACTTCTTTCATTAGTCTAGAATGTGAATAGTTAAAAATTATAACTCTTACGGCTCATATAACTTATTACTAGGCTCGAGCCGCCGCCACAACGGGAGGGAAATTGACCTGCTATACCACACTAGTCAGAGGGGTTGGCATAGGTTTTATTTCGAGCTTTCTTTCGATTGCATATCTCTCTTGTTTTCTACGATATTCACGAGCAACAATGGGACTGTGTTATTGTATTCTTATTCCGTCACCACACGCTAAAATTATAATTTGCGACGAGGACACGGCGCGGCATACGCTCGAGGCCTGCGCCGCTTGGGCCACGCAGCGCCGAGAACTCGTCGCAATCATCGGTGCCGACCTGACGCTGCCGACTATCGCTAGGGCGATGGTCGACAGCGTCAGGAATTGAGACGCGGTCGCAGCCTTCTGCGAGGCAGTGATCTCGCAGAAGAAGGCGGCGGATCGACTGCGCGAGGAGCGCAGCCTCGATGAGGAGATCCGCCGCCGGCGACTGGGGCGGCGTAGGCGCGAATACCTGCGCCTCATGCCGCCCTAGCCGAGGCCGCGGGTGACGTGACCGGGGATTAGTCCGTCACCCGCCGAGAGGCCGACCGCGTGAGGAAAGACCGACGTCCTCCCTGAGGGGGGGAAGTCGGTCGATGGGAGGGTACCCCACGTAGGGGATATTCCGTCAGGCCGACCACTGATGACAAGTAACCCTGCTCCGGTGGTCGGCCCAAACAACGAAGGTGACGTGCAACGTGGGTGGGTTGCGGGAATTGCGTACTTACGCCCCTCTGTCGCCCCGGACGGAGTGGTGCGAGGAGCGCGCCGACCGCAACCCACCCCATAAAAAAAAAGAAAAACGCCAAAATTATAATACTCTATCATATTAAATATTGACTTCACGATAGATACAAGCGTAGTGATTAAGATACTCACTCGCAAAAGAT
The DNA here is from genome assembly GCA_032191425.1 of Lymantria dispar. Taxonomy (NCBI): domain Eukaryota; kingdom Metazoa; phylum Arthropoda; class Insecta; order Lepidoptera; family Erebidae; genus Lymantria; species Lymantria dispar. Next base: position 32,404,932 of record CM063452.1, read on the forward strand.
ACTCATTGCAAAGAGATACTTATGTTTTGACAGTATCTTCTATACTCTGCTAACTGTACATCGCTGACGTTGTAGGACGCTGCAGAATAACAGCGTTGTTGTATTCACTTTACCGAGTAGATATCTCAACTAGGGCTTCCAATCCCGCAGCCTCAATTCAATCGCGCGGGATCTCGGTATTTGCGGGATCCCGCATATTGAAAATATCCACATTTATATAAAGCAAATAAAACAGTGAATTAAGCAACTCCACATTTATTGACGTACATATTACTATTAATATGAGATCAATCAAATCACACCGTTTATTTGTAACAAAAATGAATGAATTAATCAACTAACTCGACATTTATTAAAGTATTGCTATTAATATGAGATCAGTGAAATTACTCCGTTTATATATCACAAAAACTCTATGCATTATCAACTAACTTTATATTCATTTAAGTATTACTGCTAGTATGAAATCAATCAAATTATACCGTTTTTTTTCTTCATAAAAAAACAGTAACAAATGCTGAATAAAAAGCAAATCAAAACAAATTTTCTTCAAAAAATACACAAAGAAAATTAAAAAATCTAGGATATGTTACTGTTTGAGTTTGAGACTTTATTAAGTTTGACCTTGCATGCACGCTTTTTTTCAATCCCGCAAAGCCCGCGGATCCCGCGCCTGTAATCCCGCATCATGCGGGATTGGAAATTGGTGCGGGATCCCGCAATACCGGATATTGCGAGATTGGAAGCCCTAATCTCAACATTATGCTGAGCAGCTATCCTTTTCCTCTTTTGCGAAGAGGACGCTAATATTAATGCAATGTTTTTTATTTTCGTTGTCTTCCTCTTTTTTTTAATATTTATGGTTTTTATGTTATTGTACTTTTATTTTATGTTCTTGTACGTGTTCCTTCCGCCAAAGAGTAATAAATTATGTTTCCTTCTTTCTTTCAGCAGTAAAACGCTCCACAAGTTATTATTCTGAGTCTCAAAGTAATTTGTGTCCATTAATTGTTTATTCGTATAACCTCCCTCAATATTTTACAAGTCTAAAAAACTAACAGTACACGTCATTTTGAAGATTATTTTACACTATGAAGATGAAAAAACCAATTGAATAGTAAAGTCGATTTATGGGCAATAATTTTACAAGATAACCTCATAAAAAAGCATTGATGATAAATTGCATATTTTTATGAATTAAATTGAATTATTATGACTAAATTATCATTATTTTGTACAAGCAACCTGCCCACGCTTCGGTTTCAGTCGTCTTACCCGCGTAGTTTCCGTTCCCGTGGGAATACCGGAATAAAATAGAGCCTCTTACGCCCTGATATTATAGCTTTCCATTGGCGAAAGAATTTTTGAAATCGGTCCACTAGTTTCAGAGCCTATTCAATACAAACAAACAAATCTTTCTTTCTTATAATATTAGTATAGAAAATACAATAAAGGAGTTAATTGAAATTTACTTTTTTTTTCGAGAAATTATTCACACTCGTTAATTCAAAAATTTCTTTATTTAAATTAGAGATACATTACAAGCCGAACGCTTAGGCCCAACGTGCATCACTATCGCTTGTTCCGTGGTCTAGCTTACACACTCGGCTCAGGCGGAACGTGACAATGAGTCATGTCTTTTCATACATGCAGCCGGCATTCATCGATTTATAAGACATTACTACGTCAAAAATTATATTTTTTTAAATGAAAATATTTTTTCATTCACAAAAAATTCATCATTTCGTCATTCATCATTATTTCAGCTCATATACGACCCACTGTTGGGTTTGAGCTTCCTCCATAATAGGAGGGAAATTGACCTTACTATACCCTGCTGGTCAGACAGGTTGGTATAGGGTTTTATTTCGAGTTTTCTGTCTCTGGCATAGATATTATATGCATATTATATTCCGCAGTCGTCTTTTACGACATCCACGGGCAAAATAGGGAGTGGTGAATTGTATTCTTATTTCTTACTTCGTCACTACACAAAAAAAAATCCAACACAGTTCATGTAAGATTCATTAACATTTTCTTTTTACATTTCAAAGTGTCGAAGAACGAAAATAACCATCAATAAAATTGCATCATTATGTCTTTTAAACAAGTATTTTTTAATCTTGTGATGAAGTTATTAACTAGAATGTAAATGTCTTATCCAGTTTCGCACGCCTAAAGTACTTTGGCGCATGTAATATGGTAATGCAAGTGATCTAGCGAGTTAATAATACAACAAAATAGTGATGTTACTCAACGAATACTAGTCTATAGTCGAATCAACTAAACTAGTTTATTAGTAACATAATTATGTACATAAAAATCAATACATCATTAACATCACAACTCGGCAATATACGGCCCATTGCTGGGCTTGAGCATTCTCTACAATGGGAAGGAAATTGACCTAATATACCATGCTGGTCATATATATATACATATGTATTATATTCTTCCGTGTGGTGACGGAGTAAGAATACAATTTGCCACCCCCTATCTTGCCCGTGGGTGATCGTACGAGACGACTAAGGGATATAAAACGCATATAACATCTATGCGAGAGAAGGAAAACTCGAAATAAAACCCTATACCAACACGTCTGACCAGTGTAGTATAGTAGGTCAATTACCCTTCCATTAAGGAGGAGGCCCGAGCCCAACGGAGGGACGTATATGGGCTGAGACGATGACATGATGATGTATTATATCGCAATTTCCATATTTATTTAAATAAATAAGTTTATGTGATAGAATGTCTAAATTAAATGTAAAAAGAACTCTTAGGAGAGTTTGGAAAGAAATAAATAAGTTACTCTCCAGTGCTGTGTGGTAGCGGCTTCGAATACTACCAACCCTTGCTTTGTTCGTGGGTGTCGTAAAAGACGACTAAGAGCCCTAGATTGACCTGGACCAACTCCATCTGGTACCATTTGGGTCAACGATTACATTCCCAAGGAGGGTTGACGTCAGACAGGCGGCCGGTCATAAAAGTCATCGCCGAAACTTTTTGCAATATGTCAAAACAGATGACATATTGCGTCGACCCCAAGTAATTGGGATAAGAGCAAGATGATGATGATGATGACTCTCCAGTGCTGCTTTGCCCAACAGGATCCGTGATTGCACGTATAGTTCTTAAGACCTGCAATAAAGATTAAAATAGAACCTAATCTATTTGAAAAGTTAACTAAAAGTAAACTAAAGTAAAAGCTCGCTAAAACGCGGGATTATTGATCTTAAGGTTGACAATAGTCAAGCGCAAACGATGTATACACGAATATAATGGTTTCTGATGTTTATGCGAGTATTACACATTTTAAATAAAACTAATTTACGAATTTTATCGCGTTTGTATTTGATTTTTGATTGCCCAACCTTTCGAACACCTTGCAGCGTTCATGGTAACGAAATTTATATAAATTTCCTGCAATAAAGATGACTTGTAGGACGTGAGACATCTTAGTCCACTCGTGACCATGAACCCTGCAAAGTGTTCGAAACTTCGGACAATCAAAAATCAAATACAAACGCGATAAAATCCGTAAAGTAGTTTGATTTAAAAATATACACGAATACATAAATACGTAGGTACTAGAAAATAAGTAGTTATGGTCTAATCAAGAATTAAGGCGTGATGTTTTAAAAACCTTTATTCGTTATACTTACTCTCTGCTAGAATAAATGTAAAAATGAGTCAAACAATATACGTACTCGATAATACTCGAGTCACATCACTAGCTACATGAATTTCATTTTAGCGATAACTATTCTGCCTGATTTTATATCAGTGTGTCGATAAGCCATGCAAAAATTTCATAGATAATTTTATATTTCAATTAATGAAATTAATTCTCTAATTTATCTCTGTTATTAATTAAGATCTTGGCGTCATGAAACTATTAAAACTATGTATATCTTATACTAATATATGTATAAAGCTGAAGAGTGTGTTTGTTTGAACGCGCTAATCTGAGAAACTACTGGTCCGATTTGAAAAATTATTTTAGTGTTAGATAGCCCATTTATCGAGAAAGGCTATAGGCTAGTAGGCTTAATGATTTCTGATGTTTACGCGAGTATTACACATTTTAAATAAAACTACTTTACGGATTTTATCGCGTTTGTATTTGATTTTTGATTACCCAACGTTTCGTACACCTTGCAGCGTCCATGGTCACGGGCGGACCAAGATGTCTCACGTCCAACAAGTCATCGTTACTGCAGAAAATTTATAATTATCTACCCGATACAGAAAATTAGTTATTAAATATTGACCCACATTTTGATACAAATTTATTATTGCCAGTGTAAGAAGAAAATGATTCTATATGAAAAATTATATTGTTTATGGTTAGTAATTATTTAACATTAAAATTAATAGTAATTATATTTAAAAAAACCTAACAATCTAGTATACTACCACCCGTGACCATGGACGCTGCAAGGTGTTCGAAACGTCGGGTAATCAAAAATCAAATACAAACGCGATAAAATCCGTAAAGTAGTTTTGTTTAAATGGCTATAGATATATCATCACGCTAAGACCGACAGGAGCGGAGCACCAATGAAGAATATTTCAAAATCGGAGTTTTTTTTCCTTTTGAGAGCTTACGCTGCGTAATCGGCTAAATTTTCGCAAAAATCATGTGTGACAGAATCGTATTACTAAAAAATATTTTCATCTTCTACGTAAACAAAGTCTTAGGTTAAAGTTAGCGTTAGCCCAAAGTATCTATACCACGCGGACAAAGTCACGAGCTGAATGAAGCTTGTGCGTAATATGGAAGTCGTAAAATTATTTAGTATATCTATTCGCCAATAGATGTCACTTAAATAAAACTTGTATTATTGTGAGATGAGAACGTAAAAATATTTTAACTTTTATATCGCTTGGCAGACGTGTTAACGATCGCAATGAGGCGTTATACCCAGGAGAGAGTTGCTGGTGGGTCTCCTGGTGAACCTTTAGCAGATTCCTACGACTCCCATGAGCAAGGAAGTTTTGGCGACTAATGTATTCTTATTCTGTCGCTACACGGAGATTATAAAGTCAATTTATGCATCCAATTTTGTGAACATCGCATATGTCTTAATTTTCATTTTTTTTATTAATCTTGGCTTTCAAAACTCACTTTAAAAGCCCACTTCAGTCATATTGTGGTTACTAAATTTTGCTTCCATTATAGTTATTTCGCAGTCCTTATACCCACGAGTTATTACTGTCTAACTTAGAAAGTCATGACATATTTTGTATTTGATCCTATTATGTTATATAGTTTTAACAAGTTTTTGAGCTTATTTACTTTTCCTCGAACTTTGGAGGGCTAACTGATCTGTGACCGCACAGATTGAGTAGTGGTTAAAATAACAATTTACCGTGCTGTCCTAGATTTGTTTTCCACGTGATTTAGTAATATGTCCGATCCGCAAATTGTTATTCTAAAACTGGATATATTTGCTTCTATTATACCTATTATATAGTTCCCTATAAAAGTATTCTACACAACAAGAATTATTTCCTTAGTAGAATAAAAACGGGTACCTTTTCAGTTAAGTGGATGAATCGCAAAATTCAATTACGAAGAGGTCCATAATAACGTTAAAAAACTATACACTATGCAGTTTTTAAATATTTTCCTAAAAGTAATATACCAGCTAGCAGTTATACCTATACCAGCAAATTCACGCGGAGTTCCTATTCCCGTGGCAATACAGGATAAAATATTTGTTATTTAGGCGTGAATGCGTAACAAGCAAAGAAAGTCAGACATTCGCTTTTATAACAATAGGCTGGATTACCAGTATCGATCAAAAGTTGCCAAAAAGTAAGATTGTTTTATCTTTTAGCGTTCTAAAGATTTTTTGAAAGCAGCTTCTCGGCTGTAAGAAATAAATTATCCTTGTGTTGATGAATCTAACTTTACTGTACCTTGGTGAAACTTGTATTTATTAATTGTATGTTTAGGAAGTCTCACACAACAGAAAAAATATCTTTTCCTTATTGTGGAGGGTTGTCTTAATAAAAGTATCCTTATAACGTCGCCATTATATAAGGATTTATTCCTTACTAGCAACCCGCCCTCGCTTCGCTTCGGTTATAGGTTATAGTCGTTTTACCCGTGTAGTTCCCGTTCCCGTGGGAATACCGGGATAAAATATAGCCTAGTTTACGCCCTGATATTATAGCTTTCCATTGGTGAAAGAATTTTTGAAATCAGTCCAGCCGTTTTGAAGATTACCCGGAACAAACAGATAGACAGACAGACAAAAATTTTTTAATTGCTATTTTAGGCATAGGTGTCGTGCAAATAACCGTGTGAGCATGAAAAAAGCCTATTATTTTGACATTACAAACAGACACTCCAATTTTATTTATTGGTATAGATTATGGAATTAAATCTTTTCAATAATGATTAAATTGAGTAAAATCGGTAGTCGTTCTTAATTTGCAAGTGACAAATACATAAAATAACAATTCTTTATGTGACTGTAACGCCATGTCACCTCATTTATCACAGCCGGCTGGTACGTGCACTTTTTTGCATGCAATACCTGTTACCACACGTTTATAAAACACTGGATTAATCCTTAAATATTTATTAGATTTTCTATCTTTATCAGGATTGTACTGGCTCCATAGGGCCGGGTAGCTCCCGAGACCGGGGCTAATCCAGGCTAAGTATTGATTAAATGTGGTCGGCCCAACGACGAAGGCGACGTGGTTTTCGGGTGGGTTGCGGGAGTTGCGTGCTTAAGCCCCTCTGTCGCCCCGGACGGAGTGGTGCGGAGGCGCGCCGACCGCAGCCCACCCACAAAAAAAAAAGGTATTGATTAAATCATCAGTTATCGGCAATCAGAAGAATTTTCTACTCAGATTTTCTTTTTAATTGCAGTTGGTAGCAAAGAAGCAAACAGCACACCTGATTGTAAATAATACTGCCGCTCATGGACGTTTGCTGGGCTGCTACCTACCGTGAAGAAAGGGAAGGGAATGTGAATGCATACAATGAGGTTCGGTAATAATAAAGGCATTACTAAAACCCACTCACAGAAACACCCCCACGAAGCTAGGCTTCTAGCTCTCTTGCTTACCGAATGAAGCGCTGTAACAAATTGCTACTACTCAGACGTCGATTTTCTGCGAGAGTGTGGTACTACCCCGGTCGTTGTCTTTGTATAGGCATGTGATGAGAAGGGATTATAGGCATATGACAAGGAGGAATGAAAGGCACGTCACGTGGGTTATCAATATGATTGTGGATGGACGTAACAAGCGTGGGAGTCCCCGAAAGAGATGAATGATGAATGAATTGTGTAGATGAGGATATGTGTATGAAAGCTCTGAGTGCACATATGAGGGTTGATAAGTGGCTATGGAAGGTAAGAATAAGTTGTGCCCACCCCACTTAGAGTGGGATGAAGGCAGGCAATGATGATTATGGTTAGTAGTATTAATAGTCGCTACGATGATGAATACTGAGAGCAGTATCATTATAAATAAACGAAAAATTTCTATCAATCCCTTATTATCATGGTAACTCTACAAAAGCGACAGACACGACCACTGTTTGTGAAAAAAAATCGCACGTTCCTCAACGTATTTGCATCGATCGTGTTCTGAATCATAATTGGCATTCATTTTTAAACTGCAGCATGAGAAATGGACTCCGCATTCCCCAATGTCATTTACGAGATTAACACGAAGGAATTTTAGCGAGTTCGACATTTCGAATCAGAATTCTGGAACCAACCTATAGATACTGTATCGTATCTATTTACAGATATTCTTCGAGTTTTGTTATTGCCAATCGTATTAGACTCGGCTTTCTAGTCAAATAATCTCACACCCACACGTAGCATCAAGCTAAAGCTTAAATAAGTCCAATTATTTATTATGTAGAACCCCATAAAAGTAGTTCATCATTTTGTCATCATTTCAGCTCATATTCGTCTCACTGTTGGACTCGAGTCTCTTCCACAAAAAGAGGGATATCGATCTAATAGACCGCGCTGGACAGGTGTGCTGCTCTAGGGTTTTTTTCGAGTTTCCCTTCATTTGCATAGATGTTATAAGCATATTTAATTCCATAACCATCTTTTACGATACCCACGGTCAAGAGTGATGAAATTTGGTATTACTCCGTCACCACATGGAACTCTTAATATCCGAGATATGCCAGTGAATAAGTTGATGAATTGTATTCGTATTCCGTCACCACGCGGGTAAGGACTAGAGGCATTTATATATTATTATTAACTGATTATCTACCACTGAATCAGCAAATGGTGAGCACTTCGTGTTTAAATTATTTCTTTGAAATAAAACTGAATACATATAATAAATTTAGCCATCATTAGCTCCACCCTTTCAAACGAGGATACATTTATTTCAAAATATAATACTAAGGTAAAATAAATATGGCTGGTCCAGATTTCACAAGTAGCAACCAATCATGGGTCAACTATTAGAGCAGCTATCACTCCTTGGGACTACATTAGACAGAAGGGAGAGTTCCATTCCACATCATTACCGCAAGTATTTTCATTGAGCGTGACCAAGCCACTAAAATTTCACTGTCGAATGGAATATGTACGTAGATGAACAAGTACACTTTCTGTCCAGATATCGGAAGTAACAGTTCAGTACGTTGACCTCACGATTTAGAGTGAGACTACCCTCTACTTTTTAAGCGGGCTATCCACCTAATCTATTAATTACTATTTCTAGTTACCTAAAATACCACACCAATTGGAGCGTTTAGTAATATTTCGAATCTTCGTCTCCCATCTCTTAGTCGTTTAATAACACAGGAACCCACATAATATTGGTCATAGAATAATTATAATTGTTTAACAGCACTAATCCATAAGAAATTAAGAAGTATAAGTCGCAGATTATGGTAGGAGACTATACATAATCTGTTTACTCTCATCCATACATCTATCCATACTAATATTATAAATGCGAAAGTAAGGATGTTTGTTTGTTTGTTTGTTTGTAACGCTTTCACGCTTAAACCACCACACCGATTTCAAAAATTCTTTCACCAATGGAAAGCTATAATATCAGGAAATAACATAGGCTATATTTTATCCCGGTATTCCCACAGGAACGGGAACTACGCCGCGGGTAAAACGACTGAAACCGAAGCGAAGCGAGGGCGGGTTGCTAGTATATATATATATATATATATATATATATATATATATGTATTAGAAGTATTTGCCCGGATATTTTTTTTTACTTCAACTACTAATAACGGATTCGGACGGTTCTAAGCAATAATTGACAACGCCATCTATCGGCGGATAGAATAAAAAGTAGCATGTTTATGCTAATTTTATACCGCCCTAGCCGAAAGCGCGGGTAATTAAACCAAAGATTACCCCCTGTTACCCACAGAAACGTCTATCACGTGAGGACCATATAACAACAACAAATGTTGCCGAGACATTGACGTGAGAGTGCCGACCCGATAAGTTTGGTTCATCACAGAACCTCGGACTACGGAAGCCAAGGAACTCGTCCCAGTAGCCTACTCAATTGGTGATAAAGATTAATACGGCAGATTAAACACCGCACGTTATCCTTCTCTTGCCTCGATAGTTTGGATGGAGTATGACCAGACCATGGCCTTAGAAAATACTTGAATTCAAGATATAGATAACTTGAATAGGTATATGTGTCGATTTGAACAGGACTGTCCTGTTTTCAAATTATCTGTCCCGTTATTCCCAGCCTAGTTTAGCTTTTAATTTCATATCTTTACTTATATGATGTAAAAAAATATAATCACATTAACTATATGAAAGGCTTTATAAGGCTAACACATATTGCAAAATAACGATGGCTTGCAGTAAAGATTTTGATGTGCTACTACAGCATAGGAAGCGCGAAAGGTTATCTGTCGTAGTCCCGCATTCATTACCATTTAAGATTTGTAGCATAGTACGCGTTTGTTCTATGGTATCTCTATTTATTTCTTTTGATGACTAACAAGCCAGTAATCAACCAGATGGTAAGGGAAAGTACCTACATACATTACGTCACCTATTTTTTGGTCAATGGACAAAAAAATCGTATAGTAGCGGTACAGTTTATAAATGGTAACTGTTGGAGACAGCCGCCAGGACACCTTTGTCGAACATAAGAGGAAGCCTAATTCTAAAACTTCTAATTCAAAAAATTCTAAAACTTGTTTATTTCAATACCTCTCCACTAATCACAATAGAAACCTTCGTTCCGCCAACAATCTGCTGCTACTTTGTCCATCTCACCATACCGATCGTGTTCATTCTTCCTTTCTTGTCCAGGCGGTTCTCCGCTGGATTTCGCTACCTCTGGACATCAGAATGTCTACTAGCCGTCACACATTCAAGAAGAGAGTTCGTTTACATCTCCTAAATGAATTAGCAGAATCATCGCAACTTATATAATATAACATTCGTATAATTATGTATATATACTATGTATGTATATATTTAAATATATTTTTATAAATATTTATAGATATATATATATATATCGTATTTATGTGTTTTTATCTATATATATTTGGTATGTATTCTTGTATATTCCTATGTATTCTCTTTTCTTTTTTAATCATATGACTTTCTTTCTCGACACATGTGCCTACCAATTATTATCTCTGCACTGCCTATGGTTGACTGGTAGAGAATGCCTCTGGCATGAAGTCCGCCATTGTACTCAATACATGAAGTTTAATAAAAAAATAAATAAAACCGAGAACCAAGGATTATGTAGCTGTATTTTTTCAACATTCATTATTATCTCGGCTTATATACGACCCACTACTGGGCTCGATCCTCCTACACGATAGTGATAGAAATTAATCTGTTATACCGCGCTGGTTGGACGTGTCAGTGTAAGGTTTTTTTTTGAGTCTCATCCGCTAGTATAGATATTATATGCATATTATATCCCGTAGTTTTTTGTTATGATACCCAGGTGTAAGACAGGGAATTATATTCTTACTTTTGCATCATTTCGGCTTATATATGTCCCACTGTTGGGCTCGAGCCTCCTCCATCATAGGTGGGAAATTGACCTACTATACTATGTTGGTCGGACAGGATGGTATAGGGTTTTGTTTCCAGTTTTCCACCTCTTGCATAGATATCATATGCTTAATATATCCCTTAGTCGTCTTTAACGACACCCACGGCTATGAGAGGGGGCGGTGAATCTTACTCCGTCACCACATGGAAGATTCTTACTTATTTACAATACGCAAACTTATTAGTTAAATTATGATCTTAATACGAAAGACATAACGTGAGTTTAATCGAGCCAATACAGAGAATGTTATACATTAGTAATTAAGTTTAAATGAGTCACCATAGTCGCGACAGGATTCACAATGTAAAACAGTGATAAAATACATAATAAACTGTTTGTAATACAATGCTACAACGTCGCACTTTGTATTAAAGTATAATAATACCACCCAGAATAACATATATAAACGATTGAATCACTTTAAATCAGTAAACACGATACATACATATAACAATAAAAAAGTAAATTAAAGACACATAAATTATAACAAATAACGTATTTAATACAATAATAAAATAACTAACAAAGGTATTTTTCGGGCTAATGCAAGCGATAAAAATTCAAAAGTCGGATAATGGGCGTGCTGTAATGATATTCGCAGATGTTAATGAGATCATGTCGAATCTGCGCACGACTATCGTCTCGTTACCGCACGTGGGCCGAATGAATGGACCACCATGATTCCATTTGCTCATTAACATTACAATGATTGAATGTATTTTATTAATGTATTAGTATTTTGAAAGCTCCCTGTGTGGTTATAGGTTTAGAATCATCATCTAGGCTCATATACGTTTCATTGCTAGACTCGAGTGTCCTCTATGACATGAGGAATATTAATATACCCCACGCTGGTCTAATGAGTTGGTATAGGATTTTTATTTCAAGTTTCCTTTCTCTTGCATAGAACGTCTATGCATTACATTACATATCCCTTAGTCGTCTTTTACGATATCCACGGCCAAGATAGCGACTGGTATATTGTATTCTTTCTTATTCACCACGCGGTAAGAAAAGCAAAAATACATATACATATTACATTATAATATAATTTACGCCTTTATTATCGTATGGGAGTCTACTAGTAGAATCGGCAGCAGTAATTTGCTGTGGAGCTTAACTGCGATTGTCAACCCATCTGGCGTCCGATTATGGGGTTATCCCTCCTGTGTGTAGGTCTATAACCAACAAGGAATATCAGGAAGGTCGCTTTACTATCCGGTAGAAGGATATTAGGTTCGTATCAGTTTTAATAAGTTGTCATAGTTTAACAGTTATAGTTTAATAATAAATATGTTTAATACTAGTCACGTCAGTCAAGTCATCAAAACAATTTATTTTCTTTATAGATTCATATTCTTTTCTTATCCTTTATAGCAATAAATTTGTAACTCTTAAAATATAAAATATCTTTAATAACATTGATTTATGGAGCGAATGATTTTGAAATAATTTAGTCTACTTAAGTCCCTTACCTTATGAATGCTGAAAGGTATTTTTATACATATTTGGCAAGATTTTCATAATTCTAACTTACCATACACTAGTATTACGATTGTGTCCTTTGAGGTGCATCAAATTTAATAAAACTGATTTCAATTTCAATAAGAGAAACGAATCTTCAATTAGAGATACGAAATAACGAAATAATGTTACAACCATGCATTGTTATGACATAGATGTCATTTTATCCACTGTACACTAGAGTGTACAGTAGATAAAATATCTTAAATTAACGTAAGTATATGGACATCTAGTGACAAGTAGCTTAATAAAATGAGTTCCTCTTTTGAACAGCAGATGTCACTCTCAATGCTGTGTGATGTGTTTACAATTTCTTTTATTTAACAAATAATTTTATGATTTTGTACGAAATTAAATATAATTTTGGCCTTCTGAATAATGAATTCTTAGCTAGGACATGGAATGTAAAAATATAAATAATAGTATTATAACTTATTTTATTTAATATAGTAACACTGATACTAGACATCGTCCTCCATCCCCTTAATGTCTTTCTTTGACGTAACGTGCTAAACAAAACGGCACGAGGGTGTAAAAATGCGTATTGAAACGTGTTATTTCTGTTCGTCCAGGATTTATCCTGGACATGGTATTCAATTTGTTAGAAACGACTGCAAAGTAAGTCTGTATATGTAAAAATTATCGCTTACAGTGATTATATCGTTATTAAATGCAATACTAACCTAATTGTGAACAGATTTTCAGATTTTGTCGTTCAAAATGTCACGCAGCATTCAAAAAGAAGAAGAACCCACGTAAAACTAAATGGACTAAAGCCTACCGCAAAACTGCAGGTAAAGAATTGGCTATTGACCCATCTTTCGAGTTTGAGAAGCGTAGGAATAACCCTGTCAAATATAGTAGAGATTTATGGAATAAAACTATTGAGGCAATGAAGAAAGTTGAAGAGATCAGACAGAGAAGAAGCAATACTCATATTATGCAGAGGTTAAGGAAAGGCAGAGAAGTGGAATGGCAGAGAGATGTTAGAGAAGTACAACGGGATATATCCCTAATAAAGTGAGTGGTTATTGCATTACTTTTGTTCCTGAAAACTATAGCATTAAATTTGGCCATTGATAATAAAACATCTTATTAATTATTATCACTTACTATCTAACTAATCATCATCATACTGGCCTGGTAACGCTGTGACATATTTTTTATACATAACAAATATTGTTTTAACTCAAAATTGATTATTTCTTAGACTGGATGCATAATGTTTTTGTATGATAAATTGTATATGAAGCCCTCATCTCAAAGCTAAGTAACACCTAAAACTACTATGTTAATACAGTACAATATTCTAATAATTTTCCTATACGAAACAAACAAAATGTTATTGCATAATATTAGTTAATTGTAGATGTATAACATGATACATACATATTGCTGTGTGGTAGCGGCTTCGAATACTACCAACCCTTGCTTTGCTCGTGGGTGTCGTAAAAGATGACTAAGAGCCCTAGATTGACCCGGACCAACTCCATCTGATAACATTTGGGTCAACGATTACATTCCCAAGGAGGGTTGACGTCAGGCAGGCGGCCGGTCATAAAAGTCATTGCCGAAACTTTTTGCAATATGTCAAAACAGATGACATATTGCGTCGACCCCAAGTAATTGGGATAAGAGCAAGATGATGATGATGAAATGAATTCTATTGTTGGGCAGCTTCCTCCACAAAAAGGGGATTTTGGCCCATTTTTTTTTTTCTCTGCAACATAGCAATCTGTTATACAACAATAGGCTACAACTTTGACCGATATTTTATCTGCGTTATTTTATTCAGCTTGGAGAGAGTGACCAAACAGTTGTCTCATTCCACAGTGAAGAATCTGTCTAGTAGAGTGGGCACACTGTGACTCCTTAATCTCTTATGTTATAAGTTGCCTGATCCAGATAATCTGTGGGCTAGTTCGTTTTTATGCCCTGCAAGGCGTTCCTGGTATTGCATGCTATGTCGTGATATTTCTTGTCTGACTGTTCGTAGTTTTAGATCATGATATATGTATCTATTACTAATACACTGAGGTATATTCAAGATGGCTCTCAGTGTCTTAGTTTGAAATCTTTCTAATATTTCTATATTGCTATTGCTGGCCGTACCCCAGAGTTGAATGCCATAATTCCATATGAAGCCTATATGTATAGTATGGTTTTGTATATTGTAACTTTACAATTGATGCTCATTTGTGAATGTTTAAATGGATTGCCAGTATCTGGTTTTAGGTTTTCCTATAGACATAGTACCGTAATTTGCTTCTATCTTTCATCATCATCATTTCAGCACATATATGCTCCACTGTTGGGCTCAAGCCTCCTCCACAATAGGAAAGTAATTGAACTACCTATACCGTGCTTGTCAGACGTGTTGGTATGAATTAATTTCAAGTTTACTTGCTCTAGCATAGATGATACATGTATATTATATCTCTTAGTCATGTTTTACGCCACTCACAGGCAAGAGAAGGGTTAGTGAATTGTATTCTTACTCCGTCACCACACCATCTATCTATCTTCTAACTTCTATTTCCATGTGATGATGGAGTGAGAATGCAATTGTTCACCTTCTATCTTACCCATGGATGTCGTAAAAGACAACTAAGGGATATAATATACTTGTTATAATATACTATGGAAGAGAAGAAAAATTTGACATAAAACCAGTTATCTGCGTCTCTCTAGCATGGTATAGTAGGTCAATTTACCTCCTATTGGGCAGGAGGCTCTAGCTGAGCTGTGATGTTGATGAATTAATGTATATAACATCAACAGATACTGTATCAGCAGTAATTGAAACTATTCTTGAACAGACTTAAAAAATTTCATCAACAATGGTCCCGTCATTTAGGAGTTCAATCACATATGAATCTTTATATTTATAATTCAATTGTCACGTGACTGTACTCCTCTTAAACAGCTGGACCGATTTTGATAAATTTTTTGTGTATTCAGATGGATCTAGAAATGGTTTAGAATATAAACCTGAAATTATTGATCTAAACTTTTGATCAATAATTGGACCTAATAGGTGGCTCTGCGAAAAATTACAAGAATTCCCTTTATTTTTATAACAGAACTGTCCGCTATCTATACAAATAAATAAAATTGAAGTTTCTGTTTGTAAGGTCAAAATAATGGGCTTTTTTCATGCTTACATGGTTATTTGCACAAGGTCTGTCTATTTATTTTGGGTAATCTTCAAAACGGCTGGACAGATTTTCATCATATTTTACTACTAGGCTAGCTTAGGCTAGGCTAGGAGTAACTTAGGCTCTATTTTTCTCGGTATTCTTATGGGAATGGAAGCTACGTGGGTAAGGTGGCTGAAACAGAGGTGACAGAGTCAGTAATATAATTTTTTATTGTTTAATTTGCAGATCGCCAGCTGCTGGCCTTAAAGAAAGACGACTTGCAGAAGGCACTGAAATGGATGTTGACCCTGAAACCATTGAAGTTGTTGATGCTAAAGGTCGCAAACAAGTCATCACAGCACCCATCATGGTGCCGGCCACTGGTGATATGATAGAAGAAGGAGGAGACATTGACCTTTAGGACCAGTAATATATTAAGTTTTAAATACATTAAGCAGTTTTAAAATACTAAACATTTTCTCAAGGAAGTTTTTTAAGTTTTGACAGACACAGATAATGCCAAAAAAAATGGTAATTTACTGTTAACAATCTGTGAATATAAATCAGAAATGCAAATTTCTAGTGTATACATTATAATTATCGTATTTATTATACCCTTATGTTATGTCAGACACATAAAAAAATATTGAAATAAGTGTTGTTTTATTAATATACTTATATATCTTTATATCTATCTTGTATATAAATTATATATATATTTCTTGTGTATGTGTGTCACTGAACTCCTTAACGGCTAGACCGATGTTGATGAAATTTGTCATGTGTGTTTAAGGTGATTCGAGAATGGTTTAGATTCACAATTGGACCCGGCGGGTGGTGCTTTATATGAACAGAACAATGTCTGTTGGGTCAGCCAGTATATATGTATATGTAATGAATTATTTAAACAAGCATTGATTAATGATATTTTTCTGAAATTTATAAAGAATATTTTTGTAGCCGGTAATCATATTTTTTTTTTTTTGGGTATTCTATCGTCTGGACGCACGCCGTCCCTTGCGTCTCGCCCGACATTCCGCAAAAGTAAAAAAACAATATTTTGTGTTGGTAACATATCTCTATGCGGTGACAGTAAAAAAATTAATTGTCAACCCCATTCCTTTCACATAGGTAAAAGACGACTAAATAACAACTGCAAGAGAAGCCAAATCGTAAATAAAATTCTATACCAACCCAATGCACCAACGTTGTATAATAGGACGTTGGTTCGAAGGGCATCACACTGGACCTTGTACTTACAAAACATGTTGTATACAATTTTATATAAAAGAAATAATAAAAAAAATAGACAAGGCGGCTACATTTCTTGCCGGATCTTCTCAGTAGCGGTCGCGTTCCGATCCGGTGGTAGTTTATTGGATAAATTTAATTTTATTGTGTTAAAATTGACAATATGAAAGTCCCTCCGGAGTTTATGCGTATTAAATGATTTCAATTGAGTTTTAATGTTTGCCGGACCAAATTAATTTCCCCAAGGTGTGAAATTCTTTCGGTAGACTGGACCGGGGATTGTCCCTCGTCCACCGAGAGGCCGACCGCGCGACGGCGACCGACGTCCCCAAGGGGGGGTATGTCGCTCGAAGAGAGGGTATTCTGCCGGTCCGACCACTGAAGACAAGTCACTGCACCGATAGTCTACCCAACGACGAAGGCGACGTGCCACGGGTGGGTTACGGGGCTGCGCGCCGCCCATTTGTCGCCCCGGACGGCGCCGGGCGGCAGATGCGCCGACCGTAGCGCACCCCAAAAAAAAAAAGGTGTGAAAGTGAAATTCTTTAGTCAAAGCCGAAAAATTTTATTATTTGGACTTTGACTAAGATTTTAAATCAGACCTCAAAATTGACTAATCAAACTATGGAATGCCGGTGCGTTAAGCTTTGGCTATAATAAATCAACTTCTCTGAGATTATAGAGGAGGCTCGGGCCTAGCAGTTAAACGTAGGTATATGAGCTGAAATGATGGCCAAGACCATAATTTCCAATCATTCGAGTTTCACAAAAACAACATTGCATGTCTTATAGAATATATAAAACTATTGATTAACCACGATATAGGTGTACGTAAACTGTAAAGTAATCCTCTTTATAGACAGGTCTCGTCAACATTTTATTAAACAGAAATTTATTTGCTTATTATTTAAATTGGAAATGTAACTTGTTGCCTGATCTGCAACTTTTACATCTTGCGGCATTTATGGCTAGATGTGGTTTTACTTAATAGGTGGAAACGCGGTCGACTCCTCCCATTAAAGGACATCTACTGCACATATTACCTTGTACGACTCGCAACAATGAAAACTATTATTTTCACATTGAATTTTTAATCTACCATTACACAAAAGAATCGCACAATTGGCAGGCCAGTTGAAAGACGCAGTAGCTGTTTTAGGTTCATCAAGAGAATCTACGAAGTTTTGATAAAGGTAATAAAAAAGTTAAGAATTATTTTGTTTTAAGAAAGGTTAAAAATTCACCATCTCTTATTTTACGAAATAAGTTGTGAAAAGCAATTGAGAAGTGATCAGGCAGTAGAACACTTCAAAGAATCATCACTTCAATTACCAATGCTAACTCCTTGGGGAAGGTTAGGTTCAATAGCAAACAATAAGTAGACCGATGCTTAATCAATGTATGAGGAATAGCGATATTATTATTATATATATTATTTCATTTATCATTAGGGTCGAGGCGGCCACAGTGGATCACTTTTTTTCCAATGACCCTACACTAGATTTGAAAGAGTATTATGGACAAGTAAAGGGATTAATACATAGTATAACTATCGAACTTTCATAATTCAAATCGATTTAGGTAAAAAATGTAATATGCTGGGTAATAAAATGCATTTTTTAAAAAATATCATTTGAGCCACTGTGTACTGGGGGTCGGATACAGTGAATAGGCCCTCAGTTCACAGTGAATCAAGTAGGTCCACAGTGAATCATCAATAATATAACCTGAATAATAATACACTTTTTTACGTTTTATCAGTTTTTATTTATTAATTTTAAAAATAATAAATGTTACATTAATCATAATGACTTTTTCATTCTTAAAACTAATAATTTGGTACAAACTTAAATGACTATTTCAGTCTCAAGAATATAAATGTCAAAAATTTTATAACGTTCGTTTTTCTTTTCTTAATTATGTAAATAATCATCTGATAAGTATTTAAGTAACAAATATAAAGCGACTTTCAGTCTTTCAAGTGAAATTTTTTGGATTACAATTTGTCTTTTTATTATTATTATTTTTAGTTTAAATAATTAGCTGATAACTGTAATGTAAACTAAGTAGGTAGCAAACACTGGTTCAGTATGTTGCAAAAACAATAAAATAAAATTAAATAAATTTTAGAAAACAACATGAAAAGAAAAAAAACAATGTTCAGCGAATATTGAGAAGTGATAGATCTGTAGCAAAAGATAAATATGATTGCTGTCTCGATGTGCTTCCAGAGAAATCAGGCTTCGGTAATATTAGTTTGATGTCCTGTTCTTTGACATATGAAATATCTGGCTCGTTTGGATTGTGAAATTTATTTATAGATTTTCGACGCAGATAACTAATGCAATATTCTAATTTTTTATTACGACTCTCTAACACTTTACCAACGTAATATATTTGTGTTTTCTTTGTAGAAAATTCAACCAAAACATATTCACCCTCCTGTGGTGTATGAGACAGTGGCCTTTTCAAATAATTGGAAGTGATAGGGACAATATAATTTTCTACTTCTTCATCAAGCCAATCATTATCCTCATCAGACTCTTGATATGGAATTTCAAAAAGTTCATTTTCGGAATCATTTTGGAGAATCTTCTTAGCTGTTTTTCTTTTTTTAGCTTTTTTTCGGTTTTTTGAGAAATTTTTATCCATTTCGATTTCCAGTTTTTCCGGAGTATCTGTTGCAATTAAACTTCTTCCCAATTTTCGTGCTTTTCTTTTCGATTTTCTAGGTCCTGCCTTTATTGGGTTTCTGAATTCAAAGGGAGATATTATCTTTGATTTTTTATCAACAATCGAGGGAGCTGTTTCTGCGAATGATACAGGGTTTATATTGGCAACCAACTCTATCGATGGTGGAGGTGGTGATGATATTAAGATACCTGAAATGTCAGAATTTCCGTAAGCTGTAGGTGTAGGTTCTCGATCATAAGACTCCTGCAAGATTGATGGAGAATCATTTCTTTCAAGAGAGATAATGTTGTCTAAAGGTCGTAAAGCAACCGAAACTTTCTCAGATAAATTTGATACAGATCGAACCTCTTCTTCAAATATTGTAACGTCAGAGCTACTTGAAAATCGAGAGTTAGCTAATTCGGTCGTAGAATCCAATTGAAATGAATCCTTTGTAGATGGACCTGGTATATTTATATCGTTATAATCTTGAGAAGGTCGTGGTAGTATTGTAGATGCTTCTTCACGTGGTTCACAATCGGGACATGGGCGGTCAGTAACTGACGATGGCAAGAAATCATCATTATCAAACAAATTTCTGTCAAACGGAATGATACCACAAGTTTTGAATGCTTTTGTAATATTAATTGGAGTCATGACTTTCAAAAAAGCATTGCCAACAATCTCACCAACATCATATATTGTGACTGGCTTGCCAGGATTTTGTAACATCCAAGCGTCTATACCTGCATTATAGTAAGTCTTAAATGGTCCGTATATGCCAACATCCAATGGCTGCAACTTTCCCGAAGTATGTGGGTGAAGGGTAAGCACGTGAACACCTGATGCTTTAGCGATATTCAAGGCTTCAATGGATAAATGCGATTCATGGTTATCCATTATTAGTATACTTGGATTTTCCGGAGTTGTATTTGAATATTTGATAAAGTGCTTCATTACTTCTGGAAAAATTTCACAGTTCATCCATCCTGTTGGGGTTGCAAGTCCAAGAGTACCCGTCGGTGTATTCTTTATCATGAAATTCTTGAATTTTTTTCTTGGGAATACCATCACCGGTGGTAACGCTACTCCACTCGCGCCTATAATACAACAGGTGGTGACGAGTGTGCCTCTTTCACCACTTGTTACTTTACCTATATTTTTATGGCCCTTTGGTGCGATGACTTTTTGCGGTTTTTGGACCGTAGTAGTTGAAGTTTCATCTAGATTAAATATTCTTGTTCCTTCGGCGAAAGTGGAGTGCCTTTTCATTAAATTTTCCAAATTATTATAAAATCTTTCGACATTTGTTCGATTGAATGCTGATGCTCTTGCGAGACTGCATGCCTCAGGTTTTCTCAGAGTGAGTTCTGGATTTCTCTTTCTAAAATGTAAAAGCCAATCTTTTCCTGCCATTTCAGTCTCTTTCCACGAACCTGGCATTTTTAAATTATTGACATGTGCCATTTGGTATGCTATTCTTCGGCATTCTTTCGTGCTCAATCCGTAAAACAGCAGTGCACAATATGTAAAATAATCCTTTAAATGTTTTTCTTGCTCTTCATTGAAAACTTTGTTAATGCTGTAATTTGGTGTTAAAGTAGCCTGATCGATATTCATATTTTTTGTTTTATGGAAATAACGTCTCAATGTAGTGAAAGGAATGCCCGAAAGTTTTGACGCTTTCCTCACACTCATGCCATTTTTTATATTTTTCAAGGCTGTTTTCATTTCATCAGCCGTATGTTTTCCGATTTTACGGGGCCTTGCCGGACGACCCATGCTGTAAAAGAAATATACCGAAAATTATAATATATTTTCTAGTATTAAATTGAATCAATTATTAACAGTCAGTACACAGTGGATCATAAGCCACTGTGTACTCAAGCAGTATGAGCCACTGTGTACATAACCGCCATTTTGAATTTAACCTGTACCATGCACGACAATTTTGCTTAAATGAAGTTGCAATATATGCGAAAATTGCCTTAATTAAACTTATTTCATACTGAAAACATAAAATTGTTGGTGCAGTGAAAAGATAGTAAACAAATAACAAATGTATCTTACCTTAAAACTCACTTTTTCACTAATCGAAACAAAAAATTGCTCACTGCACTCACTCCTTAGATCGTCGATGCGAGCGAACTGGTTGTTACATGAACCTATACCGAGACCTTGCAAGGAGTGAGAGAGATAGAAAAGCATCTCTAATTCTTTCTATGCAACGGCCTCTGCGCCACTGTTGCCGCTATAGCCACTGTTGCCGCCTCGACCCTATCTTACCTCATATACATCCCACTGTTCAGCTCAAATCTTCTCCACAATAGGAGAGAAATTAACTTACTAAGCACACCATGCTGGTCAGGCAGATAAGTATAGTTTTATGTCAAACTAGCAACCCGCCCTCGCTTCGCTTCGGTTATAGGTTATAGTCGTTTACCCGCGTAGTTCCCGTTCCCATGGGAATACCGGGATAAAATATAGCCTAGTTTACGCCCTGATATTATAGCTTTCCATTGGTGAAAGAATTTTTGAAATCGGTCCAGCCGTTTTGAAGATTACCCGGAACAAACGGACAGACAGACAAAAATTTTTTAATTGCTATTTTAGGCATAGGTGTCGTGCAAATAACCGTGTGAGCATGAAAAAAGCCTATTATTTTGACATTACAAACAGACACTCCAATTTTATTTATTGGTATAGATCTTTCTTCTATTAGGTACATAGATCTATTATATATGCTATATCCCACGGTCGTCTTTTACGACATCCACGAGCAACTATAGTGATGATTATATGATTTCTTTGTAATAGTAATAAAAAAAGAAACTTTTGTTGCTAATTACTAGATATTATATGAAGAGGTTAGTCGCCGTCTCAGCTCATAAAAGTCCCACTGTTGGGCTCGAGCCTCCACTCCAATAGGAAAGAAATTGATCTACTATACTACGCTAGTCAAACATGTTGGTATAGGGTTTTATTACAAGTTTTTCTTCTCTCACATAAATTTTAGATGCCTATTAGTTTAGTCATTCTTTACGACACCCACGGGCAAGATAGAGAGTGATAAATAGTGTTCTTACTCCGTCACTACACAGAATAAAACTAAAAATATAAAGAAGCCTTTGTTCTTCATTTCTGGAATATGAAAAGGTTAGTCACCCCTGTCTAATTCAATTAGTTGTAGCGTAACAATAAATTAATATAAGATTCAAACCCCGTCAACATCACACTACTGATATTTTCGATTACATGAAGTGTTCTAGAAGATTCTATTTATAACATTAATGGCGTTTTATAATGGCTGTATATACATATATGTTTGGTTTTCTTGTGGCTTGCGTGTCTTATATAGTGTATCAAAGATATATAAATGTATATACAAGTCTTGTGAGTAAACCGCTAAAGAAATACGACTACATCATCGGTAAGTTGTTTATAAAACTGTTTTTACGGGTTTAATAGAACTCGTATTTTAGATTTAGTTCTTACTAGCAACCCGCCCTCGCTTCGCTTCCGTTATAGGTTATAGTCGTTTTACCCGCGTAGTTCCCGTTCCCGTGGGAATACCGGGATAAAATATAGCCTAGTTTACGCCCTGATATTATAGCTTTCCATTGGTGAAAGAATTTTTGTAATCGGTCCAGCCGTTTTGAAGATTACCCGGAACAAACAGACAGACAAAAATGTTTTAATTGCTATTTTAGGCATAGATTTCGTGCAAATAACCGTGTGAGCATGAAAAAAGCCTATTATTTTGACATTACAAACAGACACTCCAATTGTATTTATTGGTATAGATTTAAGTCATATGTGGTAGGAGCACACTGGTCACTGTTCTCTGTCTACAGCCGCGGGCCGGTCCGGGGTAGTAAACCCAGACGGACCGGCCAAGTAGTAGCAAGTACTGCACTTTGTTTGATGAGCGAGACAGCCGGCAGCCAACTTTCTGAGAGTGTTTGCTTGTGGTGAGATTTGGTGATACCTTTAGCAGTGGCCTAGCAGCCTAGGTATGGTGTATGCTTATTTGCCGCCAATAGCAATTAAAAAAAATAAGTAACAGATACCTTCAAAAATAGCAATAATTTGTTCTATACTTGGCTAACTAAATTCATTCAGGCGTAAAAGTTAAATCGATTTTTTTTTCTAACAAATTCTTTTAATGATATTCAAGAATATAAAAGGTAGGTTGAATCTGGGGACATGGCAATGCCCCCGCCAAGTCGAGCAAAAAAGCGGCATGCTGTACCATCTTTCTTAAATATAAAGATATTTTTTAATTGTATTTATCTCAATTTTTTTTTTATAACCCATCACCGTACACGAAGGAAATAATCATTGTATTGCACTTCACGAACATATATTTAACGGACACAAATTACGCACAAAACTAACAACAATAGTTTGTGGATCCCACAAAATACTGTCCTGCGTAGGAATAAAACGCACGACACGACAGATCGGTATCTCAAACATTACGCCATCTGACAAGTAATTTTGATATTCCTTCAGTTGGTGCCGGAACCGCCGGATGTGTTTTAGCATCTCGTCTCTCAGAAGATCCAAACACAAAAGTCCTACTTGTAGAAGCTGGGGAGCATACGGGTTACTTCACGAAGATTCCGCTAACCCCCACAGCTGCACAACAAGGACCTAACGACTGGGCTGTGAAAACTAAACCGCAGAAGTATTCATCTTTTGGATTGTGGGGACAGGTTATTAGAATTAATAAATACACTTATCTCCCTGATGGATTCCGATCTATTAATCAAGAGTGAGATAGTTAAGTCTCCATAGCACGTTGACCAACTTTGAGCCGTTCTATGAGGCAGACATTTAAAGACCACATTTCAAGGCCGCACGTCAGCGCACACACACTGGTCATAAACTTTTGTTTTTTCAAACTGCGCAAATTAAAAACTAAAAAAAAAGCAACGCCACCTACCCTTTACAAAACTTTTTTTTTAACCACTGCGTAAATTAAAAACCTAAAATAAAAATGTATCGCAACGCCACCTACCGTATTTTAATACCATTGTTTTAATTATCTAAAACCATTTTACGGTTTTCCTATTGAAACCGGTTTGGGGTATATCAGTTACATGATTTCAAAGTCTATAACGGACATAGGCAGCATTGTGGTTTAAATATGCACTAACAAATTTTACCCGCATATTGTCCCCGTGGGAATACGGGCATAAAATATAACCAATATTAATCGCGGTTGACGCAGTTGTACCATTAGTAAAAGAAAGTGGTTTAGGGAGAAGGCGAAAAACATACAAACTCATTCGTATTTATATTCGTAATTATACATCCTCTTTAAGATATAGATGATCAGGAGAATATTGCTGCCTGCCCTCCTGTTTATCTATTAACCTCTTTTCACGACCTCCACTAGAAAGTAAGGGGAGCTGACACTTTGTATTTATAATTAGCACTATTCTTACTTAAACCTGAAAAGAGTACCTACTTCTTAATTGCATACGCTTGAAAAGTACTAGTTCTAAATAACACTTAATGTCTTGACAGTAATACCGGAGGTCAGATCTCTGACTTATACCACTAAATTTACGAAAATTTAATTAATTTCTTATCTACATTTCAGTCTCAATTCATACCTCGAGGTAAGGGTCTTGGCGGATCGGGTCAAATAAACTTTCTTCTTCACGGCTTCGGTCTAACTTCAGACTACGATAGATGGAAAGACCTGGGTTTTGAAGGATGGACAGAAGAAGATCTTAGACCTTACTTTATAAAAGCTTTTGGCACAGTAAGGAGCGAATTTGATTCCAGTCATTGTTCTGTTGATGGAGAATGTCCTGGCCCTAAGGTAATTAAATTTTTATCAGCATCATCATTATTTTAGGTTATATACCTCCCACTGTTAGGCTCGAGCCTCCTCCACATTAGGAGGGAAATTGACCTAATAGACCACGCTGGTCAGACGTGTTAGGGTCATTTCGAAGATTTCATTGGGAGTTTTCCTTCTCTTGTTATATGCATATTACATTCCTTAGTCGTCTTTTACGACACCCACGGACAAGATGAATGGTGAATTATATTCTTACTCCGTTACCACACGGAATAATTATATACTTATACTACTGTTTTTCATTATACTCATAATATAGAAATACATTCTAAATAAATGGGATAGCTTCAGGATTATGATGGTGATTACGTTATACCTTTTTTTTTAACGCTGTGGAAATGCAATTTACGCACTGCCCCCCGCCGGTAACAGACGAGGGGGGTGTGTGGGACTCGCCGGTCACCTATGCAACCTGAATACCCACTAAAACCAACAGCGGTCCCTTCCGCGCTTTTGCGGAGTGCCGGAGAGATCGTCTAGTGACATTCGATCCCCGGTACTCCTACGCAAGGCCGTCGGGCCACGTCCTGTCGTCGTTCAAGGCGGTGGGAGGAGATGCGCGTATCGGCGCCTCCTTCTCCCTGGTTGCCGCCTACGGAGCGAGTTAGCGGACGCAAGCGCCTCGCGTTCCCGCTCCGCGGCCTCCTTCCGAGCGATGACTGCCTCACAAAAAGAGGCCAAAGACGACCAGCACCTGACGCTGTAGAGCATATTTGATGTGATGCTCAGCAACGACAGGTCTGTTCCTATAACCGCCGACAGGTCGCGGCGCTGAGGCCCTCAGGCGGGACATACCTCCAGGGTGTGACGCGCATCATCATTTGGCGCGTTACACTCATGGCATCCGGGGGCCTCTTCACGTCCGATTCTATGCAGGTACTTACCGAACACCCCATGTCCGGTAAGCACCTGCGTCATCCGGAAGGTCAGATTGCCGTGCCTTCGTTTCATCCAGCGGTGGAGGTGGGGCGCAATCGCCTCTACAGTCCCCCACCCTGCTACGGGGGACTCCAATTCCTCCCTCCAGCGCCGGATAACTGTCCTTCGGGCCGTTACTCTTGCCCTACTTAGTCCCCTTGTGGTGATATGTTCGCCCCTGGCCCGCGCCGCAGTGCAGAAGCGGTAGACTTCTGCAAGAGCCCTAGCCTGTAGCGGCCAGGGTGGATCGCCCGCCAGCAGTGTGGCTGCAGTCCACGACACCGTACGGTATCCTCGTATTGTTCTCACCGCCATGACTCTCTGCGCCTTTCGCAATTTAGCCTTATTTGAGACGGTGAGAGACTCCGCCCAGAGAGGGGCACCGTACAGTGCCATAGACCGCAAGATACCGGCATACAGGCGCCGGCAAGACGATCCAGGGCCTCCAATATTTGGCAGAAGCCTACCTAAAGCCGCGGCTGCCTTGGCGAGTCGGGGGACGAGCTGGGCAAAATGCGGCCCGAAGCTCCACCTATTGTCTAGGTGCAGACCCAGGTACTTCATCCGAGTCTGCACCGGCACGGCAACCCCAGACCCACTGATTTGTGCTCTGTGGGGGAGAACTCGGCTTGGGCCGTAAAAGAGGAGGGCCTCTGTCTTCTCCAGTGAGACCCTCAGGCCCAATCTGCTTATCCGGTCGACGACGAGCGCTACTCCAACCCTTGCCAGTCGGGCGGCCCCCCGGAAGTCAGCCCCTCTCACCGTGATGAGGGGATTACGTTATACCTAATTAAGTATATCTTATGTACCTTTGCATATGACTGAACTTCTAAGCAGCTGGGGTGATTATGATGACCAAAAATTTGTGTGGTGGATTCAATTGTTTAGACTAAAAATTTGATAGCGTCGGTTAGGTCAGCTATACTTATATTTTCTTTTCACAACAGAACAAAAAGCATTCGACATCATGATCTCAGTCTACATAAATCTCACCGTTAGATCCGGGACTCCTCCGCAACGGGAAGGAAATAATCTACTATATAGTCAGACGTGTTGCCATAGGATTTTATGTCGAGTTTTTCTTCATTACTTCATAGTTGTTATCTTCATATCATATCCCTTAGTCATCTTTTACGACACCCACGCATGGATAAGAGAGATATGGTGAATTGTATTCTTACTCCGTCACCACACAGAAGGTATTTGGTAATCTAAATTCAATATGTATAGTATACAATACAGCAGGACAGTATCCAATTTATCTTGCAAAGGTACAACGGTCCATAAAGACCTTATATTGAATTTTACATGTTTAATTCTTGTATAAAAGTATATTTATTTTCAGACTCCAATGCAGCTGAAGCTCATAGACGAATCTGACGAATTAATGAACGTATTCAAGCAAGCATCCTCTATACTAAAGACCAAGAATACTGTGTTCAAAAGACCAGTGGCTACAGTCAGAGATGGAAGACGTTATTCTTCTTTTGACGCTTATCTCAAGCCGGTGCTGACAAGAAAAAACTTACATATTTTGCTGCGGACTCAAGCTATTTCTGTGCGTATTTGAACGAATAAAAAATACGGCGTTTGGCCAAAGTTCTAAGCTATTCGTCACATAGGTGATTTTTAATCAAATATATAGGCCAGGTTCATGATCATCATTCAGCTTATCCCTATCCACTGTTGGACGTAGATCTCTCTCATGTTTCGCTAGAAAATGCAGTCCTGTGTCGCCTGCATCCAACGATGCCCAGCAACTTTCACCAGGTCGTTGGTCCACCTAATGGGGTGGCATCCTACACTGCGTCATCTGATACATGGTCGCCACTCAAGAACTTACGACTTGTCACGTTCTCATTGACTACGTCACGCTCGATCTATCGAAACATCAAACAGACAGCTTAATAGCTGTCTGTTACAAAGCATGTCTAAAACTTTAGTGAAGAAAGAAGGAAGGTAGAAGAAATAAAAAAGAAAACATTAATGCTGTTCTCGTTAAATTTAATAAAAAAATATAAAGAAAAGAACTTCTTACATAAAATAATTTAATTTTAAAGAGGCACAAAAAAGGTTATCTTCTCTTTAAAGACAGAAGTTAGTGGTGTGTTCTATTCTTCTTCCAATTTTTCATCAAGAAGACGCCATGTTGCGTTAATCAACATTAATTACAAATCGGACTTTACAAGGTAATGATGATAGAAAATAAGTAATAAAAACTTTTTCAGATTCGCTTTGAGAACAGAACAGCGTCATCTTTATATATTCTACAGAATCACAGAGAACTGGATAACATATTTGTGAATAAGGAAATTATATTATGCGCTGGCGCCATCAAGACACCACAGCTGCTCATGTTATCGGGTATTGGACCACCGAAGTTATTACACAGGTAAAGTTAAACTTATAACGCAGTTGGAATTAAATTTGTTAAATTTGTCTAGAAGATGCAGGTGGTGCTGATGCCTATTCTCTTAGTACTCCCTCAGACGATTTTTTCGAAAAAGTAAATGATCATGTTTCTGTAAGGTGATGGAGTAAGAATACAATTCAACACTCCCTATCTTGCCTGTGGGTGTCGTAAAAGACGACTAAGAATAACTATGCAAGAAAAGGTGTACTTGAAATAAAACCCTATACCAATCTGTCTGTCCAGCGTGGTATAGTAGGTTAATTTTCCAGCCACGAGCCTGTCCGTCCGGGTAGTACCACACTGAGCAGAAAATCGGCATCTGAGTAGTAGCAATTTGTTACTCCATTTCATTTGGTGAGCGAGAGAGCCGGAAGCCCAACTTACTGAGGGTGTTTGCGTGTGGTGGGTTTTGGTGATCAGTATCACCAACTATCACTGCATTTCTTCATGGTAGGTAGCGACCTAGCAAAGATCCCTGAGCGGTAGCGTGCCTTACCATCAGGTGTGCTTGCTCGTTTGAAATAAAAAAAAATGCTCTTTTATTATTTTCAGGTTAAAGATAAAATTGGTATCATCAAATGAACATGTGGGATCGAACCTGCACGATCACATGAATATGCCTATTTACGTGAGCATACAGAAACCTATCAGCGTCACACTTTCCAAGGTCTTCACTGTTAGTACCGTATGGGAGTACATCTGGAGAAATTCAGGTAAAATAACATTAATCCCTTCATAATAATCACCAACTTCACAGCTCATATACCCACTAGCCCAGGCTCGAGCTTCCTCCACAATGGGAGGGAAATTGACTTACTACATTGATCAGACAGCTTGGTATACGGTTTTGTTTTGAATTTTCTTTCTCTTGCGTAGATCTTAAATGCATATTATATCCCTTGGTCGTCTTTTACGACACCCACAGGTAAGAAAGGGGATGGTGAATTGTATTCTTACTCTACTACTAAAATATTTTTATTATAATTAATCTGTAAACTGAACAAAATTTAAGATTTTTGCATGATTACATATAAACAGCAAGCCATTCTATCAATTACAGGTCTTCTGTCATTTCCTCCAATGTCAGGCGTAGAGTACCGGAACGATTCAGCTGTGATGCTTTTCTCTATGGGAACTGCCAGTGAAAGGTTACTTAGAGACCTGTCGAATTATAAACCTCAGGTATGATAAGCTTGAGTACAAATTTATTTCTTACTAGCAACCCGCCCTCGCTTCGCTTCGGTTATAGGTTATAGTCGTTTTACCCGCGTAGTTCCCGTTCCCGTGGTAACACCGGGATAAAATATAGCCTAGTTAACGCCCTGATATTATAGCTTTCCATTGGTGAAAGAATTTTTGAAATCGGTCCAGCCGTTTTGAAGATTACCCGGAACAAACAGACAGACAGACAAAATTTTTTTAATTGCTATTTTAGGTATAGGTGTCGTGCAAATAACCGTGTGAGCATGAAAAAAGTCTATTATTTTGACATTACAAACAGACACTCCAATTTTATTTATTGGTATAGATATAGATTTTTTAAACACAAAAAGCATGATTGTCACGTTCCGTCTGAGTCGAGCGTGCAAACGAGAGTGCGGAACAAGCCTCACTATGACTTGTGTCGCACTTATCACACATGTAAATAAGTTGTAAATAACACATTGTTACTTCTAACTAATCTGTAAAATTTAAGTAAAAAAACATTTGAATTAACGGGTGCAAGTAAATGTTAAATTATGGAAAAAATGTAATTTACAATTAACTCCTTTGTATAATCATCATCATCTCAGCCCATATATGTCCCACTGTTGGGCTCGGGCCTCCTCCATAATGGAAGGGTAATTGACCTACTATACCACGCTGGTCAGACGTGTTGGTATAGGGTTTTATTTCGAGTTTTCCTTCTCTCGCATAGATGTTATATGCGTTTTATATCCCTTAGTCGTCTCGTACGATCACCCACGGGTAAGATAGGGGGTGGTGAATTGTATTCTTACTCCGTCACCACACGGAAGATAATACAAAATAATAATAATTCAGTGATAATAATTTAATTCAATTCATAGAAATATGCAATATGACGTTGTCACGTAAATTTATCGTCCGTAAACCGACTTTACAGACGACCAATTTTTTAAAGACCACGTCACTGGCACGTAAGTCGGTATCCTATCCACTACACATTATTTTTTTTAATTCTAGGTGTTTCGTGACTCCTTCCCGTTCTATAACGTAACTCAGAAAGAAGGGTTCATTTTCCTGTCAACCTGCATTCAACCAAAAAGCAGAGGGACTGTAAGATTGGCTGACTCCATCTCTTCAGCGCCGCCTGATGTCGATCCTCGCTATCTAGAGCAATTCTATGACGTACAATGCATAATTAAAGGTTAAAAACCAAAAACTCTTACTATATTAGATAGTCTCATCACTATCCCAACTCAAATACGTCCCACTACTGGGCTCGAGCCTCCTCCACAACAGAAGGGAGATTGACCTGACTATATCATGCTCGTCAGACAAGTTGATATAAGGTTCTGTTTTGAGTTATCCTTCTCTTGCATAGATGTTATATGCGTATTGTATTCCTTAGTCGTCTATTACGACATCCACGTCAAGTAGGGAGTGGTGAATTGTGTTTTTACTTTGTCACCACACGGAAATTCTCCACTATTTAACGTCTTTAAAGTCTCCATTAGTGAGATTATATTGTAATGGCTTAGAAGGGTTTTCTTTTCTATTGTAGAGCAGGCTAGAGCCCAACAATACGGAGGTATATGAACTGTGACAATGAATGACAGTTAATTATATAAACAACTGGCAACTGGTCAAATGGGAGCTAGGCAATGGCGATAGGAACCCATGAAAAAAATTTAAATAAAAATATTGATTCGTTAATGAATTAGAGACATGTAAAGTTTTCAAGTTTGTCATCGCTTTTTCGTGTAAATCTGATTGAAATGTATAAAGTCAATGATACTTAATCTGCAACATATTCGTACTTGTAAATGTTCATTAGAAGTTGAATAAATCAATGATTACGTTCGCATAAGCAAGGCAAACTTCGCTTTAAACCAGCTGATCGGCCGATGTGAAGTCGCCTTTGTACCTACGTTACCGTTGAAGCGTTCGCGCAAATCATACCTATTTATACTGTCGTAGCTTTACTTGCCTACATGTGTCCTGTCTGTACATGCCTACATAAACTCTTAGACACATTTTTGTAATCACTATAACTTTTATGTTTTATTGTTTTTTGTCTAATATATATATATATATATACATTCTAATTACGATCTATGATCGTTAAACTACAACATACTCGAACAGTTGTCCCATAACCTGGTACACTCTGTATATGATTTTTATATGTAAATAACCACTGGGCCACACACATGAACGCTGTAAAGCGTTCAAAACGTCGGGTAATCAATAATCAAATACAATACGCGACGAACGCGATAAAATCTGTGAAAATAATCTTATTTACAATGCTTAATACTCGCGGAAATATCAGAACTGATTTCAATTTATTTATAATGGTGACATAGGTATACGTCGAGCAGAAAAACTAGTGCTATCGAAACCATTTCAAGATATTGGCGCCAGAATACATTGGCCTCGGCCAGAACGCTGTCTTTCACTGTGGAGATACACCAGAGAACAACAGAGGGGTCCTGTCCAGAAACGACGAAGATTGTGAGTAATAAAATAAAAAAAATATGAGATATAAAAAAGTGTAGTAACGGGGTTTAGAAAACACGGTTTCACTATCCTCTTTTACTCATGGGTGTCGTAAAAAACGACTAAGGTATTTAATAAGAAAATAACATCATATGTAAGCGAAGGAAAATGCGAAATAAAATCCTAAACCATGTGTGATCAGCGTGTATGTTAATTTTCCTACTATGTATTTTGGGGGAAACTCGAGCCCAGTAGTGGGACCTTAATATGAAAATGTGTTGACGATGATGATGGAAGTCGAAAAAAAACTGAAGCGTCTTCAGGAGAATAGACAGGAGAGATTTCCTTTTATTTGACTGGCCATGGTCTGAACTGTCATCTCTCGTATCATCCAGCGGAACGGAAAGACAGCGTGCGGCTTTAGAACTTGCTTTATTACCTACCTAGCCCCATTTCGGCTGATCACCGGTACGGATTCCTTGGACATCGATGATTTGCAGCGCTCTCCTGGAAACACCAACTGCGATCGCCATCCTATCTACCAAGCATAGAAATTATGCTATTACACAGATTTGGATGGCCTATATCCAGTGGAGGCCGTTCGTACGCTGATAGATATAATAATCTAGAAAATCTTTATAATATATTTCTTCTGTACGTGTCCATGTAAATGAACTCCTACTGAAAGACTGGACCAGTTTTGAAGAAATTTTTCTTCATGAAAAATTCACTTGAAAATTTCATCAAAATAAGTGGTTGTGAAGTCAATTTCGCCATCTTCATCATCATATCAGTCTACATAAAACCCACTATTGGGCTTGGGCCTCCTCCATAATAGAATGATCTTCTATACCGCGCTGGGCAGATACCCTTACTAATATTATAAATGCGAAAGTAAGTTTGTTTGTTTGTTAGGCTTTCAAGCTTAAACCACGGGAACGATTTCAAAAATTCTTTCACCAATGGAAAGCTATAATATCAGGGAGTAACATAGGCTATATTGTATCCCGATATTCCCACGGGAACGGGAACTACGCGGGTGAGGCGACTGAAACCGAAGCGAAGCGGGGGCGGGTTGCTAGTGTAGTATAGTTTCATGTGGAGTTTTCCTTCGCATAGATATTATCTGCGTAACATCTCCCTTAGTCGTTTCATGTGACATCCACGGGCAAGAGAAAGTACTGAATTGAATATTAATTCTTATTCCGTGTCACCATACGGAACTTCAATTTAAAGGAGATAAGAATTGAATATTTGTAGATTTGTACAGAATAATGTATGCTGGGTAAGCTAGTTTCTAATATGTTAGGCACCAAGTAATCGGTGTGGTGACGAAGTAAGAATACAATTCACCACCTCCTCTTACTCGTGAATGTAGTAAAAGATGGCTAAGGGATCTAATATATAGATAACATCGATGCAAGAGAAGTAAAACTTAAAATAAAACCCTATACCAACACGTCTGACCAGCGTGATATAGTAGGTCTACATCCCTCCCATTGTGGAGGAGGTTCGAGTCGAGCAGTAGAACATATATGGACTGCGATGATGATGATGATAAAGTAATCAAATAGTCACAAAAATCTTTACAGCAAAGACCAACCGAAACCGAAGCCAAAACCGAATCAGATCTTCAGTCCACCGGACGTTTACCTACAGTGCATCATCAGGGAGGTGGCGGTGACAGGACATCACGTCGGAGGCACGTGCTCTGGTGAACTAGTCGTTGACAATCTCCTACGGTATATATAATTCTTCCTCTATTTTTTACGACTGTATATATGGCAAAGTGGTCTATTTAGCGACCTGTGTACAAAGAAATATCCCCACAGTACAATACACAATACAATTTTAAATCTTTTTATATATTGTATATCTTGCATATCCCGTGTGGCGACGGGTTAAAAATACATTTGTCGCCACCTCTTATTTGTACGTGGGAGTCGTAAAAATCGGCTAAGGGTTCACCAGGAGTGTGCAGCAGCTCTCTCCTGAGAAATGTATAACATCTTACTACGATCGCCAACCCGCCTACCAAGCGTGGCGATTACCGCATTGAGAATGCTCATGACGTGTAGGACGCTATCCCACTAGGTGGACCGACGATCTGGTGAAAGTTGCTGGGCGTCGTTGGATGCAGGCGGCATAGGACCGCACTCTGTGGCGTAACATGAGGGAGGCCACCGTCCAGCAGTGGACGGTGATAGGCTGAAATGATGAATGATGATGCAAAAGTGTATGGTTTGACAAGATTTCATAAACGGTCATGAATCTGGATCATGAATTAATTATTAGAGTAGCCATCACTCTCCATTTAAAAGACTATTTATTTTCAGAGTGAAATCAGTATCAGGACTCCGTGTAGTCGATGCGAGCGTTCTTCCATCACCATTGTCTTTGTACCCTAATTCAGTAATCATAGCTATGGCAGAAAAAGCCGCTGATCTTATTAAGAGCTACGAATAAATATTATTAAAAAATCAACAACTTGTTTCATTTATGATTTTAAGGGCACTATTCTACTGGTATATTCCGTGTGGTTAAGCAAGAGTACAATTCTTGTCCGTGGGTGTCGTAAAAGATGACTAAAGAATCATTATCACCAGTAGAAACTGGTGATGGGGTTGACTGTGTCAAAGATACGAGATCACCGCCCTCGCCCGCATGGACGCACGCATTCTCGGCAACTGACGACTTAGTTTAGCGGATTGATAACTTGGGGCATATCTCGAATAAGACGAAGTTTTAATGTTAATGATAATTTATGAGCCTTGCAAAGATATATCAATACATAATTTCCATTAGTCTCCAGGTTCAAGTTAATCTGGCCATGGCCACATAAGAGATTCCATCTTCTCTGAAAAAAAAGGTTCAAGTTAATCTTTGTACTCGAACAGTAATAGCGTAATAATTTCCATCGAATTACTCCACGCAAAAATACGAAAAGAAAAATATTACAGGATCTGTCGTAATCAAAGATGGAACTGAAACTTTTTTATTACAGAGAAACATTTTATTTATTCATCAACGCTTTTTGGTTGTTTAAAAGTGTGTTACAAATATAGTTAAGTACACGACATAATAGTCGCTAAAGCTGTTTTTCTCGCTAATCTTTCGTCACACGTAAAGTTTGAGAATTAGAATATCAAAGTCGTCTCATAGAAAGTTTGACTTCCAAAATCTAATAAGAAATTATTTGGCGTCATTAATCTCGAACTAAATATTATTTACTAACTAACGATCCTACAATTTCATCCGCCGAATTTCCGTTCTCGTGGGAATACGGGAATAAAATATAGCCATTCCTGGGCGTTGATAATATTTTTAATTTGTTTTCTTAAAGAGACTGGGAATAATCCTTGTCTTGCCCCCGCAAGAAAGACTTTAGACACATTAACGGACACAAATTACACCCAGACTCAAAATAAAATTTGTTGATCGCACTAAGTATTTGTCGTACGCGTGGATCGAACCCACGACACTGGCACTGTAGATTGGCATCTTAACCATTACGCCATCTGTGTAGTAAATGTAGTTTGCTATTAGTGAATGAATATTTAAAATCTGTTTAGTAGTTTACGCGCAAAAAAACGTAACAAACAAACTACACACTATAAAATCAGTTAGGATTATGTAAAAAAACAGCAATCAGACCTATATATCAATAAATAAAATTGTAGTGTCTGTAATGTTAAAATAATAGCTGTTTTCATGCTCACGCGTTTATTTGCACGATACCTATGCCTAAAAACAAATAAATTTTTATACCTCTATGTCTGTTTGTTCCGAGTAACAGAACTGCACAAATGGCGTTGTGGTTAAGATGTCGACCAACCGCGTCAAGGGTGTCACGGGTTCGAATCCCACGCAGGACAACACTGTGCAATCCACAAATTGAGTCGGGGTGTAATTTGCGTTCTTTAATTATGTTTGTGGAATCCCCTGCAATGCATGGATTATTTCCTTAGTGCAAGGTGTTGTCTTTATAAAATATCTTCTAAACGGCTGGATTGATTTTGAAGATATTTTACTTTCAGGAAACTTTCTCTATAAGAAGCAATTTAAGCCATATTTTAACCCGGTATTTTCATGGGAACGGGAACTACGCGGGTAAATTCCTGGGAATTTGCTAGTCTACAATAAAATACATTACATTAATGTACACATTTATTATATTGAAAATTAAACCATGTATAAGAAAACACATTATTTATTAACTGTGTACTGTTACACCTATTTCTAGAATCCTTTCGTGAGACTCAGTCATTTCGGCAAACATTTTCAAAACTACCTCCCCACTTAGCGTCGGTATCGGAAAATTCTTGGGTGGCAACTCCACGTTAATAAATGCATAAGTACCCTGAAATTAAAACTTCAATTAACTATACAGTATGACTGGTAAAAGATTGTACATATTGAATGAAACGATAGATAATGGCCACATGTAACTAATAAAAGTGTAAAAAGAAGATAATATTAATTAACTACATAGTAAACATCAACAATATTAGTGTTACAAGACTTCCAAAAATATTGTCACCCTACTGGCGATACCCCGATACCGATATCGAGTAACAGTTTTGTTAGCACTGTTGTCAAGATTTTGGATATTTATTACTAGAATTACTTAAACTAGGTGTAAGAATAATGTCATAAAACACTAAAGTTATTTGCAGATTCATAGCTCTTACCAATCCTGAGATAAAGTGATTTGTTTCTAATCAAAACAATAGGTTTGCCAGCGTACGTTGACCTCTGTCTGCGGCCCGCGACGAAAAAAGTAACTACTGGGTCGAGTCGCATAGGTAGAATATTTACCTAAAATGTAACTAGTTCAATGCGCGAACTGTTTAGTACCTACAATTGCTGACGTACATTGACCTATCCCATGTGTCCATAACTAAATATTTTTATAAGATAATTAGTTCAAAATTTAAGTACCAATTTTTTTTATATATTCGGTATCAGAATCGAGTACTGAATACCCTCCTTCAATATGTACAATCTTTTACCAGTCACCCTGTATATACATATAATATATATACAGGGTGACTGGTAAAATATAATACATATAATAATATACATATATATAATAACTAGCAACTCGCCCTCGCTTCGCTTCGGTTTCAGTCGCATTACCCGCGGCGTAGTTCCCGTTCCCGTGGGAATACCGGGATAAAATATAGCCTATGTTACTCCCTGATATTATAGCTTTCCGTTGGTGAAAGAAATTTTGAAATCGGTTTGGTGGTTTAAGCGTGAAAGCCTAACAAACAAACAAACATCCTTACTTTCGCATTTATAATCTTAGTAAGGATATACTTTCATAGTGGTAGGACAACACTGTTGACAGTTGTCTGTCTACAGCCGTGGGCCGGTCCGTCCGGGGTAATACCACACTGAAAATCGACGTCTGAGTAGTAGCAATTTGTTACTATGCTTCGTTCGATGAGGGAGAGAGCCGGGCGCCCAAGTTTCTAGGGGTGTTTGCGTGTGGTGGGTTTTGGCCAAGCAAAAGGTCCATGAGCGGCAGCATCACTTATTATCTGGTCTACTGTTTGCTCGTTTACCACCGTTTGTAATAGAAAAAAAAACTTCAAAGTTTTATAAAAAAACATTCATGTATATAGTACACATTTCCCGAAAGATAGCGCACAACTCTTTTAAAGATAAGTGAGAAATTGGTTGTCGTACAGCCCACGCTGGTCTAGTTGGTAGTATGATTGCAACGATTCTCTGATAGATGTGGGTTCGAGTTCCACAGAGGCAATAATTTTTCGCTTGTAAATAAGTACTTTTATAAATAATCAAACATGTTAAATGATAATTCTTAGTTAATTGAAGTTAGTTGAAGACGACATTATTATTTTCAAATCGTTTAATCATCATCTCAGCACATATACGTCCTGCATTTAGGTTTGAGCCTCCTCCGTTGTGCGAGGAAATTTTACCTACTATACCACGCTGGTCAGACGTGCTGACATAGGGTTTTAATTAGAAATTTCTTCCTCTTACATACATGTTGAGTAGGTACATATTATATCCTATAATCGTCTTTTACGAGACCCGCGGTCAACATGATTGTCAATTGTATTCTTACTCCGTCACCATACGGAAAAATCCCACCACTTATCCAGGACTGATTAGGAATACGGAATAAAAAGAATGTGGAATACGATTTAAGTAGATTTCTTGTCATGTGATGAGGCTCAGGGCGATCGTTCAGAGTATGCCTCGTTGAAAGGCGAAACAAGTGTCGAATTATTGCAGCTATTTTAAGGTTGAAATTTTGGAGCCTACTCATCTATGCATCTATACTAGTGATGTAACGAATGTTAGGATTGACACATTCGCGAATGCGAATGTGAGTGCGAATATTTATCACCAACATTCGCGAATGCGAATGCGAATATAATATATATGAATTTCGACTTACAAATAAAGCGCGTGCAAAATATCATACGGGCTTAACATTTCGTACCAGCCATGTTTAAGCCAAATATAGCAAAGGTTAACCGTTACAAGTTGAACGAATGAAACTAATCAGATTCGTTCGAAAATATTCGTTGTAATTTGAGATTAGTTTATTATTATTATTGTATTTGTCAAATTTACAAACATGAGTAAAGCACATATTACTGAAGTGTGGAGTTATTTCACAATTTGTGACGCTGAGAGTGTTAAATGCATGGTATGTCAAAAAGTTTAATGATTACTTAACAAAAATAATGTAATTTTTTCATAAAGAATCATGCTCTTCTTTTATTGCCAAAATTCATTATTCATTCACAAAAAAAATCGGTTGTCTGTAAAGTCGGTTTAAATTGAACGTGACAAAGTCATAAGAAAATACTGATGAAATGGTTTCATTTTTCAAAAGAAAATTTTAATTTTATTTGTTTGATCGTTATTTTGTATGGCAAGCCTTAAATGGAACTGGAGGCGGAAGTGCTCGCCGAATTGTATCGGCGGGTGTCGGGGGTGCGAGGGGAGGGCGGTATTATTGCCTTAAGGGAGCTCACCGCCTGGCGCCTCGACACCCGCCGAGCTGTCATCGCCCGTTGGGCAGACCGGCTGGAGAGGCCTCGATATGGTGTCTGGACCGTGGAGGCCTTCCGGCCGGTGCTGATGCAGTGGTTGGAACGGCGGCACGGTGTGCTCTCCTTCCGACTCGTGCAGGTCTTGACGGGGCATGGATGCTTCGGCAAGTACCTGTACAGGGTAGCTAGGAGGCAGAGAACACCGTCCTGCCACCACTGCAATTGCGACGAGGACACGGCGCAGCATACACTCGAGGTCTGTGCCTCTTGGGCAGAGCAGCGCCGTGAACTCGTCGCAATCATCGGTGCCGACCTGACGCTGCCGACCATCGCTAGGGAGATGCTCGGCAGCATCAGGAACTGGGACGCCGTCGCATCCTTCTGCGAGGCAGTTATCTCGCAGAAGGAGGCGGCGGGTCGCGAACGCGAGGAGCACGGCCTCGACGAAGCGACCCGCTGCCAGCGACTGGGTCGGCGCAGGCACGACTACCTGTGTCCCATGACGCTCTAGCCGAGGCCGCGGGTGACGTGACCAGAGAGTTAGTCCGTCATCCGCCCGCCGAGAGGCTGACCGCGTGAGGAAAGACCAACGTCCTCCCCGAGCGGGGGACGTCGGTCGATGGGAGGGTACCCCGGGTAGGGGGTATTCCGTCGGGCCGACCACTGATGGCAAGTAACCCTGCTCCGGTGGTCGGTCCAACGACGAAGGCGACGTGGTGTTCGGGTGGGTTGCGGGTGTTCCGTGCTTAAGCCCCTCTATCGCCCCGGACAGAGTGGTGCGGAAGCGCGCCGACCGCAGCCCACCCCAAAAAAAAAGAGCCTTAAATGGAACGCCTCAGAGCGAGGTAACGCCGCATACGTCATGTTTTTTCGTGTGTGCAGCCGGCTCCATCGAATTATAAGACGTTGTCACGTCAAAAACAAATATAAATTCCGGATAAGTATTCACCAACATATCATATACTAAATCTTTCTCCGTAATATGCTGCATCTTATGGTATAAATATTATTCTGATCGTTCAGTGGTTTTCGCAGTATAACCCAACAAAAAACCGGCTCCCCATTCATTAGTTTATATTAGACTGACAAAAATAAGAGAGACAGTATTTCTAATTTAGTTGCCGACCTGAGTGTTCCATAATATTGTTTTATTCAAATATTATGAGTAAATAAAAATAATAAATATTATCATATCATTACACAATTACATATATAATTTCCTTTTAGTTTGTCAAATATATTCGCCAAACATTCGCATCGTTCCTTGCGAATGCGAATGCGATTGCGAATGTCAAAAACATATGCG
Source organism: Lymantria dispar (assembly GCA_032191425.1). Classification (NCBI taxonomy): domain Eukaryota; kingdom Metazoa; phylum Arthropoda; class Insecta; order Lepidoptera; family Erebidae; genus Lymantria; species Lymantria dispar. The sequence continues at coordinate 32,445,838 of CM063452.1, forward strand.
AATATTCGCGATGCGAATGCGAATATTCGTTACATCACTAATCTATACAAATAAATAAAATTGAAGCATCTATTTGTAATGTCAAAATACTGAGTTTTTTTTCATGCTCACAAGGTTATTTGCACGACACATATGCCTAAAATACAGTTCATCTTCAAAATATCTTCAAAATGAAGAAATCTTCAAAATGACTGGACCGATTTTGATAATATTTTACTATCAGCTACCTGAGCTGTCTATATAAGAATAAAATATTATCCCAGTATTTCCACGGAAACGGGGATGCGGGTAGGGCGACTGAAACCGAAGCGAAGCGTAGGCGGGTTGCTATTATAGGAATAAAAAATTTCCATATATCATTTTGAACCTTGGTAGGACCACACTGTAGACAGTCTTTTGTTTGCAGTCGCGGGCCGGTCCGTCCGGGGCAGTACCACACTCTCGCAGAAGATCGACGTTTGAGAAGTAGCAATTTGCTGCTGCACTTCGTTCGATGAGCGAGAGAGCCGGGAGCCCAACTTTCTGGGTGTGTTTGTGTGTGGCGGGTTTTGGTGAGGCCTGAAACCTGCGGTGGTGAGGTCTTGGTCGGGGTATTGAGCGTGAGGGGCTGGCATGGTGTACAGGGAGACCCGATGGGAATGGTCACCGCCGGCCACCTGCCGGTCAGCATGGGACCCGAACCCAGGATCATCCTCCCTGGGAGGCTGTCCCACCAACCGGCGAAAATCCCGTTGGGTAGTCGTCGTGCCGGTGTGGGAAACCGGAGTGGACCTCGGCGGCTACACACGGGGGGGCATCGGGGGCCCTTCCGTGCTTCGTGTCAGCTCCTCACAACACTCACTCCTCGACCATGCACAATGCCCTGCCTTTTTTTTTGGTATCACCAAACTCCGTTATACACATTCACACTCCCTTCCTCCTCTTCTTAAATTAAAAATCATGGCCAAGAAAGTTAAAAAGAGACGATTTTCTACGGCGGTCCCCTTATCCACATTTGATGTGGATTTTTGCAATATCAGGGGTTTACATAGCAATCTCGACGCCGTCCACCATCACCTCGAGACGGCGCGGCCTGCCTTACTCTTTTTAACGGAGACGCAGATAGGTGCTCCGGATGTCATTTCGTACCTAAATTACCCCGGCTACGAGTTGGAGCATACCTTCCGTCGTAAAGCCGGGGTGTGCGTATATATCCGAGGTGATATCTGCTGTCGCCGCCTTCGGGCCCTCGAACATGGTGACTTGTCAATCCTGTGGCTACGCGTAGACTATGGAGGGCTTACCCGCATCTACGCATGCCTCTACAGGTCCCATGGCAGTGATCCGGGGTCAATTCAATTATTTGAGAACGTCCAATGGGGGATTGACGAAATATTGGAGCAGTGTCCATCAGCGGAGGTGGTGGTTCTTGGAGACTTCAACGCTCATCATAAAGAGTGGCTGGGGTCCCGAACCACCGACCTCCAGGGTCGATATCTCTTCAATATGGTCTCGGCCTATGGTCTCTCACAACTGGTGACACAGCCCACCCGTATCCCAGATATTGAGAGCCATGAGTCTTCTTTACTGGATCTTCTGCCGACTACACACCAGCACGGATATCAGGTAGTGGTTGAAGCGCCTCTTGGGTCTTCTGACCACTGCTTGGTCCGTAGCAGTGCCCCTGTTGTAAGGCAGTCGTTCTAAGGCGACTGGGACTCGCAGAGTCTGGCAATATAAGTCAGCAGATTGGGATGGACTGCGCGAGTTTTACGCATCCTACCCATGGAAGCGGCTTTGCTTCGCCTCTGGGGACCCTGGCGTCTGTGCGGACTGCGTTACCGAAACGGTTATTACGGGGATGGAATTATTCATCCCCAACACCAAAATACCCGTCGGTGGCCGCAGCCGACCCTGGTTTAACAAAACCTGCAGGACGGCTGCATGCCAGAAACAGTCCGCATATCGGGCCTGGAATAGGGCCAAAAAATGCCAGGACCCGAACGCCAAAGAGGTGAAGCGGAAATTTAACGCCGCTTCTAGATCTAGTAAGAAGGCTATTGCCAGAGCCAAGGCGGAACATGTTGCCAGAATTGGCGAGCGATTGCAAAGCTATCCTGCTGGGAGTCGTGCATTCTGGTCGCTCGCCAAGGCTGCACAAGGCAACTTCTGCCAGCCCAATCTCCCACCACTGCAGAAACACGATGGTAGTCTGGCCCACAGCGCAAAGGAGAAGGCCGATCTTCTAGGTCAATTCTTTGCCTGTAACTCGACTTTGGATGCCGGAGCTGCCACACCACCTACCATCCCACGGTGTGAAAGCTCACTGCCCGAAATCCGCATCACGCAGCGAGCGGTTAGGCGGGAGCTGCGGCTTTTAGACGTCCATAAGTCGAGTGGACCGGATGGCATCCCTGCAGTGGTACTAAAGACGTGCGCCCCTGAATTGACTCCCATCCTCACGCGCCTATACCGACTTTCCTACGCTACTAATAGGGTTCCGTCTTCGTGGAAGGTAGCCCATGTCCACCCGATCCCTAAAAAGGGAGACCGGTCTGACCCATCGAATTACAGGCCAATTGCGATAACATCCTTGCTCTCCAAGATAATGGAGAAGGTTATAAACCGTCAGCTTCTGCAGTACCTTGAGGATCGCCAGCTTATCAGTGATCGCCAATACGGCTTTCGTCATGGTCGGTCGGCTGGTGATCTTCTTGTGTACCTCACACACCGTTGGGCAGAGGCCTTGGAGGGCAAGGGTGAGGCGCTGGCGTTCAGCCTAGATATCGCAAAGGCGTTCGATAGGGTCTGGCACAGGTCACTTCTATCGAAGCTACCATCATACGGAATCCCCGAGGGACTCTGTAATTGGATTGCCAGCTTTTTGGATGGTCGGAGTATAAAAGTCATCGTAGATGGCTCCTGCTCCGATACCATGACCATTAATGCTGGTGTACCACAAGGCTCGGTGCTCTCCCCGACGTTGTTTATCCTGCATATCAATGACATGCTCTCTATCGAGAGTATGCGTTGCTATGCGGATGACAGTACGGGTGATGAGCGGTACACTGAGCAACGGAATATCCCTCGGAGTATTCAGGAAAGAAGGGTTCAACTTGTGTCTGAAGTCGAGCGCTCTCTGGGGCGGGCCTCGGAATGGGGTGAACGGAACCTAGTCCAGTTCAACCCCACAAAGACAAGTTTGCGCGTTCACTGCAAAGAAGGACCCATTTGTCATGACGCCTCAGTTCCAAGGAGTAACTCTTCCAATTTCTGAGAGTATTGGGATTCTCGGCGTCAAAATATCGAGCAAAGTCCAGTTTGGGAGTCATTTGGAGGACAAAGCCAAATTGGCAAGCAAAAAGTTGGGCGTCCTGAACAGAGCCAGGCGGTACTTCACACCGAGACAGCGTCTTGTGCTATACAAAGCACAAGTTCGTCCTCATGTGGAGTACTGCTCACATCTCTGGGCAGGTGCGCCCAAATATCAGCTAGACCCACTTGACTCCCTGCAAAGACGGGCTGTTCGAATCGTCGGAGATCCCAATCTTACGGACAGATTGGAGTCGCTGGAGCAGCGGAGAGACTTTGGGTCACTCTGTGTACTCTACCGACTCTTTCACGGGGAGTGCTCCGAGGAACTGTTTGACTTGGTACCACCGTCACCATTCTACCAACGTACCACTCGACATCGCAGCAGGGTTCATCCATTTCACCTGGAAACGTTATGGTCTTCAACTGTACGTTTCCAGCGATCATTTCTCCCACGTACGTGCAAGCTCTGGAATGAACTACCTGCTGCTGTGTTTCCCGAGCGCTATGACATGTCCTTCTTTAAACGAGGTTTAAGAAGAGTATTTCCTTCACGGTAGGCAGCGGCCTGGCTGTGCCCCTGGTATTGCAATGGTCCATGTGCAGCAGTTTCACTTACCATCAGGTGTGCTGCTTGCTCGTTTGCCATCGTTGGCAATAAAAAAAAAAAAAAAAAAAATTCTATTCTGTATTCCTTGTAATCTTAAGAGATATTTCAACAACGAGCAGATCTAATTTCTATTTCATCACCATAATCTATCTCGGCTCATATACGTTCCACTGCTGGGCTTCGAGCCTACAACACAACAGGAGGGAAAATGATCTTACTATATCATGCTGGTCTGAAAGGTTGGTACAGGGTATTTTTTGAATTTACCTCTCTTTTATAGATGATATATGCGTATTATATCCTTTAGTCGTCTTGTACAACATCCATGAGCAAGATAGAGGTCAATTGTAATCTTACTCTGTCACCATACGGACAATTACCGAAAGCTTATTTAATAATTGATTTCAATTACCTAAAGCTTATAAACAACAGGCTTCTATTCGGGGGTTGTAGGTAGGTACTAGATACTACATAAGACTTTGAATGGCAGGTAAACAGAGAAATGATGATACAAAACTTACCGCTTTCACTGGACATGTCGACGAGTAGTTTGAATAGTTCTTCACGAATGCATTGATCCACTTGGTACTCATGAGGTCACATAATTTCGATCTCAACGTCATCATATCATTGTGTTTGCCATACGATATTATTATCTGTAGGAGTAATGAACGTATTTTATTTTTATTTCTAAAAAAATTACAGACCATATTTACGCGCGGGTGACCTGACCGGGGATTAGTCCGTCACCCGCCGAGAGGCCGACCGCGTGAGGAAAGACCGACGTCCTCCCCGAGGGGGGGGGACGTCGGTCGATGGGAGGGTACCCCAATATTCCGTCAGGCTGACCACTGATGTCAAGTAACCCTGCTCCGGTGGTCGGCCCAACGACGAAGGCGACGTGGTTTTCGGGTGGGTTGCGGGAGTTGCGTGCTTAAGCCCCTCTGTCGCCCCGGATGGAGTGGTGCGGAGGCGCGCCGACCGCAGCCCACCCACAAAAAAAAAAGACCATATTTACGCCTGAGGCCGCGGGTGAGTAGACCGGGGAGATAGTCCATCACCCTCCGAGGGGTCGACCGCGCGAGGAAAGACCAACATCCTTCCAGACGGGGGGACGTCGGTTGAGGAGAGAGTACTCCTCAGGGGTATTCCATGGGGCCGACCACTGACGACGAGTCACTCTGCACCGGTGGTCAGCCCAACGACGATGGCGACGTGTCACGGGTGGGTTACGGGTATGCGTGCTTACGCCCCTCTGCCGCCCCGGATGGAGTCGGGCGACGCGAATACGGCCGACCGTAGCTCAGCTCCAAAAAAAAAAGAATAATTACGAAGTTTTCCGTATGGTGTAAGAATACAATTCATCACTCTCTGTATTTTCCCGTGGATGTCATAAAAGACGACTAAGGGATATAATACGCATTTAGCATCTGTGTAAGAGAAGGAAAATTCGAAATAAAACCCTATACCAACACGTCTGACTAGCGTGGTACAGTAGGTCAGTTCCCTCCTAAGAGAATCGGATAGAGCCAAACAGTGGACGTATATGTGTTGAAATGATGAATTATGAAGAAAATTTATATTTACACAGTTATTAAAGTTTATAAATAAACTAGAATAAAGTTAAGCTATACCAATAAATAAAATTGGAGTGTCTGTTTGTAATGTCAAAATAATAGGCTTTTTTCATGCTCACACGATTATTTGCACGACACCTATGCCTAAAATACAGTTTAAAAATTTTTGTCTGTCTGTCTGTCTGTTTGTTCCGGGTAATCTTCAAAACGGCAGGACCGATTTCAAAAATTCTTTCACCAATGGAAAACTATAATATCAGGGCGTAAACTAGGCTATATTTTATCCCGGTATTCCCACGGGAACGGGAACTACGCGGGTAAAACGACTATAACCTATAACCGAAGCGAAGCGAGGACGGGTTGCAAGTTACGTAATAAATTCGCTATTAAATATGTAAAGTATTCTCGACGATCTTCTGGTGTATTTATATTGTTATCTGAACAAGAATTACTTGTTTAAATCTTATACATATATTATTTCCATAGATTGTATGTATTGGTCAAATTGAATCATTTACGTCTCGTTTTAAAGCTAGAAAAAAGGTATTTAATACATTGAAAGTTTTATTATAACGCAATATCTAGTTGACGTTTGCGACGGTGTGCGCGCGCATCGTAAAAAATATTGAATGGATAACATCAGGGTGTCGGTTTTTCGTGACGGCGTGCGCATCGTACAAATTTACTCGCATCATTTTTCCCTAAGGCGCCAGAAGAAGTATAAATTCAAAATGTATCGCTTCTTTCATATTCGAAATTTAAAATCATCTGAGTCATTTGATACGCCCTTTTTTTGGATGGGCTATGGTCAGCGCAAACGCCGTTCTGTCCAGGGCGACGAAAGGATGGAGCGTGGTTTCATAACCCACCGTATTGTACCAAGTACCTTGTTGTCTGTGGTCAGATGTGGCATTTTGCACAGATTGACTAGTAGATAATATTAACAATTAATTTACTTACTGTAGTATTATTCGCCATGGTTACAAGAATGGTACAAATCATATTAGTCCTATAGGGTTGACCTCTAGCCTGTCGCCTTGTTATTGCATAGCAAGATGAAATATATTTAGTATTGTAATATTTTACAGAGGCACCTTCTTGACGGATTTCTTTCTAAAACAATATTTTATTAAGGACAATATTTTACTCCCTCTACCTGTGGGTATAGTAAAAGTAAAAGACTAAGGGATTATAATATGCATACAACATCTATGCAAAAGAAAGAAATTTGAAATAAAACCCTGTAGTAATCCGTCTGACCTAATTCAAATTCAAATTCAAATTATTTTATTATGCATAAACCCTGAGAGGGCACTTACATATTGTCAGGTTTACAATTTCCAAAAAAAATATACTACCACCGGATCGGAACGCGACCGCTACTGAGAAGATCCGGCAAGAAACTCAGCGGGCTTGTCATTATTTTTAATTTTTTTTTTTTCTTCTTACTAGTTATACAATTGTGTACATGTTTTGTAAGAACAAGCTCCAGTGTGATGCCCTTCGAACCGCAAGACACTTAATATAATTTAAACGATTATGGCTGGACCAGATCCCACAAGCGGCACCCGATCACGAGTTAACTACTAGAGCAGCCATCACTCCCCTCAACCACTATGGAGGGAAGGGAGAGACCCGCTCCACGCAGCTACCGCAAGTAGATCCTTATGTGAGCATGACCAACACCACAATATGTTACAAACGCTGAAAATACAAAAATTCGTTAGGCAAAACACGCTACACTTTACAATAAAAGTTAAAAGTACATTTACAAACAGTATATTTAAAATAACAAGGAAATTGCTGAATGAGGAGCTGCTCACAACCAATCTGTATTATCATCTACATAATCCGAGATTTTATAATAAACTTTTTTACAAAGTCTATTCTTGATGGCTTTTTTAAACTTTTTCATAGGCAGGTCTCGGATATCTTTAGGTAATCTATTGTAAAAGCGTATACATTGCCCCATGAATGATTTGTTAACTTTTTGGAGACGAGTAGTGTGTACAACTAATCTGTCCTTATTACGAGTATTCATTTCATGAATGTCACAATATCTCTTAAAGTTAGCGATATTTTTTTTGACATATAATATATTTTCGTATATATATTGTGATGCAGCAGTTAGAATATTTATTTCTTTGAATTTCTCCCGAAGTGAGATTCTTGGGCCTAGATTATAAATTGCACGGACAACCCTTTTTTGGAGAACAAAGATTCTATTAAAGTCCGCGGAGCATCCCCACAGTAATATACCGTAAGACATAAGACTATGGAAATAAGCGAAATAAACCATTCTAGCTGTTTCAGTATCTGTTAACATTCTTATTTTTTTTACTGCATAAGCCGCTGAGCTAAGCCTACTCGACAACTTTTCAATATGAGGTCCCCACTGAAGTTTAGCATCTATGGTGATACCTAAAAAGACTGTTGACTCCACAAGGTCTAGAGCCACACCATTCATTTGGACATTGGTTTCCACTTGCCTCACATTAGGAGTAGTAAATTTGATACATTTAGTTTTTTTCTCATTGAGAACCAAATTATTAGTGTTAAACCAATGAACAACGTTAGACAGTGCATTGTTCACATCGTCATAATTCAACATTTGTCTTTTAATTTTAAATAACAAAGAAGTATCATCTGCGAACAACACAATGTCCAGATTGTCCCCTATATGGTAGGGTAGGTCATTAATATATACAAGAAACAGAAATGGCCCTAGAATGGACCCTTGTAGAACGCCCATTTTTATAATAGAACCAGATGATCGTGCACCATTAACATCAACCCTCTGGATTCTGTTGCTTAAATAAGAAGTTACAAGTTCAAGAGCGTTATTCCTGATCCCATAGTGGTATAGTTTTCTGATGAGTGTTTCATGTTGTACACAATCAAATGCCTTGGATAAATCACAGAAAACACCTAAGGCCTCATGTGATTCCTCCCAGGCTGCAAAAATATTTTTCAATAACTCTACGCCCGCATCAGTAGTAGAGCAATTCTTAGTAAAGCCAAATTGATTTTTGTGAAAAATACCATGTCTCTTAAAATGAATCAACATCTGATTAAGCATAATTTTTTCGAATACTTTACTGAGTGTTGGTAGTATGGAAATAGGACGAAAATTATTAATATCTGACATACTACCAGATTTAAATAAAGGAATTACTCTACTAATTTTCATGAGATCAGGAAACACACCCTGAGCAACACAACCATTAAATACAAATGCCAGGTGGGGAGCAATAACAGGTATTATAAAATCAATAGTCTTTACTGATAAACCCCATCAATCTGCTGTTTTCTTAATATTAAGATTTTTAAAAGACTTTAAAATATCATCCACACCTACATCTGAAAATTCAAAGGAAGTGTCACATTTTACAATGCTTTGTTTAAGGAGCGATTCAGCCAAAATAGGGCACGACGCTAAGGATTTTGTTGTTAATACAGGCACATTTGTAAAATAGTTTTCAAATTCATGTGCCACTTCTTTATTTACTGTCACATTTTTATCACCAATCTTTAAATTAAAGTCCTTCTTCCGCACAGTGTTCCTACCGGTTTCACTATTAATCACTGTCCAAGTCATTTTAATTATATCACTAGATCCTTTAATTTTCCTCCTTAAATAAATAGATTTAGCACTAGAACAGGCACGTTTGAAAATTTTTGAATAATTTTTAACATACTCTAAAAATACTGGGTTATGGTTATAAGATTTTTCACTGTAAAGATCATATAACCTTCTTCTACTCTTGTAGATACCACAAGTAGCCCATTCACTAAAACCAGCAGGCACTCCAAATGTTAATGTTTTTGGTTTAAAAATTTTACTAAATTCGGTATTAATTGTGTGAAATAAAGATGTATATAGCTCATTAGGACTGTCATGAATAGGCAACAGCGGTACCTTCATACTCAGTTCCTCTTTAAACTGCTCTAAGCGGCTAGCAGTCATGGGAACAAAGCTAATACTTTCTCGTTGAACCCTACTAGTTCTAGGAAATACAACAAATTGACCACAATGATCCGATTCTAGAGCACTCAGAATAGAGTGAGCAATGGGTTTAACAGTTGTAAATACATTATCAATACAAGTTGCACTCCCAGACGTTATCCTAGTAGGCTCCAAGAAGACATTATATAAATCATATGATTTCATAAGAGTTATAAATTTTTGTGTGATGTTGTTGTGGTCTAATAAATTAATATTAAAATCGCCACAGATAATAACTGTTTTATTAGAGGTAGAGATTTTGAACAAAATATCCTCCATATATCTTTCAAAATTATCATATGGTGAACATGGAGGTCTGTATACGCATACAATTATGAACTGCTCCGACTCAATACAAGCAATTTCTATAACACGTTCAATAGAGAGTCTCACAATATCATTTCTTTCTTTAAATTTAACCATCTTATTTAAAATTATCAATGAGCCGCCTCGTATCCTATTGACTCTATTGAACGAGCTAACAACCTGGTGATTAGGAAAATTGAACATTAGTTGATTACCTTTGAGCCAGTGTTCAGTAATACATAAAATGTCTATTTGATAATCATTCAAAAATAATTCAATTTCCAAATCTTTACCTAACATACCCTGAATATTTTGATGTACCAGGTTGATTGATTTATTATTATTCTTAGTGCTTAAAATGCTAAGGCAAGAGGGGTTCTCTATTGTCTTAATAGCTAATTTAAATTAGTTTTTGAATTAATATCACTATTTACAATAGTGGATATGTTATTACATTGCTCAATAAAAGCAGTTTTGGTAGCCAAGTTCTTGGCTGATGTAAATAAATAATAAGATAGCGAATCAGCTATCAATTTTTTGTAAAATTTTGAAAGATAAGAACTATCTTTTGTCAAAAACATTTTTTTTTTTAACAAAATTGTTAATGTCGTAAATTGAGTGGTATAGTAGGTCTATTTCCCTCCCATTGTGGAGGAGGCTCGGGCCCAGCAGTGGGATGTATATGAGCTGTCATGATGATGACATTAAGTTCGTCACGTATAATTACAATTAAATATTAAAAGGTATAAAAATACATTACACATTTGCAATTTCGCTAGTTTGCGAGAATAAAGATCCAAATAAAAATGTTTTTTTTTTATAAATGTTTTCGTGCATAACATAATCTTTAAATGATTTATTAAGGGCGTGGCTGTATTGATTAAAGGAAAATTTCTCGGTTAACGATAAAATAATAATTATTTATTTATTTGAAAGAAAGTTGTAAGTATTGGTTTATAACAGAGTGATTTATAAGCTAGGAGTTACAACTATACTTATGTAATACAATTATTGGTTGAAGTTCTGATACCCTTGATAGGTTAGGTAGTTAACCTGTAGTAAGAGATAACAGGATTTAAAATACAATATTCAATTTCACATAATTTTGAATCACGTCGATATTCTCGCAAACCCGCGACTTGTATACATCATTATCATTTCGGCTCATACGTCCCACTGCTGGGCTCGAGCCTCCTCCACAAAAGTAGAGAACAGACTTACTATACCACTTGATGCGAGGTTTTGTATCGAATATTCTTTCTCTTGCATTGATGTTATATGCATATTTGCCCTTAGTCGTATTTTAAACACATCCACGGGCAAGAAAGACAGTGAATTATATTCTTACTCCATCACCATACGAATATTCAGGTGACGTGACCGGGGATTAGTCCGTCACCCGCCGAGAGGCCGACCGCGTGAGGAAAGACCGACGTCCCCCCCTCGGTCCCCCCCTTTGGGTACCCCAAATAGGGGGTATTCCATCGGGCCGACCACTGATGACAAGTAACCCTGCTCCGGTGGTCAGCCCAATGACGAAGGCGACGTGCACGTGGTTGGGTTGCGGGTGTGCGTGCTTACGCCCCTCTGTCGCCCCGGACGGAGTGGTGCGAGGAGCGCGCCGACCGCAACCCGCCCCAAAAAAAAAACCATACGAATACTTGTAATAATACTTGTTTATTTTCAGCAATAATCATCATTATTCTTAATAAAGTTAAAAAAACCAGCCAAATTGAGAACTGCCTGTTCTCAATTTGGCTGGTTTTTTTGTTTGTCACTTCATAACTTTTGATTGAGTGAATCGATTTTAATGATTCTTTTTTATTTGTAAGCGGGTGTTTCCCGTATGGTCTAGTTCTGACAATGGCATCCAAGGGACAACGGTTGAAGTTGATATTTAATTCAGAATTATTAATACTCACCGTGGTAATCTCTATGAATAATATTAATAATATTAAATAAAATAATTTCAACATAACTAAATAAGTTTGATTGAAACACGAAGTTACTTCTTTTTTTTTGACAAATAAATTTGATTCTTTGGTTAGATACGCTTATATATCAAACGATAACAAAATTATAATTTCAAATCAATAATTAAAATAATGATGATGATGCTTTTAATATATTTTTAAGTGCCTCCTATTTTTCGGGTCAGGGTATTAAATTTACTTATCGTTAATGTTTGTCTATGATATTTAGGTATTTTAACGGTTGTTTGAACTCATACACGTCTTAATACTGGGCTGGAATCTCCACCCCGTTAGGATGAAAATTGATCTTCTATCCCATGCTGGACATGTTGGTATAGTGATTTTAACGGTGGTTAATAATTATTTTGAAGTAGAAACGTTCAAGGATTTTATCAAGAGAAGTCCTCTATTTACTATGAACGCTCAACAATTTTACAAGGAAGTAAAAATAAAACTCTACAGGGTCCGTAAATACACGGTGACATTTATATCGTCTTACAAAAGCAGGTCAATTAAAGTACCCAGTATCGACTATACATTCGTACAATTAAAAGGTTAAAAAAAATATTTACTAGAATATTAGTTAATAAAAGTTATTATAAATATTTACTAATTAAAAGAGTAAGGAAACAGTATGTAGCGAGCGCTTAGGTACACAACACAGCTGATATAGTATGTAGGTACTACGACCACTTGACCTCGGCGCCAATCGGACTTCGCAAAGGATACCTGTTAGGTATCTAGTAGGGAATTACGCTATGTAAAAGCCGTCCACGTGGACTTCGTACCTATGATTGGCTAACGAAATTACGCATGATTTCTTTGTTTAAAATATAAACATGATAAACAGGCTGTTACAAAATATTAACTTTAATTTATTTTATTATTTTTTTATAACTGCCATTATTGAACATTTAAATATGTTAGATATGTTTCTTTGGTCGGATACTTTTATGTTTTTTTTTTGTAAGACGATAAAAAAGTCACCGTGTATAGTTTTATTTCACGTACATATATTATGTAGTACTCGCGTAAACATGTGACATCAATATAAGAACTTTCTGTCTTAAGTTTTAAATGTTTATATATTATTTCAGCTCATATATGGACGTTTCATTGTTGGGTTCAAGTCTTCTCTACAATGGGAGGGATATTGGCCTACTATTCTACGCTGGTCAGATGTGTTGGCATAGGGTTATAGTTTGAGTTTTCCTCCTCTTGCATATATGTTATATGCATATTATATCCCTTAGTCGTCTTTTACTACACCCACGGGCAAGAGAGGGAGTGGTGAATTGTATTCTTACTCCGTCACCACACGGAATTCGGTCAGAATTTCGGAATTCTGTCCATACGCCATCGGCATTAATGGGGTGTAGGTTGTAAGTTAGTAAGGTTTATTAACGTAGTATTCCAGTTGCAAACCTCCTATCCACCGTCCGCCTAAGTAAAATCAAGAAAAGGAAAACTTGCACCAATAATATCTTACAAAACGAAATAACAGCATACTCCTGGTACGTAGATGCGCCAGTCACAACCCTAAGTCACACTACCTACGCAACCGAAGTGCTCTCTAAAACCATAACACCTCTCGACCAACCCTTTTAGGCAGGATACAGTAGAAGTCCTATTATGGCATTCAACGACAAGTTCGTTCCAGTGTTTAGCCGCCCCCATCCTTATAACATTTAAAAATGGAGCAAGGATATAAGCGCATGACAGCTTCTCTTCTCCCTTACGACCCGCGGAGCAAAGACGCAAGCACTCTGTTTCTTTGCTGGACACCTGGTTCAGTTTTAGTATATGTTCACTGGGCCATCTAAGATAGGCCATGCTATTCTATCAATATGGGTACAGACTGCAAAACACGATAATGGGAGGTTCAGCATCTGGAAGTTAGCTCCAACTATCAAGTATCCTTTACACGTGACGAGCGTTTTAGTGAAATCCATGAGAAAGGGAAGCACCGCAACGGGAAGGTCAATTTGGCTTACTATATCACGCTGGTCAATTGGTTAATTGCAAGATGTCATCGCCTTACCTTCACTAATCATCTTTTACGAACCCCGTTGAGAAAAATATCGCATTTTAGCACATTGTTCCCTTACTCCATCACCATGGCCAAAATTAAATGTCTACACGATTATCAATTGTCTTCATCAATTTGAAGCGAAATTATAAAAATTACAATAATGTATTAGAACATTAAGCCTCACAGATTAACTAAAAAGATAATCTAAATATTGCGTACACAATTATTTTAATAATTCCATACGCTTCAGTTAACATTACAATACGAATAACATAATATCAACGCTTTTGTTATATAATAATTCACGCAAAATTCGCCGCGGAAACGTGGTTCCTAAATGTGGCTAACATTTTTTTATAACCAAGCTGAAAGTTAATCAAGATACTATGGAGCAGGATATGCTCGGGTATTCTCTGCGAAATAGAATCCAAAATATTCATAGAAATATGGTTGTAACTGACATAATACGAAGAATTAGTACGTTGAAGTGGCAATGGGTAGACCACGAACCACTGGGGAAAAAGATCTTGAGTGGTGATGTATCTAATGACCCAGTGTAGGACAAACTAGGTGGACCGACGGCTTGGTGAAAGCTGTTAAGCGTCGTTGGACCGCACTCTGCGGCGAAACACGAAAGAAGCCTTGTGGAGCAGTGGACGGCGATGGGCTGAATGATGATGATGAATTTAATAAAAACCGGTATACCCTTAACATTGGTAAGCGCGGAACACGATCCACAGAAATAAGTATATGTCATCGTGCAAGAGTAACCACTAACATACATTTTACGGGGGAGTAAGGACAGCTAAATATTTGTTCCGATCTCGTTACAAAATTTGTAGGTAATGTCTACATCATAACGGCTCACAGTTCATATATGTCCCACTACTGGCCTGAAGCCTCCTTCATAAAGGAAGGGCAATTGACCTACTATATGATCTACCTACTGTCATGCTAGGCAAGCGGCTTGGTTTTATTTAGATTTTTTTTTTCTCTTGTATAGACGTTATCTGTATATTATATTTTGCATTGAATATTTTATTCCTATATTAAGAACTAGCAACCCGTCCTCGCTTCGCTTCGGTTTCAGTCGCCTTACTCGCGTAGTTCCCGTTTCCTTGAGAATACCGGGATAAAATATAGCCAATGTTACTCGGGGATACTGTAACATTCTAATGATGACGGCTCCGTGATAAGTCAGTACACATCTTTCTACCTATTCTACACCCTTAGAGGATGAAAATGGACAAACGCTGAAATACGTGTTTATTTTTTTTAAAGAATATTTGTGTTCAATTTAAAGATCGTACTTAAAGATTTTTCTTTCCATACAGACTTTGCCGTTGCGTTTCACCCGTTGGAATTTCAAAAAATCTTTTCGTAGTGGGTGCCTACGTCACGAATTGAAACTACGGTCCAATTTCATTTTTATAGCTTCGGCTTGTTCCATTATATGTATATTATTGTTAACGCCCCCACAGCACCCCATGTAGGTGGCATTTCGTAAAATCCGTTCTTAGTTGACCATTACTCGGCGAAAGGAATATTCCTGCCAAATTTCAAGTCTGTACGCCTTATGGTTCCAGATATATGATGATGAGTCAATATATTGCTCGAAAACTCTCATCTCCTATATATACATAATATACATATATAGAATATAGATAATATTTCACCTTTTTGTTCGATTTTTGATTAAGCCCTATTTTTTGTTTTTTTTTTAACTATTCATTTTATGTTGCGACGCCGTATATCATAGATTTTACAACTCTGCATGGTGACGGAGTAACTACAATTCACCATCCCCTCTCTTGCCCTTGGGTATTATAAAATACGACTAAGGGATAAAATATGCATATAACATCTATGCAAGAGAAGGAAAATTCGTAACAAAACCCTATACCAACACGTCTTTTGTTATGGGACTAATCCCACCACACATTCCCACCATTGTATCTCCTGTAAGCCAGGATCCACAATGGTCTCCATAAATGACACCGAGGTTTGACACTCTGGCAGTCCCGGGATATGATTTTAATTGTCTTGGGACCCGCAACAAATTTAATTAGAAAAGATTAAAGAGGAGGAGTTGGAAAGAGAGATTCCACTTCCCTCCTAGGCAAAGCGGGAGACAGGAAAACAAAATGACTAGTCAGCCAATAAGTAAAAAGGTGTACAGCTACGATAGCGCAGCAGTACGGCACCACGGATACGGAAGAGCTTAACGGGGCCTATATGTGAGCGTTAAGATTGATTGCTACAGTAGGTACGGCAGAAACGCATGAACGCATGGAAATTTTCTCGAGTTGCTACAAGGTCCGTATAGTATACTACCCCACAGGTGACTTGCAAACTGTTTAACATAAGGTTACGCTCGTTTCGCCAGAGATCGCACTCCCAGAGAATGTGATGTGCTGATTGTTCATACTCGTGGTCAGATTTGGAACAATGACATAATGGTGATGGTACGAGTTTAAAAGAAAATAATTTACTTTTAAAGTTGCCATGGCCAGTTAAAAATTGGGCCACGAAGTGGTCAACATCCAGCCACACCTTCTCCAGGTGCTCCCGGATGCATGGAAAAAATAGATAAAGATAACGACCTTTCGATGATGAATCCCATCTTTCTTGCCATTCAGTTAAAAGTTCCTCATAGACAATGAATTGTGGTGCGAACAATCTAGCAATTTTATTTCGATCGCGCGGTAGAAGGAAATCTGTATTCATAGTTTCCTTTGTGGTGTAATACATTGACGCTCGTCTCTGAATCTCCAAATCAACCGGCAGTACACCCGCGAGTACTGGTAAGGCCTCGGTACTAACCGTTCTATAGGCTTTACATAAGAATATTAGGGCCAATCGTTGGCTCTGTAGTAATTTAAGGGGGGAAAACTTATGGTTAAAAACTATAACGTTTCCAGGTGAAATACATGACCTTGCTATAGTGTAGAATGGTACATTGGTAAAAACATGACTACCAAGTCAAACAGTTTAAATGCCGAATTCAAATTCAAAATCATTTCTTCTTCTACTTATTTAATGGCAATAAGCTATAATAATATGAGCTATTGGTGCCAGTGTCGAGTCATTATATTGATTATTCACGTCTTTAGTCTTCATATTTTAGTCAGTCGTTAGCAATGACTTGGTGCTGATAACCAAATCATGCTTCATCTGGTAATTTTGGCAGAATGTCAAAATAGACGCAATTCACTATTATGTAATATTCACTACATTTCAACATTTTGTCTGTACGTAAAATATCAGCAAACTTATTCAATATTTATTTATTTCTTTATTTATTTAAGACAACACCCTGCACTAAGGAAAACTAATCCTTGTATTGCGGGGACTTTACAAACATATAATTAACGGACAAAAATTACATCCAGACTCAGAACAACAATTTGTGGATCGCACAAAGTGTTGTCCCGCGTGGGATTCGAACCCCCGACACTGGCGCTGTAAGTCGCTATCTTAACCACTACGCCATCTGTGCAGTATAAAACACTAAAACAGTGGTTCTCAAACTTTTTAAATGACGGAACCCTTTTGGGAAGCAAAATACTTGATGGAACCCTACAATAAAACAATTATTTTTATAAGTGTATTCTATATTAATCAGCATAATAAAAGTACAATGTATCAGTTACTAATTATTATTTACTTCACCACTTGGTAAGGACAATAATAGAAAACATTAAAAAAGAAAAAATCTAACTAGTGGGAGGTATGAAACTGTTTTTTATTTTTCATCAATTGCTTGATATCAGGTTTGATGGAAGAAAGTTGGAGTCTCATATCAGCTTCGGCGTCCAGTCTATTGCGATATTTTGTTTTCGTGGCTGCGTAGGTAGAGAATCCTGTTTCGCACAAATATGTAGTTGGGAACGGGAGAAGAATATCCAGAGCCATTTGGCCAAGCATTGCATATTCATCTTGGATTCTGCACCAAAAATCATTAAGAGGCGTCGTTTTGAACAATGACTCCATACTTGTGTCTGATGACATTTCTAAAAGAGATTCATATATCTCATTTGACATGTTTTCAGGCTTTTCCAAGTTGGGTAAAAAAGGATTATGAATCCAGGAGTTCACTTTAATTTTTGTATTGTGTTCTTCGGGAAAATACTTTTCAAAAGATGCGCGCATCGAACTGAGATATTGGACCAATTCTTCAAACACATTATCTTCAAACATTTCTGAGTCGTTTTCGCTAACAAACTCACTGAGTAACGTAAAACTTTCTATTTCTTTCTTACCAATGCAAATGATCCAAAAATCTAATTTTCTTTTAAAAGCAGTTATTTTATTATAGGCCTGAAACACTGTTGTCTGTTTACCTTGCAACGATAAATTTAATTCGTTAAGTTTTTGAAAGATATCCGCCATAAAAGACAATCGGAACAACCAAGTTTTATCATACAAACGGTCCTTCAAATTAAAAGAAGTATCTGCTGAAAGAAACATTTGTAACTCGGCTCTAAGTTCAAATAGCCTTGTTAAAGTTTTTCCCCGAGACAGCCATCGCACTTCTGTATGGAGCAGCAGTGTTTTATGTTTGCTGCCATAATCTTCACACAATAATGAGAACAATCGGGATTGTAGTGGTCGTGATTTGATAAAATTAATTATTTTTACCGCTTCATCCATAACTAATTTTAGATTAGACGGCATTTGCTTCATCGCAAGTGCTTGTCTATGCAGAATACAATGACTGGAACTACAATTAGGCGCTTTATTTTTCATTCGTGACACTGCTCCTGCTGTTTTACCTGTCATCGCCTTGGCCCCATCTGTACAAATGTCAATGCAATTGTTCCAACTGAGATTATGTTCTTCAAAAAATATATTTATTTTATTAAAAATTTCTTCCCCGGTAGTGTTTGTAAGCAGCGATGAACACATAAGCATGTCTTCTTCAAAAGAACTTTTATATGGATATCTCACAATATCCAGCAGGATAGCCAAACCAGCGACATCAGTCGACTCGTCCATTTGCAAAGCGAATCGTGTATTTTGTAGACGTGTAACTAGTTCTTGTTTGACGTAGCTTGCCAGATCATGGATTCGTCGTGAAACAGTATCGTTTGATAGCGGAACAGTAGAAAGATGCTTTGCAGATTTTTCATCAAGCATACATTTTGTTATGTCTAATACACATGGTTTTATTAATTTCTCAGCGATAGTGTGCGCTTCACCTGCTTGTGCAATGCGATAGCTAACTAAGTATGATGCCTCCGTGGCCTTTTCGTTGGTAGTTTGTGTTACATGCATCATATTTTTTTGACTTTCTAATAACTGATCTTTTTTGCGAACAAAAAATTCTTTATTCTTGTCTTTAGTCTCGGGGTGTACGGTTTCTAAATGTCGACGCAATTTGGCAGGTGCCATGGAACTATTAGGAAGCAGTTTACTACAGAGCATGCAGAGAGGTGAGCCGTTGGAATCAACAAATCCGAAACTGATATAAGATTCATCATACTTCCTTTTTTTCGTCTTTGAAACCGTCGAGCTTGACGTCGTGGCACTCGTGGCATCATCTTCTGGATCGGTGATTGCTAAATTCTCCGCGCGCATTGCTTTTGAACATTCAGCGTCATTAGAAGATGTTGTTGGAACACGTTTAACACCTTTAAGCCAACGTTCCATTCTTCTTTATTTATAATGTTACAAGTCAGGATAGTGGGGTTTAAATAATGCACAATCGTTACTGCGTATAAGAGACTAAATTTAGAACCTACAGGGAAGAAATGTATAAAACTGAGACAACAGAATACAGCAGGCAGTAAAACAATGAACACTAGTTTCTCGCTAGCGAGCTTGTAAGTAGGTAGTAACTTATCGCTCCGAACGCTAATCATCAACTGACGACGCCAACTTTTTTTTTTTTTTTTTTTTTTTTTTGTGTGTGTACAGCTGTTGGCCGCAGATGGCCTTGACAGCTTGACGCGGACTATGGGTGAGCGCCGAGGGCTCTCAACCCGGAGAAAAGTATGCTAAGCGACATCGCCCAAGGGCTCCCCCTGTGGGGAACGGACCTCGGCTTGGGGCGTCGCTGGAGGCAAAGTGGGCGTGCCCACGTTTTTAGTAGTGACTTTTGCGCGGCGCGGTTTCGCACCTCGACGGCGAGGGCGGAACCGCGGATATTTATTTGTTAAGGCCTCGCGGGCCGTGTAGGCTCTTTGTTGAGCGAGTGTGATATTGTCGTCCTCTTCGTCGAGGACGTGACGAGGACGTCGGATGGAGGAGATTTTGGAGGGTCTATAGGAAGCCGCCCCAACCACTAGTTGGTTGGGGTGTGTCATGGCAGAGTCAAAGTAGCTCTGAGAGCACCGTTTCATAAACTGCTTGATGGTCGGCAGTTCGAGGTCGATGTGGAGATCGACGTTTCGTATGAACCACGGTGCTCCCGTAGCTCGGCGCATGAAACGATTTTGAAGTGTCTGTAGCCTGTGGATCCTGTGTGGCTTAACATGCGCGAACACCACGCTGGCATAGGTCATGATAGGCCGTATGCAGGTGGTGTATAGTCGGATTTTGCTACTCAGGGGCATACGCGACCTAGAGTTGAGTAGACAGTGGAGACGGCCCATCACAAAGGCTGCCCGTGCGCGGACTTGCTTTATGTGAGGGGCGAAGCTGAGTCGATCGTCAAGGGTCACACCCAAGTATTTGGCCTGCGACGACGCCAACGCGCGATCGCCGCTTTTATACTTAGTCCTAGACTCGATCTCAAATATTCTCGAAAATACTCGAGTCGGCACCTTTGATAAACAAAAAGCAAAAATAAAAACAGAAATTTAAAAATAGCGTTGTAAACAATATCGACTTTATCCTTTGAAGTTAGAGACGAAAGTCGCTAGTTGACAACTATAGCGTCTAATTCAGAGGCGGCTTTTATCAAAGAGACTGAGCACTTACAAGTATACTACCCGCTCGTTTTAAGTTTGCCGCTGGCGATAGGTATGAGTGTATGACGTTCGAAATTTTTTATTTAATTGTAACAATAAAAATTGTGTACGTTAGATATTTGGGTAAAACTATGACACATTATAAGTTTTGTTGTCACGTGGGGGAGGGTACGCGCATTCCACAGACCGGCAAACTTAGAGCGAACGCGTTGTACAAGTATAAAATTGTTGAGACCAAACTTATGAGATATTGTACCAGCTAATGTAACACAAGCTTATACAAATACAAATAAATAAATAAATAACATTCATAGCGTTTTGTCTCCGCGCGGCCGCGGAGTCCGCACAGCCGCGGAGCGACCAGAGAGAGGTGTTTTGATTTTTTTATTTCTAAATTCTTGCGGAACCCCGACAGAGGTATCACGGAACCCTAGGGTTCCGCGGAACACACTTAGAGTATAGCTGCACTAAAACAATGAATAAATTTTAAAAGCATGATATTTTGACTCTGTCGTCAAAAGTGCAAAATCATTTATTATGTGTGTGTCTCTCAATAGCACTTACATGTTGTCAATTTTACCATTTGAACTTAAAACATTCCATTAAAACTATTTTACGGATTTTATCGCTTTTGTATTTGAGTTTTGGTTGCCCGACACGACATTTCGAACACTTTACAGCGTTCATGGCCACGGGTGTACTAACATATCTCACGTCCACCTCGAAATTTGACGTGAGATATTTTAGTCCGCCGTTTTGGACCTGATAGGCCATGATAGACGGGTACTTCTTTGTAGTAAACGTTGTGAACTTTGTGGTTTAATCTGAACTAAATTACGTTCAATTCACTCCGAGGCCCGCCACAAAGGGTACTCAATGTTTTTTATTGCTGACGGTGTCAAACGAGCAAGTAGCACACCTGATGATGGTACTGCCCTTTGCAGTACCAGAGGCGCAGCTAGATCGTTGCCTATCGTGAAGAAAATGCTCTTTTTAAACCTCGCTTTAAGAATGACAAGTCATAGCGCGCGGGAAGTACGCGCCCATATACACACACACACACGCTCGCACACACTCGAACACAAACACACACACACACACAATAGCAGTACGTAATATCAAAGAGATAAATAATAGTAATTTTTTACATTTCCATTATTTTTTTATTTCATTAATACGATTTACCTATCTCTATAAGTGTACAAAATAAGCAAAATTACTATTCGATTTTTAATATATCTGAGAAAGTTTCGGTTTCGTTAGAAAGTTTTTTTTCCGTCGGACACTAAAGAAATATAAGGTATAATGCCTCTATTAGCTTAGCAACATATTAATTATAAAAGAAAACGTTTAATTTATTGACGCATATTCACACTTAATTCTGCAATCTGTTCATGTGTTTCCGTTATTTCTATATGTAGTTTCATGGCCATAATCCCATTTGGCATCGGTATCGGGAAGTTCTTAGGTGGCAGTTCCATGTTCGTAAAAGCGTAAGTCCCCTGAAATGTATACTTCAATTAATCATTATCTCAAGTGGACTTTGGATCAGTTCCAAAGTGCTTCGGTTAATTTGAAATTTTAGCAATACGCCATAATGAGTGACCGTACCGCGAGTCTCGTAATCGAAAGCCGTTGCGCTTTGAAGAATAGTTCTCGTTCTCCCGCTTAATCATTTCTTTTAGAAATGAGCGAGACATCCATAGACGTGCCCACGCCGAAGCACGAATCGTTTTACTAAGTAGATAGAGTAAGTAGTCGACCGCGTGAACCGATATGGTTGTACTTACGCTTTCTATTCAATAAACCTTTTCTCCTAAAGACTTTTTCTTCTTCTTCTTCCTAAGAATGTTATTTTCATATGAGAGCTAGCGACACTCTCATAAAGTAAATTTTTGATTCGTCGTTATCATCTCAAGCCCATGCACGTCCCACTGTTGGGCTCGGGCCTCCTCCATTTATGGGAGGGACCGGTCAGTCTGGTCAGACGTGTTGGTATAGGGTTTTGTTTCGAGTTTTCCTTCTATTGCATAGGTATTATGTGCATATTTCCCTTAGTCGTCTTTTACGACACCCACGGGCAAGTGGTGCAACAGAGAAACATGGCGAAATATCGTGAAGCAAATAACATCTGCCTAATCCCATACGACATGATGATCACGACCGTTCTGCCAAGAACGAATCGACTAAGAAGAAGAAGAAGATACATATTTTTTAGAATTAATGATGGCACACTTACCGGCAATATTGGACAGGTCGTTGACGTGTTTGAATATTGTGTTATGAACACAGTAACCCAATTGGCCTTTAATAAATCACATAATTTCGATTTCAACACTATTATATCATTTTGTTTACCAAGTGATATTAACATCTGAAAGAAAGGGATTTATTTTATTCAGTATAAAGCTAAAGTCGGCAGTTATTTTTTTTTTATTGTTGTTGGTGGCAAACGGGCGAAGGGTACAGCTGATTGTAAGTAATACTGCCGCTCATTGACATTTGCTGGGCCGAGGTCTACCGTGAAAAAAGTAAAGGGAGTGTGAATGCGTACATTAAGGTTCGATGATTATAAAGGCTTCACCAAAACACATAACACGCAAACACCCTCAGAAAGTTGGGCTTCCAGCTCTTTTGCAGAACGAAATACAGTAACAAATTGCTACTAATCAGATGTAGATTCTTACGCGACCGTCGTCCTATACCTAGAGATGCAAGTATCGAAACCAAAACATCGTTGTTTCAGAAAAAAACATTGATGCACAAAAAACATCGCCCTAAAAACATCGATGCATCGAAACATCTACGTTTTTTTAAATATCTATAAAGTATTAGATACTGTCCTTAAGGGATTGCGACGAACTTTTTTTCTCAGTTACATTATAAGAGTAATAAGTTATAATCAATTTCATGCTTGTTTTACATGAAGCACCAACATTTGCATGATGAGTTTTTTTTAAGTTATTTACAAACAGAGTGACCTATCACGTAGCCACTGCTAAAAGTACCATACATTTTAAATCATGCAGACAAAACATCGATATCAAAACATCGGATAAAATAACATCGATACATTGATGCTTTACAATAGTGAAAATCGAAGGCAAGCATCGATATTTTTTTATTAAAAAATCGATGTTTTTTTTTATTGCCGATGGTGACAAACGAGCAGGCAGCAGTTCCAGGCCGTTGCCTACCGTGAAGTAAATGCTCTTCTTAAACCTCGTTTAAAGAAGGGCATGTCATAGCGCTCGGGAAACAGCAGCAGGTAGTTCATTTCAGAGCCTGCACGTACGTGGGAGAAATGATCGCTGGAAACGTACAGTTGAACCCTGCTGCGGTGTAGAGTGGTACGTTGGTAAAACGGTGACGGTGGTACCAAGTCAAACAGTTCCTCGGAGCACTCCCCGTGATGTTTCAGAAACATCGATGTATCGTTTGCATCCCTACCCCGCACTGAACAGACCAGCCCGTGGCTGTAAACAGAGGACTGTCAGCAGTGTTTTTCTACCACATAAGATGTCTACAGATATAATCATTAAAAATAATAGAATTATATTATGTAGGTCTTATTACAATTGCATTCAAGAGCGCCATTCAGAGATTTCGTTAAGTCTTCAATTCATCTTCTGGGATTTCACTACAGAACGTATATTCTCTAATTACTGCAATGATGGTTTGTGAATTGATATACATAGCTATCCGCTAGTTATCCGTGTGGTGACGGAATAAGAATACAATTCACCACCCCCTTTATAGCCCGTGGGTGTCATAAAAGATGAATGTAGGAATATAATATGCATATAATATCCATATAATATCCATGCAAGAGATAGAAAACTCAAAATAAACCCTATACCAACCCGTCTGAGCGTGGTACAGTAGGTCAATTCTTCTCCCCTTGTCAAGCCCAACAGTGGGACGTATATAAGCTATGATGATGATGATATATATATATATATATATATATATATATATATATATATATATATATATATATATATATATATATATATATAGCGCGCTATGTGAATGTATTGCATTTATAAAACATCGTATCTTTACTAGTCAAAAAGGAATGATATTGAGAAATAGAGTTGAAGTTAGTATGATGACATATTTCTTATAAACGTCATCATCACCTTTTCAGCTCATAAATGTCCTGCTAGATTTGAGCCTCCTCTATAATGGGAGGGATGCTATCAGAAGTCAGACAGGTTGATATACGGTTTTATTACGAGTTTTTCTTGCCTTAAATAAAAGTTATCTATAAATGGCGTCCATATTACAATTATTTAGTCAATATTTACGACACCCACGGGTGAGATAAGGGGTGATGAATTGTATTTTTACTCTGTCACTACACAGAAAGATAAATAGCTAAGCTTACCGTAACATTATCATTCCAAAGATGTAAGATATTACACATAACATTGGTCCTGTAAGGCAGCCCCCTTGCCTTACGTAAGGTTATTGCACTGCATGAAGATATATATTTACTGTTGAAATATTTTACCGCGGCACCTTCTTGATGAATTTGTTTCTAAAACATCAAATCTTGAATCAAAAATTGAATCAGCATCTTGCTGATTCAATTATTGTAGTACAAAAAATGTTCGACTCTACAAGACCTTAATAATGAATGTAATAGAAACATATGGGTCGCGAAAATCAGTTTAAAAGTTACGTTTCTTTATTTTCTTTTAATCTCTAATTTGGTCTTATGAAAATTAAAGTGGGTGGTAAATTTGCTGTGAGAATAATATATTTCTTTCTTTCTTTGAAAAATAGCACAAGTTTATATGTACACATGTTCTGTGTGGTGACGGAGTAAGAATACAATTCACCACCCCCTTTCTTGCCTGTAGGTGTTGTAAAAGACGACTAAGGGATCATTAGCGATGACATCTATGCAAGAGAAGGAAAACTGGAATTAAAACCCTATACCAACCCGTATGAGTACCGTGGTCAATTTACCCCCCCAATTGTGGGGGAGGCTCAAGCCCAGCAGTGGGACTTATGTGAGCTATGATGATGATGATGATATGTACAAATATACTCACAAATATATTTATAATATTGCTCGAATTCATCATCGTCTCAACTCACTATTGGACTCGAGCCTCTTCTGTAATAGGAATGGGCCTACTGTATGACGCTTGTCAGACCTTTGATAGAGTATTTTATTTCAAGACGTTTTTTCTCTTGTAATGTTATCTGCATATCTCTTAGTCGTCTTTATGACATCCACGGTCAAGAAGGGGAGTGGTGAATGTATTCTTACTCCATCACCACACAGAAGACTCTTACTCGAATTGGTATAGCATAAAATGGACAACTAAATAAATGACTCTTAACACTTACCGAGTTAATAATATCTTTACATAATAATAAGACTAATACCAAATAGAATAATTTCAACATGGCTAAACACTTTATCGTGTGCACAATATAATGTTTTTTATATAAATATTTAACTTTTTAGTAATCAGATATGCAGGATAATAGTTTAGTTGTGCTTCGTATTAAGTTTATAATAAGTATAGGTATATGAAAAGTCAGAGCAACAAATTCAGGCATAATTAATACTTACTAGTACTTAACAGTGACTGCAACATCGAGACTATTCTATTAAATACCATTGTAGTTTCATATATGTACTAACTGACCCAAAAAAAAACAATTAAATGCCTTGAAATTGATCACAGTGCCACTTACTGGGTTCCAACGCATTTTAGTGGTTAATAACCATTTTCGGATTCTTTCCTAATAAAAAGTTTTAAAAGTTTTCTTTCAAAGTTATAGTGGTAATTCTGACTAGACAGCAAAGACGAGGACTTGGTATCGATGACCCGCCCAACTAGCGATAAAGAAGTACAGAGGTACAAAACAAGTAAACTGCCCCATATATAGGTGGGACAATATCACCGCTCAGTGTTGCTGTTAGTATTGATTACCGGACATGGCGCAGCATAGTGATCTTATAACATCACTGTGAGATGTAAAGAAAACCGGTGCGACTAACTGTATAGTAGATACAGTAGGTAAGTAAATTCCGTCCGAATCGCCCACATTCCCAAAATGACTACTTCAGCTGCAAAGAACAACTATACGCAGCATAGTGATCTTATAACATCACTGTGAGATGTAAACAAAACCGGTGCGACTAACTGTATAGTAGATACAGTAGGTAAGTAAATTCCGTCCGAATCGCCCACATTCCCAAAATGACTACTTCAGCTGCAAAGAACAACTATACGCAGCATAGTGATCTTATAACATCACTGTGAGATGTAAACAAAACCGGTGCGACTAACTGTATAGTAGATACAGTAGGTAAGTAAATTCCGTCCGAATCGCCCACATTCCCAAAATGACTACTTCAGCTGCAAAGAACAACTATACGCAGCATAGTGATCTTAAAACATCACTGTGAGATGTAAACAAAACCGGTGCGACTAACTGTATAGTAGATACAGTAGGTAAGTAAATTCCGTCCGAATCGCCCACATTCCCAAAATGACTACTTCAGCTGCAAAGAACAACTATACGCAGCATAGTGATCTTATAACATCACTGTGAGATGTAAACAAAACCGGTGCGACTAACTGTATAGTAGATACAGTAGGTAAGTAAATTCCGTCCGAATCGCCCACATTCCCAAAATGACTACTTCAGCTGCAAAGAACAACTATACGCAGCATAGTGATCTTATAACATCACTGTGAGATGTAAATAAACCCGGTGCGACTAACTGTATAGTAGATACAGTAGGTAAGTAAATTCCGTCCGAATCGCCCACATTCCCAAAATGACTACTTCAGCTGCAAAGAACAACTATACGCAGCATAGTGATCTTATAACATCACTGTGAGATGTAAACAAAACCGGTACGACTAACTGTATAGTAGATACAGTAGGTAAGTAAATTCCGTCCGAATCGCCCACATTCCCAAAATGACTACTTCAGCTGCAAAGAACAACTATACGCAGCATAGTGATCTTATAACATCACTGTGAGATGTAAACAAAACCGGTGCGACTAACTGTATAGTAGATACAGTAGGTAAGTAAATTCCGTCCGAATCGCCCACATTCCCAAAATGACTACTTCAGCTGCAAAGAACAACTATACGCAGCATAGTGATCTTATAACATCACTGTGAGATGTAAACAAAACCGGTGCGACTAACTGTATAGTAGATACAGTAGGTAAGTAAATTCCGTCCGAATCGCCCACATTCCCAAAATGACTACTTCAGCTGCAAAGAACAACTATACGCATATCTTATAACATCACTGTGAGATGTAAACAAAACCGGTGCGACTAACTGTATAGTAGATACAGTAGGTAAGTAAATTCCGTCCGAATCGCCCACATTCCCAAAATGACTACTTCAGCTGCAAAGAACAACTATACGCAGCATAGTGATCTTATAACATCACTGTGAGATGTAAACAAAACCGGTGCGACTAACTGTATAGTAGATACAGTAGGTAAGTAAATTCCGTCCGAATCGCCCACATTCCCAAAATGACTACTTCAGCTGCAAGGAACAACTATACGTTTTGGATCTTCCACTACGTTTATCTTTGCCAATCGGGCACATACTTTCTAAATAATAATTATCCTCAACGTAGTTCTTTGTTTTCTTTTCGTACTCTCCTCTATATACCCTGCTTACAAATAAATTTAATATAATAATCGTAAAAGAGAAAAAGATGAAAAGGAAACATAATTTTTTAATGCCTCACTAACTTAAATAAAGGGTATAAGTAAGTATACAATATTTTTGGTAAATTATTCATATTTATAATTAACCACTCTAACTGCTACATATTGACTACCAATCACAGTAATAGCTATAATACGCCTGTAATTATAACATAGATATTTTTATCGTAACGGATCTATAAAATAGAAAATAATGATGTACTTTACTCTTACAGTGAATGAAATTAGAGATCAATAAAGGGATGAATGAATATTTTAGAATATTAACCGACAAAGAAAATATTGTTTAAGAAATTGAATAAAAAAAATTCGTGTGGTGACGAATTAAGAATACAATTCACCACGCCTTTCTTGCCCGTGAGTGTCATAAGAATTAAAGGCTATTGTGGCAGCGGCTCCATCACAAATCACTTCAAAGATAGCTGCAGGCTTCGGGGCAAGTGACAAAACTATATTAATCCACTTGAAACAAATCGGGAAAGTAAAAAAAACTTGAACGATGGGTACCTCATGAATTGAGTGACTTGAACTTGCAAACACGCGTTGACTGATGTGTTACTTTGCTCAACACAATAATGAAGGGATTTTAAATCGAATCGAACTTGTGATGACAAGTGGACACCCTCGCCGCCTTCGTTTCACACGTCATTAGTTGCAGATTTATTATATAGGTAGTTAAAAAAACTAAAAACACGCTTTCGTAAATAACCATACTAAAAAATGCGATATAGCGGCATCTATTTATTCACGCCAAAATCTTATTATACTTACTTCTTAGTCACAGGTATAACAAAAATACGAATTCCCTAATAATAATGGGACAAACTGTTTAAATTATTACTTTGTCATCGCTCCTTGATAAGTGTGCAAAGATTCAAAATAATCTGACGTTTAAAAGGGGTGAAAGTTGCGTTCAAAGATTAGGTTACATATAAACCTTTTAATCATTATCATCATTGCAGCTCATATGTGTTCCACTGCTGGGCTCGAGCCTCTTCCACAATAACAGAATTCCACGAAAACTGACCTATTATACCATATCAGTCAGACAGGTTGGTATAGATATTATTTCGAGTTTTCCGTCTTTTGCATAGAAGCTATATGCATATTATATCCATTAGTCGTCTCTACGACATCCATGGGCAAGATAGAAGTGATGAATTTTATTCTTACTCCGTCACCACACGGAATAGAAGGCAGTTAAAATAAGCGTGTAATAACCCAGCAATATGTTTCTTTTTTTTTAAAACCTTGTCATCAATTCATCATCATCTCAGCAAATGTACGTCCCACTGTTGGGCTTGGGCCTCCTCCATTATGGGAAGGATTTGGCCTACTATACTACGCTTGTCAGACGCGTTGGCATTGGGTTTTATTTGTCTTGCATCCATGTTATATGCATATTATATCCCTTAGTAGCCTTTTAAAACACCCATAGGCAAAGGGACTCGTGAATAGTATTATTACTTCGTCACTACACGGAAGTACCTGTATCCTGAGGACAAGGAGACCCTGTACTAAAGAATAAGTTCATGTTCCACGAGACTTCACAGACATGCAACAACAGGGACATAAATTAGAACCAATACAATCATTTGTAGATCACACAAAGAATTATCTTGCGTGAGCAGAATGTACGACACTCAACATGGAAAGTCAGTATTTAGACCACTCCATCAACTGTGAAATTTATATATTTTTTTTATTGCTGTTGGTGTCAAACGAGGAAACAAGACACCTGATGGTAAGTACAAATATACAATACAATATATATACAGTACAAAATATACAATTTTATATAAAAAAAATTAAAAAATGACGAACCGAAACGAGATTCGGCAAAAAACGAGTTTCTTGCCGAATCTTCTATTTGTGGCTGTATTCCGATCCGGTGGTAGAATATTTGGATTGTTTCAAACGATGTGAAATATGGATCAAATGTAAGTGCCCTTAACCTTTAACCGGTGAGATGATAAATTCTTAACACTATAAAGGGCATGACGTCTCACAGGACATTAGGAGTGGTAGGACCACACTGTCGACAGTTATCTGTCTACAGCCGCGGGCCGGTCCGTCCGGGGCAGTACCATGCTCTCGCAGAAAATCGACGTCTGAGTAGTAGCAATTTGTTACTGCGCTTCGTCCGGTGAGCGAGAGAACCGGAAGCCCAACTTTCTGAGGGTGATTGCGTGTGGAGGGTTTTGGTGGTGTCCTTGGTATCACCGAGCCTCAATGCACGCATTCACACTCCCTTCGCTTTCTTCGCGGTAGGCCTTATAAAGGTCCATGAGCGGCAGCAACACTTACCATCAGGTGTACTGTTCGCTCGTTTGCCACCGTTTGCAATAAAAAAAAAAAAAAACAGGCTACAACTCTGTTAAATTCATTTTGTTTATGACAATCAACTGTTTTGCCTTGAAAAATTGCCTTAATATTCAAAAATCGGTGTGTAATGGAAAACGAATTAGTAAATAACCATTTAAAAAAAAACAAACATTTACAAATAGTGTTTTTAGCCTCAATTAGTATGAGATTCTTATTTTACGATTAGTTGGCATTATACAAGGAAAACGATAAAGTTAATAAATTCTTTACTTAAATTCTAATCGAGAAAGAAACAAAGAATAAAATAATCATTTACAAAGCACAAAATTAAAAATTCAGACAATGCCTCAATTAAGCATAAATTACTGGCAATATTTGCACAAGAAGCAAATACTACCTACTTGTTATACGACTGAAAACATTATGACTAAGACGCTGACTCGTGGCAAGCGGGAAAAAGTAGCCAATTTTAAGAATTCGCAACACGCGTGTCGCCTGTGAGGCTACTTAAAGGTTAACACGTTAAACGCCGGCCTGATTTTTCAGTATTTCCATTTGGGTCATGCGAGACATCATGTAGCCGACATTACAGTTCTTCCGTTAGAGCCGATGGGGACAGCATATGACCGCGAACCAGGGACGACTTTAAGCAAAATAAGCATTTAATTTTAAAGCCACATTTTAAAGCCCCTAAAGTCATAAAAGTAGTATAATATAAACTCATTTGCAAAAAAAACGGGCGGTTTTGATTTTCATTCATATTTAAAAAGATACAATACCAAAAAGGTTTCAATCGTTTGTACACGTTACTGGCCGGTTTTAAAAATGCTGTGGTATTTAAAAAAGTACGTTCTAAATTCAATTTTTCATTTGATGTTCATTTTTACAGAAAACCCCTTTTTATCCTACATTTTTGGCGCGAAGTTCCAGAAGTTAACATCGACTTTCATAACTTTTATTCAATTTTTATCGATTAATTTCATATCCTTGACTGTCAAAGCTTTATTTAATGCTGTTTGGCTGTATCAAAAATGGTAGATAAAGTGGTAAAAGCTACCAAAATTATCGCGCTGCTTGAAGAGGGTTGCAGCCAATGTTTCGTGGCTAGGAGGCTAAATGTTAGTCGCTCGACAGTCCAAAGGACCTGGCAGCGATATCAGGAGACTGGTTCCGTCGAGAGAAGGCCTGGTTCTGGAAGAAAACTATGTACCCAACCACGGGATGATCGTTTTCTTGTGAGTCGCGCATTGAGAAATCGCAAATCTTCGTATGTGGATCTTAAGAACAACCTCCAAGAAGTAAGAAATGTGCATATTAGTCTATGGACGGTCAGGAGGAGGCTTCTCGCTGCCAATATACGCAGTCACCGCCCGGCCCGCGGCCCCAAATTACTCCGTGAGCACAGAGTTCACAGGCTTAGGTTCGCTAGAAATTGTGAATCATGGACTCAAGACGATTGGAATAGGGTTTTGTTCTCTGATGAAGCCAGGATATCTCTGTTCGGTGAAGATCGACGTCGGCGAGTGCTAAGAAGACAAGGAGAACGCTTTGCAGAGGCATGTTTCGAAGAAATCACACCTTATGGTGGGGGCTCTGTTATGTTTTGGGCAGGAATAAATTCAATGCATCGTACAGAGTTAGTCTTCATTGAAAACGGCTCACTGACTGGGCATCGATACATAACGGAAGTTCTAATTTCTCATGCACAACCCGCATTGGCCGCTCTAGGTGAAGACTCGATTTTTATGGACGACAATGCTCGCGCCCACCGATCCCGCGATGTTAATGCGTATGTGCAAGAGGTCGGCATTCGTCGTTTGGATTGGCCAGCTCGAAGTCCCGACCTCAATCCCATAGAGCATGTCTGGGACGTTCTGAAACGGCGTGTGAGATCAGTACACCCGGCTCCGCAGACCATCAGAGAGCTGAAGAATGTGATTACTGCGGAGTGGGAACGTATTCCGCAAGCAAGTATCCGGGATATACTCGCTAGCATGCCCAGACGAATTCAAGCTGTGATTTTAGCTAGAGGGGGTCACACTCGATACTAAACATTTATCTGCTTTTACTTTATTAAAGAAAAACAAACAAAAAAACTTTTTTATTTTTACTTCATGAGCATATGCACTACTAGCGAATATACACTACTAGCGAGGTTTAGCATTATTTCCCATAAATTGTATCTAAATTTTATGAAATACTGATGAAAACGATTATTTTCTTATTAATTTAGCAAATTGTGTGGATAAAACTACCTATAATTATCAAACAAAGAAATATTAACATTTGAAATGGTTCATTGCTTAGGTGCCCGTTTTTTTTGCAAATGAGTGTATTTCGAAATGACAAAAATCGTATTTAAAAATTATGTATATATATATTACAATGTATTTTCTCATCAAAATTTATCCTTTCTTTGGTTTTTGCTTAGTATTCGTAGTAGTTTTCTTGTTATAATCGAATCGTAGAAGTGTGTTCGCTTCTAATAGTTGCTCCTTGGTCGATGTGAGGAGCAGCTCATATTTGATCCAGTAATCACCGTCAGCTATTGGTATTGGAATATTCTTCGGCGGCAATTCCATGTTATGATATACGTACGTACCCTGGAATCAGTACATACACATTTTTATCATACCTAGACCCAAACATCCATAGCGACGGAAGGATAGCTTGGGTCTTCATAACCACTTGCCCAT
Organism: Lymantria dispar; assembly: GCA_032191425.1. Lineage (NCBI taxonomy): Eukaryota > Metazoa > Arthropoda > Insecta > Lepidoptera > Erebidae > Lymantria > Lymantria dispar. The sequence goes on from CM063452.1 coordinate 32,479,303, forward strand.
CGTCATTGGGATGACCACCGGTGGCGATTCCTTGACTTTCTTGGCCAGCCCGAATGTATTCTTTCCATGTGACAACGAAGTAAGGCTATCTTAAAATATAGAATCTGTTATCACCTCTTCCTTTTACGTCAATGATTGTAAAAGATGACTAAGAAGCAGACACCAGATATCATCACTGCTTGAGAAGGAATATTAAAATCCATATAAGTAAAATCTATTTTAACACCATTTAGGTTAGGAGCTCCTGTGACCATGGACACTGGATAATGTTCTACAGGTCGGCAAATTAAAAATCTAATATACGAAGGCGATAAAATCCGTAAAAATATTTTAATTTCGAATGTGTAATACTCGCGTAAACATGAAAAACCATTATATTGAAGCATTAATTTCAGAAGACTTAGGCATTAAAATATCCGAAAATCGATCGACGATAAAGTGGATGGATGACCTGATGAAAGTTGCTGGAAGTTGTTAAATGGAGGTAGCACAGGACTACATATTGTAGTGAAATATGAAAGAGATATAGTTCAAAAAAGGGCTAAATGTGGAACAGAGTAAGAATTCAAGGGTCACCTTGTGAATGATATCGTAAACGACAACTAAGTCGCCGGCTACCGTGTAACGGCGCGGCGTCGTGCCGCAACATGGTTGCTATCATGTACCGTGTACGGTGCACCGCACCGGTACATGACAGTAACCAACGTTTACAATACACTTCCAACACACACACACTCGTCGAAAGACGAAAAAAATATTTCGGCAGACATCTTTCCATGCTTCTGTTTTCAAATTTTTTTGCTTATAATCCTCCTTTGACTTGTCCCAAAGAACGGGACGTGCTCCCACTAGTGAAATCACATAGTCGACATCTTAATTATCAGCCATTTCAAAACTGTGCAGGAGCACTGAACAGTGCACCATGTGTCGGCGCGGTCATGCTGTGGCCCGACGCCGTGCCTTTTCCCGGTGGCAGTGCCGTGCCGTTATACGGTAAACGGTGCCGCACCGTAGACATGTGTCCGATCCCTAACGGGCGCAAGCAAATAACGTCACTGCAAGAAAAGATAATCTCGAAGTAAGAAATACCAACACAAATATAACCAGCGAGATACGTAGATAGATTTGTAGATAAATTACCCTCCTACTGTCTGTGTGATGACGGAGTAAGAATACAATTCACCACTCCCTATCTTGCCCGTGGATGTCGTAAAAGACGACTAAGGCATATAATACGCATATAACATCTATGCAAGAGAAGGAAAACTCTAAATAAAACCCTATACCAACCTGTCTGACTAGCATGGTATAGTAAGGTCGATTTCCTCCTATTATGGAGAAGGCTCGAGCCCAATAGTTAGATGTATATTATCAACATCAATGATCATGACTGTGGAGGAAGCTGGAACCCACTAGTGAGATGTATATGAGTTAAGGTGATGACGAAAATTGATTTCAATCTTATATGCAGTTTAACACTTACGGGCGGGAAAGGGCAATTGTTCGCGGTTATGTTGCTGAAAGTTTTCATGAATTCTTTCATCCACTTGTTTTTAAACGTATCACACACTTTAGCCGCAAACTTAAAGTCTCCACCGGCTGATAGAGACAGCGTCACTCGAAACTGAAATTGATTTATCTTTTTAATGTAAAGCTAGAAATTACTTTGGCTTACGCGAATATTACGCATAAATGTGAAACACGACTATTTTTACGGGTTTCATTGCGTTATTATGGTTTTTATTGTGATCACGCCCGTAACCATGAATGCTCAAAGTGTAATTAAAACATTATAAAATCGATAGAAATCATTTTATTTCGTATTCAAAATTAGAGCTTAGTGACATTCCTACCTAATATCAGCTCAAATATGGCCCATCGCTGGGCACAAACCTTTTCTAGGAGGGAAATTATAGTGCCCTTCAAACCACAAGATACATAATTCACAAATTTAATTCAAATAATTACGGTGAACCAGATCCAACCAGTATGCATCGTAATAACTGCATTAATTTTTTATTTAGTAATACTCTTCATTTATTAGACTGGTCAACAGTGGTTTTGTTGGCCTTAATGTAAGAGTGGTTTTATTTAGCTCGATACCAACTATTTCCAAAAATATAAATGGTTTTTGAAGATTGGCTTTAGTTTTCTTTTAATTTTAATTTTTACAACGTATGAAAAAGCCAGTATGAAGGGTACAGAATCAGCAATTATATTTTTAAATATAAATTTTTTCTGAATATTGTTACTAAGTAACTACTGTAACTACTACTAAGTACTACTGAATTTAGTTGTTTCATTTGAATGTACAAAATTATTGTATTAAGAAGATGAAAAATGGAATAATTTATATTAAGCTTAAAAAAAAAAGACTTCTATTAGTTCTCCTTCATAATTTTTGGGAACATTCTTTTTTCAAGGACCAGCAGTAATTTACCATCATGTGAGGATCCCATCTACCCTGATATCGTTTTTCTATCACTTTAAGATTTTGGTGGAAGCACTATAAGCATTATATTTCTCACTATAATTTCTCAGATTTTCATAAAATGTATCCAGATAACTGTGGAGGAAATGTAGCTTTACGGCGAGCAAAAAAAAATTCCGTTTTTCGACATCATTTACACAATTTAGTTGTAACTTAGTGTTTCATTGTTAGTTGTATTGTAGATATTATTTAGTAATATCTAATTTTGATAGCCATTAATTTAATACCATAACTACAGGTAACATATATTAGGGCGGTAAATCATATTCTCATTCTGTCACCATATGGAAATTTTAAATTAAGTTAAATCAAACAAGTTAAAATGTAAATTATTGAAAATGTAAATACATCAAAATCATAAAAAACAAAGCCAATTCAGATCTTTTATTAATATATTCTAAAATTGGGACTTAAAAGCATATAAATCTGTAGAGATATCCACGGCAACAAAATAAAAATATTTTATTTTTGTTGACTAGTGTTATATTACATTCATTTAACATCAGCCAGAATGAAACCCAGCACCAACCAGTATTAAGTTAAATAATCCCAGAAAACCCTCAATCTTAATCTGTCAGAGCTATGTTAGCTCTGACAGATTAACTAAAATAATTTGATTTCGACATAAATAGCCTAAATATAACTTTAGGGTTATTGTTCCATCAGCCCATAGACGTCCACGGTTGGACATAGGTTTCCCCACGAAAATGCCACTCGGAACGGTCCTGGGCCACTTGCATCCAACGGTTCTGGGGACTTTAAAGATGCTATCAGTCCACCTACGGTGTCCGACTGTGAGTCTTACTACGCTGCGTTGTCCGATTAGTGATCGCCACTGGAGAACCTTTCTTCCCATGGCATTCTGCAATGGTTGCCGGTTCTACGAGCGATGTGGCATGCCTTGTATGCTAATATTTCAGGCTATGTCGTTTACACCCGTTCCGTGCTATGAGTTTCTGTATTCCATATTCTCCATAGCACATATGGGTATATCTATAATTATTTAAGGTTAAATAAAGATTGACTGTGCTATGTCGGAGTACGACTGCTATTCAGTGGTAAAATGCGCGTGTATATCAATAAATATATATATATATATAAATAAAGATAAAATATATATAAAGACGCCTAAGTTATAAGAAAAATAACATCTTTGCAATAGAAGAAAAGCTCAATATAAAATCCTATTCCGAATGGTCTGACCAGAGCAGTATAGAAGGTTAATTTCTCTCCAATTGTGGGGGAGGTTTGAGCCCAGCAGAGGGATATTATTGTGCTAAGATATAATGAAGATGATAAAACTTACAGTAACGTTATTTCCAAAGGGCACGAGGTTACTGATTGACATATTGGTTAAGTAAGGATCATGTCTGCTTTTCCTGCCGGTGAAAACTGTTGCATCTTTTATGTATTTCGTATTGAAATACTTCATTTTAGCTCGCTCCTGAAGAAACTCATCCTGCCGAAAATATAGATCATAAGCTATTTATAACAATAAGTTTTAAATTAAAATTTGATAGAATTTTAAATTAAAAATTTTATGCCTTGTGCATGGTATAGGTGCGCACAACATGTAAAGTGAAGTGAAGTGAAGTGAAGTGAAGTGAAGTGAAGTGAAGTGAAGTGAAGTGAAGTGAAGTGAAGTGAAGTGAAGTGAAGTGAAGTGAAGTGAAGTGAAGTGAAGTGAAGTGAAGTGAAGTGAAGTGAAGTGAAGTGAAGTGAAGTGAAGTGAAGTGAAGTGAAGTGAAGTGAAGTGAAGTGAAGTGAAGTGAAGTGAAGTGAAGTGAAGTGAAGTGAAGTGAAGTGAAGTGAAGTGAAGTGAAGTGAAGTGAAGTGAAGTGAAGTGAAGTGAAGTGAAGTGAAGTGAAGTGAAGTGAAGTGAAGTGAAGTGAAGTGAAGTGAAGTGAAGTGAAGTGAAGTGAAGTGAAGTGAAGTGAAGTGAAGTGAAGTGAAGTGAAGTGAAGTGAAGTGAAGTGAAGTGAAGTGAAGTGAAGTGAAGTGAAGTGAAGTGAAGTGAAGTGAAGTGAAGTGAAGTGAAGTGAAGTGAAGTGAAGTGAAGTGAAGTGAAGTGAAGTGAAGTGAAGTGAAGTGAAGTGAAGTGAAGTGAAGTGAAGTGAAGTGAAGTGAAGTGAAGTGAAGTGAAGTGAAGTGAAGTGAAGTGAAGTGAAGTGAAGTGAAGTGAAGTGAAGTGAAGTGAAGTGAAGTGAAGTGAAGTGAAGTGAAGTGAAGTGAAGTGAAGTGAAGTGAAGTGAAGTGAAGTGAAGTGAAGTGAAGTGAAGTGAAGTGAAGTGAAGTGAAGTGAAGTGAAGTGAAGTGAAGTGAAGTGAAGTGAAGTGAAGTGAAGTGAAGTGAAGTGAAGTGAAGTGAAGTGAAGTGAAGTGAAGTGAAGTGAAGTGAAGTGAAGTGAAGTGAAGTGAATTCAAATTCAAATTCAAATTCAAATTCAAATACTTTATTATGCATAAACCCCGCGAGGGCACTTACATATGGTCACTTTTTTACATTTTTACCTTACACTACTACCGGATCGGAACGCGACCGCACTGAGAAGATCCGGCAAGAAACTCAGTGGGCTTGTCTTCTTTTTTATTCATTTACTATTTTTTTTTTTTTTAATAAGATAATATACAACAACATGTCTATTAATAGCTCCAGTGTGATGCCTTTCGAATCATCATACAATACAGTTATTATATATAACGAAAAAGTACCATGGCTGGACCAGATCCCGCAAACGGCACCCGATCACGAGTTAACCACTAGAGCAGCCATCACTCCCCTCAACCACAATGGAGGGAAGGGAGTGACCCGCTCCTCGTAGCTACCGCAAGCAGACCCTTCAGTGAGCATGACCAATACCATGGGCCACAAACATAAAACACAGATTAAACAACAAATTCGTTTGGCCAAACACGCTACGCTTTACAATTATATTAACAGTAACAGAATAAACATGTATGTAACACCTTTTGAAATAATGAGAAAATGCCTGAATGAGGAGCTGCTCATAACCAGTCTGTATTATCATCAAGATAATCCGAGATTTTATAATAACCTTTTCTACAAAATCTACTCTTGATTGCTTTTTTAAACTTTTTAACTGGCATATCTCGAATATTAATAGGTAATTTGTTGTAGAAGCGTATACATTGCCCCATGAAGGATCTGTTAACTCGTTGAAGACGAGTACTGTGTACAACTAATTTATCCTTATTCCGAGTATTTACATGATGAATGTCACTATATTTTTCAAAGTTACCGATATTTTTCTTTACATAAAATACATTTTCGTATATATATTGAGATATAACAGTCAGAATATTTATCTCTTTAAATTTCTCTCTTAGTGACACTCTTGGGCCTAAATTATATATCGCGCGGACCGCCCTTTTTTGTAGAATAAAAATTCTATTCAATTCCGCGGAGCAGCCCCAAAGTAATATGCCGTATGACATGAGACTATGAAAGTATGCGAAATAAACTATTCTGGCTGTTTCAACATCGGTTAATGCGCGAATTTTTTTTACCGCATAAGCCGCTGAGCTGAGCCTATTTGACAGTTTCTCAAAATGAGGCCCCCATTGGAGTCTATTATCTATAGTGATGCCTAAAAAGGTGGTTGATTCCACAAGGTCCAGAGCCACCCCATTCATTTGAACATTGGTTTCCACTTGTCTCACATTGGGAGTAGTAAATTTAATACATTTAGTTTTTGTCTCATTTAGAACTAAATTATTAGAATGAAACCAATGAACAACGTTAGACAGTGCATTGTTCACATCGTCATAGTTGAGCATTTGTCGCTTAATCTTAAACAGTAAAGAGGTATCATCTGCGAACAACACAATGTTTTGATTGTCCCCTACATAATAGGGTAAGTCATTGATATATACAAGGAACAGAAATGGTCCCAGTATTGACCCTTGCGGAACGCCCATTTTGATAACAGAACCAGTGAAGTACAGTGAAGTGAAGTGAAGTGAAGTACAGTTAAGTAAAGTAAAGTAAACATTTATTTGTGAAACATGTGTATACACACAAACTATTAGGTGCATGCAAGATGTTACAGTTAAGGTGTTCAGACATGTTTGCCGACTGTGTGGCGTACAAATATAAGTATATTATCACAAATCTGGCCAGCTACTAAACATGTAATTAAGAAAGAAAAGTAAATGGTCAAATAATAGCAGCCAATGTGAGAATCAATAAAAAAACATAATAATCAACGCAAACAGAATAATAATAATAAACAATAGTCAAGTTATATAATTGCACAATCAAAACAATATAAATGAAAAACAGTCGTAATAATCAATATGAAGTCAATTAGTAATATATGTAAATGTCAAATAAGTCAATATATAAGCCAAAATAATAATACAGCAATGTTCAAATTAAATCTGGATCCTCCAAAAATTCCGTTATGTCATAGTACGCTCTGTTAGATAAATACGATTTTAGTCTCATTTTTAATTCATTGGCGTTCAAATCCCTCCATTTTTTGGCAATCTATTCTAAATTATAGGAGCCATGCAGAAGATACTTTTGCCCATCAGTGCAGTCTTTGATGAATGCAATCGTAGTTTTGTGTTGTCTCGCCTGTTTTGGACTACGGCATCATCTAAGCGAGGGAATAGGTTTGGATTGCTTTTAACAAAGGTAACCACTTCCAATATGTAAAGCGACGGCAAAGTAAGAATTTTGTACTGTTTAAAGAAAGGCACGCAACTTTCAGTACTTTTTAATAAAAACATGCTTCTAAGGCATCTTTTCTGACCTTTAAAGATGATGTTTCTATCAGTCGAGTTACCCCAGAATATTACGCCGTATCTGAGTGTGGATTCCACTAAGCCATAGTACGCAGCAAGCATCGCATCTGTATTTATTACGCGTGATAACGTGTATAAGGCATATGCATTACTACAATTTTTTTTATTTGTGATGTCTTTATGGGATTTCCAATTCAAATTTCTGTCGATTGTAAGTCCCAAAAATTTCGTGGCATTAACTGCCTGAATGGTAAAATTGTTGTGTTTAATGTCAAATTCGAATGGTAATAATCGTTGGCTAAAATGCATAATTAAAGTTTTATTAAAATTAATTTTTAAATTATTATTGCTTAACCATGCTATGGTGCTTGTCAATGTGTTATTAATATCGCGTTGATATGTGTCCTTACTTCTACAAGGTATAATGACTGTACGGTCATCAGCAAAGAGTGTCATAGGATGTTCTACAGATCTAGGAAAGTCATTAATATAGATTGTGAAGAGTAGAGGTCCCAGAACGCTTCCATGTAGGACACCGTTATCAACTATACGGTCTTGGAAAGCATAGATTTCATTCTGTTTAGTAACAGTGTTTACTTTATGTATTTGTGTAAATTGATTTCGTCTATGAAGATATGATTGAAAAAGTTTTTGGACATTTCCTCTCACCCCATAAGCGTCTAACTTCTTTATGTAGGACGTGATCAAAAGCTTGCGTCATGTCGCAAAAAATCGCGCATACTGGCGTTTTCTTGTCCATTTTAGTCATAACAATGTGTAAGAAGTCATATATTGCCATATTAATTGTTCTATTTTCCCTAAATCCTTTCTGCTCATTGCAGAGAATATTATGTTTTTCAAGGTACGTATTTAGTGCCTTATATATAAACTTCTCAAATACCTTTGAAAAAATAGGAATCAGAGAAATGGGTCTATAACATTCTAATAGTAATCTATCCTGTTTTTTAAAAAGTGGCTTAACTACTGTTGTTTTTAAAGCATCTGGATATATACCTTCACTTATACTCAGATTTAGTATATAACTTAACGGACTGCATATTTGATTGACCACTTCTTTAACTACTTTTGTAGAAATGTAATGTAATTTCTACTTTGATAAGAAATGCCAAAGTACGCTAGATTCTGGTGAAGTTTCATTCATTTTATCTCAGGCTATATTAGTCACCACTGATGACAAGTCACCCTGCACCGGTGATCAGCCCAACGACCAAGGCGATGTGCCACGGGTGGGTTACGGGACCGCGCGCCGCCCCTCTGTCGTCCCGGACGGCGCCGGGCGGCAGGTGCACTGACCGTATCCCACAACCAAAAAAAAAAAACATTGACATATTTGTAACCGAGTTGTAAACGGGTTCAAGTTTGGACTGGAGGAAGAGCATCCGTTATGTCTGCTGAAATCAATTTCTGGGGGCGATTAGCCAATTTTGCGTGCTTGGTGCCCGATGACCTGGCGTTAAATCTTGTTATATTACCAAATATTTATTTTTTTTATGGTACACTAACATCTACTCATTTTCACAGATAACTGATAGGGCGAATATGCTACTCCAAGCCAAACCGTGATTGATGAAGGGTTACGTTCATCCTGGATTATCGGGATTGGCTTGCTTGCTTCCTCATGCTTGTGGAGCTTATTATAAGAATTAATATGTCGTGGTAATTTTCTTCAATGTAAAAATTTTTCTTCGGTACAAAAATATTTTACCGCATACCGCCATAATGAAGTCTAAGATCTGTTGAGACTGAACTTCTGGAGGCTTTCAGTAGGAAAATATTCCATTTTTAAAAGATCATTTCAAGCTCCCGGATCTTCATTTAGTACCCCTTTGACCGTAGTTTTACTTTACCCAAACTGCAAGGTTAACATTCTTCGTTTGCGGAGAGGATTTTATTGTCTTCGCGCCCATTTTGTTTTAATGATCGCTAATGGTCTGACGGCACATGGTCAACTATGGCGTCATGGTTTCTCGATCTTTGACACATCATTCTTCACTGAATCACTCAATAATACGATTAACAAACCTTAAATTTTCCTTCAAGTTTTCTAAGTTTGAACATTTCTTAATTTTCGATAATGACCACGTTATCGCAACGATGTAGTGCAATAACCACGACTCGCCCTTCTTCTTTTTGCGTCCAATCCATTTGCTTTAACGTAATAATATTTTTTTTTGATGACGCTGAAATTCCTTCGGCAAAATCGTTCCAAATATTTCTGGCATTTGTTAAAATTTTCAAATGACAGAAGTTATGACTCGACTAGGTATATGCATTTTTGTATACTAAGGGAATTGACCTATCTCGAATGTAATAGAACTAAGTTAATAGCATCAGCGTCGCCTTTCTCTCATCCCAATTGAATTCGATGCAATATCTACTGGTCCTGCATCGTACATTTTCAAAAAGTACCATATCGAGAATTTAAGATTGCATTAAAATAAATCAAAGCTCAGAAAATTACTACTTACAGCACACCAATATCCGATAACAAGAACTAGAATAGAATATACCAATAAAGAACACCGGTGCATCGCTTGTACAATTTAAAAACAACAATTTGATCGCAAAATGTGTGGCCTGAAAATTTATTCTAAATGTTCTAACGATATACTGCATTGGAATCAAAACGATTGCGTCATTAATGGCTAATTGATGCTCGTTTCAACCAATACGAGTTTATAATTGCTTCGAGCACTATTTCATATCTAGAATATTCTAAAAATGTTTATAGAGTTATTAAAATTTTATCAGTAAATGGCCGCTAATAATTTTCTGTCTACAGTCATAAACGTTTTTATCCGGTTTAATACCAAAATATAACAGAAATTTAACGTCTGAGTAATAACAATTTGATATTGCGCTTATTTCGGTAAGCGTATCCGAGAATGCTATGTGGCAGCAGTGCAAAAGACGACTAAACGATTTAGATACACCAGGGTCAACACCATCTGATGCTGCTTGGTCAACAATTACATTCCAGGAAGGATTGTGGTCAAGCAGGAAGTCAATCATAAAACTACTGCCAATAACTATTGCAATATTTACTATGAAAGAAAGAAGGCACAGATCTACGACCAATGTTACCAGTGATGTCTTACAGCACGGAAACGTAGTCCCTAAATGTAGACCTCATAACTAAGTTCACAGTCATTCGGCGTGCTATGGAGCAGGCTAGGCTCAGGATTTCTCTACGATATAGAATCCGAAATACAGCAATCCGTAGAAGAACGGGTGTAATCATTATAGCACGAAGAATTAGCACGTTAAAGTTGCAATGGTCGAGAAATATCGGTTGAACCGATAACCGCTGGGGGAAAAGGTTTTGGAGTGGCGAGTAGGTATGGGACGTTGCAGTGTAGAACGTACTAGGTGGACCGACGATCAGGCGACAAAGTTGGCGGGCGTCGTTGGTTGCAGGTGTCATAGGACAACGCTTTATGGTGAAGCCTCCCTCATGAAGGCTTACGTCCATCAGTGAACGGTGAAAGGCTGAATGATGAATAATAATGGCTATAAAAGAACAATAGAGCATTAATTTGATATTTATTTCGGTGAGCGATAAACCTGACGCCTTGTACCTTTACGGTAGGCGAACTGGTTTTATTATACCCCTGATCAAATTTGAGAACCACTCGCAGCAAAAATTAGTTTACATGGCAAGCTGCCACAAAGGCAATGAAAACAAAACCGACACATTTTCGAGATATCGTTTTTTTTATTTGAAAGAACCACTATTATTGCTGAGCGCAAAATTAAATTACCATGTAGTTAAAGTATTTGCCGTATGGATTACAGTTCAAAAACTCAGAACAATCAATAATTTATTTAAACCTCAATTAATTTTTCTATGCGCAAATCGAACCCACGGTACTTGTGTACTGTTATCGCTAATAAACCTACAAGTAATATCAGTGCAGATTTCATAATTATTTTTGCCGTTGTTATATATTTTAAAACAAAATTCAAAAGAATCTGTTCCATTTTTTAAAAGAAAGTCTTAATGATCTTGATTACACATACTGGGCCACTTAAGGAACTGGATAAACGAGTTTATTGGTTTATAATTAACATTTTCAGGTTTACTTTATGAACAAAAACATTATCTCCAAGGAAACTACAATATCTCATATTTTACTCGCGTATAAAATATAAAACTTTGCTACCGTGTGGTGACGGAGTATGAATACAATTCACCAGTTCCTATCTTACCCGTGGATGTCGTAAAAGACGACTAAGGGATATAATATGCACATAACATCTGTAATCTGCAAGAGAAGGAAAACTCGAAATGAAATATACCAACATGTCTAAACAGCATGGTATAGTAGGTCAAATTCCATCCCATTGTGGAGGAGGCCCGAGCCCAACTGTGGGACGTATGTGAGCTGCGATAATGAAACAATTTAGTATTTATATTTTTTTAGTGATTGATTTCAGAAAAGTATGATTGAATATGAGTGAAGTAATTGGGTTGATAATATGGAGTAGCCTCATGTTTAACCATAGGACATATATAGATAGAAGAAGAAGAAGAAAGGTAAATGATCTGAGTTCAAACGGGTTGGCTTCAAACGTCCTGTACGTTCAGAAAATATTACACCGGGACCTAAAGAGCTAACGCCTAAAGAGCGTCAACAATGAAATCATCATTTCATCATCAAAATCTCAGCTCATTTACTTTCCACTGCTGGACTCAAGCCTAATCCACAGTGGAAGGGAAAGTGACAGTGAATTACCTCCATCTAATTCTCAAGAGGTAGCGGCCTCATAACAAGGCTGAAAGTTGTTCAGCCTGCTATGGAGCGGGCTATGCTCGGGATTTCTCTGCAAGATAGAATCCGGAATACGGAAATCCGCAGAATAACGGGTGTAACCGACATAGCACAAAGAATTAGCACGCTGAAGTGGCAATAGGCAGGCCACACCGCTCGACGAACCGACAATTGCAGAAGAAAGGTTCTCGAATGGCGACCACGGACGACGCAGTGTAGGACTAGGTGGACCGACGATCAGGTGAAAGTTGCTGGGCATAGTTAGATGCAGGCAGCACAGGATCGCACTTTGTGGCATAACATGAGAGACTGAGGGAGGCTACGTCCAGCAGTGGCCGGCGGTAGGCTGAATAGATGATGAGGAATTCTCAAGATTCAATAAACAATCGAATGCGAGTGGCAGCGAAAATATATTTTCGAATACAGTTGGCCCAAGTGCCCAAGTGGCGCTAGGGAGAGAGACGCACTCAATAGGGACTAAGGTCGCCCACCACCTTTTCCATTACCCCGGTAGGCCTCTAAAAAAAGTTTGCTGCCACATTGGAAAAGACCAGGTACCGAAGACGTAACATAGAATACTAGCGAACAATAGCCCCATTTAAACCTCGATTTATAAGGGTACACTGCCGTCATGTAATGCCACAATATTATACGATTCAAGGGGACTATAAGAGCCAAAATTGTTATATGATACCGTACATTCTCGTATGAGGCAGCGAGCACTGTCAATCAGTGCTAATCAAAGGTAGACGGCCGCTTTAATAGAATAAAATCTTAATCAGCTATCTAGTGTTAATGACTATCTCTTTTAAATTAGGACTAGTTTCTTAGTATCAGATTGTATTGCCAGTATGAAGGCCATAATCTATTGAATCATCCATCCAATAGCCCATGGACATCCACTATTGAATACCCAAAGCACTGCTGCATAATCTCCTGGTAATTTTCAGATAGATTATAGAACTTCCACAGACAACTAAGGCATGCTGTCACTTTGCTCTCAAGTAGAGGATGCTCGTACCTAATTACCTAGAAAAAGATACGGGGTGTGTTACCAAAGTTGCCATCAATTTTCAAAATAAAATCCGACACCGACACGTCTGACCAGTGTGGTATAGTGAGTCAATTTTTTTCCCACTATGGAGGAGGCGTATGTAGCCTTAAACGATGATATTGCCGTCGATTTGTCAGATTTTTTTTATTCATTGATTTCATAGGATACAGTATAATACTGCTGGCCAAAGGTTTCTAGAAATATCTTGAGTCATGCAAAAACAATACATGTTGAAGATACGAACATGAATTTATTATCTACTATGATTTTATTAATTGATTATTACGTGTGTAAAATATACAATGAGCTTACTGTTGACGTATATAACTCGAACCTAAAGCGACGCATATGTTACGCGGAAATGATTCGAGACATTATAATGCAGAATCACCTTGGTATCAGAATAACAAAAACAAGTAAAGCTCTTTATTTTTCCGCCTTTGCTTTAGTACTTCAACCGACTTGACCACATTGAGTTGTTCCCGATATGTGTAACTCTGAAGCCAGAATGGATGGGAAAGTGATAGTTATAACAGGTGGAAGTTCAGGAATAGGATTGGAAGCTGCAAAGAATTTGGCAAACCGTGGTGCTAGAGTTATCATCGGCAGCCGAAATGAAACGAAACTTCAAAACGCAAAAAAGGAAATTATATCAGCAACGGGTAATCAAAATATTGCTTACAAAGTTCTCGATTTGGGATCTTTAAAATCAGTAAGAAATTTCGCTAATGAAATTAATATGGAAAGTAACATAAATGTGTTAATTAATAACGCTGGGGGTGTTGCTCTTCCTGACAAATTAACAGCAGATGATTTAAACCTAACCATGCAAGTAAATTACTTCGGTGCATTTCTTCTTACATTCCTACTGCTGCCAAAATTGAAAGCCTCAGCGCCAAGTAGAATAATAAACGGTGTGGCTGCAACAATGTATATTGGAGAAATTGATTTCGACCATTGGAATGACATTGAACGTTACAACTTGGTATCCAGTTTGGCCAACTCTAAATTGGCAATGGCATTGTTCAACGAGGCATTAGACAGAAGACTGCAGAAAACTTGTGTTACAGCGAACACGTTTGATCCGTTTGTTGTTCGTGATACTGATATATTGGTTAACGTACCTTATGCCATTAGAAATGTATCTCGTTTTTTCATAAATCTAATTGGACAAAATAAGGATGAAGTAGGTAATCAGATAGCTTATTTAGCTTCTGCAGCTGAAATGAAAAATACAAGTGGAAGAAATTATAAATTCTGTCGTGAATTTTGGAAACCTTATGATGCAAATAATATAGAATTAATCAAACGTTTATGGGAAGAGTCGAAGAGAGCTGTAAAGATAAGTAGAGAGGAAGATTGGGAATATCGAAGGGAGCAAGTAACTAAGTTGAAATAAAAATTATGATTGCCCCTAAGATTTTTTATTTAAAATAAGGTATGTATAAGTTATTTATAAACGTATAACTATGTGTATACTGTAAGGCGTTTCAGTATTTACGAAAGAAACATGGTAGTATTACAATATATAATGTTATTTGCAGTTAGCAATTTCCCCCCTTCTATTTATGTCACTTTTATTCTATTTAACGGAAGGCATATATCGTGAAATATCAGATACTAAATCATAAACGCATTGTTATTTATGTAAATTTCTTGGCTGAGTACCCATTTCTTTGTTGCTTGATTTGAGCGGTAATCGACAGTTACCACTTCAAGAATAAAGATCTATTTCTCGTAGGTGTCGTAAAAAATGACTACGAGCTTTATATGAACCTGGGCCAACTGCATCTGATACCATCTGCTCAACAATTACTTTGCCCAGAAATCTTCTCAGGCAGGCGGCTTTACACTATGTATTCATCATCATCATCATCGCAGCTCACATACGTCCCTCTGTTGCGCTCGGGCCTCCTCTACAATCGGAGCCAATTTGGCCTACTATACCACGCTGGTCAGACATGTTGGTATAGGGTTTCATTTCGAGTTTTCCTGTTCTTGCACAAGTCTTACGTGCTTATTATATCCCTAAGTTGTCTTGTATGACATCCACGGACAAGATAGGGAGTGGTGAATTGTATTCTTACTCCGTCACCACACGGCAAAAAAACAATATGTATTATGAGAGTAAATATTGAGTCGATCCCAAGTAATTGGAACGAGAGCAGGATAATTATGATTATGATGAACTACGATTAGCATCCCCCATTGCTGAGGCTCATGTCCAACACTGTAATGGCAGTGAATTTGAATTTGCAGTGGAAGTCGATAGGCTGATAGGGAACATATGTATAGATTCTGTGTATTTAGGTATGTTTGAATCAGTTTAATTCTTATTTCTTAAACCTTAGTCTTGCCATCCTCACGGCTCATATACCTACCTCCCATTGCTGGGCTCGAGACTTATCCACAATAGGATAGCAATTGATCTACTACACCACGCTGATCAGACGAGTTGGCATAGGGTTTTATTGAAGAAAGAAAGAAAATCTATTTATTATGATGAACAAATTTACAGTTGATTTAAATACAAGAATAAAAATAATAGATGAAGTTGTTGCTCATCACAAAACGTGTCCATATCAGCATATTGCAAGTTAAAAGAACCTGCACTGATCTTCCGTGGGGGCGCTTTAATGCGATTTTTACTGCTCTTGCATAGATGTTATCTACATATTTTAATCCCTTTAGTATAAAAAAGTTCATTTATGCTCTGTTTGAAAAACTTGATATTTTCTATGGCTGGGGAACAACGGCACAACTTGGAAATGGGGTACTGTCCGAATAAAAAGGAGACACATTAAACACATTTAAATGGATAATAGCAAAATTAGTACCTAATATACAATCCAATCGATCTTCTAATTGCATAACCAAACCTGTTCTTCTTTAGCAGATGAAAATCCAATATGCTATTGCCGATATGCAGAAGAGGATGACTCCTTTCTTTTTATAGCGCAGTTCTTGCTTGCGGCCAAATTTAAATCGTCCACACATTTTTGAAGCTGAAAATTTACTAGTAATTCGTTATAAATTAAACTATTTTACGGATTTTATCGCGTTTTTATTTTTGATGATTTGATTTTTGATGTCCCGACTTTTCGAATATTTTTCAGTGTTCATGATCACGGGCGGACTATACTACCGGCACGCTATGATGGCCGTTTTGACGTTTGTCCACTCATGAAGTTTCGTATTTATAGTAATTACATTTGAAGGAGCAAATTGCTGTTCTTTATTGTCAATAGTGACGTGTAGGTAGTCATAAAATATATCGAATCAATATTTTAGGACACAAAATTTATTTATTACATATATTAGGGCCCGCGAACATTATTTTTTTATTTTTATAAGATTATATATAATTATTGGTGTACTATATTACTGTATTATTGCCTTTTGTGGCACCTTTTTTTGGTCTCTTTTTGTATTAATTTGTTTCGTGTGCATATAAGTAAGTATATTCATTTTCATTCCATTATTCAGATCGTTCAAATATATTAAGTAAGCATTTATATTTTTATTTTATTAAATCTTTTTAATCAGGTACTATTTGCAATAAAAATATGTAGATTTCATTACCTATATTTTTTTCGAGAATAAATCGACATTTCACATCACTATTGTAATATGACAAAACGGCCATCATAGCGTGCCGCAACTATAATATATCTCAAGTCCAATAAGTCATCGTTATTACAGATATTTATACCTGCCACAGAAAAGAAACGTCCGGCAATCAAAGATCAAATAGGAACACGATAAAATCCGTGAAAATAGTTTTATTTACAATATGTAATATTCACGTAAACATCAGAAATCATTAGTAATTCATTCTCGCGAATATGATGTTAGGATTTTTGACAATCATATCACTATAACCACATTAGGTACGGTAGTATTACCATACCGCTACGAATACCACCAACCATTACATTGCTCGTGGGTGTCGTAAAAGAGGAATAAGAGCTTTACAATGACCTGGACCGACTCCATCTAATGCCGTCTTATAAACAATTATGACATTCCCAAGATTGATATGATAATGCATAATCATCATATCATAAAATAATCTCGAAAATATAAATTGACTATGAACGCTACAAAGTGTTCGAAACGTCGAGCAATCAAAAATCAAATACAAACGCGATAAAATCCGTAGTTTTATTTACACTGTGTAATACTCGCGTAAACATCAGAGATTATTATAAAAAAAGGTTATTTAAAACATAGTTAATTGTCCAAGTTTTGGATAGCTTTTGGCACTTTAGCTCATCATGGTATTAGCAAAAACTGGACTGAATAATCGCCACGTGAATAGGCATAGTATTGTCCTGGGAAACTTAGGTTAACTGCGATATCTGTAGTAGCTATTATGGCGTTATTCACTATTGAGAACGCCACCACAAGTAACAGGATGTCACCACCTGGGATACGTCATCTCAGCTCATATACGTCACAAACGAGTAGTTGCCAACTTTTTCGATAAAGAAAAGTATATAATGATTTGGATAGAAAAAAAAAATAAGTATTTGGAAGGAAAAAAAGCATTTTTCAAATTTTATATTTTTATTGCCTTAAAAACGTATTTTTATGTGCTTTTAGGACATATAAATTCTGATTCACACCACATCTGACATCTAAATACATATTTCGTTTAGTAATTATAAATAGTTTAAATCGTCAGTTTTCATTTATGTGTATAGTCAAATAGCTAAGTACCCATAATTAGTGTTTTATTTTACATATCACAGTAAAGATCGAAAAAGCAACTATTTTCACATACTTTAGGGGGCGTTCATAAAATACGTGAGATGTTTAAGGGGGGTAGGGGGTCGAGTCAAATCTCACCTAATCTTACGTTGGAGAGAGGGGGGGTCACGGCAAATATCACGCAATTTTTTTTCTGATTGAAACATAAAATTGTTACATTTTTATTACACTTATAATTAAACTCTCAGCAATATTGATTACTAGTCGTAAATAAAAGCACGAAGCAATTTTTTTTTCTTTTTACAATAACAATCCAACGCGTTTACGTAAGAAACCCATATTTTGAAAAATCTCACGTGAGATTGTGGTATGGGGGAGGAGGGTTGAATAAAATCTCACAACATCTCACCAGGGGGAGAGGGAGGGACAGAAAATTTAAAAAAACACCTCACGTAATTTATGGACGCCCCTTATTGGTATACATATTGACCCCTGACCTTAAGAACGATGAGGATATTGAACGAGAGCGGAGAGCGTTGTCTGTTCGGGCGAATATGCTGGCTCGCAGGTTTGCACACTGTACATTAGATGTTAAAATAACGTTATTTCGTGTCTACTGTACAGCTTTTTTTTTTTTTATACATGCAGCCTGTGGGCGAGGTATACGCAAAGGTCATATAATGCTCTTCGCGTTCAATATAATAATTCGTTCAGGGTGCTGGTGGGGCATCGGGGATGTTCGCCGATGCGCATGATAATTGTTTTTATTCAACAATGCGTAAGCGGTGTGCATCCTTGGTGCGCAGGGTGCGGGACAGCGCCAACAGTATCCTGAATATCGAGCAGGCTGGACTGCATATATGTGGGGCGTTGCTGCGCCATCTCACATGGGATTTTGCAGTAGTGGCTCGCATCATGTGTAGTTTTTAAGTAATTTTTAATTTTAATTTAATGTGATATATATATGTTTTAATAATTGTATTAGGTAGTGTTAAGGTTTAAATTTTCATACTAACATAGATTTAAGTTTCACTAACTTTTTTGAGTCTTGGTTACTCCAATAAACAATATTATTATTTTTATGCAAAAGTATAAAGTATAATGACCTAAAATAAAGTACTTTAATATAAAGTATGGTTGGCAACCCTAGACTCGATCCTCCTATTATAGAAATAGGAGGGAAATTGACCGACTATAACACACTGAACAGACAAATTGGTATAGGGTTTTATTTCGAGTTTCCCTTCTCTTGCATAGATGTTATATGCATATTTAATCCTTTAGTCGTTTTTTAAGATGGTTAGATAGGTATGTTGAATTGTATTCTTACTCTGTCACCACGCGGATTATAATGTAAATATTATCAAGTTACTTACAGTTGCTCATAAATGGATGCGGAGACAGCTAACTTGTAATAAGAAATAGACGTTAACACAATAGCCATCCACAGACACAAAACCAAAAACAACATACAATTGGAATGCACAATTTCTCACAAAAACTCATTATATTTGAATAAACGAAATAGCACTTAATTTTTACGACGTTTGGATTTTTCAAACAATTTCCTTTGATTATTTACTGTTTAGATTGTAATATATTCCACTAAGCATATTCAAAAGTAATGATAACCGCAGTATAGATGCCCTGGCTGGTTATTATTAGGTTTTCTATGGTATATGACCCGTATTATTTATGTTAAGGAATATATTTTTAGATTTTTATCATAGTTTTATAATAGTAGTAAGATTTTTTAAATAAATAAAGATTTTTACATTATAGTCACGGTCCTTCAATGAATTAAATGACAGGATTGCTTAGTTTATATCTTCTCAACATAGAGTATAACCAAAGAGTATAAAACCTTGTTATAAATATCATCCATACTAATATTTTAAATGCGAAAGTAAGTTTGTTTGTTTGTTACGCTTGTATGCTTAAACCACCGAACCGATTTCAAAAATTCTTTCACCAATGGAAAGCTATAATATCAGGGAGTAAAGTATAATCTATGCCGGTATTCCCACGGGAACGGGCACTACGCGGGTAAGGCAATTGAAACCGAAGGGAGAGTGGGTTGCTAGTTATATTATATAATAGCGACCCGCCCTCGCTTCGCTTAGGTTCCAGCGGCTTTGCCCCGCATTTTAAATCTGCAATATCATCTAAAATTTTACTCGGGTTTGAATCACGTACCAGGCAAGGTTTTATAGGTGTTTTCTGAGACGAAAAATAGTCTAAGTTACTCCTTAAATAGGCAGCTACTTGATAGTATAATATTATTAGCCGTTTTGAAGATTACTACGGCACAAAACAGACATACAGATAAAAACGTTTAAACTGAAGTGCTTTAATCTAAAAGTTAATAAAAATGATAATTATGTATTTAGCAATAAATTATAACCTTAATATTACTTAGTTTTTGATCGGGACTATCAGTTGATCTCAGATTATTCTCTGACAGCTCGCTCTATGACCTCTATCTCGAAAAGAGTTCAAGGTATAAAAAAAATATTTAAATTATACAAAAGTTGATATAATAATAATATTGATAATAAATACAAATAACGTAAATCTCATAGAAAACGAGATATTTGCAAAAGAAGTAAAAAAATCGAATTTTGTGACCTTTGATACCTGACTTGAAAACTTGTGACCATCCGCTTATATGTGAATTTTGAGAATAGTTTTAGGATGCCAAAATACAAGGTTATACGTGGTAATATACTGGGTATGTCGATTTGCCGAGATATTCACCTAATTTGGCCTAAGATGACTTGACAATTATAATGGATAACTATATACATACTAGCTGACTCAACAGACGTTGTTCTGTTCAAACAAAATAAAAGGAATTCTCCTTGAAATGGACAACAGCGCCACCTACCAGGTTCAATTGTGAATCTAAACTATTCTCAAATGCCCTAGAACACCCACAAAAACTTTCGTCAAAATTGGTCCAGCCCTTTAGGACGAGTTCGGTGACCTACATACGTACACAAGAAATATATATATATATATAAAGATGTACATCTACGAGATGTGATCTGATGATAGGTATAATATCCTCAGATCGCATAGGAATTTTCTTCGTTTGCTCAAGACTCGTGGAATGTACTGCAGACCTTCATCCGAGAGTGTACCAGCTGCTTGAATTGAAGGCGACTGGTTGTACAACTGGTGTAAATTTTATTGTAAAATGTACGATGCAAGAAGAGTTATATATTGTCTCTACGCTAATTGCTTGGGCGAAGAAACAGCATAATGATGATAATAATAATTGGTATTTCTAACAATTTAAATAAAACTGTACTGGAATCCAGCTTTATTAAAACTAGTTGCTGAACGTAGACTGTCTTTAAACCCAAAACTGCATGTTAACGACATGGGGCTTTATATTAGCCCGATTAGGTCGTGGTGAAGGAAAATAATCGCTTAACCTTTTACAACATTATTCTGCGAGATAGACAAAGAGATTTTCGAGGTTGACAAAGATATTCCGTGTGGTGACGGAGTAAGAATACAAATCACCACTTCTCATCTTGCCCATGGATGTTGTAAAAGACGACTATGGTAAATTATGCACAGAACATCTGCGCAAGACAAAGAAAACTTGAAATGAAACCCTATACCAACATGTCTGACCAACATGGTGTAGTAGGCCAAATTCCCTCCCATTATGGAGGAGCCCCAAGCCCAACAGTGGGACGTATGTGAGCTGCGATGATGATGATGATGATAATGATGATGATGAAGACAAAGAGAATGAGTGATATTCAAAATCTAGCGGTCACAGACCCTATTATTTAAATAAACGCCTGATATAAACATTGCAGCAATACAATATACTAAGTTTGATCATACTGTTAAGGAGCTTGAATTAAAATTAATGTAAAATACAAGTAAGGTCGTTACAAAGACTGAACACTGCATTAGAAGATCCAGTACGAATCGATTCTACTAATATAAATGCAACAATTCTGTTATGAATGCTAGAGAGACAAGTGAACGACATTCATCATCGTAATATCGTAACATCGATGTTAACGGAATTGATCATCGATGATAGCTCACGCAATAAAGTAATGAGCACTCATCGACGTCCTAATAAAAAAAAGCACATATCATAGCCCGTATAAAAGTACCTTACCCCGGTAGTCGCCCGTGTCACCCTATATTATAAGATTCGACTCAAATGTCCTAAAAAAAAAAAGGTCATCACAATTCTGCCCGGAGAATTTTATTTCTTTGTCAAAATATTAACATCTAGATGTTACCTAACATCGATTTTCGGTTTTCGATTATGACATCGATGTTTTACTAATATCGATCATCCTTAATAGACACTGCTGTGTGGTAGCGGCTTCGAATACTACCAACCCTTGCTTTGCTCGTGGGTGTCGTAAAAGACGACTAAGAGCCCTAGATTGACCCGGACCAACTCCATCTGGTACCATTTGGGTCAACGATTACATTCCCAAGGAGGGTTGACGTCAGGCAGGCGGACGGTCATAAAAGTCATTGCCGAAACTTTTTGCAATATGTCAAAACAGATGACATATTGCGTCGACCCCAAGTAATTGGGATAAGAGCAAGATGATGATGATCATCCTTAATAGGCACATTGTTTAATGCAAGCGTCATTTGGTGGGACGCAGCCCACACACACACACACACACACACACACACACTACATAGACTACACATACACAACAAATCCCCTCTATACATGTATTGTAAATTATTTTGTTATTGTGAAATAATAAAATTTAAGCGCAAAATGTATATTTACTCTTGTGTAAAAGTATCATCAAACCTGTCGCTATGTATGGACCTGATTGTTGGGCATTAAAAAAGACGGATGAGAGAAGAGTGCATGCCACAAAGATGCGTATGCTAAGATGGATGTGAGAGGTCACAAGGTTAGATAAAATAAGAAATTAGTATATTAGGGGAAGCCTGAAAGTGGCACCAGTGATAGAGAAGATAAGGAGCGCGAGATTGTCTCGGTATGGCGTTGTGATGAGGAGGGATTAAAGACTTATAACAAGGAGGATTATCAATATGATTGTGGATGCAGGGCCGGATTATCCATAAGGCGGATTAGACAACTGCCTAGGGGCCCCACATGGACTAGGGGTCCCAAAGAAACATCAAGAAAGAAATACAATTCTTTTTTTTTAATTCTCATTTCTCTTGCCTACTCTATCATGAGATCTGGATCATCATTTAACTACAACTATAACCCAATCATTAAGATAATTTCAATGAAAGTAAAAAGAAATGAGTTAGGCATTTGAGGTGATGAAATAGCTTCAAGTCAAAGTGATAACGTATGTTTTTGCAATAAGCGATTGATGTAACAGGATACTAAAGAAGTTGATCTGATCGACTGGACTTATGTAACAGAAAATATATACTTCAAAAAGTAAGTAAAGAAAAAAGGAAAGGGGCCCTAAGAATTGCATTGCCTAGAGGCCTCGATAGAGTTAATCCGGACCTGTAGACATGGATGTAAGAAGCGTAGGAGACCCAAGAAGAGATGGATGAATTGTGTGGATTAAGATATGAGTATGAAAGCAGTAAATACAAATATAACGGCTGATAGGAAGCTATGGAAGCATTGTAGGGAAGGTAAAAACATATTGTGCAAACCCCACTTAGCGTGGGATGAGAGCAAGCAAATGACGATGAAATAATAAATAAAAGACTTTTGAACACACATTATTTAATAATGTCATTAATAATTAATATCATCCATAATCATTACTTGTGTGTGTGCATGCCAGTGTGTGTTCGGAACACACGAATACGGGAAGAAATTCTTTTATTGTGAGGATTTTACAAACATAATTCATCATCATCGTCATCATCGCAGCCCACATACGTCCCACTGTTGGGCTCGGGCCTCCTCCGCAATAGGAGAGAATTTGACCTACTATACCATGCTGGTCACACATGTTGGTATAGAGTTTCATTTCGAGTTTTCCTTCTCTTCCACAGATATTATGTGCATATTATATCCCTTAGTCGTCTTTTACGACATCCATGGGCAAGATAGGGAGTGGTGAGTTGTATTCTTACTCCGTCACCACACGGAAACAAACATAATTAACGGACACAAATTATATCCAGACTTAGAATAAAAATTTGTAGATCGCAAAAAGTGTGGGATTCGAACTCATAACACTGACAGTCACGGTAGGTATCTTAATTACTACGCCATTCGTACAGTCAAATACATATTTTATGCTTTTTTACCATCCTGTACCAGAGCGACTTAGATTCTAAATTTACTACACGGTTATTACGACACACGGCACAGAGTACAAGGTGTTGCCCTATTTTGTTTTTTTGGGGTGGTTCGCGGTCGACGCACTCGCACCACTCCGTCCGGGGCGACAGAGGGGCGTAATGGCGCATGGGATTCGAACCCGTGACACTGGCACGGTAGGTCGTTATCTTAACCACTACGTCGTCTGCGCAGTCCTTAGCCGGTTCTTACTCCGACTCCCATAGGGAAGCAAGGGATAGCGACAATTGTATTCTTATCCCGTTCCATTAACTGCAAATGTAACATTGTAATCCTATATATTTATATGGGATTACAATTATTTATGCAGTTAGTTTATCTAACAAAATGGACGAAAATTAGAATGTTTTATAATTTTTCCTTCATTTATACACTAAACACTAATTTTATTCTGATTTGAAGCTTCTATGTCTGCTAGAAATGCCTCAATAATATTGATGATCGGTCAGTCAGTCAGTGGGTGACAAAATTACGAAATTATGACTAGTTATAATTCTTAAACTATTGGTTTAAATTGAATGGAATTTAAAATCCACCATGTGTATACAATGCCTGCTCGGTTACTAAAAATTCAGACTTCTAGTTTTATTCACAATAAAGTTATAGGGAGTTGAAAATGGCCTGAATTGCTTCGAGAAAAGTATGTTACGGCAGTGTTGCGTTTTTGCTCGACTTGGCAGGGGCCGTGGCCGTGCCGCCAGATTTAGTCAATGTCTGAGCAATTGCTCACAATTGCGGCACACCTGCCCCACCCAGAAGGCCTCTCTGTCTTATAATTTTCCATGGTTATTTTCACGATGCCTAAAAATGGGTTAAAAGTTTTTGTCTGTTTGTCTGTCTGTTTCTGCCGGATAATTTTCAAAATGGCTACATGTTTTGATAATATTTTACTACCAGCTGTCTATATAAGGAGGACGAGTAGCAGCGAGGACGAGTTTTAAATAAAATAAGAGGTCTCTATGAATATCAGTCTTCCATATTTGTGTTTATAATCAATAAAAATAGTTTAATAAAATTAAATGAGGAATAGAAGACAAATGATTGAACAGGGTGAGGGAATGATTTTTTTACTGCCGGTGGTGGCAAACGAGCAAACAGCACACCTGATAGGAAATGATACTGCCGCACATGGATCTTTGTAATACCAGGGGCACAGCTATGCTGTTGCCTACCTATAAAATAAAATACTATTAAAAATACTTTTCTTAGACCTAGTTTAAAGAAAGACATGTTATAGCACTCGGGAAATACAGCAGCCGGTAGTTCATTCCAAAGCCTGCACGTACGTGGAAAAAATGATTACAGAAAACGTACAGTTGAAGGCCATAATGTTTCCAGGTGAAATGGATGAACCCTACTACGGTGTTAATTAAGTGATACGTTGGTAAAACGTTGACGGTGGTACCAAGTCAAACAGTTCCTCAGAGCACTCCCCATGAAAGATTCGGTAGACTACACAGAATGACCCAAAGTCTCTCCGATGCTCTAATGACCCAATCTGTGCGTAAGATTGGATCCCTGATAATTCGAACAGCATGCCTTTGCAGGGAATCAAGTGGGTCTTTCTATGTACAACATAAGATGCTGTCTCGGTGTGAAACACCGCCTGGCTCTGTTCAGGACACACAACTTTTTGCTTACCAATTTGGCTTTGTCTTCCAAAGGACTTTCAAACTGGACTTTGCTCGATGATTCGACGCCGAAGATGTTAACAAAGTCGGAAATTCGGAAAGTGACTCCTTGGAACTAAGGCGCCATGTCAAACGGGTCCTTCTTTGCAGTGAGCGCGCAAGTGAACGCTTGTGTCTTTGTGGTTGTGTTTGAAATGGACTAAATTCCGTTCACCCCATTCCGCGGCCCACCCCAGAAAGAGCTCGATTTCAGACACTAGTTGAACCCTTCTTTCCTATGTACTTCGAGGGACATTCCGTTGCTTGGTATACCGCTCATCACCTGTGCTGTCATCCGCATACTCTCTATTTTTTTTTTCGTGAGGAAACACCGACGCCGGTTCTGTCTCACGCCTTCGATATAGCGATGGTCGATTTGGCACCGCTGAAGGGACTGCAGCACCGCCCATTATACTCCTCGATTATACACGCCGATTATACTCCTCGGTCTTTTGTATAAATGGAAAATCTTATCTCTCATATATATATATATATATATATATATATATATATATATGTATAGATTTATCAGAGTTTATGTCAGTTAAGTCTTACGCTTATATCAATATTCGTGAAATATCTACCTCTCTGTTTTGCAGATCAGAAAACACGCAGAAAGAGAGATATAGCATAATTATTTTATTTATTAGACATATTTGTGATCGTTTGGTTATCAACGTAGCGAAACAACTGATCCTTATGAGTTATATCAATACTGATATGACACGTTAGAAACATGTCAACCATTTTCAGTTACGTTTTACTACAAAAGGCATGTTTAGGGCAAAAGTTT
The DNA here is from genome assembly GCA_032191425.1 of Lymantria dispar. Classification (NCBI taxonomy): domain Eukaryota; kingdom Metazoa; phylum Arthropoda; class Insecta; order Lepidoptera; family Erebidae; genus Lymantria; species Lymantria dispar. Next base: position 32,505,899 of record CM063452.1, read on the forward strand.
ATTGATGTATGCTATGTTAAATTCGTGTAGAACGTAGGCGGCAAGGGTGACGACGAAGGTAATGAAGACGCACTTTGTACTTTACAATTTGTAATTGACCTTACAGCGGTTACAATACGAATGCCCTACAATATTCAAGATGGCGGTATTTATAGATACACGCGGCGTGAACTAATATGAAATACACAAACTTAATAGATAATACTAATTATAAAATATCTTAATAATTCTAATAGTTATTTACGTGCAAATATTATACAGGATTATGTAACATTGAATATTTATTACGGCGGAAGTTGACACGCAGACGTGTTAATGATGACATCATGAATCAGTGAAATAAGAATCTAATACATGTAGTAAAATATAAGGAATATAGGTGCGATTAGTCGACATAGTGTAAGAGAGTACAGAGGTCTACAACAATAAGTACTATTTAATAGTGGCGCCGGAAGCTGACAAGCGGAAGGCGCCCATTGTATAAGAATTATTTTAACTTACAGAAATATTAATAAACTATTTACCTAATTATAAAAATATCAGTTAAATTATAAAACTATAATCAAGTCAGTAAATAATTAGGATGCATCTAAATTAGCCGTACATCTGAGGCCGGAAGTAGTACTTGATAACATTCGGCCATCCTGTGGACGCCGTGTCCCACGGCGATCAGCGCTGTCGGCGGCGCCTGGTTTGTTGGTGGCGAACAGCATCTGGAATCGATATGTTTTAGCAGTAATTAAATCTTGGATTACTTAATTTATGCAGATTGTATACGTGTTCCACACAGATTGTATACGTGCCCCAATCCACACAGATTACAGATTCGATAGGCGGCGCACAGTTTTAACTGTCGCCCGTTACATAGTAATGATCCGCGTCACACAGCATTGATCCGCGTCACACAGCATTGATCCGCGTCACACAGCATTGATCCGCGTCACACAGCCTTAATTGGGGTCACACAGCCTTAATTGGGGTCACACAGCCTTAATTGGGGTCACACAGCCTTAATTGGGGTCACACAGTATTAATTGGGGTCACACAGTATTAATTGGGGTCACACAGTATTAATTGGGGTCACACAGTATTAATTGGGGTCACACAGTATTAATTGGGGTCACACAGTATTAATTGGGGTCACACAGTATTAATTGGGGTCACACAGTATTAATTGGGGTCACATAGTAATGATCCACCTCACACAGCATTGAGTGGGGTCACACAGTATTAATTGGGGTCACACAGTATTAATTGGGGTCACACAGTATTAATTGGGGTCACACAGTATTAATTGGGGTCACACAGTATTAATTGGGGTCACACAGTATTAATTGGGGTCACACAGTATTAATTGGGGTCACACAGTATTAATTGGGGTCACACAGTATTAATTGGGGTCACAGTATAATGATCGGCGTCACAGTATAATGATCGGCGTCACAGTATAATGATCGGCGTCACAGTATAATGATCGGCGTCACAGTATAATGATCGGCGTCACAGTATAATGATCGGCGTCACAGTATAATGATCGGCGTCACAGTATAATGATCGGCGTCACAGTATAATGATCGGCGTCACAGTATAATGATCGGCGTCACAGTATAATGATCGGCGTCACAGTATAATGATCGGCGTCACAGTATAATGATCGGCGTCACAGTATAATGATCGGCGTCACAGTATAATGATCGGCGTCACAGTATAATGATCGGCGTCACAGTATAATGATCGGCGTCACAGTATAATGATCGGCGTCACAGTATAATGATCGGCGTCACAGTATAATGATCGGCGTCACAGTATTATAATGATCGGCGTCACAGTATTATAATGATCGGCGTCACAGTATTATAATGATCGGCGTCACAGTATAATGATTTGTCCCGCGTCACCCAGCTTTTAATTTGTAGGTAATCACACAGCATTATAACCATGGAGGGTTCAATCTCGAATTTAATTTACCAGCAAATGCCATAGCAGGTATTATATAATTTTGGCGCTTTGGCCACACGATTGAGATATGCCATTAGAGTAGGTAGACCATGTAAAATACTTATGTATGTGGCTCAATCGCTTGTTGAGATGAGAGAGAGACACACACACATATTGCCGAGACGTATTGGCCGGTCCTGGATGGGGTGTACATCCGAAACACTTAAAGAAAGCTCTGTATAAGTACCATCAGATAAGCAGTCAGTTGCAATACCAACTTAATCAAACTAGATAGATTACAGAAACAGGCATTACGTATTATCGGTGGTTTTTTTTTTTTAAGAGCACACCTATCCATGTGATGGACAGAGAACTTTGCAAACTATATATTTCGACGGTTCTTTCTGCTGGAAATTATTGATTAAATAAATGTCAATATTTAATAACAAAACAATAATGATTTAAGCTCTCTAACTACCCGTAGGTACTGAAGGCATAGACGGACACCGCTTTTAGTTCAAATATATATAAAATTTAAAGACCTTAAACCTTTCTCTGCAGACTGTCTCGCTATGTATACATTGGATTACTGGGCAAGTTGGTATAATCTAAGCAACCTAATGAAAATCATATTGAAGGGATGACGGATTTCAAAAATTCTTTCACCAATGAAAAGCCATAGTATCATATTTTATCCAGATATTCTCACGGGAACGGGAATTACGCGGGTAACGCTACTCAAACCGAAGCGTAGCGAGGGCGGCTTGCCAGTCTTTCATACAGAAACATTATCTGTCAGATTACAAGTTGTACACAGACAGCTCTAAAGATATAATAGTAAACACTCACTATTGACATATTCGCTACGTTTTTCGATTCCCAAACAAAGTTCTATGAAAATTAAGATCTGTGGTGACATATCTTGCTATCTCGGAAGCACTATCCTCTCAGACATGTGTTCGCTACACCAAAACGTAACTGATGTTGATATACTTCTAACGTATCGTATCGGTATTGATATAAGCTAATATTGGCTATCAGTTAACTAGCTACAAACAACTGACGATGACGTGACATTGTCAACCAACAATAGCATAACAATTTTTGGTTAGATACTGTGAATTATGCTATATCTCTTTCCACGCGATTTCTGACGTGCAAAGGAGAGGGGGCGGGCATTGGCCAACGGCTTAGTAACAAGCAACGTATGTTAAAGCGAAAGACGCTCTTATTATATACTCTTATCATATACTCTTATTATACCAGCGTAAGACTTAACCGTCACAAACCTTGGTAAATCAGACTAATAGTAAAATAGTTGTGCTTCTCAAAGGTTATAACGGCCAAACCGTGAATTAATAGAAATGAGATCGTATTTATTTTTACGCGTATTATGCCGATATTCGGTCAACTATTATCCGTATTGACACCAAATAAACTGTTAGTAGTCGTTGCCATAGATAGCCAGTAACGCCCAAAGTCTATATCCTATATTAAGAACAGTGCCGACTACAATGTTTTCGTTGTCTTAACAGACTCATGGAGTGCCTTAGAGCATGTGGCTTGGTGGAATTCTTATTTAAGATGCACACCGATCGCCTACATTATAATTCTAATGATACTTCAGTTGAAAAATACATTCAAAGAAAAGTTAAAGAATATTGTTACTAATTATAGAAAACACTTCAATACGAGGTCAGTGGAGAAAGACATATGGTATAGGTAGCCTTGTAAATAACCGTGGTTTTAATGTAACCACGACGTTTAGAATTCGATCCGGACACTCCACTCAATAAATTAAGTTAACAGTTAAGGACGTATTACATATGTGGTGGCGTGATTTCGGAGGCGGATTCGGAACGAGAACATGTAACGTGGACGAGTAAATGTATACACGAAATAAAATATTCGAACTAAATACGTTTCCCCCTCGGGATAGAGTACAAGACGTTAATTTGCTACCACTAGTGGTCGCCGAGTGGTCAAAATGCGGCTCAAATTCATTTTATTTAATTTCTCCGCTACAGAATTTTCTTTTAAATTTATTTGTAAGTACAAATATCTATTAGACGTTGTAGTCATAATTATGATTTTTGACTTTCAGTTCGACCACATATTTTACCCGTAAAGAAATTGTATAAACGCGCGCGCGCCTCTGTGTGTAGCGATTGCCTGATATTGTGGTAATGCCTTTTTTTTAATAAATTTAATTTCTAATCGATTATTTAACGAAATTTCAATTTTACGCATTTCATTATATACTTAAACCGTAACCAATCTCATTTTTCGAAAAAAAAAAAGGGGGTACAAAGTTTTTGCTTCACATATTATATATCACATATATAGATTATGTGGGAGGCTCGAACCCAGCAAATAGGCTTATGCTAATATGGCGTGCTATTGAAAACATTTGATTGAGTACATATATTTTTTTTTTATCAAATTCCTGCTTATTTTCTATCTGATTAAAAAGTGATTTTAAAACCAACCAGCTATGTATCAACCCTATCCACGTCCATTGGACATATGTCTTCTCAAAGGTGGATAATACTGTAAGATTTGACTTGGGTTCTTCAGGAGATGCACATTTTTGGTGAACTTAAGAACGGGTATTTTAAGACGTTCATCATACAAAATTAACGCTCATTTCAGGCTTAAATGAAGATACATTTCCGTGCGGTGACGCAGCAAGAATACAATTCATCACCCTGTTTCCTACCCAAAGTGTTGCAAAAGACCACTAAAGTATTAGAGTATAGGTATAAACAATATGTACGCAAGATATGAAGAACTTGATACAAAATTACATAATCAGTCTGACCAGCGTGGCATAGTAGGAAAGATTTAACAGCGTTGTAAATATAAATGGACGTTGTAACAGTATCCTGTCATATCCCCCGTCTGATACGGTCAAACTTTTATATAGATCAGTTCAAATTGGTACAAGACAGCGCACTGTGTTAGCCTTACTATAGGCGAGATACGGTCTGGGTGCTGTGGCTAACATCCGTTTTAGTTTCGAGGTTTAATATGTGGGAGATTTAATAGAGCGACATGCTCCTTAAAACAAAGAAATAAAAAAAAGTATATAATTTGCTCCTAGTACCTATGTATGCCGTGAGACTGCAACCATTACGTTTATGTTGTATGTTGTTAAAAAGAAAAATATTACTGGCCTTTTAATGTAGCGAGCTGGCCGCACAACAGCAGCTAGCAGACTTGTGGACCCGGCGATGACACACCTCGCAGCACGGCACCTTGCCTTCTTCTTGTCCTTCTAATTCATGGACTTCTCTTCGGTAGGCGTAATATTTTTTCGATTGAATGTTCGTTTCACTTGCAATTGGTGCAACGACGTCTCCTTCTTCATACCAAATTCGTCAGAGTGTGGGCTGGACATATCCCACTTCTGAAATGTAGAACGTAGGCGGCAAGGGTGACGACGAAGGTAATGAAGACGCACTTTGTACTTTACAATTTGTAATTGACCTTACAGCGGTTACAATACGAATGCCCTACAATATTCAAGATGGCGGTATTTATAGATACACGCGGCGTGAACTAATATGAAATACACAAACTTAATAGATAATACTAATTATAAAATATCTTAATAATTCTAATAGTTATTTACGTGCAAATATTATACAGGATTATGTAACATTGAATATTTATTACGGCGGAAGTTGACACGCAGACGTGTTAATGATGACATCATGAATCAGTGAAATAAGAATCTAATACATGTAGTAAAATATAAGGAATATAGGTGCGATTAGTCGACATAGTGTAAGAGAGTACAGAGGTCTACAACAATAAGTACTATTTAATAGTGGCGCCGGAAGCTGACAAGCGGAAGGCGCCCATTGTATAAGAATTATTTTAACTTACAGAAATATTAATAAACTATTTACCTAATTATAAAAATATCAGTTAAATTATAAAACTATAATCAAGTCAGTAAATAATTAGGATGCATCTAAATTAGCCGTACATCTGAGGCCGGAAGTAGTACTTGATAACATTCGTTATTCATTGATGATAAATTTTCAGAAGGCTCTAAATAAGCTCACATCCCTTTTAACTCGATCCAGAATTGGAATTATCACAGGAATCGGTAGCCATATATTTATATCTATATTTATGAGAGCAGAATCCTTGTTGATATAAGTGAAATTAATAACTTGTATTAATATATACTAGTGGTCGCCGTGTGGTCGAAATTCCGCCATAATTAATTTTAATTAATTTTTCTGCTACACAATTTTTTTAAATTTTATTTATGTATGACGTAGCAGGTAGCGCCGTGTTGTTTTTAAAAGCAATGACGTCAGTATGGCTAACGTCATCTACCTCACTACAATGCTGATAGTGTTGATGGTGTTCCATGATAAACGTAATTGAAACAATAAAGTTGAAACAGTACTCGTGTTATTGAATTCTAGTTTAAAACTAAGTGGAGTCTAGAGCTCCGCACTGTTCGGCTGCTAGCGATCGAATCAATATCATCGAATCAATATCGTACCAGCAAATGGTCGTATTTATAGTAAGGCCGAGAGCGGGGAACTCCCGATGACAATCTATAAAAACTGTTTTATGATAACATGTGTTGTACTATCTATCTTAAGTATGGGAACTAATTATTTTGAATTAAACCTAATTGTTTTAACTGTAATTATAATTCAAGTTTATAAAATAATCAATCGTGCGCCGATATGTACCTATAATTGTAAATTGAGCAAGCTGTATTTCACTAATAACTAATATATAAAGTACTAAGTATAAATTCGGTTTGACCAGAGATTTTAACCGTAAACAAAAGTGTATAAACGCGCGCATGTGTGCGTGTGTGTGTAGTGATTGCGTTGTAGTGTGCGTAATGCCTTTTTAATGAATTTAACCTATTTCTAATCCATTATTATATAAAAATTCAGTTTAATGCACTTCTCCTCATTACATACTTCAGCTGTGCCAAACTTCATAGTTGTCCATCAAGGGGTACAAAGTTTTTGCTTCACGAATTAATATATAGATACTAGCAACCCGCCCTCGCTTCGCTTCGGTTCCAGTCGCTTTACCCGCGTAGTTCCCGTTGCCGTGGGAATACTGGGATAAAATATAGCCTATATTACTCCCTGATATTATAGCTTTCTATTGGTGAAAGAATTTTTGAAATCAGTTCTGTGGTTTAAACGTGAAAGAGTAACAAACAAATAAACAAACAAACTTACTTTCGCATTTATAATATTAGTAAGGAAGTAAGGATATATAAAAGCAAGGACATGCAAAAATTAATAATCCAACTTCCTACTATAGTCCATAAAATATAGGATGATCTTCTTCTTCTTCTTCTTCTTTTTGTCTTGGCAATCAGCTACAAATACGAGCCATTTTTGCCAGTGTCGAGTTATAATTATCTTTTCAAGTTCTCAGTTTCTTCACGTCAGTAATGGTCTGTCAGTAAGTCAAAGTGTCGCCCTCAACAGTGTAATGGCCACTATTAAGGGTATCTTCTGAGAATTTTGGTGGAAACAAAAAGGTATGTATAGCAATTTTATATCATATTCACTATACCTCAGCAGTTTTGCCGCTATATATTACATAAAATGACATCAAAATTATTTAATATAACACGTTAAAACACTAAGATATTGAATATAATACAAGAACACCACATGACACTTCAGATTCCCGCCAAAAACTCCATAGGATGTTTTTTTTTTTTTTTTTTTATTTATTCGTCCCATACATGGAACAGGCTAAAGTCTTTAGACCATACTGCCAATTCTGACGTTAAATCATAACAAATTATCCAAACAAATACACAATTATTCTTACGTCTTAAAATTTGTTATACATCATCATTTTTTATACGGAAATAACATATTTTAGCTAGAAGACTTAAATTTGATTCACACTATTAATTATAAATTTATACAAACATTTAAATGTTGAAGCATTTATAAGCAATTCTTTTATGCATTGCGGGACCGTTCCGGGTTCATCGTAAACTTCTAGAAGCTCGTCTATCAGCACAAGGCGCTGAATGCTAAAAGACGGGCATTTGAAAACAATGTGATCTATGGATTGAACAGACTGTGATTGACAATAATGACAATTAGGCGAGTCGGCCATTTTAAGGCGATACAGATGGTAATTTAATTTACAATGACCGAATCTTAAACGACAAATTGTAGAGTAAAATTTTCTGTTTGCAAATGTATTACTTTTGCAAAACCAGGGTTTGGAATTTATTTGAACTCCTAAAGCCATATACCACGCACCTTTATTTTCTTTACGTATGGCGAGAGATAAATTTCTCTCCCATGTCCCGAACATTTGTTTCTTTAAAAGACATACAATATCGGTGAATGGAACTAACACGTTTGGAGCGTGACTAGTACAAGAAATATTATCTGCATACTTTACAATAGTATTTGCCAAGTAGTCTGCCTTTTCATTGCCAATCACACCTTTGTGTGAAGGCACCCAAATAAAACTAACATGAATGTTTAAGTTTGCTAATTCTAGCCATACCTGCTTTATGAAATATATTAAATAGTTAGTATTAGCGTCCAATTTGTTATTTGCTAAACATTTTAACACACTCATACTATCGCTCACTACAGCCCATTTTGTATAACATTGTATATTATGTTTGATGTGTTTCAGCGCACTTAAAATAGCTACAGCTTCAGCAGTGAAAATGCTAGCGTGTTTATCGATTTTGTAACCCACACCTGTTTTAGTAGAAGGTTGATAAATTGCGAAAGATACGGCTTTATCATTTTTGGATCCGTCTGTATAAATAAATTTGTGATCTGACCATAGTTCAAGCATATCATCAACTTCTTCTTTGGATGACAAATTATGATCTATTATTATGTTTAATGCTGGGAATTTACTATAGAAAGATCCTTCATAACATGGCAAATGTTCAATAGATTGATAAATGTTACAGTTTTTGAGAAAATCTAGAAAGGCATTAAGATTTTGCAACATATACAAGGAATTAGTGTAGGACATAGTGCGAATTTTTGACAAATTCACTAGTAAGGCGTTATTGGCAACACTGTAAAGTTTAAGAAGGAATCTTTCTTTAAGATATTTAAAACGAATATCGATAGGTGCAATATTGCATTCAATTTGCAATGCATTAATGGGAGTGCTTTTAAATGCCCCAGTTATAAGACGCAAACATTTGTTCTGAATAATATTCAAATTATTTACAGATTTCTTATCTGCTGCAATACAAAAGAAAGCATATTCAAAGTGACTACGTACTAATGATTTATACAATGTTAACAGTATTTTGGGATCTGCTCCCCAGTATGTACCCGATAAGGATTTCAATACATTGAAGGCTTTATTGGCCTTATTCATTATATGCTTTAGATCAGTGGTTCTCAAACTTTTTAAATGACGGAACCCTTTTGGGAAGCAAAATACTTGATGGAACCCTACAATAAAACAATTATTTTTATAAGTGTATTCTATATTAATCAGCATAATAAAAGTACAATGTATCAGTTACTAATTATTATTTACTTCACCACTTGGTAAGGACAATAATAGAAAACATTAAAAAAGAAAAAATCTAACTAGTGGGAGGTATGAAACTGTTTTTTATTTTTCATTAATTGCTTGATATCAGGTTTGATGGAAGAAAGTTGGAGTCTCATATCAGCTTCGGCGTCCAGTCTATTGCGATATTTTGTTTTCGTGGCTGCGTAGGTAGAGAATCCTGTTTCGCACAAATATGTAGTTGGGAACGGGAGAAGAATATCCAGAGCCATTTGGCCAAGCATTGCATATTCATCTTGGATTCTGCACCAAAAATCATTAAGAGGCGTCGTTTTGAACAATGACTCCATACTTGTGTCTGATGACATTTCTAAAAGAGATTCATATATCTCATTTGACATGTTTTCAGGCTTTTCCAAGTTGGGTAAAAAAGGATTATGAATCCAGGAGTTCACTTTAATTTTTGTATTGTGTTCTTCGGGAAAATACTTTTCAAAAGATGCGCGCATCGAACTGAGATATTGGACCAATTCTTCAAACACATTATCTTCAAACATTTCTGAGTCGTTTTCGCTAACAAACTCACTGAGTAACGTAAAACTTTCTATTTCTTTCTTACCAATGCAAATGATCCAAAAATCTAATTTTCTTTTAAAAGCAGTTATTTTATTATAGGCCTGAAACACTGTTGTCTGTTTACCTTGCAACGATAAATTTAATTCGTTAAGTTTTTGAAAGATATCCGCCATAAAAGACAATCGGAACAACCAAGTTTTATCATACAAACGGTCCTTCAAATTAAAAGAAGTATCTTTTTTTTTTTTTTTTTTTTTTTTTTTATGGGTGGGTCGCGGTCGGCGCGCCTCCGCACCACTCCGTCCGGGGCGACAGAGGGGCTTAAGCACGCAACTCCCGCAACCCACCCGAAAACCACCTCGCCTTCGTCATTGGGCCGACCACCGGAGCAGGTTTACTTGTCGTCAGTGGTCGGCCCGACGGAATACCCCCTACGCGGGGTACCCTCCCATCGACCGACGTCCCCCCCTCGGGGAGGACGTCGGTCTTTCCTCACGCGGTCGGCCTCTCGGCGGGTGACGGACTAATCCCCGGTCACGTCACCCGCGGCCTCGGCTAGGGCGGCATGAGGCGCAGATAGTTGCGCCTGCGCCGCCCCAGTCGCCGGCGGCGGATCTCCTCATCGAGGCTGCGCTCCACGCGCAGACGATCCGCCGCCTCCTTCTGCGAGATCACTGTCTCGCAGAAGGCTGCGACCGCGTCCCAGTTCCTGACGCTGTCGACCATCGCCCTAGCGATGGCCGGCAGCGTCAGGTCGGCACCGATGATTGCGACGAGTTCACGACGCTGCACTGCCCAAGCCGCGCAGGCCTCGAGCGTGTGGCGCGCCGTGTCCTCGTCGCAATCGCAGTGGTGGCAGGACGGTGTACTCTCCCTCCTCACGACCCTGTGCAGGTATTTGGCGAAGCTCCCGTGCCCCGTCAACACCTGCACTAGTCGGAAGGAGAGCACCCCGTGCCGCCTCTCCAACCACTGCATCAGCACCGGCCGGAAGGCCTCCACGGTTCGCACCCCGAACCGAGGCCTCTCCAGCCGGACTGCCCAACGGGCAATGACGTCTCGGCGGGCGTCGACGTGCCAGGCGGTGAGATCCCTTAACGAGATCACACCGCCCTCCCCGCGCACCCCCGACACCCGCCGATACAACTCGGCGAGCATTTCCGCCTCCAGGTCCCACGGGGGAGTCCCGGCCAATAGGCACGCTGCCTCCGTCGCAACCGTGCGGTATCCGCGGATGGCCCTGACCGCCATGACCCTCTGTGGTCGCCACAGAAGGGCCCTAAGTCGGACGGTCAAGGACCCCGCCCACACCGGTGCGCCGTACAGGGCCATCGACCGGATGACCCCCGTGTACAGCCGTCGGCACGTAGCGCTCGGTCCGCCCACGTTCGGCATTAGCCACGATAGGGCGGACGCCGCGCCGACGAGCCGCGGAGCGAGCCTGCGGAAATGCTCCCGGAACCACCATTGCCCGTCGAGCACCAGGCCCAAGTACCTCATATGGGCCCGGATGCTGATGTCAACCGATCGGACGGTGATCGAGACGCCGATGGGAGGGCTCATAAGGCGCCCATGGAACAAGAGGGCCTCCGTCTTGTCCAGGGCGACCCTCAACCCCAGCGCCTCGATCCGCCTGACGACCTCTTCGGTGCCATAGGTCGCCAGGCTTACCGCCTCTTCTAGCGTCCCACCGCGGGCTGTGACGAGCGTGTCGTCGGCGTAACAAATCACGCCCAGCCCGGGCGGGAGGCTCCCCCGCAACGCCCAGTCGTAGCCGATGTTCCACAGGGTGGGTCCGAGGACCGACCCCTGTGGGACACCGCACGTCATGGGCGTTCGCACAACGTCCCCTGCTCGGTTGGTACAGAGGACGCTGCGCCCCACCAAATAGTCTGCCACTAGCCGCCTCAGGTAAGCTGGCACTCCGTGATACCGGAGCGCCTCCCTGATGCAGCTGAATGGCAGACTATTGAATGCGTTGGCGATGTCTAGGGACACCGCCAACAGCACTCCCCCACCGGTGACGGCCTCAGTCGCCACGGCCCTCAGGCGCAACAGAGCCGCGATCGTCGAACGACCCCTCCTAAACCCAAACTGGGCGTCCGACAGATCGGGCCCCGTGCCGACGAGGTGCCGCTCGATGCGGGCAGCTACCACCCTCTCCAGTAGCTTACCCGTGTCATCGAGCAGCACGATAGGCCTGTAGGCCGAAGGCGACCCCGGAGACTGTCCCGGCTTCGGCAGGAGCACCAGCCTTCCCTCCTTCCAGCACCCAGGGAACCGTCCGGACGCTAAACACGCGTCGAACAGCTCCCTGAGGCGGGGACCCAGGTGGTCGAGGACCAGGCCCAACACGCGGTTTGGAACACCGTCGGGCCCGGGGGCGGTGGACTTTGCGCACATGCGCGCCACCGCCACTCCCATCTCGGGTTCCGTGATGGGCGGAACACTGTCGTCGTCGGCCTCCCGGTCAGTGTCTGGCGGAGCCATGACCGGGGGCGTGTGTTCCGCCCGCCGCGGGAACAGGTCCTCGACGACCCGGGTGAGAAGGCTGGGCTGGAGAGTCTCGGTGAGGGGAAGGCCCCGCGCGCGGAGCTTATTCAGCACCGCGCGATAGGGGCGTCCCCAGGGGTCACGATCGAGACCGTCCAGCATCTCCTGCCGACTGACGTCCTTGGCGGAGCGGACGGCCAGCCTGAAGGCCGACCGCGCATTGCGGTAGCCCTCATACAGCAAGGCCTCCCGCTCCGCGTCGCGTTGCCGCCGCCGGCTGCGGGTGTAGGCCCTCCGGGCGCGAATGCACGCGGCCCGGAGATCCGCCAGCTCCCGGGACCACCAGTGGACCGCCCTCCTCGGGGGCGGACGCCGTACCCGGGGCATGGCCGCATCGCAGATCTGCGTCAACGCACTGCGGATGCGGCCAGCCTCGGCGTCCACTCCGTCCGACTGGTTGGCAGAGGACAGCCACGAGTAAACGATGGCTGTCTCCGCCAGCTGGTCCCGGTCTAAGCGACCCACAGCCCATCGCGGGAACGCAGGACGTCCATCCGCCCCGTGACCCCTGGGCGTCGGGATTACCGGGGAGACCTCCATCCGGATATACCGGTGGTCCGACAAGGTCTCCACCTCCTCCACGACGCGCCAGCTCCCCACGCGTGCGGCGACCTCGGGGCAAGCGAACGAAAGGTCCACTATCGACCCGCCCCGTTGTCGCACGCACGTATGCACCGAGCCCCTGTTCAGCAAACAGAGGCCCAGTGCCGCCGCCCACTCCTCGATCGCCCGTCCTCGGTCGTTCGTCCGGGGAGACCCCCACGCCACGGACTTGGCGTTGAAGTCCCCCAAGACGAAGACCTGGCGCGATGCCATTCGCCGTAACGAGGCCTCCATGATGGTGAGGGAGGCCTCGAAATCGGTCACACTCCAGTTAGGGGAGAGATAGACTCCGAGGAGCGTAATCTCCCCCCAGTCCGCCGCGACGTATCCGACGCCCCTGTCCCTAAGGGTCAGAGGCGACGAAGGCCACGACGTGGAGGCGACGATTGCCACGGTACCATCGGTGCTACCCAACCAGTTAGGCCGGTCGGGCACCACGTACGGCTCCGCGGCTACGGCTACTCCTATCAACCACTCCGCCATGGCTTGCAGGAACACGTCCTGCGCACCGGCGGTGTGGTTGAGGTTGGCCTGGAGGAGACGAATGGATACGGGGTCCATTAACGGTCCGTATCCATCGTCACCTCCTCCGCGCTGACGGGCGATCGGGCCGCGCTCGGAGCGGGGACTGGCCCGGTCGATGGGCCGTCCCGCCCCTTCGGGGCCGATGCCGGGGGTCTGCAGTCCCCAGAGCCCATGCGGTGTTTGGCAGGCCTATTGCCTGCCGCACACGCGGGGCAGTGGGGCACCGCAGAGCACGATGCCGCCTGGTGTCCGGTCTGACCGCAACGGAAACATAGCCCGCTGCAGTCAAAGCAGTTTTTGCATGTCGGTCGGGTATGCCCGACCGCCATGCATTTGTAACACCTCGCGGGCCGGGGCTCTAGCACGGTTACCCGCGCCGAGCTCCAGCCCACGAGGAGCCTGCCTGAGTCGGCCAATTGCTTGACCGACTCCACCGAACACTGCACCCAGGCAGCACCGACGCCGCCCGGACCAGTGCGAATGGTGCCAATCCGGACGGTGTCCGAGGCACATCCGGTACGCGCCATAATGGCCTCCCGGACGTCCTCCACCGTCACGGAATCGTCCAAGCCCGTCAGGCGCATCTCTGCGCACTTGACAGGCCTGGCGATTCGGACACCATCCTCCGGCCCGAACAGCCCCCTCAACATCGTGGCCAAACTATCGGCCGTCTTCGCGCCCTCGGCCCCAGGGAACTCGAGTATTCGAGCCCCTGTCCGGGCCTTGCGGGTCCTCGCCTCGACGCCCCCGATACCGGAGACGTCCAGCTCCCGCCGGGCGCGTTTTAGGACGGCCTCATAGTTGAGGCCCCTCTCAGCCGCCTCAGGCAGCACGGTGATGACCACCGCGGCCGTCTTCGGCGACTTGAGGCCCCTGCGCGACCTTTTCTTCCCCTTTCTGCCGGCTCCCGCCTGGGGAGCGGCGGCCACGGCGGCACTCTTGGCCGCCGCTCTCCGCTTCTGGCCGCGTGCCTTCCTGCTCCGCTCAGCCACCTGCCAGCCCTGTTCGAGCCTGGCAGCAGCGCTGAGCGCAGCAGGAGCGTTCGCGGGTGCGCTGGCCGGCGCCTGCGGTGCAGCCGCTGGCGCCGGCCGCGGCCCGGCCTTGGCGGGAGCCGGCACCTTGCCGGCCTTCTTGGCCCCCTTGGGCCCGGCCGCGGCCGCAGCGTAGCTCACCACGCGGCCACCCTGACAGGGCAGCGGGGTGGGAGCTGACGCTTGCGGCCGCCTCGCCTTGTCCGCGGCGAGCGGCGGTCGGAGGGGCGGCTCAGGCGGGAGCCTGGCCGCTACGGCGGCGATACGCGCATCCACCATCACCCCTACTCGGGCTAGGATCACGCGTACCGCCGACTCCGACACGCCGTGCACCTCGTCGGGTGGCGGCCCCTCCCCCCTCCGAGGTCTCCCGCGGCCACGAGCCGGCGGAGGGACCACGACGAGGGAAGGAAGCGCCGAAGCCGCGACGGGTGCAGCTGGCGCAGCAGCCGCGACGGGCGCAGCCGGCGCCACGGGCGCAGACGACGGGCCCGCCCTCCCCGGCGCAGCCCGTTTCGGTGGCGAGGCTGGCACAGGCGGCGCGGCCGGCGCCAGGCGCGCGAACTGGGCCCGCAGGTCGGCCATCTCCTTGGCCAACCCGCGGTTCTCCCGTCGCACCGCCGATAGCTCCGTCTCCAGCTTGCGGTTGCGTTCCCGCAAGCCGGAGACCTCCTCACTAAGGCGGGCGTTCGCGGCCTGGAGGGCCGCCACCTCGCCACCGTGGCCGGCCGGACCCGGTGTCCCCGGCCACGCCGCCACCACCGATCCTCGGCCTCTGCGCCCCCGGCGCATGGTCGGGACCTTGGGAGGAGGCATGATTATGGAACTCCCCTCCGAGTCGGTGTTGGAGCGGCCACCCTCTTGCAGGGGGCGCTTCCAGGGTCTCGGGGGGAGGGCCTCCTCCCTCTTCCTCGCTTTTGGGGCTGGAGCCGGCGCCCCCGCAGCCCCCTCCGTCCCCCTCCTCGGCGACGACGACGACGACGGCGACGACGGCAACGACGACGGCCTAACTGCACCCTCAACCGACGGCGCGCCTAGCATCTGCCTACTGCGGTCCTCGTCCCTACTCCGGCCGACTAGCACCCAAGGGGTGTCGCTCTCCTCTCCTCCTCTCGCGGACGGCTCTGCGGCACTTCCGCCCACGTCCGTCAGCACCATCTCCGACGCATCCGTCTCCTGACGCTCTGATGGCCCTGCGGCACTGCCGCCCTCATCCTGCGACGGCTCTGCGGCAATGCCGCCCTCATCGCTCGACAGCTCGGAGCTTTCGCCTGCTAACCTTACGCACGGCTCTGCGGCAATGCCGCCCTCGTGCTCGGACCCGCTGCTGCTGCCGCTCTCCTCACGCGGCGGCCCTGCAGTGGTCTCCATCCTCTCCTCCGACGGCTGGGCAGCAACGCCACCCCCGTCCCGCGACGGCCCTGCAGCAGCAATGCTGCCGCCCTCGTCGCGTGCGGCAATGGCTTCAGCCTTCATCCGCGCCCGCCACGCCTTCGATGCATTGGCGCTAATGCGGGCTCGTGCAGCGGCGGAACGCCTCGGCTTCGTCCTCCGGGTCTTCTTCCGCACCTGCACCTCCTCCTCGTTCCCCCTCCCCCCCTGAGCCACTTGGTGTTGAGCCGGGCTCTCGGCTTCTGAGGCAGTAGTTGTCCCCCACCCATACGATTGGGGACTGACTGTGCCGGGACTTGGGCGCGACTCCAAATGGACGTCGCGCGCAAGCACCGGCACAGCAAGGGACTCCCCGGCCTGGCCGGGACCCTCTGGTGAAGTCTTACTGTGTCTTACTTCTGCCATTTTTGGGACGTTTTTGTGTCTTGCCTTGACTACCACTCTAACGGCTGGACGCTCGCGCGCTTTTTAACCCACCAACCATTCATCCCCTCGCCGAGTGGCCAAACTTAGGATTAGGGGTAATTTTTTATAGGGGTTTTCTTCCCCGCGGTCCGAAGACCCCCGGTCCTGACCCCCCTGCTCAGGATTACGGTTTGGGCCTTCCGGGTCTGGCCGCTCGCGAGCGACCGACCCGTCACGCCCCCGGGCCGTGACGCAACCGTCCCTGGCGACGGAGTGCCATGAGGCACATCCGCCCCATTGGCCCCGGGTCAGATCCGCCGTGCGCTCTGCCACCAGAGCCGCACGCGGAGACCACCCCCTGCCGGAATCTTGGCCGTCCAAATGGACGCATGACGTCCAAATGGACGTTACCAGGGAGCACCACGAGGAGGTGCTCCGGCCGCGCCCCCCAAAAGAAGAAGTATCTGCTGAAAGAAACATTTGTAACTCGGCTCTAAGTTCAAATAGCCTTGTTAAAGTTTTTCCCCGAGACAGCCATCGCACTTCTGTATGGAGCAGCAGTGTTTTATGTTTGCTGCCATAATCTTCACACAATAATGAGAACAATCGGGATTGTAGTGGTCGTGATTTGATAAAATTAATTATTTTTACCGCTTCATCCATAACTAATTTTAGATTAGACGGCATTTGCTTCATCGCAAGTGCTTGTCTATGCAGAATACAATGACTGGAACTACAATTAGGCGCTTTATTTTTCATTCGTGACACTGCTCCTGCTGTTTTACCTGTCATCGCCTTGGCCCCATCTGTACAAATGTCAATGCAATTGTTCCAACTGAGATTATGTTCTTCAAAAAATATATTTATTTTATTAAAAATTTCTTCCCCGGTAGTGTTTGTAAGCAGCGATGAACACATAAGCATGTCTTCTTCAAAAGAACTTTTATATGGATATCTCACAATAACCAGCAGGATAGCCAAACCAGCGACATCAGTCGACTCGTCCATTTGCAAAGCGAATCGTGTATTTTGTAGACGTGTAACTAGTTCTTGTTTGACGTAGCTTGCCAGATCATGGATTCGTCGTGAAACAGTATCGTTTGATAGCGGAACAGTAGAAAGATGCTTTGCAGATTTTTCATCAAGCATACATTTTGTTATGTCTAATACACATGGTTTTATTAATTTCTCAGCGATAGTGTGCGCTTCACCTGCTTGTGCAATGCGATAGCTAACTAAGTATGATGCCTCCGTGGCCTTTTCGTTGGTAGTTTGTGTTACATGCATCATATTTTTTTGACTTTCTAATAACTGATCTTTTTTGCGAACAAAAAATTCTTTATTCTTGTCTTTAGTCTCGGGGTGTACGGTTTCTAAATGTCGACGCAATTTGGCAGGTGCCATGGAACTATTAGGAAGCAGTTTACTACAGAGCATGCAGAGAGGTGAGCCGTTGGAATCAACAAATCCGAAACTGATATAAGATTCATCATACTTCCTTTTTTTCGTCTTTGAAACCGTCGAGCTTGACGTCGTGGCACTCGTGGCATCATCTTCTGGATCGGTGATTGCTAAATTCTCCGCGCGCATTGCTTTTGAACATTCAGCGTCATTAGAAGATGTTGTTGGAACACGTTTAACACCTTTAAGCCAACGTTCCATTCTTCTTTATTTATAATGTTACAAGTCAGGATAGTGGGGTTTAAATAATGCACAATCGTTACTGCGTATAAGAGACTAAATTTAGAACCTACAGGGAAGAAATGTATAAAACTGAGACAACAGAATACAGCAGGCAGTAAAACAATGAACACTAGTTTCTCGCTAGCGAGCTTGTAAGTAGGTAGTAACTTATCGCTCCGAACGCTAATCATCAACTGACGACGCCAATTTTTTTTTTTTTTTTTTGTGACTTAGTTGTTAGCCTCAGATGGCTGTGACAACTTTACCCGGACTGGTGGGTGAGCGCTGAGGGCTCTCAACCCGCGCCGACGCCAACGCGCGATCGCCGCTTTTATACTTAGTCCTAGACTCGATCTCAAATATTCTCGAAAATACTCGAGTCGGCACCTTTGATAAACAAAAAGCAAAAATAAAAACAGAAATTTAAAAATAGCGTTGTAAACAATATCGACTTTATCCTTTGAAGTTAGAGACGAAAGTCGCTAGTTGACAACTATAGCGTCTAATTCAGAGGCGGCTTTTATCAAAGAGACTGAGCGCTTACAAGTATACTACCCGCTTGTTTTAAGTTTGCCGCTGGCGATAGGTATGAAGTGTATGACGTTCGAAATTTTTTATTTAATTGTAACAATAAAAATTGTGTACGTTAGATATTTGGGTAAAACTATGACACATTATAAGTTTTGTTGTCACGTGGGGGAGGGTACGCGCATTCCACAGACCGGCAAACTTAGAGCGAACGCGTTGTACAAGTATAAAATTGTTGAGACCAAACTTATGAGATATTGTACCAGCTAATGTAACACAAGCTTATACAAATACAAATAAATAAATAAATAACATTCATAGCGTTTTGTCTCCGCGCGGCCGCGGAGTCCGCACAGCCGCGGAGCGACCAGAGAGAGGTGTTTTGATTTTTTTATTTCTAAATTCTTGCGGAACCCCGACAGAGGTATCACGGAACCCTAGGGTTCCGCGGAACACACTTAGAGTATAGCTGCTTTAGATAATTGTTCCATGTCAAGTTGTGTGAAAATATAACACCAAGAAATCTTACTTCAGATACATTAGTTAAAGGATAATTATTATAATTTATAGTGAATGCACTTAAACAGTTTTTTCCAAATACTACAACTTTAGACTTTGAAGGGTTAACATTAAGATCAAGATAAGAAAAATAGTCATTTAGTTTTTTTAAAGCATCATTGACAATATTAGCGAGTAAAGATAATTTATTACCTGATACATATACAACTAAATCATCTGCATATTGTAAATTTTTGACATTAATACCCAGTATTAAATTTAAACGGCGTATATATAATATAAATAGCAATGGTGATAAAATTCCCCCTTGACAAACACCCTTAAATGAGTGTCTAGGGCCATAAATGTGATTATTATATTTAACAAATACTTTCCTGCAGCTTAAAAAAATACTGATCCAGTTTATAAATTTCTCAGGGATACCTATTAGTGAGAACTCATGACAAAGTATATCAATATTGATGCTATTAAAAGCACCAGCTATATCAAAAAAAACAGCAATTGTATATCTATTTTCAATTAGAGCATTATGAATATCCAGTTGTAACTGACAAATACTTTCTCTGGCAGAGTAATTTCTGCGAAAACCAAATTGATTAGAAGGCAATAAATTGTTTTGTTCTACATAGAATTCTAGACGCTGTTTAAGTAATTGTTCAAAGATTTTACCTATGCATGAAGTAAGTGCTATAGGTCTATAGGAATCAGGACATAGTCTAGGTTTATTTGGTTTTAATAAAGGTACTAGACAGTCTTTTTTCCATTCATCAGGTATGATATTATTATTCCAAAGTAAATTTAAGACATTTAAGAAAATAGTTAAACTATTATTGCTTAATTTTTTAATAAAGGCATAGGGTATGCCATCAAGACCAAACGCTGTATCTCTTCTAGATGATATAGCTGTTAATAATTCATTAATTGTAAATGAAGGAAGAAAAAAATTATTACTGATGTTTGTTTTGGCATTAAAAGAAGCTCTATCTCTGTTTGGTACAAAGTCTGGGGTAAACTTTTTGAGAAAATCTGAGATCCAATTGTCAGATTCATTATCATTATATATAAATGTTTTATTGTATTTCTTCATAAACTTCCATATATTAGAAATTGGTGTTTGGCGGTTAAATGTTTCACATAATGTTTTCCAACTGTTTTGTCTTTCAATTCTTAAAATCTTTTTTTTACATGCTCTGAGTCTCTTGAATTCTATATAGTTACCCTCTGACGGATTACGTTTAAATTTTATATAGGCTTCTTTGCCAGCTAAAACAGCATCTGAGCATTTATTATTCCACCATGGGAGAGAAAATCTCTTATATGAACTTTTACAACCTGACTGTTTTTTAATTGAAGAAGACATGTTATGATTGGTAATAGATTGGCTTGCTGCCCTATGTAAGATGTTGCAAAATATTAAATAAGAATTTTCAGGTTTTAACAAATCAAGTTTATAGGCTTCCAAAAGCTACTATATTACTATAATTATCCCAATTAATATTTCTGTAGTTTTGATAGAATGGCATATGTTGACCATTACAATTTGTTAATTGTGTTCTATTACTAAATAGTGTTCTATTACTGCCACTGTTATTATTATTTATAAGAACTTTTATGATTATAGGTAGATGGTAGCTAGTACCGAGGGGGCTGTCAATTACAGACCACTCACATAAAAGTGCTAACGAAGAAGAGGCAAAGGTTAAATCTAATGCATTTGGGCGCCATGTTAATGTGCCTATAGTTGTAGGTGAACCATCGTTAAGTAAAATTAAATTGTTTTCGTCAGATACCTCTAGGAGATCTCGTCCCCGAGGGCTACTAGTACCACAGCCCCAGAGGGTGTGATGG
Organism: Lymantria dispar; assembly: GCA_032191425.1. Taxonomy (NCBI): domain Eukaryota; kingdom Metazoa; phylum Arthropoda; class Insecta; order Lepidoptera; family Erebidae; genus Lymantria; species Lymantria dispar. Next base: position 32,527,024 of record CM063452.1, read on the forward strand.
GCGTTAAAATCACCTGCTAATAACAATGGATAAGGAACTGATTTTATTAATGAATTAATTTTGTTTTTAGTAAAAATTGGGTCACAATTTTTAGGACTATACATACTAATAATATAGAATTCTTTGCTGTTTATTCTGATTCTAACACATATATTTTGTAATGAATTGTCAAAGTAAGTATTTACACGTGAGTAATTAATATTCTTATGAATTATAATTGCTACTCCATTATGAGTATTTCCACAATCATTTCGTTCAACAGTGTAATGTTTTATTTTGAAATTTTGATTGGTTTTGAACCATGTTTCTGAAATTACTGCTATATGTATATTGTGTGAATAAAGATAATTTGTAAAAATATGTTTATTACTATTGAGGCTTTGGGCGTTCCATTGCATAATATTAAGATAATCCATTAGAGATATTTAAGATAATTTAGTACTGATGGTTTTTTTGAGTGTCTCACGAATGGAACTTGAGTTAATAGGAACTTCTTTATTAGTTACTATACAAGTTATGGTTTCTATTAAAATATTGACAAAGGTTTCAGATTTCATAAGATTATTAATTTGTGAATCCAATGTGCGTTTTGATAATGCTGGGAAAGATTTTGTGTCGAATAAGCTGGCGTAAGTTGTAGAGCGTGACTTTATTTTGTTTTCTTCAACTTTATTCTTTTTAATTGGGCAAGACGATGAAATAGAAATGTGGTTACCCTTGCAGTTGGCACATACCGCATTCTTTGTATCAGTTTGACATTTACGGTAATTGTGATTTTCAGTACATATTGAGCATACCTCTGCATTTCGGCAAAACTTAGCTATATGACCATACTTCATACAACGAAGACATTGTTTAACTTGAGGAATATATACACTGACCTCGTGTCTCCATGAATCTAAATGTACATACTGTGGAAGGTTGGTAGCGGCAAAGGTCACTGCCACTGCCTGCGTCGGCTTATAAGTTACACCGTTGTCACCTTTTACTCTCCGCATGAACCTCCTTACTTGAATTACGTTTTTTGAACTGCCAATAAGTGAAAATATTTGTTTGTTTGACATATCTGTTGGAACGGATGTTAGTACCCCAGTAACTTCTGTGTCACCAGCGGGTATAGAAGCTTTTAAGCATAATTGGTCTAATAGTTTTTTATTTTTTATGAACATGTTTGCGTTGTTCGGCAAATCGAAGGTTATTCCCACTTTATATTTATTAATCGTCTTGAGGTGCTTTACGCCTGACACCCCGTGCTCCCGTAGTCCTTTAGATAGGGACATACGATCTTTATCATTGAATACATTGTCGTCATTATGAGACAAAAATACTATATATTCACCTTTTTTCAAGTCCTCCGGGTATTTTCGCGAGTATCCTGGTACTTTGTAGATGGTATACTTATCTTTGGCTAACGGAAACGATGCACCGTTACCGTTATCAAGCGATTCTACCGAGTCCACATCCGAAGCTTCTGAGGCTGCCAACGATATTGGCGGCTTAGTAGCCGCGTTCTCCTTACGCCGCCTTTTCTTTGGCATGATGTTGATATTTTTTTAGTGTAGACAAACTAAAAATAGCTTTTGTATAGCTCCTGGGATATAAAATCAGCTTTAAATTTCAAAATCCTGAAAAAACGCGCCTTTCTATAACAGTGGTTCCCGCCCTTTTCTCCATAGGATGATCTCTGTGACAGTTGTCCTTAGTGCTGTCACTCTTACGATAAAGTCCGTAGTTTTTTATCGATAAAACTCTTTATTTTTATAATTGTGATTGTCTATTATAATTAAAATACATTCAATGAAAATCTTTTTGATTTTATTTCAAACAAAACTGTTTTTTGACTGTTTTAATTATTCAAAAGGTCAAGACAATCAAGGTCTAGGTCACTATTGCTCCAGTGGTCGGCCCAATGACGAAGGCGACGTGGTTTTTGGGTGGGTCGCGGGAGTTGCGTGCTTAAGCCCCTCTGTCGCCCCGGACGAGTGGTGCGGAGGCGCGCCGACCGCGACACACCCACAAAAAAAAAAAAAAATAGGTCTCTATTATCGTCATCACAGGAGCGTTCCTTCTAGAACATTTATCATTTTTTGCCAAAATAGGGGCAGTCGTTAGATCAATCGATCAAACGACTGTTTTTTAAATAAATATGTCTAGTTTATTGACAATAATGCGTACATAATATTATCATTTACTCTGAGACAAAAAGTAGTTTTTTAATGTTTAATTAATTCAATTTATGTATTTTATAATGTAACTGTCTGTTAATTGTAAAAAATATGTTGAAAGTTTTATGTAGGTACTGTTTATGGGTTTATTTCTTTTAGGAATAATGTAATAAACATCGGTTATCGATTTACGTATATCGACTGTCCCATCCCTTTTATATTTTCAGTCCAATATGACCTTGTACGTGTGTAGGCGTAATTTATGTATAAAATGTTTACTAGGTGTTTCAGTAGTTACGAGGTACATTTTAGGCATGAATATTAATATTTTTATGTTTATAATATATTGCAATTCAGTTGCAATAAAACTGGCACGAAAAGAATGAAAATATATGTGACACAAAATGAAATTGTAAACATTTCGCTCGTTCAAACTTACTTTGTTGGTTTCGTTGACATCTGTCACAGAGATCAAGTTATATTTTATGGACTATAATAATACAATCAGTAATTCAATATTATAAATGTGAAAATTTGTGCGTGTGTGTATGTTTATTACTTTTTCATGCTCTAACGGGTGAACCAATTTTGATAAAATATTGCAGGGAATTATCTGATTCCTTAGATTAATACATATGATACTTTTAAGTCTGTTAATGAATGAAAGGCCTTGAGATACTATTTTAATTTTGGGAAATCTATTGTTATGCGAGCAGATGCAATAGTGGTAGGACCACACTGATAGGGACGAATCGATACTATTGAGTACTCATATGGTATCGATACTTTTCATTCGATACTAGTACTTGGTATCGAACGTTAGTCCATTTAATACTGAGTACTAATATCGAATGAAAACCATGGTATCGGTATCGAATGAAAAGAGAACTCGATACTTCAAAACAATTTCCGATATCCATGGTCAGTATCGCTAGTAGTGCTTAATATCGAATGTCAGGGCTGAGATTTCCCAAAAAAAAAACCTCAATACAATTCTGCTACAAGGAAAGTACTGTAAAAACGATTCGATACCACGGTAAAGTATCAATACTTTTTAATATATACTAATCAATGCTAGAGCCCAGTATCGAACGTTAGGGCTCGGATTCCCTAAAAAAAAAGAATCATTACAATGGTGCCCAGAGAAAAAGTAGTTATTAGCACTGTCGACTGAAAAGTATCGATTATATATATATATATATATATATATCAGGAGACATGACTTAGATTTCCTAAAAAAAAGCTCCTCATCAAAATTTATCCCTCAGAAACTTATCTCGCATTTGATAATTATAGACTCTACTTATGAGGGTTATCGGTAAACGCGCGAAAGCGCATTTCAGGTATTTTGCTACGTTCCGATATCGACGCACACTAATGCACTACACATACGCGTAGAGTTCATAGAATGACCAGTCTCGAGTCTTGGCGCTTATAATCAATCTCTTATCTATCTATATTCATCGGAGAAGTAAGCGCTTTTTAAAAATCAACATAATGTACATTTTGAAATTTTTAATTAAAAACCAAAAATCATAACAGTAAAACGGTTAAAATTGTTTCCTTAATATGCAAAATATAGGAAATAGCAAAGTATAGGTATTAGATTATAACTTAGTGAATAAAACTATTTTACGGGATTTATCGCGTTTGTATTTGATAATTAATTGCCAGAAGTTTCGAACACTTTACGGCGTTCATGGCAGATTATGATTTTTTTTTTTATGGGTGGGTACACACGCCGTCCATTTCGTCCGGGCCGACGAAAGGACGGCGCGCGGGCCCATAACCCACCCATACCCACGTCGCCTTCGTTGTTTGGCTGACCACTAGTGCCGAAATCCTTGTCCTCAGTGGTCGGCCCGACGAAATATCCTTTCGGGTACCCTCACCTCTCGTCGGTCGCCATCGCGCGGTCAGCCTCTCTGCGGGTAACGCAATAAAGTCCCCGGTCCGGCCACCCGCGCCCTCGCTTACGGCGGCATCAGGCCCGAGTCGCTGGCGGCGGAACGTGTCACCGAAGAGGGGTTCCTCTCGCACACAATCCACCGCTTCCTTGAAGAAGGCTGCGACCGCGTCCCAGTTCCTGACGCTGTTGAGCATCGCCCTAGCGATGGTCGGCAGCGTCAGGTCGACACCGATAATTGCAACGAGTTCACGGCGCTGCTCTGCTCACGGGGCACACACCTCGAGCGTGTGCTGCGCCGTGCTCACGTCGCAATTGCAGTGGTGGCAGGATGGTGTGCTCTCCCTCCTAACGACCTTGTGCAGGGACTTGGCCACCGTGACCTGTCAATACCTGCACCAGTCGGAAGGAAAGTACCCCGTGCTGCCGATCCAACCACCACATCAGCACCGTCTGGAAGGACTCGACGGTTCTGACACCGTACTGAGGCTTCTCCAGTCGGACTGCCCAACGAGCAATGACGTCTCGGCGGACGTCGACCCCCCCCCCAGGCGGCAATCTCCTTGATTGAGATTACATGTGGCTCGCATCTCTGACACTCGCCGGTAAAGCTCGGCGAGCATCTCCATCTCCAGGTGCCACGGGGGAGTTCCGGTCAAGAGGCACGCTGCCTCCGTTGCCACCGTGCAGTAGTCGAGTATGGCCCTGGTCGCCATGGCCATGGATGTCTAACAAGTCAAGTCAGAGATTTAAATATACCCGCTACAGAAATTAGTCATTAAATTTTGACCCACATTTTACTACATAGTTATTACTAGTACAAGAAGAAAATGATTCTCTATGGATAAATTATATTGTTTATGGTTAGTAATTATTAAACATAAAATTTTGGTTAGCTGATAATCTTGAGAAGATGAGGCAACATAAATGTTCCGTTCGAATTTATGATGTGAAACATCTATAGGCGCGGGTGAACCTGATCGTCGTGTGGCGTTAAAAGCTCGTGGCGTTAACGCCACGCTTTGCAGTATCTTAACCTTATCTATTTTATTTTTGTATGTGTACAGCTAATAGCCGCAGATGGCTTTTACAGCTTGATGGGGACTATGGTTGAGCGCTGAGGGCTCTCAACCCGTGAAAGTATAGCGACATCGCCCAAGGGCTCCCCCTGTAGGATCGGACCTTGGCTCGGGGCGTCGCTGGAGGCAAAGTGGGTTGGTGTTTTCTACATCGCACTCCTTTAAACTACGTAGTAGTGTGTGAGGAAGACGTAGCGACCCGATGTTGTGCGTAAGCGACTGTGTAGTGAATTAGTTATTATTGTTGTGTAACATTTCAAATAATAATATAAATCGTAATATTTTATTAATACTTTATGTCATATTAGTTCTGCCTTATATTATATTCTTTAATGCATATATAGTTATACAAAATAAATTCGATGTTTCACATCTGCCAGGCGTCCTCAGTGACGGCTCACTTTTCTTTTCGTTTACTCCTTAGAAAATTAGAGTACCTTACAGTTTTGTCGTGTGTTCTCTTTTTTCTCGCCTTGTAACCGATTCTGTCTCCAAGATACAATCTGCTTTTTCGATGCATTACCTAAAACGTAAAAAGATTATATATTATTCTTAATAGAGATCGCATGAAAGTAATTAACATAATTAGATAGTAATAAATACTTACGAATCAAAACTGATCAGTCGCAGTATACACTCAATTTCGTATCGTCGTCTTCGAGAGCCCGAGCGACATGACCCTACTCCTTTGAGCGCCAACGCGCGACTGGCTTATGAACTTTTTTTTTTTTTTTTTTTTTTTTTTGTTCTGACAAGGAGTGTTAGCCTCAGATGGCTGTTACACCCTTACGCGGACTAGTGGTGAGCGCTGAGGGCTCTCAACCCAAAAATTTAAGCAACGTGGCCCAAGGGCACCCCCTGTGGGGTACGAACCTCGGCTCGGGGCGTTGCTGAGGGCAATGTGGGAGGTCCCACTTTAGATTTATTTATTTTTGCGCGGCACGGTTTCGCACCTCGACGGCGAGGACGGAACCGTGGTCTTTTCTTTGTTGCGGCTTCGCGGGCCGTGTATGCTGTATTCTGAGCTATCGTGATCTCGTCGCCGGGCTCGTCGAGAGCAAGTCTCGGTCGAGTGACCTTCGAGATGCGGGACGGGATATAGTTGGTCGCAGCGACCACTAAGGGGTTGGGGTGTGTTGTGGCAGAATCAAAATATCTACGGGCACACTGTTTCATATATTGCCTGATGGTCGGCAAGTGCAAGTCGATGTGGAGATCGGCATTGCGTATGAACCACGGTGCGCCCGTAGCCTTACGCATGAACCTATTCTGAAGTGTTTGTAGCCTATGGATCCTGTGTGGCCTAACGTGAGCGAATACTACACTGGCATACAACATGATGGGGCGTATGCAGGCAGTGTAAAGACGGATTTTGCATTTGAGCGACAACTTACTCTTTGGGTTGAGTAAGTTGTGTAAACGACCCATAACGAACGCTGCACGCGAGCGCACAGTGCTTATGTGTCGAGCGAAGCTGAGACGATTGTCAAGGGTGACGCCTAGGTACTTGGCATTTGACGCCCAGGGGATGGGCTTGTCAAAAATGCGGACTGGAGTGAAGCTATCGGGGGGGTGCAGGTCGGCACGTCTCCTGTGAAACATGACCGCCTGACTCTTTTCTGGGTTAATGTCTATTCTCCATTTCCGGAACCATTTGCCAAGGGCAGTAGCTGCAGTTTGGAGATTACGAGTGACGGCGTCCGGGTTAAGCCCGGATACGAATATAGCTGTGTCGTCAGCGTAGAGGGCTGACTGCACGAGCTTAGACTTGGGGATGTCGCTAGTATATAGCGAGAATAGAAGGGGTGAGAGGACTGAACCTTGCGGTACGCCAGCTCTGATCGGGTGCGGGGAAGAGAGTGTCCCTTCTACTCTGTAGCGGAAGCTACGATTTGTTAGAAAGTCTCGTATGATAATTACGAGGTAGTGGGGAATTCCTAGTTGGAATAACTTAAAGATAAGGCCATTATGCCATACCTTGTCGAAGGCTTTGGCTACATCGAAGAAGAGTATCCCCGTAAAAAGGTTGCGTTGCAGTTTTACGTTGATGCTTTCCACGATACGATGGACTTGATGGACACACGAGTATTTGGGTCTAAAGCCAAACTGCTCGTGTGGTATGAGGTGGTTTTCCTCGGCGAAGATTCTTAGTCTTTGGTGGATTACGCGCTCGTACATTTTGCTAAGACCGTTAAGAAGACTTATCGGCCTGTAACTACTGGGTTCGGATCGGTTCTTGCCGGGTTTGTGGATTCCTATTACCACGGCTTCTTTCCACTGAGCGGGAAAGATTTTGTTATTGAGCGCTGCGTTGAAAATGCAGGTCAGAAGGACCAGTAGGGACGTTGGAAAAAGTTTAATAACTCTATTGGTTATGCCGTCCGAACCGGGGGCTTTCCTAGGGCGTAGTCCCTTGACGATCGAAACTACTTCATCTATGGTGACTGCTGGGATAGGCTGACTTGGGGCGTCGTCCCTACCTAACTCTGTATCTAGCGGCGGTTGTGGGAGAGAGGCTCGCCACACCACTTCCCTATCGACGTGGGCGTGCTGTTCGGCATCGGGGTATGTAGTACTTGGCGTACATTGTTGCTCTAGGCTGTCGGCCAGGCATTCGGATTTCTCCTCGTCCTCAAAGGCGGGGGGGAGGTTGGGTCTCTTTAGAGGAGGCATAGTGGAAACTATGTCTTTCTTAAGGGATCGGGCGAGTTGCCAGTAGGCTTGATGGTTAGGTTCTAGTTCGCTAAGAGTGGTGTTCCATCTCTTTTCGCGGACCTCTGCTACTGCGGATTTGACCGTCCTCTGCAGGAAACGCATACGTATGCGGTTTTCCTCGCAAGGGTAACGGTCGTAGGCACGTATGGCTGCATTCTTCTGTCTCAGAAGGTCGCGGACGTCGTCTGGCAGGCGCCAGCCGTGATCGCTCGCTGCTGGTACTTGCCGCGAACAATCATTAATTAATGATTGTACATGACTTGTGAGACAGTCGATTGCCGTCATTGTGTCCTCCGGGGATTTAATGTCGGCGGGGATCCTATCTAAGTGACTGGTGGATTTAGACTTGAGTCCGGACTCTAGTCTATTCCAATCAGTTACTGTTATGGTGGGGGCCTGCCCAGGTCCTGAGGGGACTGGCAGTCTCGGGGCAAGTTCGAGAATGACCGGACGGTGGTCTGAGTCTAGTTGATGTAGCACTTCTATAGACGTTAACCGAAGGTTAATGTTCTTTAGCAGTGCTATATCTAGAATATCGGGTCTGTGCGCTATGTTCCCTGGGAAATGTGTCGGCTCCATAGGAGCGATGACGTCAAACCCCAGCCGTTCGGCAAGGGATTCGAGGGTTTTTCCTCTTGGGTTGGTGGTGTTACAACTCCATGAGGTGTTTTTGGCGTTAAGGTCGCCGCCTATGATGACGGCTCCGCCTAGGTCGAGGAGTGATTTAAGATCACTCTCGAGGAGTTCGATATTGTTTTCCCTACCGGGGGGGAGATATACTGATATAAGGGTGATGGGTTGGTGCCCCGTGAGGGCTAGCCTGCAGACTGAAGCCTCAATGTACGTCAATTGGGGCGGATCCATAGGTGTGCAGTGCAGTGACCTCTTGTAGTAGATGAGAGTACCTCCCTTAGGCGAGTTAAGCCTGTCGTTGCGAACTATGTTATAGTTCGCAATCTTGGGGTCCCTATTGTACGGTTTAAGGAAGGTCTCTTGAATAAGAAATAGGTCGAGCTGCTCGTCGCTCAATAGAGCGCCTATTTGGTCCCTCTGTTGGGCTAGGCTGTTAGCATTAAAGTACCCTACTCTAATGTGTCTGGGTTTAACTCTGCCTGATGGGTGTCTATCCATTTTAGATTGTAAAAGAGGCGAGGTTCTCGAGGACCGGAGAGAACCTAATGGCTACGTTGAGGAGAGCGTGGCTGTTGCCTACGTTTGCTCTGATTTCGGAGGCGATTTCACGTATCTCATTGAAATTTATTTGAGATGCGAATTTAGCTACTAAGGCGAGATCCGGATCTACGCCTTGTAGGGTTTTTACGGACCTCGGGGCTACATGCGGGTTCGAGTGTGCGCCCTGTTGGGGCTTGGGTTGGCTCGCGGGGGGTGGGCAAGGCGCCGTGTATGGCGTTGCTGCAGTATGGGGGGGTGGTGGGGTGGTGTTAGGCACCGCTCGTTTATTAGGTAGCGGTGGGAATTCCGCCTGGGATACCCGCCATGCGTTAACCTGAGGAGGCTTCGGCACTGGGTTTGCAAGAAGAGGTTGAGGGGGCTGGGGTGCGAAGCCCCAGTTTGGGGGGTTGCGAGGGCGTCTGTACTGTCTGCGGGGAGCCTTGGGGCACCCGCGGTAGTTTGCAGGGACCTTCCTCGCGGCACAAGACGCACGATGGCGGTGTGTCGCATTGGATGTGGTCGTTTCTTTTCGGCCGTGGACAATCACTCGTGCCATGGTCTTCAAGGCACTTAACGCACCTGGCGGGGGCATGGCAGTTACGGGCCGAGTGCCCGTAAATCTGACAGTTGTGACACTGCGAGATGAGCCCTGTTTTGTGCGGTGGCTCTACATGAATGCCGGACAGGCCACAGATCTCACTAATGCGGAAGATCTGTTTGCCTTTTGGAGATAATTCGAGGTGGACTAGAATCATCTCGAAGGGTTTGCGGGTTTTGCCGCGGATCATACGGTGCACGGTTAAGACAGGGAGGCTTTGTTCCTCTAAGGACTTGTGGCTTATGAACAATTATGCCGTTCAATTTATAGTAATATTTAAAATTCAATTACGAGGGTGACTATTCGTATTTCAATTTGGTTTTTTTTTGCTGCTTCTACAATAGTCGAACAAATGGTGTATATTTTTTTAAATGTTCCAAGGTTAGTATTATTCATAAAATTAAATGTTATACAGGAGCCATTTTCGTCAAATTAGTCTTAAGAAAATATTTTTTTTTCAGTTTTAAATGGAAGAAATTTTGAATTTCATTTTGTACAAACACAAGAATAGTAATTTGCCTAAGATCTACAATTTTTTTCGAGCTGCTACAACTTATGGTTTATTCCTACCCGAACTTCAAAACTCAGCGTTTTCGTAAAATCTCATGAACTTGAGTTCAAAATACCTTGCTTTTAATAAAATAGTTACAATATTTAGTTATAATTCTGTACAAACACAATATAAAGATGTGTTTAATGTAGTGGTTATTTTAATTTTTAGTAAACTATTATCATGAACGAATAACCAGTCTCCAAAAAACCACATTTTTTGGTTTACGGCCGTTTATTACCGATAACGCTCTTATGAATAGTTCTTTTCGACACTCAGTACCAGCGAATGGTAAGGATTCGATACCGATACCAGTAAGTATCGGTACTTTTCAATCGATGCTAATTGAGTACCAATACTTAGTGACCGATGTGGTATCGGTTAAAAGTATCGATACCTAGGCGGTATCGATTCATCCCTACCCACTGATAATTATCGGTCTACAAGAGTGAGGTGGTCCGTCCGCGATTTATAACTGCACTACGTTCAGTCAGCGACAGAGCCGAAAGCCCCGCTTTCTGAGGGTGTTGCGTATGATGAGTTTTGCTAATGCTTTTAGTATCGAAGAACCTTATTGCAACACATTCACACTTCCTTCCTTTTCTTCATAGGAGGTAGCGGCCAGGTAAAGGTCCACGAGCGCAGGCATCACTTACTATCAGTTTTGATGTTTACGCGAGTATTATACATTTTAAATAAAACTACTTTACGGATTTTATCGCGTTTGTATTTGATTTTTGATTACCCGACGTTTCGAACACTTTACATCGTTCATGATCACGGGTGGACTAAGATGTCTCACGTCCAACAAGTCATCGTTACTGCAGAAAATTTTATAATTATCTACCCGATACATAAATTAGTTATTAAATATTGACCCACATTTTGATACAAAATTTATTGCCAGTGTAAGAAGAAAATGATTCTATATGAAAAAATTATATTGTTTATGGTTAGTAATAATTAAACATTAAAATTAATAGGAATTATATTTAATGGTTCTACAAGCGGTACGTAGATGACACTTTCACAATATTACCCACAGACAAAATAACCATATTCCTAAACCATCTTAACTCCATTAATCCAAAAATTCAATTCACTATGGAACTGGAGTCAAATAACTCTTTAGCCTTCTTAGACATTTTGGTTATACGTAACCCTAATAACACCTTGAGTCATACAGTGTATCGTAAAGCAACACATACAGACAGATACTTGAACGGTGATTCTCATCATCCCCCTTCACAGTTAGCTACCGTGTGTAAATCTTTGTTGCAGAGAGCACGAGGAATCTGTGACGATGAACACCTGGCTGGCGAGCTGCAGCATGTCAAGCAGGTGCTACGTGCAAACAAGCTGCCAGTTGCTCGCCCCCGTCGCAGAGACCGAGTGAAACCACCCACAGTTGAGCGCCTTCCTGCAATACTACCTTATGTCAAAGGAGTCACTGACAAGATTGGCTACATCCTGAAACGCTCTTCCATTAAAACTTATTTTAAGCCACTGAAGAGGATTAGCCAATTCTTACCACCTGTCAAGTGCCAGATCCCTTTACAAGATGCAGGAGTATATAAACTTGACTGTGACTGTGGTCTCTCTTACATTGGACAAACAAAGAGATCCATAAGAACTCGGATCAAAGAACACATAGCCGATGTGAAGCACCGCCGGGACACTAGGTCTGCAGTCTGTGAACATAGTCAGGACCGCGCCCACCATAACATCAGGTTTGATAAACCACAAATCCTCGCAAAAGAACACCGATACCTGCCTAGAATGGTACGCGAGGCTATTGAGATTAAAAAACACAAAAATTTCAATAGAGAGGATGGCTGGGTGTTACCATCAAGCTGGGATCCTGTTATAAACATTATTAAAAAGAAATCCAAAAAGACCACCACAAGACATATTGTATAGATTTGACCCACAATAATAATAACTAAAGATAATTTTATAAATTAAAACCTTTTTAGTAACATAAAGTAAGCCGCCTTCAAAATTAACTTTAATTTAGCATCATGTTACCTGAGTTTTCTTGCCGGATCTTTCTCAGTGTAACCGTGTTCCAATCCGGTGGTAGTATACTACATTATTAGTTAGTTTTTAAATATAATTACTATTAATTTTAATGTTTAATTATTACTAACCATAAACAATATAATTTTTTCATATAGAATCATTTTCTTCTTACACTGGCAATAAATTTTGTATCAAAATGTGGGTCAATATTTAATAACTAATTTCTGTATCGGGTAGATAATTATAAAATTTTCTGCAGTAACGATGACTTGTTGGACGTGAGACATCTTAGTCCACCCGTGATCATGAACGCTGTAAAGTGTTCGAAACGTCGGGTAATCAAAAATCAAATACAAACGCGGTAAAATCCGTAAAGTAGTTTCATTTACTATCAGTTGATCATTTGTTATCGTCTGCAATAAAAAAAAGATGCTAATTTATACATATAAAATGACGTGTCCGAAATGACTGACTGATTGATTGACGGATCAATAGATAACTTAACTCGCTGATGGTAGAGATCTAAAACTTGGAGGGTGTGTTCTTTATATAACGTAGACATCGGATGGGAACGGGTTTACCGAAATTCCACACCTAAATGGTTGAAAAAGAGGGCAAGAGTTTGTGTGGGACAACGTGATTTCTCTGTTCAATCCACTTCAAAGTTTGCATAAATATTGTGTTCAATGCACATTGAACATGCAACGCAGCAAACTCAAAAGTAGAGCATGTCAACATACAAGTAAAGCATGTCAACATACAAATGTGCAAAATTAGCACTGACATGATTTAAAGACACTGCGTTATACTTTACACTTACGACACACTAACACAAAATGGTATATGTGTGTATTAGCAATAAGTAGTATATAAGGTGTACATTGTGTAAAATAAATCAGATTTGAATTTATTCATCTCTCAGTTACATCCCTCTCACTGCGGCCAAGACACCCTTAGCCGTCAGTTCTGATTAGTCGAGTGAGTCTGCTTGACTGGCAGTGAGAATAACCAATCCTCCACCCAACATCCACCTCACATCCACAAAACATAAAAGCCTATACATTTGGTCCTTCGAGTAAAAGTAAAGATTTTTCCTCCCTCTAACCCCCCCGTAGGTTTGACATAACAGACATACGAATCAGTTAAGAACGGGCTGGTGTACTCAACAAAGCATCAGTTTCGGAATTGACTGAAAGACTTTTACTTACGTACTCTGTCAGAAAGCCTCTCGTTGCGGTTCGGTCACTGGCCTCCCACAAGCGGGACTCACCAGCTGATTGAGAAGTCGCACCTTCAGGGACGTGTTATAGCGAGAGCGCAGGTACGATAAGTATTGACTTAAAACATTAGTAGTAGGAAAGTTAGGGTAGGGCTATTAGGGAAGAAGACAAAAGAAGCACTATGGACATACAAGAAATAAACACAGCAATCAGGAGCCAGGAGGAAGATTATAACGAGATCAGGAGGATAATTACAAACATTAAAAAGGACTCCGTGAGCCGAAGAACACAAAAATACATTGACGAAAAAAGACAAACACTAACTACTATTTTCCAACGGGTGCAAGAGAATCACTCGAAACTGGAAAAACAAGAGATGTTATCATCTCACAAATATATCACTACAAATTACTTTGGAAATATCCAAAAACAATACAACGAGGGCTTAGCCCACCTACAAAACTATGAAGCAAGACTTCAACTTGTTCAGGCGATATATGAACCTGAAGAACAAAACACAAACGAAGAAGAAGGGAGAGGGAATCCCAAGACGTTTATACAAATGTTCCGGATATCCCAGATGTCAAAAAGGCTAATTCAGGCGAAAGAATCAGTCACTGAAAACAAACCTATATGGCATTTACAAACTACAATAAACAATTTACAAAAACGATGGCAGGATATTGAAGAAACACACATTGAATTATTATTGGAGGAGGATACATCGGGACACCTTTACTTCAAAAATAAATATTTTGAAAACACCCAAATTGAGTTCGATACTACAATGGAGATGCTGGAAGAAAAAATCCATGACAGTTCCAGCGAAAAAATAACCTTAACACAGTCGTCAGGAAAACTACCCCGTATCTCTATTCCAACTTTTACTGGGAGTTATGACTCATGGTATACTTTTCATGATTTATTCAAAAAAATTATTCATGAAGATAAAAATATTTCATTGGTAGAAAAGATGCAATATTTAAAGACAAATGTAAAAGGTGACGCAGCAAAAATTATACGTCATCTAACGATAAGTGAATCGAACTATGAAACCGCGTGGAAATTGCTTACGCAACGTTATGAAGACGAACGAATGATATCAATTAAATTCATCGATAAATTATTAGATTTACCCAAGCTAAATGTTGCGAATGCAGCGGGTTTAAGAGACATGCACGACACCATAAAAGAATGTTTGGAATCTTTAAAACATCAAGGAATTGACATTTCAACATGGGACCCTATTTTGGCTAGACTTTTGGCCAGGAAATGGGACCAACAAACTGATTCAAAATACGAGGATCAGTTACAACACCCAAACAAATTGGAATCGTTTGAAGAAATGTTACAGTTTTTAGAAAAAAGATTTAAAAGTTTAAAGTCCTACGATCAGCAAAAAATTACGTATAATCACCTGAGTAATAACTCGGTGAATCATACAATAAATAAATACCGGGGAACACTCGTACCAATAGCAGAATCATCAAAAAGTAAACATTGCTGGTACTGCAAAAGCACAGAACATAATATAAATAAATGCCCTAGTTTTAAAACCTTGAACGTGACGCAACGATATAAGGAAGTCTCAGACAAAGAAATGTGCAAACGCTGCTTAAATCATGATAAAGAAATAAAATGCATGAGCGAGTTTTATACAAAATGTGAAATATGTCAACATAAAGGTCATAACACACTATTACACCGAACATTCGATTCAATTAAAAGACAACCAGAGTCTTCTGAGTATACGAAAAAGTTCACTCCTAAACCAACTATGAGTGATAAAAAACAAAACACAACGTTATCGAACTTATCAGCTACTAATTTAGAGGAAAAAAATACGGTCTTATTAGCCACAGCGCTATTACAAACCACGTCGTATGATGGAACACCACAATTATTAAGAGTATTGTGTGACCAAGGTTCAGAAGCGTCATTTTGCACGGAAGAAGTAGCACAACTGCTGTCGTATCCAAGACAAAAGGTTCGAGCCGAAATAAAAGGCATTGGAGACAACGAACCTAAGACATCGAAATATACAATTAACATAAAACTACAACCAAGGTACTCTAGTGAGTACAGACTACCTGTAACACTTATAGTACTACCAAAGCTTACAAACTCGTTACCAAGAAGTAACTTACAACAATTACAAGAGTTGGACAATGTTCTATTGGCAGACCCAACGTACAACAAAAAGGGACCTATAGACATAATTTTAGGTGCCCAAGAATATAGTAAAATACTATTACAAGGTTTTAAACGACTACAAGGCGGTATAATCGCTCAAGAAACAGAATTGGGTTGGATTTTATCCGGGTTATATCCGCAAGACACAAACGGTGGCATCAAAGTATTAAGCATGATGACTCGCACCGACGACATACAACAATTAACAAAATTTTGGGAATTAGAAGAAATTCCACGACACTATGCACTCACCAAAGATGATGAGTTGTGTGAAAATTACTATACAAATACTACAATACGAAATTTCGACGGCACTTATACGGTACGACTGCCGTTTAAGGACGCGAACATAAAATATGGCGAGTCAAGGAAAAAAGCCGTGGCTCGACTATTACAACTAGAACGTCAGTTCGAAAAAAATGAAAATTTACGCCAACAATACAAGGAATTTATGTACGAGTACCTAAATATGGGTCATATGAGAAAAGTACCTAAACCAGAATATTACACAGGAGAGTATTATATTCCCCACCAAGCGGTAATAAAAGAAGACTCTCTTACAACAAAACTACGAGTGGTATTTGACGCTAGTAGTAAAACAAGTAGTAAAATAAGCCTTAATGAAAATTTACATAAAGGACCACGACTTCAACAAGACTTATCAAACATATTATTACGCTGGAGAACGCATAAGATTGCTTTCATGGCCGACATTATGAAAATGTACCGGTTCATAAAAATAAACCAAGAAGACTATAAATATCAAAGAATTTTATGGAGATTTTCTCCAAAAAAGGCCATTAGTGAATACGAACTAACAACGGTCACTTATGGCACAACAAGCGCGCCTTATCTGGCCGTGAGAACATTACAACAACTAGCATTAGACGAACAAGACAATTACCCTATCGCCAGTAGAGTAACGTTACAGGATTTCTATGTTGACGATATTTTGTCAGGAGAATCCCAGGAAAGCTCCGTCAAGGAATTACAAGAACAATTAATAGCAATGTTAAACAAAGGTGGTTTCCAACTACGAAAATGGTCTTCAAATAGTTCGGAATTGTTGAACAATTTAACATGCGATAAAGAAGAAAGTCGGATGCTGAAACTTCCCTTAGACGAAACAAGAAAGTCGTTGGGAATTATATGGTCTCCAGGCGAAGATAAATTCTGTTTTCAAATAACTATAACAGAAAACACAAAACCCACCAAACGGTTCATTATGTCAGAGGTGGCGAAAATATTTGATCCGTTGGGCTGGTTGGCCCCCATCATCATAACACTAAAATTACTAGTACAACAACTGTGGACGTCTGGGATGGAATGGGACCAACCAGTAAATGACATAATACGAAATAAATGGACAGAAATACAAAAACAGTTAAAAAACATAGAAAATATACAAGTACCACGATGGTGTCACACGATAGACAGGACAAAGTTTGAGCTGTATGGATTCTGCGACGCCTCAGAAAAAGCATACGGGGCTGTCGTCTATAGCAGAGTAATGGTGAATAACAGTTACTACATAACATTGCTCCAAGCTAAGTCAAAAGTTGCACCGAAAAAACAAAAAACAACATTACCGCGTCTTGAGCTATGCGCCGCAGTATTATTGGCTAATTTAATAGAAAAAATAAAAAATGCTCTAAACGGTGATAACAATACCGTGATTTCATGCTGGACGGATTCTATGATCACGTTGGGATGGATAAAAGGAGATCCTGGGCGATGGCATACGTTCGTGGCCAACAGAGTGTCAGAAATTAACAGCATAATACCTAACGCTCAATGGAATCATGTCATATCGTCTGAAAACCCAGCGGACATTATATCAAGAGGATTGGAGCCAGAAAAATTAATAAACTGTTCCTTATGGTGGAACGGCCCACCATGGTTACAGACGAGTGATATACCTATTACAACAACAGCACCACAGCCAAATGAAGAAGCCAAGTACTGTTTATCAACAACAATTAATACTACGAATGAAAAGTATGACATCTGGAGTCGATTTTCTAACTACAATAAAATGATAAGAACATTAGCGTATTGCTACAGATTTATCAGCAAGCGCAAAAAGCACGAACCATTATCCTGTACGGAACTAGAAGAAACAGAGAAACGAATTCTATGCATATTGCAACAAGAAGAATTTTACGATGAAAAAGAAATTATTCGAAAGAAAAAATCACTGCAGAAAAACAGTAAATTATCCACACTAGATCCATTTATTGATAACGATGGATTATTACGAGTTGGAGGTCGAATAGAAAACGCTGACTTGCCATATAATCAAAAACATCCTATACTATTACCACGCCGACATCATATAACGTCATTAATAATACAAAACGCACACATGAAAACATTACATGGAGGAAATAAACTAACTACAGCTGTCCTACGACAAAAATACTGGATTATAGGTGGAAAACAAGTTGTACTAATAAAAGATGAAAACATAAGTCCAAGTAAGTGGCCCTTGGCAAAAGTGGAAACCGTTCACCCAGGAAGCGACGGGGTGATAAGAGTAGTGACACTCAAAAAATCGACAGGTTTATGTCAAAAACGATCAATACATACATTAATTCCTTTACCCGTATATCAGGAAGAATTAATGACTAACACGAATACGTTAAGAAAAAATACCGAAACGCCTGTGAATAGTAACATAGCAAATAACATAAATAAAAAGTCTAAGACACTTAAGTCAGGCGTGTTACTCTATACTACATTATTATTGTGTATCGGACAAGTAACAAGTACATCAATGTTTACTATGAAACATTTAAATCCAGGCCTATATGTAGAACAAATAGGTACTTCAACAATAAACAGAGGGAGTTTTAGAATAGAAACTAATTACGAAAGGAGTGATTTGGAACTGAATTTAAATAATACGATAAAAATAACTAATCAGTTTCAAAAGTTATGCACTGACACACAACAGTATACAAAAGACACCCATTGTGCAGAATTTTATTATCATTTGAACGAAGAGAAAGCACGATTTGAGAAGATAAAGGATTACCTTACTGGGATAAAGATTTCTAGAAGGAGACGTGGATTATTAGGACAAATGTTAACATACGTGTTCGGAGTAAACGATGAAGTATACAGAAGTATTGACTCATTGAGTAGCAATCAACAAGAACTTATAAACGCCGCCAATCATCAAACAAACATAATGATATCTACAGTATCCGCTGTAAACCAAACCGAGGAGCGGATTAAGAAAAAGTTAGAGAATTTTGAAAAGAAGTTAAATGAAGCTATAGCATTCATGTACGATAACGACGTATGGTATAAGATGGTAGACGCTAACAATGTGAAAATACAAGTAATACAAACGTATCAATTAGCGAGCAATTACATAACAGAGATTATTCACTATTACAACGGGTTACTTGAGATATACCTAAATAACGCATCGATATACACGATTTTGAGTCCTAAATACGCTAATGATATAATACAAACAACCAATCAAAAGTTACCTGGAAACTTAAGAATAATTCAGGATCAATTAATACAGACTAACATGGAAATAAATGCAACACATATAAACGTATTTGCGTACTATCCTATTCATGACATAAGAAAATATACGCTAATACACATAACGGCGATTCCTCAAAAGTTGACCGGGAGTTCTTTTGAATGCTTGTCAATCCCAAGAGCATTCATAGGCTTCGACTATAACAATGAACGATACTTTGAGTTAAGTAAAGACGAGTTCAAAGATTGTTTACACAAAAAATCGGAGTTTGTTTGCTATCCCGTGGCTGTTAAGAACATGCAATTGAACAAGAATTGCATTGTTGACCAGCTATTCAGCAACAATAATAACACTAAATCACAATGCACATCAAGAAGATACAACATTCAATCTACAATTCTATGGAAACAACTTTACATGCAGAATACGTGGATGTTTATCACTACAAAAACACAATCAGCTTCGATAATATGTGATGGACAAAGACAAGAAATTAACCTAGAGGATATAGGAGTACTACACATTTCAGAAAGCTGTGTAGTAAAGACGTTGAACAACATTCTTGCAGCTAAACGAATAACAACAACAACTGTGCAAGCATCATATTTTAAAAGGAGTAATTTTACTCTAGACACACAAGTAGTCCAATCAGAGATACCAGACATACCGAAGGAGGAAGTATTAGATAGCTCCACCAGTATATTTGACCACTTAGCCGCTTCAGAAGCAAAGCTAAAAACAAGATTAGATAACACAATATGGAGGCGAATAGAGTCTCATTCCTATGTGGTTAGCACCGTGACATCTCTTTCTTTAATAGTATTAGCTTGTCTTTTAATTTATTTCAGACCACTCAAACAATGTCGAGATAGACTTACGAGAAGACAAAACAAGGAGACAACTACAACACAAGCCACAGAGACAGACAAACAGCGGGCAGCTCCACCACAACCACGGCCACGGTATGGGAAACCTCGTCCCCAGACTACAGTCCAAACACCACAAGCGACGGAAGGACACATTGGACCATATGAGGTTATCGAATTATACGACTTGCAGTCGTGTTCCTGAGAGACGCCAGAATGTTCAATGCACATTGAACATGCAACGCAGCAAACTCAAAAGTAGAGCATGTCAACATACAAGTAAAGCATGTCAACATACAAATGTGCAAAATTAGCACTGACATGATTTAAAGACACTGCGTTATACTTTACACTTACGACACACTAACACAAAATGGTATATGTGTGTATTAGCAATAAGTAGTATATAAGGTGTACATTGTGTAAAATAAATCAGATTTGAATTTATTCATCTCTCAGTTACATCCCTCTCACTGCGGCCAAGACACCCTTAGCCGTCAGTTCTGATTAGTCGAGTGAGTCTGCTTGACTGGCAGTGAGAATAACCAATCCTCCACCCAACATCCATCTCACATCCACCTGTCACCTTAGGTAGCACGGTGCAGGTATCCCATCATATAGGCTAGGAACTTAAGGGCTTTAGGTACTTCAAACTATAACCTTAGGTTCTTCTGTCAAACACGGCGTTAGTCCACTAGCCCAGACTACGCCTGTACATATTGTTTACCAAAATTGATGAAAGATGTAATTCGTATTTTATTGTAATTCAGTTCATAAAGTATAACAAAACTTAATTTCATTTTTATGTTTATTAAATCTTTGAATCCATACACTATTATAAAGATAAAGTATTCTAAAATTGAAAAATAATAATTTATAGCTCAGAATAACAACATATAGGATAGCGTTGATACTTCGAACGTTCGAAACATGAATCTAAAAATACTACAGGCGTGCAGACGATTACACACGTACACACGCACACCACTATACAAATTATGAATCAAATTTTGTTTTTATTAACATAAATCGTTGAAATACTTTTAAAAGTAATGTTAAAAACCTTTTTAAGTTTTTCAAATGTGTTGTGACATCATTTGAATGCACAAACCGTTATAATTAACTGTTTATTTTTTAAGAGTTGGATACGTACGTGCAATACAGTGACTTTGTACATTACGGAACGGTTCCGGCGTAAGCTCCATTAGGCTCCAATTGAAATGCTTCACTTTTTGTGCGCGAACTTACCTTCTATGCGTTATTATTCTAAGCATTTATAGGTTACTAGGTAACCCGGCGAACTTTGTACCGCCATAATTTTTTTCGTAAATATATTTTCTAAATTGCCGAATATGTAGTCTCTAATGGAAGAACCATTATGGCTTTGTCGGGCAAGATTTGATCGTCTTGGTGGCGGCATTGTTAATGATGATTCAAAGAGAATCCAAATTATTGATTATTGATTTCTGACAAAATTATAATTATCAAATTTTCAACCATACTTAACTATAGACAAAATTACGTTTAGCTGTCAATTGCATTTTGTTATTACATATCAAATGCATTTTTGTTATCCTTCGTTTCATAGTATTCTCTTTGACATGAGTTTCGGCGCGAATATGGAAATGTCATGTTAAGCTTTTGTATTATACTATTTTTTTTTTAGTATTCTATAGTGCTATATTCAATAATGTTGCTGATATTTTATGTAATATAATACAGTTAAGGTGCTGAAGTGTGGTGAATGTGATATAAGAGTGATTTACGTGTATCATATTCTACCGAAATTCCCAGAGAAATCAATTAATTAGGTTTTCAGCGCCTAATTAATGGTAACGACTTGACTTACTATCGGATATGAATATAAATAAGCTATTCTTTATAAAGAAATGTTAAATAATATGAAGAAAATTGTATCAGACTTGGCTGTATGGGCTTTAATCCAATCTTTTGCCTGTCCGAATGAACAATTTTTTTTAATGTATTAAAGGCTTTGGCATAGAAACTTAAAAACTACATAAGATTGGGAACAGTAATATTATACGATACAATAATAATAATAATCGTAAATTATCTATAGTCCATAAAATATTGCTTAATCTCGGTGACAGATGTCAACGAATCCAACAAAGTACGTTTGAACGAGCGACATGTTTACAATTTCTTTTTGTATCAAATATATTTTCATTCTTTTCGTGCCAGTTTTATTGCAACTGAATTGTAATATATTATAACCATAAAAATATTAATATTCATGCCTAAAATGTACCTCGTAACTACTGAAACACCTAGTAAACATTTTATACATAAATTACGCTTACACACGTACAAGGTCATATTGGACTGAAAATATAAAAGGGATGGGACAGTCGATATACGTAAATCGATAACCGATGTTTATTACATTATTCCTAAAAGAAATAAACCCATAAACAGTACCTACATAAAACTTTCAACATATTTTTTACAATTACAATAGACAGGTGCATTATAAAATACATACATTGAATTATTTAAAAACTAAAACTTAAAAAACTACTTTTTGTCTCAGAGTAAATGATTGATTAAATGATACCTATTATGTGCGCATTATTGTCAATAAACTAGACATATTTATTTATAAAGCAGTCGTAATTGATCGATTGATCTAACGACTGTCCCTATTTTGCCAAAAAAATGGTAAATGTTCTAGCAGGAACGCTCCAGTGATGACTATAATAGTGACCTAGACCTAGAGATTGTCTTGACCTTTTGAATAATTAAAACAGTCAAAAAACAGTTTTGTTTGAAATAAATTCAAAAAGATTTTCATTGAATGTATTTTAATTATAATAGAAAATCAAAATTATAAAAATAAAGAGGTTTTATATCATACATATGTCATACATTTCCAATTGTTCTTACAATGAAATTATACAAAGCAATATACAGTGATGGAAATTTTAGTAAGGTTTTTACCTTTGATTATATACACGTCAAACAACTATACTTCTTTAAACTATACTAAAAAAAATTAACTTGTGTACAAAGTACGCATAGCAGAAGTGAAACTTCTTTATCCTTTGTCCCTATGTCCCGTTGTTCCTTTGTCTCTTTGTCCCTTTACCCCTTTATCCCATTTTGCCCTTATCCCCTTATCCCTTTATACCTTTATCCCCTTATCCGCTTAAAACCTTATCCCTTTATGCCTTTATCCCTTTGTGCCTTTATCCCTTTATCCCTTTATCTCTTTATCCCTTTATCCCCTTATCACCTTATCCCTTTATCCCTTTGTCCCTTTATCCCTTTATCCCCTTATTCCCTCATTCCCTTATTCCCTTATTTCCTTTATCCCTTTATCCCCTTATCCCCTTACCCCCTTATCCCCTTATCCCAATATCACCTTATCCCTTTATCACTTTATCCCTTTATGCCTTTATCCCTTTATACCTTTAGCCCTTTATGTCCGCTTAAACGACGTGCTATCCCTACTCCACTGGAGAAAGTACTCTTTATTCGAATCGACCGTGGTGGGGACGAGAAAAAGATGGCACGTAACGAAAAAATGTGACGCGTAACCGAAAAATGTGACGGTAAATTTTTTTCCAACGCCGATAAAGAAGTTTCACTTCAATAATTTGGCAATTTGGCGGTGATAAATATTTTAAAAACATTGGTGATTGTAGTCACGAAACGAGCCTTTTAAAACTTCTAATAGAAAAATATTTGCAAATAAGATGTCACTATATTTGTAAATTGGATAACATAACCCATAAAATCTAAGAGGAAACTATTACGAAAACAAACCCAAAGAGACGGGTTTTAATTTAAGATAATTCCTTTGTTTTTGTATTTACAATATTTAAATGAAACCCTGTTCTATTAATTTTATTATTATTATATTTAACCTCCATCTTATTAAATATTTGAAAAAATAGGGAAATAATTTAACAGTGGGTATCCTTAAACACGCACACATTGACAGTTTAATTACAGTAAGAACACAAAGAATACTCGCACACAGCGAAAAACCGAGGACACTTTTTGTGTATCGTTTGTTCTGCATTACTCCATCTAGACGTGTATACTTTGATTATCAAAGGATTTTACAGTGTTTGGAACGTGTCCTACAGTGTCTTGACATTGAAAGATTAATAGTAACCGGTTTAGTTTAAAATTCAGACATTTAAAAAATATATGTTGCAAATCACCAACGGCATAATAACAATATGAACAGGATGTATTATGAACTACATTAATAATTCTCCGAATGGACAAACACAAACAAAAAAAATCTATTTGACATTTTATGTCATGTCACTCGGTAACGTGATCGAACGGGATAAAAAATAGCTCGTTGCCATTAAGAAGAACGGGATAAAAAGTATCATATGTCCGTCTCCTGGTTCTAAGCTGGTTATTGGTGGAGAGGTATCCCCATCAATTTTCAGCCAAATCTGAACAGCCGTTCTTGAGTTATAAATAGTGTAACTAACACGACTTTCTTTTGTATATATAGATAACAAAATCAAAAACGTAAAAAACCAATTGAAAATCTTACTAAAATCATTTTCGAATTCTACGCGGACGAAATCGTGGACAAAGGCTAGTGAGACAAACGAAACAAGTTCGTATATCGCGTGCGTGTTAATGCAAGACCTTGATGGAACCGGCTTTATCCTATAAATTGTTCACAAGCCATTCAGTTAATCATAAGGTCGTCAGTAACAAAATACATTATGTGTGTGCAGGACTTATTCGCGGATTGTGAGACTAACATACGATTAGATGGTAAAGTGGCTATAGTTACTGGTGCTACTTCTGGTACTGGACTAGAAATAGCAAAGAACATCGCCAACAGAGGTGCTAAAGTTATCATCGCGAGCAGAAATCCTAATAAATTGGAAAATGCAAAAAACACTATTTTAGAATCATCAGGTAATCAAAACATTGTAACTAGGCAAATGGACTTCGAATCGCTGACATCAGTTAGAAGTTTTGTGAATACTACGCTAAGAACAGAATCTCGTTTGGATATATTAATCAATAATATTGGAGCTATTAGATTAGAAGACAAGATGACTGAAGACAACTTGCAATTAATGATGCAAGTCAATCATTTTGGATCGTTCCTTCTCACATTCCTGTTGTTTCCTCTTCTTAAAGCATCAGCCCGCAGTAGAATAGTTAATGTTTCTTCTCTAGCCATCATTTTGGGTAGTATAGACTTAGAAAATTAGAATGAAGTGGGAAAATACTCCAATTTTGGTTATTATTGCAATGCCAAGCTAGCAAATATATTATTCGTATCATAAATGGAAAGAAGAATACGAGGAAGTGGAGTGAATGTATACAGCATGGATCCAGGATTGGGGAGGTCAAAATTTTTCAGGAATTTTGATAGTAAACCGTTAGGAGATACATTGAACTTTGTTTTGGAAAAAATTGGGCAACCTTTACCAAAAATTGCTACAGCGGCTGTGTATTTGGCGGTGGATCCTAAAGTAGACCATGATAGTGGAAAACACTTCAGGTATTGGCGCGAATTTTTCAGTTCTTGGTTTGTTAATGATACAGTTTTGATTAGGAACGTGTGGGATGAATCCAAAAAGCTTGTCAAAATAACCTACGATGAAGATTGGGAAAAGTAATCATTTACGAAGATTTAATTTAAATGTCAAAACTGATCATAGATTGCACTAAACATTTTATAGAAAATGACGTTTACGCAAGTATAAGGTCATACTGAACTGAAAATAAAAAAGAGATGCGACAGTCGATATACGTAAATCGATAACCGACCTTTATTAAATAATTCATAAAAGAAATAAACCCAAATACTGTACCTATATAAAACTTTCAACATTTTTTTACAAGAAACAGTTTCATTATAAAATACATAAATTGAATTAATTTAACATTAAAAAAATTACTATTGTCTCAGAGTAAGTGATAACACTGATCAACAATGGTTTTGTTGCCCTCAATCTAAGAGTGGTTTTAATTAGCTCGATAGCAACTATTTCCAAAATTATAAATGTTTTTTTGAAGATCGGCTCTTGTTTTTTTTTAATTTTCATATTTGCATTGTATGAAATAACCAGTAGAACGGTAAAGAATTCTGCAATCATATTTTTAAATATCAACTTTTTTTTAATTTTGTTACTAGCTGTTTCATTTTAATATATAATTATTGTATCTAGAAGATGAAAAATATAATAATTTATATTAAGTTTCAAAAAGGACTACTATTATCTCTTCTTTATATTTTTGGGAACATTCTCTTTTCAAAGACCAGCAGTAATCTGCCATCATGTGACGGTCCCATCTACACTGATATCATTCTTCTATCATGTTAAGATCTTGGTGAAAGTACTATAAGCATCATATTTCTTGCAATAATTTCTCAGATTTTCATAAAATGTGTACAAATAACTGTAGAGGAAATGTAACTTTACGCTTATAGGCGGGCCAAAAACTTAAAATCTTTTCGACATCATATACACAATTTAATTGTAATTTAGTGCTTTATAGATAGTTATAGTTTGTTACTAAATAATATCTAATGTTAATAACCATTAAATAGTCCAGGTTTCGCCTTGCCCATGTCCAGCTCAGAAAATATCTTTTAAATGTATCTAAAGTATTTTCCTTTGCTGTACGATGCTTTCACAAATAATTTTATCGTACCTCTCATGATATTTTAAGACAGAAATGTGATTTATTCTCTACTTAAAAATTGCTCACTATTGATGACTTTATAAATAAGCAATGATTCTCAAGAAGGTCGTACATCTTATTCTCAGTGAACTTACTTCGCTCTTCTTCTCAGACTTACAAACAAGGCAAGGATATTTTGTGTATCCATTTTACTGACCAAATAAAAAGTTCAGTAATCGCCTTATTTTATTATCAGTATTACAGGATACGTCGATGCACCAAATCAGAGTACAGAAAACGAATTTTAACAATATAACTAAAGAATAACGCGTCATCAAAATGTTTTTTGCTAATGTATGTAAATGGCTAGCCTGCTCTACAATTTAGAGTTTTGTTTCGAGTTTTTCTTCTCTTGCGTGATATTATATGTATATTTTAGAATTTAATCATCTTTTACTATAACTACAGGTAACATATATAGGTGTGGTAAATCATATTCTTACTCCGTCACCATATGGAAATTTCAAATTACGTTAATCAATCAAGTTAGTGTAAATTATTAAAAATATAAAATACACCAAAATCATAAAAAAACAGAGCCAATTCAGATCTTTCATTAATATATTCTAAGACTAGGAACTTAGAAGTATATAAATCTGTAGAAATATCCACGGCAACATACAAAAACTGGTTTTTTGTTGACCAGTTTAATATTACGTACGCATTATTGTCAATACAATAACATGTTTATTCATAAAACAGTTGCAATCGACCGATTGAGACTGTCCTATTATGGTAAAGTCCCTATCTTGCATCGTGAAAGACGACTAAGCGATATAGTATGCATATAACATCTATGCAAGAGAAGGGAAACTCGAAACAAAACCCCATATCAATCTGTCTGACCAGCATGGTATAGTAAGATGAATTTCCCTCCTATTGCGGAGGAGACTCGAGCCCAGCAGTGGGACGTATATAAGCCAAAATGATGATGATTCTGTAGCTTACACCACCAACTACCTTTTTTTCCTGTGCCAATTCCACCCAAAGGTTGCCTGGAAGATTGCTTATAGCGATAAGGCCGCCCATTTAGAGATTGCAAACCGGGCCCGGCCGGACCGCAAGATCATTCTTTCAGACCGAAAAATAATTGTTTTACCTTACAATTCAATTCAATTCAATTCAAATACTTTATTATGCATAAACCCCGCGGGGGCACTTACATATGGTCACTTTTTTACATTTTACCTTACACTACTACCGGATCGGAACGCGACCGCACTGAGAAGATCCGGCAAGAAACTCAGTGGGCTTGTCTTCTTTTTTATTCATTTACTATTTTTTTTAATAAGATAATATACAACAACATGTCTATTAATAGCTCCAGTGTGATGCCTTTCGAACCATCATACAATACAGTTATTAAATATAACGAAAAAGTACCATGGCTGGACCAGATCCCGCAAGCGGCACCCGATCACGAGTTAACCACTAGAATCACTCCCCTCAACCACAATGGAGGGAAGGGAGTGACCCGCTCCTCGTAGCTACCGCAAGCAGACCCTTCAGTGAGCATGACCAATACCATGGGCCACAAACATAAAACACAGATTAAATAACAAATTCGTTTAGCAAAACACGCTACGCTTTACAATTATATTAACAGCAACAGAATAAACATGTATGTAACACCTTTTGAAATAACGAGAAAATGCCCGAATGAGGAGCTGCTCATAACCAGTCTGTATTATCATCAAGATAATCCGAGATTTTATAATAACCTTTTCTACAAAATCTACTCTTGATTGCTTTTTTAAACTTATTAACTGGCATATCTCGAATATTAATAGGTAATTTGTTGTAGAAGCGTATACATTGCCCCATGAAGGATCTGTTAACTCGTTGAAGATGAGTACTGTGTACAACTAATTTATCCTTATTCCGAGTATTTACATGATGAATGTCACTATATTTTTCAAAGTTACCGATATTTTTCTTTACATAAAATACATTTTCGTATATATATTGAGATATAACAGTCAGAATATTTATCTCTTTAAATTTCTCTCTTAGTGACACTCTTGGGCCTAAATTATATATCGCGCGGACCGCCCTTTTTTGTAGAATAAAAATTCTATTCAATTCCGCGGAGCAGCCCCAAAGTAATATGCCGTATGACATGAGACTATGAAAGTATGCGAAATAAACTATTCTGGCTGTTTCAACATCGGTTAACGCGCGAATTTTTTTTACCGCATAAGCCGCTGAGCTGAGCCTATTTGACAGTTTCTCAATATGAGGCCCCCATTGGAGTCTATTATCTATAGTGATGCCTAAAAAGGTGGTTGATTCCACAAGGTCCAGAGCCACCCCATTCATTTGAACATTGGTTTCCACTTGTCTCACATTGGGAGTAGTAAATTTAATACATTTAGTTTTTGTCTCATTTAGAACTAAATTATTAGAATGAAACCAATGAACAACGTTAGACAGTGCATTGTTCACATCGTCATAGTTGAGCATTTGTCGCTTAATCTTAAACAGTAAAGAGGTATCATCTGCGAATAACACAATGTTTTGATTGTCCTCTACATAATAGGGTAAGTCATTGATATATACAAGGAACAGAAATGGCCCCAGTATTGACCCTTGCGGAACGCCCATTTTGATAACAGAACCAGATGATCGTGCACCGTTAACATCGACTCTCTGAATTCTGTTGCTTAGGTACGAAATTATAAGTTCCAGAGCGTTTTTCCTGATCCCATAGTGGTGTAATTTCTTGATGAGAGTTTCGTGGTTTACGCAATCAAATGCCTTAGATAAATCGCAAAAGATGCCCAAAGCCTCGTGCGATTCCTCCCAGGCTGAGAAAATGTTTTTTAATAATTCTACACCCGCATCAATAGTAGAGCAATTCTTAGTAAAACCAAATTGATTTTTATGAAAAATACCATGGTTGTTAAAATAATTCAACATCTGAACAAGTATAATTTTCTCAAATACTTTACTAAGTGTAGGTAGTATGGATATCGGTCGAAAATTATTAACATCTGACATACTACCCGATTTAAACAAAGAAATTACTCTACTCATTTTCATGAGCTCAGGAAACACACCTCGAGCAACACAACCATTAAACACAGAAGTCAAGTGGGGGGCAATAATATTAATTATATAATTAACTGTCTTTACTGATAAACCCCACAGATCAACTGTTTTTTTAATACTAAGGGATTTAAACGAGCGTAAAATATCTTTCACAGTGACATCTGAAAATTCAAAGGTTGTGTCGCATTTTACAATACATTGCTTAAGGAGCGATTCAGCTATAATAGGAGATGACACTAATGATTTTGTAATCAGTACAGGCACATTTGTGAAATGGGTTTCAAATTCAGCCGCCACTTCTTTATCTACTTTCACATTCTTATCACCTATCTTTAAACTAAAGTCTTTCTTGCGTGCAGTATTCCTACCAGTTTCACTATTTATCACATTCCAAGTCATTTTAATTATATCACCTGATTTTTTAATTTTATTTCTCAGATAAATAGATTTTGCACAGGAACAGGCACGTTTAAATATTTTGGAATAGTTCTTTACATATTCCAAAAATACTGGATAATGGTTATAAGATTTTTCATGATAAAGATCATATAACCTTTTTCTGCTTTTGTAAATACCAGGAGTAGCCCATTCACTAAAACCAGCAGGAACCCCAAAAGTCAATATTTTGGGTTTGAATATTTTATTAAATTCAGTATTGATTATGTGAGATAGAGATGTATATAACTCATCTGGGTTGTCATGAATAGGCAACAAGTATATTCAAAAAGTATATTCTAACTTGCGTAGTTAGAATATACTTTTTGTTTTGTTATAATATACTTATAAACAGGGTAGGAAAAAAAACATGTTTTTTTTTAAAAAGAACAAAACATCATGTTTTATTTTAGAAACAAAAAAAAACATGTTTTTTATTAATGCTTCATTGCTGTTTTAATTGCCTTGTTTTAAACATGTTTTAAACTTTAACTAAAACTTAAAACTCAATGTGTTGCTATGGGATTTAAACATGTTTAAAACAAATTGTTTTTAATTATGTTTTAAACGTGATATGTATTTTCGTATTGTTTTAATCAGTGTTTTAAACATATGTTTAAAACAAATGTTTTAAACATTGCCAACCCTGCTTATAAAGCCTACGTAACGTAACCAATTTTACGTTACATTTTGTTAGTTAAGACTATACAAGTTTGGTTGTTTACAGTACAGGCTAGCCTATAAGATGCCGCTATTTGCTCAATTAGCAATAGTAACACTAACTAGTCTTAATAACCAAAGTTTAAGAAAAAACATAATACTTTACTTTTAGCAGAGAAGAATTTGTTTTGTTTATACCAAAGCTACCAAAATTTATCTATCTATCTAATCTAAGTTGTTATGACACGTTTAGTACTTTTAGCTGCGTTATTAGTTTCTTATTTTAATACTATGTTTTCAAATAGACAATATAAGGAGTAAAGTGAAAGACCTGTTTGTTTAAACTTATAAAAATGAATAATTACTAATACTAATGTTACTTTTCCGTCCATAAGTAACAGTAATCAATTATGTATTAAGTGTGATTTTGAGACTTGAGTGAGACTAATTATTGTGATAACTGTTTTAAGCCTGTCTGAAATAAATACACCGGCACACAAAAAAAAAGTGGAATGTACTTTGGACTGGACCTACTTACCGACATGTATTTCGACCCGCTGAATCTGAATTTCAAGTCCGCTTGGCCCGGTCACTCCCCAGTTTTGAGTAAAATGCAAAAAACCTCAAAGAAAGGCAAAAAATTGCAAAATACTGCAGTCACAGCAATGAAAAAGTTTTTGTGGACCCGGATCACGTAAATACAAGTTAAGAAATTAATATTTTATGCGTGAAAAAATACAGGAAAAGTATTTAACCATGTTTTACAGATTTTTTTTTTCATTATTTAATTGCAATTTGCCCGATTTTTTGGTTTTTTGAGATTTGCAATCCTGCAGCTAATCTTGTTCGTATATACATTAACGTAGGCAGAAGATTGCCATAATGACAATTTCGCCCTGAATGTAACCCAAAGCTGTTTCAATAATCCGATGATTTCCAACAAGTATTTATGTAAAGATGTATTTTCAAGCCCTAAGTATTTAAAATACAAACTACAAAATACCCCTCCTCCTCTACAGTTAGGTATTTGAAATACCAATTACAAATTACATTTTTAGATAGTAATTGAAATACAAATACTAAATACGTATTTGTATTTCAATTACGTATTTTAATTACAAGTAATTTAAATACTGCCCAACCCTGAATATAAGGAATATAGATGTGATTAGTCGACATAGTGTAAGAATACTTACCGAGGTCTACAGCAATAATTAATATTTAATAGTGGCGCCGGAAGCTTGAAGAGCGGAAGGCGCCCATTGTATGAGAATTATATTAACTTACGGAAATATTAATTAACCATTTACTTAATTATAAAGTTAATTAAATTATAAAACTATAGTCGAGTCTGTCAATAATTAAGATGTACCCAAATTAGCCGTATACGTGAGGCCGGCAATAGTATTTGATAGCACAAAATTTATGCTCAACTAATGCAGAAGTTTTTAAGTTATTAAAGTGTACACATAATCCAACTTAACATTTATATATATGTATATATATATAAGATAATGATACTGACTGAGGTGTGTCTTTCTGTAATGAGAATGATTTAAAGATAAAAGTAAGGCATTAAACTGGGTCGCTTGTTTATTTTGCCCATGCATACACACATACATATATATATCCATATAACTGTTCGCGACACGCTGCATGACGACAAAACTCGTTTATGCATAGCTGATATAACAATTGCCAATTGTTACGAACTGTTATACGGGATCACCAAATACGGTTTTTAAAAAAAAACTTTTATTATAAACTAAAATTAAACACACAGAAAGTAGTACATGAGATATAGTAAGATTTAGTATAAGGTAACAACGTTGCTTTCTGACGCGTACCGACTTTGAAGGAGTTGAAATACAGACTAACTGCGCTGTTCGGGATGGTTGCCTTTTATAGACTATAGGATGCTGACTAAGGGATAGTATCTGGTTGTCAGCCCTCTTAGTAACGTAGGGTGGATATAACAACCCCCCGCACAAGATGGAAGTTTGGGAAAGAGCCGAACTTCCGGGTTCAACAGGCTTATACGACTTCCCTCAACCTTGGTAAGTTTGGGGAGTTTTCGCGTGTATGAGTGTCGTCATCGTTGTCGGTACGAGTTGGATTGTTAATGGATATATTTAGTTTTTTCTTATATTGTAAAAATATCTTAATTAACTTAAATACTATGAAAGAAATAACAATAATAGAAATTAATGACGAGAATATAGTATAGTGTGTCCCATACCTTACGAGAAACGAATCTTGATTTATTATTTTATTCAATTCTGGAAATAATTTATCATTCTGATTGGTTTTTGATAAATCGTCTAAATCGATATTTTGTAGTAAGGTAGGGGACATGGTACTTAGGCTATTAGACTTAAGATCTATTTGACAACAAGAGTCATTGATTATATTAAAGTCTAGGCTAGGCGTAGGAACACTTATATTTAATGTCTCGAGGGATGATACGAGTCTCGTACTCTTAGTGTGCACACACACTGTGCACTGGGTAGAAAGGTTCAATATGCCGATTCCAGACACTATCACTTCTCGCAATTGTGAATCGTTGCAGTCAATAGAGATTTTAGTTGGGCGCGATTGCACAAAAATCCACTGATTGTTTATGAGTGGTTTCCAAATGTCTAATTCGCCCATTATCGTTTTAGTAACGCACTGCACTGGGATGGCACTAATTGTTTTGGTTAATAGTTCACTTTCACACGTGGGGTTGCTCCCTGTGAGTAGTACCGTTGTCATTGCGCACAGATAAAACTCAGAGTTTATAGTCTTACATTTATCTAAACTATCTAGGTTACAAAAACTTAACTTATCCTTAGAAATAGCAGTATACGAACTAGAGGGTGAAATAAGGCTAAAGGTGTCGGCATTAGCCCCGTGAGGGGTTGGTAACGCCAAATTATGATAGAGAATAAATTCATCCATAGTGGCTAAAGGAATGTGTAATACAAATACTAACTTAGAATCATAGTAATAGCATGATACAGTGGATATACTTAATATTACATGAATATTATTTAAGCTTAAAGATATAGGAATTTCGGTGTCTTTAGGTAGGTGTTGATTATTATTCGCAAGTTCTTGGAACAACTGGCTCGGACTTAGTATGTTAGGATGTAGGATGTTTTGACTACATAGTAGAATTGCGTTGGTTAAATCTTCCAGTTGAAATGACAGCGTAAGCAATGAGCTCTCGAGGCTAGTTAATATGGAATGGACTTTTGTTTCGGAAATTAATTTATTAGAGATTTCGGTAATGTTATGGATTTGGTTTACAAGCATGTTCACCGCGATATTTAAGGTTTCCTCGTTTATTTTTAATTTATCAATTGTTTGTCTATAAGATTCGAGAGTTGACGTGGTAATTAAAATGTTTTCCTTCATTAACTTTGCGAGTGTTTTCTCGCCGTTTTGGACAGATTCTATAGCGGAATTGTATTTGGATGCGTCATCCTCGTCGAGGGTGCCGAAAATGTGTTTGAATACGGTGCCTATTCTTCCAAACCACGCTGCGCGCTTTTCACGTTTTGAAATAAGATGGGATATGGATTCGAATTCACGCTTGATATCATTGTACCGTACTGCAAGTGGAGATAGTATACTTCTACAGTTATAATCGGTAGTTTGTTGACACGCAAATCTCACTGTACCTATGACTTCATTAAGTTTCATAAGATGAGGGTTTATATAAGAAATATCCACGTAGCTCACCACATTTAATTGACCATGCATTATTTTTAGTTTACCTAGGCCCTCGAAGTAGATGCCGGAGTTGGTGGGGTAGGGCTTGACAAGATCCGGTTGAGCTTTCATTGAAGGGCTGAAATAGGAAGGAGTCGTATTTAATTTAACTTGTTTTCGCGGGTTTGATTTGGTCGAAATGGTGAGTTACATGCCTTCTATTGATAAGAAGGGTGACTGTATGATTACTATGAACTCGTATTATTTTATAAGGTCCCTTCCAAAGGGGTGACAAGGCTTTTCTGAGTCTTAAATGATTTTTTAGGTAAACGTAGTCACCGGGTTTGTATTTATGTGGAGTCCTTGTTCTGGAGTCGTAATAAGTTTTGGAAGTTTCTTTGGATTGTAGGATATTGTCTATTGCCTTCTGTCTCGTGTACTTGAGTTTGTGTTGTAACATCTTAATATAATCGGAATAGGTTGCGTTTGGCTCACTTCCATAGAGAGAGCTAGGTATAAGGGGTTTGTGACCAAATACTAATTCGTAGGGTGTGAATTTTGTCGTAGTGTGTGGTGTAATATTGTATGTAAGTATGGCGGTATAGACGTATTTCGGCCAGTTATCCTGGTTCTCATTAGTAAAGGATTTTAGGTACTCCTTGAGTGTGGAGTGGCTCTTCTCAAGGGCTCCTTGAGTTTGTGGGTGGTACGGCGATGACCACAGCTGTTTGATTTTCAAGAATTGACAGGTATTTTTAAAAAGTTCGGAGGTGAAGTTGGTACCTTGGTCTGTGAGGATTGATTTAGGTATGCCAAATAAGGATATGAAGTGTATTAAGCAATCGCTTGTCTTTTCGGCTGTTGTACTTCTTATTGGGTAGGCTACAGAATATTTGGTAAGATCGTCTTGCAATGTGAGTATATACTTTAGTTTGGCAGTACCGGATTCTGGTAAAGGTCCGACAATATCCAGTGAGATACGTTGAAATGGAGCGGTAGACGTTGTGGTTATCTCCATAGGAGCTTTGTTGAGTCTCCTCAAGGCTTTGTTTTCTTGGCATAGTTTACATTTTTTAACGTAATTTTCTATATCCGTTCTCATTCCTTTCCAATAAAACTGCTCACGGATTCTGTTATACATACGTGTGGAGCCCAGATGTCCTGCTATAGGAATGTCGTGATTTTCGCGTAGGATTTTCTGTCTTTCACTTAATGTTGGGTAAGCTATCTTATTCAGATGGACATGTATGTTGATTTTAGTGTTATGAAATAAGTGGGTAAGTATGTTGTATATTTTAGGATATGAATGCTTGTCAAAGGGACCTTTGAAATCGGAAATGGCTATGTCTGTTTGTTGGTCTTGCTGTAGAACTTCATTTCTGACTCGTTTAAGGCTCTCGAATATGTCTGGATAGGATGATTCATCGAAGTAGTGTACTTTGGTGAAAATGAAATAGATGGTTTTGTTTTCATATTTCACTTTCAGACAGGAGTGTAACTCTTTCTCGGCACTAATGATTTCATCTTTGTCTTCGTAGCTCAATAGTATTTCTGCCACATAAGGGTTTGATTCGTCTAGATCTATTGACGTGGGAATGATGACTGTCTTAAACGTAGTTTTTAGAAGAGTTTCATTGTGTTCTCTCAGTATTGTGTTTGTGGAAGTTTCATTTTTTGAAATTAATTTCAAGAAGTCGGAGTAATTTCCATTGTGTATATCAATGTTTGGTTGGTTAGGCGATTCTGTGGGTGAAGGAATTTCCAGGTTCTCGAAGTTAAGGTTTAAGTCTTCACTTCTAGGACTTAGATTTAATGGTCCCAAGTCGTTAAAGTCTGGTAAATGTTGCGGTGTTTCGTTTTGGTCTTGGGGACGATTCGGTGTCGTATTAGGCGCGTTCGGCGAGTTAGAGTCGTTATTATTTTGATTTAGTACTTCGTCGTTATTGAATGAGAATGGAATAGGAGATGGTAAATCTACCGTTAAGTCTTCTAAGGGGTTGTCGAGTTCTTCGTTAAGTTCGGGCATTAAACGTTCAAGTGGTGGTGAATGCTCGCTGTCTATTGGGAATGTAGGAAATCGTGACAGTGCATCGGCATTGGTGTTCATTTTTCCTTTCTTATGAACTATATTGTAGTCGAACTCTTCTAGTTTAAGGCGCCAACGGATCAATCTTGAGCCGGGGTCTTTGCAATTAAATAGCCACTGTAGCGGTTTGTGATCTGTGACTATTGTGAAACGGTGTCCATACAAATAAGGTCGAAAGGCTTTTGTGCCGAACACTATAGCAAGGCATTCCTTTTCTGTCACACTATAGTTACATTCCGCTTTGTTAAGTGTGCGGGAAGCGAAAGCAATGGGGCGATCCTTACCAATTGGACCTTGGGATAGAATGGCAGATACGGCGTAGTTCGAAGCGTCACATGTTAATATAAATGGTTTAGTGAAGTCAGGGTAAGCGAGGACTGGTGATGTTACAAGCGTGTTCTTCAGTGTTTCGAATCCTAATTGTTGTTCATTCTTCCATACGAATGGGTTATCCTTTTTCAAGAGCGACGTTAAAGGTTTTGCTAATTTAGAGAAGTTGGGTATAAATCTTCTGTAGTATGAGACAAGTCCAAGGAAAGATTTTATGTCCTTGGGACATTTCGGCACTGGGAAGTTGGTAACGGCTTGTATCTTATCCGGATTAGGTTTTACTCCGTCCTGATTTATGACGTGACCGAGATACGCGACTTCCTTACGCAGAAATTCACACTTATCTGGTTGGAGTTTCAGATTATAGTTTCTAAGTCTTTCGAAAACGGCTGATAGATTCTGTATGTGGCTTGGTAAGTCCGGAGAGTGGACAACGATGTCATCAAGATATACAAAGCATCGCGACCCTTGAAGTCCGGCTAAGCAGGTATTCATTAATTTTTGGAATGTTGAAGGGGCATTCTTTAGCCCGAATGGCATTCGTGTAAATTCAAAGTGTCCTTGGGGCACTGAGAATGCCGTTTTAGTAGCGTCTTCCGGTGAGATAGGGATCTGGTGAAATCCAGAAGCTAAATCTAGGGTGGTGAAGTATTGGCTTTTCCCCAATTGGTCTAATATCTCGGTTATTTGCGGTATGGGGTATGTTTCACCTATCGTGATGTCGTTAAATTTTCGATAGTCGATTACGACTCTCCATTTGCGTTCTCCTGAGGCGTCTTGTTTCTTCGGCACGACCCAGATTGGTGAGGACCACGGTGAATTTGATACTTTTATTATATTTTGCTCTAGCATTTTATTTACTTGTCTCTCAACTTCTTGTTTGTGACACTCTGGAAATCTGTATGACTTTGTCTGTATGGGAACTTGCGTGTTGGTGATAATATTGTGTTTCGTTGCGGTGGTAAAAGTGAGTTGGTCATGTGGTAAATGGAAGATGTCCGAGTAGTCCGTGCAAACTTGCAGCAGAGCATTCTTTTCTTCTTGATTGAGGTGTGATATACGTAAGTGTTTGATGACTTCTGTAGTCCTATCGAGAATGTTGTAAGAGGAGTTTTCGGAGAGAGTCGTGCAAAGTCGGGTTTCTATAGGTTCTAATACGAGATTAAGATCAGGGTGTAAAATGACAGGTTCTTCGGAAGTGTTGACTACTGTTATATTAATTCTATTGTTTTCCTTTACTTGAACGATACAATTGGCGACTAATAATGATTCAGAGACGTGCTGGTCGAGGATAATTCCTTCTTGAACATGAGGATTTGCTACAGTGCACTCGATTACTGATTCTGAGCGAGGAGGTATGGTGTATACTGGTTCGCAGAAGTTTAGTTTAATCGTGCTGTCATTTATGCGCAAAACTCCTTCGTTGTAGTCGATTTGGCACCCAAACTTCTTCATAAGGTCGTTGCCGATTATGCCATCGTGGCTTAGACTGATGTCTTCGACTACGTGGAATTCGTGTTTATATAAGTTAGGAGTATTTTGAAACATATGCATATAGAAGCTACCCATGGTTAGTGTTATATCGTCACCGGGATCGATTCCTTTTAAAGATATTATTGCATTGGATAGTTTGGGCACTTTTGACATAGATTCCCGTTTTAGTAAACATACACAAGAGCCAGTGTCCACTAAGAAGGAAAGTGGTTGGTGAGAGACAGGGGTTTGAAGTATGATATGTGGTAAGTATCTCTTTCCTGAATTCTTGTTTATTTCATAAATTCTCATCTCGTGATTCTTCTGGTTTCGATTTTGTGGAGAGATAGAGACAGATTTAGAAGTTTGAGTTAGAACACGATTTGAAATAGTATTGGATTCAGTGGTTAAATTGTGGTTATGTATTCTAGTATTTTCCTTGTTAGAGATAGTATTTGATTTAGTAGATTTATTTTTTATTAGATTCAGTGGATTCAGAGTGTTTATTGGATTCAGTGGATTCAGAGACAAACGTTTGTTGATCACAGGCGCCGGACTATTCGTATGATGCTGGTAATTATTATTTGATACAGTGGATGCAGAGGATACAGTGTGGTTTGTGGTATCGTCTTTGGTTTTGTAGGCGTAATTTCTCGAGCGATACCGGTCGAGAAATTTTACTCGTTTAAATAGTGGTTATCAATTTCATCAACACCGTTATCATCGGGTTGGGTGACAGTGAAGGTCCTCCTAGGGTTGTTGAAGTCTGAGGTTGGTGGAGGATTATTAGGACGCGCGGATGTCATCTGAGGGTTCATTTGGTTTCGGTTGTTATTGTATTGTCGTTTGCGACAATTCTCTATTGTATGCCCTATGTTCTTGCAGTACCGGCAAATGATGTCATTCGTATTGACGTTTCTAAAATTGTCGTTACGGGGAATATGGGGAACTGGTGGTCGGTTAAAATGTGGTTGATACTCGCGTCGTGGTGGAAACTTCTGTCTATCGGGAAATCCCGTGTAAGGTTGAAACATTCTCCTATTTACGCTAGGAAGTAGTTTCTCTTCTGCTACTGCGAAATTGATAGCGGCATTCAAGGAGTCAGGGTTTCGACATCTTATTATTTGGGATAATCGCGGTTGAAGGCCTACCGTAAACGTGTGGAGAGCGAGGTCTTCCATTGGTGCGACACGGCCGGCTATTTCTTTCTTTTTAGTTGGGTTTGAGATTTTTATTTCTGTTAATAATTTAGCCAGACAAGTTTCGATTCTGAGAGCGAATTGATTAACGCCTTCTGTCTGTCCTTGGCGACATTCTTGTAATTCGGAAAGCAAGTGACTATAGTGCTTTCTTTCTCCGAATTGTTGTTTGAGAAAATCTATAAATTGGTCGAAGTTTTCGAATTCTTTTATGCTACATGATGTTTCAGCGCGACCTATCAGTTGGCTTAGTATATATTTGAATAATATGGGTTTTTGATGTTTGTCTGCTAGGGAGTAGGCGCTTTGGCAGTTTGAGATGAATGGGTTGAGCTTATCCCTAGAACCATCAAATGGTTTAATAAATTTTAAGAGTACATTGAGTTCAACCTTTTCCTCGGTCTCGGAGCGACTGGGTGTGCTTCTATGAGCACTAAGTAGGTCTTCCTTAGCGTCTAACTTCGCGGTCGCCATAATGTCGTAAAATGATATTTGTGAAGGAAATTTGTAATTTAAATGAAGTTAAAATTATTTATAGAGTCTTATCCACACTAATCTAGCTTACAGTACTGACGGATGTTTATCGGTAAGTGTATGACGTAATCGTGCCTTGTGTTCTGATACTTTGTAAGCGTATAAGAATACGGTGTTTAACTAAGTTGGCTTATCTTAGAAATAGTACAATGATAATTGATAAAAATAACTAAAGCTATACAATAACTAATACTATGAATATAGAAACTAATTAGAGGACTCTGAGTTAAATCGTACATTGGTAAAGACAACGGTAGTTAAGGTTATTCGACTCACAGTAATGCGATTTGGAGCAGGGTGAAAATCAGCATGTTGACTGCCGCTGGTTGATGGTTGCTCCTCATGGCCTTGGGGTTCTGGTATTCTTGTGTAGAGTTAATCGTAACGTGTTATAAGGTGTAGCACTTCACTGGCACTATTATTTCTTTAAATTGGTGCACTTTCACTTCTTGTATCTTAATATGTTTCGGAGACGTATTCGGGTGATAATTATGTGTGGGGATGATCGTCATCCCACCGCTGCCACCAAAATGTTATACGGGATCACCAAATACGGTTTTTAAAAAAAAACTTTTATTATAAACTAAAATTAAACACACAGAAAGTAGTACATGAGATATAGTAAGATTTAGTATAAGGTAACAACGTTGCTTTCTGACGCGTACCGACTTTGAAGGAGTTGAAATACAGACTAACTGCGCTGTTCGGGATGGTTGCCTTTTATAGACTATAGGATGCTGACTAAGGGATAGTATCTGGTTGTCAGCCCTCTTAGTAACGTAGGGTGGATATAACAGAACCATAATTAATGCACGTTATAATATTAGTTTAGTACCAACCGCAACTACTAGATGGCGCTTATATGAAATCGTAGATCGCGCTACGGTTTCGTTACCGCGTTATATAGAAATTATTATTAAATTTATACTGAGCTCTCAATTTGTGTTTCATTGCGTTACATCTGATAGCTGGTGCTTAGCTTATCAAAAGTACAATAAAGGCTTGTACATGGTCCTACGATCCGGTTAAAAAACCCTTTTTGTTTTGGACTCCTGGTTGTGGTTGCAATTGGACGCATCCTAATCAGTACATGAGAAGAAACTGTCGTGGTCTGTGTTTGCGTACCAGTGTTAAATCAGTTAAGCAAAATTACCTTCGAGGTTGGCGGCAGGCAACCAAATTGGCGAACGTGTTGGACATCAAGTTGGACAGCGAAGTTGTAAACAAAGTGAGTAGGGAAATGCATCGTAAACTGTGAGTACATTAAATAATTATAACAAGTGTCAAGTGAATGCATGGACTTAGTAAATTTGCAAGAGAGTTAGACTCAGAATAATCACGATAGTTGGATCTGGGACTTAGAATAATTTTAAGGAAAACGACATGACGGGGAACCTATGCCCGTTTTTGAAGCGGTGTGGAACTATCGTTAAACACTTAGAAAATTTTGAATCAAAGAACATAGAAGATATTCATTCAACCAACTTAATTAATTATACATCGTCGACCACAGTTCTTTGCCATGGACAAAGACTTAAGAATATTGAAGTTTGTTAAAGGCCAAATTGAAAAGGGACTGATCAATTTCAAGAAGTCACCAAAAGACAGAATCACAATATCTTATATAGAGGCGCGACTGGAGACTTTAGAGAAACAATTTGAAGATTTTTCGCTAAAGTACAAGAGAATTATCGAAGAACATGGTGGAACAAGTGCACAAATCGATGACGAATTGTATGAAGATGTATATGAATCGTATCTAGATTATAAAGTAGCGCTTAAGGATTCTTTGTCCAACTTAAAATCTTTAACATGTTCGCATGATAAGGAAGTTTGTGCTGTTACACCTGATAGTACAATTAAATTACCGAGAATTGTTTTGCCAACTTTCAGTGGAAAATACACTGAATGGACGTCTTTTAGGGATTTATTCATATCCTTAGTTCATAAGAATCAACGATTAGATGATGTTCAACGTCTTCATTATCTGAAGACGCAATTATCGGGTGAAGCAGAACAGCTTATAAAACATGTTCCCATAACAGAAAATAATTATAAAACATGTTGGGAAACTTTAGAACTTCGATATAATAACAAAAGATTTCTTTCAACTAATATATTAAAACGGTTATTTAATCAGCGAATTATGACTATCGAATCATCAATTGCGTTAAAGGAACTTAGAGATGTAACGAGTGATTGTCTCCACAAACTCACCAATCTTGGTATTAATATAAGTACATGGGATGTAATCATCATATTTATTATAAGTTTGAAGTTGGACGTAGAAACACGAAAGCAGTGGGAACTGCATGTAAATCAAACCTGCGATGATCTCCCGTCTTACGATCAATTTTGTTCGTTTTTAGAAACGCGTTTTCGTGCTCTCGAAACTATTGAACCCAAAGGTAAATTTAAAGGTGCAAGTGCTAGCACATCTCAGACAAAAGTCATGCATAGTGTTGCTAAGTTAGCATGTCCTCATTGTTCCGATGATCATAAGTTATATAATTGTAAAATATTCGCTAAAGAAGATAGCAATAAGCGCCGCGATATTGCCCGGTCTTTGAGAGTTTTTTTTAACTGTTTGGGCATTAACCATAACTCCAAAGATTGTCGTATTAACACTAATTGTCGTATATGTCAACGCAAGCACCACACGTTATTACATCCTAAAGCATCTAGCTTAAGTGTAGGGGTGGCTGCTACGGCACCAACTACAATTGCGAGTGAACACATTTCAGAACCTCGAGCTCAAGAGGTTATTACTAAGATTGCAACCCACTTGGTGAATGCACAGGGACAAGTCCTACTAGCCACAGCTGTCATCAGAGCTGAGTCACCAAAGGGGTATTCTCATATTCTACGAGCCTTGTTAGATCAAGGTTCGCAGGCGTCGTTCATTACGGAAGCAGCAGCGCAGTTGCTTCGATTAAAAAAGGTAGGCACTAGAACTACAATTGCAGGTATAGGAGGGGGTGATGATGGTATTGTCTCTAGACATGTCGTGAAATTTAAAATACAATCATTGCATGATCCTTCTTATATCATGAACGTAACGGCGCATGTATTACGCACACTGACTTCGGTCATGCCAGATACTCGAATTGAGGTTCAGGATTGGCCCGAACTTCATAGAATTGACTTAGCTGATCCTAAGTTTAACATGCCCAACAAAATCGATCTTTTGTTAGGTGCAGAAATTTATGCTCATGTCCTCAAAGAAGGATTAATTAAGAGTCCTATGGGCTCCCCAGTCGCTCAAGATACCCATTTTGGATGGATCGTATCTGGGCATGTAGGGAAAGAGGAAGGTTTACGCAATCGCCATAATGCTATTATCAGTATGTGTGCTCAAGTCACTGCAAATGATATGCTAAAACGATTATGGGAGCTTGATTCTCATTCATCTATCACTGGGAAGAATATGACGCCTGAGGAACAAGCCTGTGAAGAATTTTATCGCGCTACAACGCAGCGGGAGGATAGTGGCCGCTACGTTGTTAGATTGCCTTTTCAATGTCAAGATCCGCCATGTAAATATGGCAACTCGAAAGACATAGCTATAAAGAGATTATACAGCTTAGAAAGGAAACTGGCAAGGAATGTTGAACTAAAACAGCAGTACTCAGATGTTATGAAAGAATATTTATTGCTTGGTCACATGGAAAAAATTACAGATGATTTACAAGACCATAGTGACAATGACGCAGTTTACCTACCTCATCATGCGGTGGTTAGACATGATAAAATAACCACCCGAGTCAGAGTGGTTTATGATGCATCGTGTAAAGGAACAAATGGTGTTTCTTTAAACGATACCTTAATGGTAGGACCCACTCTCCAGGCAGACTTGCGTCACATTATAATGAGATGGAGGCAACATCCAGTGTGTCTTGCAGCGGACATTGTAAAAATGTATCGCCAAGTCAGGGTTGCCACTGAAGACCTGAATTATCAAAGAATTGTCTGGAAAGAAGATCCTTCACACGACATTCAGGAATTTCGCCTTTTAACCGTGACATTCGGTACTTCATGTGCTCCTTATTTGGCGGTGAAAACACTGCAACAAGTTGCTTATGACGAAGGAAGATCTCACCCATTGGCCGCTAGTAGAGTAAAGTCGGACTTTTATATCGATGACCTCATGACGGGCTGTCAATCTGAAACAGAAGCTTTGAAAATATTTAAAGAATTAAATGAGTTATTGTCAAAGGGGGGTTTTGAGCTACAAAAATGGACAAGCAATAAAATTGGATTATTAGAGGAATTTAAGGGGGTTTCGGGTAAGGATATGGAAATCAAAAT
Source organism: Lymantria dispar (assembly GCA_032191425.1). Lineage (NCBI taxonomy): Eukaryota > Metazoa > Arthropoda > Insecta > Lepidoptera > Erebidae > Lymantria > Lymantria dispar. Next base: position 32,571,487 of record CM063452.1, read on the forward strand.
AGATAAAATAACAAAGATTTTAGGTCTTACCTGGAACTGTAGTACCGATGAATTTGATTACTCCGTAAAGATGTCGCCTACTCCTGTACCTGAAACAAAAAGAACAGTTATATCACAAATATCACGGCTATATGACCCTTTAGGGTGGATAGCACCATGCATTATTATAGCTAAGGTGTTCATTCAAAAACTTTGGCTTGCTGGCATAGGATGGGATGACGAGCTTCCACCACACTTATTGAGAGAATGGATGACATATAGAGCAGAGCTTGAACAGCTCTTAGAGTTCCACATCCCAAGATGGATCAGAACAAAGGATGACAACAGTACAGCGGAATTACATGGTTTCGGTGATGCTTCGAGTGTGGCATATGCAGGGGTAATATATTGTCGAGTTATTGATTCTGAAGGAAACATTTACTCTCATCTCGTGACGGCCAAAACAAAAGTAGCTCCCATAAAACAAGTGTCTATTCCTCGTTTGGAACTTTGCGCTGCTCTCTTAGTGGCTAAATTATTGATTGAGGTAGCAGAGGTAATGAATATCCCAAAAACGAGCTTACATGCGTGGAGCGATTCGTCTGTGGTGTTGGCTTGGTTAAGCGACCACCCTAGTCGGTGGAAAACTTTTGTTGCCAACCGGACTTCAGAGATACTTGGCTTGCTAGACAATACTCAATGGGCGTACGTCCAATCCAAGCACAATCCCGCGGACATCGCCTCCCGAGGCGCCTCGCCAATTGTACTTCGGAAAAACGAGCTATGGAAACAGGGTCCATGCTGGTTAAGAACTGATCCTATAGACTATCCCAAAATTGTAGCCAGCACTAAAAAAGAAATGAGAGCCATTAAGGTTCACCTAACAAATTTAGATTGTTCTTTTGATGAAAATTTCTTTGCCAGATTTTCATCGTTAAGAAAATTAGTGAGAGTTATCGCATATTGCAAAAGGTTTTTGTTATTATCAAAAAATAAAACTAAATTAACACCGTACTTGTCGGTAGAAGAAATTCGGGAAGCCCTGCGATTCTGCATAACAAACGTTCAGCAGCTATGGTTCAATTCGGAAATTGATTCCTTAAAAGATAAACAACTTATAAGTAAAAGGAGTTGCTTATTTAAATTGAACCCATTTATTAACGATAACCACCTATTATGTGTTGGTGGTAGAATCCAACGCTGTCAACTACCCGATAAGGCAAAACATCCAATTGTAATTCCACATGATTCAGTATTAGCCAAATTAATAGTGGCTGACGCCCACGAACGAACGTTTCATGGAGGACAGCAGTTAATGCTTAATTTCATCCGTACGAGATATTGGATTAGTCGAATAAAAAATATGGTTCGACAACATATACACAGATGTGTGCCTTGTATAAGGTATGCAGCGTCAACCAGGCACCAATTAATGGGCGAACTCCCAGCTTGCAGGGTAACACCTAGCAAACCATTCTTAAGTTCAGGGGTTGATTTTGCAGGTCCGATAAATATGAGGGTATCTAAGGGTCGCGGACAGCGAGCGTACAAAGGGTACATCTGCTTATTTGTCTGTATGGCCACACGTGCTATACACATTGAGGCCGTTTCAGACTTGACAACAGAGGGATTTTTAGCGGCATTTAAGCGATTTGTCTCTAGGCGTGGCCACTGTCAACACATTTGGAGTGACAATGGAACCAACTTTGTTGGTGCTGCTAAAGAGCTATCAATTCTTTTTAAACATGAAACCTCTATGGTTAGTGAAATTGCTGCTGCTCTGGCCAACTCTCAGACGGAATGGCACTTCATTCCTTCTCATGCTCCGAACTTTGGTGGTCTCTGGGAGGCCGGGATAAAGAGTACAAAACATCACCTAAAACGAGTTGTGGGAGATTCTAAGCTTACTTTTGAAGAGATGTCGACTGTTCTTTCTCAAATTGAGGCATGTTTGAACTCAAGGCCTCTTTCGCAAGGCAGTAATGACCCAGAAAATCCCACACCTTTAACCCCTGGTCATTTTTTAGTAGGACACCCGCTAGTAACCCCATCTGATTACAGTTATGAGGACGCCACAATGAGCACATTACGCAGGTGGCAATTGGTGCAACGCATGGTGCAATCGTTTTGGCGCAGATGGCATCAAGAATACCTTACATACTTCTTTCAAAGATATAAATGGGGAGATCGAACACCCGATTTTAAAGTAGACAATGTCGTATTGATTAAAGAAGACAACTTACCTCCTGCTAGATGGCTGTATGGTCGAATCATGCAGCTGCATCCCGGCAAAGATGGCTTGACTCGTGTTGTCACTGTCCGGTGTAAAGGTGCTATCATCAAGCGTACAACTTCAAAGTTATACTACCCATTACAGAATAATTGTGTTTTAGCTGCATAATTTGCAAATTTTGATTACACTTTATTATTTTTAAGAGTAATTATAGTTGAGTCGTTAAACTTAGTTAAATTTCATTTTTTGTTAAAATTTACTAATTTAATGTATAAGTCAAACATTTATGTTTGTATAAAATCGTTATTTAGTTACATAAGGCACCTTCCGTTAGTACTTATAAGCATATTCGTTTTATATTCATACAGTCCATTGATCATTCAACATTTGTTTTAAATCGTAGTTTACTAGTCTCATTTACTTGTATTTGCTGTGTTAGCTCATGGTAGGCAGTATTAAAAGGATACTGATCCTTTTGGTAGGCGGAATGTTACGAACCATAATTAATGCACGTTATAATATTAGTTTAGTACCAACCGCAACTACTAGATGGCGCTTATATGAAATCGTAGATCGCGCTATGGTTTCGTTACCGCGAGGGCCTTATGTAGAAATTATTATTAAATTTATACTGAGCTCTGAATTTGTGTTTCATTGCGTTACATCTGATAGCTGGTGCTTAGGTTATCAAAAGTACAATAAAGGCTTGTACACCAATATTAAATTATTATTGATTTTTAAAAGAGGGCATATTACTAAAAATTTTGTACTTTATAGAATAATCTTTAATTGTTATTTTGCGTCAAATCTAAACAATCAGTGTTTACGGTGTCTTGTAGTGGTCTCATTGATTTTACTTTCAATTATGTTTCTAACAGGATCCCATCTCGATGGTAATAAATATACAAAGATATTTATAAAAGCTTTACATTTATCTGGTTTTAACTTCTATCGGCACACATGTTATATTGCGGGTGACGTGACCGGGGATTAGTCCGTCACCCGCTGAGAGGCCGACCGCGTGAGGAAAGACCGACGTCCTCCCCGAGGGGGGGACGTCGGTCGATAGGAGGGTACCCCAATTAGGGGTATTCCGTCGGGCCGACCACTGACGACAAGTTAACGCTGCTCCAGTGGTCGGCCCAACAACGAAGGCGACGTGGTTTTTGGGTGGGTCGTGGGAGTTGCGTGCTTAAGCCCCTCTGTCGCCCCGGACGGAGTGGTGCGGAGGCGCGCCGACCGCGACCCACCCACAAAAAAAAAAAATAAAAACATGTTATATTGACATAGCTACAGATGTAGTGTTAGCGTCAACACGTCCGCCGGCGACACGGCCGGCGCAGTCGCGAGTACCTACACCTCACCTGATGCCGCCCTAGCCAAGGCCGCAGGTGAACGGACCGAGGATTAGTCAATCACCGGCAGAGACTGACCGCGCGACGGCAACCGACGTCCTGGGCGTCGGTAGGAGAGGGTACTCTGGATATTCTGTCGGACAGACCACGGAGGACAAGGAACTAGGTATCGGTGGTCGGCCCAACGACGAAGACGACGAGCTACGGTGGGCTATGGGGCCGCGCGCCGCCCCTTCATCGCCCCGGACGGAGCCGGATGGCGGGTGCGCCATAGTCTACACCAGTGATGGGCAAAGTACGGCCCGTCGGCCAACTCCGGCCCGCGAAAGTATTTAATCCGGCCCGCCGAGAGTCCATTCATCCTAAATATTCTAGTCAGCATTTTGGCGCAAAAAATAAAATCTAACGTTTATAATTGAAAAGCTTTCACGATCAAATATTATGGAAAATCAAAAATAATTCCATATGTCTCACACGCCTAACAAGGCGTAAAAGTAAAAGGTATTTTGTTTATTAAAAAGCTTTAATACAAAATGCATTTGTCTATAATTCTGGCCCTCCTCTATAATTTCTTAAACTTTTTGGCGCGCCATTAAAAAAGTTTGCCCACCACTGGCCTACACCAAAAAAGTTTTCATAAAATGTAGATCGGTACTTACTTGATGATGTAATTATTTGAAGCTTAATCCGTCACGTGCAAAAGAAGCACTATTCATCATCAGCTACTTCCCACTGTTGGGCTCGAGCCTCCTCCACAATGAGTTGGTGTAGTAGGTTAATATGAGGGTACCCCAAATAGTGGGTATTCCATCGGGCCGACCACTGATGACAAGTAACCCTGCTCCGGTGGTCGGCCCAACGACGAGGGCGACGTGCTAAAAAAAAAGTAGTTTAATATCCCTCATATTAACTTACTACACCACGCTGTTCAAGCGGCTTGGTATAGGGTTTTATTTCGAGTTTGCCTTCTCTTGCACAGTTGTTATATACATAACTAGCAACCCACTCTCGCTTCGCTTCGGTTTCTGTCGCCTTATCCCCGTAGTTCCTGTGGGAATATCGGGATAAAATATAGCCTAGTTTATTCCCTGATATTATAACTTTCCATTGGGGAAAGAATTTTTTGAATCGGTTCAGCCGTTTTGAAGATTACCCGGAACAAACAGACAGAGAGACAAAAAAAAATATAAAGTGACTAGCGTACCCAGCCCGCTTCGCCGGGCTAGATTTTGCTTTATTTTATTTTAATATCATTATAGGAAATAAAAGCTGTATTTGACAGTTCAAAAAGAGGAGTGCTCCGATCGTCACCAAACTGGTCACAGGTCAATCTGGAGATTCCCTGAAAGTTTCATTGAAATTGGTCCAGCCGTTTCGAAGCCTATATGGAACGTACCCACACACATTCTCTTTTATATATATACTAGCAATCCGCCCTCGCTTCGCTTCGGTTATAGGTTATAATCGTTTTACCCACGTAGTTCCCGTTCCCGTGGGAATCCCGGGAAAAAATATAGCCTAGTTTACGCCCTGATATTATAGCTTTCCACTGGTGAAAGAATTTTTGAAATCGGTCCAGCCGTTTTGAAGATTACCCGGAACAAACAGACAGACAGACAGACAAAAATTTTTTAATTGCTATTTTAGGCATAGGTGTCGTGCAAATAACCGTGTGAGCATGAAAAAAACCTATTATTTTGACATTACAAACAGACACTCCAATTTTATTTATTGGTATAGATATAGATTTTTAAGCATATGTATAATGCAAATGAACGTGTGAGCATGAAAAAGGCCTATTATTCTGACATTACAAACAGACACTCCAATTTTATTTATTGGTATAGATAGATATATCCCTTAGTCGTCTTTTACAATACTTATGACCAAGATAGAGGGTGCTCAATTGTATTCTTACTCCGTTACCACAGGGAAAGGCACTATTATATGTAGATAAATAAATGTAGGTAATACGAAGTTCACCGGTTCATGAAGTCCATTTCAATTTATTTCACAAATGGAATACTGCATTATCAACAAGTAGCATAGGATATATTTTATCTGCATATTCTCATGGGGACGGGAACTACTCGGATGTAACCGGATCAATTTACTGGTTTTTAAATAGCAGGAAGAGAAGGCAATATCGAAATGAAACAATGAACCAACCCCTCTGATCAGCGTGGTATAGTAGGTCAATAACCCTCCTATTACGGAGGACTAGATCAAGCCCAGCAGTGGGATGTATATGAGCCGAAATGATGATGACGAATGATGACAATAAATAATGATATTAAAATATAAACAATAGACAAACGCATTGAGTTTCTAAAGAGGCATTAATCCATAAATCATTCGCTACATTGAACCATGACCGATATTAAGAGCAATAATTAAATTGATAACCAGTCAAACAGCATACGTGTGTTTCTATAAAGAGTCTCAATCGTGTTTAAAAGTAGGTAACGTATCAATTACAAACACAGATAACGTATTTGCTAACCGAGATGTACAACCGTTATGTCAGTCGCACTTTACTTCCGCGTGAATTATGCAAATTAACGTTTGGTACAAGTTACAAGCGGTGACGAGAAACTACAAACAACTCATAAATATTTTTGTGCAGTAAGAATAAATTATTCATTATCATTTCAGCTCATATACGTCCCAATGTTGAGCTGAAGCCTCCTCCCTCCACAAGAGGAGAGAAATTGGCTTTACCATGCCAGTTAGACAGGTTGGAATAGTATTTAATTTCGAGTTTTCCTTCTCTTGGATAGATGTTATATGCGTATTATATCCCTCAGTCGTCTTTTACAACATCCACGGGCAAGATAGGGAGTGGCGAATTGTCTTATTGACCATACGGAGAAAATACAGTATGAAAAACAGTACAATACAATACTACATTCGTGTAGAGAGAGAAAAGAATACAGTTCACCACCCTATTCAACGACATTATCATCATCGAAGGGATATGAGCGTATGATATCTATGCAAGAGTTGGATAACTCGAAATAAAACCCTAAACCATCGCGTCTGGCTGCAGACGTCAAGGAATGCGGTACCAGTAGTCGGCCCAATGGCGAAGAAGAGGATATACGGCGGGTTATGGGGCTGCACGCCACCCTTTCGTCACCCCGGACAAAACGCACAGTGTGCGTCTATACCATAGCTTGCCACAAAAACCACCAAACAAAACATACCAACGCGTCTAACCAGCGTAAAATATCAGGTCCAATTCCCTTCTACTATGTAGAAGGTTCGATCCAAGCAGTGGGGCATATGTAAGCAGAGATAATGATAATGAGAAATATTAAATACACTAAATTAAAAGCTCAAGAGGACTGTTTAAAGATAGAAGTGAAGCTTTTGTTTTTCAGGAATATTTTAGTTAATCATCAATGATTTTTAAATAACATAGATTACATATTTACACTTGGAAAGAATTAACGTAAATATGTATATGAATAATAGTTGCTTACTTGTTCCGAAATTTTCATTATAAAAACAGATTGTGGAGCTCAAAACCTTCTCGTAAAAAGGTTACACTTCAACATTAATAACATAACCGGAACGCAAAGTGCATTCGACTTTGGTGACCAAAAATAATAAAAAACTTGAGAGGTGTCAAGGGACACCCGGATGGAACGAAGTTCCTTTCGATTAATTAGTGAAGGAATTGTAATAAAATTTTATTTTTTTTAAGTTATAATAATATTTTTTTTATTATTAACAAATATAATGTTATATAAACTTAATCAGTAGGCTCAATTTTCGTAATAATTGGCTTGTGGTAACTGAAGTAGGAAACATATGTTTGGAATTCTATTTTATTTAAATGTCTTGAAAAAACTGCATCAATGGTAGTATTATATTTTGTTGTTGTATACACTCAACAAAAATAATCGTCGCGACACCACACTGTTCAATGCGAAATAGAAATGAAAATATCTGGCTTGCTTTCTATAAGAGAGAGAGAGACAGACAGAGAAACATGCGACGCCGCACAGCTTACAATAGCTTACTATAGCAAAAAGTGTCGTGACAACTTTTCGTAAGAATTTTTTCCGTCTAGCCCCCTTTCACAACGCGCGATAAGGAACTTCGTTCCAATATATAATCGAGTTTTATTTTTCAAGTACCGCTATTAGTTACTGTACGCATAATTAGTAGTAAATAATAATATTATAAGATATTAATCGTACGACAAATTATATAAACATAGTTAAACTTAAATCTTCTCTGTATATAATAACGATGACTTACTGGAAATGAGACACATTAGTCCTTCCGTGACTATGAGCACTAAGTTTTGAAACGTCGAAGAATCAAAAATTAGAAGGGACATTTACCTACTATAGCACACTGTACAAACGTAATGGTATAGGGTTTCATAACAAGTTTTCCTTCTTTTCCATAGATCTTATATGCATATTTATTCTCTTAGTTGTCTTTTACTTCACATACGGGTAAGAGACAGGATACTAAATTGTATTTTTACTCCATCGCCACACGGAAACGATATACTTATTCAAAAATGTCTGCATAGATGGCGTAATATACTTATTCAAAAATGTCTGCATAGATGGGTGCTACGCCAGAAATCTCCGCGTGGTGTACCCTGGGCACGAGCGACAATTCCTTGGACTGCTCTCTGGAATTGTCGCTCGTGGCAAATATCTGGCCCGAGGGGGGGGGGGGGCCAGTTTGTGGGATGCCCCAAATTCGCTCCATGCCCTCTAATTGTAGAGAGTATTGGACGCGAAAATTCGACGGCCCCAATCACTCATTCGTTTGAGGACTGGGCAGGCATTTGCCAACCGCGACAAATCGTAGACCTGATTCTTGCTTCGGGACATTTGTCTTGAGGCCTAGATTCAGGAGCGAGGGTCTTGGCTTAACCGCCTGGACCGCGAGGAAGAAAACCTCTATAAAACAATCACCCAGAATCCTAAGTTCTGGCGCGCGGCGAGAGGATGCATGGCTGATGGGTTGTTCAGTCGTTAGCGCGCCCCCAGCCAGGGTACCTGCGGACCCCCTGTGTTGGGATACAAATGTACGCTTGCCCGGGTATCGGGATCTCTGCCCGGGTCGACCGTTATTTCTCCCATGCTCGTGGGAACTTGATGGATTCATGTTCAGTTAACACAGATGAAGATAGGAGGGGTGAGACGCCCAAAAACACCACCACGGAGAACCAGAATTCGATTGGTTCCCACCTAAAAGCCTTGCCAAGCTACAGAAAAACTGGCACAGAGGAAGGAGTGGCCTCGTCCGACTGCAGCTCGGCTGCTGGTCCGGCACTTGAGGCCACAAGATCAGGCAAGGGGCCAGCGACACTCGAGGCCCCCAAGAAGAGGAAAAAGTGGAAGAATATGGGGACGGGGAAGGCCACGAGTGTCAAGAGGCGCGAGTTGGCCAGGCAGGAGCGGCTGGCTAGGGAGGCCGCTGCAGCCGCTCCGACTGCTGACGAAGGCGGCAGCACTGCCGCAGAGCCGTCGGACACTGAGGGCAGCAGCACATCAGCTGCAGAGATCGCCAGTCAGTCCCCAGCGTCGGCCTTGACGGCGGCCCTAGCGGTCAGGGAGGAGGTCCTCCTCTCGCAGGTGCGGAAGCGCCCCCTGAACGAGGGTGGCAGCTCGGGATCCTCCGAGGGGAGTAGCACCATCATGCCTCCTCCCAAAGTCCCGACCTCTCGCAGGGGGCGGGGTGGGCGAGGCGGCGCGGTAGTAGCGGCAAGGTCGGCGACTCCATCGCCGATCGGCACGGCGCGGGGGACTGAGGCCCATAAACGGGCAAATGAGGCGGCTGCCGAAAGAATGATGAGGGTGTTGGCGGACATCCCTCCCACCAACACGGCGGCTGCTGAGCCCGCTGTGGGTGGCGATCCCTCAGCTGCCAATGTGGCCACCCTGCAGGCCGAAAACGCCCGCCTTTCTGGTGAGGTTTCAGGCCTGCAGGAGAAAAACAAGGCCTTACACAAAGAGCTGTCGGCGGTGCAGAAGGCGAACCGCGAGTTGGCCAAGCAAATGGCCGACTTGCGGCGCCAGGTCGCACAACTGGCGAGGACTGCGCCGCTGACAAGCGCCAGCCCTGCCGCCGTCCCCGCTGTCCCCATTGCGCCAACTCGCGCTGCGGCGAGTCCCCAGAGGGCCCAGCCGGCCGAAGCGGTCCCGCTGCCCGCAGTGAACGGCGTGCCGGATCAGACCATGCGCGCCATAGTGGATGTTGTGGGCAGAATGCTCGACGCGCGTATGACGGCTCTGGAGTCAAGACTGCCTCCGGAGCCCCGTCTTCGGCCGCCGCTTGCTGTGGACAGGCCCAAGGCCGCGGTGTCAGCCCCTGATGCGCTACCCTGCCAGGGCGGGCGCGTAGGGAGCTACGCTGCGGCCGTTGCTGGACCGAAGTCCAAAGGGTCCGCCGCGAGGAAGAAAGTGGCACCGGCTCCTGCTCAGGCCGGACCTCAGCCGCTGCCGGCAAATGCACCGCCGGTAGCAGCCAACGCAGCCGCGGCCGTGACTGCTGTGCCCGGCCCCTCCGCTGCACCTGAAGAAGGTTGGCAGACAGCCGAGCGCAGCCGAAAAAGTCGCGGCCAGAAGAGGAGAGCGGTGGCCAAAAGTGCCGCCAAAGCCTCCGCTCCCAAAGCAGGAGCCGCAAATAAGAGGTCGCGCAGGAGGCTCCGGCCGCCAAAGTCAGCCGCGGTGGTGATCACCGTGCTGCCTGAGGCGGCCGAAAACGGCCTCAGCTATGAGGCCGTCTTACGTCGCGCCCGGCGGGAGCTTGACGTCTCCGATTTAGGAGGCGTCGAAGCCAGGACCCGCAAGGCCCGGACAGGGGCACGGATTCTAGAGTTCCCTGGGGCCGAGGGCGCCAAGACGGCCGATAGCATGGCAGCCAAGTTGAGGGGTCTGTTCGCAGACGAGGGTGGCGTCAAAATCGCCAGACCCGTAAAGTGCGCAGAACTACGCGTCGCAGGTCTGGACGACTCCGTGACGGTGGATGACATACGGGAGGCCATCGTCTCGAAAACCGGGTGTCCCGTGGACACCGTCCGAATTGGCGCTATCCGCCCTGGTCCGGGCGGCGTCGGTGCTGCCTGGGTGCAGTGCCCGGTGGAGTCGGCCAAGCAATTGGCCGACTCAGGCAGGCTCCTCGTGGGCTGGAGCTCGGCGCGGCTGACCGTGCTGGAGTCCCGGCCTGCGAGGTGCTACAAGTGCATGGCGGTCGGACACACTCGGCCGACATGCACCAATTGCTTTGACTGCAGCGATCTCTGCTTCCGCTGCGGTCAACCCGGGCACAAGGCGGCATCCTGCGCCGCCACTCCCCACTGCCCCGCCTGTGCGGCGGGCAATAGGCCCGCCAAGCACCGCATGGGGGGCAGGGAGTGCAGACCCCCGGCTTCGGCCCCAAAGGGGCGGAGCGGTCCGACGACCCCGGCCGCTACCGCCCCTAGCGCGACCCGATCGCCCGCCAGCGTGGAGGAGGTGATGGATACGGCCCACTAATGGCGACCGAATCGTACCACCTCCTGCAGGCCAACCTCAACCACGCCGCCGAGGCACAGGACGTTTTCCTGCAAGCCATGGCGGAGTGGTTGATCGGTGCAGCCGTAGCCGCGGAGCCGTACGTGGTGCCTGACCGGCCCAATTGGCTGGGCAGCAGTGACGGCTCTGTGGCAATCGTCGCCTCCACGTCGTGGCATTCCCCGCCTTTGTTGGTCAAGGACAGGGGCGATGGGTATGTCGCGGCGGAATGGGGAGAGGTTACGCTATTTGGTGTTTACTTCTCCCCCAACAGGAGCGCGACGGATTTCGGGGCCTTCCTCACTATCCTGGGGGCCTCGATACGGCGACTGGCACCGCGCCAAATCTTCGTTCTGGGGGACTACAACGCAAAGTTTACGGCGTGGGGGTCCCCCAGGACGAATGACCGTGGGCGGGCGGTCGAAGAGTGGGTGGCGGCACTGGGCCTCTGTTTGCTGAACAGGGGCTCGGTGCAAACGTGCGTGCGGCAGCAGGGCGGGTCGATAGTGGACTTGTCGTTCGCTAGCCCTAATGTCGCAGCACGTGTGAGGAGCTGGTGCGTCCAGGAGGAGGTTGAGACCCTATCCGACCATCGATACATCCGGATAGAGGTCTCCCGGACCCTCCTGCAGCCCAGCAGGGGTCACACGGCGGACGGAGCTCCCGCGTTTCCGCGGTGGGCTGTGGGTCGATTGGATCGGGACCTGTTGGCGGAGGCAGCCATCGTTCAATCGTGGCTGTCCTCACCGCCCCAGGCGGACGGGGTGGATGCCGAGGCTGGGCGCATCCGCTGTGCATTAACGCAGATCTGCGATGCGGCCATGCCCCGTGTGCGGCGTCTGCCCCCGAGGAGTGCGGTCCCCTGGTGGTCCCGAGAATTAGCGGACCTTCGGGCCGCGTGCATACGTGCCCGGAGGGCCTACACCCGCAGCCGAGCGCGTCACCGCGACGCCGAGCGGGAGGGCCAGCTGTATGAGGCTTACCGCAGTGCGCGGTCTGCCTTCAGGCTGGCCGTCCGTACCGCCAAGGACGTTAGTCGGCGGGAGATGTTGGACAGTCTCGAGCGTGACCCCTGGGGTCGCCCCTACCTCGCGGCGCTGAACAAGCTCCGCGGGCGGCCCCCCCCCCCCCTCACCGAGACTCTCCAGCCCAGTCTCCTCACCAGAGTTGTCGAGGACCTCTTTCCACGGCGGGCGGAGCACACGCCCCCGGTCATGGCTTCGCCGGACAGCGACCGGGAGGCCGACGACGATGAAAGTGCTCCACCCATCACGGAGCCGGAAATGGGAGCGGCGGTGGCGCGTATGCGAGTCAAATCCACCGCCCCCGGGCCCGACGGTATTCCGAACCGTGTGCTGGCCCTGGTCCTCGAGCACCTGGGACCACGCCTCAGGGGACTGTTCGACGCTTGTTTGACGTCCGGGCAGTTCCCTGGGTGCTGGAAAGAGGGGAGGCTGGTTCTCCTGCCGAAGCCGGGACGGTCTCCCGAGTCAGCCTCGGCCTACAGGCCCATCGTGCTGCTCGATGATGCGGGCAAGCTGCTAGAGAGGGTGTTGGCTGCCCGCATCGAGCGGCACCTCGTCGGGGTCGGGCCCGATCTGTCGGACGCCCAGTTTGGTTTTCGGAGAGGGCGTTCGACGATCGCGGCCCTGCGGTGTCCCTGGACATCGCCAACGCCTTCAACAGTCTGCCATTCAGCTGCATCAGGGAGGGGCTGAGGTATCACGGGGTGCCCGTGTACCTCAGGCGGCTGGTGGCAGACTACTGCACGCCCGCGGCGGTATGGTCTCCTTGCAGGAGATCACCGCCTGGCGGGTCGACGCCCGCCGAGGAGTCATTGCCCGTTGGGCAGTCCGGCTGGAGAGTCCTCGGTACGGTGTCAGGACCGTCGAGGCCTTCCGGCCGGTGCTGATGGAGTGGTTGGAGCGGACGCACGGGGTGCTTTCTTTCCGACTGGTGCAGGTGCTGACGGGGCACGGGTGTTTTGGGAAGTACCTGCACAAGATTGTCAGGAGGGAGAGCACACCGTCCTGCCACCACTGCAGTTGCGACGAGGACACGGCGCAGCACACGCTCGAGGAGTGTGCTGCGTGGGAGGGGGAGCACCGTGAACTCGTCGCGATTATCGGTGCCGACCTGGCGCTGCCGACCATCGCCAGGGAGATGCTCGACAGCGTTAGGAACTGGGACGCGGTCGCCACCTTCTGTGAGGCCGTAATCTCACGGAAGGAGGCGGCGGATCGTGTGCGAGTAGAGCTCCTATTCGGCGACACGTTCCGCCGCCGGCGACTGGGGCGGCGCAGGCGCGAGTATCTGCGCCTAATGCCGCCCTAGCCGAGGCCGCGGGTGATCGGACCGGGGAATTGTCCGTCATCCGCAGAGAGGCTGACCGTGCGATGGCGACCGACGTCCCAGTACGTCGAGACGTGAGGTTACCCGAAAGGGTATTCCGTCGGGCCGACCACTGATGACAAGTCACATCTGCTCCGGTGGTCGGCCCAACAAACAACGAGGTGACGGGTACGGGTGGGTTGTAGGCCCGCGCGCTGTCCTTTTGTCGCCCCGAGCGGACGGTACCGCCCGTGCGCTTACCATGGCCCACCCAAAAAAGAAAAAAAAAAAAAAAAAAATAGATGGCGTAATAATTAAATGACCAACTTACCGTACCAGTGTCGCGGGTTCGAATCCCACGCAGAACAATAGTTCGGACGATTCACAAATTGTTGTTTTGAGTCTGGAAGAAATTTGTGTCCGTTAACATATTTGTAAAGTGGGGAATTTTACAAATACAGCAATACAAGGATTACTTCCTTAATGCAAGGCAGTCTTTAAAAAAAAAAATACGTTTCAGCGTGTAACTTAAGTCATGATAAGAAGGATTCTGTGGTCAGTTGGGAAAGTGTTTTTCTACATAGACGAAGCGACAATGCGCATCATAAACATTCTATATTCACAACACTACATGTAGTAAAAGTACTTTCTTTAAAGTGTTTCCAAATAGCTTTGATTGATTTGCTTTGATTTACACTTTGATTAAGTAGAAACTGTTTATCTATTTATTAGAATATGCTGCTGAACATAGCTTTTCCAAAGAAGGAAAATGCCATAGGGTTAATCGACATATATGTATATAAAATCTTATTAAAAATTTTTGCATGAAACGTGAAAATGTTTTGCTTAAATTTTATTCTTTCCGTGTGGTGACGGAGTCTAAGAATTCACTACTCGCTATTGTGCCCGTGGATGTCGTATAAAACGACTATGGGATATAATATGCACATAACATCTGTGCAAGAGAAGGAAAATTCGAAATGAAACCCTATACCAACATGTCTAACCAGCGTGGTAGGTATAGTAGGTCATTTTCCTTCCCAATGTGTAGGAGGCCCGAGTCCAACAGTGGGACGTATATGGGCTGCAATGATTATGATGATGATGAAATTTTATTCAATATTTAGCATGTTATGTTAAATCCTTTTAATGGCATTCTATATAATGTAATGCAGTGAACTTTCACTTTAGCACTTGCTAAATATCGTACTTAAAGTCCTAGAGAATACTTTCAATACGGTATCATCATTTTATCGAGTATAGACTACTTGACTTACGAACAGATGAAACTTCAAGTGCAAAATCCACTTTTGAATTCTGCAGACATTAACAACAGAGTCTCATCATCATGTTTTACAATCATTTCAGCTCATACACGTCAGACTGTTGAGCTCGAACCTTCTGAACATTGGGAGGAAAATTGACCTTACTATACAATGCTGGTAAGACAGGTTAGTATGTGGTTTTATTTCCAGTTTTCCTTCTCTTGCTTGTTATATCTGTAGTATATCTTTCAGTCGTCTTTTACAACATCCACGGACAAGATAGAGAGTGGTAAATTGTATTCTTTTCCATCACTGTTATTATTAAAATGAATAAAACTAAAAACGTAGTGGTTAAGACCTACTATGCCAGTGTCGTCGGTTCGAATCTCACGCAGGACAACACTTTATGCGAGCCACAAATTGTTCTTCTGAGCCTAGATGATATTTGTGTCCATTAATTATATGTTAAAGTCCTCCATAACACAAGGATTATTGCCTTAGTTCAAGGTGTCGTTATTAAAAAAAAGACCTTCATATTGCATTAATCGTTCAATATCTAGGAATGATATTTGCGTAATAATAATTTGCGGTAGCTCTTCTCTCGTACAACACAATACAGATAATTTAAAAACATGTATTAACATAATTATAGTAATAAAACTGTTCAGATTGTTGTCTAATAGTTCGTTACGAGCCACTAAGTATAATGAGTTACTCATGTTTATTGCAAATAATACTTTCATACAGGTAAACTTTCAATGTTTCGTTGAAAAATTAATAAATTCACTACCACTTTTTGATACAATGTTTTGTTAGCCGCATCTTTATGTATCCTTGTATTTTTTGTTTTTACGTACTATATGTAATTGTTATTACGTTTTTATTAACTTCGCTTGTATTTATATCTGTATGTATGTATCATCATCATCATCACAGCCCATACACGTTCCACCGCAGGGCTCGGGCCACCTCTAATATGGGAGGGAAATTGACCTACTATACCACGCTGGTCAGATATGTTGGTATAGGGTTTAATTTGGCGGCACGGGGTGCTCTCCTTCCGGCTGGTGCAGGTTTAGACGGGATATGGCTGCTTCGCTAAATACCTGTACACGGTCGTTGGGAGGGAGAGTACACCGTCCTGCCACCACTGCGATTGCGACGAGGACACGGCGCAGTATACGCTCGAGGTTCGTCCCGCTTGGATTATATCTAGGATGACCTGTAGGCTCGGTAGGTACTCAGAGATCACGTACCTACCAACATTCCATCGCATTGCGAAACATTATTTCAATGACTACGAAATTTACCGAAGCAAAATAATAATACAATTTGAAATATAGTACATTCCTGCAGCGGCCAGCAAAAGAGGCAGTGATGGACGAACGTATGAATGTGGGCCGAGACGAAGCCGAGGCACACATACGTAAGTCCATCAATGCCTAGGTCTGGCCAAGGCTTTTATAGTACTTTTTTCAAATAATGCGCATAAATTAAAACTAAATAGTATTAGTACTAACTAAGTAACTAACTAAGTAGTAGAAGTTATGAAGTGAAACTTCTTTAGAATCGTTGTGATTTTAAACCCGATGAAACGAAAAAGCGAGTCCCTAGAGACATAAACGCGTAAATGTATAGGATTCAGCCGGCGAGAGAATGACATAAAGAATGATAAAGGAAGATACAGGATGATAAAGGTTGATAAAGGATCATAAAGGATGATAAAGGATGAAAAAGGATGATGAAGGATGATAAAGGATGATAAATGATGATAAAGGACGATAAAGGACGATAAAGGATGGCAAAGAATAGGTTTGTTTCAAGCCAGTTCGAAATTTAAATAAAACTGATAAGTTATCTCCTTGGTTGCCATGTGTTGGATTTACAAATCGTTTCATTTTAAAATACACGATAGATATGAATTTACATATATATTTATTTGGCCGCTGAAACACGACAGATATAGATTTTCATACATTTTTTGCCGGCCGCTGCTCGCACAGTACGGCAACTTCGATTTATCTCAACGAAGGTTGTCAAAATAATGCTCAAATTTCCAAGCATGTTTGAGAAAAATCTATATATAAAAATGTTCTCGCGTGTGTATTTTATTTTTAACTAGCTACCCGCCCTCGCTGCGCTTCAGTTCCAGTCACTTTGGCTCCCCAATTTTTCTGCAATATCTCCTATAATATGGCCTCGGGTTCATGTCCCGAACCACGTGAAATTTCATAGGGTTTTTCTAAGAGCAATAATATTCTAAGTTACTCCTTACATAGACAACTACCTGGTAGAAAAATATTATCAAAATCGGTCTAGGCGTCTTGAAGATTACTCGGAACAAACAGACAAATAAACAGGCAAAATAGACAGGGAGATAAAAAAATTTAAACCTATTTTATAATATGACCTACATCATAATAGAGGTGAAATTTAGGTATATGTATCGTGCAAATAATAATAATATTGTTTATTGGAGTAACCAAAACTCAAAAAAGTTAGTAAAACTTAAATCTATGTTAGTATGAAAATGTAAACCTTAACATTAAAACAATTATTAATACATATATAAACTCATTTGCAAAAAAAACGGGCGGTTTTGATTTTCATTCATATTTAAAAAGATACAATACCAAAAAGGTTTCAATCGTTTGTACACGTTACTGGCCGGTTTTAAAAATGCTGTGGTATTTAAAAAAGTACGTTCTAAATTCAATTTTTCATTTGATGTTCATTTTTACAGAAAACCCCTTTTTATCCTACATTTTTGGCGCGAAGTTCCAGAAGTTAACATCGACTTTCATAACTTTTATTCAATTTTTATCGATTAATTTCATATCCTTGACTGTCAAAGCTTTATTTAATGCTGTTTGGCTGTATCAAAAATGGTAGATAAAGTGGTAAAAGCTACCAAAATTATCGCGCTGCTTGAAGAGGGTTGCAGCCAATGTTTCGTGGCTAGGAGGCTAAATGTTAGTCGCTCGACAGTCCAAAGGACCTGGCAGCGATATCAGGAGACTGGTTCCGTCGAGAGAAGGCCTGGTTCTGGAAGAAAACCATGTACCCAACCACGGGATGATCGTTTTCTTGTGAGTCGCGCATTGAGAAATCGCAAATCTTCGTATGTGGATCTTAAGAACAACCTCCAAGAAGTAAGAAATGTGCATATTAGTCTATGGACGGTCAGGAGGAGGCTTCTCGCTGCCAATATACGCAGTCACCGCCCGGCCCGCGGCCCCAAATTACTCCGTGAGCACAGAGTTCACAGGCTTAGGTTCGCTAGAAATTGTGAATCATGGACTCAAGACGATTGGAATAGGGTTTTGTTCTCTGATGAAGCCAGGATATCTCTGTTCGGTGAAGATCGACGTCAGCGAGTGCTAAGAAGACAAGGAGAACGCTTTGCAGAGGCATGTTTCGAAGAAATCACACCTTATGGTGGGGGCTCTGTTATGTTTTGGGCAGGAATAAATTCAATGGATCGTACAGAGTTAGTCTTCATTGAAAACGGCTCACTGACTGGGCATCGATACATAACGGAAGTTCTAATTTCTCATGCACAACCCGCATTGGCCGCTCTAGGTGAAGACTCGATTTTTATGGACGACAATGCTCGCGCCCACCGATCCCGCGATGTTAATGCGTATGTGCAAGAGGTCGGCATTCGTCGTTTGGATTGGCCAGCTCGAAGTCCCGACCTCAATCCCATAGAGCATGTCTGAGACGTTCTGAAACGGCGTGTGAGATCAGTACACCCGGCTCCGCAGACCATCAGAGAGCTGAAGAATGTGATTACTGCGGAGTGGGAACGTATTCCGCAAGCAAGTATCCGGGATATACTCGCTAGCATGCCCAGACGAATTCAAGCTGTGATTTTAGCTAGAGGGGGTCACACTCGATACTAAACATTTATCTGCTTTTACTTTATTAAAGAAAAACAAACAAAACAAACTTTTTTATTTTTACTTCATGAGCATATGCACTACTAGCGAATATACACTACTAGCGAGGTTTAGCATTATTTCCCATAAATTGTATCTAAATTTTATGAAATACTGATGAAAACGATTATTTTCTTATTAATTTAGCAAATTGTGTGGATAAAACTACCTATAATTATCAAACAAAGAAATATTAACATTTGAAATGGTTCATTGCTTAGGTGCCCGTTTTTTTTGCAAATGAGTTTATATATTACATTAAATTAAAATTAAAAGTTACTTAAAGACTACACATGATGCGAGCCACTACCGCAACATCCCATGAGAGATGGCGCAGCAACGCCCCGCATATATGCAGTCCAGCCTGCTCGATATCATATTCAGGATACTGTTGGCGCTGCCCCGCACCCTGCGCACCAGGGATGCACACCGCTTACGCATTGTTGAATAAAAACAATTAACATGCGCATCGGCGAACATCCCCGATGCGCTACAGTAGCGAGGCAGCCCCACCAGCACCCTGAACGAATTATTATATTGAACGCGAAGAGCGCTATATGACCTTTGCGTATAGCTCGCCCACAGGCTGCATGTGTAAGAAGCTGTACAGTAGACACGAAATAATGTTAATTTAACATCTAGTGTACAGTGTGCAAACCTGCGAGCCAGCATATTCGCCCGAACAGATAACGCTCTCCGCTCTCTTTCAATATCCTCATCGTCCTTAAGGTCAGGGGTCAATATGTGACCAAGATATTTAAATTTAGTAGTTCTCTGTAACGGCGAACCGTTAAGGTATACAGGAGGTACAAGATTGGGATATTGACCCCCAGCCCCAAAGACCATAAACTCACTTTTATTACAGTTGTACTTCAGTCCATGTAACATCGCATACTGATCACAACATGCTATTCACCTGCGCAGTCCACAGATCGACGCACTCAGCAGCACCATGTCCTCGGCATAACTAATATTATTGACACTAACTCCGTCTATGTGACAGCCAACCTTAGTGCCGCTGAGCTCGCTGATCAAGTCATTTACATAGAGGTTAAAGAGAGTAGGGGAAGTCAGACCTCCCTGTCTAACACCACACTCCAGCCTATAGGAACGTGACAATGCTCCCAATGCAAATAACCACGTTAGCAAAAAAAACCTAATGTTTAGACATTACAAACAGATATTTAAATTTTATTTATTTGTATCGATATACATATGATTTGCTTATAACCGTTAAAAACCTAACCAAATCTTGAGATTCAATAGCCGATTATTTGCTTTATGTAAATAATTCCACTATTGGTATATATAAACTGATATTTTCAACTATAGTCTAACTTTTTATTAGCTGCAGTAAAATGACGTTTTGTGGGTTGCCGGTTTTTGAAGAAAAATAAATAGGGATGTAGCTAAATGAGTGAAACCATAAATGAATAATCAGTTTGGTTTTTTTTTTGAGATTTAATATTAAGTTGTAATGTATTTTTTTAACCTATTATTATTACTATACTAGAGGATTGATCTTTTTTAGTGGAAGTATAGGGAGGTACATTCAAAATGAAACAAAAACGTCATAATAATGTTATTTAATTAATCTTTTTCGAAATCACTGTCGCTGTGGCTTTCGGTCACACTAATAACAAATCTATCTGTCACTTCATTTATAATATGATCGAGGTGGCACATTTTATCTTCCTCTTTAATAGTGTGAGACACACAGTCACTCCACTTAGCCGGTGTCACTTTCTTGATACCTTCTTGGAATAAAGTTTTCACATTTTTCACAAGTTTTGCATTTTATACGTCTTATTATTGTTTGCGACGTGACTCTTTACCTGCGCCCATACCAACTCAATGGGGTTCAATTCACAGTGATAAGGGGGTTATTACCTAATTGGTTAAGATTACACATGGGATGGGAGAAAACATACATAACGTATAATAAAAAGATGAGTGACGACATGTGTAAACTAACTTTTGCGACGGTGGGTATTTCATTTCTATGAAAGAACTGATGTACAATTCGTCTAACAGCAGTGAATGTGAAATCATCAAGTTTATCTTTAAATGTAAGTTTTGGGCCCGTTTTTTCGGGAGGTTTTGGTGATTCGCTGTCGTTCTCCTTGTGCTCCTTTAAAACGGAATAAACTGTGCGGACGGATATTCCCAAGACTTCAGCCACCTTGTTAACGCATTTACTTGTTTTTGGAACTTCAATGTTTGATTCTGAAGATTTCACTTCAAACACATATTAGAAAACGTTTTGGACCCAAAGTTTTTCAGTTGCACTTAGAGCTACACGTGGCCTTTTTTTCTTAGGAGATAAAAATCTGTCTCCATCTTGCGATGTGCTCGGCAGAGCATCCATGTCTTCAATGTATCAAACAAAAAAAAACTAACACGATTAACGAAAACAGGTAATGAAAAACAAACACAACGTAACATAAGTTTAACAATAATGATAACAAAAACAACGCGCAGTGGGCAAATCAAAGTTATTCATGCACTCAAAACAGAAGTATGAAGCCGAATGAGCGAATGACAACCGAAACAAAATGGCGGTCAAGCGTCATCGTAGCACCGTAACCAAAAACCAGTACTACCAACTTGAGAGAGCGTTTTCTTGAGTGTTACCTTGTATATGTCTAAAAGGATCAACGTTTATACAGCCTTTTATTTACATTAATATTAAATAGAATTTAGTATGATCATTATGAGTCAGCTATGGAACGATTAGATATTCTGTAAACTTTTGTGAACTGAATCACATCCCTATTGAGATTAGGCTGTCAACATTATTTTACGGAATGACATTTAGAAACGTCATTTTACTGCAGCTAATAAAAAGTTAGACTTTAGCCAATTCTCATTCACCCACCCAGTTCCCTTTCGCATGAGAATACCGGGATAAAATATAGCCTAAGTTATTCCTTATACAGCTACTACCTAGTAGTGAAGTATTCGAAGAATAAAGGTTCAAAGATTACCCGGAACGAACATGCAAGCAAACAAAAAAATATTTAACTGGTTTTTAGGCACGAGTATCGTGTTTACACTGCTCATGTTTATTTTTAACATGAGCATCAATAAAAAGTGTTATTTTAACATTAGAAACAGACACTTCTATTTTATTTATTTCTATAAAATGGGCAACATTTTCTAGTAAGAAGAACAAGATGTATTTTAAATTTGCTAAATATACGAGGTGTGTTCAAAAAGTAAGGTGACTTTTCAAATTTCGCGGGCAACGTACTTTCGATTATCGATTTTTTTGTTTTGTTATGTTGGTACACTCTTTCCGAACATCTGTACCAAGTTTCAAGTGTATAGCATTTTTTGTTTGGTTGTGAGAGACGTAAAGGTTATAAGTGTTTTGCGTGCTCGGCGATTTCTTGCTATCGAAAAATATGGATCAAAGGATTTGCATATTTTGGCCTACTATACCACGTTGGTCAGACATATTGGTATAGGGTTCCATTTCGAATTTATTTCTCTCCCATAGATATTACATTCCCAAACCGTCTTTTACGACAACCACGGGCTAAAGCGGGGTTCATTATCAATCAGCCTATCGTCGTCGACTGCTGGACGTGGGCCTCCCTCATGTTTCACCACAGAATGCGGTCCTGTACTGCCTGCATGCAACAACGCACAGCAGCTTTCACCAGGTCGTAGGCCCACTTAATGGGGGTTGTCTTACATTGTGTAGTTCGGTATGTGGTCGCCACTCGAGAACGTTTCTTCCCCAGCGGTTGTCGGTTCGTCGAGCGATGTGCCTGCCCATTGCCACTTCAGCGTGCTAATTCTTCGTGTTATGTCGGTTACACTCGTTCTTCTGTGGATTATCGTATTCCGGATTCTATCTCGCAGAAAAATCCCGAGCGTAAGCCGCTCCATAGCACGCTGAACGACTTTGAGCTTGGCTATGAGGTAGTCTGGGTACACCCTGCCCGAACAATCCGGGATAACGCAAGCGCTGCGTGCGGCCCCATAGCCCACCCCCCTCCCCATTACTATTAAACTGGCCACACCTTAGCCGATCCAAAAGAAGTCCTACTTTAATGATCATGTCATCAACGCTGAAGTGTGAGTGTAAACTTACATATGTATTCTATAAAATATATACTCTGTATTTAGATTTTAGAAGTCAGTATTAAAACATCATTCAATTGCATACAGTCGTATCATCCCGCTACACTTCAACGCCATCTTTGCAATCATTATATTGACAATGTGATGATTGACGTCTTCAAGATGCGTCAATCATCCTTCATAGACAGCTCATCGGTCAAAGTTTCGTAGCTGCCGCCTTAGGCTTAAAACTAATACTAACTTTCACATGTTACGTTTAATTCACTGACCTATGACAAGTCAAAATGTTAAACTATACAGTGTGTTCTAATATTGGATTTATAAAAAAAGAAACAGTACAAGAAAATTCGAATCCCTTAAAATCTTATTTTATGTGTCGCCTAACCTGTGATTTGAACATATACCGCCGTCTCAGTGTAGTACCGCTTAGCTAAATTCAAAATGTCCAGCTTCTTCTCTCATCTTAATTTGTCGCTCAAATATCTAACAAATTCCACTTTATGGAATGTTAAGAATTAATAATCTCTAAAATTTTAATAGGTAATCCTTGGATGTTATTATAAATAAATAGTACCTAGATGACCGAGTTTAACTCAATATTTTGTTTTCATAAATTATGAAAAGTAATTGATGAAATAATGAAAATTTAAATAAGCGCAAACCGTCGCTTGTCGGGTCTGTCCGCATTCAACGATACCTCCATTGCCCAACTGAGCTATTTTTATTCTTGATATAAATTGCCGAAATTTAGAATATATATATATATATATATATATATATATATATATATATATATATATATATATATATATTCGTTTTTTATGTAATTTGTGTCCCATAATTATGTTTGAAAAAAGTGCAGAATGTTGTTTTTTAAATTACTTATTATTATTATTAATTTTCTATATTTCTATATAAAAATATAGAAAAATTACTCATCAGATAGTTATTAGACATTCTATAACATTTACGAAGATAGATTTCCTTATACTATCTCCTGTTAAAATAGAAACATTCTGTATAATTTGCACATCATGCACTGATACTTTCTATATAGACAAAGATAATATAATTTATAAAACATGACAAGTTACATTATTTTGCATGCAAAGTAGTCATTTTGGGAGTGAATGCTATAAATAGTCAAGGGAACAGATGAGTGGAATAAACCAATTATTAACTGGTATTGTAACATTATTTGTTGTTTGTAACATTGTTCTGCTCGCGGTAGTTATGTGGGGCGGCTCGCTCCCTTCACTCCAATGTGGTTGAGGGGAGGAATGGCTGCTCTAGTGGTTAACTCGTGATCGGGTGCTGCTTGTGGGATCTGGTCCAACCATGTTTTCCTTTCCTTTTTCATTTCAACTAAATTAAAAAAAAGTAGTTATTTATAGGATATTACTATTTATTTTCTCGAACTCGAAGGGTATCACACTGGAGCTAATACTATATGTTGTATACGTAATTGTATTCAAAAGATGGTAAAAAAATGACAGCCCACTGAGTTTGTTGCCGGATCTTCTCTGCTTGTGGCCGCGTGCCGATCCGGTGGTAGATATTGTATTATATTCAAACGATGTATAAATTTGACAATATGTAAGTGCCCTCAAGGGATAGGTCCCTTAGGCAGAATAAATGATTTGATTTGATTTGAACACATTGAAGAAGCGAGATGGTCTGTTTCGTGAAATGTGTTCGGCATGTTCGTCACATCATCACAGCCCATATATGTCCCACTGTTGGGCTCGAGCCTCCTGCACTGTGAGAGGGAAATCTTACCTAAATTCAATCAGAATTTATTTTATAAATTACTAGCAACGCTCTACGGTTTTACCCGCATAGTTTCCCTTCCCGTAGCAATATCGGGATAAATTGTAGCCTATGTGTTATTCTGATATGTAAGCTATATTATTGTGAAGTTTCATCAAAATCCATTCAATAGCTTTTGCGTGAAAGAGCAACAAACATCCCCACATACAAACTTTCGCGTTTTTAATATTAGTAAGAAGCAAACTTTAAACTCTATCCTTGGTGATAATTTGTGATATAACTACGAAGGATAACATAGCTTTGGTATAGCTTAATAAAACCTATTAAATTTTGTGAAATAAAACTATTCTTACAAATGTTTTCACGTTTGTATTTGATTTTTAACTGTCCATTATTTCGAACATTCCGTGAGGTGACGGAATAAGAATACAATTCACCACTCCCCATCTTGCGAGGATGTCGTAAAAGATGACTAAGGGATATTAAGCATATAACATCTATGCTAGAGAAGGAAAACTCGAAACGAAACCCTTTCCCAATCTGTCCAGCATGGTATAGTAAGGTTAATTTCCTATTTTGGGGGAAGCTCGATCCCAGCAGTGAGACATATATAAGCCAAAATAATAGCGATGATCACTTTACTGGTTAGAAAAAAACCTCAACTGCCGGGGAAAGACTTTTATGTCCCCCCGGACTCCAACTACATAAGATATACGAATCAACAGAAAAAGAATAATAAATGATATAATAAAAAGATAAATGAATGGATGTCGTTATTATATATTTAAATGACAGTTTTATTCGCTAACTAAAACTGTTCGATTAATCAAATTATTCAAGGTCAATTATTGCAAGAAACAATTCAATGAGCGTGTGTATAATAAAATACCAGATATTGCACAAAAGTAAGTTTTTTATAATGTTCATTATGATTCATCATTATCTCAGCCCACACAGGACCCACTGATGGGCTCGAGCCTTCTCCACTATGAAAGAGAAATTGACCTATTATAATACGCTGGTCAGACGTGTTGGTATAGGGTCTTGTTTCAAGTTTTCCTTCTCTTGCATAGATATATGCATATTATATCCTTTAATTATTTTTTACGACACCCACGGGCAAGAGAGGGGGGATCATGTCAGCTTATCGCCATCCACTGCTGGACGTGGCCCTCCCTCACATTTTACGACGATCTTTTACGACACCCACGGGCAAGAGTGAGGGTGATGAATAGTATTCTTATTTCGTCACTACGCGGACGTCATTATGATTATCTTAGCTCAAATACATCCCAAATACGTCTACGTATGGTGATGGAGTGAGAATACAATTCACCGCCGCCTATCTTACCCATGGATCAATCTCCCTCCCATTGTGGAGGAGGATTGAACCCAACAGTGGGCCGTACATATGAGCCGAAATGATGAATGAAATACTTCCCACTCTTGAGTCGGTGACGGCTCGATTTTTTTTGCTTTGCTCACCTTATGGTAAGTGATACTGCCGCTTATAGATCTTTATGAGGCCACTGACTACCGTGAAGAAAATGAAGGGAGTGTGAATGTGTGAGGTTCGAATATACTAAAAGCATCATCCAAACCAACCACACGCTAATGCCCTCAGATAGTTGGTATGCCAGTTCTCTCGCTAACCGAACGAAATGCAGTAACAAGTTGCTACTATTCAGATGTCAATTTTCTACGGAAATGTGGAGCCTCCCCTGGACGGATCGGACCTCGGCTGTAGAGTTAGAAGACTATTGACAGTGTGCTCCTATTTAGGAATGCAAATACCGAAACCAAAAACATCAATGTATCGATACATTGATGTTTGACAACAAACATCGATGTACAAAAGACATCGCCCTGAAAACGATGTATCGAAACATCGATATTTTCTAGAAATCTATGCGGTGAGCTGTTTTTTTTTTAACTAAATCAAGCATATTTTTAACATGTAACACCAACATTTGCGTGATGTGAGGACCTTTTTTTACAGGCTCTGCTAAAAGTACCATACATTTTAAATCATGCAGGCAAAACATCGATTGTTTTACAATAATGAACATCGATGGCAAACATCGCTGTTTTTTTATTGAAGCTTGCTGTGTCAGGTGTGCGTGTGTACGTGTGTAATCGTATTTGTAGGACGCAAAGTTGCCTAGATACGATAAAGGTGTTTGCACCCTTTTTTCCAAGATGGCGGCCGGGGGACAAGGGCGGCAACCCCACAAACTTAGGGTTAAGCTTCTATTAACCCCACACATGTCCGAAAAATAAAATTGCGTCCTCTAAAAATGCAATATTAGGTCCTTAAATTGTAACATTTCAATGGACTATCTATATTTTATAAGGAAAATGTATTATATAAGTGTTCGCTATTTGAGCTTTGTTCCTTTGACTGTCCGAATAGACGAACTAAACCAAAGAGAATCTTATGGTCTATGAAATTAAAGTTTTGGCGGCAACGTGAAAGCAATTTCAAATTCTTGTTATATACTTCAATGACATAGGGATAATGTGTTATTATATTCAATATTTTAATACTTCGACATATATTAAACAATTTTGTTGACATTTTATGTAAAGTAAGGCACAAACAAAATTGTAGTGATATAATCACTAACATTGTATAATATTATAAGAGATTTTTATCTACACAGCTAATTGAGTTGGTCTAACTCAATTAAATTAAATACATTAACATACAAAATATAATATATAATATTACAAGATAATTGTCTCTTATTTAGAAAATAATTACTCTGTCATAACAAAAATATTCATAACATAATGTTATTGAAATATATCGTAATAATTAATGATTCAACATTATGAATAACCATGATCCATCAACTTTCCATCACGATTCCATCAACAAATATATAAAACTATAAACAAACCATATGATCGACAATTTGCTATTTTAATTAAAACTTATGGTGCCGTATTGGGTTGCGAAAGTGTTACTTTTAGAACTGACGACACGGAGACAACACGATCTTTGGGGGTCTCTCATATTATTTGAACAAAAAATATATTCGAAGAAACATGTTAAACACAAGAGTAGATTGTAATTGTTTCGTATTTAAAACACTTAAATTTGCTAACGCCTTTGCTTAATTCCATTTCTATAGATATTTTCCTATTTCACATTTTTTGTAGATTTCTTGTCTTTATATAAAAGACAGGTGCATAATACAAGCAGACTTTGATAAACAGCTTTTAGTTTCAGATTTCTAGCAGACACGGTTCTTCTACTTAGTATTAAGAATATCGTTTTTCTTTTTACTAGTTTAATTTAATCAAAATCTTATTTCATGCAGATCCGTTGAAAGAAAAAGATAATTAATTCCATTTTTAGCTTTGCTTTGTATTTAACTAGCAATCCGCCCTCGCTTCGCTTCGGTTATAGGTTATAGGTTATAGTCGTTTTACCCGCGTAGTTCCCGTTCCCGTGGGAATACCGGGATAAAATATAGCCTAGTTTACGCCCTGATATTATAGCTTTCCATTGGTGAAAGAATTTTTGAAATCGGTCCAGCCGTTTTGAAGATTACCCGAAACAAACAGACAGACAGACAAAAAAAATATAAAGTGTATTTTAGGCATAGGTGTCGTGCAAATAACCGTGTGAGCATGAAAAAAGCCTATTATTTTGACATTACAAACAGACACTCCAATTTTATTTATTGGTATAGATATAGATTGGATGTGTTGGAATGTATTCTACATTCAAATTTTTCAATTTTTTTTTTTAATTCATATAATTTTTAATTCATCCACGGTTTATATGTTCGAATGTTCTAATTTTGATATTGGTTTCTAATTTTATTTTTACGTATTCTTGTCATAATTTACATAAAAAATATCTTAATTCAAAATAACTGAAAACACTAAAAAAATCCTGCTAACATTATTTTTTACATTATCATTATAGTAATTGTACATTGATGTATTTTACATTATATATTTTATATGATAAGTACTTAGTCTCATTCTATAATTGATACATAGGATAAAAGCATAGCCGCACCTGAAAACAACTGACTTGTTAAGTCCTCGATGGAGATGAACCAAGACTGCGCTTGTACTGCGTTATTCTATATTTTTCTCATCATATTCGGTAACTAGATGGCCCACGACTAAGCACACTTTTATCTAAAACTTAATAAATACAAACCATTATTTAATAATTATAACTCGTGTGGCGACAGGATAAGAATACAATTGTCGCCACCCCTTACTTGCCCGTACGAGTTATAGTAATCGGCTAAAGGTCTCACTAAGGGGCAGCAGCTCTCCCTTGGGAAACAGATAACACCTCACTGCAAGCGTTAAACTGCCTGCCAAGCGTAGCGATTATGACACCACTCATTTCTGGGGGAGGTCTACGTCTAGCAGTGAACGGCGCAGGGTTGAAATGATGTTGTTTCAATAATCGAAGATCCCTTCGGGC
Source organism: Lymantria dispar (assembly GCA_032191425.1). Lineage (NCBI taxonomy): Eukaryota > Metazoa > Arthropoda > Insecta > Lepidoptera > Erebidae > Lymantria > Lymantria dispar. Next base: position 32,600,441 of record CM063452.1, read on the forward strand.
CTTATCATTAATGCCCTAGCCGAGACCGCGGGTGACTAGACCGGAGAATAGCCCGTCGATCGCTGAGAGGCTTACCGCGCGGTCAGCTTCTCTGCGGCCCCTTCCCCGCGCCTCACGGGACGTCTTCCGGGAGGGTCGTGAGGAAGGGAGAGTACTCGAAAGGGTATGGCGTTAGGCTGACCACGGGCGACAAGGATCTCGGTACCGATGATCGGCCCAATGGCGAAGGAGAGGAAGGAAGAAAATGCGGTGTGGGGCCGCGCGTCGGCCTTTCGTTGCCCTAGACGGGGCGGAGGGCATGTGCGCTGACCATAGCTCACTGAAAAAAAGCCCTTATCATTGATATTAATTTTGTTAATATCAAAAGTCGTATTGTGTAAAACGCATAGAAATGTTAATCGGTACAGTACTGTGCGTGATTACTATTTAAAGTCGCATACGCAAGTAGTATCTTTAACCTATACATATATTATGGTACAAGTTATAAGCTTACGACGTTCTCATAATATTATTTTTTAATTGTTTAGGTCTAATCAATTTAGTCTCTGCATGACAGTAAATGCTGTAAAATGTTCGAAACGTCAAGAAAATGAAAATAAAATATATGCGCGATGAAATCCATAAAAATACTTTTATTTCATATGCTAAATACTCGCTCGCATAAACATCAGAAATAAACGATTTCATCAGAAATAAGCGATTTTGATATCTTAATAGAACATATCCACCGGGAAAAAAGGTATATTACCCTAATTACCTTATATTCTTACTGAGTCATTAAACGAGTAATAAATATCTAATGAAAAAGCAATTTTCCGTGTGGTGACGGAGTAAGAATACAATTCACCACCCCTTATCTTGCCCGTGGATGTGGTAAAAGACGACTAAAGGATATAATTTTTTTTTTTTTTGTTTTTTGTGTGACTTAGTTGTTAGCCTCAGATGGCTGTGACAACTTTACCCGGACTGGTGGGTGAGCGCTGAGGGCTCTCAACCCGTTGAAAGGATATAAGATGCACAAAACATCTGTGCAAGAGAAGGATAACTCGAAATGAAACCCTATACCAACATGTCTGACCAGCATGATATAGTAGATCAAATTCACTCCCACTGTGGAGGAGGCCTGAGCCCAACAGTGGGACATATGTGGGCTGCGATGATAATGATGATGAACACATATTCAGTTAAAATCTAACTTCTATGACCGCGTCATGAGCCGCCCTCGCTTAACTTCGGTTTCAGTCGTCTTTCCTGAATAGTTCCCGTTCCCGTGGGAATACCGAGATAACATATAGCCTAGTTTACGCCCTGATATTATAGCTTGTTATTGGTGAAAGAAGTTTTGAAATCGGTCCAGCCGTTTTGAAGATTACCCGGAACAAACAGACAGACAGACAAAAAAATATAAAGTGTAATTTAGGCATATGTATAATGCAAATAACCGTGTGAGCATGAAAATAGCCTATTATTTTGACATTACAAACAGACACTCCAATTTTATTTATTAGTATAGACTAGCAACCCGCACTCGCTTCGCTTCAGTTTCAATCGCTTTACCCACGTAGTTCCCGTTCCCGTGGGAATACCGGAATAAAATATAGCCTATGTTACTCCCTATATATATATATATATATATATATAGGGAGTAACATAGGCTATATTTTATATATATATATATAGCTTTCTATTGATGAAAAAATTTTTGAAATCGGTTCGGTGGTTTAAGCATAAAAGCGTAACAAACAAACTTACTTATAATCGCATTTATAGTATTAGCAAGGAAAAAAGCCGCGGCGCGGCTACTTATTAATCACTTTACCTTAAATTATTTCCATAATCAATTATCAACGGAAACCCAGCCACAGAAGATTCACAAAGATCGTTTAATTTCAATGTCTTTTTTATTTACATGTCTTCTTTTTCAAATTTAAATCTATACCAATAAATAAAATTGGAGTGTCTGTTTGTAATGTCAAAATAATAGGCTTTTTTCATGCTCACACGGTTATTTGCACGACACCTATGCCTAAAATAGCAATTAAAAAATTTTTGTCTGTCTGTCTGTCTGTTTATTCCGGGTAATCTTCAAAACGGCTGGACCGATTTCAAAAATTCTTTCACCAATGGAAAGCTATAATATCAGGGCGTAAACTAGGCTATATTTTATCCCGGTATTCCCACGAGAACGGGAACTACGCGGGTAAAACGACTATAACCTATAACCGAAGCGAAGCGAGGGCGGGTTGCTAGTTAAAAATATAATTGGGCTCGGGGCTCCCCCATAATGAGAAGGAAATTGACCTACTATATCGTGCTGGTGAGAAGAGAGGGAAAACTCAACATAATATCCTATGGCAAGTTGAGTTTTCCATGCAAGAGAAGGTCTTTTGCATGGAATTTATCTACATATCATATCCTTTAATCGTCTTTTACGACATTTACGTGTAAGAGAAGAGGTGGTGAATTCACCACCCTATATTCTTAACCCGACATTTACACAGATCCGTCAAAAGATGACGCTTTAAATCGATACGGTCCAACTCCATCTGATGACGTTTGATCATATCTTCTCATTAATACCACGTTGAAGCGAAGGCAAAGACTCGTCCTACGCAGCAACTGCAAGCAGACTTTTCAGTAGGGTTTTTATATCCCACAAAAAGGCTGACCGCGCGACGACGACCGACGTCCCGTGATAGGGACGTCGAGAGGTGAGGGTGAAAGGGTATTCCGTCGGGCCGACCACTGAAGACATGGAATTCGGCACTGCTGGTCGGCCCAACGACGAAGGCGACGTGGATACGGGCGGGTTATGGACCCACGCGCCGTCCTTTCGTCGCCCCAGACGGAATGGACCGCGTGTGCGCTTACCATAGCCAACAATTAAAAAAAGGGTTTTAATATGTCTATAACCGCAGTTGGCTTTGATAGCTTAACTCGGATTGAGAGCGCTAAGAGTTCTCAACCCGGCTTTCAGTATGCATGACCAAGACCATATATTAAGTATACTCAGTGGTAAGCGTTTGACTTAATGCTCTGTACGTCACTTATATATACACATATGATTTGACCTCTACACAAATAAGATTCCTTTCATTTTTTACAAGATCGCTATTAAAAGGCAATAAAATCATACATTTATTTGGACTACGCAATATGTTTGCTTTATTAATAGAAATTTATTACTCGTTTGATAATGGAGTAACAATATAAGGGAATTAGGGGAATATACCTGATCCTTTTCTGATGGATGATGTTAAGAGACGACTTAGCAACATAAGCGGATGTAAGACCAATGCAAGAAAAGTAAAACTAATAAATACTGATACTGATGATGGCGTTGTGGTTAAAATATGAAACTACCGCGCCAAGTGTCAAGGATTCATGCTGATGAATAGTTTATGCGATCCACAAATTGTTAATCTGCGGTTGTAATTTGTGTCAGTATGCGTTTGTAAAGTCTCTCTCAATACAATGATTATTACCTTAATGCAGCTCCTTAATGTTTTCCCGACAAACTAATTATCATCATCATAGTTTCAGCTCATATACATCCCACTGCTGGGCTAGAACCTCCCCCACAATGAAATTGCAATTAACCAAGTATACCACAATAGTCAGACGTGTTGGTATAGGGTTTTATTTGTCTTTTGCATAGATGTTATCTACACATTATAATCCCTTAATCATTTACGGCAGCCACGAACAGGGAAAGGCGTATTTTTACTTGGTCACCACACGGAATGCAAACTTAATACTAATTCATAAACTCTGTCATTAGGTATTTACAAATATTGTTTGTGGATTAATTATTATTATTACTAGGAATACACTGTCAGCTGTCGCCTGTCCACAGTCACGGGCCGGTCCGTTTAGAGTAGTACCATACTCTCACAGAATATCAACGTCTGAGTAGTAGCAATTTGTTATTTTTATTTAGGGGTAGGCCATGGTCAGCTCAGCTCACCCGCCGCCCGAATCCATCCGGGGCGACAGAGAGGGGGCGCACGGCCCCATGACCCACCCGTAACACGTCGCCTTCGTTGTTGGGTCGACCACCGACGCAGGATAACTTGTCTTCAGTGATCAGCCCGACGGCATACCCTGGTCGCGGGGTACCCTCTCGTCTCGACATTCCCCATCGGGGACGTCGGTAGCCGTCGCGCGGTCAGCCTCTCTGCGGGTGACAACTAGAGCGGCGTTAGGCGCAGATAAGCAATTTGTTACTGCATTACGTTCGGTGAGCGAGAGAGCCGAAAGCCCAATTTTCTAAAGGTGTTTGCGTGTTGCTGATGCCTTTAATATCACCGAACTTCATAGCATACATTCTCTCTCTACCTTCACTTTCTTCTAGGTATGCAGGGGCTTAACAAAGGCACATAAGCGGCAGTATCTTACCATCTACCATCAGTTGTGCGGTTTGCTCGTTCGCCACCAACAGTAATAAAAATTCACCTTCCGCAATCGCGGTAATTTAAAATATCTAACACATAGGCAATTTAAATAATTCAAGCAAAAGGTTACATATTGTAGCTGTGAGTATCATCATAGTATGTTGAAATAGGGTCAAGTAATTTTTGAGTATTATTACACACCATTTCAATGATCGAAACCGTTAAAATACAGCAGACGATGACTTCAATTTTCTGCGCTGTTTGTACAGAGGTCGTAATGTCGAGTGTTGTTCGAAACCCACACAAGACTAATATTTGTTTTTTTAAATAAAATCACATCTATATATGTATAGAGAGAAGTATCAAAAATGATAGTGCGGAGATGGAGTAAGAATACAATTCACCACCCCCTCTGTTGCTCATGAGTGTCGTAAAGTACGACTTAAGAATATCTTGTCCCGCCGGGCTGACCAAGGACGACAAGGAACTCGGTACCGTCGGTCACTCGGTTATGGGGCCGCAATTCGCCCTTTCGACGCCCCCAGATGGAGTGGACGACCTGCGCGCCGGCCATAGACCACCCACAAAAAAGAGATATTCTCTGCATATAGGAACTATGCAATAGAAGTAAAACTCCAAATAAATCTTTATACTAACCCGCCTTCTTAGCGTATTACTTCAATTTGTCGCATATGGAGGAGGCTCGAGCCCAGTATTGGGATGTATATGAGCTGTAATGATGATGATAATAAATTAATATACGTTCCCACGCTAATTTTATCTTAATTCATATAAGTCCCTTTCCTTTGCTGTACAGGAGACTTGTCCTGAATTGGTAATGTCGAGTTTTTCTTCTCTTCTATGTAATCTACATATATTCTCGTAGTCGTCTTTTACTACAACCACGAACAGGAGTGAGTGCATATAAATGTCTATTTTTGTGACCCAAATACGACTCCATAATATAAGTAATTTAAATATGGATTTCGTTTTTGGGGAGAAAATTGGGCAATTCAAAATATGCCCACTGTCGTATGCCATTATCAAATTACAACGATTATTGCAGACCAGTGGTCATATACATATTACAACTAGCAGACCCGGCCACGCGTTGCTATGGCTAATGTTTTTGTTATATTACATTTTATTAAACTATTTAAGTGGAACTGTAGGAGATCATCTGGCATGGAGGTCGTCATATTTTTTACAAATGGCATCTATGTAAAAAAGCAAGTTAAAATCGTATATAACACGTTTGTAGGTTTGACATAGCAGCGCCATCTATTAATTAACTTCTCAATCCAGTCAACAGATATCGCCATCTGTTAAAATCGTTTGGAGTTAACAGATAATTGTGAATGTCAAATAATAGGTATATATAGGTAATACAAATAATTTGCAATAAAATAATATTGCGACTGTAAATTAAGATGTAAGCTATCCTATCTTTCAAGTTGGATCAAACTGCACACGGTGTGCAAATTTGATTAAAATCGGTTAAGTAGTTTAGGAGTCCATCGCGGACAAACAACGTGACACGTAATTTATATATATTAAGATTATAATAAATAGTTATAATACTCTTAAGTAAATTAATTTTGGCAATTCCTCTTGCGCCCTCCGTCGAAACTACAGTCTAAAATAAATAAAAAAATCCTGCGGTCTAGAACTATATGATAATAAAGTATGGTGACGGAGTAACAATACAATTAACCACCTCTTCTCTTACCCGTGGGTGCCGTAAAAGACGATATAGGGATATGATATGCAGATATAGATGTTATCTCAAGAGAAGGAAATGAAAGAAAGAAAATCTGTTTATTGTGACGGACAAATTTTACAATTTGTTTACATTTTCCTTCCCATTGTAAAGGAGGTCCAAGCCCAACAGTGGAAATTATATAGGATGAAATTTACAAGAAGTAGGTATTTATATGATGTAAGAATTACGCGATAATTACGTATTAATTAAATATAGTGCTATTCTAAAACTGTTCTCGCGACCAATTGGAATACTTAATAATAAAAAACAATGTCCTTGCTCATATTCAGACTAAAAGGCATAAATAAATCAAAAAAACATCTCAGTTTTAGTGCATTTGGCAAGTAGATGTCATTAATTATTATTATTCTGTGAGGTTGCCTAAATGTGAACGGTGCGAGCACATCGCGGTACGTTCCATTATAGTTGTAGCGTAGTTTAGCATTAACAGATGCGAAATAGTTGCACAATAATATCTAGTTGAGAGAATACTTGAAAATAATTAGCACATTTTCATCCGGTTTGTTGTCACTTATGGATGGAATGTGGAGTCGTAAAAGGGATATAATAAAATGATATCTATCTCGTCCTTGTGGTGACGGAGTAAGAATACAATTCACCCCCTCTTTTGCCCGTGAGTGTCGTAAAAGACGAGTAGGTAAGGGATATAATATGCATGTTATATCTATGCAAGAGAAGACAAAACCCTATACCAACACGTCTGACCAGCGTGATATAGTTGGTCAATTTCCTTCCCATAGGGGACGAGGCCCAAGCCCAACAATGGGATGTGTATGGGCTGAGATGTTAATGATATTCTATTATTGAGGAGAATATATTGAGTGATAAGTTTAGATAAAAAATGGCTAATAACTTAAAAATGTATTTTATTTATCTCCACCATCATTTTAGCTCATATACGTCCCACTGCTGGGCTCGAGCCTTCTCCACAATAGAAGAGAAATTGACCTACTATACCGCGCTGATTAGATGTGTTGGCATAGGGTTTTATTTAGAGTTTGCCTTCTTCTTGCATAGATGTTATATGCATAAGATATCCCTTAGTCGTCTTATACTACACCCACGGGCAAGAAATGGGTTGGTGAATTGTATTTTTCCTTCATCACCACATTGAATATAGATGAATATATTATAGATAAGAGCTGTGATGATGATGATTTATAATATTTTGATCAGATCAGCTGCATCACTCTTCGTCGACCAACTGACCATTTTAATCAAAGAGATTATTTCTGATATCTTTTTAAAGGTGTTCACACAAAAAAAACTCCATTTTTATTAACAGTTAAAGAATTAGTAACTTAAACTCTAGGAAATTAGAAGAATAAAATTTTGAAATTGGCTATATTCGTTAAATTTTCTATAATATTTGTTCTCATACTGCTGATTAGAGCAGGATTGAGAATACCCAATTACTTGGTGTTGACGCAATATTTAGCTCTTATTCATTGTACGTATTGCAAAAGTCATTGACAGTATTATGACCGGCCATCTGCCTGTCGTCGTCCTTAGGAATGTAATTGTTAACCAGACGACTGCAGATGTAGTTGGCCAGATCGATATGTCGCTTTAAGTTATCTTTTAAGACACCCAGAAGAAATGTAAAGGTTGGTAGTAGTCGCAGCCGCTACCTCACAGCACATGCTTAAAAACTGCTATAATGACAAATACGATTGCATCGTATCAAATTTTGAATGATGGATTACTGCAACAGGATAAAAAAAATATATACAATATTATTTAATATCATTTGAGTTAATGTATTTAGCAAAATTGCTGACACATAGATGAGCAGGTAATTAGAAATAGAAGGACAGGAAAGGAATCAGCAGGAAATTACAATTGGAAGGATGGGAAAGGAATCAGCAGGAAATTACAATTGGTAGGACGGGAAACTAATCAGCAGGGTGAATATCATGCAAGTGGGTGGATTGGAGATTAGTCCGTCACCCGCAGAGATAGTAACCGCGTGAAGGTAACACTACAATGTTGGGCGGGGTTTGTCCAGACCATAGCCTCTTTATGATTTTTTTTTGGCCTTTCGTTTTAGTTACAATGTGTAATACTCTCGTAAACATCAGAGTTAATAATAAAATTCTATTTACAGTACCGAAAAACTACAACACTACAAAAAAATCACGCATTATAAAACGGTTTACAAATACAATACGACAAATATCGTATATCATAAAACCATTCTCAAACTCTAATCCGTCGGCAAAATGTAATCGCCTTTTGATGTCGCACGCATTGTTCGATAATGGTTTTAAGTTCACTGAGTTTTTGTAATCAACGTGATAGAATTATGTAACCACATTACAATGTAACTTACGTCGGATGCAACCATTTTTTATGGAAAATTGTGACGTAATATCTTTTAAGATATAGCATCTAGGTCAGTCATGATCCGAAGATTGTGGAAAATCTTGTATTTTGTAATTTTTTTCTTGAACCTCCTCCACAATAGGAGGGAAATTGATCTATTATACTAAGCTGGTCAGACGTATTGGTGTAGGGTTCATCATCTCATCATCATCTCAGCCCATATACGTCCCACTGTTGGGCGCGGGCCTCCTCCATAATGGAAGGGTAATTGACCTACTATACCACGCTAGTCAGACGTGTTGGTATAGGGTTTTATTTCAAGTTTTTCTTCTCTCGCATAGATGTTATATGCGTTTTATATCCCTTAGTCGTCTCGTACGATCACCCACGGGTAAGATGGGGGGTGGTGAATTGTATTCTTACTCCGTCACCACACGGAAGGGTTACATTCCAAAATTTCCTTCTCTTGTATAGATGTTATATGCATGTTTAATCTCTTAATCGACTTTTACGACACCCACGGGTAAGGGTATTGTATTCTTACTTCACACGGAAAGATTTTTTGTATGGCGGGAGAATTTACAAGCAATAAATTACACCTAGTCTCAGAACATCAATTTGTGGTTCGCTCCAAGTATTGTATTGCGTGGAATCGAACCCACAATACTTACAATGATTGCTCGGTAGTGGGCGCAGCCATCACCTCTGCTCTCTTTGCTGTTATTAATGGCCTCAATAATCTAGTACCATAAAAAAAGCGTGGGGTGCATGTTGTCAATAGTTATAAATATTTTATTGACAGATATGAGTAGAAGGATTATCATTGTGATAATATCTTAAAAGCACCCCACGCTTTTTTTTACAATAAAAATATTTTTTTCTTATATACACTATTCTTAATTCAAATTTTTTAAAGTTTATTTCCTATTTTTTAGTTGGATTTTCTTTAAAAGCGTATTTTTTTAGTTTTTTTGAACTATTATTTATTTTTCATTTTTTAGTTGAATTTTCGCTAATCCTGATTATCCTAGTAAGGATAACGGGTCAAACTGTTTAAAATATTGAATTGTCATCGGTCCTTAATAGGTATGCCAAACTTTGAGTTAATCCGACGTTTTGAAGGGGGTCAAAATCATGTTCAAAGATTCTGTTACATACTAACATAGATACGTCTGAAGCTAATAAAAGCGTATTAATATAGTTAACCGAAGTGTGCCAACGGGATAAGAATACAATAGTGGCCACCCCTTGCTTATCCGACTCTTAAAAATTAGTTAAGTGTTCACCAGGAGAACTGACAGCAAGTCTGTCCTGAGAAACGATTAATATCTCACTCCGATAAACCAATACGCCTGGTAGGTATGAAAATTACGGCATCATATCTTTATATGGAAACAGGAGGGAGATCTACGCTCAGCAGTAGACTATGAAAGGTTGAATGGTAATAATCGATGGTCGAGACTTCAATTCAGCATTGCTATCCTGCTAATCAAGCGTGGCGATTGGAGTGGATAGTGGATATATTCAGCATTAAACCGGCTGACTGCTTCTCTTTCATAGTTACTTTCGCTTTCCATAATAGATTAAATGTTCCTAGCGACTTAGCGAGCGAACGGAAATGATTCAAACACATTGTGCATTCAATTATGGTGCTTGGATCACATATGGTGTCCCATCTATGTCAGGATAGGCCAGGACAATTTGTTGTAGAGCAATAATCGAAATTTGATTGTATTTACTTGCTCCAAAAAAGGGTTGTACGTGCAGTTTATAATTTAGGGCCAAGAGTTTCACTTCGAAAGAAATTCAAGAAATAAATACTTTACCAATGTTAAACGAGTAAAATACAACTGTCAGAGGCCCTTCTTTTCCCATGGGTATGGTATCCGTGTGGTGACGGAATAAGAATACAATTCACCACTCTCTGTCTTACCCGTGGATGTAGTTTTCCGTTATTGTATTGTTTCCGTTATTGTTACCGTGTGAGGAAGAAGTAAGAATACAATTCACCAACCCCTCTCTCGCCTGTAGGTGTCGTAAAAGACGACTAAAGGATATAATCTATACCAATAAATAAAATTGGAGTATCTGTTTGTAATGTCAAAATAATAGGCTTTTTTCATACTCACACGGTTATTTGCACGACACCTATGCTTAAAATACAGATTAAAAAATTTTTGTCTGTCTGTCTGTTTGTTCCGGGTAATCTTCAAAACGGCTGGACCGATTTCAAAAATTCTTTCACCAATGGAAAGCTATAATATCAGGGCGTAAACTAGGCTATATTTTATCCCGGTATTCCCACCGGAATGGGAACTACGCGGGTAAAACGACTAAAACCGAAGCGAAGGCAGGTTGCTAGTAAGAATATAAAACCTGTGCAAGAGAAGAAAAACTCGAAACAAAACCCTATTCTAACACGTGGGACCAGCGTGGAATAGTAGGTCAATTTCATTCTCATTGTGTAGGAGGCCTGAACCTAACAGGACATATATAGGTTAGGATAGTGATGACGATCGTAAAAGACAACCAACGGATACAAGAAGATAACATCACTGCAAGAAAAACTCGAAACTAAACTCTACGGCAACGCATCAACTCAACGTGATACCAAAGTATTCTTAAAAATCTATTTCTTTTAACACGTTAGGCAAAAAATATTAGGAGAATTTTTTAAGATCGCGCGTAGGGGAGACCTAGGAGAGTTGTGACAGAGGTGAGTTGTGACAAGCATGATTTCTCCCAACCTATTATAGGTAGCGAGCTGGCAACACCAAATGCATGATGCTTTCGATACGCACTACTCGACTCAGTACTTGCCGGCGACGCACGAGTCACTGCTGCGTAAATACGACGGCTGTGTGCAAAAAAACCCAAAAAGTAAGTTTTTCTTCAAAATTTTATTTGAATTTATATCATTTCTTATTATATGTGCTTTGCTTTCTTATTTTTTCTTAAGTTATATGGTTATTTGACTCTCAAAACATTGCAATATTTTTTTGTGTGCGCATCCTGTTTAGAAAATATGAATTATTATTCAGATCAAGTCGTCATTTGAAGCACCTAGGTGAGTTGTGACAGCCTGTCACAACTCTCCTATATTACTCCATTTTTAACCTTGGCTAATTCCTTAATGTTTTTTATTAATTTTTGGTTTTTGTTTGTCTTAGTCGGTAGATACATAATGTATATAATGGTATACTGCATGCTGAATGGCTCTTTTTTATTTCAGGATGCCTCATAACTATACACGAAAGACTGATAGAGGAACCGCTAGTCTCGAAATGTACGACCGAAGTTAAGAGGTAAAAATTTAAGAGATGCTGCGGCCTCTTACAATCTAAACTAAGTGTCTTTATCAAGATATATTAAGAAGAAAGAGGCTTTTCAAGCAAATCCAGAAGGCGATGCTCCGTCTATGGGTTATACCATTCCGACTATTTTTACAGAAGAGGAGGAGAACATATTAAGCGACTATTTGCTAACATGTGCAGCATCTAATTATGGTCTGACAACGAAAGAAACTAGAGTCATTGCATATAAGTTAGCCAAAAAATATAATAAAAAAGTTCCAAAGTCATGGGACAATAATGAAAAAGCAGGAGAAGTGTGGCTCAAGCTATTTATGCAACGGCATCCTAATGATGAAGTAAGAGCCATTACTCCAGGTACATCTGCAGATCAAAGCATGCCATCTAGCTATTCATCAGTTGTGAATAACAATGCCAATGAACCTGTTGCCTCCACGTCCACAGCCCATACCCCAGTTCTGAATAATATTGCTATTGAACCAATTGCATCGACATCTACAGCTCCTAGTCCACTTGCCACTATTTCTAATGTGTTCTCGCCGGAATCAGTTAGGCCATTGCCGAAAGCTCCGCCAAGGAAAAACCGTCAACGAAACCGACGTAAAATCAAATCTGCTGTCCTTACTGACACTCCCACGAAGAATGAAATAGCTGCAATAGAGGCTAATAGGAAGTCTGAGAATGTTAAGAAGCATATCTTCAGCGAAGGAAAGACGAAATCTAAAACTGCCAAGAAGACATAAGAAGAGTTTAACAAGTGGTTACGAAGAAGAAGCAGAAAACAATTGTTTTTGCTTGGTTTGCCTTGAAGCCTATGCAAACAGCAGATCGAATGAGCAGTGGGTCCAATGCCTAGTATGCAAAGGCTGGGCACACGTAGATTGCACTGGAGACGAGCAGCATTATATTTGCCATAATTGTGAATCTGATTAAATTAAGATTTTGGACTGATTATAATAATAATGATTGATCTCAAAAATCAATCAAAAAAAATTGATGCCATATTAGGCTAATTAAAACTATAATTACTTTTTATGAAAATGTTAACATGTTAATTTAATTGATACTTAAGCATAATAAAAGTACTTTTCCTAAAAAAAAAATGTTTGATTTATTAATATTAAGTGTTATGATATTTTTATATCTAATATAATGCTGTCACAACTTACCTCGGTGCCTGTCACAACTTACCTTGGTAGTAGGAGAGTTGTGACAGAGGGAGTGGTCTTTAATTTTGTCGATTTTCTCAGAAACCATAATACTTAAATTAGTTTTGGTGATTGGTTTGAAAACAGAAGGAATGCCGCTAAATTATTCACATGGGTCCATAACTGTGGAATGTTTCTTGAGCGAAATATGGCCCCAAAAGTAAAAACTGTCACAACCCTCCTAGGTCTCCCCTACACCGTCACTAATGTATAATAATAATATATTATAATAATATTAGGTCAATATTTAATATTATCAATATTTACTATAATACATTGAAAGTTTTATTATACACCTTTTTTCTCTATTGTTAGTATCGTTTTTTCTACAAGCGTAGGATAACGCGAAGGATGAAAATTGTAGAAAGATTTTTTTGGTTACGCCAAAGAAGTACAACTGCTTACGTATATAAGTACACACCCCCTTTTTCCCTGTAAAGGTGACTCGAGCTCAGCTAATTATGTTAAATTATTAGCTCATTTTTTATATGCCATAGCGACTATAGTCGTTATGAATAACGTAACGATTTCAATATCAATATACGCAGCTGATTGTAATCATACTGTCATTAAACTTCGTCAGAGAACAACATGACGGCCATTCCGTAATATAGTTTGGTGCCATCGATAAATTTCTATTGTGCCGATGTTATAACCTTTGGCTTTTACTTTCCAATGACCTGCCTATGAGTTTTATAGGGAAGCGCCCATTCACAATTATCGAGTTATCGATAAATTTATTAAAATTACAAACATTTTTATACTTATTTCATAGATATATAAAGTCATATAGAAATATATATATCATTACATAGCATAAAACAAAGTCGCTTCCCGCTGTCTGTCTGTCCCTGTGTATGCTTAGATCTTTAAAACTACGCAACGGATTTTGATACTATTTTTTTTAATAGATAAATTGATTCAAGAGAAAGGTTTATATGTATATTACATGCATATTATGTCGCTCTTTCAAGAGTAACCTTCAAAGAAAACATGTTTGTATTGTCTAATGACAAAAATAGCTGTGAACGTTGTATATAAAGACATTCTGTGGTATATTTAGTATCAGCATTGGATCCGTGCGAAGCCGGGACGAGTCGCTAGTAGTTGATAAACAAATCAGGGTTTTGGTCAACTGTTTTATAAAGATAATAGTCTGCATTAAGAAAAAAATCCTTATATTGCGACTCATAAACATGCAAATTTTACATCCAGATTTAGAACTATAGGATCGCACTAAGAATAGTCCTACATGAGAATTGAGCAGAAAATACTCCTAATTGCAGTCAAATTAAATATGTACAGTCACATTTTCTATTATATTAGTATTCACTGAACTATCTATAGACCTTGTTAACTGTTATACAGTTCTAGAATCTGCTACAAATATCAACTCTGAAGTCCATCAAATGTAATGTAGAAACTTGTAATATGTATTATACTAAAAAAAATAAACGTATATAAAAATATATCACAGATGGCGTAGTGGCTTAGTTACCGAATTACCGACTCCAGTAATTGTGTTGAATTCCTCACAGAACATACTTTGTGTAATCCACAAATTATTATTCTGAGTCTAGGTAATTTGTGTCAGTGTATATAGAGCCCCGCAATACAAGAATTGTTTGCTTAATGTAGGGTGTTACCTATATAAAAAAAAATTGCACGTGTAACACTGTACATGGGATAGAAGTGAAACTTCTTGAAAATATAAAATAAGAGATTTAGTATAATATAAAAAAAAACAGAGGGAGAGAGAGAGCGAGCATCTTGAAAGAAATAAAATAATACAAAATGTTCATAAATAAACAATCTGTAATTAACCTCAAAATTGCAAGATACTTTTTTCATTATTAATTATTTTCTTAATTATTTAAACTAAAGATTGTTGTGTTATTGTGTTAAAATTGTTGAACGTTCACGTTTAATTTATAATTTTTTGACGCACTATAAACATAAACATTATTATTGATAAAAATTTAATGATTTACTTATACTTACATAATAATTCTTCATAGATATAATCAAATAATCACGACGACACATACGTAAAAAACATAAATAATCACAAAACACAAATATTAAATGTTAATAACACAACAAGTGATGCCTCAACTATTCATATACAGTGTCAAATCTAAATGTATAGTTCTCTCTCTTTTTCTTACTACGTAATAACTATCGTCTCTCTCGCGTAACGAAATAGGCTTAAAAGTAACTCGTTCTTGAAATTTCACTCGCCATTCTCGTCTATATTTCGATTTTCGAATCGCCGTCTAACAAGTTTCACTTCAAAAATGTAATTCTCAAATTGTTCAAAGACTTCACACAGAGTTTTTAGAGATCTAACAGATCCAAAATCCAGTGTGTTAGAGGCTCTGATTTACCCGTGGGAGTAGGCAAGCCAGTAAACTAGCTATTTTGCTAAGGCGTCGCCAGAAGAATGAGCTTCAGCATTTTCCAGATAATTTATAACATCATCTGCAATCTTTAACTCAACTGCTAAATGCGGCAATTATGAGCTTACCATTAATTTCATTTATATTTTATCGTTATCGATAACTACATTTCCCTTCTCTAGTTATTCCCATAATAGTTTCTGTTGTTATGTCACTACGCATAGCAAATAAATATAAAAAATAATTATAACGTAAGCAAATGTACGATTTCGTAAAATAACTACATTTTTGTGCGCTTAAAACTTATTTCTTCATAATCCTATCAACGTCAACTTTTGTATATACTACGCTGTTATCAAACGTGTTGTTATAGAGTTTCATTTTAAGTTTTCCTTCTCTTGCATAGATTTTATATGCATATTTAATCCCTTAGTGATATTTTACGACACCCATTGACAAGAGAGGGATGGTGAATTATATTCTTACTCCGTTACCACACGGAAATGTTGCGTAAAAAATAAAATAGATAAAAATATAATATATTAAACCAATCATAGCGTTAACTAGATACTAGCGAGGAATAGTCCATCACCCGCAGAGAGGCTGACCACGTGCGGCTTACGTCCCTGATGGCATCAGAGAGAGATAATACCAGGCAGGTTAATTCCAGGGGTGGCCACGGACGACAAGAGTCGGTACCAGTTGCCAGCCCAATGGAAAGGAATACGATGGCTTATGGAGCCATGCACCAACCTGTCGTCACCCCGGACGGAACGGATGGTTTGTCTCCAGAGTCCAGACCATCCAAAAAGAGCGTTAACTACTGGGACCAATTGTTAATTTAAATTATATCCATTTTGAATACACCTAAACACACACAAAAATTTCATTCAAATTACCCATCTTTAGGGACACCTTTAAGAGGCTGATGAATGGATAGATAAATATGTAGGGGGTGTGTTATTGTGTTAAAATTGTTGAACGTTCACGTTTAATTTATAATTTTTTGACGCACTATAAACATAAACATTATTATTGATAAAAATTTAATGATTTACTTATACTTACATAATAATTCTTCATAGATATAATCAAATAATCACGACGACACATACGTAAAAAACATAAATAATCACAAAACACAAATATTAAATGTTAATAACACAACAAGTGATGCCTCAACTATTCATATACAGTGTCAAATCTAAATGTATAGTTCTCTCTCTTTTTCTTACTACGTAATAACTATCGTCTCTCTCGCGTAACGAAATAGGCTTAAAAGTAACTCGTTCTTGAAATTTCACTCGCCATTCTCGTCTATATTTCGATTTTCGAATCGCCGTCTAACAAGTTTCACTTCAAAAATGTAATTCTCAAATTGTTCAAAGACTTCACACAGAGTTTTTAGAGATCTAACAGATCCAAAATCCAGTGTGTTAGAGGCTCTGATTTACCCGTGGGAGTAGGCAAGCCAGTAAACTAGCTATTTTGCTAAGGCGTCGCCAGAAGAATGAGCTTCAGCATTTTCCAGATAATTTATAACATCATCTGCAATCTTTAACTCAACTGCTAAATGCGGCAATTATGAGCTTACCATTAATTTCATTTATATTTTATCGTTATCGATAACTACATTTCCCTTCTCTAGTTATTCCCATAATAGTTTCTGTTGTTATGTCACTACGCATAGCAAATAAATATAAAAAATAATTATAACGTAAGCAAATGTACGATTTCGTAAAATAACTACATTTTTGTGCGCTTAAAACTTATTTCTTCATAATCCTATCAACGTCAACTTTTGTATATACTACGCTGTTATCAAACGTGTTGTTATAGAGTTTCATTTTAAGTTTTCCTTCTCTTGCATAGATTTTATATGCATATTTAATCCCTTAGTGATATTTTACGACACCCATTGACAAGAGAGGGATGGTGAATTATATTCTTACTCCGTTACCACACGGAAATGTTGCGTAAAAAATAAAATAGATAAAAATATAATATATTAAACCAATCATAGCGTTAACTAGATACTAGCGAGGAATAGTCCATCACCCGCAGAGAGGCTGACCACGTGCGGCTTACGTCCCTGATGGCATCAGAGAGAGATAATACCAGGCAGGTTAATTCCAGGGGTGGCCACGGACGACAAGAGTCGGTACCAGTTGCCAGCCCAATGGAAAGGAATACGATGGCTTATGGAGCCATGCACCAACCTGTCGTCACCCCGGACGGAACGGATGGTTTGTCTCCAGAGTCCAGACCATCCAAAAAGAGCGTTAACTACTGGGACCAATTGTTAATTTAAATTATATCCATTTTGAATACACCTAAACACACACAAAAATTTCATTCAAATTACCCATCTTTAGGGACACCTTTAAGAGGCTGATGAATGGATAGATAAATATGTAGGGGTCGTTTAAAAATATTGAAAAAATAGCAACACGCCCTCGCTTCGCTTCAGTTACAGTCGCCTTACCCGCGTAGTTCCTTTTCCCGTGGGAGTACCGGGATAAAATATAGCCTATGTTACTCAGGGATAACGTAGCTTTCCAATGGTGAAAGAATTTTTTAAACCGCCACAGTAGTTTTACAGTTTATTCATTACAAACATACACACAAACACAAAAATACATTTTTTCCTCTTTATCTATACCAATAAATAAAATTGGAGTGTCTGTTTGTAATGTCAAAATAATGGCCTTTTTTCATGCTCACATGGTTATTTGCACTATACATATGCCTAAAATACACTTTATATTTTTTTTGTCTGTCTGTCTGTTTGTTCCGTGTAATCTTCAAAACGGCTGGACCGATTTCAAAAATTCTTTCATCAATGGAAAGCTATAATATCAGGGAGTAAACTAGGCTATATTTTATCCCGGTATTCCCACGGGAACGGGAACTACGCAGGAAAAACGACTGAAACCGCAAAGCGAGGGCGTGTTGCTAGGAATATTAATATAGATATAAGGAAACCTTTAAAGAACCGCTTAAAATAAAGACATTTAAAATGCGTAATTTTAAATGTGGTGACGGAGTAAGAATATAATTCACCATTCCCTATCTTGCCTGTGGATGTCGTACAAGACGACTAAAGGATATGCACATAACATCTGTATAAGAGAAGGAAAACTCGAAATGAAACCCTATACGAACATGTCCGACCAGCATGGTAGGTCAAATTCCCGCCCATTGTGGAGGAGGCCCGAGCCCAACAGTGGGACGTATGTGGGCTACAATGATGATGATGATAAATTTTATAGTTGCTATTTTAAATAATTTTTTGCTGTGTGGTAGCGGCTTCGAATACTACCAACCCTTGCTTTGCTCGTGGGTGTCGTAAAAGACGACTAAGAGCCCTAGATTGACCCGGACCAACTCCATCTGGTACCATTTGGGTCAACGATTACATTCCCAAGGAGGGTTGACGTCAGGCAGGTGGCCGGTCATAAAAGTCATTGCCGAAACTTTTTGCAATATGTCAAAACAGATGACATATTGCGTCGACCCCAAGTAATTGGGATAAGAGCAAGATGATGATGATTTTAAATAATTTTTTAAAAGTTTTTTGTGGTTGTTCTACTATAAAAGTATAAATAAATAAAAAATCTGCTATAGAATAATATAAATAACTGTCATCATCATCATCACAGCCTATATATGTCTCACTGTTGAACTCAGGCCTCCTACATAATGGGAGGGGAATTGAACTACTATTCTACGCTGGTCAGACGTATTGGGTAGGGTTTTGTTTCGAGTGTTCCTTCTCTTGCACAGATGTTATACGCTTGTTATATCCCATAGTCGTCTTTTAGTAGCTTTTTTTGACAACCACGGGCAAGATAGGGGGTGGTGAATTGTATTCTTATTCCGTCACCACACGGAATAACTTAAAATATAACTTATTCGTCTGTGCAATTACATAAAATTAATTATATTTTAAATCAATTTTCCAAAAAGAATGTAGTGATTTTTAAAAAAAAAACTTGGTTGAAATGAATGTTGAATTATCTTTACTTATTTCGTTCTGCCGAACAATTTTCTTATAGTTTAATAACTTATAAATATTATATTTAAATAAATTATTAATTAAGTTTTAATAATCGTTTAATTATCAAATAACATGAGTGCATCAACATAATCATCAGCATTCAGCCTTTCGCCGTCTCGACGGTGAAAGGAAATGAGGAGATAGCGTCATAAACTCCACGCTTGGCAGGTGAGCTGGCGATTGCTGTAAGTTATTATAGATTTCCTAGGAGAGAACCGCTATCCTTTACCCTCTTGATACCTTTAGGCGATAACTCCCACGGCCAGACACATTTAAAAACATAATTATTTTGTAAAAACATAAATGTTAAAATGGGAGATTGAGTATTATGATAATTGTGGTGCATTTGTCGACAACACTGACAAAATACTTATAATAAAAATGGGTGCCAAGTTCTGTAGATAATCCTGAAACTTATTTATTAGAAAAACGTATAACATTCTTAAATAAATGTAAAACACAATTTCTTGTTTTTCTTCAACTACAAAAGTGTTTCTTCAACTACAATATTAATTATAAATATGACTTTTTAAACCTCAGTTTAAAAAGCGAGCCATTGCTGAGGACGCCTGGCAGATTTCAAACATCGAAATTATTTTTTACAAATATATATGCATAAAAGAACAGATTACGATAGGAGTAAAGTATTAATAAAATATTACGATTTCTTTGTCCAGAAAATGATTATTTTTATTCAATAAACATTTATTTTCTTTAGTATACACTATAGGTATTAGTTTATTCTAAAACAGGTTGTTGTTTCCTTATACAAATGTACATATCCAAGCATGGCGTTAACGACGCCACGCCAACGATCAAGTTCACCGTCGCCTATAGAAAAAAAAATTGAACCTCAATATCTGCCTCCGCTAGCTTTCCAGATGCTAGTTATTTTATATTTAGCTTATCAACTTATATTCTTTAAGCTATATGTTAGTTAAACTGTATGTTTCTATTCCTTTAAGTATCTGACTTACATGTATGTATATACACGGTGACATTTTTATCTTCTTACAAAAAAAAAACCATAAAAGTATCCGACCTAAAAACATATCTAACATATTTAAATGTTCAATAGTGGCAGTTATAAAAAAAATAATAACATAAAATAAATTAAAGTTAATATTTTGTAACAGCCTGTTTATCATGTTTACATTTTAAACAAAAGCAATCATGCGGAATTTCGTTAGCCAATCATAGGTATGAAGTCCACGTGGACGACTTTTACAAAGCGTAATTCCCTACGCTAGATACCTAACAGGTATCCTTTGCGATGCCCCATTGGCGCCGCGGTCAACTACATCAGCTGTGTTGATTACCTATGCGCTCGCTATAAGCTGTTCCCTTACTATTTTAATTAGTAATTATTTATAATAACTTTTATTAAAAAATATTCTATTAAATATTGTTTTTAACCTTTTAATTGTATGAATGAATAGTAGATACTGCATACTTTAATTGATCTGCTTTTGTAAGACGACATAAATATCACCGTGTATATTGTATATTTTTAAGTTATATAGGGGTCAAAAGTGTCTCGAAATGATTAGTGTAAATATACATTCGGCGAGCTCTTTGGTTGAACTTGGCTTGACGTTGCTGCGTGTCTAGATGATAAGTCAATTAGTCGCAGATAAAAACGTTGCAGTAACATTACACAAACCGAATGTACTTGCATACATCTCCTTTCTATTTGCGAATAGAATTAAAGAATACACCGCAATAGTATAAAATGCATGTTATTGACAAACACACACAAATACACATAATGTCCATATATTGTAACATCCATAGGGCTGTCAAATATTTATGTTTTTTTTTTTATTAATTTCAGCTCGTGTACGTCCCAATGCTGGACTCGAACGTCATCCTAAATACTATATCACGCTGATCAGATGGGTTGGTATAGTGTTTTATTTCGATTTTTCCTTCTCTTGGGTAAATATTATCATTGCATCATCGTAGCCCACATTTGTCCCATTGTTGGGCTGGAGCCTCCAGCACAATGAGAGGGAATTTGACCTACTATATCATGCTAGTCAGACGTGTTGATATAGGGTTTCATTTCGAATTTTCCTTCTCTTGCAGATTTTATGTGCATATTATATCCCATAGTCGTCTCTTACGATATTCACGGGCAAGATAGAGAGTGATGAATTATATTCTTACTCCGTCACACACAAATATTATAATATTTTGCGTATTTGCGTGTTATTTCCCTTAGTCGTCTTTTACGACTACCACGGGTAGGAGAAGGGGTGGTATTCTTCTAAGTACTACCACACGGAATATATTTTTTAAATCATATTAAATAAAAATGAATCAATAAACGAATACCTTACCAAGATCAACGGCGATATCCCGTATGGTAATGGAGTAAGAAAATAGTTCACCATCATCTATGTAAGAGAAGGCAAAGCTCGAAACAATACCCAATACCAACCCGTCTCACCATCATGGTGTAATTGCTCCCAGTGAAGGAGATTTAGGCCAGCAGCCTCCTTCATAGTGGATGAAAAATTGATCTATTGTACCATGTTTTTCGGTGACGGATGTGGTGTGGTGATGGAGTAAGAATACTACTCACCACCCCCTTATTTGTTCGTGGGTATGCGGATAACATTTATGCAAGAGAAGGAAAACTCGAAATAAAATGCCAGTCTAACCAATATGGTATAGTAGGTCAATTATCTGGATGAAGATTGTTCGATTGTGTATAAAGACAACGCTCTGCACTAACGAAATAATCCTTGTATTGCGGGGGACTTTACAAACATATAATTAACGGACACAAATTACATCCAGACTTAGAACAACAATTTGTGGATCGCATAAAGTGTTGTCCCGCGTGGGATTCAAACACGCGATCCTGGCACTATAGGTCTGAACCTTAAACACTTCGCCATCTGTGCAGTCAAAGATGTTTTAAATAATGATAAATATCAGTTTACGCGAGTATTACACATTGTAAATAAAACTACTTTACGGATTTTATCGCGTTTGTATTTGATACTTGATTGCCCGACGTTTCGAACACTTTGCAGCGTTCATGGTCACGGGCGGACTAAGATATCTCACGTCCAACAAGTCATCGTTATATCGGGCAATCAAAAATCAAATACAAATGCGATAAAATTTGTAGTTTTATTTCATCATCATCATCATCGCAGCCCACATACGTCCCACTGTTGGGCTCGGGCCTCCTCCACAGTGGGAGGGAATTTGACCTACTAATCCATCCTGGTCAGACAAGTTGGTATAGAGTTTCATTTCGAGTTTCCCTTCTCTTGCATAGATGTTATGTGCGTATTATATCCCTTAGAGGTATTTTACGACATTCACGGGCAGAACAGGGAGTGGTGAATTGTATTCTTACTCCGTCACCCCACAGAAAAACGGTAGTTTTATTTACAAAATTTTAAATAACTTGATGTATTGGCGACCCTAATTACTTCAATGTTAACATTACGCGAGAGAAGACGTCGCGGAAATCATTCTCGCATTGAGATTTTGTATCAAAATTATTACGTGTGATGAAATTATTTGTAAATAAGTATATGTAAAGACTTAGCTGAGAGTATTCACAATTTTCCGTGCGGTGACCAAGTAAGAATACAATTCGCCACCACATATCTCGCCCAAGGGTGTCGTGAAAGACAACTATGGGATATTTACATGCAGTTAATATATTATATTGTACTAGCTGATCTAACAGACGTTGTTCTGTTCAAATAAAATATAAGCAGCCCCATCTAACGTATCCAATTGTGAATCTCAAACATCCTCGAACACACACAAAAAATTTCGTCAACATCGGTCCAGCAGTTTAGGAGGAGTTCAGTGACATACACAAATACACAAGAAATTTATATATAAAGATAAATATGTAAGAGAAGAAAAAGTCGAAGTAAAACCCTATACCAATCCGTCTGACTAGGGAGGTATAGCAGGTCAATTTCCCTCCCATCATGGAGGAGGCTCTGATCAGACAAAGTATTATCCTCGGAATTGAACTCGTGACCGCACGATAGGTAGATATCTTAACCACTACGAAGCTTGTGCAATTAATATACAAGTTGAAACGATAGCAGTTGTAACGTTCAACAAAATCGCCATCATAATATCGTAAAATTTAGAATTGTTATTTCATCATCGTTATCATAATTTCGGCTCATATGTTCTTTTTTTGTTGTTTTTTTATTTTTAGGGGCGGGTCACTCCCTTCTCTCCAATGTGGTTAAGGAGAGTGATGGCTGCTCTAGTAGTTAACTCGTGATCGGGTGCTGCTTGTGGGATCTGGTCCAATCATGTTTTTCTTTCTTATTTTATTTGAACTAAATTAAAAAAAAATAGTAATATCCTATCTCGAAGGGCATCACACTGGAGCTAAGACTGATGAGGGGTCCGTGGAAGGAAGAGAAACTGTATATTATTATTTAAACTAATTTATTAATGTAAAACACAAACATTGTTTTTAAGCCTAAACGCCATCTTCTTTATATATTATTGCATCATCCTATTTTACCAGAGCCACAGTCTAAATATGTCACAGACTAATTTTTCCTTTACAATATAACAACATATTAAGTTAACACCTTCTCCTATTTTTAAAATTTTTATATGTATAACCACTTTTCAAAATATTAAACTTATTTTACAATTTCTGTAGTTTTATTTTACTTATACATCTTAACCTTTTCCTTTTTTATGTTATACAAAACTATTTCTTATAATTCTTATCTGATCTCTTATTTCAATCACATTTTACAATATTCTATTTTTATGTTATAACTTTCTCACAATGAAATTTAAACTTATTTTTATACAATGGTTTTGTAAACATATCAGCTATCTGTAAATCTGTAGGACAATATTTTATATGTAGTTTTCCTATCTTATAGTTGTCATGTATGAAATAGAATCTCACATCTATATGTTTAGATCTTTTACTAAAAGAACCTGATTTTATTAACTGTATAGCACTCTGGTTATCAATATTCAAACTAATTTTAACATTTTCACTTATTAATTCACTTATAAAATATCTTAAATACAAACACTCTTTAACACAATCTGCCGCTGCTATATATTCAGCTTCAGTTGATGATAAACTCACTATAGGCTGTCTTTTAGAGCACCACGATATAGGTCCTCCCGTAAACATTATTACATAACCTGTTGTACTACGCCTGGTCTTGGTACAATTTGCATAATCTGAATCACAATATGCATGTAGATTTCTTATATCTTCTCCTCTTTTATACATTATACCTTTAAATCTTGTCCCATTCAAATATTTCAATATTTTCTTAACTGATATTATGTCTTTTTTAGATGGATTTTCTAACTTTTTACTTGCTTCAATTACAGCTTGACTTATGTCTGGTCTTGATCTTGTTGATAAGTATAATAATCCTCCAACTAATTCTCTACATGGAAAGTCTGATATATTATTGTTTATAGTCTCACTTTCCTTCTTATCGGTATTGCATGGTGTACTTACTGGTTTAGAATCAAACATATTAAATTTTCTTAGTAGTTTTTCTCTATAGTTTTGCTGATGTAACAAAATTCCTTTTTCATTTCTTTTTACTTCAAATCCAATGTAATTTTTAGGTTTCTCATACACTTTTATCTTAAATTCCTTCTCTAGATGATTAAGTACTTTAAATAATTTTTCTTTATCTTTTGTTATAGCTAATCCATCGTCCACATAAATTGCTATTATTATTGTTTTATCTTCTGTTGAGAATACACATTGATCGGTTCTTGTTGATTAATTTATAATAATAATTTTAATCCATGTTTTATCATTGTTTCTGTAAATTTCTTATTCCATGTAATAGGAGCTTGTTTTAAATCATATAATGCTTTCTTTAAATGACACACCTTATTAGGCTGTTTTTCATATCCTTCTGGTATTTGGATAAAAATGTCTTCTGTTAATTCTCCATATAAAAATGCTGTTTTTACATCAAATGTTATTATATCATAGTCTTTTGAAGCAGCTATTGCTATTATTGATTTTAATGCTGACTGTCTTACTACTGGACTATATATATCTTGAAAATCTATATCCTTTTGTTCAAAACCTCTTGCAACTAGTCTCGCTTTGTATGTTCCGTCTTCTTTTATACAGAATACCCATTTATTTGTTAATATTTTATGTTCCTTTGTCTTCTCTAAATCCACAATTTCCCATGTGTTATTACTCTCTAATGATTCTTTCTCTGATTTTATTGCCTTCTCCCAATTTTCTCTTTCAGGAGATTTCATTACTTCGTTATAGGTAAGTAATACATAATCTTGCAGGTAAGTTGGTTTCCTCTTTTGTCTTCTTGTATTAGTAATTTTTATTTCTTCTTCTGATTTATTTTCTGTATTTTCAGTTTCTTCTTCATTTTTATTTTCTATATTTTTATTACTTTCAATTTCACTTTCTATTTCAATATTTGTATTAAAATCTTCTTCTGTACTAATTGGAATACTTTCTTCTATCTCATAATTTGGTATATCTATTTCTTGTGTATTATTATAGTTTTCATCACTTATTTCTTCATCACTGTCTACTATATCTCTTTGTACTTGCTTTTTTAATAAAATATTATTTTCCTTTTTACTATTTTCAATTACAACAACATCTCTTGCTATTTCTATTTTTCCTTCTTGTTCATTCCATAGTCTATATCCATTACTGGTATATCCAACCATTATTACTTCATCATCATTATTTCTTACTTCTCGGGTCTAGTTTTCTTATATTTGTGTGTAATTGCTTTGCATATAATATAGCACCAAACTTTTGCATATTTGCTATGTTGGGTCTTTTACCATACCACATTTCATATGGTGTTTTATTTTTCAATGATTCACTAGGTAGTCTATTAATAATATAAGTAGCACAATACATGGCTTCACCCCACATTTGTTTTCCAAATTCTGAATCAAATAATAATGCTCTTGTTTTCTCTAATAATGTTCGGTTTAAACGTTCTGATTTACCATTTAATTGAGGTGTATATGGTATTGTTAAATCTAATTTTATTCCTTTTTTAATGCACCATTGTCTGAAATCTTTGCTAGTATATTCACCTCCATTATCACAACGTATAGTGAATACTTTTTCATTTCTTTCTCTTTCTGTTTCTTCTATATAATTTATAATTTTATCCTTTGCTTCATATTTAAACTTTAATAAGTATATTTTTGTAAAATGAGTGTAATCATCCATAACTGTTAAAACATATGTATAACCATCATAGGTTTTCTCTTCAAATGGACCACAAATATCTGTGTGTATTAATTCTAATGGTCTTTTCGCTCTGGTTCTTATTGTATTAAAAGGTAATCTTGTCTGTTTTGCTTGTGTACAAATTTCACATTTCTCTAATTGTTTTACTCCTTGTATTTTTATCCCTTCAACTACATTTGGTAATATTTCTAGTGTTTTATTTCCAGGATGTCCCAATATTTTATGCCATTCAATAGCAGTTCCATTTTCCTTCATTAGTAATGATTTTTCTTCTATATATTGTTCTTTATCAATATTTAAATTTATTTTATATAAACCATTTTCTTTTTTTCCTGTTAATACTAATTGTTCGTTTTTATATATTTCAACTTTATTCTTAGTAAAAATTACTGTTCCTTCATTATTTGTTACTTGGTTCACCGATAATAAGTTTTGTGAAATATCTGGTACAAATAAAGTATTTTTCAAAATACATTCTTCTCCATTTATAGTACCTCTGCCTTGTACTTTCATTTTAGATTCATTCGCTGTCAATACTGACGACTCTTTATTTTCAAAATTTCTTAAATTATTTATATCATTTGTCATATGTGCTGTGCAACCAGAATCCACAATAAATTCTGTACCTTTTATATTTTCATTTATTAATTTTGTTAATAATGTCTTATCAGTTTTCTTCTCGTACTGAGTTTTAATTTTAAAGTAACAATTTTCTTCATTATGATTATTTTTCTTACATATTGTACATTGATTTCCTTTATACTTGCAATTGTTTTCTTCATGATTATATTTTTTTACATATTGAGCACATTTTACAGTCTTTCTTTAGATGTCCAACTTTATGACATTTAAAGCATTTTATTTTAGAACTTCTTTTATTCTTAATAGCTTGAAATGCTAACTGGTTTTCTACTTTATTTGATTTTTTTTTCTCCATTCTATTTTCCTCATTTAATAATCTATTAGTTAAGTTTAGTAATGTTTTCTTATCTTCGGGTGTTGATTCCCACGCTGTTAGAAAATATCTCAAATTATTAGGTAAACATGTATTTTTGACATTACCGTTTTCACCAATCTGGTTCAATCTAAATTGAAGGTTCTCTATGTCTGTTATTAATTGCGTAATAGATCTGTTACCTAATTTAAAATTGAAAAAATCTTGCAATAAAGATGATTTATTCCTCTGTTCTGTGCCTTCAAATATATCACATAACTTTGTGTACATTTCTAACGCATTTTTGCATGATAAGATATGGCCTTTTAACTTTTTATCTATAGAATTTATAATTAATTTCTGTACCTTAGCATCTTTTGTAATATACTCCTCATTTGTCTTTCTTTCTTTCTTCATTAATATTTGTTGATAAAGCCTCACCTAACTTTGATGCCTTTATGTATATATTAAATTCAAATTTCCATAATAGAAAACTCTTACTATCTCTTAATTTCTCTATTTGAATATCTTCATCATACTTTCTATCCATTTTTATTTATATTTCGTATAATCTCGGCTTACTAAATTGACTTATTACTTTCTTTTCTAATAATATAAACACGTACTGACCTGTTCTTTATGTATGTTATTCTTCTGGTATAGTATATTTATGGCGACGGTTCTCATTTCTTTTCCACTGATTCTTGTTTTTATTTTCCCTTTGAGATTTTCGCGACACTGGTTTTAATTATTATCACTGTTCTGGTTTTTAACAAATTCGCGTCCCTCAGGGTCTTTATTTATCGATACCTGGGTTTTACTTAACTGCCCCTGAGTTTTACTTAACTGCCCCTGGGTTTTACTTAACTGCCCCTGGGCCCATAACCTGATGAGAGGTCCGTGGAAGGAAGAGAAACTGTATATTATTATTTAAACTAATTTATTAATGTAAAACACAAATATTGTTTCTAAGCCTAAACGCCATCTTCTTTATATATTATTGCATCATCCTATTTTACCAGAGCCACAGTCTAAATATGTCACAGACTAATTTTTCATTTACAGTATAACAACATATTAAGTTAACAAAGACTATATGTTGTATACGTAATTGTGTTCAAAAGATGGTAAAAAAAAATGACAGCCCGCTGAGTTTCTTGCCGGATCTCCTCAGCTTGTGGCCGCGTTCCGATCTGGTGGTAGATATTGTATTATATTCAAACGATGTATAAATTTGACAATATGTAAGTGCCCTCAAGGGGCCTATGCAGAATAAATGATTTGATTTGATTTTAAAAAAGTCAACACCCTGCCCTAAATAAATAATCCTTGTATTACGGGGAACTTTTACAAACATATAATTAACAGACACAAATTATTGTGGATCGCACAAAGTGTTGTCTCGCGTGGGATTCGAACCCGCGACACTAGCACTGTAGGTTGCTATCTTAACCACTACGCCATCTATGCAGTCAACGTCTGGGTTCGAGTCTCCTCCACAGTAGAAGGGAAATTTACCTTTATACCACGCTGGCCAGATATGTTGGTGCAGGGTTTAATTTCAAGTTTTCCTCCTCTTGTACAGCTATATGCTTACGTTATATGCTTATTATATCTGGCGCGTCGACGCCCGCCGAGACGTCATCGCCCGTTGGGCAGTCCGGCTGGAGAGGCCTCGGTTCGTGGTGCGAACCGTGGAGGCCTTCCGGCCGGTGCTGATGCAGTGGTTGGAAAGGCGGCACGGGGTGCTCTCCTTCCGACTGGTGCAGGTTTTGACGGGGCATGGGTGCTTCGCCAAATACCTGCACAAGGTCGTTAGGTGGGAGAGTACACCGTTCTGCCACCACTGCGATTACGACGAGGACACGGCGCGCTATACGCTCGAGGCCTACGGGGCTTGGGCAGTGCAGCGCTGTGAACTCGTCGCAATCATCGCTACGGACCTGACGCTGCCGGCTATCGCTAGGGCGATGGTCGACAGCGTCGGGAATTGGGACGCGGTCGCAGCCTTCTGCGAGACAGTGATCTCGCGGAAGGAGGCGGCGGATCGCCTGCGCGAGGAGCACAGCCTCGATGAGCAGATCCGCCGCCGGCGACTGGGGCGGCGTAGGCGCAACTATCTGCGCCTCATGCTGCCCTAGCCGAGGCCGCGGGTGACGTGACCGGGAATTAGTCCGTCACCCGCCGAGAGGCCGACCGCGTGAGGAAAGACCGACGTCCTCCCCGAGGGGGCGACGTCGGTCGATGGGAGGGTACCCCAACAGGGGGTATTCCGTCGGGCCGACCACTGACGACAAGTTAACGCTGCTCCAGTGGTCGGCCCAACGACGAAGGCGACGTGGTTTTTGGGTGGGTCGCGGGAGTTGCGTGCTTAAGCCCCTCTGTCGCCCCGGACGGAGTGGTGCGGAGGCGCGCCGACCGCGACCCACACACAAAAAAAAAATATATGCTTATCATATCTCTTAGTTGTGTTTTACGACACCCACGGGCAAGAAAGGTAGTGCTGAATTATATCTTTCCACCGTTATCACAGCTGAATCTAAGCAAAATCCTTACTAAAGCTTAATATTTTCTGCGAGAAACGGATTTTGAAATATTTAGTTTTTTTTTTAATATTTCATTCATATGCCTGGTTTCTTCACGATATTTTATACACCGTTTAAACGAGCGACAATTACCGATTTAAAACACACATAACTAAATTCAGAAGTGCTGTGATGATTGGTCTAGTGATCATTGTCGTATAACAACTTGTCCTAATTCGGAAATTACATGTAACAAACTTAGTGATATATTTCTTACTAGCAACCCGCCCTCGCTTCGCTTCGGTTATAGGTTATAGTCGTTTTACCCGCGTAGTTCCCGTTCCCGTGGGAATACCGGGATAAAATATAGCCTAGTTTACGCCCTGATATTATAGCTTTCCATTGGTGAAAGAATTTTTGAAATCGGTCCAGCCGTTTTGAAGATTACCCGGAACAAATAGACAGACATACAGACAAAAATTTTTAATTGCTATTTTAGGCATAGGTGTCGTGCAAATAACCGTGTGAGCATGAAAAAAGCCTATTATTTTGATATTACAAACAGACACTCCAATTTTATTTATTGGTATAGATAGCTGTTGATGGTAAATGAGCAAACGGTACACCTGATGGTAAGTGAGACTGTCGCTCGTGGACCTTTACTTGGCCTATCGTGAAGAAAGTGAAGGGAGTGTGAAAGCATGCAGTGAATTTCGGTGATACTTCTTCTGGCGAAGCTTCTTCAAAACCCACAGCACACGAGCACCTCAGAAATTTCGGCTGCCGGCTCTTTCGCTCACCGAACGAAATGCAGTAACAAATTCAGATATCGATTTATTAGAGCGGTGCTACCCCGGACGGACCGATCCGCGGCTGTAGACAGAAGACTTGACAGTGTGCTACTACCACTAGTAAAGTAGAATAAGAGTAGATATAATGTCTTCTTCTTCTCCATCTATATAAGTCCTACTGTTAGGCTCAGCCCTCCTCCATTGGGAAAGGAATTGCTGTACTATTCCACGCTGATCAGCTTTAGGGTTTTATATCGAGTTTTTAACCGATTTCAAAAAAGGAGGAGGTACTCAATTCGTCGGAATCTTCTTTGTTTTATGTATGTTCACCGATTACTCAAAGACGCCTGGACCGATTTGCAAAATTCTTTTTTTGCTTGATAGGGTATACTTCCCAGGTGGTCCCATAGTCATCAGGTCAGGGTCTGATGATGGTATCCTTGAGAAATTGGTGTAATTCTTAAAATTTTATTAGTTTACTGTTTGAAATCGGTTTTCTTTTGTTAAAAATTATAGATTATCCTTCTCAGAGATATAATATGCCACCAATCTATCATTGGCGCGAGTGCCTAAATTGACTGACCTACTTAAACCACGTTGGTCAGATGTGTTTGTATAGGGTTTTATATCGAGTTTTCTATTTCATGATAGACAGCCAGGTACTCCGTATATTCATTAAAATTAAACAATAAATCGTACAAAATAAATACATATTTATAATTACTAGTGGTCGGCGTGTGGTCGAAATTCGGCCATAATTCATTTTAATTAATTTTTCTGCTACACAATTTTCTTTAATTTTATTTATGTATAACTAGTAACCCGCCCTCGCTTCGCTTCGGTATCAGTCGCTTTACCCGCGGCGTAGTGCCCGTTCCTGTGGGAATACCGGGATAAAATATAGCCTATGTTACTCCCTGATATTATAGCTTTCCATTGGTGAAAGAATTTTTGAAATCGGTTCGGTGGTTTAAGCGTAAAAGCGTTACAAACAAACAAACAAACATCCTTACTTTCGCATTTATAATATTAGTATGGATTGTAAATTCAGCAAGCTGTATTTCACTAATAACTAATATATAAGCAGAAATCTCTATTAGACACTGTCATCTATACCAATAAATAAAATTGGAGTGTCTGTTTGTAATGTCAAAATAATAGGCTTTTTTCATGCTCACACGGTTATTTGCACGACACCTATGCCTAAAATACACTTTATAATTTTTTTGTCTGTCTGTCTGTTTGTGCCGGGTAATCTTCAAAATGGCTGGAGCGATTTCAAAAATTCTTTCACTAGTGGAAAGCTATAATATCAGGGAGTAAACTAGGCTATATTTTATCCCGGTATTCCAACGGGAACGGGAAATACGCAGGCAAGACTGAAACCGAAGCGAAACGAGGGCGGGTTGCTAGTCATAATTATGATTCTGTGACATTCAGTTCGACCAGAGATTTTAACCGTAAACAAAAGTGTATAAGCTTTGCTACGCAACACACAAACGTGCGTGTGTGTGTGTGTGTGTGTGTGTGTGTGTAGGGATAGTGTTGTAGTGTGCGTAATGCCTTTTTTTAATGAATTTAATGCATTTATAATCCATTATTACATGAAATTTCAGTTTTATGTACTTCTCCTCATTATATACATCTACCGTGTCAAATTTCATATTTGTCCATCCACGTAATTTTAATAAAAGGGGTACAAAGTTTTTGTTTCACGAATTTATATATTTATAATTATATTATTGTAATGTTCCCACAACCCAGACATCGCTGTTGGAAGCCATTATGAAATACATTAATTTATAGTTGACAATAAAAACGAATTTAATAACTCGTTACAACATAAACATTAGTTAAAAAATTAATTTAAAAAGCGTAACAAATAGAAATACACATGCATTAATAATGTAAGTTTTTACTTACATTATTAATGCATGTGTATTTTTATTTTTTTGAAGGAAAATAACAATTTATGATGTTTACGCGAGTGTTAGATTTTTTTAATTAACTTTACATTACAAATAAAACTATTTTTACGGATTTTATCTTTGTATTTGTTCTTTTTTTTCGTGTGTTCATAGTCACGGGCGGTCCATCGCGGTATTCCAAACGTCGGGCAAATAACGATCAAATACAAACGCGATAAAAGCCGTAAAAATTGTTTTATTTTTAAGAGAAAGATAACTCAACATAAAACCCTATACCGGCTTTTTTTTTTGGGTGTACTGCGGTCGGCGCGCTTCCGCACCGCTCTGTCCGGGGCGACAGAGGGGCTTAAGCACGCAACACCCGCAACCCACCCGAACACCACGTCGCCTTCGTCGTTGGGCCGACCACCGGAGCAGGGTTACTTGTCATCAGTGATCGGCCCGACGGAATACCCCCTACTTGGGGTACCCTCCCATCGACCGACGTCCCCCCCTCGGGGAGGACGTCGGTCTTTCCTCCCGCGAACCCTATACCGCCTACCCGATCAACGTGGTGTAATAGGTTAATTTCCTTCCCAATGTGGAGGAAGCTTGAGCCTAGTAGGATGTGTACGTAGAACCTAGTATAAGAGGTAATGATGAAAAAAAAATGTATTACGAGTATCTCTTGGACATAGGCTAGATACAGAGTTCATGAAATCGTTACTAGCGGTCAGTCCAACGGCTATGGGAAGGTAAAAGGGCAGGTTAGGGGACGCGCGCCGTCATTCTGTCGTCCAGGACGAATTTATCCCAGATCATGCCCGCCGTATAATGTGCTGTGTGGTAGCGGCTTCGAATACTACCAACCCTTGCTTTGCTCGTGGGTGTCGTAAAAGACGACTAAGAGCCCTAGATTGACCCGGACCAACTCCATCTGGTACCATTTGGGTCAACGATTACATTCCCAAGGAGAGTTAACGTCAGGCAGGCGGCCGGTCATAAAAGTCATTGCCGAAACTTTTTGCAATATGTCAAAACAAATGACATATTGCGTCGACCCCAAGTAATTGGGATAAGAGCAAGATGATGATGATGATGATGCTCGCCGTATAATAAAAAAGTATTTGTGTACACACTTAAGAAGATAAGTTGTACTTCTTTGGTGTAACAGATTAAAAATCTTTCTAAAAATTTTGCTCTTCATCTTTATAGGAAAAAAAAGAGTCGTCACTCAGGACGCCCGACAGATGTGAAACATCGAAATTATTTTGTACAAGTAGATATACATAAGAGAAACACATTGCGACAGGAACTATTATGGCAGAATGTATAAATAAAATATTACAATTTATATCTATACTAGCAATCCGCCCTCGCTTTGCTTCGGTTTCATTCGCCTTACCCATGTAGTTCCCAATCCCGTAGGAATACCGAAATAATATATAGCCTATATTACTTCCTGATATTATAGCTTTCCAATGGTGAAAGAATTTTTGAAATCGGTTCGGTGGTTTAAGCGTGAAAGCGTAACAAACAAACAAATAAACAAACAAACAAACAAATAAACAAACAAACAAACTTACTTTCGCATTTATAATATTAGTAAGGATTATGGCGGCTCCGGTACCCTACGGGCTCATTTTGGTGGCGGGCCCAGTAGTGGTGGAGCGGGGGGTGCGAGGAATCTCCGGCAGCGATCCGGCTACCAACAAAAACGACCCTTGGCCCTGGTAACACACAACATTCGGACACTCAGGACTGACGAGAGGGTCATCGAGCTGGAAGAGGAATTGAGCAAAATCCGCTGGGACATTGTAGGATTATCAGAAGTGCGAAGAAAGGGCGAGGGCACGATAATCCTCCAGTCTGGAAACTTGCTCTTCTACCGGGAGGGCGATCACCCGTCCCAAGGTGGTATAGGGTTTATCGTTCGTAAGTGTCTCATAGACAACGTGGAGAGGATCGAGAGTGTGTCGACAAGGGTAGCGTACCTTATACTCAGAATTACCAAGAGGTATTCGCTGAAGGTTATACAGGTATACGCACCGACCTCGACATACTCCGACGACGAGGTGGAGGCATTTTACGAGGACATCTCGAAAGCCACACACGCGTCCAAAACCCACTTCACGGTGGTTATGGGAGACTTTAACGCGAAACTAGGCAAAGGGAGTAATGATGAGTTGAGAGTGGGGAAACATGGATATGGACAGAGAAACCAGAGGGGCCAGAAACTGGCTGATTTTCTGGAGAAGGAAAGCCTCTTTATGATGAATTCCTTCTTCAGGAAGCAGCCACAAAGGAAATGGACCTGGATTAGCCCCGATGGTTCAACAAAAAACGAGATAGACTTCATCTTGTCAGACAAACGACAGATATTCAATGATGTCTCAGTGATCAGCAGAATTAAAACTGGGAGCGATCACCGGATGGTACGAGGCACATTGAATATCCATACAAAAGTCGAGCGGTCACGCTTGATGAAGTCTACACTCCGACCTACATCTGTCCAATACCAGAACCTCGAAAACTTTCAACTCGAACTACATAATCGCTTCCAATGTCTGGACGAGTGCGAATCTCCGAACGATATGAACAACAGGTTCGTGGAAACTGTCCACGCGGTTGGGTCGAAATTTTTCAAGGCTCACCGCGTTATTAGACCTAAAAAACTTTCTGACCAGACTCTCGAGCTCATGGAGAGGAGAAAAGAGATGACGGTGCAGTCTGCAGCCGATTGGTCCAAACATAGGCAGCTAAATAGACAGATCTCCAGGTCTGTGCGTCGCGATATTCGCCGATTTAATACGTTCCGTATTAAAGAAGCGATAGAGCGGAATCGTGGCTCGAAAGTGTTCGCACAAGATCTGTCTATTGGGAAAAGCCAAATGACTAAGCTGAAGACCGATGACGGCACTGTCATTTCATCCCAAAGTGAGATCTTGGGAGAGGTCGAAAGGTTCTATGGACAGTTATACAAATCATCCCGAAATCCTGTTGTCGGCTTGGTCCAAGATCCCAGATCCAAGCTAACTCGGCACTATACCGAAGAAATCCCGGACATCAGCTTGTACGAGATCAGAATGGCTCTCAAACAACTACGTAACGGTAAGGCACCGGGAGATGACGGAATTACGGCAGAGCTTTTGAAGGCGGGCGGCAAGCCGGTATTAATAGCCCTTCAGAAGCTATTTAATTCCGTTATCCTCGGGGGCGACGTTCCAGAGTCGTGGACCAGGAGTGTGGTGGTGCTGTTCTTCAAGAAGGGTGACAAAGCTCTTTTAAAGAACTACAGACCCATCTCACTCCTGAGCCATGTTTATAAGTTGTTTTCGAGGGTCATTACCAATCGACTCACGCGCAAGCTCGATGACTTCCAGCCGCCCGAACAAGCCGGCTTCCGAAAAGGCTATAGCACCATAGACCATATCCTCACGCTTCGGCAGATTATACAAAAGACCGAGGAGTATAATCGGCCCCTGTGCTTAGCGTTTGTGGACTATGAGAAAGCCTTTGATTCAGTCGAAACTTGGGCGGTGCTGCAGTCCCTTCAGCGGTGCCAAATCGACCATCGCTATATCGAAGTGCTGAAGTGTTTGTATAGGAACGCCACAATGTCAGTCCGTTTCCGGGATAAGAGTACGAAACCGATCCAGTTGCAGAAAGGCGTGAGACAGGGAGATGTCATCTCTCCGAAACTGTTCACCACTGCACTGGAAGATGTCTTCAAGCTCTTAGACTGGACTGGACTCGGCATCAACATTAACGGCGAATACATCACTCACCTTCGATTCGCAGACGATATCGTCGTTATGGCAGAATCCATGGAGGACCTTGGCACTATGCTCAATGATCTCAGCAGGGTATCCCAACTAGTGGGTCTACGAATGAACATGGACAAGACGAAAGTCATGTCAAATACCCATGTCATTCCTGTACCGGTCCTAGTTGGCAATGCGATTCTCGAAGTTGTCAATCACTATGTTTACCTAGGACAAACAGTCCAGTTAGGTAGATCCAATTTCGAGAAAGAGATCAGCCGACGAATCCAACTCGGTTGGGCAGCGTTCGGGAAACTTAAGAGGATCTTCTCGTCCAACATACCTCAGTGTCTGAAAACACAGGTCTACGACCAGTGTGTGTTACCAGTGATGACTTACGGCACGGAAACGTGGTCCCTAAATGTAGGCCTCATATCAAGGCTCAAAGTCGCTCAGCGTGCTATGGAACGGGCTATGCTCGGGATTTCTCTGCGAGATAGAATCCGAAATACAGAAATCCGCAGAAGAACGGGTGTAACCGACATAGCACGAAGAATTAGCACGCTGAAGTGGCAATGGGCAGGCCACATCGCTCGACGAACCGACAACCGCTGGGGAAGAAAGGTTCTCAAGTGGCGACCACGCATCGGACGACGCAGTGTAGGACGCCCCCCCACTAGGTGGACCGACGACCTAGTGAAAGTTGCTGGGCGTCGTTGGATGCAGGCGGCACAGGACCGCACATTGTGGCGCAATATGAGGGAGGCCTACGTCCAGCAGTGGACGGCAATAGGCTGAAATGATGAATGATGAAGGATTATTATTTAAAATATTACCCAACAATCATAATTAATTCACCGCACACTCGCTTACGCACAACATCGCGTCACTCCGTCTCATCCACACTTTACTACGTATAGACTACGTATAGACTACGTATAGTATATATTATATTCCATAATATAACGTGGCGTTACCTGTTTACGCCACCTGGCCTGTTTACGCCACGCCAACGATCAGATTTACCCTCGCATATGCCATCATATAGCATGGCGTTGTGTCGCCGCGGTTTGTTTACGCCACGCCAACGATCAGTTTATCTCACCTATAGATATTTCAGATCAAAAGGTATTTATTACGTTGAAAGTTTTATTATAACCCATTATCTAGTTGACATCTGTGACGGTGTACGCACGCATTGTAAAAATTTCCTCTCATAGCTTTTCTTTTTCTCTAACGCACCAACAAAAGTATAACTTCAGAAATCTTTGAAGAAGTTCTGTCTAAAACGCAAAAAGAATTAGAAATTCATTAGCAACGCAAATTACGTCACAATAGATGTGTGACAGCGCATGTATTGAATTAGACATTTCTAAAAACAACCGGCCCTGAAGTATTGAAGGTCGTTTCGCAATTCATCTATTCATATTCAATATACGTTTGGTTGTTAAAAAAAATATATATACACTGTTTAGTTCGATAAATATTCAGATAGCGTTTATGGTTTAACTGTAATAACGACGCAACAACTGATTTACATGTCATTTTGTGTTGAGAGGAGGCCAAATGGACAATTTGATTTTAACAACGGTTAACATAGAAATTACACTTCGCAATCGTAAGATTCATTTTTAGATTTTATTCGGCACACGTACGTTCGGATGTAGAACTCGTATTTTTATATATTACTTCTCAATAAATGTGGGGACAGAGTGAGCATACAATAGTCTCCATCCCTTCTTTCACCCTCATAAATAGCCTACATAAATCCTACTGTTGAGTTCGAGCCTCCTTCGCAATGGGAGAGAAAATTGATCTAATATACTTTGCTAGGCAAGTAGCCAAGCTTCCTCTCGTATTATGGAGGAGACTCGAGCCCAATCGTGGGACGTATATGGGCTGAGATGATACCCTACTGGTCAGACGTGTTTGCGTACGGTTTTTATCACAATTCTTCTCTGGCATTGATGTTATCTGCAATTATATTCCTTAGGTGTCATTCACGACACCTACGGATAACATAGAAGGTGTTGAATTGTATTCTTATTCCATCACCATACGGAAGACCCCTTCTTTGTTAATAGGTAATCATAAAAAACACCTAAGGAAGACAACCAAATAACATCCTTGCAAAAGAAGGTAAATTCAAAATAAAACGTTATATCCACCTAATTGATCAAGGTGCTATAACAGATCATTTACCGTCCTATTGTGAAGGAGCCTCGAGCCCAGCAGTGGGAAGTATATCAGCTCAAATAATGGTGATACTTTCTTAAAGTTCATTATTCATCATTTCAGCCTATCGCCGTCCACTGCTGGACGTAGGCTTCCCTGATATTACGCTACAAAGTGCGGTCCTGTGCCGCCTGCATCCAACGACGCCCAGCAACCTTCACCAGGTCGTCGGTCCACCTAGTTTGGGCGTCCTACACTGCGTCGTCCGATACGTAGTCGCCACTCGAGAACTTTTCTTCCCCAGCGGTTGTCGGTTCATCGAGCGATGTGGCCTGCCCATTGCCACTTCAGCGTGCTAATTCTTCGTGCTATGTCGGTTACACCCGCTCTTCTGCGGATTGCCGTATTCCGGATTCTATCTCGCAGAGAAATCCTGAGCATAGCCAGTTCCATAGCACGCTGAGCTACTTTGAGCCCTGTTATGAGGCTTATATTTAGGGACCACGTTTTAAAAATCATTATATTTGCAATATGTACGATGAGCGATGAATGCATTTTGCAGATCCATTTGATTTATAAGATTAGTTGATAGGCCGATATCTTAGAATAATAACGTATAGAAGGATACTGTCGGTACTTAAGCGATCAAAAACATGAAGCCAAAAATAATACATGCGTGCAAGCGATTACACACGTACCTACACACGCACACCACTATGCAATAGAGTTGCCTTGCATACGCCGTGACCTTGTACACTACGGAACGTTCTGACTCCAATAGGCTCCAATTTAAATGTTTCATTTCTTGTGCCTTGGAGTTACTTTCTATGAGTTATTATTCTAAGGCCATTATATTATTGATCTGAGCTGATTTAAGAGTTACCGGAACCAAACCCATGACCGCTTTACAGCCTGCAAAATTTTCTCATACTTAACTAAAATTACAATAAACCACACGCAATCCATTATATAATTCATAGTAACCGCACATCTCACAGAACACTTGTCTGTGTTAAATGAAAAAGTTAATTGCATTGAAATCTATTAGATTCGGCAAAAATTTCAAAAGTCGAGTGCAAAATAGCGTTAACAACTTACTATCAGAAACGGGCGCAAGTTATAAGTGATATGTTTTACACGATCTATCTATACAGCTACTGGTTAATACAATATATGACCATCATTTATTTTATCACTGGAACCATAAAAACGGTCAAACGGACGAGAAGGTGACGGTATAAGAATATAAATCATCATCCCCCTAACTTGACCGTGGGTTTATTAAATGAAAATAATATCTATGTATCTTTCCGTATCGTGACGGAGTAAGAAAGCAATTCACCATCCCCTTTCTTACCTTAGTTGATATATAGTTCTATTTCGTGGTTTTCATCTCTTCATCATCATCATCTCATATTATAATATATAAAACGGCAAGAACACTCACGTGCTGAGATCGATTACGTCGACCCGGGTTTCGAGCATGTCCGATGCTCATCACCAGAGCGAGTGCGCAGCGGCGTCTGCGAGGCCCCGGCGTGCACTGAGTGCACAGTGTTTTTGCCGTTTTAGATATTATAATATGGATCAGTCTCACGATAATTTCAATACTAAAATCATCATATCAACTCATATACATCCCACTGCTGGGCTCGAGCCTCCTCCAAAATGGGAGGGAAATTAACCTACTATATTTCGCTGGTCAGACGAGTTGGTACAGGGTTTTATTTCGAGTTTGCCGTCTCTTGCATAGATGTTATATGCAAATTTTATCCCTTAGTCGTCTTTTACGACACCCACGCGCAAGATAAAGAGTAGTGAAATGTATCCCTGCTCTGTCAACGCACGGAGACTAATTATTATTATTCAATGAAACAATTCAATAACCAACCAATAACCTAACAACTAACCTTTTTCAATAACCTTTATTTACACGGTGACATTTATGTCGTCTTACAAAAGCAGGTCAATTAAAGTATCCAGTATCGACTATACATTCGTACAATTAAAAGGTTAAAAACAATATTTACTAGAATATCGCTTAGGTACTCAACACAGCTGATGTAGTATGTAGGTACTACGACCACTTGACCTCGGCGCCAATCGGGCATCGCAAAGAATACCTGTTAGGTATCTAGCGTAGGGAATTACGCTTTGTAAAAGCCGTCCACGTGGACTTCGTACCTATGATTGGCTAATGAAATGCCGCATGATTTATTTTATTTAAAATGTAAACATGATAAACAGGCTGTTACAAAATATTAACTTTAATTTATTTTATTGTTTTTTTATAACTGCCACTATTGAACATTTAAATATGTTAGATATGTTTCTTTGGTCGGATACTTTTATGGTTTTTTTTTTG
This sequence comes from Lymantria dispar, assembly GCA_032191425.1. NCBI lineage: Eukaryota > Metazoa > Arthropoda > Insecta > Lepidoptera > Erebidae > Lymantria > Lymantria dispar. Next base: position 32,641,634 of record CM063452.1, read on the forward strand.
TAAGACGATAAAAAAGTCACCGTGTATATTAATACGTGAAGCAAAATCTTTGTACCCCTTTTTACGAAAATTACGTGGATGGATAAGTATGAAATTTGGCACAGTTGAAGTATATACCTAATGTGTAGAAGTGCATAAAACTGAAATTTCATATAATAATCGATTAGACATTACGCACACTACCTTTCAATTGCTACACACACACGCACGCGCTTATACACTTCTGTTTACATTTCTTCTTCTTCTTTTTTATTGGCAATAAGCTACAATAATATGAGCTATGAGGTGCCAGTGTCAAATTGAAAACAAATTAATACGTCTTTATATAGCCATATTAGAAAATTGTGTAGCAAAAAAATTAATTTAAATGAATTATGGCCGAATTTCGACCACTCGACGCCCACTAGTGAAAATAAAAGGGTTAAAAATATAAATAGCTTAACTCTCATCACTTAGACCGAAATGACGAAATGTCAAAAATAATGCAAGCTTTCGTATTCTCACTTTGACCTGAAAATATCTAATGACCGACCTTTCAACTTACGCTAAAGGCTGTATATTTGTACACGTTATTTGAGATGTGTTTTTATAAGTTCAAACCTTATATTAACACGCTTATATTAATTTGGTTTGTATGTAATGATGTCGGATTAATTACAAACTTTGCACACCTATCAAGGAGCTATTACAATGTAATATTTTAAATAGTTTCTCCCATTCATCATCATTTCAGCTCACATACGTCCCACTATTGAGCTCGAGCCTTCTTCACAATGGGAGGGAAATTGACCTACTACACCTCGCTGATCAAACGCGATAGTATTTTTTTTTTTTTTGTGGGTGGGCTATGGTAAGCGCACGCGCGGTCCAGTCCGTCCGGGGCGATGAAAGGACGGCGCGCGGGCTCATAACCCACCCGTACCCGCGTCACCTCGTTGTTGGGCCGACCACCGGAGCAGATGTGACTTGTCGTCAGTGGTCGGCCTGACAGAATACCCTTTCGGGTAACCTCACCTCTCGACATCCTGGGACGTCGGTCGCCGTCGCGCGGTCAGCCTCTCTGCGGGCGACGGACAATTCCCCGGTCCGATCACCCGCGGCCTCGGCTAGGGCGGCATTAGGCGCAGATACTCTCGCCTGCGCCGCTCGAGTCGCCGGCGGCGGAACGTGTCGCCGAATAGGAGCTCTACTCGCACACGATCCGTCGCCTCCTTCCGTGAGATTACGGCCTCACAGAAGGCGGCGACCGCGTCCCAGTTCCTGACGCTGACGAGCATCTCCCTGGCGATGGTCGGCAGCGCCAGGTCGGCACCGATAATTGCGACGAGTTCACGGCGATCCCCCTCCCATGCAGCACACTCCTCGAGCGTGTGCTCTGCCGTGTCCTCGTCGCAACTGCAGTGGTGGCAGGACGGTGTGCTCTCCTTCCTGACAATCTTGTGCAGGTACTTCCCGAAGCAACCGTGCCCCATCAGCACCTGCACCAGTCGGAAGGAAAGCATGCCGTGCGTCCGCTCCAACCACTCCATCAGCACCGGCCGGAGGGCCTCAACGGTCCTGACACCGTACCGAGGACTCTCCAGCCGGACTGCCCAACGGGCAATGACTTCTCGGCGGGCGTCGACCCGCCAGGCGGTGATCTCTTTGATGGAGACCATGCCGCCGCGGGCGCGCGTCTCCGACACCCACCGATAAATGTCGGCGAGCATCTCCGCCTCCAGGTCCCACGGGGGAGTTCCGGCCAAGAGGCACGCTGCCTCCGTCGCCACCGTGCGGTAACTCCGTATGGCCCTGATCGCCATGACCCTCTGTGGTCGCCACAGGAGGGCCCTAAGACGGACGGTCAGGGACCCCGCCCACACCGGTGCGCCATACAGAGCCATCGACCGGATCACCCCCACGTACAGCTGTCGGCATGTAGCACTGGGTCCGCCCACATTCGGCATCAGCCGTGAAAGGGCGGACGCCGCGCCGACAAGCCGGGGAACAAGTCGATGGAGATGTTCCCGGAACCAAAAATGCCCGTCGAGCACCAGGCCCAAGTACTTCATGTGGGCCTGGATGCTGATGGTGACCGACTTCACGGTGATCGAAGCACCAGCGGGAGGCCCGGCGGTACGGAGGCCATGGAACAAAAGGGCCTCCGTCTTTTCCAGGGCTACCCTCAACCCCAGCGCTTCGATCTGCCTGACAATCTCCTCGGTGCCGAGAGTTGCCAGGCGTGCCGCCTCCTCTAGCGTCCCACCCCGGGCTGTGACGAGTGTATCGTCGGCGTAGCAAATTACGCCCAGCCCGGGTGGGAGGCTCCTCTCAACGCCCAGTCGTAGCCGATATTCCACAGGGTCGGACCCAGAACCGACCCCTGCGGGACACCGCACGTCATGGGCGTTCGCACAACGTCCCCTACTCGGTCAAACGCGTTAGTATAGGGCTTCATTTCGAGTTTTCCTTCTCTTGCATAGAACATCTATATTATATGCATATTATATCCCTTAGTCGTCTTCCACGACACCCACGGGCAAGAGAGGGGGTGGTGAATTGTATTCTTACTCCATCACCACACGGAGGAGCGATTTCAATGTAATAATTTAAATAATTTGTTCCATTATCCTTACCTAACTATTATTTCCAATGTATAGTATTATTCTATCCCTTTTTCTTAGAGGATTAGCGATATTTTTATACCCGTATCTGAGATTTTATCACAACTCGATAGATGTCGCTATGCCCATTTTCTGCATCGCACTTTTTAGATCGATTATCCACTAAAGCGTATTTTATTAGTTATTTTTAAAACTACCTTATACATTTTCACCATTTCAGCCTATCGCCGTCCACTGCTAGACGTAGGCCACCCTTATGTTACGTCACAGAGTACGGTCCTATGCCGCTCGCATCCAACGACGACCAGCAACTTTCACCAGGTCGTCGGTCCACCTAGTAGGGGGGCCTCCTATACTGCACTGTCCAATACGTGGTCGCCACTCGAGAACCATTCTTCCCCAGCGATTGTCAATTCGTCGAGCGATGTGGCCTACCTATTACCACTTCAGTGTACTAATTCTTACAAACTGCCTAGTTCATAAGAAATCTATACCAATAAATAAAATTGGAGTGTCTGTTTGTAAGGCCACCGTTGGCAATAAAAAAAAAGAAAAAAATGTATATTGATGGATCCACTAGTTAAAGAACACTACTGAAATCATTGAGCATAGTTCTGTAAGGTTCTGTAGAGATTTTGGCTTTTTTTTTTATTGCAAGCTGTGGCAAACGAGCAAACAGTACACCTGATGATAAGTGTTGCTGCCGCTCATGGACCTTTACAAGGCCGCTGCCTACCGCGAAGAAAGTGAAGGGAATGTGAATGCGTGCATTGGGGCTCGGTGATACTAAAGGCACCATCAAAACCCTCCACACGCAAACACCCTCAGAAAGTTGGGCTTCCGGCTCTCTCGCTCACCGAACGAAGCGCAGTAACAAATTGCTAGTACTCAGACGTCGATTTTCTGCGAGAGCGTGGTACTGCCCCGGACGGACCGGCCCGCGGCTGTAGACAGATAACTGTCGCCAGTGTGGTCCTACCACTCCAAAATGCATGACTACGATATCGTCAGCAATCGAAGTGAGATGTTCATGTTGATACCAAGTCGCTGTTGATATTTATCCCAAGTCTAGTCTACTCTAAGAGCTTGAAGACATCTTTCGGCGTGGTGACAATTTCGGAGAAATAACGTCTCCCTGTCTCACACCTCTCTGCAACTGGATCGGTTTCGTACTCTTATGTTGGATGCGAACCGATATAGTAGCGTTTCTATATAAACACCTCAGCATTTCAATGTATCGTTACGGGTTGAGAGCCCTCAGCGCTCACCCACCAGTCCGGGTAAAGTTGTCACAGCCATCTGAGGCTAACAACCAAGTCACACACAAAAAAAAAATCAATGTATCGATAGTCAATTTGGCAACGCTGAAGGGACTGCAGCACTGCCCAAGTTTCAAAGCAATTTTTGCCCTTTTTTTAACATGCTTTTATTAGTTTCACATGTATGAATGCTTGCTTGTAATGAAACTCTTTGAGCTTGATTTTTCTCCTACTTAGAGCGATTCAATTTTATTTAAACTTTGCACACCTATCAGAGACCGATGACAATGCAATAACCCGCGTTTTGTTTTTTGGTTTTTTGGAGGTGGGTTACGGTTGGCGCACTCCTCGCCCGCTCCGTCCGGGGCGACAGAGGGACGTAAGCGCGCACGCCCGTAACGCACCCGCAAGTGACTTGACTTCAGTGGTCGGATGCAATAATCCGCTTAAAAAAAATCGTTTGTCCTAATTAGATTCGACAGGATTCATCAACTTCTTGCCGCATCCTTTGCATGAGAGTAAGAGAGATAGAGCTAGTCGGGCACTCGGCATAACACAAACGCGTAGAGACTTTCCTATGGTAATAATTGCGCCTTGAGCCATATACATTCATCGATGTACCGACAAATCTAATACGCATACTAATTACATTCCAGTGGCTATTCACTAAAAAGTAAAAAATAAATATAGTTTAAAAAAAAACTAAAAAACACGCTTTCAACTAAAATGTGTAAAATCATTTTCATAATAGGCAGAAAATAATAATGACCGAAATATATTAATATTATTGTGAAAAAAGCGTGGGGCGCTCGATTTACAAAAATGTGGCACAAAGCGCCACACGCTTATTTCACAATAATATTATTTTAAACTATATTTATTTAAAGTTGTTTCAGAAATATATGCCTACAAATGGCACCCGATCATAAGCTAACCAGTATCTCTACTATAATTAATGAAAGTAATGCATGAAACATGCAACATATTAACTACTAGCAACCTGTCCTCGCTTCGCTTCGGTTTCAGTCGTCTTTCCTGAATAGTGCCCGTTCCCGTGGGAATACCGGGATAAAATATAGCCTAGTTTACGCCCTGATATTAGAGCTTTCCATTGCTGAAAGAATTTTTGAAATCGGTCAAGCCGTTTCGAAGATTACCCGGAACAAACAGA